>OY288257.1:23995936-26825103 GCA_958450325.1 Agrostemma githago
AATGCGTTATGTGACTTGGGCGCGAGTGTGAGCATCATCCCCTATTCTATTTGTTGCCGACTCGGAATGAAGGAGTTGAAATGTACGTCCCTCACCCTCCAAATGGCCGATAAATCATTCAATCGACCATTAGGAATGTTAGAGGACGTACCGGTACGAGTGGGGAAATACTTCATTCCGGTCGACTTCATTGTGCTCGACATGCCGGAGGATGCCAACACTCCCATTATTCTTGGGCGCCCATTTCTACACACCGCGGGTGCCATGATCGATGTGAAGAACGGTAGGATCACATTTGAGTTAGGCGAGGAGAAGATAGTGTTTGACCTCCAAGGCAACACCTCGCCTACTAGCGATGAGACATGCAATATGATCCAAACCAAGAAAGACATCGATCTAGGGGGTGAACCGGAACAAAGCTTGAAGAAGTACTCTTATGTACTTGAGGATGACGACTCCGATATGGAGGAAGATGAGTGCCCAATTCATGGACTTGATGACAAGTTGAAGTGCAATGACAAGGAAGAAGATGAGCCTCCCTTGGGGCCGCATGAGGACCGGTGGACGTTTGGGTATGTCCCCAAGGACCAAAAGTACAAGTTCAAGTCATTGAACTTGGAAGAGCGGGATGCCCCGGGAACGTCAAGGCAAGGCCATGAGGAGCCTTGGGATATGGTCGGTTATATGACATGATTGATTGAAGACTTCTCTAGGACCTTCGACTTGTTCTTAAGTGCCCTTGACGGAGATGGAACTAGTTTTGGTTGTTGAAAAAGATTAAGGAAAGCACCACCTTGGTTTGACGGAGTTCCAAAAGAACCGTCTCATTGTATATATCTCTTTCTTGTAATTTGTTGGATTTTTGTGAATTCTTGTTATTTGGATTGATTGATGAGCGTTGTGAGGGAGAGAGTTTGACGTGTGTTTGAGTATTGTTTGATAGGTGAAGTGAGAACGCTCCTAGAAAGGATTGGCTATGGTATACCTTGGGTTATAGGCACGAGGATCGGGTTTTTGAAACTTGGAACAAGTTTTTGGGATCGTGGAGGTCGAAGAAGACCCATCCCGGCCGGGATGAGGCGTCCCGACCGGGAAAGGTAAGGCTTCCCGACCGGGAAGGGTGCACCTCTTTTCGTGCTTCCTGTGAGTCCTTCCCGACCGGGATGAAGGCGTTCCGACCGGGACGGGTGAGGTAACCCGATCGGGATCAACCTTCCCGACCGGGAAGGTCCTCTGCTCCCCCTTTGTGATCCTTCTTCGCAAATCGAGTCCACCCAACCGTTTTATGCCCCCTCCCAACCTCCCTAACTACCCTAGCCTTATCATATGCCCCATGTACTTCATTGTCATGCCTTCACTCCATTTCCTATCCGCTTTACACCGACTCTCACATCAAATTCCACCCCCTACCATTACTACCTATACCGTGAGTTCTCTTCAAGTGTGAAGCGAGATGGCAACCGAGAAAACAAGCGACGAGCCTCTAATGATCAACGAGACGATGGAGCAAGTGAGTTACTAGCCGCTCGGTTTGGGTAACTATCCTTACTTTTCCGTCTTTTTATCGCTTCTTTTTCATTGTTTGCCCCCTTCCCTTGAGTCTCGGTATCTAGGGGCCTTCGAGGCCATAGTTTGGTTGCTCCCGACTCCCGACGACGTGATTACGTCGCGAGTCAATCGATTAGTCCATTTACAAGATTTTCACCCCTTGTTAGGAGTTAGTCGGATTCGGACGGAATTCGGGCTAGGTGACTTGATTACACCTAGCCCTCCCCTCCCATTTCCTTTTATTTCGTTCTTTTTATTTTTCTTCCCCATTCCATATCTTTTTCTCGTCTCGGCCCATGGTGACTTGACTAGACCCCGGCCGGACACCTTCTACCTTTCTCCACTTTGTTTTTAATTTTAGCTTTATTTCCGTAGTTTATTTCCTTTTCTTTTGTCTCTCCGCGCACTACGATTGAGCATATGGGGACATTGCTCGATTTAAGTGTGGGGGAGCGATATTCTATCATAGTAGTTTTATTTTCATAGTTTTTCGAAAAAACCTTTAAAAATCCTAAAAATTTGAAAAAATTTCACAAAAATCAAAAAGATTTTCTCTTTTGTGTTTTCATTTTGTGTCTTTGTGTCGTACATTTGTTTTGTGTGCGTTTTTTGCCTCCCATTGTTCTTATAGGTTGCTTTAATCGCCAACGACTTTGGAAAGCTCTAAAGACTTCCGGTAACACCCTATCCCTTTTTCTCCTTTATTCCTTGTGATGTTTGGAGAAGGTTGTGTTGAGGTGTGCTCGGGTGGAGCTTTGTGCATAATGGCGGATGATTTGGTGGCTTGTATGGAATATAGGGGTGGTGGTTGTTTTGTCTATGTGTTTTGTTTTGCCTTGTTTTGTTTTTGTTGCTTTTGTTCCTTTTCCTTTTGTTTTCGTCATGTCTTCATTTTGTGTTGTGTTGTGTGTCTTGTGTGTAAATGGTTTTCGAAAACCCGGTTTAGAGGCTAGTGTGTGAGTGTGTACTTTCCCTTTTTAGTAGTGTAAATCGAGTCTTGGACTTTAGCCTAGTAGAATGACCCTAAATCGATGAATTCGTTGGTCCTTTACCTCGAGTCCACCTAGCTTACTAGGAATTTACTACGGGATGTGCACTTTTGACCATTATGACCACCCACGGTGTGAAAAGGCCTTGGTTATCGAGTCTCGTTCCCTAGGTGACCGTGTTTAGGGTTGTTTGATTAGTCCAAGTTCTCCCCTTTTTGTGAGTATGAAAGGAAGACGTCATCCCGACATACCCATTACCTTACCTCCTACGCATATCCACACAATAAAATGCGATTTGTTGAGTTCTCTCTTTCTCATCACCCAAAGAATTGCCAAAAATGCCAAATCTTGCCAAAAGAGGCAAAGAAAAGAAAAAGAAAGAAAAGAATGAAGAAAAAGAAAAGGCACAAAAGCCAAAAAAAATAGAAAAGAAGAAAAAGAAATGGCATGGCAACAAACAAACAAAGCAAATATGTCAAAAAGAAAGAAAATGCCAAAAGAAAACCCGTCTCACAAAAAGAAATCCCCACAAAAATAAGCCTTTTTCCGACTTTTACCGTGAAGAGCCTACCAAAGGACCGAGTCCCGAGGAAGGATGATAGCGGCATTAGTCGGTCTTCCCTCATTTTGCATGTTTTCCACCTTTTTACTTGGACTAGTTAGGCGGTCTTGGACACGGGACGACCCTCTTGGCTCACGCTAAAGGGGGCGGGGTCTCACTTACCTACAGTGTCGACTAACACCGTGGTTTCTCACTTTTCCACTCCGTCTATCGTCCCGTAGTACGTTTTTAGAAAGTTAGGAGGACCTAGGTAAGTTACCAACGTTTTTATTGCTTTATCGTCATACTATTAGGGTTTAGTTCACCTCGGTTTGTATTGCTAGCTTGGGAACGTTGTCACTTACCTCGAGTCCTAAACCGGTGTTTCATTCACCGCTTTTAGAGGGAAACGATATTTCTTTTGTTTTAGGTGCAACCGATTAGGTGTTTGTTTGTGTGTTTGTTTGTTTATGTGTTTTGTGTCCGGTCGCATCCACAGTTTTGTCGCAAAACCCAACTTGCCTTGCGGAGTGCACTTGTCCTCTAAGTGCACTCGTGTGAGTTGAAGGGGCGTAGGGTGCAATAATACCCATTCGACTAGTCTAGTAGTTAGTGTATGCTTACTCGAGGGCGAGTAAGAGTTAAGTGTGGGGGAGTTGATAAGTGTAGTTTGTAGTGCTTTTTTGTTGTGTTTTGGTCCCTTTTTCCTTGTGGAATCGCTCCTTTGGAGCGATTCATGGGCTTCTTATGCTTCCTTTAGTTCGCTTCAGGTTCCCGAGACTGATTTGGAAGAGTTGGAGCGATTCCGACTCAATACATACACATTTTGGAGCAAACGAGATAAAGGAACAATGACTCGAGGCCTTGGAATCGACCCCGAGACCTTGGGACCCAATTCCAAGCCTCCGAGACCCGATCCCGAGTCCCGAGAATCAGTGGGAAGCCCATGAGAGGCAAGGAAGGACCAAAGAGTGTTTAAGGAAGGCATACAAGACCCATCCCGTTCGGGATGGGGTGCTACATTAAGATGGCTGTTGTGAGCCCATCCCGGTCGGGATGACTGGGCCGTCCCGATCAGGATGATCCGTCCCGGTCGGGAAGCTATAGAAGCAGCACGGGCTTCTTCTTTTCTTCTCCTTCATTCTTATACCCATATATATACTCCCTTCTTGTAATATTAAGACATCTTATCTTACCCTAGATTAGTTCAAGCCTCCATTATCATTCAAAACACTAGATTATTGCTACTCTCATTAGTTTAATCCTCTCTTTAATCTTTAGATAATTATTGTAATTAGTCTTGGATTAAGGGATTCTTGAAGATTATTCCAAGATTGACAACCTTGGGATTGTATTTGGGTTTCTCATTAATACAAGTTTTCATCTTTTGTTCATCCTATTGTTGGTATAATCTTTTCATCCTTAGTCTTTGTTATTTATTCAAGTATTCTTTCTTATTGTTATTCTTATTGCTATTGTTCTTGTTAATGATAATGGATGCTTGTTTTGTGACATTAATTTCTCTTATGATTGTTGGTTTTCTCTTAATAATGAGTGAGTAGTTTTCTTGTGGGACTAGTAGGGGGATTAGGGGTAAATTATGGATGATTAGGGTTGATTAAGGGGAAAAGGTTACATCTTTGTTGCTAGTCACATTGTAGGCACTCTATGTGTTTGTTGATATGCTTGTGTGAGTTGTAGTGGCCATGCTTCCCATACTTGTGTTCATCTTCTCATTGATTGCTTATGTTGTGGAAATGTTGAGAATAGTTTAGTCGCGAGAGCGCGGACTAGGGTCTAAGTTGCGAGAGCCCGGACCCACCTTGACATCGGTCTAAGTTGCGAGAGCCCGGACCGACTCAAGCGATTAGAAGACACCTATACCCTTGATCACCCCAATTACCCTTCTACCTCTATGAACCCGATCTACCCCACTTCTTTCCATATTTCTGTAATCCTCCTAGTTAGCTATCGTCCTTTTAGTTTATTCATTAGTTCGATCATTAGTTTAGTTCATACTTCCCCTCTATCATAGTTTTCCATTTATCGCTTCTTTGTGTTTGTTGGTAATCTAGTCTTGTTGTAAGTAGACCTAGTCTAAGCTTTGATATACCGTCCTCGTGGATACGATCCCGACTTGCCCTAGCTACCCACTAGGTTAGTCGGTGTTATATTGATTGGCTAGGGACGTGACAAATCCCTCCCATCATTCATTACGAAGAAAATCGAACAAATCCAATTTTATCGCCAATACATTGGCTCCCCAAGAGTTATCTCGAGAATCATGTTCACTCCCCTCCCCATTGTTGGCCCTTGAAGCTTCAACTTCCTCTATTCTCTCCCTATCTTCACCACCCAAGCAACACTCAACAATGGTCTCTTGATCGACCCTCTCTTCTTCATTTGTAGCTTCAAGGTTGGGTTGACTTTCTTGTGGAGGCACCCGACCTTCTTGCCCAAATGAACCTTCCTCAACATGTAGTGGAGCTCGAGTGGCCAACATCGTGATATGAGCCATGAGTGCATTGATGCGAGCATCTTGCACCTCTATTTGGGCCTTGAACTCCTCCATAACCTCTTGTATTTGAGTCAACATCAATTGTTGACCCTTTTGCAATAACATCATCATCTCATGTTGGCTCCCTTGTGTTTGGACCAACATTTGACAAGTCTCAAAGTTAGGGATATTTGGTTGTGGGTTATGTGAGGGTGTTTGGTAGTTGTTAGGATGTGGGAACGATCCTTGACAACTTTCTTGGTAACCATAAGAAGAGGGTTCATAAGATTGTTGATGAGGTTGATATGGTTGGTAAAGTTGTGGGTTTTGGTAATTCGCCCCATAGTTGTCCCGTGATGATTGATGGTAGCTTGGACGCGCCATGTCCATAACGTTGCTTTGGTACCTAGGATGAGCTAGAAACACTTGAGCAAACGTTAGTATCCTAGTGCTTTTGAGGCACTAGGAAGGGAGAGTAACACACAAGAAGAAAAACGGAGATACACAAGGAGAAGAGAACACAAAAATCAAGAACAAAGTCCAAAACTAAGCAAACAAAAGTCTAAACTACGCCGTCCCCGGCAACGGCGCCAATTTGATGGGTGGGATTTGTCGTGAATCCCAACCGTCAAATAAAACCGGCAAAACCTAACTAGGGTAGCTAGGGTAAGTTGGGTCGAATCCACAGGGACGGGAGGTCGGACTAGGGTATGCTACGGTCTAGGACTAGGTTCGAGACAAGAAATTCTAAGGAGGGGGAGACTAGGACTAAGCTAGGTCTAAAGCAAGAAAACAATCAAAGGAAACGGGCTAGGATTAGGTCGGGGTCAAAGGGGTAATGGAATGGTCAAGGGAGAACTAGAGTGAAGGAGGTAGTAGGGTAATCTAGGTAATGCCCGGGCTCTCGCAACTTAGACTCACCTAGAGGTTCCACCTAAAACCCACCTTGGCGACACAAACGACAAACGGGGTTACTAGCGTGATATCGGGGCCTAGGTCGCATCCGGGCTCTCGCAACTTAGACCGACCTAGGGGTCGTCCTCACCGGGCTCTCGCAACTTAATGAGGGAACCAAACCCACAAACAAACTATCACCCACAAGAGAAAAGCAAGAAAAACAAGCATATGCACATACTAGTCATTCAAGCATTTCAACAAACATGTGATATGCATCAAACCAAGGGGAAACCCAAATCTTCCACCAACATCTCCAACAATCCCTTAATCATCCAATTAACACCCTAATCACCTTACTAACCCTAGCAAGATACTACTCTAACATATCTATACTAAAACTAACACTAAGAAGAGAAATCAATTCAAACAACCAAACTAGCATAATGAAACTAACAAGAACTATGAACTATGAGCAATCCACACAACAAAGATTCAAACTTTAATGAAAGAACAAGATGAAGAGAAAGGAAAAGAAGATTTTGACAAATGCTGTCATGTACAGGTTTTTGTTTCACCTCTGTTTTTATATTGTACAGAACTTATTTCAGGTTTTATTCCATTGTTCTAACAGGAAAGATTTTGACCAGGATCGACCCCAAAAGCACCACAATACTCTTTATATAACCGGTTCCTCTCATTTGCTTCATTCGGGTTTTGCCCGTTACACTCAAAAGCACCACTGATAGCATTAATAGTAGCTCCACATTGCTGGTTCATCATTGAATGAGACGGACCCATCCCGGCCGGGAAGGCTTGGTCCCGACCGAGACAAGGTTGGTCTCGGCCGAGACGGGCCTGCTGCAGCTACGCCTTGTTTTCTTTCTTCTCCTTTCCAATTGTAACCCTATATATACTCTTCCCTTGTTTTGTTAAGCTTATGTTATGCAATTCATATTACATTAAACCCTAGATAGTTTTAGCATAGATTAGCATAGATTAGTGTAGATTAGTCTTTAGATTAGTCTTTAATCATAGATTAATGCTTGTAATTTGGGAATTCTTCAAGATCTCCACCAAGCTTGACAAACTTGGATGTTTGTTTTGGGTTTTCCTCATTTATGCAAGTTTCCTTCTTCCTTTCATCTTGTTAATAGGTATAATCTTCTTTTCCTTTCTCTTAATCTTGTTCTTTCATTAAAGTTTGAATCTTTGTTGTGTGGATTGCTCATAGTTCATAGTTCTTGTTAGTTTCATTATGCTAGTTTATTTTAGAGTATTTCGAAATTGATTAAAATTTTAGTTTTGATTTTCAAGTGATCGAGATTTTATGAAAACTTTCTTAATTACAAATACTTTGATTTCTATGAGATTATTATGTAAAACGATTTAATATTTTCGAAAAACTTCGTATGTCTATTAGACTTCGTAAAACGATTTAATATTATGTAAATTTTGTTTTACTGTCGTTAGACTTTAAGTCCGTTATTAAAAATGTTTGTCGACTGATTTGATTCTTATTTACTAACTACAAAACTCGATTTCTCAAGATTTTGTTTGCTCTTAAAACACAATAAATTCGAATTTCTAAATCAAAATATTTTACCATTGTTTTGAAAATATTTGGGTACTCTTCTCCTCGAGCTCGTTTACAAATATTATCTATCATCATTATTTTATTAAATAATTTTTAACTTACGATTTTATTAATTTAAGGGATTTTCTACGCGGTACCCCTATATTTTTCACTTTTTTACATGGTACCCTACCTTTTCTATGTCTATACATGGTACCCTTGAATTTTATTATTAATTTAACAAGCGCCCCGAATTTTTTTTTTCATCAAATTTTGTCGTTAGATTATGTTTTTAGCTTAGGATTAAGACTTCAATATCATTTAACTTAGATAATTAACAAGTAATTGAGCTTAATTTAAGTGTTATCATTTGATTTGACAATATAACGTCAAAAATATAATTCGTTTAGATTCGAAGTATAAACTGCAAACACGTACAAAATTGTTAGTTTAAGTTCAATTATCGGTTAATTAGGTATGTTAAATGACGTTTATCTTTTAATCTTGAGCATAAAAAGATAATTTGTTGTCAAAACTTGACGGGAAAAAAAGTTTAGGGGTACCAATAAAGATAATAATAAAATTTAAGGGTAACAAAGAAACCTTTAGTAAACTACAAGGGTATCATGTGTAAATGTAAAAAGTGTAGGGGTATAAGGTAGAAAAGTAAAAAAGTTCAGGGGTACCACGTAGAAAATCCCTTAATTTTAAATGATTTTTAAACTTTGGGAACTGAGCCCAACTCATCTTGCAATAAAATTTTGTCTTCGATTTTGATTTCATATCACGTTTGAGGTTGTAAATAAAATTTAAACCGAGATTGTGGTACGAGCTAAGCATTCTCCTTTTCTTCAAGTGTTATAACCTTGTTTTCCATTCTATTACTATGTTTTTGTTAGTTTCGAGGACGAAACTTCTTTTTAGTGGGGAAGATTGTAACACCCCTGATTTTATAAATTAAATTAATTTAAAAGTTATGTTCGTACTTTTATTTTATTTACGATTTAACTCGTAATTCTTAAAAATTATTATAAAACGTATTTATCGTTTAATCGTTTCAAACTCCTAAAATTTTATTTGTCTCGAAAACTCTTATTATATTTAAAACATATTTTTATTTCTGTTTCGATTCATTTTATACATTTAATTTAATTCTTATCGAAAGTCTATTTCGGTGATTTAAGTCCTATATTCTTTTTATTTATTCATATTTAAGCTCGAATTTCTATTTTCGGCTCGAACTTCATTTCTTTTAAGTTTCGTCAATATATTTATTTCATTTCCTCGAAAAATAATTTTAATTCACTTTATCGAAAATTTATTATTTATCGGGAAATACTATTTCATCGTCTAATTATTGATTTCTATAAACTTTATTTTTGTCTCGAATAATCATTTAAAACTCAAGAAACGTTTATTTTTACTAATTTTGTTAGTCGACCCAATTATTTTATTAATTCATTTTTCAGTCAATCTCGTGGGTCAGTCAACGTATTATCTCGGGAACCGTCTTCTACTTGTACCTATTCGTTTAACCCGTTTCTTTTTATTCTTTCCCCCTTTTAATTCGTGGGACCACCTGACTCTTGTTGTTCCCACATATGCGTACACCTCCTCTTTTCATTTTGTCCTCCACCGCTATCACTAATTCTCAACCCCCTCTTCTTTTCCCCTTCCTTTCTTTATTTACTTCCACCGTTTTCCTTATTTTTCAGCCTTGTGTCTCCCCCGCTTCGTCTTTGTTTTGGCCGCATCTTACGCCTACTCTTCCCTTTTTCATTCCTCTTCAACCTGCCATGATTCTTTCCCTTGTTCTCCATCATCGTCGTCGTCTTTTCGTCGTCGCCTGAACTTGGTGAGTGACCTGTTCTCCTTTCCTTCTTCTCCTTTTGTTTCATCCGTGTATCGTTGCTGCTGGTGCGTCCTTGTTGTTGACGTTGTTATAACATTGCTGTACTGTTCCTTGCTTTCCTCCTCTGCCTCTTTTCGTTGCTGTTTCTGCAGTCTGCTATTGTTCGTTTTTGATGCTGCTACTGTCTTCTCTTCCTCTTCTTTTGCTGCCCGTATGTGCTGTTCTGTGCTGCTGCATTTTCTGTCCTGTTCTGCCACTTTTCGATCTTCTTATTCTTCTTCCTTCTTCGCTGCTTTCTTACTGCTACCGCTGCGTGTTGTTGCTCGTCTGCTCCTTGTCCGTGTGCTGCTGTTTATATCGCTGCAGTTGTGGTCACTATGATACGTATTGATGAGTCATGTTCAGCGTTTATGTTACTGTTATTCTGTTCGTGTCCCTTTCCCTTCTTCTCGTTCTTTGTCGTTCGGTTTTATCTAATTTCTATTTCTTATTCCCTGCCCTGCTTCGCTCTTCTTCTTTATTTCTATCATTTTAGGTCTTTCAGTCCGTAATCTAATTCTTCTTCTTCTCTTCCCTTATGCTGCTGTTTCGGTCCTATTACTGCTGCCCAATGTGGTCTCTTCTTCTTTTTCCTCTTTGAGTTTCTGAGCTGCTCATGAAGTTACTATTGTTGTTGATTCGATGCTACTGGGTATATGTGTATAGTTGTTTGTGCTGCTGCGTTTCCGATTACAACTGTTCTCGTTTGTTGAGTTTTGATGCTCGTCATCGTATTTTTGTCGTCCGGTTTCTGTGGTGCTCACCACCTGCTCGTCATTTTTGTTCTATCTGTGTTGCCGTTCTTTCTTTCCTGATTCTCTTTATCCCTCTCCTCCCTTTTTTTCCTGGGGACGTATTCCGTGTCATCTCTAGTCAATTTTGATATTTCCTTATTTCGAT
Organism: Agrostemma githago; assembly: GCA_958450325.1. Lineage (NCBI taxonomy): Eukaryota > Viridiplantae > Streptophyta > Magnoliopsida > Caryophyllales > Caryophyllaceae > Agrostemma > Agrostemma githago. Next base: position 24,006,773 of record OY288257.1, read on the forward strand.
CTATTCGTTTCTATTTCTTTTTGTCTCGAATCTGAAGTGGAGCATACTTGGAAGGCTAGCGATTCATGTCATGAAGGTTAATGCGTGCTAGTGAAGATTTTGGAACTCGGACTATGCAAGTAGACAAGTACGGGATCGATTTGAATATTGACTCAAGATAACTTTAGGACGTTACTCGATTTTATATCGTATGTTTGAGTAGTAGTATGTAATAAATATTTTTACTTCGGTTTCTATTTTTAGCTATTTATTATTTGCTAAATATCATTTTTTTAAATCGTATTCCTTATAAATGTGTTACTACTTTCGATATCGTTTTATAAATCGTTAGTAATTTAATTATTTACGATCGTTATAATATTTTGTTGATTATCGTGACATTAGTAACTAAATAATATCGATTTCATATTTTCGTCATATTTTGTTAATTTATAATTTTTAACTCAAAATCGTATTTTTGTATTATAATCGAGATTTTTATACTTGTTCGATAAATTAATTTCTTTTTACGACTTATATTAATAAATGAGAAAATAGTCGTTTTAGTTTTAAATATATTTTTAGTCGAGACTATTTTCACTAATAATTTCCAATTGACTATTTTTAGTCAAATCCGTATTATTTATTAATAAAAGATATTTGTTAAAAAATAATTTGAAATCTTTTAAGTCTCATTTCATTATGAAACTCGTCGATTCAATAAATTTTGATATCGTTTTTTTCTTAAAACAACTATTTTCTAAATTTTTAATTTTAACTCGATTTTCTAATTATTTATAACATACTATATAATGACCTATTATATTTTATTTATATTTTGAGTAACTAATTTAGAAATATATTAAAGTTACGATAACGACGATAATAATAAAATGTTAATTTCGTTAGAAATGCTATTTTTAATACATTTCACTTATTTTAATAACTTACGTATTTTCTATAACAATATTTCTATTTTAAGTAGGTTTCTAAAAATAGTAAGTTTCTATTTATAGAAAGTTTCCATCTTAATATAAAATGTTTATTCCTTTTATCCTCATATTATTTATATTGATTATATTTATTCTGAATATCGATAATGGCTTGTTTGGGAGTTATGGAATAAGGACAAGTGTGGGGTTAGAGTAATATAGTTTGGGATGTACGTTTTTGCCATCAACTGTAAGGCTGGTGTGTCTTTATGGGGCACATTGGTTGTTGAACTGAGCATGGTTTATGTTCAGGAGAGTGTGCATTGTGCCCTTAAACTTAGATATTGCATCGTGTAAGTCGCGTCGGGTTGAACTGGATATGGTTTGTATCCAGGAGGGGTGTATACTACTTAAACCAGGACCTCGCTGCATGCAGTCCTGTTATAGTTGAGTTGCCTAGTTAGAGACTGGATTCTGTTATGAGTTAAGTCTACAGTTCTCGATGCTAGTTTCCAGTATTATCCTAGTGAAAGTCTAGCCTTATGCACACAGATCGAATTTCCATTACGCCAGTTTTGAATATTATTATTATCGATTGATTTTTTTGATTTGTAGGTTGGCAAATGTTTTAAGTTTTCTCCAAAAACTTATTTTCATTATATCGTTTTAATGTTTTTCCATTTTAACTATTTTGATATAGTAATACTATTATTTTTCCATATGATATAATAGGGCTGGGAGAACGTCCGAGTTACTCCCCACTGGCGTGGCTGTTATGTTTATAACATGACAGGTATTCGCTGCTGGGTTTGGGTGTGAGCTAGCGAGTAGCGTGGATCCTCTTCTTTCTTCATTCCTGTAATTTATGAATTTGTATAAACCCTTTTTGGAGATTTTACTTTTAGTCATTTTGTAAAAAGGGGCCTTTGTATTGACTTACCATTTCTTTTAATAAGATATAGTTTGTCAGTGTGTTTTAATCCCAATTCTACAGTGTTTCCGCCACTGTATTGCGTTAGAATTTCTAGGGGATTACAGTTGGTATCAGAGCATCACTGCTCCCAACGCTTACACCTGAAATTAGGGAAAATACCAGTAAATTATTTAAACAGTAAATAAAAAAATTATTACTAGGAATGGGTAGAAAAAAAAAGAACTTACTTGTTAAGTTTTTCCTGTTCCTGAAACTCAATGATTAGCATTGAATAATTGTTTCTTTTGTCTGGAAGAAGATGTTAATAGGATGCTGCTTCAGATCGGGACAATACCTGCTTAGAACTCTCAACGCATGTTTATTCGAGTGGACAACTTTGTCCTACAACATGGTGACCTTCTAGCTCAGATTTAGTTTGCTCCAGCTATAGGTCAGATGATCAAGAGTAGATTCATGTTCCATGATGTTGCAGTAGATCCAGATCAAGCGACCCAAGACTTGTGATAAGTGTGTTTTGTTGGGCTTATTTGTTGTGTTTGGTCCCGGTTTCTCTTGTGGAATCGCTCCTTGGAGCGGTTTTCGAGGCTACTTAAGCTTCATCTAGCTTGTTTTAGGTTCCTAGGGCTTATCTTGAAGTAACGGAACGATTCCGACTCGTTTCCGACACATTTGGAGCCATCGAAGAGAAGCAACGATCACTCGGTGGCTTAGACTCGATCCCGAGACCTTGGGACGCATTCCTGAGCCTCTTAGACTCGATCCCGAGCACCGAGAATCGATGAGAAGCCTATGAAGAGCAAATAGGGACCTTTATGATCATATTGGAGGCCTACAAGACCCTTCCCGGGCGGGAAGAGTAGCCTTCCCAGTCGGGAAGGAGTGCAAGAAAGAAGTGTGTTCTGATGGGCCATCCCGGTCGGGATCATCACCCTTCCCGACCGGGAAGAGCAATAACACCGCCTGGTGTTATGCATAACACAGCCCGGTGTTATGCATGATCCCGGTCGGGACCACCACCATCCCGACCGGGATGGAGCGGCTGTAACCCGCGCTTCCTCTTTTCTTCTCCTTTGCTCTTGTAACCCTATAAATACCCCCTCTTGTAATCTTATGTTATGTTAGACATTACCCACTAAACCCTAGACTACTTTAGCCTAGATTAGCCTAGATTAGTGTAGATTAGTCTTTAGTTAATCGTTAATCTTAGTTTAATCCTTGTATTAAGGGAATTCTTGAAGAATCCAACCAAGATTGACAACCTTGGTAGATGTATTTGGGTTTTCTCTTTTATGCAAGTTTTCATTCTTCCATTCATCTTCTAGTATGGTATAATCTCTCTTTTCCCTTCTCTTAATCTTGTTTTATCATTCAAGTTTCAAGTTTTAATCTTTGTTCATTATTTTGTTCATTGTTTATTGTTTTTACTAGTTTCATTACGAATATTTTGTTGCTTGTGTTGTTTTCCTTTCTTTGTGTTAGTATTAGTTTGAACATGTGTGAGTAGACTTTTTGTGGGGTTAGTAGGGGGATTAAGTGTTGATTATGGATAATTAGGGTTTGATTGTGGGTAAAGGTGGATTCTTTGTTACTAGTCACATGTTATGCATACCATGTGTTTGATGCATTGCTTGTTAGAGTAGTAGTTGCAAATACTTCTCTTGCTTGTCTTCCTCTTCTCATTGTGTGATTGATTTGTGGTTGAATCCTTGTGTATTGGGTAACGTCTTGCATAAGTATTCGGGTTTTGCCTTTGGCACGAGAGTGCGGACATTGGCTTCGATGCGAGAGCGCGGACCAACCTTAATAACTAGGTGAACCTTGCACCATCGATCTCCCAACTATCCTACTACACTTATGAACCCGACCTAACCCTATTCTTTCCTTGTTTGATTTCTTCATCATCTTAGTCATTGTTCCCTTAGTTAGTTGAATCTTAGTCATAGTCATAGTGTTATCCCCCTTCCAATTGTTCTAGATTAGCTTAGCTTTGAGACCTAGTCAAGTCTTTAGGTTAAACTTAGTCCAAACCCTCTTTACCGTCCCCGTGGACTCGACCCGATTTACCCTATCTACGTGTTAGGAATAGTTGGTTTTTATTTGTTAGTGGGGATCCACGGCAAATCCTTCCCATCAACTTGCATGCTCGTTCCTCTACAAGATGATGAAGTAATTTATTTGGTTCCCTCGTGAACCTTATAGGTCTAAACTGTCCCTTCTCGTTTTAGGTCTTTGTCATCTAGAATCATTGATTCTTTTCTTCCTGCTTCTGCCTTTTCCAATCCTTCTCTTATTAACTCTCGTCTTCATTCTTGTGACAAATCTTCGATTTATTTCTCATACTTACCATCTTTCCTCTTGAGATTCTTGGTTTGACCGATTTCCGTCTCAGTGAACCCCGTGAAAAGTTATGGACATTTGAGGTTTAGTAAACCCTTGTTACCTGGTTTGAGAATTGTGAGTCTACCCTATCTTCTAAGCAAGTAAGAAATTCTTGAGGATTGACTTGAATAGTATTAATTAATTAATGGAATTAGGTTGATACTTTATACACTGAACCTTGGGTTATAGGTTATTCTGATTATTTTGGAGTACTTAGAGTTGAATATATTTTGGAGTGGTAAGAGTATGTCATATTTGATGGATACCTAGCACCTAACCTAGAACCAAACTAAGTGTAACTGATAATACTACTTTGGGATTCTTGCCTGATGCTTATTGGATGGATGCATCGCGAATATTCGGGATCATAGAGTATTGTTTAAAATGTTAGCTTGAGTGTTGTGGTACCATTAAAGGTTTTCATTAATGTCGTTAGAAATTTGATGGACATAGATTTCCCGTGTTTCTTAAGGATTAGATCGTTGTTCGTTGTTTAAGGTTGTAACCTATGAACTTTGGAGTTGAGTGGTCTGACTTGGATAAATTGTTTTTACCCTTGAAGAAGAGAGTTATCTTACACAATCGCGGTTGGTGGTGTTGTTTTGAGGAATACTTTGATGTCAATCATCTTAATGGATTTATAGTTCAGAACCCTTAGACCAACGAGATTGTGGCTTCGTTGAGTTAATAAAAAAAAAAATTAGTGGTTTCGCTGTTACGATATGAAATTTGAAGGACTCCTAGAAACATTAGTCGAATGACGTATTTGAAGATGTGAGTGTTTGCACCTTTACCTATAGGTTTGAGCGTGTTGAGGATTTACTGTACTTTCCCAGCTTCTGTACTTGTGGCATTATAATTATGTTGGTAGTCATTTTTGAAGATTTTGTACCCGAGCATTGTTAAATTGGTGGACCTTGTTTAGAGTTCCTTACTCGAGAAATTTGGGGTGTACCTTGAGTTCAAACTTTATGAGCTTTGGATTTAAGAACCTTATCAATTGCGAGTTTGGGTTTGTCTGATGACCGTTGGAATTTTAATTGATGAGATTAGATTGTAAAATAATTGTGGATTAGTATCGTGTCGTTTGAACGATTGGATAATCACGTAAGATATTTTTGGGAGATTGTGACTGAGTAGTGCAACCTAGTACCTAATATTGGACTTAGCGTTGTTTGATGGAAATTAGGAACCCGTGTTGTGAGAGTCGTACCGGGAATCTCGAGATAGTTAACTTCTTCTATATTTCCTTGAGAGCTTCGTTTGGCTCTCAATTTCGTTTCTCCCATTAGCTTTTCTTAAATCCTGCTACTTCTTCTTCGGCCGATCCCTTTGACTTCTTTATCGGGTTTGAAAATTTCTGTTTCGATTTCTCGTTTATTCTTACTTTGTTTATCCGTTTACCTTTTTCCCAAACCTTTGTTATGAAAAGTTTGAATTTAAAAATTTTGATTTTCATGAAATTTTAACATTTTGAGTTATAAATTTCGAAACTTCGTTTTCGTATTCGTTTTTGGTTGATAACATATATTTTTAGTCCGGTTTCAAAATGCCTTAATAATTTATTTTAGAGTATTTCGAAATTGATTAAAATTTTAGTTTTGATTTTCAAGTGATCGAGATTTTATGAAAACTTTCTTACTTACAAATACTTTGATTTCTATGAGATTATTATGTAAAACGATTTAATATTTTCGAAAAACTTCGTATGTCTAAATTTTGTTTTACTGTCGTTAGACTTTAAGTCCGTTATTAAAAATGTTTGTCGACTGATTTGATTCTTATTTACTAACTACAAAACTCGATTTCTCAAGATTTTGTTTGCTCTTAAAACACAATAAATTCGAATTTCTAAATCAAAATATTTTACCATTGTTTTGAAAATATTTGGGTACTCTTCCCCTCGAGCTCGTTTACAAATATTATCTATCGTCATTATTTTATTAAATAATTTTTAACTTACGATTTTATTAATTTAAGGGATTTTCTACGCGGTACCCCTATATTTTTCACTTTTCTACATGGTACCCTACCTTTTCTATGTCTATACATGGTACCCTTGAATTTTATTATTAATTTAACAAGCGCCCCGAATTTTTTTTATCCATCAAATTTTGTCGTTAGATTATGTTTTTAGCTTAGGATTAAGTCTTCAATATCATTTAACTTAGATAATTAACAAGTAATTGAGCTTAATTTAAGTGTTATCATTTGATTTGACAATATAACGTCAAAAATATAATTCGTTTAGATTCGAAGTATAAACTGCAAACAAGTTCAATTATCGTTTAATTAGGTATGTTAAATGACGTTTATCTTTTAATCTTGAGCATAAAAAGGTAATTTGTTGCCAAAACTTGACGGGAAAAAAAGTTTAGGGGTACCAATAAAGATAATAATAAAATTTAAGGGTAACAAAGAAACCTTTAGTAAACTACAAGGGTATCATGTGTACATGTAAAACGTGTAGGGGTATAAGGTAGAAAAGTAAAAGTTCAGGGGTACCACGTAGAAAATCCCTTAATTTAAATGATTTTTAAACTTTGGGAACTGAGTCCAACTCATCTTGCAATAAAATTTTGTCTTCGATTTTGATTTCATATCACGTTTGAGGTTGTAAATAAAATTTAAACCGAGATTGTGGTACGAGCTAAGCATTCTCCTTTTCTTCAAGTGTTATAACCTTGTTTTCCATTCTATTACTATGTTTTTGTTAGTTTCGAGGACGAAACTTCTTTTTAGTGGGGAAGATTGTAACACCCCTGATTTTATAAATTAAATTAATTTAAAAGTTATGTTCGTACTTTTATTTTATTTACGATTTAACTCGTAATTCTTAAAAATTATTATAAAACGTATTTATCGTTTAATCGTTTCAAACTCCTAAAATTTTATTTGTCTCGAAAACTCTTATTATATTTAAAACATATTTTTATTTCTGTTTCGATTCATTTTATACATTTAATTTAATTCTTATCGAAAGTCTATTTCGGTGATTTAAGTCCTAAATTCTTTTTATTTATTCATATTTAAGCTCGAATTTCTATTTTCGGCTCGAACTTCATTTCTTTTAAGTTTCGTCAAAATATTTATTTCATTTCCTCGAAAAATAATTTTAATTCACTTTATCGAAAATTTATTATTTATCGGAAAATACTATTTCATCGTCTAATTATTGATTTCTATAAACTTTATTTTTGTCTCGAATAATCATTTAAAACTCAAGAAACGTTTATTTTACTAATTTTGTTAGTCGACCCAATTATTTTATTAATTCATTTTTAAGTCAATCTCGTGGGTCAGTCAACGTATTATCTCGGGAACCGTCTTCTACTTGTACCTATTCGTTTAACCCGTTTCTTTTTATTCGTTCCCCCTTTTAATTCGTGGGACCACCTGACTCTTGTTGTTCCCACATATGCGTACACCTCCTCTTTTCATTTTGTCCTCCACCGCTATCACTAATTCTCAACCCCCTCTTCTTTTCCCCTTCCTTTCTTTATTTACTTCCATCGTTTTCCTTATTTTTCAGCCTTGTGTCTCCCCCGTTTCGTCTTTGTTTTGGCCGCATCTTACGCCTACTCTTCCCTTTTTCATTCCTCTTCAACCTGCCATGATTCTTTCCCTTGTTCTCCATCATCGTCGTCGTCTTTTCGTCGTCGCCTGAACTCGGTGAGTGACCTGTTCTCCTTTCCTTCTTCTCCTTTTGTTTCATCCGTGTATCGTTGCTGCTGGTGCGTCCTTGTTGTTGACGTTGTTATAACATTGCTGTATTGTTTCTTGCTTTCCTCCTCTGCCTCTTTTCGTTGCTGTTTCTGCAGTCTGCTATTGTTCGTTTTTGATGCTGCTACCGTCTTCTCTTCCTCTTCTTTTGTTGCCCGTATGTGCTGTTCTGTGCTGCTGCGTTTTCTGTCCTGTTCTGCCACTTTTCGATCTTCTTATTCTTCTTCCTTCTTCGCTGCTTTCTTACTGCTACCGCTGCGTGTTATTGCTCGTCTGCTCCTTGTCCGTGTGCTGTTGTTTATATCGCTGCAGTTGTGGTCACTATGATACGTATTGATGAGTCATGTTCAGCGTTTATGTTACTGTTATTCTGTTCGTGTCCCTTTCCCTTCTTCTCGTTCTTTGTCGTTCGGTTTTATCTAATTTCTATTTCTTATTCCCTGCCCTGCTTCGTTCTTCTTCTTTATTTCTATCATTTTAGGTCTTTCAGTCCGTAATCTAATTCTTCTTCTTCTCTTCCCTTATGCTGCTGTTTCGGTCCTATTACTGCTGCCCAATGTGGTCTCTTCTTCTTTTTCCTCTTTGAGTTTCTGAGCTGCTCATGAAGTTACTATTGTTGTTGATTCGATGCTACTGGGTATATGTGTATAGTTGTTTGTGCTGCTGCGTTTGCGATTACAACTATTCTCGTTTGTTGAGTTTTGATGCTCGTCATCGTATTGTTGTCGTCCGGTTTCTGTGGTGCTCACCACCTGCTCGTCATTTTTGTTCTATCTGTGTTGCCGTTCTTTCTTTCCTGATTCTCTTTATCCCTCTCCTCCCTTTTTTTCCTGGGGACGTATTCCGTGTCATCTCTAGTCAATTTTGATATTTCCTTATTCCGATCTATTCGTTTCTATTTCTTTTTGTCTCGAATCTGAAGTGGAGCATACTTGGAAGGCTAGCGATTCATGTCATGGAGGTTAATGCGTGCTAGTGAAGATATTGGAACTCGGACTATGCAAGTAGACAAGTACGGGATCGATTTGAATATTGATTCAAGATAACTTTAGGACGTTACTCGATTTTATATCGTATGTTTGAGTAGTAGTATGTAGTAAATATTTTTACTTCGGTTTCTATTTTTAGCTATTTATTATTTGCTAAATATCATTTTTTTAAATCGTATTCCTTATAAATGTGTTACTACTTTCGATATCGTTTTATAAATCGTTAGTAATTTAATTATTTACGATCGTTATAATATTTTGTTGATTATCGTGACATTAGTAACTAAATAATATCGATTTCATATTTTCGTCATATTTTGTTAATTTATAATTTTTAACTCAAAATCGTATTTTTGTATTATAATCGAGATTTTTATACTTGTTCGATAAATTAATTTCTTTTTACGACTTATATTAATAAATGAGAAAATAGTCGTTTTAGTTTTAAATATATTTTTATTCGAGACTATTTTCACTAATAATTTCCAATTGACTATTTTTAGTCAAATCCGTATTATTTATTAATAAAAGATATTTGTTAAAAAATAATTTGAAATCTTTTAAGTCTCATTTCATTATGAAACTCGTCGATTCAATAAATTTTGATATCGTTTTTTTCTTAAAACAACTATTTTCTAAATTTTTAATTTTAACTCGATTTTCTAATTATTTATAACATACTATATAATGACCTATTATATTTTATTTATATTTTGAGTAACTAATTTAGAAATATATTAAAGTTACGATAACGACGATAATAATAAAATGTTAATTTCGTTAGAAATGCTATTTTTAATACATTTCACTTATTTTAATAACTTACGTATTTTCTATAACAATATTTCTATTTTAAGTAGGTTTCTAAAAATAGTAAGTTTCTATTTATAGAAAGTTTCCATCTTAATATAAAATGTTTATTCCTTTTATCCTCATATTATTTATATTGATTATATTTATTCTGAATATCGATAATGGCTTGTTTGGGAGTTATGGAATAAGGACAAGTGTGGGGTTAGAGTAATATAGTTTGGGATGTACGTTTTTGCCATCAACTGTAAGGCTGGTGTGTCTTTATGGGGCACATTGGTTGTTGAACTGAGCATGGTTTGTGTTCAGGAGAGTGTGCATTGTGCCCTTAAACTTAGATATTGCATCGTGTAAGTCGCGTCGGGTTGAACTGGATATGGTTTGTATCCAGGAGGGGTGTATACTACTTAAACCAGGACCTCGCTGCATGCAGTCCTGTTATAGTTGAGCTGCCTAGTTAGAGACTGGATTCTGTTATGAGTTAAGTCTACAGTTCTCGAAGCTAGTTTCCAGTATTATCCTAGTGAAAGTCTAGCCTTATGCACACAGATCGAATTTCCATTACGCCAGTTTTGAATATTATTATTATCGATTGATTTTTTTGATTTGTAGGTTGGCAAATGTTTTAAGTTTTCTCCAAAAACTTATTTTCATTATATCGTTTTAATGTTTTTCCATTTTAACTATTTTGATATAGTAATACTATTATTTTTCCATATGATATAATAGGGCTGGGAGAACGTCCGAGTTACTCCCCACTGGCGTGGCTGTTATGTTTATAACATGACAGGTATTCGCTGCTGGGTTTGGGTGTGAGCTAGCGAGTAGCGTGGATCCTCTTCTTTCTTCATTCCTGTAATTTATGAATTTGTATAAACCCTTTTTGGAGATTTTACTTTTAGTCATTTTGTAAAAAGGGGCCTTTGTATTGACTTACCATTTCTTTTAATAAGATATAGTTTGTCAGTGTGTTTTAATCCCAATTCTACAGTGTTTCCGCCACTGTATTGCGTTAGAATTTCTAGGGGATTACAGTTGGTATCAGAGCATCACTGCTCCCAACGCTTACACCTGAAATTAGGGAAAATACCAGTAAATTATTTAAACAGTAAATAAAAAAATTATTACTAGGAATGGGTAGAAAAAAAAAGAACTTACTTGTTAAGTTTTTCCTGTTCCTAAAACTCAATGATTAGCATTGAATAATTGTTTCTTTTGTCTGGAAGAAGATGTTAATAGGATGTTGCTTCAGATCGGGACAATACCTGCTTAGAACTCTCAACGCATGTTTATTCGAGTGGACAACTTTGTCCTACAACATGGTGACCTTCTAGCTCAGATTTAGTTTGCTCCAGCTATAGGTCAGATGATCAAGAGTAGATTCATGTTCCATGATGTTGCAGTAGATCCAGATCAAGCGACCCAAGACTTGTGATAAGTGCGTTTTGTGGGCTTATTTGTTGTGTTTGGTCCCGGTTTCTCTTGTGGAATCGCTCCTTGGAGCGGTTTTCGAGGCTACTTAAGCTTCATCTAGCTTGTTTTAGGTTCCTAGGGCTTATCTTGAAGTAACGGAACGATTCCGACTCGTTTCCGACACATTTGGAGCCATCGAAGAGAAGCAACGATCACTCGGTGGCTTAGACTCGATCCCGAGACCTTGGGACGCATTCCTGAGCCCCTTAGACTCGATCCCGAGCACCGAGATTCGATGAGAAGCCTATGAAGAGCAAATAGGGACCTTTATGATCATATTGGAGGCCTACAAGACCCTTCCCGGGCGGGAAGAGTAGCCTTCCCGGTCGGGAAGGAGTGCAAGAAAGAAGTGTGTTCTGATGGGCCATCCCGGTCGGGATCATCACCCTTCCCGACCGGGAAGAGCAATAACACCGCCTGGTGTTATGCATAACACAGCCCGGTGTTATGCATGATCCCGGTCGGGACCACCACCATCCCGACCGGGATGGAGCGGCTGTAACCCGCGCTTCCTCTTTTCTTCTCCTTTGCTCTTGTAACCCTATAAATACCCCCTCTTGTAATCTTATGTTATGTTAGACATTACCCACTAAACCCTAGACTACTTTAGCCTAGATTAGCCTAGATTAGTGTAGATTAGTCTTTAGTTAATCGTTAATCTTAGTTTAATCCTTGTATTAAGGGAATTCTTGAAGAATCCAACCAAGATTGACAACCTTGGTAGATGTATTTGGGTTTTCTCTTTTATGCAAGTTTTCATTCTTCCATTCATCTTCTAGTATGGTATAATCTCTCTTTTCCCTTCTCTTAATCTTGTTTTATCATTCAAGTTTCAAGTTTTAATCTTTGTTCATTGTTTTGTTCATTGTTTATTGTTTTTACTAGTTTCATTACGAATATTTTGTTGCTTGTGTTGTTTTCCTTTCTTTGTGTTAGTATTAGTTTGAACATGTGTGAGTAGACTTTTTGTGGGGTTAGTAGGGGGATTAAGTGTTGATTATGGATAATTAGGGTTTGATTGTGGGTAAAGGTGGATTCTTTGTTACTAGTCACATGTTATGCATACCATGTGTTTGATGCATTGCTTGTTAGAGTAGTAGTTGCAAATACTTCTCTTGCTTGTCTTCCTCTTCTCATTGTGTGATTGATTTGTGGTTGAATCCTTGTGTATTGGGTAACGTCTTGCATAAGTATTCGGGTTTTGCCTTTGGCACGAGAGTGCGGACATTGGCTTCGATGCGAGAGCGCAGACCAACCTTAATAACTAGGTGAACCTTGCACCATCGATCTCCCAACTATCCTACTACACTTATGAACCCGACCTAACCCTATTCTTTCCTTGTTTGATTTCTTCATCATCTTAGTCATTGTTCCCTTAGTTAGTTGAATCTTAGTCATAGTCATAGTGTTATCCCCCTTTCAATTGTTCTAGATTAGCTTAGCTTTGAGACCTAGTCAAGTCTTTAGGTTAAACTTAGCCCAAACCCTCTTTACCGTCCCCGTGGACTCGACCCGATTTACCCTATCTACGTGTTAGGAATAGTTGGTTTTTATTTGTTAGTGGGGATCCACGGCAAATCCTTCCCATCAACTTGCATGCTCGTTCCTCTACAAGATGATGAAGTAATTTATTTGGTTCCCTCGTGAACCTTAGAGGTCTAAACTGTCCCTTCTCGTTTTAGGTCTTTGTCATCTAGAATCATTGATTCTTTTCTTCCTGCTTCTGCCTTTTCCAATCCTTCTCTTATTAACTCTCGTCTTCATTCTTGTGACAAATCTTCGATTTATTTCTCATACTTACCATCTTTCCTCTTGAGATTCTTGGTTTGACCGATTTCCGTCTCAGTGAACCCCGTGAAAAGTTATGGACATTTGAGGTTTAGTAAACCCTTGTTACCTGGTTTGAGGATTGTGAGTCTACCCTATCTTCTAAGCAAGTAAGAAATTCTTGAGGATTGACTTGAATAGTATTAATTAATTAATGGAATTAGGTTGATACTTTAGACACTGAACCTTGGGTTATAGGTTATTCTGATTATTTTGGAGTACTTAGAGTTGAATATATTTTGGAGTGGTAAGAGTATGTCATATTTGATGGATACCTAGCACCTAACCTAGAACCAAACTAAGTGTAACTGATAATACTACTTTGGGATTCTTGCCTGATGCTTATTGGATGGATGCATCGCGAATATTCGGGATCATAGAGTATTGTTTAAAATGTTAGCTTGAGTGTTGTGGTACCATTAAAGGTTTTCATTAATGTCGTTAGAAATTTGATGGACATAGATTTCCCGTGTTTCTTAAGGATTAGATCGTTGTTCGTTGTTTAAGGTTGTAACCTATGAACTTTGGAGTTGAGTGGTCTGACTTGGATAAATTGTTTTACCCTTGAAGAAGAGAGTTATCTTACACAATCGCGGTTGGTGGTGTTGTTTTGAGGAATACTTTGATGTCAATCATCTTAATGGATTTATAGTTCAGAACCCTTAGACCAACGAGATTGTGGCTTCGTTGAGTTAATAAAAAAAAATTTAGTGGTTTCGCTGTTACGATATGAAATTTGAAGGACTCCTAGAAACATTAGTCGAATGACGTATTTGAAGATGTGAGTGTTTGCACCTTTACCTATAGGTTTGAGCGTGTTGAGGATTTACTGTACTTTCCCAGCTTCTGTACTTGTGGCATTATAATTATGTTGGTAGTCATTTTTGAAGATTTTGTACCCGAGCATTGTTAAATTGGTGGACCTTGTTTAGAGTTCCTTACTCGAGAAATTTGGGGTGTACCTTGAGTTCAAACTTTATGAGCTTTGGATTTAAGAACCTTATCAATTGCGAGTTTGGGTTTGTCTGATGACCGTTGGAATTTTAATTGATGAGATTAGATTGTAAAACAATTGTGGATTAGTATCGTGTCGTTTAAACGATTGGATAATCACGTAAGATATTTTTGGGAGATTGTGACTGAGTAGTGCAACCTAGTACCTAATATTGGACTTAGCGTTGTTTGATGGAAATTAGGAACCCGTGTTGTGAGAGTCGTACCGGGAATCTCGAGATAGTTAACTTCTTCTATATTTCCTTGAGAGCTTCGTTTGGCTCTCAATTTCGTTTCTCCCATTAGCTTTTCTTAAATCCTGCTACTTCTTCTTCGGCCGATCCCTTTGACTTCTTTATCGGGTTTGAAAATTTCTGTTTCGATTTGTCGTTTATTCTTACTTTGTTTATCCGTTTACCTTTTTCCCAAACCTTTGTTATGAAAAGTTTGAATTTAAAAATTTTGATTTTCATGAAATTTTAACATTTTGAGTTATAAATTTCGAAACTTCGTTTTCGTATTCGTTTTTGGTTGATAACATATATTTTTAGTCCGGTTTCAAAATGCCTTAATAATTTATTTTAGAGTATTTCGAAATTGATTAAAATTTTAGTTTTGATTTTCAAGTGATCGAGATTTTATGAAAACTTTCTTACTTACAAATACTTTGATTTCTATGAGATTATTATGTAAAACGATTTAATATTTTCGAAAAACTTCGTATGTCTAAATTTTGTTTTACTGTCGTTAGGCTTTAAGTCCGTTATTAAAAATGTTTGTCGACTGATTTGATTCTTATTTACTAACTACAAAACTCGATTTCTCAAGATTTTGTTTGCTCTTAAAACACAATAAATTCGAATTTCTAAATCAAAATATTTTACCATTGTTTTGAAAATATTTGGGTACTCTTCCCCTCGAGCTCGTTTACAAATATTATCTATCGTCATTATTTTATTAAATAATTTTTAACTTACGATTTTATTAATTTAAGGGATTTTCTACGCGGTACCCCTATATTTTTCACTTTTCTACATGGTACCCTACCTTTTCTATGTCTATACATGGTACCCTTGAATTTTATTATTAATTTAACAAGCGCCCCGAATTTTTTTTATCCATCAAATTTTGTCGTTAGATTATGTTTTTAGCTTAGGATTAAGTCTTCAATATCATTTAACTTAGATAATTAACAAGTAATTGAGCTTAATTTAAGTGTTATCATTTGATTTGACAATATAACGTCAAAAATATAATTCGTTTAGATTCGAAGTATAAACTGCAAACACGTACAAAATTGTTAGTTTAAGTTCAATTATCGTTTAATTAGGTATGTTAAATGACGTTTATCTTTTAATCTTGAGCATAAAAAGGTAATTTGTTGCCAAAACTTGACGGGAAAAAAAGTTTAGGGGTACCAATAAAGATAATAATAAAATTTAAGGGTAACAAAGAAACCTTTAGTAAACTACAAGGGTATCATGTGTACATGTAAAACGTGTAGGGGTATAAGGTAGAAAAGTAAAAGTTCAGGGGTACCACGTAGAAAATCCCTTAATTTAAATGATTTTTAAACTTTGGGAACTGAGCCCTACTCATCTTGCAATAAAATTTTGTCTTCGATTTTGATTTCATATCACGTTTGAGGTTGTAAATAAAATTTAAACCGAGATTGTGGTACGAGCTAAGCATTCTCCTTTTCTTCAAGTGTTATAACCTTGTTTTCCATTCTATTACTATGTTTTTGTTAGTTTCGAGGACGAAACTTCTTTTTAGTGGGGAAGATTGTAACACCCCTGATTTTATAAATTAAATTAATTTAAAAGTTATGTTCGTACTTTTATTTTATTTACGATTTAACTCGTAATTCTTAAAAATTATTATAAAACGTATTTATCGTTTAATCGTTTCAAACTCCTAAAATTTTATTTGTCTCGAAAACTCTTATTATATTTAAAACATATTTTTATTTCTGTTTCGATTCATTTTATACATTTAATTTAATTCTTATCGAAAGTCTATTTCGGTGATTTAAGTCCTATATTCTTTTTATTTATTCATATTTAAGCTCGAATTTCTATTTTCGGCTCGAACTTCATTTCTTTTAAGTTTCGTCAAAATATTTATTTCATTTCCTCGAAAAATAATTTTAATTCACTTTATCGAAAATTTATTATTTATCGGGAAATACTATTTCATCGTCTAATTATTGATTTCTATAAACTTTATTTTTGTCTCGAATAATCATTTAAAACTCAAGAAACGTTTATTTTACTAATTTTGTTAGTCGACCCAATTATTTTATTAATTCATTTTTAAGTCAATCTCGTGGGTCAGTCAACGTATTATCTCGGGAACCGTCTTCTACTTGTACCTATTCGTTTAACCCGTTTCTTTTTATTCGTTCCCCCTTTTAATTCGTGGGACCACCTGACTCTTGTTGTTCCCACATATGCGTACACCTCCTCTTTTCATTTTGTCCTCCACCGCTATCACTAATTCTCAACCCCCTCTTCTTTTCCCCTTCCTTTCTTTATTTACTTCCATCGTTTTCCTTATTTTTCAGCCTTGTGTCTCCCCCGTTTCGTCTTTGTTTTGGCCGCATCTTACGCCTACTCTTCCCTTTTTCATTCCTCTTCAACCTGCCATGATTCTTTCCCTTGTTCTCCATCATCGTCGTCGTCTTTTCGTCGTCGCCTGAACTCGGTGAGTGACCTGTTCTCCTTTCCTTCTTCTCCTTTTGTTTCATCCGTGTATCGTTGCTGCTGGTGCGTCCTTGTTGTTGACGTTGTTATAACATTGCTGTATTGTTTCTTGCTTTCCTCCTCTGCCTCTTTTCGTTGCTGTTTCTGCAGTCTGCTATTGTTCGTTTTTGATGCTGCTACCGTCTTCTCTTCCTCTTCTTTTGTTGCCCGTATGTGCTGTTCTGTGCTGCTGCGTTTTCTGTCCTGTTCTGCCACTTTTCGATCTTCTTATTCTTCTTCCTTCTTCGCTGCTTTCTTACTGCTACCGCTGCGTGTTATTGCTCGTCTGCTCCTTGTCCGTGTGCTGTTGTTTATATCGCTGCAGTTGTGGTCACTATGATACGTATTGATGAGTCATGTTCAGCGTTTATGTTACTGTTATTCTGTTCGTGTCCCTTTCCCTTCTTCTCGTTCTTTGTCGTTCGGTTTTATCTAATTTCTATTTCTTATTCCCTGCCCTGCTTCGTTCTTCTTCTTTATTTCTATCATTTTAGGTCTTTCAGTCCGTAATCTAATTCTTCTTCTTCTCTTCCCTTATGCTGCTGTTTCGGTCCTATTACTGCTGCCCAATGTGGTCTCTTCTTCTTTTTCCTCTTTGAGTTTCTGAGCTGCTCATGAAGTTACTATTGTTGTTGATTCGATGCTACTGGGTATATGTGTATAGTTGTTTGTGCTGCTGCGTTTGCGATTACAACTGTTCTCGTTTGTTGAGTTTTGATGCTCGTCATCGTATTGTTGTCGTCCGGTTTCTGTGGTGCTCACCACCTGCTCGTCATTTTTGTTCTATCTGTGTTGCCGTTCTTTCTTTCCTGATTCTCTTTATCCCTCTCCTCCCTTTTTTTCCTGGGGACGTATTCCGTGTCATCTCTAGTCAATTTTGATATTTCCTTATTCCGATCTATTCGTTTCTATTTCTTTTTGTCTCGAATCTGAAGTGGAGCATACTTGGAAGGCTAGCGATTCATGTCATGAAGGTTAATGCGTGCTAGTGAAGATATTGGAACTCGGACTATGCAAGTAGACAAGTACGGGATCGATTTGAATATTGACTTAAGATAACTTTAGGACGTTACTCGATTTTATATCGTATGTTTGAGTAGTAGTATGTAGTAAATATTTTTACTTCGGTTTCTATTTTTAGCTATTTATTATTTGCTAAATATCATTTTTTTAAATCGTATTCCTTATAAATGTGTTACTACTTTCGATATCGTTTTATAAATCGTTAGTAATTTAATTATTTACGATCGTTATAATATTTTGTTGATTATCGTGACATTAGTAACTAAATAATATCGATTTCATATTTTCGTCATATTTTGTTAATTTATAATTTTTAACTCAAAATCGTATTTTTGTATTATAATCGAGATTTTTATACTTGTTCGATAAATTAATTTCTTTTTACGACTTATATTAATAAATGATAAAATAGTCGTTTTAGTTTTAAATATATTTTTAGTCGAGACTATTTTCACTAATAATTTCCAATTGACTATTTTTAGTCAAATCCGTATTATTTATTAATAAAAGATATTTGTTAAAAAATAATTTGAAATCTTTTAACTCTCATTTCATTATGAAACTCGTCGATTCAATAAATTTTGATATCGTTTTTTTCTTAAAACAACTATTTTCTAAATTTTTAATTTTAACTCGATTTTCTAATTATTTATAACATACTATATAATGACCTATTATATTTTATTTATATTTTGAGTAACTAATTTAGAAATATATTAAAGTTACGATAACGACGATAATAATAAAATGTTAATTTCGTTAGAAATGCTATTTTTAATACATTTCACTTATTTTAATAACTTACGTATTTTCTATAACAATATTTCTATTTTAAGTAGGTTTCTAAAAATAGTAAGTTTCTATTTATAGAAAGTTTCCATCTTAATATAAAATGTTTATTCCTTTTATCCTCATATTATTTATATTGATTATATTTATTCTGAATATCGATAATGGCTTGTTTGGGAGTTATGGAATAAGGACAAGTGTGGGGTTAGAGTAATATAGTTTGGGATGTACGTTTTTGCCATCAACTGTAAGGCTGGTGTGTCTTTATGGGGCACATTGGTTGTTGAACTGAGCATGGTTTGTGTTCAGGAGAGTGTGCATTGTGCCCTTAAACTTAGATATTGCATCGTGTAAGTCGCGTCGGGTTGAACTGGATATGGTTTGTATCCAGGAGGGGTGTATACTACTTAAACCAGGACCTCGCTGCATGCAGTCCTGTTATAGTTGAGCTGCCTAGTTAGAGACTGGATTCTGTTATGAGTTAAGTCTACAGTTCTCGAAGCTAGTTTCCAGTATTATCCTAGTGAAAGTCTAGCCTTATGCACACAGATCGAATTTCCATTACGCCAGTTTTGAATATTATTATTATCGATTGATTTTTTTGATTTGTAGGTTGGCAAATGTTTTAAGTTTTCTCCAAAAACTTATTTTCATTATATCGTTTTAATGTTTTTCCATTTTAACTATTTTGATATAGTAATACTATTATTTTTCCATATGATATAATAGGGCTGGGAGAACGTCCGAGTTACTCCCCACTGGCGTGGCTGTTATGTTTATAACATGACAGGTATTCGCTGCTGGGTTTGGGTGTGAGCTAGCGAGTAGCGTGGATCCTCTTCTTTCTTCATTCCTGTAATTTATGAATTTGTATAAACCCTTTTTGGAGATTTTACTTTTAGTCATTTTGTAAAAAGGGGCCTTTGTATTGACTTACCATTTCTTTTAATAAGATATAGTTTGTCAGTGTGTTTTAATCCCAATTCTACAGTGTTTCCGCCACTGTATTGCGTTAGAATTTCTAGGGGATTACAGTTGGTATCAGAGCATCACTGCTCCCAACGCTTACACCTGAAATTAGGGAAAATACCAGTAAATTATTTAAACAGTAAATAAAAAAATTATTACTAGGAATGGGTAGAAAAAAAAAGAACTTACTTGTTAAGTTTTTCCTGTTCCTAAAACTCAATGATTAGCATTGAATAATTGTTTCTTTTGTCTGGAAGAAGATGTTAATAGGATGTTGCTTCAGATCGGGACAATACCTGCTTAGAACTCTCAACGCATGTTTATTCGAGTGGACAACTTTGTCCTACAACATGGTGACCTTCTAGCTCAGATTTAGTTTGCTCCAGCTATAGGTCAGATGATCAAGAGTAGATTCATGTTCCATGATGTTGCAGTAGATCCAGATCAAGCGACCCAAGACTTGTGATAAGTGCGTTTTGTGGGCTTATTTGTTGTGTTTGGTCCCGGTTTCTCTTGTGGAATCGCTCCTTGGAGCGGTTTTCGAGGCTACTTAAGCTTCATCTAGCTTGTTTTAGGTTCCTAGGGCTTATCTTGAAGTAACGGAACGATTCCGACTCGTTTCCGACACATTTGGAGCCATCGAAGAGAAGCAACGATCACTCGGTGGCTTAGACTCGATCCCGAGACCTTGGGACGCATTCCTGAGCCCCTTAGACTCGATCCCGAGCACCGAGAATCGATGAGAAGCCTATGAAGAGCAAATAGGGACCTTTATGATCATATTGGAGGCCTACAAGACCCTTCCCGGGCGGGAAGAGTAGCCTTCCCGGTCGGGAAGGAGTGCAAGAAAGAAGTGTGTTCTGATGGGCCATCCCGGTCGGGATCATCACCCTTCCCGACCGGGAAGAGCAATAACACCGCCTGGTGTTATGCATAACACAGCCCGGTGTTATGCATGATCCCGGTCGGGACCACCACCATCCCGACCGGGATGGAGCGGCTGTAACCCGCGCTTCCTCTTTTCTTCTCCTTTGCTCTTGTAACCCTATAAATACCCCCTCTTGTAATCTTATGTTATGTTAGACATTACCCACTAAACCCTAGACTACTTTAGCCTAGATTAGCCTAGATTAGTGTAGATTAGTCTTTAGTTAATCGTTAATCTTAGTTTAATCCTTGTATTAAGGGAATTCTTGAAGAATCCAACCAAGATTGACAACCTTGGTAGATGTATTTGGGTTTTCTCTTTTATGCAAGTTTTCATTCTTCCATTCATCTTCTAGTATGGTATAATCTCTCTTTTCCCTTCTCTTAATCTTGTTTTATCATTCAAGTTTCAAGTTTTAATCTTTGTTCATTGTTTTGTTCATTGTTTATTGTTTTTACTAGTTTCATTACGAATATTTTGTTGCTTGTGTTGTTTTCCTTTCTTTGTGTTAGTATTAGTTTGAACATGTGTGAGTAGACTTTTTGTGGGGTTAGTAGGGGGATTAAGTGTTGATTATGGATAATTAGGGTTTGATTGTGGGTAAAGGTGGATTCTTTGTTACTAGTCACATGTTATGCATACCATGTGTTTGATGCATTGCTTGTTAGAGTAGTAGTTGCAAATACTTCTCTTGCTTGTCTTCCTCTTCTCATTGTGTGATTCATTTGTGGTTGAATCCTTGTGTATTGGGTAACGTCTTGCATAAGTATTCGGGTTTTGCCTTTGGCACGAGAGTGCGGACATTGGCTTCGATGCGAGAGCGCGGACCAACCTTAATAACTTGGTGAACCTTGCACCATCGATCTCCCAACTATCCTACTACACTTATGAACCCGACCTAACCCTATTCTTTCCTTGTTTGATTTCTTCATCATCTTAGTCATTGTTCCCTTAGTTAGTTGAATCTTAGTCATAGTCATAGTGTTATCCCCCTACCAATTGTTCTTGATTAGCTTAGCTTTGAGACCTAGTCAAGTCTTTAGGTTAAACTTAGTCCAAACCCTCTTTACCGTCCCCGTGGACTCGACCCGATTTACCCTATCTACGTGTTAGGAATAGTTGGTTTTTATTTGTTAGTGGGGATCCACGGCAAATCCTTCCCATCAACTTGCATGCTCGTTCCTCTACAAGATGATGAAGTAATTTATTTGGTTCCCTCGTGAACCTTAGAGGTCTAAACTGTCCCTTCTCGTTTTAGGTCTTTGTCATCTAGAATCATTGATTCTTTTCTTCCTGCTTCTGCCTTTTCCAATCCTTCTCTTATTAACTCTCGTCTTCATTCTTGTGACAAATCTTCGATTTATTTCTCATACTTACCATCTTTCCTCTTGAGATTCTTGGTTTGACCGATTTCCGTCTCAGTGAACCCCGTGAAAAGTTATGGACATTTGAGGTTTAGTAAACCCTTGTTACCTGGTTTGAGGATTGTGAGTCTACCCTATCTTCTAAGCAAGTAAGAAATTCTTGAGGATTGACTTGAATAGTATTAATTAATTAATGGAATTAGGTTGATACTTTAGACACTGAACCTTGGGTTATAGGTTATTCTGATTATTTTGGAGTACTTAGAGTTGAATATATTTTGGAGTGGTAAGAGTATGTCATATTTGATGGATACCTAGCACCTAACCTAGAACCAAACTAAGTGTAACTGATAATACTACTTTGGGATTCTTGCCTGATGCTTATTGGATGGATGCATCGCGAATATTCGGGATCATAGAGTATTGTTTAAAATGTTAGCTTGAGTGTTGTGGTACCATTAAAGGTTTTCATTAATGTCGTTAGAAATTTGATGGACATAGATTTCCCGTGTTTCTTAAGGATTAGATCGTTGTTCGTTGTTTAAGGTTGTAACCTATGAACTTTGGAGTTGAGTGGTCTGACTTGGATAAATTGTTTTACCCTTGAAGAAGAGAGTTATCTTACACAATCGCGGTTGGTGGTGTTGTTTTGAGGAATACTTTGATGTCAATCATCTTAATGGATTTATAGTTCAGAACCCTTAGACCAACGAGATTGTGGCTTCGTTGAGTTAATAAAAAAAAATTTAGTGGTTTCGCTGTTACGATATGAAATTTGAAGGACTCCTAGAAACATTAGTCGAATGACGTAATTGAAGATGTGAGTGTTTGCACCTTTACCTATAGGTTTGAGCGTGTTGAGGATTTACTGTACTTTCCCAGCTTCTGTACTTGTGGCATTATAATTATGTTGGTAGTCATTTTTGAAGATTTTGTACCCGAGCATTGTTAAATTGGTGGACCTTGTTTAGAGTTCCTTACTCGAGAAATTTGGGGTGTACCTTGAGTTCAAACTTTATGAGCTTTGGATTTAAGAACCTTATCAATTGCGAGTTTGGGTTTGTCTGATGACCGTTGGAATTTTAATTGATGAGATTAGATTGTAAAACAATTGTGGATTAGTATCGTGTCGTTTGAACGATTGGATAATCACGTAAGATATTTTTGGGAGATTGTGACTGAGTAGTGCAACCTAGTACCTAATATTGGACTTAGCGTTGTTTGATGGAAATTAGGAACCCGTGTTGTGAGAGTCGTACCGGGAATCT
Organism: Agrostemma githago; assembly: GCA_958450325.1. Taxonomy (NCBI): domain Eukaryota; kingdom Viridiplantae; phylum Streptophyta; class Magnoliopsida; order Caryophyllales; family Caryophyllaceae; genus Agrostemma; species Agrostemma githago. The sequence continues at coordinate 24,029,897 of OY288257.1, forward strand.
CGAGATAGTTAACTTCTTCTATATTTCCTTCAGAGCTTCGTTTGGCTCTCAATTTCGTTTCTCCCATTAGCTTTTCTTAAATCCTGCTACTTCTTCTTCGGCCGATCCCTTTGACTTCTTTATCGGGTTTGAAAATTTCTGTTTCGATTTGTCGTTTATTCTTACTTTGTTTATCCGTTTACCTTTTTCCCAAACCTTTGTTATGAAAAGTTTGAATTTAAAAATTTTGATTTTCATGAAATTTTAACATTTTGAGTTATAAATTTCGAAACTTCGTTTTCGTATTCGTTTTTGGTTGATAACATATATTTTTAGTCCGGTTTCAAAATGCCTTAATAATTTATTTTAGAGTATTTCGAAATTGATTAAAATTTTAGTTTTGATTTTCAAGTGATCGAGATTTTATGAAAACTTTCTTACTTACAAATACTTTGATTTCTATGAGATTATTACGTAAAACGATTTAATATTTTCGAAAAACTTCGTATGTCTAAATTTTGTTTTACTGTCGTTAGACTTTAAGTCCGTTATTAAAAATGTTTGTCGACTGATTTGATTCTTATTTACTAACTACAAAACTCGATTTCTCAAGATTTTGTTTGCTCTTAAAACACAATAAATTCGAATTTCTAAATCAAAATATTTTACCATTGTTTTGAAAATATTTGGGTACTCTTCCCCTCGAGCTCGTTTACAAATATTATCTATCGTCATTATTTTATTAAATAATTTTTAACTTACGATTTTATTAATTTAAGGGATTTTCTACGCGGTACCCCTATATTTTTCACTTTTCTACATGGTACCCTACCTTTTTTATGTCTATACATGGTACCCTTGAATTTTATTATTAATTTAACAAGCGCCCCGAATTTTTTTTATCCATCAAATTTTGTCGTTAGATTATGTTTTTAGCTTAGGATTAAGTCTTCAATATCATTTAACTTAGATAATTAACAAGTAATTGAGCTTAATTTAAGTGTTATCATTTGATTTGACAATATAACGTCAAAAATATAATTCGTTTAGATTTGAAGTATAAACTGCAAACACGTACAAAATTGTTAGTTTAAGTTCAATTATCGTTTAATTAGGTATGTTAAATGACGTTTATCTTTTAATCTTGAGCATAAAAAGGTAATTTGTTGCCAAAACTTGACGGGAAAAAAAGTTTAGGGGTACCAATAAAGATAATAATAAAATTTAAGGGTAACAAAGAAACCTTTAGTAAACTACAAAGGTATCATGTGTACATGTAAAAAGTGTAGGGGTATAAGGTAGAAAAGTAAAAAGTTCAGGGGTACCACGTAGAAAATCCCTTAATTTAAATGATTTTTAAACTTTGGGAACTGAGCCCAACTCATCTTGCAATAAAATTTTGTCTTCGATTTTGATTTCATATCACGTTTGAGGTTGTAAATAAAATTTAAACCGAGATTGTGGTACGAGCTAAGCATTCTCCTTTTCTTCAAGTGTTATAACCTTGTTTTCCATTCTATTACTATGTTTTTGTTAGTTTCGAGGACGAAACTTCTTTTTAGTGGGGAAGATTGTAACACCCCTGATTTTATAAATTAAATTAATTTAAAAGTTATGTTCGTACTTTTATTTTATTTACGATTTAACTCGTAATTCTTAAAAATTATTATAAAACGTATTTATCGTTTAATCGTTTCAAACTCCTAAAATTTTATTTGTCTCGAAAACTCGTCTTATATTTAAAACATATTTTTATTTCTGTTTCGATTCATTTTATACATTTAATTTAATTTTTATCGAAAGTCTATTTCGGTGATTTACGTCCTAAATTCTTAGTCCAAACCCTCTTTACCGTCCCCGTGGACTCGACCCGACTTACCCTATCTACGTGTTAGGAATAGTTGGTTTTTATTTGTTGGTGGGGATCCACGGCAAATCCTTCCCATCAATTTGGCGTCGTTGCCGGGGACGGTGCTAGTTTAGACTTTGTTTGCGTATTTACTTGACTTTGTCTTTTGTTTTTGTGTTTTTCTTTTTGTTCTTTTGCTTCTTGTGTGTGCGGAGTTTATTTCCTTCTTGTCTAGTGCCGAAAAAGCACTAGACTTCTCACGTTTGCTCTTAGTCTACAGTTTGTGCCTAGAAGTGGTGACCATCTTCTTCTTTACAACTTAGAGCCGCTTTAACGGACGGTTGCTAGATTGAGAGGTCCTCAACCAGGTACGAGCCACGATTTTGGAGTATAGCATGAGGTTTGATCTAAACTCCTCACCCATAGAAGCCACCATGAGCTACTCCTCTTCCTCCATGAATCAAGAATGTGATATGATGTCCCCCTACTACTACCAAGCTTCATCGGGTAATCAAGAAACCCGTGGGTATGAGCTTCAAGTATATGGAAACGGCTTCCATCGAGTGAGTGCTTATCAACCTTGTGATCGTGGTGGTTATTACTCAAATTACCATCGTGAACCCACCATGCCTCATCATATTTCTCCCTATGGAAGCCAATTTCCCCAAAACCCACCATATTACCAATCACCTCAACCTCACTACCAACAATATGATGCCCCACCCCTTGGGCATCATCAAGGTTTACAAGTAGCACTCCAAAACCCCAATGACCACCAAATGCCCAACTTGGAGTTATATCAATCGATTATTCAATTGCAAAGGAGCCAACAAGAAATGACCATCCAAATGCAAAAGAACCAAGATGAATTCATGGCCCAATATCAAAGGGAAAACGAGGCGATGGATGCTCGATTAAATGCGTTATCGGTTAAAACCGTAATGTTTTTAACTCGAACGTCACAACTACATGAAGGGTGCTCACTTGAGAAAGGAGAGCAACCTAATCACGAAGCCGCCGATGAAGTTCCTTTTGGAAGCGAAACTTGCTTTAAAGAACCTCAATCGTCTATCCAAGAAGAGACGAATGAGGAGATAATCCTTGATGAAGGTACTTTTGGCGAAGAATTGGGTGAGGATAGTGGGAATTTGAAGAGTTTCAATGATGAAACCACGGATATAATAGAGGAAATTCAAGAGTCTACCCCCTCTATACTTGTTGAACCTTCAATCCCCTTCGCTTGCCCTCCTCTTGAGCTTCATGCCGCTTCTTATGAGCCTATTGTAGAGGATATAGAACTTTGAGATGAGTTGAGTGATGTGATAAGTGTTGTGAAGTCATGCGACATGAATGATGAAATCAAGTCGCCCATATGTGATAATCCAATAAAATATTGTGAACCCCTTGTGTGTAATTTGGATCTTGGTTTAGAGGAGGTTGAAACCGCCCATATGAGTTTTAAATCTTCTTATTGATGATGTGGGGAAGAACGATGTTTTGGGATTGGGAGATATTGGGCCGAAACTTGTCGATGACTTGGGTTCGCTTGATGAAAAGAAGAGGGTTAAACTCCCTTTTGACCCTTGTGTTAGAAATTCAAGCCTTGGTTGTGCTAGGAGACGGTGCTTAGGGAGGAAGAGGTCGGTAAAGCTTGTAGGATGGATAAACCCCGGAGACAACATGAAAGATGACGTTGGGTCTTTGGATTACTACTTCTCGCTTCCGGCTTGGAGGCTTTGGATGATAGCTTGGCTCGGGCACTCTTTGACCCCTCATTATGATGTGGCTCGTGTGTTTGACTTGCTCCTCCGAGCCCTTGATGGCTACGGTTAAGAAGGAAGAGTCCACCATCCTCGGTTTGATGGAGTTCCTAAAGAACCGTCATGTTGTATATTCCTCTTTCCTCTTCTTTAGAAGTTCTTGTGTTTGTATTTGTGTGGTTTGTCTCTTGATTTTGTTTGTTTTGTGGAACTCTTGTAATTTGGAATTTTCATGAGCGATGTGAGGGAGGGAGTTTGATGGTGTTTATTGAGCGTATTTGATAGGTTGATAGTGAAGATGGAGAGTTATGAAGAGTAGTTGATGATAGAAGCTTGGATCTTGGGCAAGGTAATCGGTTTTTGAAGCTTTTGACAAGCTTTTGGGAACAAAGATTTTAGATCTCGGTGTATTGGTGGCCTTGTGGGTGAAGCTATCAAGGAAATAAAGGGCTAGAAGACTCATCCCGACCGGGAAGGATGTCATCCCGATCAGGATGAGGGTGCTGAAAAATGGGTTCTCTAGAGTACGATCCCGATCGGGATCAAGTTTGTCCCGACTGGGATGGTGCCCAGCTCCTCCTTTTCCCTCCTCTTCGGCATTTAAGCCCACCCAACCACTTTATACCCCCTCCCAACCTACCCTTGCGACTATCCATGATCCCTACACTTCATATATGTACCCTCACCTCATCTTATCTTCACTACAGACCGAGTCTCACCTCAAATCCCACTCTCCTTGTACCATTGCAAGCTTAGTACTTCAACCATGCGACCTTATCAATAACGAAGAGGAATGACAATGATGAAGACAAGTAGCGTGCCGATATTGAACATTGAGACGATGGAGACTTTTGAGTTGCTAAGCGTGTGGTAAGGCGACTCTCATTTCTTTTCCGTCTTTTATTGCTTGTCTCCCTTTGTTTTTTCCCCTTCCCCTTATCATTTGTGTCATGGTGGCCCTCGAGGCCTTGGTAGTCTTTGCTCCCGACTCTCGATGACGTGACTACATCGAGAGTCATTTCAAAAATCCAAATTTACAAGCCTTTTCACTTTTTCTTTATTTTTCACTTTTTAAGATTTAGTCGGATTTAGGCGGAATCCGGGCTAGGTGACTTGATTACACCTCGTCCTCCCCTCCCATTTCCTTTTATTTTCTTTTTATTTCCTCCCCCATATCTTTTCTCATCTCGGCCCTTGGTGACTTGTTTACACCCCGGCCGGACACATTCTACCCTTTCTTCGCTTTTCTTTTTGATTTTTTAGCTTTATTTTCGTAGTTTCTCTTCTTTTTAGTGTCTCCACACATTACCGATCGAGCATGAGGACATTGCTCGGTTTAAGTGTGGGGGAGCGATATCCTAGTGTAGTTAATTTTATTTTCGTTGTTTTTTCCGAAAAATCTTTAAAAAACCCTAAAAATTTGAAAAATTTCATAAAAATCAAAAAGATTTTCCTTTGTGTCGTTGTGTCGTATTTTTGTTGTATTGTGTGTGTTTTGCCTTCCCATTTCCTTGTAGGTCTCTTGATCGCCGTGAGTTTCGAAAAGCTCAAGACATCCGGTAATATCCCCTCATTTCTTTCTTCTTTTTCCTTTTTTGTGGAGCTTGGAGGATGTTTAGTGATGGTGTATGCTCGGGTGGAGCTTGTTGGAGTTTATGGTGGATGTGGTGGCTTGTTTGGAAGTTTTGGGGTGGTGATTGTTTATTTTGTGTGTTTGTTTGTTTGTTTTGTTTTGTTTTGTTTTGTTTTGTTGTCTTTGTCCCATTTTCTTTCGTTTTTGTTGTGTCTTTGTTTTGTGTTGTGTAGTTTGTGTCTAGTGTAGAAAAAGGTTTTCGAAAACCCGGTTTTGAGGCTAGTGCGCAAGTGTTGACTTTCCCTTTCTAGTAGTATGAATCGAGTCTTGGACTTTAGTCTAGTAGAATGACCCTAAATCAATAGTTTCGTTGGTCCTTTACCTTGAGTCCACCTAGTCTACTAGGGATTTACTATGGGATTTGCATTTTGACCATTATGATCACCCACGGTGTGAAAAGGCCTTGGTTCCCGAGTCCCATCTCTTAGGTGACCATGTTCGAAATTGGTTGATTAGTCCAAGTTTTCCACCTTTTTGTGGGTTTGAAGGGAAATCGCGACCCCCGACTTACCCATTTCCCTAGCTCCTACACGTTTCCACAATTAATTTGCAAAATTGTTGAAGTTCTTACTTGGTTGCAAGAAGTGCCTTCAAAACAAAATCATGCAAAAGGCAAGCCAAGGAAAGAAAGAAAAAGAAAGAGAAAGAAAAGAAAGAAAAGAAAGAAAAGAAAGAAGAAAACGAAAAGGCACAACAAATCAAAAAGAAAATACAAAAGAAGAAAAAGAAATGGCATAGCAACTCAAAAGCCAAATGAAAAAAAGAAAAATACCAAAAGAAAACCAACTCACAAAAAGATTCTCACCCTTTCAAAAATAAGCCTTTTTCCGATCATTACCGTGAAGAGCCTACCAAAGGACCGAGTCCCTAGGAAGGATGATAGCGGTAATGATCGGTCTTCCCTCATTTCGCAATCATATCCACCTTTTTACTTGGACTAGTTGGGCGAATTTTGAGCATGGGATGACCCTCTTGGCTTATCGCTAAAGGGGGCGGGGTCTCACTTACCTACAGTGTCGTCTAACACCGTGGTTCATCCTTTTCCCATCCCGCCGATCGTCCCGTAATACGTTCTTGGAAGGTTAGGAGGAACCTAGGTAAGTGATCAACGTTTTTATTGCTTTGTTGTCATACTATTAGGGTTTCGTCCATATCGATTTGTATTATTAGCTTGGGAACGTTGTCACTTGCCTTGAGTCCTTAGCCGGTGCTTCTTTCACCGCTTTGTTGAGGGAAGCGGTATTTATTTCTTCTTGGATGTAACTGATTGCCTGTTTGTTTGTATGTTTGTTTGTTTGTGTGTTCTCGTGTCCGGTTGCATCCATAGTTTTGTCGCAAGACCTCACTTGCCTTGCGGAGTACACTTTTCCTCTAGGTGTACTCGCGTGAGTTGAAAGGGCGTAGGGTACGCTAATACCTGCTCGGATTAGTAGTTTAGTTTCTTTTAGTTTTTAGTTAGTTTGTGCTTACTCGAGGGCGAGTAAGGGTTAAGTGTGGGGGAGTTGATAAGTGTGTTTTGTTGGGCTTATTTGTTGTGTTTGGTCCCGGTTTCTCTTGTGGAATCGCTCCTTGGAGCGGTTTTCGAGACTACTTACGCTTCTTCTAGCTTGTTTTAGGTTCCTAGGGCTTATCTTAAAGTAACGGAATGATTCCGACTCATTTCCGACACATTTGGAGCCATCGAAGAGAAGCAACGATCACTCGGTGGCTTAGACTCGATCCCGAGACCTTGGGACCCATTCCCGAGCCCCTTAGACTCGATCCCGAGCACCGAGAATCGATGAGAAGCCTATGAAGAGCAAATAGGGACCTTTATGATCATATTGGAGGCCTACAAGACCCTTCCCGGGCGGGAAGAGTAGCCTTCCCGGTCGGGAAGGAGTGCAAGAAAGAAGCGTGTTCTGATGGGCCATCCCGGTCGGGATCATCACCCTTCCCGACCGGGAAGAGCAATAACACCGCCTGGTGTTATGCATAACACAGCCCGGTGTTATGCATGATCCCGGTCGGGACCACCACCATCCCGACCGGGATGGAGCAGTTGTAACCCGCGCTTCCTCTTTTCTTCTCCTTTGCTCTTGTAACCCTATAAATACCCCCCTCTTGTAATCTTATGCTATGTTAGACATTACCCACTAAACCCTAGACTACTTTAGCCTAGATTAGCCTAGATTAGTGTAGATTAGTCTTTAGTTAATCGTTAATCTTAGTTTAATCCTTGTATTAAGGGAATTCTTGAAGAATCCAACCAAGATTGACAACCTTGGTAGATGTATTTGGGTTTTCTCTTTTATGCAAGTTTTCATTCTTCCATTCATCTTCTAGTATGGTATAATCTCTCTTTTCCCTTCTCTTAATCTTGTTTTATCATTCAAGTTTCAAGTTTTAATCTTTGTTCATTGTTTTGTTCATTGTTTATTGTTTTTACTAGTTTCATTACGAATATTTTGTTGCTTGTGTTGTTTTCCTTTCTTTGTGTTAGTATTAGTTTGAACATGTGTGAGTAGACTTTTTGTGGGCTTAGTAGGGGGATTAAGTGTTGATTATGGATGATTAGGGTTTGATTGTGTGTAAAGGTGGATTCTTTGTTACTAGTCACATGTTATGCATACCATGTGTTTGATGCATTGCTTGTTAGAGTAGTAGTTGCAAATACTTCTCTTGCTTGTCTTCCTCTTCTCATTGTGTGATTGATTTGTGGTTGAATCCTTGTGTATTGGGTAACGTTTTGCATAAGTATTCGGGTTTTGCCTTTGGCACGAGAGTGCGGACATTGGCTTTGATGCGAGAGCGCGGACCAACCTTAATAACTAGGTGAACCTTGCACCATCGATCTCCCAACTATCCTACTACACTTATGAACCCGACCTAACCCTATTCTTTCCTTGTTTGATTTCTTCATCATCTTAGTCATTGTTCCCTTAGTTATTGAATCTTAGTCATAGTAATAATAGTGTTATCCCCCTTCCAATTGTTCTAGATTAGCTTAGCTTTGAGACCTAGTCAAGTCTTTAGGTTAAACTTAGTCCAAACCCTCTTTACCGTCCCCGTGGACTCGACCCGATTTACCCTATCTACGTGTTAGGAATAGTTGGTTTTTATTTGTTAGTGGGGATCCACGGCAAATCCTTCCCATCAACTTGCATGCTCGTTCCTCTACAAGATGATGAAGTAATTTATTTGGTTCCCTCGTGAACCTTAGAGGTCTAAACTGTCCCTTCTCGTTTTAGGTCTTTGTCATCTAGAATCATTGATTCTTTTCTTCCTGCTTCTGCCTTTTCCAATCCTTCTCTTATTAACTCTCGTCTTCATTCTTGTGACAAATCTTCGATTTATTTCTCATACTTACCATCTTTCCTCTTGAGATTCTTGGTTTGACCGATTTCCGTCTCAATGAACCCCGTGAAAAGTTATGGACATTTGAGGTTTAGTAAACCCTTGTTACCTGGTTTGAGGATTGTGAGTCTACCCTATCTTCTAAGCAAGTAAGAAATTCTTGAGGATTGACTTGAATAGTATTAATTAATTAATGGAATTAGGTTGATACTTTAGACACTGAACCTTGGGTTATAGGTTATTCTGATTATTTTGGAGTACTTAGAGATGAATATATTTTGGAGTGGTAAGAGTATGTCATATTTGATGGATACCTAGCACCTAACCTAGAACCAAACTAAGTGTAACTGATAATACTACTTTGGGATTCTTGCCCGATGCTTATTGGATGGATGCATCGCGAATATTCGGGATCATAGAGTATTGTTTAAAATGTTAGCTTGAGTGTTGTGGTACCATTAAAGGTTTTCATTAATGTCGTTAGAAATTTGATGGACATAGATTTCCCGTGTTTCTTAAGGATTAGATCGTTGTTCGTTGTTTAAGGTTGTAACCTATGAACTTTGGAGTTGAGTGGTGTGACTTGGATAAATTGTTTTTACCCTTGAAGAAGAGAGTTATCTTACACAATCGCGGTTTGTGGTGTTGTTTTGAGGAATACTTTGATGTCAATCATCTTAATGGATTTATAGTTCAGAACCCTTAGACCAACGAGATTGTGGCTTCGTTGAGTTAATAAAAAAAAATTTAGTGGTTTCGCTGTTACGATATGAAATTTGAAGGACTCCTAGAAACATTAGTCGAATGACGTATTTGAAGATGTGAGTGTTTGCACCTTTACCTATAGGTTTGAGCGTGTTGAGGATTTACTGTACTTTCCCAGCTTCTGTACTTGTGGCATTATAATTATGTTGGTAGTCATTTTTGAAGATTTTGTACCCGAGCATTGTTAAATTTGTGGACCTTGTTTAGAGTTCCTTACTCGAGAAATTTGGGGTGTACCTTGAGTTCAAACTTTATGAGCTTTGGATTTAAGAACCTTATCAATTGCGAGTTTGGGTTTGTCTGATGACCGTTGGAATTTTAATTGATGAGATTAGATTGTAAAACAATTGTGGATTAGTATCGTGTCGTTTGAACGATTGGATAATCACGTAAGATATTTTTGGGAGATTGTGACTGAGTAGTGCAACCTAGTACCTAATATTGGACTTAGCGTTGTTTGATGGAAATTAGGAACCCGTGTTGTGAGAGTCGTACCGGGAATCTCGAGATAGTTAACTTCTTCTATATTTCCTTGAGAGCTTCGTTTGGCTCTCAATTTCGTTTCTCCCATTAGCTTTTCTTAAATCCTGCTACTTCTTCTTCGGCCGATCCCTTTGACTTCTTTATCGGGTTTGAAAATTTCTGTTTCGATTTGTCATTTATTCTTACTTTGTTTATCCGTTTACCTTTTTCCCAAACCTTTGTTATGAAAAGTTTGAATTTAAAAATTTTGATTTTCATGAAATTTTAACATTTTGAGTTATAAATTTCGAAACTTCGTTTTCGTATTCGTTTTTGGTTGATAACATATATTTTTAGTCCGGTTTCAAAATGCCTTAATAATTTATTTTAGAGTATTTCGAAATTGATTAAAATTTTAGTTTTGATTTTCAAGTGATCGAGATTTTATGAAAACTTTCTTACTTACAAATACTTTGATTTCTATGAGATTATTATGTAAAACGATTTAATATTTTCGAAAAACTTCGTATGTCTAAATTTTGTTTTACTGTCGATAGACTTTAAGTCCGTTATTAAAAATGTTTGTCCACTGATTTGATTCTTATTTACTAACTACAAAACTCGATTTCTCAAGATTTTGTTTGCTCTTAAAACACAATAAATTCGAATTTCTAAATCAAAATATTTTACCATTGTTTTGAAAATATTTGGGTACTCTTCCCCTCGAGCTCGTTTACAAATATTATCTATCGTCATTATTTTATTAAATAATTTTTAACTTACGATTTTATTAATTTAAGGGATTTTCTACGCGGTACCCCTATATTTTTCACTTTTCTACATGGTACCCTACCTTTTCTATGTCTATACATGGTACCCTTGAATTTTATTATTAATTTAACAAGCACCCCGAATTTTTTTTATCCATCAAATTTTGTCGTTAGATTATGTTTTTAGCTTAGGATTAAGTCTTAAATATCATTTAACTTAGATAATTAACAAGTAATTGAGCTTAATTTAAGTGTTATCATTTGATTTGACAATATAACGTCAAAAATATAATTCGTTTAGATTCGAAGTATAAACTGCAAACACGTACAAAATTGTTAGTTTAAGTTCAATTATCGTTTAATTAGGTATGTTAAATGACGTTTATCTTTTAATCTTGAGCATAAAAAGGTAATTTGTTGCCAAAACTTGACGGGAAAAAAAGTTTAGGGGTACCAATAAAGATAATAATAAAATTTAAGGGTAACGAAGAAACCTTTAGTAAACTACAAGGGTATCATGTGTACATGTAAAAAGTGTAGGGGTATAAGGTAGAAAAGTAAAAAGTTCAGGGGTACCACGTAAAAAATCCCTTAATTTAAATGATTTTTAAACTTTGGGAACTGAGCCCAACTCATCTTGCAATAAAATTTTGTCTTCGATTTTGATTTCATATCACGTTTGAGGTTGTAAATAAAATTTAAACCGAGATTGTGGTACGAGTTAACTATTCTCCTTTTCTTCAAGTGTTATAACCTTGTTTTCCATTCTATTACTATGTTTTTGTTAGTTTCGAGGACGAAACTTCTTTTTAGTGGGGAAGATTGTAACACCCCGGATTTTATAAATTAAATTAATTTAAAAGTTATGTTCGTACTTTTATTTTATTTACGATTTAACTCGTAATTCTTAAAAATTATCATAAAACGTATTTATCGTTTAATCGTTTCAAACTCCTAAAATTTTATTTGTCTCGAAAACTCTTCTTATATTTAAAACATATTTTTATTTCTGTTTCGATTCATTTTATACATTTAATTTAATTCTTATCGAAAGTCTATTTCGGTGATTTAAGTCCTAAATTCTTTTTATTTATTCATATTTAAGCTCGAATTTCTATTTTCGGCTCGAACTTCATTTCTTTTAAGTTTCGTCAAAATATTTATTTCATTTCCTCGAAAAATAATTTTAATTCACTTTATCGAAAATTTGTTATTTATCGGGAAATATTATTTCATCGTCTAATTATTGATTTCTATAAACTTTATTTTTGTCTCGAATAATCATTTAAAACTCAAGAAACGTTTATTTTACTAATTTTATTAGTCGACCCAATTATTTTATTAATTCATTTTTAAGTCAATCTCGTGGGTCAGTCAACGTATTATCTCGGGAACCGTCTTCTACTTGTACCTATTCGTTTAACCCGTTTCTTTTTATTCTTTTCCCCTTTTAATTCGTGGGACCACCTGACTCTTGTTGTTCCCACATATGCGTACACCTCCTCTTTTCATTTTGTCCTCCACCGCTATCACTAATTCTCAACCCCCTCTTCTTTTCCCCTTCCTTTCTTTATTTACTTCCACCGTTTTCCTTATTTTTCAGCCTTGTGTCTCCCCCGCTTCGTCTTTGTTTTGGCCACATCTTACGCCTACTCTTCCTTTTTTCATTCCTCTTCAACCTGCCATGATTCTTTCCCTTGTTCTCCATCATCGTCGTCGTCGCCTGAACTCGGTGAGTGACCTGTTCTCCTTTCCTTCTTCTCCTTTTGTTTCATCCGTGTATCGTTGCTGCTGGTGCGTCCTTGTTGTTGACGTTGTTATAACATTGCTGTACTGTTCCTTGCTTTCCTCCTCTGCCTCTTTTCGTTGCTGTTTCTGCAGTCTGCTATTGTTCGTTTTTGATGCTGCTACTGTCTTCTCTTCCTCTTCTTTTGCTGCCCGTATGTGCTGTTCTGTGCTGCTGCGTTTTCTGTCCTGTTCTGCCACTTTTCGATCTTCTTATTCTTCTTCCTTCTTCGCTGCTTTCTTACTGCTACCGCTGCGTGTTGTTGCTCATCTGCTCCTTGTCCGTGTGCTGTTGTTTATATCGCTGCAGTTGTGGTCACTATGATACGTACTAGTTTTGACCCGCGCAAATTGCGCGGTTGTTCCTTTAACATTTGTACAAATTCTCATGTGATACAATCCCAACAGTACAATATATATTTGCCTTATTATTTTTCCCTATTATTTTATTTTGTGGTTATCTACGTTAAAAAAAGATTTGGTTCCTCAAATAAGATTAATATGTTTAAATCTGTGAATTTCTCGGGTAGGTTTTAATATGTCATTATAAAGTAAAAATAATGACGAAATATATGAACTGCATCAATAATTTGTATCACACAAATGCATTTATAATTAGTTGCATAATTTTAAAGTAATCGAATAAGTTATTAATAGCTACCAAATAATGTGAAAATATATGAAGGGAACCCTCTTGTTAATATATATAGTCGCGTGCACCATACCTGTCAATAATTATACTATACTAATTTATGAATTCATTCTAGCTCTCGATCATTGCAGGATTTCAAAATTTAATTCAAAAACTCGCTTACGTATATAAAAACAATAACTCATTTAAGCGTAATAGAAAATTTTATCATATAACATAGTGTAGACACCCAAAATTTGACCGCCAGGTGTCTATAGCAGTTTCCAAAAAACACCCGATGATGATCGGACGCGAACATGACTTAGTATACTCGGATTTGGGCTCGGAATCAATAATATCCGACATGGACTTTTAGTGGAGTAAAAATCTCACAAAACAGACCTCAAATTCAGGCCCAGTGGGTCGTTCCGAGTCAAACAAGACTAATTTGGGCCAAAACCGGCACCAAAAATAATTCCCGTCTTTTAGCGACCGGGTCAAAACCCGGTCAAGACAAACCCGACACACAAGACCGACCGGGTGCGTCCTCGAAGCATGCACCAGATTCGAAATCAGCCAAAAATCAATCCAAACCTATCCAAATCAACCCACAATCAATTAGAATCAATCACAACCAAATTAAGGCTAATCAAGCCTTAAATCTTGCGGCTTGATTGATCCACTCGGTCGAGTGGATTGGCCACTCGATCGAGTGGAGCCTCTTTGAACCCGTCCAGGTTCATTCATGAGGGCACTCGACCGAGTGCACCCGCGCCACTCGGTCGAGTGACCCGGGGTCGGGGCTCCCTATAAATACCCCATGACCCCATGCACACTTCAACAACTTTCTTCAAGCACAACTTGGGAGCACCGACACTCCTTCAAACACACCTTTGCAATCACACTACACTACGACCCTAGCAACCCTAGGCAAAAACACAAAACCCGAGCCCCTCGTCCCGCGGAGAACCGGCGAAGCATACACACACACATACACACCATAACTCGCGTACATCCTCGATACTCCCAAGCCCGTGCCGCTATTACGAGTCCATTTCCGAGGTCCCTACTAAGCATGTATGTTGAGGGTGTCCTAAACCCCATCTCGATCTCTTTTTCTAAGTCTCATTTTTATTTTATTTATCGTACTTTCGTATCATATTTATAATCATAATCATAGTAGTGACACTAGCATTAATGTTGTCATACTTTCGCGTCTTCACTTTTGTATCATCTTTTCTTTATCATCATTATCGTCATAATGTCGCATAAATGCATTTTAATACGCAAAATTCGATTTTGAATGTGTTGAACTATGATAACCAATCTAAAGTCATAGTTGAACGCATTTAATCTCATTTCCAATTAGTACGAAGCCCGTTGATACGAAAACCGACATCACATAACTCGAAAGAGTTAGTTTCGATGTCGTGACGTAGAGGGACATCCTTCGTCACTAATTCAAATTTTCTAAACTAACAATAAACGTTTTCCTAAAACTCCGGTGACGGTGTTATAATCATTCATACATGATTATGACACCGGAAGCTAAATTAAATGCGAATCACGCAATATTCGTATTTAATTTAGCCGATCATCGATTTCGAATCATAAAACGAAACGAATTCTCATTCGTACAGGGGCTACTCGACCGAGTACGTACGCTACTCGATCGAGTAGCACCCATAAAAACGGGCAGTAGCTACGTCTAAGGACACACTCTACCGAGTCAGGCCATGACTCGACCGAGTGGGTCCTGTAGCCCAGAAAACCGAGAGCTTTTTTTTTTATATCATTCGAGCCTCGTCTTTTTAAAAAGCGACTTAGTCGACACGTGTAAAGTCAATCACGTGATCTCATTTTCAAAATACATGCGTATCATCACTTAAACGATTTTGATCGACGGTCTCACATTATTAATTTTATGTCGACGACTCTTTAGTCGTATCCGATGTAAAATTAATTTAGACTCAATTTCTCGAGGTGATAAGTCGGGACAAGGCATCGAGGTTAGAGATCGGGCTAGCACCACGTCTAGGTCTCGAACCTCCGTCCTTTGATTAATACGCAATATAATGCGTAACTAATTAAAGTTCGTCCACCTACACAAAATCACGGTCTAGTTTATACACGGGTCCGTTTATAATTATTGCTCGTCATTTCAATTGTATATTTTGATTATTATATTTATTGTTCGTTGTATTGTGAATTCCGGGTTGTATTCCGCCCGTGTAACTTGTAATCGATTTATTTTTGCTTTGCTTTATTTATTTGCGTTTTACCGCTTTTAAATGAACCCTCGCATGCTAAACCACTTCGACAATAAATTAGATGCATTAAATTGACGTAGCTCACATTTAATTCGCATGCTTAGCTAAAACGCTGTTTGCATAACATTTCACCGAATCACTAACGCGCATATTAAAAAGTCAAACGATGTCCTAGTAGAGGCCGCTAAGTGCGGGCGGGGTTGGGTGTCCTTAGTGGGCTTCCCAACACGTACCCTCACCCCTTACTCAGAACCGTGGTTTCCGGATGTCCGAATCCATTGGCAACGAGAGTCATTCAATATACGATTAACCGCTCAAGTCGGCATCTATATCGATATGCAAAGGGACGAGCCCAATAAACTCTCAAACCAAAATGGGCCATACTTTGTGTATGGGCCATGGCGATGTAGAGTGGGCTCGAACGGTTCCGAATAACCATAAAATTCGGTGGCGACTCCATTTCGACTTAAATTTCAATTCGATCCTTCTCATATGGAGGTTCATTCGCCTACCCAAACCCGCGCGTGGCCGCGTCGGGGTGGACCTACGTCATGTCCACAATTTGGCGACTCCGCTGGGGATCAACCGATGTGTGGCTTACCGTCGGCGTTCTCAGGGTGAGACTCGAATAGAAATCGCTTGATGAGTACAATATGCGTTTTAGTTTTACGGTTCATGCATAACCCCATATTTGCCCGGGCCGGTACTGGTGACCGACGTCCCACTATACCACGACGTATTCATCCTTGGATACGTTAAAGGTGTTCATGGTCGACTCGGATGGACTTTGCGGCATGTTCTAAGCTCCACTCGAGTTAGGAAGACCGTCCCGTTTCTCGACTAGACTATGAACACTGGTATAGACCCTATTCAGACCGACCGAGACTTAGTGTAAAGCATACATGGCGTCGTTATAATGCTTACGTGACTATGTGCTACTTGGTTTCCGTGTCGTTTTCAAAAACCGTCATTTCAAAAAAAATGCATCTTTCCAAAAATGTTCAAAATTTTCAAAAACTCGGAAAGCTGCCGAAATTTAGACTTAAGATTTGACTCAAAACAAGCCTTTTTTTTAGCCGGCATACTTCCCATTTCAAAATTCGAATTTCCGATCCACCATTCGATTTTCGAATTTTCAAAATTCAATTTCGATTTTCAAATCCTCGTGATGTCATTTTCAACTTTCAAATCTTCGAGATGCCGTTTTTGATTTTCAAATCTTCGGGATCTCATCTTCAATTTTCAAATCGTCGGAAATTCCTTTTTCCAACATTCAAATTTTCAAATTTCAAGATATCCAATTTTCAAAACCCGGGACACATACCGAATTTAGGACTTATGATTTTACTCAAAATAGCCTATTTCTAGCCGGTATGCTGACCAATTTAAAACTCGAAAATATTTTCGAACTATCAAAATCGAGGCCCGGTACCCTTTCCGATTTTTTCGAAAAAAATCGGGCCTTTCCTCGAGATTTTCTTGGGTTTTCCAAAACTAACAATTTTCCAAACCTTCCTCTTCTTAGGACTTCCCGTATTTAGCAGTGTCGGGTCATGTCGTAAGTCGTCAAGGTCTATAGCGTCGAAACTCTGTTGATCTTATATCACGAGTTTCCTCCCCACCCCAGTCTGCCTTATTAGACTAAGGCAAAGCCCACCTACGTAGGACATAGTCCTACAAGGAAGGGTCCGTCTACACACTCGAGTCCAAAGTCTGGGGGTTAGTCTCATGTGAACCTTCCTTCGAACGAGACTAGGCTCACCAAGGCCGAAATCTTAAGGAAGTCACATCACCTACGAGTCATCCGTCTAGATGTCCTTCTCGAATCCTTTACTCTTTCGGGTCGCTCGGGATGTACTTGTTTTAATTCCAAGGTCTGGGTTCGGTTCCTGATTACGTGGTGTTCTTACAGACAGGCCACCGGCAACCAGACACGCTCGAAGGATGGCCACTTTGAACTGTCTTCAAACCTCTCTAGATGCCATAATCGAGAAGCAAGCTGACATCGAAGCCCAAGTGACTGAAAAGAGGGCCGGCCAAGTGGCCATTGTTGCTCGCTTAGCTACAGTGGAGCAAAGGACTCCTAATACCGGGGTCACGGAACCCCTAACTGAACTAGTTAGCTCGGTCCGCCGATTGGAAGAACAAGTCTACTTAACCGGGAATAACAACATCCATCGGGAGAATAGTCGGGATTACAACCCGGTAAGTGACAAACTGCCCGCAAACCTGAATCTCACGGGCCTACCTATGTTCGAAGGGACTGAAGACCCGCTACTACATGTGCGGGCCTTCAAGGAGTTCATGGCCATTAAAGGAGTGGACTCTTCTATGTTTAAGAACCTCTTTGCTGCATCTCTGGAGAAACACCCAAAGGCCTGGTACTACAGGCTAGACCCAAAGAAGTTCTCAACCTGGGACGATGTGGCTACGGAATTCGCTCGGAACTACGCTGATAACACCGAGATCCAAACCACTATGCGGTCCCTAGAGGTTATGGCCCAAGAACCTAAGGAGGGCTTTACTAAATACCTCCAACGCTGGAGGGCCGAGAGTGTCAAACTGGTCGACAAGCCCAGTGAGAAGACTTTAGTGGAGGCCTTTGTCAAGAACCTCCTCCCTTCCTACCGGGTTCACCTCCGGTATGCTGTCATACCCAATTTCACCACTCTTACTGAAATGGGCATGAGAATTGAAGATGATCTAAGACAAGAGAGCCTGACTAAGGCCTCTAACAAGGGTTACCAAGAAGCTTCCTCATCAACCACCAAACCTCCGGCCGCAACCCGAAGCATCTTCGACACGGTTAACCTTTTGGATGCCTCATCCAAAAGAAACATCCCTCATAGGGTATTCACTAATATAGGGACTACCTATACATATGCCTTACAAAGGCTATCTTCCAAGGGCCTGGTCCAGCCGATAGGCCCAACTCCCGAAGTTCCAGTTGAAAAACGCTCCAAGAGCTACAATGCCCAAGCCTATTGCCAATATCATCGGGGCAATGGGCATGACACCGAGAAGTGTTGGAAGCTGAAGCATCTAATTCAGGATTTAGTTGAGAGCGGGAAAATACCACTACCCGGGGACAAGCCAAGAAACAAGGACAACCCCTTTAGCTCTCATGCCATCTTCACTGGTGAGGTGATAGACTGTTCTCATCTTATCTCTCCTTTCCTCCCACAAATCAATGGGATCTGGTTCGATGATGAAGAAGATGTATACCTCGCCAAAGGGGAAGCTGTCCCCGTTACCCTCGAAGAAGTCAGGAAGGCTAAATCCAAAGCTTTAGCCGGTAATTCCCTCACCAAAGACGGCTCAGTCCAGGCAACCGTCACTGAACTTGCCAGGACGGAAGAAGCCATTGAAGAACCAAGCACCGATACGGCTCTTATCAAACAATTGAAAAGGGCCCGAGCTGACCTCACTATATGGCAACTCTTGGTTAGCTCACAAGAACATCGAGAGGCACTTACTAAGGCCCTCGATCAGATCAAGGTCGATTCCCAGGTTACCCCTCCTGAAATGGTAGCCACTATTTTACCTTACCTCAAGAGCAGGTCCAAAGGAGAAGGCCCATCAATCACCTTCTCAGATGCCGACCTACCACCGTTCGGGGCCTCTCACAATCTGGCCCTATACATCACAGTGATTTGCCGGGGTAAGTATCTTCCGATGACCCTAGTTGATGATGGGTCCGCGGTGAATGTCCTCCCGCTAAGGACTGCCAAAGCCCTCGGGATTACCGAGGCTGACTACATACCAACTGCCCACACCATCCAGGCTTTCGATGGAAGCCCAAAAGCAGTTTCCGGGGCCGTCAAGCTGACTATTGTGACCGGTCCAATCGAGAAAGAGCTAGAGTTCCAGGTGATCGATATCACCTCTTCCTTCAATCTACTCCTAGGAAGACCATGGCTCCATGCTGTGAAGGCGGTATCTTCTACTCTGCACCGAAAGATCAAAGTGCCCTTACAAGACGGTATTATCACCTTAGAAGCAACCCCAATGACCGTGGCTAGCTGTAACACTACGGACCGCACCGACCTTTGGGGGTTCGATTTTGTAGGGATGATTGAAGAAGAATACCTTTTTAGGCCCTACTTCACCACGAGCATCGACACGATGCTACAAAACTTGGGGTACCTACCGGGGGCTACTTCGAGGCCATATCTTCCATCCGGGAAGATTATTGAGGTTCTGAATGACGGGGAATCTCACTTCGGTTTGGGGTATGCTATAACCCCGGGAAATGTGGTCCGAGCAGGAATTGAGAAGGCCTGTAACATCATCAAGGGTACCTACTTGGGCCCTTATAGCCCAAGGCTGAGTGATTACTTCGTCACACCCGTATTTGGGGCTATTCAAGTTGGCCTATATCAACCAACCATCACGCATCCCAAGGCTGCCCTAGCTCGGGAATGTAACTACATTCCAGATGACATATTTGCCCTCCTCCAAGCTGAATCCAAAGAGGGTACTGACAATGCCGGGCCCGTGCTGGGACTCCTATTCGGGGAAGACAAAGCTGTCCCGAACCCCAAAGAAGACTTGGTGAACCTGATCCTTCGAAGCAACAAGTTCGACCCTTCGAAGCTGATCTCGGAAGTCGGTGCTGATACCGGGAAAAGAAGCTGGAAGAAGACCGTCAAGTGGACCGACGGTCAAGGCCGAGTCTACAAGCTGACCACCGAGGAAGGAAATATGCCAGACACTGATTCTGAGTCCGAGTCTGAGTCCGAGTCGGAGTCTGAGTCCGAGTCTGTATTCGAGTCTAAGGGGTCTGATGCTAGAGTCCAAACTGTAACCCCTCTCCCTGTAGTCACTGCCACCGGAGCCTTGGGGTCTGTCCCGAGAGCACTCCCAATCCCGCCTCTGACCAATGATCAGATGGCCGCTCTCTTTGAGCTGTTTTCCAAATTCTCTATCAATAATAACGAAAACCGTTCCGCTTATGACTTGGCTTATTTTCAAAATACTTTCAAAAATACTTTTTGCAATGACATTGAGAAACCCGATGAGCTGGTGTCCCTACCCCCACATCTGATCGAGCAGCTAGAGCAGAGGGAATCCCGAGACCCGGTAATCGAAGAAACTGAGTCTATCAATGTGGGAACAACCTTAGAACCCCAGATGCTTAAAATAGGGTTATCCTTAGATCCCGAGGAGAGACAACAACTCACAAGCCTCCTCCAAGAATTCAAGGATGTCTTTGCATGGTCCTACAAGGACATGCCGGGTATAGACCGGGAAATAGCCGAACACCGTATACCCATCAAAGATGGGTGTAAGCCGGTAAAACAGAAGCTTCGAAGAATGAAGCCCGAATGGTCTCTCAAGGTCAAGGAAGAAGTAGACAAACAATTCAAAGCGGGCTTTATACAGGTGTCTGAATATCCAGACTGGGTTGCGAACATCATGCCGGTACCCAAGAAGGACGGCAAGGTTCGGGTATGTGTAGATTTCCGGGACCTTAACAAGGCCAGCCCAAAAGACGATTTCCCGTTGCCACACATCGACATATTGGTGGACAATACAGCAGATCACGCCCTCTTATCATTTATGGATGGGTATGCCGGATACAACCAAATCAAAATGGCAGAAGAAGACATGGGTAAAACCACTTTCACCACGCCGTGGGGTACCTACTGCTATACCGTTATGCCGTTTGGGCTCATTAATGCCGGGGCCACTTATCAACGAACAGCCACGACCTTATTACATGACATGATGCATAGGGAAGTGGAGGTATATGTCGACGACATGATCGTCAAGTCTAAAAACCGAGATGGGCACGTCGCTGCCCTAAGAAAATTCTTCACCCGTTTGCGTAAGTACAATATGAGGTTAAACCCTCAAAAATGCAGCTTCGGGGTAACCTCAGGCAAATTACTGGGCCATATCGTTAGCCAACGCGACATCGAGGTCGACCCAGCTAAAATCAAAGCCATCACTGAGATGCAACCACCTAAGACCGAAAAAGAAATAAGGGGGTTTCTCGGAAAAGTCCAATACATCAGCCGTTTTATTTCAAGGCTAACCATGGTGTGTGAACCCATTTTCAAAAAACTGAAGATCGGGGAACGGGTGCTATGGGACGATAAATGTCAAGCGGCCTTCGACAAAATCAGGGAAATCCTGTCTGCTCCGCCAGTACTAATGCCACCTCAACCCGGTTTGCCTCTATCGTTATACCTAACAACGACTGAGACAGCCATGGGGGCTATGCTGGCCCAGACAGTCGATTCAGAAGAAAGGGCTATTTACTACATCAGTAAAAAGTTCCTAGAGTACGAATGCAAATATACAATGCTCGAGAAAACATGCCTAGCTCTAGTTTGGGCCACTAAAAAGCTCAGACACTACATGCTTAGTCACGAGGTACATGTCTTGTCCAAAATGGACCCGATCAAATATTTGTTCGAAAAGCCCATTCTCAACGGTAGAATGTCCAGATGGACTCTAATGCTAGCTGAGTTTGACCTCAAATTCGTTCCGCTCAAAGCTATCAAAGGCCGGGTAATAGCCGAGTTCCTCGCTGATAGTCCGATATCTGAAGAGGGCCATACCGATACTTGGGCCTTTCCTGACGAAGACATATTCCATACTGACACCGAAACATGGGACTTGTATTTCGACGGAGCATCCAATTTTCGAGGCTTTGGGGTCGGTATTCTCCTAATCTCACCCCAAGGGGAACACACCCCGTTGTCCATCAAATTAGACTTTGATGTAACCAACAATGCGGCCGAATATGAAGCATGCATCCACGGGTTACAAGCAGCTACTGATTTGGGCATTACGAATCTCCGGGTTCACGGGGACTCATCCTTAGTCATCAATCAAGCCCTTCAAAAATGGAAAACTCGGAATGCCAATATCGTGGCTTACCAAGCACGAGTAAGGATTCTAGAGAAACAATTCCAGAAGGTGGAATATATCTACCTCCCGCGTGAAGAAAACCAGTTCGCGGATGCACTTTCCAAATTAGCGTCCTTACTAAACATCCCGAAACATATGCCCAGTATGCAAATCTGTGTTGAAAGACGTTCCGAGCCGGCGTATGTCAACGCCATTCAAGATATTGAGATCACCGATCCAGAACCTTGGTATCAGGCTATTCTAACCTATTTGACTACGGGAGAATATCCACCAGGAACTGAAAACCGGGCCAAGAAAGCCCTACGAAGACTGGCCACCCAATTCATACGTACGGACGATGGTCAGTTGTACAAAAAGACGGCACAGGGGGCTTTACTCCTATGTATCGACAAAACACAGGCCGAAAAAGTAATGGCCGAAGTACATGACGACGAAAATGGTCTGCATATGAATGCCCATATGCTAGCCCGAAAAATCATGAGGCTCGGATACTACTGGAACAGTATGGAGGCCGACTGTCAATCATATGTCAAACACTGCCATAATTGTCAAATTTTCGGTAATGTTCAACACATGCCGTCATCCCTATTATACACCATGACATCACCATGGCCATTTTCGACATGGGGGATTGACATAATTGGAAAGGTGAATCATTCCGGAACGGGAGGCCACTGTTTTATTTTGGTGGCGATCGACTATTTCACCAAATGGGTCGAAGCTGAATCATACCCTGTCTTGAACGCCAAGCACGTAGCCAAATTTATCCAGAATAAAATCATATGCCGGTACAGGATCCCGCACGAGTTTATCAGTGATCACGGGACCCACTTCCAAGCAGAAACCGCTACTTTGCTAGCAAAATACAAAATCCAGAGGCACACATCCTCGCCTTACCGTCCCCAAACAAACGGAGCGGTAGAAGCTGCTAATAAAACAATTGTCACCATACTCAAGAAGATGGCTGATAATTATCGGGATTGGCCCGACAAAATACCCTTCGCCCTATGGGGATACCGGACATCGATCCGAACTGCGACCGGGGCGACCCCATATTATTTGACATATGGGATGGAGGCGGTCCAACCAATCGAATTAGAAGTACCTTCCCTCCGGATCCTGCTAGAAAGTCAAGTACCCGAAGCAGATTGGGTCCAAGCTCGATATGACTCGTTGGTTCTTTTAGACGAACGGCGGTCCCGGGCTCTCAATAACATTCAAATATACCAAAAGAGGATCAAACGGGCCTTTAACAAGAGAGTTAGGCCCAGAAATATCAAGGAAGGTGATTTGGTCCTTAAATCGGTTCGTGCCTTACTACCGGTTGACCCAAGGGGAAAATTCAAACCCAATTGGGCTGGGCCATACCTAGTCAAGAAGGTTCTATCAGGAGGAGCAGTAATGCTGACGGATCTGGACGGAAATGAATTTGTCAACCCGACCAACCTAGACCAGCTGAAACGCTACTACCCCTAAACCTTATCTCAATGTCATTCGCAAAATTTATTTAAACACTTTTTCGAAAGTTTATAAAGCAAGTCAATAAGTTAGGATTATTTATCCTACTGTCGCACATCTTGAACTCATAGTCTTGGTGTATTTCAAAATTGCAAAAAAATCTACCCCCGAACTACGTTTGGTTTGATTCCACTAACTGTGGATACGTAGGCAGCCCCTCAAAAGGGCACAACCACTGCAATAACGAAAATGACAGAAATGGTTTCACTAATAATATTTTTATTATTCCAAAAAAAAAAAACACCGATAAACTCGGTAATTCAAAATTACAAAAAACCACGAAAAGCCACAAAAAAGAAAAAAAACACTACAAAAATAGTAATAATATTTCAAATAATAAAAGAGAGACTAGTCGTATCCGGGCATCTTGCCCTTGCCTTTGTCTTTCGGGTCTTGAGGAGCCCGGGGACGTCGAGGCGGCGGCGGGGGCAGGCGTTCCCGAATGACAACTGGAACTTCCTTAACTCGAGTCCTCTTCTTCGACAGAGGATCTTCAGCTATAGTCACGGGCCCAAGTCGAGCCCGTACATGCTCCGACAACCTATCCTTAGGACTAAGTCGGTCCTGGGCTGAAAGTCTCGGCCCTAGTCTCCTCTCCAAATTGGTCTGGGGGCTCACCTTCCCCTGAGCACCTCTAGCATTGGACCCCCTAGCTCGAGTCCTAGTCCTTCTTCTCTGTCTTGGCCTCAGACAGGCTACGAGAGCTTGAGTTTCCCCTTCAGCAAAGAAATCCCGGTTGTCTTTAACCTCTTCTCGCCTGAGCAGGTCGAAGGCCTCATCAACCTTCAGGGCAGCACGAGCTTCGGCAGTCTCGGCTTTAGTCCACCTTTCATAAGAATAAGACACCCAGGCAGAATGAAGCGGCTGAGGAACGGTCCAAGTGATTCGAGTGTACCACCTCTGGATCCAGGTGTCGCATAAAATGTCAGTCAGCTGGGTCGGCTCCCTCACAACAGCCTCGTGCTCCGGGATACGCTGAGTCCACCCATACTGCCTAAGTATACGGTCAGGATACAGATGAACAGTCTGGCTAAAGGACAGAATCACCTGGTAGCGCGCCTTGTCATCAGGTGCCAAACCCGTCCAGGAATAAATAGGCCACAACGGAACCACCCATCGTATCAATGGACCACGATGGAACGTTAGTTCTTCCTCCCAATATTTCTGAGTAACGAGGCAAGATGAATCGGTAGGCCGTCTCCTCGTCATCACCTGGTTGAACCAATATTCACTCGGGTTGGAGGGAGGATCAATCTTGGACAGCCTTTCAAATAGCCAGAGCTGAAAAGAAAAGGTAACACTTATGAAATTCCGGGCAAATCAGGCGTCCGCATAGGGGCACTCGATCGAGTGCCAGGGTCACTCGATCGAGTGACACCCCTAAAACATGGCAGTACGCTCCTCTACGAGGGCACTCGATCGAGTGCCAGGGTGACTCGGTCGAGTGCCCCCTGCAACAGTATATCGCGACAAAAAAAAAAAAGACGAAAATCGAAAATCGAAAAAAAAGAAACGGAAAAGCGATATACCTGCAGCAGACGGGTACTACCCGTGAAACGGGCTGACTCATCCCTCTTCCGGTTGTCCAAACCTTGAATGATCTCCCCCGTAATCAACGATGCTGGACTACACTCCGTCTCCATGAGGTCGGCAACAACGAGAAGACGAACGCTCCCCATGCAGGACAGAAGGTCCATATGGCCTTCAAAGGCATACACGTGCAACATGCAGAAGGCGAACGCCCTACGACTATGAATGGGCGTAACTCGGATGTCATACGGGTTCATGAACTTCTCGGCTAAAGCCAGCAGAGAAATAGTATCCCCATCAGCCATGCGAGATACTTCAGCATGGGAGAGACCCAAAAACTCCCTCAGCTTCCTCCTAGGGTCTCGAACTGCGAAAGGAACGGCAGGGCGGAGTGATGGGTTCCACCCTCCTATGGCAGCGATTTCCTCAGGGAGAGGACAAATTTCGCCCCGGGGAAAGGCAAAGACGTGGTAGGTGTCATCCCAGAAGGTCAGACAGGCATCAAGGAAATGACGGTCCACGTGCAACTGACGAAACGTGAACAGTTGGGATATACCAGACTGCCTCAGAGCTACCTTGCTCGCATCCTTAAAACGGTGTGACCAATCTTGCAGCATGTTGATCAGACGGTCGATACCCATGCTAAGTTTTTTGGAGAGGAATAAAAGTTTTCTTTTAAAAGAGAAGAGGAAGCTTTTTGAGAATTGTGACAAAAAGAAGAGAACCAGGGTGATGTATTTATAACACCAAAACCCTGGAGCATCTCCTGCAGCTGTGCCTCTTTGGCCCAAGCGGGCCTAGACATACAGACCCAACCCATGATTCTTCAGACACAGGAATTTAGTCATCCCGAGCAGTCTGTCAAAAATTCCGTCAAAAATTCAAAAATTTCAAAACTTTCAAAAGATTTCAAAAAATTCAAAAAATCATTTTCCCCAGCACGAGTCGTTTTACTACCTACGTGTTGCATACGTTTTATGTGACTTATACATGTACAACTCAAACAAGGACATGCAACCCTCTAAATCTCCCCAGCGGAAGCCCAAGGCGGCATTTCCCCCGGAATGGTACGGGATGGGCCCACATATAGGCGCACCCAGGACTTACACGACAAGTCCGATTCCCCACGGAGACACTATCATCAGCAGCTCAGGTATGATTTCTGATTTATGGCTGGCGAGCCCTTCACGCGAGTCTAATGGACTATAAACGACCCGAACGGAAGCCTACCAGGTCTTAATTGACTTGGTAGCTACTCTGATTTTAGCCTTGTCCAAGCCTCAGTCAGAGTGGGGACTCTGTAGACACCCAAAATTTGACCGCCAGGTGTCTATAGCAGTTTCCAAAAAACACCCGATGATGATCGGACGCGAACATGACTTAGTATACTCGGATTTGGGCTCGGAATCAATAATATCCGACATGGACTTTTAGTGGAGTAAAAATCTCACAAAACAGACCTCAAATTCAGGTCCAGTGGGTCGTTCCGAGTCAAACAAGACTAATTTGGGCCAAAACCGGCACCAAAAATAATTCCCGTCTTTTAGCGACCGGGTCAAAACCCGGTCAAGACAAACCCGACACACAAGACCGACCGGGTGCGTCCTCGAAGCATGCACCAGATTCGAAATCAGCCAAAAATCAATCCAAACCTATCCAAATCAACCCACAATCAATTAGAATCAATCACAACCAAATTAAGGCTAATCAAGCCTTAAATCTTGCGGCTTGATTGATCCACTCGGTCGAGTGGATTGGCCACTCGATCGAGTGGAGCCTCTTTGAACCCGTCCAGGTTCATTCATGAGGGCACTCGACCGAGTGCACCCGCGCCACTCGGTCGAGTGACCCGGGGTCGGGGCTCCCTATAAATACCCCATGACCCCATGCACACTTCAACAACTTTCTTCAAGCACAACTTGGGAGCACCGACACTCCTTCAAACACACCTTTGCAATCACACTACACTACGACCCTAGCAACCCTAGGCAAAAACACAAAACCCGAGCCCCTCGTCCCTCGGAGAACCGGCGAAGCATACACACACACATACACACCATAACTCGCGTACATCCTCGATACTCCCAAGCCCGTGCCGCTATTACGAGTCCATTTCCGAGGTCCCTACTAAGCATGTATGTTGAGGGTGTCCTAAACCCCATCTCGATCTCTTTTTCTAAGTCTCATTTTTATTTTATTTATCGTACTTTCGTATCATATTTATAATCATAATCATAGTAGTGACACTAGCATTAATGTTGTCATACTTTCGCGTCTTCACTTTTGTATCATCTTTTCTTTATCATCATTATCGTCATAATGTCGCATAAATGCATTTTAATACGCAAAATTCGATTTTGAATGTGTTGAACTATGATAACCAATCTAAAGTCATAGTTGAACGCATTTAATCTCATTTCCAATTAGTACGAAGCCCGTTGATACGAAAACCGACGTCACATAACTCGAAAGAGTTAGTTTCGATGTCGTGACGTAGAGGGACATCCTTCGTCACTAATTCAAATTTTCTAAACTAACAATAAACGTTTTCCTAAAACTCCGGTGACGGTGTTATAATCATTCATACATGATTATGACACCGGAAGCTAAATTAAATGCGAATCACGCAATATTCGTATTTAATTTAGCCGATCATCGATTTCGAATCATAAAACGAAACGAATTCTCATTCGTACAGGGGCTACTCGACCGATTACGTACGCTACTCGATCGAGTAGCACCCATAAAAACGGGCAGTAGCTACGTCTAAGGACACACTCGACCAAGTCAGGCCATGACTCGACCGAGTGGGTCCTGTAGCCCAGAAAAATGAGAGCTTTTTTTTTATATCATTCGAGCCTCGTCTTTTTAAAAAGCGACTTAGTCGACACGTGTAAAGTCAATCACGTGATCTCATTTTCAAAATACATGCGTATCATCACTTAAACGATTTTGATCGACGGTCTCACATTATTAATTTTATGTCGATGACTCTTTAGTCGTATCCGATGTAAAATTAATTTAGACTCAATTTCTCGAGGTGATAAGTCGGGACAAGGCATCGAGGTTCGAGATCGGGCTAGCACCACGTCTAGGTCTCGAACCTCCGTCCTTTGATTAATACGCAATATAATGCGTAACTAATTAAAGTTCGTCCACCTACACAAAATCACGGTCTAGTTTATACACGGGTCCGTTTATAATTATTGCTCGTCATTTCAATTGTATATTTTGATTATTATATTTATTGTTCGTTGTATTGTGAATTCCGGGTTGTATTCCGCCCGTGTAACTTGTAATCGATTTATTTTTGCTTTGCTTTATTTATTTGCGTTTTACCGCTTTTAAATGAACCCTCGCATGCTAAACCACTTCGACAATAAATTAGATGCATTAAATTGACGTAGCTCACATTTAATTCGCATGCTTAGCTAAAACGCTGTTTGCATAACATTTCACCGAATCACTAACGCGCATATTAAAAAGTCAAACGATGTCCTAGTAGAGGCCGCTAAGTGCAGGCGGAGTTGGGTGTCCTTAGTGGGCTTCCCAACACGTACCCTCACCCCTTACTCAGAACCGTGGTTTCCGGATGTCCGAATGTCCGAATCCATTGGCAACGAGAGTCATTCAATATACGATTAACCGCTCAAGTCGGCATCTATATCGATATGCAAAGGGACGAGCCCAATAAACTCTCAAACCAAAATGGGCCATACTTTGTGTATGGGCCATGGCGATGTAGAGTGGGCTCGAACGGTTCCGAATAACCATAAAATTCGGTGGCGACTCCATTTCGACTTAAATTTCAATTCGATCCTTCTCATATGGAGGTTCATTCGCCTACCCAAACCCGCGCGTGGCCGCGTCGGGGTGGACCTACGTCATGTCCACGCATAGTAACTTAAAATAAATTACCAAAAGTACATGACAACTCAATTTATTGTACTATGTAATTCTGTATCGGGAAAGTGATAAACTAATATTGTTGAATAAATCAATTTCATTTTCTTGAAATGAGATTTGTAGTTGAATGTTTCGTTTTAATTTCTTTTAAATACGAAGTAAGTTTTAACAATTAAAAACAAATTGAACCTAAAATGATTTTACAAAATATCTAAATCAAATACTCCGTATATAAACCTAAACTGATTATATGGAGCTTACTGTTGCACTCTTAAAAGTCATACTTCATGTACACTTCATATTCATAAGTTAGAATACTCCATAATAAATTCAATACTTTGTAAAATACTTTATGTTGGTGAAATTAGTATATTAA
Source organism: Agrostemma githago (assembly GCA_958450325.1). NCBI lineage: Eukaryota > Viridiplantae > Streptophyta > Magnoliopsida > Caryophyllales > Caryophyllaceae > Agrostemma > Agrostemma githago. Next base: position 24,059,349 of record OY288257.1, read on the forward strand.
AAAAGTGCTAAAGACCCAATCTAAATAGCTCATACCCGAAAATGACATGACTCAGATGACTAATACCCAAAAAATAGTTAAACCAAAATGACTCATAAATGAAAATGACTCAACCTTAATGACTCATCTCGAAGTGACTCAAATCCGAAGTGACCCAACAACATGTCACCCAAAATAGGCTTCAAGCTGAAATAACCCGGGCCGACCCGAAATGACCGACCCAAACTGACCTCATTGACCGATTTTCTACCTCTAAGTTCCAACTAACCACATGAAATGTTATCTGACTCGTTATAATATTAAGACAGATATACTTGTCATAAGGAAGATATAGTCCAGAAAAAATATCAGTAATTATTTAAGTGATTAAACAGCCGAGCTAAGTATTTGCCTTTTACATTTAATCCAACGAAGCTAATTCATACGGAGTAATTTGGATACATATCAATTTTCATACAAATCCGAGTTAAGAGTAGCTCTATTAACTTATCACAATATAAGGAAAAAAAACCACTACCATCAATTTGTTTCCATGTTTTGAAAAGAAAATCACCAATTACAATATGAAAAAATCACCGTGTTTTGCTCATGACAATGGCTCATGACAATGAAAGCCATTCCACCCCAAGAACAAAGCTACAAACATTACTCTTACGCGGCACTTCATTTTAAAGCAATCTAGAGAAAGTCTTTGATCTCCATGTGTTCCCTGATGAGCTCCATATGATGTTGGAGTAGATAGGGTCTTAATAGACTATGCAAATGAAGTCATGAAGCTTAACAGCTCCCAATTTTCACAACCTTTTTAATAGATAATGCAATGTATAGAGAACAGAGATGTACACTGTGTTCAAGCTATAATTACCTGACAGTAACGAATGTCAAAATTGCAGAATGAATAAGTCGGTACATCATATAGAAGATCGACATTTGAATCCCTTTCGTAAAGCCAAAATACGGATCCTTTTGTACCAAGTATCTTCCTGGGCATGAGTATCCCAATGCTCACCACTATAACTCTCTCGTACTTGTGGACTCATCACGTCCCATTGTGTTGCCCAATGCTCCCCACTATAACTCTCTCGTACTTGTGGACTCATCACGTCTCATTGTGTTGCTTGCTCGTGCCCGGTGTTCCAGGAAGATCGATTAGGTGAGCTAAACCAAAAACTGAATGACAAATAAATGAGCATAGATATATAAAGCTAAAGCAGTAATGAACCTCATTCACTGCTGATATTCGCACGATAAAGACAAAGTGGCTTCTTGATGATTGTTCATTCATTTGTGTTTTGCCTATGGACCAGATGATCAAGCAAGAAACTTTTGTATCAGACACCATATCGAGATAGTTTCCCATCCCTCCATCGTCATTTATAATATTACTTCAGATAACTCAGATAAAAAATTTATAAGAATAAAAACAAAATAATACACACTGTTGTGCTGGTTAGTGGAGAAGTGAAGCGGCCTCTTTTGAGCTGCAAACATCTACAATTGTAAGGTCGGAGACATATAATTGCAAACATCTACCTCTTTTGAGCTGCAAACTACTTCCTACCTTAGATTAATAAAACAATAATATCAATAACAGTATAACACAGTGAAGGCCAACAACAGAATACCTTACCTGAAGCTTTCTCTGCAACTGGTCCTTTAGATGCAAGTGATCGTTCAAACACATATATGAGCATGAGCCACATTTCCAACATAGGTGATGTCATACATGTTGTTTCCATTTCCTATTATAAACTGCGCATTGTCACATAAACAACACCAAAATCGAACATAAATACTTAGACATATCAGACTAATACATTACTAACAAATTATACATAAAACCGAAAACTTCAATTGAGATTAAAGGCAATGTCGAAAATATGCAACGGACTCACCGAATTATCTAGCTAGCTATATCAATATCCGTTGGAACTGGCGACACCACCACCAATTTCCTCACTGTCTTCGATACTGACGTAATTTTTGGCGGTTCAACAGGAGGAGTCCATTCAATCCGATATGGTACTATTCAATCACAAAACTTGTCGCACTGCAACTGTCATTTACTTCGTAAATTAATGGCTTCTAGAGTTCATGGCAAAAATCAGACAATCTCTTTTCATCTCCACTAAAAAAACTATGAACTCAAATTTTAATGGTAGTTCTGGCAATCACTTGATAATATTCTATTTTTAATTCTATTAGGTACGTAAACTTAGTAGTTATGATTTTTTATTTTGATATGTTAATTTTTCATTTAATCAAAATTTTGATTTTATGATTTTGTAGACATTATAGTTAGTTAAAAATAAAGAAAATGACTCGACAAAAGAAATAATGCCAAACATATCAAATTTACATAAGATATTTTTTATAAACAATAAGAGCATAGTCTCATATAAGTAATACTCACAATTATTTTACAAATGTTGAGATAGACTAATATCATAGACTAAAAAAATATCTCGAGATGTGATACTTCATTACTTATGTACTACAGAGTACTGAAGATGACATGAATATAAGAATATTCTTCTTTTCTCTTGGCAAACATATGGTGAATATGGTCCGGATGTTCTAATTTTGCATCCAATCAAATATGCGTAAATGTGAAAAAATGAACCTGGATTCATAAACTAAGATTCCCAGAAACCGTATTTGAATTTTTTTTAAAAAATTTCGGACAAACAATCAGACTTTTACTAAGAAGCAATTTATGATCGAACAATGTCCTTTTAGGCTTCTAAGATGTAAAAGCTCTTTTATATAATCAAGGTCAAACGTCACCTAAATTACAGATCAAAAGAAGGCAAAACACGATAAAAATTTTTACATTCAAATAAATCAATGACAAAACAATTAACATATATTAAAAAATTAGATTAAAAAAAACACAATTTACATAAATTGCAGATTAAAAAGGGGAAACAAAATTAAAATTATATAATCAGAAAGATGGCAAACCTGCTGGCATTAATCAAGAGATTGAAAGCAAGATTATCACACTAGAAAATTCACCAACATCGTTCTCGAGTTTTAATGTCCAGAATTTTTCCTCCAAAAGCTTGAATTGAAATTCATGAAATTGTGCCAAATCTACATCGGATAATCGTATAATCAATCAGACAAAAATTGATTAAACAGAAGTCAAAATCAACATTGCGCAGTGAATGATTACAAAATGGAGAAGTAGAGATTGATTATACCTCGAAGAGAATGATCATGGGAGGAGAGCATCGGGAGCCACGGCGTTCTGCAGCAGCCACCAGCAGCACGGCATCGGGAGTTGTGTAGGCAGCTTCAGCGCCACCATTAGGCGGCCATCAACTACAAAGATTATGAAATTTTGATCTCTTCCAATCTTCACAATCATAATAATTCTTCTTTTGATTATAATACTTGAAATTAGCATCAATTAACCACCACCAATAGCATATGAATATAAGATCACCCAGAAATCAATATAAAATTAAAACAATCGGAAAGATCGACTTGAATTAGGGTTGGAAGTGATAAGAGTATTTAGAGGTTAGAGTTGTTTGATGAGGAATTGATTTTTGGTTCTCAGGGATAACTGTAGTGACATTTGGGGGGTTACTCAATGAGAATAGGAATAAGTGGAAAGTGGTTTAGTGGGCGATAACCGATACATTTTGTAAAAACTGCAGTAAACCGTCAATTGTGAGGAGTTTGTGAAAAATTTTGACAGTTTTTTTGTTTTTCAATAAATCTCAAGTGCCACGTGGGATGCCACATATGCTCCATCTCAGATTCCTACTCATCAATCCTACGTGGCTTAATATGGAGGCTTGAAATGCTGCTGCTTTATATAATAAAGGATTGATGAGTCATGTTCAGCGTTTATGTTACTGTTATTCTGTTCGTGTCCCTTTCCCTTCTTCTCGTTCTTTGTCGTTCGGTTTTATCTAATTTCTATTTCTTATTCCCTGCCCTGCTTCGTTCTTCTTCTTCTTTATTTCTATCATTTTTGGTCTTTCAGTCCGTAATCTAATTCTTCTTCTTCTCTTCCCTTATGCTGCCATTTCGGTCCTATTACTGCTGCCCAATGTGGTCTCTTCTTCTTTTTCCTCTTTGAGTTTCTGAGCTGCTCATGAAGTTACTATTGTTGTTGATTCGATGCTACTGTGTATATGTGTATAGTTGTTTGTGCTGCTGCGTTTGCGATTACAACTGTTCTCGTTTGTTGAGTTTTGATGCTCGTCATCGTATTGTTGTCGTCCGGTTTCTGTGGTGCTCACCACCTGCTCGTCATTTTTGTTCTATCTGTGTTGCCGTTCTTTCTTTCCCGATTCTCTTTATCCCTCTCCTCCCTTTTTTTCCTGGGGACGTATTCCGTGTCATCTCTAGTCAATTTTGATATTTCCTTATTCCGATCTATTCGTTTCTGTTTCTTTTTGTCTCGAATCTGAAGTGGAGAATACTTGGAAGGCTAGCGATTCATGTCATGAAGGTTAATGCGTGCTAGTGAAGATTTTGGAACTCGGACTATGCAAGTAGACAAGTACGGGATCGATTCGAATATTGACTCAAGGTAACTTTAGGACGTTACTCGATTTTATATCGTATGTTTGAGTAGTAGTATGTAGTAAATATTCTTACTTCGGTTTCTATTTTTAGCTATTTATTATTTGCTAAATATCATTTTTTTAAATCGTATTCCTTATAAATGTGTTATTACTTTCGATATCGTTTTATAAATCGTTAGTAATTTAATTATTTACGATCGTTATAATATTTTGTTGATTATCGTGACATTAGTAACTAAGTAATATCGATTTCATATTTTCGTCATATTTTGTTAATTTATAATTTTTAACTCAAAATCGTATTTTTATATTATAATCGAGATTTTTATACTTGTTCAATAAATTAATTTCTTTTTACGACTTATATTAATAAATGAGAAAATAGTCAATTTAGTTTTAAATATATTTTTAGTCGAGACAATTTTCACTAATAATTTCCAATTGACTATTTTTAGTAAAATCCTTATTATTTAATAAAAGATATTTGTTAAAATATACTCCCTCAGTTTCTTTGATATCTTCCACATTTCCTTTTTCAATCATTTCTTTGATTTCTTCCACTTTCCTTTTTTTTCTATCACACTTCTCTCTTACCTAGGTGACCCACTTACTTTACCCCTCTCTACTTTTACTTAATTTATTGTTTTTCTTAAGAAATGTGCCACTTTTAAGATGGAAGAAATCATAGAAACGGAGGGAGTAATTTGAAATCTTTTAAGTCTCATTTCATTATGAAACTCGTTGATTCAATCAATTTTGATATCGTTTTTCTTAAAACAACTCTTTTCTAAATTTTTAATTTTAACTCGATTTTTTAATTATTTATAAAATACTATATAATGACTTATTATATTTTATTTATATTTTGAGTAACTAATTTAGAAATATATTAAAGTTACGATAACGACGATAATAATAAAATGTTAATTTCGTTTGAAATGCTATTTTTAATAAATTTCACTTATTTTAATAACTTACGTATTTTCTATAACAATATTTCTATTTTAAGTAGGTTTCTAAAAATAGTAAGTTTCGCTTTATAGAAAGTTTCCATTTTAATATAAAATATTTATTCCTTTTATCCTCATATTATTTATATTGATTATATTTATTTTGAATATCGATAATGGCTTATTTTGGAGTTATGGAATAAGGACAAGTGTGGGGTTAGAGTAATATAGTCTGGGATGTACGTTTTTGCCATCAACTGTAAGGCTGGTGTGTCTTTATGGGGCACATTGGTTGTTGAACTGAGCATGGTTTGTGTTCAGGAGAGTGTGCATTGTGCCCTTAAACTTAGATATCGCATCGTGTAAGTCGCGTCGGGTTGAACTAGATATGGTTTGTATCCAGGAGGGGTGTATACTACTTAAACCAGGCCCTCGCTGCACGCAGTCCTGTTATAGTTGAGTTGCCTAGTTAGAGACTGGATTCTGTTATGAGTTAAGTCTACAGTTCTCGAAGCTAGTTTCCAGTATTATCCTAGTGAAAGTCTAGCCTTGTGCACACAGATCGAATTTCCATAACGCCAGTTTTGAATATTATTATTGTCGATTGATTTTTTTGATTTGCAGGTTGGCAAATGTTTTAAGTTTTCTCCGAAAACTTTTTTTCATTATATCGTTTTAATGTTTTCCATTTTAACTATTTTGATATAGTAATACTATTATTTTTCCATATGATATAATATGGCTGGGAGAACGTCCGAGTTACTCCCCACTGACGTGGCTGTTATGTTTATAACGTGACAGGTATTTGTTGCTGGGTTTGGGTGTGAGCTAGCGAGTAGCGCGGATCCTACTTTTTCTTCATTCCTGTAATTTATGGATTTGTATAAACCTTTTTTGGAGATTTTACTTTTAGCCATTTTGTAAAAAGAGGTCTTTGTATTGACTTACCGTTTCTTTTAATAAGATATAGTTTGTCAGTGTGTTTTAATCCTAATTCTACAGTGTTTCCGTCACTGTATTGCGTTAGAATTTCTAGGGGATTACGGCTAAAGTAGACCTGAACCTAACTTAATATATCAATCTTCTATCATACCAATTACCAAGTCGTTAAGTTTTCACCCCAAAGCTAATTTACTCAATAATCAAATTCCAGAGACAACGGATTTTGGACACACACCCTTTAAAGCCAATTCCTAATATCACCTTATTAAGACAATTAACTAAAACTCATGTTCAGTAAGCTTAGATCGAAATTCTAAATCTAGCAAGATCATCACGTGTGATCAGCAACTCCAACTAGCATTACATGCAATGTCGTCACCCTTACACCATCAATTTCTTTTACTCATTGTTCAGCAGCTACTCATCCCTAGCCAAATCTCATCATCTTTGATGTATTACTCCGTAATAAGTAAAACAATGAACCGACATACTAATCATCCAGTTCCTAATCACAACACGGTTACTAACCACCACGAAATACAATAACAATCAAAATAAGCCCAAACCGGCTCCTATAAACAAATTGTTTGACACAAAGTCTCTTAATCTCGACCCATGATATTCAAGACGAAAATCGATTTATAAAATTTCAAGAAACAGATTTAGTAAACTGAAGACTTACCAATTCAAATCTTATGAAAGTCGGAAAGAAGAAAACTGCTGCTCACCCAAAAGGAACAAGGAAGGGAACAAGGTGAAGATGGTGAAGGAGTTATGTCCACTGTCCTACGGATTAACCCGGTTAAGTCTATGTATCAGATATGCCTTGCTAGAGGTCGATGTGGGGTTGACATGTAAATAGGTTACGTGTCTGGTAGTCTTAAGTGGGCCCATTGGATCACACACAATATGTACGGGATATTATTAATATATATCGATATATTAAATATATCGGGTTAGTAGTAATACGGACTCAGCTGCGTTGTCAGGTTAGGGTAATTAGAGTTATACTAATAACCTAATTATGGTAATTAGAGTTATGGAAATAACCTAATTCTACCTTCCCATCTCCTATATAAGGAGGTTCATATGATGAACCAATATATGGAATAAAGAGTATTAACTCATAATATATGTTCTTCTTATAAAGAGTTATAAGAGAGATATAGAGAGAAGTTGTGAGACGGTCTCACGTACCTTTATACTAGCATATACGTCGCAGTTCTATACCCGTGTGGATACCAAAGGAGGCATCACGTTTGGGGCGCTTTATTCTGTCCGTGGAAATTATTTATTCTGTCCGTGGAGATTATTTATTCAGTCCGTGGAGATTATATATACATTTCTGGTTTATTTTACTTCTTATTAATACGATGTTCCGCTGCAAATAAGGTATAATTGTTATCTCTCTTCTTTTGCCTTTTCGGTTAATACTCATAACAGGTCCTTGGGTTTAAGGGTTGAACCTTACAGTGGTATCAGAGCGTCTGTTATGTAGTATTAATCAGATTGACGTGAATCTTTGTCTCATAATTGGTTATGAGGGATTCCACCCACGTATTAATTTGATATATATTTTTTTGTGCCGAGAATTGTTCTCCTTGCTTTATTATTCTGTGAGTTAAATAAATTGACCTCATGATGATGTCACATGTTTTTAACTCCTGTCGCTATTTTGAGTTGTTGGCTAGTTTTGCATTGTGATTATGTAACGTACGTTTGATTCATGATTGCACTTTGCCGCTGCCGCTTTTGATTGATGTTTTGTCATTATAATACTCCATGATTATTTGATAATCTTATGTACAATGCTAGTATGAGATAATTATGACATACAAAAGGTTTGTTTCATATCAGAAGATAATTTGTGAACGTTTGATCCATTATATTTAGGGTGTTTTAATTTGTGAATTTAATTTGTTAAATTTTGAAATTGACTTTTAAAATTAATTTAAGATCTAATGTTGATTATTTTTAATTTAATTTTGCCCGAAATTGACCCACTATAATCCCAAATTACATTGCTGACGATGAGACTAATTGGATTAGTCAAGATTCGATTGAAATTTGGAACGTAAATTTACAAGAATTTATCGTTGACGATGAGACCTAATAAGATTAGGACAAGACTCGTTTTAATTTTGGTGGAGACGGAACAAAACGAGGACGACACGAGTATGACTCGGTGGGAACGAGTGTGACTCGGTGGGTACGGGTGTGTCCCGGTTGGAACGGGATGACCCGAATGCACAGGTTTGACCAAGATGACACAATATTTACTCGGACGACATGGTGTCGGGTCGGATGACGCTTTTGAGAAAAGTCGTTTTCTCGCGTTTGTGTGTTGATTTTGAATCAAAATGGATTATACTTTTATTTTTCCGAATCAATGAAAAATTAGTTTTCTAAATCGGTTAAATAATATTATGCATTTTAATTATCATGTTATCATAAATGGGTCAGGAAAAGAGTTTCTCGAGTCCTATTTAATTTTGATGAAACGTTCATCTATATGACAATTATAAGTTGCAGGTCGATTGTGAATCGAGTTTTGTATATCCGTTCAATTTTTTCGGGTGGAAAATTGTTCCTCATAGTTGGAAAAATGAAAAATATTAGTGAAATTGTTCAAACCAAATAGAAATTATGAATTGTAATATGATTATGAATCAAAATATGAGATCTTTTAACTTGTTTTATGCACAAATCACTAGTAACAATTGAATTATTATGTCATACGATGCATGAATTTTGTTGTTTGAGACTTGTGACTTGTGTGCTTAGAACTGATAGGTCGCCTTGTAAGTTCACCTAGCAGCATGGTTATAACCCATATGCATTTAATCTCTCGCACAAATATTAAGTATTGCCTTTCCAGAATTGACCACTACAACAATTTCATACCATTTGGTTGAAGTGACTGCCTAAGCGGTGCTTTGCCGATGTGTGTGGACTGAGTAGGTGGGTAACGGTTACCCACAGGTTCAGTCTGGTTTGCTTAACATTGCTATCAAGTCGGACTTGGGCATTCAGCAAATAGTTGGTGTCATATGATGACTAATTCCGACGAACCAAGAATTACATATTGATGTAATTGACAATGTTGTTGTCTACCTTTACTTTTGGAGCTTGAGCAGTGAGCCCAAGTTCACTTGAGCGACAAAAGGTTTAGGATCTTGGAATATTATGCGAACTTGAGGGTAGTTTTCATGATTTTATCTTAAAATTGTTTAAGATTATTGATATTAATTATCGTTTTACTTTGCATATAATTGTAGTTGTTATTTAGTCACCTATATTACATTTATTAAAGATGAGTTTGAATTGTTCAACCTCGTCGATTGGTATCTTGAGAACTGTTCTCAAAATTAGAGATACGGATTTTGTCCTTGTGAAGGATAATTCCGATAGATTATAACCTATGCTAATGTACAGTATGAACTATATAATTAGAGTCATGAAGATGACTATAAGTACCAAAATCAATTGTTTCAATAAAAGGGAACAGTTCCCATTAAGTGAGAAAATGTTGAAGATGATCTAATTAATCCATGTCATACGATGACGTGATTATATTGATAATCAAGAAATTTTGGATGCTTCTTTCTGGAGAATTAGGAATTGAAAATCATTTCGTCCTAAGTTTAGGTCACTTTATTATGAATAAACATGTGACTTAATAAAGTTCCTCACCTTTTAGCATGAGATGTTAAAAGACGATTGAACATTGTATCAAGAAGGCAAATAATACTAATGTTCTATGAGTTCACTAAGAAAATTGTCTAAGATAATGATTAATGAATCTAAGACGTTGGTTAAAGTAAGGGAAGGATAATTGTTGTCATACCCAAACTTGTTCCCAAGTTTAGATTAGGTACGAAATTATTTATCATTAATGTAATGACAAATATATGGCATTGGTAGATAGTTTTCTAGAAGTGTCTAGAAAATCTGCACATCAATTATTGAGTATGACTTTTGGTGTGTATGTTACTAAAGTAATTGTTACTTTCATTCTACTATTTTGGTATAAGATACCAAATGTAACTATTACATTGTGGATGTGATGACTCAAAGAGGGTAGAATAATGGTATATAAGTGAAGTGTTTTATGATGAAATGAACAAACGTTGTTGTTTCATATATAAAAGGAAAATCACATAATTTTACCATAAAGATGAATACTGAAATTGAATAATTGTTATTCTTGTACTAGTCGTAAGCAAGAATATTGATTCTGTTTCGTGTATGTCATGAAAAGTTTTAATAAAAGTAGAACAATCGTTGCTCTATACCTTGCAAGAATATGAGGTACAGCAAAGCTAACATGATTGTTGAGCTCTACATTCCTAGTAGTGAATGCTTTTATGTGTAACATAACGACCAAAAGGTTCAACTCCCTCGATCTGAGTTTTACCTATCATGGCATTATCCTTAATCCATGAGACAAGAAACATAAGAATAAGTTTCATAATGATGAAATTATAAACCTTACTGATTAGGATCAACTAAGGTAAATGGATCTTGTTTAGATGGATAAATGACATTAGAAGTGTCTCCTATTATTTGTAGTGGGAGGGTACTTAGACTTGTTGGATCACACATATACAGATACGTGTGAGTTTAACTAGTGATGTTGCAAAAATAGGTAACACGTATTGTTTTGTTCATTTGATGAGATTTGAAATTGAATGCTTTTAATTATTGTTCAAGGAAATTCAAATAAAAGTACAAGATCAACTTGATAAGTTGGTACAAGTCGTTCGATATGATTGAAACAGGGAGTAATTGAACTAAAAGATTGTGACCATCTTAGAAGTAGTGAAAACTGTTTCAAACTACATCGAACCATATTTGATATGATTTGGTCTATGATGAGTCATATGCAGATATTATTGACGCTTTAGAAAATTATGCACTATAGAAGTCTTTGTACAATGTTGATGAGATTGTCCATGTAAGTCGGAGAAGAGACACCATATGAGATATGGATTGAAAATGTTCTAAAAAGTCTTTTCTTAATTATCAAGTCTTAAAGTTTAAAGAAAATTGTTTTGTAGAACTTAGACTCAATTATGACGTGTGTTTTATTAGGGGTATTATATTAATTCTACAAACCATCCAAAGAACAAAACTATATGGTTAAGAACAAACCACTCAATATTACCCTACATAGGTGTTTTGGTAAAAATTTACCGGGTTAAGATCAAGTTGCGGGTTAAAGCGATCGAACTAGCACTATATGAACTAACGAGATGAATCGGATCTAGCAAATGAAAACGCAGTGAAAGAAAGCAAAGGGACTCGAGTTTTGGTGATACGGAAACCCAAATGTGGGAAAAACCGCGGGGGGAGTCGGAATCCCGCCAAACTTCCACTATGAATGAGGAGAACGAAGTATGAAAGACAATACAAATATTTTGACGGTATTAAACTATGAGAGATTTTGCTAGTGTGTTTGCTTTGAGCTTTCTTGATGTTGAAGACGAAAAAATTGACCCCCTTCGTCTGCCCCTCTGTTGCGCTTATAATCCCTTCTTCCTTAACCGTTGCCTTCCTTTCCTCCTAACTCTACTCCTGCTCTGGTGGCACCATCCTAAAATTTAGGGGGTTTGGTTATTGACTGGGTCTTAGCATTTGGAGTAGGGTATTAGCGCAGTTGGGCTGTTTCTCGGCCCACTTTAGGGTTTGGTTACTTTTCGGCCCAATTTCTGCTGTTGGACCCTATTGTGTTGATTCGTTGACTTTTCTTTGTATCGGATCTTTGACTTTTACGACTCTGGACTTTCCGAGCATTACTTCGTAACTTTTCCTTGTCGATTCTTTGACTTATTGACTTTTATTTTTGACTCGGAGAATTTCCACGTCATATCCAAGGGTGCGGATTTTATCCCAAACAAATGCCCCCAAATTTCCGACTAAGCTCATCTTAGGCGGGAATTTCCGTTTGCGATTTGACGTTTTGGTTCTGATGACGATTTTCTTCCACATAGTTTGTTTTTGAGTCTGTCACTTCTCGTTTCCCTAACTGATTCTTCTCCTTCCTCATGATGATTTTACTCCTCCCCCTCATTATTATTTGCGTTTCCCCATACTTCCCTCCTCTCTTTACTCTACTCACTCCTAACTCCCCTCTCATTTCATTCACAACCCCACATCCCCTTTTCAAAATTCGAATCATCCTACCTCTCCGTTCTTCGTCGTTCGCCGTCGCCGCACCTCACACTCCCGTTTTTCTCAGGTGATCTTCCGTCCTTGCTTGTTATTTTCTTTTTCTTTCATGGCGTCTAAATCGGTCCGGGGTAAATCATCGGCTCCTGCCCTATCGTCGTCGGCGATGGCCTTCTCTCCTTCTAACAAATTAGGCAAAACTCACTCCTGCGATTCTTTGTTTGCCGATGTGGACCCTTCCTTTGTCAGGGGGGTTTTTGGCTTCGATGAGGGGGTTGAGATTTACCTTCCCTCCTCAGGTCAGCAGGCGGACTTCGTCCTTCCTGGATGGGTCTGCATGTATGCTTACCCTTTCCTCTTGGGCCTCCGCTTTCCCTTTCCCCCACTTGTTCAGGAACTCCTAACCTATTACAAGCTTGCTCCATGCCAACTGGCTCCTCACACCTGGAGGGTGTTGCTATCCTTCTGCGTTCTAAATCGTCGCCATCAGAAGGACTTTTCGCTACTCGACATCTGTGCCGCATTCCAGGTAAGGCCCCTGGGAAATGGTCAGGTGACGATGCGCGTCAAGGATAAAAATTTCCCTGGCATAATCTTCCCTCCTAACCCTCCTGATGCGGGGTGGTTCAAGGGCTTTATCTTTGTGAAGGCTGATTCTCTCTCTCCCTCCTGTGATTACCTCTTTTCTCAGTGGGCGCCTGTTGCAGGTATTCATCGTATCATTAGCTTTTCGGTTCCTCGCACACTTATGGTTCTTATTGGTTTCATACTGTAGGTCTCCAACAGCCGTAGGGAGTAACGCTGATCATCGATCTTGCTGCCAAACTCTCCGACTTAAGTTCCGAGCAGCTCTCCTTCAATAATCTGTTCGTTCCCTCTGCCGGCGGTGCCTGTTCCCCTTTTGACGACACAATGTCTTCTGGTGAGAATTGCTGAGTAGATTCTTGTTTTGTCTTTTTCCCCTTCAGTTTTTGCTTGTGAGATTTATGTGGTATACTCGCCCTTCTCAGGCAGTGTCAAGGCTCCCATGACCCTGGACCGGGTCAGGAGGAAGAGCATGGCTACCCGCTCTTCGTCCCGGAAGGTTACTGGTTCTTCTCCTGCTCCTTCGACTAGTTCGAAGAGAAAACGCAGCTCCTCCCCTCCAACTCAGGCAGACTCTGCGGAGAAGCCACATGTGATTCATGTGCCTGATTCTCCTCAGCCTTCTGCTCCTCATTCGGCTGGGTGCAGCTCTGATGAGATCACGATGACCTTTCCCCGGAATTTTGGGGTCATCAGGGACCTGGAGGACCTGTCTGTCCTGGACCAGTTCCTCTTTCCCGGCTCTGAGGCTGTGATGGCCAAAGATCCCCTGATTGAGACCGCGGCCCACATCGTTGCGCATGGCTTTGAGGTAATTCTGATTTTTTGGGTCTGAGTTTGTTCCAGCTTTGAGTTGCATTACTGACTACTGCAGTACTATTCAGACTCTTCAGATGGCTATCTTTGTGAAGGCCCGCATATCGCGCCTTATAGACTTGGGGGGCCATCTCCAGGCGGATAATGCCCGTCTAATGGAGGAGGCTGCTCAAGTCAAGGAGAGGGTCATGGAGCTTGAGGAGGAGGCTAAGACGGCTAAGGAGGAGGCTACCGAACTGAGGGGGGAGCTGGACCAAGTCAGAAGGAAGCTTGCTGAAGGGGAGAAGCAATGGGAGGAGGCTGCTGCTGGGGTGAAGGCTGAGCTTGCCAAAGTCCAAGGTGCCAACTTTGATCTTCAGGGAAAAGTGGCAGCTTTGCAGGAGCAAATGGTCGGTGCTCTCAGCTGGTCTACCCTGAGCACTGAGATCCAGATGGTTGAAGCTTACGCCCAGGGGGAGCATGTGCACTGGGATTTGGCTGCTCTGAAGGAGAGGATGCAGGTGGAGTTTCCCCATGGCTTCGATCTGGAGGTGCTGGCTGATGGGGAAGGGGAAGCTGTGGAGGAGTCGGTTTCTTCCCCTCCAGCAGTTCAAGAGATGCCTGGTCCTATGGTGGCCACTGATGACGCTGCTGTGGTGGTGCCCCTTGCCTCTCTTCCCCCAGAGAATGATGTCTAGGCTGTTCAGTCTGTTTATCTTTTGTTATCTCTGGCCCTGTGTGGCGAAAACAAAAAATATTTTTTTAAAAAAATTTTTATGTCCTGAATTCCCATTCTGCTCAGGGGAGCAGAATGTCTGAACCTTCTTTCTGCTCAAGCGAGCAGAATCGTTTTAGACTTGTTTCTATGGTACTCGTTTTGTTTACTTGTGGTGTTTGTTTTGTTTGTTTGTTTGGTTGCTGTCAGCTGTTTGTATGCATGCCTTTGTCCGTATGGTCGACCCTGATGGTTGGTGGCCTGGGGTTTAGTATGCCCACTCAGTCAGAGGTGCCACGCTTTGCGTGGGTGCTGAGTGGCGCAGGGGACTTGTAATGCCCTGGTTGTAGGCATTCAGCAAAAGACGCACGCCTTCTGTGGAAGTTGTACGCTCCACCAGATTAATCGTCAATTTTAAATTGAGGATAAAATGAAATCATGTGAAAAGAAATTCAATTTGGTGGTATAAAGAAAGAATAAGATGAAAACATGTAAGAGGAATTTAAAACTTAAAAAATTGCGTCTTAAGAAATACACAAAAAAGAAGGGAGGTTTCAAATTTTTGGGTTTGAAGAAATGGCAAGGATCGCCCTTTAAGTTTCATGATAATCGAGTCGAATTTTGAGGTATGAAAATGAGTTAAGTTATGGAAAAAAGATGAAGGAAATTTTGAAAGATTTTGTAAACAGGGAATGTTTTGAAAGATAGAGTAGGCTTAAAAGAAATGATAAGTGAGATTGGACCTGGGTTCTGGTGGAGGCGTACCTGGCAGATTGAATGCCTCAGCTCTGGCGACAATGGCCCTTGCTCTTGGTGACTTTTACTTAGAAGAAGTACTTTTTTAAGTGTATTATGTTCCAAGGTTTTTGGATGATTTCCCCTTCCATGGTCATAAGTTGATATGCTCCATTTCCAACTACTTTCTCCACCTGGTAAGGCCCCTCCTAGTTGTAAGCAAATTTCCCTGCTTGTTGGTTTCTGGTGTTCTGGAATACTTTTCTGAGGACAAGGTCTCCTTCCTGCAGAATCCTGACTTTAACATTCTTGTTGTAGCTTCTGGCGACAGTTTGTCTGTAGGAGGCCATTCTGATCTGAGCATCGGTTCTAAGCTCGTCTATGGTGTCTAAACTATTTGCCATTTCCACCTGGTTTCCTTCTTCTGTTGTGCAGCCATACCTGTGGGTGGGTACCCTTACTTCTGCAGGAATGACCGCCTCAGCACCAAAGACCAAACTAAAGGGTGTCTGCCCAGTGGCTACCTTAGGTGTGGTTCTGTCAGACCACAGTACCAAGGGAAGTTCATCTGCCCATCTGCCCCCTGCTTCCTCCAGCCTTCTCTTCAGGTTGTCCATCACAATTTTGTTGCTGGATTCTGCTTGACCATTGGATTGTGGATTTCTGGGAGTAGACTTGTTGAGAGCAATGTTCCACTTGGCGCAATAGGCTTCCATTTTATTGCCGATAAATTGGGACCCATTGTCGTAGATGATCTCTGAGGGAACTCCGAACCTGCAGATAATGTTACGTTTAATAAAGGATATAACCTGCTTCTCAGTCACCTGAGGGAACGCTTCTGCTTCTATCCACTTGGAGATGTAGTCGGTCATTGCGAGAATGAAGACTTTGTTTCCTGGTGATCTTGGCAATTTACCTACAATATCCATTCCCCACTTCATGAAGGGCCAAGGAGAGATAATTGGATGTAGTGGTTCTGCTGGCTGGCGATTGACTGGTGCGTGTCTTTGGCAGGCGTCACATTTCTTAACATATTCCTTGGCGTCTCTTCGCATTTTTGGCCAATAGTAACCTTGGCGAAGTGCTTTGTTGGATAGACTCTTGCCCCCTGCATGATTTCCACATTCTCCGCTGTGGAGATCATGCATTACCATCTCTGCTTGCTCCTAGCTTAGACATCTTAGGTATGGCCCAGCGGTCGATCTCTTGAATAGCACGCCATCAATGAGTGTATACCTTGACGCTTTCATTCTGAAACTTCGCGCTTCTCTTTTTTCTGCTGGCAGAATATCATTTTGCAGCCAATCTTTGTTGGGTTTTCTCCAGTCAGAGATCTCCTCCTGTTCTACAGTGTTGCTATAGATCCTTGCTTCCTGAAACCATTGCAGCCCTTGACCTGGTGAACCTCCTTCTGGTGTTCCCTACTCCTGTGCGCTTCTCCGGATTGCTGGTTCCAGTACATGGACTATGGGTATGGTGGATACTTCTCCTTGTTTGAAGGTTGCCCCCGGAGTTGCTAAGGGCTCGGCTTCTACGTTCTGCTCCCTTGGGACTTGGTTAATTGAGAACTCTGCAAACCTCAAGGAGAGGTCTTTTGCCACCTCAAGGTAAGCCATCATTTTCGAGTCTTTCGCGGTATATGAACCGTTCATATGGTTGACTATCAGTTGGGAATCGCCGTACACCTCCAGCTGCTTGATTTTAAGGTCTAGGGATAACTGGAGACCCAGGATCAAAGCTTCGTATTTTGCTTCATTGTTTGTTGTTCGGAACTCGCATCGGACTGCTTGAACTATGAGATCTCCCTGAGGTGACCTGAGTACCAGCCCTGCTCCAGATCCTCTCATGTTCGAGGCACCATCTACGTTGAGTTTCCACACCTGTTCACCCTTGTTTTTCTCCAGAAGGATGATGTCTTTCTCTGCCTGCGTCTGCAGTGTCGGGCTGAAGTCGGATATGAAATCTGCTAGGGCTTGGGACTTGATTGATGTTCTGGGGACAAATCTTAAGTCGAAGCCGCTCAAGTGCATAGACCATTTTGCCATCTACCTGACAACTCGGGTTTTCTCATAATGGTTTTCAGTGGATAATTTGTTATTACAGATATAACGTGTGATTCAAAATAGGGACGCAGTTTATATGACGTAGTGACTAATGCAAGTACAAGTTTTTCAAGGGACGTGTACCTGGTCTCTGCAGGAAGCAGAGACTTACTGACGTAGTAGACCGGATGCTGTGCTCCGTCATGTTCTCTTACCAACACTGCACTAACCGCCACCTCAGTCACTGAAAGGTATAGAAAGAGTGGTTCTCCAGGCTCCGGTTTTGATAAGAGTGGTGGAGTGCTCAAGTAGTGCTTTAGTTCTTTGAATGCTTTCTCGTGCTCCTCCGTCCAGTCAAATCTTTGGGCCTTTCTCAGGATATCATAGAATAAGCGGCACCTATCTGAGGACCGGGAGATGAACCTGTTCAGGGCGGCAATCCTTCCAGTTAATCGTTGTACATCCTTCGGCTTCTGTGGAGACTCCAGTTGCAGGATGGCTTTGATCTGCTCTGTGCTGGCTTTGATTCCCCTCTGGGTGACCATGTACCCCAGAAATTTTCCACAGGATACTCCGAACGTGCACTTGGAAGGATTTAGCTTCATCTTGTACTCCCTGAGGGTGTTGAAAGCGTCCTCTAGATGTGCCGTGTGCTGTGTTGCTTGTTTGGACTTAACGACCATATCATCAATGTATACCTCCATGGTTTTGCCAATTTGTTTCTTGAACATCATGTTAACCAGCCTCTGGTAGGTGGATCCTGCATTTTTCAAACCAAAGGGCATAACATTGTAACAATAGATACCTCTCTCAGATCTGAACGCAGTTTTCTCCTGGTCTGCTGGATGCATCTTGATTTGGTTGTATCCACTCCACGCGTCGAGGAAAGTTAGCATCTCATGACCTGCTGTGGTGTCTACCATGGCATCTATGTGTGGCAGGGGGAATGGGTCCTTTGGGCACGCCTTGTTCAGGTCGGTGAAGTCGACGCACACTCTCCACTTGCCATTCTTCTTTGGGACTACTACCACGTTGGACAGCCACTCTGGGTATTTTACTTCTCTGATTTTTCCGGCAACCAGCAGGTTATCTACCTCCTGGTTTATGACTTGGTTCCTCTCTGGAGCGAACTTCCTCCTCTTCTGCTGGATTGGTTTGTAGCTCGGGTCCACGATTAATCTGTGAGTTATGATATTCGGATCTATTCCTACCATATCATCATGGGACCACGCAAAACAATCCATGTTAGTTTTTAACAATTCAACAAGGTTTTGTCGGATATTACCTGTGCATTCTGAGCCGATCAACACTTTCCGCTCTGGGTGTTGTTTGTCTAGATTTACTTCATCTACCTCCGCCTGAGGGGGTTCAAGGTATTCCTGCAGGGGTAGGTGAAGACTCTGTAATTGCTATGCCGGGGAACTCGCCGTCTTCTTTAGTGCTACTCTGTAGCAATCTTTGGCTTCCCTTTGGTCGCCACTGATCTTCTGCACTCCCAAGGGTGTGGGGAACTTCAAGCACTGGTGGTAGGTGGATGTGATGGCCTTCATTTCATGTATCCATGGTCTCCCCAGGATCACGTTGTAAGTGGACGGACCGTCAATAACCAAATACCGTACCTGCTTGTTTACCCCTCCAGCATAAGTGGGAATCGTAATCTCTCCAAGGGAGTATTTAGTTTCCCCACTGAATCCTATGAGGGGAACCGCCCTTTTGCTCAGGTCTTCCTCACTGAACCCCATGTTTTGCAAGGTTTCCAACATGATGAGGTTGACAGAGCTTCCAGTGTCCACCAGTATCTTCCTCACAGTGCAGTTTCCTATGGAGAGCGTGATGATTAGGGCATCATGGTGGGATTCTGGAGATGGTTCCGCATCGGATTCGTCAAAGGTGACAGCGGGGAGGTCTGGACAGCTGATTCTACAGGAATGTTCTGGTTTGTCTCCTCTGGATTGGGAAGCGTGTCTTTTAGCTGCTGAATAGGTCAGACCGCTTAATTCTGACCCTCCTGTGATCACGTTGACAATCCTGGTGCACAGGGGAGGGGGCGAAGGTAACACCTGGTCTGCCGCGTTCACTCTGCTGGAGCTCCTTGATATCAGGTGATCCAGATTTCCCTGGTCATAGTGATATTTCACTTCCTTCCTGAGGAGAACACATTCTTCGGTGGTATGCCCAATATCATCGTGGAAATCACATCTCTTGCTGGTGTCCCGGCGGTCGTTGGCGTACTCATGTCTTCTGGGCCATCTGACTTTGCGCCCTAACTCCTTTAGGGCCCTGAGCAGACCGGACACGTTGGTGGAGAACCCGTACTCGCTGATTTTAGGTGGGAGTCCTGGGTTCTCCTTCCAATCTTTGTCTTCGGAGATCTTGTGAACATTTCTGTCATAGGGTTTGGATCTTTCGCCTCTCCTCTCTGCTGGTGCCTTCCTGGAGACGTGCTCAGATCCATAGGTAGCTCTTCTGGGGCCCGAATCTTCCTCCAGCCTGATGGCTGCCAATGCTTTGGTTTGCGCATCCTCGAATGTAGAACAAGGATACTTAGTGAGATCTTTGTAAAGATCTGAGTCTTGGAGAAGTCCTTGACGGAAGGCTTCGATGGCAGTGGCTACATCACATCTGGGAATAGTCACTTTCTCCTTGTTGAATCTGTTGAGGAAATCTCGCGTAGATTCATCGAATCTCTGTACCACCCTGTACAGATCACTAGTTTGCTTCTCCGGTTTTCTGCTGCTGGCGAATTGTTGGTTGAAAGCATTAACCAGATCAGCAAAGGAGGCGACGCTTCTGTTCGGCAGACCAACGAACCAGTGAAGGGCTGCTCCTGAGAGGGTGGAGCCGAACCCTTTACACATGCAAGCTTTCTTCAGAGGCCCTGTGGCGGTTATCACCATCATTTTCTGCTTGTACTGGTTGATATGGTCCATGGGATCTGCAGTTCCATCGTAAAGCGTCATGGCTGGTGGCACAAAGCCCTTGGGCACAGCAACACAGGCCAGGTCATCTGTGAAGGGTGAATCTGCATAGCTGTCCCTGGCTGCTCTCTCCAGGGGGCGCGGCATTCCAGGAATTTTGTTGATCAGTTCCCTCAGCTCCTTCAATTCTTGGGACTGCTGATCTACAGCGCCGTTGGTCCCTGTAAGAGGGTTAGAAGCAGGGGGAAGAAAACTGAAAGGTGTACTTCCTGTTTGGGGTCCCCCAAGGTGCAGACTGTTTGGAGGAGGCGGCGAAGGGAATGCAATCGCTTCAGGCCTAGATTGCCACTCTGGTGCCTGCTGATTGGGAGCAGGTGCTGCCCAGGCTCCTCCAGAAAGTTGGCTGCTGGACAGGGGATACACTCCTAGCGATTGCGTTGGTTGTCATCTTAGCGTCTGATGGACCGGGGTACCTGCAAGAGATAATGCGTTAGTCTCCCGGTTTTCAGTGCTGGAGAAGAGGTTACCTAAGACGCATGATCTGTCGGGTGTGGGCCCGTGGGTCAGGTAGCCTAGCCCCTGTGGCGCAATGGCTTGGACGGGTGGTGATAGCTCCAGATCCAGCCTAGTGACCACCTCCTGAGGAATTGCCTTTGATGCTTGCCCACTGACGGCGGGCTCTCTGTGGAGGCTTGGCTCTCCTCCAGATATCAGAGGCAGGATCTCTGGTGGTGACTGAATTGGAGCAGATGGTGGCCTTGACACCGCTTTTATCTGAGCCCTGATGTCACGGTTATCCTTCTGCAAGGTCCTCACCGCTTGCTGCAGAGTATTGATCCCCTGAAGTATTTCCATCACAGTATCTGAGGCTGACAGAATCCTGAGCGCATCTCCAAACAACCCTCCGTGAGCCGGCGTCTTAGATGGCGCTCCCTCCTTACTAGTTCTTAAGGGATTGAGTGTTTTTGATGTCGGGGGCCCTTGAGGTGGTCTGGAGGTTGTCGGTGCAGGTCCCGCTGTCAGACTGACAGGAGTCGCCTGAATGGATGGTGTGATGGGCTGACTTGCTGCCCCTGAGGATGGTGTCTCTCAAGCAGACTGAGTGGAGGCATCTTGGCTACCAACAAGGTTTTGATCAGATCCAGTCATGACGGTAGGTTGAATCTCTGCAGAATTTTGGCTAGCAAACGATCACTTTGCCCCACGGTGGGCGCCAAATTATTTTGGTAAAAATTTACCGGGTTAAGATCAAGTTGCGGGTTAAAGCGATCGAACTAGCACTATATGAACTAACGAGATGAATCGGATCTAGCAAATGAAAACGCAGTGAAAGAAAGCAAAGGGACTCGAGTTTTGGTGATACGGAAACCCAAATGTGGGAAAAACCGCGGGGGGAGTCGGAATCCCGCCAAACTTCCACTATGAATGAGGAGAACGAAGTATGAAAGACAATACAAATATTTTGACGGTATTAAACTATGAGAGATTTTGCTAGTGTGTTTGCTTTGAGCTTTCTTGATGTTGAAGACGAAAAAATTGACCCCCTTCGTCTGCCCCTCTGTTGCGCTTATAATCCCTTCTTCCTTAACCGTTGCCTTCCTTTCCTCCTAACTCTACTCCTGCTCTGGTGGCACCATCCTAAAATTTAGGGGGTTTGGTTATTGACTGGGTCTTAGCATTTGGGGTAGGGTATTAGCGCAGTTGGGCTGTTTCTCGGCCCACTTTAGGGTTTGGTTACTTTTCGGCCCAATTTCTGCTGTTGGACCCTATTGTGTTGATTCGTTGACTTTTCTTTGTATCGGATCTTTGACTTTTACGACTCTGGACTTTCCGAGCATTACTTCGTGACTTTTCCTTGTCGATTCTTTGACTTATTGACTTTGATTTTTGACTCGGAGAATTTCCACGTCATATCCAAGGGTGCGGATTTTATCCCAAACAATAGGTTTGACCTATGATGAAACAATAATGGGCAACGACTCCAAAATTCACATAAAATCTAATAGATTCTATATAGCATAACTACCAAGTATAGACTTTGGTTAAATGGGTCTTATAGTGAAGAATAATCTTCAATATAAAGACGATGTAGATTGATATATATATTAATTGTGAAGGAATATGTGTGTGAGAGATGGTAATTATTTTTTATAGAAGAGATATTAAATGATGAGTAAATTAAGGAGAGAGAGATATTTACCAAATATAGTCACTTGCTTTAATTACTCAAACAAATCACAACCATCAATCTCTTTCTAATCCAAGAGATGTGGTGAGGACTCACGGACTCAATTTTAAAAGGTGGACTCACTTGATCCTTCCTCTATATATATATATATATATATATATATATATATATATATATATATATATATATATATATATATATATATATATATATATATATATATATATATATATATATATATTTATTTATATATATTGAGTCCCTCATTTCTATTGAGTCCCTAAGTCCGCATCCCATCCGTTGGATGGGATGAGGATAGATGGACAAGATGCATTCTAATATTTTGTATTTCAAAAAAAAAAAAGATTTAATATCCTAAAATAACTCCCATGATTTTAGGAAACAATAACTACTCCCATAATCACTTTCATTTTTCATTCATTCATTCACGTTCATCAAAAAAAAAAACGCTTTTATCGATCATCACGTTCATTCATTCATTCAATCAAATCTGTGCTCGAAATTCTGTTACTTTGAATTCAATGATCGCGAAATCTTCATTAACTGTTGATATGCAGTTCATCGAGTATAACAATGGTGAGTTTCGATATTGCTTTCATGTTTTGTGTCAATTTTTATTCATCATCTTGATTAATTTGCGTTCATGTTTTGCGTCAATCTTCATGTTGATATTGCTTTCATGGTCGTGTCATTCATCATAGATTCATATGCAAATCGTAGAACACACAAACGGTGAGTATATGCTTTGTAATTTATACTTGAATCGCCATGGAAGTCATTAAGATGCTACTCAATTATTAGTTTTTACGTTTACAATATGGGAAACTGCATACTGTTAAATGTCTGATTCATCATATGAAATTTGCGCACACACAATATATTGAGTTATTGTAGTTCATATACTGCGTTACTTTAGTGTAGAGCATCTGTTACTTTAATGTCTATCATCTGTTACTTTATATGTCGTGTTACTTTAATACACTTCAGTCGTTACTTTAGTGTTTTTCATCTGTTATTGTAGTGTATTGGAGTGTCCTAAGAATTTAGGAAACTGCCATATTAAAAAAAAAGATATTGTTTCCTATAATAATGGGACGTGATTGCCACCAAAATAGGAAACAATATCAAAGAGTAACGCCATATAAAAAATAGAAATAAAAAACTGCTTCCCATAATTTTGGGACTTGATGGATTCAAAACGGGAAACAATATCAAAGAGTAAGATACTGCGTCATACTCTCATTTTTTATCATTATATGAATTTTTTGCACTAACTTATATCTGGTGTTATTTTAATGAACATTATCTGTCACTTTAATTCATACTATCTGTTACTTTAATGTCTGACCTCTGTTACTTTATACCTGGTGTATAAGCATACTCTGTTAAATTAAATCAATGTTACTACAATGCACTTCATCTGTTACTTTAATTCTTGCTATCTGTTACTTTAATCCATATTTCAAGTTTTGATTATTTTTTTCGCCACGTTTATTGGCATTGTTATTGTTTTTTTCAGTAGACGCAAAAGCACATGAATGATGTGGGGATGTGGGTGAGAATTTCCTCCATACATAGGGCAGATCTTCAAAGATGTAGATGAGAAGAAGAAGAAGAAGAAGAAGAAGGAAATATCATGTAAATAATCGTCTGACAATGAAGAAGAATCGGGAGAAGAAGAAGAAGATGAAGAAGTACAATTCTGAGTAGGACAATATATTGTTAGAGTAACATCCTTGATTTGAGTAAAATGAGTTAGAATAACACACATTATGTGATAGAGTAACATACTTAATGAGTTACAGTAACACAGTTTTAATGAGTTACAGTAACACAGTTTATGATTATTATTTGATTTCAAATATCCAGTTCTTATAGTTATAGGTGTGAAATATTGGAATTATAATGAAGTTTTATAATTTTTGTTTTGGAGTATCCTTAATAGAAACATACATTATTCTTTTGGTTGATTGAAAGTCTTGTTTTTGCAAAAGATTATTATGCAACATAATAGATTTTATGAGTTAAAGTAACGTAGTTTATGAATTAGAGTAACTCATTGTATGCGTTAGAATAATAGTTTTTGCAGGAGAATATATTAAACAACGTAACAGATTTTATGAGTTAAAGTAACACAGTTCATGAATTAAAGTAACACGTTATATGAGTTAAAGTAACATAGTTTATGGATTATGGCAGTAACATAGTAACATTCGTACAATGGCAGTAGGAAAATGATGATTTTTTGGTGAAGATGAAAACAACTTAATTTTGAAAAAACTTGTTGTGTGTGAGAGAGACATTTAAAATAAGAGAGGGAAAAGATTTGCATTGAGATAATTAAGGAGGAGAGAGAGAAATGATACACTAGTACAAAAACTGCATATCGCAGCGGTCAAAAACTGCATATCGCAACGGTCGTTGACCGTTGTATTCCGCGGGGTTGCAGTAGGTCCACAACTTATCGCAACGGTTCTAAAACCGTTGCAAAACATATTTCGCATCGGTTAAATAAAATAACCGTTGCTAAAGATGTACATTTCGCATCATTTGAAATGGTAACCGCTGCGAAAAGTTCATATATCGCAACGGTTGTAAAGGATGACCGTTGGAAAATGTGTACATATTGTATCAGTTATTAATTTTGACCGCCGCAAAAGGTATACATTTTGCATCGGTTGACATCAGTGACCGTTGCTTGAAGTGGTAATAAATTAGCATTGGTCAATATAAATGACCGTTGTAAAAAGTTTTTTTTTTAAAAAAATAATACAACTACTATAGCTAATAGGCCACGATTGAACCATAACATTATATAAATAATCTTATACAACTACAAAAGTAAATAGTTCGCACCAATAATTGCACCTCAACCACGAACAATTAACTAATAATGTATATATATATATATATATATATATATATATATATATATATATATATATGGGAGATCAAATAAGGACATATTACATATTTAAGGTCCTAAGTTCTAATCTCAGCCGTCAGATTAAATAGAGATAGATGGCTGAGATTGAGTGATATATATAATTATTTAAAAAAAAATCAAGGTTTACGTTTTCCATGCACCCCTCTTTTTTCCCACCCTCTGTTTTCCCATCATAATTTATTACTCTGAATCCACCAAACTTCTTTCAATTCTCCAACCCATCTCCACTAATCCACCAAACTCCTTTCAATTCTCCAACCCATCTCCACTAATCCACCAAACTCCTTTCAATCTCCACTGCTCAATCCACAGGGTTTCGGGTTTATGATTCCCGATTTCAGTTTCGATGATTCAGGGTGTGATTATATGGGCGAGGGCGATTGTGGAGTTGTGGATGAGTGTCCGTGTTCTGCGATAGGGTTCGAGTGTGGTCCAGGTTGCGGGTGCGGGTCGGGTTGTGCGAATCGGCAAACTCAATCGGGTGTTTCTGTCAGATTGAATATTGTTAGGGTTTGTAATAAGGGATGAAGATTGTTTGCTGATCAGTTCATTTCTTCTGCCCAATTCGTCTGTTAATGTGTAGGTAATTTGAATCATATTTTTTACTCTTGTTTCTTCTTGCAATTTATTGAATCATATAGTACTACTTTCATTCGATTAATCGAGTTTGAGTTCAAGTTTGAAAAATGTATACGACTAAGTATGTTATTGCCTGAGGAAATTGGATTCATATACTACTGAATTCGATCAATCGAGTTTGAGTTTGAAAAATGTATACGATTAATTGGAAATTGGAGATATGTATACCAAGTAGTATGTTATTGCATGAGGAAATTGGATTCATGTAGGAGTATTACTGAATTCGATCAATCGAGTTTGAGTTTGGAAAATGTATACGATGAACTGAAGTAATGTTTGAGGCCGCAAAAAAATGTCCGTAATGGTGCTTTTGATTGCATCTTGCTGACTAATTATAGGAACAAGGGTGAAAATTTAAATTATGATTAAAGAATTCTAATGCTTTTCTAAATTCTAATGTTTTTCTTAATTATTGATTGTTGTGCGTTTTATGTGTCATTTTTATGATGTTTATGTGATATTGTGTTTTTTGTTCTTCATTGCATGTGTTAGCCGAGATGTCGTCCAAATGTCAAATTGTTGGAGTTGCGAAAAGTGAGGCGGTAGCGGAGGAAGATGTCGGTAATGTCCTCGTCAAACGTAGGGGACGAAGGCTTGTGAAGCTTATTTCGAAGCTCAATGAAGCTTAACGTCACTTTGATTGGTCAATATATATGAAACTTCAACTGACAACAAATGTAACTTCAACAATATTTAATTGGAACAAGTGTAGATTATAGTTGACTCAGACATAGTAATGGTGCAGAAACAATAGTTTAACTTTAACTGCTAAATTTGTAACTTCATCTCTATAACAACGTAACTTTAATAATCATTTGTTTTCGTATTATTGTAAACATTGAAGTGTATGTATTGAAACTTCAATACATTTGTTTTATAACTTCAACTCAATTATTTTGAAACTTCAGCATCCGTAACTCTAGGTGTATGTATAAGAACTTCAACTATATTGATCTGTCACTCCAATTGTTTCAGTTTGTAGATTCACTTTAATTGATCAATATGCAACTTCAATTACTTTATAACGTCACTTTAACTAATAAATTTGTAACTTCATCCCCGTAACAACATAAGTTTAATAAACATCTGTAACTTCAATTCACATATTTTGTAACTTCAGTTCATATGTTTCGTAACTTCAGTTAATATGTTTCGTAACTTCAGACCAATAAAATTATATTGTAGCAATAACGGAAAAATATAATAAATTAAATATCAAAAATAACAAATAAGAAAGAGATAAATAAAATTATTTAATACGTTTATTCGAAGTTTTACTGTGTGCACTTGAAATCATGCAAAAAAATACTCCTACTAAGAAACAAAATGGACGGTGATGAAAATGATAAAACAAAAACAGAACAAGAAGAGAGGAAATTAAAGAAATTAAAGAATTATGATTTTTTTAAAAATTATGATTGTATGAAAGAAGAGAGAAGTTGATTATTGGTAAAAGAGTTAATTAGTGTGTAGGAGTTATTGGTAGAAGAGTTAATTAGGAGTTAATTAGTGTGATGGGAGGAGAGAGAAAGGATTAGGGATGGTAGTAATTGCTACATAAGGAGTGTGAATTAGGGTGGAAATTTGTGTTTTTTGATCAAATCTCAACCATAGATCATATCTCATCTAATGGCCAACAATAGAACTTATGGACTTAAAGTTAGTCATGACCTTATTAGAACTCCACTCTCTCTCTCTATATATATATATATAATCCATCCAATTACATATGGTGTACGTTACATTAATAATCATGCACAACCCCAAAATTTAATACAGAGTAGTAGGAGCGATCGTTCTTTCAAAAATACATATAGACGAAAATCCACATATTCTAATTCATACGATATATATACCAATATTATATCTACATACGAGCAATTCAAGCCAAAGATGATTCTCCATAAAATAGGTAGCCCACAAATCTTGAACCTCATTCATCTTCAAGCGTATAAGCATTCTTCGTTCCGAACCACTACCAAATCAAAAGATTTGTATTAGATCACAAAACATATATAAGTAACCCAAATCAATTATTCTTACATTTTTTTTCTTCAAAAAACCAATTTTTACCGTTTCATTAGACAAAAAAACATATATAATTAACGTTTCATATTATACATCCAACTTCAATCCATCTCTATAAACACGAAAGAACACCACATTCAATAAAAAAGGAATTCTTACCTAAAACCAATATTCAGCATTATAAACTCTAATGAACCATGAAGTAGAGTCATATACATTATTGTCCACTACCTCTTTTTCTACTTAATACTACACGACACTAAAATTGTGTGAACTGTTACTAGTATGCATATCACTACTTTAGACAAAGTGATTGCTTGTAAGAACCCCCATTATATTATTCTAATCCAAAAGGTATTAATTACATAATATTCATATTCATATTAATTATTATTTGTCATGTTGAACTTCTATAAAAAAAAATATTTAAAACATTCCAATACATTGTCAGAAAACAATACTAGAACAATTATCTAAAACAAATAAAAAATTTAAAAGATATAACACAAAAAACAATAATGCTAACAATAATAAGTTTATTATTAGTAATATACTCCCTCCGGACACAATTTTTGCCCCATTTCATTAAAATAATCCTCTCAAATATTGGAGTAATGGACTAATGGGACAAAAAATAATGTTCGGAAGGACAAATATTGGAGACCCATTTTCACAGTGGGGGGGCTGCCTACGTACATTCCTCTCTATTTCCCTTTTTTTTTCCTTCAGAATTTCCTTTACTTTGCACACCGATTTCCATGCCCAGGGGGCGTCTTTAGGGGGAATGTAATCATGCCATACCGTTTGTTTAAGGTATAATGTAGATACCCACTTAATCCACAAACTATCCCGCTTCTCATATATCCAATTGACTAGTTTCCCCACCGAAGCTAAGTTGAAGTCGATAGGCCGTTTAATTCCAAGTCCTCCAGCATTATTGGGCCAAGTGATTTTTTCCCAAGCTACTAGAGGAACTCTTCTATAATCTACACTTCCATCCCATAAGTAGTTCCTGCATATTGTCTCGACTCGTTTGATGGTGTACTTTGGTAGGAGGGAGATGCTAGCCCAGTAGTTATATAGGGTATTGAGGATGGAATTAATCAACGTGACCCTCCCTGCGTAAGATAGCTTACGAGCTCCAATGCTCCTGATACGGGCAATGATTTTCTCAGTGAGAATATCACATTCCTTTCTACTGATTTTGCCGGACTGAATTGGAACTCCCAGGTAACGGAACGACATCGAGCCTTCCTTAATTCTAGTGACTTGAAAAACATCATTTCTATCCTGTTCCTTGACACCACAATAATAAACCTCTGATTTATCTCTATTCATGTTGAGGCCTGATGATTTCAAAAACCTCGAGACAGCTCGCATAAGGAGAATAATAGATGGAATTTCAGCCTTGCAGCAGAGGAGAAGGTCATCTGCGAAGACGAGATGTGTCAGCTTTATCTCCTTGCAATTTGGGTGGTATTTAAAAGCCCATTTCGAGGTCGCATAGGTTATTGTTCTAGTGAGATACTCCATACACAAGGTGAATAAGAGAGGCGATATGGGATCTCCCTGCCGGAGTCCTCGCTTTCCTTTAAAGAAACCAAATGTGCTCCCATTCAAAGAGATCGACTAACTAGTAGTAGTCACACATTGCATGATCAGGTGAATAAACTTAGGCGGAAAATTCAGCTGATTCAGGAGGTCTTCCACGAAATTCCATTCGATAGTGTCATATGCCTTATGTAGGTCCAATTTGAACATACATCTAGGGGATACATTCGCTCTAGAGTACATCTTGACGAGGTCTTGACATATTAGCACGTTCTCAATAATCGATCTCCCTTTGATGAAAGCTCCCTGATTCTCCTGTACAATCTGAGGAAGCACAATAGATAGCCTGTTACAAAGCAATTTCGAGATTACCTTATACAACATATTGCAGCAAGCAATAGGTCGGAATTGAGTCACTGAATCAGGTCTCTCACATTTAGGGATCAAAGTGATATTTGTAGCATTTATTTGTTTCAGTAATTTGCCATTACTGAAGAAGTCATGAATAGCTGCACTTATATCACTCCCCACCGTCTCCCAAGTGTCTTTATAGAAAGAGCTTGAGTAGCCATCCGGTCCTGGCGCCTTATCATTTGGCACAGACATGAAGGCCTTTTTAATTTCATATCCTGTTATCGGCGTTAGCAGGATATTTTTCATAGCCTCACTGCAGGTCGGTCCCTGGTTAATAATAGATCTGCGGACTGGTGTAACATCAGCGGTCGTTCCCAGTAAGGCTTTGTAGTAATCCAAGAAGGCAGCTTGTATACTATTGGCGTCCTTGCATATATTCCCTCTAATATCCTTGACCTGAGTTACTTTGTTCCAAATCAGTCGCTGTTTAATAGCTTGATGAAAGTATTTAGTGTTTGAGTCCCCTTCCTCAAGCCAATTAACCTTTGCCTTTTACGCAAGATAGTTGTCCCGAGCATTAGTGAGCATCTGTAGCTCCACATTAATTCTTCTCTCCTCTCTAATAAGATCTTCTATTGGATATGTGTCAGCTATGTCCTGCTGAACAGTAGTCAACTCTGCAGCGAGCATCTGGATCTTTGCCTCAATATCAGAGAACCGAGTCCTATTCAAGCACCTCGGTTTTTGTTTTAATCCCTTCAACTTCTTGACAACACAATACATGGGTGTACCATGTACCGGGAGCTTCCAACCAGCCTCAACAACATTTTGAAATTCAGTGGCAAGGCTCCACATATGAAAGTATTTAAAACAAGTTTTCCTCTTCTCCTCAATCACCCATTGGCTAACCGTACAAGGAGTATGATCAAAAAGGCCCTCCGGATAAAAATGCGCTTGAGCATCAGGGAATGCATCCATCCACTCCTCATTAACAAGAAATCTATCTAACCGACTGTATTTCCTTGTATCAACCTCCTGTTTATTCGTCCATGTGAACCAAGACCCAGTCGCCTTTATGTCTATATGCCCACATTGTCCCAAGCAATTAACGAAATCATCCATATCCGCTTGTTTCGTTTGACCTCCCAGTCGCTCATTAGGTGAAACTACTGTATTAAAATCACCCCCCACTGCCCATGGACCAATCATAGTAGCTGCAAAGAATTCCAATCTGGCCCATAATTCTCTTCTATCCCCTCCGTCATTGAAGGCATACACTAAAGTGTAATAGAACGACTTTCCCGAGGCAATGTGCCTCACTCTAATATGTATAAACTGAGGGTTATATTCCAGCGGTGTCACATCATAAAGAGAAGGTTGCCATAACATCCACACCCTACCTCCCGGGTGAGTGTGCGTATTAGTGGACACACTCCAACCATGGAACATATTATTCCTGATCCTACTACTATTATTGGCCTTTATTTTTGTTTCAAGTAGGCCAAAAAGACCTACTTCTTTATTATGCAGGAAACAATTAACTTCTCTTTGTTTATTTACACTATTAAGGCCCCTAACATTCCAAAATTCGACATTCATTGGGTATGATGCTTGGAGGGGTAACTCTATTCACGTCATTCTCTATTTGCAAACATTCCTTTTCAGGCTGGCCTAAAACATTAGGCTCCTCTGAAATAATATCACCTATGGTAGCATATGTTCCAGTTGTAGTTACCATCAGATTGTCAGGCACATTAACCACCACATTAGCATATGATTTATTAGCTAGACCACTTACAATAGCATTGTTGCCTGTAGTACTTGGCCTCTGCTGCACCGTGTTTAGCACCCCTTCAGATTTCTTCTGCCAGATTTTAATCTGCCCAGGTACAGGCCCTGGTTTGCTCTTGCGACAGGATTGAGCATCATGACCTAAACCCTTGCATTTTGAACATAGTGTGGCCTTCCATTCATATTCAATCTTAATAGTTTCGGTCATACCTTTTGCATTAAGAAATTTTATGCTGTCATCAAGTTTCTGCCCCACTGAAACCTCCACTAGCGCTCTCGCATAACCGAGTCGAGTCTTTTCAGTAGTAGCAGTATCGAGTTGTATAAATTTCCCCGCTAAGCCTACCAGTTTTGGAAGGCAAACTCCCCAATATTTCAGTGGGAGATTGTGTAACCGCACCCATGTTGGTACAGTCTTCACATCCTCTTTTTGCAATTCAACATCAGGATGCCAAAGTTTGACATTCACAGGTTTGTTGTCAAACATGTGAAAGCCAGCCTGCAAGATTATAT
Source organism: Agrostemma githago (assembly GCA_958450325.1). Lineage (NCBI taxonomy): Eukaryota > Viridiplantae > Streptophyta > Magnoliopsida > Caryophyllales > Caryophyllaceae > Agrostemma > Agrostemma githago. The sequence goes on from OY288257.1 coordinate 24,091,781, forward strand.
TTTTCGCCTCCTCCTGTTTGAATCTGACCAGGAAAATACCATTTGAACTAAAGGATATTTTGTCAATTCCATGTTTTCCCCATACTCTCTGTACATAGCCCTTAATGACCTCGCAAGGGGGATTGGCCCCGAGTATGTAGCAGTAAATCGCATTAGTCCAATATGTCTCTTCCTCTTTTGTTTCTTCTTCAGAGATCTGTAGTAATGGGTTTTCCTTAGACAAAACTTCCACGTTCTCCTTGTTCACAGTCACAGTAGTCTGTTTGCGTCCTCGTTGGGTAATCCATAATCCATTTGTGGTCTCACTGTCCAAGTTGTCCTCATTATCAAAGTTCAGCCAAGGTATCCCTTGAATTTCATGCATCGGTTTCGTTCGCCCTACGTCTTCAACATCAGGGCCCCTAATTCTGCCGTTTTCTTTTCCATAATCCCTTTTCTTCTGCATAGTTGATCCTCCTGTAGAGCCTGTGGATTTACTCCCAGAAGCCTTGTTCTTTGTCTTCGAGGCCGAATTCCTAGCCATTGCAATGCCTAACGATCGCCGCAAATCGCCTCTATCGTTTTGTTTCTTCTTATCTATTCTCTATCTACCTGTTTTGATCATTTGATTTACTTAGATACTGGAGTACTAGAAATTACTTCGTAGTAAGGAATAGTAATAGTAATAATAAGTAAATAAATAGATGAGCTTGAAAGTACTTAGTCTTCACTTCAACAAGTACTGAAGTACCAAGGTGCTAAAGCTTCTAGTATCTAAGTATATCTACTGCTTGAAAGTTGAAAATATACAACACTTGGTCTTCAAAACTAGTAAGACTGAAGCTATTGCTTGTAATTATGAGCATCTTTACTAACATGAATTAAAACACAAGATTGACTATATGTTAAGCTAGCCATTCAATTATTTCTCACTAAAATCTCATTATTATAGTCATCATCGTCATCAACTTAACTAACAAACAATCTGAGCAAATTAATTAATAGTAAATAATAATGGCTCTTGCTAATTTCAAATTATTATAGTCATCATCATCAACTTTTGTCACAACAAGACAAAAATCCTTGTTCCTTGGCTAAAACACTTGCAACAAAAGAGAAGAGTACTACTGCTGCACTTGATAAGCTCAAGGCTTTGAATTTCCCTGCGTCTTTGCTCAAGATTGGGAGTTGGGAGTATAAGTCAAGATACGAGGGGGATTTGGTAGCAAGGTGTTATTTTGTAAAACAGCTGGTGTGGGAGGTTCTGGATGGGGGCCTTAAGAATAAGATTGAGATTGAGTTGTCTGATATCATGGCAATCAAACCTATATATCCTCAAGATGGACCAAAATTCTTGTTACGAGATATCCATCACAAATTTTTGACGGATCAAATATTACTTGGCTTAAGTAATTTAAAATGATTATGAGTTGAGGTTTAAAGCCAGAAACTTGAAACTTCCCATCACTTTGAGCTAAGTGATTTACGTAATGAAATCGTAATTAATTCGCAATTGTGAGTAATTAGGATAAAAATGGATTAACGAAAGCATGTTTAGATTAGCTTTAACCATAAATTAGGAAGTGCATTCAGTCGTGGACACCATTAACTAGCCTTCATTCCATTAACACATTTATCTTACATGTTCAAAAGAAAAGGTTTAATTCTTGTTCACTCGTTTAACTTTAATTTCTGCTCCACTAATTAATCCAATTTGTCTAAACCAAATTATCATTATCATTTTCACTAATCAACTTACATATTGAGCTCTTTTGCTACATTTAAGTCGATTTTTTTTTTCTATTTTTCAACTAACTAATTTTTATAGCTAAAATGTCAAGGGGAGTTGAAAACATTAATTAGCACTTGATGTTGTGGCTAAAATGTCATCCGAAAGAGTCATGTACTGCTCCTGAGACACTTGATGTTGTGGTTAGTACTCTACATATCCATCTCATATTATTCATCATTTCACTGAAAACTAGATTTCAAAATTAATGAGGCTATACTTAACATAAATGAATAAGGATGAACATTGTTGGTGTAAGCGAAAAAGAGCGGGGCCTTACTGAAAGGACATGGTTGTTTGTTTTAGGAGATGGTAGAGTAATAGTTTCAGGTTCGTCGGCAACCTCTTTTCTTTAGAGAGATTAATCCACAACCAAGGAAACAACACCAACAGCACACAACACACAACAACAGTAATTAACACAACTCACGCCAACAGTAGTAACGCAAACGACGAGATGATGAAAAAGCAGAAATCGCACATCGAGAATAGTAGCAGTAGGGCACGAATCATAGAATTAAAGGAAACAGAAAGGGGAAAGGAAGAAGAAAAGCTCAAAATAGTACCTGATATGGTGAACCGGCGACGACGAACGGAGGAATTCGGTGAAGGCGGAGGGCGGCGGTCACGGAGACGACAGTGAGTAGAGAGAAGGCAGAAAAATCGAAGAGAAATTAGGGTTTTGGGGTTTTTTAACAGAGAAATTAGGGAAGGCAGAGAAAATCGTAGTAGATGACGGATGATAGAGATGACTGATGAGGGAGGTTACTAGGTTTACGGGTTTGGGCTGTTATTTGTCATACGACGAAAGCTCATATAATTTTGGATCTGAATTTCCAAATCTTTTTTATTTTTTTTATTTTTAATTATGAGCAGTAAAAATAAGGTTATCTTGTATGGTGGCAAATATTTTGGACAAAAGTTCCATAAAATATTGTATAGCTGAAGTGTACACGATTATTTTGGGTGATAAATAAGCTAATATAGATGTCCCGAAAAAATACGATATCGCGGAAATAAAGTAGCCTTAAAGGCATCATATCGTGAAAAATATATTATGTGTGAGTACGTACATAAAATTGTACCGAGATAAGTATCACATTAAAGTTGAAGTTGAAAAAAATGTATACTCCGTGGGAGTAAAGTACATGAAATTGTACTATGTTTAATACCACTTATTATAGTCATGAAGGTAATATATTGTAGAGAGAGGTTACGAGAAATTCTTTGGATTAATTTCATGTTCACCGAAATTGAATAGAATAATATAATTAATATTTGAAAGACGAAGAATCTCTTTCAATTAGTTGAGTCCATTCCATGAAATGAACATGACATCTGATAAGACCGTGCTCGAAGAGCAAGTCGAGATCATGACAAAGTATTGAGCCTTATGATATGGCCTTAAATGAGCCAAATTCGTTAACTGATGAAACTAAATATCTCAATCATGAAGATTCATATGGACCCTCATATACGCAAAGTTCGATATGAAAGGAAGAAAAATTATATACGAGTTGGAATTTTGCCACGCAGGCTATGGTCTGAAGTTCATAGTATTGTTTGTGTGGAGCTGACGAGGAAACAAGTGCTCACCTATTTTTCACTTGCGAATATAGCTTGAGAGTTCTGGTGTTGGTTGAGCAACTTGGTGGATGGAAACCCAGTTTAACCTATATACTTGATAATGAAGATGGTTCCATACGATGGAGGCTGTTTGCGAGTGTCCTAGTTACGTAGTATCAGGTATGGATGCAACGCAACAGGGCATGATAAGTGTGTTTTGTAGTTCTTATTTGTTGTGTTTGGTCCTGGTTTCTCTAGTAGAATCGCTCCTTGGAGCGGTTTTCGAGGCTACTTACGCTTCTTCTAGCTTGTTTTAGGTTCCTAGGGCTTATCTTGAAGTAACGGAACGATTCCGACTCGTTTCCGACACATTTGGAGCCATCGAAGAGAAGCGACGATCACTCGGTGGCCTAGACTCAATCCCGAGACCTAGGGACCCATTCCCGAGCCCCTTAGACTCGATCCTGAGCACCGAGAATCGATGAGAAGCCTATGAAGAGCAAATAAGGACCATTATGATCATATTGGAGACCTTTATGAGAAGCCTATGAAGGCTTATCTATGAAGAGTAGCCTTCCCTGTCGGGAAGGAGTGCAAGAATGATGCGGCTACTGATTGGGCCATCCCGACCGGGACCAAGCTTATCCCAGTCGGGACCATCTCGTCCCATTCGGGACCACCACCATCCCGACCGGGATGAGCCAGCTGTAGCCCGCGCCTCTTCTTTTCTACTCCTTTGCTCTTGTAACCCTATATATACCCCCCCTCTTGTAAACTTATGGAATGTTAGACATTACCCACTAAACCCTAGACTACTTTAGCCTAGAATAGGGTAGATTAGTCTTTAGTTAATCGTTAATCTTAGTTTAATCCTTGTATTAAGGGAATTCTTGAAGAATCCAACCAAGATTGACAACCTTGGTTGATGTATTTTGGTTTTCTTATTATTACAAGTTTCAATCTTTCCTCCTTACTAGTTTGGTATAATTTCTCTTCTCCTTTCCTTTAATCTTTGTTTTATCATTCAAGTTTTAATCTTTGTTCATTGTTCATTGTTTTTACAAGTTTCATTATGAATGTTTTGTTCCTTGTGTTGTTTTCCTTTCTTTGTGTTAGTATTTGTTTGAACATGTGTGAGTAGACTTTTTGTGGGGTTAGTAGGGGGATTAAGTGTTGATTATGGATGATTAGATTTTGATTGTGGGTAAAGGTGGATTCTTTGTTACTAGTCACATGTAATGCACACCATGTGTTTGATGAATTGCTTGTTATAGTAGTAGTTGCAAATACATCTCTTGCTTGCCTTCCTCTTCTCATTGTGTGATTGATTTGTGGTTGAATCCTTGTGTAATGGTTAACATCTTGCATAAGTATTCTGGTTTTGTCTTTGACACGAGAGTGCGATTGGCTTTGACGCGAGAGCGCGGACCAACCTTAGTAACTAGGTGAACCTTGCATCATCGATCACTCAACTATCCTACTACACTTATGAACCCGACCTAACCCTATTCTTTCCTTGTTTGATTTCTTTGTCATCTTAGTCATTGTTCCTTTAGTTAGTTGAATCCTTTAGTCTTAGTTGTTATCCTAAGCTTAGTCCTAGTCATAGTTTTATCCCCCTTCCTATCGTTCTAAATTAGTTTAGGTTTGAGACCTAGTCAAGTGTTTAGGTGAAACTTAGTCGAAACTGTCTTTACCGTCCCCGTGGACTCGACCCGACTTACCCTATCTACGTGTTAGGAATAGTTTGTTTTTATTTGTTGGAGGGGATCCACGGCAAATCCCTCCCATCAATTTGGCGCCGTTGCCGGGGACGGTGCTAGTTTAGACCTAGTTTGCCTATCCACTTGACTTTGTCTTTTGTTTTTTTTTTTGTGTTTTTCGTTTTTCTTTTTGGTCCTTTGGTTCTTGTGTGTGCGAAGTTTATTTCCTTCTTGTCTAGTGCCCAAAAAGGACTAGACTTCTCACGTCTGCTCTTAGTCTACAGTTTGTGCTTAGAGGTGGTGACCATCTTCTTCTTTACGACTTAGAGCCACTTTAACGGACGGTTGCTAGATTGAGAGGTCCTCAACCGGGTACGAGCCACGATTTTCGAGTATAGCACGAGGTTTGATCTAAACTCCCCACCCATAGAAGCTACAACAAGCTACTCATATTCCTCCGTGAATCGAGACTATGCCATGATGTCTCCGAACTACCACCAAGCTTCATTTGGTAATCAAGAAACCCGTGGGTATGAGCTTCAAGGATATGGAAACGGCTTCCATAGAGTGAGTGCTTATCAACCTTGTGATCGTGGTGGTTATTACTCAAATTACCATCATGAACCCACCATGCCTCATCATATTTCTCCTTATGGAAGCCAATTTCCCCAAAACCCACCATATTACCAATCACCTCAACCTCACTACCAAGTAGCACTCCAAAAAACCAATGACTACCAAATGCCTCACTTGGAGTTGTATCAATCGTTTCTTCAATTGCAAAGGAGCCAACAAGAAATTGCCATTCAAATTCAAAAGAACCAAGAGGAATTCATGACCCAATATCAAAGGGAAACCGAGGCGATGGATGCTCGATTAAATGCTTATCTGTTAAAACCATAATGTTTTTATCCCGAACGTCACAACTAGATGAAGGGTGCTTGATAAGTGTGGTTTGTAGTGCCTATTTTGTAGTGTTTTGGTCCCATTTTCCTTGTAGAATCGCTCCTTGGGAGCGGTTTAGGGGCTTCTTATGCTTCCTTTAGTTCGTTTCAGGTTCCCGATACCGATTTGGAAGAGTTGGAGCGATTCCGACTCGATACATACACATTTTGGAGCCAACGGAGTAAAGGAACGATCACTCGATGCCTTGGAGTCGACCCCGAGACCTTGGGACCCAATCCCGAGCCTCCAAGACCCGATCTCGAGTCCCGAGAATCGGTGAGAAGCCCATGAGAAGCAAGGAGGGACCAAAAAGTGCATATTGGAGGCCTACAAGGATCATCCCGTTCGGGATGGCCTCATCCCGTTCAGGATGAAGTGCACAAACAAGGAGGTTGCTGACCTGGGTCCATCCCGATCGGGAAGGTGGCGTCCCGACCGGGTCCAACCCGTCTCGGCCAGGACGGGCCTGCTGTAACCCGCGCTTGTTTTCTTTCTTCTTCCTTCCATTTGTAACCCTATATATACCCCCCCCCCTCTTTATTAAGACACCATCTTATGTTATATTATGTTATATCCTTAAACCCTAGACTACTTTAGGTTAGATTAGTTTAGATTAGAGTAGATTAGTCGATAATTAGTAGTTAATCATAGATTAGTACTTGTATTAAGGGAATTCTTCAAGATCCACTCAAGATTGACAACCTTGGGTGTTTGTTTTGGGTTTTCTTCATTAATGCAAGTTTTGTTCTTTCCTCTTCACTAGTTTGGTACAATCTTCTTCTCCTTTTACTCTTAGTCCATTTTTGTTTATCAAGTTTAAATCTTTGTTCATTGTTATCATTAGTTTGTGATGTATGTTTTGTTTCTTATGATGATTCTCTTGTTAGTGTTAGTTGTAGCTTGATCATGTTAGAGTAGTGTTCTTGCTAGGGTTAGTAGGGTGATTAGGGTGTTAATTGGGTGATTAATGGATTGTTAGAGATGTTGGTAGAAGATTTAGGTTTCCTCTTGGTTAGGTGCACATCACATGTTTATTGAAATGCTTGATTGACTAGTAGTTGCAAATGCTTGTTATTCTTGCCTTTCTCTTGTGGGTGATAGTTTGTTTGTGGGTTCGGTTCCCTCACTAAGTTGCGAGAGCCCGGTGAGGATGACCCCAAGGTCGGTCTAAGTAGCGAGAGCCCGGATTCTACCTAGGCCACTGTAGCGCGCTAGAACCCCGTTTGTCATGTGTGTCGCCGAGAAGGGTTTTAGGTGGAACCTCTAGGTCGGTCTAAGTTGCGAGAGCCCGGACTATACCTAGATTACCCTACTACCTCCTTCGCTCTAGTTCTCCCTTGACCATACCGTTACCCCTTTGACCCCGACCTAATCCTAGCCCGTTTTCCTAGTTTGTTCTCCTTAGTCATAGTCTAGCCTTCTCCCTTTCTATCATTCTCTAGCTTAGCTCGTTGACTTAGTCTCGTATTTAGGCCGACCTAGTCTAGACGCCTCTTACCGTCCCCCTGGATTCGAACCGACTTACCCTATCTACCCTAGTTAGGATTAGCCGGTTATATTATTGACGGTTGGGACGTGACGAATCCCTACCATCAATTTGGTGCCGTTGCCGGGGACGGTGCTAGTTTAGACTTTGTTGTCCTATTTGCTTGACTTAGTCTTTGTGTTTGTGTTTTTCTTTTTTCTTTTTGTTACCTTGCTTCTTGTGTGTGTGTGGTTTATTTCTCTCTTGTCTAGTGCCCAAAAAGCACTAGACTTCTCACGTTTGTTCTTAGTCTACAGTTTGTGCTTAGAGGTGGTGATTATCTTCTTCTTGCAACTCAGAGCCGCTTAAACGGACGGTTGCTAGAATGAGTGGTTTCCAACCGGGTATGAGCTACGATTCTCGAGCAAGCATGGGGTTTGATCTAAACTCCCCACACATGGAAGCCGATATGAGCTACCACTCTTCTTCCATCAACCAAAGCTATGACATGACGTCCCCCTACCATAATCAAGCTTCTTGGGGTAATCAAGACGGGTATGATCTTCAAGGTTATGAAAACGGCTACCAACAAGTGAATGAATATCACTCCTACGATCATGGTGGCTATTACTCGAGTTATGATTGTGAACCCACCATGTTCAATCAAGATTCACCATATGGAAGCCAATACCCCCAAGACCCACAATATTATCCTCCACCCCAACCACAATATGAACCCTATGACCCACAATACTACCAACCACCCCAGCCATGCTACCAACATTATGATGCCCCACCCTTTGGGCACCATCAAGATTATCAAGGAGCTTTACAAGACCCCAATGATCACCAATTGCCCGACACGGAGGCGTTTCAATCGCTTCTTCAATTGCAAAAGAGCAACCAAGAAATGGCCACCAAAATTCAAAAACAACAAAATGAATTGTAGGTCCAACTTCGAAGGGCAGACGAGGCGAGGAATGCTCAATTAAATGCATTATCGGTTCAAGCCATAATGTCTTTATCCTGAGCATCGTATTTAGATGGAGGGTGCCTACTTGAGGAAGAGGAGCAACCGAATTACGAAGCCGCCGATGTAGTTCCCTTTGATAGAGAGATTTGCTTTGAAGAACCTCAATCGTCTACCCAAAAAGAGACGAATGAGGAGATGACCCTTGGTGAAGGCAACATTGGTGAGGAATTGGAGGAGGATAGTGAGTTGGATGGGTTGGTAGAATTTGTGAGGATGTTGGGAGAAATTGTTAGCTTCGAGTTGCCCTTGTGCGAAAATTTGGACAAGCATCAAGAGCCCCTTGCTAGTACACCGAGAGATGACTTGGAAGATATTGAAACCGCCGGTAGAAGTTTCGAATCTCCTCTCTAAGATGATGTGGGGCCGAGTGATGAAGATGGGGATCCACAACTTGAGGAAAGTGTGGGGGTGTGCATTGAGGAGATGAGGCCAAAGCCGATCTTTGTGCCTCGATTCTTGGAGATGAAGCTTGCTAATGATTGGAGGCGATGCCTAGGGAGGAAGAGATCGGTTGAGCTCGTAGGATGGAGAGACCCCGGAGACTACTTTGAAGATGATGTCGGGTCTTGGGATTCCTACTTCTTGCCTCCTCCTTGGAGGCCGTGAAGGTGGGTTAAGCTCGAGCGCTTCTTGGGCCTTCACTATGATGTCGGTAGCGCGTTTGACTTGCTCCTCCATGCCCTTGAGGGCTACGGTTGAAGAAGAGTCCAACATCCTAGGTTTGACGGAGTTCCTAAAGAACCGTCATGTTGTATATTCCCCTCCTCTCCTCTTTAGAGTACTTGTGCTTGTATTTGTGATTTTTGTTTCTAGAACTCTTTTGTTTTCGTGGGATTCTTGTAATTGTTTTGGTATTTTGATGAGCGATGTGAGGGAGTGAATTTGATGTGTACTTTGAGTATATTATGATAGGTGAAGTGAAGGTAACTCCTAGAAAGGAGTGGTTGATGATGGAGTTTTGTTTGCGAGCGAGGAAGTCGGTTTTTGAAGCTTATGATAAGCTTTTGGGCTTGGGGAAGCAAAGAAGACTCATCCCGACCGGGAAGGATGAGGAATCACGACCGGGAAGGAGCCATCCCGATCGGGATGAAGGTGCTAAAATTCGGACTCACTGAAGTGCATTCCCGACCGAGACGAGAGCTTCCCGATCGGGAAGGGTTTATCAACCCGATCAGGACCATCCATCCCGACCGGGATGGTCCCCTTTGTCTCCACCCATCCATTATACCCCCTCCCAACCTCCCTACTCCTCCTTGTTCCTATCATATCACCCGTGCACCTCACTTTACACCGAGATTCACATCAAATCCCACCCCCTCACACCTTTACCACCTCTACCATGCGGTATTATCGAGCTTGAAGCGGGATAGCAATGATGAAGACAAGAAAGTGCCTTTATTGATCTATGAGACGATGGAGAGAGGGAGTTGCTAACCTATGGTACGGCAACTATCCTTTCTTTTCCGTTTTTGTTGTTGCTTGTTTTCCTTTGTTTATTCCGTTTCCTTATCATTTGTGTAATGGTGGCCTTCAAGGCCTTGGTATATGTTGCTCCCGACTCTCGATGACGTGACTACATCGAGAGTCATTTCAAAATCCAAATTTTACAAGATTTTCACTTTCTTTTTTGAGGATTTAGTCGGATTTAGGCGGAATCCGGGCTAGGTGACTTGATTACACCTAGCCCTCCCCTCCCATTTCCTTTTATTTCCTTCTTTTTATTTCTTCCCCCATCCATATCTTTTCTTGTCTCGGCCCATGGTGACTTGACTACACCCCGGCCAGACACCTTCTACCCTTTTCTTCACTTTATTTTTGATTTTTAGCTTTATTTTCGTAGTTTCTTTTTCTTTTTCTTTTGTCTCTCCGCACCCTACGATCGAGCATGAGGACATGGCTCGATTTAAGTGTGGGGGAGCGATATTCTAGTATAGTTTAGTTTATCTTCTTAGTTTTTTCGAAAAAATCTTCAAAAACCCTAAAAATTTGAAAAAATTTCACAAAAATCAAAAAGATTTTCCTTTTTGTGTGTTTTCCTTTTATGTTTTTGTATCGTGTTTTTGTCGTTTTGTGTGCGTGTTTTGCCTCCCTTTTTCCTTATAGGTCGCTTAATCACCGCTAGCTTTGGAGAGCTTTCAAGACACCGGTAACATCTTTTCAACCCTTTTTCCTCTTTGTTTCTTATGGAGTTTGGAGGAGATATGTGTTGTGGTGTGCTCGGGTGGAGCTTTGTAAAGTTTGTGGATGATTGGTTGCTCATTCGGAAGTTCGGGGTGGTGTTTGAGTTGTGTATGTGTTCATTTTGTGTTGTTTTTGTTTCGTTGCTTTTGTTTCTTTTTCTTTCGTTCTCATTGAGTCTTTGTTTTGTGTTGTGTTGTGTGTCTTGTGCATAAACCGTTTTCGAAAACCCGGTGTAGAGGCTAGTGTGTGAGTGTCTATCTTTCCCCTCCTAGTAGTGTAAATCGAGTCTTGGACTTTAGTCTAGTAGAATGACCCTAAATCAATGATCTCGTTGGTCCTTTACCTTGAGTCCACCTAGCTTACTAGGGATTTACTGCGGGATTTGCACTTTTGACCATTATGACCACTCACGGTGTGAAAAGGCCTTGGTTACCGAGTCTCGTCCCCTAGGTGACCGTGTTTAGGATCCTTTGATTAGTCCAAGTTCTCCACTTTTTGTGGGTTTGAAGGGTCTTGGCCCGTCCCGACATACCCATTTCCCTACCTTCCTCGCATACACACACAATAAAATGCAAATTGTTGATTCTCTCTTTCTTGTTACACAATGAAATGCCAAAAATGCCAAATCTTGCCAAAAAGGGCAAAGAAAAGAAAAAAAAAAGAAAGAAAAAAATGAAAGAAAGAAAAGAATGAAGAAAAAGAGAAGGCACAAAAGCCAAAAGAAAATAGAAAAGAAGAAAAAGAATGGCATGGCAAAACAAAGCGAAAATGCAAAAGAAGAAAGAAAATGCCAAAAGAAAACCCGTCTCACAAAAAGTAATCCCCACAAAAATAAGCCTTTTTCCGACTTTTGCCGTGAAGAGCCTACCAAAGGACCGAGTCCCGAGGAAGGATGATAGCGGCATTAGTCGGTCTTCCCTCATTTTGCATATTTCCATCTTTTTACTTGGACTAGTTAGGCGGTTTTGGACACGGGACGACCCTCTTGGCTCACGCTAAAGGGGGCGGGGTCTCACTTACCTACAGTGTCGACTAACACTGTGGTTCTTCACTTTTCCACTCCGCCGATCGTCCCGTAGTATGTTTTTAGAAAGCTAGGAGGACCTAGGTAAGTTACCAACGTTTTTATTGCTTTATCGTCATACTATTAGGGGTGTAGCCCACCTTGGTTTGTATTGCTAGCTTGGGAACGTTTTCATTTACCTCGAGTCCTAAACCGGTGCTTCTTTCACCGCTTTTAGAGGGAAATGGTATTTCTTTTGTTTTGGGTGCAACCGTCTATGTGTTTGTTTGTTTATGTGTTTTGTGTCCGGTTGCATCTACAGTTTTGTCGCAAGACCCAACTTGCCTTGCGGAGTGCACTTTTCCTCTAAGTGCACTCGCGTGAGTTGAAGGGGCGTAGGGTGCGCTAATACCCACTCGGATAGTTTAGTAGTAGTATGTGCTTACTAGAGGGCGAGTAAGGGTTAAGTGTGGGGGAGTTGATAAGTGTGGTTTGTAGTGCCTATTTTGTAGTGTTTTGGTCCCATTTTCCTTGTAGAATCGCTCCTTGGGAGCGGTTTAGGGGCTTCTTATGCTTCCTTTAGTTTGTTTCAGGTTCCCGAGACCGATTTGGAAGAGTTGGAGCGATTCCGACTCGATACATACACATTTTGGAGCCAACGGAGTAAAGGAACGATCACTCGATGCCTTGGAGTCGACCCCGAGACCTTGGGACCCAATCCCGAGCCTTCGAGACCCGATCCTGAGTCCCGAGAATCGGTGAGAAGCCCATGAGAAGCAAGGAGGGACCAAAAAGTGCATATTGGAGGCCTACAAGGATCATCCCGTTCGGGATGAAGTGCACAAACAAGGAGGTTGCTGACCTGGGTCCATCCCGATCGGGAAGGTGGCGTCCCGACCTCGTCCCGACCGGGACCAACCCGTCTCGGCCGGGACGGGCCTGCTGTAACCCGCGCTTGTTTTCTATCTTCTTCCTTCCATTTGTAACCCTATATATACCCCCCCTCTTGTATTAAGACACCATCTTATGTTATATTATGTTATATCCTTAAACCCTAGACTTCTTTAGGTTAGATTAGATTAGATTAGTGTAGATTAGTCGGTAATTAGTAGTTAATCATAGATTAGTACTTGTATTAAGGGAATTCTTCAAGATCCACTCAAGATTGACAACCTTGGGTGTTTGTTTTGGGTTTTCTTCATTAATGCAAGTTTTGTTCTTTTTTCTTCACTAGTTCGGTACAATCTTCTTCTCCTTTTACTCTTAATCCATTTTTGTTTATCAAGTTTAAATCTTTGTTCATTGTTATCATTAGTTTGTGATGTATGTTTTGTTTCTTATGATGATTCCTCTTGTTAGTGTTAGTTGTAGCTTGATCATGTTAGAGTAGAGTTCTTGCTAGGGTTAGTAGGGTGATTAGGGTGTTAATTGGGTGATTAATGGATTGTTAGAGATGTTGGTGGAAGATTTGGGTTTCCTCTTGGTTAGGTGCACATCACATGTTTGTTGAAATGCTTGATTGACTAGTAGTTGCAAATGCTTGTTATTCTTGCCTTTCTCTTGTGGGTGATAGTTTGTTTGTGGGTTCGGTTCCCTCACTAAGTTGCGAGAGCCCGGTGAGGATGACCCCTAGGTCGGTCTAAGTAGCGAGAGCCCGGATTCGACCTAGGCCACCGTAGCGCGCTAGAACCCCGTTTGTCATGTGTGTCGCCGAGATGGGTTTTAGGTGGAACCTCTAGGTCGGTCTAAGTTGCGAGAGCCCGGACTATACCTAGATTACCCTACTACCTCCTTCGCTCTAGTTCTCCCTTGACCATACCGTTACCCCTTTGACCCGACCTAATCCTAGCCCGTTTTCCTAGTTTGTTCTCCTTAGTCATAGTCTAGCCTTCTCCCTTTCTATCATTCTCTAGCTTAGCTCGTTGACTTAGTCTCGTATTTAGGCCGACCTAGTCTAGACGCCTCTTACCGTCCCCGTGGATTCGACCCGACTTACCCTATCTACCCTAGTTAGGATTAACCGGTTATATTATTGACGGTTGGGACGTGACGAATCCCTACCATCAATTTGGCGCCGTTGCCGGGGACGGTGCTAGTTTAGACTTTGTTGTCCTATTTGCTTGACTTAGTCTTTGTGTTTGTGTTTTTCTTTTTTCTTTTTGTTACCTTGCTTCTTGTGTGTGTGTGGTTCATTTCTCTCTTGTCTAGTGCCCAAAAAGCACTAGACTTCTCAAGTTTGTTCTTAGTCTACAGTTTGTGCTTAGAGGTGGTGATTATCTTCTTCTTGCAACTCAGAGCCGCTTAAACGGACGGTTGCTAGAATGAGTGGTTTCCAACCGCGTATGAGCTACGATTCTCGAGCAAGCATGGGGTTTGATCTAAACTCCCCACACATGGAAGCCGATATGAGCTACCACTCTTCTTCCATCAACCAAAGCTATGACATGACGTCCCCCTACCATAATCAAGCTTCTTGGGGTAATCAAGACGGGTATGATCTTCAAGGTTATGAAAACGGCTACCAACAAGTGAATGACTATCACTCCTACGATCATGGTGGCTATTACTCGAGTTATGATTGTGAACCCACCATGTTCAATCAAGATTCACCATATGGAAGCCAATACCCCCAAGACCCACAATATTATCCTCCACCCCAACCACAATATGAACCCTATGACCCACAATACTACCAACCACCCCAACCATGCTACCAACATTATGATGCCCCACCCTTTGGGCACCATCAAGATTATCAAGGAGCTTTACAAGACCCCAATGATCACCAATTGCCCGACACGGAGGCGTTTCAATCGCTTCTTCAATTGCAAAAGAGCAACCAAGAAATGGCCACCAAAATTCAAAAACAACAAAATGAATTGTAGGTCCAACTTCGAAGGGCAGACGAGGCGAGGAATGCTCAATTAAATGCATTATCAGTTCAAGCCATAATGTCTTTATCCCGAGCATCGTATTTAGATGGAGGGTGCCTACTTGAGGAAGAGGAGCAACCGAATTACGAAGCCGCCGATGTAGTTCCCTTTGATAGAGAGATTTGCTTTGAAGAACCTCAATCGTCTACCCAAAAAGAGACGAATGAGGAGATGACCCTTGGTGAAGGCAACATTGGTGAGGAATTGGAGGAGGATAGTGAGTTGGATGGGTTGGTAGAATTTGTGAGGATGTTGGGCGAAATTGTTAGCCTCGAGTTGCCCTTGTGCGATAATTTGGACAAGCATCAAGAGCCCCTTGCTAGTACACCGAGAGATGACTTGGAAGATATTGAAACCGCCGGTAGAAGTTTCGAATCTCCTCTCCAAGATGATGTGGGGCCGAGTGATGAAGATGGGGATCCACAACTTGAGGAAAGTGTGGGGGTGTGCATTGAGGAGATGAGGCCAAAGCCGATCTTTGTGCCTCGATTCTTGGAGATGAAGCTTGCTAATGATTGGAGGCGATGCCTAGGGAGGAAGAGATCGGTTGAGCTCGTAGGATGGAGAGACCCCGGAGACTACTTTGAAGATGATGTCGGGTCTTGGGATTCCTACTTCTTGCCTCCTCCTTGGAGGCCGTGAAGGTGGGTTAAGCTCGAGCGCTTCTTGGGCCTTCACTATGATGTCGGTAGCGCGTTTGACTTGCTCCTCCATGCCCTTGAGGGCTACGGTTGAAGAAGAGTCCAACATCCTAGGATTGACGGAGTTCCTAAAGAACCGTCATGTTGTATATTCCCCTCCTCTCCTCTTTAGAGTACTTGTGCTTGTATTTGTGATTTTTGTTTCTAGAACTCTTTTGTTTTTGTGGGATTCTTGTAATTGTTTTGGTATTTTGATGAGTGATGTGAGGGAGTGAATTTGATGTGTACTTTGAGTATATTATGATAGGTGAAGTGAAGGTGACTCCTAGAAAGGAGTGGTTGATGATGGAGTTTTGTTTGCGAGCGAGGAAGTCGGTTTTTGAAGCTTATGATAAGCTTTTGGGCTTGGGGAAGCAAAGAAGACTCATCCCGACCGGGAAGGATGAGGAATCACGACCGGGAAGGAGCCATCCCGATCGGGATGAAGGTGCTAAAATTCGGACTCACTGAAGTGCATTCCCGACCGAGACGAGAGCTTCCCGATCGGGAAGGGTTTATCAACCCGATCAGGACCATCCATCCCGACCGGGATGGTCCCCTTTGTCTCCATCCATCCATTATACCCCCTCCCAACCTCCCTACTCCTCCTTGTTCCTATCATATCACCCGTGCACCTCACTTTACACCGAGATTCACATCAAATCCCACCC
This sequence comes from Agrostemma githago, assembly GCA_958450325.1. NCBI lineage: Eukaryota > Viridiplantae > Streptophyta > Magnoliopsida > Caryophyllales > Caryophyllaceae > Agrostemma > Agrostemma githago. The sequence continues at coordinate 24,107,729 of OY288257.1, forward strand.
CCTCACACCTTTACCACCTCTACCATGCGGTATTATCGAGCTTGAAGCGGGATAGCAATGATGAAGACAAGAAAGTGCCTTTATTGATCTATGAGACGATGGAGAGAGTGAGTTGCTAACCTATGGTACGGCAACTATCCTTTCTTTTCCGTTTTTGTTGTTGCTTGTTTTCCTTTGTTTATTCCGTTTCCTTATCATTTGTGTAATGGTGGCCTTCAAGGCCTTGGTATATGTTGCTCCCGACTCTCGATGACGTGACTACATCGAGAGTCATTTCAAAATCCAAATTTTACAAGATTTTCACTTTCTTTTTTGAGGATTTAGTCGGATTTAGGCGGAATCCGGGCTAGGTGACTTGATTACACCTAGCCCTCCCCTCCCATTTCCTTTTATTTCCTTCTTTTTATTTCTTCCCCCATCCATATCTTTTCTTGTCTCGGCCCATGGTGACTTGACTACACCCCGGCCGGACACCTTCTACCCTTTTCTTCACTTTATTTTTGATTTTTAGCTTTATTTTCGTAGTTTCTTTTTCTTTTTCTTTTGTCTCTCCGCACCCTACGATCGAGCATGAGGACATGGCTCGATTTAAGTGTGGGGGAGCGATATTCTAGTATAGTTTAGTTTATCTTCTTAGTTTTTTCGAAAAAATCTTCAAAAACCCTAAAAATTTGAAAAAATTTCACAAAAATCAAAAAGATTTTCCTTTTTGTGTGTTTTCCTTTTATGTTTTTGTATCGTGTTTTTGTCGTTTTGTGTGCGTGTTTTGCCTCCCTTTTTCCTTATAGGTCGCTTAATCACCGCTAGCTTTGGAGAGCTTTCAAGACACCGGTAACATCTTTTCAACCCTTTTTCCTCTTTGTTTCTTATGGAGTTTGGAGGAGATATGTGTTGTGGTGTGCTCGGGTGGAGCTTTGTAAAGTTTGTGGATGATTGGTTGCTCATTCGGAAGTTCGGGGTGGTGTTTGTGTTGTGTATGTGTTCATTTTGTGTTGTTTTTGTTTCGTTGCTTTTGTTTCTTTTTCTTTCGTTCTCATTGAGTCTTTGTTTTGTGTTGTGTTGTGTGTCTTGTGCATAAACCGTTTTCGAAAACCCGGTGTAGAGGCTAGTGTGTGAGTGTCTATCTTTCCCCTCCTAGTAGTGTAAATCGAGTCTTGGACTTTAGTCTAGTAGAATGACCCTAAATCAATGATCTCGTTGGTCCTTTACCTTGAGTCCACCTAGCTTACTAGGGATTTACTGCGGGATTTGCACTTTTGACCATTATGACCACTCACGGTGTGAAAAGGCCTTGGTTACCGAGTCTCGTCCCCTAGGTGACCGTGTTTAGGATCCTTTGATTAGTCCAAGTTCTCCACTTTTTGTGGGTTTGAAGGGTCTTGGCCCGTCCCGACATACCCATTTCCCTACCTTCCTCGCATACACACACAATAAAATGCAAATTGTTGATTCTCTCTTTCTTGTTACACAATGAAATGCCAAAAATGCCAAATCTTGCCAAAAAGGGCAAAGAAAAGAAAAAAAAGAAAGAAAAAAATGAAAGAAAGAAAAGAATGAAGAAAAAGAGAAGGCACAAAAGCCAAAAGAAAATAGAAAAGAAGAAAAAGAATGGCATGGCAAAACAAAGCGAAAATGCAAAAGAAGAAAGAAAATGCCAAAAGAAAACCCGTCTCACAAAAAGTAATCCCCACAAAAATAAGCCTTTTTCCGACTTTTGCCGTGAAGAGCCTACCAAAGGACCGAGTCCCGAGGAAGGATGATAGCGGCATTAGTCGGTCTTCCCTCATTTTGCATATTTCCATCTTTTTACTTGGACTAGTTAGGCGGTTTTGGACACGGGACGACCCTCTTGGCTCACGCTAAAGGGGGCGGGGTCTCACTTACCTACAGTGTCGACTAACACTGTGGTTCTTCACTTTTCCACTCCGCCGATCGTCCCGTAGTATGTTTTTAGAAAGCTAGGAGGACCTAGGTAAGTTACCAACGTTTTTATTGCTTTATCGTCATACTATTAGGGGTGTAGCCCACCTTGGTTTGTATTGCTAGCTTGGGAACGTTTTCATTTACCTCGAGTCCTAAACCGGTGCTTCTTTCACCGCTTTTAGAGGGAAATGGTATTTCTTTTGTTTTGGGTGCAACCGTCTATGTGTTTGTTTGTTTATGTGTTTTGTGTCCGGTTGCATCTACAGTTTTGTCGCAAGACCCAACTTGCCTTGCGGAGTGCACTTTTCCTCTAAGTGCACTCGCGTGAGTTGAAGGGGCGTAGGGTGCGCTAATACCCACTCGGATAGTTTAGTAGTAGTATGTGCTTACTAGAGGGCGAGTAAGGGTTAAGTGTGGGGGAGTTGATAAGTGTGGTTTGTAGTGCCTATTTTGTAGTGTTTTGGTCCCATTTTCCTTGTAGAATCGCTCCTTGGGAGTGGTTTAGGGGCTTCTTATGCTTCCTTTAGTTTGTTTCAGGTTCCCGAGACCGATTTGGAAGAGTTGGAGCGATTCCGACTCGATACATACACATTTTGGAGCCAACGGAGTAAAGGAACGATCACTCGATGCCTTGGAGTCGACCCCGAGACCTTGGGACCCAATCCCGAGCCTTCGAGACCCGATCCTGAGTCCCGAGAATCGGTGAGAAGCCCATGAGAAGCAAGGAGGGACCAAAAAGTGCATATTGGAGGCCTACAAGGATCATCCCGTTCGGGATGGCCTCATCCCGTTCGGGATGAAGTGCACAAACAAGGAGGTTGCTGACCTGGGTCCATCCCGATCGGGAAGGTGGCGTCCCGACCTCGTCCCGACCGGGACCAACCCGTCTCGGCCGGGACGGGCCTGCTGTAACCCGCGCTTGTTTTCTATCTTCTTCCTTCCATTTGTAACCCTATATATACCCCCCCTCTTGTATTAAGACACCATCTTATGTTATATTATGTTATATCCTTAAACCCTAGACTTCTTTAGGTTAGATTAGATTAGATTAGTGTAGATTAGTCGGTAATTAGTAGTTAATCATAGATTAGTACTTGTATTAAGGGAATTCTTCAAGATCCACTCAAGATTGACAACCTTGGGTGTTTGTTTTGGGTTTTCTTCATTAATGCAAGTTTTGTTCTTTTTTCTTCACTAGTTCGGTACAATCTTCTTCTCCTTTTACTCTTAATCCATTTTTGTTTATCAAGTTTAAATCTTTGTTCATTGTTATCATTAGTTTGTGATGTATGTTTTGTTTCTTATGATGATTCCTCTTGTTAGTGTTAGTTGTAGCTTGATCATGTTAGAGTAGAGTTCTTGCTAGGGTTAGTAGGGTGATTAGGGTGTTAATTGGGTGATTAATGGATTGTTAGAGATGTTGGTGGAAGATTTGGGTTTCCTCTTGGTTAGGTGCACATCACATGTTTGTTGAAATGCTTGATTGACTAGTAGTTGCAAATGCTTGTTATTCTTGCCTTTCTCTTGTGGGTGATAGTTTGTTTGTGGGTTCGGTTCCCTCACTAAGTTACGAGAGCCCGGTGAGGATGACCCCTAGGTCGGTCTAAGTAGCGAGAGCCCGGATTCGACCTAGGCCACCGTAGCGCGCTAGAACCCCGTTTGTCATGTGTGTCGCCGAGATGGGTTTTAGGTGGAACCTCTAGGTCGGTCTAAGTTGCGAGAGCCCGGACTATACCTAGATTACCCTACTACCTCCTTCGCTCTAGTTCTCCCTTGACCATACCGTTACCCCTTTGACCCGACCTAATCCTAGCCCGTTTTCCTAGTTTGTTCTCCTTAGTCATAGTCTAGCCTTCTCCCTTTCTATCATTCTCTAGCTTAGCTCGTTGACTTAGTCTCGTATTTAGGCCGACCTAGTCTAGACGCCTCTTACCGTTCCCGTGGATTCGACCCGACTTACCCTATCTACCCTAGTTAGGATTAACCGGTTATATTATTGACGGTTGGGACGTGACGAATCCCTACCATCAATTTGGCGCCGTTGCCGGGGACGGTGCTAGTTTAGACTTTGTTGTCCTATTTGCTTGACTTAGTCTTTGTGTTTGTGTTTTTCTTTTTTCTTTTTGTTACCTTGCTTCTTGTGTGTGTGTGGTTCATTTCTCTCTTGTCTAGTGCCCAAAAAGCACTAGACTTCTCAAGTTTGTTCTTAGTCTACAGTTTGTGCTTAGAGGTGGTGATTATCTTCTTCTTGCAACTCAGAGCCGCTTAAACGGACGGTTGCTAGAATGAGTGGTTTCCAACCGCGTATGAGCTACGATTCTCGAGCAAGCATGGGGTTTGATCTAAACTCCCCACACATGGAAGCCGATATGAGCTACCACTCTTCTTCCATCAACCAAAGCTATGACATGACGTCCCCCTACCATAATCAAGCTTCTTGGGGTAATCAAGACGGGTATGATCTTCAAGGTTATGAAAACGGCTACCAACAAGTGAATGACTATCACTCCTACGATCATGGTGGCTATTACTCGAGTTATGATTGTGAACCCACCATGTTCAATCAAGATTCACCATATGGAAGCCAATACCCCCAAGACCCACAATATTATCCTCCACCCCAACCACAATATGAACCCTATGACCCACAATACTACCAACCACCCCAACCATGCTACCAACATTATGATGCCCCACCCTTTGGGCACCATCAAGATTATCAAGGAGCTTTACAAGACCCCAATGATCACCAATTGCCCGACACGGAGGCGTTTCAATCGCTTCTTCAATTGCAAAAGAGCAACCAAGAAATGGCCACCAAAATTCAAAAACAACAAAATGAATTGTAGGTCCAACTTCGAAGGGCAGACGAGGCGAGGAATGCTCAATTAAATGCATTATCGGTTCAAGCCATAATGTCTTTATCCCGAGCATCGTATTTAGATGGAGGGTGCCTACTTGAGGAAGAGGAGCAACCGAATTACGAAGCCGCCGATGTAGTTCCCTTTGATAGAGAGATTTGCTTTGAAGAACCTCAATCGTCTACCCAAAAAGAGACGAATGAGGAGATGACCCTTGGTGAAGGCAACATTGGTGAGGAATTGGAGGAGGATAGTGAGTTGGATGGGTTGGTAGAATTTGTGAGGATGTTGGGCGAAATTGTTAGCCTCGAGTTGCCCTTGTGCGATAATTTGGACAAGCATCAAGAGCCCCTTGCTAGTACACCGAGAGATGACTTGGAAGATATTGAAACCGCCGGTAGAAGTTTCGAATCTCCTCTCCAAGATGATGTGGGGCCGAGTGATGAAGATGGGGATCCACAACTTGAGGAAAGTGTGGGGGTGTGCATTGAGGAGATGAGGCCAAAGCCGATCTTTGTGCCTCGATTCTTGGAGATGAAGCTTGCTAATGATTGGAGGCGATGCCTAGGGAGGAAGAGATCGGTTGAGCTCGTAGGATGGAGAGACCCCGGAGACTACTTTGAAGATGATGTCGGGTCTTGGGATTCCTACTTCTTACCTCCTCCTTGGAGGCCGTGAAGGTGGGTTAAGCTCGAGCGCTTCTTGGGCCTTCACTATGATGTCGGTAGCGCGTTCGACTTGCTCCTCCATGCCCTTGAGGGCTACGGTTGAAGAAGAGTCCAACATCCTAGGTTTGACGGAGTTCCTAAAGAACCGTCATGTTGTATATTTCCCTCCTCTCCTCTTTAGAGTACTTGTGCTTGTATTTGTGATTTTTGTTTCTAGAACTCTTTTGTTTTTGTGGGATTCTTGTAATTGTTTTGGTATTTTGATGAGCGATGTGAGGGAGTGAATTTGATGTGTACTTTGAGTATATTGTGATAGGTGAAGTGAAGGTGACTCCTAGAAAGGAGTGGTTGATGATGGAGTTTTGTTTGCGAGCGAGGAAGTCGGTTTTTGAAGCTTATGATAAGCTTTTGGGCTTGGGGAAGCAAAGAAGACTCATCCCGACCGGGAAGAGGGCTTCCCGACCGGGAAGGATGAGGAATCACGACCGGGAAGGAGCCATCCCGATCGGGATGAAGGTGCTAAAATTCGGACTCACTGGAGTGCATTCCCGACCGAGACGAGAGCTTCCCGAACGGGAAGGGTTTATCAACCCGATCGGGACCATCCATGCCGACCGGGATGGTCCCCTTTGTCTCCACCCATCCATTATACCCCCTCCCAACCTCCCTACTCCTCCTTGTTCCTATCATATCACCCGTGCACCTCACTTTACACCGAGATTCACATCAAATCCCACCCCCTCACACCTTTACCACCTCTACCATGCGGTATTATCGAGCTTGAAGCGGGATAGCAATGATGAAGACAAGAAAGTGCCTTTATTGATCTATGAGACGATGGAGAGAGTGAGTTGCTAACCTATGGTACGGCAACTATCCTTTCTTTTCCGTTTTTGTTGTTGCTTGTTTTCCTTTGTTTATCCCCTTTCCTTATCATTTGTGTCATGGTGGCCTTCAAGGCCTTGGTATATGTTGCTCCTGACTCTCGATGACGTGACTACATCGAGAGTCATTTCAAAATCCAAATTTTACAAGATTTTCACTTTCTTTTTTGAGGATTTAGTCGGATTTAGGCGGAATCCGGGCTAGGTGACTTGATTACACCTAGCCCTCCCCTCCCATTTCCTTTTATTTCCTTCTTTTTATTTCTTCCCCCATCCATATCTTTTCTTGTCTCGGCCCTTGGTGACTTGACTACACCCCGGCCGGACACCTTCTACCCTTTTCTTCACTTTATTTTTGATTTTTAGCTTTATTTTCGTAGTTTCTTTTTCTTTTTCTTTTGTCTCTCCGCGCCCTACGATCGAGCATGAGGACATGGCTCGATTTAAGTGTGGGGGAGCGATATTCTAGTATAGTTTAGTTTATCTTCTTAGTTTTTTCGAAAAAATCTTCAAAAACCCTAAAAATTTGAAAAAGTTTCACAAAAATCAAAAAGATTTTCCTTTTTGTGTGTTTTCCTTTTATGTTTTTGTATCGTGTTTTTGTCGTTTTGTGTGCGTGTTTTGCCTCCCTTTTTCCTTATAGGTCGCTTAATCACCGCTAGCTTTGGAGAGCTTTCAAGACACCGGTAACATCTTTTCAACCCTTTTTCCTCTTTGTTTCTTATGGAGTTTGGAGGAGATATGTGTTGTGGTGTGCTCGGGTGGAGCTTTGTAAAGTTTGTGGATGATTGGTTGCTCATTCGGAAGTTCGGGGTGGTGTTTGTGTTGTGTATGTGTTCATTTTGTGTTGTTTTTGTTTCGTTGCTTTTGTTTCTTTTTCTTTCGTTCTCATTGAGTCTTTGTTTTGTGTTGTGTTGTGTGTCTTGTGCGTAAACCGTTTTCGAAAACCCGGTGTAGAGGCTAGTGTGTGAGTGTCTATCTTTCCCCTCCTAGTAGTGTAAATCGAGTCTTGGACTTTAGTCTAGTAGAATGACCCTAAATCAATGATCTCGTTGGTCCTTTACCTTGAGTCCACCAAGCTTACTAGGGATTTACTGCGGGATTTGCACTTTTGACCATTATGACCACTCACGGTGTGAAAAGGCCTTGGTTACCGAGTCTCGTCCCCTAGGTGACCGTGTTTAGGATCCTTTGATTAGTCCAAGTTCTCCACTTTTTGTGGGTTTGAAGGGTCTTGGCCCGTCCCGACTTACCCATTTCCCTACCTTCCTCGCATACACACACAATAAAATGCAAATTGTTGATTCTCTCTTTCTTGTTACACAATGAAATGCCAAAAATGCCAAATCTTGCCAAAAAGGGCAAAGAAAAGAAAAAAAAAAGAAAGAAAAAAATGAAAGAAAGAAAAGAATGAAGAAAAAGAGAAGGCACAAAAGCCAAAAGAAAATAGAAAAGAAGAAAAAGAATGGCATGGCAAAACAAAGCGAAAATGCAAAAGAACAAAGAAAATGCCAAAAGAAAACCCGTCTCACAAAAAGTAATCCCCACAAAAATAAGCCTTTTTCCGACTTTTGCCGTGAAGAGCCTACCAAAGGACCGAGTCCCGAGGAAGGATGATAGCGGCATTAGTCGGTCTTCCCTCAATTTGCATATTTCCATCTTTTTACTTGGACTAGTTAGGCGGTTTTGGACACGGGACGACCCTCTTGGCTCACGCTAAAGGGGGCAGGGTCTCACTTACCTACAGTGTCGACTAACACCGTGGTTCTTCACTTTTCCACTCCGCCGATCGTCCCGTAGTATGTTTTTAGAAAGCTAGGAGGACCTAGGTAAGTTACCAACGTTTTTATTGCTTTATCGTCATACTATTAGGGGTGTAGCCCACCTTGGTTTGTATTGCTAGCTTGGGAACGTTTTCATTTACCTCGAGTCCTAAACCGGTGCTTCTTTCACCGCTTTTAGAGGGAAGTGGTATTTCTTTTGTTTTGGGTGCAACCGTCTATGTGTTTGTTTGTTTATGTGTTTTGTGTCCGGTTGCATCCACAGTTTTGTCGCAAGACCCAACTTGCCTTGCGGAGTGCACTTTTCCTCTAAGTGCACTCGCGTGAGTTGAAGGGGCGTAGAGTGCGCTAATACCCACTCGGATAGTTTAGTAGTAGTATGTGCTTACTAGAGGGCGAGTAAGGGTTAAGTGTGGGGGAGTTGATAAGTGTGGTTTGTAGTGCCTATTTTGTAGTGTTTTGGTCCCATTTTCCTTGTAGAATCGCTCCTTGGGAGCGGTTTAGGGGCTTCTTATGCTTCCTTTAGTTTGTTTCAGGTTCCGGAGACCGATTTGGAAGAGTTGGAGCGATTCCGACTCTATACATACACATTTTGGAGCCAACGGAGTAAAGGAACGATCACTCGATGCCTTGGAGTCGACCCCGAGACCTTGGGACCCAATCCCGAGCCTTCGAGACCCGATCCCGAGTCCCGAGAATCGGTGAGAAGCCCATGAGAAGCAAGGAGGGACCAAAAAATGCATATTGGAGGCCTAAAAGGATCATCCCGTTCGGGATGGCCTCATCCCGTTCGGGATGAAGTGCACAAACAAGGAGGTTGCTGACCTGGGTCCATCCCGATCGGGAAGGTGGCGTCCCGACCGGGACCGACCTCGTCCCGACCGGGACCAACCCGTCTCGGCCGGGACGGGCCTGCTGTAACCCGCGCTTGTTTTCTTTCTTCTTCGTTCCATTTGTAACCCTATATATACCCCCCCCCCCTCTTGTATTAAGACACCATCTTATGTTATATTATGTTATATCCTTAAACCCTAGACTAATTTAGGTTAGATTAGATTAGATTAGTGTAGATTAGTCGATAATTAGTAGTTAATCATAGATTAGTACTTGTATTAAGGGAATTCTTCAAGATCCACTCAAGATTGACAACCTTGGGTGTTTGTTTTGGGTTTTCTTCATTAATGCAGGTTTTGTTCTTTTTTCTTCACTAATTCGGTACAATCTTCTTCTGCTTTTACTCTTAATCCATTTTTGTTTATCAAGTTTAAATCTTTGTTCATTGTTATCATTAGTTTGTGATGTATGTTTTGTTTCTTATGATGATTCCTCTTGTTAGTGTTAGTTGTAGCTTGATCATGTTAGAGTAGTGTTCTTGCTAGGGTTAGTAGGGTGATTAGGGTGTTAATTGGGTGATTAATGGATTTTTAGAGATGTTGGTGGAAGATTTGGGTTTCCTCTTGGTTAGGTGCACATCACATGTTTGTTGAAATGCTTGATTGACTAGTAGTTGCAAATGCTTGTTATTCTTGCCTTTCTCTTGTGGGTGATAGTTTGTTTGTGGGTTCGGTTCCCTCACTAAGTTGCGAGAGCCCGGTGAGGATGACCCCTAGGTCGGTCTAAGTAGCAAGAGCCCGGATTTGACCTAGGCCACCGTAGCGCGCAAGAACCCCGTTTGTCATGTGTGTCGCCGAGATGGGTTTTAGGTGGAACCTCTAGGTCGGTCTAATTTGCGAGAGCCCGGACTATACCTAGATTACCCTACTACTTCCTTCGCTCTAGTTCTCCCTTGACCATACCGTTACCCCTTTGACCCCGACCTAATCCTTGCCCGTTTTCCTAGTTTGTTCTCCTTAGTCATAGTCTAGCCTTCTCCCTTTCTATCATTCTCTAGCTTAGCTCGTTGACTTAGTCTCGTATTTAGGCCGACCTAGTCTAGACGCCTCTTACCGTCCCCGTGGATTCGACCCGACTTACCCTATATGCCCTAGTTAGGATTAGCCGGTTATATTATTGACGGTTGGGACGTGACGAATCCCTACCATCAGTGCTCACTTGAGCAAAGGGAGCAACCTAATCACGAAGCCGCCGATGAAGCTCCTTTTGGAAGAGAAATTTCCTTTGAAGAACCTCAATCGTCTACCCAAGAAGAGGCGAAAGAGGAGATTATCCTTGATGGAGGAGTTTTTGGTGAAGAATTGGGTGAGGATAGTGGGAATTTGAAGAGTTTCATTGATGAAAACACCGATATAATAGAGGAATGTCAAGAGTCTACCCCCTGTATACTTGTTGAACCTTCAATCCCCTCCTCTTGTCCTCCTCTTGAGCTTCATGCCGCTTCTTATGAGCCTATTGTTGAGGATGTTGACCTTTGGGATGAGATGAGTGAGGTGATAAGTGTTGTGAAGTCATGGGATATGAATGATGAAATCAAGTCTCCCATATGTGATAATCCAATAAAATATTGTGAACCCCTTGTGTGTAATTTGGATCTTGGTTTAGAGGAGGTTGAAACCGCTTGTTTGAGTTTCAAATCTCTTCTTATTGATGATATGGGGAAGAACGATGTTTTAGGATTGGGAGATATTGGGCCGGAACTTGTTGATGACTTGGGTTTGCTTGATGATAAGAAGAGGGTTAAACTCCCTTTTGACCCTTGTGTTAGAAATTCAAGCCTTGGTTGTGCTAGGAGACGATGCTTAGGGAGAAAGAGGCCTTTAAGGCTTGTAGGATGGATAGACCCCGGAAACAACATGAAAAATGACGTTGGGTCTTGGGATTACTACTTCTTGCCTCCACCTTGGAGGCCATGGAGGATAGCTTGACTCGTTAGCTTGAGCCCTCATTATGATGTAGCTCGTGCGTTTGACTTGCTCCTCCGAGCCCTTGATGGCTATGGATATGAAGGAGGAATCCACCATTCTCGGTTTGACGGAGTTCCTAAAGAACCGTCATGTTGTATATTCCCCTTTTCCTCTTATTTTGAGCTTTTGTGATTGTAATTGTGTTATTGTGATTTTGTTTCTAGGATTTTGTTTGTTTTGTGGAAATCTTGTAATTTGGAATTTTCTTTATCGATGTGAGGGAGAGATTTGATGGTGTTTATTGAGTTTACTTGATAGGTCATAGTGAAGATGAAGTTTCGAGGAGAGTAGTGGATAATAGAAGCTTGGATTTGGGCATGGGATTCAGGTTTTGAAGCATTTGACAAGCTTTTGGGGACGAGATTTTAGATCTCGGTGTATTGGTGGCCTTGTGGGTGAAACTATCAAGGAAATGAAGGGCTAGAAGACTCATCCCGACCGGGAAGGATATCATCCTGATCGGGATGAGTGTACCAAAATTTGGGCTTTCTGGAGTGTGATCCCGACCGGGACCATCCATCCCGACCGGGATGATGCCCTGCTCCTCCTTTTGCATCTTCTTTGTCATGTGAGCCCACCCAACCACTTTATACCCCCTCCCAACCTCTCTACTTACCCTTGCACCTATCATATGACTCCTACACTTCATATACATACTTTCATCTCTTCTTATCTTCACTACATACCGAGTTTCACATCAAAACCCACCTCCTTATACCATTGCAAGCTTAGTACTTCAACCATGCAACCTTATCGAGAATGATGAGGAATGACAATGATGAAGACAAGTAACGTGCCGATATTGAACATTGAGACGATGGAGACTTTTGAGTTGCTAAGAGTGTGGTACGGCGACTCTCATTTCTTTTCCGTCTTTTATTGCTTGTCTCCCTTTGTTTGTTTCCCTTCCCCTTATCATTTGTGTCATGGTGGCCCTCGGGGCCTTGGTAGTCTTTGCTCCCGACTCTCGATGACGTGACTACATCAAGAGTCATTTCAAAAATCCAAATTTGCAAGCCTTTTCACTTTTTCTTTATTTTTCACTTTTTAGGATTTAATCGGATTTAGGCGGAATCCGGGCTAGGTGACTTGATTACACCTAGTCCTCCCCTCCCATTTCCTTTTATTTTCTTTTTATTTCTTCCCCTATCCATATCTTTTCTCGTCTCGGCCCATGGTGACTTGACTACACCTTGGCCGGAAACATTCTATCCTTTCCTCCGCTTTTCTTTTTGATTTTTAGCTTTATTTTCGTAGTTTCTCTTCTCTTGTAGTGTCTCCATACACTACGATCGAGCATGAGAACATTGCTCGGTTTAAGTGTGGGGGAGCGATATCCTAGTGTAGTTAGTTTTATTTTCGTAGTTTTTTCCCGAAAATTCTTTAAAAAAAACCCTAAAAATTGGAAATTTTTTCACAAAAAACAAAAAGATTTTTCCTTTGTGTCTTTTCCTTTTGTGTCGTTGTGTCGTATTTTTGTTGTGTTGTGCGTGTTTTGCCTCCCTTTCTCCTTGTAGGTCTCTTAATCACCATTAACTTTGGAGGGCTTTCAAGACATCCGGTAACATATTTTTATCCCTTTTTCCTCTTTATCTCTTGTGGAGTTTGGAGGAGATTTGTGATGATGTGTGCTCGGGTGGAGCTTTGTAGAGTTTGAGGTTGATTTGGTGGCTTGTTTGGAAGTTTGGGGTGGTGTTTGTTCTCTTTTTGTGTTTGTTTTGCTTTGCTTTGTTTTGTTTTGTTTTATTGTCTTTGTCTCATTCTCTTTCGTTTTTGTCGCGTCCTTGTTTTGTGATGTGTAGTTGTGCCTAGTGTGTAAAAAGGTTTTCGAAAACCCGGTTTTGAGACTAGTGTGCAAGTGTTTACTTTCCCTTCCTAGTGATGTAAATCGAGTCTTGGACTTTAGTCTAGTAGAATGACCCTAAATCAATAGTTTCGTTGGTCCTTTACCTTGAGTCCACCTAGTCTACTAGAGATTTACTACGGGATTTGCATTTTGACCATTATGACCACCCACGGTGTTAAAAGGCCTTGGTTGCCGAGTCCCATCTCTTAGGTGACCATGTTCGAAATTGTTTGATTAGTCCAAGTTTTCCACCTTTTGGTGGGTTTGAAAGGAAAGCGCGCCCTACTCACCCATTTCCCTACCTCTTACACATTTCCACAAATAATTTGCAAATTGTTGAAATTCTTACTTTGTTGCAAGAAATGCCTACAAAACATGATTCATCAAAAGGGCTAGCCAAGTCAAAAGAAAGAAAAAAGAAAGAAAGAAAAGAAAGAAGAGAAAGAAAAGGCACAACAAATCAAAAAGAAAATACAAAAGAAGAAAAAGAAATGGCATAGCAACTCAAAAGCCAAATGAAAAAGAAAAAAATGTCAAAAAGAAAACCATCTCACAAAAAGATTCTCCTCTTCTCAAAAATAAGCCTTTTTTCGATCGTTACCGTGAAGAGCCTACCAAAGGACCGAGTCCCTTGGAAGGATGATAGCGGTAATGATCGGTCTTCCCTCATTTTGCAAACCTTTTCCACCTTTTTAGTTGGACTAGTTGGGCGATTTTGAGCATGGGACGATCCTCTTGGCTCATCGCTAAAGAGGTCGGGGTCTCACTTACCTACAGTGTCGACTAACTCCGTGGTTCATCCTTCTTCCATTCCGCCGATCATCCCGTAGTACGTTCTTAGAAGGTTAGGAGGAACCTAGGTAAGTCATCAACGTTTTTATTGCTTTGTTGTCATACTATTAGGGTTTAGTTCATATCGATTTGTATTATTAGTTAGAGAACATTGTCACTTGCCTTGAGTCCTTAACCGGTACTTTCTTCACCGCTTGTTTGAGGGAAGCGGTATTTGTTTCTTTTTGGGTGCAACCGATTGTCTGTTTGTTTGTATATTTGTTGTTTATGTGTTTTTGTGTCCGGTTGCATCCACAGTTTTGTCGCAAGACCTTACTTGCCTTGCGGAGTGCACTTTTCCTCTAAGTGTACTCGCGTGAGTTGAAAGGGCGTAGGGTGCGCTAATACCCGCTCGGCTAGTATATTAGTTTTTATTAGTTTAGTAGTTAGTTTGTGCTTACTCGAGGGCGAGTAAGGGTTAAGTGTGGGAGAGTTGATAAGTGTATTTTGTAGTGCTTATTTGTTGTGTTTGGTCCCGGTTTATCTTGTGGAATCGCTCCTTGGAGCGGTTTTCGAGGCTACTTACGCTTCTTCTAGCTTGTTTTAGGTTCCTAGGGCTTATATTGAAGTAACGGAACAATTCCGACTCGTTTCCGACACATTTGGAGCCATCGAAGAGAAGCGACGATCTCTCGGTGGCTTAGACTCGATCCCGAGACCTAGAGACCCATTCCCGTGCCCCTTAGACTCGATCCCGAGGACCGAGAATCGATGAGAAGGCTATGAAGAGCAAATAGGGACCTTTATGATCATATTGGAGGCCTACAAGACTCTTCCCGGTCGGGAAGGAGTGCAAGAATGATGCGGCTACTGATTGAGCCATCCCGACCGGGACCAAGCTCATCCCGGTCGTGACTATCTCGTCCCGGTCGGGACCACCACCATCCCGACCGGGATGAGCCAGCTGTAACCCGCGCCTCTTCTTTTTTTCTCCTTTGCTCTTGTTACCCTATATATACCCCCCCCCCCTCTTGTAATCTTATGGAATGTTAGACATTACCCACTAAACCGTAGACTACTTTAGCCTAGATTAGCCTAGATTAGTGTAGATTAGTCTTTAGTTAATCGTTAATCTTAGTTTAATCCTTGTATTAAGGGAATTCTTGAAGAATCCAACCAAGATTGACAACCTTGGTTGATGTATTTGGGTTTTCTTATTATTACAAGTTTCAATCTTTCCTCCTTACTAGTTTGGTATAATTTCTCTTATCCTTGCCTTTAATCTTTGTTTTATCAGTCAAGTTTTAATCTTTGTTCATTGTTCATTGTTTTTACTAGTTTCGTTATGAATGTTTTGTTCCTTGTGTTGTTTTCCTTTCTTTGTGTTAGTATTAGTTTCAACATGTGTGAGTAGACTTTTTGTGGGATTAGTAGGGGGATTAAGTGTTGATTATGGATGATTGGGGTTTGATTGTGGGTAAAGGTGGATTCTTTGTTACTAGTCACATGTTATGCACACCACGTATTTGATGAATTGCTTGTTAGAGTAGTAGTTGCAAATACTTCTCTTGCTTGCCTTCCTCTTCTTATTGTGTGATTGATTTGTGGTAGAATCCTTGTGTATTGGGTAACATCTTGCATAAGTATTCGGGTTTTGTCTTTGACACGAGAGTGCGAACATTGGCTTTGACGCGAGAGCGCGGACCAACCTTAGTAACTAGGTGAACCTTGCACCATCGATCTCCCAACTATCCTACTACACTTATGAGCCTGACCTGACCCTATTCTTTCCTTGTTTGATTTCTTCGTCATCTTAGTCATTGTTCCCTTAGTTAGTTGAATCCTTTAGCCTTAGTTGTTATCCTTAGCTTAGTCCTAGTCATAGTTTTATCCCCCTTCCTATCGTTTTAGATTAGTTTAGCTTTGAGACCTAGTCAAGTCTTTAGGTGAAACTTAGTCGAAACCAACTTTACCGTCCTCATGGACTCCACCCGACTTACCCTATCTACGAGTTAGGAATAGTTGCTTTTTATTTGTTGGCGGGGACCCACGGCAAATCCCTCCCATCAGGGCACGAATGAAAGATAGTGTTCTCAGGCCTGAAATCGTGGTGAAAAGAATTGTGATGGATGCTAGAAGTAGAATCAAAATCAACTCAAAGGATGATCTCATGAATGAAGATATAGATTGCCTTCTAAAAATGGGCTATAGTTGTTAGTCCTGATTTTTAAGCCTTTGGCTTCTTTTTGTATACCATATCGTATGTACAGAATATGGCCTTCACTGTATTAATATTTTGAGGAATGCTATCTTACATTTCACCAAAAAAAAGTTCATGGTGCTAATATAAACTGAACCTATGACGAGAAATTCATAGTGTTGACCAATATTGAAACCGTAACGTAAAGTTCACATTGTTTTATAAATTTTCGCTTTGTGTGTAGCGAATACTATTTTTGAGTATAAAAATTAAGAATAAATTTGATGTTTATTCATGAATATTAGCAAAATATGAGATACTCTTAAAAGTTGATATTCGTATCACAAAAATGTACACCATTTCCTGAATTGAATGGTATATCATATTTTGACGACGGAATACTCGTATATTTTATCTTTCATACAAATTATGTAGGCGTGGAGACAAATTATTTTGATGACGGTTTAAAGAAATTATGCGATGTCTCGTATCCGCATGTCATGGTTGAGCAAATTAACGCGATATTAAAATCGTGAGTCTCGTATAGTTGATTAATAATCATTTTTCCTGGTAACGGATATGGCATGAATAAAAGTTTAACAACCATTATTTCGTGATACGAATATGGCATTGAATACAATATTAATTAAGTGATGAAAATTATGTTACCAGTCAGTGTAAGAAGGTGAATATTTTAAATATGTGTTTGTTTAAAAACACTGATATTTTTAACGGAAATGCTATAGTAAAGATCACAATATCTTGTGAAGACAATGTGATAATGCGACCATGTATTTATATGGTGAAATAAATGATCAGTTGATTATGATCAATTATTATTGTTGTTGTTGTTGTTGTTGTTGTTGTTGTTGTTGTTGTTGTTGTTGTTATTATTATTATTATATATTTTTTTTTTGAAAATATGAACTTATTATTATTATTATTTTTTTAATTATAAAACGGATTTTGCATTAACACCAAAACAAATTACAAGAGGTTAGAGAGGAGCCTAGATACTATATGGGCCCCCATGTTTTATTATTATTAATTTTTTTTTTTTTTTTTATTGTTTTATTTTTAATTATGAAACGGAACTTGTATTAAACACCAGAACAAATTACAAGAAGTTAGAGGGAAGCCGAGATACTATCTGGGCCCCCACTCCCTTAGCAATCGCAAAGCTAATTCTAGTGAAATTATTATTATTATTATTATTATTATTATTATTATTATTATTATTATAATTATAATTATAATTATTATTATTATTATTATTATTATTATTATATATATATATTTTTTTTTTTTTGCAAGAAAAGATATCATTTCATTCGAATTTGAGTGAAATTACAAATTTTGATGCAAAAAGACTATCACACAATCATGCCAAAACATGTAAAGCTCCTAAATGTGACTTTTTCCTATCAAACTTAGCATTAGACTCATTACAGAATCGGACAGCTACTTGGAATTTGATCCGTGATACTAAAGACTCAATACTTGACTCCTTAGCTGTAAATATCCGCTTGTTTCTCTCCTTCCAAAACAATGCCACCACTGCTGCAATGCTTACTTGCATCCAGGGACTCTTCTAGTGCTTCCTTTTGAATGAAGAAGCCATCCATTTCAGTATATCGCTGAGTTTTAGACTCTGAGTATCCACTTCCATCCAATTGCTTATCTCTATCCAAACTTGTTTAGAAAAAGAACAAGCAAAGAAAAGGTGGTTGTGAGTTTCCTGATCAGCCAAGCAAAGACTGCATATGTTTGCTAGCTGGAATCCCCTTTTACTAAACTGATCCAACGTTGGCAGTTGTCCCTGAATTGCCAAGGATAAAAAGATCTTATGGCTAGGAATAACCCTCTCATTATCAATATTTCAGCTCACACATCTTTCTATCCCATGGCCTGAAAAACTGGTACAGTTTAGACACCTGAAACTTCTTAGATGCACATATCTGAAGCATCTCCTGAGCTTTAGTAACTGAACCTGCAATGTCAACTAACTTATCTCTTACTTTCAAAATTCCTTTTATGCCCGCTGAGAAGAATTCCTTAGACTCAACTGTCCAGATAGACACTTTATTAAACATGTATTCATTACACCACTTCATCCAAAGGCTTTTCCCCTCACCTGAGAATTGCCATAACCACTTTGATATTAAAGCAGCATTTCAGGCTTCAACATCCTTAATATTGAATCCACCAGCATTCAAGGGAGTGCAAATCCCCTTCCATTTTTTAAACACTAATCTTCTATCTCCCTCCTTGATACCCCAATAGAAATCCTTACAAATCTTGTTAATGATTTTCAGAATAGTTTTTGGTAATAGTACACCTGAACACCAGTAATTTTCCAAACCAAAAATTACTGAATTAATAAGCTGCGCCTTGCCTGCATAGGACAACAGTTGAGCAGTTCAATGATGGAACAGATTTTGGATCTTCAAAATAAGGCCTTCAAACATAGCCACTATCAGCCTGCCTTCAGCTAGAGGTATTCCTAAGTACCTGAATGGGAGAGTGCCTATAGAGAAGCCAGTTACATTCACAATATCCATCTGAACAGCAGATTGAACCCCCGAAAGTGTATGCAGATTTTATCAACATTAGCATAAACACCAGAAAGCTGCGCAAACCTGTCTAGGGTGAACTTAACTACCTGAACAAAAGGGACAGCCCCTCTTGTGAGGATCATAAGATCATCCGCAAACACTAAATGTGTAAGGTTTACTCTGCAACACTTAGGATGATAGGAAACCTGATTCATTTTACAACTCTGTCTCAAATAGATAGACAGTATTTCCATACTCAGAACAAATAGGTAAGGGGATAATGAATCCCCTTGCCTAATCCCACTCTTACCCTGCATAAACCCCTGTACACTCCCATTAATTATTATTTTATTTTATTTTAATTATTTTTTTTTGCAAGAAAATTATATCTCATTCCATTAAAGAGATAATATCTTACAAAAAGAGCTAGCCACTAAGAATCATAGAGACACCAAAACCCCTAAAACAACTTCCAAACTAACTCAAAAGTATACTATCAAGTCGAATTCCCCTTCTACGCAATCTAATATCTACTTCGAATTTAATTTGCTGTAAAATACTATGATGAGACCAGACCGTACTAGAAAATAATCTGCTGTTACGTTCTTGCCATATGTTGTACACCGCTGCCCCTATACAACTACTATACCAGCTGCTTTTCCAATGCCGTCTTGCATTTTTCCGCACCACCCAGTTTAATTCCACATTCAAACTACAACTCCTACCTGTGACTTGCATCCAACATAACAGATTTTGCCATATCGAGCTGGAGAAAGGACAATGAAAAAATAAATGCTGATGCGATTACTCATTTTGCTGACACAAAACACACCTACTTGCCATATACATGCCCCTCTTTTGCCATATTATTCTTCGTTGATCTGCCATAGCAAGAATAAAACAATGCTTGGGAATAATAGGCTTCCTATGCATACATGCCATCCAAGGAACCGTAGGTAATTGCATTCGGAACCAGTCATATGCAATACTAATCTTGTACTGCCCCTTATAGCTCCAGCCTTTGCATAATTCCATCGCCTTCTCTATACCACCCACTCCTCCTATCATCTCATCTCTAACCTTCAGCGTGCTTTTAAATGTGGCAGTATACCTCTTCTGCTTTTGAATATGCCAGAAGTCAGCATTCCTCAACGCATACTCTTTGTGTCACTTGACCCAAACCCCCTCCTGATCAGTTAGCAACTTCCAAATCCACTGCCCAATCATGGCTTTGTTACACAAAGTCAGGTCCTTAATGTCAAAACCACCTTCTCCCCAAGGCTTACAAAAGCTATTCCAACTTATACACCATTTGCTGCCCTCCTCTTTCACCAGTCCAAAAGTAATTTTTACAGATTTGGCCAATTTTCTTAGCAACATTGACAGGGAAGAGGGTATTGGCAGACCAGTAATTAGTGAGACCAAATACTACTGGATTAAGCAGTTGTACCCGACCAACATATGTCAATAAATTCGAGGACCAACTAGCAACATTAGTTTGAATTTTGTTAATCAGTGACCAATATTGCTCCTTCTTGTTACTTACTGAGTTAAGTGGCAATCCTAGGTATCGACAAGGAAAAAAACCCTGCCGAAACCCAGTATCCTTAAGTATAAGTATAAGCTCCTTAACACTCTCAGATACCCCACCAAAGAATATATGTGTCTTGTCTCTATTAGCTTGCAACCCTGATTCAGCAGCAAAACCATCCAAAGCAGTGACTACAGCCTGAACTGAAGGACTGTCTCCCCTAACAAAAATCATCAGGTCCTTAGCAAAGATCAAGTGATTAAGCTCAAGTCTACAAAATTTAGGGTGATATGAGACCATAGGTTGCTTGCTTATGTGTCTAAGTCGCCTAGAAAGAACCTCCTTATTGAGTACAAACAAGTAGGGCGAGAGAGGGTCACCTTGCCTAACTCCACTCCCACCCTTAAAAAACCCCTGTGACATACCATTGATTCTAAGGGAAAACCAAGATCCTGTTATGCACTTCATAATCCAACTAGTGAATATAGGAGGAAAATGAAACGCCCTCAACTAGGGGTGTTCACCGGTCCAAACCCGAACCGGACCGGTTTGACACGCGGACCGGAAACCCAAAAAAACCAAACCCGCGGACCGGACCGGTTAACAAAGAAACCCGGACCGGATCCTCTTAAGACCGGACCGGACCGTAAAAATACACTAAATTTGATTTTTTTTTAAAGTGTGGACCGGACCGGGGCCCGCTTACCAACTTTTTTTGGACCTGGAAACCGGACCGGTACGTGCCTCGGTCTGGACCGACCCGGACCTTACGGTCCGGTCCGGATCAATTTTTGAACACCCCTACCCTCAACATTTGCTCCAAAAAATTCCATTGTAGCGACTCAAAAGCTTTACGCTTGTCTATCTTCATCAAACACCGTGGAGTAATATATTTCCTGCCATAACTTTTAATCAGACATTCAGATAAGGTAATATTCTCGTGAATGTTGCGCCCCTCCACAAAAGCTGCATGTTCAGGTCCCACTAGTATCTACATCACTGCCTTTAGTCTATTAGTTAAGACCTTGCTAACAGACTTATAGAACACTGAGCAACAAGATATTGGTCTATAGTCAAGAACAGATTGGCAGGTTTCCTTCTTAGGCACAAGAGTAATAATGGTAGTATTAGCTTGCTTAATAAGTCTCCCTTTGAGAAAAAACTCCCATATAGCAGCACAAAAATCATCCTTTATTGTTAGCCAAGAAGCTTTAAAGAACTCCGAGGAAAACCTATCCGAACCTAGGCTCCTATCTGACCCAATGGAGAAAACAACAGCCTTAATCTCCCCTTCTGTAGGCATAGCTGTCAGCTGGTCCCATAAATCCTCCCCCACAACAGCACCCCTACCTAATATAGATGGGTACAGATAACAAGTGCTAATGTGGCGTGCCGAGTAACCCCTCATAATATTCAAGGAAATACCTAGCCACCTCCTCTAATCCTTCTCTATCATGTCCACAGCAATCAACATCACTTTCAATAATCTGCTGGTTTTACGCTCCTTTAGTTTAGCATAGAAATAACTAGTAGACTCATCCCCAAAAGCTATGTTGTCCATCTTAGATCTTTGATGCAAGATACTCATCTCTGCGTCTTTCATGGATCTATAGCTATCAATAATCTCTTTCTCCCTATCAATAAGGTCCTTAGAGAACGAATCTCTTTGTAAAGCAAGCTGACATTCCCCCAAATCCCTACCAATATCTGCAATCCTCTTACCTATGCTAGTATAGTTATTTTTATGCAATATCGTGAGAGCTATTCTAACATTCTTAAGCTTCCCAAACAGACGAAACCCTGCAGTTCCATTAATTCTTTTACCCCAAGCTTCCTTCACTATAGAGGAAAACTGAGGGTGTTAGCCCTAACAGTTAAGAAAATTGAAACCCCTCCTTCCCTTAACCCCCTCTAAAATCATGACCAGGATAGGTGAGTGGTTAGATATACCTGAATCCAAGTACTGAGCAAAAGAATTAGGAAATTGAGTAGCCCAATTCTCATTAATCAAGGCTCTATCAAGTCTAGACACCCGAGATGTTGGATCCCACTTGTTCGTCCAAGTAAACTCACATCCTTGCCCTGGCATTTTCTCTAATCTGCTGTCCAAGATACAATCATTGAACGCATCCATATCACCCTTATATGGCCTGGCCCCCCCAATTTTTTCCTGTTCAACACAAACAATGTTGAAATCCCCAAGGAAAATCCAAGTATGAACCTGCTAACTGATATGATACAAATCATCCCATAAACCTTCTATATCCTTCCCATCATTCATGCCACAGACAATAGTCATATGAAATTCCTGCCTCCTAGCAAAAATCTGAACATGACAATGTATAATTTGTGCAGTAACCAAGATAATTCTAACCCCAACGGTACTAGGGTTCCATATCAGCCATATACGACCGTTATAATGGTGCTCATAATTGCAAGTAACTCTATAACCTTTAAATGTATTTCTGATAATACTATCGCTGTTAGCTTTATTCTAGTCTCAAGGAGACCCAAGACATCAATCCTCCTATGCTTCAGGAAATTTAACACTTCCACCTGCTTTATTCTCTCATTCCCCCCACGAATATTCCAAGTTGCAATCATAGAGACTTGTCAGGAGGTTCCGGCTCCTCACCAGTAACCCCAACATCCTCAGCTAGGTCACTCTCTTGCTTCTGTAAGATAGCATACCTATTTGGTGAATAAAGTAAGGCTAATTTTTCATCCTTCTCCATAAAATCCCTTCTATCTTCGAGCAATTCCCTGGATCCCTTCGCCTTTAAGCTTAACACATTGCTTCCAAGATGCTTACTCACAAAGATAAACACAGAAACAGGTCCAGTAGGAGGAGATTGGCCTAGCCTTAGGCATCCTGAGCCGTCCTCCCTACCACCTTTCCCGTGTTCCCCCATAGTAGCAGTCTCTAGCACATGGGGTCCTGAGCCAGCGAGTAAGCCTCCAGGTTGCTCAATCTCCAGGGGTCCTGAGTGCTTTACAGCTGGGGGAACATTCAGGCTCGGAACTGCCGCAGACCCAGAGTTCTCCACTGAGGTACCACCTACCCCTGCAGAATCCTTCTTCTTTGGTGTGTAGCGAGTAAGCAGCTCCACATTCTTATCCTGCACTTGCTTCTTCTTCTCCCACTTGCAATTTCTTTGGAGGTGCCCAAGTTTCCTACATCCAACACAGTAAAATGGCAACCATTCATAGTCTATATGCTGCACAGACTTCTCACAATAAGGGGTGTTAATGATTACTAAAGTAGGAAGCTCCTCAGAGACATCAACTTCGACCATCACCCTCGCAAATGATATCTTCTCTTTGAATGTTGTGGTAGCATCAGCAAACATAGGTTTCCCCACTTTGCTTGCAATCCTACTCAGAATTAGGAGCTGTCCACAGAAAAGGATCCATGTCCGGAAGGATGATCCAGACTGGAACAATGGAAATCCTATCCATTTCTTGGGAGAAAGTAGGGCTCCAAACTTTAAAGATGATCGAATTCTGACCAAGCCTCCTAGGCCCTCCCTTAAGAATCATGTCCATAGCATCCTTACTCGGAAATCGAATCATAAACCACCCACGTTTAAAATATTGAACCACCGGTTTCCTCACATGGTTCTAGTTCTTGTCAACAAAGTCCGTCATCTTCTTGAGTGAAGGCCTAGCCCCAAGAACATTTGCCATCAAGGAGAACCTCCAAAACCCCAGCAAAAACCATAACCTCAATCTCCCTATCATCAGGTAATTGTAACAGATTTCCCCAGTCTTCCTGTTAAACCAGCTGACCTTGTCTTAGTATATCATCCGTTAGGCCTGCCATTGGCTGTACAGAGCCAAGCAAACTCTGATAGTTCTCCACAAATCCCATTGCCACCTCCTGCTGTCCAATTCTTTCCCTTCCTTGATGATTCTTGATAGTGCCTATTACTTGTTGATGTCTCATTTCCTTTAATCTAGAATGAAAATATTTCGTTGCAGAGTCATGTAAGCCAATTTGATCCATTTTAGCCCGCTGCTTCAGTATAGCTAATTCTGCCTTATTTAATTCCAGGTATTGAGACGCCAAATTTCGTTCCCTAAGTATCAACTCCTCTGAAAGGGGGGATTGCTTAAGCTTAACTTGGCAATCTTCCAAACTCTTTCCCACTTTTTGAATCCTGCTACCAATGTCAGTATAACAGTTCTTATGCAATTCTTTCATAGCGATCTTCACCCGTTTCAGTTTAATGAATAACCTGTAAGCTATTGTTCCCGTGGCCCTTGTACTCCAAGCCCTTTCCACCAGGTGGTTATAAGATGGGTGAGAAGTCCAGCATTTCAGGAAACTGAATCTTTTCCTCACTTTTATTTCATTGAAAACATCCACCAAAACTGGGGAATGATCCGACACCCCAGCAGGAAGGTAATGGACATGAGAATTAGGATAATCCTCAATCCATTTGTAGTTTACTAATGCTCTATCAAGTTTGGACCACACCCTTGTATGTGGTTCTTGGAGATTTTTCCATGTAAACTCACTTCCTTGTCCCACTAGTTCTTGCAAGTTGCAGTCCCCGATACAGGCATTAAAAGCCTCAGTATCATCCTCATCAGGCAAGTCACCCCCCACTTTTTCCATACAATTCCTAACAACATTGCAGTCCCCAAGGACAATCCATCTTTGTGTTGATATATTCAACCCCCTCAATTTCTCCCGAAGGTCTTCTCTAATACCTCCATTATTGTTTCCATACACCATTGTAACATAAAACTCACTATTTGATGCAATGTGATAAACTAAATGATAAGTGTGGTTTGTAGTGCTTATTTGTTGTGTTTGGTCTCGGCTTCTCTTGTGGAATCGCTCTTTTGAGCGGTTTTGGAGGATACTTATGCTTCTTATAGCTTGTGTTAGGTTCCTAAGGCCAATATTGGAGAAAGCGAACGTTTAAGACTCGTTTCCGACGCATTTGGAGCCAACGAAGAGAAGCGATGATTACTCGGTGGCCTAGACGAGATCCCTAACCCTTGGGACCCATTCCCGAGCCCTCGAGACCCATTCCCGAGCATCGAGAATCGATGAGAAGCCTAGGGAGAGCAAGTTGGGACCTATGAGACTATATTTGAAGCCTACAAGACCATCCCGGTCGGGAAGGACCCCATCTCGACCGAGATGAAGAAGCAAAGGAAAACGAGCTACTGGAGCTCCATCCCGGCCGGGACCAGGTCCAACGCGACCGGGACCACCTCATCTCGACCGGGATCACCTTCTTCTCGGCCGGGATGGGCCCAGTTCAGGGCTGTTTCGCTTTTCCGCCTTCCCTATTCATTATAACCCTGTAAATACCCCCCTCTTGTGTTGTTACAACATCTTATGTTATGTTAGACCTTACCCACTAAACCCTAGACTACTTTAGGTTAGATTAGCTTAGATTAGTGTAGATTAGTCCTTAATCTAGTTAGTTAATCTTGTATTAAGGGATTTCTTGAAGAATCCATTCAATCTTGACAACATTGGTGGATGTTTTGGGTGTTCTTTATATACAAGTTCTCATGTTTTCATCCTTTATAGTTTGGTATAATCCTTCTATACTCTTTTCTCTTAATCTTTATTGTTATTCAAGTTTTCATCTTTGTTTATGTTTGTTGTTCATCCTTGTTCTTCATTATGAATGTTTCTTTTGTTCTTGTGATTGTTTCTCTTGTTTGTGTTTGTTTTAGTTTAGATATGTGCGAGTAGTTGTCCCTAGGGTTAGTAGGGGGATTGGGTGTGATTAGGGATGATTAGGGTGAGATGGGTGGTACTAGATATTGTTTTTGTTGTTTCCCATTTACCTTGCACTTCACATGTTTGATGAAATGCTTGTGAGACTAGAGATGATCAATCCTTGTTTTTCTTGCTTCTTCTCTTGTATGTGTTTGTTTGGTTGGTTGGTTTGGTTCCCTCTTTAGCAGAGAGAGCGTTGTGACGATGACCCCTAGGCCGTTTAAGTAGCGAGAGCCCGATCGGAACCTAGGCTACGAAAGCATGATAGTAACCCCGTTTCCTTCTTTTTATCTCCTTGACATCCTTGAACCCGACCTAGCCCTAGTTTCTTCTTATTGATTTATTTGTTTCCTTTTGTCATTAGTTACTTGTTTAGCTTAGTCCTTAGTCGATCTTAGCCATCACCCTAGTTTAGCTTGTCTCGGACCTAGTCTTGGACCATAGCCCCCATTAGTCTAAACCCATTTCCGTCCCTGAGGATATCGATCCGACTTACCATTTGCTACGAAGCCCAGGTTAGTTGGTTTATTTTGATCAGTGGGATCCACGAAGAATCCTCCCATTAAATTGGCGCCATTGCCGGGGACGACGTAGTTTAGACTTTTGTGTGCTTAGTTTTAGACTTTGTTCTTGACTTTTGTGTTTTTTGTCCTTGTGTATCTCCGTTCTTTCATTGTGTGCTTATTTCTCTCCTCCTAGTGCCTCAAAAGCACTAGGCCACTAACGTTTGCTCAACTGCTTCTAGTGCATTCAATGAATCAAGGCAACGTTATGCATCCGAGCTACCATCAACCGTCATTGGACAACTATGGGGCAAATTGCCAAGACCCACAATTTTACCAACCATATCAACATCATCAACAATCTTATGAACCCCCTCCATATGGTTACCATGAAAGTTGTCAAGGATCATTCCAACATCCTAACAACTACCAAATACCCTCACACAACCCACAACCAAAAAATCCCCAACTTTGAGCTTTGTCAAATGATGATTCAAATGCAAAAGAGTCAACAAGAGATGATGATTCAATTGCAAAAGAGTCAACAAGAGATGATAATTCAAATGAAATAAAAGGGGCAAAGTGGAGTTCTAGGCCCAAAAAGAGGTGCAAGATGCTCGAATCAATGCACTCATGGCTCGTATCACGATGTCGGCCACTCGAGCTCCACAACGTGTTGAGGAAGGTTCATTTGGGCAAGAAGATCGGTTGTCTCCACAAGGAAATCAACCCGATTATGAGGCCACGAATGAAGAAGGGAGGGTCAACCAAGAAATTATAGTTGAGAGTTGCTTGGATGGTGAAGCTACGGGAATAATGGAGGAAGTTGAAGCTTCAAGGGTCGACCATGAGGAGGAAATTGAACATGATTGTCAAGGTAACTCTTGGGTAGCCAATGTATTTGCTATTAAATTGGATTTGTATAATTTTCATCGTGATGAACCGGATCTTGACAATCCAAAGCCAAGCCAAGACAAACCTCCTCTAGGCCATATTGACAAGGTGAGTGAAACGGAACGAAAAACTTGGGAGAAAGAGGTAGATGCCTTAGAACTTGCCTTGAATGGGAAATTGGAGGAGCCTAAAGCCTCCAATGAAGAAAACTTGATGCCTTCACCTCCTTTATTGCACTTGATTTCGAGTCATTTGTCTTGTGAGACGGTTGGTGAAGTGGATCCTTGTCGGGCGGTGGAAAAGAGTTTCACTCTTGACCTCGTAGAAGAAGCAACACCCTTAGGGTGCGATCTCCCAAGCCATAATGCCAAGCGCGACTTTAGACCACTATACCTACCGGATGGTCGTAAGATTCGTCGCTATTTTGGTTGGAAAGACCCGGAAGATCACGAGAACCCTGAGCATAATGAAGATGATCACTTCTTCCCTCCGACTTGGAAGCTTGTGATGATAGCTTGGCTCGGCCATGTGAGCCTTAACAAAGATGTTGCTAGAGCATTTGACTTACTTCTCCGAGCTCTTGGTGGCTATGGAGGCGTAGATGGTGAGAGTACCAAGTTGTAAATACCTTTCTCCTTTTCTTTGGTATTTGTATTTATATCTGTATGATTGGATAGTTTGATATTTAGGATTTTTAGGTTTGTGTGGAGTTTTTGTCCTTTGGAATTTTTCTTAAGTGATGTGAGGGAGGGATTAATGATTCTGGTTATTGAGATTTCTTGATAGGTTTGAAGTGAAGATGAAGAATTAGAAAGGATTTGGATGATAGAAGCTTTAGAGGTTGGTGGAGGAAGTCGGTTTTTGAGCTTAATACAAGCTTTTGGGGACGGGATCTTGGATCCCGAGAGTAGTACTTGTCATTTGGGTGAAGCTATCAACACTACAAGGAAGACGGTATTTAGCAATTGACAAAATCGGCCGGTAAGAGTAAAAAGCGGTCGGTAAAATCAATTACCGACCGAAATTGTAATATTTCCGACTGCCAGAATTTAGTCGAAAACTATAGTCGGAAACACAAGCCGCCGACCGTAAACTGCGGTCCGTGATTTACCGACTGAGTTTCGGTCGACAAATAGAATTGCGGTCGGTAAAAGGAGAATACGACTGAAAACTGCGGTCGGTAAACGGGTTATACCGACCGAATAATCGGTCGGCAACATCAATAATCGGTCGGTGAATTCGTTTACCGACTGCTATATGCGGTCGGTAGCACTTGCCGACCAAACCCAAACCAGATGCTCCTGGAAGACGTTTGGTCGGGAAAAATCTTCCTGCGGTCGGTAAATATTGGTTTCGGTCGGTAAATTGGATAAAAATTTAGGGGTCTAGTTTGTTCGTTGTCCTCCAATTTGCACATACAAATCTGCATTATAACCATCATACCATTCAACTCTTCCAACTCATTCAAACTACAACATCATTCACTTCAACCTTCATTCATTAACTTCATCCAATTCATTCAGAATCCAACATCTCCACAATTCATTCCCATAAAACCATTCGATATCATGGACATAGCTTTCTAAAATGTTTAACTACTTAATTAAGAGAATACTAATGAAAGTGTAAAGAGTCTAAACAACTTGGAAGAGAAATCAAAGTTTACACAACTTAAAAAAGTAATCAATTAGAGGTTCAAGCTACACTTGAAAACCGACCCCGGCTCCTCCAACTCCACCACCTCCCGAATTATCATCATTCGGATTACAGAAGTTAGTGAAGTTAAACGGATTACAGTTCTGAGTTTGTAATACCGTGTTAAGCGCTGACAT
This sequence comes from Agrostemma githago, assembly GCA_958450325.1. Taxonomy (NCBI): domain Eukaryota; kingdom Viridiplantae; phylum Streptophyta; class Magnoliopsida; order Caryophyllales; family Caryophyllaceae; genus Agrostemma; species Agrostemma githago. The sequence goes on from OY288257.1 coordinate 24,136,588, forward strand.
GAGCTGCTGTTGTTGTTGCATGAGCTCCCGGGTCTCTTCTCTAAAGCGCCTGTTCTCTTCTTTCTCCTTCTCTAAGGCTTCCAAAATTTTGTTTTGAAATTCTTCTGCCCGTTTTTCTTTTTGTACAAGAATACTGGGATGATAAGAGCACGAAGCATTCCCCTTATTATGTGCAGGGGGTGAAGTACAATGGGCCGGCGGATCCCACTTCGTATACGTGGCCCTCCTTGAAGCCCTCGGCCACTTCAAACCAAAGTTCGTCGTCCTCTTTTTCTTTCCCCTCCTCCTCGTTCTTTTTCTTGAGCTCTATAAATAGTTGCTATTAGCAAACAGAGAAAGGTAATGTTTAGGAACAAGTTATAACTAATTTATTAAGGAATTTTAAGATAAACTCAATAATTAACTAAATTAACACTTACAAATGTAGCCTTTGCCTTCTGACTAGTAAAAACCCTTTTACCGTCGACGTCCTTAGAATGTATGGCTTCTGCGAGCTCGGCCGCACTGGGCCTCCCACCATCCAGTTGCTCCATCTAAAAAGACAAATTAAAACTTACTCTGCATAAACTTGGATCAATTATTACTATCATCTTCAAAAAAATATTAATAAAAACATTATGGAACATTTTAATATATTTTGTCATTATCAGCCTGGAAGCATGTTTAGTTGCCTTGATCGACCCCCCGTTGTGTGTAGGGCCAGGCTGAGCACAAGCTTTATTCGCCGCCGCTGTCCTAGATTTCTTCTGAAAAGCCTTTGTCTTCCGTCTCTCCAACAAGTCCTTGTACAGTTGCGTCACCATCCACCCCGGGCAGTCCTTGTTCTTGCCATTCTTTAGTTCACAGATGTCGTTGACGGTGCCCTTTAACCATTTACGTGCTTCGACGTCGTATCTCTCTCTAACTTGCTCTTCATCCTCGGGCTTCCATGAGCAGTAGCCCTGACATTGTGATCGATCATAATTTAATAATTACATATTAAGAAAAAATTCAAATAACAATTAAAAGTGCATATAACTATATATATATATATATATATATATATATATATATATATATATATATATATATATATATATATATATATATATATATATATATATATATATATATATATATATATATATATATATATATATATATATATATATATATATATATATATATATAGTTAGCAATATACTCATATAAAATAAAGTGAATGTATACCCTAAAATTGTCGAACCATTTACCTTTGATCGTCTTCGGGGTCTCCCGGTAGTTCATATGCGGTCATGGTAGAAACCCTTGAATGACTTTGTTACTCGTCTTACCACAGCGGAGTCATCAAACCTTATTCAACACAAATGCAACAAATTATATTTTTGTATAAAAAAAAATTATATACTACATCTACTTCGATAATGATAGAATAAGCAATACCATCTCCCTCTGGGTTCTATCGCAATTATGGGCAGATTTTCCTGTTGTTGTTGTTGTTGTTGTTGTTGTTGTTATTGTTGTTGTTGTTGTTGTTGTTGTTGTTGTTGTTGTTGTTGTTGTTGTTGTTGTTGTTGTTCCTCCTGCTCCTCCTCATGCTCGTCGGGTTCCACCGGTGGTCCACGTCCACGTCCGCGTCCACGTCCAACCATCTTTCAAATATGATCTTTTGAATGACAAAACAAACAAACATATGCAAATAACACTTACCAAATGCAATCCAAGAAAACATTTAACAAATAATATCACCTTGCCTAAAACCAAACAAACATATACAAATAACTGCATTTATCCTTGAGTGTTGATCGACAACTATTTCATTGACTAAACAAATACAAGTTAGCAATCATCGTCGTCATGATCATCGTCTTGTTCTTGTTCTTCTTCTTCTTCTTCCTCATCCTCCTCCTCCTCCTCAAACTCATCTTCAAATTCCTCCTCCTCATCAATGTTATCATCTTCGACAACCACATCATCACCCATCTCATTCATCTCTTCCATGTCCTCCCCTTCACTAAAACTTTCTAAGACGTCATCGTCGACAAGTCTAGATAATAATGAAGTACTACTCACGTCTTCTTGAAATACCGTGACATCCACTGGTGCATTAAATTGTGACTTTGCCCGACCCTTAAAAAAAGCCCACCAATGATCTATATCCTTCTTCGGGTTTGGGTATGGAGCATAATAAACTTGACTAGCTTGATGGGCAAGTACAAAAGGATCATATTTACCATATTTCCTCCTACTATTAACTTCTACTAGTTTATAAAGGCCATGAACACTTGTACCGTTTGTGGAATTATCCATCCATGAACACTTGAACACGATTGCATTATAAATTCTCTTCTCCCCACAATACCTCAACTCAATAATTTCCTGTAAAGTGTCGTAGTAATCGTTTCCTTCAACATTAGTTATGCAAACCCCGTAATTTATGGTAGCTCTGTTTTTCCCATATTTCTGTGTGTGGAAATTAAACCCATTAATCATATATCTTTGCTAAGTGTTTACTTCTTTAGAAGGACCAAATGCTAAGGCTTGAATCACATCATCTTTGACATTCATCTCAGTTACCTAATTGCGTAGTAGAGTGTTAGTGCATATGTGACGTGCTCAAACTTTATTTCATTCTAATATGTCAATACTGAGACTTACATATCCTTTAAACCAATTTGGAAACAACTTCTCATATGTAGTCCAAACTTCATCCATTTTTGCTCGTGGATGTTGCTCCATAATGAACTTTTCAAATAAGCTGTAATTATCCAGTTTAGTCGTGACATCTACATCTCTTAATTTTAAAATAAATAAGTAAGTTGTTACTATTTACGTACCGTTCATATTCTCCTAGTAGTTCACAATTTGATAATGCGTAAAGATGGGCACGATCGAACTCTTGTTCGTCATTACAAAAGGGAATTTTTAGTAGGAGATGAACAGTCAGGCGATTTGAGGCGCTTGATCCTGCGATCTGTGACACAAATTTCTGGCATCAATGGCAAGGAATTCTGCGTCCAAATCCGCACACTGACGTAACATTACGATGAGGAAGGAGATGATTAACAAGGAGAATAAGCAACAATCTACAAAATCAGGTAACGCTGAGAATGCTAAGGATAAAACTTTGAGCCCCAGGAAACCGAACGATGAGGAGGCTAGGAAATATGGAAATATTAACGACATAATGGGCATCCCCGCCTTCAACCTGGATGATGATGAAGGTGACATAGAGAAACCTGAATGCCCGGACAAGGAGGGGGATGGGGAATGGTTCAAAGTGCACGGCAAGGCTATTGAAAAGATTATTGACGATGATCCTAAACCGCTTCTCCAATTACTTGAAGAGGACGTTCATGATGGACTTGAGTACTGGAAGCAAGCGGTTTATGGTTTTGTTATAGGCGCAAATCCCCCTGCGACGGTTTTGGAAGGCTTCATCCGTAGGATCTGGTCTAAGCATACTATTGATACTATATCGTTCCTACCGAATGAGGTGTTCTTAGTTCGATTCAAAACCAAAGAGGCTCACGATCAAGTTCTGAAGGCTGGCCACTATCTTTTCGATAGTAAACCAGTCATAATTAAGCCATGGAATGAAAATGTTCAACTTGAAAAGGAGGAGGTGAAAGCGTTGCCAGCATGGGTTCGTCTACATAAACTCCCCTTGAAATTCTGGGGACAAAGTTTACCGAAGATAGCCTCTTTGATTGGAGAGTATATTAAGAATGATGTTGCAACTGATATGAAAACGAGACTGGGATACGCTAGAGTAATGGTGGAATTGCAGATTGATCAAAAGTTTCCATCAAGCATCCAATTTATGGATGAGAAGCAGCAGATTATTGAGATTGATGTGGAGTATGAATGGAGACCTATTACATGTAAAAAGTGTAAGAGATTGGGACACGTCCAGGAGAACTGCAGAGGAGTGACTAAGCAAAAAGAGACACAGACTAATACAGAGAAACCAAAACAAAATCTTGTTTGGCGTAAAGTAGAGAAGAATCCATCAAAACAATCAGAAAATGCTGGGCAACCACTGGAATTACATAATGATAATGCTTTTCCGAAGCTACTAGTTTCAAGGTCAGTGGGTGTCAGCCTTCAGAATACTCCACTGAATAATGAAGGAAATGTGTCACAACCTTATACTAATGCTCTGAACCAGGGGGCCATTGACATGGGAGAGAATGGGATCTTAAACTCTATCCAAATTACATGATGAAGTTTGGCTATTGGAACATTAGAGGTATGAACAGAAGAAATAAACAGCAGGTTATCAATAAATTTATGCTAAACAATAATGTTTGTATTTTTAGTTTGATTGAGACTAAGGTCAAACCAAATAAAGTACAGAATGCTAGAGCATACTTCAGTAACTGGAGTATTACGACTAATTCCTCCCTTCATCCAGGGGGAAGAATTTGGGTCTTGTGGCAACCGGTGTTGTGTGAACCCCGATTTATGGAATATCATGAGCAGTTCATTCATATGCAGGTGAAGGATAGAGCTAGCAATAAAGCTTTTAACTTAACCTACGTTTATGCTTTCAATGATAAGACTGATAGAGAACCTTTGTGGGAAGCCCTAAGGAGACTTGCTGACCAGAATCAGAGGCCATGGGTTATTGGCGGTGATTTCAACAGTGTGATTGACCCTATTGAAAGGGTTGGTGGGTCCTTCAATAGGGCTGAGGCAGAACCATTCCAGGACTGCATTAATTACTGCGAGCTGTTGGATTCTCCTGCCTTGGGATCCTTCTACACTTGGAACAACAAGCAGTGCCCGGAGGATACAATATATATCAGGCTGGACAGAATGCTCGTGAATGATCTATGGATGGAGGAATACCCTGATATGGTGGCACACTTCCTCCCTGAAGGACATTTCGATCATACACCGTGTATTATGCAAGGGCAGGATTATGATGCTCGAAGGAAAAGACCCTTTAAATACTTTAATATGTGGAGTCAAGCGAGTAACTTCATCGAGGTGGTGACTCAGACTTGGGACAATAATATAGAGGGGACTCACATGTTCACCCTAGCAAAAAAGCTCAAAGCTCTCAAGCCTGCTCTCAAAAATCTGAACAGGAACACATTCCCCGATGTTGACAGAAGGACGGAGGTGGCCCTTACCAATCTCCACCTGATTCAGAAGGAATTGGGAATCAATCCTGATGACCCAAATCTTGTAAGACGGGAATGTGATGCCAGAAGACAATACAGTGAGCTTGCCAATGCACAACTAGAATTCTTAAAGCAGAAAGCAAAAATTAGATGGGATGTTGAGGGTGATACTAATACTGCTTACTTCCATGGAGTTTTAAAAACTAAACAGAGAAGGAACCAAGTACTTCAAATCGAAGATCACAATGGTATTATTAAGACTGATACCTATGACATTCAAAAAAGCTTCACTGATTACTACGAAGGACTACTGGGGGTCAGCTCACGCACCACTCCAGTCAGTAAAAAGATCGTTCATATGGGGAAACATTGTGATGCGGGTCATGCTCTAAAACTATTGACACCGGTGTCGGATTCTGAAATCAAAGATACAGTTTTTAGCTTCCCTAGTGAGAAAGCTCCCGGGCCGGATGGTTACACGAGCAAATTCTTTAAAGACAGTTGGGATATTGTTGGCAAGGAGGTATGCAACGCTGTTCAGGAATTTTTCACCAAAGGGAAGCTGCTAAAGCAACTAAACTCAACGAACATTACTCTGATCCCTAAGGTGAGCCACCCTCAATCGGTAACTCAATTCAGGCCGATTGCGTGCTGTAACGTCGTTTACAAATGCATCTCAAAAATATTATGTGCTAGATTGGCCCAAGTGCTTCCAGACATTATTTCCCCTACACAAGGGGGCTTTGTTCATGGACGGAACATAATGGATAACATACTTATTTGCCAAGATTTAGTTAAATTGTATGGCAGAAGTTCAGTATCCCCAAGATGCATCTTCAAATTGGACCTTCAAAAGGCCTACGACTCTGTAGAGTGGGATTTCTTGTTTCAAATGATGAATGAACTTCAATTCCCTCCAGAATTCATCAACCTGATTAGAGAATGTGTTACTTCAGCCTCGTATTCACTTAGCTTGAACGAGGATTATTTTGGATTGTTCCATGGGAAACGCGGACTTCGACAAGGTGATCCCTTATCACCCTTGTTATTTACTATATGTATGGAGTATTTATCACGATTACAATCCTATACTACCTCCAACATGGATTATAAATTCCATCCACTGTGCAAAGACCTACAACTTAGTAGCCTTATGTTTGCGGACGATCTCCTACTATTCTGCAAAGGTGAGGTGAAGTCTATTATGATTCTCCTTCGGACGTTTGCAACCTTCTCTCAATCCTCCGGGCTGCGACTTAGCAAAGGGAAGTCGAATGTATTCTTTAATGGAGTCCCTGAGGATGTACGGAAAGACATTGTTCGAGTATCGGGCTGCACTGAAGGTAGATTACCGTTTAAATACTTAGGAGTGCCCATTAAACCTGCAAAACTCGCGATTAAAGATAGCCAACCTATCATTGATAATGTGTTAGAGAAAATTCGAGTTATGGGACAAAGAAGTTTTCCTATGCTGGTCGTCTTGTCCTTGTAAAGGCTGTTTTTAAGACACCATCGTCATATTGGGCCTCGATTTTTGTGCTGCCTAAAGCGGTGATTTTGAGAATTGAAGCAATGTGTAGGAATTATCTTTGGGATGGGGGCACCGAGTACACCAAAACGCCGACAGTAGCCTGGTCCAAGATTTGCAATCATAAGAAGAAGGGTGGACTGGGGCTCAAAAACGACCTGATTTGGAATAAAGCTGCAATTGGTAAGCTGGTTTGGTGGGTGAAGGAACGGACGGATAAATTATGGGTGAAATGGGTCCATTCTATCTACTTAAAAGGGAGACGATGGGAGGATTATAACCCGCCTACTGATGCAAATTGGATGTGGATGAAGATATGTAAGTTGCGAAGAGAATTTGAACCTGCTTATGATCAGAATGAATGGATTAATGCACCGGGAAGAGGATACACTATATCGAAAGGTTACGAATGGCTCCAAATACCTGTTCAAGATGTGGAATGGTGTCATTTAGTTTGGAATAAATGGACTGTTCCGAAACATAGTTTTCTTGCGTGGCTGGTTCACCACCGAGGCCTCAACATGAAGGACAGACTGCTCAAGATAAGACTGATTGGTGATGACCGCTGCTGTTTATGTAACCATGAGGAAGAAACGATATACACCATATTTTCTTCACCTGTCCGTACAGCAGGAGGACTCTGGAAAGGATCCGAAGTTGGTTAAAGGTGCAGATTCCGGATAACGATTTGCTCCCATGGCGTATAAATAGAAGGGATTCGAGGATGCAGGTGGGCATTATAAATAGCACGATTAATGCAGCTATGTATCACGTATGGATGCAAAGGAACAATAGCAGGCTGAACCATACTCTCCTTCATCCAAATCGGTGTGCTGAAGTGGTTCTACAGGATGTTCAAGGAAGAGTTCAGAATCAGATTAAAGGATCCCTGAGTTCTAGAGATAGGAATTGGCTAAGGAGGATTATGGATTACTAGAATGTATCTTGGTTGTAGATTGTTATGTGGAGTTATATTGCACTCTGATATCTGTATGATTGACGTGTGATTAATAATATTTACACTTTACCAAAAAAAAAATCTTGTTCGTCCAAGTATCTTTGTTTTGGTTTAGCAAGTGCTCTACCTTTGTGTTGTCGAAAGAGCTCGGGTAAAGATGAATCATTTTCATCTCCCGTGCCCACATCCAAATCCTTAGCCTTTGTATCTACGTGGTCTTCAAAGTATAGAGAACAGAAATTTGATATTTCTTCAGTTAAGAAAGCATTGCAAATTGAACCTTCCACACGTGCTTTATTACCCACTTTTTTTTTTCAAATGATTAAGAAACCTGCATTTTGATATAGTGTTCAGTATTTTCACAATTATAATGATATAATGATTAAGAAACATTAATAAGTTGAGTATTTTCACAATTATACCTCTCAAAAGGGTACATCCACCTATATTGTACTGGGCCACCAACCCTTGCTTCATAAGGCAAATGTATTGGTAAGTGCTCCATTCAATTGAAGAACGATGGTGGAAACACTTTCTCAAGTTTTCAGAGGATCTCCGCAATATCATTCTCCAGCCGCTCTACATTTTGGGTTGTAAGGCTTGAGACACACAAATCACGAAAAAATTAGCTGATCTCGGTAATTGAATTCCACACATTAGTTGGCAACAAGTGTTTCAAAGCAACGGGTAATAGCCGTTCCATGAACACATGGCAATCGTGGCTCTTCATACAATGAAGTGTGAGACTGTGTAGGTCGACGCAGCGACCTAAATCCGATGCGTATCCATCTGGAAACCTCAAATTGCATATCCACTCACATAGTATCTTTTTTTGCAGTTTGTCAAGAGTGTAGGGAGCTTTTGGTTTGCGGTCGTCCTTGAGGTGTAGGAGACCTCTACTACATAATTTGGTCAAGTCCTTCCTTGTGTTATGGGTGTCAGCTGTTTTATTTCTATTATCCAGAACTGTATGAATTAATTGCTCAAAAAAGTTTTTTTCAATATGCATGACATCCAAATTGTGTCGAATCAACAAATGCTTTCAATAAGGTAGGTCCCATAACAAGCTCTTTTTGAACCACCCTGTTTTTATCTTTTTAAGTTCTTTGAGTTCATGATCAGTACCATCAATGATCGTCGGGTAGTCTGATATCGTCTCCCAGATTTCACATCCTGACAATGTCGGAGGTGGTTCATCATTCTCGCACTTACCCTTCCTAAAGGCAGTTTTGTTGTAACGAAATGCATGATCTAGGGGTAAGAATTGTCTGTGACAATCGAACCAACACATTTTACCTCCATGTGGAAGCCAAAACGCCTTGGTGTCTTTCATACAATGTGGACATGCAAGTTTGCCAGCAGTAGCCCACCTAGAGAGCATCCCATAAGCCAGAAAATCGTTGATGGTCCATAGGATACATGCTTTCAGCCGAAAATTTTGTTTCCTGGACACATCATAGGTGAGCACTCCCGTGTCCCACAACTCTTTCAATTCATCAATAAGAAGTTGCATGTATATGTCCAAGTTTTTCTTAGGATTTTTTGGCCCGGAAACGATCAAAGATAGAAACATAAATTGTTTTTTCATGCATAATCCAGGGGGTAGATTATAAGGAGTGAGAATCACCGGCCAACATGAGTACGACTTACCAAATTGACCGTATGGTGTAAAACCATCTGTGCAGAGTCCAAGTCTAACATTACGAGGCTCACTAGCAAACTCCGGAAACATATAATCTAGATGCTTCCAAGCCTCACTGTCACTTGGATGAGCCATGGTCCCTGGTACACGTGGATTTTCAATATGTCATCTCATTTCTTTTGCAATGTTCCTGGTTGCATATAAACGTTGCAACCTTGGTACTACGGGGAGATAGGTTAGGACTTTGAAAGGTATGTCTGCCCCAGTAAAAGTTTTCTTCTTGTACCTATCTTTTCCACACTTTTTACATTTGTCAAGCATGGAATCTTCTTTCCAAAATAGCATGCATCCGTCCTGACATGAATGGATCCTATGATGGGGCATTTGAAGGCCCCTAAGCAGCTTTTTAGTGTCATAAAATGTGCGAGTCATCAGATTATCTCGTGGAATCATATCCTCAATCAAAGCAGCTATCTTATCTAAACTTCTTTCCGGTAGGTTGTCCTCACATTTAATGTTAATCATCCTAGAAGCTACTTCTAGCAATGATGAATCACATCCACGATACAGAGGTTTCTCGGCGGCCTCTAACATTTCAAAAAATTATTTCAGATCAGGGTGGGGGCTTTCTTCTTCACCCAAAGGAGAATCCTTAACACGGCCGAACATTATGTCTCCAAATGCATCTACTATCATCTCCCGATAAGGTTGGTCGATGAAAGCATTAGTGTTTGTTGAAGTACTAGGATTACTAATAAAAGAAAAGGATTCTCCATGGCACACCCAATTAGTATAACTAGGCGTAAACCCTTTGCTAATGAGATGCTCTTTCACCGTAAACTCATTCAAGTACTTCAAATTTTGACACTTCACACATGGACATCTAAGAATCTGATGTGTCTTGTATTCTTCTTGCTCCTTAGCGTATAGAATAAAATCATTCACCCCAAGTATAAACTCATACTTAACTTTGTTTCTATCGTCTACCCTTTCGTACATCCATTTTCTTTCGGTATTCGTCATTATTAGATTTTCTATAAGAGGAACGAAAACTTATTTAAATAACATATAAAAATGGAGTAAATAACAAAGAAATAACCATGAGTTTACTCTCGTTAGTTCAAAAACAATAATCGAATATAATTAGAGTAGGGGTTGATAAGTTTACTCTAATTAGACAATTTGAACTCCCATGATCCCATCTCATTCGTACCCCTTCATTATTTAATTAAGTTTTCACATCTAACCTTAGTTTAATATATAAACTTAAATTCTTAGTATTCTTTATTGAATTTGATCGAGTCATATTACACCATATTATATCTAGTTGGCCTAAAAACATTTGACAAATAAGAGGTTAATGCCTAAAAACTATACCAAACTACGAAGATAAAAAAAGGGGAAGAATAATAAAGGCAGGCGAGATGAGAGGAGATCAAATAGAACGGAGGAAGTATATATTATGCCCATGCATTCCTCAAATTTCATATACATCCAAATCCCATACATTTTCTAATGCAAACCATGATCTCAAACAACTCTAACCTAAAACCAATCAACCTTACAAATTTCAAGAATTATTGGTGGATTAATTTAACCTTAGCCTTACCAATCAACCTTACAAACCAAACAAGAATACTAATTGGGTAATCCAATCAACATTGAATATATTCTTAAGACTAATTATACTAAACAATTTTCCAATCAAGAATACTAATTGGGTAATCCAATCAAGAATACTAATTGGGTAATCCAATGAAGAATTTTTCAAAGGGTAAGTACTATAGGGAGAGCTATACTAATTGAACCAATTTTTCATCTAAATACTATGGGGAGAGCTATACTAATCTAACTAAACTATACTAAACAATTTTTCATCTAATTTAACCCTAAATTAAACTAAATTTCAATTTTACCCTAAATCTAATTTAACCCTAATCTAACAAACAAGTTTCATCTAAATTACACTAACCTAAATACACTAGTCTAAACTACAATTGACACATTATTCCAACCAAATCTCTCAAACCCTAATTATTTTTTCATTTGGCCATACATACACCCACACCCATGGCCTATGAAGAAAAAAAATGGAAATTATTCAAAAGAGAAAGCTCATCAACAAATCATAAATCATCATCTCATCAATACATAGATTCATCATTATTGAGAAGTTATTCACATAAAAACAATATTAATTATAATAATAATATTTCTCCAAATTTCCTTAGAAGTTATTCACAAAAATCCTCATCAAATAAACTTAGTAGAAGCTCATCTTTAAAGAGTTCATGCCCTTCATCCCCTACACTTAGAAGAAGCAACTCAACCAAAATTAATACTAATAAATCCAAATAATAATAATAATAATAATCTTATGAGAAGTTTTTCTAAGAAAAGCAATGCATTTGGCAAGTAATGCACCAATTTGGCTAAGGAACCTATTTACACTAACCTAATAAGTTTCACCCTAAATCTAATTTAACCCTAGTTTCTACACTAACCTAAATTAAACAAGTTTTATCTAAATTTAATCCTAAATTCATCAAACACTTGGATTAACAACAATAATAAACCAAATATAAACAAAATCAAACAAAAAAATTGAGTTAGAATTCATACCTAGGTTGAAATTGGGGATTTTGGGGAGGATGGGTAAGATAATCTGGCAAAGGGCGGAACGGCGGCGGTGCGGGGAGAATCTCCCCCTCCCATTTAAGCCCTAACCCACCACTTTATACCCCCTCCCAACCTCCCTACTCACCTTAGCCTCTATCATTTGACCCCTACACTTCATATATACACCTTCTCATCTCTATACACTTCATCTCATCTTCTCATCGCTATACACCGAGTTTAACCTCAAATCCCAACCTCATTACACCTATGCAAGCCCGATACTTGAGATTACATAGAGGAAGAAGAGGAATATTGATGAAGACAAGCAAATGTGCCGATAACGATCATTGAGACGATGGAGTTGATTGAGTTGCTAACCGCTTGGTAAGGCGACTCTCCTTCTTTTCCGTCTTTTGTTTGCGTAGTCTTTCTTCGTTTGCTCCCCCTTCCGTTTTATCATTTTGGTGTCATGGTGGCCCTCGGGGCCTTTGTGGTTATCGCTCCCGATTCTCGATGACGTGACTACATCGAGAGTCATTTGAAAAATCCAAATTGACAAGTTCTTTTCACCTTTTCTTTGTTTTTATTTCCTTTTCGTTGAATTTAATCGGATTTAGGGGGAATCCGGCTAGGTGACTTGATTACACCTAGTCCTCTTCTCCCATTTCCTTTTATTTTCTTCTTTTTATTTCTTCCCCCATCCATATCTTTTCTTGTCTCTGCCCTTGGTGTCTTGATTACACCCCGACCGGACACATTCTACCCCTTCTTCACTTTCATTTTTGATTTTTAGCTTTATTTTCCCATTTTCATTTTTTTTAGTGTCTCCACACACTACCGATTAAGCATGAGGACATTGCTCGGCTTAAGTGTGGGGGAGCGATATCCTAGTCTAGTTTAGTTTTATTTTCTTAGTTTTTTCGAAAAAATCTTAAAAATTCATAAAAATTTGAAAAATTTCACAAAAATCAAAAAGATTTTCCTTTGTGTCTTTTTCTTTCGTGTCTTTGTGTCGTATATTTGTCGTGTTTTGTGTGTTTTGCCTACCCATTTCCTTGTAGGTTGCTTGATCGCCGTGAGTTTTGGAAAGCTCTTGACATCCGGTAATATCCTTCTATCTCTTTCTCCATTTTCCTTTTTGTGGAGTTTGGAGGATGTTTTGTGATGGAGTATGCTCGGGTGGAGCTTGTTGGAGTTCGTGGTGGTTGATGTAGTGATTTTTTTGGAAGTTTTGGGGTGGTGCTTGTTTTGTTTGTGTGTTTGTTTTCTTTTCTCTTATTTTATTTGGTTTTGTTGTGTTTGCCTCATTTTCTCTCGTTTTTGTTGTGTCTTTGTTTTGTCTTGTTTAGTCGTGTCTAGTGTGTCAAAAGGTTTTCGAAAACCCGGTTTTGAGGCTAGTGCGCAATTGTTTACTTTCTCTTTCTAGTGTTATGAATCGAGTCTTGGACTTTAGTCTAGTAGAATGACTTTAAATCAATAGTTTCGTTGGCCCTTTATCTTGAGTCCACATGGTCTACTAGGGATTTACTACGGGATTTGCATTTTGACCATTTTGACCACCCACGGAGTGAAAAGGCCTTGGTTGCCGAGTCCCGTCTCTTAGGTGACCTTGTTCGAAATTATTTGATTAGTCCAAGTTTCCCCCTTTTTTCTACCTTCTACCCATGTCTCACAAATAAGTTGCAACTTGTTGAAATTTCTTACTTAGTTGCAAAAGAAATGGCATAGCAACTCAAAAGCCGAATGCAAAAGAAAAAATGCCAAAAGAAAACAATCTCACAAAAATATTCTCACCCTCTCAAAAATAAGCCTTTTTCCGATCGTTACCGTGAAGAGCCTACCAAAGGACCGAGTCCCCAGGAAGGAAGATAGCGGTAATGATCGATCTTCCCTCATTTTGCGACCTTACCCACCTTTTTACTTGGACTAGTATGGCCATTTTTGAGCATGGGACGAACCTCTTGGCTCATCGCTAAAGGGGGCGGGATTTCACTTTACCTATAGTGTCGACTAACTCCGTGGTTCATCCTTTTTCCATCTCGCCTATCGTCCCGTAGTACGTTCTTAGAAGGTTAGGAGGACCTAGGTAAGTTACTAACGTTTTTATTGCTTTGTTGTCATACTATTAGGGTTTTGTTCATATCGATTTGTGTTATTAGTTTGAGAACGTTGTCACTTGCCTTGAGCCCTAAAACGGTGTTTCTTTCACCGGTTTGTTGAGGGAAGCGGTATTTGTTGCTTTTTGGGTGCGACCGATTCTTTGTTTGTTTGTTTGCTTGGTTGTTTGTTTGTTTTCGTGTTCGGTTGTATCCACAGTTTTGTCGCAAGACCTCACTTGTCTTGCGGAGAGCACTTTTCCTCTAAGTGTTCTCGCGTGAGTTGAAAGGGGGTAATACCCGCTCGGTTAGTAGTCTACACTAGTACAAATAACACATTAGGTTTGTGGAAAAGGTTACGGTTGCATATAATAACCATAACCAAATGATTTTACAGGAATAGGATTTATAAATGGCTACGGTTGTATAAAAAAAACCGTAGCCAAATATAATTTGCTTCGGTTGAGTTTATAAACCGTAGCCTAATTTGGTTTTAAATGGTAACGCTTTTAATAAGAAACTGTAGCAAAATATAAAAGGTTTCAGTTTGGTTATTAACCGTAACCATAAGTGAATAAAAATGGCAACATTTGTAATTAAGGAACCGTAAGCTTTTATTGTTAACATAAACAAATTTAATTGTATATAAAAAAGTTTTCAATTTACCCAAAAAAAAATGTCCCTAAAATTTCTCACAATTTTTTATTTGTGACGGAGTTATCCTTCATTTTCTTATAACAAGTCAAATATGACACACTTACACAGAAAAAAACAAAACATTAAAAAAAGTAATGGGTTGTCTTTTCTACGTAAATGACTAGTATTTGATCCGTTTTAACAAAGTGACAGATACTTCCTTCACAAGGGATAGTAGCTGAAATTTCCTAAACTAGAATATATGTACATATTTATCGCAAAAAAATCAACTAATAATAAGTTCTTTTTCCTAAACTAGATTATAAACATAATTATACTTTTAAAACAAAAAAATACAAAATCCCTAAATACTGCGACAAATAGTACTCAAGGCAAAACCCACTATTACTTAAAACTCACCAAGTCTCTGGATTTTCCAAATAACCCCAATTCTCTACAAATTGCCAAAACCTACTCACTATATATACCCACTAAGATTCACCCTTCGAAACCCATGAACTTAATCTCGCTTCATCAACCCTAATTGCAGAACTTCAACCGATTCATTGCTTGAAAAGTATAAACCGGGAATTGCACCATCGATTGGGGATTTGGGGAGTAGTACGCTTGAAGAAATCAGTCAAATTGTGGATTCCTCGCTTCCCTTCAACATCGTGACATTCGGTAGGTTTCGTCGGAACTGATACATATATACACATATATTTATGCTTCATTCCCTTCGATTGTTAATTTTGTTGGAACTCGTGTATATGTCGTGTGTGTGTCTGTATATATATTCAGTGACATGAACTCGTATATATTTCTGTCATACTCGTTAATTTGTTCGAATTTTAGTCTTATAATGATGCATATTGTTGTTATGGTCATATATTATTCGAATTTGGCCATCTACAAAACTCGTATATATGCTTTAATTTCATCCTAATAATTTGTTATTGCTATTAATTTGTCATTGTTATTAAGTTTTCATATTGTCATAAGTAATTGGTTCAAATTAACTGATATATGTTGCTGTAATTTCTTCCGAATATTAGATTTTGCTAAACGTGTTGTTTCTTCAATCCACATCATTGTTCTTGAATGTAGTTTACATTTATTAAAGACCCATAGCAGCACTCCGAATCACTGTATTTGGAAGATGAAGCTGGTATAACAGAAAACAACCTGTCCTTGTATATCACACCTAAATCACACCCAAAGCAGCTTGATTCAACTCGAAAATAGACATACATTCCCTGGTGAATTGTGACCTTAATATACCAGTCTATAATACATTTTGTAGTAGTGAGACTTTAACAAACCTACTGAACTGAGAACACCTACGGAACTTGTCTTACAAAGTCTCTTTTCTTCTTCTTTTAGTTCGGTAGCAAACAATCACATCTTATAATAGTCTGTCACTCCTTTGCATTTGTTTGGTATGGACTTACATTTGTGGTATGAAGGGGTCAATGTGTTTGATGCAAATGCTAAAGAAAATTTCAATTTACGTGCTATGTTATTGTGTACCATAAATGATTTTTTTGCGCTCGGAAATTTATCTGGATATTCAAAGAAAAGGAAAAAATCTTGCCCGATTTGTGAAGAAGGAACCGTACCTCCACGAATCACCCACTGTAAGAAAAATGTTTATATGGGGCATTGAAATACACTAATTTGGGTGTAATTTAATTCTGTCTCGGGAAAATTGTTGAAGATGTTCCACGAGGAGTTCATGTAAACTTTTTAAAAGTAGAAAGAAGTTTGCATAGGTGGGCCCTTGAGGATATTCAACGAATTCATGCTGCAGAGGAGGTAGCAGCTGACGAGGGAGCCGGAGTGCAGATGCATGTGCTTGAAGATGCAGGGTACTGGGTGAGTTTAGATTCTGTTAAATTGTCATAATTGCTTTTAGAACTCTGTTTTTCATCTACCACGTAACACGACATCTTTGAAACTCATTCTGCGTTGATGATCATTGAACTTTTGGTATTCTGTCATTTTATTTGTTAAGTAGCTATCGATCAATTCAAATTGCGATATTTTTATTAGGGGTCCTTTGTAAATAGCTTCTGTATGTTCTAACTACGAGTAAGGGCAAAAGTATATCCTATCCTTCTCATACGAGAGTTTTTGGTGTCGTAGTTTTCAAGTTCGCCTCAGCCTGCAATGAAAAAATTCATGTTCTGCATTAGCTTTAGGTTATCTGAATACTCATTGAAGTTTCTTCTATGTTTTTTTTGTATCTTTACGATTATATCGAGTATCCTCTATGTTTTCTACTCCGTATTTGGTATGTTCGGCCGAGTTAAGCAATTTCTCATGTTATTATTTGTAGGTACACGCTGAAAACCCAGACGGACTACTCAAAATTCTTTGTTCGCCATTTGAGCAATTCAGAGCATGAACTTGGAGACGAGGGTCTGACCTTAAGATTGTCCTGTTGATAGTCATATTGTACTTCAAACATTTCCAAGTTTAAATATATGGAATTAGAAACGTTTGAATAATTTTCGCATTGAGAAGTCGATAACATCTTATAGTTAAAAATGTTTGTCCTGTGTACTGAATCGATCATATTTTTGGGTACGACTCTCTTTTATAGAGGCTAAATCAAAACTTCCGCCTAGAAGGAAACCGGGTGTTTAAAAAAGATGGTGTTTATATATATACAGTTAATTTTTTCCCTATTTCGCAATATCTAGGCCAAAATCACTCGTAACCTAAGGGCCAAACGGCGAAGGCCTAACCTGGACATTCGTATAAAAAAAATGTATTTTTTTGGTGGTTACTAAAATTTTACTAATATTAATGCATGTGAAATTATTGTAGTTTTTATTTTTATTTTTTTACTATGAAATGACTTCGGTTATTTATTATGAACCAAGGCCTTTAATATATTTTTAGCTTCGGTTATAGTAATCAACCGAAGCTTGTTATCAACCTTTGGCTTCGGTTTCTACAAACAACTGAAGCGAAAAGTACATTTTGCTACGGTTCAACTCAAATAACTGAAGCCTTTTATCAACCTTTGGTTACGGTTCCTATAAACAACTGAAGCCAAAACTTCTTTTGGGTTCGGTTCATCTTAATGACCGAAGCCTTTTACCAGCTTTTTGCTTCGGTTCATAACCGAAGCCACAACTCATAGGCTTCATGCTACGCCTTGATTTACTACGCCCATTTAACCGTAGCCATATGTCCTTTTGAACCGAAGCCACAAGTTTTTTTTGTACTAGTGCTAGTTTCTTTTAGTTTATTATTTAGTTTGTGCTTACTCGAGGGCGAGTAAGGGTTAAGTGTGGGGGAGTTGATAAGTGTGTTTGTAGTGCCTATTTCTTGTGTTTGGTCCCGGTCTCTCATGTGGAATCGTTCTTTGGAGCGGTTTTCGAGGCTACTTACGCTTCTTCTAGTTTGTTTTAGGCTTTTAAGACCAATTTTGGAGAAGTGGAACGATTCCGACTCGTTTCCGACACATTTGGAGCCAACGAAGTGAAGCGACGATCACTCGGTAGCTTAGATGACTCGATCCCGAGCCCTTGGGACCCATTCCCGAGCCCCTTAGACTCGATCCCAAGCACCGAGAATCGATGAGAAACCTATGAAGAGCAAATAGGGACCTATGAGATCATATTGGAGGCCTACACGACCCATCCCGGTCGGGATGAGGAGCAAACAAAACTGCGACTCTGACCAGCCATCCCGGTCGGGACCAACCCATCCCGGTCGGGATGAGCCCAGCACAGGCCGCATCACTTCTTTTATTCTTCTTTGCTCTTGTAACCTTATAAATACCCTCCCTTTGTATGGTTTAAGCACCATACATTACTCTACACTATTCTAAACCCTAGATAGACTCTCTTCATCCCTAGCTTAGTTTTACATTAATCTTTTGTTAATCTTAGATTAATCTTAGTAATTAGTCTTGTATTAAGGGATTTCTTGAAGAATCCAACCAAGATTGACAACCTTGGTTGATGTATTTGGGTTTTTTTATTATACAAGTTTCAATCTTTCTCCTTCTCTAGTTTGGTATAATCTTCCTCCTCTTTTCCTTTATCTTTGTTTATCATTCAAGTTTTAATCTTTGTTCATTGTTTTGTTCATTGTTCATTGTTCATTGTTCTTACTAGTTTCACTTTCATTATGAATGTTTTAATGTTTGTGTTGATTTCTCTTGTTTATGTTAATGTTTGTGTAGACATGAGTGAGTAGACTTATTGTGGGGTTAGTAGGGGGATTAAGTGTTGATTGTGATTGATTAGGGTTTGATTGTGGGTAAAGGTGAATGCTTTGTTACTAGTCACATGTTAAGCACACTATGTGTTTGTTGAATTGCTTGTTTGAGTAGTAGTGGCCATGCTTCTCATGCTTGTCTTTCTCTTCTCATTGTTAGATTGATTTGTGGTTGAATCCTTGTGTATTGGGTAACATCTTGCATTAGTATTCGGGTTTTATCTTTGACAGGAGAGTGAAGACATTGTCTTTGACGCGAGAGCGCGGACCAACCTTAGTAACTAGGTGAAGCTTACCCCCTCGATCTCCCAATTATCCTGCTACACTTATGAACCCAAACTAACCCTACTCCTTCCCAATTTGATTTCTCCATCTTGCTAATCATAGTTTCTCTAGTTTGATTGTTTCATTAGCTTAGTTGTTTCATTTAGTTCATGCTATATCTATTTCATCCATAACACTAGTTCCATCTCTTTTCACCATCATACTTAGTCAATTCTTGTTAGTCTACTTTCCTTTGTGTTGTCTTGGTAATCTAGTCTTTTTTTTGAGTAGACTATAGTCTAGACTCCTTATAACCGTCTCCGTGGATATCGACCCGACTTCCCGAGCTACGTGTTAGGTTTTGTTGGTATTACTTGTTGGTAGAGATCCACGACAAATCCTTCCCATCACCAAACAATGCATATATTGAGCATGCTCAAACAACAAAGTAATTCTAATGGAACAAGGATTCCAAATAAGCCATATTCTACCATTCAAATGACTATCATAGTTACCTTTGACAAGGTAATTAGAGAACTTAGCTCGAATAATCTTGTTTGCTTTCTTTCCTTTAATTCTTGTCTCAAGTAACCCCAAGAGATCTATACTTTTGCCCTTCATAAATTGTATTGCAGCATTCTGTTTCAGGACATCATTACGTCCCCTTATGTTCCATGAAGCTATAATCATGTGAGAATATCAGATGGTACCCTCTGCACTATAGGATCATAAGTCCCCTCATGTTCTTCCTCTAAGTCAGTCTGCAAAGCTGCAAACTTATTTGGTGAATACAGCTTCTCCAGTCTGCCAATTCCTTCATCCTCAATAATGACCTTCCCTAATTGATGGTAGGGATTTGTCACGTCCCCACCGTCAATAATATGACCGGCTAGACCTAACGGTAGTTAGGGTAAGTCGGGATCGTATCCACGGAGACGGTATTGCAAGCTTAGACTAAGTCGACCTAAGAACGAGAATAAATCACCAAACGAACACAAAGAAGACGATAAATGGTAAACTATGATGGCGGAGAGGTAAGAAGTAGACTTACAATGGATTAACTATGAGAAGAGCTAAATGGGATACTAGAGACTAACTAATCAATAAACTAGGGAATTGATGACTAACTAAGAGGAGGAAATCAAATATGGAAGGAAGTGGGGTAGGTCAGGTTCATAAGTGTAGATGGGTAATTGGGGTAAGTAAGGGTGTAGGTGTCTCCTAGTTGCTAGAGTCGGTCCGGGCTCTCGCTACGTAGACCGATGTCAAGGTAGGTCCGGGCTCTCGCTACGTAGACCAATGTCCGCACTCTCGTGACAAAGACAATCCCCTAAGACAATCACATACTAGACAAACAATGGGAAGATGAGCACAAGTATGGGAAGCATGGCCACTGCAACTCACACAAGCAATTCAACAAACACATAGAGTGCCCAATATGTGACTAACAACAAAGATTCACCCTTTTCCCTTAATCAACCCTAATCACCCATAATCTACCCCTAATGCCCCTACTAACCCCACAAGTAATCTACTCACTCATTATCAAGATGGAACTAACACAAACAAAAGAAAACAAAACAAACATCCAAACATCCATATGAACAAACAATAACAATAACAATATGTAAAGATTGAAACTTGAATAAATAACAATAAACAAGAGGAAGGAAGATTATACCAACAACAAGAAGATGAAAAGATGATAACTTGTATAAAAGAAAAACCCAAATCAACTCCAAGGTTGTCAAGCTTGGATGAATCTTCAAGTATACACTTAATACAAGAACTAATTACAATAATTAACTAAAGATTAAAGAGAGAATTAAGCTAATGAGAGGAATACTAATCTAGGGTTATTAATGTTTAATGGAGGCTTAAGAGAGTCTAGGGTTTATGGGTAATGTCTAACCTCCCATAGGAATACAAGAGGGAAGTATATATAGGGGTACAAGAATGAAAGGAGATGAAACTATGCAATTGCGGGCTGAAATGGGCTCATCCCGGTCGGGATGGACCCTTCACAGCAGCTCCTCTTTCGTGCACCTCAACCGGGACCGGTTGAGGCCATCCCGACCCGGTTGAGCCTTGTAGGCCTCCTTTAAGCTCCTTTTGGTCCCTCCTTGCCTCTCATGGGTTTCTCATCGATTCTCGGGACTCGGGATCGGGTCTCGGAGGCTCGGGATTGGGTCCCAAGGTCTCGGGGTCGAATCCAAGGCATCGCGTGATCGTTCCTTCACTTCGTTGGCTCCAAAAAGTGTATGTATTGAGTCGGAATCGCTCCAACTCTTCATGAATGGTCTCGGGAACCTGAAATAAGCTAGAGGAAGCATAAGAAGCCGATAAACCGCTCCCAAGGAGCGATTCCACAAGGAAAATGGGACCAAAAGACCCAACAATTAGGCACTACAAACTACACTAATCAACTCCCCCACACTTAACCCTTACTCGCCCTCGAGTAAGCACATACTAACTAATAAACTAGCCGAGCGGGTATTAGCGCACCCTACGCCCTTTCAACTCACGCGAGTACACTTAGAGGGAAAAGTGCACTCCGCAAGGCAAGTGGGGTCTTGCGACAAAACCGTGGATGCAACCGGACACGAAACACATAAACAAAGAAACACACAAATAAACACATAATCGGTTGCACCCAAAAGAAAACAAATACCGCTTCCCTCAAACAAGCGGTGAAAGAAGCACCGGTTTAGGACTCAAGGCAAGTGACAACGTTCCCAAGCTAGCAATACAAACCAAGATGAACTAAATCCTAATAGTATGACGATAAAGCAACAAAAACGCTGGTAACTTACCTAGATTCCTCCAAACATTCTAAGAACGTACTACGGGACGATCGGCGGGATGGAAAAAGGATGAATCACGGTGTTAGTCAACACTGTAGGTAAGTAAGACTCCGCCCCCTTTAGCGATGAGCCAAGAGGGTCGTCCCATGTTCAAAACCGCCTAACTAGTCCAAGTAAAAAAGGGGGATAATATTGCAAAGTGAGGGAAGACCGACCATTACCGCTATCATCCTTCCTAGGGAATCGGTCCTTTGGTAGGCTCTTCACGGTAATAGTCGGTAAAAGGCTTATTTTTTAGGAGTTGAAATCTTTTTGCGAGACGGTTTTCTTTTGGCATTTTTTATTTATTTTTATTTATTTTTATTTTTGCCTTGTTTGTTGCCATGCCATTTCTTTTTCTTCTTTTCTATTTTCTTTTTGGCTTTTGTGCCTTATCTTTTTGTTCATTCTTTTCTTTCTTTCTTTCATTTTCTTTCTTTTTCTTTTCTTGGCCCTTTTGGCTTGATTTGTCTTGCAAGCATTTCTTGGTGTAACAAGAAAGAGGGAATTCAACAAATTGCAATTTATTGTGTGGATATGTGTAGGAGGTAGGGTAATGGGTAAGTCGGGACGGGCCCTTCCATTCAAACCCACAAAAAGGTGGAAAAACTTGGACTAATCAAACGATCCTAAACACGGTCACCTAAGGGACGGAACTCGGCAACCAAGGCCTTTTCACACCGTGGGTGGTCATAGTGGTCAAAAGTGCAAATTCCGCAGTAAATCCCTAGTAAGCTAAGTGGACTCAAGTTAAAGGACCAACGAAATCATTGATTTAGGGTCATTCTACTAGGCTAAAGTCCAAGACTCGATTTACACTACTAGGAAGGGAAAGTAAACACTCTCACCCTAGCCTCTAAACCGGGTTTTCGAAAATCTTTTACACCCTAGACATAACTACACAACGCAAAACAAAGACACGGCGAAAACGAAAGAAAAAGAGACAAAAGACAACAAAACAAAACAAAATAAAACAAAAACACAAGGGAACAAACACCACCCCGAAATTCCATACAAGTCACCAAATCATCCACCAATATGCACAAAGCTCCACCCGAGCACACAACATCACAATCTCCTCCAAACTTCACAAGAGACAAAGGAGAAAAAAGGGATAGAGGAGGTTACCGGAGGTCTTGAAAGCTCTCCAAAGCTATCGGTGATTTAAGCAACCTATCATGAAAAAGGGAGGCACAACACACACAACACAACAAATGTACGACACAAGGACACAAAAGAAAAACACAAAAAAGAAAATCTTTTTGATTTTTTTGTGAAATTTTTTCAAGTTTTTATGTATTTTTAAGATTTTTTCAAAGAAACAACAAAAATAAAATTATCTACGATAGAATATCGCTCCCCCACACTTAAACCGAGCAATGTCCTCATGCTCAATCGTAGTGTGCGGAGAGACAAAAAGGAAAGAATAGAAACTACAGAAATAAAGCTAAAACTCAAAAATAAAATGGAGAAAAGGATAGAATGTGTCCGGCCGGGGTGTAATCAAGTCACCATGGGCCAAGACAAGAAAAGATATGGATGGGGGAAGAAATAAAAAGAAGGAAATAAAAGGAAATGGGAGGGGAGGGCAAGGTGTAATCAAGTCACCTAGCCCGGATTCCGCCTAAATCCGACTAAATCCTAAAAAAAGGGTGAAAAACTTGTAAATTTGGATTTTGAAATGGCTCTCGATGTAGTCATGTCATCGAGAGTCGGGAGCAACAACTACCAAGGCCTCGAAGGCCACCATGACAAAGGGGAAGGGGAGTTTTCAAAGGGTAACAAGCAACAAAAAGGCGGAAAAGTAAAGAAAGTTGCTTTACCAACATGCTAGCAACTCACGAACTCCATTGCCTTCAATAGTTCAATAAATGCATGTGCTTGTTGTCTTCATCGTCATCCCACTTCATGCTTGAGAAAATTGCATGGCTAGGGTAGTAAACATGGAATGGTGTGTGGGGGTGGGTTTTGGTGTGAATTTCGTTGTAAGGTGAAGAGGAAATGAAGTGATGTTATGCAAATGAGGTGTATGGGTCATATGATAGGGACAAGGAGGAGTAGGGTGGTTGGGAGGGGGTATACAATGGTCGGGTGGAGTCAAATGCCGAAGAAAAGGCACAAAGGGGAGTAGGGGATCATCCCTGTCGGGATGGATGGTCCCGATCGGGATGACACACCCGTCCCGGTCGGGATGCCATACCCTTCCCTGTCGGGAAGCACTCTTCCCGGTCAGGATGGATCTTCTTGACCTTCCACAAACCCAAAAGCTTATCCTAAGCTTCAAAAACCGACTTCCTTGCTCACAATCCAAGTTCTATCATCAACCATTCCTCTCCAGGAATCACTTTCACTTCACCTATCAAACAAAGCTCAAACACACATCAAATTCTCTCCCTCACATCGCTCATCAACAATCCAAATAACAAGAATATCACAAAACAAAGAGTCCTAGAAACAAAATCACAATAAACACAATTACAAACACACAACTAAAGAGAAGAGAGGTAGGGGACTGTACAACATGACGGTTCTTAAGGAACTCCGTCAAACCGAGGATGGTGGACTCTCATTCTTCAACCATAGCCCTCAAGGGCATGGAGGAGCAAGTAGAACGCACGACCGACATCATAAAGACGGCCCAAAGAGTGCTCGAGCCAAGCTATCCTCCACGGCCTCCAAGGCGGAGGCAAGAAGTAGTCACCAAAAGACCCAATATCATCTTTCATGTTGTCTCTGGGGTCTATCCATCCTACGAGCTTCACCGATCTCTTCCTCCCTAAGAATCGCCTCCAATCACAAGCAAGCTTCAGGTTCTTGATAAGAGGCACAAAAAACGGCTTTGGCCTTGTTTCCTTGTTGCACACCCCTACACTTTCCTCAAGTTCTGGTTCCCCATCTTCATCACTCGTCCCCACATCATCTTGGAGGAGAGAATCAAAACTCCTACCGGCGGTTTCAATCTCTTCCAAACCATTGCTTGGTGCACTAGCAAGGAGCTCTTGATGCTTATTCACATTCTCGGACATGGGCAACTTGGGCTCATCAATTTCACCCAACAACTTCACAAACTCTACCAACCCATCTAACTCACTATCCTCCTCCAATTTTTTTACCAATGATGCCTTCGCCAAGAGCCATATCCTCATTTGCCTCTTTTTGGGTAGACGATTGAGGTTCTTCAAAGCAAAGTTCGCTCCTCATAGGGAATTTATTAACGGCCTCGTCATTGGGTTGTTCCCCTTCCCCAAATGAACATCCCTCATCAATTTGTGAAGATCGAGTTAAGAACATTAGGGTTTGAGCCGTTAAAGCATTCAATCTAGCTTTAAATTCCTTTCTTTCCCTTTGGAGTTCGGCCAAGAGTTCATAAATCTTTTGCGATTGGATGGCCATTTCTTGTTGCATTTGAAGAACCGATTGATTGAACTCCAAGTTTGGCGATTGGTGGTAATTGGGGTCTTGTAATGCTCCATGAATATCTTGATGATGCCCAAGGGGTGGGGCATCATATTGTTGGTAGTGAGGTTGAGGTGATCGGTAGTATTGTGGGTTATGGGGTTCATATTGTGGTTAGGGTGGAGGGTAATGTGGTGGGTTTTGGGGAAATTGGCTTCCATAAGCATTCACTTGTTGGTAGCCGTTTCCATATCCTTGAAGTTCATACCCACTAGTGGCTTGATTACCCCAAGAAGTTTGATAATGGTAGGAGGACGTCATGTCATACCCTTGGTTCATAGAGGGAGAGGAGTAGCTCATATCGGCTCCCGAGTGTGGGGAGTTTAGATCAAACCTCATACTTCCTCAAAAATCGCGGCTCGTACCCGGTTGAGGACTTCTCAATCTAGCAACCGTCCGTTAAAGCGGCTCTAAGTTGCAAGAGAAAGATGGTCACCACCTCTAGGCACAAACTGTGGACTAAGAGCAAACGTGAGAAGCCTAGTGCTTTTTGGGCACTAGACAAGAGAGAAATAAACCTCACACACACAAGAAGCAAAGAAACAAAAAAAAGAAAAACACAAAAACAAAAGACAAAGTCAAGTAACTAGGAAAACAGAGTCTAAACTAGCACCGTCCCCGGCAACGGCGCCAAATTGATGGTAGGGATTTATCACGTCTCCACCGTCAATAATATGACCGGCTAGACCTAACGGTAGTTAGGGTAAGTCGTGATCGTATCCACGGAGACGGTATTGCAAGCTTAGACTAAGTCGACCTAAGAACGAGACTAAATCCCCAAACAAACACAACGAAGACGATAAATGGTAAACTATGATGGCGGAGAGGTAATAACTAGACTAACAATGGATTAACTATGAGAAGAGCTAAATGGGATAATAGAGACTAACTAAGCAATAAACTAGGGAATTGATGACTAACTAAGAGGAGGAAATCAAATATGGAAGGAAGTGGGGTAGGTCAGGTTCATAAGTGTAGATGGGTAATTGGGGTGAGTAAGGGTGTAGGTGTCTCCTAGTTGCTAGAGTCGGTCCGGGCTCTCGCTACGTAGACCGATGTCAAGGTAGGTCCGGGCTCTCTCAACGTAGACCAATGTCCGCACTCTCGTGACAAAGACAATCCCCTAAGACAATCACATACTAGACAAACAATGGGAAGATGAGCACAAGTATGGGAAGCCTGGCCACTACAACTCACACAAGCAATTCAACAAACACATAGAGTGCCCAATATGTGACTAACAACAAAGATTCACCCTTTTCCCTTAATCAACCCTAATCACCCATAATCTACCCCTAATCCCCCTACTAACCCCACAAATAATCTACTCACTCATTATCAAGATGGAACTAACATAAACAAAAGAAAACAAAACAAACATCCAAACATCCATATGAACAAACAATAACAATAACAATATGTAAAGATTGAAACTTGAATAAATAACAATAAACAAGAGAAAGGAAGATTATACCAACAACAATAAGATGAAAAGATGATAACTTGTTGATGGGTGGGATTTGTCGTGGAATCCCAACCGTCAATAATATAACCGGCTATTCCTACGGTAGATAGGGCAAGTCGGGTCGAATCCACGGGGATGGTAATGTAAAGCCTAGACCAAGGTTGCCTAAATACTAGACTAAGTCAACGAGCTAAGCTAGAGAATAATGAGAAGGGAGGAGGCTAGACTACAACTAAGGTGACAAACTAAGGAAAACGGGCTAGGATTAGGTCGGGGTCAAAGGGGTAATGGAATGGTCAAGGGAGGACTAGAGTGAAGGAGGTAGTAGGGTGATCTAGGTTGGTCCGGGCTAAACTTAGACCCGCCTAGAGGTTCCACCTAGAACCCATCTCGGCGACACACAACACAAACGGGGTTCTAGCGCGCTATGGTCCTAGGTCGAATCCGGGCTCTCGCTACATAGACCGGCCTAGAGGTCGTCCTCACCGGGCTCTCGCAACTTAGTGAGGGGACCGAACCCACAACGAACTAACACCCACAAAGAAAGGCAAGAAAACAAGCATTCGTACATACTTAGTCATTCAAGCAATTCAACAAACATGTGATGTGCATCAAGTAAGAGGAAACCCAAATCTTCCACCCACATCTCTAACAAACCCTTAATCACCCAATTAACACCCTAATCACCTTACCAACCCTAGCAAGAACACTACTCTAACATATATAATCTACAACTAACACTAACAAGATGATTCAACATAAGAAACAAAACAAACATAAACAATCTAGTGAAAATGATGAACTATAATCAAAGATGAGAACTTGGATAATTAAACATAAAAGATTAAAGGAAAAGAGGATGGAAAGATTATACCAACTACAATGGATGAAAAGGAGAACACTTGTATAGAAGAAACCCCATATTCATCCACCAAGGTTGTCAAGCTTGGATGGATTCTTCAAGAGATCCTTAATACAAGCACTAATCTATGATTAAGTACTAATTAACGACTAATATACACTAATCTAACCTAAAGTAGTCTAGGTTTTAGTGGATATAAGAGTGCATAAGCTTAACATAACAAGGGAAGAGTATATATAGGGTTACAAATGAAAAGGAGAAGAAAAGAATTGAAGGCGGGCGAGCTGGAGCTTTTCCCGGTCGGGAAAGAAATTCCCGATCGGGATTATGGGAATTCCCGATCGGGATTTTATGTTCCCGATCCGGAACAGCCCCCAGTAGCTGCACTTCGTTCCTCCTTCATCCCGGACGGGATGAGGCCATACCCGTCCGGGAGGAGTCTTGTAGGCCTCCAATTTGAACTATTTGGTCCCTCCTTGGTTCTCATGGACTTCCCATCGATTCTCGGGACTCGGGATCGGGTCTCGAAGGCTCGGGATTGGGTCCCAAGGTCTCGGGGTCGATTCCAAGGCATCGAGTCATCTTTCCTTAGCTTCGTTGGCTCAAAAATGTGTATGTATTGAGTCGGAATCGCTCCTACTCTTCATGAACGGTCTCGGGAACCTGAAACGAACTAAAGGAAGCATAAGTAGCCCATAAACCGCTCAAAAGGAGCGATTCCACAAGGAAAATGGGACCAAAACACAGCAATTAGGCACTACAAACTACACTTATCACTTGTATAAAAGAGAAACCCAAATCAACTCCAAGGTTGCCAAGCTTGGATGAATCTTCAAGTATCCACTTAATACAACTAATTACAATAATTAACTAAAGATTAAAGAGAGAATTAAGCTAATGAGAGGAATACTAATCTAGGGTTATGAATGTTTAATGGAGGCTTAAGAGAGTCTAGGGTTTATGGGTAATGTCTAACCTCCCATAGGAATACAAGAGGGAAGTATATATAGGGGTACAAGAAGGAAAGGAGATGAAACAATGCAATTGCGGGCTGAAATGGGATCATCCCGGTCGGGATGGACCCTTCACAGCAGCTCCTCTTTCGTGCACCTCAACCGGGACCGGTTGAGGCCATCCCGACCCGGTTGAGCCTTGTAGGCCTCCTTTAAGCTCCTTTTGGTCCCTCCTTGCCTCTCATGGGTTTCTCATCGATTCTTGAGACTCGGGATCGGGTCTCGGAGGCTCGGGATTGGGTCCCAAGGTCTCGGGGTCGAATCCAAGGCATCGAGTGATCGTTCCTTCACTTCGTTGGCTCCAAAAAGTGTATGTATTGAGTCGGAATCGCTCCAACTCTTCATGAATGGTCTCGGGAACCTGAAACGAGCTAGAGGAAACATAAGAAGCCCATAAACGGCTCCCGAGGAGTGATTCCACAAGGAAAATGGGACCAAAACACAACAATTAGGCACTACAAACTACACTTATCACTAATCCACCCGATCTAGCCACAGGTATGAACCCTAGTTCATCACCCATGCTGATCAGATTGGGGTCCAGGTCTCTCCTCCCTAATCCACTCATATCCATACCCTGAATTGTTGGGGTCTGGGGTCTCAATTATTGCTTTCCCTAATCCATCTGCACCCAAGGTATGGGTCAGATTGGTGTCCAAGCATCCACCCTCATCCCTCCCTAATCCACCTGATGCAAAGGGGGATGAAGCAACTTCAGTCTCAGAAGATGCATCAATCATGCCATCCTGTCTCCTAATCAGCTGCCCCTCCGCCTCTGGTACTAGATTGGGGTCCGAGATTACCATATCTTCACTCAGCACAGTTCCCCGCTGTAAGATTTTTACTGGTGTATACCTTTGAGCAGGCTGTGCCCGTACTGTCCTCTTCTTCTCCCTTTTGCAAGTATGCTTGAGATGCCCCAGCTTGCTACACCCTGTGCAGAAATGTGGCAGCCACTCATAATAAACTCTCTATACAGATCGCTCAGAGTAAGGAGTAGAAATGGTGAAAGAATCAGGCATTTCCTGCGCATCATCCACCTCGATCATCACTCTCGCGAATGACAAACATTCCTTATACGTGCTTGTTGCATCTGCAAACATTGGCTTGCCCATTTTTCTCGCTATTATGCTAAGCACACTCTCAGTCCACAAGAATTGATCCAAATCAAGGAAAAGAACCAAAGCAGGTACATTGGAGATTTTTTCCATTTCTTGCGAGAATTGGGGACTCCATTGTGTCAGAATTAAGGTGTTATGTCCCACTTGCCATGGTCCTCCCTTCAAGATAGTATCCATGTCCTCTTTATGCCCAAAATTGAAGGAAAACCACCCCTTTTTAAAGTACTTCACCTCTGGCAATTGAACATGATTCCAGTGCTTCTGCACGAACTCCTCCATCCTTTTGAGAATCGATTTCGCACCTAAGACATTCCTCATTAATGTGAATTTCCAATACAGCAATTCAGACTCAAAATCATCATGCTCAATAAAGATTTTCTCTACCATGGCACTATCCTGATCAAAGTACAATCCCATCCCTTGCTTCACATCCTTTGTCTTCCAAACCCAAGAAGGTTTAATCAATGGTAAAGTAGTTACCAATTCCTCCCTTCGACCACTCCCTTCCATACTCTGTTCATCAGAATCCTGCATCAAGCTATCCCCATTCTTGGCCAAGCTACACTTAACAGCCCCTGAATTCTGCTTCGCAGATAGCAAAGCAATATCAATCAAATCGTTGATGATATGCTCCCCCTGCGTTTTTTGCGTCTGGGTTTCAGTTTGCTCTTCCTGTATTGTACGAATTCTTGTGAAACTACTACCAGTATCATCCTCATGAGTGTGCGCGTTGATTTGTGGTGTTTTCCATGGCCTCCCCCTTCCCCTTACAATTCCCGACATAGCCATCCAAGACAGTGGAATCAGTTACGGGAGAGAAAAGTTCCCCAGAGAGAGGTTATTATTATTACTATTATTATTACTATTATTATTATTTTAATATTATTTTTTTTGCAAGAAGGTTAATCTCTTTTATTCATCCATAAAGGGTAAGAGCAAGAGATGATCTTACAAAGATATATCCTTTACTTTGGAAAATCTTCCAAATTAGACTACTCAAATAACCAAAAATGCATCTAATTCAATCTATTTCTAGTTTCCATTTTGATGTTCTCCAACCATTGTTCAATACTGTTTTCGATATCACTAAACAGTCTATGGTTTTTTTCCGCCCATATGTTGTATACAATAGCACATAGGGCTACCTTGTACTCCAATTTTATTTTGGACTGAAAACTGATTCGCCTAAGCTCCTTCTTCAATTCTAGCTGATATGGCTTTATCTGTAACCATTGCTGAACTGCTATCCTGAGTTGCCTCGAGTACGGACATTGGAAGAATAGATGACTATGGGATTCCATCTCCATCTTACAAAGCACACATCTGTTTGCCATCATAAACCCTCTACCTTGTAGCATGTCCACAGTTAAGAGTTTTTGTTGGGCAGCTAGTGAAGTAATGACCTTCTGCCTTGGATAGATTGCACGTACCTTTAGAGCTTTTAGAAATTGCATCTTAATGTTCTTACCACGAAACCAGTCATACCCCTTTTTAGGAGTAAATTTGCAACCTCCAGACCAACTGAGAACAAGTTTCTTACTAACATCAATCGTGCCAGTTCTTTGAAGAATTTCATCTTTGACCTGTATAATGCTACGCACAGCTTCAGAGTGCCTATCTTTGATAACAAGAGCCCAAAGAGATGTGTTTTGGAGCACATAGTGCTTAAGCCATTGTATCCAAAGACTATTGTGACCAGTTTCAATTTGCCAGATCCACTTTGCAATAAGCGTTTTATTCCAAGATAGCAGCTCCTTAATATTGAAACCTCCTTCCAGCCATGGTGTGCATATAGCTTTCCATCCCTTTAAGTGCATTTTCTTATTAGACCAGAAAAAGTCTTTACAGAATTTATTGATCATCTTCAACACATTTGTAGGGAGTAAGGCAGCAGCACACCAGTAATTGGAGATTCCAAAGATAACCGAGTTGATTAGTTCAATTTTACCTGCATAAGAGAAGGAGTTAGTAGCCCAGTGAGATAGAGCACCCTGGATTTTGGTGAGTAGGCTTCCATAAGTAACCATGTTATTCTGTATAGAGTTCAGAGGCATCCCTAAATATTTGCAAGGGAGCTGACCCTCAATAAACCCAGTCACTCTCAGAATATCATCTTTAATCTGTTGCTTAATACCACCAAAGAATGCTTCAGTTTTGTCCTTGTTTATGTGCAACCTAGAGAGATTAGCAAAATACTTTAGGATCTCTTTAGCAGCCATAACAGAGGGGACATCACCCCTAGTGAAGATCATAAGATCATCCGCAAAAACCAGGTGTGTAAGCCTGAGTTTTGCACAGTTTGGGTGATTAGATACATTAGCCAACCCATTCATTCTTCTGAGATATCTAGATAGAATTTCCATGCTTAATACAAAGAGGTATGGGGAGATGGGATCCCCTTGCCTGATTCCACTCATGCCCTTAAAGAATCCCACAACTCCTCCATTCAATTTAAATGAGAACCAGGGACTTGTAACACAGCACATAACCCAGTCAATGAATAATTTGCGAAAGTTAAGAACCTCTAGCATGTTTCTGACAAAAGGCCATTGGAGTGAATCAAAAGCTTTTTTCATGTCAATCTTTACCATACATCTTGGAGTCAAGAGAGATCTATTATATCCTATAATTAGAGCTTGAGATAGCGCCATATTATCATGAATGCTTCTTTTAGCAATAAAAGCTGCTTGTTCAGAACCTATTATATGAGGTAGTACCTTTTTCAATCTGTTTGCTATTATTTTGCTAATTGTCTTATAGACAGTAGTACAGCAAGCAATTGGTCTATAGTCCATAACAGTAGTGCAGGTGGTCTTTTTAGGAATCAATGTGATCATGGTAGTAGCAGCCTGTTTACTCAGTTTTCCAGTTTTAAAGAAGTCTAAAATAGTAGTGGAGAAGTCATGTTTTACCGTAGGCCAGCTAGCTTTGAAGAATTCTGCAGAGAAGCCATCTGGACCAGGGCTTTTACGAGACCCAATCCCAAAAAGAGCCCACACTATTTCTTCAAAAGATGGCAGGCACTGCAAGTTCTGCCACAAATCAATGCATATAATTGGATCTTGTTGCAGGAATTGTATATCTAAAGGCAAGACAGGAGTGGTAGAGCCAAGCAAGCTTTTATAATAATCAATAAAGCCCTCAGCAACAGCTTCATGCCCCTTACAGCACTTACCATTCGTGTCCTGAATATTGCCAATGATTTGTTGTTTATTCCTCTCCTTGATTCTATTATAGAAGTAGCTAGAAGAGGCATCAGTAAGGGTAATATACTCTACCTTAGCCTTTTGCTTTAGCAAACTTATCTCAGCATTTCTTAATGCTTTATATTCAGTAAGCAGTTTAGATTCAAGTTGCATTAGTTCTGGAGATAAAGGCTGTTTTTGCAAATCTTCCTGAGATTTATCCAAAGCAAGTTTAGCCTCCTTTATTCTTCTATCCATTTGAGAATAGTAGTTCTTATGCATTTGTTTTAGCTTGTTTTTAACATTTTTTTAGTCTTGCAAATAGCTTAAATCCTTCTTTTCCATAAACCTTTTCCTCCCAAGCTTGTTTAACAGTATCATGATAATTGGGATTCAATATCCAACAATTGAGAAAGCTAAAACGAGGAGGTAATCTTACAGAGCTGAGGATATTCACCAACACAGGTGAATGATCAGAGATGCCAGGGCGGAGATTAATAACATGTGTTCCCTGGAACATATTAAACCAATCAGGATTTGCAAGTGCTCTGTCAATTTTTGACCAAACCCTGGTTCCTTCTTCCTGTTTATTTGTCCAAGTATATTGGCAACCAGTAGTAGCAACATCATCAAGCCCACAAGCATTAAGACATGCATTGAAAGCAAGAATCTCAGATAAATTTGGATCATTCCCACTTATTCTCTCATTTACATCCCTAACAATATTGAAATCACCAAGGATGAGCCAATTATTCACATTTTTACTAATATGACCAAGCTGTTCCCATAGCTCCTCTCTATCACCACCATCATTAAAGCCATAGATCATTGATATATCCATAGGACTATTAGATGCATGATGAAAAACACTACAATGCATAACCTGAGCATGAGAGCTTTTAATCTGTACAGTGACAGTTGATGAATTCCACAACACCCATATCCTTCAATTATAGTGATGAGCATTATAATTATGTGCTACTTTAAAGTTTTGAAAGTATTTCTTAACAATCCTGACAGCTTTATTCCTCTTAATTCTGGTTTCTATAACCCCATAAGATCCACCTTATTCATTTTAATGAAATTAAGGACTTTAACGATTTCAGTAGCTGAAGCACTTACCTCATCGAAAAATAGCTCCATACCCATCTTAGACTCTTTAGCCTTCCCTGCCCAAGTGTTTCCATCCTGAACCTGGCCCCCAATAGGAACCACTACAGGATCACCTAATAATGCCTTGTTTTCATGGGCATCCGATGACTCCACAGTGTTCTCAATCACCTTCGCCTTATCAGCCTCCTTAGAACCACCCGAAGCAACCTTCCCCGATGCTAATTGAAAAGCTTCCTGTATGAAATCATTGATTGTACCCCCTTGTGTTGGAGTTCGACCTTCATCACTCTCCGTAGTCTCCTCCTTCTCTAAATTCGTATCATTCTTTCCTGATTCTTTAAGATCCTGTCGATGAAACTGTACTGTTCGTGGTCTCCCTCTCCCTCTCCCTGTTCCTGTCATCGTGCTCGGCGATGGAGATCCACAGGAGAGAAACCTTTCTCTAGAGCTAGAGAGAGAAAGACGTTGAATATATTATTATTATTATTATTATTAATTTTTTTTGCAAAAATTTATGACTCATTTTATTCATCCAAAAGAGAATAAAAGAGGCCTGACTTATAAATAAAACCCCCTAGTATGTAGACTACATACAATTATATCCTTCTCAAGCTTAAACCTATATGCTCATTTTCCAATCTAACGAAAACATCAAATTTAATGAGTTTCACAATGACCTCCGGAGATCTACTATTAGCATCAAAAATTCTGCCATTTCGTTCTCCCCACAAATAATAAACCGCTTCAGCCAATGATGCAATATATCATCTCCTCTTCCAATGTTTTTTACTCTTCCTCGCAACACACCACTTCGCTTCAATCAGCAGATCATTGCTTCTTCCCTTAATTTGCATCCAATCCTGGAGACCCGACCAAACCTTCAACGCAAACGAACACCTGAAGAACAAGTGATCATGAGTTTCCAACGCCATATAGCACAAAGCACATCATCCAACAAGCATCATCCCTCTCTTTTGCATCAACTCGATCCTGGCTAATTGACCTTGACACGCCAATGAGGCAATAACACCATGCCTAGGCAAAACAGCCTGATTCTGAAAGCTTACCAGCCATCTTTGCCTTAGCCCTTTTGTGCAGACCCAGTCATACGCTTTTGACAAACTGAATCTTCCATTCGTGACCCATGAGTGAACTAAGCACAACACATGATCCCTACTACCTTCCTTCTCCATGATCAAATCACGAATGAGAAGTATATGCTTTTGAGCGTGCCAGTGAACCTGTCCTCCTTGTGAATCTCCCAAATAGTTCGAGGACCAAGCACATAATACTTATTCCAAAGCGTCCAAAGATCATTGTTTCCCTGAGTTAATCTCCAAAGTTTCTGAGCAATCAACGCTTTGTTCAAAGCTTTTATCTCCCTTAACCCAAACCCTCCTTCCTCTCAAGGAATACAAATTCTGTCCCAACCTTTAAGAACCATTCCCCTCCTTTGATCAGACCCGGTCCAAAAATAATTCCTACAGAGCCGAGTAATATTGTCTACAACATTCTCAGGAAGAAGAGTATTGCTAGACCAGAAATTCATGATTCCCATTATCACAGTATTCAATAATTGAATTCTACCTGCAAACGACAAACAATAACCTGACCAGCCCCCAATATGTTCTTGAATCTTAGCAATCAAAGCACAATAATGCTCTTTCCTGTTATTTATGTAATTGATGGTAGGGATTCGTCACGTCCCAACCGATCAATAAATAAACCGGCTACTCCTAACACGTAGATAGGGTAAGTCGGGTCGAATCCACGGGGACGGCAAGAGGCGTCTAGACTAGGTCGGCCTAAAAACGAGACTAAGTCAACGAGCTAAGCTAAACTAAGAATGATAAGGAGGGGAGAAACTAGACTATGACTAAGGAGATAACAACTAAGGAAAACGGGCTAGAATTAGGTCGGGGTCAAAGGGGTAACGGAATGGTCAAGGGAGAACTAGAGCGAAGGAGGTAGTAGGGTAATCTAGGTTGGTCTGGGCTCTCGCAACTTAGACCCGCCTAGAGGTTCCACCTGGAACCCATCTCGGCGACACACATGACAAACGGGGTTACTAGCACGCTATAGGCCTAGGTCGCATCCGGGCTCTCGCTACTTAGACCGACCTAGGGGTCGTCCTCACCGGGCTCTCGCAACTTAGTGAGGGAACCGAACCCACAAACAAACTATCACCCACAAGAGAAAGGCAAGAAAAACAAGTATATGCATCTACTAGTCAATCAAGCATTTCAACAAACATGTGATGTGCACCAAACCAAGAGGAAACCCAAATCTTCCACCAACATCTCCAACAATCCCTTAATCACCCAATTAACACCCTAATCACCCTACTAACCCTAGCAAGAACACTACTCTAACATAATCAAACTACAACTAACACAAACAAGAGGAATCATCACAAACATCAAAACAAACATAAACAAACTAGTGAAAATGATGAACTATGAACAAAAGATGAGAACTTGATGAATAATAAAGGATTAAGAGTAAAAGGAGAAGAAGATTATACCAAACTACAAGGGAAATGGAAAAGGAGAACACTTGGATAGAAGATAACCCAAATTCATCCACCAAGGTTGTCAATCTTGGATGGATTCTTCAAGAGATCCAATAATACAAGAGCTAAACTAAGATTAACTACTAATTACCGACTAATCTACACTAATCTAATCTAATTTAACCTAAAGTAGTCTAGGGTTTAAGGATATAACATAAGATGGTGTCTTCATACAAGAGGGGGGTATATATAGGGTTACAAATGGAAGGGAGAAGAATGAAAACAAGGCGCGGGTTACAGCTAGGCCGTCCCGGCCGAGACGGGATGGTCCCGGTCGGGACGGGGTCGGTCCCGGTCGGGAAGCCATGCTCCCGATCGGGATGGGCCCTAGTCAGTAGCCTCCTTGTTTGTGCACCTCATCCCGAACGGGATGAGCCTTGTAGGCCTCCGTTATGATCTTTTTGGTCCCTCCTTGGTTCTCATGGGCTTCTCACCGATTCTCGGGACTCGGGATCGGGTCTCGGAGGCTCGGGATTGGGTCCCAAGGTCTCGGGGTCGGCTCCAAGGCATCGAGTGATCGTTCCTTTACTCCGTTGGCTCCAAAATGTGTATGTATCGAGTCGGAATCGCTCCAACTCTTCCAAATCGGTCTCGGAAACCTGAAACGAACTAAAGGAAGCATAAGAAGCCCCTAAACCGCTCCCAAAGAGCGATTCTACAAGGAAAATGGGACCAAAACACTACGAAATAGGCACTCCAAATGACACTTATCAGTAATTTAAAGGTAGCCCAAGATAACGACATGGAAACAGCCCCTCCTTAAACCCACTTTCACCAATAATCATCTCCTTGATACCTAAACCGACCCCTCCAAAGAAAATCTCAGTCTTTTCTTTGTTGGCTCTCAGACCCGCCTATCTAGCAAAATCCTCCAAAGTACCCGACATAGCTTTGACAGACGGGACGTCACCCCTCATAAAGACCATTAAGTCATCCGCGAATACTAAATGATTAAGCGTCAATTGTCGACATTTAGGGTGATAAGAAACCTGCTTCATATAATTAATTTTCCTCAATCTCCTAGATAAAATCTCCATACTCAACACAAAGAGATAAGGGGATAAAGGATCCCCTTGCCTGACTCCCCCTTTCCCCTTGAAAAAACCATGAACCAAGCCATTGATTTTTAAAGAAAACCACGAACCTTGTATACACTCCAATATCCAACCGATGAATCTCTGAGGAAAATTAAGTCCCCTCAACATTTCTCCAATAAACTTCCACTGAACTGAATCAAACGCCTTCCTAAGATCAATTTTCATCAAACAACGAGGAGTTAAATACTTCCTCTTATAACCTTTCACCAGAGCCTGAGAAAGAGCTATATTATCTTGAATGCTTCTCCCTTGACTAAGAGCCCCCTGTTCACCACCTATAAGTTTCTCAATCACCAATTTCAATCGCCTTACAATCAGCTTACTAACCTCTTTATATAAAATTGAGCAGCAAGATAGAGGTCTGAAATCCAATACAGAGGAACAAACTTTCTTCTTGGGAATCAACGCAATAAGAGTAGTATTTGCCTGCTTGACCATCTTAGTTTTGATAAAAAAATATTTCACAGCTAGACAAAAATCAACCCTGACAACCTCCCACGAAGCCTTGAAAAACCCTGTCGAGAACCCATCAGGCCCAGGGCTTTTCCCAGACCCCATAGAAAATAAGACAGTTTTAATCTCATTCTCCTCAGGAAGCAGCAATAACTTATCCCAATCATCTTCGTTCACCTTCCCACTGTGAGTAAACAGATCAGCGTCAATAGTATCAACTCCCACCTCAGAACCCAATAGAAATTCATAGTACTCAATAAACCCCTTAGCAACCTCATCAATACCTTCTCTAAGCCTCCCTTTGTGATCAGTAATCACCCCTATAACCTGTTGCATTCTCTTCTCTTTAACCTTAGCATGAAAGAAAGCAGTGCCCGAATCAGCCAAAACAATATTATCCATCTTGGTACGTTGAGATAATATGCTGATTTCAGCTTTTTGAAGATCCATCCAATTGTTGTGCAATCTCCTTTTTTTCTCAATAAGCTCAGAAGAAAAAGGTGAGTAGCTCAACTGAACCTGACACACCTCCAACTCCTGTTTTGCTTCTTCAATTCTCCTCCCTATGCACGAAAACCTGCTCAAATGCAACTCTTTTAAAGCCACCTTAACATTCTTCATCTTGCTAAACAACCTGTAACCAGCCGAACCATGAACCCTTTTAGACCACGCCGAAGCTATAATCTCAAGATATGAAGGATGTTTGACCCAGCAATGTAAGAAACTAAATCTTCTTCCAATATTCTTTTCTTAGTCCACTCTAACCACAACCGGTGAATGGTCAGAGACACCAGACACCATGAAGTGCGCATAAGAATTAGGAAACCTATTAAACCAGTCCACATTAACCATAGCTCTATCTAATTTTCTCCAAACCCTCTGCTCCGGATCTTGCTTATTAGTCCAAGTGTATTCACACCCTTGACCACTCAAGTCGTCCAAACCCGAACTCAAGATACAATTATTAAAATCTTCCATATCACCAAATCCCTAAATAGGCCGGAATGGTGGGGAAGGAGGCCCTCCCTACTTCAATGGAAAGGGGGGGGGGGGGGGTCGCCGTTTAAAATCCGCTCCTCTAAAACTACCTTTTTCCCAACATGATCACGAACGAAAACATAAAATAGCGTAGATAGGAGGAGGAAAGGAACCAACCCACTTGTCCTGATCGGAACGATTGAAGAAAGAAAGAGAATGGTGGCCCCTTCCGTCCAGGGGACATCGTCGGAGAACAATGTTTGGGACAGGGTGAGAACCTTTCATTGGTTACGCCCTTTAAGTGTTGGTATATCTATATTGAGATATGGATAGTGATCTGCTTTCAAGATCGTTGACTTTCGCCTTTTGACAATCTTACTGACTGAAAAAGGGATCCGCTCAAACATGCAAAGAACGTCCGAGACGCCTTATTAGGACATGTGTATTCACACCCTGGACCACTCAAGTCCTCCAAACCCGAACTCAAGATACAATTATTAAAATCTTCCATATCACCATCATCAGGATTAGATCCACCAATCTTTTCCTCAGAGGTTCTAACAATGTTAAAATCCCCCAATATAATCCTGAATCTTAGCAATCAAAGCACAATAATGCTCTTTCCTGTTAGTTATGTCATTTAAGGGTAGCACAAGATATCAACATGGAAACAACCCCTCCTTAAACCCAGTTTCACCAATAATCAGCTCCTTGATACCTAAACCGACCCCTCCAAAGAAAATCTCAGTCTTATATTTGTTAGCTCTCAGACCCGCCTCTCTAGCAAAATCCTCCAAACAGAACAATGCATGAACTGAGCATTAGTAACCAGAAGAGACACCAAGACAGTAACTGGGTTCCAAATCACCCAAATCCTCCCATTATAGTGACAAGAGTAATTGGTATCAACCTGAAACCTGCCAAGCTTCCCATGAATAATAGGCCTCGATTTATTTATTTTAACTCTTGTTTCCAAGAGTCCCAAAACATCAATACCACTATCCCTTTTTAAATTGCAAACAACATTGACTTTTACGGGTTCATTACTACCTCTAATGTTCCAAGAAGCTATGATCATGTGTTAGTAGGAATGGCTCCCTCCTCCCCAGGATCAAGAGCGCCTTCATCATCATTACCATTTAATGCCTCAAACCTGTTGGGCGAAACCACCTCCAAAATAGACCCCAAATCCCCATTAC
Source organism: Agrostemma githago (assembly GCA_958450325.1). Taxonomy (NCBI): domain Eukaryota; kingdom Viridiplantae; phylum Streptophyta; class Magnoliopsida; order Caryophyllales; family Caryophyllaceae; genus Agrostemma; species Agrostemma githago. Next base: position 24,177,035 of record OY288257.1, read on the forward strand.
AGCCTGAACTGGAGCCTGTCACTAAAGGGCCTATCCCACCACATCTTGAGCGCCTATGAGCAGGAGTGAAGCCAACAATAGAGCCAGGATCAGCCTGTACTGAACCACCCTGACCTACTGCTTTGTCTCCTACCTCAGAGACACCTAGTGATTAGGGTCCTGAGCTAGTGATACAGAGGCCTCCAGCAGACTCTTCCTCAGAGGTCCCACGATGCCTTACAGCAGGTATAGGAGGCTCCACATCCTTACCTGCTGAGGTACCACCTCCCCTCTGAGGGTCCAACTTCTTAGGTGTATAACGAGTAGCAGGCGTCTTATGAGCAACATCCTGCATCTTCTTCTTTTCTTTTTTACATGAGGATTTAAGATGACCCAGTTTCCCACATCCTGAACAATGATATGGAAGCCATTCATACTCCACAGATTGAATGGATTGACCCAAAATAGGCAGATTAATTACAACCACCGAAGGCAATTCCTGAGAGACATCTACTTCCACAAGAACTCTAGCAAAAGAGAGCCTCTCCTTGTAAGTAGTAGTTGTGTCCGCAAACATTGGGAGCCCAATCTTGCTCTCCATCTTACTTAAGATTGAAGATGTCCACAAATGAGGATCCAAGTCCGGGAATAAAACCCATACTGGAACAATCGATATTCGGTCCATTTCCTGCGAAAACAATGGACTCCATTGTTTGAGAATCAAAGTGTTCTTTCCACCCATCCAAGGACCTCCCGTCGTCACTGCATCCATATCATCCCTACTGCAAAACCGAAAGGAAAACCAACCCCTCTTGTAGTACTGGACAGTAGGTGGACGAGCAGCATTCCAGTTCTTAAGCACAAACTCTTGGACTTGCTTTAGTGTTGGCCTCGCTCCAATGATATTACCCATAAGAGTGAACTTCCACAAGCTAAGCTCTTCCTCAAACTCATCCAGATTAATATCAATTTCAGTTGCAGAAGCACTTACCTCATCAAAGAACAATTCCATACCCATCTTAGTTTCTTTCGTCTTCGCTGCCCAATATTTAGCCTCACCCGGAACCGAATTCCCCAACTCCTTCAGCTCACGAGAGATGGCCATGTTCTCCTGCAAATCCTTCGTTCCCTGAGCAATATCTTCCTCCCCAATTATCTTCTTGCTCTGAGAACCCTCCTTAACTACTACAAAACATACAAAAGAGGCCAGTTCAAAAGCGTCATTGAATAAAATTATAACCATCATATAGGTCACCGTGATCGTTGATAATCAATCACGGTTTAAAGCAAGTCAAAATGTCCTCTTTGTTGTTATCAAGGATCACGGTTGAACTACAGAACCGTCATTGTTGTTACACTTCCATAGCACGCTTTCTTTATGAACCGTCATCTTTGTTATTCTTCTAAAAGAGGACAATCACTTGTCAAACCGTGATATTTGTTGCTCTTCTAAAACAACATGCTTCGTTGTTAAAACCGTCATCGTTGTAAACAATAATATATAATAAAATCACGATTGGTTTGTATCATACAGACCAACCGCGACATTGTTACATATTTTAGTTTACACAATTTGTTTTCAATTATGTTGACCATATAGTCCATCCTACAATCCAATAGAGCCCAACATCGCATTCCAACAAATAAAGTTACGAAAGAAACCGTCCATTAACTACAATATATATTACTCGTACAAAACAGTAGGAATTCCTTAAAAAAAACTTCACATGAATGTGCATGCAAGAACATCAGTATCTACAAGCAAAATACATATTCTCGCAAAAACAAACCAAAATACATAAAAATAGCAACTTATAGTCTTTGCAAATCAATGAATGCCATCAAAGTCAATCCACTCCAAGTGCCGGATGACTTCGTGTAGAAATTGCTGATACGCAGGAGAATGAAGAAAAACCATAAATGAAAGCTTGTTACTATGTTAGTAGTCATATAGCTTTGATAAGTTTCACTTGAAAGTACTCGATAAACATCACAAAACTACTTGTTAATAGATTTAAACACCCAATTATTAATCCCCAGAAATCAAATTTAGACCATGTTGTTTTGGACTGAAAATAACTAAAATTAACTGAAGTGAAAGTGTCTACATATAAGTCCAAAAGAACAGCGCCTTAATCACTAAAACATGAACTATATATGAATAGAATTGGTGCTATATGCATAAGCCTAACACCATTAAAGATTACCATAGTCAATCCAAATCCTTGATCACAGTTCCCCATATACTTTAATAATTCAAATGAATCTAAATAGGCTCACAACACAACGAACTAACCCCAGAGATACAAAAACTACAATCACAGGACGAAAACCCATGATCAAAACTCGCATCATAATACTCAACTCCACTGTTTCCTAAGTCAATGACTTAATTGACTCAACTCAACATTTCTCTACAGACATACAAATGTGGGAATTGTAACACATAATACATATTCTCGACTCATCAAATGTGTAATTGGACAATTACTACAAGTAATTAAATTATTTCATTTCGATAGATGCGTCACCACAAATATAAAAAGCTATACAAGTTTGAGCCTAATAATGTATGAATGCATAATAGTTGCTACGTAGTTTGAACCTAACCAATCTTCCTCTCTTTAGAAGTTACATAAGACAATCAAAATCCGTGCTTTATCATTCGAACCTAAACAACTAACCTACTGTCTACTAATTGACATCCTCACCCAACATACAAAAGCACAATATATTTCACAAAACTAAACTAACTGAACACGAGTACACGAGAAGATCATCAAAAAAATGTACAGAAGATGATGAGTCGATGTAAGTTTACCTCTTGTAACCGAGGATCGAGCCTCTGACGTAAAGTCTGCGAAACAAAAAATAAAAATGGATAAGTGAATGATTTCACGATGAATATCGTAAGAACATTGATAAAAGGATATGATGCACAAATAGAAGGAAGAATAAGCCTGACGCGTTCACCTTGACGACCCTTCACCATTGTTTTCTACAACTTTGGGTTTTGAAAGTACGAAAGAGAGCAGAGGGGAGGAGGCGAGTAGAAACCTTAATTTTTTTATGAAAATGAAGACCTTATACTGACATTTTATTGGGCCAGGTCATGTTTGTGTTTGGATGGGTCATGTTTATCGAACGCTGTTGCACTTGTCGTTGGATTTGGTTAATGGCTTGTGACATACTACCCGCCAATCTACTCATCCTAGCTCGTAAATTTGACTCAGATCTCCATAGTAATGCACTGATACTTTGGTGCTATACAGAAATGTGTGACATCAAATGAAGAAAGAAGATAAATACCTAAATTATTGTAGGCTTCGGCGTATGTCGTATTTGCAATTATGGCTTTCTCGATCATGCTAGCAGCAGCATCCATTTTTCCCTGTACTAAGAGCAAAAATCTAAACAAGCCTTTACCAGTCACGGGGATTCACACGAAGAAACATCAAGTAGCACTACAAAAAACGAGCCGGAATTGCGTCGGACAAATCCGACGCAAATGAACAAAATCCGACGCAAATTGAAGATTGCGTGGGATTAACCGACGCAATCGGCCGCCGTTATATTTTGACGCAAAATTGTTTTTTTGCATCGGCTAATCCGACGCATGGAATTTGCGTCGGCTTTGCGTCCGCTATTACGACACGAAGAAATGGAGGTCAACACCCCTGTCAATGGGCTTTGCGTGGGATTAGCCGACGCAAAGTCAAACATTCTGTTGACTTTGCGTCGGCTAATCCCACGCAAAGCCCATTGGTCAGGTCTCAGTCAATGGGTTTGCGTGGGATTAGCCGACGCAAAGTCAACAGAATGTTTGACTTTGCGTCGGCTAATCCCACGCAAAGCCCATTGGTCAGGTCTCAGTCAATGGGTTTGCGTGGGATTAGCCGACGCAAAGTCAAACATTCTGTGTAGACAATGTAACACCCCTGATTTTATAAATTAAATTAAATTAAAATTATGTTCGTATTTTTATTTTTTACTATTTAACTCGTAATTCTTAAAATTATTATAAAACGAATTTATCGTTTAATCGTTTCAAACTCATAAAATTCTATTCGTCTCGGAAACTCTCCTTATATTTTAAACATATTTTTATCTATGTTTCGATTCATTTTAAACATTTAATTTAATTTTTATCGAAAGTCTATTTTGACGATTTAAATTCTAAATTCTTTTTATTTATATATATTAAGCTCGAAGCTCATTTATTTTAAGTTTCGTCAAAATATTTATTTCATTCCCTCGAGAAATCAACTTAATTCACTTTATCGAAAATTTATTATTTATCGGGAAATATTATTCCACCGTCTAATTTATTTCTATAAGCTTCGTTTACGTCTCAAATACTTTATTTAGTCATTTTATTTGACGGTCCAATTATTTATTTAATTTCATTAACTCGATTTTAATTTGCTTTTTTGGGTCAGTCAGCTTATCGTTACGGAGTTCGTCTCCTACCCGATTCTTTTAATTAATCCTTCTTGTTTTTAAACTCACTTTTTGGTGCTGATTCATTCTCCATTCAGTACACTTCCCCCTGCCTGTTTGACCACCGCTTGCTTTCACCTTCTTTTGGTTCACCTTCCTCTTTACCCCATTGTTTTTAACGTAATCACATCATCCTTCTCCCCTTCTTCTTTTGTCCATCATCCCATCACCGTCATCCTCTTTTTTTTCTTCTTCCTCCTCTTTCCATTCTTGTTGTTGTTGTGTGCTGCTGTTCGCACATTACTGCTGCCGCGTGTTGCCTGCCTGCACGCTGCTGCCGCCACTGTTAATCGAGGTGGGTCCCTCTCGTTCACCTTCGTTTTTCTTCTTCCTCTTCCGTTTTCGTTCGTTTGATTGTCATCGATTGTTGCTGCCTGTCGTTGTACGTTTTGCTGCTCCCGTTGTCGCTGCTGGTGCTCCTTCTATCATCTCTTCGTCTGCAGTGCACGGTTGTTGTCCTGTTTTCCGCACCTTTGTTCCCCTTCGTTCCTCTTCTCTGTTTTCTCATTTTTCTATTGCGTGTGTGATGCTGCTGCTCTCTGTTTTTCCTTTCTTCTTCATCTTCTGTTCTGCTTCCCTTTCGTCCTTGTGCGTCGGTTTGTTCTTGTTCTTTTTTTCGTACCTTAGATTTGTCTGTCGTCGTTTTCGTCGATCGGTTTCTTCTGTTGTTTCGTAGTCATCTCGTCTTGTGCGTCTATTCTGTTGTTCTATTTCGCTTCCTCGAGTTCCTATTCTATTCATGTGCCACTTGATTCGTTGCTATCTTGTTCATCTCGTTCTTTTCCATTTCTCCTTCTTCTTCTACTGTTGTTCTGCCGCTGCTGCTGTTTTGTCGTTATATGCTCATCTTCCACTTCATTTTCCATCGATGCTATTGATCTGTTTGTGGGTCGTTACTGCTACTGTTTGATGATGATGCTATTCCGCTTGTCCTCTTGTCCTATTCGTGATTGTTGCTTCCGAACTACTGCTCAACATGCTGTTGTTCGTCATTTATTCTTGTCGATTTCATCTCGTCATGGATGCTGTTTCATCCCTACTTTGTCGTACTCGACTCCATTAAGTTCAACCTTCGGGTTTCTATTTGACACGTCAATTCCCTTTCCTTTTTCTGTCGAATACCCTTGTCTCATTATTTTCTTTTATCTTCTCGATTATTGGTGGAGCACGCTTTTGAGGCTGTCGCTTCTACAATTCGGAGCTTAAAGACGTTAATATTGAAGTCATGGAGCCTGGACCATACGAGGAGTCAAGTACGTGATTGATGCGGGTATCAACTCAAGGTAACTTTAGGACGTTACTCGATTTTATATCGTGTGATTGAGTAGTAGTATGTAGTAAGTATTTTAACTTCGGTTTTCTAATTTTTAGCTACGTATTATTTGCTAAATTTAATTTTAAGTCGTATGCCTTATAAATATTTTACATTTTCGAAATCGTTCTATAAATCGTTAGTAATTTAATTATTTACGATAGTTATAATATTTTGTTGGTTATCGTGACACTAGTAACTAAATAATAACGATTTCATATTTTCTTCATATTTCGTAAATTTATAATTTTCACTTGAAAATCGTATTTTTTATATTTTAATCGAAATTTGTATACTTGTTAATAAACTAATTTTCGTTTTACGATTTATTCTAATAAATGAGAAAATAGTCTATTTTGTTTTAAATATATTTTTAGTCGAGACTATTTTCAGTAATAATTTTCTATTTATTTCCGGGTGACTATTTTTATTAAAATCCATATTATTTATTAATAAAAACTGTCTGTTAAAACTAATTTGAACTCTTCGTGAATTTCATTTCATTTTTAAAGTTCGTCGACTCAATTAATTTTGATATCATTTTCTTAAAACATCTCTTTTCTAAAATTTATCGTTTTAACTCGATTCTCGTAATTATTTATAAAATACTATATATTGACTTATTATATTTTCTGTATATTTTGAGTCGAATTTTGAAATATATTAAAGTTACGATAACGACGGTAATAATAAATGTTAATTTCGTTAGAAATGCTATTTTTAATACATTTCACATATTTTAATAACTTACGTATTTTCTATAACAAAATTTCTATTTTAAGTAAGTTTCTAAAATTAGTTACTTTCTAATTATAGGGAGTTTACCTTTTTATATAAAATGTTTATTCCTTTCATCCTCATATTATTCATATTGATTATATTTATTCTTGAATATCGATAATGGCTTGTTTTGGAGTTATGGAATAAGGACAGTGTGAGGTTTAGAGTAATATATCCTGGGGTTTACATTTTTGCCATCGACTATAAGGCTGGTGTGTCTTTATGGGCACACTGGTTGTTCAACCGAGCATATATGGTGTTCGGGAGTGTGTGTACATTTTGACCTTAAACTCGTGCCTCGCAGTGTAAGACGCCGTTGGGTTGAACTGAGTATTTATGGTGCTCGGGAGGGGTGTGCATATTATCTTAAACTAGGGCCACGCATTTATAAGTCGCCGTCCTATTATGGTTGAGTAGCCTAGTTAGAGACCGAAGTTTGATTTGTCTGAACTAGGTTCTCGAAGCTAGTTTTTAGTATTCTCATGGTGAAAGTCTAGCCTGCATCACTAATCCTATCCATAACGCCATTTTGAATATTTTAATTATTATCGATACATTTTGATTTGCAGGTTGGCAAATATTTGAAGTTTTCTTCTGAAAACTTGTTCTGATTTTATTGTTCCAATATTTTAAGTTTTCTCCGAAAGTTTAACTTTATTATATCATTTAATGTTTTCCATTTTAATTATTTTGATATAGTAATACTGTTATTTTTCCATATGGTATAATTTGGCTGGGAGAACGTCCGAGTTACTCCCCACTGACGTGGCTGTTATGTTTATAACATGACAGGTATTTGCTGCTGGGTTTTGGGTGTGAGCTAGCGAGTAGCGTGGATCCTACTCTTTCTTCATTCACGATTTATGGATTTGTATAACCCTATTTGGAGAATTTCCTTTTAGCCCTTTTGTAAAAAGAGGCCTTTGTATTGACTTACCATTTCTTTTAATAAGATATAGTTTGTCAGTGTGTTTTTAATCCTGACTCTACAGTGTTTCCGCCACTGTATCGCGTTAGAATTTCTAGGGATTACAGTTGGTATCAGAGCATTGTTGCTCCCGACGCTTACACCTGATTTTAGGAAAAATACCAGTAAATGATTTGAACATTAAAGAAATATTAGTAAGAGATGGGTAGAAACAAAGTAAGGACTTAATTGTTAGGCTTACATGTTTTTGTAACTCAATGACTAGCATTGAATCTTTGTTGTTTTTGTCCGGGAGAATACGAATGGACAAGATGTTGATGGGATGCTGCTCCAGATTGGGATGAGACCTGCTCAAAACTCTCAATGCCTGCTGACTCGAGTGGACAACTTAGCGCTCCAAGAAATGTCGATGGTGACCTTAAAGCTCCGGTTTAGTTTGCTCAAGCTATGGGTTAGATGATCAAGAGTAGATTCATGTTCCGTGATGTAGCGACCCAAGTCTTGTGTGATCGTTCCTCTACAAGAAGATGAAGTAATCAATTTTGTTCTATCGTGAACTCTGGAGGCTCGAAGATTCTTTTCTGGTTTCCGAACTTGGTTAAATAGGATCATTGACTCTTTCCTTTCTCTACTTCTTCTAACTCTTCTTTTATAAATTCTCGTCTTCATTCTGGTGATAAATCTTCGATTAATTTTCCTACTTTACCCTCTTTTCTCTTGAGATTCTTGGTTTGACCATTTTTCCGTCTCCGTGAACCCCGTGAAAGGATATAGATGTTTGAGGTTTAGTAAACCCTTTGTTACCTGGTTTTGGGGATTGTGAGCCTACCCTATCTTCTAAGCAAGTAAGAGATTCTTAAGAATTAATTTGAGTGACAACTTGTTGATTGATGGAATTAGGATGATACTTTAGACACTGAACCTTGGGTTATATGATTCTTTGATTATTATGGAGTACTTAGAGTTGAATATATTTTGGAGTAGTAAGAGTGTGTCATATTTGATGGATACCTAGTACCTAACCTAGAACCGAACTAAGTGTAACTGATAATATTACTCTGGGATTCCTACCTAATACTTATTTGATGGATGCGTCGTGAATATTCGGGATCATAGAGTATTGGTTAAAGTGTTAACCTGAGTGTTGTAGTACCATTGAAGGTTTTCATTAATGTTGTTAGAAATTTTGGTTGACATAGATTACCCGTATTTCTTGTGGATTAGATCGTTGATCGTTGTTTAGGGTTGTAACCTATGAAATTTGGAGTTGAGTGATCTCACTTGGATAAATTGTTGTTAACCTTGAAGAAGAGAAACATATTGCACAATTAGAGGTTGGATTTATCGCATTGTTTTGAGGAATACTTAATGCGACTCATCTTGATGGATTTATAGTTCAGAACCCTTAGACCAACGAGATTGTGGTTTCATTGAGTTAATAAATATTTTGGTGGTTTCGCTGATACAATATGGAATTTGGTGGAATTTTTAGAAGCCTTAGCCCGATGACGTGTTTGAAGATGTGAGTGTTGCGCCATTACCTATAGGTTTGAGCGTGTTTGAGGATTTATTATACTTTCCCCAACTTCTGTACTTGTGGCATTATAAACATGTTGGTAATCATTTTGAGGATTCTGTGCCCGAGCATTGTTATATTAGTGGACCTTGTTTAGTTTTCCTTACTCGAGAAATTTGGAGTACACCTCGAGTTCAAACCTTATAAACTTTAGATTTGGGAGCCTTATCGATTGCGAGTTTGGGTGTGTTGTGATGACCGTTGGAATTTTAATGGATGAGATTAGATTGTAATACAATTGTGGATTAGTATCGTGTCGTTTGAACGATTGGATAGTCACGTAAGACATTTTTGGAGTTTGTGACTGAGTAGTACCACCTAATACCTAATATTGGACTTAGTATTATTTGATGGAAATTAGAAACCCGTGTTGTGGGAGTCGTACTAGGAATCTCGAGATGGTTAACTTCTTCTGTAATTCCTTGAGAGCTCTTTTGGACTCTCAATTTGGTCCTCCCCTTATTAACTTCTCTTAAATCCTGTTACTTCTCCTTCGGCCAATCCCTTTGACTTTCTTATCGGGTTTGAAAATTTCTTTTTTGATTTGTCGTTGACTCTGACTCTATTTATCCGTTTACCATTTTCCCGAACCTGTTATGAAAAGTTTGACTATTTTTAAAATTGTTGGCTATCGTGAAATTTTAACATTTGAGTTATAAACACTAGTAGAATAAGTACCAATAACATCTATCAAAAGACACCGGTTGTAAAAAAAACGATGCTAAAGAGTCATAAGTGGTGGACAAAAAATTAAAAAATGTACATTCACACCGGTTGTACAAATAAACCGGTGTGAAAGGGTGGTGTTAAAGAATTAGAACCCATCTAACACCGGTTGTAAATTGAAACCGGTGTGAAAGAGTATCCAACAACATCAGTTTCTTTTAGAACCGGTGGGAAAGACTACCCAATAATATAAACCACAACAACACATACACAAAACCCTTACAGTACTACTCTACAACAATAATACTCGTATATCACTTCTTCTTCTACACCGTACCCAAACCCAGCGACCAACCCGCCCTTCTTCTTCTTCGCGAGCCGAACCACCATCGACCGACGTCCTCCTCCGACAACCTCGTCCGACAACCTCCTCCGACAACCTCCTCCAACGACCAAACGTAACCACTGGCGGCACTCCGGCAAACCGACGACCCACAAGTACGTTATTTAGGTTTTTTTTTTTCAAATTATTAATTATATTTTTTTTGTTTCGATTTGGGGCTTTTATTTTTCAATTGTTGATGAGTTTACAGATTAAATTGATGAGTTCACATATTATATCAATTTTGAATTAGGGTAGTTAATTTTTAGTCAATCAAAAGTAGCTATGTAAAAAAAGAAAAAAAGAAGAGGATTTCTTGTTGGAAATAAATAGTGATGAATTGGATGTTATTGTAGAAAAGGGTATGGATTAGTCGAATTGATTGGAATCTAGGGTTTTTAATCTGGGTTTGATGAATTGGATGTTATTAATTTTGTGCGTTTGGTTTACTGGGTTTGTTATGTGGATTGGACTTTTTGTGCAGTGTTTTACTCGTTGGCTGAATGCCTGAAACTTTGGGTTTTTAAGTATATTTGCGTGGCTGTTTGAGATTGTAATTCTGCGATTAACATTGATTACAGAGTTTTTGATTAGGGACGTAGGGTATGATGTGATTGGAGTCAGGTAGGTATCGAACACACATTATACTGAGTTAAGCTATGTGGGCATTTGGTTGCATCCAAAAACCTTAGCCATGAAAGTATTCGTTGTGCCTTGTCGGGGTTTTTGATCATTTGGATGTGCTTGTTCCTGGGAATGTCAGTGCTAGAGGTGCGGTGCAGGCTGTCACTTTTGTTATTTTAGGATTTGGAAACCGCATTAATGTGTGTTCAGAAAGGGGATAGTCGGTAGAAAGTAATGTGTATTATTTAGTCAAAGGGTATGTCACAGCAAGTTATGAGTTTATATGATTGCATAGTAACCTCATTTTTGTGTTGTCTACTACTATTACTACTACTATTATAGATTGGATGGAAGGGGTGGAGTATAAAGGAAATTGGATGTCAGGCTTCTGTAGATTACAAAAATACTCACCATCTGTTTCTGTTTTATTGAAATTTGTTTTACTTACCACTTGATAAATCACACATTTACAACCTTGATGGATCATGTGGTCTGCTTCGCACTCATATATATTTTACTCTACCTGGTTGATGACGAGAAGAAGACTTTCTCTTATTTCTATTCAAGTTTACTTTTCATTGCAGTAGTGTTTGAATATTAATCCTGGAATACAAAATGTGTTTATGTTATGTGACTCACAGCTTCACAAGTGAACCAGCTCTCACTTTTCTTTGGTTTATAGCATTCCAGATTGTATCGGTTATTGTCAATTAATAAGCAGTTGAGTCAGCTTTTGACAGTTCTCTTCCTTCGCCGATCCTTACTTCACTCAAGCAATCAACATTAAATCCCTAATATACACCGGTACAGTCAACCTTAATTGTGTTAATTACCATCGATTCTTTTCAATTAGTACGAGATGAATTGATCATTTCTCCATTTCTCAACTCTCGAACTCAACATTATGAAAGATCACACCTTACGCACCGATCACTAGCTGTGGTTTGATCCTATGCTTCTCTGCAAAATACACTAAAATGACAAATCTTGGAAATATTTATTCTAGTACGTACAACTCTTTTTGATGCATCCTTTTCATTGCTGCAATTTCATTGACAACTCAATCTAGTGGAGAGCAGAGCTTTCTTAATTAGCCACTTTCACTCACAAAACCTCGGTTTCTTAAATTCCTACTCTCCGTATATAAGTGTCCTTGAGTTGTAGGGTACGTAGAATGCAAGGGCCAGGGTATGTGTATGTGTATGTATGTATGGGAGTGTGGTGAGGGATTGAGGATGGGGGAGATGTGAAATATATAATGGGAAGGTGGTAGGTTGAATGGACGGGCAGATGGAAACCACGTGGAAGAGGTTGTTAGGATACGAATAATATTTGGTATATGGGTCGCCACGTGAACGATAATATAGGAGTAAGAGTACTAACTGTAATTCATTGTAGGAGGAGGGAGTTGGACTAGTATGTATGTACTCCGTATGTAGATTGTAGAGACTCTAGAGAGTAATGAATGAATGAGTGTACTTGGACTTGGACTTGAGCTTTGGAAGTTGAGTTGGGGGTTCGTAATTTGTAACCAGAGATTATACCTACCAACCACTCTCCACTCCTACTAGTCTACTACTCCATAATACTCCTCGAACACTGACTACTAATAGACGCTTTTTTATTATGTTTATTGAGAGATCAATTATAAATGAATGTAACAGTGGTATAAGACATAATAAAAAGTATACAAATATAAATGAGGTACGCTTGTTATAAAAAGTGGTACCACAAATTTGTCATTTAAAGATACGTCTAATCATAAAATAGGTATGAATAAGATTTGAAGTGGTACGAACAAGTGGCCTTTTCCAAGATTAAAAATGAGAAGAAATAGAGATAATTTTAGCGAGTTAATACCCATGTTTCTGTTAATACGCATGAGTTAATACCCATGGGTACATATTCTACAATATACCGCTAAAAGTGAACTCCAGGAATGATTCTCGATAATTGAACTCTAGGAATGATTCTTTATAATGATTAAATTGAAAATACACCATCAACTGCATCCTACAACTTTAATTAGGGATTGTCCAGTGCACTTGATCCACAACTGAAGGCGTTCTTCAGCAATCTCTTCCTTGACCTAGTGATCTTCCACTATTTTTCAGAAATATGTCAACCAAGCCTAAGGAGCAAGACAGAAGATAACTTTAATAAAATGCATGCCTTGATTATTTGTAAAACATTTGATGGGAAGAAAAAACCAACACAAAATAATATAGAGCTAGGAAAATGAGAGATAAAAACATGGCAGCATGTGCAGTACTAGAGACAAGTTGATGAGTTTGTATAAGAAAGATAAAAAACGGTTTAGGTGCTTTTAACAAAGAACTATCGTGTGACTCTAATTTTCTAGCACAATGTACTCCACTAAAGTGTGCTGTATGTCCTCCTATCATTACTCTATCTAATGCACCATTCCTTGGACTCACTGAAATTATGATGATCAGATGCTACAGGAATGACAAATTTGATAGCATGTTATTCACGATTATAGAGTACTGTTATAGTGGTCATCATACATTCTTGTCTGATTTAGTTTTCGAGTTTTAGGTTTGTCTATGGTTGATAGGGTATCATCCCATGTCGATAGTACACTGTAGTAATGAGACTAACTTGTAAGACATGCTCTAAAAATGTTTTGTTGCGGAGTACTAATTTAGAATCTTGATCTCATTTTTTTTTAAATCTTTCGTTATTCATTAAGCTGTAGTAGATTCTCCATAAAGCTGTTGTAGATACATATATACATTTAGGATATACTTGGAGGCTCAATTAACATCCAACTCACTGTATGCGTTTGTCCCATTTTAATGTTGCACGGTATTGTCCCATTATTAAAACAAGTACTCTAGATGAACTCTTGTACTTTAGGTAAACAACTCCACCGTTCTTTAGCTTGCGTTGCTTATTCCTCTTTTTGTAGTCTCCAAATAGATGAACTCTAACTTGAAAAGTATTTTGAATCGGCGTGTGTTAATTATTAGACTATGTATCGAAGTTGGATGTACGAAAATCGGGATGTTGAATTCAGTCGAAGGCTTGAAGAATTTATAAATACTGCCGTTACACATCAGACGCTAGAAGGGGATGGTAATCTAATCAGGTGTCCATGTAATGTATGTTACAATGTGAAGAAGGTTAAATCTATTGAAGAGTTGCGAGAGCATTTGATTATTAAAGGGTTTAAACCAAATTACCGTGTTTGGATATGCCATGGAGAGAATGCAAATGATATTAATAGGTATGTAGTGGATGATGATGTCGCTCACATTGAGGTTCAAGGAGAGTTTGACAATGAAGAGGACATAAATAAGGGTATTGAAGCAGATGAGAATGAAGAGCCTGGAAAAATAGATGACATGATGGTTGATCTTGAAAAGGATTTTGTGCAGTGTCCGGAAATGTTTCAACGAATGGTTGCTGATTCCAAGAAATCTTTATACCCAGGTTGTAAATCTAGTCGATTAACAAGTGTGCTGGGATTGTACACATTAAAAGCTGGGAGTGGGTGGAGTGATAAGAGTTTCACATCTTTGTTAGAGTATGTATCGGGCTTGTTGCCACAGGATCATGAACTTCCAACCACCACATACCAATGCAAGAGAATGTTATGTCCATTGGCTATGAAATACGAAAAGATTCATGCATGTCCAAATGACTGTATCTTGTATCGAAAAGAATACAATGACTTAGAAGAGTGTCCAAGATGTGGAGAATCACGGTACAAATTGGTAGAGAATAATATAGGAGGCAAGAAAGGAGGTCCGGTGAAAACTTTATGGTATTTACCAATAATCCCAAGGTTTAAGCGGCTCTTTGCAAATCCAAAAGATGCGAAGCTCATGTTGTGGCACCACGAAGAGAGAAATAAAGATGGAAAATTGAGACATGTGGCCGACGCTCCTCAATGGCGAAATATTGATAGAACCTTTCCGGAATTTGGTCTAGAGCATAGAAATTTAAGATTAGGACTATGTACAGATGGAATTAATCCATTTGGAACACTGAGTACACAGCATAGTAGTTGGCCCATAATGTTAATAATATACAATATCCCACCTTGGCTTACTACAAAGAGCAAATACATCATGTTGACATTACTTATATCAGGTCCGAAGCAACCGGGAAACGACATCGACATATATTTGGCTCCACTTATTGAGGACTTGAAGTTGTTGTGGGATGTTGGTGTGAGTGTTTTTGATGCTGCCACAAACTTGAGATTCCAAATGCATGCAATGTTGTATTGCACAATTAATGATTTCCCTGCCTATGGCAACCTCTCTGGATATAGGTTGAAGACTGATAAAGGTTGCCCTGTCTGTGGGGATGACACTGAGTCGGATTGGTTGGAAAACTCGGGTAAATATGCATACATGGGTCATCGTCGATTTCTTCCCAAGGGCCATCAATATAGGAAGAAGAGGATAGCTTTTTACGGGAAAATGGAGCAACGACCCCCTCCTAAGATTTTGAGTGGGAAAGAGTATCACAATCAAGTTAAGAACATAGTGACCGAGTTTGGAAAACCATACAGGCCTCCTCCGAATGGGGTATATCACACAAAGAAGTCAATTTTTTGGGAGCTTCCTTATTGGGAGCACTTGTCTGTAAGACATTGTATTGACGTTATGCACGTGGAGAAAAATGTCTTTGATAGTATAATTGGAACATTGTTAAACATGCCAAACAAGACTAAGGATGGGGTGAAAGCAAGAAGGGACATGGTTGCAAGGGGACGAGTTGAGTTACAACCAAAAGAGACTGGGAAACGCATATATTTACCCCCAATTAGCACAACTTTGTCGAAGAATGAGAAGACTGCGGTGTGTGAGTCTTTAAAGGGTATTAAGGTCCCACATGGATACTCTTCGAATATAAGCCGACTTGTTTCAATGAAAGATTTGAAGCTAGTAAGTTTGAAATCTCATGACTGTCATGTTATGTTGACACAGCTGTTGCCTGTGGCAATTCGATCTGTATTGCCCAAGCATGTTAGACAAGTTATTACCAAGTTATGTTTGTTCTTCAATTCCATCAATTGTAAGGATATTGAACCAGATACCTTAGATCTCTTGCAAGCTAATGTGATCGAAACTCTTTGTGAATTAGAAATGTTCTTCCCGATATCTTTTTTCGATATCATGGTTCATTTAATCATTCATTTAGTGAGGGAGATAAAGATTTGTGGTCCAGTCTTCCAAAGAAATATGTGGGCGATGGAACGAGAAATGGGAACATATAAGCGCCGAATGAAGAATCGTTGTCGTCCGGAAGGAAGTATTGTTGAAGCAACCATTGCTTGTGAAGCACTAGGATTTTGTGTTGATTATATGGAAAATGTGCAACCTATTGGACTCCCAACATCTCGACACGAAGGAAGACTACAAGGTAAGGGAGTTTTGGGGAAGAAGTTCATTATAGTTGACAACCAAACCTTGCAGCGAGCTCATATGTATGTTTTAAAACATATAACCAAAGTCCATCGGTACTTATCAGAACACTTTACTCTGTTGAAGCAACTATATCCAAATAAGCGAGAGGGTTGGTTGATGGCTGAACACGATCGAACTTTTGTCAGGTGGTTTGAAGATAAGGTGATGGATGGATTATCCAATCCCTCACACAAGGTAAGTAAAATCATAAGATGGTTAGCACATGGACCTAATCGAACTATTAGCTCTTATGATGGGTATGATATCAATGGATTTTGTTTTTATACAAGTCGTCAGGATAGCAGAAGTACAATGCAGAATAGTGGTGTTACTGTTACTGCATCATCAGAAGCATATGTCGGAAGAGGTAAGAAACCAATAGAGATTACAAGGGCATACTATGGGATAATTGAAAACATCTGGGAGCTTGATTATTCGACATTTAGTGTGCCCTTATTCAAGTGTCAATGGGTTGATTGTGATAAGGGTGTTAAAGTTGATGATATGGGATTCATTTTGGTTGATTTCAACGTCGTAGGACATACAGAAGAGCCTTTTATACTTGCATCTCAAGGTAAACAGGTTTTCTATGTAGAAGACCCTTCTGATAAAAGAATGTCGGTTGTTCGTTCGGGTAAACGACGCATTCTTGGTGTAGAAGGTGTTGGTGACGAAGAAGAATATGACCAGTTTGATGAACTTCCTCCTGTTTCCAGTAACCAACAGATGGTAAATATAAGAGATGAAACATATATACGTGACGATCATAACGAGGGAATGTGGTTTGATAACCCTAAACAATAGACACAGTTCATTGTCTTAGATTCATAATATGTCGCTGTAAATAAGGAAAGGTATAGTCATATTTGGTTGTATATCAATTCATTATTATTCTTTATTAGTTCATGTATATATTGCTTGTTATATTATATTTTATTCTTTCGTTTTTATTTTTCTTATTATTCTTTTTGCTTATATTTTTCCCTATGTTTCAGGTGTTTCATCATGGAAGAAGCTAACAATATGAATAATGATGTCCAAAATCCACCAACAAAAAAGAAGTATAAACCTAGAGGCCCGACAACTGGCTTGAAGGAGAAAAGGAAAGATACTAAAAAGGTTCCGAAAATTTTAGACTTTGATGAAGTGGATAACCCAGTTGGACCACATAGAAAATCCTTTTCGACAAGGGTAGGGGTTATATCTCGAGAAATTAAAATCACATACAAGAGTTGGCCTAATGTACCCGAGGGCAAAAAACAAACTATTTGGCTACAACTGAAGGTAATATTTTTTAGATTGGTAAAGAAATCTACTTTAATTTATGATAAACCTACATTTTCATTTGTTACTTGTGTAGGATGAGTACACCATCAAAGAAGACAAACATCATGTTGTACTAAGCATTGTGGGGAATCGTTACAAAGATTTTCGGACAAGGTTAACAAAGGAATATATTCACAAAAAAAGGAAACAAAGAAGTGAAGAGGAGTTAGATGAAAATGGGTTAGAGGTAGAAAATTTGGATGTCAATCCCTGTTCAAAATTTGGGATCGCAGAAGAAGATTGGGAGGAGTTTGTAAGACAACGTATGGATCCAAAGTGGAAGGTATGAACATATGATTGGCTATGTTTTTTGTTTTTTGGTTTTTTGGGACTGTTTTACGGTTTTCTGGTTGTATACTGTTGTTTCGGGACTATTTGTTCGGTTTTTTTGGGGACTGTTTTGTCCTATTTACTGCCATTCTCTACTGTTTTCAGTTGTTTTCCGGTTTTATGTCGCTGTTTTGGGACTATTTATTCTGTTTTCTTTGTTTTTTTAGGCTGTTTAGTTCAATTTACTGCTATACTCTGCTGTTTTCAGCTATTTTCTTGTTGTATATTGCTGTTTTGGGACCATTTGCTGGCAAGAGTGAACAATGGTTTGCAGAAGAAATTGCTTCCGAGAAAAAAAAAATCCTACTGCCGATCCTATTGAAATAGAGAAAATTGTTTTGAAACGTGTTAAAGATAGAAGCTTTAAGTGGATTAAAGGACATACACCATCATCAAGTGCTCCTACACCTGAAACTCAAGAAGTTATCGACAACATTGTAAATCTTATCCATAACCAATTTAACTAAAAATATGTTATTTAATGCGTTTTTCGTAACTTCCAAAAAGTTACGTAACATAATTGAATTTTTATGTAAACAGAAACATTGGTCAGATATGGAGAGCAAAGGGGAGTTTGTTTCTTCGAGATCGGTAGACGTATTGGTGAAAGCAACGGGCAAAAAGGAGCATCCTGGAAGGACAAGAGGAGTTGGAACTTTGGTTGGTAATCGGAAAGTTTTTGGTCAACCAATTCGAAGTAATCATGAGAAAATGTACACGGCAGAAGAAATGGATGCAAAGTTAGAGGAGATGCAAAACCAAACAAGGGTGGAGATGAAGAGTATGTTTTTAGAAATGGCAAAGTCTTGTGGTTTGATTTTACCCCATGCTTTTGTCGAGGATGAGAGAGCTTCAAATCATTCCCCTTCAAATCATTCCCCGTCTGGACATCATCATGAAACAACTTGTCCTTCAATTGATCAAAGTGACCCTTTTATTGAATTAAAGGTAACATTACCGTCATATTTAGTCTATAATTTTAAATATGATAACATTTACCTAACTTTGCTTTCTTATATTTATATAGGATCATACACCATGTAAGTTAGGTATTCATGATGGGACTACTTTGGTCGTCGTTGCCGAAGGGATGGTTTGGCCATGGAGAGACAACATAGTAGTGCACCAAAAACCATTGAGTCCACTTAATGTTCATGTGTCTATCGATAATTGTTTAGATTCTACTGCACTACTTCCAGTTCCATGGTCCGGGTTTGAAACGGTTGGTGAGGCTGCAGGTAGTTTTGCTCAATGGCCAAAAAAGTGGGTTTTGTTGGTTGTAGATGAGGTGAATATTCACGAAATAATTAGATAATTAGTCGGACACAATATATTTAATTAATTTTATTCCTATATTTAAACGTTAATAATTGCTTCATTTCCTTTCTTACTTGTTATAGATACGCTCCAATGAGACCTTGAAAAGGAAAGAAATATCCAAAGATACCAAGGAGTCTCGAAATAAGGTTCAACCTAAGGGTTCAACTCGTCCCAAAACTAAAAAAGAGGTATGTTTTTATGCTTTATTAACCCCCAAATCAAAGAGGTGTATGTTTGAAGTATATTAAAAACTTCATTGAATGTCGACCATATAAAGATGAAAGAAAAGCCTTCACCAAAAGAAGCTAAGGAATCTTGTAACAAGTCACACCAGGATGAGACAAGTCTTTAAAGTGTAGAAAAGGTAAGTAAACACTTTGTAGGTAAGTTCAGTTACTAGAAATATTATTCATGATTATATCCAAAAATGAAATTCAAGTTATACTTTGTAGGTTACCGAGGTTGGAACAATTGGTCCTTATTGTCATCAATTGGAAAGAATGTTGACTTCATTAGAATTCGATTCTATCTTTTCGCTATCTATTGATATCAATGAGTCAGTTTACAACTACGAGGATGATGTCAGAGTTCATTTAGCATCAGAGGATATTAAGGACATGTTGAATTACGATTCACTGAACATAACGATAATTCAAGTTTGGGGAAGGTACAAACTTATTGTTCTCTTTGATTTGTGGTCACATTGTATTGTGTGTATATTCACTTGGAATAATCATCGCACAACGTTTTGTTAATATAGTTTCTTACATGCACATGGGAGATCACTTGGTGTGAGTGAAGATGGCGTTGGTTTCATGTGTCCTGTCCATCTTAGTTCATACGTGAATGACGCAAGGGCTATGGAAGATTACGTCAAAAAAGTCTGGAAATTCCAAGAAGATAAGAAATATGTGATGGGTGCTTTTTATGCAAGGTGACTCTTAAATTCTTTTGGTTCATTATTAATGTATTTGGTGTTGTTATCTTGTTATACTAAGCTGAAGTTGATATATATGTAGTAACAATTGGATGTTGATTGTCGTTTGCCCGTGGGACAATATGGCATATATATTGGACCCGAACAATAAGAATAGTCATAGTTTGATGATAACAGATCATCTAAAATTGTAAGTTAAGATTATACTTCCTCCAGACACTATTTTTCGCCCCGTTTCATGAATATATATATGAGGAGTATTTTAATGAAATGGGATGAAAAATAGTGACCGGAGGGAGTACTAATTATCATAATCTTATTTTAAGGTAAAGTTCGTTGCGAATGGAATGAGTAATCTTGATTTTTCCATGGTTATATTTTCAGGGCTTGGAAAGTGTACACGGTTATTTCAGGAAGATGTCATCCGACCAAAAAAAAAGAACTTGTCGTGAGTGTGATTGAGGTAAATAACAAAAGCTATCCAATTTTTTAGCATATATTTCAATGCGTAAGTTGATTTACTTACTCCACATTCCTTTATATAAATCTAGTGCCCTCAACAATCTGGAAGTTTTGAATGTGGATATTATGTCATGAAATGGATGTACGACATAACCGTATCCTACTCTTTGAGTAAGCAGGGCTTAGTGGAGGTATTTTCTTTGTATGAATAATTTTTTGTTGTTTACCTATAATTGAAGACAATATCACTAATCAACTATTATTATTATTCATTTTTTAATTTATGTAGTGTCTTTCAAAGTCAAGAATGATGGTTGAAGATATGGATCTAGTTCGGGAATTTTGGGCTCAAAAATGTATCGAAGCCATTTAGTCTATTTAAAGAGAGTGTTTGGCAACAAGAAGTTTTAATCGTGTAAGAATTGTTGTTGATATGAAATGATTGTAGCCTAGCTAGCGTGCATGTAGGCTATTCAAACTTCTTTCCTTAGCCTATGTAAAATGGTTTTCCGTCATTTCTGCGGCTTGTATGGTTGTGGAAACATATGTGCACACTTTTGTGGTATATAAGGATGTTGCATTATGACTTAACTGGTGATGTTGTCCTACAATTGGCGTTGATTTGTAGTTACGGAGAAGATTGACTATTGTAATATGAATTTGATGCGAGAAGATAACTCTTTAGCACCGGTTTTAAATTGAAACTGATGAAAAAAAATGCCGCCCTTTCACACCGGTTTTAAGATTCAGCCGGTGCAAAAGGTCAACCTTTGACACCGGTTCCGTATTTTAACCGGTGCGAAAGGGTATACCTTTTAGTACCGGTTACAATACGAAACCGGTGTTAAAGGGTACCTTTTAGCACCGGTTACAATACGCAACCGGTGTAAATTTTTTTTTAGCACCGGTTTCACAACCGGTGTTAAAAGTGCCTCATCTACAACGCCTACGCTATGGGCACCTATGAAAAACGATGCTAAAGGGGGGTTTGCAACCGGTGCGAAAGGCTGTTATTCTACTAGTGAAATTTCAAAACTTCATTTTCCTTTTCGTTTTGGTTGATAACATATATTGAGTCCTGTTTCAAAATGTCTTAATATTTTATTTTAAAGTATTGCAAAATTATTTAAAATTTTAATTTTGATTTTCGCGTGATCGAGATTTTATGAAAAATTTCATAATTACAAATATTTTGGATTTTTATAAGATAATTATGCAAAACAATTTAATATTTTCGAAAAACTTTGTACGTCTAAATTTTTGTTTTATTGTCGTTAGACTTTAAATCTGTTATTGAAAATGTTTGACGAGTGGTTCGATTTTTATTTACTAACTACAAATTTGATTTCTCAAATTTTTGTTTGGTCTTAAAACAAAATATTGTCGAAATTCTTAATCAAAACGTTTTACTGTTGTTTTGAAAATATTTAGGGTACTCTCACCCTCGAGTTCGTTTACAAATAATATTTATCATCATTATTTTATAGAATAATTTTTAACTTACGAATTTATTAATTTAAATGCTTTTAAACTTTGGGAATTGAGCCCAACTCTTCTTGAAATAAATTTTGTCTTCGATTTCGATTTCATATCACTTTTAAAGTTGTAAGAAATTTTAAACCGAGTTTGTGACGCGAGTTAAGCATTCTCGTTTTGTTCAAGTGATAAAAATTTGTTTCCAATTCTATTTTTTTATTTTTTTATGTTTTTAAAAGTTTCGAGGACGAAACTTCTTTCTAGTGGGGAAGATTGTAACACCCCTGATTTTATAAATTAAATTAAATTAAAATTATGTTTGTATTTTTATTTTTTACGATTTAACTCGTAATTCTTAAAATTATTATAAAATGAATTTATCGTTTAATCGTTTCAAACTCATAAAATTCTATTCGTCTCGGAAACTCTCCTTATATTTAAAACATATTTTTATGTATGTTTCGATTCATTTTAAACATTTAATTTAATTTTTATCGAAAGTCTATTTTGACGATTTAAATTCTAAATTCTTTTTATTTATATATATTAAGCTCGAAGCTCATTTATTTTAAGTTTCGTCAAAATATTTATTTCATTCCCTCTAGAAATCAACTTAATTCACTTTATCGAAAATTTATTTTTTATCGGGAAATATTATTCCACCGTCTAATTTATTTCTATAAGCTTCGTTTTCGTCTCAAATACTTTATTTACTCATTTTATTTGACGGTCCAGTTATTTATTTAATTTCATTAACTCGATTTTAATTTGCTTTATTGGGTCAGTCAGCTTATCGTTACGGAGTTCGTCTCCTACCCGATTCTTTTAATTAATCCTTCTTGTTTTTAAACTCACTTTTTGGTGCTGATTCATTCCCCATTCAGTACACTTCCCCCTGCCTGTTTGACCACCGCTTGCTTTCACCTTCCTCTTTACCCCATTGTTTTTAACGTAATCACATCATCCTTCTCCCCTTCTTCTTTTGTCCATCATCCCATCACCGTCATCCTCCTTTTTTTTCTTCTTCCTACTCTTTCCATTCTTGTTGCTGTTGTGTGCTGCTGTTCGCACATTACTGCTGCCGCATGTTGCCTGCGTACTGTCACCGCTACTGCTGCTGTACCTGCCTGCACGCTGCTGCCACCACTGTTAATCGAGGTGGGTCCCTCTCGTTCACCTTCGTTTTTCTTCTTCCTCTTCCGTTTTCGTTCGTTTGATTGTCATCGATTGTTGCTGCCTGTCGTTGTACGTTTTGTTGCTCCCGTTGTCGCTGCTGCTGCTCCTTCTATCAACTCTTCGTCTGCATAGCACGGTTGTTGTCCTGTTTTCCGCACCTTTGTTCCCCTTCGTTCCTCTTTTCTGTTTTCTCATTCTTCTATTGCGTGTGTGATGCTGCTGCTCTCTGTTTTTCCTTTCTTCATCTTCTGTTCTGCTTCCCTTTCGTCCTTGTGCGTCGGTTTGTTTTTGTTCTTTTTTTCGTACCTTAGATTTGTCTGTCGTCGTTTTCGTCGATCGGTTTCTTCTGTTGTTTCGTAGTCATCTCGTTTTGTGCGTCTATTCTACTGTTCTATTTCGCTTCCTCGAGTTCCTATTCTATTCATGTGCCACCTGATTCGTTGCTATCTTGTTCATCTCGTTCTTTTCCATTTCTCCTTCTTCTTCTACTGTTGTTCTGCCGCTGCTGCAGTTTTGTCGTTATATGCTCATCTTCCGCTTCATTTTCCGTCGATGCTATTGATCTGTTTGTGGGTCGTTACTGCTACTGTTTGATGATGATGCTATTCCGTTTGTCCTCCTAACCTATTCGTGATTGTTGCTTCCGAACTACTGCTCAACATGCTGCTGTTCGTCATTTATTCTTGTCGATTTCATCTCGTCATGGTTGCTGTTTCATCCCTACTTTGTCGTACTCGACTCTATTAAGTTCAACCTTCGGGTTTCTATTTGACACGTCAATTCCCTTTTGTAATCCCCTAGAAATTCTAACGCAATACAGTGGCGGAAACACTGTAGAAGTGGGATTATAACACACTGTAGCTATGTCTTGATTAAATAAAAATGGTAAGTCAATACATAAGCCATAAAATAAAAAATGGCTACAAAAATAAATAAATAAATAAAATCCATAAAAAGGGTTTTAACAATCCATAATACAGTGATCTGATTAAAACAAGCAGGATCCATAACTGCTCGCTAGCCCACCCGAAGGAAAACACATATACCTGCCATGTTAAAAACATAACAGCCACAATCAGTGGGGAGCAACGCCAACGTTCTCCTAGCCGTATAACAGGATTCTAAAACTGTAATTACTATTATAGAAAAATAGTAAAAATGGAAAATAGTAAACAACATATTAAAAATAAGCTTTCAGTGAAAAATTTCACGTAACGAAACAATATAAATAAAATGAGTTTTCCGAAGAAAACATAAAACATTTGCCAACCTGCAAATGAAAATATATCGATAATAATAAAAATATTCAAAATGGCTTTATGGATAGGAGTAATGTAGACGGCTAGACTTTCACTAGGAGAATACTAAAAACTAGCTTCGAGAACTTAGTTCAAACAAATCAAACTTCGGTCTCTAACTAGGCTACTCAACTATAATAGAGCGGCGACTTATAAATGCGTGGCTCTAGTTTAAGACAATGCACACCCCTCCTGGGATTACCTGTCACCCAGTTCAACTTATGACGGCGACTTACTGCGAGACCTAAGCTTAAGGTCAAAATGTACACAACTCCCGGGATACCTGTCACCCGGTTCAACAACCAATGTACCGATTCCTGATACACTAGCCTTATAGTTGATGGCAAAACCGAAAACCCTAGAATATATTACTCTAACCTCACACTTGTTCTTATTCCATAACTCCAAAACAAAGCCATTATCGATATTCAAAAGATATAATCAATATAAATAATATGAGGATAAAAGAAGTAAACATTTATATACTAAAAGAGGAAACGTTCTGTGGACATGACATAGGTCCACCCCGACGCGGCCACGCGCGGGTTTGGGGAGGCAAATGAATCTCCATATGAGATGGTCAAATTGAAATTTAAATCGAAGTAGGAGTCGCCACCGAATTTTGTGGTTATTCGGAACCATTCGAGCCCACTCTATGTCGTAGTGGGCCGTATACAAAATACGGCCCATTTCCAATGTCAGAGTTTATTGGGCTCATCCCTTTGCATATCGATACCGATGCCGGCTGAGCGGTTAATCGTATATTGAATGACTCTCGTTGCCAATGGTTTCGGACATCCGGAAACCACGGTTCTGAGTAAGGGGTGAGGGTGCGTGTTGGGAAGTTCACTAAGAACACCCAACCCCGCCCGCACTTAGCGGCCTTTACTAAGATATCGTTCGTTTTTGGTGTACACGGGTTAGTTCGACGGTTGAATGATATGCAAACATTATTTTCCTAAGCATGTGAGAAAAATAAAATGGGTTGCTAAGTCGTTTAATGCATATTAAACTAATAACGTCAAAGTTATTTTAGCATGTGAGTTCGTTTTAGTCTAATAAAACGATAAAAACAAATAAATCGCTACAAACACGAGAAAACGAGTTAGTAACGATGAATAAATTGAATAAAGATGTAAATAAATAATATGCATGATTTTAGAAAAGATTTGATGACACGTGATTGATTAACACGTGTTGACCGAGGTCGAAAAAAAGTATTTATTAAAATATGTCGCGAAAGTCGCATTTTAATATAAGGTTCGAAAAGAATTAAAAATAGAAAAGCGAAGAAACGAAAAAAAAGGGACTCGGCCGAGCAGGCTGCCGCGCGAGTCGCCTGACAGGTGCGCGACTCGCGTGGCAGTCTGTCCGGGTTTTTTATTTTGTCGAAAACCGTTAATTCTTTATAAATCGCGTACAAATATGGATTAATTTATACTCGATTTATATTTTCGATATTCGTCGTATTCGATATTCGATTATGAAATCGATATCGAATAGTCGGAATGATTTTAGAAAAGGTTTTGAAAAAAAGTTTGTTTTGAACGAAAATTGAAAAAAAAAAAATTGAACGAAAAAAAGATGTTAATTTTCTCCGCATTAAAAATCATCGAATTTTGTTAAAAAAAAATTAATGATTTTATTAGCATCAACGAAAATAAACTTAATTTAGTTCTTGTAGATACGATATTCGATTAGAGAATCGGTATCGTTTTTAAGAACGTTTATAAAAAAGTTTTATTATCGAAAATAAATAAAAATATGATGCGACAAACGACCCATATTAATAATGCGAGACGACCGACGAAAACTAACTAAAAAAAGAAGAAGAAAAAACGTGAGAAAGAGAGAGAAAGGAAGAAGAATCGGGTTTGATTTACACCCTCAACCTACATGCTTTGCGTTCTCGGTATAAGGCTCGTCGGACAGTGGCTTAGGCACGGGAGCGTCGAGATGATGCGGGTGAGTTAAGGTGTCGGTTTTTGGAGCGTTTCTGTGTATGTGTGTGAGGCGTGGATTCGGCCGGGTGACGGGACGGATTCGTCGGTTTTTGGACACTATTTCGGTATTCCTTCGGATGTGGATTTCGAGATTGTTTTTGCTATAATAATCGTGTATGAGTTGTTGAAATATTGTGTATCAAAACTGTTGTTTTTTGTGTCGGATATAAGGTCCTATTTATAGGAATCGAGGTGGTCTTGTTTGTGTGACAAGAAACACCGGTTTGGATAGGAAATACGAGAGTTCGTAAGGAAATAAACTTCTCGTTTCTTGGTGAAGAAGCCAAAAGTCTCGGCTGGTGGGGAGGTATTTCGGCTGTCCTGGGGTGTCTTGGCCGAGTATTTTGATGCTCGGTCGATGTCTGATTCGGTTTCCGGATAGAATTCCTACTTGAGATCGAATTCTATCCTTAAACGGATTTGTTTAATATTATTCGAAGCTGATTTTTTTGGTGTTTGAGTCTGAATCAGCCGTGTAGTGTCACGGCCAGCTCGTGTGACTCGGGAAAAAATATCTTTGACCGGGTTTGACTCGGTCGCTAAAAGACGGTTTTACCCCCGGTGTCGGAATCGACCCAAATTAGTCTCATTTGACTCGAAACAACCCACTGGGCCTAGATTTGAGGTTGGTTTTGTGGGATTTGTACTCCGTAATAAGACTAAACCAAATGTCCATGATTTCGAGCCCATATCCGAGTCCATTAAAGCATGTTTGCGTCCTATCATCATCGGGTGTTTGGCGGGACCTACTATAGACACCTGGCGGTCAAAATGTGGGTGTCTACAGAGCCCTCACTCTGACTGAGGCTTGGACAAGGCGAGAGTCAGAGTAGCTACCAGGCTAATCGAGGATTAAGACCTGGCAGACTTCCGATCGGGTCGTTTAGAGTCCATTAGACTTGCGTGAAGGGCTCGCCAGCCTTAAGATAGAGATCATACCTGGATAGATGTTAATAACGGCGCAGGGACTTTCTACTAAAAAAGTCTTGGGTTTGTCTGTTTACAGACAATCTCCATCTTGAAATTGCGTGGGAGTTTACCTTGGAGGCTATGGGTGTACCGCTTACTGATACGTCCCATCTTTGAATTGCGCGGGAGCCTCTATAAGAAGCTGCGGATCTACCTCTTACTGATACATCCGATTTCTCAGCGAAAATGTTGCTTGAATTTTCACTGAGAACTTTGATAATTCTTCGGGAGTCTTGGGATACCTGTCTGTTTTGCATGCAACATACAGATAAAACATCGACTCGTGCTGGGGAAGAAAATGATTTTTGGTTGATTTTTTTGAAAAAAAACCAAATTTTTTTTGAAAATGGCGGAAATTTTGAAAAATTTGGAAGAAAAGGAATGTTTGGGATGACTTGATTCCTGATCAGATTCTGACACGGATTCCCAAAAATTTTTGGTTAGGCCTGTATGCTGACAGACTCGATTCTGGATGCGAGAGGATGAGTTGACAGATACAACTTGGACTCTCTAAGGGTTAGACCGTGACTCGGTAGGGGATGGGCCACCTAAGATGACAAGACTCTTAAGTTGCGCTATTCCGTAGCCTAGGCGAGTGGCAACGTGGTCGAATCCTCAGAGTGAGATTGTTTCCGTACGACAGAGCTTTGTGGTAGCAATGCCGTAGACTGGTGTTCTTTTGGATTTTTTTTTGGTTTCGGGGCATGTTCCCAAAGTAGGTGTTGTCTCGAGTCTCTGACAGATTCTTGTCTACGACTGGGCCGAGCACTAGGACACACTATAGAAAGGTGGCTAGATTTTGAAAGTATTTGGATGGAGAACTTCTGCCTAAGAGAAGCCCCCAGGACGACAAAGCTAGCTGCTGAGAACATGACAATGTCGTGACCGGAATGATGGTGTTTTTTTGAATTTGTGTCAATGTGAGTGGTTGTGCCTCTGTTGAAAGGCTGCCTACGTATTCACGTGTAGTGAAATCAAACCAAGCCGTAGTTCAGTGTATTGGAAGATATATTATGGTGCCTAGTTTATTAGGGCTTAGTGTGTAACTAGCCATAACGATGGTCAGGCTAGGTGCATTCCCAATGATGTCTTGATCAAAGGGCTAGAATAGTTATGATGTTGATCCTGTGACTGTGAGCATTCTCCGGGGTAGCCTCCAGAGGTGGTGTGAACTATTTGGGCATGTTCTATGCCGACCGCAAGTTGAATTCCCGTGTTTGGGGTTGGTAACTGGTTTAGATGTTTTTGGAAATGTGGTGCTAGGAAGTAAGTGGCTTCGATGATTCGAAATCTGGAGCTCGATTTTGTGGAGCTAAGGCTTCGAGGGTAAGGTATTGTAATGTGGTAGGAAAGGGGGAAGTCGAGTAATAATAACTCGAACTTCGATCGGGGTAGGTTTGATAATGCGGGATCTGATTTCCATGTCTGGCCCTAATGGTTAGGGTATCCTATGGAGCTTGAATCCTCAAAATTCTGGGCTGTCTCTAGCCTAGGTCACGAGAAGGTCTTGAGGGTCATAATGTGGGAAGGCTAGATGTGGTGCTAGCTGACCAGCTTGACTGTCACAGT
Source organism: Agrostemma githago (assembly GCA_958450325.1). NCBI lineage: Eukaryota > Viridiplantae > Streptophyta > Magnoliopsida > Caryophyllales > Caryophyllaceae > Agrostemma > Agrostemma githago. Next base: position 24,206,092 of record OY288257.1, read on the forward strand.
GTCACTCCCCTATTGGATGGTATTGATAATTTTGAATTTGACCGTACCCTGGTCAAAGGATTTTCACTTGAGTTGACCGTTGATCACGGTCATGGGTATTTGATTTTTTTTTTATTGACCTCTTAGCCCCGGTCATGGAGTTTTTTTTTTGAATTTTTGCCAGTTGACCTCTTAGCCCCGGTCATGGTTTTTTTTTTTTAATGTTGGTTGACCTCTCAGCCCCGGTCATGGGTTTTTTGAATTTTGGTTGACCTTTCAGCCCCGGTCATGGGTTTTTTGAATTTTGGCTGGACTAATACCAAAGGTAGGGATCGGTTGATCTTACCGGATGGGTGTTTATTGTGGGAAATGGGCTTGCCTCCCGTCTTGGACCCAAACTAGGATACTACCTAGATTCGTCATAGGATTCGATACCGCTCCTACTAAGGGTGGTTATGTGGCTTTCTATGTCAGACATGGAACACGTAAAAGGAAAACACGGGCTCGGTTTCCTGCAGTCCTTATAGATGTGCCTATAATAGTCACGTGCATGTGTTCACAGTGTATAATGGTGTTCATCATGTTCTCGGAAACACATAGGGAAAGTATATATGCGAAATAGAAAAACTGATTTTATTGAAATGTGAAACAGAGGACAGAATGCAAAAGACTTTGACTCTGATTTGACATAAAATAGTGATCCTAGACTCGGACTCAGACTAGGAGTTGAACCAAATCTAGACTCTCGGATAATGTTGTCATTTGTCGTCGGCTTCTGAGGACTCGAGTTGATGTCCAATATAGCCTTCAGTAGAAGCTTCACCCAAATCTTCATTATGTCGAAGATCATCTTCAATCCTAATGCCCATTTCGGTAAGCACTGCAAAGTTGGAAATGCCGGCATACCTAAGATGGATGCGGTAGGAAGGTAGGAGGTTGCTGATGAACGCCTCCACTAGTGTCTTCTCGTTGGGCTTTTCTACCAACTTCACACTTTCTGCCCTCCACCTTTGAAGGTACTTGGTGAAACCTTCCTTGGGCTCTTGGGCCATGATTTCCAAAGTACGCATCGTGGTCTGGATCTCGGTATTATCGGCATAATTCCGAGCAAATTCCGTCGCCACGTCATCCCAAGTCTTGTACTTTTTGGAGTCAAGCCTGTAGTACCAGGCTTTCGGGTGCTTCTCGAGGGAGGAAGCAAACAGGTGCTTGAACATGGTTGATTTAACCCCTTTGATGGCCATGAATTCTTTGAAAGCCCGGATATGTAATACCGGGTCTTCAGTCCCGTCGAACATTGGTAGGCCCGTCAGGTTGAGGTTAGCGGGCAGCTCGTCGGTCAAAGGTGAATAGAAACGGGCATTTTCCGTATGGATTGAATTGTTGGTCGACAGGTGGACCTGTTCCTCCAGCTTGCGGACTGCGTTGGCCAGTTCAGCTATGGGCCCAGTGGTTTCATTCCCGACCTTAGGAGTCCTTTGTTCCAAGGTACTCAAATGGGTGGCAATGGCGGTTTGGTCTTCCCTCATCTGGTTCAGTTGATCTTGGATCTTGGCCAACGAGGCAGTTAGTTGATCAATGGAGTCCTTAGTCATGGTTCGGGTGAAGGGCGGCCTGTCTGTAAGAATACCGCGTAATCAAGAAAGTTGCTTCGGAACTCAAATACACCAAGGCATAGGAAATAGCGCGGGAGGAGAGACGACTCCAGTTTGACTCGGGTTAGACTCTCCTAAGACAAATGTGCGGGGTATGATTCTCGGAGTGACTGTGATTAATCGCTCCGTCGAAGAATAGCCCCCAAGTGAGACTAAGGGCTTAGACATGACTCAGATGGTGTGACACCTAAGTGACTCGAAAGTGGGATACGTGAGACAACACGTGTAAGACCTGACCCTTAGAGCAACCGTTATTGACCGCTCTGATGAAGGGTAGCCCCCGAGTGGGGGTGAAGACCGACTCCTAGACGGGTGACTCATGGACGGTGGGCTTTTTTTAGGATTTCAGCAGAATAGGCCAAGTCCCGTGTGAAGAAAGACGGAATAGGCCATGTAGGAATGCACCGTGGTATAGTGGGACGTCGGTCACAAGTAACCGGCCCGGGAAAGAATGGGTTATGCATGGCCCATTGAACTAAAACGTGTACATTACTATTCGAACGATTTCTTTTCGAGTCTCACCCTAGGGATGCCGATGGTAAGTGACTCATCAGTTGATCCCCAGCGGATTCGCCAAATTGTGGACATGACATAGGTCCACCCCGACGCGGCCACGCGCGGGTTTGGGGAGGCGAATGAATCTCCATATGAGATGGTCAAATTGAAATTTAAATTGAAGTAGGAGTCGCCACCGAATTTTGTGGTTATTCGGAACCGTTCGAGCCCACTCTATGTCGTAGTGGGCCGTATACTAAATACGGCCCATTTCCGATGTCAGAGTTTATTGGGCTCGTCCCTTTGCATATCGATACCGATGCCGGCTGGGCGGTTAATCGTATATTGAATGACTCTCGTTGCCAATGGTTTCGGACATCCGGAAACCACGGTTCTGAGTAAGGGGTGAGGGTGCGTGTTGGGAAGTTCACTAAGAACACCCAACCCCGCCCGCACTTAGCGGCCTTTACTAAGATATCGTTCGTTTTTGGTGTACACGGGTTAGTTCGACGGTTGAATGATATGCAAACATTATTTTCCTAAGCATGTGAGAAAAATAAAATGGGTTGCTAAGTCGTTTAATGCATATTAAACTAATAACGTCAAAGTTATTTTAGCATGTGAGTTCGTTTTAGTCTAATAAAACGATAAAAACAAATAAATCGCTACAAACACGAGAAAACGAGTTAGTAACGATGAATAAATTGAATAAAGATGTAAATAAATAATATGCATGATTTTAGAAAAGATTTGATGACACGTGATTGATTAACACGTGTTGACCGAGGTCGAAAAAAAGTATTTATTAAAATATGTCGCGAAAGTCGCATTTTAATATAAGGTTTGAAAAGAATTAAAAATAGAAAAGCGAAGAAACGAAAAAAAAGAGACTCGGCCGAGCAGGCTGCCGCGCGAGTCGCCTGACAGGCGCGCGACTCGCGTGGCAGTCTGACCGGGTTTTTTATTTTATCGAAAACCGTTAATTCTTTATAAATCGCGTACAAATATGGATTAATTTATACTCGATTTATATTTTCGATATTCATCGTATTCGATATTCGATTATGAAATCGATATCGAATAGTCGGAATGATTTTAGAAAAGGTTTTGAAAAAAAGTTTGTTTTGAACGAAAATTGAAAAAAAAAAATTAGAACGAAAAAAAATGTTAATTTTCTCCGCATTAAAAATCATCGAATTTTGTTAAAAAAAAAATTAATGATTTTATTAGCATCAACGAAAATAAACTTAATTTAGTTCTTGTAGATACGATATTCGATTAGAGAATCGGTATCGTTTTTAAGAACGTTTATAAAAAAGTTTTATTATCGAAAATAAATAAAAATATGATGCGACAAACGACCCATATTAATAATGCGAGACGACCGACGAAAACTAACTAAAAAAAGAAGAAGAAAAAACGTGAGAAAGAGAGAGAAAGGAAGAAGAATCGGGTTTGATTTACACCCTCAACCTACATGCTTTGCGTTCTCGGTATAAGGCTCGTCGGACAGTGGCTTAGGCACGGGAGCGTCGAGATGATGCGGGTGAGTTAAGGTGTCGGTTTTTGGAGCGTTTTTGTGTATGTGTGTGAGGCGTGGATTCGGCCGGGTGACGGGACGGATTCGTCGGTTTTTGGACACTATTTCGGTATTCCTTCGGATGTGGATTTCGAGATTGTTTTTGCTATAATAATCGTGTATGAGTTGTTGAAATATTGTGTATCAAAACTGTTGTTTTTTGTGTCAGATATAAGGTCCTATTTATAGGAATCGAGGTGGTCTTGTTTGTGTGACAAGAAACACCGGTTTGGATAGGAAATACGAGAGTTCGTAAGGAAATAAACTTCTCGTTTCTTGGTGAAGAAGCCAAAAGTCTCGGCTGGTGGGGAGGTATTTCGGCTGTCCTGGGGTGTCTTGGCCGAGTATTTTGATGCTCGGTCGATGTCTGATTCGGTTTCCGGATAGAATTCCTACTTGAGATCGAATTCTATCCTTAAACGGATTTGTTTAATATTATTCGAAGCTGATTTTTTTGGTGTTTGAGTCCGAATCAGCCGTGTAGTGTCACGGCCAGCTCGTGTGACTCGGGAAAAAATATCTTTGACCGGGTTTGACTCGGTCGCTAAAAGACGGTTTTACCCCCGGTGTCGGAATCGACCCAAATTAGTCTCATTTGACTCGAAACGACCCACTGGGCCTAGATTCGAGGTTGGTTTTGTGAGATTTGTACTCCGTAATAAGACTAAACCAAATGTCCATGATTTCGAGCCCATATCCGAGTCCATTAAAGCATGTTTGCGTCCTATTATCATCGGGTGTTTGGCGGGACCTACTATAGACACCTGGCGGTCAAAATGTAGGTGTCTAAACTTTCTATTTTAGGAAACTTCTATTTTTAGAAATTTTACTAAAAATAGCATTATATCAAAATAGTGAAAATATTAGTTTATACTAATTTGACATTTTAGTAAACGATATAGATTTATAAAAACTAGTACTTTCGGCCTTAACGATATTACTTATCAAAGTGAGAGTATTTAGATTTATGAAATTATTGAAAAACCATACAAGTGTTTACAAAATAATTAAAAATGTCTTAAACACTTTAGTACTACTAATTAGGGTGTTTCCAAAATTTATAAAACTAAAATTCCCTAATTATTATTAGTTACGACAATACGATTATAAATAGGATTTTACGGCAAAAAGGTCAATTTAAATCTTTAACGTCTTTTATTTAATTAAACCAATTAATATATTTAGAGTATGTTAAGGGATGATTTAACTTTAAAGGTTTCATATTTAAATATTTTCAAAATTGCTGGAAAAATAATTCTTTTATCTAAGACGAAGAATTTTAACGATAAAGCACAATTTGTCCGAAAATCCATAATTATTAATTAAAGACTTGTAATAAATAGTACAAAAGTTACGTAAAATAGTTAAAACATATTTATGGACATTCTGTCCAGAAAAGAAAATTTTCCAGAATCATAAAACTCGGTTTTTAAAGCGTTTTCCCGTTAATCGTCTAATCTCGACAATAACGATTAATAAAAATAGTAATTACAAAACGATTTAAGTATTAATATCCAAAAATTATTATTATTAAACTTAAAAATCATGATTTTCCTGAATACAAATTTTTCAGATTTTTCCATAATTCCAGATTTAACAAATTCCAACAAAACCGTCATTTAAACCCGTTTTCACAATTAACGATTTCATTAATAAACTTATCGTTCCTAACATTTTATTAAGGCACTAAAAATCATAAAAATATAAATTAATATGAAATCATCAGAATCACATTTTTTTCCAGATTCAAACCAAAGGCCAGAATTCGAGAATTTAAACAACAAACACGGTTTTAACGATAAACGATGATTTAAAGTGATTAATTAATTCATCCACTTAACAATTCTGAAAAATTATGAAAACATTCAGAAAATTCTATTTCACCATAAAGTTTCACCACGCCAAAAATCAGATTAAAATAAAATGTTTAGGTACTAGAACTAAAAATCGGCTTTTAATCGTTTTTGTCCATAAACGGTAATAATTCAATAATCGATATTTAAAATATCAGAAAAATCCTAAATTATTATAAATCATCAAAAATATCAATTTTACAGAATATAAACATATATTACATGTTTAGGCCGAATATTATGATTTTACAAATTAATATGACGATTTAATCGTTAATCTCGTAAAAGCGATAAAAATACCGAAACATGCAAATTTTAAACTTTTGAAAATTTTCCAGATTTTGTGAAATACATATATTGTCAAAATAAAATATAAAAATATATACATGCAAATACACAATTAAAATCATGAAATACCGAGTAACATCGACGTTACCTCTACTCCAAGTCTGAATCGATAATATATTCCTCGGCTTCGGGATCATTCAAAAATCCTTCAACACATGAAAAACATGGTGGAAAAATACCATGAGAAAACTAAGAAAATGAAGGCGAATATCGATCGAAAACAACATCGATTATTACCTTAACGAAGGGATCGGAGTGACGATTAATTTGGAGATGAAAATGAGACGATCAAGACTCACTTTGAGACAAAATTTGGCTAGAAAAGCTGCTGGAAAATCTCAGCCAAGAGAGACAAAGGGAGGAAATGTTTAATTTTTTGTAAAAAGAATGATAAGAAAGTGGATGGTTTTCTAAAGCATAAATGATAAGTAAATTTTGATGAAAACTATGTCATAATACATGCACAATTCAGCGAAAATGAGAGAGGAAGGGAGTGTGAATAGTTTGTGTTTAAGGCCAAAAATAAATGGGTGAGAAAAAAAAATATCTAAGGCTTAAACATCATAAAATGAAATGTGTAATAAAATGTGTAGTAAGGGGTGTGACAAGGGTTGTCACGGTCCAACATGTGAGAAAAGGTTCCAAAATAATTGTAAGTTGATAAAAAGAAGAATCGTAAAATTATTAAAGGTATTTCAAAGCAATTCAAGTAAACCGCGCGTCCGAAAATAATTAATTACGAAACTTCGTAATAAAATCATTAAATGATAGATTTTCATAAATAAAAATATTTTCTTAGTTAGAAATATTATATAAACGTATTTGGGCCCTTTTAGAAAAATAAATAACCCAAATTCAAGCTTAAAATGATAGTTCGTATAAAATGAGATTCTTTGTGAATTAAATAAATAGTTTGCGACGAAAATTTAATAAATAGATTTATTAAAGGAAAATAAAATATTTAAAATATTTTGATGAAAATAAATAATATTTGACTCGAAAATATTATGATGTTTGAAAATGAAGGATACTGAAGGCAGAAAAAAATCACAGAGTCATGACGGAGTCATAACAGAATAGATAACAACGCCTAGAAAATTAGCGGGTGTTACACCTTTTCTTTTTCTGCCGAATACCCTTGTCTCATTATTTTCTTTTATCTTCTCGATTATTGGTGGAGCACGCTTTTGAGGCTGTCGGTTCTACAATTCGGAGCTTAAAGACGTTAATATTGAAGTCATGGAGCCTGGACCATACGAGGAGTCAAGTACGTGATTGATGCGGGCATCAACTCAAGGTAACTTTAGGACGTTACTCGATTTTATATCGTATGATTGAGTAGTAGTATGTAGTAAGTATTTTAACTTCGGTTTTCTAATTTTTAGCTACGTATTATTTGCTAAATTTAATTTTAAATCGTATGCCTTATAAATATTGTACATTTTCGAAATCGGTCTATAAATCGTTAGTAATTTAATTATTTACGATCGTTATAATATTTTGTTGGTTATCGTGACACTAGTAACTAAATAATAACGATTTCATATTTTCTTCATATTTCGTAAATTTATAATTTTCACTTGAAAATCGTATTTTTTATATTTTAATCAAAATTTGTATACTTGTTAATAAATTAATTTTCGTTTTACGATTTATTCTAATAAATGAGAAAATAGTCTATTTTGTTTTAAATATATTTTTAGTCGAGACTATTTTCACTAATAATTTTCTATTTATTTCCGGTTGACTATTTTTATTAAAATCCAAATTATTTATTAATAAAAACTGTCTGTTAAAAATAATTTGAACTCTTCGTAAATTTCATTTCATTTTTAAAGTTCGTCGACTCAATTAATTTTTATATCATTTTCTTAAAACATCTCTTTTCTAAAATTTATCGTTTTAACTCGATTCTCCTAATTATTTATAAAATACTATATATTGACTTATTATATTTTCTGTATATTTTGAATCGAATTTTGAAATATATTAAAGTTACGATAACGACGGTAATAATAAAATGTTAATTTCGTTAGAAATGCTATTTTTAATACATTTCACATATTTTAATAACTTACGTATTTTCTATAACAAAATTTCTATTTTAAGTAATTTTCTAAAATTAGTTACTTTCTATTTATAGAAAGTTTACCTTTTTATATAAAATGTTTATTCCTTTCATCCTCATATTATTCATATTGAATATATTTATTCTTGAATATCGATAATGGCTTGTTTTGGAGTTATGGAATAAGGACAATGTGAGGTTTAGAGTAATATATTCTGGGGTTTACGTTTTTGCCATCGACTATAAGGCTGGTGTGTCTTTATAGGGCACACTGGTTGTTGAACCGAGCATATATGGTGTTCGGGAGTGTGTGTACATTTTGACCTTAAACTCGTGCCTCGCAGTGTAAGATGCCGTCGGGTTGAACTGAGTATTTATGGTGCTCGGGAGGGGTGTGCATATTATCTTAAACTAGGGCCACGCATTTATAAGTCGCCGTCCTATTATGGTTGAGTAGCCTAGTTAGAGACCGAAGTTTGATTTGTTTGAACTAGGTTCTCGAAGCTAGTTTTTAGCATTCTCATGGTGAAAGTCTAGCCTGCATCACTAATCCTATCCATAACGCCATTTTGAATATTTTAATTATTATCGATACATTTTGATTTGCAGGTTGGCAAATATTTGAAGTTTTCTTCTGAAAACTTGTTCTGATTTTATTGTTCCAATATTTTAAGTTTTCTCTGAAAGTTTATTTTTATTATATCATTTACTGTTTTCCATTTTAATTATTTTGATATAGTAATACTATTATTTTTCCATATGATATAATTTGGCTGGGAGAACGTCCGAGTTACTCCCCACTGACGTGGCTGTTATGTTTATAACATGACAGGTATTTGCTGCTGGGTTTTGGGTGTGAGCTAGCGAGTAGCGTGAATCCTACTCTTTCTTCATTCACGATCTATGGATTTGTATAACCCTATTTGGAGAATTTCCTTTTAGCCCTTTTGTAAAAAGAGGCCTTTGTATTGACTTACCATTTCTTTCAATAAGATATAGTTTGTCAGTGTGTTTTAAATCCCGACTCTACAGTGTTTCCGCCACTGTATCGCATTAGAATTTGTAGGGGATTACAGTTGGTATCAGAGCATTGTTGCTCCCGACGCTTACACCTGATTTTAGGAAAAATACCAGTAAATGATTTGAACATTAAAGAAATATTAGTAAGAGATGGGTAGAAACAAAGTAAGGACTTAATTGTTAGGCTTACATCTTTCTGTAACTCAATGACTAGCATTGAATATTTGTTGCTTTTGTCCGGGAGAATACGAATGGACAAGATGTTGATGGGATGCTGCTCCAGATTGGGATGAGACCTGCTCAAAACTCTCAATGCCTGCTGACTCGAGTGGACAACTTAGCGCTCCAAGAAATGTCGATGGTGACCTTAAAGCTCCGGTTTAGTTTGCTCAAGCTATAGGTTAGATGATCAAGAGTAGATTCATGTTCCGTGATGTAGCGACCCAAGTCTTGTGTGATCGTTCCTCTACAAGAAGATGAAGTAATCAATTTTGTTCTATCGTGATCTATGGAGGCTCGAAGATTCTTTTCTGGTTTCCGAACTTGGTTAAATAGGATCATTGATTCTTTCCTTCATCTACTTCTTCTAACTCTTCTTTTATAAATTCTCGTCTTCATTCTGGTGATAAATCTTCGATTAATTTTCCTACTTTACCCTCTTTTCTCTTGATATTCTTGGTTTGACCATTTTTCCATCTTCGTGAACCCCGTGAAAGGATATAGATGTTTGAGGTTTAGTAAACCCTTTGTTACCTAGTTTTGGGGATTGTGAGCCTACCCTATCTTCTAAGCAAGTAAGAGATTCTTAAGAATTAATTTGAGTGACAACTTGTTGATTGATGAAATTAGGATGATACTTTAGACACTGAACCTTGGGTTACATGATTCTTTGATTATTATGGAGTACTTAGAGTTGAATATATTTTGGAGTAGTAAGAGTGTGTCATATTTGATGGATACCTAGTACCTAACCTAGAACCGAACTAAGTGTAACTGATAATATTACTCTGGGATTCCTACCTAATACTTATTTGATGGATGCGTCGTTAATATTCGGGATCATAGAGTATTGGTTAAAGTGTTAGCCTGAGTGTTGTAGTACCATTGAAGGTTTTCATTAATGTTGTTAGAAATTTTGGTTGACATAGATTACCCGTATTTCTTGTGGATTAGATCGTTGATCGTTGTTTAGGGTTGTAACCTATGAAATTTGGAGTTGAGTGATCTAACTTGGATAAATTGTTGTTAACCTTGAAGAAGAGAAACATATTGCACAATTAGAGGTTGGATTTATCGCATTGTTTTGAGGAATACTTAATGCGACTCATCTTGATGGATTTATAGTTCAGAACCCTTAGACCAACGAGATTGTGGCTTCATTGAGTTAATAAATATTTTGGTGGTTTCGCTGATACAATATGGAATTTGGTGGAATTTTTAGAAGCCTTAGGCCGATGACGTGTTTGAAGATGTTAGTGTTGCGCCATTACCTATAGGTTTGAGCGTGTTTGAGGATTTATTATACTTTCCCCAACTTCTGTACTTGTGGCATTATAAACATGTTGGTAATCATTTTGAGGATTCTGTGCCCGAGCATTGTTATATTAGTGGACCTTGTTTAGTGTTCCTTACTCGTGAAATTTGGAGTACACCTCGAGTTCAAATCTTATAAACTTTAGATTTGGGAGCCTTATCGATTGCGAGTTTGGGTGTGTTGTGATGACCGTTGGAATTTTAATGGATGAGATTAGATTGTAATACAATTGTGGATTAGTATCGTGTCGTTTGAACGATTGGATAATCACGTAAGACATTTTTGGAGTTTGTGACTGAGTAGTACCACCTAATACCTAATATTGGACTTAGTATTATTTGATGGAAATTAGAAACCCGTGTTGTGGGAGTCGTACTAGGAATCTCGAGATGGTTAACTTCTTCTGTAATTCCTTTAGAGCTCTTTTGGACTCTCAATTTGGTCCTCCCCTTATTAACTTCTCTTAAATCCTGTTACTTCTTCTTCGGCCAATACCTTTGACTTTCTTATCGGGTTTGAAAATTTCTTTTTCGATTTGTCGTTGACTCTGACTCTATTTATCCGTTTACCATTTTCCCGAACCTGTTATGAAAAGTTTGACTATTTTTAAAATTGTTGGCTATCGTGAAATTTTAACATTTGAGTTATAAATTTCAAAACTTTATTTTCGTTTTCGTTTTGGTTGATAACATATATTAAGTCCTGTTTCAAAATGTCTTAATATTTTATTTTAAAGTATTGCGAAATTATTTAAAATTTTAATTTTGATTTTCGCGTGATCGAGATTTTATGAAAAATTTCATAATTACAAATATTTTGGATTTTTATAAGATTATTATGTAAAACAATTTAATATTTTCGAAAAACTTTGTACGTCTAAATTTTTGTTTTATTGTCGTTAGACTTTAAATCTGTTTTTGAAAATGTTTGACGAGTGGTTCGATTTTTATTTACTAACTATAAATTTGATTTCTCAAATTTTTGTTTGGTCTTAAAACAAAATATTGTCAAAATTCTTAATCAAAACGTTTTACTATTGTTTTGAAAATATTTAGGGTACTCTCACCCTCGAGTTCGTTTACAAATATTATTTATCATCATTATTTTATAAAATAATTTTTAACTTAAGAATTTATTAATTTAAATGCTTTTAAACTTTGGGAATTGAGCCCAACTCTTCTTGAAATAAATTTTGTCTTCGATTTCGATTTCATATCACTTTTAAAGTTGTAAGAAATTTTAAACCGAGTTTGTGACGCGAGTTAAGCATTCTCGTTTTGTTCAAGTGATAAAAATTTGTTTCCAATTCTATTTTTTTATTTTTTTATGTTTTTAAAAGTTTCGAGGACGAAACTTCTTTCTAGTGGGGAAGATTGTAACACCCCTGATTTTATAAATTAAATTAAATTAAAATTATGTTTGTATTTTTATTTTTTACGATTTAACTCGTAATTCTTAAAATTATTATAAAATGAATTTATCGTTTAATCGTTTCAAACTCATAAAATTCTATTCGTCTCGGAAACTCTCCTTATATTTAAAACATATTTTTATGTATGTTTCGATTCATTTTAAACATTTAATTTAATTTTTATCGAAAGTCTATTTTGACGATTTAAATTCTAAATTCTTTTTATTTATATATATTAAGCTCGAAGCTCATTTATTTTAAGTTTCGTCAAAATATTTATTTCATTCCCTCGAGAAATCAACTTAATTCACTTTATCGAAAATTTATTATTTATCGGGAAATATTATTCCACCATCTAATTTATTTCTATAAGCTTCGTTTTCGTCTCAAATACTTTATTTACTCATTTTATTTGACGGTCCAGTTATTTATTTAATTTCATTAACTCGATTTTAATTTGCTTTATTGGGTCAGTCAGCTTATCGTTACGGAGTTCGTCTCCTACCCGATTCTTTTAATTAATCCTTCTTGTTTTTAAACTCATTTTTTGGTGCTGATTCATTCCCCTTTTAGTACACTTCCCCCTGCCTGTTTGACCACCGCTTGCTTTCACCTTCTTTTGGTTCACCTTCCTCTTTACCCCATTGTTTTTAACGTAATCACATCATCCTTCTCCCTTTCTTCTTTTGTCCATCATCCCATCACCGTCATCCTCTTTTTTTTCTTCTTCCTCCTCTTTCCATTCTTGTTGTTGTTGTGTGCTGTTGTTCGCACATTACTGCTGTCGCGTGTTGCCTGCGTACTGTCACCGCTACTGCTGCTGTACCTGCCTGCACGCTGCTGCCGCCACTGTTAATCGAGGTGGGTCCCTCTCGTTCACCTTCGTTTTTCTTCTTCCTCTTCCGTTTTCGTTCGTTTGATTGTCATCGATTGTTGCTGCCTGTCGTTGTACGTTTTGCTGCTCCCGTTGTCGCTGCTGGTGCTCCTTCTATCATCTCTTCGTCTGCAGTGCACGGTTGTTGTCCTGTTTTCCGCACCTTTGTTCCCCTTCGTTCCTCTTCTCTGTTTTCTCATTCTTCTATTGCGTGTGTGATGCTGCTGCTCTCTGTTTTTCCTTTCTTCTTCATCTTCTGTTCTGCTTCCCTTTCGTCCTTGTGCGTCGGTTTGTTCTTGTTCTTTTTTTCGTACCTTAGATTTGTCTGTCGTCGTTTTCGTCGATCGGTTTCTTCTGTTGTTTCGTAGTCATCTCGTTTTGTGCGTCTATTCTGCTGTTCTATTTCGCTTCCTCGAGTTCCTATTCTATTCATGTGCCACCTGATTCGTTGCTATCTTGTTCATCTCGTTCTTTTCCATTTCTCCTTCTTCTTCTACTGTTGTTCTGCCGCTGCTGCTGTTTTGTCGTTATATGCTCATCTTCCGCTTCATTTTCCGTCGATGCTATTGATCTGTTTGTGGGTCGTTACTGCTACTGTTTGATGATGATGCTATTCCGTTTGTCCTCCTGTCCTATTCGTGATTGTTGCTTCCGAACTACTGCTCAACATGCTGATGTTCGTCATTTATTCTTGTCGATTTCATCTCGTCATGGTTGTTGTTTCATCCCTACTTTGTCGTACTCGACTCTATTAAGTTCAACCTTCGGGTTTCTATTTGACACGTCAATTCCCTTTTCTTTTTCTGCCGAATACCCTTGTCTCATTATTTTCTTTTATCTTCTCGATTATTGGTGGAGCACGCTTTTGAGGCTGTTGGTTCTACAATTCGGAGCTTATAGACGTTAATATTGAAGTCATGGAGCCTGGACCATACGAGGAGTCAAGTACGTGATTTATGCGGGTATCAACTCAAGGTAACTTTAGGACGTTACTCGATTTTATATCGTATGATGGAGTAGTAGTATGTAGTAAGTATTTTAACTTCGGTTTTCTAATTTTTAGCTACGTATTATTTGCTAAATTTAGTTTTAAATCGTATGCCTTATAAATATTGTACATTTTCGAAATTGTTCTATAAATCGTTAGTAATTTAATTATTTACGATCGTTATAATATTTTGTTGGTTATCGTGACACTAGTAACTAAATAATAACGATTTCATATTTTCTTCATATTTCTTAAATTTATAATTTTCACTTGAAAATCGTATTTTTTATATTTTAATCAAAATTTGTATACTTGTTAATAAATTAATTTTCGTTTTACGATTTATTCTAATAAATGAGAAAATAGTCTATTTTGTTTTAAATATATTTTTAGTCGAGACTATTTTCACTAATAATTTTCTATTTATTTCCAGTTGACTATTTTTATTAAAATCCAAATTATTTATTAATAAAAACTGTTTGTTAAAAATAATTTGAACTCTTCGTAAATTTCACTTCATTTTTAAAGTTCGTCGACTCAATTAATTTTGAATTTTTGATATCATTTTCTTAAAACATCTCTTTTCTAAAATTTATCGTTTTAACTCAATTCTCGTAATTATTTATAAAATACTATATATTGACTTATTAAATTTTCTGTATATTTTGAGTCGAATTTTGAAATATATTAAAGTTACGATAACGACGGTAATAATAAAATGTTAATTTCGTTAGAAATGCTATTTTTAATACATTTCACATATTTTAATAACTTACGTATTTTCTATAACAAAATTTCTATTTTAAGTAAGTTTCTAAAATTAGTTACTTTCTATTTATAGAAAGTTTACCTTTTTATATAAAATGTTTATTCCTTTCATCCTCATATTATTCATATTGATTATATTTATTCTTGAATATCGATAATGGCTTGTTTGGAGTTATGGAATAAGGACAGTGTGAGGTTTAGAGTAATATATTCTGGGGTTTACGTTTTTGCCATCGACTATAAGGCTGGTGTGTCTTTATAGGGCACACTGGTTGTTGAACCGAGCATATATGGTGTTCGGGAGTGTGTGTACATTTTGACCTGATAAGTGTCATTTGTAGTGCCTATTTCTTAGTGTTTTGGTCCCATTTTCCTTGTAGAATCGCTCCTTGGGAGCGGTTTAGGGGCTTCTTATGCTTCCTTTAGTTCGTTTCAGGTTCCCGAGACCAAATTGGAAGAGTTGGAGCGATTCCGACTCGATACATACACATTTTGGAGCCAACGGAGTAAAGGAAGGATGACTCGATGCCTTGGAATCGATCCCGAGACCTTGGGGCCCAATCCCGAGACTCCGAGACCTGATCCCGAGTCCCGAGATTCGATGGGAAGCCCATGAGAAGCAAGGAGGGACCAAAAAGATCATATTGGAGGCCTACAAGGCTCAATCCGTTCGGGATGGCCTCATCCCGTTCGGGATGGCCTCATCCCGTTCGGGATGAGGTGCACAAACAAGAAGGCTCCTGACCTGGGCCCATCCCGATCGGGATCAAGACTTCCCGACCAGGACCGACCCCGTCCCGACCGGGACCACCTCATCCCGGCCGGGATGGGCTACAGCTCACCCGCGCCAGCTTTGTTTCTTCTCCCTTCCACTTGTAACCTTATATATACCCTTCCCTTGTTATGTAAAAGAGGATGGACTTCATTAGACTTTAAAACCCTAGACTACTTTAGGTTAGATTAGTGTAGATTAGAGTAGATTAGTCGGTAATTAGTAGTTAATCATAGTTTAGTACTTGTATTAAGGGAATTCTTCAAGATCCATCCAAGATTGACAACCTTGGGTGTTTGTTTTGGGTTTTCTTCATTAATGCAAGTTTTGTTCTTTCTTCTTCCTCTAGTATGGTAATCTCTTCTTCCTTTTTTTTCTTAATCTTGTTTGTTCATCCAAGTTTTCATCTTTGATTGTTGTTTATCATTTTCGATAGTTTGTTTATGTTTGTTTTGTTTCTTATGATGATTCCTCTTGTTAGTGTTAGTTATAGTTTGATTATGTTAGAGTAGTGTTCTTGCTAGGGTTAGTAAGGTGATTAGGGTGTTAATTGGATTATTAAGGGATTGTTAGAGATTTTGGTGGAAGATTTGGGTTTCCTCTTGATTTATGCACATCACATGTTTGTGGAATTGCTTGAATGACTAAGTATGCACGAATGCTTGTTTTTCTTGCCTTTCTTTTGTGGGTGTTAGTTTGTTGTGGGTTCGGTGCCCTCACTAAGTTGCGAGAGCCCGGTGAGGACGACCCCTAGGCCGGTCTAAGTAGCGAGAGCCCGGACTCGACCTAGGACCATAGCGCACTAGAACCCCGTTTGTCGTGTGTGTCGCCGAGATGGGTTCTAGGTGGAACCTCTAGGTGAGTCTAAGTTGCGAGAGCCCGGACCAACCTAGATCACCCTACTACCTCCTTCACTCTAGTTCTCCCTTGACCATTCCTTTACCCTTTGACCCCGACCTAATCCTAGCCCGTTTCTTAGTTGTTCTCCTTAGTTGTAGTCTAGTTTTCTCCCCCCTCTACCATTCCTAGTTTAGCTTAGTCCGTTGACTTAGTCTAGTATTTGGGCCGACCTAGTCTAGACGCCTCTTACCGTCCCCGTGGATTCGACCCGACTTGCCCTATCTACCCAGTTAGGATTAGCCGGTTTTATTTGACGGTTGGGATCCACGACAAATCCCTCCCATCAATTTGGCGTCGTTGCCGGGGACGGTGCTAGTTTAGACTTGTTTTCCTATTTGCTTGACTTTGTCATTTGTGTTTGTGTTTTTCTTTTCTCTTTTGGTTACTTTGCTTCTTGTGTGTGTGTGGTTTATTTCTCTCTTGTCTAGTGCCCAAAAAGCACTAGGCTTCTCACGTTTGTTCTTAGTCTACAGTTTGTGCTTAGAGGTGGTGATTATCTTCTTCTTGCAACTTAGAGCCGCTTAAACGGACGGTTGCTAGGATGAGTGGTTTCCAACCGGGTATGGACTACGATTTTCGGCCAAGCATGGGGTTTGATATAAACTCCACACACATGGAAGCCGATATGAGCTACCACTCTTCTTCCATGAACCAAGGGTATGACATGACGTCCCCCTACCACTATCAAGCTTCTTGGGGTAATCAAGACGGGTATGATCTTCAAGATTATGAAAACGGCTACCAACAAGTGAACGACTATCAATCCTACGATCATGGTGACTATTACTCGAGTTATGATTGTGACCCCACCATGTACACTCAAGATTCACCTTGTGGAAGCCAATACCCCCAAGACCCACAATATTACCCCCCACCCCAACCACAATATGAACCCCATGACCCACAATACTACCAACCACCCCAACCTTGCTACCAACAATATGATGCCCAACCCTTTGGGCATCATCAAGATTATCAAGGAGACTTACAAGACCCCAATGACCATCAATCGTCAAACTTGGAGTTTCATCAATCGATGGTTCAAATGCAACAAGAAATGGCCATCCAATTGCAAAAGAATAAGGAACTCTTGGCCCAAATTTGAAGGGGAAACGAGGGGAGTAATGCTCATTTAAATGCATTATCGGTTCAAATCGTAATGTCTTTATCCCGAGCATCATATTTAGATGGAGGGTGCCCACTTGAGAGAGAGGAGCAACCTAATTACGAAGCCGCCGATGTAGTTCCCTTTGATAGAGAGATTTGCTTTGAAGAACCTCAATCGTCTACCCAAAAAGAGACGAACGAGAAGATGACTCTTGGTGAAGGCATCGTTGGTGAGGAATTGGTGGAGGATAGTGAGTGGGATGGTTTGGTGGAGTTTGTAGAGTTGTTGGGTGAGATTGTTAGCCTCGAGTTGCCCTTGTGCGATAATTTGGACAAGCATCAAGAGCCCCTTGCTAGTACACCGAGAGATGACTTGAAAGAGATTGAAACCGCCGGTAGAAGTTTCGATTCTCCTCTCCAAGATGATGTGGGGCCGAGTGATGATGACAGGGAACCAGAACTTGAGGAAAGTGTGGGGGTGTGCATCGAGGAAGTAAGGCCAAAACCGCTTTTTGTGCCTTGTTTCTTGGAGATGAAGCTTGCTTGTGATTGGAGGCAATGCTTAGGGAGGAAGAGGTCGGTAAAGCTCCTAGGATGGAGAGACCCCGGAGACTACTTTGAAGATGATGTCGGGTCTTGGGATTCCTACTTCTTGCCTCCTCCTTGGAGGCCGTGGAGGTCGGTTAAGCTGGAGCGCTTCTTGGGCCTTCACTATGATGTCGGTAGCGCGTTCGACTTGCTCCTCCATGCCCTTGAGGGCTACAGTTGAAGAACGGAGTCCACCATCCTCGGTTTGACGGAGTTCCTAAAGAACCGTCATGTTGTATATTCCCCTCTCCTCTTCTTTAGAGTACTTGTGCTTGTATTTGTGATTTTTGTTTCTAGGACTCCTTTGTTTTTGTGGGATTCTTGTAATTGATTTGGTATTTTGATGAGCGATGTGAGGGAGCGAATTTGATGTGTACTTTGAGTTTATTGTGATAGGTGAAGTGAAGGTGATTCCTAGAAAGGAATGGTTGATGATGGAGTTTGGTTTGCGAGCGAGGAAGTCGGTTTTTGATGCTTATGATAAGCTTTTGGGCTTGGGGAAGCAAAGAAGACTCATCCCGACCGGGAAGAGGGCTTCCCGACCGGGACGGATGAGGAATCCCGACCGGGAAGGAGCCATCCCGATCGGGATGAAGGTGCAAAAATTCGGATTCACTGGAGTGCGTTCCCGACCGGGACGAGAGCTTCCCGATCGGGAAGGGTTTATCAACCCGATCGGGACCATCCATCCCGACCGGGATGGTCCCTTTGTCTCCACCCATCCATTATACCCCATCCCAACCTCCCTACTCCTCCTTTTTCCTATCATAAGACCCATACACCTCACCATACACCGAGATCCACATCAAACCCAACCTCCTCACACCGTTACTACCCCAACCATGCGGTTCTATCAAGCTTGAAGCGGGATAGCAATGATGAAGACAAGCAAGTGCATATAATGATCTATGAGACGATGGAGAGAGTGAGTTGCTAACCTATGGTACGGCCCTCTTGGCTCACGCTAAAGGGGGTGTGGTCTCACTTACCTACAATGTCGACTGACACCGTGGTTCTTCACTTTCCACTCCGCCGATCGTCCCGTAGTACGTTTTTAGAAAGTTAGGAGGACCTAGGTAAGTTACCAACGTTTTTGTTGCTTTATCGTCATACTATTAGGGTTTAGTCCACCTTGATTTGTATTGCTATCTTGGGAACGTTGTCACTTACCTCGGGTCCTAAACCGGTGTTTCATTCACCGCTTTTTGAGGGAAGCGGTATTTCTTTTGTTTTGGGTGCAACCGATTATGTGTTTGTTTGTGTGTTTGTTTGTTTATGTGTTTTGTGTCCGGTTGCATCCACAGTTTTGTCGCAAGACCCGACTTGCCTTGCGGAGTTCACTTGTCCTCTAAGTGCACTCGCGTGAGTTGAAGGGGCGTAGGGTGCGCTAATATCCACTTGGATAGTTAAGTAGTAGTATGTGCTTACTCGAGGGCGAGTAAGGGTTAAGTGTGGGGGAGTTGATAAGTGTCATTTGTAGTGCCTATTTCTTAGTGTTTTGGTCCCATTTTCCTTGTAGAATCGCTCCTTGGGAGCGGTTTAGGGGCTTCTTATGCTTCCTTTAGTTCGTTTCAGGTTCCCGAGACCGAATTGGAAGAGTTGGAGCGATTCCGACTCGATACATACACATTTTGGAGCCAACGGAGTAAAGGAAGGATGACTCGATGCCTTGGAATCGATCCCGAGACCTTGGGGCCCAATCCCGAGCCTCCGAGACCCGATACCGAGTCCCAAGATTCGATGGGAAGCCCATGAGAAGCAAGGAGGGACCAAAAAGATCATATTGGAGGCCTACAAGGCTCATCCCGTTCGGGATGGCCTCATCCCGTTCGGGATGGCCTCATCCCGTTCGGGATGAGGTTCACAAACAAGAAGGCTCCTGACCTGGGCCCATCCCGATCGGGATCAAGGCTTCCCGACCGGGACCGACCCCGTCCCGACCAGGACGACCTCATCCCGGCCGGGATGGGCTACAGCTCACCCGCGCCAGCTTTGTTTCTTCTCCCTTCCACTTGTAACCTTATATATACCCTTCCCTTGTTATGTAAAAGAGGATGGACTTCATTAGACTTTAAAACCCTAGACTACTTTAGGTTAGATTAGTGTAGATTAGAGTAGATTAGTCGGTAATTAGTAGTTAATCATAGTTTAGTACTTGTATTAAGGGAATTCTTCAAGATCCATCCAAGATTGACAACCTTGGGTGTTTGTTTTGGGTTTTCTTCATTAATGCAAGTTTTGTTCTTTCTTCTTCCTCTAGTATGGTAATCTCTTCTTCCTTTTTTTTCTTAATCTTGTTTGTTCATCCAAGTTTTCATCTTTGATTGTTGTTTATCATTTTCACTAGTTTGTTTATGTTTGTTTTGTTTCTTATGATGATTCCTCTTGTTAGTGTTAGTTATAGTTTGATTATGTTAGAGTAGTGTTCTTGCTAGGGTTAGTAAGGTGATTAGGGTGTTAATTGGATGATTAAGGGATTGTTAGAGATTTTGGTGGAAGATTTGGGTTTCCTCTTGTTTGATGGACATCACATGTTTGTGGAATTGCTTGAATGACTAAGTATGTACGAATGCTTGTTTTTCTTGCCTTTCTTTTGTGGGTGTTAGTTTGTTGTGGGTTCGGTCCCCTCACTAAGTTGCGAGAGCCCGGTGAGGATGACCCCTAGGCCGGTCTAAGTAGCGAGAGCCCGGACTCGACCTAGGACCATAGCGCACTAGAACCCCGTTTGTCGTGTGTGTCGCCGAGATGGGTTCTAGGTGGAACCTCTAGGTGAGTCTAAGATGCGAGAGCCCGGACCAACCAAGATCACCCTACTACCTCCTTCACTCTAGTTCTCCCTTGACCATTCCGTTACCCCTTTGACCCCGACCTAATCCTAGCCCGTTTCTTAGTTGTTCTCCTTAGTTGTAGTCTTTCTCCCCCCTCTACCATTCCTAGTTTAGCTTAGTCCGTTGACTTAGTCTAGTATTTGGGCCGACCTAGTCTAGACGCCTCTTACCGTCCCCGTGGATTCGACCCGACTTGCCCTATCTACCCAGTTAGGATTAGCCGGTTTTATTTGACGGTTGGGATCCACGACAAATCCCTCCCATCAATTTGTCTCTCCGCACCCTACGATCGAGCATGAGGACATGACTCGATTTAAGTGTGGGGGAGCGATATTCTAGTATAGTTTAGTTTATTTTCGTAGTTTTTCCGAAAAAATCTTAAAAACCCTAAAAATTTGAAAATTTTCACAAAAATCAAAAAGATTTTCTTTTTGTGTGTTTTTATTTTGTGTCGTTGTATCGTATTTTTGTTTTGGTGTGTGTGTTTGCCTCCCTTTTTCCTTATAGGTTGCTTAATCGCCGCTAATTTTGGAGAGCTTTCATGATGTCCGGTAACATCTTCTATCCTTTTTTCCTTCTTTGTCTCTTGCGGAGTTTGGAGGAGATTGTGATGTGGTGTGCTCGGGTGGAGCTTGTACATAGTTGTGGTTGATTTGGTGGTTTGTTTGGATGATCGGGGTGGTGTTTGTGTTGTGTTTGTGTTCGTTTTGTGTTGTTTGTGTTTTGTTTCTTTTGCTTCTTTTTCTTTCGTTTTCGTTGAGTCTTTGTTTTGTGTGCGTAAGTGTGTCGTGTGTGTAAATGGTTTTCGAAAACCCGGTTTAGAGGCTAGTGTGTGAGTGTCTATTTTTCCCTTCCTAGTTGTATAAATCGAGTCTTGGACTTTAATCTAGTAGAATGACCCTTAAATCAATGATTGCGTTGGTCCTTTACCTTGAGTCCACCTAGCTTACTAGGGATTTACTACGGGATTTGCACCTTTGACCATTATGACAACCCACGGTGTGAAAAGGCCTTGGTTACCATGTCTCGTCCCTTAGTTGACCGTGTCTAGGATTGTTTGATTAGTCCAAGTTCTCCACTTTTTGTGGGTTTGAAGAGGGATCGCGACCCCCGACTTACCCATTTACCTACCTCTCACACATATCCACACAATAAGATGCAATTTGTTGAATTCTCACTTTCTCAATTATCAAGAAGTGCCAAAAATGCCAAATCTTGCCAAAAAAGGAGCAAAGAAAAGAAAAGAAAAAAAATGAAAGAAAGAAAAGAATGAAGAAAAAGAGAAGGCACAAAAGCCAAAAATAGAAAATAGAAAAGAAGAAAAAAAAGAATGGCATGGCAACAAACAAATCAAAACGTCGAAAAGAAAGAAAATGCCAAAAGAAAACCCGTCTCACAAAAATAAGCCTTTTTCCGACTTTTGCCGGGAAGAGCCTACCAAAGGACCGAGTCCCTAGGAAGGATGATAGCGGCATTAGTCGGTCTTCCCTCATTTTGCATATTTCCACCTTTTTACTTGGACTAGTTAGGCGGTTTTGGACTTGGGACGACCCTCTTGGCTCACGCTAAAGGGGGCGGGGTCTCACTTACCTACAGTGTCGACTAACACCGTGGTTCTTCACTTTCCACTCCGCCGATCGTCCCGTAGTACGTTTTTAGAAAGTTAGGAGGACCTAGGTAAGTTACCAACGTTTTTGATGCTTTATCGTCATACTATTAGGGTTTAGTCCACCTTGATTTGTATTGCTAGCTTGGGAACGTTGTCACTTACCTCGGGTCCTAAACCGGTGTTTCATTCACCGCTTTTTGAGGGAAGCGGTATTTCTTTTGTTTTGGGTGCAACCGATTATGTGTTTGTTTATGTGTTTTGTGTCCGGTTGCATCCACAGTTTTGTCGCAAGACCCGACTTGCCTTACGGAGTTCACTTGTCCTCTAAGTGCACTCGCGTGAGTTGAAGGGGCGTAGGGTGCGCTAATACCCACTCGGATAGTTAAGTAGTAGTATGTGCTTATTCGAGGGCGAGTAAGGGTTAAGTGTGGGGGAGTTGATAAGTATCATTTGTAGTGCCTATTTCTTAGTGTTTTGGTCCCATTTTCCTTGTAGAATCGCTCCTTGGGAGCGGTTTAGGGGCTTCTTATGCTTCCTTTAGTTCGTTTCAGGTTCCCGAGACCGAATTGGAAGAGTTGGAGCGATTTCGACTCGATACATACACATTTTGGAGCCAACGGAGTAAAGGAAGGATGACTCGATGCCTTGGAATCGATCCCGAGACCTTGAGGCCCAATCCCGAGCCTCCGAGACCCGATCCCGAGTCCCGAGATTCGATGGAAAGCCCATGAGAAGCAAGGAGAGACCAAAAAGATCATATTGGAGGCCTACAAGGCTCATCCCGTTCGGGATGAGGTGCACAAACAAGAAGGCTCCTGACCTGGGCCCATCCTGATCGGGATCAAGGCTTCCCGACCGGGACCACCTCATCCCGGCCGGGATGGGCTACAGCTCACCCGCGCCAGCTTTGTTTCTTCTCCCTTCCACTTGTAACCTTATATATACCCTTCCCTTGTTATGTAAAAGAGGATGGACTTCATTAGACTTTACAACCCTAGACTACTTTAGGTTAGATTAGTGTAGATTAGAGTAGATTAGTCGGTAATTAGTAGTTAATCATAGTTTAGTACTTGTATTAAGAGAATTCTTCAAGATCCATCCAAGATTGACAACCTTGGGAGTTTGTTTTGGGTTTTCTTCATTAATGCAAGTTTTGTTCTTTCTTCTTCCTCTAGTATGGTAATCTCTTCTTCCTTTTTTTTCTTAATCTTGTTTGTTCATCCAAGTTTTCATCTTTGATTGTTGTTTATCATTTTCACTAGTTTGTTTATGTTTGTTTTGGTTCTTATGATGATTCCTCTTGTTAGTGTTAGTTATAGTTTGATTATGTTAGAGTAGTGTTCTTGCTAGGGTTAGTAAGGTGATTAGGGTGTTAATTGGATGATTAAGGGATTGTTAGAGATTTTGGTGGAAGATTTGGGTTTCCTCTTGTTTGATGCACATCACATGTTTGTGGAATTGCTTGAATGACTAAGTATGTACGAATGCTTGTTTTTCTTGCCATTCTTTTGTGTGTGTTAGTTGGTTGTGGGTTCGGTCCCCTCACTAAGTTGCGAGAGCCCGGTGAGGACGACCCCTAGGCCGGTCTAAGTAGCGAGAGCCCGGACTCGACCTAGGACCATAGCGCGCTAGAACCCCGTTTGTCGTGTGTGTCGCCGAGATGGGTTCTAGGTGGAACCTCTAGGTGAGTCTAAGTTGCGAGAGCCCGGACCAACCTAGATCACCCTACTACCTCCTTCACTCTAGTTCTCCCTTGACCATTCCGTTACCCCTTTGACCCCGACCTAATCCTAGCCCGTTTCTTTGTTGTTCTCCTTAGTTGTAGTCTAGTTTTCTCCCCTCTCTACCATTCCTAGTTTAGCTTAGTCCGTTGACTTAGTCTAGTATTCGGGCCGACCTAGTCTAGACGCCTCTTACCGTCCCCGTGGATTCGACCCGATTTGCCCTATCTACCCAGTTAGGATTAGCCGGTTTTATTTGACGGTTGGGATCCACGACAAATCCCTCCCATCATGACCTTAAACTCGTGCCTCGCAGTGTAAGACGCCGTCGGGTTGAACTGAGTATTTATGATGCTCGGGAGGGGTGTGCATATTATCTTAAACTAGGGCCACGCATTTATAAGTCGCCATCCTATTATGGTTGAGTAGCCTAGTTAGAGACCGAAGTTTGATTTGTTTGAACTAGGTTCTCGAAGCTAGTTTTTAGTATTCTCATGGTGAAAGTCTAGCCTGCATCACTAATCCTATCCATAACGCCATTTTGAATATTTTAATTACTATCGATACATTTTGATTTGGAGGTTGGCAAATATTTGAAGTTTTCTTCTGAAAACTTGTTCTGATTTTATTGTTCCAATATTTTAAGTTTTCTCCGAAAGTTTATTTTTATTATATCATTTAATGTTTTCCATTTTAATTATTTTGATATAGTAATACTATTATTTTTCCACATGGTAAAATTTGGCTGGGAGAACGTCCGAGTTACTCCCCACTGACGTGGCTGTTATGTTTATAACATGACAGGTATTTGCTGCTGGGTTTTGGGTGTGAGCTAGTGAGTAGCGTGGATCCTACTCTTTCTTCATTCACGATTTATGGATTTGTATAACCCTATTTGGAGAATTTCCTTTTAGCCCTTTTGTAAAAAGAGGCCTTTGTATTGACTTACCATTTCTTTTAATAAGATATAGTTTGTCAGTGTGTTTTTAATCCCGACTCTACAGTGTTTCCGCCACTATATCGCGTTAGAATTTCTAGGGGATTACAGACAACACCAAGATAATTAAGAGACTGAGAGAAGTTTGGTTTAATTGACAAAGTCATCTGCAGTACAGTACGAAGAGCAAATAATGGTTACTACAAGGAGGGAAAACATTGAATACCCAGACAGTTACACAAAGAAATCGTGATTGCCTGGTAGAACTCGACAGCTTTATCAAGATTTTCTAGATCTTTGTAAATAACGCCCAAGTTGTTACATGCTTCTGCGCAATGAGGATTGAAATGGAAAGAAAGTTCATAAAAAAACAATTGCCTCCATAAAAAAGAACAGAATAATGTTTGCTCAATAATGTGGAATCGGAAGTGGGTCGTTGACCTTTGCAGCATACATCATTGAATAATCAATGCTATAATGCTTTTTTATAGGACAAAATAGGACGAATGAAAGTCATATATGATGTTATGTAACGCTTCAGATGAACTTACATTCTCAAACTTAAGCATTTCACCATAATCGACGCCCAAGTTATACATTACATCAGCATAATGCCAATTGTAATAGAGTGCCTTTTTATAGTATTGATAAGTGTAGTTTGTAGAGCCTAATTTGTTGTGTATTGGTCTCATTTTCCTTGTGGAATCGCTCCTTGGGAGCGGTTTATGGGCTACTTATGCTTCCTCTAGCTCATTTCAGGTTCCCGAGACCATTCATGAACAATTGGAACGATTTCGACTCGTTTCATACACTTTTTGGAGCCAACAAAGTGAAGGAACGATCACTCGATGCCTTGGATTCGATCCCGAGACCTTGTGACCCGATCCCGAGCCCCTTAGACTCGATCTCGAGCCCCAAGATTCGATGAGATGCCCATGAGAAGCAAGGAGGGACCAAAAAGATCATAATGGAGGCCTACAAGGTCCTTCCCGGGCGGGATAATGCCTTCCCGACCGGGAAGGAGTGTGCAATAGAAACTGGTTCTGTTCTGGGTCCGTCCCGGTCGGGACCAACCCGTCCCGGTCGGGACCAGGCCATCCCGGTCGGGACCATCTCGTCCCGGTCGGGATGGCAGAGCTGCAGCACGAGTTTTATTCTTTTCTTCTCCTTCATTCTTGTAACCTTAAATACTCCTCCCTTGTATTGTTTAACTATCTTACATTACCCTAGACTCTCTTAGGCCTCTCTTGAACTTTCAAAACCCTAGATTAGTGTTCCTCTCATTAGCTTAATCTTTCTTTAATCTTTAGTTAATCCTAGTTTAATCTAGTTTAATTAGTCTTGTATTAAGAAGATTCTTGAAGACTCCTCAAAGCTTGACAACCTTGGAGATTATCTGGGTTTCTTATTTATACAAGTTCTCTTCTTTTTCATCATCTTGTTGTTGGTATAAACTCTATTCTCTTGTTCTTGGTTTATTTATCAAGTTTGAATCTTTATATATTGTTTATTGTTATTGTTTGTTTATTATGAATGTTTGGATGTTCATGTTGATTTCTCTTGTTTATGTTATTATTAGCTTGATAATGAGTGAGTAGTTTCCTTGTGGGGTTAGTAGGAGATTAGGTGTAGATTATCGGTGATTAGGGTTTTATTAGGGGAAAAGGTTGAATCTTTATTGCTAGTCACATATTGGGCACACCATGTGTTTGTTGTATTGCTTGTATGGGTAGTAGTGGCCAATCCTCCTCATACTTGTTTTCCTCTCCTCATTGTTTGACTAGTGTGTGATTGTGTTAATTAGGGTATAGTCTTAGACACGAGAGTGCGGACTTAGGTTTTGATGCGAGAGTGCGAACCGACCTTGACCTAGGCTTTGACGCGAGAGCGCAAACCGACTCTAGTAACTAGGAGACACCTACACCCTTGACCACCCTATTGTCCTTCTACACATAAGAACCCGACTTAACCCTACTCCCTTTCTTATTAATTCATCCTTTTTATTAGTTACCATTTCTCTTGTTCATTGTTTTAGTTTGTCTCTAGTTATTTCATTTAGTCTTTGTGGACATGACGTAGGTCCACCCCGACGCGGCCACGCGCGGGTTTGGGTCGGCGAATGAATCTCATGGTGAGATTGTTCTCAAATTCAAAATTTAAGTCAAAATGGAGTCGCCACCGAATTTTGTGGTTATTCGGAACCATTCGAGCCCACTCTATGTCGTCATGGGCTGTACACAAAGTACGACCCATTTCGATTTCAGAGTTTATAGGGCTCGTCCCTTTGCATTGCAATATCGATACCGTTTACACCGGCTTTCGTATATAGAATGACTCTCGTGCGCAAATGGTTTCGGACATCCGGAAACCAAGGTTCTGAGTAAGGGGTGAGGGTACGTGTTGGGAAGCCCACTAAGGACACCCAACCCCGCCCGCACATGGCGGCCTCTACTAAGACATCGTTCGTGTTCGTGTACGCGCGTTAGTAAAATGACTAAATGATATGCAAACAGCGTTTTTGGCTAAGCATGCGAGTTATTGGTTAACTACGTCATTTAATGCATCTTGATTCACGTCAAAGTGATTTAGCATGTGATGTTCATTTAAATAAATAAATGGCAAACATTGAAAAATAGAAAACTCGTAAATAAATTACAAATTACACGGGCGGAATACAACCCGGAATTCACAATACAACGAGCAATAAAATAGAATGATTGAATTAAATAAGAAGAGTGATAAATAAATACACGACTCGACAAAGACCCGTATATAATAAATGTACAATAGATCGTGAATTAGTTAGACGAACGAACCTTAATTAATTACGCATTATATTGCATATTAATCAAAGGACGGAGGTTCGAGACCTAGGTGTGGTGCTAACCCGATCTCGAACCTCAATGCCTTGTCCCGACTTATCACCTCGAGAAATGGAGCCTAAATTAATTATGTGTCGGATACGACTGAAGAGTCGTCGACATAAAATTAATAGTGCGAGACCGTCGATCAAAATCGTTTTAGGTGTCGTGATATGCATGAGTTTTGAAAATTAGAATTACGTGATTGATTATGCACGTGTCGACTAAAAGTCATAAAAAAAATGACGAGGCTCAAATGTTGCATTGAAGCTCTCGAATTTCTGGGCTACAGGACCCACTCGATCGAGTCATGGTCTGACTCGGTCGAGTGTGTCTTTAAAGTAGCTACTGTCCAGATTTTTGGGTGCTACTCGATCGAGTGGCCCATGGCACTCGATCGAGTGCCCCCTGTGCGAGGCATGGCTCGTTTCATTTTTTATTTGTTTGAATTCGATAATTGACCGAGTTAAATAAAAATATTGCATTATTTAAATTCAACTCGATTCTCGATGTCATAAACGTGTATTATTCGATTATGAGACCTTTATCGGAATTTTATGAAATATGCTATTATGTGATTGAAAAGTTTGATTAGTGACGAAATTGCATCCCTCTACGTCACGACATCAAAACTAATCCTTTCGGATTATGTGATGTCGGTTTTCGTGTCAACAGGTTCCGTGCTAATCATCGAAATGGGATCAAATACGTTCAACTAGGACCGATCACGATCACATCATGTCCTTGAGTACATTGGGGCGGCGCTCCTCGAAAAGGCGCCACCTCCGTCGTTACTCGTAAAGGAATTAGATGGACTTTAGGCGATCGTCATAGTCAAACGTATTCGAAACCGAGATTTTGATATTATTATGTATATACACACGGTATAATAATGTTAGGTGTTAGAATACGGGATTAAAGTGTTAGTATACAAAATAAATAAAAAGTTAGTATGCACAAAATTAAAGGTTAGTGTTAGCGGTTAGTAATAATAATAATAATAATAATAATAATAATAATAATAATAACAATAGTAATAATAATAATAATAATAATAATAATACAAATATATATAAAAGAAACGAAAAAGAAGAAGGGAGAAAGAGATGTCGGGATTTGAATTACACCCTCAACCTACATGCTTAATGGCCTCGGAAACGAACTCGTAGTAACGGCGTGTGCGCGGGAGTGTCGAGATATGTAGGGTGAGTTAGGGTGTGTTTGATTAGGGAGAGGATGTTCTCGGGTCTTTGGCGAGTTTTGATCTCGAGTTTGATTGTATGTATGTGTGTGTGTGTCGGTTTTACGAGCGATGCTAACTCGGTTTTTAGACTAAGGTTGCTTAGGATTTGTAGTATTGAAGTGATGAAGATGGGTTAGGGTAGAAGTGTAGGGTTTTTAGCATGGGAAAATCTTGTTTGTGAAGAGTATGAGGGTGAATGTAGGTTGAAAAAGCTTGTGAAATGAATGGGGTTAAGGGGGTATTTATAGGCTTTACCCCCTGACCTAGGGTCACTCGATCGAGTGGCCCTAGTGCACTCGATCGAGTGCCCTTCAAAACGGGCTTGATCTGCTGAATGACGCTCCACTCGACCGAGTGGGTCATTCCACTCGATCGAGTGGATCAAGTGAATCGAGATATTTTAGGAAGGATTTGACTTGATTGATTTGATTGATTTTTTGAATTTAGATTTGTGCGCCAGTTTCGAGAAGTTGAATTTGGCTGATTTATGTGACGGGTTCGTCTTTGACCGGGTTTTGACCCGGTCGCCAAAAGACGGGATTTATTTTTGGTGTCGGTTTTGGCCCAAATTAGTCTTATTTTATTGGGAACGACCCACTGGGCCTGGTTTTGAGGTCGGTTTTGAGAGATTTTCACTCCGCTAAATGCCCACGTCGGATACTATTGATTCCGAGTCCGTATTCGAGCGTATTAAGTCATGTTGACGTCCGATCATCATCGGGTGTTTTGTTGGAGACTGCTATAGACACTAGCAGGCAAAATGCGGGAGTCTACAGAGCCCCCGCTCTGACTGAGGCTTGGCCAAGGCGAAAGTCAGAGTAGCTACCAGGCCAATCGAGGATTACGACCTGGCAGCCTTCCGGTCGGGTCGTTTATAGTCCATTAGACTTGCGTGAAGGGCTCGCCAGCCATAAGAAAAGAGTCATACCTGTCCTGATGATGATAGCTCCGTGGGGAGTGGAACTTGCTTTTGGAGTCATAGGTGTACCCGTATGCCAACACATCACATCTTGGATGTAGCATTCCAGAAGAGATACCGACTCATGCTGGGGAGTAAAGTAGCTGCGTTGGGACTTGCTTCTGAAGTCTTGGGTGTACCTGTATGCTGACACATGACAACTTGCATGTAACATTTCAGGAGAAACACCGCCTTTGATGTTCCATTGGGAAGCACTAGCTGGTACCTGAAATGTTAGATACATAGGCAGAAATAGCAGGCATAGTATATAGCAAGATAGCACATAGGAAATGCAGTTAGCATCTATAGACTAGTTTGCGTTGGGGAAAATGATTTTTGCTTCATTTTGAAATCGAAGTCCTGAAAGCAACTCACGTGCTAGGAGGTAGGTTTTCAAAACTGAAAGGGGTAGAAAAGAAATTTGCAGTTTAAATAGACCGAAATTTGACCTTGTCGAAAAGGATTTTCTCAAATGGCTAAGTTTTGCACATGAGAATTTGAAAAGAGAGGCCTATCGACAGACTCGACTCTGGATGCGACAAGATGAGCTGACAGACGTGACTGGACCCTCGAGGGGTTGGACTGTGACTCGGTAGGGGGGTGGGCCACCTAAGACGACAAGACTCTTAAGCTGCGCTAATCCATAGCCTAGGCGAGTGGCAACACGGTCGAAGTCGAAATGGGAACGATCTCTTATAGGGGAATGGCGGTAGTCTGTAATGAGACTGTTTCTGCATGACAGGATTTAGTAGTAACAATGCTGCAGCCTAGTGCTCTTTGAATTTTTGGTTTTGGGGTACATTCCCAAAGTGGGTGTTGCTTCGAGTCCTTGACAGATTCTTGTCTTCGACTGAGCCGAGTACCAGGACACACTTTAGAAAGGAGGCTAGATTTTGAAAGAAAATTTGGATTTTGTGAGTGGACGGAGAACTTCTGCCTAAGAGAAGCCCCTAGGACAACAAATCTAACTGTTGAGAACATGACAGTGTCGTGACCGGAATGACAGTGCTTTTTTGAATTTCTGTCAATGTGGGTGGTTGTGTCCTTGTTGAAAGGCTGCCTACGTATTCACGTGTAGTGAAATCAAACCAAGTCGTAGTTCAGTGGATTGGAAGATATTATTATGGTGCCTAGTTTATTAGGGCTTTTTGTGTAACTAGCCATAACGATGGTGTAGGCTAGGTGTGTTCCCAATGATGTCTTGATCAAAGGGCTAGAACAGTTAGGATGTTGATCCCGTGACTGCGAGCGTTCTCCGGGGTAGCCCCCAGAGGTGGTGTGAACTATTTGGGCATGTTCTATGCCGACTGCAGGTTGAATTCCCGTGTTTGGGGCTGGTAACTGGTTTGGACGTTTTTGGAAATGTGGAGCTAGGTCGCAAGTGGCTTTGATGATTCGAAATCTGGAGCTCGATTTTGTGGAGCTAAGGCTTCGAGGGTAAGGTATTGTAATGTGGTAGGAAAGGGGGAAGTCGAGTAAAAATAACTCGAACTTCGATTGGGGTAGGTTTGATAATGCTGGATCTGATTTCCATATCTGGCCCTAATGGTTAGGGTGTATCCTATGGAGCTTGGATCCTCAAAATTCCGGGCTGTCTCTTAGACTAGGCCTCGAGAAGGTCTTGAGTGTTGTAATATGGGAAGGCTAATTGTGGTGTTAGCTGACCAGCTTAATTGTTTCTCCCCTATTTGATGGTATGGGCATCGATAATTTTTGAATTGACCGTACCCCGGTCAAGGGACTTTCAATTGGGTTGACCGTTGACCACGGTCATGGGTATTTGATTTTTTTTTTTTTTCTTTTGGGTTGACCTGCTAGCCCCGGTCGTGGGATTGACCGTATCTGGTCGGGGGATGCTGAGAGTTCTTTTTTTGATGGCCAGCTCTTTTGTTTTGGGCCTTTTGCTTTTTCCTTGGACTTTTGATTTTTTTGTCCAACTTTTTTTTTTCACGGTAATCCCCTCCTATGGTGTTGTGGGTGGATATGGGGGTGGGTCCATCGGTTGGATTAGGCTTGTGGAGCTAAACCTTTGTAAGGTGTAAGCCTAGTTGGTGTTTGTGTGAGTGCAACTCGCGGTGGAGTACTCTATGGTAAGCATGGTGATTTGGATCTCGGTATTGTCATCATAATTCCGAGCAGGCTTAGTGGGAGCATCGTCCCGAGTTGGGTATTTTTGGCATCAAGTCAGACTAAAGCCTAAGATAGGGATTGGTCAGTTTTATTGGAGGGGTGTTTATTGTGGGAAATGGGCTTGCCTCCCGTCTTGAACCCAAACTAGGAGACTACCTAGATTTGTCATAGGATTCGATCCGCTCCTGCTAAGGGTAGTTATGTGACTGTCTATGCCAGACATGGAACAGGTAAGGGAAAACACGGGCCTCAGTTCCTGCAGTCATTATAGATGTGCCTATAATAGTCACGTGCATGTGTTCACAGTTTATGATGGTGTTCATCATGTTCTTGAAAACACATAAGGAAAGCATATAGTAGAGATAGAATATTGAAAGCTGATTTTTGTTGAATTCTGAAAAGAGGACAGAATGCAAAAGACTCTGACTCTGTTTTGGAAATGAGGATGTAGGGTATCCTAGACTCGGACTCAGACTTAGACTCGAATCAAATCCGGACTTACGGATGCTCGGTTGGTTGTTTCTTTTTTGACAAAGTCTTTGATTGGAGAAAAGGTGCCACGACTCGCCTAAACTCGACTTTGCGTGAATGCAAGAGAGGAAGTCAAATTAGACACGGCCCGGGGTGAGGGGATGACAAAGACTCTTGGACCGGGATACTCGAACATTGACCTAGACGAGGTAACGACCCTGGCTCGAACTCGACCATGAGATCTGAGCCACGAGGATGAGTCCGAAAATGGGGCGACCGTGTTTGGCCGCGTCACGTGTTCGGACCCACTGTGGCGACCTAAACCTTTAGGAGACTCGAGTGTTCGTAGCATAGGTACGACTCGAAGAAGACATTATAAGGACGCCGGTGTATGATGAACGTAAGGTACTCCTTAGGGTGACCGTGTTTGACTGGTCGGTTGGAGGATAGCCCCCGAGCGACGCAAAAGACTCTATAGGACTCAGATGGGGTGGCATCTAAGTGACTCGAAAATGGCACGCGTGAGACAACACGTGTAGGACATGACCCTTAGAGCAACCGTGATTGATCGCTCTGCTAAAGGGTAGCCCCCGAGTGAGACCGAGGACTCTGATAGGACTCAGATGGTGTGACATCTAAGTGACTCGAAAGTGGGGTACGTGAGACAACACGTGTAAGACATGACCCTTAGAGCAACCGTGATTGACCGCTCTGCTGAAGGGTAGCCCCTGAGTGAGATTGCAGATTTTGCTAAGACTCGAGTGATGGACGAGTGACCCTTAGATGTAAGGATCACAAACCTTTTTTTATAGGCCTATGCCTTGTAAAAAGGTTTACTCGGCCTCGAGGAAAGGCAGACGGGTAAGGGAAGAAACTTGCGATGTAAGATCGGCAGAGTTTCGACGCTAGAGACCCTTGACTTGACTTGAATAAGGATAGACCCTGTGATTAGGGTAGACCCTTAAGTTAAAGGATTCTCGAATTGAGATGACTCGACTAACGGATTGAAAGGTGGGCGAAATTCCCTTAGGAAAGGTCGTGGGGACCGCCCTGCTAGAGGGAAAGATCGCGTGTGACTTTCTAGTTAGGACTCGAGTGTATGGACGAACCTTCCATTTACGAGTGTATGACTCGTATTGGTTGGTTGTGCCTTTAGGATAAGGCGGACTAGGATGGGGAAGAAACCCGTGATGTAGGATCGACGGAGTTTCGACGCTAAAGACCTTCGACAAATTATGAAAAGACCCGACACACGGATTACGGTAGGTCCTATAATAAGGAAGGTTTTTGAAAAATAATTGAATTTTGAAAATTGAGAGGACGGTCCAGAAATTGGTAGTGGGCCAATAGGACCGGGCATTTTGAAATGTTAGAATGGTTGCGAGTAAATTCACGTTTTGAAAAAATTGGGAGACGGTCCCGTCTTTTGAAAAGTTGAATTTTTGAAATTTTGAAATTTGAATATCGAAAATAAATTTCCAAAAATTTGAAAATTGAAAATGAGATCCCGAAGATTTGAGAATCGAAAACGACATCTCGGAGATTTGAGAATCGAGAATGGAATCTCGAGGATTTGAAAATCGCGAATGGCATCACGAAGATTTGAAAATTGAAATTGAATTTTGAAAATTCGAAAATCGAATGGTGGATCGGAAATTCGAATTGAAATGGATAGCATGCCGGCTAAAAAAAGGCTTGTTTTGAGTCAAATCGTAAGTCTAATTTTTGGCAGCATTCCGAGTTTTTTGAAATTAGATGTTTTGAAAAGACGGGTCCCGAAACGGACAGTATGTCGGGTTTTTCAAAATTTGGTATTTTGGAAAGATAGGTCCCGAAACGGACAGTATTTCGGGTTTTTTCGAAATTTGGTATTTTTTTGGAAAGATGCAATTTTGAAATGATGGTTTTTGAAAATTGACACGGAAACCACATAGCATGTAGTCAAACAAGCATTATAACGACGCTTATGTATGCATTACGCTAAGTCTCGGTCGGTCAAAATAGGGTCTATACCAACAACGATGGCTTTCTCGTGTGATGGACGGACTCCCTAAGCCGAGTTGGTCTTAGGACATCCCGCGAAACCGAGACGAGTTCCACCATCGATGTCTTTAGCGCACCCATGTAGGAATGCACCGTGGTATAGTGGGACGTCGGTCACAAGTAACCGGCCCGGGCAAATTTGGGTTATGCATGAATCATTAAACTAATGCGAGCACATTAATATACGAACGATTTCTCTTCGAGTCTCACCCTAGGAACCCCGATGACATGTGGTACATCAGGTATCCCCAGCGGAGTCGCCAAATTGTGGACATGACGTAGGTCCACCCAGACGCGGCCACGCGCGGGTTTGGGTAGGCGAATGAATCTCGTGGTGAGATTGTTCTCGAATTCGAAATTTAAGTCAAAATGGAGTCGCCACCGAATTTTGTGATTATTCGGAACCATTCGAGCCCACTCTATGTCGTCATGGGCTGTAGACAAAGTACGGCCCATTTCGATTTCAGAGTTTATGGGGCTCGTCCCTTTGCATTGCAATATCGATACCGTTTACACCGGCTTTCGTATATAGAATGACTCTCGTGCGCCAATGGTTTCGGACATCCGGAAACCAATGTTCTGAGTAAGGGGTGAGGGTACATGTTGGGAAGCCAACTAAGGACACCCAACCCCGCCCGCACATGGCTGCCTCTACTAAGACATCGTTCGTGTTTGTGTACGCGCGCTAGTAAAATGACTAAATGATATGCCAACAGCGTTTTTGGCTAAGCATGCGAGTTATTGGTTAACTACGTCATTTAATGCATCTTGATTCACGTCAAAGTGATTTAGCATGTGATGTTCATTTAAATAAATAAATGGCAAACATCGAAAAATAGAAAACTCGTAAATAAATTACAAATTACACGGGCGGAATACAACCCGGAATTCACAATACAACGAGCAATAAAATAGAATGATTGAATTAAATAAGAAGAGTGATAAATAAATACACGACTCGACAAAGACCCGTATATAATAAATGCACACTAGATCGTGAATTAGTTAGACGGACGAACCTTAATTAATTACGCATTATATTGCATATTAATCAAAGGACGGAGGTTCGAGACCTAAGTGTGGTGCTAACCCGATCTCGAACCTCAATGCCTTGTCCCGACTTATCACCTTGAGAAACGGAGCCTAAATTAATTATGTGTCGGATATGACTAAAGAGTCGTCGACATAAAATTAATAGTGCGAGACCGTCGATCAAAATCGTTTTAGGTGTCGTGATATGCATGAGTTTTTAAAATTAGAATTACGTGATTGATTATGCACGTGTCGACTAAAAGTCGTAAAAAAATGACGAGGCTCAAATGTTGCATTGAAGCTCGCGAATTTCTGGGCTACAGGACCCATTCGATCGAGTCATAGTCTGACTCGGTCGAGTGTGTCTTTAAAGTAGCTACTGTCCAGATTTTTGGGTGCTACTCGATCGAGTGGCCCATGGCACTCGATCGAGTGCCCCCTGTGCGAGGCATGTCTCGTTTCATTTTTTATTTGTTTGAATTCGATAATTGACCGAGTTAAATAAAAATATTGCATTATTTAAATTCAACTCGATTCTCGATGTCATAAACGTGTATTATACGATTATGAGACCGTTATCGGAATTTTATGAAATATGCCATTATGTGATTGAAAAGTTTGATTAGTGACGAAATTGCATCCCTCTACGTCACGACATCGAAACTAATCCTTTCGGATTATGTGATGTCGGTTTTCGTGTCAACGGGTTCCGTGCTAATCATCGAAATGGGATCATATACGTTCAACTAGGACCGATCACGATCACATCATGTCCTTGAGTACATTGGGGCGGTGCTCCTCGAAAAGGCGCCACCTCCGTCGTTACTCGTAAAGGAATTAGATGGACTTTAGGCGATCGTCATAGTGAAACGTATTCGAAACCGAGATTTTGATATTAGTATGTATATATACACGGTATAATAATGTTAGGTGTTAGAATACGGGATTAAAGTGTTAGTATACAAAAATAAAAGTTAGTGTTAGGATACATAAATAAAATGTTAGTATACAAAATAAAAAAAAAGTTAGTATGCGCAAAATTAAAGGTTAGTGTTAGCGGTTAGTAATAATAATAATAATAATAATAATAAT
Source organism: Agrostemma githago (assembly GCA_958450325.1). NCBI lineage: Eukaryota > Viridiplantae > Streptophyta > Magnoliopsida > Caryophyllales > Caryophyllaceae > Agrostemma > Agrostemma githago. The sequence goes on from OY288257.1 coordinate 24,242,956, forward strand.
AATAATAATAATAATAATAATAATAATAATAACAATAATAATAATAATAGTAATAATAATAATAATAATAATAATAATAATACAAATATATATAAAAGAAACGAAAAAGAAGAAGGGAGAAAGAGATGTCGGGATTTGAATTACACCCTCAACCTACATGCTTAATGGCCTCGGAAACGAACTCGTAGTAGCGGCGTGTGCGCGGGAGTGTCGAGATATGTAGGGTGAGTTAGGGTGTGTTTGATTAGAGAGAAGATGTTCTCGGGTCTTTGGCGAGTTTTGATATCGAGTTTGATTGTATGTATGTGTGTGTGTGTCGGTTTTACGAGGGATGCTAACTCGGTTTTTAGACTAAGGTTGCTTAGGATTCGTAGTATTGAAGTGATGAAGATGGATTAGGGTAGAAGTGTAGGGTTTTTAGCATGGGAAAATCTTGTTTGTGAAGAGTATGAGGGTGAATGTAGGTTAAAAAAGCTTGTGAAATGAATGGGGTTAAGGGGGTATTTATAGGCTTTACCCCCTGACCTAGGGTCACTCGATAGAGTGGCCCTAGTGCACTCAATCGAGTGCCCTTCAAAACGGGCTTGATCTGCTGAATGACGCTCCACTCGACCAAGTGGGTCATTCCACTCGATCGAGTGGATCAAGTGAATCGAGATATTTTAGGAAGGATTTGACTTGATTGATTTGATTGATTTTTTGAATTTAGATTTGTGCGCCAGTTTCGAGAAGTTGAATTTGGCTGATTTATGTGACGGGTTCGTCTTTGACCGGGTTTTGACCCGGTCGCCAAAAGACGGGATTTATTTTTGGTGTCGGTTTTGGCCCAAATTAGTCTTATTTTATTGGGAACGACCCACTGGGCCTGGTTTTGAGGTCGGTTTTGAGAGATTTTCACTCCGCTAAATGCCCACGTCGGATACTATTGATTCCGAGTCCGTATTCGAGCGTATTAAGTCATGTTGACGTCCGATCATCATCGGGTGTTTTTTTGGAAACTGCTATAGACACTAGCAGGCAAAATGCGGGTGTTTACAGTCTTGTTATAGCTAGTTCATTATTAGTCTAGTCCATACATCGTCAATCATCTTAGTTTGTCAATTATCGTTCTCTTTGTGTTGTTTTGGTAGCCTAGTCTCGTTTTAGGTCGACTTAGTCTAGACTTTACTTAACCGTCTCCTTGGAGACGACCCGACTTACCCTAGCTACCCACTAGGATTAGTTGGTTATTTATTGACGGTAGGACCCACGGCAAAATCCCTACCATCAATTTGGCGCCGTTGCCGGGGACAGTGCATTGTTTAGACTTAGTTTGTTTATAGCTGGACTTAGTTACCCTTCTCCTGTTCTTTCTCTATCACTTGTGCATATTTTAGGCTTTTTCTTTGTTTTCATCATTTTCTTTCTTCTTTGTCTCCCGTTGTGCTTGCTTATTGTCTTTGCCTAGTGCCCAAAAAGCACTAGGTGGTCTTACGTTTGCTCAAGTGTGTAGTGTATGCCTAGGAGGAGAGGCAATTTCTTTCTCTTCAATCCAGAGCCGGAGAGACTCTTTAGAGCCTTTCGCAAACGGACGATTGATCGGGTTAGACACTCTCAACCGGGTACTAGCAATACCATTGACGAGCAAGATCAAGGATCCGACTTGAACGAGTCACCGCGAGAGACCGCCGGAGGGACCTTCATCAATCCCTTCGGTACTTCTAGTCCTAGTTCTCCTTCTACATCTTCTTCAACACCGTCTACACCATCATCTCCCTTACATCCAATTATGCCAAAGTTCTCATCTCACTCCACTTTTACCGAGGATGTCTTGCCGGGACCGAGTACTTTACCGGATACATATACCGGAAATTTCGTGGCAAAGACACAATTCATCTAACTTGTGGAGAGAAATGAATTTAGCGGTTTGCCCACCGAAGACCCGCACCAACACATGGAGACCTTCTCCGATTATAGCGATGCTATCTCCCAATTCGGGGTTACTCAAGATCAAATTCGTTGGGTACTTTTCCCGTTCTCTCTCATTGGAAAAGCAAAGCAATGGATAAAGAGTCTCGATAGGGCAACCATGGGTATCGATATTTGGAAGAAACTTGCATTGGCGTTTTACCAAAAGTTTTACCCTCCGGAGAAGACAAATTTGCTTAGGGCCTCCATCACCGGTTTCCAACAACGGGATGAGGAGAGCCTTTATGAAGCTTGGGAACGGTTTAAATCTTTGGTTAGATCATGCCCCCACCATGGACTTTCACAATGGTTCTTAGTCCAACAGTTTTGGAACGGTCTATATGAGGACTCAAGAGCTATACTCAATATGGGCTCCAATGGTAGGTTTACCGAGGTCGATGACGATCAAACTTGGGCAAGAATCGAGGAGATGGCGGTGCACAACTCCCAATACTCAAGGCCTAGGAAGGCGAGTTGAGGAGGTAGGCACGAGGTCGATGCCATTACACAACTAAGCATTGATCTTGGAGCTCAATTAAAAACTCACATGGAGACTATTGACAAGAAGCTCCAAAGCCACCTCAATCAAGCTCAAAGCACTAGTTCCTCCAACCAACACTCAATTCATGAAGTTAATGTTTTGGGAGTTGTATCTCCTACAACGTATTATGGGATGTGCGAGATTTGCGGGATATTTGGGCATGAACCTCAACAATGCCGAGGTAGTATTGAGCAAGTGAACGCCTTTCAAGCGTTCAAGGAAGGTGCCCCCTATCCTAACACGTTCCAAGCTTCCCATCAAGCTTCCAATCAACAATCTCTACAAAACCGTCCATATGTGCCACCTCCCTTAAGGGACAACAATCAAAGTTACCAAGGTTATGTGGGTAACCCAAGGCCATTCAACAATTTCAAGCAGCATAACCAAGGTACCTTCAACAACAATCAAGGGTTCCAACAAGGGAATTTCAATCAAGGTGGTTTTCAAGGAAACAAACACAATCAAGGACACCAAAACTACAACCATGCCAACAATCAAGGCCTTAATCAAGGCAACTCTCATGGGTTCCAAGGGAACCATCAACAACAACAAGGGGCTCAAAGTGCCCGACAAGAAAGTAAGCCAAGGACCCAGTCTCCTATTCATGATTATGGCATTCCTCTAGCCATCACCGATACTCCACACAATCAAAAATCTCCACCTCGATATTTTGATACACAAAAGCAAATGATGGAGTTGCAAAGAAGCCAAATGGAGATACAAAGATCCCAACAAGAACTTATTTCCCAACTTCTAATGGAAAACAAGGAAACGAGAACTCATCTCAAGATTCTCGAAACCCAACTAGCTCAAGTTGCTTCGGGTAGTTCTTCAAGACAAAGGGGACAACTACCTCCTCAAGATGAACCGGCGAAATTTGAGCATGTCAATGCTATTACCTTGAGGAGTGGTTCTTCTTATGACTCCCCCGTGTTTCCTAGTGAGCAAGAACATGCCATGGAAGAAGTTGTATCTCCAACTAAAGATGATTCAAGCTATGGGAATCCAATGGAGGAGCAAGTCTTATGGGAGGTTGAGAAATCCCATGAAGACAAGCTTCCCCCAGTTCAAGGAAAAGACAAGGGTATAGGGAAAATGTCATGTGAGAAGTCCAACCTTAATGAGCAAGACAAGGTACATATCAAGTTGCCTTTCCCAACAAGGCAAATGAAGACCAAGGTGGATGCACAATATGACAAGTTCCTTAACATTGTGAAGAAATTGGATGTGAGTGTCCCATTTACCGAGCTACTTACCCAAATCCCAGCATATGGAAGATTTATGAAAGAAATCTTGGCTAGGAAGAGATCCGTCGACAAGGAAGAGACCATAGCGTTCACAAGAGTGGTGAGTGAGCTTATTCAAGGTTCTACGCTTCCCAAGTTGAAGGATCCGGGTAGTTTCTCGATCCCATGCACCATAGGCAACTTCAAGATTGAGAGAGCATTATGTGATTTGGGTGCGAGTGTAAGCATCATTCCCTACTATTTGTGAGCGACTTGGAATGAAGGAGCTCAAGTGCACTTCCATTACACTCCGAATGGCCGATAGTTCAATCAACCGACCATTGGGGATGTTAGAAGATGTGCCAATAAGAATCGGGATGTTCTTCGTTCCGATCGACTTCCTAGTGCTCGACATGCCGGAAGATGCTATCACTCCCATTATCCTTGGGCGCCCATTTCTACATACCGCCGGTGCTATGGATGTGAAGAGTGGTAGGATCACATTTGAGTTAGGTGATGAGAAGCTCGTGTTTCACCTCCAAGGCAACACCTCGCCTACTAATGATGAGTCTTGCAATATGATCCACGCCACGAAAGACATCGATCTAGGGGATGAGTCGGGTGAAAGTTTGAAGAACAATTTCTATGGAATTGAGGATGACGATTCCGAGCTTGGGGCGGATGAGTGCCCATATCATGAGTTTGAAGACAAGTGCCAAGACAAGAAGAAAGATGAGCCTCCCTTGGGGCCACATGAGGATCGATGGACGTTTGGGTATATAGCGAAGGATCGCAAGTACAAGTTCAAGCCATTGAACTTAGTAGATCGGGATGCCCCGGGAACGTCGAGGTTAGAAGGCGATGATCCTTGGAGTGAAGGTTGGTATTCCACGACCCACTAGTACAGAAAACACATTTGGCTTGTAGAAAAGGTTACAGTTGCACATAATAACCGTAACCACAAGATTCTATAGGAATAGTATTTATAAATGGCTACGGTTGTAATAAAAAAATAGTAGCCAAATATAAAATGATTCGGTTAAGTCTATAAACCGTAGCCAAAATTTGTTATAAAGGTAATGTTTTTAACCAAGAAAGTGTAGCCAAATATAAAATGATTCAGTTGAGTTTTTAACTGTAGCCAAAAGTTATTATAAATGACAACAGGTGTAGTTAAGGAACCGTAACCATTTATTTTAACATAAATAAAATTAATTGTATATATGAAAATTGTCAATAATATTATACCATTAATTAACATATCCTTAAAATTCCTAAACTAGATCATAATTCATAAGCCACCATAATTTGTCATACAAAATAAAATCCCTAAATAATTCTCACGAATAGTACTCTCAGACCCCACGATTAATAACCCACAAATTTCCTCAATACTCTTATAAAACCCACCACCAGTACTAACAAAACCAACCGTTCACCCTAATCCACAAAATTAACAGGACCTCACCATCAAAATCTCTAATTGCTGAACCTCAATTTAATTTCCCTAATTTCAGAACATTAACCCGAATTTGGGGACAACTAATTACATAACGTGATTCATTGCTTGAAGGGTATATGAAACCCAAAATTGCACCGTCGATTAGTGATTTGGGACGAGAGTACGCTTCAAGAAATCAATCGATTCACCTCTTTCTCGCTTCCCTTCAATAGTGACGTGATATTCGGTAAGTTGTGCCGGAACTCGTTTATATATTTTTGCTTGGTTCTCTTCAATCGTTAGTTTTGCCGGAAATTGTATATATATCTTAGTTTTACCGGAACTCGTATTCATTGTCATAGTCTGTGACTTGGTTCAAATCTGGTTTTTATGACTTGACGTATGTAGTGTTCCATGCTGAAATCAGACTCCCACGCAATGTAATAGGACTCGTCTAGTTCTACCCCTTGACACTAGAACCATGCTCAAGGTGATTGCATTCCTTTTCTTTTCTTTTTGTACGAGTATTATTATTTCAATGATTGAATTCAATTGAATAAGGTTTACATTGATTAAAATGTTTAGTTTAGGGAATCAAGATACAAGAACTGCCCATTTTTTGTGTTTGGAAACTAACAATGTGCGTGTTGTTGTCAAGTGAAATACTCCTAATGTCAACGAGAGTGTTGTGGGTGGAGTTGCGGTGGTGTGTAGCTAATAATTATCAATGAGAGTCTTTTAGTTGCGGCAGTGAGTAGCTAATTAGCATTAAATTATCGTACTATTACTGGAGTATTTGTTTTCTTTTGGTGTTGTTATCGAAAATTCTATTTACATTACTGTGATGGATATCTAGGCCGTTGTTATCCTAAGCTAGGTTGTTATATTGTTGTGTAATTGTTGCTCTAGCAGGCTACACTTGGATCAAGAGGAGGTTTAAATGAATGCAAGAATTGGAGTCCATCAACACCAATAGTTTACATTAGGCATTTTGACTCTATATTCATGTTGTGAAATGTGTGAATTAAGGTCATTCAATATCAGTGGCGAATGAAATTTGTGAGACAGGCCACTTCAAATTCCTTCTGTTTTTGGTTGCAGCAAGTAGACCTATAGGCTGATGTGAGTACCTCAACTAAGACATGACTTATGGAAAATTTAGAGCAGCATGATGGTACAGATTTGGGTCTGGTTGGTTTCGTGTTTTATTTGCCGTAAGTTGCTATACTTGATGTCCATGTTGATCTGATTATTAATATATTCTCCCCTCTTTCAACTGGTTTGTGTTATCAGGCTGCTGGTTTATACTTGATAGTGCACTTAAGGCTGAACACTAATGTTTAATTTTGATTTAAACGAAATACTTAGCCTACTTGCCACTCATACATCAACCATTATACACACTATCCACTTTTGTTTCAATTAGTCACAGGTACTTTCATGCCGATAGACCCACTATCTACTTTTGTTTCTATTGTATGCCAAGTACCACATAATAATGCACTCACCCTTTTAAATCATACACACCCATTGATGGTATGGATTTGTCACGTCCCTAACCGTCAATAAACTACCGACTAACCTAGTGGGTAGCTAGGGTAAGTCGGGATCGTACCCACGAGGACGGTAAGGCGAGGTTTAGACTATGTTGGCCTAAAACGAGACTATGCTACCAAACGAACACAAAGAATGCAATAAATGGGAAACTATGATGGAGGAGAATAGATAGCTAGACTAATGATGAACTAACAAATAAACTAGAGTGAACTAAGACTAACTAAGGAAGTGAACTCAAATATGGAAAGAAGTGGGGTAGGTCGGGTTCATAGGAGTAGATGGGTAATTGGGGTGATCAAGGGTATAGGTGTCTCCTAATCGCTAGAGTCGGTCCGGGCTCTCGCAACTTAGACCGATGTCAAGGTGGGTCCGGGCTCTCGCAACTTAGACCCTAGTCCGCGCTCTCGCGACTAAACTATTCTCAACATTTCCACAAAATAAGCAATCAATGAGAAGATGAACACAAGTATGGGAAGCATGGCCACTACAACTCACACAAGCATATGAACAAACACATAGAGTGTCCACAATGTGACTAACAACAAAGATGTAACCTTTTCCCCTTAATCAACCCTAATCATCCATAATCTACCCCTAATCCTCCTACTAACCCCACAAGGAGACTACTCACTCATGATTATGAATAAACTAACAACAATAAGAGAAGACAATATCACAAAACAAACATCCATGATGAATAACTAGAACAATGCCAATAACAATATAACAAGATTCAAACTAGATTAAATAACAAAGAACAAGAGTAAGAAAGGTTATACCAACACTAGGAAGATGAAAAGATGCAATCTTGTATAAATAAGTACCCAAATAAAACCCAAGGTTGTCAATCTTGGAGAATTCTTCAAGTATCCTCTTAATACAAGAACTAATTATAAGGATTAACTAAAGATTAACTAAGATTAAAAGAAGATTAAAACTAATGAGTGAAAGTAAATCTAGGGTTTTAGGGTTTTTGGAAGGCTTAAGAGAGTCTAAACTATGATAAGATGTCTTAACATTACAAGAAGGGAGTATATATATGGGTACAAGAATGAAGGAGGAGAAAATAAAAGAAGTCGTGCTGGCCCTGTAGCTTCCCGATCGGGACGGATCATCCCGATCGGGACGGCCCTGTCATCCCGACCGGGACGGGATGGTCCCGACCGGGATGGGCGCACAACAGCCTCCTTCAAAGCGCACCTCATCCCGAACGGGATGAGGCCATCCCGAACGGGATGAGTCTTGTAGGCCTCCCTTAAGAGCTCTTTGGTCCCTCTTTGCTTCTCATGGGTTTCTCGCCGATTCTCGGGACTCCGTATCGGGTCTCGGAGGCTCGGGAATGGGTCCCAAGGTCTCAGGGTCGATTCCAAGGCATCGAGTCATCGTTCCTTTATTCCGTTGGCTCCAAAATGTGTACGTATAGAGTCGGAATCGCCCAAACTCTTCCAAATCGGGCTCGAGAACCTGAAACGAACTAAAGGAAGCATGAGAAGCCCATAAATCGCTCCCAAGGAGCGATTCCACAAAGAAATGGGACCAAAACATAGTGAAAAAGGCACTACAAACTACACTTATCAACTCCCCCACACTTAACCCTTACTCGCCCTCGAGTAAGCACATACTAACTACTATACTAGCCGAATGGGTATTAGTGCACCCTACGCCCTTTCAACTCACGCGAGTGCTCTTAGAGGAAAAGTGCACTCCGCTAGGCAAGTCGGGTCTTGCGACAAAACCGCGGATGCAACCGGACACAAAACACACAAACAAACAAACACACAAACAAACACATAGACGGTTGCACCCAAAACAAAAGATATACCGCTTCCCTCTAAAAGCGGTGAAAGAAGCACCGGTTTAGGAGTCGAGGTAGGTGAGAACGTTCCCAAGCTAGCAATACAAACCAAGGTGGACTAAACCATAATAGTATGACGATAAAGCAACAAAAACGTTGGTAACTTACCTAGGTCCTCCTAACTTTCTAAAAACGTACTACGGGACGATCGGCGGAGTGGGAAGTGAAGAACCACGGTGTTAGTCGACACTGTAGGTAAGTGAGACCCCACCTCCTTTAGTGTGAGCCAAGAGGGTCTTTCCATGTCCAAAACCGCCTAACTAGTCCAAGTAAAAAGGTGGAAAACATGCCGCTATCATCCTTCCTAGGGACTCGGTCCTTTGGTAGGCTCTTCACGGCAAAAGTCGGAAAAAGGCTTATTTTTGTGGGGATTTCTTTTTGTGAGACGGGTTTTCTTTTGGCATTTCCTTTCTTTTCGACGTTTTGATTTGTTTGTTGCCATGCCATTTCTTTTTCTTCTTTTCTATTTTCTTTTTGGCATTTGTGCCTTTTCTTTTTCTTCATTTCTTTTCTTTCTTTCATTTTTTCTTTCTTTTTCTTTTCTTTGCCCTTTTGGCATGATTTGGCATTTTGGCAATTTCATTGTATAACAAGAAAGAGACATTTCAACACTTTGCAATTTTATTGTATGGACATGTGTGAAAGGTAGGGGAATGGGAGAGTTGGGGAGCGTCCTTCCCTTCAAACCCACAAAAAGTGGATAACTTAGACTAATCAAACGATCCCAAACACGGTCACCTAAGGGACGAGACTCGGTAACCAATGCCTTTTCACACCGTGGGTGGTCATAGTGGTCAAAATGCAAATCCCGTAGTAAATTCCTAGTAAGCTAGGTGGACTCAAGGTAAACGATCAACGAAATCGTTGATTTAGGGTCATTCTACTAGACTAAAGTCCAAGACTCGATTTACACTACTAGGAGGGGAAAGTAAGCACTCACACACTAGCCTCTAAACCGGGTTTTCGAAAACCATTTACACACAAGACACACAACAAAACATGAAACAAAGACACGACGAAAACGAACGAAAGAAGAAGAAACAAAAAGGCAACAAAATAAAACAAAATATAACAAAACAAGACAAACACATAAACAAAGCACACACCACCCCGAATTTCCAAACAAGTCATCAAATCCACCACAAGAATGTACAAGCTCCACCCGAGCACACCTCAACACAACCTTCTCCAAACATCACAAGGAATAAAGAGGGAAAGAGGGTTAGAGGATGTTACCGGATGTCTTCAAAGCTTTCCAAACAACGGAGATTAGGAAACCTATAAGGAAAAGGGAGGCAAAACACACACAATACAAAACAAATATACGACACAACGACACAAAGGAAAAAGACACAAAAAGAAAATCTTTTTGATTTTTGTGAAATTTTTTCAAATTTGTAGGTATTTTTTTTAAAGGTTTTTCGAAAAAGGGAAAAATAAAACTAATTACGATAGAATATCGCTCCCTCACATTTAAACCGAGCAATGTCCTCATATGCTCAATCGTAGTGTGCGGAGAGACAAAAGAAAAGGAAAAGAAACTACGAAAATAAGGCTTAAAATCAAAGAATAAGGTGAAGAAAACGGTAGAAGGTGTCCGGCCGGGGTGTAATCAAGTCACCATGGGCCGAGACAAGAAAATATATGGAGGGGGGAAGAAAATAAAAAGAAAGAAATAAAAGGAAATGGGAGGGGAGGGCTAGGGGTAATCAAGTCACCTACCCCGGATTCCGTCCAAATCCGACTAATTCCTAAAAAAGCGGTGAAAATCTTGTATATTGGACTTAATCGATCGACTCCCGACGTAATCACGTCATCGGGAGTCGGGAGCAACCAAACTATGGCCTCGAAGGCCACTACGATTCCATGATTCAACGTGAAGGGGGCAAATAAGTGAACACAAGCGATAAAAAGACGGAAAAGTAAGGATAGTTACCCAAACCGAGCGGTAAGTAACTCACTTGCTCCATCGTCTCGATGAACATTAGAGGCTCGTCGCTTGTCTTCCGGTTGCCGTCTCGCTTCACACTCGCGAAGAAATCACGGTCGGGTAGTAATGGTGTGAGGGGATGGGATTTGATGCGAGAGTCGGTGTAAAGTGGATAGGAAATGAAGTGAGGGCATGACAATGAAGTTCATGGGGCATATGATAAGGCTAGGGTAGCTAGGGAGGTTGGGAGGGGGCATAAAACGGTTGGGTGGACTCGATTTGCGAAGAAGAAACACAAAGGGGGAGCAGGTGCCCGTCCCGGTCGGGATGATCGGTCCCGTTCGGGATGTCTCACCCGTCCCGGTCGGGACACTTCCTTCCCGGTCGGGATGGACCTCCAGTGAGCTCGAATTTGTGCACCCCCATCCCGATCGGGATGACTCCCTCCCGGTCGGGATGCCACGCCCGTCCCGGTCGAGACGCCTCTTCCCGGCCGGGATGGGTCTTCTTCACCTTCCACAATCCCAAAAGCTTGCTCCAAGCTTCAAAAACCCGATCCTCATGCTTACAACCCAAGCTCTATCGTAGCCATTCTTCTTTAGGAAGTATTCTCACTTCACCTATCAAACAATACTCAAACACACATCAAACTCTCTCCCTCACAACGCTCATCAATCAATCCAAATAGCAAGAATTCACAAAAATCCAACTAACTACAAGAAAGAGATATATACAATGAGACGGTTCTTGTGGAACTCCGTCAAACCAAGATGGTGCTCTCTTCATTCTTTTTCAACAACCTCCAAACCGATTCCATCTCCATCAAGGGCACGTAGGAACAAGTCGAAGGCCCTAGATAAGTCTTCAATCAAGCTCGAGATATAACCGACCACATCCCGAGGCTCTTCAAGGCCTTGCATCGACGTTCCCAGGGCATCCCGATCTGCTAAGTTCAATGGCTTGAACTTGTACTTGCGATCCTTCGGGATATACCCAAACGTCCAACGATCCTCATGTGGCCCCAAGGGAGGCTCATCTTCTTCCTTGTCATTGCACTTGTCATCCAACCCATGGTATGGGCTCTCATCCTCCTCCAAATCGGAGTCATCATCCTCAAGTACATAAGAGTACTTCTTCAAGCTTTGCCCCGGTTCACCCCCTAGATCGATGTCTTTCTTGGCTTGGATCATATTGCATGTCTCATCGCTAGTAGGCGAAGTGTTGCCTTGGAGGTCGTACACTATCTTTTCCTCTCCTAACTAAAATGTGATCCTACCGTTCTTCACATCGATCATGGCACCCGCGGTGTGTAGAAATGGGCGCCCAAGGATGATGGGAGTGTTGGCATCTTCCGGCATATCGAGCACGATGAAGTCAACCGGAATGAAGAACTTCCCAATTCTTACCGGCACATCCTCTAGCATCCCTAATGGTCGATTGAGAGATTTATCGGCCATTTGCAGTGTAATAGATGTACATTTCAACTCCTTCATCCCGAGTCGGCAACAAATAGAGTAGGGAATGATGCTCACACTCGCGCCCAAGTCACATAATGCATTCTTGATTATGAAATTGCCTATGGTGCAAGGGATCGAGAAACTACCCGGGTCCTTCAACTTCGGAAGCGTGGAACCTTGAATAAGCTCGCTCACCACCCTCGTGAACGCTACCGTCTCTTCCTTGTCGATGGACCTCTTCCTAGCCAAGATTTCTTTCATGAATTTACCATATGCCGGGATTTGGGTAAGTAACTCGGTAAACGGGACACTAACATCTAATTTCTTCACAATACTAAGGAACTTGTCGTATTGAGTGTCCACTCTAGTCTTCATTTGCCTTGATGGGAAAGGCAACTTGATTTGGTACTTGTTTTGCTCAATTGGGGTGGACTCTTCAAAGGACACTTTCCTTTTTCCCTTGTCTTTCTCTTGAAGTGGGGGAGGGTTGTCTTCTTGGGGTTTCTCGACCTCCCATAAGACTTGCTCCTCAATTGGATTATCAAAGCTTGCCTCTTCTTGATTTGGAGATGCCATTTCCATTGCGTTGGCTCTTGCTCATTAGGATATGGAGGGGAGTCATAAGAGGTACCTCTCCTTGTGGTGATAGCATTTACATGCTCAAATGTCGGTGTTTCACCTTGGGAAGGTAGTTGCCCCTTTTGCCTTGAGGAGATCCCCGAAGCGAGTTGAGATACTTGAGTCTCAAGTATCTTCATATGGGTGTCTCTCATCGCGTTTTCCCCTTGAATATAAGTGAAGAGCTCATGATGGTTTCTTGACATGTCCATTTGACATTGTTGCATATCTTGATTGCTCCTTTGTATTTCCATCAAAGTCTTTTGAATGTCAAAATCCCGAGGTGGGGATGATGGATTATGTGGAGCATCTGTGATGGCGAGAGGAATGCGATAATCATGAGTAGGAGACCGGCTCCTAGGCTTGCTTTGTTATTGATTACCTTGTATAGCTTGTTGTTGACGGTTCCCTTGGAACCCTTGAGAACTACCTTGTTGTTGATGATGGTTCCCTTGGAACCCATGAAAGTTTCCTTGATTAAGGCCTTGGTTGTGGTTTTGTTGTCCTTGAAAGTTTCGGTTTCCTTGGAGATTTTGGTTTCCTTGGAAACCACCATGATTGAAGTTCCCTTATTGGAACCCTTGCTTGTTGTTGAAGTTACCTTGGTTATTTTGCTTGAAATTGTTGAAGGGTCTTTGGTTACCCACATAACCTTGGTAACTTTCATTGTTGTCCCGTAAGGGAGGTGGAACATAGGGACGATGTTGTTGTTGATGTTGAAGTGTTTGTTGTTGAGGGACTTGATTGGAAGCTTGGTATTGATTAGAGTAGGAGGCACCTTGCTTGAACGCTTGAAAGACGTTCACTTGCTCAATACTTTCTCTACAATGCATAGGATCATGACCAACGATTCAACAAGTATCACACATCCCAAGATAAGGCAAAGGAGGTGCAAACCCCAAAGCATTCACTTCTTGAATCGGTTGATGGTGGGAGGAACTAGTGCCTTGGACTTGGTCGAGGTGGCTTTGGAGCTTCTTGTCAATAGTCTCCATGTGTGTTTTCAATTGAGCTCCAAGGTCAATGCTTAATTTGGTGATAGCATCGCCCTCATGTATGCCTCCTCGATGTGCCTTCCTAGGCCTAGAGTATTGCGAATTATGCACCGCCATCTCTTCGATTCTCGCCCAAGTTTAGTCGTCATCGACCTCGGTAAACCTACCATTGGAGCCCATGTTAAGAATGGATCTCGAGTCCTCATAAAGACCATTACAAAATTGTTGCACCAAGAACTATTGTGAGAGTCCATGATGAGGGCACGATTTTACCAAAGACTTAAACCGCTCCAAAGCTTCATATAGGCTCTCTTCATCCCTTTGTTGGAACCCGGTGATGGAGGCCCTAAGCATATTAGTCTTCTCCGGAGGGTAAAACTTTTGGTAGAACGCCAAGGCAAGCTTTTTCCATGTATCGATCCCCATGGTTGCCCTATCGAGACTCTTGATCCATTGCTTCGCTTTTCCAATAAGAGAAAACGGGAAAAGTACCCAACGAATTTGATCTTGAGTAACCCCGGTTTCAGATATATCCTCACAATAATCGGAGAAGGTCTCCATGTGTTGGTGCGGGTCTTCGGTGGGCAAACCACTAAATGGGCTCCTCTCCACAAGTTGGATAAATTGGCTCTTTGCCACAAAATTTCCGGTGTAGGCTTCCGGTAATGCACTCGGTCCCGGCAAGACATCTTCCGTGAAGGTGGAGTGAGAGGAAAACTTAGGCATTCTTGGATGTAAGGGAGAAGATGGTGGTGTAGAGGGTGTTGATGTAGATGAAGAGGGGGAACTGGGAGAAGAATTACCGAAGGGATTGATGAAGATCCCTCCGGCCGTCTCTCGAGGTGACTCGCTAAAATCGGCTCCTTGAGCTTGCCCTTGATGAGTATTGCTTGCACTTGGTTGTGAGATTCTAACCCGGTTAATCGTCCGTTGGCAAAAGGCTCGAAAGAGTCTCTCCGGCTCTAGATTAAAGAGATAGAAGTCGCCTCCCCTCCTAGGCATACACTACACACTAGAACAAACGTGAAAACACCTAGTGCTTTGTGGGCACTAGGCAACGACGATAAACAAGCACAACTAGAGAGAAAGAGAAAAAGGAAGCTAAAAAAAGAAGAGAAACTAGAAAATATTCACAAGGGAAGATGGGAGAACACAAAGAAGAGTAACTAAGTCTAGAAGTAAGCAAACTAAGTCTAAACAATGCACCGTCCCCGGCAACGGCGCCAAATTGATGGTATGGATTTGTCACGTCCCTAACCGTCAATAAACTACCGACTAACCTAGTGCGTAGCTAGGGTAAGTCAGGATCGTATCCACGAGGACGGTAAGGCGAGGTTTAGACTATGTTGGCCTAAAACGAGACTATGCTACCAAACGAACACAAAGAATGCAATAAATGGGAAACTATGATGGAGGAGAAGAGATAGCTAGACTAATGATGAACTAACAAATAAACTAGAGTGAACTAAGACTAACTAAGGAAGTGAACTCAAATATGGAAAGAAGTGGGATAGGTCGGGTTCATAGGAGTAGATGGGTAATTGGGGTGATCAAGGGTATAGGTGTCTCCTAATCGCTAGAGTCGGTCCGGGCTCTCGCAACTTAGACCGATGTCAAGGTGGGTCCGGGCTCTTGCAACTTAGACCCTAGTCTGCGCTCTCGCGACTAAACTATTCTCAACATTTCCACAAAATAATCAATCAATGAGAAGATGAACACAAGTATGGGAAGCATGGCCACTACAACTCACACAAGTACATCAACAAACACATAGAGTGCCCACAATGTGACTAACAACAAAGATGTAAACTTTTCCCTTTAATCAACCCTAATCATCCATAATCTACCCCTAATCCTCCTACTAACCCCACAAGGAGACTACTCACTCATGATTATGAATAAACTAACAACAATAAGAGAAGACAATATCACAAAACAAACATCCATGATGAATAACTAGAACAATGCCAATAACAATATAACAAGATTCAAACTAGATTAAATAACAAAGAACAAGAGTAAGAAATGTTATACCAACACTAGGAAGATGAAAAGATCCAATCTTGTATAAATAAGTACCCAAATAAAACCCAAGGTTGTCAATCTTGGAGAATTCTTCAAGTATCCTCTTAATATAAGAACTAATTACAAGGATTAACTAAAGATTAACTAAGATTAAAGGAAGATTAAAACTAATGAGTGAAAGTAAATCTAGGATTTTAGGATTTTTGGAAGGCTTAAGAGAGTCTAAACTATGATAAGATGTCTTAACATTACAAGAAGGGAGTATATATATGGGTACAAGAAAGAAGGAGGAGAAAATAAAAGAAGTCATGCTGCCCCTGTAGCTTCCCGACCGGGACGGATCATCCCGATCGGGACGGCTCTGTTATCCCGACCGGGACGGGATGGTCCCGACCGGGATGGGCTCACAGCAGCCTCCTTCAAAGCGCACCTCATCCCGAACGGGATGAGGCCATCCCGAACGGGATGGGTCTTGTAGGCCTCCCTTAAGAGCTCTTTGGTCCCTCCTTGCTTCTCATGGGTTTCTTGCCGATTCTCGGGACTCGGTATTGGGTCTCGGAGGCTCGGGAATGGGTGCCAAGGTCTCGGGGTCGATTCCAAGGCATCGAGTCATCGTTCCTTTACTCCGTTGGCTCCAAAATGTGTATGTATAGAGTCGGAATCGCCCCAACTCTTCCAAATTGGGCTCGGGAACCTGAAACGAACTAAAGGAAGTATGAGAAGCCCATAAATCGCTCCCAAGGAGCGATTCCACAAGGAAATGGGACCAAAACATAGTGAAAAAGGCACTACAAACTACACTTATCACCCATTCACCATCAGTAATTCATTATTCCAAGTTATTCTATTGTACGCAATTTTCTTCTTATTTTTATCCTTTCTCTCTCAAGAATCCTAAATCTAAGTCTAATGATATTTTTGGATAATTAATTGTGAGGAGCTAATCCTTAAATATCTTGGTGTAATTTGTTCCTTTTTGCCAAATTATTAGTGTAACCTTTCCGTTAATCTATCAAATAATCTCTATTTTTGCTTATATTGAATGTGTTTGGTAGTTAGATTAGCTATTTAATAAAACAGTTCAGTCTTCTCATCAAGTGTCCATCTAAAAACGCTAATTAATAACAAAGAATGGATCATGGACTTGGATTTGATTGAAATTGTCATTATAGTCCCAAAATGAGAGCTTTATTATACTATTATGAGAGTTATTTGCCTCAGAACTCACATGCCAAGTAAGCATTGGACATCTAGTAAAGTTTCTCGATCTAATTCTGGATAGTTTATGTGAATTGAAGTGCCAATTTGATTATTTATACTTGTATAGTACGAAATATA
The DNA here is from genome assembly GCA_958450325.1 of Agrostemma githago. Classification (NCBI taxonomy): domain Eukaryota; kingdom Viridiplantae; phylum Streptophyta; class Magnoliopsida; order Caryophyllales; family Caryophyllaceae; genus Agrostemma; species Agrostemma githago. Next base: position 24,259,886 of record OY288257.1, read on the forward strand.
TGTTGTTTTCCGTATAATTTACTTTTATGATTTTCTAAGCTGTTTAGTCATGATTTATGAATACTAAGGTCATTTCATATTCATGCTTTGCTTTGTGAACTATGTTTGATGAAAATGTTTAGCTAGTCCAAAGAACACAAAATAGCATACGAACTATGAAGTACTTCATTCTGGGATAAATGTTAAGGAATAATATTCGTTGTAATTTTTCTATGTAATTTCTGTAAAATACCATACTACTGTTTTCATGTAATTTTTTTCAGATCACAAGCTATATATATTAGTGTCTTTCTTTCTTAACGCGGTGTCATTTCTGTTAGGCAATAGAAATGCCAAAATAGTGGAGCATACAGGCCATGGTATGATGCTTAAAGTTCAGCAAACTCTAGTAAAACGAGGATTTGATAGAGATTGATATGGACATTCTTACCATTTTAGAAGATGTATAGACATGAATTCACCATTTTTGGGATTTCGTCTACGAGTGAAGAGATCAAAGACGCCACAGCCGCGATGCGATTACTTTCGCCACCCAATTTTTTATAGAATAATCTGGAGTAATTCCAGAAAACTAGTGTCAGCTGATGTATATTTTAAATTGGATCATTTTTGTATATATGATGAATTGTATTATTGATATTACAAATATAACAGGTTCATTGTAAGAGTTACGTGACACAAAAATTATTGCAATATTTTTTTTTTAATTTTTTTTATTACGAAATGGCTTCGGTTATTCATTATTAGCCGTCACCTTTTGTCAACATTTGGCTTCGGTTCAGTCTAATAAATGAAGCCTTTTATCCACTTTTGGCTTCGGTTCCCTTAAACAACCGTAGTAAAAAGTTTTTTTTGGCTTCGGTTCAACGTAACAACCGTAGCCTTTAAAAGCTTTTGGCTTCGGTTTATAACCGTAGCCACAACTCCTTGACTTAATGCTACGCCTTGATTTACTACGCCAATATAACCGAAGCCACATGTTCTTTTTAACAGAAGCCACAAGTGCTTTTTGTACTAGTGACCTTAATTGAAGACTTCTCGAGAGCCTTCGATTTGTTTCTTCGTGCCCTTGATGGCGATGGAAGTGGTTACAAGGTTGTTGAAAAAGATTGAAGAATGCACCATCCTTGGTTTGACGGAGTTCCAAAAGAACCGTCCTATTGTATATATCTCTTTCTTGTAGTTCCCTTGAGTTTTGTGAATTCTTGTAATTTGATATTTTTGATGAGCGATGTGAGGGAGGGATTACGATGAATGTTTTGAGCTTATTTGTTAGGTGTGAAGTGAAGATGAATCAAAGAGAGGAATGGTTGTGGATAGAGCTTGGATTGTGAGCAAGGGAATCGGTTTTTGAAGCTTTGGATAAGCTTTTGGGGTTATTGAGGTCATGAAGACTCTTCCCGGCCGAGAAGGAGGCTTCCCGACCGGGAAAGATGTGCCATCCCGATCGGGATGAGGGTACCAGAATTGGGGTTTACTGAAGAGGCATCCGACCGGGATGAAGGCGTCTCTACCGGGACGGGTGTGTCATCCCGACCGGGACCGTCCATCCCGACTGGGATGGTCCCCTGCTCCCCCTTTTGCCTCTTTTTGGTCATGAGAGCCCACCCAACCACTTTATACCCCCTCCCAACCTCCCTACCTATCCTTGCACATATCATATGACCCATGCACCCTCATTTGCATATCCTCACCTCTTTTTCTATTCACTTTACACCAAATTTCACATCAAATCCCACCCCCTCGTACCATTACTACCTCAACCATGCGTTATTATCAAGTTTGTAGCGGGATGACAATGAAGAAGACAAGCAACGTGCCTATAATGATCATTGAGACGATGGAGCGAGTGAGTTGCTAACCGATGGGTCCGACAACTATCCTTTCTTTTCCGTTTTTTGTCGCTTATCTTCCCTTGTTTGTCCCCTTCCCCCTTATACACTTTTGTGTCTTGGTGTCATGGTGGCCTTCGAGGCCTTGGTGGTTATTGCTCCCGACTCTCGATGACTGACTACATCGAGAGTCCTTTCAAAAATCAAAATTTACAAGATTTTTCACCCTTTTTGTAGGATTTAGTCGGATTCGGGCGGAATCCGGGCTAGGTGAGTTGATTACACCTAGTCCTCCCCTCCCATTTCCTTTTATTTCCTTCTTTTTATTTCTTCCCCCATCCATATCTTTTCTCGTCTCGGCCCATGGTGACTTGACTACACCCCGACCGGACACATTCTACCCTTTTCTCCGCTTCATTTTTAATTTTTAGCTTTATTTTCGTAGTTATTTTTCTTTTCTTTAGTGTCTCCATACACTACGATCGAGCATGAGGACATTGCTCGGTTTAAGTGTGAGGGAGCGATATCCTATCGTAGTTAGTTTTATTTTCGTAGTTTTTTCAAAAAAATCTTTAAAAGCCCTAAAAATTTGAAATTTTTTCACAAAAATCTAAAAGATTTTCTTTTGTGTGTTTTACTTTTGTGTCGTTGTATCGTATATTTGTTGTGTTGTACGTGTTTTGCCTCCCTTTTTCCTTATAGGTTTCTTAATCACCGTTAGCTTTGGAGAGCTTTCAAGACATCCGGTAACATCTTTTATCGCTTTTTCCTCTTTGTCTCTTGTGGAGTTTGGAGGGGATTGTGATGTTGTGTGCTCGGGTGGAGCTTTGTGCTTATTTGTGGTTGATTTGGTGGCTTGTATGGAATTTGGGGTGGTGTTTGTTCTCGTTATGTGTTTGTTTTGTTTTGTTTTGTTGTCTTTTGTCTCTTTTTCTTTCGTTTTTGTCGTGTCTTTGTCTTGTATGTGTAGTGTGTCATGTGTGTAAAAGGTTTTCGAAAACCCGGTTTTGAGGCTAGTGTGCAAGTGCGTACTTTCCCTTTCTAGTACTATGAATCGAGTCTTAGACTTTAGTATAGTAGAATGACCCTTAATCAATAGTTTCGTTGGCCCTTTACCTTGAGTCCACATAGCTTACTAGGGATTTACTACGGGATTTGCATTTTGACCATTATGACCACCCACGGTGTGAAAAGGCCTTGGTTGCCGAGTCCCGTCCCTTAGGTGACCGTGTTCGGAATTGTTTGATTAGTCCAAGTTTTCCCCTTTTTGTGGGTTTGAAGGGAAGGCGTTGTCCCGACTCACCCATTCCCCTACCTCCTACACATATCCACAAAATAAAGTTGCAAATTGTTGAAATCTCTCTTTCCTAGTTGCAAAAAGAAATGCCTCCAACTCAAATCAAGCCAAAAGGGCAAAGAAAAGAAAAACAAAGAAAAGATTGAAGAAAAAGAAAAGGCACAAAAAGCCAAAAGAAGAAAATAGAAAAGAAGAAAAAGAAATGGCATAGCAACACAAAAAGCAAAAATCCAAAAGAAAGAAAAATGCCAAAAGAAAACCGTCCCACAAAAAGAGTCCCCACATCTCAAAATAGCCTTTTTACTGACTATTACCGTGAAGAGCCTACCAAAGGACCAAGTCCCTAGGAAGGATGATAGCGGTAATGGTTGGTCTTCCCTCATTTTGCAATCACATTCACCTTTTTTACTTGGACTCGTTGAGTGGCTTTGAACATGGGATGACCCTCTCGGCTCATTGCTAGAGGGGGCGGGATCTCACTTACCTACAGTGTCGAATAACGCCGTAGTTCTTCCTTTTTCCATCCCGCCAATCGTCCCGTAGCACGTTCTTAGAAGGTTAGGAGGACCTAGGTAAGTCACCCACGTTTTTATTGCTTTGTTGTCATACTATTAGGGTTTAGTTCATTTCGATTTGTAATATTAGCTTGGGAACGTTGTCACTTACCTTAAGTCCTAAACCGGTGCTTCTTTCACCGCTTTTTAGAGGGAAGCGGTGTTTATTTCTTTTTGGGTACAACCGATTACTTGTTTGTTTGTGTGTTTGTTGTTTATGTGTTTTTGTGTCCGGTTGCATCCACAGTTTTGTCGCAAGACCTTGCTTGCCTTGCGGAGTGCACTTTTCCTCTAAAGTGTACTCGAATGAGTTGAAAGGGCGTAGGGTGCGCTAATACCCGCTCGGCTAGTTTAGTAGTTAGTTTGTGCTTACTCGAGGGCGAGTAAGGGTTAAGTGTGGGGGAGTTGATAAGTGTAGTTTGTAGTGCCTAATTTGTTGTGTATTGGTCTCATTTTCCTTGTGGAATCACTCCTTGCGAGCGGTTTATGGGCTAATTATGCTTCCTCTAGCTCATTTCAGGTTCCCGAGACCATTCATGAAGAATTGGAACGATTCCGACTCGTTTCATACACTTTTTGGAGCCAACGAAGTGAAGGAACGATCACTCGATGTTTTGGATTCGATCCCGAGATCTTGGGACCCGATCCCGAGCCCCTTAGACTCGATCCCAAGCCCCGAGAATCGATGAGATGCCCATGAGAAGAAAGGAGGGACCAAAAAGATCATAATGGAGGCCTACAAGGTCCTTCCCGGGCGGGATAATGCCTTCCTGAACGGGAAGGAGTGTGCAATAGCAACTGGTTCTGTTCTGGGTCCGTCCCGGTCGGGACTATCTCGTCCCGGTCGGGATGGCAGAGCTGCAGTACGACTTTTATTCTTTTCTTCTCCTTCGTTCTTGTAACCTTATAAATACTCCTCCGTTGTATTGTTTAACTATCTTACATTACCCTAGACACTCTTAGGCCTCTCTTGAACTTTCAAAACCCTAGATTAGTGTTCCTCTCATTAGCTTAATCTTTCTTTAATCTTTAGTTAATCCTAGTTTAATCTAGTTTAATTAGTCTTGTATTAAGAAGATACTTGAAGACTCCTCCAAGCTTGATAACCTTGGCGATTATTTGGGTTTCTTATTTATACAAGTTCTCTTCTTTTTCATCATCTTGTTGTTGGTATAAACTCTATTCTCTTGTTCTTTGTTTATTTATGAAGTTTGAATCTTTATATATTGTTTATTGTTATTGTTTGTTTATTATGAATGTTTGGATGTTCATGTTGATTTCTCTTGTTTATGTTATTATTAGCTTGATAATGAGTGAGAACTTTCCTTGTGGGGTTAGTAGGGGATTAGGTGTAGATTATGGGTGATTAGGGTTTGATTAGGGGAAAAGGTTGAATCTTTGTTGCTAGTCACATATTGGGCACACCATGTGTTTGTTGTATTGCTTGTATGGGGTAGTAGTGACCAATGCTCCTCATACTTGTTTTCCTCTCCTCATTGTTTGACTAGTGTGTGATTGTGTTAGGGTATAGTCTTAGACACGAGAGTGCGGACTTAGGTTTTGACGCGAGAGCGCGAACCGACCTTGACCTAGGCTTTGACGCGAGAGCGCAAATCGACTCTAGTAACTAGGAGACACCTACACCCTTGACCACCCTATTGTCCTTATACACTTAAGAACCCGACCTAACCCTACTCCCTTTCTTATTGATTCATCCTTTTTATTAGTTACCATTTCTCTTGTTCATTGTTTTAGTTTGTCTCTAGTTATTTCATTTAGTCTTGTTATAGCTAGTTCATTATTAGTCTAGTCCATACATCGTCAATCATCTTAGTTTGTCAATTATTGTTCTCTTTGTGCTGTTTTGGTAGCCTAGTCTCGTTCTAGGTCGACTTAGTCTAGACTTTACTTAACCGTCTCCGTGGACACGACCCGACTTACCCTAGCTACCCACTAGGATTAGTTGGTTATTTATTGACGGTAGGACCCACGGCAAAATCCCTACCATCAAGTATGCTACACCTTGCTCAATGTCTGCCTCTAGTCTGATCTGAAGAAAAGTGGTGTCCGTGGCAATTCCTCAAAACTCAAATATGCACAAACTCAAGAACCTGTTCACAAAAGAACCCATTACATAAAGAGGAGTAACATCCACGAAAAGGAGAACAAAAAATCCGCGCACAGGAGTCATCAATACAAAAATAAAATAACCGAATACATCCTCCATAAATGAATAAGAGGTAGTAGGAATCAGACAACAGGCTGGTACAGTAAAACATATTGAAGCAGCAATTACCTTTGTTCCCAAGTCTGTCAAAGCTATCACCATGTTATTCTTAGCAATCTCGAAATTTGGAGACACTGCCAAACACCTAAGACAGCCAGAATGGAAACCGATATAAAAGATCAGCTCACAACAGAAGTAATTTTTTTTCGTATTTTAAGATAATACACCAAATTACTGGCTTATTGCACTACATACTCAAAGCAAAAATGTCAAAAATTACCAATTATAAAATCTGAATTCACACACATATTCAAGCTTCTGACAAAACCCATCACAATAATCAAAACTTTGAGCTAACCCATCATAAATAACATGATTAAAAAGGCATTACAGAGATAACCCAACATTTCTTTATAAAAAATTAAGAGAGTATACAACTGGGTTCTCATATTCCAATCAAAATGACCTAGCATTACAGAGGGATATGTAATACCTGAGAATGACCGGTATTGCGAAGACTTGTTGTTGGTGTTGACTGATCGGAGAACGATGATGTGAACGGAGGACGAGAGTTGGTGTTCGTTGTTGTGAACGGAGGACGGAGAAAAATGGTCGCAGGGCAAACGAGACAGAGGAATTCGGAGTTGTGGTTGAAGCGTTGAAAGTGAGCACGAGTAGACGACGAGTTTTGTTGGCAGAAGAGTTGTGTTCGTTTTGGGCGAAACAATTAGGGTTTTGGCTTTGAGTTAGAGAGTTATTTAGAGAAGAGAAGAGTCGGGTTTTCCTTCACAAGAGTAAAATGCAATAAATATTGTTACTTTGTATTAACAATTATGTCGCTTTAGGAATAAAACGACCTCTTTGTCTATCATAGAGGCCAGTTTTCCTTCCCACCCGTTTTCATACATAAGAGAGTACGGTTATTTTGACCAACCGACCCCTTTGTTATGCATACGATCTCACTTTTCTAACCCAACCGTCCTAATTGTTAATTTTTAATCTAGAGCACGGTTCCGTGTGTGACCGTGCTCTATCAAGCGTCATCGTAGGCTATAATTGTAGTAGTGTTAGAAGCACTCGATCTCACCATTGCTGATGCAGAATTAAAGGCTTGTTGAATAATTTCATTAATCGAACCCCCTTGACATGGAGTGCGATCAATCTCAGACGCTATTTGTTCCCCACCATTAACATTTATTTCTGCTTTATCCGAATTCTTAGGATCATCTCGATGAAATTTGACTTTGTGTGGTCTTCCTCTCCCTCTCCCTGTCCCCGTCATCGTGCCCTCCGATGAGAAAATCGGGAGAGAAATCTTTCTCTAGAGCTAGAGAGAGAAAGCTATCTATTATTATTATTATTATTAATTTTTTTTAAATTTTTTTTTATAAAACCGGAACTTGCATTAATAACGAAAAAAATTACAAGAAGTTAGTAGGTAGCCGAGATACTATCTGGGCACCCACTCCCTTAGCGATAGAAGAACTAAGACGAGTAAAAATAAAAGCAGCTGCGCGAGCTCCCGCGTCCTAAGAGATAGAGAATTTCTGAATCCGCTTGAGCAAAGCAGCAGCCTCCGCGTCGAGCTCCCCTAGAGAAGAGAAAGAGAAAGGTAGGAACCCATACCCAGTCTTGGTGCATAAATCTCCATACTTGGCGCACTTGCGCTGAGCAGCATCAGCGACCGCGCGACCAGGCAAAAAATCAGACATCGCGGACTGATTCAAAGGGGACGGCCCTGTCAAATCAACACACACATCACGGCCCCTATCCCAGGAGTAAAGAAGCAAATCCGCCGGGCGTAGGGGCCTGTCGTGCCCATCAATCAAACCGACATCTACTACTACTACCACTACCACCACCACTACCACTACTACTACTACTACTACTACTACTACTACTACTACTACTATTATTATTATTATTTAATTATAAATGGAGAATTTTATTGATGAATCAAATAACAGTATACAAAAAAGTCATATCCTCTATGGTGTTACATCCAATGAAGGATCTACAACAACCTACGAGTAATATCTATGTTTCGGCCTGTAAGTCGAATAAAGACATCAAATTTGAGCTGTTCAACAATGCTAAGTATAGACTTTCTATGTCCAACAAAAATCATATTGCTCCTTTCTTGTCAAATTCCGTAGACCGCAGCTGCTATACAAGCCTGGAACCACCAATTCTTCCAATGCCTCCTTCTCCTCCTACTATTGCACCACTGCAACTCCTTTTTTAGATTGCAACTTCGACCGGTGATTTGCATCCAGTTAAGGAGATGCTGCCAGATTTGCCTCGAAAAGTTGCAACCAAAGAAAATATGGTCAGCTGTTTCCATATCATGATAGCACAGTTCGCATCTACTCGCAATGGAGTAGCCCCTAGCCTGGATTCTGTCCTGCGTGGCTAACACACGTTGAACAGCCATGGAAATAATTATAATCTGCTTGGGCATAACAACAGATCTTTTAAATCTGTCCATCCACAATATCATCGGCCTCTGCACCCTAAACCAACCATACGCTGCCTGAGCGTGAAACGCACCATTCCTAGTCCAACTATGACCAATTCCTCACCCGCAGGCCCTACTTGTAACACCCCGAATTTTCAGACATAATTATTTATTCCATTTCATATATTCTAATATCCGAAATTATTTATCTAATTTAATTCCTATCATTTTTCTATTCGGATATTCCCTTTTCCGGTTTAATTGTCCGAAAACCGCATCCTTGTAACCTTTTGTCGGTTTAGCTTGGAATGTGGGCCAAGGCTAACCCATCCTTGCTTCCCATGTTTGGATTGATGATGGAGCATTGGGATTTGGGCTGAAGTAGGGTTTGCCCATGATCTTGCCTATATATAGGTGATTAGGGTGAGAGTTTCACCTCTTCTTCTCATTTGCAAACCCTAATTCTAGGTTTTCACCCTCTCCTCTCTTCTTTTCCTCCTAGCCACGCCTCATACCTCCTCCTTCTTCATACTTTCGTGCCTCCTCCTCTTCATTAAAGAGTTGATCTTCATCCCTTTCGAATCCTAATCGATTCTAGCGCAATCCTTTGCATTGTTTCGTAAGTTTCACTCCCTTTCGCGCTAGTTTTTCGTAATTGTTTTTAGTAGTCTTTAATTAGGGTTTTGTTTGGTTTTGGAACGTGATTGATGATGGTATAGACAAGGAGATTTGCCCGGGGGAAGACGTTTATATCGTTGAAGAAAAGATCGTTGATTAAATCGCAAATTGGTAACTAGATGTGATTCTTTTCGTGTTTATGCATTTTGAATGTGTTGTGTGATTTTAATGATTTGTAACATGATCTAATTGATTTTTGTTGTGTCTTTATTCATGATTTAAAGAGTCTAATTAATTAGTATGTTAATTGAACGATTTATTATTATCGTTAGATCTATAATTGTCGTTTGAGCTTATATTAGAATTGTTAGATCTAATCCGTTGTAACATCTAAAATTCGTACGCGAGCCGCTTCGCCTCTTCGTTTTGAGATGCTAGGGTTGTTTCATCGATGGCTTTAGGGTTCCAACCCTAAGTGTTAGATGACTCGTCCTATCATCACCCGATGTTGAGGTTAGGGTTGAGGTTAATCTAACCTTGATTGAAGATCATGTAGCTTTATTGGAAAGTTACTATACAACTTCACTTAAGGTTAAGGTAACTTCAATGCGGGGTTATACTCTCGATGGGGATCAATTAAGTGACTCCACAAGGTTATGATCAAGGTTAAGGTAACCCGAGTTGAGGTTACGTAACTTTATTGGAAAGTTACTATACAACTTCACACGAGGTTAAAGTAACCTTATCGCGAGTTATAATCTCACGGAGGTTAACGTAACATCACGAGGTTAACAAGGTTAATGTAACCTTACTTGAAGTCAAGTAACTTCAATGGGAAGTTACGATATCCTTCACTTGAGGATTACGTAACACCGTTACGAAGCTATAATCTCACTGAGGCTAAGGTAACCTCACAAGGTTATAGTCGAGGTTAATGTAATCTTAACTTGAAGTTGACGTTATAGTAGTTATACTATGACGCCACCTTCGGGTTGACGATATATACATAACTTCAGTTTAATAGACAAGGTTAATGTAGCCTTACCTTGACCTTGAATACTAATACACGTTAGATGTTCAGGGTTATAGTCCGTTAAATCTTAACCCTATTACTATTTGAAGGTTATAGTATGTTGTTCTATAACTTCATTATGTTATCGTTGTTTGATTACTACTATAATCGTTCCTTTAGAACAATCAATTACATTAGTCTACGTTTGAGTCGTGATGTTTATCACGAATGATTAATACTTGGTATAGTCTGTTACACTATCTAGGGCCTGATTTTCCATGGTATAGTCAGTGACACCATACTAGGTTTGATTACTACATAGTGCAGTCAGTTACACTGTACTACGTAGAAGTCGTGAGGTTGCTCACGCAGTTGGCAGTCAGTTACATTGTGCAACGTACATGATGGTTAGTGATATAGATGACGGTAGTATCAGTAACATACTATCGGAATGAACCAATACTGCTCGCAAGAGGTTTAATTGGTCTATGTTCGGTGGGTCCAGATTCGTCAGTTACACGTTCTGGGTTCCCGTGTGTCGTTCGACGTACAGTTACTGCGTCGAGAGCTCTGGCCAGGTCTTAGACATATAGTCGTCAGTTACACGCTATACATAGTACCGTGGAGTATCAGTTACATACTTCACAAAACGGAAGGTCAGTTACACGCTTCGTGTTAGAGGGTCAGTTACACGCTCTGACTAGTTAGAGTATCATTTACATACTCTAGTCGGTGTTCTTTCTATGTCCTATACATCTTTGTATGAAGTCTGTTGTTACTTACTCCGACTTGTATGGATGGATACGTAGTATCTATCTCGATCGTTATGATTATTTATGGATTGCAATAAATTATATGACCGTGTCTAATAACATGTTGGGCATGTGTATTGATATCTTCACATGTCGTCTGGTTATGTTATCTCTCATTATTATTGCTATTCATGTTCAACTTGTTATAACCATGATTGAGAGAACATCTAGTTACTCCCCACATACTGTGGACCCCCCTTTCAGGTCTTCCGAGATGCTTTTGATTGTGATGCTGTGTTGGGGAAGACTTGTGGAGAGAGACCTTTATTTAAGTTTCTTTTGATTTTCATTTTGAACACTTTTGAATAATGTATTAGTTTGAATGTCGAGATAGTAATGATTCGGATTTGGTCGGGTGTTTCCGCCACCTTTGACCCTATTATTTATACTATTTATATTATTAAAAGTTTTTAAAAATCCTGGTTGTTACAGTTGGCAACAGAGGGAACACGCTCCCAACTCTCGCTTAATCATTAAAAGAATAACTTGGCTTAGTAAATGAGTGAGGGTAAATGGGGGTAGAAACAATAAAGGATTTATCTGCCTTAGTGTTTCATATCGTTATTAATTGTATTACAAGTGTTGATCATGTACTTGCTTCTTTATGCTTTAATGTTCCGTATTGTTATTAATTGTATTACATGTTATGATCATGTACTTGCTTCTTTGTGTTTTAACGTTTTGTCTCGTTATTAATTGTGTCACATGTGTTGTTCATGTTTTAATTGTCTATGCCTGGATGTTTATCGTTAATAATTTTATTAAGTGCATGGTTCATGTAAAGACGTTTTCAAGCATGCTTTATTGATTTAAATCACGGTTATTTTTGGAAAAATGTCTCTTTAATGTTCCATACGCATCGTACGTTTGGTTATATGTTTATCAAAACTCTTAATCCTCGATAACCCGAGCGTTACTCTTCTCGTACTGTTATCCTTTTGGATCACTTGGTGGTGCCGTCTCTTATTAAGGTAACTTTGAGAGTTTTCCCGTGGTGATTTAGTCTTGAGTTAATATGTTAGAATTGATTGTATTTGGAGATTTAAGTATAAAGAAAAGAGCAATTATTATCAAGTGTTAGGTCGCGAAGAAGTTTAATTTGAGATTAGGGGTTGTGAGATGATGTTTTCTTTGGGATTAGAGATCGTTGGGATGAAGTTTACTTTGGGAATAAAGGTTGTTATGACGATGTTTACTTTGGGATTATGAGTGTTAAGTCCTTTTTTATTTTTGAGGAAATCCGTATTGATGATATTGAGTGTTTGTGTATGGTGTAAGATGTACGACTATGCTTTCATAATTTTATAAGGAGTGAGAGACCTGATGGATAGGTTTATCTTATTGGGAGTATTGTGACTTATGCCTTTAATCAGAAGAACTATTGAAATTTGTCTTAAGGAAGATAGGTTATGTGGGTTACTTATTGATTAAGAATATGATGATGGTACTGAATTGAAGGTTATTGTGGATTTACATTGAATGATGAGAATTTTGGGAACTAGGCTTGTCATGAATTGGAATACCATATTCGAAGAGTAAGAACCATTAATGACAATCAATGTTTGACGAAATGAACTTATGATTTATTTATTGAGGAGTTATTTAATGACCATGACTTTTAAGGATCAAGTGGAAGGGAAGGAGTATGACTTATGAACTTATGAGATGTTAACGTTTAAAGCGTTGATTTCGTAAACAACCATATTGAAGATGGATATAATGAATCGTGATATTTGTCATTTTAGGATGCAGAGGATTCCTACGGTGTTATTTGTTATATATGATTAAATGATGGTATTGAGACTTAATAGTCTAGAGAATGATTATCTGAGGAACATAGTGGTTGTAAAGCGACAATTATATAGAGATTTGGTCGGTCTTGAGGTATTATGGTAATGTGATTAAAGGATGTTAAGAGACAGAGATACCTTGAGTGATGATTGTACGGGAATTGTATGACCCTTGTTTTATGTGCTTTACTTATATTGTTAAGGTGTCGTCTTTGGGTAGATAAAACGGTTTTGAGTCGTCTATCCTTGTCTCCATCATCGTATCAACCGTGCCTCTCATATTTTCAAACCAACCAAAAGTTTCCTTTTATAATTGTCTTTTATGTTTGATCTTTCGATACTCTCTATTTGATCATTATATTCAACTCTAGCTTTCTCTTCCTTCAACTTTTTATAATTTCTCTTTCGCCTTCTGCTGCACCTTCCTAAAATTTTTACCTTATGGTATTGCACAAAAATATTTCATTTTTGTTCACATGCTAATTGTTTTTTATGGTAATGTGAAAACTTTTGATTCCTTCTTCATAACTACTTGTGATCATCTCATAGTGGAAGTTTGGATCCTTTGGCGAAATGTTTATACTTTGAGTTTGAGGTTGGGATAATTGAAGTTGAGAGCATAGAACATAGTATATGAGTATGAATTGGGATAATATATGGTGTTTTGGAAGTGTTGTATTTAAGGTCTTATACCGAACTTAAAGTTTGAGGATGTTATTACACTAGGGGAACGTGAATGTTAATTTGTTCCTTAAAAAGCTATGTAGAAAATTTTGGAGATAAGATGTTTCATTTAAGTGCACGAGTCATTTATTGAAGGACATAGATTTAGGCATTCCTTTGATGGACTTTTAAGGTTAAAATATTTATTGATGGAAAGCAAATTGTCATTACCATATGAGGTTATAAGCTTCTTCGTTATATTGATGATGAGATTTGTATGGTGATATTATGATTAAATGCTTTTGTGGAATTGCATTATCAACTGACTAGTATATGGCGGTACATTGAGTACTAGCTTAGCTAAAGGTGTATAATTCTTTGGGTGCCTAGGAAAAGCGTGATCGGATGTGTTGAAAGAAAGCGATTAGATTTTGTGCGTGTGACTAATAATTATGCCATGAGATTGCGGTTGCATTGAGTTTGTAATAGTTATAATCAGATTTACGGTCTTAAACTTGTGGATTTGGACAGTAATACATATATTAAGAAGATTTGCGATATTATGATAAAGGATTTCGAGCGTTAGAGTTGTGGATGATAGTAATCACTACTTGCTTGGAGGATATTAAAGTAGTAATAGTTCTAATCGATTTTGTCAATAGGAGAGTTTTCTAGGTCGGAAGATATTCTTTGTTTTGAGATTATCTTTATGGAGCTCAAGTCGATTTCATCTTTTGTGGTATATCGTAATAAGTTTGTACAGATGATAAGAGGGCATATATGTTTTGGAATGATGGCTGATATTTGTGGATAATGTTTGAAATAAATGGAGTAGAAGTTGGTAATTCATGGGATAAGATGTTGTACATCGATGAGCATTACTTAAGGGTATTGGGAATACTTTGTGAACGTAAGGCAATCATTGATATTATGGGATCTGAGGTGTAATGGTATTCATGAGAGTTAACCACATGCTTAAGGTGATGCTGGTGTGAAAATGTTGAGCAGTTTTACTCGATAAGGTCATATCGCGATAAAATAGACGACTATTTGGAAGACGGTATTGGTTTAGCGATTATTTTGGGTTGTGATTATTTGGAATTAATGTGATTGAGGTTTTAGAATGGATAATGATTATTTCACATTGAGGACTTAAGATGCACTTTTGTGGTTTGAATGTTTCTTAGGATCAGAGTGCGCAGCGGTTTGGATTCCGAGACGACTTGTGGTGATGATCATTTGTAATTCTTATATTCTTTTGATCTTGTCTTTGAACTTCAAGTTTCGAGGACGAAACTTCTTTTAGGGGGTTGGATTGTAACACCCCGAATTTTCGAACATAATTATTTATTCCATTTCATATATTCTAATATCCGAAATTATTTATCTAATTTAATTCCTATCATTTTTCTATTCGGATATTCCCTTTTCCGGTTTAATTGTCCGAAAACCGCATCCTTGTAACCTTTTGTCGGTTTAGCTTGGAATGTGGGCCAAGGCTAACCCATCCTTGCTTCCCATGTTTGGATTGATGATGGAGCATTGGGATTTGGGCCCAAGTAGGGTTTGCCCATGATCTTGCCTATATATAGGTGATTAGGGTGAGAGTTTCACCTCTTCTTCTCATTTGCAAACCCTAATTCTAGGTTTTCACCCTCTCCTCTCTTCTTTTCCTCCTAGCCACGCCTCATACCTCCTCCTTCTCCATACTTTCGTGCCTCCTCCTCTTCATTAAAGAGTTGATCTTCATCCCTTTCGAATCCTAATCGATCCTTGCGCAATCCTTTGCATTGTTTCGTAAGTTTCACTCCCTTTCGCGCTAGTTTTTCGTAATTGTTTTTAGTAGTGTTTAATTAGGGTTTTATTTGGTGTTGGAACGTGATTGATGATGGTATAGACAAGGAGATTTGCCCGGGGGAAGACGTTTATATCGTTGAAGAAAAGATCGTTGATTAAATCGCAAATTGGTAACTAGATGTGATTCTTTTCGTGTTTATGCATTTTGAATGTGTTGTGTGATTTTAATGATTTGTAACATGATCTAATTGATTTTTGTTGTGTCTTTATTCATGATTTAAAGAGTCTAATTAATTAGTATGTTAATTGAACGATTTATTATTATCGTTAGATCTATAATTGTCGTTTGAGCTTATATTAGAATTGTTAGATCTAATCCGTTGTAACATCTAAAATTCGTACGCGAGCCGCTTGGCCTCTCCGTTTGGAGATGCTAGGGTTGTTTCATCGATGGATTTAGTGTTCCAACCCTAAGTGTTAGATGACTCGTCCTATCATCACCCGATGTTGAGGTTAGGGTTGAGGTTAATCTAACCTTGATTGAAGATCATGTAGCTTTATTGGAAAGTTACTATACAACTTCACTTAAGGTTAAGGTAACTTCAATGCGGGGTTATACTCTCGACGGGGATCAATTAAGTGACTCCACGAGGTTATGATCAAGGTTAAGGTAACCTGAGTTGAGGTTACGTAACTTTATTGGAAAGTTACTATACAATTTCACACGAGGTTAAAGTAACCTTATTGCGAGTTATAATCTCACGGAGGTTAACGTAACCTCACGAGGTTATGACAAGGTTAATGTAACCTTACTTGAAGTCAAGTAACTTCAATGGGAAGTTACGATATCCTTCACTTGAGGATTACGTAACACCGTTACGAAGGTATAATCTCACTGAGGCTAAGGTAACCTCACAAGGTTATAGTCGAGGTTAATGTAATCTTAACTTGAAGTTGACGTTATAGTAGTTATACTATGACACCACCTTCGGGTTGATGTTATATACATAACTTCAGTTTAGTAGACAAGGTTAATGTAGTCTTACCTAGTCCTTGAATACTAATACACGTTAGATGTTCAGGGTTATAGTCCGTTAAATCTTAACCCTATTACTATTTGAAGGTTATAGTCGGTTGTTCTATAACTTCATTATGTTATCGTTGTTTGATTACTTCTATAATCGTTCCTTTAGAACAATCACTTACATTGTTCTACGTTTCAGACGTGATGTTTATCACCAATGATTAATACTTGGTATAGTCTGTTACACTATCTAGGGCCTGGTTTTCCCTGGTATAGTCAGTGACACCATACTAGGTTTGATTACTACATAGTGCAGTCAGTTACACTGTACTACGTAGAAGTCGTGAGGTTGCTCACGCAGTTGGCAGTCAGTTACACTGTGCAACGTACATGATAATTAGTGATATAGATGACGGTAAAATCAGTTACATACTATCGGAATGAACCAATACTGCTCGCAAGAGGTTTAATTGGTCTATGTTCGTGGGTCCAGATTCGTCAGTTACATGTTCTGGGTTCCCGTGTGTCGTTCGATGTATAGTTACTGCGTCGAGAGCTATGGCCAGGTCTTAGACATATAGTCGTCAGTTACACGCTATTCATAGTACCATGGAGTATCATTTACATACTTCACAAAACGGAGGGTCAGTTACACGCTCTGACTAGTTAGAGTATCAGTTACATACTCTAGCCGGTGTTCATTCTATGTCCTATACATCTTTGTATGAAGTCTGTTGTTACTTACTCCGACTTGTATGGATGGATACGTAGTATCTATCTCGATCGTTATGATTATTTATGGATTGCAATAAATTATATGACCGTGTCTAATAACATGTTGGTCATGTGTATTGATATCTTCACATGTCGTCTGGTTATGTTATCTCTCATTATTATTGCTATTCATGTTCAACTTGTTAGAACCATGACTGGGAGAACATCTAGTTATTCCCCACTGACTGTGGACCTCCCTTTCAGGTCTTCCGAGATGCTTTTGATTGTGATGCTGTGTTGGGGAAGACTTGTGGAGAGAGACCTTTATTTAAGTTTCTTTTGATTTTCATTTTGAACACTTTTGAATAATGTATTAGTTTGAATGTCGAGATAGTAATGATTCGGATTTGGTCGGGTGTTTCCGCCACCTTTGACCCTATTATTTATACTATTTATATTATTAAAAGTTTTTAAAAATCCGGGTTGTTACACTACTCGATCAACAATTTCATCTCTTATCTTCAGAATACTACTAAAAGTAGCATTATACCTATTCTCATTCTTAATACTCCAGATGCTGCTCCCCTTGAGCACACAACTTCGATGCCAAGCACACCAAAGTCCCTCCTGATTTGTAACTATCTTCCAAAGCCAAAGAGCAATTAAAGCTTTGTTCCAAGCAAGAAGGCTTTTAATATTGAAACCTCCTTCATTCCAGGGAAGACATACACTAGTCCAATTTTTAAAGATCATTCTGTGATGCACCAGACCACCGGTCCATAAAAAATGCCTGCTAATCTGCTTTACCTTCTGATAAACATTAACAGGAAACAGAGCATTTGAACTCTAAAAACTGGTGAGACCAAAAATTACCGAAGACAACAGCTGCAACCTTCCTGCATAAGAGAGAAAACCTGACGACCAACAATTGATTTGCATTTGAATTTTAAGTATCAGGGTCTGATATTGGTCTCTCCTATTATTAACCGAGTGAAGTGGGAGTCCTAGATAGCGACAGGGAAAGACTCCTTGAACAAACCCCGTATGAAGAAGGATTTGGTCCTGAATATCCCTCGAGACACCTCCAAAAAAGATGTTTGTCTTATCCTTGTTAGCCTGCAATCCAGATTCTTTAGCAAATGTAGCTAAAGCATCCACTATAGCCGCCACAGAAGGATAGTGCCCCCTTGTGAACACTATCAAGTCATCGACAAAAATTAAGTGGTTGAGCTTAAGCTGACAACACCTAGGATGATAGGAGACCAAATTCTGATGGTTTATATGCCTTAACCTACGTGAGAAAACCTCCATACTCAGCACGAATAAATAAGGAGATAGTGGATCTCCCTGCCGGATCCCACTTTTCCCCTTAAAAAATCCCTGAGACATGCCATTAATTTTCAAAGAAAACCAAGATCCAGAGATGCAACTCATCACCCATTTCACAAATTCTAGAGGTAAATGAAACACCAACACCATGTCCTCAATGAACCTCCACTGTAGAGAATCAAACGCTTTCCTGAGATCGATCTTCATTAAGCATCTTGGGGTCACATATTTTCTTCCATAGTTCTTAATCAAAGCCTAAGAAAGAGAAATGTTCTCATGTATACTCCTTCCTTGAATGAAAGTCGCCTGTTCGAGACCAATCAGCCTACCAAGCACCCCATGAATGCACATAGTGAGCAGCTTGCTGACTATTTTGTAGAACACAGAGCAGCAAGATATAGGACGATAGTCCAGAACGGAGCAGCAAACCTCCTTCTTAAGAATAAAAGTAATCATAGTGGAATTAGCTTGTTTGAGCATTCTTCCCTTGACAAAAAATTCAGTAACAGCCCTAAAAAAATCATCTTTAATTACCTCCCAAGAGGCTCTATAGAACTCAGATGAGAATCCATCTAGTCCAGGACTTTTGTCCACCCCTATAGAGAAAGTAACATCTCGGATCTCTTCAATAGTTGGCAATTTGAGCATCTGACTCCAGTCCTCCTCTTGCACCAAGTTCCCATTCTGAAAAATCTTATGATCAATAGGAACAACTTCCTGAGATTCACCCAGAAGGTTTTTATAATATTCCTCAAAGCTAAGGGCAACTGCAGCTTGTCCCTCCTTAAGGATCCCCTTGCTATCAATAATGCTACCTATGATTTGTTGCTGTCTCCGCTCCTTTATCCTATAGAAAAAGGGACTTAGTAGATTCATCTCCCTGAATGATGTTGTCAATTTTCGCACGTTGCCGGAGGATGCTAACTTCAGCCTCTACTAACCGAGTGTAAGAAGCAAAAAGGTCTCTCTCCTGCGTAATCAGTTCAAGGGAAAAAGGGTGCATTTGTAGCTGATCTTGACAACTGCTCAACTGCAGTCTAATCACTTCAATTCTTCGTGCAATGTCAGAAAATCTGCTCTTATGCATTAATTGTAGAGCCTTCTTCACCTTCTTGAGCTTGCTAAAGAATTTATATGTAGCGGTTCCATGAACTGCCGTGGCCCAAGCTTTTTGAATAGTGCTATGATATTGCAAGTCCTTCACCCAACAGTTTAGAAAACTGAAGCCTCCTCTTCGCCTCTCATCTTGCAGAATGGTAACTTGAATTGGAGAATGGTCAGAGATTCCAGGCCTTAAAGCAGAAGCAAAAGAGGAAGGAAACGATTCCAACCACTTCCCATTAACTAAAGCCCTGTCTAATCTAGACCAGACCCGCTTCTCAGGATTTTGCTTGTTTGTCCAGTTGAATTCATATCCCTGTCCATGTAATTCTTGCAAGCCATTCTCAAAAATACATGAGTTAAAAGC
This sequence comes from Agrostemma githago, assembly GCA_958450325.1. Lineage (NCBI taxonomy): Eukaryota > Viridiplantae > Streptophyta > Magnoliopsida > Caryophyllales > Caryophyllaceae > Agrostemma > Agrostemma githago. The sequence continues at coordinate 24,279,481 of OY288257.1, forward strand.
AGCCATATCAGCAAAATCTGGTGTTGCACCACCAATCTTCTCCTCCTCATTACGAATAATGTTGAAATCTCCCATCAACAACCAACTAGCATCAGCAATTTTAAGTTCACTAATAACTTGCCAAAGCATTTCCCTCTCCCTACCACCATTAAAACCATAGATTGCTGAGAAGTACACCTCCTTCCGAGAAGCAAAGTGATGTATGTGACAATGTAAGAGCTGAGCATGAAAATATAAAACATTCACCCTGACTGTACTCTGATTCCAGATTAACCAAATACGACCATTATGGTGCTGATCATAGTTGCAAGCAATTCCATATCCTCTAAATTTTTTCTTGATAATTGCAGGAGCTTTAGATGCCTTGATTGGCGTTTCGAGCAGTCCCAAGACATCAATTTTATTCTTCCTAATAGGTAACGACACTTCATTTAATTTTACCTCATCATTCCCTCCCCGAATATTCCAAGTTGTTATTATCATTAACTTAAATCTGGTGGGATAGGTTCCTGATTCCCAGATCTCTCCCCTTGCACCTCAAGGTGCTTTTGCAAAGCTTCAAACATATTAGATTGTAGAATTCCCACCTTTGTATCTCGAGTAATGAAGAGGCCGTGGGTATCCTTCTTGGCACCAGATCTTGTGACTAAGCGAAAACCAGCCGCATCAGGCTGATGTTCCTCAGTATCAGGAATGGAGATCAGATTCGATTCTTCACTAGGTTCTACTGATTCCAAAACATTCGATATCAACTGCGTATTTCCTTCTGAGAGAACCTCTCCTAGTCCACCTTGTAAAGTGGTTTGGCTTGTATCTGAATATTTCTTGCCACTGACCTCACCAGCTCGAACTTTCTCACCCTCCCCAACCTTCTTCACAGGTGTATACCTCTGAGCAGGTTTTGTCAGGCCCTTATTCTTTTCCAATTTACAGGATTCTCTAAGGTGCCCCAATTTACCACAACAATGGCTGTAATAAGGAAGCCATTCATAAGTAATGCGCTGCTCAGATTTACCTAAGATAGGGAGATTAATCACCACGAAATCTGGCAAATCTTGTGATAAGTCTACCTCCACCATTACTCTAGCAAAAGACAGTCGCTCCTTCGAAGTAGTAGTAGGATCAGCAAACATAGGATTTCCAATACGACTCGCCATCTTGCTCAGGACTGCCTCTGTCCAGAGGTAAGGATCAAGGTCTGGAAAAAGAACCCAAGCTGGAACAACATTAATTTTTTCCATTTCCTCCGAGAATTTGGGATTCCATTGCTTCAAGATTAGCGAATTGGATCCGACTTGCCAAGGACCTCCCCTTAGAACCTCCTACATGGCCACCTTACTCTGAAATCGAAAAGCAAACCATCCCTTTTTATAGTACTGCACCCCTGGCTTATCAACGTGGTTCCATTTGGTCTCAACGAAATCTGACATTCGTTTGAGTGTAGGTCGGGCACCAATTACATGCCCCATCAAGGTGGTTCGCCAAAGCTGAATCTCATCTTCAAAGACTTCATAATCTATATCAATTTCATCAGCCTTTGCAAAATAGTCATCGAAGTATAGACTCATACCAGTTTTCTTCTCTTTCAATCGAGCTGCCCAAGAACCCTCTTTTCCCGGTGCCGAAGAAGAAACAGGCGGAAAAGGACCTTCTATTGCCCCTTCCTTTAACTTTCCCACCATCGAAGAAATATGAGATTTTGAGTTCAAGGTGACCGACTGTTCCGTAGTACCTTGAACTCGTCCAATCGTCCCTAAAGCCTGGGTGACCGGCTGTTCCGTAGTACCCAGAGCTTCCTCCTTCTTCTCAGAACTGTGGATGACCGGCTGTTCCGTAGTATCCAGAGTTCTAGCATTTGCATTCGCAGATCCAACATCTCCTGTCAACCTAATCGCAAATTGGAGTGCAAGATCAGTTAGGTCATTAATCACATTCTTACCCTGCTTCTTAGAGCCTAAATCTTCCTCTAACTCCTCCGATTGTGTGCTATTAGATCTCGTTTCCAAATCTTGATTATACTGTTGTGAGTGTCAGTTCACACGCGAGTATTTTTCCGTGGTCTCCCTCGTCCCCTTCCTCTTGTCGCCGTCGGGATCATTGCATTCCGGTGAATAGGCGAGGGAATCTTCCCCTAGAGAGAGAGAGTAGAGAGAGTATTATTATTATTATTATTATTATTATTATTATTATTATTATTATTATTATTATTATTATTATTATTATTATTATTATTATTATTATTATTATTATTATTATTATTATTATTATTATTATTATTACTATTACTATTATTATTATTATTACTGTTATTATTATTATTATTATTATTATTATTATTATTATTATTATTATTATTTCTTAATTGTTTTTTATTATAAAATGCCAAATTTTATTGATGAATCAAACAGCAGTTTACATAACATTGGTGGGTAACCGAGATACAATCTGGGCCCCCACCCCCTTAGCTATAGCGAAGCTAAGTCTGGTAAAAATAAAAGGAGCAGCACGGGCTCCGGCATCCTGTGCTACCGAAATTTTTTGAATCCTCTTAAGTAAGCCGATAGCATCCGCCTCCAATTCCCCCAGCGAAGAAAAGGAAAAAGGCAAAAACCCATACCCAAGCCCCGATCATAGGTCCCTGTACTTAACGCATTTGCGCTGGGCAGCGTCACCCACAGCACGGCCTGGCACGAAATCAGAGAGCCCGGACTGAGTTAAAGGAGAAGACCCGGTAAGATCTACGCAAACGTCACGACCCCTGTCCCACGAATAAAGAAGCAAATCTGCAGACGCAAGGACCTGTCACGATCATCAATCAAGCCAATATCGATCTCCTTCCCAGCCGAGACCCCGGAACGGAAACAGATATCCAAAAGAGTGTCACGAACGAGGTTATGTCGATGTTTAATACCGACAACACCCGCGCAAGACACGGCATGGTCTCCAAAAATATCGTCGCCAAAAACCCGAGAGCAGGCAGAACACGACCCAGGTACAGAAAACAAAGGAATGCCCAACCGATAGCTAAGCACACAACGGTACGCCCGACCGTTCATAGTCTGGCCCAGACCAGAAATAGGGACAGCGGGGAGCCAATCAGAAGCATGACGGCCTTGCTGAGACTTCCATAAGGCGACCTGACGGGAGGTCAATGAGAAATCCGATTCCGCAGTAGCCACAACTCTCGTGAAATATATATCTGCCAAGGACTTCATAAGTTTAGGGGCAGCGATCTCACTTGGATTACACTAAACACAACCCAAAACCTCCTTAAGCCTACACAAAGTCGCATCGAAAGTCGGGCCAGGAGTCAGTATGCCCGCAGCGCGAAGCAGCGTAGCCTGCAAACCCGCAGATTGCAGTCGGGATGCCACAAAAGCATAATGTAGGACATCTCCGGCAGCATACACCCCAAGCCCCCCAAAGGAAAAGGGAAGGGTGGCAAGCCGCCACTGCCAATCCCCAAATCCCGGCCCAGACGCAATAACAACACGGTCTAAATGAGAACGAAGAGCTGCGTCAAAAGCAAGCTGAGCCGACTCAAAAACAGACGGTGGGCAAGTACGCAAAGTAAAAAAAAGTTTGGAGATACCAGTACAGGCCCGGAGCAACAGCAACTCACACTGCGGATCATCAAGCAGAGCGACAGAACCCATAAGCGCGATAATTCTGGTCACTCTACTCATCACGAGCTCACTGCAGAAATCATGACTCCCACTAACAGGCCCACCAAGGACTTTGACACCACGCATCGGCCTGGCGATAGTAGGGGGGAAGACACCAGGGAGCCTGTTCCTAGGATCTTCCGAAGGCCAAAAAATCTCGGTTTTACTGACATTAAGATGAAGTCCCGAATGAGGACCATCATCCAAAATCATCTCCAAACCTTCCCCAAAACCAAGATATCCCCAACTATGGTGCCATCATCCAAGTACCATGCTTGCAGTCTCAAATCGAAAGAGTCCCGGATCTTACAAACCAAGGGATGTAACACCAAAGAAAAAAGCAGAGGACCCAAAGGATCACCTTGCTGGACCCCCTGACAAGACCACAGGCTGTGCTCGCCATAATATAATTGGGCAGGACTAGAATAACAAAATTACACCCACCGGGAGAGAACAGGGCAGTGGAAATGAACCTCTCGTAACATGATTTCACGATCAACCATGTTAAAAGCGTTCTGAAAATCCACCAAGAGCATGGAAAGACCCACCTCATCACCCCGATCCTCAACAAGCCGGTTATTACTATTACTATTACTATTATTATTATTATTATTATTATTATTATTATTATTATTATTATTATTATTATTATTATTATTATTATTATTATTATTATTATTATAACGGAACTCGCATTAAACACCAGAACAAATTACAAGAAGTTAGAGGGAAGCCGAGATACTATCTGGGCCCCCACTCCCTTAGCAATTATAAAGCTAATTCTAGTGAAAATATGAACTGCGGCACGCGCTCCAGCATCTTGTGATAAGGCGAATTTCCGAATCCGTTGAAGCAGAGAAACAGCATCCGTGTCGAGCTCGCCGAGAGAGGAGAAGGAGAAAGGTAAGAAACCATACCCAATCGTCTTGCAGCGTGCCTGATACTTGACACACTTACGACGGGCAGCATCAGCAACGACCCGTCCGGGCTCAAAAGAAGTCAAGCCAGACTAGGTCAAAGGAGAGGACCCAGTCAGGTCAACACAAACATCACGCCCCCTGTCCCACGAGTAGAGCAGGAGGTCTGCAGGTCGCAAGGGCTTGCCGTTATCGTCGCATAGGCCAATCTCCACCTCCTTACCTGCAGAGATCCCCGTCCCGAAGCAAATATCCAACAGTGTGTCCCGTACAAGGTTGTGACGATGCTTAATCCCTACAATACCAGCACAGGAAACCGCGTGATCCCCAAAAATATCCTCTCTGAGGGCCCTGGAGCAGGAAGAGCAAGTCCCAGAAGGCGGAAACAAAGGGACTCCCAGGCGGTAGCTAAGCACACTGCGATATGTCCGACCGTTCATGGTTTGCCCAAGCCCAGTAATAGGGACAGCCCTCAACCAATCAGAAGAATGGTCCCCCTGCTGAGATTTCCACAGGGCAACCTGTCGAGGAGTCAAGGAGAAAACAGATTCCGCCGCTGAAGCAACCCTCGTGAAATATATATCTGCCAATTTCTTCATAAGTTTTGGGGCAGCGATCTCAGAGGGGTTACTCAAGAAGTCGGACCCGGTAGCCTCAACAAACCTACTCAAGGCAGACTCAAAGGCAAATCCCGGAGAGGCGATCTCGGAGGGACGAAGCATCTTAGCTTGCAAGTTGGCAGACTGGAGGCGAGAAGCAAGGAAAGCATCTTATTATTATTATTATTATTATTATTATTATTATTACTATTACTATTACTATTGAAAGGTTCATAACCCTCTAATTAGACTCCTCTAATTAGTTATTAAATTACTTGTTAATTTAGTATATAAAGATCTAGTTACATGCAAGTGATAAAAATGACAAAACTAGATACAAGAAGAAATTTCCTTACATAAACAAAGAGGAAATAATGGGCACAATAAGAAAACTCCTTTTCTTATTGTTCTTGAGCTAATATTAGTATGGATGATCCTCCAAAATCTTGAATCTCCAAAGTAGAAGATCTCCTTCTAGTTGCACCAAGATTCAACCCAAATAATCACTATTATTATTAACTAGATTATAGTAGTGATGAACCTATACTAATATTATGAATATTACTACTTTAGTAATAAAGATGAATATTAGTATGAGAGTATTTTGGAGAAGAGCTAATGCAATGACTAATGAATGAATGGAGTTAAAAAGAGAACAAAATGTTCCCTTATAACAACCCCCAAAACCGGCCACCCTTCCCCTAGGGAAGACCAATTGCTTTATTTTATTTGCATGCTTAAGGTCTAGGGTCTAGTGTAATAATTACTATTATTCATGCATGCACATAAATAAGAACAACCATTATTGCCCTTATTTTTACTAGTGTGCCATATACATGTACATAAAATGGGTCCATTTTATTTTTGTCATTTGTCATACAAATGGTTATGTGTGACATGATCAATTATCTTATATAATTGATCACATCAAATAAATAATATACTCTTAACTCTTTAAGTAGTACATTACTATTATATCTATATATAATAGGTCCCATAATAATAATTACTTAGCTAAATTTACAACTCCTTGTAAATATTAATGGCTAATTATCACTACCCATAAAAGCATACAAAACCTCAACTAATTTAGTAATTAACGTTTAAATACTAAATTAGGCCTTATTTAATCGTATTAACAAGACGTGAAATTTATTCAGTCAATTATCGTATAATAGACTAATAAATTTAATCGGACTGAGTTCACAACTCTATCTCCAATAAAAAACTCTCATTACCAAGCATATATCAAATATATACGCAAGGAACTAATTAACTGTATCAAATACAAGAAATTAGTTTTCTATTTGGGTCTCATCCTATAGGTGTGACCGAAAGGAATCAGTTGATCACCGCCGTCATACGACAATAACGTCTAACTCAAGTCAGCTGAGCGTTATGATAAGTGTCGTTTGTAGTGCCTATTCTGTAGTGTTTTGGTCCCATTTTCCTTGTGGAACCGCTCCTTTGGAGCGGTTTATGGGCTTCTTATGTTTCCTTTAGCTCGTTTCAGGTTCCCGAGACCGTTCATGAAGAGTTGGAGTGATTCCGACTCAATACATATGCATTTTGGAGCCAACGAAGCTAAGGAACGATGACTCGATGCCTTGGAATCGATCCCGAGACCTTGGGACCCAATCCCGAGCCTCCGAGACCCGATCCCGAGTCCCGAGAATCGATGAGAAGGCCATGAGAACCAAGGAGGGACCGAAAAGTTCATATTGGAGGCCTACAAGACTATTCCCGATCGGGTATGGCCTCATCCCGATCGGGAATAAAGAGGAAAGCAAGGAGCGACTACTGTGGGGTGTTCCCGATCGGGAACATAAAATCCCGATCGGGATTCTCCACTTTCCCGATCGGGATTTCCTTTCCCGATCGGGATTGTCCCAGTTCAGCCCGTGTTCATTTCCTTTCAATTCCTTTCATTCTTAAACCCTATATATACCCTTCTCTTGTATGAAGACAGGATTATCATACCCTAGACTAGTTTAAGCCTCAAAAAACCCTAGATTGATTCTCACTCATTAGCTTTAATCTTCTCTTAATTTTAGTTAATCTTTAGTTAATCCTTTGTAATTAGTGCTTGTATTAAGAGATTCTTGGAGATTGTCTCAAGCTTGACAACCTTGGGATTGTATTTGGGGTTCTCATTAATGCAAGATTGTTCCTTTTCTTCATCTAGTGTTGGTATAATCCTTTCTCATCCTTGTTCTTTGTTATTTATACAAGTTTGAATCTTTTCTTAGTGTTATTATTATTGTTCTTGTTTGGATTTGTCATTATGGATGTTTGGATGTTTGTCTTAGTTTCTCTTTTGATTGTTATTCTTCCTTTCATCATGAGTGAGTAGTCTTCTTGTGGGGTTAGTAGGGGGATTAGGGGTAGATTATGGATAATTAGGGTTGATTAAGGGGAAAGGGTGAATCTTTGTTGCTAGTCACATTGTGAGCACTCTAGGTGTTTGTTGTTATGCTTGTATGAGTAGTAGTGGCCAATGCTCCTTGTGCATGTGTTCATGAATCCATTGTTTGCCTATGATGTGGAAATGTTGAGAATAATCGTAGTTGCGAGAGCACGGATTAGGGTCTAAGTTGCGAGAGCCCGGACCCACCTTGACATCGGTTTAAGTTGCGAAAGCCCGGACCGACTCTAGACACTAGGAGACATCCATACCCTTGATCACCCCAATTACCCATCTACCTCTATGAAACCGACCTACCCCACTTCTTTCCATATTTGAGTCATTTTCTAGTTAGACCGATCATTAGCATTTTTTAGCATCATTAGTCTAGTTCTTACTCCTCCTCCTCAATTGTTTCTTTTTATAGCTTTCTTTGTGTTTGTTCGTGTGACTTAGCCTAGTTTTAGTGGACCTAGTCTAGACCTTACTCTACCGTCCCTGTGGATATCGACCCTACTTGCCCTAGCTACCCACTAGGAATAGTCGGTTTATTATTGACGGTTGGACTCACGGCAAATCCTTACCATCAATTTGGCGCCGTTGCCGGGGACGGTGCATTGTTTAGACTTAGTTTGCTTATTTCTAGACTTAGTTACCCCTCCTTGTGTTCTTCCATCTTCTCTTGTGTATATTCTCTTGATTTTTCTTCTTTCTTTAGCGTTACCTCTTCTTTTTCTCTTTGTCTCTAGTTGTGCTTGTTATTGTCGTTGCCTAGTGCCCATAAAGCACTAGGTGTTCTTACGTTTGTTCTAGTGTGTAGTGTATGCCTAGGAGGGGAGGCGACTTCTATCCCTTTAATCCAGAGCCGGAGAGACTCTTTCGAGCCTTTCGCCAACGAACAATTAATCGGGTTAGGATCTCTCAACCAAGTGCAAGCACCACTCATCAAGGGCAAGCCCAAAGAGCCGACTTGAGCATTTCACCTCGAGAGACGGCCGGAGGGACCTTCATCAATCCCTTCGGTGATTCTTCTCCTAATTCTCCTTCTTCATCTACATCAACACTCTCTACACCCCCATCCTCTCCCTTACATCCAAGAATGCCTAAGTTCTCCTCTCACTCCACATTCACCGAGGATGTCTTGCCGGGACCGAGTGCATTACCGGAAGCTTATACCGGAAATTTTGTGGCAAAGACTCAATTCATCCAACTTGTGGAGAGGAGCCCATTTAGTGGTTTGCCCACCGAAGACCCGCATCAACATATGGAGACCTTCTCCGATTATTGTGACGCTATATCTCAAACCGGGGTTACTCAAGACCAAATTCGTTGGGTACTCTTCCCGTTTTCTCTTATTGGAAAAGCGAAGCAATGGATTAAGAGTCTCGATAGGGCAACCATGGGTGTCGACACTTGGAAAAAACTTGCCTTGGCGTTCTACCAAAAGTTTTACCCTCCGGAAAAGACCAATATGCTTAGGGCCTCCATCACCGGTTTCCAACAAAGGGATGAGGAGAGTCTATATGAAGCTTGGGAGCGGTTTAAGTCTTTGGTAAGATCGTGCCCTCACCATGGACTCTCACAATGGTTCTTAGTACAACAATTTTGGAATGGACTTTATGAGGATTCGAGAGCCATTCTCAACATGGGCTCCAATGGTAGGTTTACCGAGGTCGATGACGACCAAACATGGACGAGAATCGAAGAGATGGCGGTGCACAATTCGCAATACTCTAGGCCTAGGAAGGCAAATCGGGGAGGTAGGCACGAGGTTGATGCTATCACTCAATTGAGCATTGACCTTGGAGCTCAACTAAAAACGCACATGGAGACTATTGACAAGAAGCTCCAAAGCCACCTCAACCAAGTCCAAGGCTCTAGTTCATCCCACCATCAACCGAATCAAGAAGTGAATGCTTTGGGGTTCGCACCTCCTACACCTTACTTTGGGATGTGTGACACTTGTGGAATCGTTGGCCATGACCCTATGAGTTGTAGAGGGAGTATTGAGCAAGTGAACGCCTTTCAAGCGTTCAAGCAAGGTGCTTCTTTCTCTAATCAATACCAAGTTTCCCAACAAGTCCCCCAACAACAAGCGTTTCACCATCAACAACAACATCGTCCCTATGTTCCACCTCCCTTAAGGGACAACGATCAAAGTTACCAAGGTTATGTGGGTAACCAAAGACCCTTCAACAATTTCAAGCAAAATAACCAAGGCAACTTCAACAATAAGCAAGGTTTCCAAAAAGGGAACTTCAATCAAGGATATCAAAACCACAACCAAGGGTTTCAAAATCACAATCAAGGAAATTCTCATGGGTTCCAAGGGAACCGTCAACAAGCAACTCACAATCAACAACAACAAAGCAAGCCTAGGAGCCGGTCTCCTATCCACGATTATGGTACCCCATTAGCCCTCACCGATACTCCGCATAATCCATCATCTCCACCATGTGATTTTGACATACAAAAGACTATGATGGATTTGCAAAAGAGCAATCAAGAAGTGAAGAACAATCAAATGGACATGTCAAGAAACCATCAAGAGCTCTTTACTTATGTTCGAGGGGAAAACGCTATGAGAGATACCCGGATGACGATACTCGAAAATCAAATAGCTCAACTTTCATCGGGAAGTTCCTCAAGGCAAAAGGGACAATTACCTTCTCAAGGCCAAGCACCGTCATATGAGCATGTAAATGCCATCACCACAAGGAGAGGTGCATCCTATGACCCCCCTCCATTCCCTAATGATCAAGAGCCAATGCATGCACCAACAAAGAAATTGGCATCTCCAAGTCAAGAAGACTCAAGCTTTGATCGTCCAACTGAGGAACAAGTCTTATGGGAGGTCGAGAAGCCCCAAAAAGACAACCCTCCACCACCTCAAGAGAAAGAAAAAGGCAAAGGGAAAGTGTCGTTTGAGAAGTCTATCCCCATGTAGCAAAACGAGTACCAAGTGCAATTGCCTTACCCATCAAGGCAAATGAAGAGTAAGGAGGACTCTCAATATGACAAATTCCTTAATATCATGAAGAAGTTGGATGTCAATGTCCCATTCACCGAGTTACTTACCCAAATCCCGGCATACGGAAAATTCATGCGGGACATCCTAGCAAGGAAAAGATCTATCGACAAGGAAGAGACGGTAGCGTTCACGAGGGTGGTGAGCGAGCTCATTCAAGGGTCCACGCTTCCGAAGTTGAAAGATCCGGGTAGTTTCTCAATCCCTTGCACCATTGGCAATTTTATGATCAACAATGCATTATGTGACTTGGGTGCGAGTGTGAGCGTCATTCCCTACACTATTTGTTGCCGACTCGGGATGAAGGAGTTGAAATGCACATCCATTACGCTCCGAATGGCCGACAAGTCTATTAACCGACCATTGGGAATGCTTGAGGATGTGCCGGTGCGAATAGGGAAATTCTTCATTCCGGTCGACTTCATTGTGCTCGATATGCCGGAAGATGCAAGCACTCCCATTATTCTTGGGCGCCCATTTCTACACTCCGCCGGTGCCATGATCGATGTGAAGAGGGGTAAGATCACATTTGAGTTGGGCGAGGAAAAGATAGTGTTCGACCTCCAAGGCAACACTCCACCCACTAGTGTGAAACGTGTAAAATGATCCATACCACGGAAGACATCGATCGAGGGAGAGACCCGGGACAGAGCTTGAAGAAGTACTCATATGTACTTGAGGATTCCGATAGTGAGGAAGATGAGTGCCCGAATCATGGGCTTGATGACAAGTTGCAAAGCGAGGAAAAGAATGATGAGCCGCCCTTGGGGCCGCATGAGGACCGGTGGACATTTGGGTACATCCCAAAAGACCGAAAGTACAAGTTCAAGCCATTGAACTTGGAAGATCGGGATGCCCCGGGAACGTCTAGGCAAGGCCATGAGGAGCCTTGGTTTGTGGATGGCTATATTTCGAGCATGATTGAAGACATCTCTAGGGCCTCCGACTTGTTCTTACGTGCCCTTGATGGAGATGGAGCCGGTTGGAGAGTTGATGAAAAAGAATGAAGATTTGCACCACCTTGGTTTGACGGAGTTCCACAAGAACCGTCGCATTGTGTATATTTCTTACTCTTAGTTAGTTTGATTTTGGTGATATTCTTGTTGTTTAGACTATTTGATGAGAGTTGTGAGGGAGAGAATTTTATGTGTGCTTGAGTTTTCTTGATAGGTGAAGTTGATTTGAGCCCTAGAAAGGGTGGATTGTTGATAAGGCTTGGTTTGTGAGCGAGGTAGTCGGTTTTTGAAGCTTGTATCAAGCTTTTGGGTTCATGGAAGGTGAAGATGAAGAATCCCGATCGGGAATGTTGATGCCAAGAATTCGGACTCACTGGAAGGTGATCCCGATCGGGAACACAAAATCCCGATCGGGAATTCACATACTCCCGATCGGGAATTCCCTTCCCGACCGGGAAAGTCCTCTTCCCCATTTTGAGTCTTTTTCCTAGGCATTTGATTCCACCCATCCATAATACCCCCTCCCAACCTCCCTACTCCACTCTACTCCTATCACATGACCATACACCTCACCTTACATCGAAACCCACACACCCCTTACACCATTACTACCCCGACCGTGAGCTCTTGAATATGAAGCGAGATGACAACTATGGAGACAAGCAACAAGGCCCTCATGATCATCGAGACGATGGAGCAAGTGAGTTACTAGCCGCTCGGTTTGGGTAACTATCCTTCCTTTTCCGTCTATTATCGCTTGCCTTTCCTTGTTTGCCCCCTTCCCTCGAGTCATGGAGTCTTAGTGGCCTTCGAGGCCCTAGTATGGTTGCTCCCGACTCTCGACGACGTGATTACATCGAGAGTCCATCGAAAAATCCAAATTTACAAGATTTTCACCGCTTTTTTGGAATTAGACGGATTTAGGCGGAATCCGGGCTAGGTGACTTGATTACACCTAGCTCTCCCCTCCCATTTCCTTTTATTTCCTTCTTTTTATTTCTTCCCCCATCCATATCTTTTTCTCGTCTCGGCCCACGGTGACTTGACTACACCCCGGCCGGACACATTCTACCCTTTTCTTCAACTTATTTTTGATTCTTAGCTTTATTTTCGTAGTTTCTCTTCTTTTTCTTTTGTCTCTCCGACACTACGATTGAGCATATGAGGACATTGCTCGATTTAAGTGTGGGGGAGCGATATTCTATCGTAGCTCGTTTTATTTTCTTATTTTATCGAAAAATCTTGAAAAAAATCCTAAAAATTTGAAATTTTTTCACAAAATCCAAAAAGATTTTTCCTTTTGTATGTTTTACTTTTGGGTCTTTGTGTAGTATATTTGTTTTGTGCGTGTGCTTTGCCTCCCTTTTCTCTTTTAGGTTGCCTAATCGCCGCCAACTTTGGAGAGCTTGCAAGAATCTCGGTAACCTCTATCCCTTTTTCTTCTTTATCTCTTGCGGAGTTTTGGAGGAGATTGTGATGTTGTGTGCTCGGGCGGAGCCTTGTAAAGTTTTGGTTGATTTGGAGACTTGTTTGGAAATCGGGGTGGTGTTTGTGTTGTTCATGTGTTTGTTTTGTTATGTTTGTTGTTGTTACTTTTGTCTCTTTTTCTTTCGTTCTCGTCATGTCTTTAAATTTTGTGTTATGTTGCATTGTGAGTCTTGTGTGTAAATGGTTTTCGAAAACCCGGTTTAGAGGCTAGAGTGTGAGTGTCCATTTTCCCTTCCTAGTAGTATAAATCGAGTCTTGGACTTTAGTCTAGTAGAATGACCCTAAATCAATGATTTCGTTGGTCCTTTACCTTGAGTCCACCTTTCTTACTAGGGATTTACTACGGGATTTGCATTTTGACCATTATGACCACCCACGGTGTGAATAGGCCTTGGTTACCGAGTCCCGTCCCCTAGGTGACCGTGTTTAGGATCGTTTTGACTAGTCCAAGTTCTCCACTTTTTGTGGGTTTGAAGGGAAGGCGCCGTCCCGACTCACCCATTTACCTACCCCTACGCACATTCCACACAATAAAATGCAATGTGTTGATTCTCTCTTTCTTGTCATGCAAAGATATGCCGAAAATGCCAAATGAAAATGAAAGAAAGAAAAAAAATGAAGAAAAAGAAAAGGCACAAAAGCCAAAAACAAAGTAGAAAAGAAGAAAAAGAATTGGGATGGAAAAACAAAACAAAAATGCAAAAGAAAAGAGAAAATGCCAAAAGAAAATCGTCTCACAAAAATAACTCCTACCTCTCAAAATAAGCCTTTTTCCGACTTTTGCCGTGAAGAGCCTACCAAATGACCGAGTCCCGAGGAAGGATGATAGCGGTATTAGTCGGTCTTCCCTCATTTTGCATATTTCCACCTTTTTACTTGGACTAGTTAGGCGGTTTTAGCCATGGAAAGACCCTCTCGGCTCACGCTAAAGGGGGCGGGGTCTCACTTACCTACAGTGTCGACTAACACCGTGGTTCATCACTTTCCATCTCCGCCGATCGTCCCGTAGTAAGTTTTTAGAAAGTTAGGAGGACCTAGGTAAGTTACCAACGTTTTTATTGCTTTGTCGTCATGCTATTAGGGTTTAGTTCACCTTGGTTTGTATGTCTAGCTTGGGAACGTTGTCGCTTACCTCGAGTCCTAAACCGGTGTTTCATTCACCGCTTTTAGAGGGAAGCGGTATTTGTTTTTCCTTTGGGTGCAACCTTTTGTTTGTTTGTTTGTTGTTTATATGCTTGTTTGTTTTTGTGTTTTGTGTCCGGTTGCACCCACGATTTTGTCGCAAGACCCCACTTGCCTTGCGGAGTGCACTTCTCCTCTAAGTGCACTCGCGTGAGTTGAAAGGGCGTAGGGTGCGCTAATACCCGCTCGGTTAGATTAGTATTTAGTTTGTGCTTACTCGAGGGCGAGTAAGGGTTTAGTGTGGGGGAGTTGATAATTGTCGTTTGTAGTGCCTATTCTGTAGTGTTTTGGTCCCATTTTCCTTGTGGAACCGCTCCTTTGGAGCGGTTTATGGGCTTCTTATGTTTCCTTTAGCTCGTTTCAGGTTCCCGAGACCGTTCATGAAGAGTTGGAGTGATTCCGACTCAATACATATGCATTTTGGAGCCAACGAAGCTAAGGAACGATGACTCGATGCCTTGGAATCGATCCCGAGACCTTGAGACTCAATCCCGAGCCTCCGAGACCCGATCCCGAGTCCCGAGAATCGATGAGAAGGCCATGAGAACCAAGGAGGGACCGAAAAGTTCATATTGGAGGCCTACAAGACTATTCCCGATCGGGTATGGCCTCATCCCGATCGGGAATAAAGAGGAAAGCAAGGAGCGACTACTGTGGGGTGTTCCCGATCGGGAACATAAAATCCCGATCGGGATTCTCCACTTTCCCGATCGGGATTTCCTTTCCCGATCGGGATTGTCCCAGTTCAGCCCGTGTTCATTTCCTTTCAATTCCTTTCATTCTTAAACCCTATATATACCCTTCTCTTGTATGAAGACAGGATTATCATACCCTAGACTAGTTTAAGCCTCAAAAAACCATAGATTGATTCTCACTCATTAGCTTTAATCTTCTCTTAATTTTAGTTAATCTTTAGTTAATCCTTTGTAATTAGTGCTTGTATTAAGGGATTCTTGGAGATTGTCTCAAGCTTGACAACCTTGGGATTGTATTTGGGGTTCTCATTAATGCAAGATTGTTCCTTTTCTTCATCTAGTGTTGGTATAATCCTTTCTCATCCTTGTTCTTTGTTATTTATACAAGTTTGAATCTTTTCTTAGTGTTTTTGTTATTGTTCTTGTTTGGATTTGTCATTATGGATGTTTGGATGTTTGTCTTAGTTTCTCTTTTGATTGTTATTCTTCCTTTCATCATGAGTGAGTAGTCTTCTTGTGGGGTTAGTAGGGGGATTAGGGGTAGATTATGGATAATTAGGGTTGATTAAGGGGAAAGGGTGAATCTTTGTTGCTAGTCACATTGTGAGCACTCTAGGTGTTTGTTGTTATGCTTGTATGAGTAGTAGTGGCCAATGCTCCTTGTGCATGTGTTCATGAATCCATTGTTTGCCTATGATGTAGAAATGTTGAGAATAATCGTAGTTGCGAGAGCACGGATTAGGGTCTAAGTTGCGAGAGCCCGGACCCACCTTGACATCGGTTTAAGTTGCGAAAGCCCGGACCGACTCTAGACACTAGGAGACATCCATACCCTTGATCACCCCAATTACCCTTCTACCTCTATGAACCCGACCTACCCCACTTCTTTCCATATTTGAGTCATTTTCTAGTTAGACCGATCATTAGCATTGTTTAGCATCATTAGTCTAGTTCTTACTCCTCCTCCTCAATTGTTTCCTTTTATAGCTTTCTTTGTGTTTGTTCGTGTGACTTAGCCTAGTTTTAGTGGACCTAGTCTAGACCTTACTCTACCGTCCCTGTGGATATCGACCCTACTTGCCCTAGCTACCCACTAGGAATAGTCGGTTTATTATTGACGGTTGGACTCACGGCAAATCCTTACCATCAAGTTATCGATTTACGTTAATCAACTGACGTGGAGTATCAATGTACTAATTATCCCAAGTATATTCCGTCCATGAGATTTAATATATCAATGCACTATTGTGGAGGACACTTGCTCCAACAATCTCCCACTTGTCCGATACAAGTTGTGCATGTAGCCACTAAATTGCAGAGGACTCCTCCTCCATCAATATCTCCCACTTGTCTACACAAGTTGTGTGCTACCGATTCTCTTGGCTCTTTGTTGTCACATCCTCCCACTCATCACAAGGTGTCTTTCAGGTCGCACTTGTGATTTAATTATAATTAGAGTGGTTTTCTCGATCTGGAGAATAACTGTCTGACCGGAAAATCTACCATAGATCTATTTCCGAGCGTGGCCACGCATTTCCAGTTACTTCTCCTCGAGTGGCTCGAGGATGTTTGTACCCAACGTGGGTGGACAATTCCTGTTGACCCATCTTATACTGTATAATGCAGATCACCATGACCCAGAAGATGTCCATCAGCCTCCTTTCACGGTACGACCTAGGACAACAACCAAAGCCAATCGGAAACTGCACCGACTCAGATAAATGGTCGCCAGTCTAAAGAATCGACTCATAGGAATAAAATAGAAATCCCCGCCACGACCAGGCCTCAACTATTTTTGATAAGCGACTCTATTGTGGTCACTGCCCGGCAGAGTGACAATCAGTCTGCCTATGTAAATGACCAGTCATCTCCATGACCCCATGGTCTTGAACTAACCATCGATCAACTTACAATCTTGTCACTCCGAGTCGTCACCTCATTAAGTGACAAGGGGCAAAAATACTATGTTCAAATGTTCACTTGAATAGGGTTCAAGATTGTCTCGCAATCCATTCGAATGAACAAAGTATAAGTTTTAGTCAAACTAAATAAAAGAGTTCATATTGAAACTCGAACAATGAATGCTATTATCAGAAATGTAAAAATTGCTACAATATCCAATTATTACATCTTAGATAACTTGAAAAAAATCTGGGACTTTTCTCAATCCCATTGCAACAACATGACCATCATGTTTAGCTTTTGAAAGAGACTTGGTTAAAGGATCAGCGATGTTCTCGTCTGTCCCAACCTTACATATATCGATTTCCTTCCTTTCCTCGAGATCTCTTATCACGTGGTATTTCCTAAGTATATGTCTAGACTTATTGCTAGACTTGGGCTCTTTTGCTTGAAAAATGGCCCCGCTGTTATCACAATATATGGTGATAGGATCTTTGACGGAGTGGACTACTCCTAGTCCTTCCAAAAACTGACGAATCCAAACAGCTTCCTTTGCAGCTTTCGAAGCCGCTATGTACTCAGCTTCTGTTGTAGAATCCGCGGTGACACTTTGCTTGAAGCTCTTCCAACTAATGGCTCCTCCATTCAACATATAAACATAGCGGGATTGGGATTTCAAATCATCCCGATCGGATTGGAAACTGGCATCTGTGTAACCTCTTACACGTAATTCAGTATCCCCTCCAAACACTAAGAACGAATCCTTAGTCCCTCGCAAGTACTTAAGGATGTTCTTTACGGCTGTCCAGTGACTTTCACCTGGATTAGCTTGATAACGACTCATCATTCTCAAAGCATACGAAACATCAGGACGAGTGCACGTCATGGCATACATGATTGATCCAACAGCGGAAGCATATGGGATCAACTTCATGCGTTCAATCTCTTCGGGTGTGGTAGGACACTGTGACTTGCACATTATGGTACCTTGACTCATGAGAAGAAAGCCTCTCTTAGAGTCTTTCATTTTGAATCTATCAAGAATCTTATCTATATAAGCTTCTTGACTTAATACCAACATCCTTTTGGACCTATCTCTATGGATCCGAATACCCAAAATGCATTGTGCATTTCCCAAATCTTTCATTTGGAAGTGTTTTCCTAACCACTCCTTCACGGAAGCAAGCATCGGAACGTCATTCCCGATAAGAAGTATGTCATCCACATACAAGACAAGAAAGGTTACCTTACTCCCACTAAACTTCATGTACAAACAAGGTTCCTCGACACTTCGAACAAAACCATACTGTTTGATAACATGATCAAAGCGATGATTCCAACTTCTGGACGCTTGCTTAAGACCATAAATGGATCTCTTAAGCTTGCATACCTTCCTAGGATTAGATGTATCTACAAAACCTTCTGGTTGTGTCATATACACTTCCTCTTCTAGAATCCCATTCAAGAAGGCGGTTTTGACATCCATTTGCCAAATCTCATAATCATGAAATGCGGCAATCGCTAGGATAATCCTTATGGAGCGAAGCATTGCGACTGGAGCAAAGGTTTCGTCATAGTGAAGACCATGAACTTGAGTAAAACCTTTTGCCACAAATCTGGCTTTGTAAACATCTTTATGTCCATCTATGCCATTCTTGATCTTATAGATCCACTTACACTGAAGAGGTCTCACCTTTTCAGGTAAATCAACCAAATCCCACACTTGGTTTTCGTGCATAGAGTCCATTTCGGATCGCATGGCTTCAAGCCATTGCATGGAATCACGACTAGACATGGCCGCCTTGTAGGTTGTAGGTTCGTCACTTTCGCAAAGTAACATATCTAACACATCTTCCTCGACAATACCAAGGTATCGATCAGGAGGATGACTAATCCTCGTGGATTTCCTAGGTTCAAAGGGAACATCAACCGTGTCCAAGGAGGAGGGAACGCTTTCCTCCACTTCATTTTCGGTTTGTGGCTCTTGGACTTCATCAAGTTCAAATTTTCTCCCACTCTGTCTTCTAGAAATGAAGTCATTTTCTAGAAAGACAGCGTCACGTGCCACAAACACTTTGTTTACGTGACGATTGTAGAAGTAATAACCTTGTGTTTCCTTTGGATACCCTACAAACAGACATTTGTCGGATCTTGGTGCGAGTTTGTTGTCAGACTTGTTCTGAACATATGCCTCACAACCCCATATTCTCATAAACGACAAATAAGGAACCCTTCCCTTCCATATCTCATATGGTTTTTTATTGGCTGCTTTAGTCGGGCTTCGATTTAGTGAAAATATTGCGGACAAAATAGCAAAACCCCAAAAAGAATCAGGAAGCTCAGTGAGACTCATCATGGACCGAACCATATCTAATAAAGTTCGGTTTCTCCTTTTGGCCACACCATTCAACCGTGGTGTGCCAGGAGGAGTCCATTGTGATACTATGCCACAATCTTTTAGGTGTGAATCAAATTCATTATCTAGGTATTCACCACCACGATCGGATCGTAGTACTTTAATCTTTTTATCCAATTGGTTCTCTACTTCACTTTGAAACTCTTTGAACTTTTCAAAAGCATCGCTCTTGTGCCTCATTAAGTAGACATACACATATCTACTTAAGTCGTCGGTAAAAGTGATGAAGTAGTTGTAACCACCCCTAGCGGTGATAGTCATTGGGCCACACACATCGGTATGTATAAGGCCCAATACCTCACTTGCTCGTGTTCCTTTACTTGAGAAAGGAGCACGAGTCATCTTCCCTAATAAGCAAGACTCGCATATACCATAAGATTCGTAATCAAATGGTTTGAGAAGTTTCGTTGAAACAAGCCTCTTTATGCGTCGTTCGTTTATGTGTCCTAAACGACAATGCCAAAGGTAGGATTGATTAGGTTCACCCGTTTTGAGCTTCTTGTTTTCTACATGATATACATCATTAACATTATCTAGAACATAAATACCTCCGATAGACGTAGCTTTACCATAAACCATGTCATTAAATGAAAAAGTACAACAATTGTCCTTAATCACAAAGGAAAAACCTTCCATATCAAGTACGAAAATGGAGGTAATGTTCTTAGTTAAAGTTGGTACGAAATAACAATTATTCAAATACAACAAAAAACCACTAGCTAGAGTGAGTACGTAAGTGCCTACGGATATAGCGGCTACTCTAGCTCCATTTCCCATGCGTAGGTCCACATCACCCTTGGCTAGTGCTCGCACGTCCCTCAGCCCCTGTAAATGATTACAAAGATGAGAACCACATCCGGTATCTAATACCCAAGTGAAAGTGCAAGTATAGTTAATGTCTATCATATAGAAAGAAGTGAGGACAATACCTGACGGAGTCTCACTCTCGTCTTTCTTGTTCTTCAAATCCTGCAAATATTTGGGACAATTGCGCTTCCAATGTCCCTTGCCATTACAATAATAGCAATCGGCGTCGGCATGTTTGTTAACCTTAGCCTTAGGTTTGCTATTCACAATAGCTTTCCCTTTGTTCTTGTCTTTTCCTTGTCTCTTGAATTGGGTCTTACCCTTGTTTTTACCCTTTTGAACCCCAAGGTTGAGATTCTTCATTTTCATGGAGAGCATGTCTCTCTTCTCACTCCCACTAGCCTCCATGTCCCTCTACGCTTGGTTGAGGAGTGCATGAAGCTCTTGGAAACTCTTGTCCATGCCATGCATATTATAGTTCACCCTAATTTGGGAGAACTTGGAGGGGAGTGAGTGAAGAATGCGACCTATCGCAAGCTTCTTGGGAATGCTACACCCTAGACGCTCTAGAGTGTCAGTATGCTCAATCATCTTGAGCACATGGGGGCCAACTTTTTGACCCTTTTCTAGCTTACCCTCAAAGAATTTCATCATAGTCTCATATTGGCGGATGTCGGGTGATTGAGAAAAAGTCGTCGTAACCCTTGAGAATATCTCATATGCATTAAGGGTAATGTATTGAAGCTTGAGTTTTGGAGACATTGACCATATCAAGACATTCTTGATATCGTTAGATATCTTCAAAAACTCCTCATAGGCGGTCCTTTGTGCCGGGGCGGCTCTAGGACCGGGTTCATTGGGTGGTGACTCGTTCAAGTAACGAAGGACGTTGTCGGACAATGCTGCACCTTTTATGGTAGACTCCCATTCGATGAAATTATTTCCATCGTCTTTCAAGATACATTTGTCCATAACGGACCTAAGCCAAGAATCCTTTCCGAGTTGAATGGTTGCATTGGTAGCCATAGCAAATTATAAACACTACAATAAAGTTTAGGAAATATTAACATTCATTGTTATATAATTTACTTGTAAAAGAATTTTAA
The DNA here is from genome assembly GCA_958450325.1 of Agrostemma githago. Classification (NCBI taxonomy): domain Eukaryota; kingdom Viridiplantae; phylum Streptophyta; class Magnoliopsida; order Caryophyllales; family Caryophyllaceae; genus Agrostemma; species Agrostemma githago. The sequence continues at coordinate 24,300,646 of OY288257.1, forward strand.
CAAGGCACTCATATAATGACCCCTCACGAAATTATATAAGTGATTCCGAGACCCGCATTTAGATGAGAACTAACAAGATTCGGTTTTGCTCGAGCATTAGTGGAATTGAAGGTGGGACAAAAATACCCGGACCAAGTTAAATTCCTTGATGAGGAGGGTAAGAAGATCACTTTAAAGGTGGAATATGAATGGAAACCAAGTATATGCTCCAAATGTAAAGGGATTGGTCACGAAACAGCTGTCTGCAGAGCAAGCATTGGCAAAAAGAACACTCCGCCTGTTCGGAAAGTTTGGAAGCCTACTATGAAACCAAAAGTTATTAGGGAGGCTGAAAATCCGCCTCTAATTCATTCTTGAATGGAACCTGGTAGCCCTGAAAGAACATTCAAAGCAGCAGTAGCAGGAGAGAGTAGTAGCACTAATAGTGCTGAAAATGGTAACTGTACACCCATAATTTCTTCTCATGATTAGAATAGGCTTCTGGAATGTTAGAGGAATGAATAATGTTAATAAGCAAAAGGAAATAAAGGATTTCTTAAATAGACAGAAAGTTGATTTGTTTGGCCTTTTAGAAACGAAAATAAATAACTCCAATGCTCCTAACAGTTTGATGAATTAGTTAGATGATTGGAGTGTGTAGACACCCACATTTTGACCGCCAGGTGTCTATAGTAGGTCCCGCCAAAGACCCGATGATGATAGGACGCAAACATGCTTTAATGGGCTCGGATATGGGCTCGAAATCATGGACATTTGGTTTAGGCTTATTAGGGAGTACAAATCTCACAGAACGGACCTCAAATCCAGGCCCAGTGGGTCGTTTCGAGTCAAATGAGACTAATTTGGGTCGATTCTGGCATCGGGGGTAAAACCGTCTTTTAGCGACCGAGTCAAACCCGGTCAAAGATATTTTTTTCCCGAGTCACACGAGCTGACCGTGACACTACACGGCTGATTCGGACTCAAACACCAAAAAAATCAGCTTCGAATAATATTAAACAAATCCGTTTAAGGATAGAATTCGATCTCAAATAGGAATTCTATCCGGAAACCGAATCAGACATCGACCGAGCATCGAAATACTCGGCCAAGATACCCCAGGACAGCCGAAATACCTCCCCACCAGCCGAGACTTTTGGCTTCTTCACCAAGAAACGAGAAGTTTATTCCCTTACGAACTCTCGTATTTCCTATCCAAACCGGTGTTTCTTGTCACACAAACAAGACCACCTCGATTCCTATAAATAGGACCTTATATCCGACACAAAAAACACAGCTTTGATACACAATATTTCAGCAACTCATACACGATTATTATAGCAAAAACAATCTCGAAATCCACATCCGAAGGAATACCGAAATAGTGTCCAAAAACCGACGAATCCGTCCCGTCACCCGGCCGAACCCACGCCTCACACACACACAAAAACGCTCCAAAAGCCGACACCTTAACTCACCCGCATCATCTCGACGCTCCCGTGCCTAAGCCACTGTCTGACGAGCCTTATACCGAGAACGCAAAGCATGTAGGTTGAGGGTGTAAATCAAACCCGATTCTTCTTCCTTTCTCTCTCTTTCTCGCGTTTTTTCTTCTTTTTTTTAGTTAGTTTTCGTCGGTCGTTTCATATTTTAATATGGGTCGTTCATCGCATATATTTTTCTACTATCGATATTATCAAAAAACTATTTTCATATTAACAAACATTCTTAAGATGCAATATCAACTCTATAGTTGAAGGTTGTAACAAAAGGAATTAAATCAAAACTCGACGATACAAAGTCGTTACATCTTTTTCTCCTTTTTTTTTTGTTCAAACTTTTATTTTTATTTTTTCTTTTTTTTACAAAACTTTTTTTAATTCATTCCGAATACTCGATATCGATTTCATAATCGAATATCGGGTACGACGAATATCGAAAACATAGATCGAATACAAATTAATTCATATTTTGTACGCGATTTATCAAAATTAGCAATTTCGAACAAAAAAATATAAAATCGGACAAACCCACACGCGAGTCGCGCCATGCCCAGGCGACTCGCTCACGGGCCTGAAACCTGAGTCGTTTTTTAGCTTTTTTTCGTTCGTTTTATTTTATTTATTCTACGAAACGATTTCAAAATTTACATCTTTTCTAAAACTATTTCGAATATTTGATATTGATTTCGTAATCAACTATTAAATATAACGAATATCGAAAATATTAGATCGAGTGCGAATTATGCAATATTTGTACGCGGTTTAATAAAAACGTCGAGTCTTCGAAAATCGTCTCAAAAACCAAACCGACACGCGACTCGCCGGCATCCCGGGCGAGCCGCGCGGCCGGCTGTCTCGACGCCCCCTTTTTCTCGTTTTTTTTATTATTTTTCGAACTTTGTTTTTTTATACAAAACATCGTTTTTAACAATATTTTCCAGATTTCGATTAATTTTTTTTTTTCGATCTCGTATACTTATTTGCTATATTATTTTCACAAACCGTTACTAACTCGTTTTTCTCGTGTTTGTAGCTTTTTATTTATTTTTATCGTCTTATTAAACTAAAACGAACTCACATGCTAAAATAACTTTGACGTTATTAGTTTAATATGCATTGAACGACTTAGCAACCCATTTATTTATTTTTCTCACATGCTTAGAAAAATAATGTTTGCATATCATTCAACCGTCGAACTAACTCGTGTACACAAAAAATGAACGATATCTTAGTAAAGGCCGCTAAGTGCGGGCGGGGTTGGGTGTTCTTAGTGAACTTCCCAACACGTACCCTCACCCCTTACTCAGAACCGTGGTTTCCGGATGTCCGAAACCATTGGCAACGAGAGTCATTCAATATACGATTAACCGCCCAGTCGTCATCGGTATCGATATGCAAAGGGACGAGCCCAATAAACTCTGACATCGGAAATGGGCCGTATTTTGTATACGGCCCACTACGACATAGAGTGGGCTCGAACGGTTCCGAATGACCACAAAATTCGGTGGCGACTCCTACTTCGATTTAAATTTCAATTTGACCATCTCATATGGAGTTTCATTCGCCTCCCCAAACCCGCGCGTGGCCGCGTCGGGGTGGACCTATGTCATGTCCATAATTTGGCGACTCCGCTGGAGATTAACTAATGAGTCACTTACCATCGGCATCCCTAGGGTGAGACTCGAAAGAAATCGTTCGAATAGTAATGTACACGTTTTAGTTCAATGGGCCATGCATAACCCAATCTTTCCCGGGCCGGTTACTTGTGACCGACGTCCCAATATACCACGGTGCGTTCCTACTTGGACCCACTAAAGACATCGATGGTGGAACTCGTTTAGGTTTTGCGGCATGTCCTAAGACCCACTCGGCTTAGGGAGTCCGTCCTCAGTACAAGAAAGCCATCGTTGTTGGTATAGACTCTATTAGACCGACCGAGACTTAGACTAAGAGCATACATGGCGTCGTTATACTGTTTCTGTGACTACATGCTACTTGGTCCGAGTCTCATCCTTTTTCTAAAAAAAAATCCGTGTTTTCAAAAAAAAAATTGCATCTTTTTTCGAAAACTATCCATTTTTCAAACCCGGAAAGCTGCCGAATTGAGGACTTATGATTTGGACTCAAAATAGCTTATTTTTTTAGCCGGTATGTTGTCCAATTATTTTTTCGATAATTTGAAATTCTCGGCCCGATAAACCGTTTTTTTTTTCGATTTTCAAAAAAAATCGGGGCTTCCAATCCGACTTTGCTCGGTTTTCAAAATTCAAATCCTCTTTTCAAACCTTCTTCTTCTTAGGACTTCCCGTATTTAGCAGTGTCGGGTCTTGTCGTAAGTAGCAAGATTCTATAGCGTCGAAACTCCGTCGATCTTACATCACGGGTTTCCACCCCATCCCAAGTCCGCCTTACTAGTCAAGGCACGGCCCACCTACGTAGGACAAACTCCTACAAAGGGAAGCCCACTTACACAATCAAGTCCAAAGTCTGGGGATTAGCTCACACGTAGGCCTTTCTTCGAACGGGACTAGGCCCACTATGCCGAAATCCTAAAGAAAGCCCACCGTCCATGAGTCACCCGTCTAGGAGTCGGTTTTTAGTCCGTTTCCAAGTCTAGTCATTTTCTCGGGATGCACCTTTCTATCTGGGTCCGATTCTTATTACACGGTGTTCTTACAGACAGGCCACCTCACACCCGAACCATGACTGAGGACGCTATTGATGAACTGAATACTTCGTTGGCCAAGATCCAAGAGCAACTTGACCGAATTAGGGGTGATCAGATCGCCATTGTTACCCGGGTTAGCGCCATCGAACAGGACAGGCCCAAGGACGAAGATGAAGCTCATGGGCCATTAGCCGAATTGACTAGCGCAGTCCTCAAACTGCAAGAGCAGGTCCATTTGTCGACCCACAACTCGATCCATACGGAGAATGCTCGAAGTTACTCTCCCTTGACCGACCAATTGCCTGCCAATCTCAATTTGACAGGCCTCCCGATGTTCGACGGAACAGAAGACCCGGTATTACATATTCGGGCCTTCAAAGAGTTTATGGCCCTAAAAGGAGTCAAGTCAGACATGTTCAAGCATCTGTTTGCCTCCTCGCTAGAGAAGCACCCGAGAGTCTGGTTCTATAGGCTCGATTCCAAGAAATACAAGTCTTGGGACGACGTAGCAACGGAATTCGCCCGGAACTACGCCGACAATACGGAGATCCAAACCACCATGCGCACCCTGGAAGTAATGGCCCAGGAGCCAAAGGAAGGGTTTACGAAGTACCTTCAACGCTGGAGGGCTGAAAGTGTCAAACTGGTCGATAAGCCCAGTGAAAAAGTCCTAGTTGAAGCCTTTGTCAAGAATCTCCTGCCCGCCTACCGGATCCATCTCCGGTACGCTATCATACCTAGCTTTGCGGTCCTAACCGAAATGGGAACGAGAATCGAGGATGATCTAAGGATGGAAATCCTCACTAAGGCCTCCACCAAAGGATACCAAGGGGCCAGCTCATCAACAAGCAAGCCCGCATCCGCCACTGCCACTCGTAGCATTTTTGACGAGGTAAATCTACTTGATAACCCGTCCAAGAAGAATACGCCACCCCGAGTATTCACCGACATAGGTACCACCTATGCGAATGCCTTACAAAGGCTTTCATCAAAAGGCCTCATCGCCCCGATAGGCCCAACACCTGATCCTCCAGTTGAGCGTCGCTCCAAATTCTACGATGCCCAAGCCTACTGCAAATACCATCAGGGTAAGGGACACGATACCGAGAAATGCTGGAAACTGAAGCATCTTATCCAGGATCTCATTGAAGGCGGGAAAATCCCTTTACCCGGAGGCAAGCCCAACAATAAGGACAACCTGTTGGCCACTCACGCTATCTTCCCCGGAGAGGTTATAGACTGCTCACACCTCATTTCCCCGTTTACCCCACAAATCAACGGGATCTGGTGTGACGATGAAGACGACGTCTATCTCACTAAGGGAGAAGCAGTCCCTATCACATCCGAGGAGATCCAGAAGGTTAAGTCCAAAGCCTTAACCAGCAGTCAGGCCCTCATCATCACTGAACCATCACCCAAAACGGAGGTTGTCCCGGAAGAGCCGCCAACTACTGAAAAGGCTCTGGTAAAGCAGCTGAGCAAGACTCGAGTTGACCTCTCTATATGGAAGCTCCTAGTTAGCTCTCAGGAACATCGAGAGGCACTCACTAAGGCCCTCGATCAAGTCAAGATCGACTCTATGGCTACTCCAGCTGAAATGGTAGCCACGGTTCTGCCCCACCTAAAGGGGAAAGCAAAAGAAGAAGGCCCGCTCATCACCTTCTCCAATGCTGATCTGCCATCATTTGGGCCAGCCCACAACATGGCTCTCTACATCACGGTAATCTGCCGTGGAAAATATCTGCCCATGACCCTCATTGACGACGGGTCCGCAGTCAACGTCCTTCCCTTAAGGACCGCCAAAGCCCTTGGTATCACCGAGGCCGACTACATTCCTACAACCCAAACTATTCAGGCTTTCGACGGGAGTCCAAAGTCCGTAGCCGGGGTCGTAAAACTCACTATCATAACAAGCCCAATAGAGAAAGAGCTGGAATTTCAAGTGATTGACGTGACCTCTTCCTTTAACCTTCTTCTAGGAAGACCCTGGATCCACTCGACCAGGGCTGTGTCCTCTACTCTGCATCGGAAAATCAAGCTACCTTTGCAAGATACCGTCATCACTCTAGAAGCCACACCTATGACTGTGGCCAACTGCAACACCTCGGGCCGCACCGATCTTTGGGGGTTCGACTTCATAGGGGCCATCGAAGAAGAATACCTTTTTCGACCCTACTTTACTGTTAGCATGGACCAGATGTTACAAAATCTGGGCTTCCTACCAGGGGTCACATCAAGGCCCGATCTCCCTGCAGGAAAAATCCTTGAAGTCCTTGACAATGGGAGAGTTCAAACAGGTCTGGGCTACACCCTGACCCCGGAAAATATGGGCAAAACCGAAACCGGTAAAGTCATTTTCGTCACGCCGGTGTTCGAGTCCGTCCAAACGGGTCTATATCGGCCCCCAACCACACGCCCTGGGACCCACTTGGCCCAGGTCTGCAACTACATACCCGACGACATCTTCGCCCTCGTCCAGTCCGAAGATGCTAAGAATGCTGAGCCCGCACTGGGGCTACTTTTTGGGGAGGAGCTCGCGACCCCGACACCGTAGGGGGAGCTGGTTAGCCTCATTCTCCCCAGCCACACCTTCGATCCATCCAAGCTGATCTCGGATGTCAGATCCGGGACAGGTAAGAGAGCCTGGAGAAAGACTGTCAAGTGGACTGACAGTCAAGGAAGGACTTTCAAGCTGATCACAGGGGAAGGAAAAATGCCAGAATCTGAGTCTGAGTCAGAGTCAGAGTCCGAGTCTGAGTCTGAGATCGAGTCTAGTAAGTCCGGTGCTAGGGTCAGTCCTGTAACGCCCCCTCTCCCTTTAGCTTTTCCTGGTGCTTCGGGGTCTGTCCCGGGCACCCTACCTATCCCGCCACTGACTAGCGATCAGATGGCAGCTCTTTTCGAGCTTTTCTCTCAATTCATGAATAATAACAACCGTTCTGCTTACGACTTGTCTCATTTTCAAAAAATCCTAAATTTTCAAAATATTCTATGCAATGACATTGAGAAACCCGACGAACAGGTGACCTTACCTCCACATCTGATCGAGCAACTAGAGCAGAGGGAATCCCGCAATCCGGTAATCGAAGAAACCGAATCCATCAACGTGGGAACAACCTTAGAGCCTCAGATGCTTAAGATAGGGTTATCTCTTGATCCCAGGGAGAAACAACAATTCATCGATCTCCTTCAAGAGTTCAAAGACGTCTTCGCATGGTCCTACAAGGACATGCCGGGGATAGACCGCGAAATAGCCGAGCACCATATACCGATCAAGGAAGGGTTCAAACCGGTTAAGCAGAAACTCCGACGCATGAGGCCCGAATGGTCCCTCAAAGTCAAGGAGGAAGTCGACAAACAATTCAAAGCTGGGTTCATACGAGTCTCCGATTATCCAGATTGGGTTGCGAACATCGTACCGGTCCCTAAAAAAGACGGTAAAGTGCGTGCCTGCGTGGACTTTCGGGATCTTAACAAGGCGAGCCCGAAAGACGATTTCCCGTTACCACACATCGATATACTAGTGGATAATACAGCTGATCATGCCCTTCTATCATTCATGGACGGGTATGCCGGGTACAATCAAATAAAAATGGCAGAGGAAGATATGGATAAGACTACCTTCATTACACCTTGGGGTAGTTATTGCTATACCGTCATGCCATTTGGTCTCATTAATGCCGGGGCCACCTATCAACGAACCGCCACGACTTTATTACATGACATGATGCATAAAGAAGTGGAAGTTTACGTGGACGATATGATCGTCAAATCCAGGCACAGGGATGATCACATCACCGCCCTGAGAAGATTTTTCACCCGATTACGCAAATACAACATGAGACTAAACCCTCAGAAATGCAGTTTCGGGGTAACCTCTGGCAAATTACTGGGTCACATCGTCAGCCAACGCGGTATCGAAGTCAATCCAGCTAAGATCAAGGCCATCACCGAGATGCAGCCTCCTAAGACCGAAAAGGAGATAAGAGGTTTTCTCGGAAAGGTCCAATACATCAGCAGGTTCATTTCAAAACTAACCATGGTGTGTGAACCGATCTTCAAGAAGCTGAAAATAGGGGAACGGTTACTATGGGACGACAAGTGTCAAACAGCCTTTGACAGAATCAAGGAAATCTTGTCTTCACCGCCGGTCCTGATGCCACCTCAACACGTCTACCTTTGTCGTTGTACCTAACCACGACAGACACTACAACAAATCATCACTTGCGCCACGGAAATTTTGTTGCCACGGCCACTTGCGCCACGGAAAATTTACCGTGGAAAATAGTCTAGCCACGGGAATTTGACACTTGCGCCACGAAAAAAAACGTGGCTAGCCCCTAGCCACGTTTATTTTCGTGGCGCAAGTGTCAAATTCCCGTGGCTAGACTATTTGCCACGGTAAATTTTCCGTGGCGCAAGTGGCCGTGGCAATAAAATTTCCGTGGTGCAAATGATGATTTTTTGTAGTGAGAGACGGCCATGGGGGCTATGTTAGCTCAAACAGTCAACTCCGAAGAACGAGCAATATACTACATCAGCAAAAAGTTTTTAGAGTACGAGTGTAAGTACACCATGCTCGAAAAGACGTGTTTAGCACTGGTCTGGGCCACTAAAAAGCTCCGACATTACATGCTCATCTATGAGATACAGATATTGTCGAGGATGGATCCGATCAAATATCTTTTCGAAAAGCCCATTCTCAACGGCAGAATATCAAGATGGACCCTGATGTTGGCGGAATTCGATCTAAAGTTCGTACCATTGAAAGCCATCAAGGGCCGAGTAGTAGCCGAATTTCTCGCTGACAGTCCCGTAACCGAAGAAGGGCACACCGACACTTGGTCCTTCCCAGATGAAGATATTTTCCATACTGACACCGAGACATGGGATTTATACTTAGATGGGGCATCCAACTTCTGAGGATTTGGGGTCGGAATCCTCCTAATCTCGCCAAGAGGGGAACATACTCCCGTATCTATCAAATTGGACTTTGACGTCACCAATAACGCCACTGAGTATGAAGCATGTATCCACGGGCTACAAGCCGCCGTCGATTTAGGGGTCACAAACCTCCGAGTACACGGCGACTCATCACTGGTCATTAACCAAGCACTCCAAAAATGGAAAACCCGAAATGCCAATCTCATGGCCTACCAGGCACGAGTAAGGGATCTCGAGAAACAATTCCAAAGGGTAGAATACATATACCTACCTCGAGAAGAAAATCAGTTCGCAGACGCACTTTCAAAACTGGCGTCCTTACTAAACATTCCCGATCATATGGCCAACATGCCGATTTGCGTCGAAAGACGATCCGAGCCAGCATATATCCATGACATCGAGGATATCGAGATACCCGATCCCGAGCCATGGTATAAAATGATCCAGACGTATTTGAAAACTGGGGAGTATCCACCCGGGGCCGATAATCGAGCCAAAAAGGCCTTGCGTAGGCTAGCAACCCAGTTCGTCCGTACCGACGACAGGCAACTTTACAAAAAGACACCACAGGGGCTCTTCTTTTATGTGTCGACAAGGGTAATGCTGAAAAGGTCATGGACGAAATACATGACGGCGAGTGTGGTCCTCACATGAATGCCCAGATGCTAGTACGGAAGATCATGAGACTCGGATATTACTGGAACAGCAGGGAAACCGATTGCCAGCTATATGTCAGACATTGCCATAATTGTTAGATTTTCGCTAATGTACAGCACATGCCACCATCCCTGCTGTATACCATGACATCACCCTGGTCATTTTCGATGTGGGGAATCGATATAATCGGAAAGATAAACCCCTCGGGAACCGGAGGACACTGTTTCATTTTGGTAGCAATCGACTATTTCACCAAATGGGTCGAAGCGGAATCCTACCGTATTCTCAACGCCAGCCACGTTGCCAAATTTATCCAAAACAAGATAATATGCCGATATGGGATCCCTCATGAATTCATCAGTGTCCACGGGACCCACTTTCAGGCCGAGACGACAGCTTTGTTAGCCAAATACAAGATCCAAAGACATACGTCTTCACCCTACCGACCCCAAACCAATGGAGCGGTAGAAGCAGCTAACAAAACCATTGTCACCATACTCAAAAAGATGGTTGACAATTATCGGGACTGGCCCGATAAAATACCATTTGCCCTTTGGGGATATCGAACCTCGATTCGTACTGCGACCGGGGCAACACCGTATTATCTTACATACGGGATGGAAGCGGTCCAACCCGTCGAGCTAGAGGTACCGTCACTGAGAATCCTACTCGAAAGTCAAGTACCGGAAGTAGATTGGGTTCGAGCACGATATGACTCGTTAGTACTTCTAGACGAACGACGATCTCGCGCCCTCAATAACATACAGATCTACCAGAAAAGAATCCAACGGGCTTTCAACAAAAGGGTAAGGCCCAGGAACATCAAAGAGGGAGATCTGGTTCTCAAATCCGTACGAGCTTTATTACCAGTAGATCCAAGGGGAAAATTCAAACCTAACTGGGCCGGACCTTATTTGGTAAAGAAGATTCTATCGGGCGGAGCGGTAATGCTAACAGATCTGGACGGGAATGAGTTTGTCAACCCAACTAACCTGGACCAGCTAAAACGTTATTACCCTTAAACCCGTTTCTCTCAATGTCATTTGCAAGAGTTTATTAAATACATCTTTTCAAAATAAACTTTTAAAGACAAGTCAAAAGCTAGAATCACTTATTTTACTGTGATAAACATCTTGAACTAATAGTCTTGATGTATTTCGAAAATTGCAATTTAAAGTCAGAACTACGTTTGGTTTGATTCCGCTATTTGTGGATACGTAGGCAGCGCCTCAAAAGGGCACAAACACTGCAATCGAAAAAAACAGGAACGGTTTCTAATAAACTTCCTTTATTTATTTCAAAAAATTCGATTACAAAAAAATCCAAAAAAAAACAACACACAAATAGTACTAATATTAAATAATAAAAAATCCAAGGCATTTTTCCCTTTCCCTTGTCCTTAGTCTCTTTTTCGGCCCACCGACGTCGACGTGGAGGTGAACGCTCCCGAATCACCAAGGGAATCTCCTTAACCCGGGCTCGTTTCTTCGAACTTGATTCCCCGGTCACCTCGGTTGGTCCTAGCCGGACCCGTGCCCTCTCGGGTAGCCGTTCCCGTGGCCCAAGCCTTTCTCGGACCGCTAGCTTAGGTCCGAGCCTTCTCTCTAAGTCACTAGCACCGGTCTCTTTAGCTCGAGTCTTAGTCTTTGACTTAGAACCTGACTCCGGCCCGACAAAGGTAGTTGGAGTTTCTTCTTCGAAGAACCATCTATTATCCTTCACCGATTCTCTACGGGCTAAGTCAAAAGCCTCATCGGTCTTTAAAGCTTCACGGGCTTCTTTAGATTCTTCAGAAGCCCATTTAAGATATGATTCAGAAACCCAAGCGGTCTGACAAGGGCGAGGTATAGTCCACATGACCCGGGTAAACCAGCGTTGTAACCACGTGTCACACATAGCGTCCGTCAATTGGACCGAAACGCTAATAATTGCTTCAGTTTCGGGAATCTGCTGAAATGAACCAAACTGCCTTAGAAGACGATCTGGGTAAATATGGACGGTCCAGTCCAAGGACAAAATCACCAGGTAACGGGCTTTATCTCTTTTAGCTAGGCCCGTCATCTTCGAGAGGAACCACCAGATCACGTTCCACCTAATCAAGGGTCCGCCATGGAATTTTAACTCTTCATCCCAATACTTCCGATTTATGTGATGATTGGAGCTGATTCGTTGAGACCGTGAGCCTATCTGACAGCTTCGATATCTGGATATGCTCGTCGGGGGCTCTATAATTGACAGGCGCTCGGATAACCAAATCTGCAAAAATTTTCGAAAAATCAAAAAAAAATCCGAAATTTTTTTTTTTTCGAAAAATTAAAAAATTTCGTAAATTCAAAAAAAAAATCAAATCAAAAATCGGAAGTTCGAAAAAAAAAATTCTTCGGAAATCAAATTTTTTTTTTCGGAAATTAAAAAAAAAAAATCGGAAAATTTTCGAAAAAAAGGGGAAAAAAAAGGTCAAATACCTGCAGAAGACGAATGCCGCCCGCTAATTGCCGATCTGGATCAAGTCTCCTCGCATCAAGGCCCATGATGATCTCCCCAGTTATCAGCCAGGCTGGGCTGTAACCTGCCTCCATTTGATCCACTATGCTGATTAGCCTAATTTCACCCAAACATGAGTCAGCATCCATCCGACCTTCGAAAGCGTATCGATGCAGCATACAGAAGGCAAAAGCCCTACGCCTATGGATAGAAGAAATCCTGGGACCATTGGGATCCATAAATTTATCAGCCATGTCAAACAGGGAAACGGAATTTCCCTTCACCATACGGGAAGTCTCAGCATGAGACAACCCAAGAAAGTCCCTCAGCCTCCTCCTTGGATCAGGGTAAAAAGGAGGAATAGCAGGATGAGCATTGGGGCACCAACCCCCTACAGCAGCAATCTCTTCGGGAAGGGGACATATTTCTCCCCGGGGAAAGGCGAAAACATGATGGGTAGTATCCCAAAAGGTCAAGCAAGCATCCGGGAAATGGGTATCCATCTTAAGTCGCTGAAGCGGGAACAAAGCTACAATTCTCATCTGAGTTAGCTGGACCTTATCTCCATCTCGAAAATCTTGGGCCCACGCGTGAAGCATCGCGGTCAGATGTTCGATACCCCTGGCAGAAAGTTTTCTTTTATCTAAAAAGTCTAAAGGGATTTTTTAAGATGAGAAGGAAATATTTCAGGTTGGAATATGAGAAAATTAAGGGCAAGAACTCTCTATTTATAATAGAGAAATCTCCTCTCCTAGTCACCCATGGAATAGGGATTTTTGCGATATTCCCTACTTTACCTAGGCATACAGGCCCAACCAGGAGATTTTAGAAATCCGTGTCAGAATCTGATCAGGAATCAAGTCATCCCAAACATTCCTTTTCTTCCAATTTTTTTTTTTAAAAAAAAAATTTCGCCCATTTTCAAAAAAAAAATTCGGTTTTTTTTGAAAAAAAAAAATCAGCCAAAAATCATTTTTCTCCCCCAGCACGAGTCGATGTTTTATCTGTACGTTGCATGCAAAACAGACAGGTATCCCAAGACTCCTGGAGAATTCTCAAAATTCTCAGTGAAAATTCAAGCAACATTTTCGCTGAGGAATCAGATGTATCAGTAAGAGGTACATCTGCAGCTTCTAATAGAGGCTCCCGCGCAATTCAAAGATGGGACGTATCAGTAAGCGGTACACCCATAGCCTCCAAGGCAAAACTACCACGCAATTTCAAGATGAAGATTGTCTGTAAACAGACAAACCCAAGACTTTTTTAGTAGAAAGTCCCCGCGCTGTTATTGACATCTATCCAGGTATGATTTCTATCCTATGGCTGGCGAGCCCTTCACGCAAGTCTAATGGACTCTAAACGACCCGATCGGAAGTCTGCCAGCTCTTAATCCTCGATTGGCCTGGTAGCTACTCTGACTTTCGCCTTGTCCAAGCCTCAGTCAGAGTGGGGGCTCTGTAGATACCCACATTTTGACCGCCAGGTGTCTATAGTAGGTCCGGCCAAACACCCGATGATGATAGGACGCAAACATGCTTTAATGGGCTCGGATATGGGCTCGAAATCATGGACATTTGGTTTAGGCTTATTAGGGAGTACAAATCTCACAGAACGAACCTCAAATCCAGGCCCAGTGGGTCGTTTCGAGTCAAATGAGACTAATTTGGGTCGATTCCGGCACCGGGGGTAAAACTGTCTTTTAGCGACCGAGTCAAACCCGGTCAAAGATATTTTTTTCCCGAGTCACACGAGCTGGCCGTGACACTACACGGCTGATTCGGACTCAAACACCAAAAAAATCAGCTTCGAATAATATTAAACAAATCCGTTTAAGGATAGAATTCGATCTCAAATAGGAATTCTATCCGGAAACCGAATCAGACATCGACCGAGCATCGAAATACTCGGCCAAGATACCCCAGGACAGCCGAAATACCTCCCCACCAGCCGAGACTTTTGGCTTCTTCACCAAGAAACGAGAAGTTTATTCCCTTACGAACTCTCGTATTTCCTATCCAAACCGATGTTTCTTGTCACACAAACAAGACCACCTCGATTCCTATAAATAGGACCTTATATCCGACACAAAAAACACAGCTTTGATACACAATATTTCAGCAACTCATACACGATTATTATAGCAAAAACAATCTCGAAATCCACATCCGAAGGAATACCGAAATAGTGTCCAAAAACCGACGAATCCGTCCCGTCACCCGGCCGAACCCACGCCTCACACACACACAAAAACGCTCCAAAAACCGACACCTTAACTCACCCGCATCATCTCGACGCTCCCGTGCCTAAGCCACTGTCCGACGAGCCTTATACCGAGAACACAAAGCATGTAGGTTGAGGGTGTAAATCAAACCCGATTCTTCTTCCTTTCTCTCTCTTTCTCACGTTTTTTCTTCTTTTTTTAGTTAGTTTTCGTCGGTCGTTTCATATTTTAATATGGGTCGTTCATCGCATATATTTTTCTAATATCGATATTATCAAAAAACTATTTTCATATTAACAAACATTCTTAAGATGCAATATCAACTCTATAGTTGAAGGTTGTAACAAAAGGAATTAAATCAAAACTCGACGATACAAAGTCGTTACATATTTTTCTCCTTTTTTTTTTGATTTTGTTTTTTTACAAAACCTTTTTTAATTCATTCCGAATACTCGATATCGATTTCATAATCGAATATCGGGTACGACGAATATCGAAAACATAGATCGAATACAAATTAATTCATATTTTGTACGCGATTTATCAAAATTAGCAATTTCGAACAAAAAAATATAAAATCGGACAAACCCGCACGCGAGTCGCGCCACGCCCAGGCGACTCGCGCACGGGCCTGAAACCCGAGTCATTTTTTAGCTTTTTTTCGTTCGTTTTAATTTATTTATTCTACGAAACGATTTCAAAATTTACATCTTTTCTAAAACTATTTCGAATATTTGATATTGATTTCGTAATCAACTATTAAATATAACGAATATCGAAAATATTAGATCGAGTACGAATTATGCAATATTTGTACGCGGTTTAATAAAAACGTCGAGTCTTCGAAAATCGTCTCAAAAACCAAACCGACACGCGACTCGCCGGCATCCCGGGCGAGCCGCGCGGCCGGCTGTCTCGACGCCCCCTTTTTCTCGTTTTTTTTATTATTTTTCGAACTTTGTTTTTTATACAAAACATCGTTTTTAACAATATTTTCCAGATTTCGATTAATTTTTTTTTTTTCGATCTCGTATACTTATTTGCTATATTATTTTCACAAACTGTTACTAACTCGTTTTTCTCGTGTTTGTAGCTTTTTATTTATTTTTATCGTCTTATTAAACTAAAACGAACTCACATGCTAAAATAACTTTGACGTTATTAGTTTAATATGCATTGAACGACTTAGCAACCCATTTATTTATTTTTCTCACATGCTTAGGAAAATAATGTTTGCATATCATTCAACCGTCGAACTAACTCGTGTACACAAAAAACAAACGATATCTTAGTAAAGGCCGCTAAGTGCGGGCGGGGTTGGGTGTTCTTAGTGAACTTCCCAACACGTACCCTCACCCCTTACTCAGAACCGTGATTTCCGGATGTCCGAAAAAATTGGCAACGAGAGTCATTCAATATACGATTAACCGCCCAGTCGGCATCGGTATCGATATGCAAAGGGACGAGCCCAATAAACTCTGACATCGGAAATGGGCCGTATTTTGTATACGGCCCACTATGACATAGAGTGGGCTCGAACGGTTCCGTATAACCCCAAAATTCGGTGGCGACTCCTACTTCGATTTAAATTTCAATTTGACCATCTCATATGGAGATTCATTCGCCTCCCCAAACCTGCGCGTGGCCGCGTCGGGGTGGACCTATGTCATGTCCACAGAGCGTCACTACGAATAACAGTTACCATAAAGGAGGTAGAATCTGGCTTCTTTGGAAACCCCAGGTATTTGATGTGAATACTTTGATCTGGGATGCGCAATTTATTCATGCTTATGTAGTCGATAAAAATACTCAGAAGTCGTTTTATATCACCATGATTTATGCCTTCAATGAAGGAGTGGACAGAAAAAGCCTTTGGTCTAATTTGAAAAAAATTGCTCAGAATATATGAGGTCCGTGGAGTATAGCAGGTGATTTCAATACAGTGATAGACAAGAATGAAAGGCTGGGTGGCCAGACCAAAGATGAGGACATGGAAGACTTTATAGAGTGTCTTGAAGCATGTGAGCTCCTTGACATAGCTGCTACGGGGAAGTACTACACTTGGACTAACAAACAGATCCCTGGGAAGAGGAAATATAGTAGGCTCGACAGATTTTTGATCAACCACGACTGGACAGTATGCTTCCCTAATCTAATTGCTCACTTCCATCATGAGGGGACTTTTGATCATTCCCCTTGTGTGGTTAGGGAAATTAAAGGGGAAAATAAAGGAGTCAGGCCGTTTAAATACTTCAATATGTGGGCCAAAACTGACTCGTTTCAGCAGAAAGTGAAAACTCATTGGGAAAACGTGATTGAGGGTGTTCCTATGTTCCAAATTGTCAAGAAACTAAAGTCTTTAAAGCCTATTCTGAAAGGCCTAAATAAGGCCTGCTTCTCCAATATTGAACAGCAGCACGAGACTACTGTTAAGGACCTGAAGCAATTACAGGTAAACCTGGCTGCTAATCCGTCTGATGCTAACGTGATTGATGCTGAAATTCTGAAGTTGCAGCAGGTTCAAAACTTACAGCAAACCAGAGAGAGTTTTCTCAAACAGAAAGCTAAAGTAGCGTGGATCAGCGAAGGAGATTCTAATACAGCGTTCTTCCATGCTTGCATTAGGCAAAGACAGAACAGCAATCGCATTGCTCAAATTCAAAATTTAGCAGGCCAGATTTGCAATAATCCGGATACAATTCAGAGTGCATTCTTGGAGTACTATCAACTTTTGCTTGGTACCTCTAAGAAAGTACAGCCGCTTCGAAGCTGCATTATATCTACTGGAAACAAATGTAATGCCGCTCATTGGGACATCTTAATGGCCCCGGTTTCAAAGGATGAGATCAGAAGAATTGTTTTCTCTATACCTCGAGACAAGACGCCTGGACCGGATGGCTATTCCTGTGGTTTCTTCCAGGACAGTTGGGACATTGTGGGTAATGATGTATTTAGAGCAGTAAGAGATTTCTTTCAAACAGGGAGACTCCTACAACAGATAAATGCTACGACCATCTCCTTAATCCCAAAAATTGAAAGACCCTCGTCAGTTACTCATTTTAGACCCATCGCCTACTGTAATACATTATACAAGATCATATCTAAAGCATTATGTAGCAGACTGGCAGCAGTTCTACCTGATCTAGTGGAAAATACTCAGGGAGGATTTGTTAAAGGCCGATCGATCATTGAACACATCCTCATTTGCCAAGACCTAGTGAAAATGTATGAGAGGAAATCTTCCTCCCCTCGATGTATGTTCAAAATCGATCTCCAAAAAGCTAATGACTCAGTAGAATGGGAGTTTATCTATCGGATGCTATATGGTCTTGACTTCCCCACTAAATTCATTGAGATGATAATGAATTGTGTTACGTCTACCTCTTTCTCTTTATCACTGAATGGAGCAACATTCGGATACTTTAAAGGAAAGCGAGGGCTAAGACAAGGCGACCCAATTTCTCCTCTTCTCTTTACTTTATGTATGGAGTACCTCTCGAGGACGCTTAATTATGCTACTGAGAAGCATGATTTCAATTATCACCCTTTATGTAAAGATTTGAAGCTTACGCATCTTATGTTTGCCGATGACCTTCTAATGTTCTGCAAGGGTGAGCCTAAATCGATTATTCTCCTGTTGAAGGCTTTTAATACCTTCTCTATGACCACTGGTTTACAGAAAAATAGTGGCAAGTCGGAGGTCTTTTTTAACGGTATGTCTGCGGACCTGCAGCAAGACATAATTTCTGTGACGGGTTTTATGAAGGGGTCTATGCCTTTTCGGTACTTAGGAGTTCCCATAAAGCCTGGCAAACTATCTAAGGAAGACTGCAAAATGATTACGGAAAGAATTGCTGCTAGAATAAGAGGTATTGGAGCTCGGAAACTTACTTATGCAGGAAGAATTACGTTGATTAATGTTGTACTTAATACTTTACATTGCTACTGGGCGTTGATATTCATTCTCCCTGCTAGTATCACAAAGAGAATCGAAGCGATATGCAGGAATTATTTATGGGCAGGTCAGTCTGATTATCGACGAGTACCATTAATTGCGTGGGATAAAATTACATGTACAAAAACTGAAGGAGGCTTAGGAATAAAGAGTGTGGGGATCTGGAATGAGGCTGCCATTGGAAAACTTGTTGATTGGGTCTATACTCAACCCGATAAGCTATGGATTAGATGGATAAATCAGGTTTATTTAAAGGGTCAGGAATGGGAGAATTATTTACCCAAAGCAGACGATAACTGGAATTGGAAAAACATATGTTAAGTAAAAGAGAAAATGAAGACAGGCTATATACATGGATGCTGGTCAGGTACTCAACCTCTTTACTCCATTAGAGATGGGTTAATTGGCTAAGACACAAAGAAAGTCCTAAAACATGGGCGCCTATTATCTGGAACCCGTGGAATATTCCCAGACACTCGATAATTGCGTGGATGGCAATGATGAATGGTATGAATACCAAAGAGAAACTAGCCAAAATTGGATACATTTCCGATGATCTTTGTTGTCTATGCAATTCAGCAACCGAGACGATAGCACATCTCTTTTTCGAATGTCAGTATAGTAGAAGTTTTATCAGAAATGTGGAAAAATGGGCTGGTCCGATTGCAGATGGAGCAGCTCTTAGCATCCAGCAGCGGAATGAAAGATGGAATCAGGTAGCTATGACTCTGGTGGGGTGTTACTATTATATATGGAACCAAAGGAACAAGGCAAGAGTTGAGTTTACTCTGAACAGACCTGAGACAATTGCTGAACAGCTCAGGAAGGAGGCTACTATTGTGAGTTATGTGAAAGAGAAAAAGCAATACAGCAGTACGTCGTTTTTGCTCTTGTAGATTCGAAATTGATTTAGCTTCTCAGTGTTGAAATTTGTTTTGTGAGCTTGCTCCTGTAATGTTCCATCTGCTTGATGCTCGAACCTTGTTTTTGTGAATATAATTTTAGAATCGCATTTTACCAAAAAAAAAAAAACATCGCATGCAATCCTTATGTAAAAATGGTAAGTCATTACTTCGACCAATTCTACCCTAGAACTCTCGGTTGACGGATTTCAACCAAATCCATCTCCTAGCCCGAAATAACTCTTATCTCGTTGAGTCCAACCCAATCTTGGCATGTGATCTTATCACCCTACTTACCCAAGGTAAAAAGGGTCCACGTTGTGGTTGCTCTAATGAACAAGGGGTTCATAGGTGCTTTAATTGGTAAGGCTAAATCTCAATTCTTACTATGCATGTGAGAGGTCTTGTCAATATTAACTTACTAATCACTTATAAGTGAACTAAGTTCGTGATTACGTAAATTGGTGAATTGACAATCGACGAATAAAATGCATGATTGGCGATTTTGGCATGAGCGAATATAAAGCAAGCATCAAACAAAATAAATCCTAGTATGGCCATCTAGCTAATCTAATTAACTAGACTATTACAAAATCGGAAACCAACTCTTTGGTCCCTGGCCTCTTCAATGGAACACCTCCAAAAGGCACCGTCTTTTGTCCACCGTCTTGGGTAATCTCCGTCATCATAATAATTAATTACAAATGATACAAATAAATACATAGCAATTCCTATTATACATTTGTATAAATAAAACTATTAATTATTACAAACGGGCGATACAAGATCGCAGTTAATTACAATCAAACTGATATTCCCTTACATTACGGGTAATACCGATTAAAAGACTAGGCCATACTAGGTACAATCTTGCAAAATAATCAATAAATGACATTCATTCATTCAACAACATTAAAATAAATAAAAATGCTGTAAAAATCATGCCAAAATCGCCCTATAATTTATCAAGTTCATCCTAGCTCGGTTTTTATGGAATGTATCGATTTTTAACCATTAACAATCATTAATGAACACTTAATTCTTAATTAAGCTCAAACTAATATTTCCAAACCAATTTGGAATTTCAAGAATTAGTCTCCACTAATTTGAAAAAAAAAAAATTAGTTTGAATTAATTTAATTTGCTAATTTAATCGGTAAATAGCAATTTTATGAAATAAATTCAAATTAAATCATAAACCACCAAAAAATAAAAATAAAAAAATTTGTACTTTCTGGAACATTTCCAGGAACTCAAAAAAAAACTTTTTCCACACAAAAATTCGAATAAATTTGGAACAAATAAATGCATGTTTATCGATTTTTATCCAATAAAAAAAAACAATAAACATCCCAAAAGGACAAAATAAATTTCAAAAATGTACAAATATGTCCTTAAACATATTATGAAATGTACAAAAAATTATCATGCCCAAACACAACATGCAACTATTTTTGGTTAACTTTTAACATCAAATAGGCATAAAAACTCGGTTTTTAAGGCATAAATGATTATAAATTAGCAAATTAATTCCAAAAATCACGAAACTCGACCACAACCATTTTGAGGTCATTAGGTATGCATGTACCCAAAAATTTCATGTGAAACATATTTTTACACAAAATTTTCGGTTTTTACAAAGTTATCATATAACCCGAAAAATTGTCAAAAATCGACATGCATGCAACAACAAAGCTCTGATACCACTTGAAAGGTTCATAACCCTCTAATTAGACTCCTCTAATTAGTTACTAAATTACTTGTTAATTTAGTATATAAAGATCTAGTTACATGTAAATGATAAAAATGACAAAACTAGATACAAGAAGAAATTTCCTTACATAAACAAAGAGGAAATAATGGACACAATAAGAAAACTCCTTTTCTTATTGTTCTTGAGCTAATATTAGTATGGATGATCCTCCTAAGTCTTGAATCTCCAAAGTAGAAGATCTCCTTCTAGTTGCACCAAGATTCAACCCAAATAATCACTATTATTATTAACTAGATAATAGTAGTGATGAACCTATACTAATATTGTGAATATTACTACTTTGGTAATAAAGATGAATATTAGTATGAGAGTATTTTAGAGAAGAGGTAAAGCAATGACTAATGAATGAATGGAGTTAAAAAGAGAACAAAATGTTCCCTTACAACAACCCCCAAAACCGGCCACCCTTCTCCTAGGGAAGACCAATTGCTTTATTTTATTTGCATGCTTAAGGTCTAGGGTCTAGTGTAATAATTACTATTATTCATGCATGCACATAAATAAGAACAACCATTATTGCCCTTATTTTTTCTAGTGTGCCATATACATGTACATAAAATGGGTCCATTTTATTTTTGTCATTTGTCATACAAATGGTTATGTGTGACATGATCAATTATCTCATATAATTGATCACATCAAATAAATAATATACTCTTAACTCTTTAAGTAGTACATTACTATTATATCTATATATAATAGGTCCCATAATAATAATTACTTAGCTAAATTTACAACTCCTTGTAAATATTAATGGCTAATTATCACTACCCATAAAAGCATACAAAACCTCAACTAATTTAGTAATTAACGTTTAAATACTAAATTAGGTCTTATTTAATCGTATTAACAAGACGTGAAATTTATTCAGTCAATTATCGTATAATAGACTAATAAATTTAATCGGACTGAGTTCAAAACTCTATCTCCAATAAATAACTCTCATTATCAAGCTTATATCAAATATATACGCAATGAACTAATTAACTGTATCAAATACAAGAAATTAGTTTTCTATTTGGGTCTCATCCTATAGGTGTGACCGAAAGGGATCAGTTGATCACCGCCGTCATACGACAATAACGTCTAACTCTAGTCAGCTGAGCGTTATCGATTTACGTTAATCAACTGACGTGGAGTATCAATGTACTAATTATCCCAAGTATATTCCGTCCATGAGATTTAATATATCAATGCCCTATTGTGGACGACACGTGCTCCAACAACTATTATTATTATTATTATTATTACTATTACTATTACTATTACTATTACTATTACTATTACTGTTACTGTTACTGTTACTGTTAGTGTTATTGTTATTGTTATTGTTATTGTTATTGTTATTGTTATTGTTATTGTTATTGTTATTGTTATTATTATTATTATTATTATTTTTACTATTACTATTACTATTACTATTACTATTACTATTACTATTACTTTTTTTTTGTTTTTTTTAGTATAAACTGGAGCTTGCATTAAAAACGAAACAAATTACAAGAAGTTAGTGGGTAACCGAGATACTATCTGGGCACCCACTCCCTTAGCGATAGAAAAACTAAGAAGTATTATTATTAGTATTATTATTATTATTATTATTATTATTATTATTAGTATTTCTATAATTATTATAATTAGTAGTATTATTATTATAATTATAATTATTATTATTATAATTATTATTATTATTATTATTATTATCATTATCATCATTATCATAATCATTATTATCATTATTATTTTTATTTTTTGCAAGAAGGTTATGACTCCTTTATTCCTCTATTATGGGCAAATAAAAGAGACTCGATCTAACAAAACACTACCCTCTAGTATGTGAAAATACATACAATTATACCAGCACACTCCTACTTATATCTATATTTGCGTATCGTAATTTTGTAAACACCTCAAAGCGTATAAGCTTAATCAAAACTGTATATGGACACTCTATCCCAACAAAAATCCGCCTATTTCTTTCCATCCAGATGTGATGAACAGCGGCAGCGATGCCACACCTGTTTCCAATGTCTCTTGTGCTTCTTGAGTGAACACCAACGCAGCTCGATATTTAGATCAGTACTCCGCCCATTAATCTGCATCCAATGCTTCAGACTCTCCCAAATTACTCTCGAATACTCACATTTAAAGAACAGATGATGATGCGTTTCAGCAGCAGTAGCATACATAACACATCTATTAGCCAAAATAAACCCTCTTCTTTGCACAGCATCCTGAGTAGCAATTTGCCCTTGACCTGCTAGTGATGTTATTATTCTATGTTTAGGAAGGATACATCTCCCTTGTAAAGCCTTGAGCCATCCCTTACTATTGTTGTTACGCCTGAACCAATCGTAGGCTTTTCCAGCCTGAAATTTATCATGAATAACCCAACTGCAGATAAGCAATTCCACAGCCCTAACATCACCTTCAAAGGTAATCAGCTCATCCCTGATGTCCAATATACTATTAATTGTGGATGTGAACCTTTCCTTCTTATGTATTTCACAAATAGTTCTAGGACCATGAATGTAAGCTTTGAACCAATAGTGCTAAATCCCTTTTCCCCCTTTGAGTAGGTTATAAAACCTAGAGCAAATAAGCGCCTTATTCCAGGCCTTAATATCCTTCACATCAAAACCCCCTTCCTACCATGGAGTACATATGTTATCCCAACTTTTAAACACCAGAGTTCTTCTCTGCATCGTCCCTGTACAAAAATAGTTCCTGCATAGTTGTATTAATCTTAGGGTAACATTTTTAGGAAGCAAAGCATTTGCTGACCAAAAATTCATGATGCCAAACACAACTGAGTTAATGTGCTCCACCCTTCCTGCGAAACTAAGAACAGTAGAAGACCAATTGCAAATCAACTCCTGGATTTTTTGTATCATTCATGAATAGTGAGTCATGCTGTTCGAAACATCATTTAGAGGCAACCCCAAGTACCTACACGGGAACACCCCCTCTCTGAACCCCGTGAGCAGTAAAATGTGCTCCTTAACATTAAAACAACCCCACCAAAGTATAATTCGGTCTTCTCCCTATTTGCCTATAACCCGGACCCCCCTGCAAACCTGTCCAAAGCTGTAAGAGCAGCTTGTACAGAGGGAACATCTCCTCTTACAAATCATTAGGTCGTACAAAAGTCAATTTTGATTGTTGACCAACAATCTATGGTTAAAGATGTGCTCATGGACTTGAAGTCCACGTATTGGACTATTGGCCTAAAGTCAATTCAATTACGAATATTGGTGAATATATTGTACATTTTTTGTATTTGAGTCTCATGTGCATGTAATATACTTATTTTATCATTCCATATTAGTTAAGATTACATCATCGCATTAATTTTAAATACATACTATAGATCATTGTTCGTGTTACATGCATGCATGATTTTATTATTTTCATATTGCAGGATTATATGTTTAAAAGAAGATCATACTCCTAGATTTATAAGTACTCCGGGAAGGAGCTTATATTATAAATAATCATCACCTGATGGTAGTTGATCAAATTGAGTTCCTGAAGGACTCGTGATTAATTATAAGAACCTGTACACAATAATTGTGTTTAGATCAAGAGCATTCAACAACATACATATGATGTGAATGCACGGTTTTATTGTCTCAACTTGAAGTTTGAGCGTATGAGAAATCATACATGAATAAATTTCTTGTCCTGTGAAAATACTTTATGGTCTGTACCATAATAGTTAGAAATAATATAGTGAAATGCTACAATGAGTATGATAATCCGTACAATGACAAGAAAGATCAATTATTATTTAAGATAAAATCGGATTGATTTTATTCTCCAGAAGATAATCAGTTGAGAAATAATGTTAACTACATTTTTCCCTTCGACTAGGTTTTTGTCCCAATGGGTCTTTTCCTAGCAAGGTGTTTAAGGAGGTAGCACTGTAGATGTGTTAATACGCTATAGTTAACATCATCATGATTTTGAGATGACGAGATAAATATTTTATTATGCATTCAACAAGTCGAAATTATTTTCGATCAAAATTGTTGGAGTATTATTTGAAATGGAGATCAAAGAGTCATGAATGACTGTCCAGATTGCGAGTTTCGAAGATATGTTATATTTTCAACGCCGAGAAGTTACATGAAGACATGAATTATTTCAGGAAATATCAAGTCGTGTAATCATCAGGGGGAGTAAGCACGCACTGTACTCTTTTTCCTAAGCCATGGTTTTGTCCCACTGGGTTTTCCATGGAAAAGTTTTAACGAGGCAGCCTGTTATGCGTGTATGAAGATTGATGTACTCTTTTCCTTCACTAGTGTTTTTCCCACCTAGTGTTTCTAATCAAGGTTTTAACGAGGCATGTTCTTCAATGATGTACATCCAAGGGGAGTGTTATGGAATAATATGTGGATGTCCATCGGGACTTATAACCCATTATGATGTAACCGTAGGATGTAACATGTATTATATATATACCCCTTGATGGGATGAAGTACCTCTTTCATTCTTCTCCCTCTATTGTGTCTCTAGTATCTCTCTCTATTTCATTTTCTCTTTCTTTCACAACAATTTATACTTTATTATTATTGGTTCACACTTTATTTACAAATATAAAGAAGAGTCCTCAGGTTCAACTCAATCGAGTTGTGTGTCAAAATAAGTGGGTGTTAACCTATGAAAGAAAATGTTGCGTGCGGTTAGGTCATGTTTTACATGTGCAATTAAAATAATAAACATAATACTTCGCAACAAGTTTTGGAATAGAAACACTCCAAGTATTTAGAATATTCTCTACAAGATTTGGAATTTAAGTACCCCAACTACTTAAAAGTAACATACGTACTTACAGAATAATAACATGAAAACTTAAAATTAAAATGTCTCTCAATAATGTTAATGAGAAACCGCATCAATCAAAGAAATTTTAAAAATATATAAATATTTCTTACTCCCTCCCCTTTACTAAGATGTTCCATATTTCTCTTTTAGGAGAATTTAGTAAGATGTTCCACTTTCTTTCTTAGTACTCCCTTCGGTTTTATATGATTGCCCTATTTCCCCAATATATGTGAGGATCCCTATATTGAAATGGGGCAAACAAATAAAACCCGTGAAAATGAGCAGGTTTAAGGGTGACGTCCACTATAAGAAAATCAGCCCCGGTCGTCCACCTTGTGGGCGTCCTAGGCATATGGACGACTAAATGGCGTCTGAAAAAAAAAACGGGCGTCCACTTTTGGATGCTAAACTTGGCGTTCGACATAAGTTGGTAATTAAGAATGAAATTCAGGCTGACGGGCGTCCAATAGCGTACGCCAACTGTGACTAAAAATTTTTTAGCGGGCGTCCACTGTCAGACGCCCGTTCCCCCGACTCGCTTCAAATATACGCTGAGCCTGTAATCCCCTAGAAATTCTAACGCAATACAGTGGTGGAAACACTGTAGAGTTGGGATTAAAACACACTGACAAACTATATCTTATTAAAAGAAATGGTAAGTCAATACAAATGCCTCTTTTTACAAAAGGGCTAAAAAGGAAAATTTCCAAACGGGTTAAACAAATCCATAAATTACATGAAAGAAGAAAGAGTAGGATCCACGCTACTCGCTAGCTCACACCCAAAACCCAGCAGCAAATACCTGTCATGTTATAAACATAACAGCCACGTCAGTGGGGAATAACTCAGACGTTCTCCCAGCCATATTATATCATATGGAAAAATAATCGTATTATTATATCAAAATACTTAAAATGGAAAATATTAAATGATATAATAAAAATAAGTTTTCAACGAAACTTAAAGCACTTGCCAACCTGCAAGTCAAAATCAATCGATAATAATAATATTAAAAAATGGCGTTATGGAAATTCGATCAGCGTGCACAGGGCTAGCCTTTCACTAGGAATAATACTAAACTAGCTTCGAGAACTCAGTCAAAACAAATCAGACTTCGGTCTCTAACTAGGCAACTCAACTATAACAGGACTGCGTGCAGCGAGGTCCTGGCTTAAGTAATGTACACCCCTCCTGGACACCAACCGTAATCCAGTTCAACCCGACAGCGACTTACACGATGCGATATCTAAGTTTAAGGTCAAAATATACACACTCCTGAACACAAACCTTGCTCAGTTCAACGACCAATGTGTCTCAACATAGACACACCAGCTTTATAGTTGATGGCAAAAACGTACATCCCAGACTATATTACTCTAACCCCACACTTCTCTTTATTCCATAACTCCAAAACAAGCCATTATCGATATAAACAAGAGATATAATCATTATGAATAATATGAAGATAAAATAAATAAACATTTTATATTAAAAGGGGAACTTTCTATAAGTAGAAACTTACTAATTTTAGAAACTTACTTAAAATAGAAATATTCTTATAGAAAATACGTAAGTTATTAAAATAAGTGAAATGTATTAAAAATAGTATTTCTAACGAAATTAACATTTTATTATTATCGTCGTTATCGTAACTTTAAAATAATTCTCAATTCGTTGTTCAAAATATAAATAAAATATAATAAGTCAATATATAGTACTTTATAAATAATTAGGAAATCGAGTTAAAATTATAAATTTTAAAAAGGTTGTTTTAAGAAAAACTATATCAAAATTAATTGAGTCGACGAATTTTATAAATTAAACGTGATTTTATAAAGCTTTCAAATTAGTTTTAGCAAATAGATTATATCAATAAATAATACTGATTTTACTAAAAATAATCAATCGTAGACAAATGAGAAATTATTAGGAAAAATAGTCTCGACTATAAATGCATTTAAAACAAAATCGATTATTTTCTCATTTATTAATATAAGTCGTAAAATGAAATTAATTTATTAAATGAGTTTACAAATCTCGATTATAATATAAAAATACGATTTGAGTTAAAATTATAAATTAACGAAATATGACGAAAGTATGAAATCGATATTATTTATTTACTAGTATCACGATAACCAACAAAATATTATAACGATCGTAAATAATTAAATTAATAACGATTTGTAAAACGATATCGAAAACTTGTAAAATATTTATAAATACGATTTAAAAGAATATATAATTAGCAATAATATATAGCTAAAATTAGAAAACCGAAGTTAAAATATTTACTACATACTACTACTCAAACATACGATATAAAATCGAGTAACGTCCTAAAGTTACCTTGAGTCAACATTCGAATCGATCCTGCACAGTCTACTTGCATAATCCGAGCTCCAAATCTTCAATAGCACACCTTAAGCTTCGTGTCGTGAATCGCTACCCTTCCAAGTATGCTCCACTACGAAATTCGAGACAAATAGAAATAGAAACAGGTAAATCGGAATAAGGACTGATGGAAAAGAATGGAGATGACACGGAACGACAAGGGAAAGCAACTAAATGAAGATTGATGAAACAATTGAAAATGAATAGATCAAGATCGAACCAAAATAGGCTCGATAAGGAACAAAATTAAATGAACATAAAAGCGGGAACGAAAACAGAATTACGACAAATATTAGCATGTAACACCATTGAAACGGAGAGGGAAAAGAAGGAGAACGAAGATAGACAAAGAAACGGAAATCAGCATCTTAGCATAAGACAATGGCAGCAAAAATGAACCCGGACAGAAATAGAGGAATCAGATTGAAGGAGAAGGAACGAAGAATTAAAAGAAAAGAAGAAGGGATTGAAGAGCAGCAGCAGGACAAAACTGAGAACATCAACCGTAGCATCGGAACGACAACAACAACTGCCATAAACCGCACCAAACAGATGAGAAGGGAGACAAAACAGCAGTATAAATGGACAGCAACAACGACATAGATAGAAGAAGAAGAAACAGAAAAGGCAGCAGCATGAGTAGTAATAAGAGGCAGCGGCAAGAACAAAACGGACAGCAGCAGCATCAACACCACGCAGCAGCAACAAAAGAAATCAGGACGAGAGGAAAAAGAAGAAAAGAAGAAGATACAACAGCCAAACCACGAAAATGAAAGACGGAGGGCAATTTGGTAGAAGTCGGAAAGTGAACAGCAAAAGAAGGAAGAAGAAAAAGAACGAGGGAACAGTGAGGGAAAGGAATATAGAACGATGCAGGCTAAACGAGGAGTAAAAGGGCACATACCGAGTTCATGCGACGAGGAACGAAGACAAAACAAGCAACAGCGTAGTAACGCAAAGTACAACAGCAACACGGCAACAACACAAGAGCAGCAGAGATGGCAGCAGTAGCGGTAATAACAACAACAACAGACCGCAGAAACAGCAACAGCAGAACCAAGCAGCAGCGTACAAAAGAGAACGGAAAAAGGGGATCGAAACCGGTGATGTTAAGGATGAAGGAGGTGAAAAAAAAATGATGAACGCTGGACGATGATGAAGGCAGAAGGGAGGAATGAAAGATGAGGATGAAGCGGTTACATGAATGTGGAAGAACAAAAAAAAATGAAACGGTGGTCAAGGGAATGAATGAATACAATAAGTGGGATGAATGAGGAGAATAAATGAATATAATAAGTGGGATGAATGAGGAGTTAAAGGCTGAAACAGCACACAAAGAAGCGGGTCAGAGACTCAGAGATACGAATTATTTAAACGAATTGGGTAGGAGACAAATTCCGTAACGATAAGTTGACTGACCCACGAGACCGAATTGAAATCGAGTCAATAAAATTAATAAATAACGGCCATGAAATAAAATGAGTAAATAAAATATTCGAGACGAAAATTAAGCTTAAAGAGTTAAATAATTAGATGACGAAAATATATTTCCCGACAAATAATAAATTTTTCGATGAAATGAATTAAATTGATTTCTCGAGGAAAAGAAATAAATATTTTGACAAAACTTTAGAAATAAAGAATTTCGAGCCTAAATAAAAATAAATAAAAAGAATTTAGCCTTTAAATCGTCTAAATAGATTTTTGATAAGAATTAAATTAAATGTATAAAATGAATCGAAACAGAAATAAAAATATGTTTTAAATATAAGAGTTTCCGAGTTAAATAGAATTTTAGGAGTTTGAAACGATTAAACAATAAATTCGTTTCATAATAATTTTAAGAATTACGAGTTAAATCGTAAACAAAAAAAAATACGAACAAAATTTTAAATTAATTTTATTTATAAAATCAGGGGTGTTACAATCCTCCCCACTAAAAAGAAGTTTCGTCCTCGAAACTAACAAAAACATAATAATAGGATGGAAAACAAGGTTATAACAATTGAACCAAAGGAGAATGCTTAACTCACATCATAAACTCGGTTTAAAAAAAAATTACAACTTCAAACGAGATATGAAATTGAAATCGAAGACAAAAGTTGTTTCAAGATGAGTTGGGCGGAGCTACCCAAGTTTAAAATCATTTAAATTAACAAAATCGTAATTCGTAAGTTAAAAATTATTCGATAAAATAATGACAATAAATAATATTTGTAAACGAACTCGGGGGAAGAGTACCCAAATATTTTCAAAGCGACAGTAAAACGTTTTGATTAAGGAATTTGACCAGATTTTGTTTTAAGACCAAACAAAAATTTGAGAAATCAAGTTTTGTGGTTAGTAAATAAGAATCGAATCAGTCGACAAACATTTTCATTAACAGATTTAAAGTCTAACGACAATAAAACAAAAATCAGACATACAAAGTTTTTCAAAAATATTATATCATTTTATATAATAATCTTATAGAAATCAAAAATTTTAGCGATTATGAAAGTTTTCGTAAAATTCAAATGTTCGAACATAGAAATTTGAAACAATTTCAAAGTACTTTACAATAAATTATTTAGACCCTTTGAAAAGGAACTAAAAATAAAACAAAACGGAATACAAAGTTTTGAAATTTATAACTCAAAATGTTAAAATTTCATGAAAATCAAATTTTTTTAAATTAGTCAAACTTTTCATAACATAAGTTCGAGAAAAGTGATAAACGGATAAATAGAGTCAGAGTCAATGACAAATCGAAAAAGAAATTTTCAAACCCGATAAGGAAGTCAAAGGGATTAGGCGAAGAAGAAGTAGCAGGATTTAAGAAAAGCTAAGGAGAGGAACGAAATTGAGAGTCAAAAAGAGCTCTCAAGGATTAGAGAATATATTAACCATCTCGAGATTCCCGGCACGACTCCCACAACACGGGTTCCTAATAATATCCGTCAAATAACGTTAAGTCCAACATTAGGCACTAGGTGGCACTACTCGGTTATAATCTCAAAGATTCCCTACGTGACTATCCAATCGTTCAAACGGTACGATACTAATCCACAATGCTTTAGAATTTAATCTCATTACTTAAAATTCCAACGATTATCAACATACCCAAACTTGCCATCGATAAGGTTCCGAAATCCAAAACTTCTCAAGTTTGAACTCGAGGTACATTCCAAATTTCTCAAGTAAGGAACACTAAACAAGATCCACCAATTTAGCAATGCTCGGGTACGAAATCCTCAAAAAAAATGATTACCAACATAATTACAATGCCACAAATACAGAAGTAGGGAAAGTACAATAAATCCTCAAACACGCTCAAACCTATAGGTAATGGCGCAAACACTCACATCTTCAAATACGTCATTCGACTAATGTTTCCAGAAGTCCATCAAATTTCTAATCACAACGGTGCAACCACAAAATTAATAACCCAACGAAGCCACAATCTCGTTGGTCTAAGGGTTCTGAACTATAAATCCATCAAGATGATTCGCATTAAGTATTCCTCAAAACAACGCGATAAACCCAAACCGTTAATTATGCAACATGTTTCTCTTCTTCAAGGTTAACAACCATTTATCCAAGCTAGATCACTCAACTCCGAAGTTCATAGGTTACAACTTTAAACAACGATCAACGATCTAATCCTCAAGAAACACGGGTAATCTATGTCAACCAAAATTTCTAACGACTTTAATGAAAACCTTCAATGGTACCACAACACTCAGGGTAACACTTTAAACAGTACTCTATGATCCCAAATATTCGCGATGCATCCATAAAATAAGCATTAGGTAAGAATCCCAAAGTAACATTATCAAATACACTTAGTTCGGTTCTAGGTTGGGTACTAGGTATCCATCAAATATGACACACTCTTACCATTCCAAAATATATTCAGCTTTAAGTACCCCAAAACAACAAAACTAAGCTATAACCCAAAGTTCAGTGTCCAAAGTATCAACGTAACTCCATTAATAAACTAATGCCATTCAACTCAATCCTCAAAAATTTCTAACTTGCTTAGAAAATAAGGTACAACTCACAATCCTCAAACCAGGTAACAAGGGTTTACTAAACCTCAAATATCTATAACTTAACTCTCACGGAGTTTACTAAGACAGAATCGGTCACACCAAAGAATCTCAAGAGGGAAGACGGTAAAATAAGAGAATTAATCAAAGATTTATCACTAGAATTAAGATGAGAATATATAAGAGAAGAATTAGAAGTAGAGGAAGGAAAGAATAGATGATCCTATAATAAAAAGCTCTTGAATCAGAGGAGAATCTTTGGACCCCCAAGGTTCACAAGGGAAGTCGCGGGGTATCTTCATCATCTCGTAGGGAACGAGCACACAAGTCCTGGGTCGCCCCATCTGGATCTACTGCAACACCATGGAACAAGAATCTACTCTTGATCAGCTGGCCTGTAGCTGGAGCAAACTAAATCTGAGCTGAAAGGTCACCATGTTGTAGCACAAAGTTGTCCACTCGAATCAACAGGCGTTGAGAATTCTAAGCAGGTCTTGTCCCGATCAGAAGCAGTATCTCTTCAGCATCTCGTTCATTCATATTCTTCCAGACAAAAGCAACAAATATTCAATGCTAATCATTGAGTTCAGGAACAATTAATCCTAACAATTATGTCCTTATTTTGGTTTCTACCCATCTCTCACTAATATTTTATTATTATTCAAAATCTTTTACGAGTATTTTTCCTAGAATCAGGTGTAAGCGTCGGGAGCAACAATGCTCTGATACCAACTGTAATCCCCTAGAAATTCTAACGCAATACAGTGGCGGAAACACTGTAGAGTTGGGATTAAAACACACTGACAAACTATATCTTATTAAAAGAAATGGTAAGTCAATACAAATGCCTCTTTTTACAAAAGGGCTAAAAAGGAAAATTTTCAAACGGGTTAAACAAATCCATAAATTACATGGAAGAAGAAAGAGTAGGATCCACGCTACTCGCTAGCTCACACCCAAAACCCAGCAGCTAATACCTGTCATGTTATAAACATAACAGCCACGTCAGTGGGGAGTAACTCAGACGTTCTCCCAGCCATATTATATCATATGGAAAAATAATAGTATTATTATATCAAAATACTTAAAATGGAAAACATTAAATGATATAATAAAAATAAGTTTTCAACGAAACTTAAAGCACTTGCCAACCTGCAAGTCAAAATCAATCGATAATAATAATATTCAAAAATGGCGTTATGGAAATTCGATCAGCGTGCACAAGGCTAGCCTTTCACTAGGAATAATACTAAACTAGCTTTGAGAACTCAGTCAAAACAAATCAGACTTCGGTCTCTAACTAGGGAACTCAACTATAACAGGACTGCGTGCAGCGATGTCCTGGCTTAAGTAATGTACACCCCTCCTGGACACCAACCGTAATCTAGTTCAACCCGACGGCGACTTACACGATGCGATATCTAAGTTTAAGGTCAAAATATACACACTCCTGAACACAAACCATGCTCAGTTCAACGACCAATGTGTCTCAACATAGACACACCAGCTTTATAGTTGATGGTAAAAACGTACATCCCAGACTATATTACTCTAACCCCACACTTCTCTTTATTCCATAACTCCAAAACAAGCCATTATCGATATAAACAAGAGATATAATCATTATGAATAATATGAAGATAAAATAAATAAACATTTTATATTAAAAGGGGAACTTTCTATAAGTAGAAACTTACTAATTTTAGAAACTTACTTAAAATATAAATATTCTTATAGAAAATACGTAAGTTATTAAAATAAGTGAAATGTATTAAAAATAGTATTTCTAACGAAATTAACATTTTATTATTATCGTCGTTATCGTAACTTTAAAATAATTCTCAATTCGTTGTTCAAAATATAAATAAAATATAATAAGTCAATATATAGTACTTTATAAATAATTAGGAAATCGAGTTAAAATTATAAATTTTAAAAAGGTTGTTTTAAGAAAAACTATATCAAAATTAATTGAGTCGACGAATTTTATAAATTAAACGTGATTTTATAAAGCTTTCAAATTAGTTTTAGCAAATAGATTATATCAATAAATAATACTGATTTTACTAAAAATAATCAATCGTAGACAAATGAGAAATTATTAGGAAAAATAGTCTCGACTATAAATGCATTTAAAACAAAATCGATTATTTTCTCATTTATTAATATAAGTCGTAAAATGAAATTAATTTATTAAATGAGTTTACAAATCTCGATTATAATATAAAAATACGATTTGAGTTAAAATTATAAATTAACGAAATATGACGAAAGTATGAAATCGATATTATTTATTTACTAGTATCACGATAACCAACAAAATATTATAACGATCGTAAATAATTAAATTAATAACGATTTGTAAAACGATATCGAAAACTTGTAAAATATTTATAAATACGATTTAAAAGAATATATAATTAGCAATAATATATAGCTAAAATTAGAAAACCGAAGTTAAAATATTTACTACATACTACTACTCAAACATACGATATAAAATCGAGTAACGTCCTAAAGTTACCTTGAGTCAACATTCGAATCGATCCTGCACAGTCTACTTGCATAATCCGAGCTCCAAATCTTCAATAGCACACCTTAAGCTTCGTGTCGTGAATCGCTACCCTTCCAAGTATGCTCCACTACGAAATTCGAGACAAATAGAAATAGAAACAGGTAAATCGGAATAAGGACTGATGGAAAAGAATGGAGATGACACGGAACGACAAGGGAAAGCAACTGAATGAAGATTGATGAAACAATTGAAAATGAATAGATCAAGATCGAACCAAAATAGGCTCGATAAGGAACAAAATTAAATGAACATAAAAGCGGGAACGAAAACAGAATTACGACAAATATTAGCATGTAACACCATTGAAACGGAGAGGGAAAAGAAGGAGAACGAAGATAGACAAAGAAACGGAAATCAGCATCTTAGCATAAGACAATGGCAGCAAAAATGAACCCGGACAGAAATAGAGGAATCAGATTGAAGGAGAAGGAACGAAGAATTAAAAGAAAAGAAGAAGGGATTGAAGAGCAGCAGCAGGACAAAACAGAGAACATCAACCGTAGCATCGGAACGACAACAACAACTGCCATAAACCGCACCAAACAGATGAGAAGGAAGACAAAACAGCAGTATAAATGGACAGCAACAACGACATAGATAGAAGAAGAAGAAGAAACAGAAAAGGCAGCAGCATGAGTAGTAATAAGAGGCAGCGGCAAGAACAAAACGGACAACATCAGCATCAACACCACGCAGCAGCAACAAAAGAAATCAGGACGAGAGGAAAAAGAAGAAAAGAAGAAGATACAACAGCCAAACCACGAAAATGAAAGACGGAGGGCAATTTGGTAGAAGTCGGAAAGTGAACAGCAAAAGAAGGAAGAAGAAAAAGAACGAGGGAACAGTGAGGGATAGGAATATAGAACGATGCAGGCTAAACGAGGAGTAAAAGGGCACATACCGAGTTCATGCGACGAGGAACGAAGACAAAACAAGCAACAGCGTAGTAACGCAAAGTACAACAGCAACACGGCAACAACACAAGAGCAGCAGAAATGGCAGCAGTAGCGGTAATAACAACAACAGACCGCAGAAACAGCAACAGCAGAACCAAGAAGCAGCGTACAAAAGAGAACGGAAAAAGGGGATCGAAACCGGTGATGTTAAGGATGAAGGAGGTGAAAAAAAAATGATGAACGCTGGACAATGATGAAGGCAGAAGGGAGGAATGAAAGATGAGGATGAAGCGGTTACATGAATGTGGAAGAACAAAAAAAATGAAACGGTGGTCAAGGGAATGAATGAATACAATAAGTGGGATGAATGAGGAGAATAAATGAATATAATAAGTGGGATGAATGAGGAGTTAAAGGCTGAAACAGCACACAAAGAAGCGGGTCAGAGACTCAGAGATACGGATTATTTAAACGAATTGGGTAGGAGACAAATTCCGTAACGATAAGTTGACTGACCCACGAGACCGAATTGAAATCGAGTCAATAAAATTAATAAATAACGGCCATGAAATAAAATGAGTAAATAAAATATTCGAGACGAAAATTAAGCTTAAAGAGTTAAATAATTAGATGACGAAAATATATTTCCCGATAAATAATAAATTTTTCGATGAAATGAATTAAATTGATTTCTCGAGGAAAAGAAATAAATATTTTGACAAAACTTTAGAAATAAAGAATTTCGAGCCTAAATAAAAATAAATAAAAAGAATTTAGCCTTTAAATCGTCTAAATAGATTTTTGATAAGAATTAAATTAAATGTATAAAATGAATCGAAACAGAAATAAAAATATGTTTTAAATATAAGAGTTTCCGAGTTAAATAGAATTTTAGGAGTTTGAAACGATTAAACAATAAATTCGTTTCATAATAATTTTAATAATTACGAGTTAAATCGTAAACAAAAAAAATACGAACAAAATTTTAAATTAATTTTATTTATAAAATCAGGGGTGTTACAATCCTCCCCACTAAAAAGAAGTTTCGTCCTCGAAACTAACAAAAACATAATAATAGGATGGAAAACAAGGTTATAACAATTGAACCAAAGGAGAATGCTTAACTCACATCATAAACTCGGTTTAAAAAAAAATTACAACTTCAAACGAGATATGAAATTGAAATCGAAGACAAAAGTTGTTTCAAGATGAGTTGGGCGGAGCTACCCAAGTTTAAAATCATTTAAATTAACAAAATCGTAATTCGTAAGTTAAAAATTATTCGATAAAATAATGACAATAAATAATATTTGTAAACGAACTCGGGGGAAGAGTACCCAAATATTTTCAAAGCGACAGTAAAACGTTTTGATTAAGGAATTTGACCAGATTTTGTTTTAAGACCAAACAAAAATTTGAGAAATCAAGTTTTGTGGTTAGTAAATAAGAATCGAATAAGTCGACAAACATTTTCATTAACAGATTTAAAGTCTAACGACAATAAAACAAAAATCAGACATACAAAGTTTTTCAAAAATATTAAATCATTTTATATAATAATCTTATAGAAATAAAAAATTTTAGCGATTATGAAAGTTTTCGTAAAATTCAAATGTTCGAACATAGAAATTTGAAACAATTTCGAAGTACTTTACAATAAATTATTTAGACCCTTTGAAAAGGAACTAAAAATAAAACAAAACGGAATACAAAGTTTTGAAATTTATAACTCAAAATGTAAAAATTTCATGAAAATCAAATTTTTTTAAATTAGTCAAACTTTTCATAACATAAGTTCGAGAAAAGTGATAAACGGATAAATAGAGTCAGAGTCAATGACAAATCGAAAAAGAAATTTTCAAACCCGATAAGGAAGTCAAAGGGATTAGGCGAAGAAGAAGTAGCAGGATTTTAGAAAAGCTAAGGAGAGGAACGAAATTGAGAGTCAAAAAGAGCTCTCAAGGATTAGAGAATATATTAACCATCTCGAGATTCCCGGCACGACTCCCACAACACGGGTTCCTAATAATATCCGTCTAATAACGTTAAGTCCAACATTAGGCACTAGGTGGCACTACTCGGTTATAATCTCAAAGATGCCCTACGTGACTATCCAATCGTTCAAACGGTACGATACTAATCCACAATGCTTTAGAATTTAATCTCATTACTTAAAATTCCAACCATTATCAACATACCCAAACTTGCCATCGATAAGGTTCCCAAATCCAAAACTTCTCAAGTTTGAACTCGAGGTACATTCCAAATTTCTCAAGTAAGGAACACTAAACAAGATCCACCAATTTAGCAATGCTCGGGTACGAAATCCTCAAAAAAAATGATTACCAACATAATTATAATGCCACAAATACAGAAGTAGGGAAAGTACAATAAATCCTCAAACACGCTCAAACCTATAGGTAATGGCGCAAACACTCACATCTTCAAATACGTCATTCGACTAATGTTTCCAGGAGTCCATCAAATTTCTAATCACAACGGTGCAACCACAAAATATTTAATAACCCAACGAAGCCACAATCTCGTTGGTCTAAGGGTTCTGAACTATAAATCCATCAAGATGATTCGCATTAAGTATTCCTCAAAACAACGCGATAAACCCAAACCGTTAATTATGCAACATGTTTCTCTTCTTCAAGGTTAACAACCATTTATCCAAGCTAGATCACTCAACTCCGAAGTTCATAGGTTACAACTTTAAACAACGATCAACGATCTAATCCTCAAGAAACACGGGTAATCTATGTCAACCAAAATTTCTAACGACTTTAATGAAAACCTTCAATGGTACCACAACACTCAGGGTAACACTTTAAACAGTACTCTATGATCCCAAATATTCGCGATGCATCCATAAAATAAGCATTAGGTAAGAATCCCAAAGTAACATTATCAAATACACTTAGTTCGGTTCTAGGTTGGGTACTAGGTATCCATCAAATATGACACACTCTTACCATTCCAAAATATATTCAGCTTTAAGTACCCCAAAACAACAAAACTAAGCTATAACCCAAAGTTCAGTGTCCAAAGTATCAACGTAACTCCATTAATAAACTAATGCCATTCAACTCAATCCTCAAAAATTTCTAACTTGCTTAGAAAATAAGGTACAACTCACAATCCTCAAACCAGGTAACAAGGGTTTACTAAACCTCAAATATCTATAACTTAACTCTCACGGAGTTTACTAAGACAGAATCGGTCACACCAAAGAATCTCAAGAGGGAAGACGGTAAAATAAGAGAATTAATCAAAGATTTATCACTAGAATTAAGATGAGAATATATAAGAGAAGAATTAGAAGTAGAGGAAGGAAAGAATAGATGATCCTATAATAAAAAGCTCTTGAATCAGAGGAGAATCTTTGGACCCCCAAGGTTCACAAGGGAAGTCGCG
This sequence comes from Agrostemma githago, assembly GCA_958450325.1. NCBI lineage: Eukaryota > Viridiplantae > Streptophyta > Magnoliopsida > Caryophyllales > Caryophyllaceae > Agrostemma > Agrostemma githago. Next base: position 24,339,878 of record OY288257.1, read on the forward strand.
GGGTATCTTCATCATCTCGTAGGGAACGAGCACACAAGTCCTGGGTCGCCCCATCTGGATCTACTGCAACACCATGGAACAAGAATCTACTCTTGATCAGCTGGCCTGTAGCTGGAGCAAACTAAATCTGAGCTGAAAGGTCACCATGTTGTAGCACAAAGTTGTCCACTCGAATCAACAGGCGTTGAGAATTCTAAGCAGGTCTTGTCCCGATCAGAAGCAGTATCTCTTCAGCATCTCGTTCATTCATATTCTTCCAGACAAAAGCAACAAATATTCAATGCTAATCATTGAGTTCAGGAACAATTAATCCTAACAATTATGTCCTTATTTTGGTTTCTACCCATCTCTCACTAATATTTTATTATTATTCAAAATCTTTTACGAGTATTTTTCCTAGAATCAGGTGTAAGCGTCGGGAGCAACAATGCTCTTATACCAACTGTAATCCCCTAGAAATTCTAACGCAATACAGTGGCGGAAACACTGTAGAGTTGGGATTAAAACACACTGACAAACTATATCTTATTAAAAGAAATGGTAAGTCAATACAAATGCCTCTTTTTACAAAAGGGCTAAAAAGGAAAATTTTCAAACGGGTTAAACAAATCCATAAATTACATGGAAGAAGAAAGAGTAGGATCCACGCTACTCGCTAGCTCACACCCAAAACCCAGCAGCTAATACCTGTCATGTTATAAACATAACAGCCACGTCAGTGGGGAGTAACTCAGACGTTCGCCCAGCCATATTATATCATATGGAAAAATAATAGTATTATTATATCAAAATACTTAAAATGGAAAACATTAAATGATATAATAAAAATAAGTTTTCAACGAAACTTAAAGCACTTGCCAACCTGCAAGTCAAAATCAATCGATAATAATAATATTCAAAAATGGCGTTATGGAAATTCGATCAGCGTGCACAAGGCTAGCCTTTCACTAGGAATAATACTAAACTAGCTTCGAGAACTCAGTCAAAACAAATCAGACTTCGGTCTCTAACTAGGGAACTCAACTATAACAGGACTGCGTGCAGCGATGTCCTGGCTTAAGTAATGTACACCCCTCCTGGACACCAACCGTAATCCAGTTCAACCCGACGGCGACTTACACGATGCGATATCTAAGTTTAAGGTCAAAATATACACACTCCTGAACACAAACCATGCTCAGTTCAACGACCAATGTGTCTCAACATAGACACACCAGCTTTATAGTTGATGGTAAAAACGTACATCCCAGACTATACTACTCTAACCCCACACTTCTCTTTATTCCATAACTCCAAAACAAGCCATTATCGGTATAAACAAGAGATATAATCATTATGAATAATATGAAGATAAAATAAATAAACATTTTATATTAAAATGGGAACTTTCTATAAGTAGAAACTTACTAATTTTAGAAACTTACTTAAAATAGAAATATTCTTATAGAAAATACGTAAGTTATTAAAATAAGTGAAATGTATTAAAAATAGTATTTCTAACGAAATTAACATTTTATTATTATCGTCGTTATCGTAACTTTAATATAATTCTCAATTGTTGTTCAAAATATAAATAAAATATAATAAGTCAATATATAGTACTTTATAAATAATTAGGAAATCGAGTTAAAATTATAAATTTTAAAAAGGTTGTTTTAAGAAAAACTATATCAAAATTAATTGAGTCGACGAATTTTATAAATTAAACGTGATTTTATAAAGCTTTCAAATTAGTTTTAGCAAATAGATTATATCAATAAATAATACTGATTTTACTAAAAATAATCAATCGTAGACAAATGAGAAATTATTAGGAAAAATAGTCTCGACTATAAATGCATTTAAAACAAAATCGATTATTTTCTCATTTATTAATATAAGTCGTAAAATGAAATTAATTTATTAAATGAGTTTACAAATCTCGATTATAATATAAAAATACAATTTGATTAAAATTATAAATTAACGAAATATGACGAAACTATGAAATCGATATTATTTATTTACTAGTGTCACGATAACCAACAAAACATTATAACGATCGTAAATAATTAAATTAATAACGATTTGTAAAACGATATCGAAAACTTGTAAAATATTTATAAATACGATTTAAAAGAATATATAATTAGCAATAATATATAGCTAAAATTAGAAAACCGAAGTTAAAATATTTACTACATACTACTACTCAAACATACGATATAAAATCGAGTAACGTCCTAAAGTTACCTTGAGTCAACATTCGAATCGATCCTGCACAGTCTACTTGCATAATCCGAGCTCCAAATCTTCAATAGCACACCTTAAGCTTCGTGTCGTGAATCGCTACCCTTCCAAGTATGCTCCACTACGAAATTCGAGACAAATAGAAATAGAAACAGGTAAATCGGAATAAGGACTGATGGAAAAGAATGGAGATGACACGGAACGACAAGGGAATGCAACTGAATGAAGATTGATGAAACAATTGAAAATGAATAGATCAAGATCGAACCAAAATAGCCTCGATAAGGAACAAAATTAAATGAACATAAAAGCGGGAACGAAAACAGAATTACGACAAATATTAGCATGTAACACCATTGAAACGGAGAGGGAAAAGAAGGAGAACGAAGATAGACAAAGAAACGGAAATCAGCATCTTAGCATAAGACAATGGCAACAAAAATGAACCCGGACAGAAATAGAGGAATCAGATTAAAGGAGAAGGAACGAAGAATAAAAAGAAAAGAAGAAGGGATTGAAGAGCAGCAGCAGGACAAAACAGAGAACATCAACCGTAGCATCGGAACGACAACAACAACTGCCATAAACCGCACCAAACAGATGACAAGGGAGACAAAACAGCAGCATAAATGGACAGCAACAACGACATAGACAGAAGAAGAAGAAGAAACAGAAAATGCAGCAGCATGAGTAGTAATAAGAGGCAGCGGCAAGAACAAAACGGACAGCAGCAGCATCAACAACACGCAGAAGCAACAAAAGAAATCAGGACGAGAGGAAAAAGAAGAAAAGAAGAAGATACAACAGCCAAACCACGAAAATGAAAGACGGAGGGCAATTCGGTAGAAGTCGGAAAGTGAACAGCAAAAGAAGGAAGAAGAAAAAGAACGAGGGAACAGTGAAGGAAAGGAATATAGAACGATGCAGGCTAAACGAGGAGTAAAAGGGCACATATCGGGTTCATGCGACGAGGAACGAAGACAAAACAAGCAGCAGCGCAGTAACGCAAAGTACAACAGCAACACGGCAACAACACAAGAGCAGCAGAAATAGCAGCAGTAGCGGTAATAACAACAACAACAGACCGCAGAAACAGCAACAGCAGAACCAAGCAGCAGCGTACAAAAGAGAACGGAAAAAGGGGATCGAAACCGGTGAGGTTAAGGATGAAGGAGGTGAAAAAAAAATGATGAACGCTGGACGATGATGAAGGCAGAAGGGAGGAATGAAAGATGAGGATGAAGCGGTTACATGAATGTGGAAGAACAAAAAAAAAATGAAACGGTGGTCAAGGGAATGAATGAATACAATAAGTGGGATGAATGAGGAGAATAAATGAATATAATAAGTGGGATGAATGAGGAGTTAAAGGCTGAATCAACACATAAAGAAGCGGGTCAGAGACTCAGAGATACGGATTATTTAAACGAATTGGGTAGGAGACAAATTCCGTAACGATAAGTTGACTGACCCACGAGACCGAATTGAAATCGAGTCAATAAAATTAATAAATAACAGGCCGTCAAATAAAATGAGTAAATAAAATCTTCGAGACGAAAATTAAGCTTAAAGAGTTAAATAATTAGATGACGAAAATATATTTCCCGACAAATAATAAATTTTTCGATGAAATGAATTAAATTGATTTCTCGAGGAAAAGAAATAAATTTTTTCACGAAACTTTAGAAATAAAGAATTTCGAGCCTAAATAAAAATAAATAAAAAGAATTTAGCCTTTAAATCGTCTAAATAGATTTTTGATAAGAATTAAATTAAATGTATAAAATGAATCGAAACAGAAATAAAAATATGTTTTAAATATAAGAGTTTCCGAGTTAAATAGAATTTTAGGAGTTTGAAACGATTAAACAAAAAATTCGTTTCATAATAATTTTAAGAATTACGAGTTAAGTCGTAAACAAAAAAAAATACGAACAAAATTTTAAATTAATTTTATTTATGAAATCAGGGGTGTTACAGAGCCCCTACGCCCCATTCATTCTTCCAATTTTTTACCACTCTCTAACTTCTCTCTACACTCAAACCGCCCCTCCTTTCTTCCATTTTCCCTTCTTCTTCCTAATTTTCGGTATGTTTTCTTATTTTAATTAGTTCTTTTTCATTATAATTAGTTCTTATTTTTTATTTTTATCAGTTTTTATTGGTAGTTTGATAGTTAATATTGTTTAGGTCTAAATTTCGATTAGGTAGATAAGTTTAGCCCAATTTGGATTAGGTAGATTAGTTTTGTCCATTATCTCAATTTTGATTAGGGTTTGATGAATTTGGTTGAATTAGGATTAAATTTATTAATTAGGATTTGATTAATTTGTGATTAGTTCGAAATGCTAGGGTTAGGGACCGCTCTCCCATATATTCCCCTACTTGTCTTGCGTAATCTTGCTTGATTAGTGTTTGTGATGATGTGGGAAACTCCTGGGTCGGTTTTTGTGAGCTAGAATGACCTCTAGGGCCTTCCGTGAGGTTTTGTGTGACTTACGACGAACCAAAATATGTCGTAACAATGCTTTGTAAATATTATATTACCCTCGTAGCGTTTGGTAATATACTATAACATGTCGATTCTTTTGTAACATATGAATTCTTCGACTATATCTTTTAAGTATTTCATACATATATGTGCTTCTCGAATCGGTGCAGGTTTCTACATGAGGAGGTCACCGCAGGCTGTACTAACAGCTACATGGTCGATAAAGGGCAGGGGTATGCTTGCTGAAGTATGGTGCCGGTGGACGTACGGCAGTGGTGGTTCAACAACTTTCGGGTACATGGATTTTTTTTGTTACCGAGTTTTTATTTTACAATGTAAACTTTGTAAATATTTTCGCTACTAATTAATAATCCGCCTTGATTGTGTAGTTCAAGTTCACTTGGAAGCCTGAGTTAGAAGGAAGAGTCTGGGACCGATATAACGAGACCTGCACACGACGTTTCACGTGTGTCATGAACAAACGCCATAAGCGGGGGACTGTGCTTAAAGACCTTAAAGGTGTAGTTTTTAATAGTACTCAGTTTTGAAAAACAATCTAACTTCAATCTTTTACTGTATTAACTAATATATTAGTATCTTCACATTTTTGGGGACGCTTTGGAGCGGTTGGTCGCGTACCATGACAGCGCGGATTTCAAGGTCAGGGCGGAGAGGGCACATCAAAACAAGATGAAGAACTGCGAACTGGAGGGAAAGGCGAACCCGACACATCATCGGGGTTCTCAGTCTTTGTACCGTCGTACCAAGAAGGTATGATTTCTATTAATATCGTATTCTCATAAACTATGTTCGCATAATATATATTCGCCTAATGTTCATACTCATTTAATTGATAGAAGCTGAACTAGGGAGGATGCCAACCGCGTCCGAGCTATTCCTGAACATGCACGCGAAGAGCGATGATGATGGGACAACCAGTTTTTTTTTTTTTTTTGGTAAAGTGTAAGTATATTGATATCACCTCTCAACAATTACATCAATTCAATTTAAAAGAAACGGCTAGTCAAGACGATTGAGAAAATCTATCTTAGCAAAATTTTATCTATCCGTTTCATATCCTTAGCATTTGGTTCCCCCTTGAGTTAATTCAAAATTCTATCTCTCACTTCCTTCTGAATGACTTGGACACAGTACCTCGGGGTCGCAATCTTCCCCTCATGCCAGCATAGATTTCTCTGGTTCCAAATATGATAAAACAGATGCGTTTAGAATGCAATTGACGATGCCTTCTTTGATTTTAGAATATCTCTTCTTATTTCTCCAGTTCAGAACATCCCTCAACGACAGCATTATTCCGGTCCATTCACGCAGTCTAGAAATAACCTGCACACTGTAAATACATTCGAAAAACAGATGCAATTCCGACTCTTTATCTTGTCCGCACAAACTGCAGCAGTCGTCAGAGGTATCCCCCGTTTCAGCAGCTTATCTCCCGTATTCAGTCTCGTTTGATGATGCAACCACACAATAAACGAATGTTTAGGTATGGTCCATCGATTCCAAGTATGGTAGAACCAGTCCACCTTCGTACCAACCGGGTTTAACCAGTTATATCTCTTAGCAATGGTGTACTCCTTGCTAATCGAATGCTCCCAAACACCATTCACATATGCCCGCTTGAACGTGTTCTTTATCTTACAAATCTTCTTCCAAACCCAGCTAGACTCATGAGGAGGCTAATAGGATAACCAATCTTTGCCTTTTAAATAAGTGTGATGGACCCATTGCACCCATAGTTTGGATGGATGTGCGTAAATCCAACAAACTAATTTCCTCATTGCTGCTTTATTCCACTCGCTTTCTTTCTTCAGTCTTAGTCCGCTTTCTTTCATTCCCGAGCATACTTTATTCCACGCAACCGGGGGGATCTAATATACTCGGACCCTCCGTCCCATAAAAAATTCCTGCAGACGGCTTCAATTTTGTAAATAACAGCTTTAGGAAGAATGAATAAAGTAGCCCAGTAATTGTGTAAGGACAACCAGTTTTGTCACGAGGAAATATCAGGCAATCTGGGTGAGTACTAACTATTTCAAATAAATTAACTTTGTCTATACTTTAGGTGGTAGATAACTATCTTTAATTAATTCATCTAATAATAACTTGAATTGAAATAATTGTTGTGTACGCAAGATGCCTACAAAAATGAGCAAGCGAACCTCGAGACTGCTTCTGATGCTACCCAAGTCGACCCGAATCAAACGTTTTTCAAGGTCGTCTCGGGGTACAAGAAAGGTAGTGTGTACGGTGTAGGAAATACACATGGGGTGTACTTCACACCTCCCCCACCGGGTCTCGGCACCTCTACACAGATGGAGTACACGCCGGCGGGATCTCAGCAGCCCGATCCGGAGAAGAAGCAAATGAAGGAACAGCTGGCACAGCAACAGGAGCATCTGAAGGAACAGCAAGAGCAAATCAAGAAGATGCAGGAACAGAAGAACATGTTCCAGGCCAAGTTTGCGAGATAAAACCAAGGCCGTCCCCCATCCCCTCCAGACGACAGAGACCCCTTTAACGGGTATGGTGGTAACTCTGGTGCTTCAGCTAGCTTCACAGTTAGCTGATTGTTTTTGTTGTTGTTGTTGTTGTAACTGGATTTATGGATGATGTATCTTCGAACTAGTTTAGACTTATGTACCTTCAAACCGTATGTTAAAACGTTTTTATATGAATGTTTTTTCAGCATAAATGTGTCGAGAGATGAAGTGTTTTGGTTGATTGAGAGTGAATGAAGTTGAGGTATTTTGGATGGTCGACAATTGTGGATGGTCGACAGTTGTGGTTGGTTGAGAGTTGTGGATGTGGTTTATTTTGCAGGTTTTGGCTAGACATTGAACGCATGTTTACGGCCACGTAACAACATACATGGCATCCAATAACGGACGCCGTGTCATACGCCAGAGGAAGCTACAATCGACGAAAAGTCGCACATATTGACGGGAGGTGACGTCCGACAGTGGACGCCAGGTGACCCTGGATGGCGTCCACTGTCAGACACCAACCCACAACATATGGCGTCTGACAGTGGACGCCATCCAGGGTCACCCGGCGTCCATTATCGAGCGTCACCCCTGGCGTCCACTGACGGACGCTCGTTTTCTTAGCGTCCAACAGTGGATGCCCGCTTTAAAAATAGGCGACCAGTCGTGGCTTCCACTTTCTGGCGTCTGTTTGTGGACCCCCGTCCCCGTATAGCGTCCACTGACGGAAGCCATCGGGTGGACGCCCGAGAGCTCTATTCTTGTAGTGATCTCACCAACAAAAGAGAAATCAAGTATTTGTCAATTAGGTCAGAAAAAGTAAAGAGCCGACATGATTAAAAGACTAGTTTCAGAAATAGTGTGTTACTAAATAAAATATCAGAGTTCGTCAAAATAGTGTGTTACGACATGATTAAAGTCAGAGTTCGTCATATATATTCGTACTTCCTACAGAAATAAAAAATCAATGTATATTAAAAAATATACATACTAAATAAAACATGTTTATTCTCACTAATATCATATATTAAATAAGATGATTAAAAATATTAAGAATAAAATTGTATTTATGGTAAAACAAAGTTAAGAAATTTAATTTTTTCAAAGTGCGTTAATAACCCGTATTTGAACTGAAACCCGTATAAACCCGACCCGTATAAAACCACAAAACAAGCTTTCCTACAGTTATAATATTTCAGGCTGCACTCTGGCGAATACCTAGCCCACCTTCATCCTTAGGTAAGCACACTTTTTCCCATGCTACTAATGGAACACGACCATAATCAGCTTTACCAACCTAGGGGGTTTACATCTCGGGTAATAATGAAGATAAAGTGTATAAGGTGAGAATATATGTACTAAAATAAGCTACCAAACAATGCTATTTAAAAGTCGTTTAACAGTACCATACCATTACGTCATATGGGTTTGTAAAGATTACCGTTGCTCGGTGTATCTACATTAAAATTAGAGGGAGTAGACTTGTCGTTTGAGTCTTATATGTTGACGATATTTTGCTTGCTGCGAATGCTCGAGGCATGTTACATGATGTAATGAAATATCTCCTCCATTCTTATCCAAGGGGTACGTATTTCTTTTTGGGCCGTTCAAATCCAATTGACCATTTTCCTTTCTAGTCCAATTTTTAGACAAAATTACCCTCATTCTACTAACATATTTATACAATATGCCATTACAAAAGTACACTTTGGATAATTAAATATTAATTTATCCCTAATTATTGTACTTTTAATATTATTTTACTACTTTCTTAATCCTTGTGCAAAAGGGAAGCGTACCCATTGGATACGAACGGAGGGAGTATCTATTATCTATGAACTTTGAAATGGAAAACTTCGCGGTGACCGCTAACCCTACAAATATGTGTGGACATGACATAGGTCCACCCCAACGCGGCCACGCGCGAGTTTGGGTAGGCGAATGAATCTCGTGGTAAGATTGATCTCGGGTCGAAATTTATATCATAGTTGGAGTCGCCACCGATTTTTATTGGAATTCGGAACCATTCGAACTCACTCTACACTTAGGTGTTTCGTGTACAAAACACGACCCACTTTTAGTGCTAGAGCTTATGAGTTCGTCCCATTGCATTACGATGCCGAGTTATCGGATATCGTGCATCGAATGACTCTCATGCGCCAATGGTTTCGGACATCCGGAAACCATGGTTTTGAGTAAGGGGTGAGAGTACGTGTTAGGAAGCCCACAAAGGACACCTAACCCCGCTCGCTCTTTAGTGGCCTCTACTAAGATACCGTTCGTGTTCGTGTACGCGCGCTAATAAAATGACTAAATGATATGCAAACAACATTTTCGGCTAAGCATGCGAATTATATGTGAACTACGTCATTTTAATGCATCAAAACTAGAGTCGAAATTATTTAGCATGCGAGGTTCATTTATAAAACGACAAACATCGAAAATAAATAAAACTTGTAAATAAATATAATATACACGGGTGGAAATACAACCCGGCCAAAACAAAAGTAACGGGCAAAAACAAAAATAAATGATACATCAAATGACTAAAGATATGGAAAGATGCATAGTTTTAGAATAGAGGTGACACGTGATAGTATTTACACGTGACGACTAAAGTCGTAAAAAGTTGACGAGGCTCGGATGATGTAATAAGCACTCGTTTTGTTTGCACAAAGAAGTCCACTTGACCGAGTCATGGCAGAGACTCGATCGGGTGGGCTTCTGACAGACCTTCTGCCCATTTTTTGGGGTGCTACTCGATCGAGTAGCATATGGCACTCGATCGAGTGCCCTGTACGAGCTATTGCTCGTTTCGAAAAGGTGATGGTTTTGTTCTTTATTGATGCAAAATATGTAATCCCCTAGAAAATTTAACGCAATACAGTGGCGGAAACACTGTAGAGTTGGGATTAAAACACACTGACAAACTATATCTTATTAAAAGAAATGGTAAGTCAATACAAATGCCTCTTTTTACAAAAGGGCTAAAAAGGAAAATTTCCAAACGGGTTAAACAAATCCATAAATTACATGAAAGAAGAAAGAGTAGGATCCACGCTACTCGCTAGCTCACACCCAAAACCCAGCAGCAAATACCTGTCATGTTATAAACATAACAGCCACGTCAGTGGGGAGTAACTCGGACGTTCTCCCAGCCAAAATATATCATATGGAAAAATAATAGTATTATTATATCAAAATATTTAAAAAGAGAAAACATTAAAACGATATAATAAAAATAAGTTTTCAAAGTAACTTAAAGAACTGCTCAACCTGCAAGTCAAAAATCAATCGATAATAATAATCATATTCAAAAATGGCATTACGGAAATCCGATCAGTGTGCACATGGCTAGACTTTCACTAGGATAATACTAGAAACTAGCTTCGAGAACTGTAGACTTAACTCATAACAGAATCCAGTCTCTAACTAGGCAACTCAACTATAACAGGACTGCGTGCAGCGAGGTCCTGGTTTAAGTAGTGCACACCCCTCCTGGATACAAACCATATCCAGTTCAACCCGACGCGACTTATACGATGCGATATCTAAGTTTAAGGTAAATATACACTCTCCTGAACACAAACATGCTCAGTTCAACGACCAAATGTGTCTCAACATAGACACACCAGCTTTATAGTTGATGGCAAAAACGTACATCCCAGACTATATTATTCTAACCCCACACTTCTCTTTATTCCATAACTCCAAAACAAGCCATTATCGATATTGAGAATAAATAATTATTATAAATAATATGAAGATAAAAGGGAATAAACATTTTATATAAAAAGGGAACTGTCTATAAATAGAAACTTACTAATTTTAGAAACTTACTTAAAATAGAAAGTCTTATAGAAAATACGTAAGTTATTAAAATAAGTGAAATGTATAAAAATAGCATTTCTATCGAAATTAACATTTTATTATTATCGTCGTTATCGTAACTTTATTATATTTCTAAATTCGTTACTCAAAATAAAAATAGAGTAAAATAAGTCGATATATAATATTTTATAAATAATTAGGAAATCGAGTTAAAACTATAAATTTTCAGAAAAGAGATAATTTAAGAAAAACGATATCAAAATTAATTGAGTCAACGAGTTTTATAAGTGAAATGAATTTTATAAAGGTTTTAAATTATTTTTAAGAAATAGCTTTGATTTATAAATAATACAAATTTTAATAAAAATAGTCAATCGGAAACAAATAGGAAATTATTGATGAAAATAGTCTCGACTAAAATGTATTTAAAACTAAATCGACTATTTTCTCATTTATTAGTATAAATCGTAAAACGAAAATTAATTTATTAAACAAGTATACAAATATCGATTATAATATGAAAATACGATTTGGAGTTAAAAATTAGAAATTAATGAAATATGACGAAAATATGAAATCAATTTTATTTAGTTACTAGTATCACGATAACCGACAAAATATTATAACGATCGCAAATAATAAAATTACTAACGATTTATAAAACTATATCGAAAATCGTAAAATATTTAAAAAGCATACGATTTATTAAATAATATTTTTAGCAAATAATAAATAGCTAAAATTAGAAAACCGAAGTTAAAATATTTACTACATACTACTACTCAAACATACGATATAAAATCGAGTAACGTCCTAAAGTTACCTTGAGTCGATATCCGAATGCTCATGTACTTGCCCTTCTTGATGAGTCCAAACTCCAACCGTTCTTATACTTGTCTAACAAAAGGACTTCGAGGCTCCAACGAAAATTGAGACAAAAGAAATAGAAACAAAGAAATCGGAATAAGGATTGTAAGAAACGAATGACGAGAACGATAGAATAGAAGGACGGAAAGTAAGGCTCACGAATCAGGAAAGCAAAGAATCGATGATGGAAAAGAGACGGACAGCAAAAGAGATGGAACAATACAACATTGAGGGAAGATGAATGAAGCAGGATAACAGAAACGAGCCGCAACCAAACGACCTCATCGCATCTCAGCAACAATAATGAAGCACGGTGCAAAGCGATTCTTAAAAAAGCACAACCGTAATAGCAGCAGAGGCAGCAGTAACACGTAATACCGACAGTACAGTACACAGCAGCAGTAGCGAACGAAACGGAGCCAAGACAACAAAGCAGTAATGATAGCAGTAACAGTGATACATAAGATGACAATTGGACGTGAAAAAAAAAACAGCAGAAGAGAGCACGGAACAACAACAGTACAAGGACGAGAAGGAGGCAGCAGTAGAACGTAATAGCAACAGTAGTTAGCGGATCAAACAGCAGCAGCAGATTCAACAAAAGAAGAAGAGGAAGAGAAACAACGGACAACAAGCGTGATACAATAAACAGCAGCAAAACCGACACAAATAGAACGTACAACTGCAATGCACACACGACCCAGTGAAGGGAACGAACAGGAATGACGATAATAACTCAGGTCGAAGTGGCAGGGGTAACAAATACAACAGTAACGAGATGGAAACAAAACCGAGCAGCAGAAGAACGACAAGAAAACGCATAACAACATCAGTAGCAGCAGTGGTCACGCACAAGGAGGAAAAAGAAGGAGAAGACGAGGAAGAAGAACGAGAGAGAAGAACAAAACGCAGCAGAAGAACGAGGTAGCAGCAGCAGCGTGAAACCGGACGGAAAAGAAGAAGGGGAAAAACGAAGTACCTTCACGAGAATAGGCAACGAACTGTACACAGCGACGTTAAAGCAAAACAACAATCATCAATCGAATCAACAAACGCAGCAGCAGTGGCGTACAGAAGAAACAGAGGACGGGAAAACAAATAGGGGAAACGAAACCGGAAGGATAAGGACAGAGCAACAACGGCGATGGATGCAGAATATGGTGAAGATGATGAAGGCCGAAGAAGGGGAATAAAAGAAGGGAAATGCGTTGTGAAAAACAAGAAGGTGAAAAGAATGGGTGAAGGGAGGAGTCAAACGGTGGAAATGAAGAGATAATGCAAGGGGAAATGTACGGAATACAAGTGGGATGGAACAAATGAAAAGGGAGCTGAATCATCAACAATGTAGTGGATTAAAAACACGGATAAATTAAATGAATCGAGTTCCGTAACGAAAAGTTGACTGACCCACAAATCGAATTAAAACGAGTTAATAAAACTAATGAATAATCGGGCCGTCAATTAAAATGAGTATTAAAGTATTCGAGACAAAAACGAAGTAGATAGAAATAGATAATTAGACGATGAAAATATATTTCCCGATAAATGATAAGTTTTCGATAGAGTGAATTAAATTGATTTCTCGAGGAAATGGAATAAATATTTTGACGAAACTTAAAATAATGAATTTCGAGCCAAAATAGAAATTCGAGCTTAAATATAAATAAATAAAAAGAATTTAGAATTTCAATCGTCGAAATAGATTTTTGGTAAGTATTAAATTAAATGTATAAAATAAATCGAAACAGAAATAAAAATATGTTTTAGAGACAAATAGAATTTTAGGAGTTTGAAACGATTAAACGACAAATTCGTTTTATAATAATTTTAGGAATTACGAGTTAAACCGTAAAAATAAAAATCCGAACAAAATTTTTAATTTAATTAAATTTATAAAAATCACGGGTGTTACAAAATAGATGGTCGGCCGAGTTACATAAAAATATTACATAATTTGAACTCAAGTCAGTTTACGGTACCTATAATCGTATATTATACAATTATAAGACCGACATCGGAATTTTATAAAAAAGATGTTATAGGATCGATAAAAATTTGATTAGGACGAAACTGTCTCTCTTCGCGTCACGACACCGATACTAATCCTTACGGATTATGTGGTGTCGATTTTCGCGTCAATGGGTTTCGAACCAATCTCGGAAATGGAATCGGACGCGTTCAACTACGTACGACCACGATCGCGCCATTAAGTGCTTGGGGCGGCGCTCCTCGAAAGGGTGCCATCTCCGTCGCGACTTGTAAAGGGATTAAACGGACTTTGAGCGGTTGTCGTAGTCAAACGCGTTCGAATCCAAATGTTTTATTATTATATATATACGCGGTTGATGGTAGGATTTGTCGTCGATCCTAACCAACAAATAGAGTCCAACTAATCCTAGTGGGTAGCTAGGGTAAATTGGGTCGTGTCCACGGAGACGGTTATGTAATGTCTAGACTAGGTCGACCTAAACGAGACTAAGTCACACAAACGAACACAAAGAAAACAATAATTCACAAACTACGATGGTTGAAGGTGATGAAAGTGGACTAACAATGAACTAGATGTAACATAGGCTAAATGAAACAACTAAGGATTAACTAAACAATGAGCTAGAGAAATAATAACTTACAAGAAGGGATGAATCAAATATGGAAGGGAGTAGGGTTAGGTTGGGTTCTTAAGTGTAGAAGGATATTTGGGTGGTGAAGGGTGTACGTGTCTCTTAGTTACTAGAGTCGGTTTGCGCTCTCGCATCAAATCCTAAGTCAAGGTCGGTTTGCGCTCTCGCGTCTAAACCTAAGTCCGCACTCTCGTGTCTAAGACTAAACCCTAACACAATCACACAGTAGCCAAACAAGGAGAAGATGAGAACAAGTATGAGAAGCATTGGCCACTACTACCCACACAAGCAATTCAACAAACACATAGAGTGCCCAATGTGTGACTAGCAACAAAGATGCAACCTTTTCCCCTAATCAAACCCTAATCACCCATAATCCACATCTAATCCCCCTACTAACCCCACAAGGAATCTACTCACTCATTATCAAACTAAGACTAACATAAACAAGAGAAATCAATGTAAACATCCAAACATTCATAATGAACAAACAATAACAATGAACACTATGTAAAGATTCAAACTTGAAAGATAAACAAAGATTAAAAGTAAAGAGGAGAAGAGGATTATACCAAACTAGCAAGAATATAAAAAGATGAGAACTTGAATTAATAGGAAACCCAAATAATCTCCAAGGTTGTCAATCTTGGATGAGTCTTCAAGAATCTGCTTAATACAAGAGTAAACAACTAGACTAATCTAAGATTAACTAAAGATTAATATGAAACTCAACTAGAGATGAAGAGAAGCTAATTAGGGTTTTGAATGTTCAAGAGAGGCGTAAGAAAGTCTAAGGTAATGTAAGATAGTTAAACAATACAAGGGAGAGGACGACGGAAGTTCGAGCGGCTACTGTGACACTATGGTCCGGGCACCCGCGTCGGGCTCTCCGGCGATCACTAACGTTACTAGGCGCAAGAACAAGAATGGAAGACATGAGACAGAGTCGGGGAAGGGTCTGAATGATGAAGTTGAGAGGAGGATGCCTGACTTGGAGGCACCCATGAGAGAAAAGTCCTTACTGGAGATCATGGGGATTCCACCGTACGCTCCTGGGGATGATGATGATTTCCCTTTGGTTGACAGATTGTCTCCTGCGGGGCGGAAGTCACAGGAAGATATGGAACTCAGGAGGATGATGAAGAAGAAAATGGACCATGGCTCCACATCAAAGGTGGGAAGATAGTTGATGATAGTAAGACACACGTTGAACTATTGCAACTTTCTGATGAGGATGTCAAAGAGGAAATTGAATACTGGGAAAATGCGGTCTATGGTTTTATTGTAGGTGCGAATCCACCTTGGCAGGTCCTTGAAGGTTTTTTGAGGAGAATTTGAAAGAACCATGTTATTGATAAGGTATCATTCATGCCGAATGGTGTTTTTCTCGTACGATTTCAAACACCGGCTATGAGAGATATTGTGTTACAAGCAGGATACTTTATGTTTGATAACAAGCCACTGGTGTTGAAGGCATGGCGACCTGACATTGACCTTGAAAAGGAGGATGTGAAGGTGTTGCCAATCTGGGCGAGGCTTAATAATCTGCCCTTAAAATTTTGGGGGACGAGTTTACCAAAAATTGCTGGCATACTTGGGAAATATCATAAAAAGGACGAGGCTACTGCTCAGAAATCTCGTCTTGGCTATGCTAGGATCTTAATTGAGGTGACTATTGGCCAGGAGTTTCCAAGGAACATAGCTTTTAAGGATGAGAAGGGCATAGTGGTGAACATCAAAGTTGACTATGACCGGTTACCTGTGCAGTGCCTACACTGTAAAAGAATGGGGCATGGAAAAGCTGAATGTAGGGGAAGACAGGTGACGAAGGAGGGAGGTCAGAAGAAGGAGTGGGGGCCTGTTCAAAAACAGGCTAACATGGTGCATAGTGACCCTCCGGTGTCAAATATTGAACCACAGGCAAAAATCATTAATTATGTGCAGTACGAGGATCAGAAGCAGACTGCAAACAATGATGCAGAACATGAGGTCGCTGCAACCCATAATACCCCGAGGTCTGAGGACAATGATGTGCTAGAAGTAGAATTGGCAGCAGATAATCCTAAGGGTAAGGAGGTTAGGAGTCCTACTTTTAAGGATAAACTTACTGGCGGACCTTCTATTGGGTCAGGTCAGGCAGGTACCTCCATACTCAAAATACGTAAATGAATTTCGGGTTTTGGAATGTAAGGGGGATGAACAGGGGGCAGAAGCAGGAGGAAATTTCTAATTTTTTAGCAAATAATAATGTAGGTCTTTTTGGTTTGCTTGAGACTAAAATAAAGCCTTGTAATCAAAGGAAGGCAATAAACAGTAGGTTTAATAGATGGTGTTTGACAACTAATAGCCATATTCTTCCGGGTGGAAGGGTGTGGGTATTATGGGATCCTAGCCAATGTGAGGTCCTTATAAAGAAGTACACGGATCAGCTTATACACTGTTCGGTGGAGGAGCTGCAAAGTGGAAGGAAGTATAAGGTGACTTTTGTATATGCCTTTAATAAGATTGGGGAAAGGGAGCCTTTGTGGAGAGATTTGAGACAAATGCATAAACAGATTAAGGGTGCTTAGTGGATTGGGGGGAACTTTAATTGTGTCCTCAATCCGGGAGAGAGACTTGGAGGAGGTTTTAACAGCAATGAAGCTAGACCATTCCAGCAGTGCATTGACTCTATGGCTTTAGTGGATTATCCGGCTGATGGTGCGTTCTTTACTTGGTCTAACAAACAACCCTCTGAGACTAGAGTATATAGTAGACTGGATAGGGCAATGGCGAATCAGGAATGGTTAGATATGTTCGAGGATTATAGAGCGAATTTTTTACCAGAAGGATTATTTGATCATAATCCTTGTTTGATGTTGGGAATGCAAAGAAAGAAATCTGGTAACAGGAGCTTCAAGTACTACAATATGTGGAGTCAAGCATCCAGTCTTGGAGATATTATCGATAAGTCTTGGCGCCAACCAGTGGAGGGCACGAGGATGTTCATTTTGACTACTAAGCTTCGTAGACTTAAGGGTTCTCTTAAACAACTGAACAGAAGTCATTTTCAGGCAATTGAACGCCGGGCTGATATTGCGCAGGTACATCTTGTTGAAATTAAAAAAAAAAACTGTGTACAAGGCCTGATGACGCTGATCTGGTACAAGCTGAATGCAATGCTGCAGCGAAGTACAGGGAATTAGATGAAGCCAGGAGTACATTCCTCAGACATAAAGCGAAGATGCACTGGTTGAAGGATGGTGATAGCAATACAGCATTCTTCCATGGAACGTTGAAGGCTAGACGGATAGCTAATACAGTTACCCAGGTGGTGGACAGAAATGGGACGATGAGAAATTCTCCTAAAACTGTTCAAGAGGCTTTTCTCAATTATTATAAAACCCTACTTGGAGACAGGAAAGATACAGTTCGAGTTCACCATAACATCATGGAATTGGGAGCGAGGTGTACAACTGCGCATCATGATATCTTGCTAGAACCGATTACAAATGAGGAGATTAAACAGATGATTTTTAGCATCCCGGATGACAAGGCACCTGGCCCGGATGGGTACTCAAGCAAGTTTTTTAAGGATACTTGGACAATTATTGAGGAGGATGTTTGCGAGGCAGTAAAGGACTTCTTCAAAACTGGAAAGATGCTAAAGCAACTTAATACGACCATGATCACGCTCATTCCCAAAGTTGATCGGCCTACATCCGTCCTACAATTTCGACCTATTGCCTATTGTAACACAATTTACAAATGCATATCGAAGTTGTTCCGTAATTTGGTCTCTGCAAGATGTTTGATCAAGATGCGGTCTCTGCAAATGCAAATGCGGTCTCTGCAAGATGTTTGATCAAGATGGATATGTAGAAGGCGTATGATACGATTGAGTTGGAATTTCTGAATCAAATGCTAGAGCAACTCCATTTCCCGGATTTGTTCCGTAATTTGGTAATGCAATGTGTAACAACGGCATCCTTCTCATTGAGCTTAAATGGCGAGAATTTCGGCTTTTTCCCTGGAAAAAGGGGTTTGAGACAGGGTGACCCGATCTCTCCGCTGCTATTCACTATCTGTATGGAGTACTTGACGAGGTTACTGATGCACACTACTGAGAATGAGGAATTCTCCTTCCATCCTATGTGCAAGCAATTAAAAATATCGAGCCTAATGTTCGCTGATGATCTCTTGCTATTCAGTAAAGGGGACGTGAGTTCCATGATGGTACTACTCCGCACGTTCTCTACGTTTTCGGCTGCATCAGGCCTAACGATGAGTCAAGGGAAATCAAACATGTATTTTAATGGGGTTAAAGCTGAGGTTAAGAGGGACATACTTGCTGTCTCGGGTTGCGCTGAAGGTCATCTCCCGTTCAGATACCTTGGCGTTCCCATAAAAAGCTCGAGATTGACGGTCCTAGACTGTCTACCCCTGATTAATGCTGTTACGGAGAGAATAAGGAAGCTTGGGGCCAGAAAATTGTCGTATGCCGGAAGAGTTGTGATGGTAAAATCAGTGCTTAGCACCTTACATAACTACTGGGCTACCATTTTTCTAATCCCGACGGGTGATATTAAACAGATTGACTCGATTTGTCGAAATTTCTTATGGGAAGGAGGGACTGAGTATACTAGAACGCCTTTAGTAGCTTGGGATAAGGTATGTGTTCCGTATGATGAAGGAGGTCTTAATTTAAGACAGAATAGTAATTGGAATAAGGCAGCTATCGGAAAGTTGGCATGGTGGGTTGTGGCACATCGGTCCAAACTATGGGTAAAGTGGATTAACTCGGTTTATCTGAAAGGAACGACTTGGTTGGGTTACAATCCGACAAGTAATACGAGCTAGGGATGGCGTAAGATTTGCAGGGCAAGAGACTTTTTTAAGTCAGGATTCGAGAATGGCGAATGGTCTGAGGCTAATCCGTACACTATAATGAAAGGATATGAACGGTGCAGGTGGAAAAATGAGAAGAATAACTGGTACAGGCTGATTTGGAGTAAGTGGACACTACCTGAGCATCGGGTTATAGCGTGGCTACATCAAAGGAGTGCTATGAACACAAAAGACAGACTGTACAGGCTGAATATCGCCAGAGATGACCGCCGCTGCATCTGCGAGCAGCATATGGAGGAATTGCAGCATGTATTCTGCTGCTGTCCATACAGTCGCAGACTGCTAAAGAGCCTCGAAACATGGATGGGCTGTGAGTTGAAGGAGTACATACCTAATTAGTGGAGGTTATCGATCCGAGGGTCGAAACTAAAAAGAGCACTTACGAATGGAGTTATTAATGCCGTGATATACTATATATGGCAGCAACAGAACAAGAGCCGAATAGAAGGAATGCTACTTAGACCGAACTACTTAAGCACTGTTTTAATTAAGGAGTTGCAAATTTATTTTCGTAACTTGAGAGTTGGGAAAATGAGCAAGAGGGACACTACATATGTAACTAGAATCATAGAACATTGTACTTGATTTATTGAGTTATTAATATACTTACCAATTACCAAAAAAAAACAATACAAGGGAGGAGTATTTATAAGGTTACAAGAATGAAGGAGAAGAAAAGAAGCAAACACGGGCTGCAGCTCTTCCATCTCGTCCGGAACGAGATGGTCCCGACCGGGACGAAGTGGTCCCGACGGGATGGCATGGTCCCGACCGGGACGGACCCAGAACAGGAGCATCTTCTTTTGTGCACCTCATCCCGGACGGGATGAGGTCCTTCCCGACGGGGATGGGTCTTGTAGGCCTCCAATATGATCTTTAAGGTCCCTCCTTGCTTCCTATGGGCTTCTCATCGATTCTCGAGGCTCGGGATCGAGTCTAAGGGGCTCGGGATCGGGTCCCAAGGTCTCGGGATCGAATCCAAGGCATCGAGTGATCGTTCCTTCTCTTCGTTGGCTCCAAAAGTGTATGAAACGAGTCGGAATCGTTCCAATTCCTCATGAATGGTCTCTGGAACCTAAAACGAACTAGAAGAAGCATAAGTAGCCCATAAACCGCTCCCAAGGAGCGATTCCACAAGGAAAACGGGATCAAAACACAACAAATTAGGCACTACAAACTACACTTATCAGCGGTATTAAAGTGACGATAAAAAGAACGAAAATTAAGATGCGACAAAGATAAAA
This sequence comes from Agrostemma githago, assembly GCA_958450325.1. Classification (NCBI taxonomy): domain Eukaryota; kingdom Viridiplantae; phylum Streptophyta; class Magnoliopsida; order Caryophyllales; family Caryophyllaceae; genus Agrostemma; species Agrostemma githago. Next base: position 24,360,552 of record OY288257.1, read on the forward strand.
ATGTTAGTGTTAGTGATAAGTGTGGTTTGTAGTGCCTATTTGTTATGTTTGGTCCCGGTTTCTCTTGTGAAATCGCTCTTTGGAGCGGTTTCTGGGCTACTTATGCTTCTTCCAGTTCGTTTTAGGTTCCCAAGACCATTCATGGAGAATTGGAACGATTCTGACTCGTTTCCTACACTTTTGGAGCCAACGAAGAGAAGGAACGATCACCTGGTGCCTTAGATTTGATCCCGAGACCTTGAGACCCATTCCCGAGCCCCTAGACTCGATACCGAGCACCGAGAATCGATGAGAAGGCCATGAGAAGCAAGGAGGGACCTTAGAGATCATAATGGAGGCCTATAAGACCCTTCCCAGTCGGGAAGGAGTGCACGAATCAAACAGCTTCTATTTAGGCCGTCCCGACCGAGATGAAAGCTTCCCGACCGGGAAGGATGGTCCATCCTGATCGGGACAATTCCTTCCCGACCAGGATGGGCCTGCTGTAGCCGCGTGACTTCTTTTCATTCTCCTTGATTCTTGTAACCTTATAAATACTCCTCCCTTGTATAGTTTAAGCATCTTAGACTCCTCTAGATGATTCTAAACCCTAGATAGAGTTCCTCCTCTCATTAGACTAATCTCTCCTTAAATTTTTGTTAATCTTAGATTAATTTAGTTAGTTAATCTTGTATTAAGGATCTCTTGAAGAATCCATCAATCCTTGACAACTTTTGGTGGAGATTTTTGGGTGTTCTTTTAATACAAGTTCTCATCTTTTTCATCCTCTTATTAGTTGGTATAATCCTCTTAATCTCTTTTCTCTTGTTCATTATTTAATTCTTCAAGTTTTAATCTTTATTCATTATTCATTGTTCTTGTTAGTTCATAATGAATGTTTTGGTATTTATGTTGATTTCTCTTGATAGTGTTAGTTTTAGTTTCATTATGTGTGAGTAGACTCTTTGTGGGGTTAGTAGGGGGATTAAGTGTGGATTATGGGTAATTAGGGTTTGATTAAGGGAAAAGGTGGAATCTTTGTTACTAGTCACATGTTGAGCACTCTATGTATTTGTTGAATTGCTTGTTTGAGTTGTGGTGGCCATGCTTCTCATGCTTGTTTTCATCTTCTCATTTGTGTGATCGATTTTTGGTTGAATGCTTATGTTTTGGGTAATACTTTGCATGAGTATTCGGGTCTAGTCTTTGACACGAGAGTGCGGACTTAGGCTTTGATGCGAGAGCGCGGACCGACCTTAGTAACTAAGTGAAACCTACACCCTTGACCTCCCAATCATCCTACTACACTTATGAACCCAAACTAACCCTACTCCTTCCCTTATTTGATTTCTCCATCTCTTTAGTCGATCATTTTCTCTAGTTTATTTGTTTAGTTAATCTTAGTTGTTTCAATTAGTATATGTTATATCTAGTTCATTGCTAGTATAGTTTCATCCCTCTTCACCATCATAGTTTGTCAATTCTCTTCTCTTTGTGTTGTTTGTTGGTAATTTAGTCTAGTTTGTGAGTCGACCCTAATCTAGACACCTATTACCGTCTCCGTGGATATCGACCCGACTTGCCCTAGCTACGTGTTAGGTCTAGTTGGTATACTTGTTGGTAGGACCCACGGCAATTCCCTACCATCAGTTAGTATACTAAAATAACTATAATATAAAGTATAGTATATGTATATAGATATCGAGATAGGGAGATAGAGAAAAGGGATAAAATGGGTTGATGACACCCTCAACCTACATGATTAAAATGGCCTCGGAAACGGACTCGTAATAGCGACGGGAGCGCGGGAGTTTCGAGGATGTAAGTAGAGTTATGGTGTGTGTATATGTGGAGATGGTATATCGGTTTTTCGAGAGATAAAGGGCTTGGTTTTTGCTTAGGGATGCTTAGGGTTGAAGAGTAGTGAGGATGTGAGTTAGGGTTGCAAAATGTAGGTTGTAATGCATGGGAAAAAACTGGTTTTTGTGAAGGGTTTGAGGGGGTATTATAAAGAATGCCCCTCGACCTAGGGTCACTCGATCGAGTGGCCCTAGTGTACTCGATCGAGTGCCCTGAAAAGGAGGGCCGGGTCTGATTGGTTTTTTGAAGCTGCACTCGATCGAGTGAGGTCAAGCCACTCGATTGAGTGGGTTAGGCGAAGGTGCCATTTTAGGAAGGTGGTTGACTTTTTGAAATTGAAATGTTGATTGGGCGCTTGCTTCTATAAGCTCATCTAGCCGGTTTTATGTATCGGATTCGTCATTGACCGAGTTTTGACCCGATCGCTAAAAAATGGTTATATTTTTGGTGTCGGTTTTGGCCCAAATTAGTCTCATTTTATTGGAAATGACCCACTGGGTCTGGATTTGAGGTCTGTTTGGAGAGATTTGTACTCCGCTAGATGTCCACGTCGGATATTATTGATTCTGAGTCCGTATTCGAGCGTATTAAGTCACGTTTACGTCCGATCATCATCGGGTGTTTTGTCGGGAACTGCCATAGATACTAGCAGGCAAAATGTGGGTATCTACAGAGCCCCCACTCTGACTGAGGCTTGGACAAGGCTAAATTCAGAGTACCTTCCAGGCCAATCGCAGATTACGAACTGGTAGCCTTCCGGTCGGGTCGTTTATAGTCCATTAGACTTGCGTGAAGGGCTCGCCAGCCATAAGTAGAGGGTCACCTGTCCTGATGATGATAGCTCCGTGGGGAGTAAATGAGCTGCTTGGAAACTTGCTTCTGAAGTCTTTGGTGTACCTGTATGCTGACACATAACAACTTGCATGTAACACATAGGTGAAACACCGACTCACGCTTGGGAAATAAAATATTGGGTTTTTGAAAGCAAAATTTTTGAGATTTTTTTTTTATTTTTTTTTATGAATGCTCGGGATGACTTGATTCCTATCTCAGTTTCTAATCTGAAACCTAAGATCAGGCCTGCGCGCGCAGAGCCCATGTCTGCTGAAGAGGCATGACAGTTAGGGCTACAGTTAGGGTTTCCTATTATAAATATAGGACTCCCTGCTTCAACTTTCTGCATCCCAAATCAAATTCTTCCTTCTCCTCTCAAAATCTTTTAGACTTTTAAGAAGACTCAAATATCTGCTATGGGTATCGAGCACTTGACTGCGATGCTTCTGGCTTGGTCCCAATATTTTCGGGACGAAGAAAAGGTTCAACTAACCCAGATGGGAATCATTACTTTATTACCACTTCAACGCCTGTAAATCGACTCACACATTTTGGATGCCTGTCTAACGTTTTGGGATACTACCCATCACGTTTTTGCGTTCCCGCGAGGAGAAATATGCCCTCTTCTTAAAGAGATTGTAGCTTTGGGCGGCTGGAGCCCTATTGCTCGTCCTGCTATCCCTCTGTTCTATCCTGATCTAAGGAGGAAGCTAAGGGATTTCCTAGGTTTGTCTCATGCTGAGACAGATCGAATGGTGCGGGGAAATTCCGTTTCCCTTTTCGACCTGGCTGACAACTTCATGAACACTCAGGATGTGAGGGCTACTCCTAACCATAAGCGCAGGGCTTTCGCCTTTTACATGCTACACCGCTACGTCTTTGAAGGAATAATGGAGGCTGACTCGTGCTTGGGTCAAATCAGGCTGATTGGTGTGGTTGACCAGATGGAAACTGGTCATAGCCCAGCTTGGCTAGCGACGAGGGAAATCATTATGGGTCTCGATGCTAGGAGACTCGACTTAGACCGTCAGCTGACGGGGAGCGTCCATCTTTTGCAGGTATACATCTCACGTATTTTTTTGTAACGCAAAAATACTGATGTACGTGAGTCACTCGATCGAGTGACCTCTTAAAAGAGAGTCTGCCTGTTTTTAGAGGGGTTACTTGATCGAGTCAGCTGTAGTACTCGATCTAGTGGCCTGTAGCGAACCACGCCTTTGCTCACGAAATTTGTGTATTCCTTTTTCTGATTTGGCTATCGGAACGTCTATCAATCATAGAGTCTCCTCCGAGTATACCCAATTACTGCAGCAGTCAAATTAGCTCGAGGAGGCGACGGATAAGCTCGAGTCATAATATAAACCGAGCTTATTGGGATGAGGAGATGGTGTTTCATGGTGGTCCCTTGATTAGATGGACCATCGCTTGGTGGTTCCTCTCAAAACTGACGGGATTGGCCAAAAGGGATCAAACTTGCTACCTGGTGATCCTGTCACTTGACTGGACCGTCCACATTTATCCGGACCGCATCCTAAGGCAGTTCAGTTCGTCTCAGCGAATTCCTGAGACGGAAGCAATCATTAGCGTTTCGCTCCAATTGACAGACGCTATGTGTGACACATGGTTACAGAGGTGGTTCACCCGTCCCATGTGGACCATACCCAACCCTTGCCAATCCGCTTGGGTTTCACAATCATATCGGAAGTGGACTTCCGAGGAGTTGGAGGAGGCTCGTAAAGCTCTGAAGGTCGATGAGGCCTTCGAACTGGTTCGCCGGGAGATGGCGAACGACAACAGGGGTTTCTTCGACGAAGGAGATACTCCTGCTACTCTAGTTCGATTGGAGTCGGGTCTTAAGTCGCAAACTAAGACTCGAATTAAGGACGCCGGTGCTAGTAGCGCGCGGGGGCGGCTAAGCCCCCAGACTGACTTGGAGAGGCGGCTCGGGCCAAGACTGGCGGTCAGAGACCGACTGGGCCCACGTGACCGGCTGCCTGAACCTGTGAGGGCCCGACTTGGGCGAATTGAAGTGATCGAGGACTCGAGTTCAAAGAAACGGGTCCGGGCTAAGGAGGTTCCCCTGGTGATTCGGGAGCGCTCCCCTCCTCGTCCTCGCCAGTGGACGGCCAAGGAGGCCAAGGACAAGGGAAAGGGCAAGATGCCCTAAATATCGAGTCCTTAGTTTTTTATTATTTGAATATTATTAATAATTATTTTAGAGTGTCGTGGGCTTTTTTTTGTATTTTTCTGAATTTTGGCATTTGTAATTTCCCGAGTTTATCGAGGTTTTTTTTAGTAATTAATAAAGGAAGCTTATTATTAAACCGTTCCTGTCTTTTCTCGATTGCATTGGTTGTGCCCTTTTGGGGGGCTGCCTATGTATCCACAAATTGCGGAATCAAACAAACGTAGTTCAGGCACTTGTAAATTTGCAATCTCGAAATACACCAAGACCATTAGTTCAAGATGCTTGCGACAGTAGAATAAATAAGTTTAGCTTATTGACTTGCTTTTTGAAAAAAATAATTTTGACAAACTTTGCTAATGACATTGAGAAAAAGGCTAAGGGTAGTAATGCTTCCACTGGTCCAGGTTGGTCGGGTTGAGGAACTCATTCTCGTCCAGGTCCGTCAGCATCACGGCTCCCCCTGATAGGATTTTCTTTACCAAATATGGCCCGGACCAATTGGGTTTGAATTTTCCCCTCGGGTCAACTGGTATTAAAGCTCGAAAAGACTTAAGAACCAGATCACCTTCCTTCATGTTCCTGGGCCTTACTCTTTTGTTGAAGGCCCGCTGGATCCTTTTCTGGTGGATTTGGATATTGTTTAGGGCACGAGATCATCGTCCGTCTAGTAGAACTAACGACTCATACCGTGCTCGGACCCAATCTGCTTCAGGTACTTGACTTTCTAGCATAATTCTAAGGGATGGTATCTCCAACTGGACTGGTTGGACTGCCTCCATCCCGTATGTTAGGTAATACGGTGTCGCACCGGTTGCGGTACTGGTTGACGTTCGGTATCCGCATAGAGCAAAGGGTATTTTATCGGGCCAATCCCGGTAATTATCAGCCATCTTTTTTAGTATGGTGACAATTGTTTTATTCGCCGCCTCTACCGCTCCATTTGTCTGAGGACGGTAGGGTGAAGATGTATGCCTTTGAATTTTTTATTTGGTCAATAGGGCTGCCGTTTCGGCTTGAAAATGAGTCCCATGATCACTGATAAATTCATGCGGGATCCCGTACTAACATATTATCTTATTTTGGACAAACTTGGCAACATGCTTAGCATTGAGAATGCGGTATGATTCAGCTTCGACCCATTTGGTGAAATAGTCGATATCTATAAAATGAAGCAGTGCCCGCCGGTGCCCGAGGGATTTATTTTCCCGATTATGTCTATATCCCATGTCGAGAATGGCCAAGGCGACGTCATGGTATATAGCAAGGATGACGGCATATGCTGCACATTAGCGAAGATTTGGCAGTTACGGTAATGTTTGACATATAACTGGCAGTCGGTTTCCATACTATTCTAGTAGTATCCGAACCTCATGATTTTTCGGACTAACATCTGGGCATTCATATGCGGACCGCATCCACCATCATGCACTTTGGCCATAACCTTTTCGGCTTTATATTTATCGACACAAAGGAGAAGAGCCCCCTGTGCCGTCTTTTTGTATAGTTGTCCGTCATCAGTACGGATGAACTGAATGGCAAGCCTTCGTAAGGCTTTCTTGGCCCGGCTGTCGGTCCCGAGAGGATATTCCCCGGTCGTCGGGTACGTTAGCTCAGCCTGATACCATGGGTCAGGATCAGTTATCTCAATATCTTCAATGTCGTGAATGTATGCCGGCTCGGGCCGTCTTTCGACGCAAATTGGCATACTGGTCACGTGATCGGGAATATTTAGTAAAGATGCCAATTTTGAGAGTGCATCTGCAAACTGATTTTCTTCCCGAGGCAAGTATATGTACTCCACCTTTTGGAATTGTTTCTCGAGATCCCATACTCGTGCCTGGTAGGCCACGAGATTAGCGTTCCAAGTTTTCCATTTTTGAAGTGCTTGATTAATGACCAAGGATGAGTCACCGTGTACCCGAAGATTTGTGACCCCAGGTCGGCGGCGGCTTCTAGCCCATGGATGCATGCTTCATATTCGGCTGCATTATTGGTAACACCAAATTCCAGTTTGATGGATACGGTAGTATGCTCTCCCTTTGGCGAGATTAGGAGAATCCCGACTCCGAACCCTCGAAAATTTGATGCTCCGTCGAAGTATAAATCCCATGTTTCCGTATCGGTATGAAAAATATCTTAATATGGGAAGGACCAGGTGTCGGTGTGTCCCTCTTCGGCTACCAGACCATCGGCGAGAAATTCAGCTACTACTCGTCCCTTAATAGCCTTTAACGGCACGAACTTTAAGTCGAACTCTGCCAGCATTAGATTCCATCTAGAAATTCTGCCATTGAGAATTGGCTTTTCGAAAAGTTACTTGATTGGATCCATTTTGGATAACACATGGACCTCGTAGCTGAGCATATAGTGTCGGAGCTTCTTAGTGGCCCAAACTAGAGCTAAACACGTCTTTTCAAGCATGGTATACTTGCATTCATACTCTAAAAACTTTTTGCTAATATAATAAATAGCTCGTTCTTCAAAGTCAACTGTCTGAGCCAGCATAGCCCCCGTGGCTGTCTCAGTCGTTGTTAGGTATAACGACAGAGGCAAACCGGGTTGACGCATTAAGACTGGCGGAGCAGAGAAAATTTCCTTGATCCTGTCAAAAGCAGTTTGGCACTTGTCATCTCACAGTATCCGTTCCCCTACTTTCAATTTCTTGAAAATCGGTTCACACCCCATGGTCAATTTGGAAATGAACCGGCTGATATACTTGACTTTTCCGTGAAATCCCCTTATTTATTTTTCGGTTTTAGGAGGTTGCATCTCGGTAATGACTTTGATTTTAGCTGGGTCGACCTCAATACCACGTTGGCTAACGATATGACCCAGTAATTTGCCTGATGTTACCCCGAAACTACACTTTTAAGGGTTTAGCCTCATGTTGTATTTGCGCAATCGGGAGAAAAAATTTCTTAGGGCGGTGATGTGACCATCCCGGTCTTTGTATTTGACGATCATGTCGTCTACATAAACTTCTACTTCTTTATGCATCATGTCGCGCAATAAGGTCGTAGCGGTCCGTTGGTATGTGGCCCCGGCGTTAATGAGATCGAATGGCATGACGGTATAGCAGTAAGTACCCCATGGTGTAGTGAGGGTAGTCTTACTCATATCTTCTTCCGCCATCTTTATCTGATTATACCCGGCATACCCGTGCATAAATGATAGAAGGGCATGATCGGCCGTGTTATCTACCAGTATGTCGATGTGTGGTAATGGAAAATCATTTTTCGGCCTCGCCTTGTTAATATCCCGAAAATCCACGCATACCCGCACCTTACCGTTTTTTTTAGGAACCGGCACGATGTTTGCCACCTAGTCCGGATATTCGGACACCTGTATGAAGCTGGCTTTGAACTGTTTATCGACTTCTTCCTTAACCTTAAGGTACCACTCGGGCCTCATTCGGCGGAGTTTTTGCCTAACCGGTTTGCACCCGTCTTTAATCGGTATGTGGTGCTCGGCTATTTCCCGGTCTATCCCCGGCATGTCCTTGTAGGACCATGCGAAGACATCTTTGAACTCTTGAAGGAGGTTCGTGAATTGTTGTCTCTCCTCGGGATCTAAGGATAACCCTATCTTAAGTATCTGGGGCTCTAAGGTTGTTCCCATATTAATGGACTTGGTCTCTTCAAGTACTGGATTCCAAGATTCCCTTTGCTCTAGTTGCTCGATCAGATGTGGAGGCAATGGTACCTGTTCGTCGGGTTTCTCAATGTCATTGTATAAATTATTTTTGAAACCAGAATTAAAAAGAGACAAGTCGTAAGCAGAACGGTTTTTATTATTGATTGCAAACTTTGAAAACAGCTCGAAAAGAGCATCCATCTGATCATTGGTCAGTGGCAGGATAGGTAAGGCGCTCGGGATAGACCCCAAAGCACCAGCAGCATGAGTAACTAAAGGGAGAAGGGTTATAGGAGTGACTCTAGCACCGGACTCCATAGATTCGACCTCAGACTCTAACTCAGACTCCGACTCAGACTCAGGTATGTCTCTTTCTCCAGTGAACAGCTTGTAGATCCTTCCTTGACTGTCAGTCCACTGGACAGTCTTCCTCCAGGCCCTCTTCCCCGTCTCGGAGCCAACATCCGAGATCAGCTTGGTCGGGTCAAACCTGTTGCTGCTAGGGATGGCAACGGGTCCAGGACCCTGCCCAGACCCTACGGGTCTTACCCTAACGGGTCGGGTATTAATTTTTTTGGACCCTACGGGTACGGGTCGGGTGTGGGTCCTTCAAAAATATTTCGGGTTCGGGTCCGGGTCCTAAGAATCGGACCCGGACCCGACCCGTGGACCCGTGTAAAACAAATTAAAAAATAAAAATATATATAAAACTAATGATAAGTGATGACTAATCTGAAACCTAATATCAATTCTTTTCTTCATCCTTACTTCCCCAATTTCTTTTAACATCATCTTCGACCCAACAGTTCACCACCACGACAACCGCACCTTCCAAGCCTCTCATACTGTTACTTCTTTCGTCCACCACCACTCCTTATTTGTTTATTTTGCAACTACACAACAACGTGATGACATAGGAGAAGGAGCTTAGAGTGACTTGATTTTATTTTGCCTTTTAATTGACTTTTTAAATTGCCGGGCTATAAATCGCATATTTTTAAATTGTCGCGCGTTGGACCCGTGACGGACCCGGACCCTACCTGTACCCATTGGGTCCGGGTAAGGGTCTAGAATTTATGGACCGTTAAGGGTCCGGGTCCAACTTTTGATGTTCGGGTCCGGGTCCGGGTCCAGCCGGACCCGACCCATACCCGCTCCGTTGCCATCCCTAGTTGATGAGAAGAATAAGGTTGACCAGGTCTTCCTTTGGAGTCGGGGTTATGGTATCTTCCCCGAAGAGTAGCCCCAGCGTGGGCTCAGCATTGTTAGCTCCATTAGACTAGATGAGGGCGAACACATCATCCGAAATATAGTTGTAGTCCCGAGCCAATTGGGTCCGGAGGTGCACAGCATTGGGTTGGTACAAACCAACCTGAATAGCCCCAAATACCGGTGTGACAAAATAGTCAGTCAAACATGGGCTGTAAGGGCTCAGATGGATACCCTTAATGATGTTGCAGGTCTTCCGATACCTGCTCGGACAACGTTGCCCGCAGTGGTGGCATAACCAAGGCCAAAGTGAGAGTCTTCGTCCCTCAGGACCTCGATATACATCCCAGATGGAAGATTGGGTCGGGAGGTAGCCACCGGAAAGTACCCTAGGTTTTGTAGCATCGTGTCGATGCTTGTTGTGAAGTAGGGACTGAAAAGGTACTCCTCCTCGATTACCCCCACGAAATGGAACCCCCAGAGATCCATGCGGCCTGTGGCGTTACAGCTACCCACAGTCATTGGGGTTGCCTCTAAGGTAATAACATTATCGTGCAGAGGCAACTTGATTTTTCGGTGAAGGGTAGAGGACACTGCTTTGACCGCGTGAATCCATGGCCTCCCTAGGAGCAAGTTGAAGGATGAGGTGACATCGATCACCTGGAACTCAAGCTCCTTTTCTATTGGGCCCGTTATAACGGTCAGTTTTATGACCCTAGCTACCGACTTCGGGCTCCCAACAAAGGCTTGGAAGGTCTGAGCCGTCGGAATATAAAAGGCCTCGGTAATGCCGAGGGCTTTGGTGGTCCTGAAGGGGAGGACATTCACAGCGGCCCCATCATCGTTTAGGGTCATCGGGAGGTATTCACCTCGGCAGATCACTGTAATGTAGAGGGCCAGATTATAGGAGGCCCCTAACGGCGGCAAGTCGGCTTCGGAGAAGGTGATCAGTGGGCCTCCTTCCTTAGTTTTGCCCTTCAAGTAGGGCAGGACCGTGGCTACTATTTCAGCAGGGGTAACCATAGAGTCGATCTTAATTTGATCGAGATCCTTAGTGAGTGCTTCTCGATGTTCCTGTGAGCTAACTAAGAGTTGCCATATGGTGAGGTCAACTCGAGTCTTCTTTAGTTGCTTCACAAGAGCTGTTTCAGCGGTCGGCTCCTCAGGGGCGACTTCCGTCCTGAGTGGCTCAGTGACGGTTGTCGGGATAGGGGTGTCCCTATAGCTTGTGGCTTGATAGGGACAACCAAGGTGGTTACTGGCCAAGACTCGGGATTTAGTCTTTCGATTCTCCTCGGAGGTAATGGGGACAACTTCCCCTTTAAGGAGGTAAACATCGTCCTCGTCGTTGAACCAGATCCCGTTCACTCGCAGGATAAATGGAGAGATAAGATGGGAGCAATCAATCACCTCCCCGGTAAAGATGTCATGGGAGCTGAAAGGGTTTTCCTTGTTACTTGGCTTATCTCCAGGCAGCGGGATTTTACCGCTCTCAATCAAGTCCTAGATCAAGTGCTTCAGCTTCCAACACTTCTCGGTATCGTGCCCATTGCCTCGGTGGTATTGGCAATAAGCTTGGGCATTGTAGTTCTTGGAGCGTCGCTCGACCGGAACTTCAGAAGTTGGGCCTATCGGTTGGATTAGGCCCTTAGAGGATAGCCTTTGTAGGGCATATGTATAGGTGGTACCTATATCAGTGAAAACCCGAGGTGGGGTGTTCTTCTTGGTCGGAGCATCTAGTAGATTGACCACGTCGAAAATGCTTCGGGTTGCAGCTTGGGGCTTAGTAGTGGAAGAGGAAGCCCCTTGATATTTTTCGCTAGAGGCCTTAGTAAGGCCCTTCTGCCTCAGATCGTCTTCGATTCTCATACCCATTTCAGTAAGAGTGGTGAAATTGGGTATGACAGCATACCGGAGATGAACCCGGTAGAAGGGGAGGAGGTTCTTGACAAAAGCCTCCACTAAAGTCTTCTCACTGGGCTTATTGACCAGTTTAACGCTTTCGGCCCTCCAGCGTTGAAGGTATTTGGTTAAACTTTCTTTGGGCTCTTGGCCATAACCTCTAAAGAGTGCATTGTGGTTTGGATCTCGGTGTTGTCAGCATAGTTCCGAGCAAACTCCGTAGCCACATCATCCCAAGTAGGGTATTTTTTTGGGTCTAGTCTATAGTACCAGGTCCGTGGGTGCTTCTCAAGGGACGCAGCAAAAAGATTCTTGAACATCGTAGAATCTACACCCTTGATAGCCATGAATTCCTTGAAGGCCCGTACATGTAGTAACGGGTCTTCGGTTCCCTCAAACATTGGCAAGCCCGTGAGATTTAGGTTTGCAGGTAGCTTGTCGTTCACCGGGGCGTACTCACGGCTATTCTTCCGATGGGTGTTGTTACTCCCAGCTAAATGAACTTGTTCCTCTAGTCGGCGCACCGCGCTAACTAGTTCAGTTAAGGGCCCATTGGCCTCGACATTAGGAGTCCCTTGCTCCACCACAGTCACACGAGCAGCGACAGTTGCTTGGTCAGCCCTCACTGCTGCTAGTTGAGTCTCAATCTCCATCTGCTTGGCGACCATGGCGTCCATTGAGGTTCTCAAATTGTTCAAAGCTGCTTCCATTTTGTTTCTGTGTCTGGTGGGCGGTGGCCTGTCTGTAAGAACACCGCGTAATCAGAAACCGAACCCAGATCTTGGAATCACAAAAAGTACATCCCGAGCGACGAAAAAGACTAAGTGAGAAAAAAGACTCGAGGAAGACACCTAGACGGGTGACTCGTGAGTGGCACGACTTCCTTAGGATTCGGCCTTGTGGGCCTAGTCCCGTTCGAAGGAAGGTCCACCTGAGATTTTTCTCCAGACTTTAGACTCGAGTGTATATACGGACTTTCCTTTGTAGGGGTATACCCTACGCGTGTTGGTTGTGCCTTGACAAATAAGGCGGACTCGGGAAAGGGAGGAAACTCGTGATGTAAGTTCGACGTAGTTTCGAAGCTATAGACCTTCGGCATATTATGAAAAGACCCGACACACGGATAACGGTAGGTCCTATAATAAGGAAGATTTTTGAAAAGTTGAATGTTTGGAATTTTGAAAATTGAATATAGAATAAGCGAATTTCCGAAAATTTGAAGTTCGAGAAAGGAATCTCGAGGATTGGAAAACCGAAATTGAACTTTGAAAATTCAAAAATCGAAATGGTATCGGAAATTCGAAATTGGAAATGGGTAGCATGCCGACTAAAAAAAGGATATTTTGAGTCTAATCGTTAGTCCTAATTTTCGGCGGCATTCCAAATTTTTGAAATTGGATATTTTTTAAAGATGCATTTTTGAAATGACGGTTTTGGAAAAGAAATGACACGGAAACCAAGTAGCATATAGTCAAACAGCATTATAACGACGTTTATGTATGCTTTACACTAAGTCTCGGTCGGTAAAAATCGAGTCTATACCAACAACGACGGCTTTCTCGTAAATCAGGACGGACTCCCTAAGCAGAATTGGTCTTAGGATATGACGCGAAACCCATACGAATTCGACCGTAGAAGTCTTTAGGGCACCCATTTAGGAGTGCACCGCGGTATAGTGGGACGTCGGTCACAAGTAACCGGCCCGGGCAAAAAATGGGTTATGCATGAATCATTAAACTAATGCGCGTACATTAATATTCGAACGATTTCTTTTCGAGTCTCACCCTAGGAACCCCGATGACTAGTAGTACATCAGGTATTCCCAGCGGAGTCGCCAAATTGTGGACATGACATAGGTCCACCCTGACGCGGCCACGAGCGGGTTTTGGTAGGCGAATGAATCTCGTGGTAAGATTGATCTCGGGTCTAAATTTAAATCATAGTTGGAGTCGCCACCGAATTTTATGGAAATTCGGACCCGTTCGAACTCACTCTACACTTAGGCGTTTCGTGTACAAAACACGACCCACTTTTAGTGCTAGAGCTTATGAGTTCGTCCCTTTGCATTACAATACAGATGCCGAGTTATCGGATATCGTGCATCGAATGACTCTCGTGCGCCAATGGTTTCGGACATCCGGAAACCATGGTTCTGAGTAAGGGGTGAGGGTACTTGTTAAGAAGCCCACAAAGGACACCTAACCCCGCCCGCTCTTTAGCGACCTCTACTAACACACCGTTCGTGTTTGCGTACGCGCACTAGTAAAAAGACTAAATGATATGCAAACAACATTTTCGGCTAAGCATGCGAATTATATGTGAACTACGTCATTTTAATGCATCAAAACTAGAGTCGAAATTATTTAGCATGCGAGGTTCATTTATAAAACGACAAACATCGAAAATAAATAAAACTTGTAAATAAATACAATATACATGGGCGGAAATACAACCTTGCCAAAACAAAAATAACAAGCAAAAACAAAAATAAATGATACATAATTAAATCAAATGACTAAAGATGATGGAAAGATGCATGGTTTTAGAAAAGAGGTGACACGTGATAGTCTTTACACGTGACGACTAAAGTCGTAAAAATTTGACGAGGCTCGGATGATGTAATAAGCACTCCTTTTGTTTGGACAAAGAATTCCACTCGACTGAGTCATGGCAGAGACTCGATCGAGTGGGCTTCTGACAGACCTTCTGCCCATTTTTTGGGATGCTACTCGATCGAGTAGCCTATGGCACTCGATCAAGTGCCCCATGTACGAGCTACTGCTCGTTACGAAAAGGTGATAGTTTCGTTTTTTATTGATGCAAAATCGATGGTCGACCGAGTTACGTGAAAATATTACATAATTTGAACTCAACTCGGTTTACGGTGCCTATAATCGTATATTATACAATTATAAGACTGACATCGGAATTTTATAAAAAAGTTGTTATAGGATCGATAAAAATTTGATTATGACAAAATTGTCTCCCTCCGCGTCACGACACCGATACTAATCCTTACGGATTATGTGGTGTCGATTTTTGCGTCTATGGGTTTCGAACCAATCTCGGAAATGGAATCAAACGAGTTCAACTACGTACGACCACGATCGCGTTACGCCCTCAAGTGCTTGGGGCGGCGCTCCTCGAAAGGGTGCCACCTCCGTCGCGACTTGTAAAGGGATTAAACGGACTAGGAGCGGTTGTCGTAGTCAAACACGTTCGAATCCGAAAGTTATATTATTATATATATACGCGTTATTAAAGTGACTTTAAAAAGAACGAAAATTAAAATGCGACATAGATAAAAATGTTAGTGTTAGTATACTAAAATAACAATAATATAAAGTATAGTACATGTATATAGATATCGAGATAGGGAGGAAGAGAAAAGGGAGAAAATGGGTTGATGACACCCTCAACCTTCATGCTTAAAATGGCCTCGGAAACGGACTCGTAATAGCGACGGGAGCGCGGGAGTATTGAGGATGTAAGTAGAGTTATGGTGTGTGTATGTGTGGAGATGGTTTATCGATTTTTCGAGAGATAAAGGGCTCGGTTTTTGCTTAGTGTAGACACCCGCATTTTGACTGCCAGGTGTCTATGGCAGTTTCCAAAAAAACACCCGATGATGATCGGACGCAAACGTGTTTCTACGCGCTCGGACATGGGCTCGAAACCATTAGTTGTTGGCTTAAGCACTTACGGAGTACAAATCTCACAAAGTCGACCTCAAATCCAGGCCCAGTGAGTCGTTTCCAATCAAATAACACTAATTTGGGCCAAAACCGACACCGGAAATAAAACCGACTTTTAACGATTAGGTCAACCCTGGTCAAAGTCATTTCCGAGACACATAAAAACAGCCACAAAAACATCAAGGGTCTAACCCAAATACAAAGCCCACAAAATTTCCAAACCACGGTCCAAAAACCGGACCCTTGCGATCCAGCTGACCCACTCGATCGAGTGGGCCCTCATTCAAGCCCGATTGTGTTTTAACCGGGCCACGCGACAGAGTCAAGGGGCTAATCGCTCGAGTAACCCTAGCCGGAGGAGTATAGCTATGTCTATATAAACACCTCCATGCACACACTTCAAGACAACTTTTTGAAACCCTAAGCAAACCCTAATCTCATACAACTCAAAAATCCTAACCCTAGCATCCAGGAACCCTAACCACCACAACTCGACTTACATCTCGATACTCCCGTGCTAGCCACAACTACGAGTCCCGTCCGAGAACAAGACCATGTATTGAGGGTGCCGAATCCCGTTTTTTTCTCTCTTCTCCTTCTCTCTCGCGTAGCACGTTGTCTATGTCGTCGTCTTTGTCTCGTTTTTTTATCTTTATCGCATTCTAATATCGCTAATAATCACTAGTATTAAAAGCATTAAAATACTTGCGGATTTGTGTCGAGTGCGAAGGATGTCGGAATAAGAAAACCCGAATATACAAGGGTATTGCACCCAGCGTTGCCGGTCGATTATCCCGACACCCCTAGCGTTTGATTATTGAAGCAAATCAACGTAAACAATAGTTTTTTTTATTTCCGTTCGCGCTATCATCCATCGCATATTTCATTGATTCTAAAACCTTTTTCAAAACAAGTATTTTCTATAAGGGTCGAAACCCGTTGACGCAGATCCGACATCACATAATCCCTAGGGATTCATTACGATGTTGGAAAAGTCGAGGGAATCAAGTCTTTCAATTCAAGTAAAGTGTCAACCTTTTAGATCCGATACCAATTCGATAATTGGATGTCGAATCTAAATAATTTAGTCAAATGATTTAGATAAAACGATTTTCCGTTGATGCTTAAAATAGATGTCATTAATTTCATTAGAATTACGACTCTATAAACGCGGAGGAAAATTCATATAGTTTTAGTCAATTTATTGACTTATAGCAATTTTTTTAGTTACGCTCTAATATTCGATATCAATTCTATAATCGAACGTCGAATATGACGAGTATTATACATATGAATCGAGCATAAGTCATACAATATTTATGCCCGATTCAACAAAATTACCCAATTATCAAAATCAAAAAGAAATTTCGAAATCGATAGCAAATTGCAAAACGAACCCTAGTTCGTACAGGGGGCACTCGGTCGAGTGCCTAACACACTAGGTGGAGTGGCACCCCAAAATCAAGACAGAACGCTTTTTTTTCGACCTCCACTCGGCCGAGTCTCGCCATGACTCGATCGAGTGGCAGTGTACTCGGTCGAGCTCGCCAATAACTCGATCGAGTAGGGTCCAAAATACGGGACAAAAACTTTTTCAGAGGTCCACTCGGTCGAGTCCTTCAATGACTCGGTCGAGTGGCCCCTTATCACGTCAAACCGTGAGTCCTATAAAGTCATTCGGATCTCGTTAATGCTTTTTACGACTTAAGTCGATGCGTGCCTAATTCATCACGCGAAATATTACTTTCCAAAACTTTGCATTGTTTCATTTACATAAATCCATATTATTCTATAATTCGCGAACCGTTATTATCGTTTTACCGTTACTAACAAGTTTTTTTTTTCCTTGTTGAGTTATTGTTTATTTTATTGTACTAAAATGAACCCCATGCTAAATTTAACTTCGACGTTAGAATTAGTTGCATTAAATCCACATAGAAACCCTTTCAATTTTTCACATGTTTAGGGAAAATAATGTTTGCATAAGCATTTTTCATCGTTCAACTAACGCGCGTATTAGAAAGTCTTTCGATATCTTAGTAAAGGCCGCTAATGTGCGGGCGGGGTTGGGTGTCTTTTGTGGGCTTCCCAACACGTACCCTCACCCCTTACTCAGAACCTTGGTTTCCGGATACCCGAAACCGTTGGCGCACGAGAGTCATTTAATACACGATAACCGGTAGTGACGGTATCGGTATCGCAATGCAAAGGGACGAGCCCAATATACTCTGACATTGGAAATGGGCCGTATTTTGTATACGGCCCACTACGACATAGAGTGGGTTCGAACGGGCCCGAACTCCCACAAAGTTCGGTGGCGATTCCACTTCGATTTAAATTTCAATTCGATCCATTCTCATATGGAGATTCATTCGCCTCCCCAAACCCGCGCGTGGCCGCGTCGGGGTGGACCTATGTCATGTCCACAATTTGGCGACTCCACTGGGTATTAACTGATGCGTGACTTACCATCGGCATCCTCAGGGTGAGACTCGAATAGAAATCATTTGACTAGTACAATACGCGTTTTAGTTTTACGGTTCATGCATAACCCTATTTTCCCCGGGCCGGTACTCGCGACGGACGTCCCACTATACCGTGATGTACTCCAATATGGATATGTCAAAGGTGTCCATAGTCGATTCGAGTGGGTTTTGCGGCATGTTCTAAGCTCAACTCGACTTATAAAGTCCGTCCCGATAAACGTCTAGACTATGTACACTGGTATAGACCCTTTATAGACCGACCGAGACTTAGTGTAAAGCATACATGGCGTCGTTATAATGCTTGTGTGACTACGTGCTACTTGGTTTCCATGTCGTTTTCAAAAACCGTCCTTTCAAAAACTGCATCCTTTTCAAACTATCCAATTTCAAAATCCGGGACGTATACCGAATTTAGGACTTAATATTTTACTCAAAATAGCTTATTTCTAGCCGGTATTCTGCCCATTTCAAAACTCGAAAATACTTTCGAACTTTCAAATTTGCGGCCCGATACACTTTTTTTTTCAAAAAATCGGGCCCTTCCCCGCGTTTTCTCGGATTTTCCAAAAACCATCCATTTTCAAAACCACCCTCTTCTTAGGACTTCCCGTATTTAGCAGTGTCGGGTCGTGTCTTAAGTCATCGAGATCTCTAGCGTCGAAACTTTTTCGATCTTACATCACGAATTTCTTCCCTATCCCAGTCCGCCTTATTAGACTAAGGCAAGGACCACCTACTTAGGACATACTCCTACAAAGGAGGGCTCGTCTACACATTTCAGTCCACACGTGAACTTTCCTTCGAACAGGACTCGGCCCACCCACCGATTCCTAAGGAAGGCCCACCTTTCACAAGTCACACGTCTAGGTGTATTTTCCGAGTCATTACCCTTTTCAGTCTTGTTCGGGATGTACTTTCTATTCCGGGATTTAGGCTAGGATCTGATTACGCGGTTTTCTTGCAGACAGGCCACCCGAGACCAGATATCTACGCAAGATGGACGAACTGAAAGTCACGCTATCCAAGATCGAGACTAAAGTGACTACCATCCAGACTAATCAAGCAACCTTAGCCACCCGTGTGAGTGCCGTAGAGAAGGTGGCCCCTGTTAAAGGATCTGAGCCCACTGGGCCCATAGCTAAACTAATTAGCGTTGTTCGGAGGCTCGAAGAACAGGTTCACCTGTCAACAACCAACTTGATCCACACTGAAAATGCTCGTTCCTACTCACCTTTGAATGACGAGCTACCGGCTAACCTCAACCTTACGGGAATTCCAATGTTTGAGGGTACTGAAGACCCGGTCCACCACATCCGGGCTTTCAAAGATTTTATGGCGGTCAAAGGGGTGAAGTCCACCATGTTTAAGCACTTATTCCATTCCTCCGTTGAGAAACACCCCAAGGCCTGGTACTACAGGCTCGATTCCAAGAAGTACAAGACTTGGGATGATGTGGCGACTGAATTTGCTCGGAATTACGCCGATAATACCGAGATCCAGACTACAATGCGTACTCTGGAAGTGATGGCCCAAGAGCCCAAATAAGGGTTCACCAAATATCTCCAAATATGGCGGGCCAAAAGTGTAAAGCTTATTGACAAGCCAAGCGAGAAAGTGCTAGTGGAGCCGTTTGTCAAGAATCTTCTCCCATCCTACCGCGTCCATCTCCAGTGTGCCATCATCCCCAATTTTGCCGCCCTTACTGAAATGGGCACAAGGATCGAGGATGACTTAAGGTTAGAGAGCCTGACTAAGGCCTCTACCAAGGGCTATCAAGGGGCCAGTTCATTTGTGAACAAGCCCACACCTGCAGCTGCAACCCGCAGCATTGTCGATGAGGTCAATCTGCTTGATACCTCATCCCAGAAGAATACTCCAAATCGGGTATTCACCGATATAGGGACTACCTATACCTACGCCTTACAAAGGCTATCTTCGAAGGGCATAATCCAACCGATAGGCCCAACTCCGGAAGTTCCCGTGGAGAAAAGGCCCAAAAGCTACAATGCCCAAGCCTATTGCCAGTATCACCGAGGTAATGGGCATGACACGGAGAAGTGATGGAAACTGAAGCATCTGATCCAAGATTTGATTGAAAGCGGGAAAATACCATTTCCCGGAGACAAGCCGAGCAACAAAGAAAACCCGTTCAGTGCCCATGCTATATTTACCGGTGAGGTAATCGAATGCTTAGACCTCATCTCCCCCTTTATCCCACAAATCAATGGGATATGGTTCGATGATGAGGAAGACGTTTACCTAGCCAAAGGGGGAGCTGTCCCCATAACTAGTGAAGAGGTCCGAAAGGCTAAATCCAAGGCCTTAGCCACCAACCACCTCGCCACCGCTGGGCGCTCTACTCCAACAACCTTCACTGAACCTGCCAGGACGAAATCTACCCTTGACGAACCAAGCAACGACACGGCCTTAGTCCAACAATTGAAGAGGGTTCGAGCTGATGATAAGTGTAGTTTGTAGTGCCTATTTTCATGTGTTTTGGTCCCATTTTCCTTGTGAAATCGCTCCTTGGGAGCGGTTTATGGGCTACTTATGCTTCCTTTAGTTCGTTTCAGGTTCCCGAGACCATTTGTGAAGAGTTGGAGCAAATCCGACTCGATACATACACTTTTTGGAGCCAATGAAGTGAAGGAACGATCACTCGATGCCTTGGATTCGACCCCGAGACCTCGGGACCCATTCCCGAGCCTCTTAGACCCGATCCCGAGTCCCGAGAATCGATGAGAAACCCATGAGAAGCAAGGAGGGACTAAAAAGAGCTTATTTGAGGCCTACAAGGCCCATCCCGGTCGGGAAGGCCTAAACCCGTCCGGGATGGGGTGCACAAAAGAGAGACCTTCTATCTTGAGCCCGTCTCGGCCGGGACCAAACCGTCTCGGTCGGGACCACACCGTCCCGGGCGGGACCAAACCGTCCCGGGCCGGACCGTGGTGCTGCTGCCGCGCCTTGTTTCCTTTCTCCTCCTTCATTCTTGTACCCATATAAATACTTCCCTCTTGTATTTTTTATGTATCATAAATTACATTATACTCACTTAAGCCTCTCTACAACTTTAAAACCCTAGATTTAGTGTTCATCCATTTAGATTAATCTTCCTTTAATCTTTAGTTAATCTTCCTTTAATCTAGTTGTAACTAGTCCTGTATTAAGTGGGTTCTTGAAGATTCATCCAAGCTTGACATCCTTGGAGTTGATTTGGGTTCTTATTTATGCAATTTTACATCTTTCTCTTCATTTTGTTGTTGTTATAATATTCTCTACTCTTGTTCTTTGTTATTTATTCAAGTTTCAATCTTTATATATTGTTCTTGTTATTGTTCTTATTGTCCATTATGGATGTTTGGTTTTTCATGTTATTTTCTCTTATTATTATTGGGTTCTTCTTGATAATGAGTGAGTAGTCTCCTTGTGGGGTTAGTAGGTGGATTAGGGGTAGATTATGGGTGATTAGGGCTTGATTAGGGGTAAAGGTGACTCTTTTGTTGTTAGTCACATAATGGGCACTCTATGTGTTTGTTGATTTGCTTGTGTGAGTAGTAGTGGCCAATGCTCCCCATACTTGTGCTCATCTTCTCATTATTTGTCTAGTATGTGATTATGTTGAGAATAGTCGTTGACACGAGAGTGCGGACTAGGGTTTAGACGCGAGAGCGCGAACCTACCTCGACATCGGTCTACGTAGCGAGAGCCCGGACCGACTCTAGCAACTAGGAGACACCTACACCTTTGATCGCCCAATTACCCTTCTACACTTAAGAACCTGACCTACCCCACTTCCTTTCATATTTGATCTCAACTTCTTAGTTAGTCATCATTTCCTTAGGTTCGCTAGTTTGTTTGATTATTAGTTATTTAATTTAGCCTTGTTTTAGCTAGTTCATGTTAGCCTAGTCATACCTCTTCCATCACCATAGTTTACCAATTCTCTTCATCTTTGTGTTGTTTTGGTAGCCTAGTCTCGTTCTTAGGTCGACTTAGTCTAACCCTTACAATACCGTCTCCGTGGACACGACCCGACTTACCCTAGCTACCCACTAGGTCTAGTTGGTTAATTATTGTTGGTTAGGACCCACGACGAATCCTTACCATCAATTTGGCGCCGTTGCCGGGGACGGTGCATTGTTTAGACTTAGTTTACTTCTAGCTTGACTTAGTTACCCTTCTTTGTGCTCTTCTATCATCTCTTGTGCATATTTTGTAGATTTTTCTTGTTTTATTATCTCCCTTTTCTCTTTGTCTTTCGATTGTGCTTGTTTATTGTCGTTGCCTAGTGCCCACAAAGCACTAGGTGTTCTCACGTTTGTTCTAGTGTGTAGTGTATGCCTAGGAGGGGAGGCAATTTCTTTCTCTTCAATCCAGAGCCGGAGAGACTCTTTAGAGCCTTTCGCCAACGGACGATTGATCGGGTTAAACACTCTCAACCGGGTACTAGCAATACCCATCAAGATCAAGCTCAAGGATCCGACTTTAACGAGTCACCTCGAGAGACGGCCGAAGGGATCTTCATAAATCCCTTTGGTTCATCTATCCATTCTTCTTCACCTAGTTTTCCGTCTAGTTCTACATCAACACCGTCTACACAATCTTCTCCCGCATATCCAATCATGCCTAAGTTCTCTTCTCACTCAACCTTCATGGAAAACGTTTTGCCGGGTCTAACCACTTTAACGGAGGCATATACCGGGAATTTTGTGGCGAAAACGCAATTTATCCAATTGGTCGAGAGAAGTCAATTTAGTGGGTTACCAAGCGAAGATTCTCATCAACACATGGAAACCTTTTCGGACAATTGTGAGACTATTTCTCAAACGGGAATAACTCAAGACCAAATCCGGTGGGTATTATTTCCTTTCTCTCTAATTGGCAAGGCAAAGCAATGGTTCAAGGAGTTGGACAAAGCAAGACTCGGTATTGATACTTGGAAGAAGCTAGCCTTAGCTTTTTACCAACAATTCTATCCCCCGGAGAAGGCAAATCTATTGAGAGCCTCTATCACGGGATTCCAACAACGTGATGAAGAAAGCCTCTATGAATCGTGGGAAAGATTCAAAGCCTTGATCCGTTCTTGTCCACACCATGGTCTATCACAATGGTTCCTTGTGCAACAATTTTGGAATGGGTTATATGAAGACTCAAGGGCCATACTCAACATGGGATCTAATGGGAGGTTTACCGAAGTGGATGATGACCAAACTTGGTCAAGAATCGAGGAGATGGCGGTTCATAATTCACAATACTCAAGGCCTGGGAAGGCGAATCGAGGAGGTAGGCATGAGGTCGATGCTATTACACAATTGAGAATTGACCTTGGAGCTCAATTAAAAACCCACATGGAGACTATTTACAAGAAGCTCCAAAGCCACCTCAATCAAGTCCAAGGCACTAGTTCCTCCCACCAACACTCGATTCAAGAAGTGAATACTTTGGGATTTGCACCTCCTTTGCCTTATTATGGGATGTGTGATACTTGTGGAATCGTTGGTCATGATCCAATGCATTGTCGAGGAAGCGTTGAGCAAGTGAACGCCTTTCAATTGTTCAAGCAAGGTGCCTCTTATTCTAATCATTACCAAGCTTCCAATCAAGTCCCTCAACAACAAGCTATGCAACCTCGTCCCTATGTTCCACCTCCCTTAAGGGACAACAATCAAGGTTATCAAGGTTATGTGGGTAATCCAAGACCCTTCAACAACTTCAAGCGAAATAACCAAGGTACCTTTCACAACAACAATCAAGGGTTCCAACAACGGAACTTCAATCAAGGTGGTTTCCAAGGAAACCAAAATTTCCAAGGACAACAAAACCACAACCAAGGGTATCAAAATCACAACCATGGCAACAATCAAGGCCTTAATCAAGGCAATTCTCATGGGTTCCAAGGGAACCGTCAACAACAAACAACTCAAGGTCAACAACAAAAAAGCAAGCCTAAGAGCCGATCTCCTACTCATGACTATGGCATTCCTCTTGCCATCTCCTATACTCCGCATAATCCACAATCTCCTCCTCGAGATTTCAACATTCAAAAGACTATGATGGATGTGCAAAAGAGTAATTAAAAGTTGCATAAAAATCAAATGGAGATGTCAAGAAACCAACAAGAGTTCTTTGCTTATATTCAAGGGGAAAACGCGGCAAGAGATGCCCGTACGAAGATGCTTGAGACCAAATTATGTCAACTTGCTTCGGGAAGCTCCTCAACACAAAAGGGGCAATTATCTCCTCAAGGTGAAACACCAAAATTCGAGCATGTAAATGCTATTACCACGAGGAAAGGTACATCCTATAACTCCCCTTAATTCCCTAGTGAGAAAGAGCCAATGCAAGAACCAACGAAGAAAGTTGCATCTCCAATTCAAGAAAGCTCAAGCATGGAAGATCCAATGGAGGAGCAAGTCTTATGGGAGATCGAAAAACCCATTGAAGACAAGCTTCCCCCACTTCAAGCAAAAGAAAAGGGTAAAGGGAAAGTGTCATGTGAGGAGTCCACCCCTATTGAGCAAAACAAGGTTCACATCAAGTTGCCTTTCCCAACAAGGCAAATAAAGACTAAGGTGGATGTCCAATTTGACAAATTCTTAGACATTGTGAAGAAATTGGATGTTAATGTCCCATTCACCGAGTTACTTACCCAAATAACGGCATATGGAAGATTCATGCGAGATATCCTAGCTAGGAAGAGATCCATCGACAAGGAAGAGACAATAGCGTTCACGAGGGTGGTGAGCGAGCTTATTCAAGGTTCCACGCTTCCAAAGTTGAAGAATCCGGGTAGTTTCTCGATCCCATGCACCATAGGCAATTACAAGATCGAGAGAGCATTATGTGACTTGGGTGCGAGTGTGAGCATCATTCCTTATTCCATTTGTGATCGATTAGGGATGAAGGAGCTGAAATGTACGTCCATTACACTCCAAATGGCCGATAAATCTCTTAACCGACCATTGGGGATGATAGAGGACGTGCCGCTAAGAATCGGGAAGTTCTTTATTCCGGTCGATTTCATCGTGCTCGATATGCCGGAAGATGCTAACACTCCCATTATTCTTGGGCGCCCATTTCTACACACCGCCGGTGCCATGATCGATGTGAAGAACGGTAGGATCACCTTCGAGTTAGGCGAAGAAAAGCTAGTGTTTGACCTCCAAGGCAACACTTCGCCTACTAATGATGAGTCTTGCAACATGATCCACGCCACGAAAGACATCGATCTAGGGGAAGATTCGGGACAAAGCTTGAAGAATTACTTTTATGTACTTGTGGACGATGAATCCGAGAGTGAGGAAGATGAGTGCCCATATCATGGGTTTGATGACAAGTTGAAAGGCAAGAAGCAAGATGAGCCTCCCTTGGGGCCGCATGAGGACAAATGGACGTTTGGGTATATCCCGAAGGATCAAAAGTACAAGTTCAAGCCATTGAACTTGGAAGATCGGGATGCCCCAGGAATGTCGATGCAAGGTCATGAAGAACCTTGGTATGTGGATGCTTATATTACTAGCTTGATTGAAGACTTTGCTAGGGCCTTCGACTTGTTTCTTCGTGCCCTCGATGGAGATGGAATAAGCTATAGTGGTGTTGAAAAAGTTTGAAGAATGCATCATCCTTGGTTTGACGGAGTTCCACAAGAACCGTCTCTTTGTATATATCTTTTTCTTGTAGTTTATTTGGTTTTGTGAAATTCTTGTTATTTGGATTGTTGATGAGCGTTGTGAGGGAGAGAATTTGATGTGGTATTTGAGTTTATTGTGATAGGCGAAGTGAAGATGACTCCTAGAGAGGATTGGTTATTGATAGAGCTTGGATCGTGAGCAAGGGAACGGGTTTTTGAAGCTTTGAATAGCTTTTGGGGTTTTGGAAGCCATGAAGAGAGCATCCCGACCGGGAAGGAGTCATCCCGACCGGGAAGGGGACGTCCCGATCGGGATGAAGGTGCCAAAAATTGAAGTTTCTGGAGTGCCATCCCGACCGGGAAGGGAGCTTCCCGACCGGGACGGGTGTGTCATCCCGACCGGGACCATCCATCCCGACCGGGATGGTCCACTATTCCCCCTTATGCCTGTTCTTCGACATTTGAGTCCACCCAACCATTGTATACCCCCTCCCAACCTCCCTTCTTATCCTTGCTCATATCACATGACCCAAATACTTCATTTGCATACCCTCACTTCATTTCATATTCACTTTACACCAAGCCTCACATCAAATCTCACCTCCTCACACCATTGCAACCTTACTACCTCAATCCTGCGATACTTTCAAGCTTGAAGAGGGATGACGATGATAACGACAAGCAAAGTGCAATTATTGACCATTGAAGACGATGGAGAGAGTGAGTTGCTAACCGATGGGTATGGCAACTATCCTTTCTTTTCCGTTTTTGTTGTTGCTTGTTTTCCCTTGTTTATCCACTTCCCCTTGTACACTTTTGTGTCTTGGTGTCATGGTGGCCTTCGAGGCCTTGGTAGTTTTTGCTCCCGACTCTCGATGATGTGATTACATCAAGAGTCATTTTGAAAATCCAAATTTATAAGATTTTTCACCCTTTTCCTAGGATTTAGTCGGATTTAGGCAGAATCCGAGCTAGGTGACTTGATTACACCTAGCCCTCCCCTCCCATTTCCTTTTATTCCCTTCTTTTTATTTTTTCCCCCTTCCATATCATTTCTTGTCTCGGCCCACGGTGACTTGATTACACCCCGGCCAGACACATTCTACCCTTTTCTCCGCTTTTTCTTTGATTTCTATCTATATTTTCGTAGTTTCTTTTATTTTCTTCTGTGTCTCCGCACACTACGATCGAGCATGAGGACATTGCTCGGTTTAAGTGTGGGGGAGCGATATTCTATCCTAGATAGTTTTATTTTCGTAGTTTTTCGAAAAATCTTTAAAAACCCTACAAATTTGAAAAATTTCACAAAAATCAAAAAGATTTTCTTTTTGTGTCTTTTTCTTTTGTGTCGTTATGTCGTGCTTTTGTTGTGTTGTGTGTGTTTGCCTCCCTTTTTCCTTGTAGGTCGCTTAATTACCGTTAGCTTTGGAAAGCTTTCAAGACATCCGGTAATACCCTTTTATCCCTTCCTCCTCTTTATCTCTTGTAATGTTTGGAGGAGATTTGTGATGAGGTCTGCTCGGGTGGAGCTTTGTAAAGTTGTGGTTGATTTGGTGACTTGATTGGAAGTTCGGGGTGGTGTTTGTTTTGTTTTTGTGCTTGTCTTGTTTTGTTTTATATTGTTGCCTTTTGTCTCTTTTTCTCTCGTTTTCGTCATGTCTTTGTTTTGTGTTGAGTAATGTGTCATGTGTGTAAACGGTTTTTTGAAAACCCGGTTTAGAGGCTAGTGTGCGAGTGTTTACTTTCCCTTTCTAGTGATGTAAATCGAGTCTTGGACTTTAGTCTAGTATAATGACTCTAAATCAATGATTTCGTTGGTCCTTTACCTTGAGTCCACCTAGCTTACTAGGGATTTACTACGGGATTTGCATTTTGACCATTATGACCACCCACGGTGTGAAAAGGCCTTGGTTGCCGAGTCCCGTCTCTTAGGTGACCATGTTTGAGATTGTTTTATTAGTCCAAGTTTTCCACCGTTTTGTGGGTTTGAAGGGAAGGACGCTCCCCGACTCTCCCATTTCCCTACCTTCTACACATTGCCACACAATAAAATTGCAAATTGTTGAAATCATCTTTCTTGTTACAAAAAGAAATGCTTATAAGCCAAATCAAGCCAAAAGGGCAAAGAAAAGAAAAAGAAAGAAAATGAAAGAAAGAAAAGTTTGAAGAAAAAGAAAAGGCACAAAAAGCCAAAAAGAAAATAGAAATGAAGAAAAAGAAATGGCATGGCAACACACAAAGCAAAAATGCAAAAGAAAGAAAAATGCCAAAAAGAAAATCGTCTCACAAAAAGATCTCAACCCCTCAAAAATAAGCCTTTTACCGACTATTACCGTGAAGAGCTTACCAAAGGACCGAGTCCTTAGGAAGGATGATAACGGTAATGGTCGGTCTCCCCTCACTTTGCAAATAATTCCACCTTTTTACTTGGACTAGTTAGGCGGTTTCGGCATGGGACGACCCTCTTGGCTCATCGCTAAAGGGGGCGGGGTCTCACTTACCTACAGTGTCGACTAACACCGTGGTTCATCACTTCCCATCCCGCGTATCGTCCCGTAGTACGTTCTTAGAAAGTTAGGAGGACCTAGGTAAGTTACCAACGTTTTTATTGCTTTGTTGTCATACTATTAGGGTTTAGTTCATCTCGATTTGTATGATTAGCTTGGGAACGTTGTCACTTGCCTCGAGTCCTAAACCGGTGCTTCTTTCACCGCTTGTTTGTGGGAAGCGGTATTTGTTTTCTTTTGGATGCAACCTTGTGTTTGTTTGTTGTATGCTTGCTTGTTTATGTGTTTGTGTCCGGTTGCATCCACAGTTTTGTCGCAAGACCTTACTTGCCTTGCGGATTGCACTTTTCCTCTAAGTGTACTAGCGTGAGTTGAAAGGGCGTAGGGTGCGCTAATACCCACTCGGCTAGTTTAGTAGTTAGTATGTGCTTACTCGAGGGCGAGTAAGGGTTAAGTGTGGGGGAGTTGATAAGTGTAGTTTGTAGTGGCTATTTTCATGTGTTTTGGTCCCATTTTCCTTGTGGAATCGCTCCTTGGGAGCGGTTTATGGGCTACTTATAATTCCTTTAGTTCGTTTTAGGTTCCCGAGACCATTTGTGAAGAGTTGGAGAAAATCCGACTCGATACATAAACTTTTTGGAGCCAACGAAGTGAAGGAACGATCACTCGATGCCTTGGATTCGACCCCGAGACCTCGGGACCCATTACCGAGCCTCTTATACCCGATCCCGAGTCCCAAGAATCGATGAGAAACCCATGAGAAGCAATGAGGGACCAAAAAAAGCTTATTTGAGGCCTACAAGGCCCATCCCGGTCGGGAAGGCCTAAACCCGTCCGCAATGGGGTGCACAAAAGAGAGACCTTCTGTCTTGAGCCCGTCCCGGCCGGGACCAAACCGTCTCGGTCGGGACCACACCGTCCCGGGAGGGACCGTGGTGCTGCTGCCGCGCCTTGTTTCCTTTCCCCTCCGTCATTCTTGTACCCATATAAATACTTCCCTCTTGTATTGTTTATGTATCATACATTACATTAGACTCTCTTAAGCCTCTCTACAACTTTAAAACCCTAGATTTAGTGTTCATCCATTTAGATTAATCTTCCTTTAATCTAGTTGTAACTAGTCTTTTATTAAGTGGGTTCTTGAAGATTCATCCAAGCTTGACATCCTTGGAGTTGATTTGGGTTCTTATTTATGCAAGTTTACATCTTTCTCTTTATTTTCTTGTTGGTATAATCTTCTCTACTCTTGTTCTTTGTTATTTATTCAAGATTCAATCTTTATATATTGTTCTTGTTATTGTTCTTATTGTTCATTATGGATGTTTGGGTTTTCATGTTATTTTCTCTTATTATTGTTGGTTTCTTCTTGATAATGAGTGAGTAGTCTCCTTGTGGGGTTAGTAGGGGGATTAGGGGTAGATTATGGGTGATTAGGGTTTGATTAGGGGTAAAGGTGACTCTTTTGTTTTTAGTCACATAATGGGCACTCTATGGGTTTGTTGATTTGCTTGTGTGAGTAGTAGTGGCCAATGCTCCCCATACTTGTGCTCATCTTCTCATTATTTGTCTAGTATGTGATTATGTTGAGAATAGTCGTTGACACGAGAGTGCGGACTAGGGTTTAGACGCGAGAGCGCGAACCTACCTCGACATCGGTCTACGTAGCGAGAGCCCGGACCGACTCTAGCAACTAGGTGACACTTATACCTTTGATCGCCCAATTACCCTTCTACACTTAAGAACCTGACCTACCCCACTTCCTTTCATATTTGATCTCAACTTCTTAGTTAGTCATCATTTCCTTAGGTTCGCTAGTTTGTTTGATCATTAGTTATTTAATTTAGCCTTGTTTTAGCTAGTTCATTGTTAGCCTAGTCATACCTCTTCCATCACCATAGTTTACCAATTCTCTTCATCTTTATGTTGTTTTAGTAGCCTAGTCTCGTTCTTAGGTCGACTTAGTCTAACCCTTACAATACCGTCTCCGGGGACACGACCCGACTTACCCTAGCTACCCACTAGGTCTAGTTGGTTAATTATTGTTGGTTAGGACCCACGACGAATCCTTACCATCAGCTGACTTGACCATATGGCAACTTCTGGTTAGCTCGCAAGCACATCGAGAAGCACTGACTAAGGCTCTCGATGAAATTAAGGTCGACTCACAGGTTACCCCCACTGAAATGGTAGCCACTATCATGCTCTATCTCAAATCCAAGAGGGAAGGCCCACTCATAACCTTCTCTAAGTCCGATCTTCCACCATTTGGGGCCGCCCATAGCCTGGCCCTCTACATCACGGTCATTTGCCGAGTGAAGTACCTCCCGATGACCCTAATTGACGATGGATCCGCCGTGAATGTCCTACCTCTAAGGACCGCTAAAACCCTCGGCATCACTGATGCCGATTATCTCCCGACAGCGCAGACTATCCATGCTTTCGACGGAAGTCCAAAACCGGTTGCTGGGGCCGTAAAAATGACAATCATAACGGGGCCGATCGAGAAAGAATTGAAGTTTCAGGTGATCGATGTCACCTCATCCTTCAACCTCCTACTAGGAAGGCCTTGGATCCATGCAGTCAAGGCCGTATCCTCTACCCTCCACCGAAAAGTCAAGATGCCACTTCAAGACGGTATCATCACACTGGAGGCGACCCCCATGACCGTGGCTAGCTGCAATGCCACAAGTCGGGCCGAACCACGAGGATTCGATTTCGCGGGTATGATCGAAGAGGAATATCTCTTCAGACCCTACTTCACTACTAGCATCAACACGATGCTACAAAACTTGGGTTACCTACCCAGAGCCACTTCGAGACCACATCTCCTGGCTGGGAAAGTTATCGAGGTCCTAAACAACGAAGGGTCTCTATTCGATTTAGGATACACTATGAGCTTGGAAAATGTAGGGCGGGCAATTATAATCAAGTTTGTCACTCCAGTATTTGGGGCAATTCAAGTGGGCCTTTACCAACCCACTATCTCATATCCCGAGACCAAAATGGCTCGGGAATGCAAATTCATCCCTGATGACATATTTGCCCTTGTTCAAACCGAGTCCAAGGAAGGCGAGAACAACTCTGAGCCAGTGCTAGGGCTCCTATTCGAGGAAGACAAGGTCGTCCCCACCCAAAAGGACAATCTGGTCAACCTGATTCTCCGTAGCAACCGGTTCGATCCAACGAAGCTGATAAGTGTAGTTTATAGTGCCTAAATTACTGTGTTTTGGTCCCATTTTCCTTGTGGAATTGCTCCTTGGGAGCGGTTTATGGGCTACTTATGCTTCCTCTAGCTCGTTTAAGGTTTCCGAGACCATTCATGAAGAGTTTGAGCGATTCTGGCTCAATACATACACTTTTTGGAGCCAACGAAGCGAAGGAACGATCACTCGATGCCTTGGATTCGATCCCGAGACCTTGGGACCCGATCCCGAGCCTCTTAGACTCGATCGCAAGTCCTTAGAATCGACGAGAAGCCCATGAGAACCAAGGAAGGACCAAAAAGTTCTTAAAAGAGGCCTACAAGGTCCTTCCCCGTCGGGATAATGCCTTCCCGACCGGGAAGGATGGTGCAAAAGCATATGGTTCTGTGTTGAGCCCTTCCCGACCGGGAAGGGGCCCTTCCCGACCGGGACCAAACCTTCCCGACCGGGAAGGGTCAGATACAGGCCCGCGTCAATTGTTTCATCCTCTTTCATTCTTGTAGCCTTATAAATACTTCCCTCTTGTATTGTTTACACATCTTATCTTACCCTAGACTCTCTTAGGCCTCCATTAAGCATTCAAACCCTAGATTAATTTTCCTCTCATTAGTTTTAATCTCTCTTTAATCCTTAGTTAATCTTTGTTAATCTAGTTTAGTTAGTCTTGTATTAAGAGGATACTTGAAGATTCATCCAAGCTTGACAACCTTGGAGTTGATTTGGGTTTCTTATTTATGCAAGTTTACATCTTTTTCATCATCTTGTTGTTGGTATAAGCCTCTTACTCTTGTTCTTTGTTATTTAGTCAACTTTCAATCTTTACTTATTGTTATTTTTATTGTTTGTTCATTATGGATGTTTGGATGTTTGGTTTAGTTTCTCTTGTTTATGTTAGTTTTACTTTCATTATGAGTGAGTAGTTCTCTTCTGGGGTTAGTAGGGGGATTAAGGGTAGATTACGGTTGATTAGGGGTAAAGGGTGAATCATTGTTGCTAGTCTCATATTAGGCACACCATGTGTTTGATGATTTGCTTGTGTTGGTAGTAGTGGCCACTGCTTCCTATTTTTGTTTCTCTTCTTCTCATTGTTTGGCTAGTGTGTGATTGTGTTAGGGTATAGTCTTTGACACGAGAGTGCGGACATTGGTCTACGTAGCGAGAGCCCGGACCGACCTTGACCTAGGTTTAGACGCGAGAGCGCAAACCGACTCTAGCAACTAGGAGACACCTACACCCTTGACCACCCAATTACCCTTCTACATTTAAGAACCCGACCTAACCCGACTCCCTTCCATATTTGGTTCATCCTCCTAGTTAGTCATTATTTCTCTAGTTCATTGTTTAGTTTGTCTTAGTTATTTCATTTAGCTCATATCATAGTTAGTTCATTGTTAGCTTAGTTCATACTTCTTCTCCTATATATCATAGTTTGTCAATTATCATCTCCTTTGTGTTCGTTTGTGTAACCTAGCCTAGTTTTTAGTGGACCTAGTCTAGACTTTACAATACCGTCTTCGTGGACACGACCCGACTTACCCTAGCTACCCACTAGGTTTAGCCGGTTATTTATTGACGTGTGGGACCGACAACGAAACCTACCATCAGAAGCTGATCTCCGAAGTTGGGACAGATACCGGGAAAAGGGCCTGAAGAAAGACCATCAAGTTGACCGACAGTCAAGGACGGGTCTACAAGCTAACCACCGGCGAGGGAGACATGTCGGATACCGGGTCTGAGTCTGAGTCGGAGTCAGAGTCCGAGTCTAGAGGGTCTGGTGCTAGAGTCCAATCTGTAACCCCTCTTCCCTTAGCCACTGGAGTCTCGAGGCCTGTCCCGAAAGCACTCCCAATCCCGCCACTGACCAACGATCAGATGACCGCTCTATTTGAGCTTTTCTCAAAATTTACCATTAATAATAACAACGAAAATCGTGCGTTCTGCTTACGACTTGTCTTATTTTCAAAATTCTTTCAAAACTTTTATATGCAATGACATTGAGAAACCCGACGAACAGGTACCTCTTCCTTCGCATCTGATCGAGTAGCTCGAACAAAGGAAGTCTCGAGACCAAGTAATTGAAGAAACCGAGTCCATTAACGTGGGAACCGCTTTAGAGCCCCAGATGCTTAATTTGGGCCTATCTTTAAATCCCGAGGAGAGATAACAATTCACAGACCTCCTCCAAGAGTTCAAAGACGTCTTCGCATGGTCCTACAAGAACATGCCGGGAATAGATCGGGAAATAGCTGAACACCGTATACCCATCAATGATGGGTGTAACCGGTAAAACAGAAGCTCCGAAGAATGAGGCCCGAATGGTCTCTCAAAGTCAAAGAAGAAGTAGACAAACAATTCAAAGCAGGCTTTATCCAAGTGTCTGAATATCCAGACTGGGTCGCAAACATCGTGCCTTTACCCAAGGAAGACGGCAAGGTGCGGGTATGTGTGGACTTCCGGGACCTTAACAAGGCCAGCCCAAAAGACGATTTTCCGTTACCACACATCGATATACTGGTGGATAACACGTCCGATCATGCCCTTCTATCATTCATGGACGGATATGCCGGATACAATCAAATCAAAATGGCAGAAGAGGATATGAGTAAGACCACCTTCATTACACCTTGGGTACTTACTGTTACACCGTTATGCCATTTGGGCTTATCAACGCCGGGGGGCCACTTATCAACGGGCCGCCACTACCTTACTACACGATATGATGCATAAGGAAGTGGAGGTTTATGTGGACGACATGATCGTCAAGTCCAAGGACCGAAGCGGGCACATCTCGGCCCTAACAAAGTTCTTCACCATACTGCGTAAGTATAACATGAGACTGAACCCTTAGAAATGCAGTTTCGGGGTGACATCGGGCAAATTACTGGGCTATATCGTTAGCCAACGCGGCATCGAGGTCGACCCAGCTAAAATCAAGGCCATCGCCGAGATGTAGCCACCCAAAACCGAAAAAGAAATAAGGGGGTTCCTTGGGAAAGTCCAATACATCAGCTGATTCATCTCAAAGCTAACCATGGTATGCGAGCCCATTTTCAAGAAACTGAAGATAGGAGAACGGGTACTGTGGGACGATAAATGTCAAATGGCTTTTGACAAAATGAAGGAGATTCTGTCTGCTCCGCCGGTGTTAATGCCACCTCAACCCGGCCTGCCTTTGTTGTTATACCTAACAACGACCGAGACAGCCATGGGGGCTATGCTGGCCCAGACAGTCGATTCGGAAGAAGGAGCTATCTATTACATCAGTAAGAAATTCCTGGAGTACGAATGCAAGTAACCGATGCTCGAAAAGACGTGTCTAGCTTTAGTTTCGGCCACTAAAAAGCTCCGACATTATATGCTCAGTCACGAGGTACATGTTTTGTATAAAATGGATCCTATCAAGTACTTGTTCGAGAAGCCCATTCTTAACGGCCGGATGTCCAGATGGACTTTGATGCTCGCGGAGTTTGACCTCAAATTTGTGCCATTAAAAGCCATCAATGGCCGGGCAGTAGCAGAATTTCTGGGCCACACTGATACATGGGCCTTTCGTGATGAAGACATATTCCATACCGATACCGAGACATGGAATTTTTATTTTGATGGGGCATCCAATTTCCGAGGATTTGGGGTCAGAATTCTGTTAATCTCACCACAAGGAGAACACACCCCGTTATCCAATAAACTGGACTTTCACGTGACTATAACGCAGCCGAATATGAAGCATGCATTCACGGGTTGCAAGCCGCCGCTGATTTAGGAGTAACGAATCTCTGGGTCCACGGCGACTCATCACTGGTCATCAATCAAGCACTCCGAAAATGGAAAACTCGGAACATCAATCTCGTGGCTTACCAAGCACGAGTACGGGTTCTAGAGAAACAATTCCAGAAGGTAGAATATATCTATCTATCCCGGGAAGAAAATCAATTTGCAGACGCACTTTCCAAATTAGCGTCCCTACTAAATATCCCGAAGCATCTAAGTAGCATGCCCATCTACGTTGAAAGACGGTCCGAGCCGGCCTATATCCATGCCATCCAGGATATCGAGATTGATGGTAGGGAATTGCCGTGGGTCCCGACCAACAAATAGAGTCCAACTAAACCTAACGGGTAGCTAGGGTAAGTTGGGTCGTCTCCACGGGGACGGAAAATGGTGTCTAGACTAGGTCTACCTAAAAACGAGGCTAAGTCACAAACAAACACAAAGATGACGAGAATTGACAAACTATGATGGTTGGAGGAGATGAAAGTGGACTAACAATGAACTATGTATGACAAGGACTAAATGAACAACTAAAGCTTAATGAAACTATCAAACTAGAGAAATGATTAACTAAAGAGGTAGAGAAATCAAATATGGGAAGGAGTAGGGTTAGGTTGGGTTCATAAGTGTAGTAGGATGTTTGGGAGGTCAAGGGTGTAGGTCTCTCCTAGTTACTAAGGTCGGTCCGCGCTCTCGCATCAAAACCTAAGTCCGCACTCTCGTGTCAAAGACTAGACCCGAATAATCATGCAAAGTATTACCCAAAACATAAGCATTCAATCACAAATCGATTACAAAATCAGAAGATGAAAACAAGTATGAGAAGCATGGCCACTACAACTCAAACAAACATTTCAACAAACACATAGAGTGCTCAATATGTGACTAGTAACAAAGATTCCACCTTTTCCCTTAATTAAACCCTAATTACCCATAATCCACACTTAATCCCCCTACTAACCCCACAAAGAGTCTACTCACTCATAATCAAACTAACAATAACAATGATAAGAGAATTCAATATAAACAACAAAACATTCATTATGAACTAACAAGAACAATGAACAATATGTAAAGATTAGAACTTGAAAGATTAATAAAGATTAAGAGAAAACAGATTATACCAACTAACAAGAGGATAAAAAGATGAGAACTTGCATTAATAAGAAACCCAAATAAATCTCCCAAGGTTGTCAATCTTGGATGAGTCTTCAAGAATCTCCTTAATACAAGACTAATTACTAGGATTAATCTAAGATTAACAAAAGTTTAACGAAAGATTAAGCTAATGAGAGGAGGCACTCTATCTAGGGTTTAGAGTAATGTAAGGGAGTCTAATATGCTTAAACAATACAACGGAAGAGTATTTATAAGGTTACAAGAGTGAAGGATAATGAAAAGAAGTCACGCGGATACAACTGCCTCATCCCGGTCGGGATGGATGGTCCCGGTCAGGATGACACACCCTTTCTGGTCGGGAAGGAATGGTCCTGGTCACGACGGCCTAAACAGAAGCTGTTCCTTTTGTGCACTCCTTCCCGATCGGGAAGTCTACTCTTCCCGCCCGGGAAGGGTCTGTAGGCCTCCAAAATGATCTCTAAGGTTCCTCCTTGCTTCTCATGGGTTTCTCATCGATTCTCGGGGATAGGGATCGAGTCTAAGGGGCTCGGGAATGGATCCCAAGATCTCGGGATCGAATCTAAGGCACCGAGTGATCGTTCCTTCTCTTCGTTGGCTCCAAAAGTGTATGAAACGAGTCGGAATCGTTCCAATTCTCCATGAATGGTCTTGGGAACCTAAAACGAAGTAGAAGAAGTATAAGTAGCCCAGAAATCGCTCCACAAGAGAAACCGGGACCAAACACAACAAATTATTCACTACAAACTACACTTATCAACTCCCCCACACTTAACCCTTTCACACCATCGTGTAAGCACCAACTAACTAAACAACTAAAAGAAACTAGACTACTAACCGAGCAACTTACTACGCCCTTTCAACTCACGCGAGTACACTTAGAGTAAAAGTGCACTCCGCAAGGCAAGTAAGGTCTTGCAACAAAACTGTGGATGCAACCGGACACAAAAACACACAAACAAGCAAACATACAAACAAACAAGTAATCGGTTGTACCCAAAAAGAAATAAATACCGCTTCCCTCAACAAAGCGGTGAAAGAAGCACCGGTTTAGGACTCAAGGCAAGTGACAACGTTCACAAGCTAATAATACAAATCGAAATGGACAAAACCCTAATAGTATGACAAGAAAGCAATAAAAACGTTGGTAACTTACCTAGTTTCTCCTAACCTTCTAAGAACGTACTACGGGCCGATCGGCGGGATGGAAAAAGGATGAACCATGGTGTTAGTCGACACTGTAGGTAAGTGAGACCCCGCCCCCTTTAGCGATGAGCCAAGAGGGTCGTCCCATGTTCAAAATCTTCTAACTCGCCCAAGTAAAAAGGCGGAATATGCTTGCAAAATGAGGGAAGACCGACTATTACTGCTATCATCCATCCTAGAGACTCGGTCCTTTGGTAGGCTCTTCACGGCAATAGTCGGTAAAAGGCTTATTTTTTAGGGGTGAGGATTCTTTTTGTGAGGTGATTTTATTTGGCATTTTCTTTCTTTTGCATTTTTGCATTTTGTGTTGCTATGCCATTTCTTTTTCATCTTTTGTATTTTTTTTTTTTGACTTTTTGTGCCT
The DNA here is from genome assembly GCA_958450325.1 of Agrostemma githago. Taxonomy (NCBI): domain Eukaryota; kingdom Viridiplantae; phylum Streptophyta; class Magnoliopsida; order Caryophyllales; family Caryophyllaceae; genus Agrostemma; species Agrostemma githago. The sequence goes on from OY288257.1 coordinate 24,398,153, forward strand.
TTTCTTTTTTTCTTCATTCTTTTCTTTCTTTCATTTTCTTCCTTTTTCTTTGTTTACCCTTTTGGCTAGATTTGAGTTGTAGGCATTTCTTTTTGCAACTAAGAAAGAGATTTCAACAATTTGCAACTTTATTTTGTGGATATGTGTAGGAGGTAGGGAAATGGGTGAGTCGGGGAGCGTCCTTCCCTTCAAACCCACAAAAAGGGGAAAAACTTGGACTAATCAAACAATTTCGAACATGGTCACCTAAGGGACGGGACTCGGCAGCCAAGGCCTTTTCACACCGTGGGTGGTCATAATGGTCAAAATGCAAATCCCGTAGTAAATCCCTAGTAAGCTAGGTGGACTCAAGGTAAAGGACCAACGAAACTATTGATTTAGGGTCATTCTACTAGACTAAAGTACAAGTATCGATTCATACTACTAGAAAGAGAAAGTAAACACTTGCACACTAGCCTCAAAACCGGGTTTTCGAAAACCTTTTTACACACTAGACACAAACTAAACAAGACTCAACAAGGACGAAAGAAAATGAGACACACGCAACAAAACAAAACAAAATAAGAGAAAAAGAGAACAATCATACAAACAAAACAAACACCACCCCGAAACATCCAAACAAGCTACGCAATCAACCTCAAACTCTACAAAGCTCCACCCGAGCACACATCGTCACAAATCTCCTCCAAACTTCATAAGAGACAAAGAGGAAAAAGGGATAAAAGATGTTACCGGATGTCTTGAAAGCCCTCCAAAGTTAACGGTGATAAGGCGACCTACAAGGAGAAAGGGAGGCAAACACCCACAACACAACAAATATACGACACAACGACACAAAAGGAAAACACACAAAAGAAAATATTTTCGATTTTTTGTGGAATTTTTCAAATTTTTAGGGATTTGATGGTAGAATTTTGTCGTGGGGCCTAACCGTCAATAATGAACCGACTATTCCTAGTGGGTAGCTAGGGCAAGTAGGGTCGATATCCACGGGGACGGTAGAGTAAGGTCTAGACTAAGTCCACTAAAAACTAGGCTAAGTCACACAAACGAACACAAAGAAAGCGATAAATGGTACTCTATGGTGGTGGAAGAGGTATGACTAAGCTAATGATGAACTAGGCTAAACGATGCTAAACAATACTAATGAACGAACTAACAAGTAAACTAGAATAAACTATGACTAACTAAGGAGATGGATCAAATATGGAAGAAAGTGGGGTAGGTCGGGTTCATAGGAGTAGAAGGGTAATTGGGGTGATCAAGGGTATAGGTGTCTCCTAGTTGTTAGGGTCGGTCCGAGAAGGTGGGTCCGGGCTCTCGCAACTTAGACCCTAGTCCGCGCTCTCGCGACTAAACTATTCTCGACATTTCCACATAATAGACAATCAATGAGAATATGAGCACAAGTATGGGAAGCATGGCCACTACAACTCATACAAGCATATCAACAAACACATAGAGTGCCCACAATGTGACTAACAACAAAGAATCAACCTTTTCCCCTTAATCAACCCTAATCATCCATAATCTACCCCTAATCCCCCTACTAACCCCACAAGTAATCTACTCACTCATCATTAAGAGAAAACTAACAATAATAAGAGAAATCAATGTCACAAAACAAGCATCCATTATCATTAACAAGAACAATAACAATAACAATAAGAAAGGATTGAAACTAGATTAAATAACTAAGAAAAAGAGTAGAGATGATTATACCAACACTAGATGAAGAAAAGATGAAATCTTGTATAAATAAGAACCCAAATAAAACCCAAGGTTGTCAATCTTGGAGAATTCTTCAAGTATCCTCTTAATACAAGAACTAATTACAAAGATTAACTAAAGATTAACTAAGATTAAAGGAGGATTAAAGCTAATGAGTGACAGTAAACCTAGGGTTTTGGAGGCTTAAGAAATGCTAAACTATCCTAAGGTATGATAAGATGTCTTAATATTACAAGAAGGGAGTATATATAGGGTACAAGAATGAAAGGAGAAGAAAAGAAAGCAAGGCGGGCTGCAGCACCCCCGTCCCGGCCGAGACGGGGTCATCCCAACCGGGACGGGTTGGTCCCGTCCGGGACGGGTTGGTCCCGACCGGGACGGGCCCAGGTCAGTAACCCTCTCATGTATGCACCCCATCCCGAACGGGATGAGGCCTTCCCGACCGGGATGGGTCTTGTAGGCCTTCCTTAAGAACTATTTGGTCCCTCCTTGCTTCTCATGGGCATCCCATCGATTCTCGGGACTCGGGATCGGGTCTCGGAGGCACGGGATTGGGTCCCAAGTTCTCGGGGTCGACTCCAAGGCATCGAATCATCGTTCCTTTACTTTGTTGGCTCCAAAATGTGTATGTATAGAGTCGGAATCGCTCCAACTCATCCAAATCGGTCTCGGGAACCTGAAACAAACTAAAGGAAGAATAAAAAGCCCCTAAACCGCTCCCAAGGAGCGATTCTACAAGGGAAAAGGGACCAAAACACTACAAAATAGCACTACAAACCACACTTATCAGGATTTTTAAGATTTTTTTCGAAAAAATGACGAAAATAAAACTAATCTTTACTAGGATATCGCTCCCCCACACTTAAACCGAGCAATATCCTCATGCTCGATCGTAGTGTATGGAGACACTAAAAAAAGAAGAGAAACTACGAAAATAAAGCTAAAAATCAAAAATAAAGGTGAAGAAAGGATAGAATGTGTCCGGCCGGGGTGTAGTCAAGTCACCATGGGCCAAGACGAGAAAAGATATGGATGGGGGATGAAATAAAAAAAGAAATAAAAGGAAATGGGAGGGGAGGACTAGGTGTAATCAAGTCACCTAGCCCGGATCCGGCCCGAATCCGACTAAATCCTATTAAAAGAAAGTAAAATCAAAGAAGAAGTGAAAATACTTGCAAATTTGGATTTTGAAATGACTGTCGACGTAGTCACGTCATCGAGAGTCGAGAGCAATGACTACCAAGGCCCGGAGGGCCACCATGATACAAAAAAAATTGAAGAGAAATACAAAGGAAGACAAGCAATAAAAGACGGAAAAGAAAGGATAGTTGCCGTACCAATCGGCTAGCAAATCACTTGCTCCATCATCTCAATGTTCGATATCGGCGCATAGCTAGTCTTCGTCATAGTTATTCCTCTTCATTCTCGATATGGTTGCATGGTTGAAGTAGTAAGATTGCAATGGTATAAGGAGGTGGGATTTGATGTGAAACTCGGTGTATAGTGAAGAGAAAATGAGATGAATGTATGTATATGAAGTGTAGGGGTCATATGATAGGTGCAAGGATATGTAGGGAGGCTGGGAGGGGGTATATAGTGGTAGGGTGGGCTCACATGACAAAGAAGAGGCAAAAGGAGGAGCAGGGCACCATCCCGGTCGGGATGGATGGTCCCGGTCGGGATGACACACCCTTGCCGGTCGGTAAGCTCCTTTCCCGGTCGGAATCACACTCTAGAAAACCCAATTTTTGGTACACTCATCCCGATCTGAATGACATCCTTCCCGGTCGGGATGGCTCATCCTTCCCGGTCGGGATGCTCTCATCTCGGCCGGGAAAAGTCTTCTTGCCCTTCACAATCTTGATAGCTTCACCCAAGGCTTCAAAAACCGACTCCCTTGCTCAAAATCCAAGCTCTATCAATAACCACTCATCTCTAAGATTCATCTTCACTTCACACCTATCAAATAAGCTCAAAACATCCATCAAAATCCCTCCCTCACATCACTCATCAAAATACCAAATTACAAGGATTTCACAAAACTCGAAAGAATTACAAGAAAGAGATATATACAATAAGACGATTCTTTTGGAACTCCGTCAAACCAAGGATGGTGCAATCTTCAATCATTTTTCAACAATACTAAGGATAACTCTATCGCCATCAAGGGCACGAAGTAACAAATCGAAGGCTCTAGAGAAATCTTCGATCAAGCTAGTGAAATACCAACCTCCACTCCAAGGATCGTCACATCCTAACCTCGATGTTCCCGGGGTATCCCGATCTACTAAGTTCAACGGCTTGAACTTGTACTTGCGATCCTTCGGTATATACCCAAACGTCCATCTATCTTCATCTGGCCCCAAGGGAGGCTCAACTTTCTTCTTTCCTTGCAACTTGTCCTCAATCTCATGATATGGGCATTCATCCGCCCCAAGCTCGGAATCATCATCTTCAATTCCATAGAAGTTGTCTTTCAAGCTTTCACCCGACTTATCCCTTAGATCGATGTCTTTCATGCCGTGGATCATATTACAAGACTCATCATTTGTAGGCGAGATGTTGCCTTGGAGGTTGAACACGAGCTTCTCGTCGCCTAGCTCAAATGTGATCCTACCATTCTTTACATCAATCATCGCACCGGCGGTATGTAGAAAGGGGTGGCCTAGGATAATGGGAGTGATGGCATCTTTCGGCATATCAAGTACAAGGAAGTCGATCGGAATTAAGAACTTCCCGATTCTTAGTGGCACATCCTCTAGCATTCCTAATGGTCGGTTAAGCGAACGATCGGCCATTTGAAGTGTAATAGAGGTACACTTGAGCTCTTTCATCCAAAGTCGCTCACAAATTGAATACGGAATGATGCTTACACTCGCACCCAAATCACATAATGCCCTTTCAATCTTCAAGTTGCCTATGGTGCACGGGATTGAGAAACTACCCGGATCCTTCAACTTGGGAAGTTTAGAGCCTTGAATGAGCTCGCTCACCTCTCTTGTGAACGCTATGGTCTCTTCCTTGTCGACGGATCTCTTCCTAGCCAAGATTTCTTTCATGAATCTTCCATATGCCGGGATTTGGGTAAGTAGCTCGGTAAGAAGGGACACTCACATCCAACTTCTTCACAATATCTAGGAACTTGTCGTATTGAACATCCACCTTGGTCTTCATTTGCCTTGTTGGGAAAGGCAACATGATATGTACCTTGTCTTGCTCATTAGGGTTGGACTTTTCAATTGACATTTTCCTCTTTCCTTTATATTTTCCTTGAAGTGGGGGGAGCTTGTCTTCATGGGGTTTCTCAATCTCCCACAAAACTTGCTCCTCCATTGGATTTCCCAAGCTTGAATTATCTTGAGATGGAGATACAACTTCTTTCATTGGTTCTTGCTCAATAGGGAACACGGGGGAGTCATAAGATGCACCACTCCTCAAGGTAATAGCATTCACATGTTCAAATTTCGCCGGTTCACCTTGAGGATGTAGTTACCCCTTTTGCCTCGAAGAGCTACCCGAAGCAACTTGCGCAATTTGGGTTTCGAGCATCTTCATATAAGCATCTCTTGCTATGTTCTCCCTTTGAAGATGAGCAAAGAATTCTTGTTGGTTTCTTAGCATCTCCATTTGGCTTCTTTGCATTTCTTGATTACTCCTTTGCACATCCAACATAGATTTTTGCATGTCGAAATCCCGAGGGGGGGATTGTTGGTTATGAGGAGTGTTGGTGATGGCTAGAGGAATGCCATAATCATGAATAGGAGTCCGACTCCTTTGCTTGCTTTCATGTTGAGTACCTTGAGATCCTTGTTGTTGTTGAAGGTTCCCTTGGAACCCATGAGAGTTGCCTTGATTAAGGCCTTGAGTGTTACCATGATTGTAGTTTTGATGTCCTTGGGAGTGTTGGTTTCCTTGGAAACCACCTTGATGATTGAAGTTCCCTTGATGGAACCCTTGATTTTTGCTAAAGGTACCTTGGTTATGTTTTAGGAAGTTGTTGAATGGCCTTGGGTTGCCTCCATAACCTTGGTAGCCTTGGTTGTTGTCCCTTAAGGGAGTTGGAACATATGGATGGTGTTGTAGAGATTGTTGTTGGGAAGCTTGATACATGTGAGGATTTGGCACATTTTGCTTGAAGTTAGAGTACGGGGCACCTTGCTTGAACGCTTGAAAGGCATTCACTTGCTCAATGCTACCTCGAAAATGTTGAGGTTCATGCCCAAATATCCCGCAAATATCGCATATCCCATAATAAGATGTAGGAGATACAACTCCCAAAGCATTGACTTGTTGAGTTGAATGTTGGTGGGAGGCACTTGTGCTTTGACCTTGCTTAAAATGACTTTGGAGCTTCTTGTCAATAGTTTCCATGTGAGTTTTTAATTGGGCTCTAAGATCGATACTTAGTTGTGTAATGGCATCGATCTCGTGCCTTCCTCCTCGATTCGCCTTTCTAGGGATTGAGTATTGGGAGTTGTGTACCGCCATCTCCTCGATTCTTGCCCATGTTTGGTCATCATCTACCTCGGTAAACCTTCCATTCGATCCCATGTTAAGTATGGCCCTTGAGTCTTCATATAACCCGTTCCAGACCTGTTGAACAAGGAACCACTGTGATAAACCATGGTGAGGACAAGAGCGGATCAAGGCTTTGAATCTTTCCCACGATTCATAGAGGCTTTCTTCATCACGTTGTTGAAATCCCGTGATAGAAGTTCTCAATAGATTTGTCTTTTCCGGGGGATAAAATTGTTGGTAGAAAGCTAAGGCTAGCTTCTTCCAAGTATCAATACCGAGAGTCGCCTTGTCTAACCCTTTGAACCATTGCTTAGCCTTACCGATCAAGGAGAAAGGAAATAATACCCACCGGATTTGGTCTTGGGTTATTCCCGGTTGTGAGATAGCATCGCAATAGTCCGAAAAGGTTTCCATGTGTTGATGAGGATCTTCGGTTGGTAACCCACTAAATTGACTTCTTTCGACCAATTGGATGAATGGCATTTTTGCCACAAAATTGCCGGTATATGCGGCCGGTAAAGCAGTGGGACCGGGCAAAACGTCTTCCGTAAAGGTTGAATGAGAAGAGAACTTAGGCATTGTTGGATATGCGGGAGATGATAGTGTGTATGGTGTTGATGTAGAAGTAGAAGGGAAACTAGGTTGAGAGGAATGACTAGAAGTACCAAAGGGATTGATGAAATTCCCTTTGGCCGTCTCTCGAGGTGTATCGTTCAAGTCGGATCCTTGAGAGGTTCTAACCCGATCAATCGTTCGTTGGTGAAAGGCTCTAAAGAGTCTTTCCGGCTCTGGATTGAAGAGAAAGAAGTCGCCTCTCCTCCTAGGCATGCACTACGCACTTGAACAAACGTGAGAACACCTAGTGCTTTATGGGCACTAGGCAAAGACAATAAACGAGCACAACGGAAGACAAAGAGAAAAGAAAGCTATAAAAACAAGAATAACCTACAAAATATGCACAAGAGATTGAAGAAGAGCACAAGAAGGGTAAATAAGTCAAGCTAATAAGCAAACTAAGTCTAAACATGCACCGTCCCCGGCAACGGCGCCAAATTGATGGTAGAGGAATTGCCGCGTGTCCCGACCAACAAATAGAGTACAACTAAACCTAACGGGTAGCTAGGATAAGTCGGGTCATATCCAGGGGGACGGAAAATGGTGTCTAGACTAGGTCTACCTAAAAACGAGGCTAAGTCACAAACAAACACAAAGATGACGAGAATTGACAAACTATGATGGTTGGAGGAGATGAAAGTAGACTAACAATGAACTATGTATGACAAGGACTAAATGAACAACTAAAGCTTAATGAAACTATCAAACTAGAGAAATGATTAACTAAAGAGGTATGGAAATAAAATATGGGAAGGAGTAGGGTGAGGTTGGGTTCATAAGTGTGGTAGGATGTTTGGGAGGTCAAGGGTGTAGGTCTCTCCTAGTTACTAAGGTCGGTCCGCGCTCTCGCGTCAAAACCTAAGTCCGCACTCTCGTGTCAAAGACTAGACCCGAATACTCATGCAAAGTATTACCCAAAACATAAGCATTCAATCACAAATCGATTACAAAATGAGAAGATGAAAACAAGTATGAGAAGCATGACCACTACAACTCAAACAAGCAATTCAACAAACACATAGAGTGCTCAATATGTGACTAGTAACAAAGATTCCACCTTTTCCCTTAATCAAACCCTAATTACCCATAATCCACACTTAATCCTCCTACTAACCCAACAAAGAGTCTACTCACTCATAATCAAACTAACAATAACAATGATAAGAGAAATCAATATAAACAACAAAACATTCATTATGAACTAACAAGATCAATGAACAATATGTAAAGATTAAAACTTTAAAGATTAACAAAGATTAGGAGAAAAGAGATTATACCAACTAACAAGAGGATAAAAAGATGAGAAGTTTCATTAATAAGAAACCCAAATAAATCTACCAAGGTTGTCAATCTTGGATGAGTCTTCAAGAATCTCCTTAATACAAGACTAATTACTAGGATTAATTTAAGATTAACAAAAGTTTAAGGAAAGACTAAGCTAATGAGAGGAGGCACTCTATCTAGGATTTAGAGTAATGTAAGGGAGTCTAAGATGCTTAAACAATACAATGGAGGAGTATTTATAAGGTTACAAGATTGAAGGAGAATGAAAAGAAGTCACGCGGCTACAACTGCCTCATTCCTGTCGGGATGGATGGTCCCGGTCGGGATGACACACCCTTCCCGTTTGGGAAGGAATGGTCCCGGTCGGGACGGCCTAAAAAGAAGCTGTTCCTTTTGTGTACTCCTTCCCGACAGGGAAGGCTACTCTTCCCGCCCGGGAAGGGTCTGTAGGCCTCCAAAATGATCTCTAAGGTTCCTCCTTGCTTCTCATGGGCTTCTCATCGATTCTCGGGGCTCGGGATCAAGTCTAAGGGGCTCGGGAATGGGTCCCAAGATCTCGGGATCAAATCTAAGGCACCGAGTGATCGTTCCTTCTCTTCGTTGGCTCCAAAAGTGTGTGAAACGAGTCGGAATCATTCCAATTCTCCATGAATGGTCTTGCGAACCTAAAACGAACTAGAAGAAGTATAAGTAGCCCAGAAATTGCTCAAAAGAGCGATTTTCACAAGAGAAACCGGGACGAAACACAACAAATTAGGCACCACAAACTACACTTATCAGAGATAACTGACCCAAAACCTTGGTATCAGGCCGTCCTAACCTACCTGACAACGGGAGAGTATCCCCCGGGAACTGAGAACCGGGCCAAGAAGGTCTTGCAAAGATTAGCGACCCAATTTGTTCGTACGGATGACGAGCAACTATACAAAAAGACGGCACAGGGGGCTCTCCTCCTATGTATTGATAAAATGCATGCGGAAAAGGTTATGTCTGAGGTACACGATGGTGAAAATGGCCCACATATGAATGCCCATATGTTAGCCCGGAAAATCATGAGGCTCGAATATTACTGGAACACCATGGAAATGGACTGTTTGTTATATGTCAAACACTGCCATAACTGTCAGATCTTTGCCAATGTACAACACATGTCATCATCTCTGCTATACACTATGGCGTCCCCGTGGCCATTTTCGACATGGGGCATTGATATAATTGGCAAGGTACATCCTTCCGGAACGGGAGGTCATTGCTTCATCTTGGTGGCCATCGACTATTTCACCAAATGGGTCGAAGCCGAGTCATATCGTGTCTTGAACGCCAAGCACGTGGCCAAATTTATCCAGAATAAGATCATATGCCGATACGGGATCCCACACGAGTTTATCAGTGATCACAGGACCCACTTTCAAGCTGAAACCGCTGCGTTGCTAGCAAAATACAAAATTCAAAGGCATATGTCTTCACCCTACTGTCCCCAAACAAATGGAGTGGTAGAAGCGGCTAATAAAACAATTGTCACCATACTTAAAAAGATGGCTGAGAATTATCGGGACTGGCCCGACAAAATACCTTTTGCCCTATGGGGGTACCGAACTTCAATTCGCACCGCGACCGAAGCAACTCTATATTATCTAACATATGGAATGGAGGCGGTCCAACCAGTCGAACTAGAAGTGTCATCTCTCAGGATTTTACTTGAAAGCCAAGTACCTGAAGCAGATTGGGTCCAAGCCCGATATGATTCGCTAGTCCTTCTAGACGAACGGCGATCCCGGGCTCTCAACAATATTCAAATATATCAAAACCGGATTCAACGGGCTTTCAACAAAAGGGTTAGGCCCAGAAACATCAAAAAAGGGGATTTAGTCTTGAAATCGGTTCGTGCCTTACTACCGGTTGACCCAAGAGGAAAATTCAAACCCAATTGGGCTGGGCCATACTTAGACAAGAAGGTCCTATCAGGAGGAGCGGTGATGCTGACAGAACTGGACGGGAACGAGTTCGTCAACCCGACCAACTTGGACCAATTGAAGCGCTACTACCCATAAACCTTTATCTCAATGTCATTTGCAAAAATTTATAAAAAATTATCTTTTTATAAATTTTCAAAATTATAGACAAGTCAATAAGTTAGAATTAACTATTCTACTGTCGCACATCTTGAATTAATAATCTTGATTTATTTTGAAAATTGCAAAAAATCATACTTTTGAACTACGTTTGGTTTGATTCCGCTAATTGTGGATACGTAGGCAACCCCTCAAAAGGGTACAACCACTGCAATAAAGAAAACACGGGAACGGTATTCAATAATATATCTTTTATTAAAATCTCGATCAACTCAGGAATTAAAAAAAAATTAAAAATAAAAAAACGCCGGAAACGGCAAACATACAAAGAAATCACACCACAAAAAATATAGTAATATCCAAATAATAAAACAAAGGAGGCTAATGTTCGTGCATCTTGCCCTTCCCTTTGTCCTTTGGGTCACGTGGAGCCCGAGGTCGCCGGGGCGGGGGCGAGCGTTCCCGAATCACGAGGGGAACCTCCTTAGCTCGAACCGGTTTCTTTGACAGCGGGTCTTCTGCTATCGTCTTTGGTCCAAGTCGAGCCCGCACGTTCTCAGGTAGTCTATCTCGTGGGCCAAGTCGGTCCTGGACTGTCAATCTCGGGCCAAGTCTCCTTTCTAATTCGGTCTGGGGGCTCACCTTCCCCCGAGCACCTCTAGCACTAGACCCTTCACCTTGAGTCTTGGTCTGACATAAGACGGACCATGGTAGCCGGAGTGTCTCCTTCGTCAAAGAAGCCCCTATTATCTTTGGCTTGTTCCCTCCGTAGCAGGTCAAAACCTTCATCAACCTTCAAAGCAGCTCGGGCCTTCACGTAATCAGCTTTGGTCCACTTAACATAAGAGTCTGAAACCCTAATTGAGTGACGAGATTTGGGAATGGGCCAAGTATGCCGAGTATACCATCTTTGCATCCAAGTATCGCACAACACATCAGTCAGTTGGGTAGATTTACTCACAACTGCTTCAACTTCTGGGATTCGTTGGGTCCAACCATACTGCCTTTGTATGCGATCCGGGTAGAGGTGAACTGTCTGCCTGAAAGACAATATTACCTGATAGCGAGCTCTGTCCCTCGGGTCCAAGCCTGTCCAAACATAAATGGGCCACCATGGCACTACCCATCGAATCAACGGACCGCCGTGAAAAGACAACACCTCGTCCCAATACTTCTGAGTAATTTGGCGAGAAAAATCGATAGCCCGCCTCCTTGTTATCACTTGATTATGACAATAGTTGCTCGCGTCAAGGGGAGGATCTATCACTGATAATCTCTCGTATAGCCAAATCTGAAAAAGGAAACAAAATATGAGTTTCCGAGACAAAATAGGCGCCCGCCTAAGGGCACTCGATCGAGTGCCTAGGGGCCACTCGATCGAGTGCCTAGGGGCCACTCGATCGAGTGGTACATCTGAACACGAACAAGGGGATTTTTATGAGGGCAGTCGATCGAGTGCCAGTGTGACTCGGTCGAGTGCCCACTGCAGCAGAGAAATCGCGAAAAAACAAATAAAAAAACGAAAATCGAGGGAAAATCCGATTACCTGCAGCAAACGGGCGCTCCCGGTCAGACGAATCGATGAATCTCTCTTACGGTTGTCCAAGCCTTGGATGATTACGCCCGTGATCAGCCAAGCCGGGCTGTGCTCGGTCTCCATCAGGTCGACCACAGTGAGAAGACGGGCATTACTCATGCATGACAATAAGTCCATATGACCTTCAAAAGCGTAAACGTGAAGCATACAAAAAGAAAAGGCCCTACGGCTACGAATAGGTCTCACCCGGACATTATGCGGGTTCATGAACTTCTCGGCCAAATCAATCAGGGAAATATTGCCATCCTCCATCGTACGGGATACCTCGTTATGGGAGAGTCCTAAAAATTCTCGAAACTTCCTCCTTGGGTCGTAGACCGAATACGGGACGGCAGGTCGGAGTATTGGGTTCAACTCTCCCACAGCAGCAATCTCCTCGGGTAAGAGAGAAACTTCTCCCTGGCGAAAGGCAAAGACATGATATATGTATGTCGTCCCAGTAGGACAAATAGGCATCAAGAAAGTAGCGATCAACTTGCATCTGACGGAAAGGATACAGCTGAGTACTACCCGTCTGGTTGAGAGCCACCCTATCCGTGTCCCTAAAACGTCGGGACCATTCTTGCAGCATCACGGTCAATCGATCGATTCCCATAACTAAGAATTCTTGAAGGAAATAAAGAAGCTTTTGTTTTGAGAAGAGATGAATTGTGAGGAAATTGTGAGAAAAATCAATGACAAGGGAGGGCTATATATAACATCAACCTTATAACTTTCTTTCCATATCACTTTTCCATGAGAAGTTTCCTAATCTCAACCGGCTTAAACATACAGGCCTAGTCTTGGTCCTAGCCCGAGAATTAGTCATCCCGACCTTTCCTAAACTTCTTTGGGAGTCAAAAATTTCCAAAAATTTAATTTTTTCAAAAATTCAAAAATTCAAAAAAAATTCAAAAATTCAAAATTCATTTTCCCCAGCGCAAGTCATATTTGTTTCACCTACGTGTTGCATGCGAATTTTTATGTAACCTATACAGGTACAACTCAATACCGCGCAATTCACATATCTCCCCAGCAGAAAGCTCAAGGCGGCATTTTTCACGAGATGGGCCCACATATAGGCGCACCCGGGACTTACGCGACAAGTCCAAGTTCCCCACAGAGGTATTACCATCAACTCAGGTATGATTTCTGTCTTATGGCTGGCGAGCCCTTCACGCTAGTCCAATGGACTATAAACGACTCGATCGGAAGTCTGCCAGGTCTTAACACTACAAAAATCAAACCGGAATTGCGTCGGACAAATCCGACGCAAATGGGCAATATCCGACGCAATTAGAATATTGCGTCGGATTAACCGATGCAAACGGCCGCCATTATAATTTGACGCAATATTTTTTTTTTCATCGGTTAATCCGACGCATGTGTTTTGCGTCGGCTAATACGACACGAAGACATGGAGGTCAACGCCCCTGTCAATGGGCTTTGCGTGGGATTAGCCGACGCAAAGTCAACAGAATGTTTGACTTTGCGTCGGCTAATCCCACGCAGAGTCCCTCAGTCAATCCTCAGTCAATGGGCTTTGCGTGGGATTAGCCGACGCAAAGACAACAGAATGTTTAACTTTGCGTCGGCTAATCCCACGCAGAGTCCCTCAGTCAATCCTCAGTCAATGGGCTTTGCGTGGGATTAGCCGACGCAAAGTCAAACATTCTGTTGACATTGTGTCGGCTAATCCCACGTAGAGTCCCTCAGTCAATGGGCTTTGCGTGGGATTAGCCGACGCAAAGTCAACAGAATGTTTGACTTTGCGTCGGCTAATCCCACGTAAAGCCTATTAACAAAAAAAAGGTTTCTTTGTTTTCAGCTCCCCATATGCGCTAAATAAAACAATCTTCAATTAAACAACCCACTCCTACAACAAACCACAACAGCAGCACATCCCAAACAAAAATCCATCAATAACTCCAGTCAAAGCTCTCGTACATATCTTCTTCACAAAACTCCACAAAACGAAACAAACATAAACCAGTGTACTGTTATAGAAAATGAAAATATATTACAAAGACAATCAGCGCTACGTTCAGAATTCTATCTAGGAGTTGGTAAAATATATATACACAATGCAACCAAAGTAACATTAGAGAGCTGAACTACCTACGAAAGGGATTTAATGTGCTCCAACCCATGGGGATGACCATCGTTGTTGTCGTCATCATCGCGCCTACTCATGCGTGGTCCTCCACTGCATCCCTCGGTCTCCATGGCGAACCGTTCCCTCATGAACTGAATAAACTGGTGCTGCTCTTCACACCTCTTCTCCAATGTCTTCAGGCGCTCTTCTTGTCTTTGGAATTTATCTTCCATACGATCGTTAAGTGTGCGTTCCTGCGAGCCGGCGTTAGGGAGGTATGTGTCCGCAGATACCTCTTTATCACGGTTCAAGCATGGCCGAAAGAGCTCTTTTACCGCGTTACCTATCCCCCAGAACCGTCTCTTCTGGTTATAGCCACCCTTTACATCGTGGAAGATCTTCAATGTGTTAGGTGCCTGATCAGAAGCGCGTGCCTCCTCCACCTCTTTCACGTAGTTCTCCTGAAACAGCAACATGAAATAGTGTTATAACTTTTAGAACAACACATACTATCACATCGTAATTTTCATGCCTAGTATATTTTTTAAAAACATTACTACTACTCACAACGATCTCCGGTCCTTTAGGGTCAATCCACTTGCCGTCTTTCCCCTTCTTTGTCTTCTCCAAGAGCTGGACTGGGGATGCAGATGGGCCCTTCATATAACAGTGTTAAAATTTTCAGCATTTATTTACCAATAGTATATATTGAATTATACTCAAATTTTGTACTTGTGTTATAGGCACTTACCAACTGCGCGAAGGCTATTTCTGCACTCCTATTTCCAAGGCAGCTGGTGGGTTTGGCCACCCCGTCCACCTGCCCACCTCTCCTGTTCGGCGACTTAATCGCCGATTTCTTCTTGAAGTCTGGGTCGGCAGCGTTCTTCTTCAATGCCTCCCACTTCTCTTGCGGAATCCAATACGCCTTCTGGACCCTCGCGACAGCTCGCTGGAATATGTCGGTTATCTTCTTCTTAATTCGACTCTCATAATCCGACCTGAGGTCGTACCCCAGGTCTATACGCACTCTCCTCTGTTTGTCAAAAAAAGATTCGTTACCTACAATTGAATGTATAAATCGTGCAACGAAAACCTTACAAACACAGACGAGGTAATTACCGCGAAGTGCATATACATGGCTTCCCGAGCTTCCTGGGGCGCCTCCCGTCCAGTTACGGTAGGCGCCAGGGGTAGACGCATATGTCATGGTTATGGAATCCCGCATATAATCCGAGTACTTCGTGTTGTCCCACCTACACAAGTAATTTATGATACTGTGAAGCAAATAAATGAGTAAAAATATAAAAAAAATAACTGGTTACAACAACTTAAACTCACCAAGTAGCGGTAGGCACTTTCTGCCGTGATAGGTACGATTTCTCAGGCGTCGCAACGTAGACCGTCGCCCCGACTTCTTGGACAGCGTCCACACCTAGGACGACAGGAGTCCTAGGTACGTCCTCCTCCATATGGTCACCATGGCTGGTGGTCCCCGTCACCATCCCACTGCCACCTGACATAATCACGTCTACAAAATATGTTTGCGCAAAGTTAAACTGTAGAGTCAGTTTGTTTAGGGTAAAGCAGGAATTTCAGTAAGTACCAAAATAGTCTTCAATTACAAATAAATAAATTACAACTTATGCGAATAAGATACAAACAACTACATAATTGCTAATTATCGTCACTGTCACTGTCACTGTCTGCGTCGGTGTGCGGTTCAATGAACCCGTCCTCCTCGTCTTCATCATCATCGTCCCAATCAGTATTCACCTCATCACTGTCATCTTCATCGATGACCAACTCTTCCTCATCACCCTCTCCCTCAGGAACAATACAGTCGGCAAACTCGTCGTCCTTCCCTTCAGCACCAGCAACTTCAACTACATATTCTTCCTCATTGACGTCATTGTCTTCAATCAGAATTGACAACATTGGCTGATTAGTACCAACTACACTCTCTTGGTAGACGTCATCGTCGAGGATAGGATTATCAACTTGTGATCTTGCCTTGATTTTGAAAACCGCAGACCAATTCGTACTCTTTTTTCCCTTTGGGTAAGGTGCATAGCAGACTTGATCGACTTGATACGCCAACACAAAAGGGTTGTGCCCTCGTAGTTTTCTCGTCAGGTCGACATCCACAAGTTTGTACAACTCATGAACACTGACTCCGTGCGGGGAGTTGTCGATCCAATCACATTTGAACAGTACGGCTTTGCATTTTTTGTGGCTGTCGTAGTAGTCGAGCTCGATCACCTCGACTAGTGTTCCATAGTAATCTGACCCTTCGGTGGACAACACACATACGCCGTTACTTTTGGTCAGTTTTGGAACGTCAACACCCTCGACGAAAGCACGGAACTTGTACCCGTTAATTGTATATCGCCTCCAAGTTCTGACTAGTGAAGACGGCCCAGTGACTAGAGGTCTTACCATGGGATCCTCCAACGCTTCAGGCTATTGTCAAGATAAAAGTCGTCGAAAAACAATGCAATTAAATTTTCTACCAAACACATACACAATTTGTAATGATCAAGCAAATAGCATTTCAACATACTTGAGTACGTAGCCAAGAGGGAAGCAGTGACTCATATTCGTCCCAAACGTCGTCAGATGTTGTCAGTTCCGCGTGTTCTGCCATAATGAAAGCCTCGAATTTCCTGCAATGGTTAGCAGTTGTAGTTAAGCACACATACTACCAATTACGAGGAGGGTATGTTCTACGTGAGTTACTTAATCCTCGTACGGTCTGATGACAGTGCCACAGTTTCCCAGAACGTAGGTGTGTGTGCCTGCTTGTATTCAACATCGGTCAACCACCTCTCCTTACATTTTCCAGTGCTGCTTCCAACGTCAGTCTGAAAGGGTTCCACCTCTATGTGGTGGTCTTCACTGACATGCACACCCACGTCCAGGTCTTTGGCTTTTGTGTCAACGTGCTCTTCAAAGTAGAAGGAGCAGAAGTTTGATGTCTCCTCTAATAAATACGCGTTGCATATTGAACCCTCAACACGTGCTTTGTTACCAATTATTTTTTTTCAAATGGTTTAAGAACCTGCAAATTAAAATGGTGACGGCTCATGTAAGACTTACTTGGTAATCAATACACGGGAATTCAGACTAAGAAGAGTTGAGGACGTCACCTTTCAAATGGATACATCCACCTGTACTGAACTGAACCGCCAACCCTGGCCTCATACGGCAAGTGAAGTAGGAGATGCTCCATCGAGTTGAAGAATGACGGAGGAAATATTTTCTCCAACTTGCAAAGGATCTCGGGAATATTTTTCTCCAGCCGATTCATGGACTCGACTGACACCGTAGTGGAACACAAATCACGGAAGAACTGACTGATCTCTGTCAATGCATTCCATGTGTTCATTGGCACCAACTGCTTCAAAGCTACTGGCATCAAGCACGCCATAAACACGTGACAGTCGTGGCTTTTCATGCCATTCAAAATTAACTTCGACTGGTCCACACACTGGGATAAGTCGGATGCGTAACCATCCGGGAACTTCAAACCGGCCACCCAACCGCACAAAGCCTTCCTTTCATTTTTGTCCATAACAAACGACGAAGATTTGGGTCGCCCAAGACACAGTTCCTTGAAATCGGCTTTGCCTTTTGGACCGAAGGCTGTATTGTTCGGTACATCCATCACGGTGTTGATAATCTGCTCAAAGAAATTCTTCTCGATATGCATAACATCAAGGTTGTGTCTGATAAGCAGACTGTGCCAGTACGGAAGTTCCCAGAATATGCTCTACTTCCACCAACCTTCCTTCTTGTCCTTCAATTTTTTCAACTGTTGGTGGGTAGCGTGTACTATTGTATGGTACTTCTGCACATCTGTCCATATCTCATCGCCTGTTAACCATTTACATGCGATCCTAGTTTCATTGGGTTGTTTCTTCAGGAAACTCTTACAGTTATGCCTAAATGGATGGTCGGAAGGTAGAAATTGTCTGTGACAGCCAAACCAAGATACCTCTCCGCTATTTTTAAGCCAAAAGGATTTTTGATCCTTGGCTTGACAGTAAGGACAAGCACGGTAACCCGTTGTACTCCAACCAGACAACATCCCGTAAGCTGGGAAGTCGTTGATGGTCCACATTAATGCAGCCCGTAAATTGAAACTAGTTTTCCTCGACACATCGTACGTGTAAATCCCATTATCCCAAAAACTTTTTAACTCTTCAACAAGTGGTTGGAGATACACGTCCATATTGGCCTTCGGGTTCCTAGGGCCAGGAACAATAAGTGACAGGAGCATAAATTGTCTCTTATTGCATAACCACGACGGTAGGTTGTACGGTGTTAAAATAACCGGCCAACATGAGTACGACTTGCCGAACTGCCCGTAGGGTGAGAAACCATCTGTGCACAAACCCAAACGTACGTTGAGCGGCTCTTTCGCGAACTCGGGATGTTTGATATCAAATGTCTTCCAAGCTTCACCGTCGCTAGGGTGTGTCATCATACCACTAACTCTGATTTTGGAGTTACTATGGTGCCAACTCATCTCGGCCGCAATTTTCTTTGTCGCATACAGTCTTCGCAGCCTCGGACCTACTGGGAAGTAAGTCAAAACCTTAGTTGGTACTCTCTTCCCCCTAGTATTTGCAGTTCGACTCTTGTACCTCCCGGATCCACATTTCCTACACGCGTTGAGGTTCGAATCTCCCTTCCAGAACAGCATGCATCCATTCGGACACGAGTCTATCTTTTCATGGGGGAGTTGGAGGCCTTTAAACAAATTTTTAACCTCGTAGAAATTATTTGACATGACATTCTCCTTAAGGCCTCGTAGAAGGTCAATCATCAGTTGGATCCGACCGTCTAGATGTCTTAAGGCCATGTTGCTCTCGCATTTCGAAGTCAGCATCCTTGAAGCGACTTGCAACAGACTCATTTCGCACCCGCTGAAAACTGGGAGTTCAGCATTCTTTAGCATTTCGAAAAAGGAAAGGACTTGTGGGTTGGGTTCATGTTGCACTTGTTCGTCGCTTAAGTTGTCTGGGTTACGCTCCTCCTCCATGATGTCCTCAACCGTCGTACGCAGTGCGTCCTCTACGAAGTCCCGTTACGGATTTTCGCGAACAAGTTCTTGTAGGCGACTACTTTCATTTTCACCATGATACGTCCACACGTAGTAGTTCTCAACAAAACTGTGCTTGTATAGATGTTTTTTGACATCTACTTCATGTTTTAAGGCACGGTTTTGACATTTTCTACATGGGCACCTAAGCTGCTGGCTGGTGTTGTGGGGGTTATTATCTAAGGAAAACTTGATGAACTCCTCGACACCGTTCTACTCTATTCATTCTATATGGATTGAACTATGAATGATTATGGTATGTAGACATGAACAAAATGGCGTGGGGAAAGAAGTCAACAACATGGAATTTGAACTAATGTTCGCGAATTTCACCATAAGTTAGAACTCTCACAACCTTCAATTTAAAAACGATTCATCACCGGGGACCTTATCACTCCAACTTAAACCCATTCTTGTGCATTCCATATCACTGATAAACACGAAATTGTGTAATGTCGATAAGAGAAAAATTCGGCAGCAATTCGCCTCAATTCTCTAAAAGCACAATGTGGAATATATGAAAACTCCACATATCCAATCGAAGAACATTGAGGGAATTGTCACCAAATTTTCCTCTTACCAACACAACACAATTTCATGTTTACCACCTAAGTGACATGAAAGGCACAAGAACAGTCCCAAAACGGGGACTGTCCAAGAATTACTCCTAACGAGTAACTCTTGAACGGGCACTAGTTAGGTCCGAGTAGATTTCAAACAATGCTCATGCACAGTACACAACGAAAACAAATAACAACAGCAATCATATCTCAACACAGTAATCCAAAACATTAATACCTACTATAATTACAACCACTAACTGCTGAAATTTAAGAAACAAAACGAATTTCCCTTTTTTTAGTATTGTTTATGTAGTAGAAGTACATAGTAGACGATTAGTAGTAGTAGTAGTAGTAGTAGTAGTAGAAAATTAGTAGTAGTAGTAGTAGTAGTAGTTTAGTAGTAGTAGAGGAAATAGAATATTAGTAGTAGTAGTAATAGTAGTAGTAGTAGTAGTAGTAGTAGTAGTAGTAGTAGTAGTAGTAGTAGTAGTAGTAGAAAATTAGTAGTAGTGGTAATTTAGTAGTAGTAGAGGAAATAGAATATTAGTAGTAGTAGTAGTAGTAGTAGTAGTAGTAGTAGTAGTAGTAGAAAATTAGTAGTAGTGGTAGTAGTAAAAGTAGAAGTAGGAAATTAGTAGTAGTAGTAGTAGTAGTAGTAGTAGTAGTAGTAGTAGTAGTATTAGTAGTAGTAGTAGTAGTAGTAGTAGAAAATTAGTATTAGTTGTAGTAGTAGAAAAGTAGTAGTAGTAGTAGTAGTAGTAGTAGTAGTAGTAGTAGTAGTAGTAGTAGTAGTAGTAGTAGTAGTAGTAGTAGGAGTAGTAGTAGTAGTAGTTGTAGTAGTAGTAGTAGTAGTAGTAGTAGTAGAAAATTAGTAGTAGTAGTAGTAGTAGTAGTAGTAGTAGTAGTAGAAAATTAGTAGCAGTGGTAGTAGTAAAAGTAGAAGTAGGAAATTAGTAGTACTAGTAGCAGCAATAGTAGTAGTAGTAGTAGAAAATTAGTAGTAGTAGTAGTAGTAGTAGTAGAAAATTAGTAGTAGTAGTATAGTAGTAGTAGTGAAAAATTAGTAGTAGTAGTAGTGGAAAATTAGTAGTAGTAGTAGTAGTAGTTAAAGTACAAGTACTAATTAGTAGGAGTAGTAGTAGTAGTAGTAGTAGTAGAAAATTAGTAATAGTAGTAGTAGTATAGTAGTAGTAGTGGAAAATTAGTAGTAGTAGTAGTAGTATTGGAAAATTAGTAGTAGTAGTAGTAGAATATTAATAGTAGTAGTAAAAGTACAAGTACGTAGTAAATTAGTAGTAGTAGTAGTAGTAGTAGTAGTAGTAGTAGTAGTAGTAGTTTAGTAGTAGTAGTAGTGGAAAATTAGTAGCAGTAGTGGAAAATTAGTAGTAGTAGTAGTAGTAGTAGTAGTAAAAGTAGAAGTAGGAAATTAGTAGTAGTAGTAGTAGTAGTAGAAAATTAGTAGTAGTGGTAGTAGTAAAAGTAGAATAGGAAATTAGTAGTAGTAGTAGTAGTAGAAAATTAGTGTTAGTGGCAGTAGTAGAAAATTAGTAGTAGTAGTAGTAGTAGTAGAAAATTAGTAGTAGTGGTATTAGTAGTACATTGTATTAGTAGTAGGTTATTAGTATCAGTAATATTAGTAGTAGATTAGTAATATTAGTAGTAGCATTAGTAGTAGTAATGAAGTATTTTAATGTAATATTAGTAGTAGATTAGTAATACTACTACTAGCACTACTAATGTACTACTACTAAAACTACTAATTAATCTACTACTAATACTACTACCCATCTACCTCAACAAATCTAATTCATTATACTACTACATACTACTACTAATCTAATAACACAATTTCTAACCTAATACAATAATCACTAATACCTAATTAACATACTAACTAACCTAATCCACATACTACAATTACCGTCTAACAATAAAACGAAATCTAACCTAATTCACATACTAATTAACCTAATTCACATACCAATTAACCTAATTAATATACTAATTAACGTAATTAACCTAATTACTAAACTAACTAACCGAATTAACATACTCACCCTGCAATCTAATTAACTAATTAACCCTACATAATCACCATACAATCTAATCACCATAATTATTAAACTAATTAGTAATCTAACGTAATCAAAACAGTTTAGTAACAAAACCTAACATACTAACTAACAATTAATCTAATTAAGTAATCTAAACAGTAAACTAATTGAACTAATTAAGTAAAAACTAAACTAATCAAAACACTTAAACAGTAAAGTCCATACCTGAGATTTGAAGGTCGGGTTAGGGTTTTTCGGGGCTGGGTCGGGTTAGAGTACGCCGGAGGGTTCGGTTCGCCGGTGGTTCGGGGACGGGTTCGGTTCGCCGGGGGTTCGGGGACAGGTTAAGTTCGTCGGGGTTTCGGGGCCGAGTTTGGGTGCGCCGGAAAGGGTAGGGTTCGTGGGGTTCGGTTCGCGGGGGGTTCGGGCCTGGGTTCGCCGGAAATGGGTAGGGGAAACCAAGGGTTTGATTGTTGGGGGTTTGGTTGTTGGTGCGCCGGAAATGGGCTGGGTCGCCGGATCTGGGTGGGGGTTGTGCGCGCCGGAGGAAAGTCGACGGAGGAAGGTGTCGCCGGAGGTGGGTGGGGGTGTGCGCGTTCGGGGTTGGGGATTGGGGATCGCCGGGTTTCGATTTTAGAGGGATAGGGAGATTGGGTTATTGTGTCTGACTGTCGCGTTTTTTATTTATTTTAACATAAGTTGCGTCGGATTAGCCGACGCAACCAAACGCAATATTAACCTTTGCTTCGGCTAATCCGATGCAAAGCATTTAATTCTGGTTTTTTTTTTTAATTTAACATTCACTGCATCGGATTAGCCGACGCAACGTTGAATATTATGTCTGGTTGCGTCGGCTAATCCGATGCAAAGCTATTAATTCTGTTGACTGAGTTTTTTTTTATTTCGACACACACTGCATCGGATTAGCCGACGCAACCAGACGCAGTATTCAACTTTACGTCGGCTAATCCGATGCAAAGCTATTAATTCTGTTGACTGAGTTTTTTTTATTTTGACACACACTGCATCGGATTAGCCGACGCAACCAGACGCAATATTCAACTTTGCGTCGGCTAATCCGATGCAAAGCTATTAATTCTGTTGACTGAGTTTTTTATTTTGATACACACTGCATCGGATTAGTCGACACAACCAGACGCAATATTCAACATTGCGTCGGCTAATCCGATACAAAGCTATTAATTCTGTTGACTGAGTTTTTTTTTATTTTGACACACACTGCATCGGATTAGCCGACGCAACCAGAGGCAATATTCAACTTTGCGTCGCCTAATCCGATGCAACGCATTTAATTCTGTTGACTAGGAGCTTTTAGTCAACAACTTTTGCGTGGGATTAGCCGACGCAAACCCTTCCATTAGGATCGGCTTTGCGTCGGTTAATCCCACGCAAACCCTTTCACGTAGTGGCGCCAACCCAAAATTATTGGCGCCTGCTTCATGGTTTCGGATAGCGTCGGCTAGTCCCACGCAATATTATTGCATCGGATTAATCGACGCAAATCGATGCAGTTACGCCATTTGCGTCGGATAATAAATCCGACGCAACCTGTCCGACGCTATTTCAGCTGTTTTTAGTAGTGTAATTGGCCTGGTAGCTACTTTGACTTTCGCCTTGTCCAAGCCTCAATTAGAGTGGGGGCTCTGTAGACATCCGCATTTTTACTTCTAGGTGTCTATGGCAGTTTCCAAAAAACACCCGATGATGATCGGACGCAAACGTGTTTCTACGCGCTCGGACATGGGCTCGAAACAATTAGTTGTTGGCTTAAGCACTTACGGAGTACAAATCTCACAAAGTCGACCTCAAATCCAGGCCCAGTGAGTCGTTTCCAATCAAATAACACTAATTTGGGCCAAAACCGACACCGGAAATAAAACGGACTTTTAACGATTAGGTCAACCCTGGTCACAGTCATTTCCGAGACACATAAAAACAGACACAAAAACATCAAGGGTATAACCCAAATACAAAGCCCACAAAATCTCCAAACCACGGTCCAAAAACCGGACCCTTGCGATCCAGCTGACCCACTCGATCGAGTGTCAGCTCCACTCGATCGAGTGTCAGCTCCACTCGATCGAGTGGGCCCTCATTCAAGCCCGACTGCGTTTTGACCGGGCCACTCGACCGAGTCAAGGGGCTACTCGGTCGAGTAACCCTAGCCGGAGGAGTATAGCTATGTCTATATAAACACCTTCATGCACACACGTGAAGACAACTTTTTGGAACCCTAAGCAAACACTAATTTCACACAACTCACAAATCCTAACCGTGGCATCTAGGAACCCTAACCACCACAACTCGACTTACATCTCGTTACTCCCGTGCTAGCCACTACTACGAGTCCCGTCTGAGAACAAGAATATGTAGGTTGAGGGTGCCGAATCCCGTTTTTTTCTCTCTTCTCCTCTCTCGCGTCGCATGTTGTCTATGTCATCGTCTTTGTCTCGTTTTTTTTATCTTTATCGCATTCTAATATCGCTAATAATCACTAGTATTAAAAGCATTAAAATACTTGCGGATTTGTGTCGAGTGCGAAGGATGTCGGAATAAGAAAACCCGAATATACAAGGGTATTGCACCCAGCGTTGCCGGTCGATTATCCCGACACCCCTAGCGTTTGATTATTGAAGCAAGTCTACGTAAACAATAGTTTTTTTATTTTCGTTCGCGCTATCATCCATCGCATATTTCATTGATTCTAAAACCTTTTTCAAAACAAGTATTTTTTATAAGGGTCGAAACCCGTTGACGCGGATCCGACATCACATAATCCCTAGGGATTAATTACGATATAGGAAAAGCCGAGGGAATCAAGTCTTTCAATTCAAGTAAAGTGTCAACCTTTTAGATCCGATACCAATTCGATAATTGGATGTCGAATCTAAATAATTTAGTCAAATGATTTAGCTAAAACGATTTTCCGTTGATGCTTAAAATAGATGTCATTAATTTCATTAGAATTACGACTATATAAACGCGGAGGAAAATTCATATTGTTTTAGTTGATTTATTGACTTATAGCAATATTTTTAGTTCCGCTCTAATATTCGATATCGATTCAATAATCGAACCTCGACTATGATGAGTATTATACGTATGAATCGAGCATAAGTCATACAATATTTATGCCCGATTCCACAAAATTAACCAATTATCAAAATCAAAAAGCAATTTCGAAATCGATAGCAAATTGCAAAATGAACCCTAGTTCGTACAGGGGGCACTCGGTCGAGTGCCTAACACACTAGGTCGAGTGGCACCCCAAAATCGAGACAGAACGCTTTTTTTCGACCTCCACTCAGCCGAGTCTCGCCATGACTCGATCGAGTGGCAGTGTACTCGGTCGAGTTCGCCAATAACTCGTTCGAGTAGGGTCCAAAATACGGGACAGAAACCTTTTCAGAGGTCCCCTCGGTCGAGTCCTTCAATGACTCGGTCGAGTGGCCCCTTATATCACGTCAAACCGTGAGTCCCATAAAGTCATTCGGATCTCGTTAATGCTTTTTACGACTTAAGTCGATGCGTGCCTAATTCATCACGCGAAATATTACTTTCCAAAACTTTGCATCGTTTCATTTATATAAATCCATATTATTCTATAATTCGCGAACCGTTATTATCGTTTTACCGTTACTAACAAGTTTGTTGTTTCCTTGTTGATTTATTGTTTATTTTATTGTACTAAAATGAACCCGCATGCTAAATTTAACTTCGACGTTAGAATTAGTTGCATTAAATCGACATAGAAACCCTTTCAATGTTTCGCATGTTTAGGGAAAATAATGTTTGCATAAGCATTTTTCATCGTTCAATTGACGCGCGTATTAGAAAGTCTTTCGATATCTCAGTAGAGCCCGCTAATGTGCGGGGGGGGGGGGGGGGGGGGGGGGGGGTTGGGTGTCCTTTGTGGGCTTTCCAACACGTACCCTCACCCCTTACTCAGAACCTCGGTTTCCGGATGCCCGAAACCGTTGGCGCACGAGAGTCATTCAATACACGATAACCGGTAGTGACGGTATCGGTATCACAATGCAAAGGGACGAGCCCAATAAACTCTGACATCGGAATTGGGCCGTATTTTGTATACGGCCCACTATGACATAGAGTGGGTTCGAACGGGCCCGAACTCCCACAAAGTTCGGTGGCGACTCTACTTCGATTTAAATTTCAATTCAATCCATTCTCATACGGAGATTCATTCGCCTCCCCAAATCCGCGTGTGGCCGCGTCGGGGTAGACCTATGTCATGTCCACACTTAGGGATGCTTAGGGTTGAAAAGTAGTGAGGATGGATGTGAGTTAGGGTTGCAAAATGTAGGTTGTAATGCATGGGAAAAAACTGGTTTTTGTGAAGGGCTTGAGGGGGTATTTATAGAGAATGCCCCTCGACCTAGGGTCACACGATCGAGTGGCCGTAGCGTACTCGATCGAGTGCCCTGAAAAGAAGGGTCTGATCGGTTTTTTGAAGCTGCACTCGATCGAGTGAGGTCAAGCCACTGGATCGAGTGGGTCAGGCGAATGAGCCATTTTAGGAAGGTGGTTAACTTTTTTGAAATTTGAAATGTTGATTGGGTGCTTGCTTCTAGAAGCTCATCTAGCCGATTTTATGTATCAGATTCGTCTTTGATCGGGTTTTGACCCGGTCGCCAAAAGACGGTTTTATTTCTGGTGTCGGTTTTGGCCCAAATTAGTCTCATTTTATTGGAAACGACCCACTGGGTCTGGATTTGAGGTCGGTTTTGAGAGATTTCTACTCCGCTAAATGCTCACGTCGGGTTTATTGATTCTGAGTCCGTATTCGAGCGTATTAAGTCATGTTTACGTCCGATCATCATCGGGTGTTTTGAACTGCCATAGACACATGCAGGCAAAATGCGGGTGTCTACAATATGGTAGTTGTTGCTCTACCCAACTTTAATGGCAAATCAGCTAAAGAAGCTAAGGTCCACTAATAACCTTCTCAAATGTCGATCTAGCACGTTCGGAGACACTCATAATTTGGCCCTATACATCACGGTGATATGCCGCGGATAGTACCTCCTGATGACTCTGGTGGTTTGCGGGTCTGTCGACAATGTCATCCCGCTCTGAACTTCTCGAACCTTGGGAATAACTGAAACTTATTAAATTGATAAGTGTAGTTTGTAGTGCCTTTTTCACTATGTTTTGGTCCCATTTCCTTGTGGAATCGCTCCTTGGGAGAGATTCATGGGCTTCTTATGCTTCCTTTAGTTCGTTTCAGGTTTCCGAGCCCGATTTGGAAGAGTTGGAGCGATTCCGATTCTATACATACACATTTTGGAGCCAACGGAGTAAAGGAACGATGACTCGATGCCTCGGAATCGACCCCGAGACCTTGGGACCCAATCCCGAGCCTCCGAGACCCGATCCCGAGTCCCGAAAATTGACAAGAAGCCTATGAGAAGCAAGGAAGGACCAAAGAGCGCTTAAGGGAGGCCTACAAGACCCATCCCGTTCGAGATGGGGTGCACGTTGAAGGGCGCCACTGTGAGCCCATCCCGGTCGGGACCAACCCGTCCCGATCGGGATGACAGAGTCGTCCCGGTCGGGACGAAGAGCTGGCAGCACGGGCTTCTTCTTTTCTTCTCCTTCATTCTTGTACCCATATATATACTCCCTTCTTGTAATATTAAGACATCTTATCATACCCTAGACTAGATTAAGCCTCCATTAACATTCAAAACCCTAGATTATTGCTACTCTCATTAGTTTAATCTTCTCTTTAATCCTTAGTTAATAATTGTAATTAGTCTTAGATTAAGGGATTCTTGAAGATTGTTCAAAGCTTGACAACCTTGGGATTGTATTTGGGTTTCTCATTAATACAAGATTGCATCTTTTCTTCATCTAGTATTGGTATAATCTTTCTTTACCCTTGTTCTTAGTTATTCAATCAAGTTTCATCCTTTACATATTGTTATTGTTATTGTTTGTTCATGATGAATGTTTGGATGTTTGTTCTAGTTTCTTTTGTGAATGTTAGTTTGTTCATGATAATGAGTGAGTAGTTTCTTTGTGGGGTTAGTAGGGGGATTAGGGGTAGAATATGGATGATTAGGGTTGATTAAGGGGAAAAGGGTACATCTTTGTTGTTAGTCACATTGTAGGCACTCTATGTGTTTGTTGATATGCTTGCGTGAGTTGTAGTGGCCATGCTTCCCATACATGTGTTCATCTTCTCATTGATTGCTTATTTTGTGGTAATGTTGAGAATAGTTTAGTCGCGAGAGCGCGGACTAGGGTCTATGTTGCGAGAGCCCGGACCCACCTTGACATCGGTTTAAGTTGCGAGAGCCCGGACCGACTCTAGCAATTAGGAGACACCTATACCCTTGATCACCCCAATTACCCTTCTACTCCTATGAACCCGACCTACCCCACTTCCTTTCCATATTTGGTTCATCGTCTTAGTTAGTCACTGTTTACTCTAGTTTATTTGTTAGTTCGATCATTAGCATTGTTTAGCATTATTAGCATAGTCATACTTCTCCTCCACCATTAGTTTTCCTTTTATCGCTTTCTTTGTGTCGTTTTGGTAGCATAGTCTCGTTTGTAGGCCGACCTAGCCTAAGCTTTGCTTTACCGTCCTCGTGGTTACGATCCCGACTTACCCTAGCTACCCACTAGGTTAGTCGGTAGTTTATGGATCGGCTAGGGACGTGACAAATTCTTACCATCAATTTGGCGCCGTTGCCGGGGACAGTGCATTGTTTAGACTTAGTTTGCTTACTTCTAGACTTAGTTACCCTTCTTTGTGTTCTCCCATCATCTCTTGCGCATATTTCCTTAGTTTTTATTTCTTTCTTTTCTCTTTGTCTCTAGTTGTGCTCGTTTATTGCCGTTACCTAGTGCCCATAAAGCACTAGGTGTTCTCACGTTTGTTCTAAGTGTGTAGTGTATGCCTAGGAGGGGAGGCGACTTCTATCTCCTTAATCCAGAGCCGAAGAGACTCTTTCGAGCCTTTCGCCAACGGACGATTAATCGGGTTAGGATCTCTCAACCGAGTGCAAGGAATACTTGATGGTAGGGATTTGTCGTGGAATCCCAACCGTCAATAAAATAACCGGCTATTCCTACTGTAGATAGGGCAAGTCGGGTCGAATCCACGGGGACGGTAATGTATAGCCTAGACTAAGGTCACCTAAATACGAGACTAAGTCAACGAGCTAAGCTAAAACAAGAATGATAGGAGGGGAGAAGAACTAGACTATAACTAAGGTCACGACGAAAACAACTAAGGAAAACGGGCTAGAATCAGGTTGGGGTCAAAGGGGTAACGGAATGGTCGAGGGAGAGCTAGAGCGAAGGAGGTAGTAGGGTGATCTAGGTTGGTCCGGGCTCTCGCAACTTAGACCCACCTAGAGGTTCATCCTATAACCCATCTTGGCGACACACATGACAAACGGGGTTCTAACGCGCTATATAGGCCTAGGTCGAATCCGGGCTCTCGCTACTTAGACCGACCTAGGGGTCGTCCTCACCGGGCTCTCGCAACTTAGTGAGGGAACCGAACCCACAAACAAACTATCACCCACAAGAGAAAGGCAAGAAAAATAAGTATTTGCATCTACTTAGTCAATCAAGCATTTCAACAAACATGTGATGTGCACCAAACCAAGAGGAAACCCAAATCTTCCACCAACATCTCCAACAATCCCTTAATCACCCAATTAACACCCTAATCACCCTAATAACCCTAGCAAGAACACTACTCTAACATAACTAAGTAGAAACCAACATAAACAAGGTAAACAAACTCAAACAACCAAACATACACAAACAAACTAGCGGAAAAAATAAACAAGAACTAAAGATGAGAACTTGGATGATTAAACATGATAAAGAGTAAAAAGGAAGAGGAGATTATACCAAACTAGTGAACAAGAAAGATTGAAACTTGCATTCATGAGAGAAACCCAAAACAAACCACCAAGGTTGTCAATCTTGGATGGATCTTGAATAATTCCCTTAATACAAGTACTAAACTAGGATTAACTACTAATTACCGACTAATCTACACTAATCTAATCTAATCTAACCTAAAGTAGTCTAGGGTTTTATGTCTAATGAAGTGTATCTCATAATATTACAAGAGGAAGGGTATATACAGGGTTTAAGAATGAAAGGAGAGGAAAGGAACAAGGCGCGGGGTAGCAGTGGCCCGTCCCGGCCGAGACTGGGTGGTCCCGGTCGGGACGCCACCTTCCCGATCGGGATGGTCCACAGACAGCAGCTTCTCTTTTTGCTCCTTCATCCCGGACGGGATGAGGCCATACCTGTCCGGGATGAGCCTTGTAGGCCTCCAATATGAACTTTTTGGTCCCTCCTTGCTTCTCATGGGCTTCCAATCGATTCTCGGGACTCGGGATCAGGTCTCGGAGGCTCGGGATTGGGTCCCAAGGTCTCGTGGTCGATTCCAAGGCATCGAGGCATCGTTCCTTTACTCCGTTGGCTCCAAAATGTGTATGTATCGAGTCGGAATCGCTCCAACTCTTCCAAATCGGTCTCGGGAACCTGAAACGAACTAAAGGAAGCATAAGAAGCCCATAAATCGCTCCCAAGGAGCGATTCCACAAGGAAAATGG
This sequence comes from Agrostemma githago, assembly GCA_958450325.1. Classification (NCBI taxonomy): domain Eukaryota; kingdom Viridiplantae; phylum Streptophyta; class Magnoliopsida; order Caryophyllales; family Caryophyllaceae; genus Agrostemma; species Agrostemma githago. The sequence goes on from OY288257.1 coordinate 24,428,401, forward strand.
GACCAAAACACTACGAAATAGGCACTACAAATGACACTTATCAACTCCCCCAGACTTAACCCTTACTCGCCCTCGAGTAAGCACATGCTACTACTAAACTATCCGAGTGGGTATTAGCGCACCCGACTTCCCTTCAACTCACGCGAGTGCACTTAGAGGACAAGTGCACTCCGCAAGGCAAGTTGGGTCTTGAGACAAAACCGCGGATGCAACCGGACACAACACACATAAACAAACAAACACACAAACAAACACATAATCGGTTGCACCCAAAAGAAAACAAATACCGCTTCCCTCAAACAAGCGGTGAAAGAAGCACCGGTTTAGGACTCGAGGCAAGTTACAACGTTCCCAAGCTAGACATACAAACTAAGGTGAACTAAACCCTAATTGTATGACGATAAAGCAACAAAAACGTTGGTAACTTACCTAGGTCCTCCTAACTTTCTAAAAACGTACTACGGGACGATCGGCGGAGTGTAAAAGTGAAGAACCACGGTGTTAGTCGACACTGTAGGTAAGTGAGACCCCGTCCCCTTTAGCGTGAGCCAAGAGGGTCGTCCCATGTCTAAAACCGCCTAACTAGTCCAAGTAAAAAGATGGAAATATGCAAAATGAGGGAAGACCGACTAATGCCGCTATCATCCTTCCTCGGGACTCGGTCCTTTGGTAGGCTCTTCACGGCAAAAGTCGGAAAAAGGCTTATTTTTGTGGGGATTTCTTTTTGTGAGACGGGTTTTCTTTTGGCATTTTCTTTCTTTTCGACATTTTGATTTGTTTGTTGCCATGCCATTTCTTTTTCTTCTTTTCTATTTTCTTTTTGGCTTTTGTGCCTTTTCTTTTTCTTCATTCTTTTCTTTCTTTCATTTTTTTCTTTCTTTTCTTTTCTTTTGCCCCTTTTTTTTTGGCAAGATTTGGCTTTTTGGTATTTCTCGACAATTAAGAAAGAGAGAATCAACAAATTGCACTTTATTGTGTGATATGTGTAGAAGGTAGGTGAATGGGTAAGTCGGGGAGCGTCCTTCCCTTCAAACCCACAAAAAAAGGGGAAAACTTGGACTAATCAAAACAATCCTAAACACGGTCACCTAGGGGACGAGACTCGGTAACCAAGGCCTTTTCACACCGTGGGTGGTCATAATGGTCAAAGGTGCAAATCCCGTAGTAAATCCCTAGTAAGCTAGGTGGACTCAAGGTAAAGGACCAACGAAATCATTGATTTAGGGTCATTCTACTAGGCTAAATTCCAAGACTCGATTTATACAACTAGGAAGGGAAAATAAACACTCGCACACTAGCCTCTAAACCGGGTTTTCGAAAAACGTTTACACACAAGACACACAAAACGAAGACACAAAGAAAACGAAAGGAAAAGAAACAAAGGCAACAAGAACAAAACATAACAAAACAAACATAAGACAAACACCACCCCAATAATCCGTACAAGCCACCAAATCAACCACACGTATGTACAAGCTCCACCCGAGCACACCACATCACAATCTCCTCCAAACTCCGCAAGAGACAAACAAGGAAAAAGGGATAGAAGATGTTACCGGACATCATGAAAGCTCTCCAAAATTAGCGGCGATTTAAGCAACCTATAAGGAAAAGAGGGCAAACACACAAAACAAAACAAATACATGACACAAAGACACAAAAGGAAAACACACAAAAGAAAAATCTTTTTGATTATTTTGTGAAAATTTTCAAATTCTTATGGCTGTTAAAGATTTTTTGAAAAAACTAAGAAAATAAAACTAACTATGCTAGAATATCGCTCCCCCACACTTAAACCGAGCAATGTCCTCATATGCTCAATCGTAGTGTGCGGAGAGACAAAAGAAAAAGAAAAGAAACTACGAAAATAGAGCTAAAAATCAAAGAAAAGTGGAGAAAAGGGTAGAAGGTGTCCGGCCGGGGTGTAGTCAAGTCACCATGGGCCGAGACAAGAAAAGATATGGATGGGGGAAGAAATAAAAGAAGGAAATAAAAGGAAATTGGAGGGGAGGGCTAGGTGTAATCAAGTCACCTAGCCCGGATTCCGCCTAAATCCGACTAAATCCTCAAAAAGAGAAAGAGTGAAAAACTTGTAAAATTTGGATTTTGAAATGACTCTCGATGTAGTCACATCATCGAGAGTCGGGAGCGACAACTAGCGAGGCCTCGAAGGCCACCAAGATACCATGACTCAAGGGTAAAGGGGGCAAAAAAGAGAAAACACGCGATAAAAGACGGAAAGTAAGGATAGTTACCCAAACCAAACGGCTAGTAACTCACTCGCTCCATCGTCTTAATGATAATTATAGGCTCGTAGCTTGTCTTCTTTATTGCCATCCCGCTTCAAACTTGATAAAACCGCATGGTAGAGGTAGTAATGGTGCGAGGGGGTGGAAATTGATGTGGATCTCGGTGCAAGGTGAGGTGTACGGGTCATATGATAGGAGTAAGGAGGAGTAGGGAGGTTGAGAGGGGGTATAATGGATGGGTGGAGACAAAGGGGACCATCCCGGTCGGGATGGATGGTCCCGATCGGGTTGATAAACCCTTCCCGATCGGGAAGCTCTCGTCCCAGTCGGGAATGCACTCCAGTGAGTCCGATTTTTTGCACCTTCTTCCCGATCGGGATGGCTCCTTCCCGGTCGGGATTCCTCATCCTTCCCGGTCGGGAAGCCCTATTCCCGGTCGGGATGAGTCTTCTTTGCTTTCCCCAAGCCCAAAAGCTTATCATAAGCTTCAAAAACCGACTTCCTCGCTCGCAAACCAAACTCGATCATCAACCATTCCTTTCTAGGAATCACATGCACTTCATCTATCACAATAGACTCAAACAAAACATCAAATTCTCTCCCTCACATCGCTCATCAAAATACCAAATCAATTACAAGAATCCCACAAAAACAAAGAAATCCAAGAAACAAAACACACAAATACAAGCACAAGTATTCTAAAGAAGAGGAGAGGGGAATATACAACATGACTGTTCTTTTAGGAACTCCGTCAAACCTAGGATGGTGGACTCTTCTTCAACCGTAGCCCTCAAGGGCATGGAGGAGCAAGTCGAACGCGCTACCGACATCATAGTGAAGGCCAAAGAAGCACTCGAGCTTAACCGACCTCCACGGCCTCCAAGAAGGAGGCAAGAAGTAGGAATCCAAAGACCCAAAATCATCTTCAAAGTTGTCCCCGGGGTCTCTCCATCCTACGAGCTTCACCGACCTCTTCCTCCCTAAGCATTGCCTCCAATCATTAGCAAGCTTCTTCTCCAAGAAACAAGGCGCAAAAATCGGCTTTGGCCTCATCTCCTCAATGCACACCCCCACACTTGCCTCAAGTTGTGGTTCCCCATCTTCATCACTCGGCCCCACATCATCTTGGAGAGGAGAATCGAAACTTCTACCGGCGGTTTCAATCTCTTCCAAGTCATCTCTCGGTGTACTAGCAAGGGGCTCTTGATGCTTGTCCAAATTATCGCACAAGGGCAACTCGAGGCTAACAATTTCGCCCAACATCCTCACAAATTCCACCAACCCATCCAACTCACTATTCTCCTCCAATTCCTCACCAAGAATGCCTTCACCAAGGGTCATATCCTCATTTGTCTCTTTTTGGGTAGACGATTGAGGCTCTTCAAAGCAAATCTCTCCTCCAAAGGGAACTACATCGGCGGCTTCATGGTTAGGTTGCTCCTCTCTCTCAAGTGGGCACCCTTCATCTAAACATGATGCTCGGGATAAAGACATTACGGTTTGAACTGATAATGCATTTAAATGAGCATTCCTCGCCTCGTTTCCCCTTCGAATTTGGGCCATTAATTCGTCTTGTTCTTTTTTTAATTGAATGGCCGTTTCTTGGATGCTCCTTTGCATATGAAGAATAGAATGAAACACCTCCGTGTCGGGTAATTGGTGATCATTGGGGTCTTTTAAAGTTCCTTGATAATCTTGATGATGCCCAAAGGGTGGGGCATCATAATGTTGGTAGCAAGGTTGGGGTGGTTGGTAGTATTGTGGGTCATAAGGTTCATAATGTGGTTGGGGTGGAGGGTAATATGGTGGGTTTTGGGGAAATTGGCTTCCATACGGTGAATCTTGATTGAACATGGTGGGTTCACAATCATAGCTCGAGTAATAGCCACCATGGTCGTAGGAGTGATAATCATTCACTTGTTGGTAGCCATACCCATACTCTTGAGGATCATACCCATCTTGATTACCCCAAGAAGCTTGATAATGGTAGGGGGACGTCATGTCATGGCTTTGGTTCATCGAAGAGGAGGGGTAGCTCAAATCGGCTCCCGAGTGTGTGGAGTTTAGATCAAACCCCATGCTCACTCGAAAATCGTAGCTCATACCCGGTTGGAAACCACTCATTCTAGCAACCGTCCGTTAAAGCGGCTCAAAGTTGCAAGAAGAAGATAGTCACCACCTCTAAGCACAAACAGTAGACTGAGAACAAACGTGAGAAGTCTAGTGCTTTTTGGGCACTAGACAAAAGAGAAATAAACCGCACACACACAAGAAGCAAAGTAACAAAAAGAAGAAGAACAACACAAACACAAACACAAAGTCAAGAAAATAGGAAAACAAAGTCTAAACTAGCACCGTCCCCGGAAACGGCGCCAAATTGATGGTAGGGATTTGTCGTGGAATCCCAACCGTCAATAAAATAACCGGCTATTCCTACGGTAGATAGGGCAAGTCGGGTCGAATCCACGGGGACGGTAATGTATAGCCTAGACTAAGGTCGCCTAAATACGAGACTAAGTCAACGAGTTAAGCTAAAACAAGAATGATAGGAGGGGAGAAGAACTAGACTATAACTAAGGTCACGACGAAAACAACTAAGGAAAACGGGCTAGGATCAGGTCGGGGTCAAAGGGGTAACGGAATGGTCGAGGGAGAGCTAGAGCGAAGGAGGTAGTAGGGTGATCTAGGTTGGTCCGGGCTCTCGAAACTTAGACCCACCTAGAGGTTCATCCTATAACCCATCTTGGCGACACACATGACAAACGGGGTTCTAACGCGCTATATAGGCCTAGGTCGAATCCGGGCTCTCGCTACTTAGACCGACCTAGGGGTCGTCCTCACCGGGCTCTCGCAACTTAGTGAGGGAACCGAACCCACAAACAAACTATCACCCACAAGAGAAAGGCAAGAAAAACAAGTATTTGCAACTACTTAGTCAATCAATCATTTCAACAAACATGTGATGTGCACCAAACCAAGAGGAAACCCAAATCTTCCACCAACATCTCCAACAATCCCTTAATCACCCAATTAACACCCTAATCACCCTACTAACCCTAGCAAGAACACTACTCTAACATAACTAAAGTAGAAACCAACATAAACAAGGTAGACAAACTCAAACAACCAAACATACACAAACAAACTAGCGGAAACAATAAACAAGAACTAAAGATGAGAACTTGGATGATTAAACATGATAAAGAGTAAAAAGGAAGAGGAGATTGTACCAAACTAGTGAAGAAGAAAGATTGAAACTTGCATTCATGAGAGAAACCCAAAACAAACCACCAAGGTTGTCAATCTTGGATGGATCTTGAATAATTCCCTTAATACAAGTACTAAACTAGGATTAACTACTAATTACCGACTAATCTACACTAATCTAATCTAATCTAACCTAAAGTAGTCTAGGGTTTTATGTCTAATGAAGTGTATCTCATAATATTACAAGAGGAAGGGTATATATAGGGTTTAAGAATGAAAGGAGAGGAAAGGAACAAGGCGCGGGGTAGCAGTGGCCCGTCCCGGCCGAGACTGGGTTGTCCCGGTCGGGACGAGGTCGGTCCCGGTCGGGACGCCACCTTCCCGATCGGGATGGTCCACAGACAGCAGCTTCTCTTTTTGCTCCTTCATCCCGGACGGGATGAGGCCATACCTGTCCGGGATGAGCCTTGTAGGCCTCCAATATGAACTTTTTGGTCCCTCCTTGCTTCTCATGGGCTTCCAATCGATTCTCGGGACTCGGGATCAGGTCTCGGAGGCTCGGGATTGGGTCCCAAGGTCTCGTGGTCGATTCCAAGGCATCGAGGCATCGTTCCTTTACTCCGTTGGCTCCAAAATGTGTATGTATCGAGTCGGAATCGCTCCAACTCTTCCAAATCGGTCTCGGGAACCTGAAACGAACTAAAGGAAGCATAAGAAGCCCATAAATCGCTCCCAAGGTGCGATTCCACAAGGAAAATGGGACCAAAACACTACGAAATAGGCACTACAAATGACACTTATCAACACTCATCAAGGGCAAGCCCAAGGAGCCGACTTTAGCGAGTCACCTCGAGAGGCGGCCGGAGGGACCTTCATCAATACCTTCGGTAATTCTTCGCCTAGTTCCCCCTCTTCATCTACATCAACACCGTCTACACGACCATCTTCTCCCTTATATCCAATCATGCCGAAGTTTTCATCCCACTCCACTTTTACCGAGGATGTCTTGCCGGGACCGAGTGCATTACCGGAAGCCTATACCGGGAATTTTGTGGCAAAGACTCAATTTATCCAACTGGTGGAGAGGAGCCCATTTAGTGGTTTGCCCACCGAAGACCCGCACCAACATATGGAGACCTTCTCCGATTATTGTGACGCTATATCTCAAACCGGGGTTACTCAAGATCAAATTCGTTGGGTACTTTTCCCGTTCTCTCTTATTGGAAAAGCAAAGTAATGGATCAAGAGTCTCGATAGGGCAACCATGGGTATCGATACTTGGAAAAAGCTTGCCTTGGCGTTCTACCAAAAGTTTTACCCTCCGGAAAAGACCAATTTGCTTAGGGCCACCATCACCGGGTTCCAACAAAGGGATGAAGAGAGCCTATATGAAGCTTGGGAGCGGTTTAAGTCTTTGGTAAGATCGTGCCCTCATCATGGACTCTCACAATGGTTCTTGGTGCAACAATTTTGGAATGGTCTTTATGAGGACTCGAGAGCTATTCTTAACATGGGCTCCAATGGTAGGTTTACCGAGGTCGATGACGACCAAACTTGGGCGAGAATCGAAGAGATGGGGGTGCATAATTCGCAATACTCTAGGCCTAGGAAGGCACATCGAGGAGGCATGCATGAGGTCGATGCTATCACCAAATTAAGCATTGACCTTGGAGCTCAATTGAAAACACACATGGAGACTATTGACAAGAAGCTCCAAAGCCACCTCAACCAAGTCCAAGGCACTAGTTCCTCCCACCATCAACCGATTCAAGAAGTGAATGTTTTGGGGTTCGCACCTCCTACACCTTACTTTGGGATGTGTGACACTTGTGGAATCATTGGTCATGACCCTATGAATTTTAGAGGGAGTATTGAGCAAGTGAACGCCTTTCAAGCATTCAAGCAAGGTGCCTGCTACTCTAATCAATACCAAGCTTCCAATCAAGTCCCTCAACAACAAACACTTCAACATCAACAACAACATCGTCCCTATGTTCCACCTCCCTTACGGGACAACAATGAAAGTTACCAAGGTTATGTGGGTAACCAAAGACCCTTTAACAATTTCAAGCAAAATAACCAAGGTAACTTCAACAACAAGCAAGGGTTCCAACAAGGGAACTTCAATCATGGTGGTTTCCAAGGAAACCAAAATTTCCAAGGAAACCGAAACTTTCAAGGACAACAAAACCATAACCAAGGCCTTAATCAAGGAAACTTTCATGGGTTCCAAGGGAACCATCATCCACAACAAGGTAGTTCTCAAGGGTTCCAAGGGAACCGTCAACAAGCAACTCAAAATCAACAACAACAAAGCAAGCCTAGGAGCCGGTCTCCTACTCATGATTACGGCATTCCTCTCGCCATCACCAACACTCCACATAATCCATCATCCCCACCTCGGGATTTCGACATTCAAAATACTTTGATGGATATGCAACAAGGTCAAATGGACATATCAAGAAACCATCATGAGCTCTTCACTTATATTCAAGGGGAAAACGCGATGAGAGATACCCGTATGAAGATACTTGAGACTCAAGTATCTCAACTCGCTTCGGGGAGCTCCTCAAGGCAAAAGGGGCAACTACCTTCTCAAGGTGAAACACCGACATTTGAGCATGTAAATGCTATCACCACAAGGAGAGGTACCTCTTATGACTCCCCTCCATATCCTAATGAGCAAGAGCCAACGCAAAAACCGACAATGGAAATGGCATCTCCAAATCAAGAAGAGTCAAGCTTTGATAATCCAATTGAGGAGCAAGTCTTATGGGAGGTCGAGAAACCCGAAGAAGACAACCCTCCCCCACTTCAAGAGAAAGACAAGGGAAAAAAGAAAGTGTCCTTTGAAGAGTCCACCCCAATTGAACAAAACAAGTACCAAATCAATTTGCCTTTCCCATCAAGGCAAATGAAGATTAAGGTGGACACTCAATACGACAAGTTCCTTAACATTGTGAAGAAGTTGGATGTTAGTGTCCCATTCACCGAGTTACTTACCCAAATCCCGGCATATGGAAAATTCATGAAAGAAATCTTGGCTAGGAAGAGGTCCATCGACAAGGAAGAGACGGTAGCGTTCACTAGGGTGGTGAGCGAGCTTATTCAATGTTCCACGCTTCCGAAGTTGAAGGACCCGGGTAGTTTCCCTATCCCATGCACCATCGGCAATTACAAGATTGAGAGAGCTATGTGTGATTTGGGTGCGAGTGTGAGCATTATTCCCTACACCATTTGTGAGCAATTAGGGATGACGGAGTTGAAGTGTACGTCCATTACACTCCAAATGGCCGATAAGTCTCTTAACCGACCATTGGGAATGTTAGAGGATGTGCCGGTTCGAATAAGGAAGTTCTTCATTCCGGTCGACTTCATTGTGGTTGACATGCCGGAGGATGCTAACACTCCCATCATCCTTGGACGCCCATTTCTACACACCGCCGGTGCCGTAATCGATGTGAAGAAGGGTAGGATCACTTTTCAACTAGGCGACAAAGAGTTAGTGTTCGACCTCCAAGGCAACACTTCGCCTATGACCGAGACATGTAATATGATCCATGCCACGGAAGACATCGATCAAGGGAAAGATCCGGGACAAAGCTTGAAGAAGTACTCTTATGTACTTGAGGATGATGACTCCGATTTGGAGGAAGATGAGTGCCCAAATCATGGGCTTGATGACAAGTTGCAAAGCAAGGAAAAAGATGAGCCTCCCTTGGAGCCACATAAAGACCGGTGGACGTTTGGGTATATCCCGAAAGACCGCAAGTACAAGTTCAAGCCTTTGAGCTTGGAAGATTGGGATGCCCCGGGAACATCGATGCAAGGCCATGAAGAGCCCTGGTTCGTGGACGGTTATATATCGAGCTTGATTGAAGACTTCTCTAGGGCCTTCGACTTGTTCCTACGTGCCCTTGATGGGGATGGAATCGGTTTCAATGTTGTTAAAAAAGAATGAAGAGTGCACCATCTTGGTTTGACGGAGTTCCACAAGAACCGTCTCATTGTATATATCTTTTCATTGTAGTTCTCTTGGATTTTTGGTGAATTCTTGTAATTTTGGATTATCGATGAGCAATGTGAGGGAGAGAGTTTGATGTTGAGTCTGAGTTTATTTGATAGGTATGAAGTGAGAATGCTTTCTAGAGAAGGATGGCTATGATAGAGCTTGGGTTGTAAGCACGAGGATCGGGTTTTTGAAGCTTGGAGCAAGCTTTTGGGATGGTGGAAGTTGAAGAAGGCCCATCCCGACCGGGATGAGGCGTCCCGACTGGGAAGAGTAAGGCATCCTGACCGGGAAGGGTGCCGTCCCGATCGGGATGGGTGCACCAGATTTCGAGCTTGTTGTGGGTCCGTCCCGACCGGGATGAGGGCGTCCCGACCGGGACGGATGAGGTAACCCGATCGGGATTGATGATCTTCCCAGCCGGGATGGTCCTCTGCTCCCCCTTTGTGTTTCTTCTTCGACAATCGAGTCCACCCAACCATTTTATACGCCCTCCCAACCTCCCTAGCTATCCTAGCCTTATCATATGCCCCATGTACTTCATTGTCATGCCCTCACTCCATTTCTCATCCACTTTACACCGACTCTCGCATCAAATCCCACCCCTTACCATTACTACCCCGACCGTGAGTCCTTCTTGAGTGTGAAGCGAGATGGCAACCGAGGAGACAAGCGACGAGCCTCTAATGATCATCGAGACGATGGAGCAAGTGAGTTACTAGCCGCTCGGTTTGGGTAACTATCCTTACTTTTCCGTCTTTTTATCGCTTGTTTTTCATTGTTTGCCCCCTTCCCTCGAGTCATGAGATATTAGTGGCCTTCGAGGCCGTAGTGTGGTTGCTCCCGACTTCCGACGACGTGATTACGTCGAGAGTCAATCGATTAGTCCAATTTACAAGATTTTCACCCCCTTTTTAGGAGTTAGTCGGATTTGGACGGAATCTGGGCTAGGTGACTTGATTACACCTAGCCCTCCCCTCCCATTTCCTTTTATTTCTTTCTTTTTATTTTCTTCCCCCCCTCCATATCTTTTTCTCGTCTCGGCCCATGGTGACTTGATTACACCCCGGCCGGACACCTTCTACCCTTTTCTCCATCTTTTCTTTTTGATTTTTAGACTTATTTTCGTAGTTTCTTTTCCTTTTCTTTCGTCTCTCCGCACACTACGATTGAGCATGTGAGGACATTGCTCGGTTTAAGTGTGGGGGAGCGATATTCTATCGTAGTTAGTTTTATTTTTTCCCTTTATCGAAAAATCTTGAAAAATACCTTAAAAATTTGAAAAATTTCACAAAAAATCAAAAAGATTTTTCTTTAGTGTGTTTTCCTTTTGTGTCTTTGTGTCGTGTATTTATTTTGTTTTGTGTGTTTGCCCTCTTTTCCTTATAGGTTGCTTAAATCGCCGCTAATTTTGGAGAGCTTTCATGATGTCCGGTAACATCTTCTATCCCTTTTTCCTTCTTTGTCTCTTGCGGAGTTTGGAGGAGATTGTGATGTGGTGTGCTCGGGTGGAGCTTGTACATACGTGTGGTTGATTTGGTGGCTTGTATGGATTATCGGGGTGGTGTTTGTCTTACGTTTGTTTTGTTATGTTTTGTTCTTGTTGCCTTTGTTTCTTTTCCTTTCGTTTTCTTTGTGTCTTTGTTTGTGTGTGTATTTGTGTCTTGTATGCAAATGGTTTTCGAAAACCCGGTTTAGAGGCTAGTGTGCAAGTGCTTACTTTCCCTTTTTAGTAGTGTAAATCGAGTCTTGGACTTTGGTCTAGTAGAATGACCCTAAATCAATGAATTCATTGGTCCTTTACCTTGAGTCCACCTAGCTTACTAGGAATTTACTACGGGGTTTGCATTTTGACCATTATGACCACCCACGGTGTGAAAAGGCCTTGGTTACCGAGTCTCGTCCCTTAGGTGACCGTGTTCAGGATCGTTTGATTAGTCCAAGTTTTCCCTTTTTTGTGGGTTTGAAGGGAAAGCGCGCTCCCGACTCACCCATTACCCTACCTCCTACACATATCCACACAATAAAATGCAATTTGTTGAGTTCTCTCTTTTTCATCACCCAAAGAATTGCCAAGAAAGCCAAATCAAGCCAAAAGGGCAAAGAAAAGAAAAAGAAAGAAAAAAATGAAAGAAAGAAAAGAAATGGAGAAAAAGAAAAGGCACAAAAGCCAAAAGAAAATAGAAAAGAAGAAAAAGAATGGCATGGAAAAACATAGCAAAGATGTCAAAAAGAAAGAAAATGCCAAAGAAAACCCGTCTCACAAAACGAAATCCCCACAAAAATAGTTTTCTTGGCTCACGCGGCATTAGTCGGTCTTCCCTCATTTTGCATGTTTTCCATCTTTTTACTTGGACTAGTTAGGCGGTTTTGGACACGGGACGACCCTCTTGGCTCACGCTAAAGGGGGCGGGGTCTCACTTACCTAAAGTGTCGACTAACACCGTGGTTTTGGACACGGGACACGGGACGACCCTCTTGGCTCACGCTAAAGGGGGCGGGGTCTCACTTACCTAAAGTGTCGACTAACACCGTGGTTCCTCACTTTTCCACTCCGCCGATCGTCCCGTAGTACGTTTTTAGAAAGTCAGGAGGACCTAGGTAAGTTACCAACGTTTTTGTTGCTTTTTCGTCATACTATTAGGGTTTAGTCCACCTTGGTTTGTATTTCTAGCTTAGGAACGTTGTCATTTACCTCGAGTCCCACCGGAGTTTCATTCACAGCTTTTAGAGGGAAGCGGTACTTCTTTTGTTTTGGGTGCAACCATCTAGGTGTTTGTTTGTGTGTTTGTTTGTTTGTGTGTTTTGTGTCCGGTTGCATCCGCAGTTTTGTCGCAAGACCCAACTTGCCTTGCGGAGTGCACTTTTCCTCTAAGTGTACTCGCGTGAGTTGAAAGGGCGTAGGGTGCGCTAATACCCATTCGGCTAGTATAGTAGTTAGTATGTGCTTACTCGAGGGCGAGTAAGGGTTAAGTCTGGGGGAGTTGATAAGTGTAGTTTGTAGTGCCTTTTTCACTATGTTTTGGTCCCATTTCCTTGTGGAATCGCTCCTTGCGAGCGATTCATGGGCTTCTTATGCTTCCTTTAGTTCGTTTCAGGTTCCCGAGCCCGATTTGGAAGAGTTGGAGCGATTCCGATTCTATACACACACATTTTGGAGCCAACGGAGTAAAGGAACGATGACTCGATGCCTCGGAATCGACCCCGAGACCTTAGGACCCAATCCCGAGCCTCCGAGACCCGATCCCGAGTCCCGAGAATCGACGAGAAGCCCATGAGAAGCAAGTAAGGACCAAAGAGCGCTTAAGGGAGGCCTACAAGACCCATCCCGTTCGGGATGGCCTCATCCCGTTCGGGATGGGGTGCACGTTGAAGGGCGCCACTGTGAGCCCATCCCGGTCGGGACCAACCCGTCCCGATCGGTATGACAGAGCCGTCCCGGTCGGGATGATCCGTCCCGGTCGGGACGAAGAGCTGGCAGCACGGGCTTCTTCTTTTCTTCTCCTTCATTCTTGTACCCATATATATACTCCCTTCTTGAAATATTAAGACATCTTATCATACCCTAGACTAGTTTAAGCCTCCTTTAACATTCAAAACCCTAGATTATTGCTACTCTCATTAGTTTAATCTTCTCTTTAATCCTTAGTTAATCATTGTAATTAGTCTTGGATTAAGGGATTCTTAAAGATTGTTCCAAGCTTGACAACCTTGGGATTATATTTGGGTTTCTCATTAATACAAGATTGCATCTTTTCTTCATCTAGTATTGGTATAATCTTTCTTTACCCTTGTTCTTAGTTATTCAATCAAGTTTCATCCTTTACATATTGTTATTGTTATTGTTTGTTCATGATGAATGTTTGGATGTATGTTCTAGTTTCTTTTGTGAATGTTAGTTTGTTCATGATAATTAGTGAGTAGTTTCTTTGTGGGGTTAGTAGGGGGATTAGGGGTAGAATATGGATGATTAGGGTTGATTAAGGGGAAAAGGGTACATCTTTGTTGTTAGTCACATTGTAGGCATTCTATGTGTTTGTTGATATGCTTGTGTGAGTTGTAGTGGCCATGCTTCCCATACTTGTGTTCATCTTCTCATTGATTGCTTATTTTGTGGAAATGTTGAGAATAGTTTAGTCGCGAGACCGCGGACTAGGGTCTAAGTTGCGAGAGCCCGGACCCACCTTGACATCGGTTTAAGTTGCGAGAGCCCGGACCGACTCTAACAATTAGGAGACACCTATACCCTTGATCACCCCAATTACCCTTCTACTCCTATGAACCCGACCTACCCCACTTCCTTTCCATATTTGGTTCATCGTCTTAGTTAGTCATTGTTTACTCTAGTTTATTTGTTAGTTCGATCATTAGCATTGTTTAGCATTATTAGCATAGTCATACTTCTCCTCCACCATTAGTTTTTCTTTTATCGCTTTCTTTGTGTCGTTTTGGTAGCATAGTCTCGTTTGTAGGCCGACCTAGCCTAAGCTTTGCTTTACCGTCCTCGTGGATACGATCCCGACTTACCCTAGCTACCCACTAGGTTAGTCGGTAGTTTATGGATCGGCTAGGGACGTGACAAATCCTTACCATCATAAATCCGTAAGGCTCAAAAGTCAAAACCATACAAGCTTTCATTGGGATCCCAAAACCAATGGTTGGGACTATCATGTTATCTATCATCACCGACCCAAGAGAAGAGGAACTTGAGTTCTTAGGTAATAGATGTTACTTGCTCCTTTAACCTGCTCCTAGGGCACCCTTCGATCCACGCGGTCAAGGGTATGTCCTCCACAGTAAATCAAAAAATCAAATTACCCCTAAAGGGTACAATCGTTACCATTGATGCAACCCCTATCGTTCATGTGATGATATTTGGGGTTTCGACTTGATCAACATGATAGCAGAAGCACCATTTTTCAGGCCTTCACCAACAACATTGACACTATGTTGCAAAACTTGGGTGTCCTCCCAGAAGTTACATCTAAGTTGTATCTTCCCGTCGGGAGCATGATCAAAGTTATGCAGAACGACACTCTCCGTCTGCGATTGGGATATGATCCCTCTCCCGAGAGCGTCGTTCAACTATAAGGGTAGAAAACCCATGTAATAATGCTATACTAGGTATCAACTTGAGCCCTAATAAGCCTAGGCTTTATGAATATTTCAATAGGTTTGTATTCGGCACCAGACAAGTTGGGTTATTTCGACCCCCCAAAACATAGGTGTGCCCATCAACCCATCTAACCTGTCCAAGACCAAATTGGCTCGAAACTGTTACTACATTCCAGAGGATGTTTTCGCTCTCCACATTCCGAACCCAATGACGTTGACAGTATCGAGGAACCATCTATGTGGCTCTTGTTCGGGGAAGATAAAGTTGTATGATAAGCGTGTATTTTCCATTCATTATTGGCTTGTTTTATCACCATTCGGTGTGCTTAGGGCATTTTTTTGGGGAAAATGTGAGAATATATTGCAAGATCAGAATCAGTACTTCCAACAAGGATGACTCATCCTTAACAATTTGGAGCAAAATTTAAAACCTTTAAATGACTCTAATACAACCGACCATCTGTTTATCTACCAGTAGCACCTTCCAAGTTCCTTAAGTAGCACACCAGCTGTCATCTCTTTCTTAACCTCTTTGTCAACCTTTTCAGACCTCAACAGAACAACATTCATTCGATCATTTTTTCTTTGTGCCTAGACATGGTAGTAGCAAGTATTGAGTATCATAGCATCTCGTTTCCATTTAGTGTTTTGTTGGTTGGTGTATATCAGCACATTTAGACCTTGAATTGATCCATACCAGTCTTCAATCTTCTTGAATAGTCCCTTGTTATAGGGGCAGTAAAAAATTAGGCGGTCTAGTTTTTATGAATGAGCCTGTCAAAGATAACACATGTCATCAGGACAACATCCCAACTGATACAACTTTGCTTTGATGTTCAAACCTTTCATCATAGTCATCCAAGTCACAAGAGAATGTCTTGGGATATTCCAATTATTCCAAATGACCTTTCTCTAGGGTTGAAGAGGATGCTTAGTGTGAGGACATTGATACGTGTCGTTACCACACTCAAATTAATATATTATAACCTTTGTCTTATCACACAACGATACTAAAATTACGTAGTATAGTACAAGTAAGGGTCGATTCCACGGAGAGACTATTTATTCATTAACTAGTCCACTTCAAATTTACGATTATGAATAACATATTAACAATATTAAGAAGAATATATACGGAATGTGGGGTTCAATTAATTGTCTCGAATAATCTAAACTAATAAATTGTTCCGTAACAAACTATAACTAATATCCTAATATATACAAGTGAAACAAGCATAAAAATTTGGCTCATATATTTCTTAGATTCAATTAGCCATTCAGTTACTATATCGACTTGTCGTAACCATATTATTTTATTACTAGATTAATTGTAGAGAATTTAGCCGCTAAATCTCCCTATTCTTCCTTACTTATAACCGGTGTCGAGCCGCTCAACCACCAATTCTAACTAATTAATTATTACGTATGTTTCGACACTCCGTAAGTTAACTACTCGTATTAAGGACAAGAAAGACATCATTAATCCTAGTCAACTAAAATTAACCAGATCAAATTGCACTCCTAGATTAATCTAGCGACAATTCGCAGTCCTAAATTAATATAGTTGTTACTCGGTTGTATAATTTAACATTGCGCCAAATAATACAACTAGCTATTGAATAATAAAGACGAGTATAAAATTGAATACTAACAAAATAATATTCGTAAAACTAATTGATTCCGTAACTGAACGATTAACGTCATATAAGATCCAAGACAAAATTAATAACTGAAATTAATAAGTATTAAGGAGTAGAGAACTTAATATCTAGGACCAAAAGATTCCTCCTTGATTCGGTTTCGACACCTCCACAAGTAGTGCTTCCGTTTTACCTCGAGTTGAAGCCGCTTCACCCGACGGACTGCTCCGAGCTCCCGAAAACCGTCAATTTCAATCACTAATAGGGTTTGGTATTTTTGTGTTTGCTTGCTTGGGTCCTTCATAATTGGGAATTGGGTATTTATAGTTGCCTTGGGTCAAATTTAGGGAAGATATGAGGTATAATTTCTGGGTAGAAAGTTGGAAAACTGATGGGATCTGAAAATATGGAAAATATTGCCTTTCCGTCTGATGCCCGTATCTTCATCATGTTGAACTTCATTGTTGTGTGTCTGTATCTTCGTTCATTCCTTTTCCCCTTCTTACGTGAGCTTCCCGTATTTTCCTTGGTTGCCCAATATTTTTTTTTGGGTCTTTTGATGTTGTGTGGGCTTTCCCTTTTTTTCCTGACCTTCCTCTTGTACTCTTGTCTCCTTACAATTACAAGTGGGCTTGTCAATTTGGCAATTGGCCTTTAATTAGAGACTTGACTTATTTTCCTTGCTTCCGATCCTCAATCAACGACAACCATTCTATATATGGATTCGCTCCGCTTCTTATTCATCCGCTCAATTCGTATCTATATCAGAATTACTACAATTTAGCCAATATTATACTAAAATAATATTCACTTGAGTGAATATCCAAATTAACGAAAAGTATACTATATAGCTCAAAAAATATTATAAATTATATTAACGACACATAAAAACGGGGTGAAAATATGAATAATTAGCGAGTTATCAGACATCCTCAACCATTCATATCCTTCCTTCACAGAATAACCATGTGAGGATGCAGACCAAGTGTCATTCACAAAACTACCTTTGATGCTTTCCTTGACCTTACAAATGTTCTCCCAAGCTCAATTGTCCCCAGGTTTGGGAGTATAGGTCTCCCATGCTTGCCCTTTTAAATAAACTAGTGTGATTGATGTGTGGCTAATTTTAGCCCACATTTGTACCCATTTAGACTCGTTCGTCCTCTGCTTTTGTGAGATTATCACCGTATTCGAGTATTTCTCACACTAGCAACCTCTCTTGTACATTTTACATTTTTCGAGTAGTTTTTCCTACTGTTGATAAGCATTTATTGTCCAAGAGCACGTTCGAACTTTCAAGAGCACGACAGAGAGGAATATCGTCCCAGAGCATGAGACAAAAGCAAAAATCCTAACATCTAGGAATGAAACTAAGAGTAGGAGGGTAAAAATTGATATGGCAAAACTATGGTCCACCGGGCGAAACTCTCACCCACCGGGCGAAGTTTCTCCCGACAACATATCTACTAATCTCAAGATTTTCACCAAGCAATCCCACCAGGCGAAACTTTCACCTACCGGGCGAAGTTTCGCCCTACGGTATCTCTGCCCCAGATTTCGAAATACAGAAGAAAAAGTCATTGGGCGAAGTTTTGAACGACGTTAATTCAGCCGGAATTAAAGAAATCCGCGGGACAAAGTTTCACCCGCTGAAGATCCATAGGACAAAGTTTCAGCACGAGCCAAAAATTAGAGTTGGACTTTGTTTTTAATGACCCATTAATGCATTTGTATATATAGTTCAACCCTAAATTATACAACCATCATCTATCACTCTAATTTAATTACAACACTAGTCTAGTTTAAAATCTAAGGAGGTTTTTGAAGGGTTATGGAGAGTTTTGTGGGAGAACTCTTAGATTTCTTCTTCTTCTGTAAACTTTATAATATATGAATCTATTTTTTTTGGTATAAGGTGAGTATATTATAAGCAATCAAAGAATGAGCATGTACATTAGTTACTATCCTAACAACATAGTTTGAGTCATTATTAGACAATCTACCTTTTTTTTATAGTAGCAAAATAGATGATTAATTATTGTCTAGCTTTACCAACTATTTCAGGTCTTGTAATCTGATTCTCCATTCTACTCCGACTCTTTTGCATCCATGTATGATAAATAACAGCGTTGATAATCCCATTTAGGATAGCCTTTTTCATCTTTGTACCTCTTAAACTTAACCTCCATTGCCTAGGAATATCATTAGGAAGCTTATGATCAGTCCATTTTTCCATGATTTTCAGCAACCTGCTACTGTACTCACGCTGGCAGAAAAACTGGCTCATGTTTTTAGCATAACTCGCACAGATACAACAATCTTCATTAGATAACAGGTTGAGTTGGTATCGTTTCTACTTGGTATTCATATCATGATGTTGATACATCTAGGCCACCATTCTATGCTTTGGCAAAGTCCATTTATTCTAGACTAGAGGGAACCATGCCACTAGTTCTCCCTTGTCTCTCAACCAGTTATAAATCTTGGCTATAGAATAGTCATTGGAGCCATCAGGTACCCGATTGTTTGCTATGATCCTAGGTTTGATCAGTTCCTTCATCTGACAAATCTTTCTCCATTCTCAACTAGAATTTTGAGTAGGTGTGTAGTCCTGGCTATTATTTTTTCTCCATCTTCATCTTCAGCCTATTATTTTTTTTCTCCATTGTTGGTACTTTCTTTCTCTCCTCTATTCTGTAATTAGTTTTGTCTCTAGTTTATCGTTTTCTTAGTTTTTCTTACTTTGTTCTTGTTTTTCTTTGTAGATCTTATTTTTGGTTATACTTTTTCCATATTTGTGTTAGAATTAATTTTCTTCTTTATTATTAGTATGGATTGTTTTAGCATAATCCCCTTGTTATTTGTTTTCATTAGTTTCATCATGACTAGTAAGTAGATATTTAGTTAAGGGGTTAGGGGAAAAAGATTTTTGGTAGCATGAATTGAGGATTTGTGAAAAATGTTGCTATTGAATTGATTTGTCTAGCTTGGAATTGTTTTGTTTGTGTTGACTATCTTCGGCCAACCTAGTTGACTCTTACTCACCCTTATCAATATGGGGAAACTCAGGGTTCGGGTAATTCCGGTTAGAGATTTAGCTTTTTTGCCAAGAAAGTAGGTCTTTGCAAAGTTGAGTTCAGAAACCGAAAGGTGACTCGATCCTTATCATTTCTGTATCGTTTCCTCGCTACCTTGATTCATGTATCTCGATTTTGATTCCCCGACTCCCCTAATGCCTTTTCTTCCTTAGACTACACTTTAATCACCTTAGTTATAATTAGCCTAGTCTTGACTCTAAACCCCTTCTAAAAGATCCCAAACATACTTAGGCTCTGTTCTTTTCGGCTTAATTTCAGCCCGTTTCAGACCAGCTCAGCTTTTATCAGCTCAGCCCAGCTCTTATCAGCTCAGCCCAACTCTTATCAGCTCAGCTCCAAAATTTTTCTTAAAATTATTAGATAATTTATATAAGAAATTATTAGTTTCAGCTTCTTTAAATTCAGCTCAGCTTCTATCAGACCAGCTCAGCTCTTATCAGTCCAGCTCAGTTCTTATCAGACCAGCTCAACTTAGCCTTGTTTCAGCCGAAAAGAACAGGGCCTTAGACTTTTAATCATTAGCTTACTTGATTCCGTCCCTTGGATCGATCCTGACCTACCACTACTACATTCATTGTTTTGTGATTAGTTGGTTTTAAAAATATTGTTTATTTTGGGTGTGCGACAACCCACATCAAAATGTCTTTACAGTGACTAGTTAATTGAGTTTTAGTAGATTTTTGTTTGGTTTTAGCTTTCATTTTATTTCTCCTTTCCAAGTACCACTTGGTTCTAGGCGTCTTATCGTTTTTTTAGTTCTATGCCCAGGGACAGGTTATCGCCTTTTTGGTTCTATCTGGAGCGGGAAAGAACATTTAGAGCGCTAAGATTTGGAGGCAACAACTCCACAACAATCATACCACATCCTTCTTTATCTCCTTCACATCAAAGTCCTATTCTTCCACCTTACCGTCTTTCACAAATTCACCTTTCACACCTTTTACATCCTCCCAAAAACACCACATGCAAGGAACATCCAAATTGAAATCATATTCAATCCACAACAAACACCTCCACCCCAACAAAATCAACTAAGTCCTCCAATTAAACCACCACCACAACAAATGACAACTTTAGCATCTCATTCTCAACTAACCAACAAAGAGACCCCTTCTCCGGTCGACTTCGGGGTGATCCCAAATTAATATGAACTCAAGGCCTCTCTCATAAATGAAGTTCAACTAGATACATTATTCCATGGTTTTTCACAAGAGGATGCCCAAGAAAATATAACACCGTTTAAGAAGAAATTAGTTGGCGGTCGATTGAACGGTGTATCATCATGCCACCTTCACCGACTACTTTTACCCAAAACTTTGAGATTCGGAGATCAAATATGGCTTCAAAGCCACCCGGATAACACTTTTACAACATGGACCCAACTCTTTAATGCATTCTTGGAGAAGTATTATCCTCCCTCGAAGACCAACCAATATCGTATGGCATGGGATCGATTCCGGGATTTTCTTAGAAAATATCTTCATCACGGTATTTCTGATTGTCTCACGACCCAAACTTTGTATAACACCCTATCCCAAACAACTAAACACAACATCAATTCGGCTGCCGGTGGTGACTTCTCATCTTTGAGCGATGAGGCATCCAAGGCCCTTCGTGAGAAGATGGCTAGGAGAGATTCTAGGGTCGGGCAATCGAGGCAAACAAGAAAGAAAAAGTGATGGGAACTCATCTAAGAACAATGAATTCAAACTTGAAGCTAAAATAGAGGAATTGATTTGGAGACTTGATGCTATGCAAACTAAACCAACTCCTAGAGGTATGTACCAAGTTCAATCAAGCCCTAAACCAAGGCAATATTCTCCACCCAAGAAATCTTTTCCACCCAAGCAATAGCAACTGATGGGGGTCGGTTGCCTGCCATGGGTCGCCCGCCATGTGAGTCCTGGGGGCAACCCAACCCAAATCACGAAAAAAGGGACCTGCCTGGCAGGCAGGATAGCAGGACCTTGTCAACAGCCCCAAGGAGCGACCTTGGAGAGCCGTTCCGAGCTCCGAGCAAGGAGTCAACCCTCTCTACCCGACAGGGTCAGGCCGCGAACAATGTGGTCGAACGGGAAAAATTCCCTCCCCCCTACCAGTCAGGTGTCGGGATGTTCTTCCCTGACAGGCTCATGGAGGAAAGTTGGAGCTCTCCTGTCCATGCCCAAGGCAAACGAGAATGAGTGAACAAGGTGAGCCCACGTGTCACCCCTTCATTCTCTCCTTTTTCTCTCTATTTACTCTCTCTAGTGGGAAACTATAAATACTCACCCATTTTCCACTAGAGAAGGTAATTGATTTTCTCTCTCTAGAATCTCACTCTAAAAACGCCACCTTACTTCTCCCGAGTAAGGTTCGTCAAGTGCATTTCACAGACTGACTTAGGCATCGGAGAGAGTTCCCCTGGTCACCTCCGAGGCCCTGTGCGTTCCTTGTGTGTAGGTGGCAAGCCATCTCCGCCAGGAAATACTAGTTGAGATTCCTCAAAAAGAACGAAAAAGCCATTAGAAGATGCCTGAGGATGTTGAAACCAATTTAGGGGTAAATCCAACGGGGATGCCGGTAAACCCCCTGTACGGCATGCCCTTACCACCAAAGGAGGTGACACCCGCCGCCATGATCCGAAAGGTAAGGCGAGCTACCCTCTATGAAGAACCCAACAAGGAGGCTGCAGCCGCAGCAGGGCAGGGGGATCCTCAGAGGCCCAACCTTAGCCTCACTCCTGCTCAAGCGGCACAGGCTGCTGCCTTTTTCTCTGCTATGCTGAATCAAGAAGTCGCACCTAAGGACCTGGTAGGCCGGATCGCGACGACCCCCACACAACTACACTTCGAGAGTGCTGAAAGGGCTAGGGGCACGAAGCGAACCGCCGTCACAAACGTCCTAAGGAAGGCGAAGAAAAGTGCTCAAGGGTATGTGCAGGCTAAAATACGTATCGCAACTGACGCCCAGGAGCAGCGAACACAGTAGGATGAAGGGGTTGCACACACCATAGAGTCCACCCCGTTTGCTGAGAAGAGAGGTTTGTCCCAGGAGCTGCAAGAGCGGATGAGACCAAGGGAACCCGTCCCAAAGCGCTTGGGGGCAAAGCAGGGTAGGGTCTTTACTAGATTAACACCTGCTAAACCACAGAAAGCTACAGGGCTGTCCAAGAGCATGCAATCAAGGCTCAATCAAGGTCTGCCAGTGGAACCAAGGCACCGTCAAAGCGATAACCTTGAGCCGTCCCGAGAGAAGCGACCCCAACACCGCTCCCCTGTGAGAGAGAATGAGGTTGTGAGCAGGCATAGGCCCAGGCACCGCTCCCCCAGTGCTGGAAAACCGACCCCTGGCAAATGGGACGACTACGGTTACCACTCTACTGGGAGCCGATAAAAAATGATGGGCAGGTCCACTAGAACTCCACTTCATCCTGAAGTTCAGGAGTACCCTATCCCAAAAATTAATATGCTCACGGTTAAGTTCGACGGGACCACCGATTCTGAAGACTACCTGACAGCCTACGAAAGCCATATGGAGATGTACGACGCTGATGACGCAGTCTGGTGCAAAGTTTTACCTATCACCTTGCTAGGCCTGGCTCAGGGGTGGCTCAGAGACCTGCCACAGGGATCAATCTGCTATTTTATAGAGCTGGCGGAAGCCTTCCGAGACCAGTATGCAGGAAATAAGAGGCGCAGGCTGACTCGCTTTGACCTGATGACCTTGAAACAGAAGAAGGGTGAAACCATCAGGGGGTACCTCAAGAGGTTCGACTTGGCCTTCCAGCAGGTCCGGGAAATTGATGACCCAACGACGGTTTATGCGCTGACCAATTCATTGCTCCCAGGAGAAATGAAAAACCAGATGATCAGAGCCCAACCAGAAACCCTGGCGAAATCTCGTAAGACAACTAAAGGCTTTACGCTGCAGGAAGAGTTGCACAGCCTGCCGGATACCCCCACAGGACCTTCCAGGCCACAGGGGGGGACCGCAGGGTGGACGCAGCAGGGGCGAAGCGGCAGGAAGACAAAGGACCGAGGAGGGGGACGCCCTAAATAGGGAGCGTACTGTCTACCAGCCAAGGCTTGACAGCTATACAACCCTTAACAATTCAAGAGCTGAGATATTTGAGTTAGAAAAGGAGATAACCAAATGGAATCGCCCAAATAAGCCACGCAGCCCAGAGGGTGATCCGAAAACGTTCTACACCTTCCATGACTGTATAGGACACATGATAAGTGTAGTTTGTAGTACCTATTTGTTGTGTTTTGTCTTGGTTTCTCTTGCGAAATCGCTCTTTGGAGCGGTTTATGGGCTACTTATGCTTCTTCTAGTTCATTTTAGGTTCCCAAGACCAATCATGGAGAATTGAAACGATTCTGACGCGTTTCCTACACATTTGGAACGAACGAAGAGAAGGAACGATCACTCGGTGGCTTAGACTCGATCCCGAGACCTTGGGACCTATTCCCGAGCCCCTTAGACTCGATCCCGAGCTCCAAGAATTGATGAGAAGCCCATGAGAAGCAAATAGGGATCTTTATGATCATATTGGAGGCCTAGAAGACCCTTCCCGGGCGGGAAGAGTAGCCTTCCCGGTCGGGAAGGAGTGCACGAAAAGAACAGCCTCTGATGGGCCATCCCAACCGGGAAGGAAGCTTCCCGACCGGGATGGATGACCCTTCCCGACCGGGAAGGAGCAGCTGCAGCTCGTGACTCTTCTTTTCTTCTTCTTTACTCTTGTAACCTTATATATACCCTTCCTTTGTATTGTTTAAGCACCATAGACTCCTTTAGATTATTCTAAACCCTAGATAAAGTTGCTCCTCTCATTATACTAATCTCTCCTTAAAATTTTGTTAATCTTAGCTTAATTTAGTTAGTTAATCTTGTATTAAGGATCTCTTTAAGAATCCATCAATCCTTGATGTTAAGTGTGGTTTGTAGTGCCTATTTTGTTGTGTTTTGGTCCCATTTTCCTTGTAGAATCGCTCCTTGGGAGCAGTTTAGGGGCTTCTTATGCTTCCTTTAGATCGTTTCAGGATCCCGAGACCGATTTGGAAGAGTTGGAGCGATTCTGACTCGATACATACACATTTTGGAGCCAATGGAGTAAAGGAAGGATGACTCGATGCCTTGGAATCGATCCCGAGACCTTGGGGTCCAATCCCGAGCCTCCGAGACCCGATCCCGAGTCCCGAGATTCGATGGGAAGCCCATGAGAGGCGAGGAGGGACCAAAAAGCTCTTAAGGGAAGCCTACAAGACGCATCCCGTTCGGGATGGCCTCATCCCGTTTGGGATGAGGTGCGCAAGAAGGATGGCTGCTGTGGGTCCATCCCGGTCGGGACCAACCCGTCCCGGTCGGGATGATCCGTCCCGGTCGGGACCGTGCTGCTGCTGCACACCTTCCTTTCTTTCTTCTCCTTCCCACTTGGAACCCTATATATACTCTTCCCTTGTTATGTAAAGGAGGCACTTCATTAGACATTAAACCCTAGACTACTTTAGGTTAGATGAGATTAGATTAGTGTAGATTAGTCGGTAATTAGTAGTTAATCCAAGTTTAATCTTGTAATATTGGATCTCTTGAAGAATCCATCCAAGATTGACAACCTTGGTGTATGAATTTGGATTTTCTTCTATGCAAGTGTTCTCCTTTTTCATTCTTCACTAGTTTGGTATAATCCTTTCTTCCCTTTTACTCTTAATCTTGTTTGTTCATCCATGTTTGCATCTTTGTTCATTATATTGTTCTTAGTTCATTGTTTTCACTAGTTTGTTTATGTTTGTTTAGTTTCTTATGATGATTCTCCTTGTTAGTGTTAGTTGTAGTTGGATTATGTTAGAGTAGTGTTCTTGCTAGGGTTAGTAGGGCGATTTGGGTGTTAATTGGATGATTAAGGGTTTGTTAGAGATGTTGGTGGAAGATTTGGGTTTCCTCTTAGTTTGATGCATATCACATGTTTGTTGAAATGCTTGATTGACTAGTAGTTGCAAATACTTGTTTTTCTTGCATTTTCTCTTGTGGGTGATAGTTTGTTTGTGGGTTCGGTTCCCTCACTAAGTTGCGAGAGCCCGGTGAGGACGACCCCTAGGTCGGTCTACGTAGCGAGAGCTCGGATGCGACCTAGGCCACTATAGCGCGCTAGAACCCCGTTTGTCGTATGTGTCGCCGAGATGGGTTATAGGATGAACCTCTAGGTGGGTCTAAGTTGCGAGAACCCGGACCAACCTAGATCACCCTACTACCTCCTTCACTCTAGTTCTTCCTCGACCATTCCGTTACCCCTTTGACCCTGACCTAATCCTAGCCTGTTCTCCTTTGTTTGCTTCCTCCTTAGTCTTAGTCTAGCCTTCTCCCCTCTTATCATTCTTGTTTAGCTTAGCTCGTTGACTTAGTCTAGTATTTAGGCGACCTTAGTCTAGGCTATACATTACCGTCCCCGTGGATTCGACCCGACTTGCCCTATCTACCGTAGGAATAGCCGGTTATTATTATTGATCGGTTGGGACGTGACGAATCCCTACTATCAATTTGGCGCCGTTGCCGGGGACGGTGATAGTTTAGACTTTGTTTTCCTAGTTACTTGACTTTGTCTTTGTGTTTGTGTTTTTCCTTTTTCTTTTTGTTACCTTGCTTCTTGTGTGTGTGAAGTTTATTTCTCTCTTGTCTAGTGCCCAAAAAGCACTAGGCTTCTCACGTTTGTTCTTAGTCTACAGTTTGTGCTTAGAGGTGGTGATTATCTTCTTCTAGCAACTCAGAGCCGCTTAAACGGACGGTTGCTGGGATGAGTGGTTTCCAACCGGGTATGGACTACGATTTTCGAGCAAGCATGGGGTTAGATCTAAACTCCACATACTCGGGAGCCGATATGAGCTACTCCTCTTCTTCTTCTAACCAAAGCTATGACATGACGTCCCCCTACCACTATCAAGCTTCTTGGGGTAAGTAATCAAGACGGGTATGATCTTCAAGATTATGGAAATGGCTACCAACAAGTGAATGACTATAAATCCTACGATCATGGTGGCTATTACTCAAGCTATGATTGTGAACCCACCATGTTCAATCAAGATTCACCTTATGGATGCCAATACCCCCAAAACCCACAATATTGCCCTTCACCCCAACCACAATATGAACCCCATACCTCACAATACTACCAATCACCCCAACCTTACTACCAACAATATGATGCCCCACCCCTTGGGCATCATCAAGATTATCAAGGAGCTTTACAAGACCACAATGATCACCAATTGCCCGACATGGAGGAGTTTCAATCGCTTCTTCAATTGGAAAAGAGCAACCAAGAAATGGCCACCCAAATTCAAAAACAACAAAATGAATTATGGGTCCAAATTCGAAGGGCAAACGAGGCGAGGGATGCTCGATTAGATGAAGGGTGCCCACTTGAGAGAGAGTAGCAACCTAATCATGAAGCCGCCAATGTAGTTCCCTTTGGAGGCGAGATTTGCTTTGAAGAACCTCAATCGTCTAACCAAAAAGAGACGGATGAGGATGTGACCCTTAGTGAAGGCAACCTTGGTGAGGAATTGGAGGAGGATAGTGAGTTGGATGGTTTGGTGGAGTTTGTGAAGTTGTTGGGTGAAATTATTAGCCTCGAGTTGCCCTTGTGCGATAATTTGGGCAAGAATCAAGAGCCCCTTGCTAGTACACCGAGAGATGGTTTGGAAGAGATTGAAACCGCCGGTAGAAGTTTCAATTCTCTCCTCCAAGATGATATGGGGCCGAGTGATGAAGATGGGGAACCACAACTTGAGGAAAGTGTGGGGGTGTCAATTGAGGAGATGAGGCCAAAATCGCTTTTTGTGCCTTGTTTCTTGGAGATGAAGCTTGCTTTTGATTGGAGGCAATGCTTAGGGAGGAAGAGGTCGGTGAAGCTCGTAGGATGGATAGACCCCGGAGACAACCTGCAAGATGATGTTGGGTCTTGGGATTCCTACTTCTTGCCTCCTCCTTGGAGGCCGTGGAGGTCGGCTAAGCTCGAGCGCTTCTTGGGCCTTCACTATGATGTCGGTAGCGCGTTCGACTTGCTCCTCCATGCCCTTGAGGGCTACGGTTGAAGAAGAGTCCACTATCCTAGGTTTGACGGAGTTCCTAAAGAACCGTCATGTTGTATATTCCCCTCCTCTCTTCTTTAGAATTCTTGTGTTTGTATTTGTGTGATTTTTCTATTGATTTTGTTTGTTTTGTGAATTCTTGTAATATTGGATTGTTGATGAGCTATGTGAGGGAGGAAATTTGATGTTGTATTCGAGTTTATTATGATAGGTGATGTGAAGGTGACTCCTAGAAAGGAGTGGTTAGTGATAGAGCTTGGATCGTGAGTGAGGGAGTCGGTTTTTGGGGCCTTGGGAGTCATGACGACCCTTCCCGGACGAGAAGGGTGTGTCGTCCCGACCGGGATGGGGTCGTCTCGATTGGGATGAGGGTGCCAAAAATTGAGTCCACTGGAGTGTCATCCCAATCGTGAAGGAGGCTTCCCGACCGGGAAGGGTTTATCAACCCGACCGGGATCATCCGTCCCGACCAGGATGATCCCCTACTCCTTTTTGGTGCTTCTTCTTCGACATTTAAGCCCACCCAACCATTGTATACCCCCACCCAACCTCCCTAACCTTCCTAGCTCGTGTCGCATGACCCTTGTACTTCATTTACATACCTTCACCTCATTTCCTCCGCACTCTAGACCGACTTTCACATTAAATACCACCCCCCTCGCACCATTACTACCTCTACCTTGCGGTTCTATCAATCTTGAAGCGGGATAGCAATGATGAAGACAAGCAAGTGCCTATATTGATCTATGAGACGATGGAGAGAGTGAGTTGCTAACCTACGGTACGGAAACTATCCTTTCTTTTCCGTTTTTATTTTTGCTTGTTTTCCTTTGTTTATTTCCTTCCCCTTGTACACTTTTGTGTCTTGAGTCATGGTACCTTGGTGGCCTTCGAGGCCTTGGTAGTGGTTGCTCCCGACTCTCGATGATGTGACTACATCGAGAGTCATTTTCAAAATCCAAATTTTACAAGTTTTTCACTCTTTCTTTTTGAGGATTTAGTCGGATTTAGGCGGAATCCGGGCTAGGTGACTTGATTACACCTAGCCCTCCCCTCCCATTTCCTTTTATTTCCTTCTTTTTATTTCTTCCCCCATCCATATCTTTTCTTGTCTCGGCCCATGGTGACTTGACTGCACCCCGGCCGGACACCTTCTACCTTTTTCTTCACTTTATTCTTTGATTTTTAGTTTTATTTTCGTAGATTTTTTTTATTTCTTTTGTCTCTCCGCACCCTACGATCGAGCATGAGGACATGGCTCGATTTAAGTGTGGGGGAGCGATATTCTATTATAGTTAGTTTTATTTTCATAGTTTCTTCGAAAAATCTTAAAAATACCTAAAAATTTGAAAAAAATTCACAAAAAAACAGAAAGATTTTCTTTTTGTGTCTTTTACTTTTTTTGTGTCGTTGTGTCGTATATTTGTTTTTTTGTTTGTGTTTGTCTCCCTTTTTCCTCTTAGGTCGCTTAATCGCCGTTAACTTTGGATAGCTTGCAAGACATCTGGTAACATTTTTATCCCCTCTCTTCTTTGTCTCTTAAGGATTTCGGAGAGGATTGTGATGTTGTGTGCTCGGGTGGAGCTTTGTAAATTTGTGGTTGATTTGGTGGCTTGTTTGGATGATCGGGGTGGTGTTTGTGTTGTGTTTGTGTTCGTTTTGTGTTGTTTGTGTTTTGTTTCTTTTGCTTCTTTTTCTTTCGTTCGTTTTCGTCGTGTCTTTGTTTTGTGTTGTGTTGTGTGTCTTGTGCGTAAACCGTTTTCGAAAACCCGGTTTAGAGGCTAGTGTGTGAGTGTCTATTTTCCCTTCCTAGTAGTGTAAATCGAGTCTTGGACTTTAATCTAGTAGAATGACCCTAAATCAATGATTTCGTACGTCCTTTACCTTGAGTCCACCTAGCTTGCTAGGGATTTACTACGGGATTTGCATTTTGACCATTATGACCACCCACGGTGTGAAAAGGCCATGGTTACCGAGTCTCGTCCCCTAGGTGACCGTGTTTAGGATTGTTTTGATTAGTCCAAGTTCTCCACTTTTTGTGGGTTTGAAGGGAAGGGCCCGTCCCGACTTACCCATTCACCTACCTCCTACACATCTCCACACAATAAATTGCAAATTGTTGATTTCTACCTTTCTTGTTATACAATGAAAATGCCAAAAAACCAAATCTTGCCAAAAAGGGCAAAGAAAAGAAAATAAAGAAAAGAAATGAAAGAAAGAAAAGAAATGAAGAAAAAATGAAAAGGCACAAAAGCCAAAAAAAGAAAATAGAAAAGAAGAAAAAAAGAATGGCATGGCAACAAACAAATCAAAACGTCGAAAAGAAAGAAAATGCCAAAAGAAAACCCGTCTCAAAAAAAGAAATCCCCACAAAAATAAGCCTTTTTCCGACTTTTACCGTGAAGAGCCTACCAAAGGACCGAGTCCCGAGGAAGGATGATAGCGGCATTAGTCGGTCTTCCCTCATTTTGCATTATGTCCACCTTATCACTTGGACTAGTTAGGCGGTTTTGGACACGGGACGACCCTCTTGGCTCACGCTAAAGGGGGCGGGGTCTCACTTACCTACAGTGTCGACTAACACCGTGGTTCTTTACTTTCCACTCCGCCGATCGTCCCGTAGTACGTCTTTATAAAGTTAGGAGGACCTAGGTAAGTTACCAACGTTTTTGTTGCTTTATCGTCATACTATTAGGGTTTAGTCCACCTTGGTTTGTATTGCTAGCTTCGGAACGTTGTCACTTATCTCGAGTCCTAAACCGGTGCTTCTTTCACCGCTTGTTTGAGGGAAGCGGTATTTGTTTTCTTTTGGGTGCAACCGATTATGTGTTTGTTTGTGTGTTTGTTTGTTTGTGTGTTTTGTGCCCGGTTGCATCCGCGGTTTTGTCGCAAGACCCGACTTGCCTTGCGGAGTGCACTTTTTCTCTAAGTGCACTCGCGTGAATTGAAAGGGCGTAGGGTGCGCTAATACCCATTCGGCTAGTATAGTAGTTAGTATGTGCTTACTCGAGGGCGAGTAAGGGTTAAGTATGGGGGAGTTGATAAGTGTGGTTTGTAGTGCCTATTTTGTTGTGTTTTGGTCCCATTTTTCTTGTAGAATCGCTCCTTGAGAGCGGTTTAGGGGCTTCTTATGCTTCCTTTAGTTCGTTTCAGGTTCCCGAGACCGATTTGGAAGAGTTGGAGTGATTCCGACCCGATACATACACATTTTGGAGCCAATGGAGTAAAGGAAGGATGACTCGATGCCTTGGAATCGATCCCGAGACCTTGGGGCCCAATCCCGAGCCTCCGAGACCCGATCCCGAGTCCCGAGATTTGATGGGAAGCCCATGAGAGGCAAGGAGGGTCCAAAAAGCTCTTAAGAGAAGCCTACAAGACCCATCCCGTTCGGGATGGCCTCATCCCGTTCGGGATGGCCTCATCCCGTTCGGGATGAGGTGCACAAGAAGGATGGCTGCTGTGGGTCCGTCCCGGTCGGGACCAACCCTTCCTGGTCGGGATGATAGCCCGTCCTGGTCGGGATGATGCGTCCCGGTCGGGACCTTGCTGCTGCTGCACGCCTTCCTTTCTTTCTTCTCCTTTCCACTTGGAACCCTATATATACTCTTCCCTTGTTATGTAAATGAGGCACTTCATTAGACATTAAACCCTAGACTACTTTAGGTTAGATTATATTAGATTAGTGTAGATTAGTCGGTAATTAGTAGTTAATCCTAGTTTAATCTTGTAATATTGGATCTCTTGAAGAATCCATCCAAGATTGACAACCTTGGTGGATGAATTTGGGTTTTCTTTTATGCAAGTGTTCTCCTTTTTCATTCTTCACTAGTTTGGTATAATCCTTTCTTCCCTTTTACTCTTAATCTTGTTTGTTCATCCAAGTTTGCATCTTTGTTCATTATATTGTTCTTAGTTCATTGTTTTCACTAGTTTGTTTATGTTTGTTTAGTTTCTTATGATGATTCTCCTTGTTAGTGTTAGTTGTAGTTGGATTATGTTTGAGTAGTGTTCTTTCTAGGGTTAGTAGGGTGATTTGGGTGTTAATTGGATGATTAAGGGTTTGTTAGAGATGTTGGTGGAAGATTTGGGTTTCCTCTTAGTTTGATGCATATCACATGTTTATTGAAATGCTTGATTGACTAGTAGTTGCAAATACTTGTTTTTCTTGCCTTTTCTCTTGTGGGTGATAGTTTGTTTGTGGGTTTGGTTCCCTCACTAAGTTGCGTGAGCCCGGTGAGGACGACCCCTAGGTCGGTGTACGTAGCGAGAGCCTGGATGCGACCTAGGCCACCATAGCGCGCTAGAACCCTGTTTGTCGTATGTGTCGCCGAGATGGGTTGTAGGATGAACCTCTAGGTGGATCTAAGTTGCGAGAGCCCGGACCAACCTAGACCACCCTACTACCTCCTTCACTCTAGTTCTTCCTCGACCATTCCGTTACCCCTTTGACCCTGACCTAATCCTAGCTCGTTCTCCTTTTTTTGCTTCCTCCTTAGTCTTAGTCTAGCCTTCTCCCCTCTTATCATTCTTGTTTAGCTTAGCTCGTTGACTTATTCTAGTATTTAGGCGACCTTAGTCTAGGCTATACATTACCGTCCCCGTGGATTCGACCCGAGTTGCCCTATCTACCGTAGGAATAGCCGGTTATTATTATTGATCGGTTGGGACGTGACGAATCCCAACTATCACTTGACAACTTTTGGTGGAGATTTTTGGGGTGCTCTTTTAATACAAGTTCTCATCTTTTTCATCCTCTTATTAGTTGGTATAATTTTCTTAATCTCTTTTCTCTTGTTCTTTGTTTAATTATTCAAGTTTTAATCTTTACTTATTGTTCATTGTTCTTGTTAGTTCATAATGTATGTTTGGATTATTATGTTAATTTCTGTTGATAGTGTTAGTATTAGTTTGATAATGTTTGAGTAGACTTATTGTGGAGTTAGTAGCGGGGATTAAGTGTCGATTATAGGTAATTAGGGTTTGGTTAGGGTAAAGGTGGGTTCTTTATTACTAGTCACATGTTGAGCACTCTATGTGTTTGTTGAATTGCTTGTTTGAGTTGTAGTGGCCATGCTTCTCATGCTTGTTTTCATCTTCTCATTTTGTGCTGGATTTGTGGTTGAATCCATGTGTACGAGGTAATATCTTGCATGAGTATTCGGGTTTAGTCTTTGACACGAGAGTGCGGACTTGGGCTTTGGCGCGAGAGCGCGGACCGACCTTAGTAACTACGTGAAACCTACACCCTTGACCTCCCAATCATCCTACTACACTTATGAACCCAAACTAACCCTACTCCTTCCCATATTTGATTTCTCCATCTCTTTAGTCAATCATTTTCTCTAGTTTACTTGTTTGATTAATCTTTAGTTGTTTCATTTAGTCCTTGTTATATCTACTTCATTGCTAGCCTAGTTACATCCTTTTTCACCATCATAGTTTGTCAATTCTTTTCTCTTTGTGTTGTTTTAGTGACTTAGCCTTGTTTTTGAGTAGACCATAGTCTAGACACTTCATAACCGTGTCCATGGATATCGACCCAACTTACCCTAGCTACGTGTTAGGTCTAGTTGGTATACTTGTTGGTAGGGACCCACGGCAAGTCCTCCCATCAATTTGGCGCCGTTGCCGGGGACGGTGAATGTTTAGACTTAGTTTGCTTATTATCTTGACTTAGTTACCCCTCTTGTGTTCCTTTTCTATCCATTGTGCATATTTGCAGGCTTTTTTTGTTTTATTGTTTTGTTTTCTCTTTGTCTTCCGTTTTGCTCGTTTATTGTCTTTGCCTAGTGCCCATAAAGCACTAGGTGTTCTCACGTTTGTTCAAGTGTGTAGTGCATGCCTAGGAGGAGAGGTGACTTCTTTCTCTTCAATCCAGAGCCAGAAAGACTCTTTAGAGCCTTTCGCCAGCGGACGATTGATCGGGTTAGAACCTCTCAACCGAGTACTAGCAATACCATTGAAGAACAAGCTTGTAGACGCCCACATTTTGACTGCCAGGTGTCTATAGCAGTTTCCGACAAACACCCGATGATGATCGGACGCAAACGTGCTTTAAATACTCAGAAACGGGCTCAAAATCATTGGCATTTGGCTTGGGCTTTTTACGGAGTACATATCTCACAAAACCAACCTCAAAATCAGGCCAAGTGGGTCGTTTCGAGTCAAATAAGACTAATTTGGGTCGATTACGACACCAGGGGTAAAACCGTCTTTTAGCGACCGAGTCAAAACCCGGTCAAAGATTTTCCCGAGACACGCGAGTCAGCCGTGACACCTCACACGGCTGATTCATACTCCAATCCTACGAAAAATCAGCTTCACAAAATATTAAACAAATCCGTTTAAGGATAGAATTTGATCTCAAGTAGGAATTCTATCCGCAAACCGAATCAAACACGCGACCGAGTGCAAATACCCGGCCGAGTAGCCTACCAACCAGCCGGTTCCCTTTCTTCCTTCACAAGAAAGCGGAATCCTCATTCCTCTCAAATTCCTGCGTTTCCTATCCTAAACGGTAGTTCAAACTCTTCTAGCCAAGGTC
Source organism: Agrostemma githago (assembly GCA_958450325.1). Taxonomy (NCBI): domain Eukaryota; kingdom Viridiplantae; phylum Streptophyta; class Magnoliopsida; order Caryophyllales; family Caryophyllaceae; genus Agrostemma; species Agrostemma githago. The sequence continues at coordinate 24,462,332 of OY288257.1, forward strand.
GGGAACTCCCTATAAATAGCCCCTTGCACACATCTACATTCATTGACATCTACATTCATTATCATCGATGTACACACGTGAATTATCACTCATAATTATTCATATACACACACACACTTAACATCGAGAAAACCGATATTATTCCCGAAGGAAGCCGGCCCCGATACCCAATACCCTTCACACGTCTCACGTCCAAACCAAGCAACCGTAACTCACCTACATCCACTCGACGCTCTTGTGCCCAAGCCACATCCCAACGAGCCCGATCCGAGTAAACAGAAGCATGTAGGTTGAGGGTGTACCAAACCCGATTTCTCCTTCTCCTTCTCTTCTCCTTCTCCTTGTTTTTTATTACGGGTCGTCGGTCCTTTTTATTACGGGTCGTTCGTCGATTTTTATTTTATTTTCTAATATCGATATTACTAAAACTATTTTCATACATCGAACATTCTTAAAAATATGATATGAATTCTATAGTTGAATATCGTATCAAAAAGAATTATATTAAATCTCGTCGAAGCTAAGAAATTCGTTACATCTTTTTTATACAAAATACAACTATTTCAAACGCGGAGAGAATTAACATCTTTTTCGTTCAAATTCTTTTTTACAAAACCCTTTTCTAAAAATCATTCCGAATACTCGATATCGATTTCATAATCGAATATCGGGTACGACGAATATCGAAAACATAAATCGAGTATAAATTAATTCATATTTGTACGCGATTTATCAAAATTAACAATTTTCGAACAACGAGCAAAACCGGGACAGACCCGCACGCGAGTCGCGCCCCACCTAACGACACGCGCACGGGCCTGAAACCCGAGTCCCTTTTTTTAGCTTTTCTCGTTCGTTTTTTTATTACTTATTCTACGAAATGATTTCTAAAATTTATATCTTTTCTAAAACTATTCGGAGTATTTGATATTGATTTCGTAGTCAATTATCGAATATGACGAATAACGAAAATATTAAGTCGAGTACGAATTATGCAATATTCATACGCGATTTAATAAAAGCATCGAGTTTTCAAAAAAATCGCTTTCGAAATCAGCCTGTTACGCGACCCGCCGGCATCCCGGGCGAGCCGCGCGTCCGGCTGTCACCCGACACGTTTTTTTATTATTATTTTTCGAGCTTCGTTTTTTTATACAAAACAACGTCTTTTAACGATATTTTTCAGATTTCGATTAATATTTTTCTCGATCTCGTATATTTATTATTTTTGCTATATTATTTTTACAAATCGATACTAACTCGTTTGTTCATCTTTTGTAGCAAATACATATCTTTTTCATCGTTTGTTTTATTATACTAAAACGAATCTCACATGCTAAATTCAACTTTGACGTTAATTTTTCATGCATTAAATCGACTTAGCAACCCATTCAATTCCTCGCATGTTTAGGAAAACAATGTTTGCATATCATTCATCGTATTACTAACGCGCGTATTAAAAAATCATTCGATATCCTAGTAGAGGCCGCTAATGTGCGGGCGTGGATGGGTGTTCTTAGTGAACTTCCCAACACGTACCCTCACCCCTTACTCAGAACCGTGGTTTCCGGATGTCCGAAACCATTGGCAACGAGAGTCATTCAATATACGATTAACCGATCAAGTCGGCATCGGTATCGAATTGCAAAGGGACGAGCCCAATAAACTCTGACATCGGAAATGGGCTGTATTTTGTATACGGCCCACTACGACATAGAGTGGGCTCGAACGGTTCCGAATAACCATAAAATTTGGTGGCGACTCCAACTTCGATTTAAATTTCAATTTGACCATCTCATATGGAGATTCATTCGCCTCCCCAAACCCGCGCGTGGCCGCGTCAGGGTGGACCTATGTCAGGTCCACAATTTGGCGACTCCGCTGGGGATTAGCTGATACGTTACTGACCTTCAGCATCCTCAGGGTGAGACACGAATAGAAATCGTTTGACTAGTACAATACGCGTTTTAGTTTTACGGTTCATGCATAACCCCATATTTTCCCGGGCCGGTACTGGTGACCGACGTCCCACTATACTATCGATGTAGTCCAAATTGGATATGTCGAAGGTGTCCATTAGACGATTCGCATGGGTTTTACGGCATGTTCTAAGCTTAACTCGACTTAGGAAGTCCGCCCCGATTCTCGATAGGCTGTGTACACTAGTATAGACCCTTTCAGACTGACCGAGACTTAGAATTAGAGCATACATTGCATTGTTATACTGTTTCCATGACTACGTGCTACCTAATTTACAATTTTTTTTTTTTAAAAACCGTCATTTTCAAAATATCATCCTTTTCAAAATATCCAATTTCAAAACCCGGGACATATACCGAATTTAGGATCCACGATTTTACTCAAAATAGCCTATTTTTAGCCGGTATTATGCGCATTTCAAAACTCGAAATAATTTTCGAACTTTCAAAACCCTCCCCGCTCCGCCTTTCCGTTTTCTTTTTCGAAAAAAGGGCCGGTTCTCCTTGATTCTTTCGGGCCTTTCAAAAATTCAATTTTTCAAAACCTTCCTTTTCTTAGGGCTTCCCGTATCTAGCAATGTCGGGTCGTGTCTTAAGTCGTCAAGGTCTCTAGCGTCGAAACTCCGTCGATCTTATATCATGGATTTCCTCCCTATCCCAGTCCGCGTTATTAGACTAAGGCAAGGCCCACCTACATAGGACATACTCCTACAAAGGTTGACCCGTTTACACAAATCGAGTCCAAAGTCTGGGGAACGTCTCACGTGAACCTCCTTTCGAACAGAGCCCAGCCCACACAGCTGGATCCTAAAGGAGGCCCACCTTTCACGAGTCGCCCGTCTAAGTGTCTTTTCCGAGTCAACCTTTTACAAGGCATAGCCCTATAACAAAAGGTTCGTGACCCTTACGTCTAAGGGCCACTCGTCCGACACTCGAGTCTTAACCAAATATTCGATCCCACTTGGGGACTACCCTTCATCAGAGTGGTCAATCACGATTGCTCTAAGGGTCATGTCTTACACGTGTCTCACGTACCCCACTTTCGAGCCACTTAGATGCCACACCATCTGAGTCCTATCTAAGTCCTTAGCCTCACTTGGGGGCTATTCTCTGACAGAGCGATTAATCACGGTCACTCCGAGGATCATACCCTACACATTTGTCTTAGGAGAGTCTAACCCGAGCCAAACTGGAGTCGTCTCTCCCCCCGCGCTATTTCCTATGCCTTTGTGAGTTTGAGTTCCGAGGCAACTTTCCTGATTACGCGGTATTCTTACAGACAGGCCGCCCTTCACCCGAACCATGACTAAGGACTCCATTGATCAATTGACCGCCTCGTTGACCAAGATCCAAGATCAACTGAACCAGATAAAGGGAGACCAAACCGCCATTGGCACCCGATTGAGTGCCTTGGAACAAAGGACTCCTAAGGTCGGGAATGAAACCACTGGGCCCATAGCTGAACTGGCCAACGCAGTCCGGAAGCTGGAGGAACAGGTCCACCTGTCGACCAACAATTCAATCCATATGGAAAATGCTCGTTCCTATTCACCTTTGACCGACGAGCTGCCCGCTAACCTCAACCTGACGGGCCTACCAATGTTCGACGGGACTGAAGACCCAGTATTACATATCCGGGCTTTCAAAGAAATCATGGCCATCAAAGGAGTGAAGTCAACCATGTTCAAGCACCTGTTTGCTTCCTCCCTCGAGAAGCACCCGAAAGCCTGGTACTACAGGCTTGACCCCAAGAAGTAAAAGACTTGGGATGACGTGGCGACAGAATTTGCTCGGAATTATGCCGATAATACCGAGATCCAGACCACGATGCGTACTTTAGAAATCATGGCCCAAGAGCCCAAGGAAGGTTTCACCAAGTACCTTCAAAGGTGGAGGGCCGAGAGTGTGAAGTTGGTAGACAAGCCCAGCGAGAAGACACTAGTGGAGGCATTCATCAACAACCTCCTACCTTCTTACCGCGTCCATCTTAGGTATGCCGGCATTTCCAACTTTTGCAGTGCTTACCGAAATGGACATTAGGATTGAAGACGATCTTCGACATAATGAAGATCTGGGTGAAGCTTCTACTGAAGGCTATACTGGGCATCAGCTTGAGTCCTTAGAAGCTGAATTGATAACATAATCCGAGAGTCCGGATTTGATTTAAGTCCGAGTCTGAGTCCGAGTCTAGGATGTGCTATTTCTTCCAAAGTCAAAGTCAAAGTCAAAGTCAGAGTCTTTTGCATTTTGTCCTCTTTTTCAAAATTCAATAAAATCTGCTTTTCTATTGCTCATATATACTTTCCTTATGTATTTCCGAGAACATGATGAATACCTTCATACACTGTGAGCACATGCACGTGACTATAGGCACATCTATAATGACTGCAGGAAATCGAGACCCGTGTTTTCCTTTACCTGTTCCATGTCTGACATAGGAAGCCACAAAACTACACTTAGCAGGAGCGGTATCGAATCCAATGACGAATCTAGGTAGTCTCCTAGTTTGGGTTCAGGACGGGAGGCAAGCCCATTTCCCACAATAAACACCCCTCCGACAAGATCAACCATAATTACCCACGGTGTTAGTCTGACCAACAAAAAAAAAAGACAAAAAAAAAGAAATCAAAAGTCCAAGGAAAAAAGCAAAAGGCCAAAACAAAAAAGCAGGCCATCATCAAAAAAGGGCATCCACGACCAGAACGGTCAACACAAATGAAGATCCCATGACCGAGGCTTAAAGGTCAACCAACAAAAAATATTCAAATGCCCATGACCATGGTCAACGGTCCACTTAAGAACAATACTCATACCATCCAATAAGGGAGAGACAGTCAAGCTGGTCAGCTAACACCATATTTAGCCTTCCCACATTACAACGCTCAAGACCTTCCCGAGACCCAGGCTAAAGACAGCCCGGAATTTTGAGGATTCAAGCTCCATAGGATACCCCTAACCGTTAGGGCCAGACATGGAAACCAGATCCCGCATCATCAAACATATCCCGATCAAAGTTCGAGCCATTTTACTCGGTTTCCCCTTTACATAACAAAATTCACAATCACCATATGCAAACCCGAGATCAAAACTCGTCAAAGACCCGAGAGCAAAACTCGTCAAATCCCTTACCTAATCATACACAATCCCGAGAGCAAAACTCGTTAAAATCCCCGAGAGCAAAACTCGTCAAAGACCCGAGAGCAAAACTCGTCAAATCCCTTACCTAATCATACACAATCCCGAGAGCAAAACTCGTTAAAATCCCCGAGAGCAAAACTCGTTAAAATCCCCGAGAGCAAAACTCGTTAAAATCCCATCCCAATTCTTCTCATTCAAACCAGTTACCAACCCCAAACACGGAAATTTAACTTGCAGTCGGCATAGAACATGCCCAAATAGTGCACACCACCTCTGGGGGCTAACCCGGAGAATGCTCACAGTCACAGGATCAATATCCTAACCATTCTAGCCCTTTCATCAAGACATCATTGGGAATGCACCTATCCTACACCATTGCTATGGCTAGTTACACACAAAGTCCTATTAGAGTAGGCACCATAATATATCTTTCAACACTGAACTACGACATGGTTTGATTTCACTACACGTGAATACGTAGGCAGCCTTTCAACAGAGGCACAACCACCCACATTGACACACATTCAAAAAGCGCCATCATTCCGGCCACGACACCGTCATGTTCTCAGCAGCTAGCTTTGTCGTCCTGGGGGCTTCTCTTAGGCAGAAAACCTCCATCCACTCACAAAATCCATATAAATTCAAAAAATCTAGCCTCCTTTCTGTAGTGTGTCATAGTACTCGGCTCAGTCGAAGACAAGAATCTGTCAGGACTCGAGGCAATACCCACTTTGGAAATGTACCCTAACATCAAAAATTCAGGAGAGCACTAAACTACAACAGTCTCATTATAGACTACTGCAACCCCGTATAGCATATCTATCCCACTTCGATGTTCGACCATGTTGCCACTCGTCTAGGCTACGGAATAGCGCAACTTACGAGTCTTGTTAGGTGGCCCACCCCCCTACCGAGTCACGGTCCAACCCCTCGAGAGTCCAGTCGTGTCTGTCAACTCGTCCGGTCACGCCCAGCGTCGAGTCTGTCGATAGGTCTCTCCCTTCAAATTCTCATTTTTTAAAATCTACAAAACTTAGCCATTTGAGAAAACCTTTTCGACAAGGTCAAATTTCGGTCTATTTAAATTGCAAATTTCTTTTCTACCCATTTCAGTTTTGAAAACCTATTTCCTAGCACGTAAGCTGTTTTCGGGACTTCGATTTCAAAACTAAGCAAAAATCATTTTTATTCCCCAGCGCGAGTCATATTTGTTTCACCTACATGTTGCATGCAAAATTTTATGTAACTTATACAGGTACAATTCAAGACCGCGCAATTCACATAACTCCCCAGCGGCATAGACTTATACGACAAGTCCGATTCCCCACGGAGTTATCGTCGTCAACTCAGGTACATTTCTAGTCTCTGGCCGGCGGGCCCTCCACGCAGGTCTAATGAACCTTAAACGAACCGCCCGGAAGTCTGCCAGGTCTTAATCTTTGATTGGCCTGGTAGCTACTCTGACTTTCGCCTTGTCCAAGCCTCAGTCAGAGTGGGGGCTCTGTAGACACCCACATTTTGACTGCCAGGTGTCTATAGCAGTTTCCGACAAACACCCGATGATGATCGAACGCAAACGTGGTTTAAATACTTAGAAACGGGCTCAAAATCATTGGCATTTGGCTTGGCCGTTTTACGGAGTACATATCTCACAAAACCAACCACAAAATCAGGCCCAATGGGTCGTTTCGAGTCAAATAAGACTAATTTGGGTCGATTCCGACACCAGGGGTAAAACCGTCTTTTAGCGACCGAGTCAAAACCCGGTCAAAGATTTTCCCGAGACACGTGAGTCAGCCGTGACACCTCACACGGCTGATTCATACTCCAATCCTACGAAAATCAGCTTCACAAAATATTAAACAAATCCGTTTAATGATAGAATTCGATCTCAAGTAGGAATTATATCCGAAAACCGAATCAAACACCCGACCGAGTGCAAATACTCGGCCGAGTAGCCTACCAACCAGCCGGTTCCCTTTCTTCCTTTACAAGAAAGCGGAATTCTCATTCCTCTCAAATTCCTGCGTTTCCTATCCTAAACGGTAGTTCAAACTCTTCTAGCCAAGGTCGGGAACTCCCTATAAATAGCCCCTTGCACACATCTACATTCATTGACATCTACATTCATTATCATCGATATACACACGTGAATTATCACTCATAATTATTCATATACACACACACACTTAACATCGAGAAAACCGATATTATTCCTGAAGGAAGCCGACCCCGATACCCGACACCCTTCACACGTCTCACGTCCAAACCGAGCCACCGTAACTCACCGACATCCACTCGACGCTCTTGTGCCCAAGCCACGTCCCAACGAGCCCCGATCCGAGTAAACAGAAGCATGTAGGTTGAGGGTGTACCAAACCCGATTTCTCCTTCTCTTCTCCTTCTCCTCGTTTTTTATAACGGGTCGTCGGTCCTTTTCATTACGGGTCGTTCGTCGCTTTTTATTTTATTTTATAATATCGATATTACTAAAACTATTTTCATACATCGAACATTCTTAAAAATATGATATCAACTCTATAGTTGAATATCGTATCAAAAAGAATTATATTAAATCTCGTCGAAGCTAAGAAAATCGTTACATCTTTTTTATACAAAATACAACGATTTCAAACGCGGAGAGAATAAACATCTTTTTCGTTCAAATTCTTTTTTACAAAACCCTTTTCTAAAAATCATTCCGAATACTCGATATCGATTTCATAATCGAATATCGGGTACGACGAATATCGAAAACATAAATCGAGTGTAATTAATTCATATTTGTACGCGATTTATCAAAATTAACAATTTTCGAACAACTAGCAAAACCGGGACAGACCCGCACGCGAGTCGCGCCCCACCTAAGCGACTCGTGCACGGGCCTGAAACCCGACTCCCTTTTTTTAGCTTTTCTCGTTCGTTTTTTTATTACTTATTCTACGAAACGATTTCTAAAATTTATATCTTTTCTAAAACTATTCGGAGTATTTGATATTGATTTCGTAGTCAATTATCGAATATGACGAATAAAGAAAATATTAAGTCGAGTACGAATTATGCAATATTCATACGCGATTTAATATAAGTATCGAATTTTCAAAAAAACAGCTTTCGAAATCAGCCTGTCACGCGACCCGCCGGCATCCCGGGCGAGCCGCGCGGCTGGCTGTCACACGACACATTTTTTTATTATTATTTTTCGAGCTTCATTTTTTTATACAAAACAGCGTCTTTTAACGATATTTTTCAGATTTCGATTAATATTTTTCTCGATCTCGTATATTTATTATTTTTGCTATATTATTTTTACAAATCGATACTAACTCGTTTGTTCATCTTTTGTAGCAAATTCATATCTTTTTCATCGTTTGTTTTATTATACTAAAACGAATCTCACATGCTAAATTCAACTTTGACGTTAATTTTTCATGCATTAAATCGACTTAGCAACCCATTCAATTCCTCGCATGTTTAGGAAAACAATGTTTGCATATCATTCATCGTATTACTAACGCGCGTATTAAAAAATCATTCGATATCCTAGTAGAGGCCGCTAATGTGCGGGCGGGGTTGGGTGTTCTTAGTGAACTTCCCAACACGTACCCTCACCCCTTACTCAGAACCGTGGTTTCCGGATGTCCGAAACCATTGGCAACGAGAGTCATTCAATATACGATTAACCGATCAAGTCGGCATCGGTATCGAATTGCAAAGGGACGAGCCCAATAAACTCCTACATCGAAAATGGGCCGTATTTTGTATACGGCCCACTACGACCATCTCATATGGAGATTCATTCGCCTCCCCAAACCCGCGCGTGGCCGCGTCGGGGTGGACCTATGTCATGTCCACAAAACTCAAGGATCCGACTTGAACGAAACACCCCGAGAGACGGCCAAAGGGAATTTCATCAATCCTTTTGGTACTTGTACTCACTCATCTCAACCTAGTTCGCCTTCTACATCTACATCAACACCGTCTACACCATCATCTCTCGCACATCCAATAATGCCTAAGTTCTCTTCTCATTCAACCTTTACGGAAGACGTTTTGCCCAGTCCAACCGCTTTACCGGCCGCATGTACCGGCAATTTTGTGGCAAAATTGCCATTTAACCAATTGGTTGAAAGAAGTCAATTTAGTGGGTTACCAACCGAAGATCCTCATCAACACATGGAAACCTTTTCGGACTATTGCGATGCTATCTCACAACCGGGAATAACCCAAGACCAAATCCGGTGGGTATTATTCCCTTTCTCTTTGATCGGCAAGGCTAAGCAATGGCTCAAAGGTTTAGACAAGACGGCTCTCGGTATTGACACTTGGAAGAAGCTAGCCTTAGCATTTTACTAACTATTTTATCCACCGGCGAAGACCAATCTATTGAGAGCTTCAATCACAGTATTTCAACAACGTGATGAAGAAAGCCTCTATGAATTGTGGGAAAGGTTCAAAGCTTTGATCCGTTCTTGTCCTCACCATGGTTTATCACAGTGGTTCCTTGTTCAACAGGTTTGGAACGGGTTATATGAAAATTCAAGGGCCATACTCAACATGGGATCTAATGGAAGGTTTACCGAGGTAGATGATGACAAAATTTGGTCAAGAATTGAGGATATGGCGGTACACAACTCTCAATACTCAAGGCCTAGGAAGGCTAATCGAGGGGGAAGGCACGAAATCGATGCCATTACACAACTCAGTATTGATCTTGGAGCACAATTAAAAACTCACATGGAAACTATTGACAAGAAGCTCCAAATTTATTTTGATCAAGGTCAAAGCACAAGTGCCTCCCACCAACACTCAATTCAACAAGTCAATGCTTTGGGAGTTGTACCTCCTACATCTTATTATTGGATATGCGAGATTTGTGGGATATTTGGACATGAACTTCAACATTGTCGAGGTAGTGTTGAGCATGTGAATGCCTTTCAAGCATTCAAGCAAGGTGCCCCATACTCTAACTTCAAGCAAAATGTTCCAAATCCTCACATGTTCCAAGCTTCCCAACAACAATCTCTAAAACAACACCGTCCATATGTTCCACCTCCCTTAAGGGACAACAACCAAGGCTACCGAGGTTATGTTGGCAACCAAAGGCCTTTTAACAACTTCCAACAACATAACCAAGGTACCTTCAACAACAATCAAGGGTTCCAAAATCAAGGGAACTTCAATCATCAAGGTGGTTACCAAGGAAACCAACACTTCCAAGGACATCAAAACCACAATCATGGTAACTCTCAATGCCTTAATCAAGGCAATTCTCATGGGTTCCAAGGGAACTTTCAACAACAACAACAAGGGTCTCAAGGTACTCAACAAGAAAGCAAGCAAAGGAACCGGTCTCCAATTCATGATTATGGCATTCCTCTAGCCATCACCAAAACTCCTCATAACCAACAATCTCCCCCTCGGGATTTCGACATGCAAAAATCAATGTTGGATATGCAAAGGAGTAATCAAGAAATGCAAAGAAGTCAAATGGAGATGCTAAGAAACAAACAAGAATTCTTTGCTCATCTTCAAAGGGAGAACATAGCAAGAGATACTCATATGAAGATGCTCGAAACCCAACTAGCTCAAGTTGCTTCGGGTAGTTCTTCAAGGCAAAAGGGTCAACTACCTCCTCAAGGTGAACCGGCGAAATTTGAACATGTGAATGCTATTACCTTGAGGAGTGGTGGTGCATCTTATGACTCCCTCTTATTCCCTATTGAGCAAGAAGCCATGAAAGAAATTGTATCTCCATCTCAAGACAATGCAAGTTTAGGAAATCTCATGGAGGAGAAAGTTTTGTGGGAGATTGAGAAACTCCATGAAGACAAGCTTCCCCCACCCCAAGAGAAAGACAAAGGAAAGAAGAAAGTGTCAATTGAAATGTCCCAACCTAATGAGCAAGACAAGATTCACATCAAGTTGCCATTCCCAACAAGGCAAATGCAGACCAAGGTGGATATTCAATATGACAAGTTCCTTGATATTGTGAAGAAGTTGGATGTGAGCATCCCTTTTACCGAGCTACTTACCCAAGTCCCGGCATATGGAAGATTCATGAAAGAAATCTTGGCTAGGTAGAGATCCGTTGACAAGGAAGAGATCATAGCATTCACAAGAGAGGTGAGCGAGCTCATTCAAGGCTCTACACTTCCTAAGTTGAAGGATCCGGGTAGTTTCTCAATCTCGTGCACCATAGGGAACTTGAAGATTGAAAGAGCACTATGTGATTTGGGTGCGAGTGTAAGCATTATTCCTTACTCTATTTGTGAGCGACTTGGGATGAAAGAGCTTAAGTGTACTTCTATTACAGTCCAAATGGCCGATCGTTCGCTTAATGGACCACTAGGAATGTTAGAATATGTGCCACTACGAATAGGGAAATTCTTCATCCCGGTCGACTTCCTTGTGCTTGATATGCCGGAGGATGCTATCACTCCCATTATCCTTGGGCGCCCATTTCTACATACCGCCGGTGCGATGATTGATGTAAAGAATGGTAGGATCACCTTTGAGCTAGGCGACAAGAAGCTCGTGTTTGACCTCCAAGGCAACACCTCGCCTACAAATGAAGAGTCGTGTAAAATGATCCACGCCATGAAAGACATTGAGCTAGGGGATAAGTCTGGTGAAAGCTTGAAAAACAACTTGTATGGTATTGAAGATGATGATTCTGAGATTGGGGCGGATGAATGCCCATATCATGAGATTGAAGACAAGTCGGTTAGCAAGAAGAAGGTTGAGCCACCTTTGGGGCCTTGTGAAGATGAATAGCCGTTTGGGTATATACCGAAGGATCAAAAGTACAAGTTCAAGCCATTGAAATTAGTAGATCGGGATGCCCCGGGAACCTCTAGACAAGGTTGTGAAGAACCTTGGATTGTGGATTGGTATTCCACTAGCTTGATCGAATATTTCTCGAGATCCTTCGATTTGTTATTTCGTGCCCTTGATGGCGATGGAGTAATCCATGATGTTGTTGAAAAAAATGAATGAAGAACCCCCATCCTTGGTTTGACGGAGTTCCAAAAGAACCGTCTTATTGTTTATATCTCTTTCTTATTCTTTTGAGTTTTTTGAAATTCTTGTAATTTGGTATTTTGATGAGCGATGTGAGGGAGGGATTTTTGATGATGTTTATTGAGTTCATTTGATAGGTTATAGTGAAGATGAAGTCTTGAGTGAGTAGTGGATGATAGAAGCTTGGATTTGGGCATGGGAGTCGGTTTTTGAAGCTTTTGACAAGCTTTTGGGGACGAGATTCTAGGTCTCGTTGTATTGGTGGCCTTGTGGGTGAAGCTATCAACAATATGAAAGGTTAGAAGACTCTTCCCGACCGGGAAGAAGTCCATCCCGACCGGGAAGAAGTTCATCCCGATCGGAATGAGTGTGCTGAAAAATGGGTTCTCTAGAGTGTGATCCCGATCGGGATCAACTTCATCCCGACCGGGAAGGAGCCATCCCGACCGGGATGGTGCCTAGCTCCTTCTTTTGCCTCCTCTTCGACATTAGAGCCCACCCAACCACTTTATACCCCCGTCTAACCTCCCTACCTATCCTTGCACCTATCATATGACCCCTACACTTCATACACATACATCCATTTCATTTTCTCTTCACTATACACCGAGTTTCACATCAAATCCCACCTCCTTATACCATTACAACCCTAGTACTTCAACCATGCAACCATATCGAGAATGAAGAGGAATAGCAATGACGAAGACTAGCTATGTGCCGATATCGAACATTGAGACGATGGAGCGAGTGAGTTGCTAGCCGATTGGTACGGCAACTATCCTTTCTTTTCCGTCTTTTATTGCTTGTCTCCCTTTGTTTGTTCCCTTCCACTTTTTTACGTCATGGTGGCCCTCGGAGCCTTGGTAGTCATTGCTCCCGACTCTCGATGACGCGACTACATTGAGAGTCATTTCAAAATCCAAAATTGCATGTATTTTCACTTTTTCTTTGATTTCTCTTTCTTCTGTTTGGATTTTGTCGGATTCGGGCGGAATCCGGGATAGGTGACTTGATTACACCTAGTCCTCCCCTCCCATTCATTATTTCCTTCTTTTTATTTCTTCCTCCATCCATATCTTTTCTCGTCTCGGCCCATGGTGACTTGACTACAGCCCGTCCGGACACATTCCCTCTTCTTCACCTTTCTTTTTTATATTTAGCTTTATTTTCGTGGTTTTTTCTTCTTTTTGGTGTCTCCACACACTACCGATCGAGCATGAGGCCATTGCTCGGTCTAAGTGTGGGGGAGCGATATCCTAGTATAGTTTAGTTTTTTTTTCGTAGTTTTTTCGAAAAATCTTTAAAAAAAACCCTAAAAATTTGAAATTTTTTCACAAAAATAAAAAAAGACTTTCTTTTGTGTGTTTTCCTTTTGTGTCGTTGTGTCGTATATTTGTTGTGATGTGCGTGTTTTGCCTCCCTTTTTCCTTGTAGGTCGCTTAATCACCGTTAACTTTGGAGGGCTTTCAAGACATCCGATAACATCTTTTTATCCTTTTTTCCTCTTTGTCTCTTGTGGAGTTTGGAGGAGATTTGTGATGATGTGTGCTCGGGTGGAGCTTTGTAGAGTTTGAGGTTGATTTGGTGGCTTGTTTGGAAGTATGGGGTGGTGTTTGTTCTCTTTGTGTGTTTGTTTTGTTTTATTTTGTTTTGTTGTCTTTGTCTCATTTTATTTCGTTTTTGTCGCGTCTTTGTTTTGTGATGTGTAGTTGTGTCTAGTGTGTAAAAAGGTTTTCGAAAACCCGGTTTTGAGGCTAGTGTGCAAGTGTTTGCTTTCCCTTTCTAGTAGTATGAATCGAGTCTTGGACTTTAGTCTAGTAGAATGACCCTAAATCAATAGTTTCGTTGGTCCTTTACCTTGAGTCCACCTAGTCTACTAGGAATTTACTACGGGATTTGCATTTTGACCATTATGACCACCCACGGTGTGAAAAGGCCTTGGTTGCCGAGTCCCGTCCCTTAGGTGACCGTGTTCGAAGTCGCTTTGATTAGTCCAAGTTTTTTCCCCTATTTGTGGGTTTGAATGGAAAGTGCGCTCCCGTCATACCCATTCCCCTACCTCCTACACATATCCACAAAATAAGATGCAAATTGTGGAATTTTGTTTCTTAGTTGCAAAAAGAAGTGCCTACAACACAAAAATCTAGCCTTGGGTCCTTAACCGGTGCTTCTTTCACCGCTTTGTAGAGGGAAGCGGTATTTATTTCTTCTTGGGTGCAACCGATTGCTTATTTGTTTGTATGATTGTTTGTTTGTGTGTTTTTGTGTCCGGTTGTATCCACAATTTTGTCGCAAGACCTTACTTGCCTTGCGGAGTGCATTTTTCCTCTAAGTGTACTCGCGTGAGTTGAAAGGGCGTAGGGTGCGCTAATACCCGCTCGGTTAGTAGTCTAACTTCTTTAGTTTTTAGTTAGTTTGTGCTTACTCGAGGGTGAGTAAGGGTTAAGTGTGGGGGAGTTGATAAGTGTAGTTTGTAGTGCCTATTTGTTGTGTTTGGTTCCGATTTCTCTTGCGAAATCGCTCTTTGGAGCGGTTTTTGGGCTACTTATACTTCTTCTAGTTCGTTTTAGGTTCCCAAGAACAATAATGGAGAATTGCTTGTTTGAGTTATAGTGGCCATGCTTCTCATGCTTGTTTTCATCTTCTCATTTTGTGCTCGATTTGTGGTTGAATCCTTGTGTATGGGGTAATATCTTCCATGAGTATTCGGGTTTAGTCTTTGACACGAGAGTGCGGACTTAGGCTTTGACGCGAGAGCGTGGACCGACCTTAGTAACTAGGTGAAACCTACACCCTTGACCTCCCAATCATCCTACTACACTTATGAACCCAAACTAACCCTACTCCTTCCCATATTTGATTTCTCCATCTCTTTAGTCAATCATTTTCTCTAGTTTACTTGTTTGATTAATCTTTTGTTGTTTCATTTAGTCCTTGTTATATCTAGGTCATTGCTAGCCTAGTTTCATCCCTTTTCACCATCATAGTTTGTCAATTCTTTTCTCTTTGTGTTGCTTTAGTGACTTAGCCTTGTTTTTGAGTAGACCATAGTCTAGACACCTCATAACCGTCTCCGTCGATATCAACCCGACTTACCCTAGCTACGTGTTAGGTCTAGTTGGTATACTTGTTGGTAGGGACCCACGACAAGTCCTCCCATCAACACACGACTGAAGAATGCCGCCACTAGAAGGATGAGATAGAGAAGCTCATCAGGAACGGCTGGCTAAGCAACTATGATGCTAGGAACAAAAATCAGAAAGCTGCAACAGAGAAGCCTGAAGGCTCTGCACAGGACCGCATGATCTCAGAGAAGCAACTAGAGGCAGGGGACGCTGAGGGCCAGACAAGCCGGAGGAGCCGGAAGAGGCGGATCCGAGATCTCAGAAATCAAATCTGCTACGCTGAAATGAGTAAGGAGCCCAGCAGGCCTGACTTTGAGCATCACCCCCCAGGATGCAGGACGAGTCATTTACGCTCACAGCGATCCTCTAGTCCAGTCTCTTACTATCAGCAATCACATAGTGAGAAGGTGTATGGTAGACACAGGCGCCTACACCAATATGTTGTACAAGGACGCCTTCGACAAAATGAACCAGTAGTATGGAGAAAAAGCACCTCAAGCCTGCCCCTGGATCATTGTACGGGTTCAGCGGTGCAGGAATCCTCCCAATGGGAGTCATCGAGCTGCCGGTGACATTCGAAGAGGGGGCGTCGGCCAGAAACATCCGGGCCTCGTTCGTAGTTGTGGATGCAAAGTCTAGGTAACGCTTTGATAGGCAGGGCCACCCTAGATGAGATTGAAGCTGCAATATCCATCAGGGCATTGACTATAGCCTACATAACAGATTTTGGTATGGAAGGAAAGGTACACGGGGACAAGTAATTAGCCAGGCAATGCTACTCCGTGGCCCTGCGTGCTCATGAAGCAGAGAGGAAAGGCAAACGGAAGGCGGACAGTTCCCCATCAGGGAACGGGAAATTCCGGCTGATCAGCAGGCAGCAGACCACCCTGAACCTGGGGGAGAAAGTATGCTGGTGGAACACTACTACAAAATTTGTCATAGACATGACCTAATAGACATATGTTATAAGATAAACCCACATCTATTTTTAATAGACATAGGATTGAAAACTTATGTATATAAAAGGGAATATACATATGTTAAAATTAAAACCTATGTCTATAAATTATAGACATAGGTCAACCTAAAACCTATGTCTACAATATATGAATAGATGTAGGACATATAGAAAATCCATGTATATTAATATAATAATAATAATATTGACCCATGTCTATTCCATTAATCCTAATAAACTAATAATATTCTATTACTCCTAATAAACTAGTAAACCTACATCCTACGCAACTTCTTTCATTTTTTTTTATTTCACCCGCATCCTCCGTCATTAACAGAGACCGAATCCTTCAAGCCATGAAACGAAGCTCCGTCAAGACCGAATCCTTCGATCATACTCGATAATTCTCCGGCATACTCAATAATCCTTCGTCAATCCTAATCCTTCAAGACCGAAGCTCTGTCACTCCTTCAACTACGCGTACGTCTATCCGGCAGTCGCTTCTTCAATCCGTCAATTCTCCGGCAGTTTCTTCTTAAATTCCTTCAGTAATCGATCGTCTCCTCTGTAATATTAGCTGTTTTATTAATTTGATTGATTTCCTTTTTTTTTTTTGGATTTTGATTTACGATGAATTGGGAACCTGTGTTGATACCTGTTGCATTATTATCTTTCTTGTTGATATGAATTCGTGCTTTGTGAAATGGTTAGTTTAGGTTTATGATTTCACGTTATTGTTCGTTTATATTCGATTTTGGGGTTTTAGGGTTTTCGATTTGTGAATTTGGAATGGTGGGTGATTGTCTTAACTGTTTTAGCTCTTTAAAGAATCTGATTGATTTTGTTAGGGTTTTCTATTTAATTTATGTATTGTTAGTTAATATCTATTTTATGGGTTAATTTCTGTTTTCTGTTTTCTGTGTTTCCTAAGCTAATCGATCGCCTCCTCTGTAAGTTACTTTTTGTACTTTTTCCTGTAATGACGTAAGAAATACTTTGATTAATCGTATTTGTTGAATTTTGTATTGTTGTTATTGTTATTGATCACTTTGTGATGTCAGATAGATTATGTTTTGCGATGTCGATTTGAGCAATTCTATTTGATTATAGACTGTGGTGTGCTGTTAGATAGCTTATGTAGTAAGCTGTTTCTGTTTGTTTATGTTCTGCAATGTCGATTTGAGCAATTCTATTTTATTATAGACTGTGGTGTGCTGTTAACATAACTTATGTAGTAACTAGTTTCAGTTTGTTTATGTTCTGCAATTTCGGTTTAAGAAATTCCATTTGATTATAGCCTCTGTGTGCCATTTTATCATTGTCATTATGATTATGATCACTAGTGACGCACCTACTCTATTTTCATACATACATACATACATACATACATATATATATATATATACTTTTCTACTTTTGATGATTAGATATATAGTTCTATTCTCATCTTTTCATGTTTTTAAAGTTATTATTATATTAGTATTGCCCATGCCTCATCCCATTCCCATTCAGGCCATTCTCATAGCATAGCATTGCTTAAGTAATACAGAGTATTCATCTTTTTAAAGTTTAATACGGAGTAAATTTCATGAAGTGAGCACTTAGTCGGGGAGAGAGATTCGAACCTGAGACTTATTGTTCATGTTACCTAGTCTTTATCAATGAGTAGGCGAAGACATCTTAGGTTCCATATTTGTGTTATAATGGAGGAAACATGATCAATAGTTATTATGTTTGAAACTGTCATTTTATATAAAAATGTTCATTATTTTAATAATAATTTAATTATCTTTTATATTTAAAAATGGACCATTTCACGTGTAAAATTGTCATACTTTAATGAATCGGGTTAAATTTTAGGGTGAACATTCAAATTATTATCTAGAATATTTAGGGAGAATTGCAATGAAGGCAACAAGTATGGACATGTGAATATGTCATTCCCCCTGAAGTTCTACCCTATTGTTGCTTTGTATTGTTTTTTACCCTTAGGTTCTACTGAGAGCATGCTTTTCTTGACAAGTACTTTTCTATATTGCAATGTGTGTGTGAGACATAAGCTTGTTTGGTACTCCCTCATTTTTTATGTTTAGTCCCGTTTCAATTAAATATTTCTCGCAAATCTTAAAAAAACATGGAAGGAACGTAAAAAAATGGAGGGAGTATGATAATTTGATCTGATTTGATGCTTGTTACCTTGTTGGTTTTTCTTTGTGATTGAATTGATGATGTTGGTATATATGTTGCTATAGTGTGCTTGTCAGTCGGGTAACACAGAATGTGGCTACTACATAATGAAGTACATGACCGACTTAATCAGTTCTTCTAATTTGAAGGGAACTATTGATAAGGTAATAAGACTTCGAGCACATACACATTTTCTCAATGTTATAATCAAAGTATTTATGATCATGAAGTATTCGCTTTCAGTTATATTGAAATTGTTGCAGCACTTCAAAGTACATGCCATGTATTCACAAGAAGACATTGATGAGGTTCGTGATTTGTGGGCTAACTATTATCTTCAAAATTAGAAGTATGAGACATGCATGTAGTATTAAATGTATTAGCTAAAAAGATTGGTTGTAGTAGGAAGAAATTTTATTATTGGTACATTGCGTACTTGTGTAGTTTTTTATTTTTAGCTACTTATTTGTTTGGGATAATGACTAATTTTATGATATATGGAACGTTTGATCGTCCAATTGGGTGTTGTATAATTTATGAGATTTATTTTGGTTTCGGTTGGATTGCAGTTTCTTATGAAAAATACGGAAAGCATTAATAATTGATATCATTTGGGGACTGATGTCTATACTATGACAATAAACATAGGGCAAACAATAACCCATGTCTATACTATGACCATAAACATAGGGTGAACAAAAAAACACATGTCTATATTTATAAATAGACATAGGGCGAACAAAAAACCCATGTCTATAGTTATGTCTAATGTGACAATAGACATGGTTTAAAAGAAAAACCTATGTCTATGTTTTAGATAGACATAGGCCATACAACCTATGTCTATTAGTTAAAACGACTCATGTCTATGTCATGTTTTGTAGTAGTGGAACTAGAGCCAGGGAGACCGGTCTTGATAGGAGCCGACCTGGAAAAATCATACCAGGAGAAGTTGGTTAAGGTCTTGCAGGATAACAGGGACGTTTTCGCCTACTTGGCAGATGAAATGCCGGGGGTCGATCCGGCCCACATCGTTCACAAGCTGAACGTAAGTCCAGAGGCCCGCCCTGTGAAACAAAAGAAAAGGAACATGTCCGCAGAAAAGGATCAGGCCATCAAAGAGGAGATCGAAAAGCTCCTGTAGGCCGACTTTATAGAAATTTGTGATTTTCCTGAGTGGCTGGCTAATGTAGTCATGGTGAAAAAATCCTTTGGAGCATGAAGGATGTGTGTAGACTTCACCAACCTCAACAAGGCGTGCCCCAAAGACTGTTATCCCCTACCACGCATCGACCAGCTTGTGGATGCCAGTAGAGGATATTCCATGCTCATTTTCCTGGACGCCTTCCCAGGCTATCGCAAGGTGTATCTGTCAGCTTGACAGGGTTTAGTGTTCATTCATCACCTGCTCAGGCCCTTACATGTACGAAATGATGCCGTTTGGTCTCAAGAACGCAGGAGCTACGTACCAACGCCTGGTAGACAAAAGGTTTGTGAACCAGAAGGACAGAAACTTAGAGGCATATGTGGACGATGCAATAGTGAAGAGTAAAGGGGACGAAGAACACCTAAGAGACTTGCAGGAGACCTTCTCCTCCCTGCGTACCTACCGAATGACGCTGAATCCTAAAAAATGCACCTTCAGGTTCGCTCCAGAAAGTTCTTAGGTTTCCTAATCAGCGCCAGGGGGATTGACCAAACCCGGAGAAAGTGCAGGCTGTTCTAGACCTCCCAGAACATAAAACAATTAGGGATATTCAACGTTTAACCTACAGGATAGCTGCCCTGGCGCGATTCATCGCCAGGTCAGCCGAGAAGTCGACGCCCTTCTTTAAAGTGCTGAAAGGAAACAAGCAATTTAAGTGGGAGGCAGAGCAGAAGGAAGCCTTTGAACAATTGAAGGAACATCTAAAAAAGTTACCAACCCTGGCAAGGTCAGTGGCAGGAGAAAAGCTCTTTCTCTACATAGTTGTGATAAATGCAACTGTAAGCGCAGTAATCTTAAGGGAGGAAGCAGGCTCCCAACAGCGGATTTACTTTGTAAGCCATTCCCTGGGAGCAGCAGAGAAAAACTACCCGGTTGTCGAAAAGGCAGCCTACACAGTAGTTATAGCAGCCAGGAAGCTCAGACCATATTTCGATGCCCACCCTGTCGTCGTATTAACAGACCAGCCCCTGGAAAATGTGTTGGAAAAATTTGAGAAGTCTGGAAGACAACTGAAGTGGGATATAGAGCTGAGCGGATTGGGCATTTCCTACCAGTCCAGGACCTCCATCAAGGCGCAGGCCTTGGCAGACTTCCTGACAGAGTGTTCCCACTTAGAAGAAGATGATCCCCCTGCCCGCGAGTGGACAGTATACACTGATGGATCATCCACAACCAATGGTTGTGGGGGCAGGGATCGTGCTTACCAGCCCTGAGGGAGCAGACTTTGATCATGCGCTCAGATTCACCTTCCCAGCAACGAACAACGAAGCTAAGTATGAGGCTGTACTGGCAGGCATTAACCTAGCCAAAGCTGCAGGGGCAGAAAGGCTCATCCGGGCCACGAATTCCCAACTCATCGCAAACCAGATCAATGTGGAATACAAAGCTAGGGACCATGCCATGGCCTCATACCTGGAGAAGGTAAAACAAGAGCTGTCTGGAATAAAGTCTTATGAAATTAGGCAAGTCCCCCGGTCACAGAACAACCGGGCGGATGCCCTGTCCAGACTAGCCAGCTCCAGCTTGCAAAATATAAGGAGATTAGTGTGGGTAGATGTAATATAATAAAAGTCTACAGTACCCTGCCAGCCGATCAATGTCGTTGAAGGGACAGAGCCTGAAAATTGGATGACCTCGATCATCCAGTTCAAAAGACATGGAACCCTTCAACAGGACCCATCTCAGAAGAAAAGAATGCCTGCCAAAGCTTCATGGTTCATAATGATTGGAGAAAAATTGTACCGCAAGTCATTTTCCGCCTCCTGCTTAAATGTCTGGGGGTAAGGCAGGCGGCGGAAGTGTTGGACGACATACACTCTGGGATCTGCGGTCACAACGTGGGAGGGCGAACTTTGGCACACAAAGCCCTGAGGGCAGGCTACTACTGGCCAACCATGCTTGCAGATGCCAGAGACCTGACCCTAAAATGCAGGAAATGTCAGCTTTTCGCCCCGATAATACATGCCCCAGCTCAAGATCTCAGACCAATCTTATCCCCCATCCCTTTTGCTCAATGGGGGATGGACATTCTGGGTCCATTTAGTGTAGCGACTGGGGGCAGAAAATTCCTGATAGTGGGGATTGACTACTTCACCAAGTGGATTGAGGCGGAAGCTCTCCCGAATATAACAGAGCCGGCGGTTAGGAAGGTAATCTGGAGAAACATAATTACAAGGTATGGCCTGCCGAAAGTACGGGTCTTTGATCATGGCAGGCAATTTGATAACGACCCGCTGAGAGCCTGGCTGGAAGGCCAGGACATAGTTGTTGCCTACTCCGCCGTCTGCCATCCACAAACCAATGGCCAGGCTGAAGCAGCGAACAAACAGATCCAGAATGGGCTGAAGAGGATGGTGGACGAACTCAAAGGAAGATGGGCAGACGAGCTTCCCAGTGTCCTATGGTCAATAAGGACCACCAGGAAGGAATCCACCGGGAAAACCCCTTTTCGACTAGTCTACGGGGCTGAAGCACTGCTGCCCATAGAAGCGCGTATTCCGACCCTCCGATCTCAGCAGTATGACAGAGCCAGCAACGAGGCTGCAATGACTGAAACACTCGACCTGGTCGGTGAGGTGAGACAAGAGCCCTGCGTTAACATCGCAACCTATCAGCAAACAATGAGGAAGGTTTACAAACAAAGAGTGAACATAAAAAGCTTCCAGGTAGGCGACCTGGTCCTAAGAAAAACCCAGGCGGTGGGAAGATCAAAAGAGCATGGCAAGTTGAGCGATAATTGGGAAGGTCCTTATTAGGTCACCCAGATCATGGGGCCAGGCACATACAGGATTGCCAACTCGGAAGGCCAGGAGCTAGCAGCTCACTGGAACGTAGACACCCTGAAAAAGTACTATGTCTAGGTTAAAAAATGGGGAAATTTTTCTTTCTCTACAAAAGTATTGGCGGAGAATGGTCAAAGTTGAAATGTCGACAGCTCCGACCAAAATGCTAAGTTTTTCTTTTACTTCAAGGAATGAAACTCGTTGTCCGTTCTGATTAGAACTTCACACACAAACGAGCAGGGGGCAATGGGGGGAGGGCCCCCCTATTGCAAAACCCAGGAAAAATAGACCCCCCCCCCAAAGCAAAAAAACGCTAAGTCCCCCACCTGCCTATGGGCAGGCAGGGGGTAGGCCCTCTGACTCCAGATCAGGAGTCAGGGTCAGGCCGGGCCCCACGAGCTGAATGAACAAGGACTGAGGCACACTCAACCTTGTATAAAAAACACTAAGTCCCTGATGGGAAGGATTTGCCGTCAATCCGTACCAACAAGTAAAACTAACTAAATCTAACTAGTAGCTAGGGCAAGTCGGGTCGATATCCACGGGGACCGAAAGAGGTGTCTAGACTAAGGTCTACCTAAAAATAAGACTAGTTCACAAACAACACAAAGGGGAGAAGAATGGACAAGAATTGACTAACTAGGATGATGAAAGGGGATGAAACTAGACTATCAATGAATTAGATATGACATGAACTAATTGAAACAACTAAAGCTAAATGAAACAAAAAACTAGAGAAACACTGACTAAGAAGATGGAGAAATCAATTAAGGAAAGAGTAGGGTTAGGTCGGGTTCATAAGTGTAGTGGGATAGTTGGGAAATCGAGTGTGTAGGTTTCACCTAGTCACTAAGGTCGGTCCGCGCTCTCGCGGCAAAGACAAACCCGAATACTCGTGCAAGATGCTACTCAATACAAAAGGATTCAACCAACAATCAACCATACAATGACAAGAAGGAAACAAGCAAGAGGAGCATTGGCCACTACTACTCTAACAAGCAATTCATCAAACACATGTTATGCTTAACAAGTGACTAGCGACAAAGAATCCACCTTTACCCATAATCAAACCCTAATCACCCATAATCAACACTTAATTCCCCTACTAACCGCACAACAAGTCTACTCACTCATATTCAAACTAACACTAACACAAACTAGAGGAAACACCAACATAACCATAGCATTCATAATGAAGAAGAAACTAGCAAGAACAATGAACAATGAATAAAGATTAAAACTTGAATAACAAAGAAAGATTAAGAGAAAAGAGAAGAGTAATTATACAAAACTAGTGAAGAGGAAAGATTGAAACTTGTATAATAAGAAAACCCAAATACATCCACCAATGTTGTCAAGATTGAATGGATTCTTCAAGAAATCCATTAATACAAGAGTAAATAACTACATTAAGCTAAGATTAACAAATGATTAAGGAAAGATTAATGAAGAACTAAGCTAAGGATGACGGAAGTCTATCTAGGGTTTAGGGTAATGTATCATGCTGAAGACAATACAAGAGGGGGGGGGGGGTATATATAGGGTTTCACAAGTGAAGGAGGCGGAAAAAGCAAAGACAGGTGTAACTGGGTCCATCCCGACAGGGAAGGTGATGATCTCGGTCGGGAAGAGATCATCCCGGTCGGGAAGGCCTTCCTCTCGGTCGGGATGGAGCTCCAGAAGCTCCTATTTGCTTCCCCTCTTCGTCTTGGTCGTGATGGATGTAATCTCGACCAGGATGGGTTTTGTAGGCTTCCAATATGATCTCATAGGTCCCTATTTGCTCTCCCTAGGCTTCTTATAGATTCTTGATGCTCGGGATCGAGTCTAAAGGGCTCAGGAATGGGTCCCAAGGGCTCGGGATCGAGTCTAAGCCACCGAGTGATCGTCGCATCTCTTCGTTGGCTCCAAATGTGTCGGAAACGAGTCAGAATCGTTCCATTTCTCCAAGATTGGCTTTAGGAACCTAAAACAAACTAGAAGAAGCGTAAGTAGCGTCAAAACCGCTCCAAAGAGCGATTCCACATAAGAAACCGGGACCAAACACAAGGAATAAGCACTACAAAACACACTTATCAGTCCCCTGCCTAGAGAGGCAGGCAGAGGCAGAACCTCTGACTCCAGATCAGGAGTCAGGGTCAGGCAGGGCCCCATGCGTCGAATGAACAAGCACTGAGGCACACTCAACCTTGTAAAAAAAACGCTAAGTCCCCCACCTGCCTCTGGGCAGGAAGGGAGTAGGCCCTCTAACAACAGATCAAGAGTCAAGGTCAGGTCGGGCCCCACGAGCCGAACGAACAAGGACTGAGGCACACTCAACCTTGTATAAAAAATGCTAAGTCCCCCACCTGCCTCTGGACAGGCAGGGGGCAGGCCCTCTGCCTCCAGATCAGGAGTCAGGGTCAGGCCAAACCTTGAAGTCAAAACTATAGAAGTAATAAACATACATCAAACAAAGAAATATTCATAAAGTTAACAAAAAATCACAAGAAAAGCCTGCGAAGCAGGCAATAAGGGTTTGGGTACAGAAAAATTCAGAGTACATAAGCCGGCAGCTGGCCATATCAGGGCCCATTTGCGCAAAAAGATAGTGAAATCAACAAGGAAATAAAGGCACAGAAGGGTAATGACGGGAGCCCTCAGAAGATGACCGCCCTGCATGTTATGCGGTGGGGGCGTCCTGGTCAGGACCAGGAGCTTCCTCAGGCTACTTGTTGACCCTGGCTTCATTCTTGGCTGCGTAAAGAGTGCTGAAGGCATCCTCGTCAAAGTCATGAAGCATCTCCCTGATGACCTCCATGATGAACTCAGAGGAAGTGGAAGCTCCTGAGATGAAGGCCTTCTCCACCTCTTGGTTGGCCTCCCGGATGACTTCCTCCTTCTCTTTGAGCCACTTCTCACCCTAGAGCTTCAGCTCGCTCTGTGCCGTCTAGAGGTTAGAGTCGGCCTTGGTCAGACGAGTAGCATACTACTCAAGGTGTTTCTCCTGCTTAGTGGCATTCTTCTTAGCCTGCTCCAGCTCCAACTCCAAGTCTGCTGCATCCTTTACAGCTTTTTCACCATGATCCTTCCAGCGAGCAGCAAGACCCCTGGCCTCCTCCAGCTCACCCTCACATCTGGACAGCTGGAGTTTCAGGTTGCTGATAAGGGCAACATCTCTCTCCACATCCATGATCCGTTTAGAGAGGGAAGTACTACAGGTGATGGTTAGTTCCTCATCATTTAAACGGTTTAGAGCCGCCAACTCCGCAAAGGCTTGAATGACCCGGGAACAGCGGTGGATGAGCTGGGCCACCTGACTGCTAGAATATGTTAGGGACTTGGTTATCTGGTCCATTTATGTAGAGTTGGAGACTGAAAATAGGGCAGAGACGTTAACACTCTCACCAACAACAAAGTTGAACTCGGCATTCCCCTCAGTAAACAGAGTTTCTGGAAGCCCAGGAGCATAGCGCTTTGAAGGGGGAGTACTAGCATCTGCCTCTAAGTCCACCACCAGGTTATCACCTACTGGCTCCTTGCCTATCCAGGGGGATGCTCTCCCCAGTCTCCTCAGAGGGGGAAGGCCTTGCTGCCCTAAGTGAAGTGCCCCTGCGCTTGCTCGCCGCAAAAGAGTGGCCTCTAACACGGCCCCCACCTCTGCTGCCTTGGGAGCAGGGGTCAGGGGCGCAGGACGTTTGGCAGCCGGTTTAGGGGGAGGAGGAAGCCTCGCCCTGCTTGCTGTAATATTCTTATTATTCATGAGAGTCTTTCTCTTGAAACCAGAAGGAAGATCAGGACGGTTAGTACGGGGCCTGCGTTCTATATCAAGTCCCAGGCACTTCAATTGTTTCTTGGTCCAAGTGTTCTTCTAGTACTCTACAGAAAAAACAAACTAAATAAGAACCAGTAAAACGCATTCAGAGAAGGGGTCACTAAAACACCAAACCCCTTGAACTTCCTACAGTAAGACCAGGGTTCAAGCCCAAAGGGGTCAGGTACTCATCGGTTGATATGAGGTCTGCATGAGGGAGCCAGATGGAGGGACCATACACACCCTTCCCATCCTTCTTATAGTAAAACTGTTCCACCAAAGACTTATCTTTTCTCTCCAGCTTAACCTCAATGGCCTTCTGTGGACGTCCGTCCGCACCGCCCGACACCCCGCGCGGGACCGACCCGGTTTTTCAACGTGTAGTGGTGGCCACCCAAGCGGCCCCCACCCTGTCGTGGGCCAGTCCGACTCGCGTACGGGGCGATGTGTCAGACCTCGATTCGGATGACGATCCGGACTTGTACTAGACGGGTGCGGGCACCCGTGTTTCCGTTTGGAATCGATCGAGTCGTGGTTGTAAATGTTTAAAGGTCGATTTGTTTGGTAAGGCAACCTTTTTAGTGAACTGAATTCGTTGCCGATTTGTGGAGTCGCCACCGAGTCAATTATGGGGACTCGGAAACCGTTCAAGTCAACTTTGAACCCTTACCGGCTCAAAGTTGAGTGGCACGGGACCCAAAGATAAAGACTTGTACCCTTAAGCACTCCATGCCTGGAATGACTCTCATTGCCAATGGTTTCGGACATCCGGAAACCGTCTATTCTGAGTAAGGGGTGAGGGTACGTATTGGGAAGCCAACATCCGATAGATGTCAACACCCAATCCCGCCCGCACTATAGCGGCTTCTACTAATCAATCGGTGGGCTGATAACCTAGTTCTTTTGTTGTGGTGGAAATAATGTAACATCCGTTGTTTTAACCCTATACCTTTTGCTACGTCGGTTGTTTAAAGACAAGTAAGTTTTGTCGTCAAGGTGGTTGTGTTTACATTCTTTGCATGCGATTTCACGTGACAGGCAGGCCATGAAAAGACGCACGTGGGAGAGTAGAGAGTACTAGTATTATACGTATTAGCAAATCAGTTTTAACGCGATAATACGGATATTAGTCATTCTCGTGGTATATCTTACCTGGTATTCTGCTTAAGATCTGTCGGTTTGGTATTAATAAAGATGCGTCGAACCTAGTGAGGCGAGCAGCGCGACTAATACGGAACCCGACCATCGCTTTGTTTAATTTTAGTTGATTTACTTCTTGTAATCCCCTAGAAATTCTAACGCAATACAGTGGCGGAAACACTGTAGAGTTGGGATTAAAACACACTGACAAACTATATCTTATTAAAAGAAATGGTAAGTCAATACAAAGGCCTCTTTTTACAAAAGGGCTAAAGGTAAAAATCTTCAAACGGGTTTATACAAATCCATAAATTAAAAGAATAAAGAAAGAGTAGGATCCATGCTACTCGCTAGCTCACACCCAAAACCCAACAACAAATACCTGTCATGTTATAAAAATAACAGCCATGTCAGTGGGGAGTAACTCGGACGTTCTTCCAGCCATATTATATCATATGGAAAAATAATAGTATTATTATATCAAAATAATTAAAATGGAAAACATTAAATGATATAATAAAAATAAGCTTTCGAAGAAAACTTAAAATATTGGAACAATAAAATCAGAAAAGTTTTCAGAAGAAAACTTCAAATATTTGCCAACCTGCAAACCAAAAGAATCGATAATAATAAAAATATTCAAAATGGCGTTATGGATAGGATTAGTGTCGACGGCTAGACTTTCACTAGGCGAATACTAAAACTAGCTTCGAGAACTTAGTTCAAACAAATCAAACCTCGATCTCTAACTAGGCTACTCAACCATAATAGGAAGGCGACTTATAAATGCGTGACCCTAGTTTAAGATAATATGCACACCCCTCCCGAGCACCATAAATACTCAGTTCAACCCGACGGCGTCTTACACTACGAGGCACGAGTTTAAGGTCAAAATGTACACACACTCCCGAACACCATATATGCTCGGTTCGACAACCAATGTGCCCTATAAAGAAACACCAGCCTTATAGTTGATGGCAAAAATGTAAACCCCAGAATGTATTACTCTAAACCTCACACTTGTCCATATTCCATAACTCCAAAACAAGCCATTATCGATATGAACAAGAGATATAATCATTATGAATAATATGAAGATAAAATAAATAAACATTTTATATTAAAAGGAAAACTTTCTATAAATAGAAACTTACTAATTTTTGAAACTTACTTAAAATAGAAATTCTCTTATAGAAAATACGTAAGTTATTAAAATTAGTGAAATGTATTAAAAAAAAGCATTTATAACGAAATTGACATTTTATTATTATCGTCGTTATCGTAACTTTAATAAATTTCTAAATTCGTTACTCAAAATATAAATAAAATATAATAAGTCATTTTATAGTATTTTATAAAATAATTAGGAAATCAAGTTACAACTATAAATTTTAGAAAATAGATGATTTAAGAAAATGATATCAAAATTAATTGAGTCGACGAACTTTATAAATGAAATGAGATTTACGAAGAATTCAAATTATTTTTAACAGATAGTTTTTATTAATAAATAATATGGATTTTAATAAAAATAGTCAATCGGAAACAAATAGGAAATTATTAGTGAAAATAGTCTCGACTAAAAATATATTTAAAACAAAATCGACTATTTTCTCATTTATTAGAATAAATCGTACAATGAAAATTAATTTATTAACTAGTATACAAATTTCGATTAAAATATAAAAATACGATTTTTAAGTGAAAATTATAAAATAACGAAATATGAAGAGAATATGAAATCGTTATTATTTAGTTACTAGTGTCACGATAACCAACAAAATATTACAACGATCGTAAATAATTAAATTACTAACGATTTATAAAACGATATCGAAAACTTGTAAAATATTTATAAAGCATACGTTTTAAAATTAATATTATTAGCAATAATAAATAGCTAAAATTAAAAACCGAAGTTAAAATATTAGTAGAAATGTCGTCCTTAAGCTCCAAGTTGTAGAACCGCTAGTCTTCCTTTCGACGATTCACCACGACAAACGAGAAGACAAAATAAAAGGATGAGACGTAAACGACACAAGACGGATAGGGAAACGATGTGTCAAAAATAGAAGCATGATATGACGACCAAACTTAATCGAATCGACAAATACGATAGTAGAATGGCAAAAGTAACAGAAATGACAGGAGGTAGAAGGACGGAGAACGAGAATAAAGAATAAGGAAACGAGCAAGAATGAATTGATACTAAACTAAGAATAACAGGGTAGCAGCAGTCCGACGAGAAAAAACAGTAGCATTGTACAACAGCAGCAACGAAACAGCGAAGAAGAAAAGAAGAAGATGAAGGAGAAGCATCGAAATAGCAGCAGCAGATCAGGCAAAAGGGACGAGTAGCAGCAGTAAAAATCATAACATACAAAATTAAAAGGATGAATGAACATGGATGGAACCATGGATGAAAAGAGATGATTACGGGTTGAATGATGTGAAGAAAAGCAGCAGGTTCGTGCTTCAAATACAGCAGCAATAGAAACATAGGAGCGTGAAACGAGGGAGACGAGCATGCATCAACGACAAATGGCAATGAAACAAAACAAATAACCCATCAAACATCCACAACTTAAATACAACAGTTGCAGCAGACGTTAAAAGCACGAACGAGAATGAGAAAGATGAAGGCACAAAAGGACAGAAGGCTGACCGAACAGCAAGGAAACGAAGCAGTGGAAAGAAGAAAAGAAGAACGAAGAAAGAAGAAGCAAAAGGAGAAGAGATACAGAGGCAACAGAAAAGACAAAAGCAACAAAAAAAAATTTGGGACGATAAATACCTTCACGAATCGGGTTTAGGAAGACAGCAAGAGCAACAGCAGTAGCAGCATCACTAACGCAGCAGCAGGAGCATAGCAGCAGCAGCTTAGCATCAGGTATTCATCAACATCAGCGAGCAGCAACAACAACACGCAGCAGCAGAGCATTCGAAAAGCAGCAAAAACAACAACGACGAAGATAGCAGCAAAACCGAAACCACAATTGCTAACGAAAGGGGAAGAAGAAAAAAGAATAGAAGTAAGACGCGAATAGCAGCATCAAATGAATGAAATTAGGATGAGATCAAGGGGACAGAATGAATGGGGAAAATGAATGATAGAGGCGATGCGTTGAAAAAGAGGTGTGAAGAGTTTATATATTTAATGTTTGTGTGTAAGTAGAAGACATTGATGAAGAGAGGATAACAAGTGGTTGAGGTTAAATGAGTTTCAGAATGTGTTTCATGTAGATTGAATTCAATGATGATGAGAGCAATACACTAGTACTACTTAAGGGAGCAAAGCCACTGAACAAAGACTAGTAGCAGCGTACTATTGTCCCAAGGACAAAGCTAAAAGTCAAGTCTAAATTGGACTCTAGTGAGTACTTTGTGCAGTAGTTGCATCTGTCAATCATTCGACTCTTTTGTAGAGTGATTTCTTACACTCTTCTTCTCTTTACACTCCCCCTCAAGATGAGAGTGGAGACTTGATGAAACTCCCATCTTGGACAGTAAATATTTATTTTGAACAATAGGATATGACTTAGTAAACACATCTGCTACTTGTTATTTAGTGTTCACATACGAGGTGGTTAGGAGACCTTGTTGTATCTTCTCTCGAATGAAATGACAATAAACTTCAATGTGCTTGGTGCGTTCATGGTATACTGGATTTGCTGCTATCGCAAGAGCAGCTTGATTATTGCATTTTAGATGAGCTGGTCCTAAATGTTTGAGACCTAAGTCTTGTAAGAGGTGGAAAAGCCAAGTGACTTCACATGTAGTCATAGCCATAGCTCGATATTCTACTTCTGCTGATGAACCTGAGACAACAGACTGTTTCTTGGATTTCCAGGATATAGGAGAGTCTCCAAGTAGAATACAATACCCTGTTGTTGATCTTCTGCTAAAGGGGCAAGATGCCAAGTCGAAATCACAATAAGCAGTGAGTTTGGCTGCAGAGTGACTAGCAAAGATAATTCCTTGTTCTGGGGGCAGATTTCAGGTATCTAAGTACTCGTCTGGCTGCCTGCATGTGATTAGATGTGGGGGCTTGCAAAAATTTACTGAGAAGCTGGACTGAGAAGGCTATATCGGGCCTTGATATTGTCAGATAAATAAGTTTCCCAACCAGTTTCCTATAGGAATCTGGATGTGGGAGAGGAGTGCCCTTACCGGGCTCAAGTTTGAGTACATGATTGATAGGCAGTTGAGTTGCCCTGGATTTATTCATGCCAAAGGTCCTGAGTAAGTCCATTGTGTACTTATGTTGAGATATGAATATGCCTGCACTGCTTCGAGCCACCTCTAGTCCCAGAAAGTACCTCAACTCTCCTAAATCTTTCATGTGAAAATTAGCATTAAGGTGTGCTTTGAGTAGCTGTATTCAAAGGAACTGTTTCCTGCAATAAGCATATCATCAACATATACAAGGACGACCGTGGTTCTGTTTTTGTGTTGTTTAACAAACAAAGAATGATCAGATTGAGACTGTCTGAAACCACAGTGAAGTAATGCCTGAGACAACTTAGAGAACCATTGTCGAGGAGCCTGTTTAAGCCCATACAATGATTTGATTAGTTTGCAGACCTTTCCATCTAGGTCTTTTTGCTCCCCCTCTCCAGTATCAAGTAGAATTCCATCACAACAACCCTGAGGGAGCTTCATATAAACGTCTTCCACCAAATCTCCATGGAGAAAGGCATTGGATACAGCCATTTGACATGTATCCCAATTGTTGATCGGGATGACGGATAAGAGAGCTCTTACTGTGGACATTTTGGCTACTGGTGCAAATGTCTCATTGTAGTCAACCCCATACATTTGCCTGAACCCTTGCACAACTAATCTAGCTTTATACCTTTCCACTGTGCCATCGGGATTATATTTGGTTTTTTATATCCACTTACACCCAATTGCCTTTCTCCCTTTTGGTAAAGTTGTAAGAATCCAAGTATGATTGTCGTGAAGCGCCCGAATTTCCTGTTTCATGGCTTGAGTCCACCTAGGATCTTTAATAGCTTCCTGAAAAGTGATAGGATCATCCTTGGTGTCTTCTAGGCTAACATGGGCCGCAGTAATAGTGGTATGATACAAGTGAAGCTGAGCTACATTTGCTACACTTGTGGGTGCCACGACAGGATTGTTAATGACGAAATCCTTAGTCCATTCTGGGGCTCTTCTGTCCCTTCTGGGTCTGCCTTCTGCTATAGTGGCGTCAGGTAAGGCTGCCTCAGGTGAGTTTTGTTCTTCATTCTGTGATATTTCGTCCCATAGATTAGTAACAGTAGTATTCTCATTATTGGTCGTTACTTCTTTCTCATGGGAACCTTCTTCATAATCACGTGTATCAATGAAGGAATGTGATATTTGTGCTAGAGGAAGGTGATTTTCATAACTTCCTGATTGCAAAGCAGGTACATGTTGAGCAAAATTTTTGATCTTGCAAGGGAATATTTCTTCAAAGAATTTTACATCCCTGGATACAAATGTAGTCTTCCTCATAATATCATACACTTTGTATCCTTTTTAAGACAGTGGGTACCCTATGAAAATGCAAGGAATTCCCCTTGGTTGGAACTTATCTTTGTCTGTGCTAGGGTTGTACACCATAGTCAAACATCCAAACACTTTCATCCTCTCATATTTGGGAGCTTTCTTGAATAGCATTTCATAGGGTGTCTTATTATTTATCAAGGGTGTTGGCAATCTATTAATGATATATGCTGCAGTGAGCACACAGTCTCCCCAAAAAGACAACGGCAAGCCTGAACTGAACCGTATGGCTCTACTTATCTCAAGAAGATGCCTATGTTTTTTTTCAACCACCCCGTTTTGTTGTGGTCTGTCAACACAACTAGTTTGGTGCCAAATTCCCTTGGATTGAAGGTAATTCTTGCTCTCCCCTTCTGTCAATTTCAAGGCATTATCAGATCTAAGAATCTTGATTGTTGTATTGAATTGGTTTTTAACGAACTTATAGAAGGTCATTAGCAGCTTAGCAGCCTCTGACTTGTGCACCATAAGATACACCCAGGTAGCTCTACTGTAGTCATCAACCAATGTGAGGAAAAACCTATGCTTATTCCTTGTTTCTTTTTCGGTAAGGTCCCCACACATCTACATGTACCAACTCAAACAATGACTTAGCTGATTCTGTTCTTTTTGGAAAGGGAAATTTTGTTTGTTTTGCCATATCACAGGTGATGCACATTCTCTTTAATTTTGACTTAACATGCTTGGCAGTAATAGGTATATGCATTAATTTCCCATCTGAGGCATGTCCTAGTCTTAAATGCCACAAATCAGAACTCTTGTCATTGAATACTGATATTTCATTACATGTTGGAGTAGGAGCATCCTCAGACTTAGGATCGACACTATCTCCTGACTCTTTCATTAAATTAGCTAAGCTGTTCGATACTGCAGCATTACATTCATTAGGTTTCTCCATTGCAGCTGATACAGGTCTTAACTTAGACTTTAACTGAATGTCATCATAAGATAGGTAATAAACACCCTTGTGTTCTCTTCCAATACCCCTAATAATCTTGGTGTGAGAGTCTTGTATAACACACATTTCAGCATAAAATATCACATGACATTGCTCGTCTCTCGTTAGTTTCTGAACAGACAACAAGTTGTGTCTGAATGTGGGAACAAATAAAACATTGTTCAATGTCAGTCCATTTTTGAATGTGTAAGTCCCTTCATGGGAAACAACGGATGTTTCTCCATTTGGAAGGTTGATTTTGGGTTTGGATTTCAGTTCCCTTGTATTTTTCAAGGTTGACAGGTCACATACCATGTGGTTAGATGCCCCGGAGTCTATGATCCATTCTTGTATTTTGTTAGAAGTATAACAACAAGTTAAATATGCCATACCTGCAAGGTTAACCTCCAACTCATCCTCCATTTCGGAGAAGTGGTAGTAATGTGGGAAATGTGTGTTTGGTTGGGAAACTGGCCGGGCGACCCGGAGCTTCTCACGGTAAAAGCGGTAAAGCTGATTCAATCAGCGAATCTTTTGTTGTATGATCGTCTTGTATCGAATGATATACTGGAATTGGTGGGGAGTAATGCTCGGTTGCTTTATGTTGGCAAAACTGCTGGTTATCACAGTAGAAGCATAACAGCGGCATCTGGTATAGCATCAGAACTAGGAATTCCGTTGACCCACCGGGGAATCGCTACCAGTGTTAGGTGTCTCACAGGACACTCAGGGAAAGGAGGCTCTGATACCATAACGAGTTTATATATTTAATGTTTGTGTGTAAGTAGAAGACATTGATGAAGAGAGGATAACAAGTGGTTGAGGTTAGATGAGTTTCAGAATGTGTTTCATGTAGATTGAATTCAATGATGATGAGAGCAATACTTTAACAACCCGGTTCTTCTAATGACATTAATTAACAAGGCGGAAAATAATTAAGTCGTAAAAAGTGGTAAAAATTAAAACCGTTAACTCCGAGTGAGTCTTTCATTAATACAAGAACCGATCGTCACTTACAATATCATAAAACGAATTACAACTAAAGTACGAGCTTGATAATGTTTAGGGTTACATGTGGACAGGTTAACGGAAAACTCAAAATTAAGCAAGACTACTCCTCACTTGCACACGTTTCCCCTGTAAGCCCAGTAATTTGACATCCTGCAAAATTTACAAAAATACAAAACTATCCCACTTAGTGGGAGTAACCTAACCGTCCTTCTAACACGGTTCCGAATAATCAATGTAGTACAACGTTTAGGTTATCTAATTAACAGATAGGCAGGCATGTCACATTACAAATCGACATGTATACAATGTGAGATACACATGAAGTGATTTCAGTTAACATGCGAATCAATTTAAATATATAAGACATGTAGGTTATATAGAATAAAGTAATATATACATCATATGAGTATCATGTGAATACTACAGTAAAGCATAGATCATGGATTCATAGAAGTGTCATGTGAAAATAGAGTAAGACATACATAAAACAAATCGTATGAAACATAATATCAATCATAATCAATATTCAAGAAAGACATATAACAAAACATCACTTCCCTTTATTAAGCATTTCAATCGCATCATTAGTCTTAAGAGTATAGAACAGTAACAAAGCATAATAGCACATGTGATTTAGAATACTGTAGTCATTTACTTTTAAAAACAATGGTTTCCTTTCACATAAGCACTGGACGTGACTACTAATGTCTCATGCACACTTAAGGCTTGCATCTCACCATAAATGCAGATGGGAACATCAATCACGCCAATCATATCGATACTAGGAGGTTTACATCTCACCCCTAGTGCTCAATAGGATCGAACACCTAAATTGACTCGGTTTAGTCGACTGACATACGGAGAAGAAGGACTGCAAGTGCATGGACTCAGAGGCCCCGCTAAACCGAACATGTCCCATACACTGCTAAGGCAAAGGTCGGAAGGTATTCCGCCCCCAAAGATATCCGATATAGAGAGTGAGAGCTGATCAGTGTCCTTGTCTATGTATGCGCACACACCCAATCCATACTCTTGGACTCAGGAAAGAGAACCTTTACACAACCGAGCACCTCAATCACTACTACAATTATCTTGATTTCTTGACGCATTAAAAGTAGATTCTCGACGCTTAGAAGTGTCGCAAATTTTATTCTCGACGCTTATCAAAAGCGTGGAGATTTGGGGCGTCAGGAATTCTTGACGCATCTTTGCGTCGTCATTCTCGACGCATTAAAGCGTCGAATATTACAGTCATGACGCTTCTCTGCGTGCCATATGAATATGTAACCCGACACTTTCATGTGTCGTAGTAATTCTTTTACCGCCAAAAAATTGTTCCAAAGGGGGAGACTTTCGACTATTTAAAGTGTCAAGAAATAATATCATAAAATTTAATTATCAACACTTTGAGATCGTAAAAGTGTCGAGAATCTAATCATAAAGAATATATTGTATTCACTGAATTTATATCAATAATACACAATGATCAAGCTGGCCTTATTGTTAATAATTACAAGAGCCCACATACAAATTAGGAGAGGTTCATAAAGAAAACACTTAATAGTATCATCAAACAAAATCCTAAACAATTGGTGTATTTGTCTTCCTCCCAAGAGAATTCTATTTAATGTCCAAGTTCAAAGAAGTGAGTCGATTTGTCATCCATCGATTTTGTCACCTCCTATCTAGTGTTCTAGAACGTCCTGCAATGGTAAAAAAATTATGATAGGAAACCTGAATATGCCATATAATGAACCATAAATAGGAAGGGAATATAAGAGAGATATTGAGAAATACATGTGGACATGTTCGAGAAATACTGTACACGACGCGAGTAACAATTGATGGCGAGATGTATAGTAGCAGACATAGCTTTTAAGAAGAAGCAAGTACATGATTGAGCTATCAAGAAATTAAGAATGACAGAAGAAAATCAGTAACAGGATTTTATCAAGGAAACACAGCACAAGCAACTTACACCTATACAAAAATCACAAACAAATATAGGACGAACTACTTGCTGTGAAGGAAACAATTCAAGAGTCTGTTATTCACCTCTTTACTAATGGAGTCATAGGGATCACAAGGATCATAATCCCTTTATTAAAGGAGTCTGTGTCCATACGACCTACTTACTAGGATCATGATGTTACTGAAGTAAAAGTGGTAAGGTATCAAACCACGAAACCCACACCATTATCAGATTCTCAACAAATAAACAACCGTGAACTTCAATCATTAGAAATAAAACACCTCCACTGATTAGAACCAACAACATCATTTCTTTGTTGGACAGCTTTCACTCAGTCACAGACTACTCCTGTGGTACTCGTGACTTTGATGAATACAATCATACATAAATCAAAATGAGATGAATAACACAGTAATACATATTAAATATGCCTCAGAAACATTACCTTGAAAGACTTTTCCATTAATTTCAACCTCAGACGACTCCATGACTTCTTGTATTGAAGATCCAACATCACAAAGAAGCACATCAATACCAGCTTCATATGAAATAAATAATCCACCAAAAAATCACTTTACGACATTTGGCTATTTCATATGAAATAAATAAAAGAGCACATATTAATCAATGTAAAAATCCACCAACTAGGCGACTAGGAAAGGCAAAACGATAGCCAGGTAATACAATACACTTAATCCGATTCAGTATATAATTACAGAGTATGAATGTTATTACAAATTCGCAACTTGCCACATTTCATTCGCAACTTAATACAGTACTATATAAATTCAAAACTATTGTTGAAGAATTTTTTCGAAAAATGGTTATAAGTTACGGTGTATAACTATTGCTCCTGAGGCAAAGTTACAGCAGTTATAGGAGATATGCCTAACTGACCTTTTAGTTGCAGCAAGCGCTGGAATACGCAGCGAGAAAGAATTGCATCAGCTGTTGTTCCTCAATGATTGCCGAAATGGGTCTACCCAACAATCGTCATCCTTCACGGCTTTTTTCCATCTATTTTTAAACCTCTCCAAATCTGTTATCGACTGCTTCTGCACCTGCAGCAAAATCGGTACAGTGATTATCCTAGAGTCTGCAAACTTTCTCATTATTTTTGAATGAGCATAGGAATTTTTTTTACAGTTTACAGTGATGAAAATATGAAATGTTAAAGACGTACTGAAGTTCTTGGATCAGGTTTATCTGATATCGATGCTCCCTACAAATTAACATCAGCAAGAAGATTACGTTGAGTATGTACTCCATAAAAACCATACAAAACTAAAAGGATGGGTAATGAATCCGGTACCCCTTCCAACTAAAAGCCTGTGTTTGCCGTCTGATTAGAGGCTTCATCAGTCTGTATGCATCATCAACATTTTGTTACTCACAAACAACAAAATCAGCACACTCACTATGGGCCTCACAAACAATAGCACGACACAATTAGCCCACAAAATCAAAGCAAAAATCGACAATCAGGATGAGAATGAAACGGGAGACGCAAAGAAATCCATACCAAATTCTGAATTGGCAGACGTCGAACAGAAGCAAACGGCCAAAACTCAGAGCGATGCAACCAACTGAGTTTAAACCCGATACACCCTTTTTTAATAATAGTAAATTTGCCTGCTTGTACCTGAAAGGACGGAATCTGTGTCATCCTTTTATCCTAGTCTGTTGCTACCTGTCATACATGTTACTAGCATAATTCAAATTCAATCAACAAAACTACATGTAGAGCCCAGCAAAAAAAACTCCTATTATTCTGATCATATTTAGTAGTAGTAGTAGTAGTAGTAGTTGTTGTCGTCATCATCGTTGGTGGTTAGCCTCGTACTCCAAAAGGTGATCACAGTGATTCAAAATGATAAACGTCACTAACAAATGGAGGAAATCAGTTAGACCAATGTGTAGAGCATCAAAATCACGAATTCATCCAAACGATCAACATTGGGTGAAACATCATATTTCTTCTAATTCAGTTAGACCATGTTTCCTTCACAAGTATTTGAATAGGTACAATTTGGGCAAAATTTATAAAAGGAACACATGTTTTTAGTTTGAAATGGACTATCTAAGTATCTGACATGGGATTGACATTCGTAACAGGGTATGATACCCAAAGAATGGTTACAATCAGCTAGTGAAACAGAAATAAGGATCAAATTAAAATTAGAGTAACCAACATCAACGAAGCAATGACCATCAGGAGGTGCGGGGTGTGCTATTGAGCGTCTACAAGTAGCTTCTCTTAGCTGGATTATTACATCATCTTCAAAACCTGCAACTGCTTCCCTCAGTATTGGGAGCTTGCCATACAGAAGTTGGGATGAGTACAAGCAACTGAGGACATAAAATTCATAAATTTCAAGAGTAATTGTATTATATGAATAATTTGGGAATAAATGTGTAAAGTGTGAAGTCGGAGGTTAATCAGCAAGCTGTGATATTCTCAAATTACAGTACTACAAAACAGTAAGAACGAAGCCAAGAAATCAGCAGACTTATGTCTTATAGTATTCTGTTAGCAGTCTAAATAGCATATCTACAGTTAGTTATACTGAGGCTACCCCAATATCTATAATTTCATGTTTTGAATTCAGTATGTTAACAAAACAAAACCCTAAGTTTCGATTTTTTTCAATCTGTTATTCAGCTTGTAACAAAACCCTAAATTAGTAACAAAAACTGGTAAAATCAAGCCAAAAGGGTTCAATTAAAGGCAAAAGACAAAACAAAACCATAAATCAGCCAATAACCTTAAAAAGGAGGAATAGAACAACCTGATTGTACTTCTCCGAGGAGAATTGGTCAGGAAAAATGGCGTCGTAGTGTGGTGGAGTAGTGGGAGAGCGAGGTGAACAGTGTACTCCAGCGAGGGCAAACGGCGGAAGGAGGCAGCAAGATTCGCTCGAGTCGTGAAGGAGGAGGGGACTAAACCTGGGTATGAAGGTGGACGATTATGATGATCAAAGCAGTGATTAAAACATGGATTTGTCGAGATATGAACAGCGATGATGAATAATGGAGGGGCGGGTGATGTATAAGCAGCAATGGAATATTCGAGATATGAATGATCAAAGCAATGGTTAAGGGGATAGTTAATTAGGTTTGATTTTCAAGAGGAGCGGTTCTTTTTGGAAAAAGCTACATAATGAAATTTCAAATTTACGGCTTATATCAAAATTTTGGAGGAATATAGTTCGTGACGCATGAAAGGGTCGACAAGGAAAATGAAGGGTGGACACTTATAAAAGCGTCCAGCTTAAAGTGTCAAGAAACCAAGGGATTTGTAGTAGTGAATGGCAACTGGACGACTACTACTCTACCGACAAACTCATAAAGAGTTGGCTGCCCATTTACTTCTTAGCATTTTCTCGCACCGGCAGGATGCATCATGGCCTCCCATGAACAGTGACTCCGAGTGTCGTAGTCTACTTTCGAAGCTGTCTTCTATCGCATCGTCTTCTAAACTTTACCAAGATAGCGCCCAACACGAAATGTAGGCTGAATTTGGGTGTCTTATAAAGATAGAGTCTCTGGAATATCGAGCTCAGCGGTCATCGTGGGGCACATGTCTGATGTCCAGAGGGATGAAACAATACCGGGTTCCATAAGAATGACCGGTCTGTGGGCTCTGTATTGACTCGGAACAAGTCATTACAACATGGAATGGTGAAGACGACTCAGAGGGTACTGCCAGGGCACATGTTCATTTTCACCATGATTGGTATCGATAACATCGTTCGTGAAAACGTGTCTGATCACCGGCTTAGGTAACACACCGACTAGAAGTACGGTTGTTCCTATGGAATTTGAGTGTGTGGATTTCAAGATTAACAAACAATATCAATCGTCGTAAAAATTTATCTTAACTGATAGTTTTAGTATACTGATGTAAGAGATTTGGAACATTTTATTTGAGATATATTATTTGAAGCGTTCATTAGTTGAGATTTGATTAAAGATTCAATTATTTCTATGTACATTATTTAAGATGGGTTCCTTTATCTTGACTTGGTCTATGTTGACTTAAAAAGCCAAAGTTTGACTAAGATAGACTAGTCAACCCTTAGTTTTGACTTAGTCACTAATTAGTCCTTAAGTGCTTATTATAAAGTTTAAGTGTTGTTTTGCATATTTAAGCATTGTTTAACTTAGTACTTTTGGGTTATTCGTCTTTTAGTACTCTATACTTTTTGGGCACAAGTATTTAGTACATTTATTGTTCAAGTGTACGTATTTAGTATTTTTATACGGTTTCGTATTTGTACAAGTATACTTATCTCTTAAAGCCTATTTATACTTAGTAAAATATTTCAAACACCAAATAAATCAATAATAATTTTAAAAATCATTTTTAACCTTATTAGGTATCATATTTCTCAAAACATGGAGTTTTACAAAAGTAACTTTAAGTAATAACGAAACCGATAATATTATTAAGGATACTAAATGAGTCATTTTTCAAATGTTATTTTTAAGTTTCGATTTTCATACTCTAAATACTTTTACAAGTTAGGTTTTCAGATATAAAGTCATTTTGCAAAAATAATAAGGTTTATTATTTTCAACAAATTAAAAACGAAAACAGTACGGTTTCCAATACTTTCTTTTAAATTATTTAAAATACTTAAACATCATTAGAGTGAACCAAAATTTTATTTTGGATACCTATACTTGTACATAACATATAACCAGAAATTTAGGTTAAAATACTTTATAAATGTTCTTAAATAAAATATTCTTTCCAGATCTGACCCATTTTAGTACAAATTTTATAAATGAAAATATATATGATGGATTTATATGAAATATGACATACACATTATAGGAATCATCAGGAACATAACATAATTTTTACAAGTCCAAAAGAAACGTTTAACATCACAAAACATATCATTTTCTCAGACAGTTCATAAAATCATACAGTACGAGTTTAAGAAATAAATAATTACTAAATATATATTTTCATAAAAACTTACTTTTCATATTTTTTTCATATTCTAGACATTCGGATCTACGACTTTCATGAAGCAATCTAAGGCTAATTCGAAACATATCTTACACAAAAAAATCGTGAACATACATCATACATCACAGAATCCATTTTACAGCATGTATTGTAGTGATAAATCAACAAATAGTTAACTTTAAACTTGGTGATCTAATGATTTAGTCCTAAACATGATGTTATATGTTAGTTAGAGTCTAAACACTATACTACGATATTTGAGGGCGAAAAAAACTTAGGTTACCTATTAGCAATTCTTCGGATCAACTATGAAATCAAATATACTAAGATCGAAGCCCCCTTCCTCTTGCTCCTCTTCATGAATAAGTTAGAAGGACACACAAAACAAAGTAAGTTAGTAAATATAATAGGAATAAGACTTAAAAATAAAGA
The DNA here is from genome assembly GCA_958450325.1 of Agrostemma githago. Classification (NCBI taxonomy): domain Eukaryota; kingdom Viridiplantae; phylum Streptophyta; class Magnoliopsida; order Caryophyllales; family Caryophyllaceae; genus Agrostemma; species Agrostemma githago. The sequence goes on from OY288257.1 coordinate 24,504,548, forward strand.
GTATAAGGTAAGGAAAAGAAAGAGTATGTGCTCTTGAGATATGGTGGTGTAAACACCTTAGAACTTAAAAGATCTTGTATGGTTTTTCTTTGGTTTTTAGATGGATCTTTGAAGGAGTTTTTAAGTGAGTGAATGGATGAGTAAATGAAGAGAAAATGGCTGGTTATAAGTACACAAGTCGTGCATTAAATGGGGGAGTCGTTCGGGATGAGGTGCACAAACAAGGAGGCTACTGATTAGGGCCCATCCCGATCGGGAGCATGGCTTCCCGACCGGGACCGACCCCATCCCGACCGGGACCATCCCGTCTCGGCCAGGACGGCCTAGCTGTAACCCGCGCCTTGTTTTCTTTCTTCTCCCTTCCATTTGTAACCCTATATATACCCCCCTCTTGTATTAAGACACCATCTTATGTTATATCCTTAAACCCTAGACTACTTTAGGTTAGATTAGATTATATTAGTTTAGATTAGTCGGTAATTAGTTGTTAATCGTAGATTAGCTCTTGTATTAAGGAATTCTTGAAGAATCCATTCAAGCTTGACAACCTTGGTGGAATTATTTGGGTTTTCTTCTATACAAGTGTTCTCCTTTTCATCCCTTGTAGTTGGTATAATCTTTCCTTCCTCTTTTCCTTTAATCTTTTATGTTTAATCATCCAAGTTCTCATCTTTGATTGTTGTTTATTGTTTTCACTAGTTTGTTTGAGTATGTTTGGTTGTTTGAGTTTGTTTACCTTGTTTATGTTGGTTTTTACTTTAGATATGTTAGAGTAGTGTTCTTGCTAGGGTTAGTAGGGTGATTAGGGTGTTAATTGGGTGATTAAGGGATTGTGAGAGATGTTGGTGGAAGATTTGGGTTTCCTCTTGGTTTGGTGCACATCACATGTTTATTGAAATGTTTGAATGACTAATTAGTTGCGAATGCTTGTTCTTCTTGCCTTTCTCTTGTGGGTGTTATTTTGTTTGTGGGTTCGGTTCCCTCACTAAGTTGCGAGAGCTCGGTGAGAACGACCCCTAGGTCGGTCTAAGTAGCGAGAGCCCGGATTCGACCTAGGCCACCATAGCGCGCTAGAACCCCGTTTATCTTGTGTGTCGCCGAGATGGGTTCTAGGTGGAACCTCTAGGTGGGTCTAAGTTGCGAGAGCCTGGACTAACCTAGATCACCCTACTACCTCCTTCGCTCTAGTTCTCCCTTGACCATTCAGTTACCCCTTTGACCCCGACCTAATCCTAGCCCGTTTTCCTAGTTTGTTCTCCTTAGTCATAGTCTAGCCTTCTCCCCTCCTTATCATTCTCTAGTTTAGCTCGTTGACTTAGTCTCGTATTTGGGCGACCTTAGTCTAGACTCTACTTTACCGTCCCCGTGGATTCGACCCGACTTACCCTAGCTACCCAAGTTAGGATTAGCCGGTTATATTATTGACGGTTGGGACGTGACGAATCCCCTACCATCAGTTTATTTAAAATTTTGTTCAATTTTAAGTGTTTTTTGTGTGTAGGCGACGCATTAAGCGTAAACGCGTTGGCTTTTATTTGAACAAGTGTTTTGGGATGCTCGTGAACCCTTGATGTAATAAAACGTTCGAGGGCGTCAGTCTCCACTCGAGTAGCTGTCTTTCGGGATGCTTCTGACCCATAGGACAAAGTAAAACAAGATAAATTATTCGAGGGCGTCAGTCTCCAATCAAATAGCTGTCTTTCGGGATGCCTATGACCCCTAGGACAAAGTAAAATAAGATAAACTATTCGAGGGCGTCAGTCTCCACTCGAATAGCTATCTTTCGGAGGCCTATGACCCCTAGGACTTGTTGTTGCTATGCCTTTGGGATAACTAAGACCCTTCGGGCAAAATTGTTGTTGCTATGCCTTTGGATAACTAAGACCCTTTGGGCAAAATTGGTGTTGCCGTGCCTCCGGGATAACTAAGACCCCTCAGGCAAAATTGATGTTGCGGTGCCTCCGGGATAACTAAGACCCCTCGGGCAAAATTGTTGTTGCGGTACTTCCAGGATAACTAAGACCCCTCGGGCAAAATTGTTGTTGCTGTGCCTTCGGGATAACTAAGACCCCTCAGGCAAAATTGTTGTTGTTGTGCCTCCGAGATAACTAAGACCCCTCGGGCAAAATTGCTATTGCTGTGCCTCCGTGATAACTAAGACCCCTCGGGCAAAAATTGTTGTGCCTCCGGGATAACTAAGACCCCTCGGGCAAAAATTGCTGTGCCTCCGGAATAACTAAGACCCCTCGGGCAAAATTGTTGTTGCTTATTTGTTTTAGTCAAGTTTTTTTTTTTGTTTTGCGGGTTTGTCTTATTTTGTTCGTGTTTGCTTTAGCTTTATCTTGGTTTGTTATGCATTTAGGATTTGTTCAGAGTTTGTTTAGGTTAGTTCGGTTCGAATTGCTTTATTACGCGTTCTGGTGCAGCGTTTAGGTTAAGTGTGGTTCTTATGCTTGTTTCATTATCGAGAGTGCTTTATCGATGTCGATTAGTAATTATTCCATTTATTGTTATTTCACTTGTCTTAAAAGATGTGTGTTAAGCCTCGTTTGTTTTTGTTTTAGTCTATGCCGGACCGTTTAGACGCACATCCATTAGCGCCCCAATCTTCAGGCGCACAGCCCCCAGCAGTTCAGGATCCGGACGCGTCAGGAAGCGGTCGGGTTTTTGTGGACCGGGTCTGTTTAAGTAAACGAAAATTGGGGCGATCGTTCGTTCAACCCCATATTCGAACGCGTCGCCCCTTTCGCCCCAAAGCCGATTTCTTTATCTTTCTTGCGATTTTTCGTCTCGATTTCCGTCATACACGACAATATCGACTCCGGGTAAGCGTTCTTTACTTGTTTATTGTCGGCTTTGCTCGATTTGATTGGTTGTGAACTGGATTTATTGAAAACCTAGAAAATCAATTTGGGTGTTTTTGATTTACTAAGTTTTGATGCTTATACTTAATCCTATTGTTAAATTAGGGTCGATTAGAGCTTGTTAAAGTAGTTATAAGCTTGATAGGGGTTTTCGAGGTGCGACAATGGTTCCCTATAGTGATAGGTTCGAGGTACTAGGGTTAGGGACCATTTTCCCGAATATTCTCGCATCTGCTTTACGTAATTTTGTTCAAATAGTGTTTGTGAGGATATGGGTAGTTCCCTCGTCAATTTTTTTGAGTTAGGATGGCCTTTAGGGCTCTCCGTGAGGTTTTGTGTGTCTTAAGACGGACCGAAATGTGTCCTAACGACGCCGGATTTTCCCGAAACTACTTCCATTGTGACTGGGATTGAAAATGGGTGCTAGCGGCTTTTCCGGAATTTTGATATCTTTCTCCGAAATTTTGACCCTATTTTGACCTGTTTAAGCTGTTTCAGCCTGACCAGAGGTATGTTTTTTTTATTTCTTGTTTGGTTTTGCAGTTAGAGGCCATACTGAGCGTCCCGAGGGAACTTCCTCGGTTGGTACTAGTGAGGAGGTTGTTGGGGCGAGTTCACAGACTCGAGGGATTCGCAGGAGACGAGAGAGCATCTCATCTCAGCGCCGCGACCCCGAGGCCATTAATGAGGCCGATTTTGATAGAGTGAAGAAGCGCAAGCTTCTGGAGACGGTGGCTAGGAGGGCTCATGTTCCGGTACCTGTACCGGAGAATGAGGAGACTGGTTACGAAGATCCCAAGGGGGCTCGGGACTGGGATGGTCATCAGTTGCTGTTTCACCTTGACCTTCACGTTTCTCACCGCATCGTGCGTGGTCTGGTGAGTGTCCTATTCGTGCTTATTAGTTATATCTTAGATTTTTTTTTGGCTCGGGTTGGGTTAGGTTTGTTTTTTTTATTCTTGCATTGTTTGTGTTTGCAGCCCCCAGGCCCGATGAGGACTTTCTCGGGCTTCACTACGTGTCTCGATATTTATTCTCAGAAGTTGACCCCCGTGGTAAAAGAGATTATCGCGAGAACCGCTCTAGGTCCCGTGGTCGAGCAGTAGGTCCGGCTGGTGGGTTGCAAGACTAAGTGCAACCTTATGGTGAATAGGGCGATGATAGATCGCTTCCATTATACTACTTCGACCTTCCACATGGCTTTTGGAGAGGCCGGGATGACCCTAGAGGATTTTGGGATGATTATCGGTCTGCCCTGGGGTCCGGATAGGATTAGGAGGGTCGCCAAAGGCCCTAGTCTAGATAGTGATGAGGCGCGGGGCCTCATTGGGGATTGTTTAGAGCGTGAGGCATATAGTGCGCCTCATGCTCTGGTGAGCTTCTATATCATCGATCACTTCGAGCGAGTGGCGGTGTTAGAGGGTCGAGAACCCATCACGCCGGAGCAGGATGCCTGATTGTGGTTGTGGTACTTCCGAGGGTCGACCCTCTTCTCGGATAAAGGCGAGAGGTTTAGTACTAGGATTTTGCCTTTTCTAGCTGACCTGGCTCAGCTACGACGTTATGATTGGGTGACCGCGGCTTTCGTGGAGATGACTCGCTGCCTGCAAGTCATGGTGAGGCCATTGGAGATAGAGTCGGCTTCAGTTGTGCCCATTGTGGGTCCGGGCCTTATACTGGAGGTTAGCTGCTATTCTCACTTTTGTCTTTCGAGTTCTACTTAGTTTTGGTTTACTCTCGCTAAAGGTATTTTGAGATTTTGCAGGCTTGGATCTATTCTTATTTTCCTTGTTTGGCTCCTAAGACGGTGCGGGTGCACCCGAAGAGATTCTCGGTGGGGATCGAGTGGAGGTTGGCTCAGCCTAAGAGCACAATCAGCCACTACCCGTCGGAGAACGCGTTGGGGTTAACAAGCTACGCTTCGAGGATGTAAGTTTTCTTTTTATAGCCTATTTCGTTTAGTAGCCCCTAAGGTTTGGGATTCATTTGGATGTTGGTTCTATTTGTGTAGTTTGTGGCCCGTCCTTGGGCTGATTATGAGAGCGTGCTCGGGTATGTGACTGCGGAGCTGAGGCCTCGGAGTTATAGGAGGATGGTCTTTCTTGCGTTGTTTCGCCCAGTTTTGTATCTGGGCGAGCGTTTGGTGCGTCAGTGTGTATATGACGATTTCAGGGTGCCGGTTGATCCTCCCCGGACATGTTCAGACCACCGACCACCGCAGAGGTCCTCGTGGATAGGGATGGAGAAGGAGGCGATACGCTCTTAGTGCCTAGTGCCTCCTACCTATCTCACGTCGCCCGGCGGCTAGCTTGGTACCGCCGCGTGGTAATGTTCTAATTTTGGTTCAAAGGTTTGTTTTGCGGTTTATTGTTTCCTTGCCCTTTGACCGACCGATCTGTCATTTTCTCAGTGGGCCCATCTGGCTGATGAAATCCAGCGCCCAGATTTCCCCCTGACGCTGCTTAGGGTGGACGCGGCCGAGATACCATTCACCGAGCCTCTTCCTCTATTTTCTACCGAGGAGATGAATGCCAGGATAGAGTGGCGTGACCGGGTATACCGGGTGAGTTTTGGCTTTCGTTCCTTGTTTGGGTCTTAAGAATTTAGGGTCGATTTGCCTAACTTTTGTGGTTTCAACTCTCAGGTTTATTCAGCTTGCCATCAGCGGTTGTGGCAGACCGCCAACTGCTTCCGGGTCTATGCATCGATGGTTTCCCGTGACACTTTGAGACCTCGATCGGTGAGTTTGTGTGACTAGGGTGGTTTTCTAGGTTGCTCGCGTGTTTTCCTAATGTTTGAGTGCATTTGTAGGATGTCTCGGATATGGTGGGACAACTGGAGACTCGTGTGACCGAGCTCGAGGCGAAAGATGTTGAGTCGCAACGCCTCCTAGAATCTCGGTCTGACGAGATCGCTTTCCTTAAGAAGTAGTTGGCTCGGTCTCAGGGTGAGACCTCTGCGCAGGGTGAGGCGAGGCATCGGATTGAGAGGGAGACTGAGGCTGAGGCTGAGGCTACGGGTGTTACTGAGGAGGTTGGAGGAGTCCGTGAGACGGCTATCCTAGACATGTTGTCGGGGATGGATGGTAGGGCGTCTCCTCTTCTAGATTTGGAGGATCTAGGTTTAGATGACGACATTTGTGAGGTCGTGATAGCTGTTGGCGCGGCCTCTAGGGGTCCTCCCTAGTCTCTATTTGTGTATGAATTTGTATATTTTGTATATTCGCTTTAGATTTTTAGTATTGGAATTAGTTGGATTAGTCTTGTGTTTGGCGAATTTGTTTACCTAGATTGACAAGTAATCACTTTTTCGTTCGTTAGCTTTGCGATTTGACCTACGCTAGTTTAGGGCGTGTTAGCGTTGCATGAGAGTATGAAAACAGTTCCTTTCGGATATTTTGAAATGCGTTAGTTTGAGCAGGGAATCGGATCAGGTAGTTCGTCGATTAAAACGTTTTGACTTGAGATGTAAAATATTAACGTGCAATCCCCTAGAAAACCTAACGCAATACAGTGACGGAAACACTATAGAGTTGGGATTAAAACACACTGACAAACTATATCTTATTAAAAGAAATTGTATATCAATACAAAGGCCTCTTTTTACAAAAGGGCTAAAAAGAAAATTCACCAAACCGGTTGTACAAATCCATAAATTACATGAATAAAGAAAGATTGGGATCCACGCTACTCGCTAGCTCACACCCAAAACACAGCAGCAAATACCTATCATGTTATAAACATAACAGCCACGTTAGTGGGGAGTAACTCGGACGTTCTCCCAGCCATATTATACCATATGGAAAAATAATAGTATTACTATATCAAAATAATTAAAATGGAAAACGTTAAATGATATAATAAAAATAAACTTTCGGAGTAAACTTAAAATATTGGAACAATAAAATAAGAACAAGTTTTCAGAAGAAAACTTCGAATATTTGCCAACCTTCAAACCAAAAAGTATCGATAATAATAAAAATATTCAAAATAGCGTTATGGATAGGATTAGTGTAGACGGCTAGACTTTCACTAGGAGAATACTAAAACTAGCTTCGAGAACTTCGTTAAAACAAATCAAACTTCGGTCTCTTACTAGGCTACTCAACCATAATAGGACGGCGACTTATAAATGCGTGACCCTAGTTTAAGATAATATGCACACCCCTCCCGAGCACCATAAATATTCAGTTCAACCCAACGACGTCTTACACTGCGAGGCACGAGTTTAAGGTCAAAATGTACACATACTCCCGAACACCATATATGCTCGGTTCAACAACCAGTGTGCCCCATAAAGACACACCAGCCTTAAAGTTGATGGCAAAAACGTAAACCCCAGAATATATTACTCTAAACCTCACATTTATCTTTATCCCATAACTCCAAAACAGCCATTATCGATATTTCAAAGTAAATATAATCAATATAAATGATACGAAGATAAAAAGGAATAAACATTAAAAGAGAAACTTTCCATAAATAGAAACTTACCAATTTTAGAAACTTACTTAAAATAGAAATATTCTTATAGAAATACATATTTTATTAAAATAAGTGAAATATATAAAAATAGCATTTCCAACGAAATTAACATTTTATTATTATCTTCGTTATCGTAACTTTAATATAATTCTAAATTCGTAACTCAAAATATAAATAAAATATAATAAGTCAATATATACTATTTTATAAATATTTAGGAAATCGAGTTAAAACTATAAATTTTAGAAATGAGATATTTCAAGAAAAACGATATCAAAATTAATTTAGTCAACGTTTTTATAATTTAAACGAGATTTTATAAAGCTTTCAAATTAGTTTTAGCAAATAGGTTTTATCAATAAATAATACTAATTTTACTAAAAATAATCAATCGTAGACAAATGAGAAGTTATTAGGGAAAATAGTCTCGACTAAAAATGTATTTAAAACAAAATCGACTATTTTCTCATTTATTAATATAAGTCGTAAAACAAAATTAATTTATTAACAAGTATACAAATTTCGATTAAAATATAAAAATACGATTTTGGTGAAAATTATAAATTAACGAAATATGACTAAAATATGAAATCGACATTATTTAGTTACTAGTGTTACGACAACCAACAAAATACTATAACGATCGTAAATAACAAAATTACTAACGATTTATAAAACGATATCGAAACCTTGTTAAATATTCATAAGGTACACGATTTAAAAGAATATTTTTAGCAAATAATAAATAGCTAATATTAGAAAATCGAAGTTAAAATACTTACTACATACTACTACTCAATCATACGATATAAAATCGAGTAACGTTCTAAAGTTACCTTAAGTCTATAGTCGAATTGATCCCGAACTTGTCTACTTGCATAGTCCAACCTCCAATCTTCAATAGCACGCCTTAAGCTTCGTATCGCGAGTTTCTAGCCTTCCAAGTATGCTCCAATACGAAAATCGAGACAAAAAGAAACAGAAACAAAGAAATCGGAAACAGAAAGAAGAACGGAAATCAGCATCCTAGCATAAGACAATGGCAGTAAAATTGAACCGAGCAGCAATAGAGAACCAGATTGAAGAAGAAGGAACGAAGAATAAAAAGAAAAGAGGAACGAATTGAATAGCAACAACAGGTGCAGCAACAAAATGCGAAAACAGGAGCAACGTCATTAACGCAGTAGTAGTCCGTACATCGCAGCAGCAGCAGTAAATATAGACAGCAGCAACAACAATATATATAGAACAGCAACGGCAACGCAATTATCGAGAGCAGCAAAACAACAAATAGAAGAAGAAAAAGAAGAAGAGTAAGGAACAACAGCCAGCAGCGGGCAACACGATCGACAACACCAGCAGCAAGGCAGGACGAAACTAACAGAAGAGAACAACAGCAACATACAGAACGAAGGGGAAGAAGAAAACGGGAAACCCGACCAACAAGGCACAGAAACAATGAAATGCAGCAGCAGGCAGTAGCAACAAAACGGAAAAAGACTGAAGGGATGAAGAAGAAAAGGAGGGGAAGAAGAAGATACAAACAGCAGCGTACAACGACAAAGCAATAAGCAACAAGAGTAATGACACGAAACAGCATGAAGAGTGGAGGAACGCAAATTAATGACAAACCCGATATCAAATTGAGAAAACATGGATGATTATGAGTGTGGTTCGATCGAAAAAGAGAGCCAAATCAAAATCGATACACACGCACAAAACGACGACAACAACAAACGATTAAACAAAGAAGAAGGAGAAGAATAAGTAAAACGGGCAGCAATAACAGCAACAAAACGAACCGTAGTAGCAGAAGCAACGCAGGAGGAGAATAAGAAAAGAAGAAGAAGAAGAAAAAGAAAAGGAGAAGGACGAAAAATGGCAGGGGAAGTATCGTAACAGCAAAACGCAGCAGTACACAGGCAACATGCGGCAGCAGTAGTGTGCGAACAGCAGCACACAACAGCAACAAGAATGGAAAGAGGAGGAAGAAGGAAAAAAATAGATGATGACGGTGATGGGATGATGGACAAAAGAAGAAGGGGAGAAGGATGATGTGATTACGTTAAAAACACTGGGTTAAAGAGGAAGGTGAACCAAAAGAAGGTGAAAGCAAGCGGTGGTCAAACAGGCAGGGGGAAGTGTACTGAATGGGGAATGAATCAGCACCAAAAAGTGAGTAAAAAAACAAGAAGGATTAATTAAAAGAATCGGGTAGGAGACGAACTCCGTAACGATAAGCTGACTGACCCAATAAAGCGAATTAAAATTGAGTTAATGAAATTAAATAAATAATCGGACCGTCAAATAAAATGAGTAAATAAAGTATTTGAGACGAAAACGAAGCTTATAGAAATAAATTAGACGGTGGAATAATATTTCCCGATAAATAATAAATTTTTGATAAAGTGAATTGAGTTGATTTCTCGAGGAAATGAAACAAATACGAAACTTAATTAAAATAAATGAGCTTCGAGCTTAATATATATAAATAAAAAGAATTTAGAATTTAAATAATCGAAATAGACTTTCGATAAAAAAATAAATTAAATGTATAAAATGAATCGAAACATACATAAAAATATGTTTTAAATATAAGGAGAGTTTCCGAGACGAATAGAATTTTATGAGTTTGAAACGATTAAACGATAAATTCGTTTTATAATAATTTTAAGAATTACGAGTTAAATCGTAAAAATAAAAATACGAACATAATTTTATTTTTATTTAATTTATAAAATCAGGGGTGTTCCAATCTTCCCCACTAAAAAGAAGTTTTGTCCTCGAAACTTATAAAAACATAAATAAAAAAAATAGAATGGGAAACAAATTTTTATCACTTGAACAAAACGAGAATGCTTAACTCGCGTCACAAACTCTGTTTAAAATTTCTTACAACTTTAAAAGTGATATGAAATCAAAATCGAAGACAAAATTTATTTCAAGAAGAGTTGGGCTCAATTCTCAAAGTTTAAAAGCATTTAAATTAATAAATTCGTAAGTTAAAAATTATTTTATCAAATAATGACGATAAATAATATTTGTAAACGAACTCGAGGGTGAGAGTACCCTAAATATTTTCAAAACAACAGTAAAACGTTTTGATTAAGAATTTCGACAATATTTTGTTTTAAGGCCAAACAAAAATTTGAGAAATCAAATTTGTAGTTAGTAAATAAAAATCGAACTACTCGTCAAACATTTTCAATAACAGATTTAAAGTCTAACGACAATAAAACAAAAATTTAGACGTAAAAAGTTTTTCGAAAATATTAAATCGTTTTACATAATAATCTTATAAAAATCCAAAATATTTGTAATTATGAAATTTTTCATAAAATTTCGATCACGCGAAAATCAAAATTAAAATTTTAAATAATTTCGAAATACTTTAAAATAAATTATTAACACCCTTTTGAAACATGACCAAAATAAAGCAAAAACGAAATACAAGGTTTTGAAATTTATAACTCAAAATGTTAAAATGATAAACAAATAAAAAGGGTCAAAGTCAACGACAAATCGAAACATAAATTTTCAAACCCGATAAAGAAGTTAAAGGGATTGGCCGAAGAAGAAGTAGCAAGATTTAAGAAAAGCTAATGGAAGACAAAATTGAAAGTCAAAAAGAGCTCTCAAAGATTAGAAAATAATTTAACCATCTCGAGATTCCCGGTATGACTCCTACAACACGGGTTCCTAATTTCCATCAAATACGTTAAGTCCAATATTAGGCACTAGATAGTACTACTCAGTCAGAATCTCCCAAAAATGTCTTACATGATTATCGAATTGTTCAAACGACACGATACTAATCCACAAATGTTTCACAATCTAATCTCATCAATTAAAATTCGAACGGTCAACAAAACACACCCAAACTCGCAATCGATAAGGTTCCAAAATTCAAAGCTCATAAGGTTTGAACTCGAGGTATACTCCAAATTTCTCGAGTAAGGAACATTAACAGATCCACCAATTTAACAAGGCTCGGGTACGAAATCCCCAAAAATGGTCAGCAACATATCTATAATGCCACAAGTACATAAGTTGGGAAAGTACAACAAATCCTCAAACACGCTCAAACCTATAGGTAATGGCGCAAACACTCACATCTTCAACACGTCATTCGACAAAGGTTTCTAAGAATCCCATCAAATTTCATATCGTAACAGCGAAACCACCAAAAATATTTATTAACTCAACGAATCCACAATCTTGTTGGTCTAAGGGTTCTGAACTATAAATCCATCAAGATGATTCGCATTAAGTATTCCTCAAAACAACGCGATAAATCCAACCTTTAATTGTGCAACATGTTTCTCTTCTTCAAGGTTAACAACAATTTATCCAAGTTAGATCACTCTACTCCAAATTTCATAGGTTACAACCCTAAACAATGATCAGCGATCTAAACCTTAAGAAACACGGGAGATCTATGTGCACCAAAATTTCTAACGACATTATTGAAAACCTTCGATTGTACCTCAATACTTAGGTTATCACTTTAAACAATACTCGAAGATCCCAAATATTCGTGATGCATCCATCCAATAAGCATCAGGTAAGAATCCCAGAGTAATATTATCAGTTACACTTAATTCGGTTCTTGGCTAGGTACTTGGTATCCATCAAATATAATATATTCTTACTAGCCCAAAATATATTCAACTCTAAGTACTCCAAAATAATAAAAGTAACCTATAACCCAAGGTCCAGTGTCTAAAGTATCACCCTAATTCCATCAAGCAACAATTTACTATTCAAATCAGTCCTCAAGAATTTCTTACTTGCTTAGAAGATAGGGTAGACTCATAATCCTCAAATCAGGAAACAAGGGTTTACTAAACCTCAAACATCTATAACTTAACTCTCGCGGGGTTTACTAAGACAGAATCGGTCACACCAAAGAATCTCAAGAGAAAGATGGTTGAATAGAAGAATAGAACAAGGATTCACCAAGAGAATGAAAATGAGAATATAAAAGAGAAGAATTGAAAGAAGCAGAAGCGGGAAGAAAAGAATCAATGATCCTAAATGACCAAGATTTAAAACGAGAATAGAATCTTCAGACCTCTAAGGTTTCACAAAGGGACTCACGGTATCTTCACCTCCTCGTAGAGACACGAGGACCTCAGTGTTGCTTCATCTGGATCTACTGCAACATCTTGGAACATGAATCTACTCTTCATCATCTGGCCTGTAGCTGGAGCAAACTAAATCGGAGCTGAAAAGTCACCAACGACATCTTTCTTGGAACACCAAGTTGTCCACTCGAGTCAGCAGGCATTAAGAGTTCTAAGCAGGTCTTGTTCCAATCTGGAGCAGCATTCAGCATCCTATTCTTTCATCTTCTTCTCGACACAAAAGGAACAAATATTCAATGCTAGTCATTGAGTTACAAGAACATATAAACCTAACAGTTAAGTCCTTAATTTGGTTTCTACCCATCTCTCACAAATATTTCTTTAATATTCAAATCATTTATTGGTATTTTTCCTAAAATCAGGTGTAAGCGTCGGGAGTAACAATGCTCTGATACCAACTGTAATCCCCTAGAAATTCTAACGCAATACAGTGGCGGAAACACTGTAGAGTGGGATTAAAACACACTGACAAACTATATCTTATTAAAAGAAATGGTAAGTCAACACAAAGGCCTCTTTTTACAAAAGGGCTAAAAGTAAAATTTCTAAACGGGTTTATACAAATCCCTAAATAAACACGAATGAAGGAAGAGTAGGATCCACGCTACTCGCTAGCTCACACCCAAAACCCAGCGGCAAATACCTGTCATGTTATAAACATAACAGCCACGTCAGTGGGGAGTAACTCAGACGTTCTCCCAGCCATATTATATCATATGGAAAAATAATAGTATTATTATATCAAAATAGTTAAAATGGAAAACATTGAAATATATAATAAAAATAAGCTTTCGGAGAAAACTTAAAATATTGGAACAATAAAATCAGAACAAGTTTTCAGAAGAAAACTTCAAACATTTGCCAACCTGCAAATCCAAAATGTATCGATAATAATAAAAATATTCAAAATGGCGTTATGGATAGGAGTAGTGATGAAGGCTAGACTTTCACTAGGACAATACTAAAACTAGCTTCGAGAAGCTAGTTAAAACAAATCAAACTTCGATCTCTAACTAGGCTACTCAACCATAATAAGACGGCGACTTATAAATGCGTGGCCCTAGTTTAAGATAATATGCACACCCCTCCCGAGCACCATAAATAATCAGTTCAACCCGACGACGTCTTACATTGCGAGGCATGAGTTTAAGGTCAAAATGTAAACATACTCCCGAACACCATATATGCTCGGTTCAACAACCAGTGTGCCCCATAAAGACACACCAGCCTTATAGTTGATGGCAAAAACGTAAACCCCAGAATATATTACTCTAAACCTCACACTTATCTTTATCCCATAACTCCAAAACAGCAATTATCGATATTTCAAAGTAAATATAATCAATATAAATGATACGAAGATAAAAAGGAATAAACATTGAAAGAGAAACTTTCCATAAATAGAAACTTACCAATTTTAGAAACATACTTAAAATAGAATTATTCTTATAGAAATACGTATTTTATTAAAATAAGTTAAATATATAAAAAAAGCATTTCCAACGAAACTAACATTTTATTATTATCGTCGTTATCGTATCTTTAATATAATTCTAAATTCGTTACTCAAAATATAAATAAAATATAATAAGTCAATATATACTATTTTATAAATATTTAGGAAATCGAGTTAAAACTATAAATTTTAGAAATGAGATATTTTAAGAAAAACGATATCAAAATTAATTTAGTCAACGAGTTTTATAAATTAAACGAGATTTTATAAAGCTTTCAAATTAGTTTTAGCAAATAGGTTTTATCAATAAATAATACTAATTTTACTAAAAATAATCAATCGTAGACAAATGAGAAGTTATTAGAGAAAATAATCTCGACTAAAAATGTATTTAAAACAAAATCGGCTATTTTCTCATTTATTAATATAAGTCGTAAAACAAAATTAATTTATTAACAAGTATACAAATTTCGATTAAAATATAAAAATACGATTTTGAGTGAAAATTATAAATTAACGAAATATGACTAAAATATGAAATCGACATTATTTAGTTACTAGTGTTACGATAACCAACAAAATACTATAACGATCGTAAATAACAAAATTACTAACGATTTATAAAACGATATCGAAACCTTGTTAAATATTCATAAGGTACACGATTTAAAAGAATATTTTTAGCAAATAATAAATAGCTAATATTAGAAAATCGAAGTTAAAATACTTACTACATACTACTACTCAATCATACGATATAAAATCGAGTAACGTCCTAAAGTTACCTTAAGTCTATAGTCGAATTGATCCCGAACTTGTCTACTTGCATAGTCCAACCTCCAATCTTCAATAGCACGCCTTAAGCTTCGTATCGCGAGTTTCTAGCCTTCCAAGTATGCTCCAATACGAAAATCGAGACAAAAAAAGAAACAGAAACAAAGAAATCGGAAACAGAAAGAAGAACGGAAATCAGCATCCTAGCATAAGACAATGGCAGTAAAATTGAACCGAGCAGCAATAGAGAACCAGATTGAAGAAGAAGGAACGAAGAATAAAAAGAAAAGAGGAAGGAATTGAATAGCAACAACAGCTGCAGCAACAAAATGCGAAAACAGGAGCAACGTCATTAACGCAGTAGTAGTCCGTACATCGCAGCAGCAACAGTAAATATAGATAGCAGCAACAATAATATATATAGAACAGCAACAGCAACGCAATTACCGAGAGCAGCAAAACAACAAATAGAAGAAGAAAAAGAAGCGTAAGGAAAAACAGCCAGCAGCGGGCAACACGAACGACAACACCAGCAGCAAGGCAGGACAAAACTAACAGAAGAGAACAACATCAACATACAAAACGAAGGGGAAGAAGAAAACGGGAATACCGACAAACAAGGCACGGAAACAATGAAATGCAGCAGCAGGCAGTAGCAACAAAACGGAAAAAGACTGAAGGGATGAAGAAGAAAAGGAGGGGAAGAAGTAAATACAAACAGCTGCGTACAACGACAAAGCAACAAGCAACAAGCGTAATGACACGAAACAGCATGAAGAGTGGAGGAACGCCAATTAATGACAAACCCGATATCAAATTGAGAAAACATGGATGATTATGAGTGTGGTTCGATCGAAAAAGAGAGCCAAATCAAAATCGATACACACGCACAAAACGACGACGACAACTAACGATTAAACAAAGAAGAAGGAGAAGAATAAGTAAAACGGGCAGCAATAACAGCAGCAAAACGAACCGTAGCAGCAGAAGCAATGTAGGAGGAGAATAAGAAAAGAAGAAGAAGAAGAAAAAGAAAAGGAGAAGGACGAAAAATGGCAGGGGAAGTACCGTAACAGCAAAACGCAGCAGTACACAGTTAACACGCGGCAGCAGTAGTGTGCGAACAGCAGCACACAACAGCAACAAGAATGGAAAGAGGAGGAAGAAGGAAAAAAAATAGATGATGACGGTGATGGGATGATGGACAAAAGAAGAAGGGGAGAAGAATGATGTGATTACGTTAAAAACAATGGGTTAAAGAGGAAGGTGAACCAAAAGAAGGTGAAAGCAAGCGGTGGTCAAACAGGCAGGGGGAAGTGTACTGAATGGGGAATGAATCAGCACCAAAAAGTGAGTAAAAACACAAGAAGGATTAATTAAAAGAATCGGGTAGGAGACGAACTCCGTAACAATAAGCTGACTGACCCTATAAAGCGAATTAAAATCGAGTTAATGAAATTAAATAAATAATCGGACCGTCAAATAAAATGAGTAAATAAAGTATTTGAGACCAAAACGAAGCTTATAGAAATAAATTAGACGGTGGAATAATATTTCCCGATAAATAATAAATTTTTGATAAAGTGAATTAAGTTGATTTCTCGAGGAAATGAAATAAATACGAAACTTAATTAAAATAAATGAGCTTCGAGCTTAATATATATAAATAAAAAGAATTTAGAATTTAAATCATCGAAATAGACTTTCGATAAAAAAATAAATTAAATGTATAAAATGAATCGAAACATACATAAAAATATGTTTTAAATATAAGGAGAGTTTCCGAGACGAATAGAATTTTATGAGTTTGAAACGATTAAACGATAAATTCGTTTTATAATAATTTTAAGAATTACATGTTAAATCGTAAAAATAAAAATATGAACATAATTTTAATTTAATTTAATTTTTAAAATTAGGGGTGTTACAAACAGCCGCAGGTCGCACACAAAGAGAAGAAGGTAAAGGGGAAGGAAATGAGAAGGCAAAGAAGAAACCGAGCAACGACGAAACGAGGAGTGAATAAGGAGCAAAACGAAGGAAACAAATAGTCACAGGATAGAAATCGAACAACAAAGACAAAGGGGAAAAGAATTACCCTTACGCATTCAGGATGGCAGATAAAACGTAGCAGTAACGAAGCAACAACAACGAGTTTCAGCAGCAGCGGTACACAGCAGTATGCAGTAGCAACAGAAACAGAGCAGCAGCACGCACTAGCAAAAGACAGGAGACGGAGGAGAAACGAAGGAGAAAGGCGTAAGACAAAAAAAAAACAAAAGAAAGGGGATGAACAAAGAGGGTGAAACGGTGGGGATAAATGAAGAGGGAGAGGGATGGTGAAATGATTAAAGAAAATGGGGGGGGGGGGGGTTTGAAGCGGTGGAGTAAAGAGTAAACAAAGGGGTGTGTACGTTCAAGTGGAATGAATTCAGTCCAAGAAGAAAGAAAAAAAATACAATTTAATTAACTAAATCGGGTAGGATACGAATTCCGAACGATAAGTTCACTGGCCCACGAATCGGATTAAAACGAGTTAATAAATATAATTAATAATTCGGCCGTCAAATAAAATGAGTAAATAAATTATTCGAGAGGAAAACGAAGTTGATAAAAATAAATAATTAGACGATCAAATAGTATATCCCGATAAATAATAAATTTTCGATAAAGTGAATTAAGTTGATTTTTCGAGAAAAGGAAATAAATATTTTGAAGAAACTTAAAATAAATGAGCTTCGAGCCGAAAAATAGAAAATTCAAGCTTAAACGTAAATAAATAAATAAATAAATAAAATTTAGAATTTAAATCGTCGAAATAGACTTTCGATAAAATTTAAAATAAATGTATAATGAATCGAAACAGAAATAAAAATATGTTTTAAATATAAGAAGAGTTTCCGAGTCAAATAGAATTTTAGGAGTTTGAAACGATTAAACGATAAATTCGTTTCATAATAGTTTTAAGAATTACGAGTTAAACCGTAAAAATAAAAATACGAACATAAATTTTAATTTAATTAATTTTATAAAATCAGGAGTGTTACAATCTTCCCCACTAAAAGAAGTTTCGTCCTCAAAACTAACAAAAACATAATAATATATGGAAAACAAGGTTATATCATTTGAACAAATCGAAGACAAAACTATTTCAAGATAAGTTGGGCTCAGTTACCCGAAGTTTAAAATCATATAAATCGAAAGTTAAAAATTATTTTATAAAATAATGACGCTAAATAATATTTATAAACGAGCTCGAGGGGGAAGAGTACCCAAATATTTTCAAAACAACAGTAAAACGTTTTAATTAAGAAATTCGACAATACTTTGTTTTAAGACCAAACCAAAAATTTGAGAAATCAAGTTTTGTAGTTAGTAAATAAGAATCGAATCAAACGACAAACATTTTCAATAACAGATTTAAAGTCCGACGACAATAAAACAAAAATTTAGACGTATCGAAACTATTAAATCGTTTTACATAATAATCTTATAAAAATCCAAAATATTTGCAATTATGAAAGTTTTCATAAAATCTCGATCACGCGAAAATCAAAATTAAAATTTTAAATGATTTCGAAATACTTTAAAATAAATTATTAAGACCCTTTTGAAACATGACCATAATAAAACAAAAACGAAATACAATGTTTTGAAATTTATAATTCAAAATGTTAAAATTTCATGAAAATCAAAATTTTTAAATTAGTCAAACTTTTCATAACACAAGTTTTGGGACAATAATAAATGGATAAATAGAGTCAAAGTCAACGACAAATTGAAACAAAACTTTTCAAACCCGATAAAGAAGTCGAAAGGGATTGGCTGAAGAAGAAGAAGAAGAAGAAGCGGAGTTTAAGAAAACCTAAGGCGACGAACGAAATTGAGAGTCAAACGGAGCTCTCAAGGAATTACGGAAGAAGTTAACCATCTCGAGATTCCTAGTACGACTCCCACAACACGGGTTCCTAATTTCCATCAAATAATACTAAGTCCAATATTAGGCATTAGGTGGTACTACTCAGTCACAATTTCAAAAAATGTCTTACGTGATTATCCAATCGTTCAAACGACACGATACTAATCCACACAAATGCTTTAAATTCTAGACTCATCAATCAAAATTTCCAATGGTCATCCAAACACATCTAACTCGCAATCGATAAGGTTCCTAAATCCAAAGCTCATAAGGTTTGAACTCGAAGTACAACCCAAATTTCTCGAGTAAGGGACACTAAACCAGGTCCACCAATTTAACAAGGATTGGGTACGAAATCCTCAAAAATGATCCAACATATTTATAATGCCACCAGTAAAGAGTTTGAAAAGTACAATAAATCCTCGAACACGCCCAAACATATAGGGAACGGCGCAAGCACTCACATCTTCAAAACACGTCAATGGCTAAGGTTTCGGAAAATTTCATCAAATTCCATATCGTAACAACAAAACCTCTAAAATGTTTATTAACTCAACGAAGTCACAATCTCGTTGGTCTAAGGGCTCTGAACTATAAATCCATTAAGATAATTGGCATTAAGTGTTTCTCAAAATAACGCGATAAATCCAACCCTTAATGGCAATATGTTTCTCCTTTTGAAGATTAAGAATAATTCATCCAAGTTAGATCACTCAACTCCAAAGTTCATAGGTTACAGCCTTAAACAACGATCGACGACCTAATCCTTAAGAAACACGGGTAGTCTATGTCCACCAAATTTTTTTTTAACGATATTAATGAAAACCTTTAATGGTACCACAATACTCAGGCTAACACTTAAAACAATACTCTAGGATCCCAATTATTCACGATGGCTCCATCAAATAAGCATTAGGTAAGAATCCCAAAGTAATATTATTAGTTACACTTTGTTCGGTTCTAGGTTAGGTGCTTGGTATCCATCAAATATGACAAACTCTTACTACTCCAAAATATATTCAACTTTAAGTACTCCAAAATTATCAAAGTAACCTATAACCCAAAGTTCAGTGTCTAAAGTATCATCCTAATTCCATCAATCAACGATTTGCCACTCAAATAAATCCTCCATAATTTCTTACTTGCTTAGAAGATAGGGTAGACTCACAATCCTTAAACCAGGTAACAAGGGTTAACTAAACCTCAAACATCAATAACTTTTCACGGGGTTCAGTGAGACGGAAAATCGATATAACCAAGAATCTCAAGGGGAAAGATGGTAAAGTAGGAGAATTAATCAAAGATTTATCTCAAAAATGAAGACGAGAATTAATAAGAGAAGAGTTGGAAAAGGCAGAAGCAGGAAGAAAAGAATCAATGATCCTAGATAATTAAGATTTAAAATGAGAGGGGAAAAAATCTTCGGACCTCCAAGGTTCCACAGAGGAGTCGGCGGGGTATCTTCATCATCTCCTAGGGATACGAGCACACTAGTATTGAATCGCTCCATCAAGATCCAAGTGATTTCACATCTGAGTTTGTTGCACCGTCACGGAACTGGAATCTACTCTTTGTCATCTGGCCTGCAGCTTAAGCAAACAGAACCGGAGCTAAAAATTCACCATCTGCATCTTTCTTGAGGCACCAAGTTGTCCACTCGAGTCAGCAGGCGCTGAGAGTTCTAAGCAGGTCTTGTCCCGATCTAGAGCAGCATCATATAAGCATCTTGTTCATCCATCTTCTCTAGACAAAGGCAACAAATATTCAATGCTAATCATT
Organism: Agrostemma githago; assembly: GCA_958450325.1. Taxonomy (NCBI): domain Eukaryota; kingdom Viridiplantae; phylum Streptophyta; class Magnoliopsida; order Caryophyllales; family Caryophyllaceae; genus Agrostemma; species Agrostemma githago. The sequence goes on from OY288257.1 coordinate 24,524,971, forward strand.
GAGTTACAAGAACATATAAACCTAACAGGTAAGTCCTTAATTTGGTTTCTACCCATCTCTCACTAATATTTCTTTAAATATTCAAATCATTTACTGGTATTTTTCCTAGAATCAGGTGTAAGCGTCGGGAGCAACAATGCTCTGATACCAACTGTAATCCCCTAGAAAATATAACGCAATACAGTGGCGGAAACATTGTAGAGTTGGGATTAAAACACACTGACAAACTATATCTTATTAAAAGAAATTGTAAGTCAATACAAAGGCCTCTTTTTACAAAAGGGCTAAAAAGAAAATTCACCAAACGGATTGTACAAATCCATAAATTACATGAATAAAGAAAGATTAGGATCCACGCTACTCGCTAGCTCCCACCCAAAACCCAGCAGCAAATACCTGTCATGTTATAAGCATAACAGCCACGCCAGTGGGGAGTAACTCGGACGTTCTCCCAGCCATATTATACCATATGGAAAAATAATAGTATTACTATATCATAATAATTAAAATGGAAAACGTTAAATGATATATTGAAAATAACCTTTCGGAGAAAACTTAAAATATTGGAACAATAAACTCAGAACAAGTTTTCAGAAGAAAATTTCGAATATTTGCCAACCTGCAAACCAAAATGTATCGATAATAATAAAAATATTCAAAATGGCGTTATGGATAGGATTAGTTTAGACGGCTAGACTTTCACTAGGAGAATAATAAAACTAGCTTCGAGAACTTAGTTCAAACAAATCAAACTTCGGTCTCTAACTAGGCTACTCAACCATAATAGGACGGCGACTTATAAATGCGTCACCCTAGTTTAAGATAATATGCACACCCCTCCCGAGCACCATAAATACTCAGTTCAACCCGACGGCGTCTTACACTGCGAGGCACGAGTTTAAGGTCAAAATGTACACACACTCCCGAACACCATATATGCTCGGTTCAACGACCAGTGTGCCCCATAAAGACACACCAACCTTATAGTTGATGGCAAAAACGTAAACCCCAGAATATATTACTCTAAACTTCACACTGGTCCATATTCCATAACTCTAAAACAAGCCATTATCGATATAAACAAGAATATAATCATTATGAATAATATGAAGATAAAAGAAATAAACATTTTATATTAAAAGGGGAAACTTTTTATAAATAGAAACTTACTTAAAATAGAAAGTCTTATAGAAAATACGTAAGTTATTAAAATTAGTGAAATGTATAAAAAATAGCTTTTCTAACGAAATTAACATTTTAGTATTATCGTCGTTATCGTAACTTTATTATATTTCTAAATTCGATACTCAAAATATAAATAAAATATAATAAGTCATTTTATAGTATTTTATAAATAATTAGGAAATCGAGTTAAAACTATAAATTTTAGAAAAGATATGTCTTAAGAAAATGATACCAAAATTAATTGAGTCGACGAACTTTATAAATGAAATAAAATTTACGAAGAATTCCAATTATTTTTAACAGATAGTTTTTATCAATAAATAATATGGATTTTAATAACAGTAGTCAATCAAAAACAAATAGGAAATTATTAGTGAAAATAGTCTCGACTAAAAATATATTTAAAACGAAATCGACTATTTTCTCATTTATTAGAATAAATCGTAAAACGGAAATTAATTTATTAACAAGTATACAAATTTCGATTAAAATATAAAAATATGATTTTTAAGTGATAATTATAAATAAAAGAAATATGACGAAATATGAAATCGACATTATTTAGTTACTACTGTCACGATAACCAACAAAATATTATAACGATCGTATATAATAAAATTAGTAACGATTTGTAAAACGATATCGAAAGGTTATAAAATATATATATAAAGCACACGATTTGAAATTAAACTTTTTAGCAAATAATACGTAGCTAATAAAAATAGAAAACCAAAGCTAAAATATTTACTGCATACTACTACTCAAACATACGATATGAAATCGAGTAACGTCCTAAAGTTACCTTAAGTCGATATCCGAAAGCTCATAAACTTGCCCTTCTTGATGAGTCCAAACTCCAACCGTTTTTATACTTGTCTTGCAAAAAGGACTATCGAGGCTCCAACGAAAACCGAGACAAAAGAAATAGAAACAAAGAAATCGGAATAAGGAATGTAGAAAATAAAAGATGAGAACTATAGAATAGAAGAACGGAAGGTAAGGCTCGCGAATCAGGTAAACAAAGAAGATGAAGAGTGGAGAACGACATCTCAACATGGCTTCTAACGACCAAAAATACAACCGAAAAGCAAAAGACGGACAACAACACAACAGCGGACATCAATACATTAGCAGCAGCAGTGACGAATGAACTTCAGTGAGGCATCAAGCAGCAACGACGATCAAAATCGATAATAACAGCAACAAGAGCAGCAACATCGACAAAAGAAAAAGAAAACAATGAAGACGAATGAAGAGAAGAAGGGCCGCAGATTAACAATAGAAGTGAACATGACTGACCACAACGAAGACAGAACGAACAGAAGCGAAGAAGAAGAGGAAAACCAGCAGCGACAGAACTGGATGACAGCACGACGACCGTAATGATTCGAACTCAAAAGAATAGTAGCAGGAGGATGACCGAACCACGATTACAAGTGACGTGCAATAGATTAGAGCAATTAACAGCGGTAAATCTTCAATAGAAATGAGAAGAGGAAGAAGAACGAGCAAAGAAACAACAGTAACGTCATCAAAAAAATGCACCAACGAGAATCAAGTACACATCAAAAAAAATGTGATGAACAAAAGCAAACCAATAGTTGCAGGAGTGCATCGCAGCAACAACATTTTCATAACAGCATCCAAAACCAACCGAAAACAATGGCAGAGGACAGCAAACAGCCGCAGGTCGCACACAAAGAGAAGAAGGTAAAGGGGAAGGAAATGAGAAGGCAAAGAAGAAACCGAGCAACGACGAAACGGCAAAACAAGGAGTGAACAATGAGCAGAACGAAGGAAACAAATAGTCACAGGACAGAAATCGAACAACAAAGACAAAGGAGAAAAGAATTACCCTTACGCATTCAGGATGGCAGATAAAACGTAGCAACAACGAAGCAACAACAGCGAGTTTCAGCAGCAGCGGTACACAGCAGTACGCAGTAGCAACAGAAACAGAGCAATAGCACGCACCAGCAAAAGACAGGAGACGGAGGAGAAACGAAGGAGAAAGGCGTAAGACAAAAAAAACAAAAGAAAGGGATGAACTAAGAGGGTGAAACGGTGGGGATAAATGAAGAGGGAGAGGGACGGTGAAATGATTAAAGAAAATAGGGGGGGGGGGTGTTTGAAGCGGTGGAGTAAATAGAAAACAAAGGGGGTGTGTGTGTTCAAGTGGAATAAATTCAGTCCAAGAAGAAAGAAAAAATACAATTTAATTAACTAAATCGGGTAGGATACGAATTCCAAACGATAAGTTGACTGGCCGGCTCACGAATCGGATTAAAATGAGTTAATAAATATAATAAATAATAGGCCGTCAAATAAATTGAGTAAATGAATTATTCGAGACGAAAACGAAGTTGATAAAAATAAATAATTAGACGATCAAATAGTATATCCCGATAAATAATAAATTTTCGATAAAGTGAATTAAGTTGATTTTTCGAGAGAAGGAAATAAATATTTTGACGAAAATTAAAATAAATGAGCTTCGAGTCGAATAATAAAAAATTCAAGCTTAAACGTAAATAAATAAAAAGAATTTAGAATTTAAATCGTTGAAATAGACTTTCGATAAAATTTAAAATAAATGTATAAAATGAATCGAAACAGAAATAAAAATACGTTTTAAATATAAGAAGAGTTTCCGAGTCAAATAGAATTTTAGGAGTTTGAAACGATTAAACGAAAAATTCGTTTTATAATAATTTTAAGAATTACGAATTAAACCATAAAAATAAAAATACGAACATAAATTTTAATTTAATTAATTTTATAAAATCAGGAGTGTTATATAACGTTCTTTGACCGAGTGTGTTAAGAGGTGAGCGTGGTTGTTTTGACATTCAGAACGAGGCCGAAGTTAAATTTCGGGCGACTTTTGAAAAAAAAGTTAGACCACTTTTTATACATTCATAATATTGCCTTATTAGGCTACAGACGCGGCTTGACGATAACCGTTAGAAGGCTACAACACGCCCAGGTGGGGTAGCTTATCCCCTTAAAAAAAAAAAATGCGTAAGTCTCGTGCGTCCGACGAGTGAACTCGCGTTCTTGTAGCTCTTGCGTAGGTACCTCGGCTTCCGGAGCGGGTTTTTAGTGACTTTAGAATGTCGTTCCCGATGTCCGAGGTGTCATGTGATAGCTATAGTGATAATGCGGGATCAAAGCTTCTATCCTTGGGTTGCTCGATATGTCGTCTGCCTGGCTACAGGCGCTTGGGCTAAGGCTCTCGGGTACCGGGCCGCCTGGACTCGAGCGGCCGGAGACTCGGGCGCCTGGGCCAGAGTGGTTCGAGTCCGGGTTATGGAAATTGTTTGTTGTTTCCTAATTCTTGTGGGATTAGGGATATATATACGGGTTGTGGGTGCTTGTTTTAGACATACTAGAATATCCATAGGGTCTAGAACATCCATATCTAGGGTCATGTCGGGTTTCGGGAATATCCTTACCGAGTGGGTGGGTTCATTTAAGAAATGTGACCCTGAGGTTAGTTGAAATGACGGTTTGTCAATAGTCGTTGCGCTGAGTCGAGTCAAGATACAAGATGACTTCTTACTAGCATTTTCTAAGTTTTGGGACTCAAAAGACCATGCATGTTTTTGCTTTCCCCGGGGGTAAAATTTGTCCTCTTCCCGGAGAAATAGACGCTATAGGTGGGTGGAGTTCGGTTCGGCCTTGCATGCTTTCAGTAGATGATGCTTACGTGGAACGGTTTTCTTACTTTTTTGACCTTTCTTCGTTGGAGGAAGCTAAAGGTTTCTTTGGGAGAGATGGCATTAAGCTAGAGTTGCTTTTCAAGACATTTTTTTTGGTAAAGGTAAGTATATTATGAATGAAAAAATATCATTTACATCGAGAGCCTCAAAAGGCTAGATAGGAATCGTTCATCCCTCATGCTAAACTTGTGGTTACATCTACCACTACAATAAAACATAAATTCATCAACACACTGCTTAGCTATATGCTCAGGTCGGTAAACTCGATTATCAAGCCTACTTTTATTCCGTTGCATCCAAACGTGGTATGTTATTGCATTTATGAGCCCATTCTTCACAGCCTTTTGGAGTTTAGTACGTCTCATTTTTAGACGTCCTGCATTATCAAGGTCTAAAACACATCTTGTGAGAATTGAACCTTGGATCATACAACTAAGTAACCATGCTTGGACATACAAGCTACCACCACGCCACTTTCCACCATTATTTTTCAGGACATTCTCACAGGCTAGGTCTTATCATGTTTTGGCCTTAGCATGTAGGCGTGCTTTTAACATTGTGAATGCTTGTTATTATCTTTTCGAGGATACGAGGCCACGTGAAGGTTGGGGTAATCCTCAGATTTTGGATGTGGTAGCGGCAATGGATCGACAACAACAACAGCGGTACAGAGCATCCAAAAGCAACCGAAAACAACGGCAGAGGACAACAAAAAGCCGCAGGTCGCACACAAAGAGAAGAAGGTAAAGGGGAAGGAAATGAGAAGGCAAAGAAGAAACCGAGCAACGACGAAACGGCGAAACGAGGAGTGAACAATGAGCAAAACGAAGGAAACAAATAGTCACAAGACAGAAATCTAACAACAAAGACAAAGGGGAAAATGAATTACCCTTACGCATTCAGGATGGCAGATAAAACGTAGCAGCAACGAAGCAACAACAGCGAGTTTCAGCAGCACCGATACACAACAGTACGCAGTAGCAACAGAAACAGAGCAGCAGCATGCACCAGCAAAAGACAGGAGACGGAGGAGAAACGAAGGAGATAGGCGTAACACAAAAAAAACAAAAGAAAGAAAACGGTGGGGATAAATGAAGAGGGAGAGGGATGGTGAAATGATTAAAGAAAATGGGGGGGGGGGGGTATTTGAAGCGGTGGAGTAAAGAGAAAACAAAGGGAGTGTGTACGTTCAAGTGGAATGAATTCTGTCCAAGAAGAAAGAAAAAAAATACAATTTAATTAACTAAATCGGGTGGGATACGAATTCCAAACGATAAGTTGACTGGCTAGCCCACGAATCGGATTAAAAAGAGTTAATAAATATAATAAATAATTGGGCCGTCAAATAAATTGAGTAAATAAATTATTCGAGACGAAAACGAAGTTGATAAAAATAATTAATTAGACAATCAAATAGTATATCCCGATAAATAATAAATTTTCGATAAAGTGAATTAAGTTGATTTTTCGAGAGAAGGAAATAAATATTTTGACGAAACTTAAAATAAATGAGCTTCAAGCCGAAAAATAGAAAATTCAAGCTTAAACGTAAATAAATAAAAAGAATTTAGAATTTAAATCGTCGAAATAGACTTTCGATAAAATTTAAAATAAATGTATAAAATGAACCGAAACAGAAATAAAAATATGTTTTAAATATAAGAAGAGTTTCCGAGTCAAATAGAATTTTAGGAGTTTGAAACGATTAAACGATAAATTCGTTTTATAATAATTTTAAGAATTACGAGTTAGACCGTAAAAATAAAAATACGAACATAAATTTTAATTTAATTAATTTTATAAAATCAGGAGTGTTACATAACGTGCTTGACCGAGTGTGTTAAGAGGTGAGCGTGGTTGTTTTGACATTCAGAACGAGGCCGAAGTTAAATTTCGGGCGACTTTTGAAAAAAAAGTTAGACCACTTTTTATACATTCATAATATTGCCTTATTAGGCTACAGACGCGGCTTGACGATAACCGTTAAAAGGCTACAACACGCCTAGGTGGGGTAGCTTATCCCCTTAAAAAAAACAAAAAAATTGCGTAAGTCTCGTGCGTCCGACGAGTGAACTCGCGTTCTTGTAGCTCTTGCGTAGGTACCTCGGCTTCCGGAGCGGGTTTTTAGTGACTTTGGAATGTCGTTCCCGATGTCCGAGGTGTCACGTGATAGCTATAGTGATAATGCGGGATCAAAGTTTCTATCCTTGGGTTACTCGAGATGTTGCCTACCTGGCTACAGGCGCTTGGGCTAAGGCTCCCAGGTTCCGGGCTGCCTGCACTCGAGCGGCCGGAGACTCGGGCGCCTCGGCCAGGGTGGTTCGAGTCCGGGTTATGGAAATTGTTTGTTGTTTCCTAATTCTTGTGGGATTAGGGCTATATATACGGGTTGTGGGTGCTTGTTTTAGACATACTAGAATATCCATAGGGTCTAGAACATCCATATCTAAGGTCATGTCGGGTTTCGGGAATATCCTTACCGAGTGGGCGGGTTCTTTTAAGAAATGTGACCCTGAGGTTAGTTCAAATGACGGTTTGTCAATAGTCGTTGCGCTGAGTCGAGTCAAGATACAAGATGACTTCTTACTGGCATGTTCTAAGTTTTGGGACTCAAAAGACCATGCATGTTTTTGCTTTCAGCGGGGGTAAAATTTGTCCTCTTCCCGGCGAGATAGACGCGATAGGTGGGTGGAGTTCGGTTCGGCCTTGCATTCTTTCAGTAGATGATGCTTACGTGGAACGGTTTTCTTACTTTTTGGACCTTTCTTCGTTGGAGGAGGCTAAAGGTTTCTTTGGGAGAGATGGCATTAACCTAGAGTTGCTTTTCAGGACATTCTTACAGGCTGGGTCTTATCATGTTTCGGCCTTAGCATGTAGGCGTGCTTTTAACATTGTGATGGCTTGTTATTATCTTTTCGAGGATACGAGGCCACGTGAAGGTTGGGGTAATCCTCAGGTTTTGGATGTGGTAGCGGCAACGAAAGATGGACGATCATCCTCTTCGCTTATTTTGGGTGAGCTCATTCTGGGCCTCGATTCTAGTGCCCGGTTCCATGAGACCCCTCTCACGGGGTCTAAGATCGTTTTACAGGTGTTTTTGGTGCCATGTTTCTTCGTAGCTCGCGTTTTTTGTTTGTTTTTTTTTTTCGGTTTTGTTTTTTCGGTTGTTTTGGTTTGGAGATGTGATGTTTTGCAGTGGTTCGTACAGGTTTGGTTGCAGGAGCAGCTTGGTTTGGTCGACCCACCCCGGGGCTTTAAAGATTATAACAATAGGGGTTTCATTAGTCGGAAGACGGTGCAGGTGTGGAGCAAAGGTCACAAGGAAAAGGTGTGGCTTTCCTATTTGGCTAAAGGTGAGGTGATCATTAGGTGGTCTATCCCGTGGTGGAATATTAGTGGGCGTACCGGGTTTCCCTTTTCGTCTTCAACTAAGGCTTTGCTAATACAATCCTTGAGGGATCAGGTTTATATTTATCCGGGCATGTTGTCGAATCAAATAGGTGTCAAACCTCCCGTTTTGAAGGATGCTAAAGTTACTCCTACTTTTGACCCATGGACAGAGGATTTGTTTAGGGAGTTCAGGGTGTCTTGGGAGCAGAAGTTCTTGCGCCCCGTTGCTATTGAGAGTGTTCGACCGACTGACAACGTTTCCGTCCGGCGAAGGGTTTGCGAACACCCGTCAGGACAGAGCAACTCGCAAGTTAGGAAGAGTGCGCCGCTAAGAGGCGAGGAAGTGACTCGAGAGATTGTCACTAAGTGCCTAACCAAATACAGTATTACTGATCCCAGTTCCATCAGTTCATCTAAGCGGGTCAAGACTAACGAGACCCATATTAAAATTGTGAAATAAGAAGGAAAGTGGGATTGGCTGGGCTCAGCTTTGGCTAGGGCGGTAGAAGCTTGCCTTCAGAGAATCGAAAATTAGAAACGCAAGCTAATACACCTGAACAGCAAGGGGAAGAAAAGGTTGGCCCAGCCGTTTTGTATTATGTCTTACTAGTTGATATTATGTGGCGTATTAGTACTAGTTTTTGGTGGAGTTCTGACACGTTCTTGTTTTCCGGGACGTCCGGGTTTCGGATGCTTGATGTAAATGCCTCGACAAAGGCTCGATTTAACCAAATTTAATTATTAATGAGAAGCACATTTATATATATATTTTTTTTGTGGTGGCTCGCAACTCGATTCTTCATTTTACCCGGAGCGCCCTTTCGGGTTTTCACTCCGTCCTCGGCTCACCCTTTTTTTGTTCTCTTTTTTTTGCTGTCTTTTTTTTTAACGGCTCGCAACTCGATTCTTCATTTTGCCTAGGGCGCCCTTTCGGGTTTTCACCTCGTCCTCGGCTCGTCATTTTTTTTCTTTTTTTTTGACGACGGCTCGCAACTCGTTTCTTCATTTTGCCCGGGGCGCACTTTCGGGTTTTCACCCCGTCCTCGCCTCGTCGTTTGTGCTTCGTCATTTTAAATCACCCGTCGATCGGGACGTGGAAGGAGTCCCGGTTTGTACATGAATTGAGTAATCGATTTTTGTTTGTTTTGTCTGTTTAATTAGTTGTACCCGGGGAAGGGTTGCCTACGTATCCGCTTTTAGACGGAATCAAACCATGTTCGTATTTCTTTAAAAAAATATGAGTGATTTTGCTTTAGACTCGTTTATGCAAATTATCGATGCGAGCTTAATTAATTTTTTCTTGTTTTGCCTGGCTTCCCCCTAAGTCGGAGGTCGGGGTGTGGTTGCCAGGGTGTCCGTGGGTAGTATCGTTTGAGTTGATCCATGTTGGTTGGGGTTGAGAATTCTTGACCGCTAAGTCGGTGAGGATCACCGCGCCCTCGAGAGTGATTTCTTAGCGAGGTAAGGGTCTGCCCAGTTTGGTTTGAATTTCCCTCTAGGGTCAACGGGAAGGGGTCCTCTAATGGATTTGATTACTAAGTCTCCCTCGTGTATGTTTTGAGATTTCACTCGTTTATAAAAGGCTCAATGGATGCGTTGTTGGTAGGCTTGTACGTTGTATAAAGCATGTATCCTACGCTCGTCTACGAGTACTAGCTCGTCATATCGTTTTTGGTTCCACTCTTTTTCGGGAATACCGCTCTCGGCTAATATCCTTAGTGACGGTATTTCTAGCTCTACGGGTTGTATGGCTTCGGAACCGTAGGTTAGGTAATATGGTGTGGTTCCAGTGGGAGTTTGATAGGATGTTCGGTATCTCCATAAGGCGAAGGTGATCTTGTTTGGCCAGCAATCCCGATAAATGTCTATCGTTTTCTTAAGGATTGTGGTTATGGTTTTGTTGGCTGCTTCTACGGCCCCGTTCGTTTGTGGTCTATAGGGTGATGACTTGTGTTTTTCGATTTTGTATTTGTCGAGGAGGTTTTGGGTGTCGGCCCTGAAGTGAGCCCCCTGATCACTGATGATCTCGTGAGGTATACCGTAGCGGCAGATGATGTTATTTTGTAAGAATTTCACTACTTGTTTTGAGGTTAATACAGCGTAAGAGGCGGCTTCTACCCATTTGGTGAAGTAATCGACGTCTACTAAAAAAAGCGGTGCCCGCCGGTCCCAGATGGGTGGACTTTTCCTATGATGTCTATTCCCCAAGTAGAGAAAGGCCAGGGTGTGGCTATGGTGTGTACAGGAAATGGCGGTAGGTGTTGGATGGTGACAAATATTTGAAAATTGTGGCAGTGACGGACGTGATATCGACAGTCTGCCTCTAAGGTAATCCAATAATCGCCCAGTCTCATTATTTTTCGGGCCAGTAGGTGTGCACTCATGTGGGCTCCGCACTCTCCGTCATGTACCTCTTCCATGACTCTCTCGGATTCGTTTTTGTTTATGCACCTAAGGAGGACTCCTTGTGGGGTTCGTTTGTATAGTAGTCCTTGATTCATGACATAATGTGTGGTTTGTATTCGTAGGGCTCTTTTGTTCTTGGTGTTGGTGTTGGACGGATATGACCCGTGGGTTTTAAAGTATAGGATTGTTTTGTACCAAGGTTCTTCGGGGGTGTCGTCGGTTTCGAGGTTATGGATGTAGGCCGGTTGTTCGCTTCTCTCTATGCAAATAGGCATAGAGAAAAAAAGTGATCGGGCATGTTAAACAGGAAGGCTAGTTTCGACAATGCGTCAGCGAATTGGTTTTCTTCGCGGGGTAGTTTATTGGGCATGTTGATTTCGGTAAATTCCCGGGACGTTGTTTCCACTTTGGTTAGATATGGGGTTAAGCTTTCACTATAAACATTTCAGGTTCCCGTGGCTTGGTTGACTACTAAGGATGAATCTCCGTGTACTCTAAGGTTTTTAACTCCTAGAGATATGGCTGCTTTTAGACCTATTAGGCAGGCTTCGTATTTTGTTATGTTGGGGCAGTTTAGTCGGATGGAGGTTCGTTCGTTACGAGCTTATAATTGCTTGGTTAGGGAGTCGATAACGGGTCGATCCTAGGGTTGTTGTTCCCGATCTCTTTTTAGGGTGAAGCTAAATGGGCTGTTTGTGGTAACCCTTCCGTTATAATACATTGTCATCGATAATTGGCGTAAAGTCGAGTTTTTAAGCGTTTAAAGTAAACTGTTGAAAGACTGTTGGCTAGATGCCCATGATTAAGTTTGGGGGAGGTGGAGGACATGTCCCCTGGCACCTCCCTAGACTTGGTAAGGAAGAAAAGACAAGACCTTTATTATTTTTATTTTAGTCTAGGCCCTAAGGTGAACTAGACTCTGACTAAGGCCGGTTATACGTGCCTTTAGAGGAACCTTCGTTGATTAGGCTCTCGGTGCTCACGCGGGTTGCTCTCTTGATACCTGGAGCCAGTCCTCCTCCGAAGACACCCCACGGGGACGTAGACCCCCTTATCAATCAGGTCCTGCACTTCATGCTTGAGTTCGGTGCACACTTGGGTCTTATGCCCCCGGCCTTGATGGTACTGGAAGTAAGAGTTCAGATTCCAACCCGCTTCCCTCTTCTCTATAGGTGGGTCTGGGGTGGGTCCCACTGGCCATAATAGCTGGCCTCCTGCAGTTTCCGGAGGGCTTCAGCATAGGATTCCCCCAATTTGGTGAATTGCCTAAAGGGACGAGGAAAGCCTGTAGGCTCGAAAGGGTGTGCGAGGCTGGCGTGTTCGACATATGGATCCCCACTAAGTACCAGTTCCCGGCCTATTGTTCCTTCCCGGGGTTTCCTCTCAGGGCCTTCCAAGGTCTCGAGGCGACGTCTAACATCGTCGATGGAGGAGGAGATTGACGACACTATCCCCAGTACCCCATGGACCACGTTCATCAGGGCGTTGAGTTGATCGGTGCCATTTTCGTTACTATTTGGCACCATTCTCGGGTCTAGTGAATCAAAAAAAGAGCATAAGGTCGAATCCCCCCGATAATCTAAAGACTCGAGGAATGCTCGTAACTGAGTGACGCGGGAATGAGACCCTTGACTCGCGTGTGTGTGCGGTCACTGGCTTAGGGACTCAGGTGCTCTAGACTCTTGGTGTATTCGGCGAGACGCCTAATGAATTTTAGATCTCTGTGACGAGACGATTTGACACAAACCATCGGAGGTGAGGTTTAAGGAGGACTTCTCAAAATGAGAAAACTCAAAACGTAAGACCTCGAGTGGAGGTGATCCTAGTAACTAACACAGACAATTAATCACTTGGTTGTACGACGTAAGAAGTTGATCGCGATCCCGGCTCAGGATCAAAGATTTTTTTCTTTTTTTTGAAAACGACCAAAACTCGCAGAGGAAAGTCTTTTGAAAAGAAAATGATTTTCTAAAATTAGGGTGACGATGGTGTGGTCACACTGTTCGTGACGTAAAAATGTGTTGCTATGTGTGTGCGTCGGGAATCCGGCAATAGCAAAAGGGTAAATGTTTTTTTTGAAAGGAACATGGTTCTTAGGGGAACCAGTTTTGAAAATGATGACGTGCTGCTTTTATCGGGACTACTATTAATTAGCTAGTTCGATACTTGTAGCGGATGTGGTACTCGTGGTAGAGCGTGAAGTCTAACGATGATGTTTTAAAGGTGTAATTAAATCCTTATTAAGGGTTTAGGTAGTTAATAGTATTTTTAGAAAAACCTTTTAAAACTAGTGATGCACGTTTGTCGGTTACATTAACTAGCATTTGACGGTGGGGAGTGATGTATTGTGAAAAGTGTTTCGAGAATGTAACCGTTTTGGATTCCTTGACTTCATTAATAGAAGTTTCGGTTGTGTTAACGGTACGTGTGTAAAAAACATTTTTTTTTTGAAAATAAAAATGTAACCGTTTGGTGTACCTTGATCCCATTGATCGGGAGTCTCGGTGGCATTAACGGTATTTGTTGTTGACGGGTTTTACTTTGGCCAAGGTGATGACACTAAAAACATACATTTATCCTTTTTTGAGTGTCAAATTTACCATGATAACGGCATCTACAAATGCTTTTCCCTTTTTTAGAAATCATGATTTGACCGGAGTATCGGCGTTTAAGAGGTCGTTTTGGAAAGATGAGGTATATTTCGAAAGCGGAATTGGTTGCGGTTGAATATATTGGCGTGGTTGAATCCAGATTTTTAGTGTTTTATTTGGGTTGTTTGCAAACACGGTACACATAATTAGGAATGCATACACTCATGCAGGATGCAGACACGGGTAGGTTAAGGTAGGCTACCGCCCACGAATAGTCTTTACTTAGGCATTGACAATTATCTGGGGAGACGAGTGTCATACCATCCGTTCAGAACTATCCGCTTCTTATTCCCGCGGGCTACGCGTTAGGCGGCCGGAGCATCAATCAAGGATCTCTACGCGTGTCCCTAAAGATCTTACCGCGAAGAGGTCGATTGGTCCTGATATCGGTTAGGGTGGGCTCATTAGGGCCAAAACCTGTAGTGACCACAACTAGGAACTAAGAAATGAGCTTCACTGACCTCGTTCAAATTACACCACCGCTGGAAACTTGTTTCCAAATCCCCAGCGGAGTCGCCAAACTGTGGACGTCCGTCCGCACCGCCCGACGCCCCGTGCGGGACCTCCTTGGTTTTACAACGTGTGGTGGCGGCTACCCACGTGGCCCCTCCCTGTCAGGGGCCGGTCCGATCTCGCGTACGGGGCAATGTGTCGGACCTCGATTCGGATGACGATCCGGACTTGTACTAGACGGGTGCGGGCACCCGTGTTTCCGTTTGGAATCGATCGAGTCGTAGTTGTAAATGTTTAAAGGCCGATTTGTTTGGTAAGGCGACCTTTTTAGTGAACAGAATTAGTTGCCGATTCGTGGAGTCACCACCGAGTCAATTATGGGGACTCGGAAACCGTTCAAGTCAACATTGATCCCTTACCGGCTCAAAGTTGAGTGGCACGTGACCTAAAGTTAAAAACTTTTACCCTTAAGCACTCCATGCTTGGAATGACCCTCATTGCCAATGATTTCTGACACCCGAAAACCGTCGATTCTGTGTAAGGGGTGAGGGTACGTATTGGGAAGCCAACAATCGATAGATGTCAACACCCAATCTCGCCCGCACTATAGCGGCCTCTACTAATTAATCGGTGGGCTGATAACCTAATTCTTTTGTTGTGGTGGAAATACTGTAACATCTGTTGTTTTAACCCTATACCTTTTGCTACGTCGGTTATTTAAAGACAAGTAAGTTTTGTCGTCAAGGTGGTTGTGTTTCCATTTTTTGCATGCGATTTCACGTGACAAGCAGGCCATGAAAAGATACACGTACGAGAGTTGAGAGTACTAGTATTATACGTATTAGCAACTCAGTTTTAACGCGATAATACAAATATTAGTCATTCTCGTGGTATACCTTACCTAGTATTCTGCTTAACATCCGTCGGTTTGGTATTAATAAAGATGCGTCGAACGTAGTAAGCCGAGCACCGAGACTAATACGGAACCCGACCATCGCTTTGCTTAATTTTAGTTGATTTACATCTTGATTTTTGTGTAAAGTGATTTAGCATGTGATTATAAGGTTATAATAGCAATAAATCATACTAAAAACTGTAAATGCGAATGTAAGTAAATCACATAGTGAGGAGTTGCACCCTCGGACTATACACTAAACGGGACAGGATGCATAGATAGTTTGAGAACGGATCTCGGAATTACTCGGGTCTATTTAGTGTATTTTAGTGCTCGTAGTTGAAGTTGGGGTGTTAAATATTTTAGTGAGTGCTTGCGGACCTAGTGTTCGCATCTAGTATTGTCATAATGCATAATAAAAGAAAGTACGAATATGGAAAGTTTTGTTTAGACGGCAACCTAGTGACGACTCGACTTCAATAGGCGGATCCTCCTAGCTTGACCAGTGACTCCGGCAGAGTGATAAGTGTAGTTTGTAGTGCCTATTTTGCTTTGTTTTAGTCCCATTTCCTTGTGAAATCGCTCATTGGGAGCGATTCATGGGCTTCTTATGCTTCCTTTAGTCCGTTTCAGGTTCCCGAGACCGACTTGGAAGAGTTGGAGCGATTCCGACTCAATACATACACATTTTGGAGCCAACGAGATAAAGGAACGATGACTCGAGGCCTTGGAATCGACCCCGAGACCTTGGGACCAATCTCGAGCCTCCGAGACCCGATCCCGAGTCCCGAGAATCGGTGGGAAGCCAGTGAGAGGCAAGGAAGGACCAAAGAGCGTTTAAGGAAGGCATACAAGACCCATCCCGTTCGGGATGGCCTCATCCCGTTCGGGATGGGGTGCTACATTAAGAGGGCTGCTGTGAGCCCATCCCGGTCAGGACCATCCCGTCCCGGTCGGGATGACAGGGCCGTCTCGATCGGGATGATCCGTCCCGGTCTGGACCGTGATGCTGCTGCGCGACTCTTTTAGTCGCGAGAGCGCGGACTAGGGTCTAAGTTGCGAGAGCCCGGACCCACCTTGGCATCGGTTTAAGTTGCGAGAGCCCGGACCGACCCTAACAATTAGGAGGCACCTATACCCTTGATCACCCCAATTACCCTTCTACTCCTATGAACCCGACCTACCCCACTTCTTTCCATATTAGTGTTAATCCTCCTAGTTAACCATCGTTTACCCTAGATTACTTGTTAGTTCGATCATTAGCTTAGTCATATCTCTTCTCCTCCATCATAGTTTTCCTTTTCATCTTCTTTGTGTTTGTTTGGTGATCTAGTCTCGTTGTAGGCCGACATAGTCTAAACCTTGATATACCGTCCTCGTGGATACGATCCCGACTTACCCTAGCTACCCACTAGGTTAGTCGGTGTTATATTGATCGGCTAGGGACGTGACAAATCCCTACCATCAATTTGGCGCCGTTGCCGGGGACGGTGCATTGTTTAGACTTAGTTTGATTATTTCTAGACTTAGTTACCCTTCTTTGTGTTCTCCCATCTTCTCTTGTGAATATTCTCTAGATTTTTCTTCTTTCCTTAGTTTTATTTCTTCTTTTTTCTCTTTGTCTCTAGTTGTGTTTGTTTATTGTCGTTACCTAGTGCCCGTAAAGCACTAGGCGTTCTTACGTTTGTTCTAGTGTGTAGTGTATGCCTAGGAGGGGAGGCGACTTCTATCTCTTTAATCCAGAGCCGGAGAGACTCTTTCGAGCCTTTCGCCAACGGACGATTAACCGGGTTAGAATCTCTCAACCGAGTGCAAGCAACACTCATCAAGGGCAAGCCCAAGGAGCCGACTTGAACAATTCACCTCGAGAGACGGCCGGAGGGACCTTCATCAATCCCTTCGGTGATTCTTCTCCTAGTTCCCCCTCTTCATCTACATCAACACTCTCTACACCACCATCTTCTCCCTTACATCCAAGAATGCCTAAGTTTTCCTCTCACTCCACCTTCACGGAAGATGTCTTGCCGGGACCGAGTGCATTACCGGAAGCCTATACCGGGAATTTTGTGGCAAAGACTCAATTTATCCAACTTGTGGAGAGGAGCCCATTTAGTGGTTTGCCCACCGAAGACCCGCACCAACACATGGAGACCTTCTCCGATTATTGTGACGCTATATCTCAAACCGGGGTTACTCAAGACCAAATTCGTTGGGTACTCTTCCCGTTTTCTCTTATTGGAAAGGCGAAGCAATGGATCAAGAGTCTCGATAGGGCAACCATGGGTATCGACACTTGGAAAAAGCTTGCCTTGGCATTCTACCAAAAGTTTTACCCTCCGGAAAAGACGAACTTGCTTAGGGCCTCCATCACCGGGTTCCAACAAAGGGATGAAGAGAGCCTATATGAAGCTTGGGAGCGGTTTAAGTCTTTGGTGAGATCGTGCCCTCATCATGGACTCTCACAATGGTTCTTGGTGCAACAATTTTGGAATGGACTTTATGAGGACTCGAGAGCTATTCTTAACATGGGTTCCAACGGTAGGTTCACTGAGGTCGATGACGACCAAACATGGGCGAGAATCGAAGAGATGGCGGTGCATAATTCGCAATACTCTAGGCCTAGGAAGGCACATCGAGGAGGCATGCATGAGGTCGATGCTATCACTAAGCTAAGCATTGACCTTGGAGCTCAACTTAAAACACACATGGAGACTATTGACAAGAAGCTCCAAAGTCACCTCGACCAAGTCCAAGGCACTAGTTCCTCACACCATCAACCAATTCAAGAAGTGAATGATTTGGGGTTCGCACCTCCTTTACCTTACTATGGGATGTGCGATACTTGTGGAATAGTTGGACATGATCCTATGTATTGCCGTGGAAGTATCGAGCAAGTGAACGCCTTTCAAGCGTTCAAGCAAGGTACCTCTTACTCTAATCAATTCCAAGCTTCCCAACAAGTCCCCCAACAACAAGCCTTTCAACATCAACAACAACATCGTCCCTATGTTCCACCTCCCTTAAGGGACAACAACCAAGGTTACCAAGGTTACATGGGCAATCCATGACCCTTCAACAACTTCAAGCAAAATAACCAAGGTACCTTTCACAACAACAATCAAGGGTTCCAACAAGGGAACTTCAATCAAGGCGGTTTCAAAGGAAACCAAGGTTTCCAACAACAACAAAACCACAATCAAGGCCTTAATCAAGGCAATTCTCATGGGTTCCAAGGGAACCGTCAACAAGCAACTCAAAATCAACAACAACAAAGCAAGCTTAGGAGCCGGTCTCCTACTCATGATTATGGCATTCCTCTCGCCATCACCGACACTCCACATAATCCATCATCCCCACCTCGAGATTTTGACATTCAAAAGACTTTGATGGAAATTCAAAGGAGTAATCAAGACATGCAAAAGAATACTCAAGATGTGCAAAAATGTCAAATGGATATGTCGAAAACCCAACAAGAGCTCTTTGCTTATGTTCAAGGGGAAAATGCGGTAAGAGATGCTCGTATGAAGATGCTTGAAACTCAAGTATCTCAACTTGCTTCGGGGAGCTCCTCAAGACAAAAGGGGCAACTACCTTCTCAAGGTGAAACACCGATATTTGAGCATGTAAATGCTATCACCACAAGGAGAGGTACATCCTACAACTCCCCTCCATATCCTAATGAGCAAGAGCCGATGCAAGAACCGACAATGGAAATGACATCTCCAAATCAAGAAGAACCAAGCTTGGACAATCCAATTGAGGAGCAAGTATTATGGGAGGCCGAGAAACCCCAAGAAGACGACCCTCCCCCACATCAAGAGAAAGACAAGGGAAAAAGGAAAGTGTCCTTTGAAGAGTCCACCCCAATCGATCAAAACAAGTACCAAATCAAGTTGCCTTATCCATCAAGGCAAATGAAGACTAAGGTGGACACTCATTACGACAAGTTCCTTAGTATTGTGAAGAAATTGGATGTTAGTGTCCCGTTCACCGAATTACTCACCCAAATCCCGGCATATGGAAGATTTATGAGAGAAATCTTAGATAGGTAGAGATCCGTCGACAAGGAAGAGACCGTAGCGTTCACGAGGGTGGCGAGCGAGCTTATCCAAGGTTCCACGCTTCCGAAGTTGAAGGATCCGGGTAGTTTTTTGATCCCTTGCACCATAGGTAACTTCTTGATCAAGAATGCGCTATGTGACTTGGGCGCGACTGTGAGCATCATTCCCTATTCTATTTGTTGCCGACTCGGAATGAAAGAGTTGAAATGTACGTCCCTCACCCTCTAAATGGCCGATAAGCCATTCTATCGACCATTAGGAATGTTAGAAGACGTACCGGTACGAGTGGGGAAATACTTCATTCCGGTCGAATTCATTGTGCTTGACATGCCGGAGGATGCCAACACTCCCATTATTCTTGGGCGCCCATTTCTACACACCGCGGGTGCCATGATCGATGTGAAGAACGGTAGGATCACATTTGAGTTAGGCGAGGAAAAGATAGTGTTCGACCTCCAAGGCAACACTACGCCTACTAAGAATGAATCAAGCAATATGATCCAAGCCAAGAAAGACCTCGATCTAGGGGGTGAACCGGAACAAAGCTTGAAGAAGTATTCTTATGTACTTGATGATTATGACTCCGAGAGTGAGGAGGATGTGTGCCTATGTCATGGGCTTGATGACAAGTTGAAGTGCAATGACAAGGAAGAAGATGAGCCTCCCTTGGGGCCGCATGAGGACCGGTGGACGTTTGGGTATATCCCCAAAGACCAAAAGTACAAGTTCAAGTCGTTGAACTTGGAAGAGTGGGATGCCCCGGGAACGTCAAGGCAAGGCCATGAGGAGCCTTGGGATGTGGTCGGTTACATTACGAGCTTGATTGAAGACATCTCTAGGGCCTTCGACTTGTTCTTACGTGCCCTTGATGGAGATGGAACTAATTTTGGTTGTTGAAAAAGATTGAAGAAAGCACCACCTTGGTTTGACGGAGTTCCACAAGAATTGTCCCATTGTATATATCTTTTTCTTGTAGTTAGTTGGATTTTTGTGAATTCTTGTCATTTGGATTGATTGATGAGCGTCGTGAGGGAGAGAGTTTGATGTGTGCTTGAGTATTGTTTGATAGGTGATGTGAGAACGCTCCTAGAGAGGATTGGCTATGATATACCTTGGGTTGTGAGCTAGAGGATTGGGTTTTTGAGACATGGAACAAGTTTTTGGGATCGTGGAGGTCGAAGAAGACCCATCCCGACCGGGAAGGGTGCCCTCCCGATCGGGATGGGTGCGCCGCATTTTGAGCTTACTGTGAGTCCGTCCCGACCGGGATGAAGGCGTCCCGACCGGGACGGGTGAGGTAACCCGATCGGGATCAACCTTCCCGACCGGGATGGTCCTCTGCTCCCCCTTTTGTGATTCTTCTTCGCAAATCGAGTCCACCCAACCATTTTATGCCCCCTCCCAACCTCCCTAGCTACCCTAGCTTTACCATATGCCCCATGTACTTCATTGTCATACCTTCACCTCATTTCCTCTTCACTTTACACCTTGATTCGCATCAGATTCCACCCCCCTCACACCTTTACCACCTCTACCATGCGATGTTATCGGATATGAAGCGGAAAAGCAATGATGAAGACAAGCAAGCGCCTTTATCGATCTATGAGACGATGGAGAGAGTGAGTTGCTAACCTATGGTACGGCAACTATCCTTTCTTTTCTGTTTTTGTTGTTGCTTGTTTTCCTTTGTTTATTCCCTTCCCCTTGTACACTTTCGTGTCTTGATGTCATGGTGGCCTTCGAGGCCATAGTTTGGTTGCTCCCAGCTCCCGACGACGTTATTACGTCGAGAGTCAGTCGATTAGTCCATTTTACAAGATTTTCACCCCTTTTTAGGAGTTAGTCGGATTTGGACGGAATCCGGGCTAGGTGACTTGATTACACCTAGCCCTCCCCTCTCATTTCCTTTTTTTTTCTTTCTTTTTATTTTTTCTTCCCCCTTCCATATCTTTTCTTGTCTCGGCCCATGGTGACTTGACTACACCCCGGCCGGACACCTTCTACCCTTTTCTCCACTTTTCTTTTTGATTTTTAGCTTTATTTTCGTAGTTTCTTTTCTTTTTCTTTTGTCTCTCCGCACACTACGATCGAGCATGAGGACATGGCTCAGTTTAAGTGTGGGGGAGTGATATTCTAGTATAGTTAGTTTTATTTTCTTAGTTTTTCGAAAAAAATCTTCAAAAGGCCTAAAAATTTGAAAATTTTCACAAAATAAATCAAAAAGATTTTTCTTTTGTGTGTTTTCCTTTTGTGTCTTTGTGTCGTATATTTGTTTTGTTTGTGTGTGTTTTGCCTCCCTTTCCCTTATAGGTTGCTTTAATCACCGTTAACTTTGGAAGGCTTTCAAGACTCCCGGTAACATCTTATCCCTTTTTCTTCTTTACCTCTTGCGGAGTTTGGAGGAGATTGTGATGTTGTGTGCTCGGGTGGAGCTTTGTAAAGTGTGGTTGATTTGGTGGCTTGTTTGGATGATCGGGGTGGTGTTTATGTTGTGTATGTGTTCATTTTGTGTTGTTTTTGTTTCGTTGCTTTTACTTCTTTTTCTTTCGTTCGTTTTCGTCGTGTCTTTGTTTTGTGTTGTGTTGTGTGTCTTGTGCGTAAACCGTTTTCGAAAACCCGGTTTAGAGACTAGTGTGCAAGTGTTTACTTTCCCATTCTAGTAGTATAAATCGAGTCTTGGGCTTTAGTCTAGTAGAATGACCTTAAATCAATGAATTCGTTGGTCCTTTACCTTGAGTCCACCTAGCTTACTAGGGATTTACTACGGGATTTGCACTTTTGACCATTATGACCACCGACGGTGTGAAAAGGCCTAGGTTACCGAGTCTCGTCCCCTAGGTGATCGTGTTTAGGCTCGTTTGATTAGTCCAAGTTCTCCACTTTTTGTGGGTTTGAAGGGTCTTGGCCCGTCCCGACTTACCCATTTCCCTACCTTCCTCGCATACACACACAATAAAATGCAAATTGTTGATTCTCTCTTTCTTGTTACACAATGAAATGCCAAAAATGCCAAATCTTGCCAAAAAGGGCAAATAAAAGAAAAAAAAATGAAAGAAAAAAAAAATGAAAGAAAGAAAAGAATGAAGAAAAAGAAAAGGCACAAAAGCCAAAAGAAAATAGAAAAGAAGAAAAAGAATGGCATGGCAAAACAAAGCGAAAATGCAAAAGAAGAAAGAAAATGCCAAAAGAAAACCCGTCTCACAAAAAGAAATCCCCACAAAAATAAGTCTTTTTCCGACTTTTGCCATGAAGAGCCTACCAAAGGACCGAGTCCCGAGGAAGGATGATAGCGGCATTAGTCGGTCTTCCCTCATTTTGCATATTTCCATCTTTTTACTTGGACTAGTTAGGCGGTTTTGGACACGGGACGACCCTCTCGGCTCACGCTAAAGGGGGCGGGGTCTCACTTACCTACAGTGTCGACTAACACCGTGGTTCCTCACTTTACCACTCCCCTGATCGTCCCGTAGTACGTTTTTAGAAAGTTAGGAGGACCTAGGTAAGTTACCAACGCTTTTATCGCTTTATCGTCATAATATTAGGGTTTAGTCACCTTGGTTTGCATTGCTAGCTTGGGAACGTTGTCACTTACCTCGAGTCCTAAACCGGTGTTTCATTCACCGCTTTTAGAAGGAAGCGGTATTTCTTTTGTTTTGGGTGCAACCGTCTATGTGTTTGTTTGTGTGTTTGTTTGTTTATGTGTTTTGTGTCCAGTTGCATCCACGGTTTTGTCGCAAGACCCGACTTGCCTTGCGGAGTGCACTTTTCCTCTAAGTGAACTCGCGTGAGTTGAAGGGGCGTAGGGTGCGCTAATACCCATTCGGCTAGTTTAGTAGTTAGTGTGTGCTTACTCGAGGGCGAGTAAGGGTTAAGTGTGGGGGAGTTGATAAGTTTAGTTTGTAGTGCCTATTTTGCTTTGTTTTAGTCCCATTTCCTTGTGAAATCGCTCCTTGGGAGCGATTCATGGGCTTCTTATGCTTCCTTTAGTCCGTTTCAGGTTCCCGAGACCGACTTGGAAGAGTTGGAGCGATTCCGACTCAATACATACACATTTTGGAGCCAACGAGATAAAGGAACGATGACTCGAGGCCTTGGAATCGACCCCGAGACCTTGGGACCCAATCCCGAGCCTCCGAGACCCGATCCCGAGTCCCGAGAATCGGTGGGAAGCCCGTGAGAGGCAAGGAAGGACCAAAGAGCGTTTAAGGAAGGCATACAAGACCCATCCCGTTCGGGATGGCCTCATCCCGTTCGGGATGGGGTGCTACATTAAGAGAGCTGCTGTGAGCCCATCCCGGTCGGGACCATCCCGTCCCGGTCGGGATGACAGGGTCGTCCCGATCGGGATGATCCGTCTCGGTCGGGACCGTGATGCTGCTGCGCGACTCTTTTTCTTTCTTCTCCTTCATTCTTGTACCCATATATATACTCCCTTCTTGTAATTTTAAGGGATCTTATCATACCCTAGATTAGTTTAAGCCTCCATTAACATTCAAAACCCTAGATTATTGCTACTCTCATTAGTTTTAATCCTCTCTTTAATCTTTAGATAATTATTGTAATTAGTCTTGGATTAAGAGATTCATGAAGATTGTTCCAAGATTGACAACCTTGGGATTGTATTTGGGTTTCTCATTAATGCAAGTTTTCATCTTTTTCATCATATTATTGTTGGTATAATCTTCTCTACTCTAATCCTTGTTTATTTAATCTAGTTTCAATCTTTTTATATAGTTATTGTTGTTAGTTGTTCACCATGAATGCTTGGGTGATTAGTTTGTTTTCTCTTATGATTGTTAGTTCAACCATGTTAATGAGTGAGTAGTTTCTTTGTGGGGTTAGTAGGGGGATTAGGGGTAGATTATGGATGATTAGGGTTGATTAAGGGGAAAAGGTCACATCTTTGATGTTAGTCACATTGTGGGCACTCTATGTGTTTGTTGATATGCTTGTATGAGTTGTAGTGGCCATGCTTCCCATACTTGTGCTCATATTCTCATTGATTGTCTATTGTTTGGAAATGTCGAGAATAGTTTAGTCGCGAGAGCGCGGACTAGGGTCTAAGTTGCGAGAGCCCGGACCCACCTTGGCATCGGTTTAAGTTGCGAGAGCCCGGACCGACCCTAACAATTAGGAGACACCTATACCCTTGATCACCCCAATTACCCTTCTACTCCTATGAACTCGACCTACCCCACTTCTTTCCATATTAGTTTTAATCCTCCTAGTTAGCCATCGTTTACCCTAGATTACTTGTTAGTTCGATCATTAGCTTAGTCATATCTCTTCTCCTCCATCATAGTTTTCCTTTTCATCTTCTTTGTGTTTGTTTGGTGATCTAGTCACGTTGTAGGCCGACATAGTCTAAACCTTGATATACCGTCCTCGTGGATACGATCCCGACTTACCCTAGCTACCCACTAGGTTAGTCGGTGTTATATTGATCGGCCAGGGACGTGATAAATCCCTACCATCACAGAGCTCCGTTGCCGTCAACCCTTCCTGCGGCTACTCCGGGAGAGCTTCGTTACTATTGATTATGCGGCTAATCCGGTAGAATTTCGTTACTAGACTTGAGCTAGTCGAACACAGACACCTCGGTATCGAGTGGGGTACTCGAAGGTAAGGAGTAGCGTCGATGTCGCTTTTTTATCGGAACTACGATCGAGTGGATTGTTTGCCTCGGGTGTCGGAGTGCGAGCCCTTAGCGAGAGAGTAGAGGGAGAAGAGAAGATGAGAAGTTGTGTGTCGAATGAATGGGGTGAGGGGGGATATTTATAGGTGTTTTCGGCCCTCGTCACCCATATGGACGCCTAAGCTGAGGCGCATCAAGACTTAGACGCATGGGTTCAGGCGTGGGGAGTCTAAGGCGCGTGAGGTGGGGCGGCTGGAGTTTTGAAGATACGATTTTGATACTTTCCAAAGCCATGAGGCGGGTGTATAATATGTATCTTTGGGGTTAAGGTTCCCCTCCCTTGACCTAGCACCGCGGTTTAAGTGGACCTCGGGTGTGCATCCCGAGGTTCGCTTGGCGCGGTGCTGACTCGGTTCGAGTTTCGGGAACGACTCGGGATCCCGGTGTCAGAATCGACTCTAATTAGTGTCTATGTGATGGGAGGACTTTGCCATGGGTCCTACCAACAAGTATACCAACTAGACCTAACACGTAGCTAGGGTAAATCGGGTCGATATCCACAGAGACGGTTATAAGGTGTCTAGATTATGGTCTACTAAAAAACAAGGCTAAGTCACTAAAACAACACAAAGAGAAGGAGAATTGACTAACTATGATGATGGAAAGGGGTGAAACTACACTAACAATGAACTAGGTTATAACAAGGACTAAAAGGATTAACTAAAACTAAATAGAAACAATGAACTAGAAGAATGATTGCTAATGAATATGGAGAAATAAAATATGGGAAGGAGTAGGGTTAGTTTGGGTTCATAAGTGTAGTAGGATTGTTGGGAGGTCAAGGGTGTAGGTTTCTCCTAGTTACGAAGGTTGGTCCGCGCTCTCGCGTCAAAGCCTAAGTCCGCACTCTCGTGCCAAAGACTAAACCCGAATACTCATGCAAGATATTATCCAATACACAAGAATTCAACCACAAATCAATCACACAATGGGAAGATGAAAACAATTATGAGAAGCATGGCCACTACAACTCAAACAAGCAATCAACAAACACATAGAGTGCTCAACATGTGACTAGTAACAAAGGATTCATCTTCACCCTTAACCAAACCCTAATTACCCATAATCCACACTTAATCCCCATACTAACCCCACAGAAAGTATTGTTCCAAACCCTAGATTTAGTCCTTTGGCAGGCTCTTCACGGTAATGATCGGAAAAAGGCTTATTTTTGAGAGGTGAGGATTCTTTTTGTGAGGTGATTTTCTTTGGCAATTTCTTTCTTTTGCATTTTTGCTTTTTGCGTTGCTATGCCATTTCTTTTTTATCTTTTGTATTTTCTTTTTCTTGGCTTTTTGTGCCTTCTCTTTTTCTTCAATCTTTTCTTTCTTTCATTTTCTTTCTTTTTTTTTCTTTTCTTTGCCCTTTTGGCTAGATTTCAGCTGTAGGCATTTCTTTTTGCAACTAAGAAAGATGATTTCAACAATTTGCAACTTTATTTTGTGGATATGTGTAGGAGGTAGGGGAATGGGTAAGTCGGGGGTCGCGATCCCCCTTCAAACCCACAAAAAGGTGGAGAACATGGACTAATCAAACAATTTCAAACATGGTCACCTAAGAGACGAGACTCGGCAACCAAGGCCTTTTCACACCGTGGGTGGTCATAATGGTCAAAATGCAAATCCCGTAGTAAATCCCTAGTAAGCTAGGTGGACTCAAGGTAAAGGACCAACGAAACTATTGATTTAGAGTCATTCTACTAGACTAAAGTCCATGACTCGATTCATACTACTAGAAAGGGAAAGTAAACACTTGCACACTAGCCTCAAAACCGGGTTTTCGAAAACCTTTTTACACACTAGACACAACTACACCTCACAAAACAAAGACATGACAAAAACGAAAGAAAAAGAGACAAAGGCAACAAAACAAAACAAAACAAACATATAAAGAGAACAAACACCACCCCGAATTTCCAAACAAGCTACCAAATCAACATCAAACTTTACAAAGCTCCACCCAAGCACACATCATCACAAATCTCCTCCGAACATCAGAAGAGGTAAAGAGGAAAAAGGAATAAAAGGCGTTACCGGATGTCTTGAAAGCCTTCCAAAGTTAACGGCGATTAGGCGACCTACAAGGAAAAAGGGAGGCAAAACACACACACCACAACAAAAGCACGACACAACGACACAAAAGGAAAAGACACAAAAGAAAATCTTTTTGATTTTTGTGAAATTTTTCAAATTTTTAGGGTTTTTTAAGATTTTTCGAAAAAACTGCGATAATAAAACTAAACTACACTAGAATATCACTCCCCCACACTTAAATAGAGCAATGTCCTCATGCTCGATCGTAGTGTATGGAGGCACTAAAAAAAAGAAGAGAAACTACGAAAATAAAGCTAAAAATAAAAAAGAAAAGCGGAGAAAAGGGTAGAATGTGTCCGGCCGGGGTGTAATCAAGTCACCATGGGCCGAGACAAGAAAAGATATGGATGGTGGAAGAAATAAAAAAGAAGGAAATAAAAGGAAATGAGAGGGGAGGACTAGGTGTAATCAAGTCACCTAGCCCGGATTCCGCCCGAATCCGACTAAATCCAAACAAAAGAAAATAAAATCAAAGAAAAAGTGAAAATCCTTGTAAATTCGGATTTCGAAAGGACTCTCGATGTAGTCACGTTATCGAGAGTCGGGAGCAATGACCACCAAGGCCCTGAGGGCCACCATGACACCAAAAATTGATAAGGGGAAGGGAACAAACAAAGGAAGACAAGCAATAAACAACGGAAAAGAAAGGATAGTTGCCATACCAATCGTTTAGCAACTCACTCGCTTCATCGTCTCAAAGTTCGATAACGGCACATAGCTAGTCTTCGTCATTGCTATTCCTCTTAATTCTTGATAATCCCGCATGGTTGAAGTACAAAGGTATAAGGAGGTGGGATTTGATGTGAAACTTGGTGTAAAGTGAAGAGAAAATGAGGTGAATGTGTGTATATGAAGTGTAGGGGTCATATGATAGTTGCAAGGGTAGGTTGGGAGGTTGGGAGGGTGTGTAAAATGGTTGGATGGGCTCGAATGTCGAAGAGGAAGTAAGTGCATTATCCTGGTCGGGATGGATGGTCCCAGTCGGGATGGCACACCCTTCCCGGTCAGGAAGCCCCCTTCCCGGTCGGGACGACACAACAGAATGCTCAATATTTCGCACCCTCATCCCGATCGGGATTACATCCATCCCGGTCGGGATGCTCTCTTCTCGGCCGAGAAGAGTCTTCTAACCCTCTATAACCCCAAAAGCTTGTCCAAAGCTTCAAAAACCGACTCTCTTGCTCACGATCCAAAGTCTATCAATAACCACTCCTCTCTAAGATTCATCTTCACTTCACACCTATCAAATAAGCTCAAAACATTCATCAAAATCCCTCCCTCATATCGCTCATCAAAATACCAAATTACAAGAAATTCACAAAACCTAAAAGGATTACAAGAAAGAGATATATACAATAAGACGGTTCTTTTGGAACTCCGTCAAACCAGGGATGGTGCATTCTTCAATCTTTTTCTAACAACACTGTAGCCAATTCCATCGCCATCAAGGGCACGAAGAAACAAATCAAAGGCTCTCGAGAAGTCTTCGATCAAGCTAGTGGAATACCATCCTCCACTCCAAGGATCATCACATCCTAACCTCGACGTTCCCGGGGCATCCCGATCTACTAAGTTCAATGGCTTGAAATTGTACATTCGATCCTTCGGTATATACGCAACCGTCCATCTATCTTCATGTGGCCCCAAGGGAGGCTCATCTTTCTTCTTGCCTTGAAACTTGTCTTCGATCTCATGATATGGGCATTCATCCGCCCCAAGCTCGGAATCATCATCTTCAATTCCATAGAAGTTGTTCTTCAAGCTTTCACCCGGCTCATCCCCTAGATTGATGTCTTTATGGCATGGATCATATTACAAGACTCATCATTAGTAGGCGAGGTGTTGCCTTGGAGGTCAAACACAAGCTTCTCGTCGCCTAGCTCAAATGTGATCCTACCGTTCTTTACATCAATCATCGCACCGGCGGTATGTAGAAATGGGCGCCCAAGGATAATGGGAGTGATAGCATCTTCCGGCATGTCAAGTACAAGGAAGTCGACCGGAATGAAGAACTTCCCGATTTTTATTGGCACATCTTCCACCATCCCCAATGGTCGGTTGAGTGAACGATCGGCCATTTGGAGTGTAATAGAAGTACACTTGAGCTCCTTCATCCCAAGTCGCTCACAAATGGAATAGGGAATGACGCTTACACTCGCACCCAAATCACATAATGCTCTATCAATCTTCAAGTTGCCTATGGTACACGGGATAGAGAAACTACCCGAATCCTTCAACTTGGGAAGCGTAGAACCTTGAATGAGCTTGCTCACCTCTCTTGTGAAAGCTATGGTCTCTTCCTTGTCGATGGATCTCTTCCTAGCCAAGATTTCTTTCATGAATCTTCCATATGCCGGGATTTGGGTAAGTAGCTCGGTAAACGGGACACTTTCATCCAATTTCTTCACAATGTCTAGGAACTTGTCATATTGAACATCCACCTAGGTCCTCATTTGCCTTGTTAGGAAAGGCAACTTGATATGCACCTTGTCTTGCTCATTAAGGTTGGACTTTTCAATTGACATTTTCCCTTTTCCTTTGTCTTTTCCTTGAAGTGGGGGAAGCTTGTCTTCATGGGGTTTCTCAATCTCCCACAAGACTTGCTCCTCCATTGGATTTCCCAAGCTTGAATTTTCTTTAGTTGGAGATGCAACTTCTTTCATTGCTTGTTGCTCAATAGGGTTTAGGGGGGAATCATAAGATGCACCACTCCTCAAGGTAATAGCATTCACATGCTCAAATTTCGCCGTTTCACCTTGAGGAGGTAGTTGCCCCTTTTGCCTTGTAGAGCTTCCCGAAGCAACTTGAGCTATTTGGGTTTCGAGCATCTTCATATGAGCATCTTTTTTCGAGCTTTTCTCTCAATTCATGAATAATAACAACCGTTCTGCTTACGACTTGTCTCATTTTCAAAAATTCCTAAATTTTCAAAATATTCTATGCAATGACATTGAGAAACCCGACGAACAGGTATCCTTACCTCAGATGCTTAAGATAGGGTTATCTCTAGATCCCGGGGAGAAACAACAATTCATTGATCTCCTTCAAGAATTCAAAGACGTCTTCGCATGGTCCTACAAGGACATGCCGGGGATAGACCGTGAAATAGCCGAGCACCATATACCGATCAAGGAAGGGTTCAAGCCGGTTAAGCAGAAACTCCGACGCATGAGGCCCGAGTGGTCCCTTAAAGTCAAGGAAGAAGTCGACAAACAATTGAAGGTTGGGTTTATACGAGTCTCCGAGTATCCAGATTGGGTTGCGAACATCGTACCAGTCCCTAAAAAAGACGGTAAAGTGCGTGTCTGCGTGGACTTTCGGGATCTTAACAAGGCGAGCCCGAAAGACGATTTCCCGTTACCACACATCGATATACTGGTGGATAACACAGCTGGCCATGCCCTTCTATCATTCATGGACGGGTATGCTGGATACAATCAAATAAAAATGGCAGAGGAAGATATGGATAAGACCACCTTCATTACACCTTGGGGTACTTATTGCTATACCGTCATGCCATTTGGTCTCATTAATGTCGGGGCCACCTATCAACGAACCGCCACAACTTTATTACATGATATGATGCATAAGGAAGTGGAAGTTTACGTGGATGATATGATCGTCAAACCCAAGCACAGGGACGGTCACATCACCGCCCTGAGAAGATTTTTCACCCGACTACGCAAATACAACATGAGACTAAACCCTCAGAAATGCAGTTTCGGGGTAACCTCTGGCAAATTACTGGGTCACATCGTCAGCCAACGCGGTATCAAAGTCGATCCAGCTAAGATCAAGGCCATCACCGAGATGCAGCCTCCTAAGACCGAAAAGGAGATAAGAGGTTTTCTTGGAAAAGTCCAATACATCAGCAGGTTCATTTCAAAACTAACCATGGTGTGCGAACCGATCTTCAAGAAGCTGAAAATAGGGGAACGGTTACTATGGGACGACAAGTGTCAAGCAGCCTTCGACAGAATCAAGGAAATCTTGTCTTCATCGTCGGTCCTGATGCCACCTCAACACGGTCTACCTTTGTCGTTGTACCTAACCACGACAGAGACAGCCATGGGGGCTATGTTAGCTCAAACGGTCAACTCCGAAGAACGAGCAATATACTACATCAGCAAAAAGTTTTTAGAGTACGAGTGTAAGTACACCATGCTCGAAAAGACGTGTTTAGCACTAGTCTGGGTCACTAAAAAGCTCCGACATTACATGCTCAGCCATGAGGTGCAGGTACTGTCAAGGATGGATCTGATCAAATATCTTCTCGAAAAGCCCATTCTCAACGGCAGAATATCAAGATGGACCCCGATGTTGGCAGAATTCGATCTAAAATTCGTACCATTGAAAGCCATCAAGGGCCGAGTAGTAGCCGAATTTCTCGCTGACAGTCCCGTAACCGAAGAAGGACACACCGACACTTCGTCCTTCCCGGATGAAGATATTTTCCATACTGACACCGAGACATGGGATTTATACTTCGACGGAGCATCCAACTTCCGAGGATTTGGGGTCGGAATCCTCCTAATCTCGCCAAGAGGGGAACATACTCCCGTATCTATCAAATTGGACTTTGACGTCACCAATAACGCCGCTGAGTATGAAGCATGCATCCACGGGCTACAAGCCGCCGCCGACTTAGGGGTCACAAACCTCCGAGTACACGGCGACCATCACTGGTCATTAACCAAGCACTCCAAAAATGGAAAACCCGAAATGCCAATCTCATGGCCTACCAGGCACGAGTAAGGGATCTCGAGAAACAATTCCAAAGGGTAGAATACATATACCTACCTCGGGAAGAAAATCAGTTCGCAGACGCACTCTCAAAACTGGCGTCCTTACTAAATATTCCCGATCATATGACCAGCATGCCGATCTGCGTCGAAAGACGATCCGAGCCAGCATATATCCATGATATCGAGGATATCGAGATACCCGATCCCGAGCCGTGGTATAAATCGATTCAGGCGTATTTGACAACCGGGGAGTATCCACCCGAGGCCGATAATCGAGCCAAAAAGGCCTTGCGTCGGCTAGCAACCCAGTTCGTCCGTACCGATGACGTGCAACTTTACAAAAAGACACCACAGGGGGCTCTCCTTTTATGTGTCGACAAGGGTAATGCTGAAAAGGTCATGGCCGAAGTACATGACGGCGAGTGTGGTCCTCACATGAATGCCCAGATGCTAGTCAAGAAGATCATAAGACTTGGATATTACTGGAACAACATGGAAACCGATTGCCAGCTATATGTCAGACATTGCCATAATTGCCAGATTTTCGCTAATGTACAGCACATGCCACCATCCCTGCTGTATACCATGACATCACCCTGGCCATTTTCAACATGGGGAATCGATATAATCGGAAAGATAAACCCCTCGGGAACCGGAGGCCACTGTTTCATTTTGGTAGCAATCGACTATTTCACCAAATGGGTCGAAGCAGAATCCTACCGTATTCTCAACGCCAGCCACGTTGCCAAATTTATCCAAAACAAGATAATATGCCGATATGGGATCCCTCATGAATTCATCAGTGACCACGGGACCCACTTTCAGGCCGAGACGACAGCCTTGTTAGCTAAATACAAGATTCAAAGACATACGTCTTCACCCTACCGACCCCAAACCAATGGAGCGGTAGAAGCAGCTAACAAAACCATTGTCACCATACTCAAAAAGATGGCTGACAATTATCGGGACTGGCCCGATAAGATACTGTTTGCCCTTTGGGGATATCGAACCTCGATTCGTACTGCGACCGGGGCAACACCGTATTACCTTTCATACGGGATGGAAGCGGTCCAACCTGTCGAGCTGGAGGTACCGTCACTCAGAATCCTAGTCGAAAGTCAAGTACCGGAACCCGATTGGGTTCGAGCACGATATGACTCGTTAATACTTCTAGACGAACGACGATCTCGGGCCCTCAATAACATACAGATCTACCAGAAAAGGATCCAACGGGCTTTCAACAAAAGGGTAAGGCCCAGGAATATCAAAGAAGGAGATCTAGTTCTCAAGTCCGTACGAGCTTTATTACCAGTAGACCCAAGGGGAAAGTTCAAACCTAACTGGGCCGGACCTTATTTGGTAAAGAAGATTCTATCGGGTGGAGCGGTGATGCTAACGGATCTGGACGGGAATGAGTTTGTCAACCCAACTAACCTGGACCAGCTGAAACGTTATTACCCTTGACCCGTTTATCTCAATGTCATTCGCAAAAGTTTATTAAAAACATCTTTTCAAAATAAACTTTTTAAGACAAGTCAAAAGCTAGAATTACTTATTCTACTGTTATAAACATCTTGAACCAATAGTCTTGATGTATTTCGAAATTGCAATTTAATGTCTGAACTACGTTTGGTTTGATTCCGCTATTTGTGGATACGTAGGCAGCCCCTCAAAAGGGCACAACCACCGCAATCGAAAAACAGGAACGGTTTCTAATAAACTTTCTTCATTTATCTCAAAAAATTCAATTACAAAAAAAATCTAAAAAAACAAAAATAGTACTAATATTAAATAATAAAAATCTAAGGCATTTTTCCTTTACCCTTGTCCTTAGTCTCTTTTTCGGCCCACCGACGTCGACGTGGAGGTGAACGCTCCCGAATCACCAAGGGAATCTCCTTAACCCGGGCTCATTTCTTCGAACTTGATTCCCCGGTCACCTCAGTCTGTCCTAGCCGGACCCGTGCCCTCTCGGGTAGCCGTTCCGGCGGCCCAAGCCTGTCTCGGACCGCTAGCTTAGGTCCGAGCCTTCTCTCTAAGTCACTAGCACCGGTGTCTTTAGCTCGAGTCTTAGTCTTTGACTTAGAACCTGACTCCGGCCCGACAAAGGTAGTTGGAGTTTCTTCTTCAAAGAACCATCTATTATCCTTCATCGATTCTCTACGGGCTAAGTCAAAAGCCTCATCAGTCTTTAAAGCTTCACGAGCCTCTTTGGATTCTTCAGAAGCCCATTTAAGATATGATTTAGAAACCCAAGCGGTCTGACAAGGGCGAGGTATAGTCCACATGACCCGGGTAAACCAGCGTTGTAACCACGTGTCACACATAGCGTCCGTCAATTGGACCGAGACGCTAATAATTGCTTCAGTTTCGGGGATTTGCTGAAATGAACCAAACTGCCTTAGAAGACGATCTGGGTAAATATGGACGGTCCAGTCCAAGGACAAAATCACCAGGTAACGGGCTTTATCTCTTTTAGCTAGGCCCGTCATCTTCGAGAGGAACCACCAGATCACGTTCCACCTAATCAAGGGCCCGCCATGGAATTTTAACTCCTCATCCCAGTACTTCCAATTTATATGATGATTGGAGCTGATTCGTCGAGACCGTGAGCCTATCTGACAACTTCGTTACCTGGATATGCTCGTCGGGGGCTCTATAATTGACAGGCGCTCGGATAACCAAATCAGTAAAAAAATTCGAAAAGTCAAAAACTTTCAAAAAATCAAAACATTCCGAAAAAAAAGTCAAAATTTTGTTTCGAAAAATCAAAAAAAAATTCGGAAATTAAAAAAAAATCATAAATTCGAAAAAAAAATTCGGATATTTTTTTTTTTTTAAAAAAAAAAAAATTCGAAAAATTTTCGAAGAAAAAAGAAAAAAAGAGGTCAAATACCTGCAGAAGACGAATGCCGCCAGTTAATTGCCGATCTGGATCAAGTCTCCTAGCATCGAGGCCCATGATAATCTCCCCAGTTATCAGCCAGGCTGGGCTGTAACCTGCCTCCATTTGATCCACTATGCTGATTAGCCTGATCTCGCCTAAACATGAGTCAGCATCCATCCGACCTTCGAAAGCATATCGATGCACCATACAGAAGGCAAAGGCCCTACGCCTGTGAATAGGAGAAATTCTGGGACCATTGGGATCTATAAATTTATCAGCCAAGTCAAACAAGGAAACGGAATTTCCCTTCACCATACGGGAAGTCTCAGCATGGGACAACCCAAGAAAGTCCCTCAGCCTCCTCCTTGGATCAGGGTAAAAAGGAGGAATAGCAGGATGAGCATTAGGGCACCAACCCCCTACAGCAGCAATCTCTTCGGGAAAGGGACATATTTCTCCCCGGGGAAAAGCGAAAACATGATGGGTAGTATCCCAAAAGGTCAAGCAAGCATCCAGGAAATGGGTATCCACCTTAAGTCGCTGGAGCGGGAACAAAGCTACAATTCCCATCTGAGTTAACTGGACTTTATCTCCATCTCGGAAATCTTGGGCCCACGCGTGAAACATCGCGGTCAGGTGTTCGATACCCATGGCAGAAGGTTTTCTTTTATCTAAAAAGTCTAAAGGGATTTTTAAGATGAGAAGGAAATATTTCAGGTTGGAATATGAGAAGATTAAGGGCAAGAACTCTCTATTTATAATAGAGAAATCTCCTCTCCTAGTCACCCTTGGAATAGGGATTTTTGCAGTATTCCCTACTTCACCTAGGCATACAGGCCTAACCAGAATTTTTAGGAATCCGTGTCAGAATCTGATCAGGAATCAATAATCCCAAACATTCCTTTTCTTCCCATACTTTTCAAAAAAAAATAAAAAATTTCGCCATTTTCAAAAAAAAAAAATCGGTTTTTTCCAAAAAAATCAACCAAATATCATTTTCTTCCCCAGCACGAGTCGATGTTTTATCTGTATGTTGCATGCAAAACAGACAGGTATCCCAAGACTCTCGGAGAATTCTCAAAGTTCTCAGTGAAAATTCAAGCAACATTTTCGCTGAGGAATCGGATGTATCAGTAAGCGGTACATCCGCAGCTTCTAATAGAGGCTCCCGCGCAATTCAAAGATGGGACGTATCAGTAAGCGGTACACCCATAGCCTCCAAGGCAAACTCCCACGCAATTTCAAGATGGAGATTGTCTGCAAACAGACAAACCCAAGACTTTTTTAGTAGAAAGTCCCCGCGCCGTTATCAACATCTATCTAGGTATGATTTCTATCTTATGGCTGGCGAGCCCTTCACGCAAGTCTAATGGACTCTAAACGACCCGATCGGAAGTCTGCCAGGTCTTAATCTTTGATTGGCCTGGTAGCTACTCCGACTTTCGCCTTGTCCAAGCCTCAGTCAGAGTGGGGGCTCTGTAGACACCCACATTTTGACCGCCAGGTGTCTATAGTAGGTCCCGCCAAACACCCGATGATGATCGGACGCAAACGTGCTTTAATGGACTCGGATATGGGCTCAAAATCATGGACATTTGGTTTAGCCTTATTACGGAGTACAAATCTTACAAAACCAACCTCAAATCCAGGCCCAGTGGGACGTTTCGTGTCAAATAAGACTAATTTGGGTCGATTCCGTCATCAGGGGTAAAACCGTCTTTTAGCGACCGAGTCAAACCCGGTCAAAGATATTTTTTCCCGAGTCACACGAGCTGGCCGTGACACTACACTGCTGATTCGGACTCAAACACCAAAAAAAATCAGCTTCGAATAATATTAAACAAATCCGTTTAAGGATAGAATTCGATCTCAAGTAGGAATTCTATCCGGAAACCGAATCAGACATCGACCGAGCATCAAAATACTCGGCCGAGATACCCCAGGACAGCCGAAATACCTCCCCACCAGCCGAGATTTTTGGCTTCTTCACCAAGAAACGAGAAGTTTATTCCCTTACAAACTCTCGTATTTCCTATCCAAACCGGTGTTTCTTTTCACACAAACAAGACCACCTCGATTCCTATAAATAGGACCTTATATCCGACACAAAAACAACAGTTTTGATACACAATATTTCAGCAACTCATACACGATTATTATAGCAAAAACAATCTCGAAATCCACATCCGAAGGAATATCGAAATAGTGTCCAAAAACCGACGAATCCGTCCCGTCGCCCGGCCGAACCCACGCCTCACACACACACACAAAAACGCTCCTAAAACCGACACCTTAACTCACCCGCATCATCTCGACGCTCCCGTGCCTAAGCCACCGTCCGACGAGCCTTATACCGAGAAACTAAAGCATGTAGGTTGAGGGTGTAAATCAAACCCGATTCTTCTTCCTTTCTCTCTCCTTCTCACGTTTTTTTCTTTTTTTTTTTAGTTAGTTTTCGTCGGTCGTTTCATATTTTAATATGGGTCGTTCTTCGCATATATTTTTCTAATATCGATATTATCCAAGAACTATTTTCATATTAACAAACATTCTTAAGATGCAATATCAACTCCATAGTTGAATGTTGTAACAAAAAGAATTAAATCAATATCAACTACAAAA
The DNA here is from genome assembly GCA_958450325.1 of Agrostemma githago. NCBI lineage: Eukaryota > Viridiplantae > Streptophyta > Magnoliopsida > Caryophyllales > Caryophyllaceae > Agrostemma > Agrostemma githago. The sequence goes on from OY288257.1 coordinate 24,561,776, forward strand.
ATCGAGCCGGAATTGCGTAGGACAAATCCGACGCAAATGAACAAAATCCGACGCAAATTGAAGATTGCATGGGATTAACCGACGCAATCGGCCGCCGTTATATTTTGACGGATTTTTTTTTTTTTGCATCGGCTAATCCGACGCAGGGAATTTGCGTCGACTAATACGACACGAAGAAATGGAGGTCAACACCCCTGTCAATGGGCTTTGCGTGGGATTAGCCGACGCAAAGTCAACAGAATGTTTGACTTTGCGTCGGCTAATCCCACGCAAAGCCTCTCAGTCAGATCTCAGTCAATTGGTTTACGTGGGATTAGCCGACGCAAAGTCAACAGAATGTTTGACTTTGCGTCGGCTAATCCCACGCAAACCCATTGACTGGGATCTGACTGAGAGGCTTTGCGTGGGATTAGCCGACGCAAAGTCAAACATTCTGTTGACTTTGCGTCGGCTAATCCCACGCAAAGCCTATTAACAAAAAAACCGTTTCTTTGTTTTCAGCTCCCCATATGCGCGAAATAAAACAAGCTGCAATTAACCAACCCACTCCTACAACAAACGACAACAGCACCACATCCCAAACAAAAATCCATCAATAACTCCAATCAAAGCTCTCGTATATGTCTTCTTCACAAAACTCCACAAAACGAAACAAACATAAACTAGTATACTGTTATAGAAAATGAAAATATTACAAAGACAACCAGCGCTAGGTTCAGAATTCTATCTAGGAGTTGTAAAATATATACACACAATGCAACCAGAATCTAAACAAGTAACATAAGAGAGCGGAACTACCTACGAAAGGGACTCAATCTGCTCCGACCCAAAGGGATGACCATCGTTGTTGTCGTCATCGTCGCGCCTAGTCATGCGTGGTCCTCCACCGCATCCCTCGTTCCCCATGGCGAACCGTTCCCTCATGAACTGAATAAACTGGTCCTGCTCTTCGCACCTCTTCTCCAATGTCTTCAGGCGCTCTTCTTGTCTTTCGAATTTATCTTCCATACGCTCGTTGAGTGTGCGTTCGTGCGAGGTGGCGGTGGGGAGGTATGTGTCCGCAGATACCTCCTTACCACGGTTCAAGCATGGGCGAAAGAGCTCTTTCGCCACGTTACCTATCCCCCAAAACCTTTTCTTCGAGTTGTAGCCACCTGTCACATCGTGGAAGATCTTCAAGGTGTTGGGTGCTTGATCAGAGGTGCGTGCCTCCTCCACCGCTTTCTCGTAGTTCTCCTGAAACAGCAACATGAAACTGTGTTATAACTTTAGGAACACATACTATCACATCGTAATTTTCATGCCTAGTATATTTTTTAAAAACATTACTACTACTCACAACGATCTCCGGTCCTCTAGGGTCAATCCACTTGCCGTCTTTCCCCTTCTTCGTCTTCTCCAAGAGCTGGACCGGGGTTGCAGATGGGCTCTTCATATAACAGTGTTAAAATTTTCAGCATTTATTTACCAATAGTATATATTGAATTATACTCAAATTTTTTACTTTTGTTATAAGCACTTACCAACTGCGCGAAGGCTGTTGCTGCACTCCTACTTCCAAGGCAGCTAGTGGGTTTGGCCACCCCGTCCACCTGCCCACCTCTCCTGTTCGACGACTTAATCGCCGATTTCTTCTTGAAGCTTGGGTCGGCAGCGTTCTTCTTCAATATCTCCCACTTCTCTTGCGGAATTCAGTCCGCCTTCTCGACCCTCGGGACAGCTCGCTGGAATATGTCAGTTATCTTCTTCTTAATCCGACTCTCATAATCCGACCTGAGGTCGTACCCCAGGTCTATACGCACTCTCTTCTGTTTGTCAAAAAAAAGATTCGTTAGCTACAATTGAATGTATAAATCGTGCAACGAAAACCTTAGAAACACAGACGAGGTAATTACCGCGAAGTGCATATACATCGCTTCCCGAGCTTCCGGTGGTGCCTCCGTCCAGCTACGGTAGGCGCCAGGAGTGGACGCATACGTCATGACTACGGAATCCCGCAAAAAATCAGAGTACTTCTTGTCGTCCCACCTACACAAGTCAATTATGATAATGTGAAGCAAATAAATGAGTGAAAATTTAGAAAAGAACTGGTTACAACAACTAAAACTCACCAAGTAGCGGAAGGCACTTTCTGCCGTGATAGGTACGATTTCTCAGGCGTGGCAACGTAGACCGTCGCCCCGACTTCCTGGACAGCGTCCACACCTAGGATGACAGGAGTCCTAGGCACGTCCTCCTCCATATGGTCACCATGGCTGCTGCCCCCGTCAGCATCTCATTGCTACCTGCCATAATCACGTCTACAAAATATGTTTGCGCAAAGTTAAACTGTAGAGTCAGTTCGTTTAGGGTAAAGCAGGAATATCATTAAGTACCAAAATAGTCTTCAATTACAAATAAATAAATTACAACTTATGCGAATAAGATACAAACAACTACATAATTGCTAATTATCGTCACTGTCACTGTCACTGTCCGCGTCGGTGTGCGGTTCAATGAACCCCTCGTCCCTGTCTTCATCATCACCGTCATCTTCATCGTCGATGACCAAGTCGTCGTCCTCATCACCCTCTCCCTCAGGAACAATCCAGTCGGCAAACTCGTCGTCCTCCCCTACAGCACCAGCAACTTCAACTACATATTCTTCTTCATTGACGTCAGTGTCTTCGATCAGAGTTGATGACATCGGCTGATTATTACCAACCACACTCTCTTGGTAGACGTCATCGTCGCTGATAGGATTATCAACTTGTGATCTTGCCTTGATTTTGAAAACCGCAGACCAATTCGTACTCTTTCTTCCCTTTGGGTAAGGTGCATAGCAGACTTGATCGACTTGATACGCCAACACAAAAGGGTTGTGCCCTCGCAGTTTTCTCGTCAGGTCGACATCCACAAGATTGTAGTTCTCATGAACAGTGACTCCGTGCGGGGAGTTGTCGATCCAATGATATTTGAACAGTATGGCCTTGCAGTTTTTGTGGCTGTCGTAGTAGTCTAGCTCGATCACCTCGTTTAGTGTTCCATAGTTATCTGACCCTTCGGTGGATAACACACATACGCCGTTACTTTTGGTCAGTTTTGGAACATCAACACCCTCGACAAACGCACGGAACTTGTACCCGTTAATTGTATATCGCCTCCAAGTTCTGACTCGTGAAGACGGCCCAGTGACTAGAGGTCTTACAATGGGATCCTCCAGCGCTTCAGGCTATTGTCAACATAAAATTCGTCGAAAAACAATCCAATTAAATTTTGTACCAAACACATACACAATTTATAATGATCAAGCAAATAGCATTTCAACATACTTGAGTACGTAGCCAAGAGGGAAACAGTGACTCATATGCCACCCAAACATCTTCAGATGTTGTCAGTCCCGCATGTTCTGCCATAATGAAAGCCTCGAATTTCCTGAAATGGTCAGCAGTTGTACTTAATCACACATACTACCAATTATGAGGAGGGTATGTTGTACGTGAGTTACTTACTCCTCGTACGGTCTGATTACAGGGCCACAGTTTCTCAGAACGTAGGAGTGTGCCTGCTTGTACTCAACATCGGTCAACCACCTCTCCTTACATTTTCCAGTGGTACTTCCAACATCAGACTGAAAGGGTTCCACCTCTATTTGGTGGTCTTCAGTCTGATGCGCACCCACGTCTAGGTCTTTGGCTTTTGTGTCAATGTTCTCTTCGAAGTAGAAGGAGCAGAAGTTTGATGTCTCCTCTAACAAATACGCGTTGCATATTGAACCCTCAACACGTACTTTGTTACCAATTTTTTTTTTCAGATGGTTTAAGAACCTGCAAATTAAAATATTAGCTCTCATGTAAGACTTAATTGGTAATCAATGCACGGGAAGTCACACTAAGGAGAGTTGAGGACGTTACCTTTCGAATGGGTACATCCACCGGTACTGAACAGGACCGCCAACCCTTGCCTCATACGGCAAATGAAGTGGGAGATGCTCCATCGAGTTGAAGAATGACGGAGGAAATATTCTCTCCAACTTACAAAGGATCTCGGGAATACTGTTCTCAAGTCGATTCATGGACTCGACTGACACCATAGTGGAACACAAATCTCGGAAGAACTGACTGATCTCTGTCAATGCATTCCACGTGTTCATTGGCAGCAGCTGCTTCAAAGCTATTGGCATCAAGCGCGACATAAACACGTGACAGTCGTGGCTTTTCGTGCCATGCAAAATTAACTTGGACTGGTCCACACATCAGGATAAGTCGGATGCGTAACCATCCGGAAACTTCAAACCACTCACCCAATCGCACAAAGCCTTCCTATCATTTTTGTCCATAACAAAGGACGACGATTTGGGTCGCCCAAGACACAGTTCCTTGAAATCTGCTTTGCCTTTTGGTCCGAAGGCTGTCTTGTTCGGTACATCAATCACGGTGTTGATAATCTGCTCAAAGAAATTCTTCTCGATATGCATAACATCAAGGTTGTGTCTGATAAGCAGAGTGTGCCAGTACGGAAGTTCCTAGAATATGCTCTGCTTCCACCAACCTTCCTTCTTGTCCTTCAATTTTTTCAACTGTTGGTGGGTAGCGTGTACTATTGTAGGGTACTTCTGCACATCTGTCCATATCTCATCGCCTGTTAACCGTTTACATGCGATCATCGGGTTGTTTCTTCAGGAAACTCTTACAGTTATGCCTAAATGGATGGTCGGAAGGTAGAAATTATCTGTGACAGTCAAACCAAGATATCTTTCCGCTATTTTTAAGCCAAAAGGATTTTTGATCCTTCGCTTGACAGTAAGGACAAGCACGGTAACCCGTTGTACTCCTACCAGACAACATCCCGTAAGCTGGGAAGTCGTTGATGCTCCACATTAGTGCAGCTCGTAAATTGAAACTAGTTTTCCTCGACAAATCGTACGTGTAAATCCCATTATCCCACAAACTTTTTAACTCTTCAACAAGTGGTTGGAGATACACGTTCATATTGGCTTTCGGGTTCTTAGGGCCAGGAACAATAAGTGACAGGAGCATAAATTGTCTCTTATTGCATAACCACGGCGGTAGGTTGTACGGTGTCAAAACAACCGGCCAACATGAGTACGACTTGCCGAACTGCCCGTAGGGTGAGAAACCATCTGTGCACAAACCCAAACGTACGTTGCGCGGCTCTTTCGCGAACTCGGGATGTTTGATATCAAATGTCTTCCAAGCTTCACCATCGCTAGGGTGTGTCATCATACCACTAACTCTAATTTTGGTGTTACTGTGGTGCCAACTCATCTCGCCCGCAATTTTCTTTGTCGCATACAGTCTTTGCAGCCTCGGACCTACTGGGAAGTAAGTCAAGATCTTAGTTGGTACTCTCTTCCCCCTAGTATTTTTTGTTCGACTCTTGTACCTCCCGGATCCACATTTCCTACACGCGTCGAGGTACGAATCTCCCTTCCAGAACAGCATGCATCCATTCGGACACGAGTCTATCTTTTCATGGGGGAGTGGGAGGCCCTTCAACAAATTTTTAACCTCGTAGAAATTATTTGCCATGACATTCTCCTTAGTGCCTCGTAGAAGGTCAATTAGCAGTTGGATCCAACCATCTAAATATCTTAAGGCCATGTTGCTCTCGCACTTCAAAGTCAGCATCCTTGAAGCGACTTGCAACAGACTCATATCGCACCCGCTGAAAACTGGGAGTTCAGCATTTTTTAGCATTTCGAAAAAGGAAAGGATTTGTGGGTTGGATTCATGTTGCACTTCTTCGTCGCTTATGTTGTCTGGGTTACGTTCCTCCTCCATGATGTCCTCAACCGTCGTACGCAGTGCATCCTCTACGAAGTCCCGGTACGGATTTTCGCGAACAGGTTCTTGCAGGCGACTACTTTCATTTTCACCATGATACGTCCACACGTAGTAGTTCTCAACAAAACCGTGCTTGTATAGATGTTGTTTGACATCTACTTCATGTTTTAAGGCACGGTTTTGACATTTTCTACATGGGCAACTAAGCTGCTCGCTGGTGTAAAGGGGGTTATTATCTAAGGAGAACTTGATGAACTCCTCCACACCGTCTCTAAATTCTATTTTCGGTCGCTTATTGTCGGCCAGTCTCTCGTACATCCAACTCCGTTCTACTCTATTCATTCTATATAGATTGAACTGTGAATGATTAGGGTATGTAGACATGAACAAAATGGCATGGGGAAAGAAGTCAACAACATGGAATTTGAAGAAAAGTTCGCGAATTTCACCATAAGTTGGAACTCTCACAACCATCAATTTAAAAACGATTCGTCACCGGGGACCTTATCACTCCAACCTAAACCCATTCTTGTGCGTTCCATGTCACTGATAAACACGAAATTGTGTAATGTCGATAAGAGAAAAATTCGGCAGCAATTCGCCTCACTTCTCCAAAAGCACAATGTGGAATATATGAAAACTCCACATATGCAATCGAAGAACATTGAGGGAATTGTCACCAAATTTTGCTCTTACCTACACAACACAATTTCATGTTTACCACCTAGTGACATGAAAGGCACAAGAACAGTCCCAAAACGGGGACTGTCCAAGAATTACTCCTAATGAGTAACTCTTGAACGGGCACTAGGTAGGTCTGAGTAGATTTCAAACAATGCTCATGCACAATACACAATGAAAACAAATAACAACGACAATCAAATCTCAACACAGTAATCCAAAACATTAATACTTTCTATAATTACAACCACTAACTGATGTAATTTAAGAAACAAAACGAATTTCCCTTTTTTTAGTATTGTTTATGTAGTAGTAGTTTAGTAGTTTAGTAGTAGTAATAGTAGTAAAAGTAGAAGTAGTAAAGTAGTATAGTAGTAGTAATAGTAAAAGTAGAAGTAGTAAATTAGTAGTAGTAGTATAGTAGTACTAGTAGTATAGTAGTAGTAAAAGTAGTAAATTAGTAGTAGTAGTAGTAGTATAGTAGTATAGTAGTACTAGTAGTATAGTAGTAGTAAAAGTAGTAAATTAGTAGTAGTATATTAGTACTAGTAGTATAGTAGTACTAGTAGTAGTAGTAGTTTAGTAGTAGTAGTAGTAGTATAGTAGTAGTAGTAGTAGTAAAAGTAGTAAATTAGTAGTAGTAGTAGTAGTAGTAGTATAGTAGTACTAGTAGTATAGTAGTAGTAGTAGTAGTAGTAGTTTAGTAGTAGTAGTAGTAGTAGTAGTTTAAGTAGTAAATTAGTAGTAGTATAGTAGTACTAGTAATAGTAGTAGTAGTTTAGTTGTATTAGTAGTAGTAAAAGTAGAAGTAGTAAATTAGTAGTAGTAGTAGTATAGTAGTACTAGTAGTAGTAGTAGTAGTAGTAGTTTAGTAGTAGTAGTAGTAGTAGTAGTAAAGGTAGAAGTAGTAAATTAGTAGTAGTAGTAGTAGTAGTAGTAGTAGTATAGTAGTACTAGTAGTAGTAGTAGTTTAGTAGTAGTAGTAGTGGAAAATTAGTAGTAGAAGTAGTGGAAAATTAGTAGTAGGAAATTAGTAGTAGTAGTAGAAAATTAGTAGTACATAGTATTAGTAGTAGGTTATTAGTATTAGTAATATTAGTATTAGATTAGTAATATTAGTAGTAGTATTAGTAGTACATATTATTAGTAGTAGGTTATTAGTATTAGATTAGTAATATTAGTAGTAGTATTAGTAGTACATAGTATTAGTAGTAGGTTATTAGTATTAGTAATATTAGTAGTGGCATTAGTAGTAGTAATGAAGTATTCAAATGTAATATTAGTAGTGGATTAGTAATACTACTACTAGCACTACTAATCTACTACTACTAAAACTACTAATTAATCTACTACTAATACTACTACCCATCTACCTCAACAAATCTAATTCATTATATTACTACATGCTACTACTACTAATTAGTATTAGTAATATTAGTATTAGATTACTACTACTAATAATGCTAACCTAATTCACATACTACAATTACCGTCTAACAATAAAACGAAATCTAACCTAATTCACATACTAATTAACCTAATTAATATACAAATTAACATAATTAACCTAATTACTAAACTAACTAACCTAATTAACATACTCACCCTACAATCTAATTACCATACAATCTAATTACCAGAATTATATAACTTAATCAAAACAGTTTAGTAATTAGGTTAATCTAATTAAGTAATCTAAACAGTAAACTAATTGAACTAATTAAGTAAAAACTAAACTAATCAAAAAAAACTTAAACATTAGAGTCCATACCTGAGATTTGAAGGTCGGGTTAGGGTTTTTCGGGGCTGGGTCGGGTTAAGGTCGGGGGTTCGGGGCCGGGTTTGGTGCGCCGGAAAGGGTAGGGTTCAGGGGGGACCGTTCGCCGGGGGTTCGGGGCAGGGTTCGCCGGAAATGAGTAGGGGAAACCTAGGGTTTGGTTGTTGGTGCGCCGGATCTAGGTGGGTGTGCGCGCCGGAGGGAAGTCGCCGGATCTGGGTGGGTGTGCGCGTCGGAGTGAAGTCGCCGGAAGAAGGTCGCCGGAGGTGGGTAGGGGTTGTGCGGGTTCGGGTTGGGGATTGGGATCGCTCTGGGTTGGAGAGGGATAGGGAGATTGGGTTTGTGTCTGACTGTCGCGTTTTTTATTTATTTTAACATATGTTGCGTGGGATTAGCCGACGCAATCCCACGCAATATTAAAGTTTGCGTCGGCTAATCCGATGCAACGCATTTAATATTTTTTTTTATTTTTTTTAATTTAACATTCATTGCATCGGATTAGCCGACGCAACCAGACGCAAAATTTAACTTTGCGTCGGCTAATCCGATGCAATGCTATTAATTCTGTTGACTGAATTTTTTCGCTTTGACGCATACTGCATCGGATTAGCCGACGCAACCAGACGCAAAATTTAACTTTGCGTCGGCTAATCCGATGCAATGCTATTAATTCTGTTGACTGAATTTTTTTACTTTGACGCATACTGCATCGGATTAGCCGACGCAACCAGACGCAAAATTTAACTTTGTGTCGGCTAATCCGATGCAATGCTATGAATTCTGTTGACTGATGTTTTTTACTTTGACGCATACTGCATCGGATTAGCCGACGCAGTCAGACGCAAAATTAAACTTTGCGTCGGCAATTCTGAGTCTTTAGTCAACAACCTTTGCGTGGGATTAGCCGACGCAAATCCTTCCATTTGGATCGGCTTTGCGTCGGTTAATCCCACGCAAACCCTTTCACATAGTGGCGCCAACCCAAAATTATTGGCGCCTACATAACGGAGTCGGATTGCGTCGGCTAGTCCCACGCAATATTATTGCATCGGATTAGCCGACGCAAATCGACACAGTTATGCCAGTTGCGTCGGATTTATAATCTGACGCAACCATTCCGACGCTATTTCCGCTGTTTTTAGTAGTAAGGGATCTAAGCACTCCAAAACTGGAAAACCCGAAATGCCAATCTCATGGCCTACCAGGCACGAGTAAGGGATCTTGAGAAACAATTCCAAAGGGTAGAATACATATACGTACCTCGGGAAGAAAATCAGTTTGTAGACGCACTATCAAAACTGGCGTCCTTACTAAATATTCCCGATCATATGACCAGCATGCCGATCTGCGTCGAAAGACGATCCGAGCAAGCATATATCCATGACATCGAGGATATCGAGATACCCGATCCCGAGCTGTGGTATAATTCGATTCAGGCGTATTTGAAAACCGCGGAGTATCCACCCGAGGCCGATAATCGAGACAAAAAGGCCTTGTGTAGGCTAGCAACCCAGTTCGTCCGTACCGATGACGGGCAACTTTACAAAAAGACACCACCGGGGGCTCTCCTTTTATGTGTCGACAAGGGTAATGCTGAAAAGGTCATGGCCGAAGTACATGACGGCGAGTGTGGTCCTCACATGAATGCCCAGATGCTAGTCAGGAAGATCATAAGACTTGGATATTACTGGAACAGCATGGAAACCGATTGCCAGCTATATGTCAGACATTGCCATAATTGCCAGATTTTCGCTAATGTACAGCACATGCCACCATCCCTGCTGTATACCATGACATCACCCTGGCCATTTTCAACATGGGGAATCGATATAATCGGAAAGATAAACCCCTCGGGAACCGGAGGCCACTGTTTCATTTTGGTAGCAATCGACTATTTCACCAAATGGGTCGAAGCAGAATCCTACCGTATTCTCAACGCCAGCCACGCTGCCAAATTTATCCAAAACAAGATAATATGCTGATATGGGATCCCTCATGAATTCATCAGTGACCACGAGACCCACTTTCAGGCCGAGACGACAGCCTTTTTAGCTAAATACAAGATTCAAAGACATACGTCTTCACCCTACCGACCCCAAACCAATGGAGCGGTAGAAGCAGCTAACAAAACCATTGTCACCATACTCAAAAAGATGGCTGACAATTATCGGGACTGGCCCGATAAGATACCGTTTGCCCTTTGGGGATATCGAACCTCGATTCATACTGCGACCGGGGCAACACCGTATTACCTTTCATACGGGATGGAAGCGGTCCAACCTGTCGAGCTGGAGGTACCGTCACTCAGAATCCTACTCGAAAGTCAAGTACCGGAAGCCGATTGGGTTCGAGCACGATATGACTCGTTAATACTTCTAGACGAACGACGATCTCGGGCCCTCAATAACATACAGATCTACCAGAAAAGGATCCAACGGGCTTTCAACAAAAGGGTAAGGCCCAGGAATATCAAAGAAGGAGATCTAGTTCTCAAGTCCGTACGAGCTTTATTACCAGTAGACCCAAGGGGAAAGTTCAAACCTAACTGGGCCGGACCTTATTTGGTAAAGAAGATTCTATCGGGTGGAGCGGTGATGTTAACGGATCTGGACGGGAATGAGTTTGTCAACCCAACTAACCTGGACCAGCTGAAACGTTATTACCCTTGACCCGTTTCTCTCAATGTCATTCGCAAAAGTTTATTAAAAACATCTTTTCAAAATAAACTTTTTAAGACAAGTCAAAAGCTAGAATTACTTATTCTACTGTTATAAACATCTTGAACCAATAGTCTTGATGTATTTCGAAATTGCAATTTAATGTCTGAACTACGTTTGGTTTGATTCCGCTATTTGTGGATACGTAGGCAGCCCCTCAAAAGGGCACAACCACCGCAATCGAAAAACAGGAACCGTTTCTAATAAACTTTCTTTATTTATCTCAAAAAATTCAATTACAAAAAAAATCTAAAAAAACACAAATAGTACTAATATTAAATAATAAAAATCTAAGGCATTTTTCCTTTTCCCTTGTCCTTAGTCTCTTTTTCGGCCCACCGACGTCGACGTGGAGGTGAACGCTCCCGAATCACCAAGGGAATCTCCTTAACCCGGGCTCGTTTCTTCGAACTTGATTCCCCGGTCACCTCAGTCGGTCCTAGCCGGAACCGTGCCCTCTCGGGTAGCCGTTCCCGCGGCCCAAGCCTGTCTCGGACCGCTAGCTTAGGTCCGAGCCTTCTCTCTAAGTCACTAGCACCGGTCTCTTTAGCTCGAGTCTTAGTCTTTGACTTAGAACCTGACTCCGGCCCGACAAAGGTAGTTGGAGTTTCTTCTTCAAAGAACCATCTATTATCCTTCATCGATTCTCTACGGGCTAAGTCAAAAGCTTCATCAGTCGTTAAAGCTTCACGAGCCTCTTTGGATTGTTCAGAAGCCCATATAAGATATGATTCAGAAACCCAAGTGGTCTGACAAGGGCGAGGTATAGTCCACATGACCCAGGTAAACCAGCGTTGTAACCACGTGTCACACATAGCGTCCGTCAATTGGACCGAGACGCTAATAATTGCTTCAGTTTCGGGGATTTGCTGAAATGAACCAAACTGCCTTAGAAGACGATCTGGATAAATATGGACGGTCCAGTCCAAGGACAAAATCACCAGGTAACGGGCTTTATCTCTTTTAGCTAAGACCATCATCTTCGAGAGGAACCACCAGATCACGTTCCACCTAGTCAAGGGCCCGCCATGGAATTTTAACTCCTCATCCCAGTACTTCCGATTTATATGATGATTGGAGCTGATTCGTCGAGACCGTGAGCCTATCTGACAGCTTCGATACCTGGATATGCTTGTCGGGGGCTCTATAATTGACAGACGCTAGGATAACCAAATCTGCAAAAAATTTCGAAAAGTCAAAAACTTTCGAAAAATCAAAAAATTCCGAAAACAAATTAAAAAACAAATTTTGAAAAATTAAAAATTTTCGGAAATTAAAAAAAAATCGGAAATTCGAAAAAAAAAATTCGGTTTTTTTTTTTTTTAAAAAAAAAAAAATCGAAAAAAGAAAAAAAGAGGTCAAATACCTGCAGAAGACGAATGCCGCCCGTTAATTGCCGATCTGGATCAAGTCTCCTCGCATCGAGGCCCATGATAATCTCCCCAGTTATCAGCCAGGCTGGGCTGTAACCTGCCTCCATTTGATCCACTATGCTGATTAGCCTGATCTCGCCTAAACATGAGTCAGCATCCATCCGACCTTCGAAAGCATATCGATGCAGCATACAGAAGGCAAAGGCCCTACGCCTGTGAATAGGAGAAATTCAGGGACCATTGGGATCTATAAATTTATCAGCCAAGTCAAACAGGGAAACGGAATTTCCCTTCACCATACGGGAAATCTTAGCATGGGACAACCCAAGAAAGTCCCTCAGCCTCCTCCTTGGATCAGGGTAAAAAGGAGGAATAGCAGGATGAGCATTGGGGCACCAACCCCCTACAGCAGCAATCTCTTCGGGAAAGGGACATATTTCTCCCCGGGGAAAAGCGAAAACATGATGGGTAGTATCCCAAAAAGTCAAGCAAGCATCCAGGAAATGGGTATCCACCTTAAGTCGCTGGAGCGGGAACAAAGCTACAATTCCCATCTGAGTTAACTGGACTTTATCTCCATCTCCGAAATCTTGGGCCACGCGTGACGCATCGCGGTCAGGTGTTCGATACCCATGGCAGAAGGTTTTCTTTTATCTAAAAAGTCTAAAGGGATTTTTAAGATGAGAAGGAAATATTTCAGGTTGGAATATGAGAAGATTAAGGGCAAGAACTCTCTATTTATAATAGAGAAATCTCCTCTCCTAGTCACCCGTGGAATAGGGATTTTTGCAGTATTCCCTACTTCACCTAGGCAGACAGGCCTAACCAGAATTTTTAGGAATCCGTGTCAGAATCTGATCAGGAATCAATCATTCCAAACATTCCTTTTCTACCCATACTTTTCAAAAAAAAAAAAAAATATTCGCCATTTTCAAAAAAAAAAATCGATTTTTCCAAAAAAATCAACCAAAAATCATTTTCTTCCCCAGCACGAGTCGATGTTTTATCTGTATGTTGCACGCAAAACAGACAGGTATCCCAAGACTCTCGGAGAATTCTCAAAGTTGTCAGTGAAAATTCAAGCAACATTTTCGTTGAGGAATCGGATGTATCAGTAAGCGGTACATCCGCAGCTTCTAATAGAGGCTCTCGCGCAATTCAAAGATGGGACGTATCAGTAAGCGGTACACCCATAGCCTCCAAGGCAAACTCCCACGCAATTTCAAGATGGAGATTGTCTGCAAAAAGACAAACCCAAGACTTTTTTAGTAGAAAGTCCCCGCGCCGTTATCAACATCTATTCAGGTATGATTTCTATCTTATGGCTGGCGAGCCCTTCACGCAAGTCTAATGGACTCTAAACGACCCGATCGGAAGTCTGCCAGGTCTTAATCTTTGATTGGCCTGGTAGCTACTCTGACTTTCGCCTTGTCCAAGCCTCAGTCAGAGTGGGGGCTCTGTAGACACCCACATTTTGACCGCCAGGTGTCTATAGTAGGTCCCGCCAAACACCCGATGATGATCGGACGCAAACGTGCTTTAATGGACTCGGATATGGGCTCAAAATCATGGACATTTGGTTTAGGCTTATTACGGAGTACAAATCTTACAAAACCAACCTCAAATCCAGGCCCAGTGGGTCGTTTCGAGTCAAATAAGACTAATTTGGGTCGATTCCGACATCAGGGGTAAAACCGTCTTTTAGCGACCGAGTCAAACCCGGTCAAAGATATTTTTTCCCGAGTCACACGAGCTGGCCGTGACACTACACGGCTGATTCGGACTCAAACACCAAAAAAAATCTGCTTCGAATAATATTAAACAAATCCGTTTAAGGATAGAATTCGATCTCAAGTAGGAATTCTATCCGGAAACCGAATCAGACATCGACCGAGCTCCAAAGACTCAGCCGAGACAGCCGAATACTCGGCCAACACCTCCCAACCAGCCGAGATGTTTGCTTCTCCCCTAAGAAACGAGAAGTTTATTCCTTTACGAACTCTCGTATTTCCTATCCAAACCGGTATTTCTTGCCACACAAGCAAGGCTACCCCGACTCCTATAAATAGGACCCTCCATTCAACATTGAAAGGGACGGAAAAACAGAGATACGTAAAAACATCATTAATCCCGACACATTCATCCATCGATCTATATATAGCTATTACTAGTCACACACATCCGAAGGAATACCGAAGTACCGTCCCGAAATCCCGACGAAACCACCCAAACCGGCCGAACCCACCTCGTCCCACGCACCAATCCGCACCACCCTAACTCACCCGCATCATCTCGACGCTCCCGTGCCTAAGCCACCGTCCGACGAGCCTTATACCGAGAAACTAAAGCATGTAGGTTGAGGGTGTAAATCAACCCGATTCTTCTCCTTTCTCTCTCTCTCTCTCACGTCTTTCTCCCCTCTTCTCGTCCGTCTTTTCTTATTTTTTATCGATCGTTTTGCATTATTAATATGGGTCGTTTGTCGCATCAAATTTTTATTTATTTTCGATGATAAAAACATTTTTTATAACGTTCTTAAAATACGATACCGATTCTCTAATCGAATATCGTACCTACAAGAACTAAATTAAATCGATTTTCGTTGATGCTAATAAAATAATTACTTTTTTTAACAAAATTCGATGATTTTTAACGCGGAGAAAATTAACAATCTTTTTTTCGTTCAAAATTCTTTTTTTTATTTTCGTTCAAAAACAAGTTTTTCAAAACTTTTTATAAAATCATTCCGACTATTCGATATCGATTTCATAATCGAATATCGAATACGACGAATATCGAAAATATAAATCGAGTATAAATTAATCCATATTTGTATGCGATTTATAAAAATTGACGGTTTTCGACAAAATAAAAAAACCCGGACAGACTGCCACGCGAGTCGCGCGCCTGTCAGGCGACTCGCGCGGCAGCCTGCTCGGCCGAGTCCCCTTTTTTTCGTTTCTTCGCTTTTCTATTTTTAATTCTTTTCGAACTTTATATTAAAATGCGACTTTCGCGACATATTTTAATAAATACTTTTTTTTTCGACCTCGGTCAACACGT
This sequence comes from Agrostemma githago, assembly GCA_958450325.1. Taxonomy (NCBI): domain Eukaryota; kingdom Viridiplantae; phylum Streptophyta; class Magnoliopsida; order Caryophyllales; family Caryophyllaceae; genus Agrostemma; species Agrostemma githago. The sequence goes on from OY288257.1 coordinate 24,577,173, forward strand.
GCTAATCAATCACGTGTCATCAAATCTTTTCTAAAATCATGCATATTATTTATTCATGTCTTTATTCAATTTATTCATCGTTACTAACTCGTTTTCTCGTGTTTGTAGCTTTTTATTTGTTTTTATCGTTTTATTAGACTAAAACGAACTCACATGCTAAAATAACTTTGACGTTATTAGTTTAAAACATGCATTAAACGACTTAGCAACCCACTTTATTTTTCTCACATGCTTAGGAAAATAATGTTTGCATATCATTCAACCGTCGAACTAACCCGTGTACACAAAAAACGAACGATATCCTAGTAAAGGCCGCTAAGTGCGGGCGGGGTTGGGTGTTCTTAGTGAACTTCCCAACACGTACCCTCACCCCTTACTCAGAACCGTGGTTTCCGGATGTCCGAAACCATTGGCAACGAGAGTCATTCAATATACGATTAACCGCCCAGTCGGCATCGGTATCGATATGCAAAGGGACGAGCCCAATAAACTCTGACATCGGAAATGGGCCGTATTTTGTATACGGCCCACTACGACATAGAGTGGGCTCGAACGGTTCCGAATAACCACAAAATTGGGTGGCGACTCCTACTTCGATTTAAATTTCAGTTTGACCATCTCATATGGAGATTCATTCGCCTCCCCAAACCCGCGCGTGGCCGCGTCGGGGTGGACCTATGTCATGTCCACACATCGGCATCCCTAGGGTGAGACTCGAAAAGAAATCGTTCGAATAGTAATGTACACGTTTTAGGTCAATGGGTCATGCATAACCCAATCTTTCCCGGGCCGGTTACTTGTGACCGACGTTCCACTATACCACGGTGCATTCCTACGTGGGTGCGCTAAAGACATCGATGGTGGAACTCGTTTAGGTTTTGCGGCATGTCCTAAGACCCACTCGGCTTAGGGAGTCCTTCCTCAGTACGAGAAAGCCATCGTTGTTGGTATAGACCCTATTAGACCGACCGAGACTTAGACTAAGATTATACATGGCGTCGTTATACTGTTTCCGTGACTACATGCTACTTGGTCCGTGTCTCATCCTTTTTTTTTAAAAAAAAACCGTGTTTTCAAAAAAAAACTTGCATTTTTTTTCGAAAACTATCCATTTTTCACACCCGGAAAGCTGTCGAATTTAGGACTTATGATTTTAACTCAAAATAGCCTATTTTTAGCCGGTATGCTGTCCAAACCTTTTCAAAAATTCAAAATCTCGGCCCGATAAACCTTTTTTTTCGATTTTCAAAAAAGATCGGGCCGTCCAACCCGACTTTGCTCGGTTTTCAAAATCCAAATCCTCTTTTCAAATCTTCTTCTTCTTAGGACTTCCCGTATTTAGCAGTGTCGGGTCTTGTCATAAGTAGCAAGAGTCTATAGCGTCGAAACTCCGTCGATCTTACATCACGGGTTTCCACCCCATCCCAAGTCCGCCTTACTAGTCAACGCACGGCCCACCTACGTAGGACAAACTCCTACAAAGGGAAGCCCACTTCCACAATCGAGTCCAAAGTCTGGGGATTAGCTCACACGTAGGCCTTTCTTCGAACGGGACTAGGCCCACTATGCCGAAATCCTAAAGAAAGCCCACCGTCCATGAGTCACCCATCTAGGAGTCGGTTTTTAGTCCGTTTCCAAGTCTAGTCGTTTTTCTCGGGATGCACCTTTCGATCTGGGTCCGATTCTGATTACACGGTGTTCTTACAGACAGGCCACCTCATACCCGAACCATGACTAAGGACGCTATTGATCAACTGAACACTTCGTTGGCCAAGATCCAAGAGCAACTTGACTGAATTAGGGGTGATCAGATCGCCATTGTTACCCGGGTTAGCGCCATCGAACAGGACAGGCCCAAGGACGAAGATGAAGCTCATGGGCCATTAGCCGAATTGACTAGCGCAGTCCTCAAACTGCAAGAGCAGGTCCATTTGTCGACCCACAACTCGATCCATACGGAGAATGCTCGAAGTTACTCTCCCTTGACCGACCAATTGCCTGCCAATCTCAATTTGACGGGCCTCCCGATGTTCGACGGAACAGAAGACCCGGTATTACATATCCGGGCCTTCAAAGAGTTTATGGCCCTAAAAGGAGTCAAGTCAGACATGTTCAAGCATCTGTTTGCCTCCTCGCTAGAGAAGCACCCGAGAGCCTGGTTCTATAGGCTCGATTCCAAAAAATACAAGTCTTGGGACGACGTAGCAACGGAATTCGCCCGGAACTACGCCGACAATACAGAGATCCAAACCACCATGCGCACCCTGGAAGTAATGGCCCGGGAACCAAAGGAAGGGTTTACAAAGTACCTTCAACGCTGGAGGGCTGAAAGTGTCAAACTAGTCGATAAGCCCAGTGAAAAAGTCCTAGTTGAAGCTTTTGTCAAGAATCTCCTGCCCGCCTACCGGATCCATCTCCGGTACGCTATCATACCTAGCTTCGCGGTCCTAACCGAAATGGGAACGAGAATCGAGGATGATCTAAGGATGGAAAGCCTCACTAAGGCCTCCACCAAAGGATACAAAGAGGCCAGCTCATCAACAAGCAAGCCCACATCCACCGCTGCCACTCGTAGCATTTTTGACGAGGTAAATCTACTTGATAACCCGTCCAAGAAGAATACGCCACCCCGAGTATTCACCGACATAGGTACTACCTATGCGAATGCCTTACAAAGGCTTTCATCAAAAGGCCTCATCGCCCCGATAGGCCCAACACCTGATCCTCCAGTTGAGCGTCGCTCCAAATTCTACGATGCCGAAGCCTACTGCAAATACCATCACGGTAAGGGACACGATACCGAGAAATGCTGGAAACTGAAGCATCTTATCCAGGATCTCATTGAAAGCGGGAAAATCCCTTTACCCGGAGGCAAGCCCAACAATAAGGACAACCCGTTGGCCACTTACGCTATCTTCCCCGGAGAGGTTATAGATTGCTCACACCTCATTTCCCCGTTTACCCCACAAATCAACGGGATCTAGTGTGACGATGAAGACGACGTCTATCTCACTAAGGGAGAAGCAGTCCCTATCACATCCGAGGAGATCCAGAAGGTTAAGTCCAAAGCCTTAACCAGCAGTCAAGCCCTCATCATCACCGAACCATCGCCCAAAACGGAGGTTGTCCCGGAAGAGCCACCAACTACTGAAAAGGCTCTGGTAAAGCAGCTGAGCAAGACTCGAGTTGACCTTTCTATATGGCAACTCCTAGTTAGCTCTCAGGAACATCGAGAGGCACTCACTAAGGCCCTCGATCAAGTCAAAATCGACTCTATGGCTACTCCAGCTGAAATGGTAGCCACGGTTCTGCCCCACCTAAAGGGGAAAGCAAAAGAAGAAGGCCCGCTCATCACCTTCTCTAATGCTGATCTGCCATCATTTGGGCCAGCCCACAACATGGCTCTCTACATCACGGAAATCTGCCGTGGAAAATATCTGCCCATGACCCTTTTTGACGATGGGTCCGCAGTCAACGTCCTTCCCTTAAGGACCGCCAAAGTCCTCGGTATCACCGAGGCCGACTACATTTCTACAACCCAAACTATCCAGGCTTTCGACGGGAGTCCAAAGTCCGTAGCCGGGGCCGTAAAACTCACTATCATAACAGGCCCAATAGAGAAAGAACTGGAGTTTCAAGTGATTGACGTGACCTCTTCCTTTAACCTTCTTCTAGGAAGACCCTGGATCCACTCGACCAGGGCTGTGTCCTCTACTCTGCATCGGAAGATCAAGCTACCTTTGCACGATACCGTCATCACTCTAGAAGCCACGCCTATGACTGTGGCCAACTGCAACACATCGGTCCGCACCGATCTTTGGGGGTTCGACTTCATAGGGGCCATCGAAGAAGAATACCTTTTCTGACCCTACTTTACTGTTAACATGGACCGGATGTTACAAAATCTGGGCTTCCTACCAGGGGTCACATCGAGGCCCGATCTCCCTGCAGGAAAAATCCTTGAAGTCCTTGACAATGGGAGAGTTCAAACCGGTCTGGGCTACACCCTGACCCCGGAAAATATGGGCCAAACCAAAACCGGTAAAGTCATCTTCGTCACACCGGTGTTCGAGTCCGTCCAAACAGGCCTATATCGGCCTCCAACCACACGCCTGGGACCCACTTGGCCCAGGTTTGCAACTACATACCCGACGACAACTTCGCCCTTGTCCAATCCGAAGATGCTAAGAATGCTGAGCCCGTGCTGGGGCTACTTTTCGGGGAAGAGCTCGCGACCCCGACACCGAAGGAGGAGCTAGTCAGCCTAATTCTCCGCAGCCACACCTTCGATCCATCCAAACTGATCTCGGATGTTGGATCTGAGACAGGTAAGAGAGCCTGTAGAAAGACTGTCAAATGGACTGACAGTCAAGGAAGGACTTTCAAGCTTATCACAGGAGAAGGAGAAATGCCAGAATCTGAGTCTGAGTCAGAGTCAGAGTCCGAGTCAGAGTCTGAGATCGAGTCTAGTGAGTCCGGTGCTAAGGTCAGTCCTGTAACTCCCCCTCTCCCTTTAGCTTTTCCTGGTGCTTCGGGGTCTGTCCCGGGCACCCTACCTATCCCGCCACTGACTAGCGATCAGATGGCAGCTCTTTTCGAGCTTTTCTCTCAATTCATGAATAATAACAACCGTTCTGCTTACGACTTGTCTCATTTTCAAAAATTCCTAAATTTTCAAAATATTCTATGCAATGACATTGAGAAACCCGACGAACAGGTATCTTTACCTCCACATCTGATCGAGCAACTAGAGCAGAGGGAATCCCGCAATCCGGTAATCGAAGAAACCGAATCCATCAACGTGGGAAAAACCTTAGAACCTCAGATGCTTAAGATAGGGTTATCTCTAGATCCCGGGGAGAAACAACAATTCATTGATCTCCTTCAAGAATTCAAAGACGTCTTCGCATGGTCCTACAAGGACATGCCGGGGATAGACCGTGAAATAGCCGAGCACCATATACCGATCAAGGAAGGGTTCAAGCCGGTTAAGCAGAAACTCCGACGCATGAGGCCCGAGTGGTCCCTTAAAGTCAAGGAAGAAGTCGACAAACAATTCAAGGTTGGGTTTATACGAGTCTCCGAGTATCCAAATTGGGTTGCGAATATCGTACCGGTCCCTAAAAAAGACGGTAAAGTGCGTGTCTGCGTGGATTTTCGGGATCTTAACAAGACGAGCCCGAAAGACGATTTCCCGTTACCACACATCGATATACTGGTGGATAACACAGCTGACCATGCCCTTCTATCATTCATGGACGGGTATGCTGGATACAATCAAATAAAAATGGCAGAGGAAGATATGGATAAGACCACCTTCATTACATCTTGGGGTACTTATTGCTATACCGTCATGCCATTTGGTCTCATTAATGCCGGGGCCATCTATCAACGAACCGCCACAACTTTATTACATGATATGATGCATAAGGAAGTGGAAGTTTACGTGGACGATATGATCGTCAAATCCAAGCACAGGGACGGTCACATCACCGCCCTGAGAAGATTTTTCACCCGACTACGCAAATACAACATGAGACTAAACCCTCAGAAATGCAGTTTCGGGGTAACCTCTGGCAAATTACTGGGTCACATCGTCAGCCAACGCGGTATCGAAGTCGATCCAGCTAAGATCAAGGCCATCACCGAGATGCAGCCTCCTAAGACCGAAAAGGAGATAAAATGTTTTCTCGGAAAAGTCCAATACATCAGCAGGTTTATTTCAAAACTAACCATGGTGTGCGAACCGATCTTCAAGAAGCTGAAAATAGGGGAACGGTTACTATGGGACGACAAGTGTCAAGCAGCCTTCGACAGAATCAAGGAAATCTTGTCTTCACCGCCGGTCCTGATGCCACCTCAACACGGTCTACCTTTGTCGTTGCACATAACCACGACAGAGACAGCCATGGGGGCTATGTTAGCTCAAACGGTCAACTCCGAAGAACGAGCAATATACTACATCAGCAAAAAGTTTTTAGAGTACGAGTGTAAGTACACCATGCTCGAAAAGACGTGTTTAGCACTAGTCTGGGCCACTAAAAAGCTCCGACATTACATGCTCAGCCATGAGGTGCAGGTACTGTCAAGGATGGATCCGATCAAATATCTTTTCGAAAAGCCCATTCTCAACGGCAGAATATCAAGATGGACCCTGATGTTGGCAGAATTCGATCTAAAATTCGTACCATTGAAAGCCATCAAGGGCCGAGTAGTAGCCGAATTTCTCGCTGACAGTCCCGTAACCGAAGAAGGACACACCGACACTTGGTCCTTCCCGGATGAAGATATTTTCCATACTGACACCAAGACATGGGATTTATACTTCGACGGAGCATCCAACTTCCGAGGATTTGGGGTCGGAATCCTTCTAATCTCGCCAAGAGGGGAACATACTCTCGTATCTATCAAATTGGACTTTGACGTCACCATTAACGCCGCTGAGTATGAAGCATGCATCCACGGGCTACAAGCCGCCGCCGACTTAGGGGTCACAAACCTCCGAGTACTTGGCGACTCATCACTGGTCATTAACCAAGCACTTCAAAAATGGAAAACCCGAAATGCCAATCTCATGGCCTACCAGGCACGAGTAAGGGATCTCGAGAAACAATTCCAAAGGGTAGAATACATATACCTACCTCGGGAAGAAAATCAGTTCGCAGACGCACTCTCAAAACTGGCGTCCTTACTAAATATTCTCGATCATATGACCAGCATGCCGATCTGCGTCGAAAGACGATCCGAGCCAGCATATATCCATGACATCGAGGATATCGAGATACCCGATCCCGAGCCGTGGTATAAATCGATTCAGGCGTATTTGACAACCGGGGAGTATCCACCCGAGGCCGATAATCGAGCCAAAAAGGCCTTGCGTAGGCTAGCAACCCAGTTCGTCCGTACCGATGACGAGCAACTTTACAAAAAGACACCACAGGGGGCTCTCCTTTTACGTGTCGACAAGGGTAATGCTGAAAAGGTCATGGCCGAAGTACATGACGGCGATTGTGGTCCTCACATGAATGCCCAGATGCTAGTCAGGAAGATCATAAGACTTGGATATTACTGGAACAGCATGGAAACCGATTGCCAGCTATATGTCAGACATTGCCATAATTGCCAGATTTTCGCTAATGTACAGCACATGCCACCATCCCTGCTGTATACCATGACATCACCCTGGCCATTTTCAACATGGGGAATCGATATAATCGGAAAGATAAACCCCTCGGGAACCGGAGGACACTTTTTCATTTTGGTAGCAATCGACTATTTCACCAAATGGGTCGAAGCAGAATCCTACCGTATTCTCAACGCCAGCCACGTTGCCAAATTTATCCAAAACAAGATAATATGCCGATATGGGATCCCTCATGAATTCATCAGTGACCACGGGACCCACTTTTATGCCGAGACGACAGCCTTGTTAGCTAAATACAAGATTCAAAGACATACGTCTTCACCCTACCGACCCCAAACCAATGGAGCGGTAGAAGCAGCTAACAAAACCATTGTCACCATACTCAAAAAGATGGCTGACAATTATCGGGACTGGCCCGATAAGATACCGTTTGCCCTTTGGGGATATCGAACCTCGATTCGTACTGCGACCGGGGCAACACCGTATTACCTTACATACGGGATGGAAGCGGTCCAACCTGTCGAGCTGGAGGTACCGTCACTCAGAATCCTACTCGAAAGTCAAGTACCGGAAGCCGATTGGGTTCGAGCACGATATGACTCGTTAATACTTCTAGACGAACGACGATCTTGGGCCCTCAATAACATACAGATCTACCAGAAAAGGATCCAACGGGCTTTCAACAAAAGGGTAAGGCCCAGGAATATCAAAGAAGGAGATCTAGTTCTCAAGTCCGTACGAGCTTTATTACCAGTAGACCCAAGGGGAAAGTTCAAACCTAACTGGGCCGGACCTTATTTGGTAAAGAAGATTCTATCGGGTGGAGCGGTGATGCTAACGGATCTGGACGGGAATGAGTTTGTCAACCCAACTAACCTGGACCAGCTGAAACGTTATTACCCTTGACCTGTTTCTCTCAATGTCATTCGCAAAAGTTTATTAAAAATATCTTTTCAAAATAAACTTTTTAAGACAAGTCAAAAGCTAGAATTACTTATACTACTGTTATAAACATCTTGAACCAATAGTCTTGATGTATTTCGAAATTGCAATTTAATGTCTGAACTACGTTTGGTTTGATTCCGCTATTTGTGGATACGTAGGCAGCCCCTCAAAAGGGCACAACCACCGCAATCGAAAAACAGGAACGGTTTCTAATAAACTTTCTTTATTTATCTCAAAAAATTCAATTACAAAAAAAATCTAAAAAAACACAAATAGTACTAATATTAAATAATAAAAATCTAAGGCATTTTTCCTTTTCCCTTGTCCTTAGTCTCTTTTTCGGCCCACCGACGTCGACGTGGAGGTGAACGCTCCCGAATCACCAAGGGAATCTCCTTAACCCGGGCTCGTTTCTTCGAACTTGATTCCCCGGTCACCTCAGTCGGTCCTAGCCGGACCCGTGCCCTCTCGGGTAGCCGTTCCCGCGGCCCAAGCATGTCTTGGACCGCTAGCTTAGGTCCGAGCCTTCTCTCTAAGTCACTAGCACCGGTCTCTTTAGCTCGAGTCTTAGTCTTTGACTTAGAACCTGACTCCGGCCCGACAAAGGTAGTTGGAGTTTCTTCTTGAAAGAACCATCTATTATCCTTCATCGATTCTCTACGGGCTAAGTCAAAAGCCTCATCAGTCTTTAAAGCTTCACGAGTCTCTTTGGATTCTTCAGAAGCCCATTTAAGATATGATTCAGAAACCCAAGCGGTCTGACAAGGGCGAGGTATAGTCCACATGACCCGGGTAAACCAGCGTTGTAACCACGTGTCACACATAGCGTCCGTCAATTGGACCGAGACGCTAATAATTGCTTCAGTTTCGGGGATTTGCTGAAATGAACCAAACTGCCTTAGAAGACGATCTGGGTAAATATGGACGGTCCAGTCCAAGGACAAAATCACCAGGTAACGGGCTTTATCTCTTTTAGCTAGGCCCGTCATCTTCGAGAGGAACCACCAGATCACGTTCCACCTAATCAAGGGCCCGCCATGGAATTTTAACTCCTCATCCCAGTACTTCCGATTTATATGATGATTGGAGCTGATTCGTCGAGACCATGAGCCTATCTGACAGCTTCGATACCTGGATACGCTCGTCGGGGGCTCTATAATTGACAGGTGCTCGGATAACCAAATCTGCAAAAATTTTCGAAAAGTCAAAAACTTTTGAAAAATCAAAAAATTCCGAAAAAAAAATTAAAAAAAAAATTGAATAATTTTTTTCGAAAAATCAAAAAAAATTCGGAAATTCAAAAAAAAATCTGAAATTCGAAAAAAAAATTCGGAATTTTTAATTTTTTTTCTAAAAAGAGGTCAAATACCTGCAGAAGACGAATGCCGCCCGTTAATTGCCGATCTGGATCAAGTCTTCTCGCATCGAGGCCCATGATAATCTCCCCAGTTATCAGCCAGGCTGGGCTGTAACCTGCCTCCATTTGATCCACTATGCTGATTAGCCTGATCTCGCCTAAACATGAGTCAGCATCCATCCGACCTTCGAAAGCATATCGATGCAGCATACAGAAGGCAAAGGCCCTACGCCTGTGAATAGGAGAAATTCTGGGACCATTGGGATCTATAAATTTATCAGCCAAGTCAAACAGGGAAACGGAATTTCCCTTCACCATACGGGAAGTATCAGCATGGGACAACCCAAGAAAGTCCCTCAGCCTCCTCCTTGGATCAGGGTAAAAAGAAGGAATAGCAGGATGAGCATTGGGGCACCAACCCCCTACAGCAGCAATCTCTTCGGGAAAGGGACATATTTCTCCCCGGGGAAAAGCGAAAACATGATGGGTAGTATCCCAAAAGGTCAAGCAAGCATCCAGGAAATGGGTATCCACCTTAAGTCGCTGGAGCGGGAACAAAGCTACAATTCCCATCTGAGTTAACTGGACTTTATCTCCATCTCGGAAATCTTGGGCCCACGCGTGAACCATCGCGGTCAGGTGTTCGATACCCATGGCAGAAGGTTTTCTTTTATCTAAAAAGTCTAAAGGGATTTTTAAGATGAGAAGGAAATATTTCAGGTTGGAATATGAGAAGATTAAGGGCAAGAACTCTCTATTTATAATAGAGAAATCTCCTCTCCTAGTCACCCGTGGAATAGGGATTTTTGCAGTATTCCCTACTTCACCTAGGCATACAGGCCTAACCAGAATTTTTAGGAATCCGTGTCAGAATCTGATCAGGAATGAATCATTCCAAACATTCCTTTTCTTCCATTACTTTTCAAAAAAAAAAAAAAATTCGCCATTTTCAAAAAAAATAAATCGGTTTTTCCAAAAAAATCAACCAAAAATCATTTTCTTCCCCAGCACGAGTCGATGTTTTATCTGTATGTTGCATGCAAAACAGACAGGTATCCCAAGACTCTCGGAGAATTCTCAAAGTTCTCAGTGAAAAGTCAAGCAACATTTTCGCTGAGGAATCAGATATATGAGTAAGCGGTACATCCGCAGCTTCTAATAGAGGCTCCCGCGCAATTCAAAGATGGGACGTATCAGTAAGCGGTACACCCATAGCCTCCAAGGCAAACTCCCACGCAATTTCAAGATGGAGATTGTCTGCAAACAGACAAACCCAAGACTTTTTTAGTAGAAAGTCCCCGCGCCGTTATCAACATCTATCCAGGTATGATTTCTATCTTATGGCTGGCCAGCCCTTCACGCAAGTCTAATGGACTCTAAACGACCCGATCGGAAGTCTGCCAAGTCTTAATCTTTGATTGGCCTGGTAGCTACTCTGACTTTCGCCTTGTCCAAGCCTCAGTCAGAGTGGGGGCTCCGTAGACACCCACATTTTGACCGCCAGGTGTCTATAGTAGGTCCCGCCAAACACCCGATGATGATCGGACGCAAACGTGCTTTAATGGACTCGGATATGGGCTCGAAATCATGGACATTATGTTTAGGTTTATTACGGAGTACAAATCTTACAAAACCAACCTCAAATCCAGGCCCAGTGGGTCGTTTCGAGTCAAATAAGACTAATTTGGGTCGATTCCGACATCAGGGGTAAAACCGTCTTTTAGCGACCGAGTCAAACCCGGTCAAAGATATTTTTTCCCGAGTCACACGAGCTGGCCGTGACACTACACGGCTGATTCGGACTCAAACACCAAAAAAAATCAGCTTCGAATAATATTAAACAAATCCGTTTAAGGATAGAATTCGATCTCAAGTAGGAATTCTATCCGGAAACCGAATCAGACATCCACGAAGCATCAAAATACTCGGCCGAGATACCCCAGGACAGCCGAAATACCTCCCCACCAGCCGAGATTTTTGGCTTCTTCACCAAGAAACGAGAAGTTTATTCCCTTACAAACTCTCATATTTCCTATCCAAACCGGTGTTTCTTGTCACACAAACAAGACCACCTCGATTTCTATAAATAGGACCTTATATCCGACACAAAAACAACAGTTTTGATACAAAATATTTCAGCAACTCATACACGATTATTATAGCAAAAACAATCTCGAAATCCACATCCGAAGGAATATCGAAATAGTGTCCAAAAACCGACGAATCCGTCCCGTCACCCGGCCGAACCCACGCCTCACACACACACACAAAAACGCTCCAAAAACCGACACCTTAACTCACCCGCATCATCTCGATGCTCCCGTGCCTAAGCCACCGTCCGACGAGGCTTATACCGAGAAACTAAAGCATGTAGGTTGAGGGTGTAAATCAAACCCGATTCTTCTTCCTTTCTCTCTCCTTCTCACGTTTTTTTCTTTTTTTTTAGTTAGTTTTCGTCGGTCGTTTCATATTTTAATATGGGTCGTTCTTCGCATATATTTTTCTAATATCGATATTATCAAAAAACTATTTTCATATTAACAAACATTCTTAAGATGCAATATCAACTCCATAGTTGAATGTTGTAACAAAAAGAATTAAATCAAAACTCGACGATATAAAGTCGTTACATCTTTTTTTTCTTTTCCTTTTTTCGTTCAAAATTTTATTTTTATCTCTTTTTTACAAAACCTTTTTTTAATTCATTCCGAATACTCGATATCGATTTCATAATCGAATATCGGGTACGACGAATATCGAAAGCATGAATCGAATACAAATTAATTCATATTTTGTACGCGATTTATCAAAATTAGCAATTTCGAACAAAAAATATAAAATCGGACAGACCCGCACGCGAGTCGCGCCACACCTAGGCGACTCGCGCACGGGCCTGAGATCCGAGTCGTTTTTTTTAGCTTTCTTCGTTCGTTTTATTTTATTTATTCTACGAAACGATTTCAAAATTTACATCTTTTCTAAAACTATTCCGAATATTTAATATTGATTTCGTAGTCAACTATTAAATATAACGAATATCGAAAATATTAGATCGAGTGCGAATTATGCAATATTTGTACGCTGTTTAATAAAAACGTCGATTCTTCGAAAATCGTCTCAAAAATCAGACCGACACGCGACTCGCCGGCATCCCGGGCAAGCCGCGCGGCCGGCTGCCTCGACCCCTTTTTATTCGTTTTTTTTTTTATTTTTCGAACTTCGCTTTTTTTATACAAAACATCGTTTTTAACAATATTTTCCAGATTTCGATTAATATTTATTTTTTTCGATCTCGTATATTTATTTGCTATATTATTTTCACAAACCGTTACTACTTGTTTTCTCGTGTTTGTATCTTTTTATTTGTTTTTATCGTTTTATTAGACTAAAACGAACTCACATGCTAAAATAACTTTGACGTTATTAGTTTAAAACATGCATTAAACGACTTAGCAACCCACTTTATTTTTATCACATGCTTAGGAAAATAATGTTTGCATATCATTCAACCGTCGAACTAACCCGTGTACACCAAAAACGAACGATATCCTAGTAAAGGCCGCTAAGTGCGGGCGGGGTTGGGTGTTCTTAGTGAACTTCCCAACACGTACCCTCACCCCTTACTCAGAACCGTGGTTTCTGGATGTCCGAAACCATTGGCAACGAAAGTCATTCAATATACGATTAACCGCCCAGTCGTCATCGGTATCGATATGCAAAGGGACGAGCCCAATAAACTCTGACATCGGAAATGGGCCGTATTTTGTATACGGCCCACTACGACATAGAGTGGGCTCGAACGGTTCCGAATAACCACAAAATTCGGTGGCGACTCCTACTTCGATTTAAATTTCAATTTGACCATCTCATATGGAGATTCATTTGCCTCCCCAAACCCGCGCGTGGCCGCGTCGGGGTGGACCTATGTCATGTCCACAATTTGGCGACTCCGCTGGGGATCAACTGATGAGTCACTTACCATCGTGTAGACACCCACATTTTGACCGCCAGGTGTCTATAGTAGGTCCCGCCAAACACCCGATGATGATCGGACGCAAACGTGCTTTAATGGACTCGGATATGGGCTGACATTTGGTTTAGGCTTATTACGGAGTACAAATCTTACAAAACCAACCTCAAATCCAGGCCCAGTGGGTCGTTTCGAGTCAAATAAGACTAATTTGGGTCGATTCCGACATCAGGGGTAAAACCGTCTTTTAGCGACCGAGTCAAACCCGGTCAAAGATATTTTTTCCCGAGTCACACGAGCTGGCCGTGACACTACACGGCTGATTCGGACTCAAACACCAAAAAAAATCAGCTTCGAATAATATTAAACAAATCCGTTTAAGGATAGAATTCGATCTCAAGTAGGAATTCTATCCGGAAAACGAATCAGACATCGACCGAGCTCCAAATACTCGGCCGAGACAGCCGAATACTCGGCCAACACCTCCCAACCAGCCGAGATGTTTGCTTCTCCCCTAAGAAACGAGAAGTTTATTCCTTTACGAACTCTCGTATTTCCTATCCAAACCGGTATTTCTTGCCACACAAGCAAGGCTACCCCGACTCCTATAAATAGGACCCTCCATTCATCATTGAAAGGGACGGAAAAACAGAGATACATAAAAACATCATAAGTGTAAATAGGACCCTCTCGTATTTCCTATCCAAACAGGGTTTTTTAAGATTTTTCTAAAAAACTACGAAAATAAAACTAAACTACACTAGAATATCGCTCCCCCACACTTAAACCGAGCAATGTCCTCATGCTCAATCGTAGTGCATGGAGGCACTAAAAAAAGAAGAGAAAATACAAAAATAAAGCTAAAAATCAAAAAGAAAAGCGGGGAAAAGGGTAGAATGTGTCCGGCCGGGGTGTAATCAAGTCACCATGGGCCGAGACGAGAAAAGATATGGATGGGGGAAGAAATAAAAAGAACGAAATAAAAGGAAATGAGAGGGGAGGACTGGGTGTAATCAAGTCACCTAGCCCGGATTCCGCCCGAATCCGACTAAATCCAAACAAAAGAAACTAAAATCAAAGAAAAAGTGAAAATCGTTGTAAATTTGGATTTCAAAAGGACTCTCTGTAGTCACGTTATCGAGAGTCGAGAGCAATGACTACCAAGGCCCCGAGGGCCACCATGACACCAAAAATGGATAAGGGGAAGGGAACAAACAAAGGAAGACAAGCAATAAAAGACGGAAAAGAAAGGATAGTTGCCATACCAATCGGTTAGCAACTCACTCGCTCCATCGTCTCAAAGTTCGATAACAGCACATAGCTAGTCTTCGTCATTGCTATTCCTCTTAATTCTTGATAATCCTGCATGGTTGAAGTACAAAGGTATAAGGAGGTGGGATTTGATGTGAAACTTGGTGTAAAGTGAAGAGAAAATGAGGTGAATGTGTGTATATGAAGTGTAGGGGTCATATGATAGTTGCAAGGGTAAGAAGGGAGGTTGGGAGGGGGTGTAAAATGGTTGGGTGGACTCGAATGTCGAAGAGGAAGTAAGTGCATTATCCCGGTCGGGATGGATGGCCCCGGTCAGGATGGCACACCCTTCCCGGCCGGGACGACACAACAGAAAGCTCAATATTTGGCACCCTCATCCCGATCGGGATGACATCCATCCCGGTCAGGATGGTTCATCCTTCCCGGTCGGGATGCTCTCTTCTCGGCCGGGAAGAGTCTTCTAACCCTCTATAACCCCAAAAGCTTGTCCAAAGCTTCAAAAACCGACTCCCTTGATCACGATCCAAGGTCTATCAATAACCACTCCTCTCTAAGATTCATTTTCACTTCACACCTATCAAATAAGCTCAAAACATTCATCAAAATCCCTCCCTCATATCGCTCATCAAAATACCAAATTACAAGAAATTCACAAAACCTAAAAGGATTACAAGAAAGAGATATATACAATAAGACGATTCTTTTGGAACTCCGTAAAACCAAGGATGGTGCATTCTTCAATCTTTTTCTAACAACACTGTAGCCAATTCCATCGCCATCAAGGGCACGAAGAAAGAAATCAAAGGCTCTCGAGAAGTCTTCGATCAAGCTAGTGGAATACCAACCTCCACTCCAAGGATCATCTCGTCCTAACCTCGACGTTCCCGGGGCATCCCGATCTACTAAGTTCAATGGCTTGAGCTTGTACATTCGATCCTTCGGTATATACCCAAACGTCCATCTATCTTCATGTGGCCCCAAGGGAGGCTCATCTTTCTTCTTGCCTTGCAACTTGTCTTCGATCTCATGATATGCGCATTCATCCGCCCCAAGCTCGGAATCATCATCTTCAATTCCATAGAAGTTGTTCTTCAAGCTTTCACCCGGCTAATCCCCTAGATTGATGTCTTCATGGCGTGGATCATATTACAAGACTCATCATTAGTAGGCGAGGTGTTGCCTTGGAGGTCAAACACAAGCTTCTCGTCGCCTAGCTCAAATGTGATCCTACCGTTCTTTACATCAATCATCGCACCGGCGGTATGTAGAAATGGGCTCCCAAAGATAATGGGAGTGATAGCATCTTCCGGCATGTCAAGTACAAGGAAGTCGACCGGAATGAAGAACTTCCCGATTCTTATTGGCACATCTTCCACCATCCCCAATGGTCGGTTGAGTGAACGATCGGCCATTTGGAGTGTAATAGAAGTACACTTGAGCTCCTTCATCCCAAGTCGCTCACAAATGGAATAGGGAATGATGCTTACACTCGCACCCAAATCACATAATGCTCTATCAATCTTCAAGTTGCCTATGGTACACGGGATCGAGAAACTACCCGGATCCTTCAACTTGGGAAGCGTAGAACCTTGAATGAGCTCACTCACCTCTCTTGTGAATGCTATGGTCTCTTCCTTGTCGATGGATCTCTTCCTAGCCAAGATTTCTTTCATGAATCTTCCATATGCCAGGATTTGGGTAAGTAGCTCGGTAAACGGGACACTTTCATCCAATTTCTTCACAATGTCTAGGAACTTGTCATATTGAACATCCACCTTGGTCCTCATTTGCCTTGTTAGGAAAGGCAACTTGATATGCACCTTGTCTTGCACATTAAGGTTGGACTTTTCAATTGACATTTTCCCTTTTCCTTTGTCTTTTCCTTGAAGTGGGGGAAGCTTGTCTTCATGGGGTTTCTCAATCTCCCACAAGACTTTCTCCTCCATTGGATTTCCCAAGCTTGAATTTTCTTTAGTTGGAGATGCAACTTCTTTCATTGCTTGTTGCTCAATAGGGTTTAGGGGAGAATCATAAGATGCACCACTCCTCAAGGTAATAGCATTCACATGCTCAAATTTCGCCGTTTAACCTTGAGGAGGTAGTTGCCCCTTTTGCCTTGTAGAGCTTCCCGAAGCAACTTGAGCTATTTGGGTTTCGAGCATCTTCATATGAGCATCTCTTGCTATATTCTCCCTTTGAAGATGAGCAAAGAATTCTTGTCGGTTTCTTAGCATCTCCATTTGTCTTCTTTGCATTTCTTGGTTACTCTTTTGCACGTCCAACATAGATTTTTGCATGTCGAAATCTCGAGGTGGAGATTGTGGATTTTGCGGAGTACCGGTGAGGGCTAAGGGAGTACCATAATCATGAATCGGAGACCGGCTCCTTGGCTTGCTTTCTTGTCGATTACCTTGGGATCCTTGTTGTTGTTGATGGTTCCCTTGGAACCCATGAGAGTTGCCTTGATTAAGGCCTTGAGTATTGCCATGGTTGTAGTTTCGATGTCCTTGGGAGTGTTGGTTCCCTTGGAAACCACCTTGATTGAAATTCCCATGTTGGAACCCTTGATTGTTGTTGAAGGTACCTTGGTTATGTTGCTTGAAGTTGTTGAATGGCCTTGGGTTGCCTACATAACCTTGGTAACCTTGGTTGTTGTCCCTTAAGGGAGGTGGAACATATGGACGGTGTTGTAGAGATTGTTGTTGGGAAGCTTGATGGGAAGCTTGGAACATGTGAGGATAGGGGGCACCTTGCTTGAACGCTTGAAAGGCGTTCACTTGCTCAATACTACCTCGACAATGTAGAGGCTCACGGCCAAATATCAAACATATATCCCATATCCCATAGTAAGATGTAGGAGATACAACTCCCAAAGCATTGACTTGATGAGTAGAATGTTGGTGGGAGGCACTTGCACTTTGACCTTGATCAATATGGCTTTGGAGCTTCTTGTCAATAGATTCCATATGGATTTTTAATTAAGCTCCAAGATCAATGCTTAATTGTGTAATGGCATCGATCTCGTGCCTTCCTCCTCGATTCGCCTTTCTAGGCCTTGAGTATTGGGAGTTGTGCACCGCCATCTCCTCGATTCTTGACCAAGTTTGGTCATCATCCACCTCGGTAAACCTTCCATTCGATCCCATGTTGAGTATGGCCCTCGAATCTTCATATAATCCTTTCCAAAACTGTTGAACGAGGAACCACTGTGATAGACCATGGTGAGGACAAGAGCGGATCAAGGCTTTGAATCTTTCCCACGATTCATAGAGGCTTTCTTCATCACGTTGTTGGAATCCCGTGATAGAGGCTCTCAATAGTTTTGTCTTCTCCGGGGGATAAAATTGTTGGTAGAAAGCTAAGGCTAGCTTCTTCCAAGTATCAATACCAAGAGACGCCTTGTCTAACCCCTTGAACCATTGCTTAGCCTTACCTATTAAAGAGAAAGGAAATAATACCCACCGGAGTTGGTCTTGAGTTATTCCCGTTTGTGAGATAGCATCGCAATAATCCGAAAAGGTTTCCATGTGTTGAAGAGGATCTTCGGTTGGTAACCCACTAAGTTGACTTCTTTCGACCAATTGGATGAACGGTGTTTTTGACACAAAGTTGCCGGTATATGCGGCCGGTAAAGCGGTAGGACCGGGCAAAACGTCTTCCGTAAAGGTTGAGTGAGAAGAGAACTTAGGCATTGTTGGATTGGCGGGAGATGATGGTGTACACGGTGTTGATGTAGAAGTAGAAGGGGAACTAGGTTGAGAGGAATGACTAGAAATACCCAAGGGATTGATGAAATTCCCTTCGGCCGTCTCTCGAGGTGTATCGTTCAAGTCGGATCCTTGAGCTTGCTCTTCAATGGTATTGCTAGTACTCGGTTGAGAGGTTCTAACCCGATCATTCGTCCGTTGGCGAAAGGCTCTAAAGAGTCTTTCCGGCTCTGGATTGAAGAGAAAGAAATCGCCTCTCCTCCTAGGCATGCACTACACACTTGAACAAACGTGAGAACACCTAGTGCTTTATGGGCACTAGGCAAAGACAATAAACTAACACAACGGAAGACAAAGAGAAAAGAAAGCTACAAAAACAAGAAAAACCTACAAAATATGCACAAGAGATAGAAGAAGAACACAAGAAGGGTAACTAAGTCAAGCTAATAAGTAAACTAAGTCTAAACATGCACCGTCCCCGGCAACGGCGCCAAATTGATGGTAGGTTCTCGCCGCGTCCCCCACCGATCAAGTAAAGTCCAACTAATCCTAATGGTAGCTAGGGTAAGTCGGGTCGTATCCATAGGGACGGAAAAGGGTGCCTAGACTAGATCTACCTAATAACAAGGCTAAGTCACAAACAAACACAAAGAAGACGATAATTAACAAACTATGATGGTTGAAGGTGATGAAAGTGGAATAACAATGTACTATGTATGATAAGAGCTAAATGAAACAACTAAATATTAACTTAGCAAACGAACTTGAGAAATGATGACTAACTAGATGGATGAATCAAATATGGAAGGAAGTAGGGTTAGGTCGGGTTCATAAGTGTAGTAGGATAATTGGGAGGTCAAGGGTATAGGTTTCTCTATGTCACTAAGGTCGGTTTTCGCTCTTGCGCCAAAGCCTAATTCCGCACTCTCGTGTCCAAGACTAGAACCGAATACTCATGCAAAGTATTACCCAAAATATAAGCATTTAACCACAAATCGATTACAAGATGACGAGATGAAAACAAGCATGAGAAGCATGGCCACTACAACTCAAACAATCAATTCAACAAACACATAGAGTGCTCAACTTGTGACTAGCAACAAAGATTCCACTTTTTCCCTTAATCAAACCCTAATTACCCATAATCCACACTTAATTCCCCTACTAACCCCACAAAAAGTCTACTCACTCATAATCCAACTAATACTAATATAAACAAGAGAAATCAACATAATAATCCAAACATCCATAATGAACAAACAAGATCAATAAACAACATATATAAAGATTGAAACTTGATAAATAAACAAAGATTAAGAGAAAATAAATTATACCAACTAACAAAGAGATAAAAAGTGGAGAACTTGCATTAATAAGAAAACCCCAAATAATCTCCAAGGTTGTCAATCTTGGACGAGTCTTCAAGAATCTCCTTAATACAAGACTAATTAACTAGATTAATCTAGGATTAACAAAAGTTTAAAGAAAGATTAAGCTAATAAGAGGAGGAACTAAATCTAGGGTTTAGAACAATGTATCGTAGTGTAAGATGCTTAAACAATACAAGGGAGGAGTATTTATAAGGTTACAAGAATGAAGGAGAAGAAAAGAAGATTCACGCGGCTACAACACCCCTTCCCGGTCGGGATAGGCCATCCTTCCCGGTCGGGACGACGAAATAGCAGCCCTTCTAAACACGCACTCCTTCCCGGTCGGGAAGGTTATTCTTCCCGCCCGGGAAGGACCTTGTAGTCCTCCAATATGAGCTCTAAGGTCCCTCCTTGTTTCTCATGGGATTCTCATCGATTCTTGGAGCTCGGGATAGAGTCTAAGGGGATCGGAAATGGGTCCCAAGGCCTCGGGATCGAATCTAGGGCACCGAGTGATCGTTCCTTCTCTTCCTTGGCTCCAAATGTGTATGAAACGAGTCAGAATCGTTCCAATTCTCCATGGATGGTCTTGGGAACCTAAAACGAACTAGAAGAAGTATAAGTAGCCCAGAAATCGCTCCAAATAGCGATTTCACAAGGGAAAACGGGACGAAACACAACAAATTAGGCACTACAAAGTACACTTATCAACTCCCCCACACTTAACCCTTACTCTCCCTCGAGTAAGCACCAACTAACTAAAAACTAAAAGAAACTAGACTACTAACCGAGCGTGTATTAGAGCACCCTACGCTCTTTCAACTCACGCGAGTACACTTAGAGGAAAAGTGCACTCCGCAAGGTAAGTAAGGTCTTGCTACAAAACTGTGGATGCAACCGGACACGAACACACACAAACAAACAAGAAATCGGTTGCACCGAAAAAGAAATAAATACCACTTCCCTCTAAAAAGCGGTGAAAGAAGCACCGGCTTAGGACTCAAGGCAAGTGACAACGTTCCCAAGCTAATAATACAAATCGAAATGAACAAAACCCTAATAGTATGACAACAAAGCAATAAAAACGTTGGTAACTTACCTAGGTCCCCTTAACCTTCTAGGAACGTACTACGGGACGATTGGCAGGATGGAAAAAGGATGAACCACGGTGTTAGTTGACACTGTAGGTAAGTGAGACCCCGCCCCCTTTAGCGATAAGCCAAGAGGGTCGTCCCATGTACAAAAATCGTCTAACTAGCTGATAAGTGTAGTTTGTAGTGTCTATTTTACTGTATTTTGGTCCCATTTTCCTTGTGGAATCGCTCCTTGGGAGCGATTTATGGGTTTCTTATGCTTCCTTTAGTTCGTTTCAGGTTTTCGAGACCGATTTGGAAGAGTTGGAGCAATTCCGACTCGATACATACACATTTTGGAGCCAACGAGATAAAGGAACGATGACTCGATGCCTTGGAATCGACCCCGAGACCTTGGGACCTATTCCCGAGCCTCCGAGACCCGATAACGAGTCCCGAGAATCGGCGAGAAACCCATGAGAACCAAGGAGGGACCAAAGAGCTCTTAAGGGAGGCCTACAAGACCCATCCCGTTCGGGATGGCCTCATCCCGTTCGGGATGAGGTGCACTTTGAAGGAGGCTGCTGTGAGCCCATCCCGTTCGGGACCATCCCGTCCCGGTCGGGATGACAGGGCCGTCCCGATCGGGATGATCCGTCCCGGTTGGGAAGCTACAGGGGCAGCACGACTTCTTTTATTTTCTGCTCCTTCATTCTTGTACCCATATATATACTCCCTTCTTGTAATGTTAAGACATCTTGTCATACCCTAGACTAGTTTAAGCCTCCATTAACATTCAAAACCCTAGATTAGTGCTACTCTCATTAGTTTAATTCTCTCTTTAATCTTTAGATAATTATTGTAATCAGTCTTGGATTAAGGGATTCTTGAAGATTGTTCCAAGCTTGACAACCTTGGGATTGTATTTGGGTTTCTCATTAATACAAGTTTTCATCTTTTCTTCATCCTAGTGTTGGTATAATCATCTCTACTCTTGTTCTTTGTTTATTCAATCTAGTTTCATCTTTTTATATTGTTATTGTTGTTAGTTGTTCATAATGAATGCTTGGATGTTTAGTTTCTTTTCACTTGTTATTGTTATGGGTAATTTGATAATGAGTGAGTAGTAATCTTGTGGGGTTAGTAGGAGGATTAGGGGTAGATTATGGATTATTAGGGTTGATTAAGGGGAAAAGGTTACATCTTTGTTGTTAGTCACATTGTGGGCACTCTATGTGTTTATTGATATGCTTGTGTGAGTTGTAGTGGCCATGCTTCCCATACTTGTGTTCATATTCTCATTGATTGCTTATTGTGTGGAAATGTTGAGAATAGTTTAGTCGCGAGAGCCCGGACCCACCTTGACATCAGTCTAAGTTGCGAGAGCCCGGACCGACTCTAGCAATTAGGAGACACCTATACCCTTGATCACCCCAATTACCCTTCTACTCTTACGAACCCGACCTACCCCACTTTCTTCCATATTTGAGTTCATCTCCGTAGTTAGCCATCATTCTTCTAGTTTATTTATTAGCTCGATCATTAGCTTAGTCATACTTCTCCTCCACCATTAGTTTTCCTTTTATCGTCTCTTTGTGTTTGTTTGGTAGCATAGTCTCGTTTGTAGGCCGACATAGTCTAAGCCTTGATATACCGTCCTCGTGGATACGATCCCGACTTACCCTAGCTACCCACTAGGTTAGTCGGTTGTTTATTAACGATTAGGGACGTGACAAATCCCTACCATCAATTTGGCGCCGTTGCTTGGGACGGTGCATTTTTTAGACTTAGTTTGCTTATTTCTAGACTTAGTTACCCTTCTTTGTGTTCTCCCATCTTCTCTTGTGAATATTTTCTAGTTTCTCTTCTTTTCTTAGCTTCCTTTTTCTCTTTGTCTCTAGTTGTGCTTGTTTATTGTCGTTGCCTAGTGCCCACAAAGCACTAGGTGTTCTCACGTTTGTTCTAGTGTGTAGTGTATGCCTAGGAGGGGAGGCGACTTCTATCTCTTTAATCCAGAGCCGGAGAGACTCTTTCGAGCCTTTCGCCAACGAACGATTAATCGGGTTAGGATCTCTCAACCAAGTGCAAGCAATACTCATCAAGAGCAAGCTCAAGGAGCCGACTTTAGCGAGTCACCTCGAGAGACGGCCGGAGGGACCTTCATCAATCCCTTCGGTAATTCTTCTCCTAGTTCCCCCTCTTCATCTACATCAACACCATCTACACCACCATCTTCTCCCTTATAACCAATCATGCCTAAGTTTTCATCTCACTCCACTTTCACGGAAGATGTCTTGCCGAGACCAAGTGCATTACCGGAAGCCTACACCGGGAATTTTGTGGCAAAGACCCAATTTATTCAACTCGTAGAGAGGAGCCCATTTAGTGGTTTGCCCACCGAAGACCCGCACCAACACATGGAGACCTTCTCCGATTATTGTGACGCTATATCTCAAACCGGGGTTACTCAAGATCAAATTCGTTGGGTACTTTTCCCGTTTTCTCTTATTGGAAAAGCGAAGCAATGGATCAAGAGTCTCGATAGGGCAACCATAGGTATCGATACTTGGAAAAAGCTTGCCTTGGCGTTCTACCAAAAGTTTTACCCTCCGGAAAAGACGAATTTGCTTAGGGCCTCCATCACCGGGTTCCAACAAAGGGATGAAGAGAGCCTATATGAAGCTTGGGAGCGGTTTAAGTCTTTGGTAAGATCGTGCCCTCATCATGGACTCTCACAATGGTTCTTGGTGCAACAATTTTGGAATGGTCTTTATGAGGACTCGAGAGCCATTCTTAACATGGGCTCCAATGGTAGGTTTACCGAGGTCGATGACGACCAAACTTGGGCGAGAATCAAAGAGATGGCGGTGCATAATTCGCAGTACTCTAGGCCTAGGAAGGCACATCGAGGAGGCATGCATGAGGTTGATGCTATCACCAAGTTAAGTATTGACCTTGGAGCTCAATTGAAAACACACATGAAGACTATTGACAAGAAGCTCCAAATCCACCTCAACCAAGTCCAAGGCACTAGTTCCTCCCACCATCAACCGATTCAAGAAGTGAATGCTTTGGGGTTCGCACCTCCTACACCTTACTTTGGGATGTGTGACACTTGTGGAATCGTTGGTCATGACCCTATGAATTGTAGAGGGAGTATTGAGCAAGTGAACGCCTTTCAAGCGTTCAAGCAAGGTGCCTCCTTCTCTAATCAATACCAAGCTTCCAATCAAGTCCCTCAACAACAAGCACTTCAACATCAACAACAACATCGTCCCTATGTTCCACCTCCCTTAAGGGACAACACTCAAGGTTACCAAGGTTATATGGGTAATCCAAGACCCTTCAACAACTTCAAGCAAAACAACCAAGGTACCTTCCACAACAACAAGCAAGGGTTCCAACAAAGGAACTTCAATCATGGTGGTTTCCAAGGAAACCAAAATTTCCAAGGACAACAAAACCACAACCAAGGGTATCAAAGCTACAACCATGGCAACAATCAAGGCCTTAACCAAGGCAATTCTCATGGGTTCCAAGGGAACCGTCAACAACAAGCTACACAAGGTAATCAACAACAAAGCAAGCCTAGGAGCCGGTCTCCTACTCATGATTATGGCATTCCTCTCGCCATCACCGACACTCCACATTATCCATCATCCCCACCTCGGGATTTTGACATTCAAAAGACTTTGATGGAAATCCAAAGGATCAATCAAGATATGGAACAATGTCAAATGGACATGTCAAGAAACCATCATGAGCTCTTCACTTATATTCAAGGGGAAAACGCGATGAGAGATACCCGTATGAAGATACTTGAGACTCAAGTATCTCAACTCGCTTCGGGGAGCTCCTCAAGGAAAAAGGGGCAACTACCTTCTAAAGGTGAAACACCGACATTTGAGCATGTAAATGCTATCACCACAAGGAGAGGTACCTCTTATGACTCCCCTCCATATCCTAATGAGCAAGAGCCAACGCAAGAACCGACAATGGAAATGGCATCTCCAAGTCAAGAAGAGTCAATCTTTGATAATCCAATTGAGGAGCAAGTCTTATGGGAAGTCGAGAAACCCCAAGAAGACAACCCTCTCCCACTTCAAGATAAAGACAAGGGAAAAAGGAAAGTGTCCTTTGAAGAGTCCACCCCAATTGAGCAAAACAAGTACCAAATCAAGTTGCCTTTCCCATCAAGGCAAATGAAGACTAGGATGGACACTCAATACGACAAGTTCCTTAGTATTGTGAAGAAATTGGATGTTAGTGTCCCGTTTACCGAGTTACTTACCCAAATCCCGGCATATGGTAAATTCATGAAAGAAATCTTGGCTAGGAAGAGGTCCATCGACAAGGAAGAGACGGTAGCGTTCACGAGGGTGGTGAGCGAGCTTATTCAAGGTTCTACGCTTCCGAAGTTGAAGGACCCGGGTAGTTTCTCGATCCCTTGCACCATAGGCAATTTCATGATCAAGAATGCATTATGTGACTTGGGCGCGAGTATGAGCATCATTCCCTACTCTATTTGTTGCCGACTCGGGATGAAGGAGTTGAAATGTACATCCATTACACTCCAAATGGCCGATAAATCTCTCAATCGACCATTAGGGATGCTAGAGGATGTGCCGGTAAGAATTGGGAAGTTCTTCATTCTGGTTGACTTCATCGTGCTTGATATGCCGGAATATGCCAAAACTCCCATCATCCTTGGGCGCCCATTTCTACACACCGCGGGTGCCATGATCGATGTGAAGAACGGTAGGATCACATTTGAGTTAGGCGAGGAAAAGATAGTGTTCGACCTCCAAGGCAACACTTCGCCTACTAGCGATGAGACATGCAATATGATCCAAGACAAGAAAGACATCGATCTAGGGGGTTAACCGGGGCAAAGCTTGAAGAAGTACTCTTATGTACTTGATGATGATGACTCCGATTTGGAGGAAGATGAGTGCCCAAATCATGGGCTTGATGACAAGTGCAATGACAAGGAAGAAGATGAGCCTCCCTTGGGGCCACATGAGGATCGTTGGACGTTTGGGTATGTCCCGAAGGATCGCAAGTACAAGTTCAAGCCATTGAACTTAGTAGATCGGGATGCCCCGGGAACGTCTAGGCAAGGCCATGAAGAGTCTTGGGATGTGGTTGGTTATATAACATGCTTGATTGAAGACTTCTCTAGGGCCTTCGACTTGTTCCTACGCGCCCTTGATGGAGATGGGATCGGTCATTGTTGTTGAGAAAGATTGAAGAAAACACAATCTTGGTTTGACGGAGTTCCACAAGAACCGTCTCATTGTATATATCTCTTTCTTGTAGTTAGTTGGATTTTTGGTAAGTTCTTGTAATTTTGGATTATCGATGAGCGATGTGAGGGAGAGAGTTTGATGTTGAGTTTGAGTTTATTTGATAGGTATGAAGTGAGGATGCTTCCTAGAGAAGGAGGGCTATGATAGAGCTTGGGTTGTAAGCACGAGGATCGGGTTTTTGAAGCTTGGAGCAAGCTTTTGGGATTGTGGAAGTTGAAGAAGGCCCATCCCGACCGGGAAGGGTAAGGCATCCCGACCGGGAAGGGTGCCGTCCCGATCGGGATGGGTGCACCAGATTTCGAGCTTGCTGT
This sequence comes from Agrostemma githago, assembly GCA_958450325.1. Lineage (NCBI taxonomy): Eukaryota > Viridiplantae > Streptophyta > Magnoliopsida > Caryophyllales > Caryophyllaceae > Agrostemma > Agrostemma githago. The sequence continues at coordinate 24,603,631 of OY288257.1, forward strand.
GGGTCCGTCCCGACCGGGACGGATGAGGTAACCCGATCGGGATTGATGATCTTCCCAGCCGGGATGGTCCTCTGCTCCCCCTTTGTGTTTCTTCTTCGGCAATCGAGTCCACCCAACCATTTTATACCCCCTCCCAACCTCCCTAGCTATCCTAGCCTTATCATATGCCCCATGTACTTCATTGTCATGCCCTCACTCCATTTCCTATCCACTTTACACCGACTCTCACATCAAATCTCACCCTCTACCATTACTACCTCTACCGTGAGTTCTTCTTGAGTGTGAAGCGAGATGGCAACCGAGACAATAAGCGACGAGCCTCTAATGATCATCGAGACGATGGAGCAAGTGAGTTACTAACCGCTCGGTTTGGGTAACTATCCTTACTTTTGCGTCTTTTTATCGCTTGTTTTTCATTGTTCGCCCCCTTCCCTTGAGTCATGGTATCTTAGTGGCCTTCGAGGCCGTAGTTTGGTTGCTCCCGACTTCCGACGACGTGATTACGTCGGGAGTCGATCGATTAATCCAAATGTACAAGATTTCCCCCTTTTTAGGAGTTAGTCGTATTTGGACGGAATCCGGGCTAGGTGACTTGATTACACCTAGCCCTCCCCTCCTATTTCCTTTTGTTTCCTTCTTTTTTTATTTTCTTCCCCCTTCCATATATTTTCTTGTCTCGGCCCATGGTGACTTGATTACACCCCGGCCGGACGCTTTCTACCATTTTCTCCCTTTTTCTTTGATTTTTAGCTTTATTTTCGTAGTTTCTTTTCTTTCTCTTTTGTCTCTCCGCACACTACGATTGAGCATATGAGGACGTTGCTCGGTTTAAGTGTGGGGGAGCGATGTTCTATCATAGCTAGTTTTATTTTCCTAATTTTTCGAAAAATCATTGAAAAATCCCTAAAAATTTGAAATTTTTTCATAAAAATCAAAAAGATTTTCTTTTGTGTGTTTTCCCTTTGTGTCTTTGTGTCGTGTATTTGTTGTATTGTGTGTGTTTTGCCTCCCTTTTCCTTATAGGTTTCTTAATCACCGTTGATTTTGGAAAGCTTTGAAGACATCCGGTAACATCTTCTATCCCTCTTTCCCTCTTTATTTCTTGTAAAGTTGGAGAAGGTTGTTTTGAGGTGTGCTCGGGTGGAGCTTGTACATAGTTGTGGTTGATTTGGTGGCTTGTTTGGATGATCAGGGTGGTGTTTGTGTTATGTATGTGTTCGTTTTGTGTTGTTTTTGTTGTGTTTCTTTTGCTTCTTTTTCTTTCGTTCTCGTTGAGTCTTTATTTTGTGTTATGTTTGTTGAGTCTTGTGTATAAATGGTTTTCGAAAACCCGGTTTAGAGGCTAGTATGCAAGTGTTTACTTTCCCATTCTAGTAGTATAAATCGAGTCTTGGACTTTAAACTAGAAGAATGACACTAAATCAATGATTTCGTTGGTCCTTTACCTTGTGTCCACCTAGCTTACTAGGGATTTACTACGGGATTTGCACTTTTGACCATTATGACCACCCACGGTGTGAAAAGGCCTTGGTTACCGAGTCTCATCCCTTAGGTGACCATGTCTAGGATCGTTTGATTAGTCCAAGTTCTCCACTTTTTGTGGGTTTGAAAGGGAATGCGCAACCCCGACTTACCCATTTACCTACCTCCTACACTTATCACAAAATAAATTGCAATTTGTTGATTCTCTCTTTCTTAATTGTCAAGAAATGCCAAAAAGCCAAATCTTGCCAAAAAAAAAGGCAAAAAAAAGAAAAGAAAGAAAAGAATGAAGAAAAAGAAAAGGCGCAAAAGCCAAAAAGAAAATAGAAAAGAAGAAAAAGAAATGGCGTGGCGACAAACAAATCAAAATGTCGAAAAGAGAAAATGCCAAAAGAAAACCCTATTCACAAAAATAACCCCTACCTCTCAAAATAAGCCTTTTTCCGACTTTTGCCGTGAAGAGCCTACCAAAGGACCGAGCCCCTAGGAAGGATGATAGCGGCATTAGTCGGTCTTCCCTCATTTTGCATGTTTTCCACCTTTTTACATGGACTAGTTAGGCGGTTTTGGACACAGGACGACCCTCTTGGCTCACGCTAAAGGGGGCGGGGTCTAACTTACCTACAGTGTCGACTAACACCGTGGTTCATCCTTTTTCCACTCCGCCGATCGTCCCGTAGTACGTATTTAGAAAGTTAGAAGGACCTAGGTAAGTTACCAACGTTTTTGTTGCTTTATCGTCATACTATTAGGGTTTAGTTCACCTTGGTTTGTATGTCTAGCTTGGGAACGTTGTCACTTGTCTCGAGTCCTAAACCGGTGTTTCATTCACCGCTTTTAGAGGGAAGCGATATTTCTTTTGTTTTGGGTGCAACTGTCTAAGTGTTTGTTTGTGTGTTTGTTTGTTTGTGTGTTTTGTGTCCGGTTGCATCCGCGGTTTTGTCGCAAGACCCGACTTGCCTTGCGGAGTGCACTATTCCTCTAAGTGCACTCGCGTGAGTTGAAAGGGCGTAGGGTGCGCTAATACCCATTCGGCTAGTATAGTAGTTAGTATGTGCTTACTCGAGGGCGAGTAAGGGTTAAGTGCGGGGAGTTGATAAGTGTAGTTTGTAGTGTCTATTTTACTGTATTTTGGTCCCATTTTCCTTGTGGAATCGCTCCTTGGGAGCGATTTATGGGTTTCTTATGCTTCCTTTAGTTCGTTTCAGGTTCCCGAGACCGATTTGGAAGAGTTGGAGCGATTCCGACTCGATACATACACATTTTGGAGCCAACGAGATAAAGGAACAATGACTCGATGCCTTGGAATCGACCCCGAGACCTTGGGACCCATTCCCGAGCCTCCGAGACCCGATACCGAGTCCCGATAATTGGCGAGAAACCCATGAGAAGCAAGGAGGGACCAAAGAGCTCTTAAGGGAGGCCTACAACACCCATCTCGTTCGGGATGGCCTCATCCCGTTCGGGATGAGGTGCACTTTGAAGGAGGCTGCTGTGAGCCCATCCCGGTCGGGACCATCCCGTCCCGGTCGGGATGACAGGGCCGTCCCGATCGGGATAATCCGTCCCGGTCGGGAAGCTACAGGGGCCGCACGACTTCTTTTATTTTCTCCTCCTTCATTCTTGTACCCATATATATACTCCCTTCTTGTAATGTTAAGACATCTTATCATACCCTAGACTAGTTTAAGCCTCCATTAACATTCAAAACCCTAGATTAGTGCTACTCTCATTAGTTTAATTCTCTCTTTAATCTTTAGATAATTATTGTAATTAGTCTTGGATTAAGGAATTCTTGAAGATTGTTCCAAGCTTGACAACCTTGGGATTATATTTGGGTTTCTCATTAATACAAGTTTTCATCTTTTCTTCATCCTAGTGTTGGTATAATCATCTCTACTCTTGTTCTTTGTTTACTCAATCTAGTTTCATCTTTTTATATTGTTATTGTTGTTAGTTGTTCATAATGAATGCTTCGATGTTTAGTTTGTTTTCTCTTGTTATTGTTATGGGTAATTTGATAATGAGTGAGTAGTAATCTTGTGGGGTTAGTAGGGGGATTAGGTGTAGATTATGGATGATTAGGGTTGATTAAGGGGAAAAGGTTACATCTTTGTTGTTAGTCACATTGTGGGCACTCTATGTGTTTGTTGATATGCTTGTGTGAGTTATAGTGGCCATGCTTCCCATACTTGTGTTCATCTTCTCATTGATTTCTTATTGTGTGGAAATGTTGAGAATAGTTTAGTCGCGAGAGCGCGGACTAGGGTCTAAGTTGCGAGAGCCCGGACCCACCTAGACATCGGTCTAAGTTCCGAGAGCCCGGACCGACTCTAGCGATTAGGAGACACCTATACCCTTGATCACCCCAATTACCCTTCTACTCCTACGAACCCGACCTACCCCACTTTCTTCCATATTTGAGTTCATCTCCTTAGTTAGCCATCGTTCTTCTAGTTTATTTATTAGCTCGATCATTAGCTTAGTCATACTTCTCCTCCACCATTAGTTTTCCTTTTATCGTCTCTTTGTGTTTGTTTGGTAGCATAGTCTCGTTTGTAGGCCGACATAGTCTAAGCCTTGATATACCTTCCTCGTGGATACGATCCCGACTTACCCTAGCTACCCACTAGGTTAGTCGGTTGTTTATTGACCGTTAGGAACGTGACAAATCCCTACCATCACTAGCCCAAGTAAAAAGGTGTATAAGTTTGCAAAATGAGGGAAGACCGATCATAACCGCTATCATCCTTCCTAGGGACTCGGTCCTTTGGTAGGCTCTTCACGGTAATGATCAGAAAAAGGCTTATTTTTTAGAGGTGAGGATTCTTTTTGTGAGGTGATTTTCTTTGGCATTTTCTTTCTTTTGCATTTTTGCTTCTTGTGTTGCTATGCCATTTCTTTTTCATCTTTTGTATTTTCTTTTTCTTGGCTTTTTGTGCCTTCTCTTTTTCTTCAATCTTTTCTTTCTTTCATTTTTTTTCTTTTTTTTCTTTTCTTTGCCCTTTTGGCTAGATTTCAGTTGTAGGCATTTCTTTTTGCAACTAAGAAAGATGATTTCAGCAATTTGCAACTTTATTTTGTGGATATGTGTAGGAGGTAGGGGAATGGGTAAGTCGGGGGTCGCGATCCCCCTTCAAACCAACAAAAAGGTGGAGAACTTGGACTAATCAAACAATTTCAAACATGGTCACCTAAGAGACGGGACTCGGCAGGCAAGGCCTTTTCACACCGTGGGTGGTCATAATGGTCAAAATGCAAATCCCGTAGTAAATCCCTAGTAAGCTAGGTGGACTCAAAGTAAAGGACCAACGAAACTATTGATTTAGGGTCATTCTACTAGACTAAAGTCCAAGACTCGATTCATACTACTAGAAAAGGAAAGTAAACACTTGCACACTAGCCTCAAAACCGGGTTTTCGAAATGCTTTTTACACACTAGACACAACTACACATCACAAAACAAAGACATGACAAAAACGAAAGAAAAAGAGACAAAGACAACAAACAAAATAAAACAAAACAAAACAAACATATAAAGAGAACAAACACCACCCCGAATTTCCAAACAAGCTACCAAATCAACATCAAACTTTACAAAGATCCACCCGAGCACACATCATCACAAATCTCCTCCGAACATCACAAGAGGTAAAGAGGAAAAAGGGATAAAAGGCGTTAACGGATGTCTTGAAAGCCTTCCAAAGTTAACGGTGATTAGGCGACCTACAAGGAAAAAGGGAGGCAAAACACACACACCACAACAAAAGCACGACACAACTACACAAAAGGAAATGACACAAAAGAAAATCTTTTTGATTTTTGTGAAATCTTTCAAATTTTTAGGGTTTTTTAAGATTTTTCGAAAAAACTACGAAAATAAAACTAAACTACACTAGAATATCGCTCCCCCACACTTAAACCGAGCAATGTCCTCATGCTCAATCGTAGTGTATGGAGGCACTAAAAAAAGAAGAGAAACTACGAAAATAAAGCTAAAAATCAAAAAGAAATGCGGGGAAAAGGGTAGAATGTGTCCGGCCGGGGTGTAATCAAGTCACCATGGGCCGAGACGAGAAAAGATATAGATGGGGGAAGAAATAAAAAGAAGGAAATAAAAGGAAATGAGAGGGGAGGACTGGGTGTAATCAAGTCACCTAGCCCGGATTCCGCCCGAATCCGACTAAATCCAAACAAAAGAAACTAAAATCAAAGAAAAAGTGAAAATCCTTGTAAATTTGGATTTCGAAAGGACTCTCGATGTAGTCACGTTATCGAGAGTCGAGAGGCATGACTACCAAGGCCCCGAGGGCCACCATGACACCAAAAATGGATAGGGGGAAGGGAACAAACAAAGGAAGACAAGCAATAAAAGACGGAAAAGAAAGGATAGTTGCCATACCAATCGGTTAGCAACTCACTCGCTCCATCGTCTCAAAGTTCGATAACGGCACATAGCTAGTCTTCGTCATTGTTATTCCTCTTCATTCTTGATAATCCCGCATGTTTGAAGTACAAAGGTATAAGGAGGTGGGATTTGATGTGAAACTTGGTGTAAAGTGAAGAGAAAATGAGGTGAATGTGTGTATATGAAGTGTAGGGGTCATATGATAGTTTCAAGGATAAGTAGGGAGGTTGGGAGGGGGTGTAAAATGGTTGGGTGGGTTCGAATGTCAAAGAGGAAGTAAGTGCATTATCCCGGTCGGGATGGATGGTCCCGGTCGGGATGGCACACCCTTCCCGGTCGGGACGACACAACAGAAAGCTCAATATTTGGCACCCTCATCCCGATCGGGATGACATCCATCCCGGCCGGGATGGTTCATCCTTCCCGGTCAGGATGCTCTCTTCTCGGCCGGGAAGAGTCTTCTAACCCTCTATAACCCCAAAAGGTTGTCCAAAGATTCAAAAACCGAATCCCTTGCTCACGATCCAAGCTCTATCAATACCCACTCCTCTTTAAGATTCATCTTCACTTCACACCTATCAAATAAGCTCAAAACATTCATCAAAATCCCTCCCTCATATCGCTCATCAAAATACCAAATTACAAGAAATTCACAAAACCTAAAAGGATTACAAGAAAAAGATATATACAATAAGACGGTTCTTTTGGAACTCCGTCAAACCAAGGATGGTGCATCCTTCAATCTTTTTCTAACAACATTATAGCCAATTCCATCGCCATCAAGGGCACGAAGAAACATATCAAAGGCTCTCGAGAAGTCTTCGATCAAGCTAGTGGAATACCAACCTCCACTCCAAGGATCATCACATCCTAACCTCGACGTTCCCGGGGCATCCTGATCTACTAAGTTCAATGGCTTGAACTTGTACTTTCGATCCTTCGGTATATACCCAAACGTCCATCTATCTTCATGTGGCCCCAAGGGAGGCTCATCTTTCTTCTTGCCTTGCAACTTGTCTTCGATCTCATGATATGGGCATTCATCCGCCCCAAGCTCGGAATCATCATCTTCAATTCCATAGAAGTTGTTCTTCAAGCTTTCACCTGGCTCATCCCCTAGATTAATGTCTTTATGGCGTGGATCATATTACAAGACTCATCATTAGTAGGCGAGGTGTTTCCTTGGAGGTCAAACACAAACTTCTCGTCGCCTAGCTCAAATGTGATCCTACCGTTCTTTACATCAATCATCGTATCGGCGGTATGTAGAAATGGGCGCCCAAGGATAATGGAAGTGATAGCATCTTCCGGCATGTCAAGTACAAGGAAGTCGACCGGAATGAAGAACTTCCCGATTCTTATTGGCACATCTTCCACCATCCCCAATGGTCGGTTGAGTGAACGATCGGCCATTTGGAGTGTAATAGAAGTACACTTGAGCTCCTTCATCCCAAGTCGCTCACAAATGGAATAGGGAATGATGCTTACACTCGCACCCAAATCACATAATGCTCTATCAATCTTCAAGTTGCCTATGGTGCACGGGATCGAGAAACTACCCGGATCCTTCAACTTGGGAAGCGTAGAACCTTGAATGAGCTCGCTCACCTCTCTTGTGAACGCTATGGTATTTTCCTTGTCGATGGATCTCTTCCTAACCAAGATTTCTTTCGTGAATCTTCCATATGCCGGGAGTTGGGTAAGTAGCTCGGTAAACGGGACACTCACATCCAATTTCTTCACAATGTCTAGGAACTTGTCATATTGAACATCCACCTTGGTCCTCATTTGCCTTGTTAGGAAAGACAACTTGATATGAACCTTGTCTTACTCATTAACACTACAAGAAAAACAGTCCCGGGCGTCCACCTAGTGGGCACCGATAATGGACGCTATAAAGGGACGGGCGTCCATAAACAGACGCCAGATAGCGGAAGCCACGATCAGTCGCCCATTTTCAGAACGGGCGTCCACTATTGGACGCCAAGGGAATTGGCGACCGACAATGGTCCCCCGCGTACGTCGTTTATTCATCACACAGGCGAAACGTCGTGTGCACGTTTCATTATACCGTTCCCAGACCCTTTCATCAAACTCTGAGGCCCAACTGAACTTGAACAATACAGTCAAGACAGATTAATAATTAGTATGAAAAATATTTACAAAGTCCAGATTATAAAATAAAAACTCGGTAGCAAAAACAATCCACGTACCTTGAATTGGTTGAACCACCACTCTCGTATCTCAGCCGGTACCTGAGACCAACATGCATACCCTTGCCCTTTGTCGACCATGAAGCTGTTGGTACAGCCTTTGACGACTTGTTTGTGCAGAAACCTACACCGAGTCGAGAAGACCATATATGTAGTCAATAATACAAAATGTAGTACAAAAATGAATATTTACAAAAGAATAATCAACATGTTAGATTATATTACCATGTGCCTGTTGGTTTGAGAACATACCGCCCCACCTCGTCCTTCTTCAGTTCCTCCTCTGGCCCCTGTTGCTGCTATTCCTCCTCATGCTCAGCGGTCTGCTCCGGTCCCGTTTCGGGGACCATCTCCTCGTCCTCCTGCTGGGTGGTGGACATGTGAGCAGACCTACTACCCCCACCACGTCTCCTACTCGATCTACCGCCTGCCATTATCTTAACCTGCCAAAAAATTAAACAATGTTAACAACAATTAGCCATGTAAACAACAATTACATTCTAACTTTATTCAAGTAAAATAGCGTACTATAGTAAACATCAAAATAACTTAAACATGTAAACATGTAAACATACAACAACACTAGTAGTCACCGTCGCTGTCGTTATTTTCTTCAGCCTCATCCTCCTCAGTCTGATCCTCCTCCTCGGTCTCCTCGCCCTCCACTTGATTGTCCTCTTAATTCTCTTCATCGTGTCCGTCATCCTCCTCAAGGATCTCCGGAACACCCCTGACCATGTACTCTCCTTGTCCATCATCATCGTCATCCTCAAAATCTTCCTTTGCCCCTTCATTCTGATCTTGTACGGAGAATATGTTCTCTTCAATAGAAGATAAGCGTGTACCAGTTGCAGCAACATCTTCCTGGAACAGAGAACTGTCTATTTGTCCCCGTGGTTTAGTCGTAAAGACTGCCCACCATTGACTTTGATTTCTGTCATTTTTCGTGTAAGGAGAAGGAGCAAAATATACTTGCTTCGCCTGATGCGCGAGTATGAATGGATCGTACGTAGGATATTTCCTTGTGTGATTAACTTCCACAATCTTGTAACGTTCATGCACTCGGATCCCGTTCACGGAGCTGTCTTTCCACTCACACTTGAATACCACAGCTCTATACCCTCGTTCTTTGCCAGCATAACACAACTCAAAAATATCCTCCAAAATACCATAGTACTCATCACCATCAAAAGATGACACACTCACACCAAAATTGCATCTAGCCTTGTTCTTCCGTAGTTGAATGTGTGAAAATTGAACCCATTCACCGAGTACCGGTTCCAGGTTTTAACCACTCGCACTGGACCAAATGCCAAACTTCTAACCAAATCATCAGGTATGTCTAAGGCAACTACGTGATCCTTGAGCCAGTTCGGGAAATGTTCGTCGTGCTTACTCCAAACGTCATCAGGGTTCACGGCAGGGTTCGCAGCGACATATTCAGTTACAAATTGTTTCTCATAAGGCTCTAAGATCTCACAATTCGAGAGTAGGTAAAGATGCGCTCGGTTGTACTCTTTCTCATCTAGTGTCCTAGAACCCTCAACGGATGAAGTTCCTTCATCGTCCTTCTTTTGAAAAAACTCGGGTATAGTGGGGTCAATGGACACGGAATGTCCTAGGTTCAGGTTCTTGGTTTTTGTTTGCACATCTTTATCGAATTAGAGGGAGCAGAAGTTTGCAATCTCTTCTGTCAAATATGCATTACAAATAGAACCTTCTACCTTAGCCTTGTTACCAATTTTCTTCTTCAAATGATTCAGGAACCTAAATAAACAAGTTATATATTTCAATCAATACAAATTAGTTAAGCTTATTTTCTTTTTAAATGAAGTTACTAAAAGTTACGTACCTTTCAAATGGGTACATCCATCTATACTGGACAGCTCCTCCGACCTTAGCCTCGTAGGGCAAGTGGACAGGTAGATGCTCCATGGAATTAAAGAACGACGGTGGAAAGATCATCTCAAGTTTGCATAGTATCTGCGGAATTTGATCCTCGAGCCGAGACATGTCCTCAATCGATACTGTAGAGGAACACAAATCTCGGAAGAACTGAGATATCTCAGTTATAGAATTCCACACCGTCGGTGGCAGAAGGTGCTTTAGTGATACCGGAAGCAACCTCTCCATGAAAATGTGACAGTCGTGACTCTTTAACCCTTGAAGCTTCAGGTTCTTAAGATCAACACAGCATTTGAAGTCGGAGGCGTACCCATCAGGGAACTTCAACTTCTCTACCCACTCCAACAACGCCTTTCTCTGAGCCTTGTCAAGTGTGAACAAGGCTCTCGGTTTCGACCCATCCTGTTTTATGTGCAGTTGAGGACGGTGACAGAAATTCTTGACATCTCGCCGGGAGCCTGTAGTGTCACAACACTTCCCCTACACATCCATCACCGTGTGAATCAACTGCTCGGAGAAGTTTTTCTCTATGTGCATCACATCTAAATTGTGACGAATTAACAAAGTCCTCCAATATGGTAGTTTGAAGAATATGCTACGTTTAAACCAACCATTTTTCAACTTCTTGAGGTCTTTGAACTCCTGCTCGGTTCCGTCGAGAGCAAACGGGTAATCAGAAATCAACTCCCACATTTCATCTCATGGGAGTCGATCAGGTGCGTCGTCAAGCACCTCCTCACCCTTCTTGAACGCCTTCTTATTCTTTCTATATGGGTGACCTTCTGGTAGGAACTGCCGATGACAGTCAAACCAACTTATTTTACTAGAATTTGGAAGATAAAAAGCTTTGCTCTCACCCATACAACACGGTCATGCTTTCTGACCCGCAGTAGACCACCCCGAGAGCATACCGTACGCGGGAAAGTCATTTATAGTCCACAACAAAGCTGCTTTCAACTGAATGTTTTGTCTCAGAGAGACATCATAAGTTTCCACCCCTACCTCCCACAGTTGTTTCAGTTCCTCAATAACAGGTTGCAAGTAAACATCCAAATGATTTTTCGGGTTTTTTGGTCCGGGCACAATAAGAGATAGGAAGATGAAAGGTTGCTTCAAACAAAACCAAGGAGGTAGGTTGTAAGGTGTGATCATCACTGGCCAGCAAGAGTACGATTTACCAAATTGGCCGAACGGTGCAAATCCATCAGTGCACAACCCAAGCATTACATTTTGGTGTTCTAACGCAAAGTGGGGATGTAGTCTATCAAAACGCTTCCACTCCTCACCATCACTCGGATGACACATCTTCCCTAGTACCCTAATGTCCTCCTTGTGCCACCTTATTTGCTCAGCTATGGTTTTTGTGGCGTACAATTTATGAAGCCTAGGTGCAATAGGGAAGTACGTAAGCTGACTTATTGGGATTGGTTTCTTACCCCTGACACTACTTTTCCCTTTTCTACCTCTCAAAACAATATCCCCCTCAACCATCTTATACCTACCCTTACATCTCCTACATTCATCAAGCATCGCATCGTCCTTCCAAAATAGCATGCATCCATCTGGACAAACTTCAATCTTTTGATGCGGGAGTTGAAGCCCCTTCACAACCTTTTTGGTTGTGTAGAATGATCGGGTCATGATATTGTCTTTTGGAATAACTCTCTCGAGCAAGGCAGCAATACCATTAACACAAGCAAAGGGCAGGTTGAACTCACATTTAAGGCTAACTACCATAGACGCGACTTCTAACAAAGTCACATCGCACCCTCCGTATAACGGTTTCTCCGCCGCTTCCAACATGTCAAAAAACGCCTTTGCTCGTGGGTTAGGCTCTTGTGGGTTAGGTGAGTCTTGTGGGTTTGGTGAGTCTCGTGGGCTAGGTGAGTCTCGTGGGTTAGGTGAGTTAAACAAGTTGCACTCCACAACATCAACTATCATACCTCTCAATCCCCCCTCATCTTGATGGTTTTCGGTTCCCTCAGACTGAGATGACTCACCATGACAAATCCAATAATAGTAATCGGGTGAAAAACCACTATAGATGACATGTTCCTTCACTACAAGGACCTCAAGAAATTTTAGGTTCTTGCATTTAGTACACGGACACCTAACCTCCCCCCTCGATGCGTAGTCTACCGACTTTTTAGCAACCTCGACAAATGACTCAACACCCCTCAAAAAATCGACGGTTGGCATCACTTCTTATCAAGTCTTCCCTCATACATCCATTTCCGTTCAATTCTCTTCATTTTCTATGTTCAAAAAATATATATAACACATTAAAGTTTAATTTCCCTAATTTAATTTATAACTTACTAAACGAATATTTAATCACCATTTAACTTAAACTTCATTTCTCTAACTAAGTTTCATCAATTTAATCACTAATACGTCAAAGTAAACCCAAATGTCTTATTAATTTAGAATTGACCTTACAAAAATTTAGTAAACCCATTTTTTAATTTGCAAATGTCTTAATAATTTTTAATTGACCTTACAAAAATTAGTCACCGAATTTAATCACAATTTAATCCCAATTTACAAAAACTCTAGCTAATTTATCAATGTAATCCAAATTCAACCGAACAAAACACAACAATTCATGGCTTAGGTCACACAGAAACAGCTTAAACAGGTCAAAAAAGGGTCAAATTTTTGGATGCAGATATCAAAATTCCGAAAGCGCCGCTAACACCTATTTAAAACCCCGATCAGGATAGAAGTGGTTTCGGGAAAATCCGGCATTATTACGACACCTTTTGGTCCGTCCTAAGTCACACAAAACCTCACGGAAGGCCCTAGAGGTCATTCTAGCTCAATACAACCAAATTGATCAAACCCTAGTCAAAATAGTGATGGGCAAAAATAATCTAACTAATCGAATTTGGGATAAACTAATCAACCTAATCGAACTTGGCCTAAACTAATCAACCTAATCGAAATTTAGACCTAAACGAAATTAACTAACAAACTATCAATAAATAACGCTAACAATGAAGAATAAGAACTAATTATAATGAATAGAAACGAAGTAAACTAAGAAAACGTACCACAAATTAGGAATAGAGGATGAAAATTGGGAGAGTGTAGGCGATTGGGGTCGGCGAGGGAAGAGGGAGATTGTAGAGAGTGTTTTTTTTAGAAGTGAAGGGGGAGAGGGGGGTGAGCGGGTATTTGACGCCACACTCAACCCGACGGGCGTCCACTATCGGACGCCACATGTGGACGCCATTTTGCAGAATATGGCTTCCGACAGTGGACGCCATTTGGGTTAAATGGCGTCCGCCTGTGGACGCCCGTCGTCCTCAATTTTGTCCTCCCCAACTTCAGTCGGACGCCAAGTTTAGCGTCCGACTGTGGACGCCCGTTTGACTTTTCGGACGCCATTTAGGCGTCCATATGCCCAGGACGCCAATCAGGTGGACGCCCGGGACAATTTTTCTTGTAGTGTTAAGGTTGGACTTTTCAATTGACATTTTCGCTTTTCCTTTGTCTTTTCCTTGAAGTGGGGGAAGCTTGTCTTCATGGGGTTTCTCAATCTCCCACAAGACTTGCTCCTACATTGGATTTCCCAAGCTTGAATTTTCTTGAGTTGGAGATGCAACTTCTTTCATTGCTTGTTGCTCAATAGGGTTTAGGGGGGAATCATAAGATGCACCACTCCTCAAGGTAATAGCATTCACATGCTCAAATTTTGCCGTTTCACCTTGAGGAGGTAGTTGCCCCTTTTGCCTTGTATAGCTTCCCGAAGTAACTTGAGCTATTTGGGTTTCGAGCATCTTCATATGAGCATCTCTTGCTATATTCTCCCTTTGAAGATGAGCTAAGAATTCTTGTTTGTTTCTTAGCATCTCCATTTGGCTTCTTTGCATTTCTTGGTTACTCTTTTGCACATCCAACATAGATTTTTGCATGTCAAAATCTTGAGGTGGAGATTGTGGATTGTGCGGAGTATCGGTTAGGGCTAAGGGAGTACCATAATCATGAATCGGAGACCGGCTCCTTGGCTTGCTTTATTGTCGATTACATTGGGATCCTTGTTGTTGTTGATGGTTCCCTTGGAACCCATGAGAGTTTCCTTGATTAAGGCCTTGAGTATTGACATGGTTGGAGTTTTGATGTCCTTGGGAGTGTTGGTTTCCTTGGAAACCACCTTGATTGAAATTCCCTTGTTGGAACCCTTGATTGTTGTTGAAGGTACTTTGGTTATGTTGCTTGAAGTTGTTGAATGGCCTTGGGTTACCTACATAACCTTGGTAACCTTGGTTGTTGTCCTTTAAGGGAGGTGGAACATATGGACGGTGTTGTAGAGATTGTTGTTGGGAAGCTTGATGGGAAGCTTGGAACATGTGAGGATAGGGGGCACCTTGCTTGAACGCTTGAAAGGCGTTCACTTGCTCAATAATACCTCGACAATGTAGAGGCTCATGGCCAAATATCCCGAATATATCGCATATCCCATAGTAAGATGTAGGAGATACAACTCCCAAAGCATTGACTTGATGAGTAGAATGTTAGTGGGAGGCACTTGCACTTTGACCTTGATCAATATGGCTTTGGAGCTTCTTGTCAATAGATTCCATGTGGATTTTTAATTGAGCTCCAAGATCAATGCTTAATTGTGTAATGGCATCGATCTCGTGCCTTTCTCCTCGATTCGCCTTTCTAGGCCTTGAGTATTGGGAGTTGTGCACCGCCATCTCCTCGATTCTTGACCAAGTTTGGTCATCATCCACCTCGGTAAACTTTCCAAAACTGTTGAACGAGGAACCACTGTGATAGACCATGGTTAGGACAAGAGCGGATCAAGGCTTTGAATCTTTCCCACGATTCATAGAGGCTTTCTTCATCACGTTGTTGGAATCCCGTGATAGAGGCTCTCAATAGTTTTGTCTTCTCCGGGGGATAAAATTGTTGGTAGAAAGCTAAGGCTAGCTTCTTCCAAGTATCAATACCAAGAGTCGCCTTGTCTAACCCCTTGAACCATTGCTTAGCCTTACCTATTAAAGAGAAAGGAAATAATACCTTTCGGATTTGATCTTGAGTTATTCCCGTTTGTGAGATAGCATCGCAATAATCCGAAAAGGTTTCCATGTGTTAACGAGGATCTTCAGTTGGTAACCCACTAAGTTTACTTCTTTCGACCAATTGGATGAACGGTGTTTTTGACACAAAGTTGCCGGTATATGCGGCCGGTAAAGCGGTTGGACCGGGCAAAACGTCTTCCGTAAAGGTTGAGTGAGAAGAGAACATAGGCATTGTTGGATTGGCGGGAGATGATGGTGTAGACGGTGTTGATGTAGAAGTAGAAGGGGAACTAGGTTGAGAGGAATGACTAGAAATACAAAAGGGATTGATGAAATTCCCTTCGGCCGTCTCTCGAGGTGTATCGTTCAAGTCGGATCCTTGAGCTTGCTCTTCAATGGTATTGCTAGTACTCGGTTGAGAGGTTCTAACCCAATCAATCGTCCGTTGGCGAAAGGCTCTAAAGAGTCTTTCCGGCTCTGGATTTAAGAGAAAGAAATCGCCTCTCCTCCTAGGCATGCACTACACACTTGAACAAACGTGAGAACATCTAGTGCTTTATGGGCACTAGGCAAAGACAATAAACTAAAACAACGGAAGACAAAGAGAAAAGAAAGCTATAAAAACAAGAAAAACCTACAAAATATGCACAAGAGATAGAAGAAGAAAACAAGAAGGGTAACTAAGTCAAGCTAATAAGTAAACTAAGTCTAAACATGCACCGTCCCCGGCAACGGCGCCAAATTGATGGTAGGTTCTCGCCGCGTCCCCCACCGATCAAGTAAAGTCCAACTAATCCTAATGGTAGCTAGGGTAAGTCGGGTCGTATCCACAGGGACGGAAAAGGGTGCCCAGACTAGGTCTACCTAATAACAAGGCTAAGTCACAAACAAACACAAAGACGACGATAATTAACAAACTATGATGGTTGAAGGTGATGAAAGTGGAATAACAATGTACTATGTATGATAAGAGCTAAATGAAACAACTAAAGATTAACTTAGCAAACGAACTAGAGAAATGATGACTAACTAGAAGGATGAATCAAATATGGAAGGAAGTAGGGTTAGGTCGGGTTCATAAGTGTAGTAGGATAATTGGGAGGTCAAGGGTAAAGGTTTCTCTATGTCACTAAGGTCGGTTTGCGCTCTCGCGCCAAAGCCTAAGTCCGCACTCTCGTGTCTAAGATTAGACCCGAATACTCATGCACAGTATTACCCAAAACATAATCATTCAACCACAAATCGATTACAAGATGAGGAGATGAAAACAAGCATGAGAAGCATGGGCACTACAACTCAAACAAGCAATTCAACAAACACATAGAGTGCTCAACTTGTGACTAGCAACAAAGATTCCACCTTTTCCCTTAATCAAACCCTAATTACCCATAATCCACCCTTAATTCCCCTACTAACCCCACAAAAAGTCTACTCACTCATAATCCAACTAATACTAACATAAACAAGAGAAATCAACATAATAATCCAAACATCCATAATGAACAAACAAGAACAATAAACAATATATATAAAGATTGAAACTGGATAAATAAACAAAGATTAAGAGAAAAGAGATTATACCAACTAACAAAGAGATAAAAAGAGGAGAACTTGCATTAATAATAAAACCCCAAATAATCTCCAAGGTTGTCAATCTTGGATGAGTCTTCAAGAATCTCCTTAATACAAGACTAATTAACTAGATTAATCTAGGATTAACAAAAGTTTAAAGAAAGATGAAGCTAATAAGAGGAGGAACTAAATCTAGGGTTTAGAACAATGTATCGTAGTGTAAGATGCTTAAACAATACTCCCTCCGTCCTTTATGTTTCTTCCCGTTTCAAAATAGTACTCCTCACAAATCTTAAAAAGTGGGAAGAAACATAAAGGACGGAGGGAGTACAAGAGAGGAGTATTTATAAGGTTATAAGAATGAAGGAGAAGAAAAGAAGAGTCACGCGGCTACAGCACCCCTTCCAGGTCGGGAAGGAATGGTCCCGGTGGGGATGGGCCATCCTTCCCGGTCGGGAAGGTCTCTTCCCGGTCTGGACGACGAAACAACAGCCCTTCTAAACACGCACTCCTTCCCGGTCGGGAAGGTTACTCTTCCCGCCCGGGAAGGACCTTGTAGGCCTCCAATATGAGCTCTAAGGTCCCTCCTTGCTTCTCATGGACTTCTTATCGATTCTCGGAGCTCGGGATCGAGTCTAAGGGGCTGGAGAATGGGTCCCAAGGCCTCGGGATCGAATCTAGGGCACCGAGTGATCGTTCCTTCTCTTCGTTGGATCCAAAAGTGTATGAAACGAGTCAGAATCGTTCCAATTCTCCATGAATGGTCTTGGGAACCTAAAACGAACTAGAAGAAGTATAAGTAGCCTAGAAATCGATCCAAAGAGCGATTTCACAAGGGAAAACGAGACCAAACACAACAAATTAGGCACTACAAACTACACTTATCACCTACCTACATCCTCCTCCGACCCCTCAGCAGACGACTCATCAAAAGAAAGGATCCGGAGACGGCGATTGGTCATGGTATTTAGTAAAACAAAAACAAGAACAAAGGAAAGGCGAAGAAGTCAGAGGATGAGAATCTAACCTAGTTAGTTGTCGCCGGAGAAGGAAGCCGGAAAATCCTCAAATCTAGAGATCTGACAGAAGGAGAAAACATTTTTATAGGAAAGGGAAGATGAAAAGTCCCCCCCTAAGAAGCCATCCGGTCATACACCCTTTCTACAAGACTCCCACGTGTCACACTTTTTGAACCACCCACCACTTCCCAAGAACCACGAAAAACGCAAAAAGAGCAACAAGAAATAATGATGAATGCGTCACCCAAAGTACAATTAAAAAAAACAACACAGTAGATGAAAGCCCACCAGTTTCCTCCATTAATCAAAGGCCCAAAGAGTTACAAACCATGGAATGGACAAAAAGGAAACGAAAGAAAAACGATTACAAACAAAAGAAGCCTAAAAAGCTTGGCCCGGTTGGTCAGGAAGCGCAGAGGGGGCTTAATCTTCATCAGAGCCTGGGAGGGAATAGTCCCTGGAGCTGCTGCAACCTCCATCGTCGGACCCCCAGTCCCAGTCGTCCGAGTCTTTCATCGGATCTTCATGGCCATCATCCCCGCTTCCCTGAGGATCACGGCCATACGAGTATCCCTGACCATGACTGTCTCCTGAGTCACAGCTACTCAGGTCCCAATCTTCGCCAAACTTGGCCACCCTGGTGCCCTCAGGGTAGCCAGAATCGCCCCTCAGCTTCTTCGGTACAGGGGAAGAGGGGCCGGAGTCAGGGAAATCGGGGTCATAATTCTCTGGCTGTAGCCAGAGGAAGCAACAGTGACATAACCTGTAGGAGTAGCCCTCCGCCTGAGTATAGTACCGAGGCCTCGGCTTTGCAGAGGGTCTATAGCAGTTTTCAAAGAACACCCGATGATGATCGGACGCAAACATGCTTTAACGTACTCGAATATGGGCTCGAAATCATTAGCATTTGGCTTGGGCTTTTTACGGAGTACAAATCTCACAAAACCAACCTCAAATTCAGGCCCAGTGGGTCATTTCGAGTCGGATAAGACTAATTTGGGTCGGATCCGATATTAGGGGCAAAACCGTCTTTTAGCGACCGAGTCAAAACCCGGTTGAAGATATTTTCCGAGACATAGAGGCCTGCCGTGTCACCCCACGAATCCTGTTTGAACTCGAACACTACAAAAAAATCAGCTACAAAAAATATTAAACAATTCCGTTATAGATAGAATTCGATCTACAGGAGGAATTATACCCGAGCACTCGACCGAGTACCAAGCATACTCGGCCGAGCAGCCCTTTCCCAGCCCAGTTCGGTGCCTTCCCCACCAAGAAACGGAATTCTCATTCCTCTCGACTTCTTACTTTTCCTATCCAAAGCGGTATTACTTATCACCTAAGTTAAGTTATCTCTTCTAGCTTCAATCGGGGATTTCTCCTATAAATAGACCCCCTTGCACAACACAAAATTCATTCAGACACGCTCATCATTTATTCACATCGACATTCACTAGCAATAACGATCAATCATACACACATCCATAGCATCGAACAAACGATAGTACAACCCAAGATCACGCCGCTTTAGCCCCGAGAAACCGGCCACCTCACCCGACCCCTCACACGTCCAAAACCACCATAACTCACCAACATTATTCCAACGCTCCCGTGTCTAAGCCACATTCCGACGAGCCCCGTTCCGAGAATACAGAGCATGTCGGTTGAGGATGTAAAAACAAAACCCCGTCTCTTCCCTTCTCTTTCTCCTCCTCTCGTTTTTTTTTTCTTTTGCGTCGTCGGTCCGTTTTTTTTATGGGTCATCATCACGTTTTTTTTCTAATATCGATACTACAATCTATTCTCATATAAAACAAACGTTCCTAAAATACGATATTGACTCTATAGTCAAATATCGTATCCAAAAAGAACTAAATCAATCTCGTTGATGCTAAAAAATTCGTCACATGGTCTAGAAAACAAAATATGACGATTTCAACGCGGAGAGAATTAATATTTCTTTTCGCTTGATTTTCAAAACGATTTATAAAGCATCCTTTATAAAAATCATTCCGAATATTTGATATTGATTCCATAATCGAATGTCGAATATAACGAATATCGCAAATTTAAGTCGAGTATAAATTATGCTATATTTATACGCGATTTAACAAAATCGTCAATTTTATAAAAAAACGATACCGAAAACAGGCCGCCATGCGAGTCGCACGTACCTCGTGTGAGTCGCACGGCAGCACGAGTCGCGCCCTCCTCGCGCAGGTCACGTAGGTCCCTGAAATCCGCGCAATAAAAAAACTATTTCGTCTTAATTTTTCGAACATCTCTTTTCGAATCTCGATAAATATTTTCATGACCTCGGTCAACGCGTGCTTAATCCATCACGCGAATTATCTTTGCAAAATCATTCATGTCATCGTATCTATATCTTTTGTTTCATTTACAAACCGTTATTAACCTGGTTGTTCATGTTTTTAGCGATTTCTTTTCCTCATTTGTTTTATTATACTAAAACGAACTTCACATGCTAAAACAACTTCGACATTAATTTTAGATGCATTAAACCGACTTAGCAACCCATTCAATTATTCTCATGTTTAGGCAAAACTATGTTTGCATATCATTCATCGAATTACTAACGCGCGTATTTCAAAATCAAACGATTTTCTAGTAAAGGCCGCTAATGTGCGGGCAGGGTTGGGTGTTCTTTGTGAACTTCCTAACACGTACCCTCACCCCTTACTCAGAACCATGGTTTCCGGATGTCCAAAACCATTGACACACGAGAGTCATTCAATACACGGTATCCGATAACGTCGATATCGGTATCAAATTCAAAGGGACGAACCCAATAAACTCTGACATCGGAATGGGCCATACATTGTGCATGGCCCACTAGGATATAGAGTGGGTTCGAACGGGCCCGAACTCCCACAAAGTTCGGTGGCGACTTTAACTTCGATTTAAATTTCAATCCGACCCATCTCATATGGAGATTCATTCGCCTCCCCAAACCCGCGCGTGGCCGCGTCGGGGTGGACCTATGTCATGTCCATAATTTGGCGACTCTACTGGGGATTAACTGATGCGTGACTTACCGTCGGCATCCTCAGCGTGAGACTCGATTAGAAATCGTTTGACTACTACAATACCCGTTTTAGTTTTACGGTTCATGCATAACCCATATTTTCCCGGGCTGGTACTGGTGACCGACGTCCCACTATACTATTGATGTAGTCAAAATTGGATATGTCAAAGGTGTCCATGGTCGATTCGTATGGGTTTTACGGCATGTTCTAAGCTCAACTCGACTTAGTAAGTCCGCCCCGATTCTCGGATAGGCTATGTACACTGGTATAGACCCTTTATAGACCGACCGGGACTAAGTTTAAGAGCATACATAGTGTCGTTATACTTCTTCCATGACTACATACTACTTGATCTACATGACATCTTTTTTTTCAAAAACCGTCATTTTCAAAAAATTGTATCCGTTTCAATACATCCAATTTCAAAACCCGGGACATATACTGAATTTAGGATTTACGATTTTACTCAAAAACATTCTATTTCTAGCCGGTATCCTGCCTATTTCAAAACTCGGAAATACTTTCAAACTTTCAAAACCGTCCCCCGGATCGCCATTTCGTTTTTTTTTTCTTTCGAAAAAAAAGCCAGGCTCCCCCTCCCAGAATTTTTTTCGGACTTTCAAAAAAATCTATCTTAAAAACTTCCTCTTCTTAGGACTTCCCGTATTTAGCAGTGTCGGGTCGCGTCGTAAGTCACCGAGGTCTCTAGCGTCGAAACTCCGTCGATCTTACATCACGGGTTTCTTCTCTATCCCAGTCCGCCTTATTCGACTAAGGCAAGGCCCACCTACGTAGGACATACTCCTACAAAGGATGGCCCGTTTACATAATTGAGTCAAAAGTCTGGGGAATGTCTCACATGAACCTCCTTCCAAACAGAACCCGGCCCACATAACTGGATCCTAAAAGAGGCCCACCTTTCACAAGTCACCCGTCTAGGTATCTTTTCCGAGTCATTTCCTTCCTAGTCTTCTTTTCCCTTGCTCGGGATGTACTTTTGTTCTAGGAACCGGTGTTTAGTTGCTGACTACGTGGTATTCTTAAAGACAGGCCGCCCTTCACCCGAACCACGACGAAAGAAGCCATTGACGAGTTGACCGCCTCGTTGGTCAAGCTAGAGGATCAATTGAGAAAAATGAGAGAGGACCAGATCGCCACCCTTACTCGGGTAAGCGTCGTAGAACAAGGAACTCCTCTCGGTGGAGTCGAGACTACTGGGCCGTTAGCTGAATTGTCCAGCGCGGTCCTTAAGCTGCAAGAACAGGTCCACACGACGACCAACAACACCATCCATACGGAGAACGCTCGGGCTTATTCGCCTCTAACCGATGAGTTTCCCGCTAATCTCAACTTAACGGGCCTGCCAATGTTCGATGGGACTGAAGACCCGATGCTCCACATCCGGGCTTTCAAAGAGTTCAAGGCTGTCAAAGGGGTTAAGTCGTCCATGTTCAAGCATCTCTTTGCTTCTTCCTTGGAGAAGCACCCAAAAGCTTGGTACTACAAGCTTGATTCCGAGAAATACAAAACTTGGGACGACGTGGCAACAGGATTTGCTCGGAACTATGTCGACAACACTGAGATCCAGACACGATGTGTACTCTGGAAGTTATGGCCCAAGAGCCCAAAGAGAGGTTCACCAAATACCTTCATAGGTGGAGGGCTGAAAGTGTAAAGCTGGTTGATAAGCCCAGCGATAAAATCTTGGTGGAGGCCTTTGTCAAGAACCTCTTCCCTTCTTACCGGATCCATCTCCGGTACACCGTCATACCTAATTTCGCCACCTTAACCGAAATGGGTACAAGAATTGAAGATGACTTAAGGCTATAGAACCTTACTAAGGCCTCTGCCAAAGGGTATCAAGGGGCCAGCTCGTCCGCCAGCAAGCCCACAACAGCAGCTGCAACCCGCAACATCTTTGACGAGGTCAACTCACTAGACACACTACAACAAAAAAGCCTTTTCGCGACGATTATTTCGTGACGATTGATTAATCAACATAATTAATGTTCTTAATTCCATATTAGTGATCACCTATTGTAACGAATATCAGTCGACACCAATAAACTCAATAAATCGACGGGTTATCTCCTCATAACCCTAATAAGCCCTCTTAAAACTTTATTCCTAATAAACACACGAAATATGCCTCCTTGCCAGCCTCCTTTGTTGACCTACACTGCCAGAACCTTAACCTCCATAATTGGACCCAAAATCCGACCTCAATTTCAGAGCTCGTACAACTTGATTCTAATAATGATAGAGCACAACCCAAGAGGAAAACGAGTATTCTCGAGGTTACACAAGGACGCATTATCTGCATCAATGGCCCTATCTCCGGCGAAGTGCCCATGTCGTCGTCGCTCAACCTCTCTTACTCGAATCTAAAAACCCATCTAAGTCTATTTGTACCGTTACTTCCGGTGTGTTTCAAGATTCATGAGTCTAAATTGTTTTGTTTTGATTTTATTTTATGTTTGTGTTTTTATTTGTTTAATTTTAGAGTTATTTGTTTTTGTAATTTAGGGTTCGCTGCTACACCTTCTTATTGAAATGCAATTCCTCCTGACAGACATATGGAGTACCTTCTAACTCGATTCAGGTTGCATTTTAATTCGTTCGTACCAGACATTAGTCTGTTAGAGAGATTAGAAGAAATATTTGCGTATTAACAGTTGCATTTTAATTCGATTTAGGTTTGGTATTTGCGAAGACACTATTTATTTTATTTGTGGTGAAGTAGAAGAAACTGACGAGTATCTATTCTTCAGGTGCAAGTTCAGTAACAATTGTGTTAGAGAGATTAGTGTATAGCCGCAAGCCTGCAAATTAATCTTCCTTGCTTTATGCTTATGGATGGTGGAATCATTATACTGAACTGCTTCAACTTAAAAGGATAATATGGCTGCTGTGTTGAATGGGTTAGTGTATTATATATGGATAGTCAGGAATTTGTGCAGGGTAAATGAGTTTGTTTTGAGGTACAAGGTGGTGTGTAATGCTTTGAAGATGGACCTTTTAGCAAGGCTTAATATTTATAGCAGTGGATTTCTTAATTCAAGAAAGGGGGATGAACTGGATTAATCATATTCGAGCTGCTTGGTAGCTTGGTGTTATGGGCTTATGGCAGGGTGAATTGACTGTGCCGTATATATGGACATATGATGTGTATGTTTGGTTGATATTAATGGGAATCTTGCAATTTCATCAGAAAAAACTCTAGTTTTGCAGAGGGTTCAAGTTGAATGGGAGTTCATAATAGTTTCCTAATAAAAAACTCAGAATGCGACTATTGCCTGAAGTAGAGTGCACGATCTGTTTTTATTTCTGCTCTGACCCAGTAAGTTGTTGACTGGTTTTGCAGGTGCATGCACTTGTATGACACATTGTGGCCTAAATTTATTCATGAAACAAATCTTAACTTCCTTTGTGAACTTGTTGACGTTCTGAAAGTTGAAGTCCTTGGCGAGCAGCTAAATAGACGAAGTGAATCATTTGCTGGGTGAACCTGTTCTCGATGTACTGTGTGAGTTGAATCGACGATGCAACCATGACTTGAATCTCTTCCTATCATCTATAGATGAAAGAATCACGGGTGATAGGGATGATTCACTTGAAACTGTGAAAGAGAATGAAATCCAGGTGAGTTACTGATGCATTTAATTTCACATTTGTTCACCTAAATTTAGACCTGACTATTGGTTGCTTTGAGGGAAAATGACTTTGGTGTGTACCATCCGTCAACCATTTAATTAGAACCATCTGATTGTTTAGTGGCACTCTTTTATCTGAGATGGGTTTAGGGGCTGCTATTCTTTACTACAATGAGGGTTATGTTAGTATCAAATGGAAGTTGCACATGAGAGTAATACAAACTGTTTATTTGGCAAGAGAGATAAAAAATTCATATTGTTTTTCGTGTCCATTTAGGCTGCCACTAAAGCGTGAATTTCAGCTTAGATGCATCATAGGTTAAATTTTTACTGTAATATAGACTATATATTGAAGCAAGGTGTAACTCGGACTTCGTATACTGCAAGGTGCGTTTTCTCTCAAAAGCAAGCTTCTTTATATGCAATGAAAAATGCGGTTCAAGTCTAAAGAAGGTTGTGGGAGATCACTATGCAAATTTCGTTAATCCGGATTCAAGACGAAGCTATTTTAGATTCAGTTTTGGTCCGTGTTGGCTGGAATTTTGGTTGCTGTGTGCTACTCGTGCAGGCTGCAATAGTAAGGTTTGCATTATATGTTTCAGGTTGTATTAATACTCCATCACGTTATGTTGTTGTGGTTGATTGTTGTTATTAGTGTTTCCACTCATTAGTGATACTGAACCTTTTGAAAGTGAATGATTGACCTGCTGATATGTTGATCAACGGAAGTCCCTACTATTTTGCTAGCTTCCTATTTTATCTTGTAGAGATGATGTATTTGTTTTATTTCCGTAGGGAGCCATAAGTACTCATTTTTCATAGACGTGAATATTATAGTCTTTGTTTTAATTCATGTACCTATTGCAATCTTTTGATCCTACTAATTAGACTTGTTCAAATGCAGGAGACTTTAACGAGGGAGGAAATTGCGAGGATTCAGCCGGAGGTTGTTTTTAGGCGCAACTACTTTACATAATACAAAATAAATACATGGACGAAAGCTTTGCTTTGGTGGCCGAAGACATAGTAATTTTTTTTAGGTTGTCAAACGATCGTTTCCACTTATTTATATTAATTTAATTTAGTCGAAGTTGGATTTATAATATTTGAAATTTATGAGTAATATAAAAGTTACATGTTTTCTCACTTGTTTTTTCTTTTTATTTTTGCACCACATTTTGAGAGGTAGAAGTGATATTTCGTATCGAATGAAATCGATACCAAATTTACAATTTGGATATGGTTGCATTTAATTGTACTTATCCCATTAAATGCAATTGCAACAATTGTCATTGAATGACATTTTATTGTGTTTATTGTGTCGAATACAATCGCTACAATTATTATTTGAGGCAATATCAAATTATTTACCCCGTCAATAATAATCGACACAAAAAATCGCCACTAACCTTCTCTTCTTTCGTGTCGATTTTAAGAATTTAACCCAGCGAATAGATTATTCGCCACGAAAGGCTACGGCAACGCAGCCTACCACAACGAATATACAATCGATGGGAAAATCTTTCGCATCGATCAGAATCGCCATGAAAGGCCTAAATAATCGCCGCGAAATGGTTATTTTGTTGTAGTGACACCTCATCCAAAAAGAATACTCCAACTTGGGTACTCACTGATATAGGGACCACCTATACTTATGCCTTACAAAGGTTGTCTTCAAAAGGCCTAATCCAAACGATAGGCCCAACTCCGGAAGTTCCGGTCAAAAAACGATCCAAGAGCTATAACATTCAGGCCTACTGCTAGTATCACCGAGGTAATGGGCACGACACTGAAAAATGCTGGAAATTGAAGCATCTCATTCAGGATCTAATCGAAAGTGAGAAAATACCGCTGCCCAATGACAAACCAAGTAACAAAGATAACTCGTTTAGTAATCACGCCATTCTTACTAGAGAAGTAGTCGACTGTTCTCATCTCATTTCCCCTTTCATCCCACAAATTAACGGGATATGGAATGATGATGAAGACGACGTTTACCTAGCTAAGGGGGAAGCTGTCCCCATCACCATTGAAGAAATCCGGAAGGCTAAAACCAAAGCCTTGGCCAGCACTCATGTCATCACGGTCGGCCTTTCTACCCCCAAAACCGTCACTGAATCTACCAGGACGGAACCTACACTCGAGGAACCAAACGCTGACACGACCCTAGTCAAACAACTAAAGAGGGTCCAAACCGATCTTACTATATGGTAGCTTTTGGTTAGTTCTCAAGAGCATCGGGCAGCACTGATAAGTGTAGGTTGTAGTGCCTTATTTGTTATGTTTTGGTCCCGTTTTCCTTGTGGAATCGCTCTTTGGAGCGATTTCTGGGCTACTCATGCTTCCTCTAGTTTTTTTTAGGTTCCCGAGACCGTTCATGGAGAATTGAAACGATTCCGACTCGTTTCATACACTTTTGGAGCCAACGAAGAGAAGGAACGATCACTTGGTGCCTTGGATTCGATCCCGAGACCTTGGGACCCATTCCCGAGCCCCTTAGAATCGATCCTGAGCCCCGAGAATCGATGAGAAGCCCATGAGATGCAAGGAGGGACCTTAGAGCTCTTTTTTGAGGCCTACAAGACCCTTCCCGGGCGGGATAGTGGCCTTCCCGACCGGGAAGGAGTGTACAAACTGATGGGAGGGATTCGTCACGTCCCAACCGTCAATAATATAACCGGCTATTCCTACGGTAGATAGGGCAAGTCGGGTCAAATCCACGGGGACGGTAATGTATAGCCTAGACTAGGTCGGCCCAAATACGAGACTAAGTCAACGAGCTAAGCTACAATGAGAATGATAAGAGGGGGAGGAAAATAAGGCTAAGGCTAAGGAGACGGAGAAACAAACTAAGGATAACAGGCTAGGATTAGGTCGAGGTCAAAGGGGTAACGGAATGGTCAAGGGATAACTAGAGCGAAGGAGGTAGTAGGGTAATCTAGGTTGGTCCGGGCTCTCGCAACTTAGACCCACCTAGAGGTTCCACCTAGAACCCATCTCGGCGACACACATGACAAACGGGGTTCTAGTGCGCTATGGTGGCCTAGGTCGCATCCGGGCTCTCGCTACTTAGACCGACCTATGGGTCGTCCTCACCGGGCTCTCGCAACTTAGTGAGGGAACCGGACCCACAAACAAACAATCACCCACAAGAGAAAGGCATGAAAAACAAGCATTCACAACTACTTAGTCATTCAAGCATTTCAACAAACATGTGATGTGCACTAAACCAAGAGGAAACCCAAATCTTCCACCAACATCTCCAACAATCCCTTAATCACCAATTAACACCCTAATCACCCTACTAACCCTAGCAAGAACTATACTCTAACATATCTAAAGTAAAAACCAACATAAACAAGGTAAACAAACTCAAACAACCAAACATACACAAACAAACTAGTGAAAACAATAAACAAGAATTAAAGATGAGAACTTGATGAATAATAAAGGATTAAGAGTAAAAGGGAAGAAAGGATCATACCAAACTAACAAGAGAATGAAAAGGAGAACACTTGCATAGAAGATAACCCAAATTCATCCACCAAGGTTGTCAATCTTGGATGGATTCTTCAAGAGATCCAATAATACAAGACTAAACTAGGATTAACTACTAATTACCGACTAATCTACACTAATCTAATCTAATCTAACCTAAAGTAGTCTAGGGTTTTAGGAGAGGTGAAGAATATAACATATGATAAGATGGTGTCTTAATACAAGAGGGGGGTATATATAGGGTTACAAGTAGAAAGGAGAAGAAAGGAAACAATGCGGGCTGTAACTGACCCTTCCCGGTCGGGAAGGCTTGGTCCCTATCGGGATGGGCCATCCTTCCCGGTCGGGAAGGGCCTTCCCGATCGGGATGGGCTCACAGTAGCCGCGCTTCATGTTCACTTCATCCCGAACGGGATGAGGCCATCCCGAACGGGATGGGTCTTTGTAGGCCTCCCTTAAGAGCTCTTTGGTCCCTCCTTGCCTCCCATGGGTTTCTCGTCGATTCTCGGGACTCGGGATCTGGTCTCGGAGGCTCGGGATTGGGTCCCGAGGTCTCGGGGTCGATTCCAAGGCCTCGAGTCATCGTTCCTCTACTCCGTTGGCACCAAAATGTGTATGTATTGAGTCGGAATCGCTCCAACTCTTCCAAATCGGTCTCGGGAACCTGAAACGAACTAAAGGAAGCATAAGAAACCCATAAATCGCTCCCAAGGAGCGATTCCACAAGGAAAATGGGACCAAAACACAACAAAATAAGCACTACAAACTACAGTTATCAACTCCCCCACACTTAACCCTTACTCGCCCTCGAGTAAGCACATACTAACTACTAAACTAGCCGAATGGGTATTAGCGCACCCTACGCCCCTTCAACTCACGCGAGTGCACTTAGAGGAAAAGTGCACTCCGCAAGGCAAGTCGGGTCTTGCGATAAAACTGTGGATGCAACCGGACACAAAACATATAAACAAACAATCACACAAACAAACACATAATCGGTTGCACCCAAAAGAAAACAAATACCGCTTCCCTCAAAAAGCGGTGAAACAAGCACCGGTTTAGGACTCGAGGTAAGTGACAACGTTCCCAAGCTAGCAATACAAACCAAGGTGGACTAAACCCTAATAGTATGACGATAAAGCAACAAAAACGTTGGTAACTTACCTAGGTCCTCCTAACTTTCTAAAAACGTACTACGGGACGATCGGCGGAGTGGAAAAGTGAAGAACCACGGTGTTAGTCGACACTGTAGGTAAGTGAGACCCGCCCCCTTTAGCGTGAGCCAAGAGGGTCGTCCCGTGTCTAAAACCGCCTAACTAGTCCAAGTAAAAAGGTGGAAATATGCAAAATGAGGGAAGACCGACTAATGCCGCTATCATCCTTCCTAGGGACTCGGTCCTTTGGTAGGCTCTTCACGGTAAAAGTCGGAAAAAGGCTTATTTTGAGATGTTGGGATTATTTTTGTGAGTCGGGTTTTCTTTTTGGCATTTTTCTTTCTTTTGCATTTTTGCCTTGTTTGTTGCCATGCC
Source organism: Agrostemma githago (assembly GCA_958450325.1). Lineage (NCBI taxonomy): Eukaryota > Viridiplantae > Streptophyta > Magnoliopsida > Caryophyllales > Caryophyllaceae > Agrostemma > Agrostemma githago. The sequence continues at coordinate 24,632,987 of OY288257.1, forward strand.
ACTTCTTTTTCTTCTTTTCTATTTTGTTTTTGGCTTTTGTGCCTTTTCTTTTTCTTCATTCTTTTCTTTCTTTCATTTTTCTTTCTTTTCTTTTCTTTACCCTTTTTTTTGGCAAGATTTGGCTTTTTGGCATTTCTTGACAATTAAGAAAGAGAGAATCAACAAATTGCAATTTATTGTGTGATATGTGTAGGAGGTAGAGTAATGGGTGAGTCGGGACGGCGCCTTCCCTTCAAACCCACAAAAAGAGGAGAACTTGGACTAATCAATCGATCCTATACACGGTCACCTAGGGGACGAGACTCGGTAACCAAGGCCTTTTCACACCGTGGGTGGTCATAATGGTCAAAAGTGCAAATCCCGTAGTAAATCCCTAGTAAGCTAGGTGGACTCAAGGTAAAGGACCAACGAAATCATTGATTTAGGGTCATTCTACTAGATTAAAGTCCAAGACTCGATTTACACTACTAGGAAGGGAAAGTACACACTCACAATCTAGCCTCTAAATCGGGTTTTCGAAAACCTTTTACGCACAAGACACAACTACGCACACAAAACAAAGACTCAACGAAAACGAAAGAAAAAGAATCAAAAGAAACAAAACACAAACAACACAAAACGAACACAAACACAACACAAACACCACCCCGATCATCCAACAAGCCACCAAATCAACCACAACTTTACAAAGCTCTACCCGAGCACACCTCAACACCACCTTCTCCAAACATCACAAGGAATAAATAGGGAAAGAGGGTTAGAAGATGTTACCGGATGTCTTCAAAGCTTTCCAAACAACAGTGATTACGCAACCTATAAGGAAAAGGGGGACAAAACACACACGAAACAACAAATACACGACACAAAGACACAAAGGGAAAACACAAAAAGGGAAAATCTTTTTGATTTTGTGAAAAAATTTCAAATTTTTAGGTTTTTTTCGAAAAAACTAAGAAAATAAAACTAACTATGCTAGAATATCGCTCCCCCACACTTAAACCGAGCATTGTCCTCATATGCTCAATCGTAGTGTGCGGAGAGACAAAAAAGAAAAAGAAAATAAACTACGAAAATAAAGCTAAAAATCAAAAATAAAGTGAAGAAAAGGGTAGAAGGCGTCCGGCCGAGGTGTAGTCAAGTCACCATTGGCCGAGACAAGAAAAGATATGGATGGGGGAAGAAATAAAAAGAAGGAAATAAAAGGAAATGGGAGGGGAGGGCTAGGTGTAATCAAGTCACCTAGCCCGGATTCTGCCTAAATCCGACTAAATCCTCAAAAAAACGAAAGTGAAAATCTTGAGAAAAATCACACAAATACAAACACAAGTACTCTAAAGAGGAGAGAAAGGGGGAATATACAACATGACGGTTCTTTAGGAACTCCGTCAAACCTAGGATGGTGGACTCTTCTTCAACCGTAGCCCTCAAGGGCATGGAGGTGCAAGTCGAACGCGCTACCGACATCATAGTGAAGGCCCAGGAAGCGCTCGAGCTTAGCCAACCTCCACGGCCTCCAAGGTGGAGGCAAGAAGTAGGAATCCCAAGACCCAAAATCATCTTCCAAGTAGTCTCCGGGGTCTATCCATCCTACGAGCTTAACCGACCTCTTCCTCCCTAGGCATCGCCTCCAATCACAAGCAAGCTTCATCTCCAAAAAACGAGGCACAAAAAGCGGTTTTGGCCTCACTTCCTCGTTGCACACCCCCACACTTTCCTCAAGTTGTGGTTCCCTATCTTCATCACTCAGCCCCATATCATCTTGGAGGAGAGAATCGAAACTTCTACCGGCGGTTTCAATCTCCTCCAAGTCATTGCTTGGTTCACTAGCTAGGGGCTCTTGATGCTTATCCACATTCTCGGACAATGGCAACTCGAGGCTAACAATTTCACCCAACATCCTCACAAACTCTACCAACCCACCCAACTCACTATCCTCCTCCAATTCTTCACCAACGATGCCTTCACCAAGGGTCATATACTCATTCGTCTCTTTTTGGGTAGACGATTGAGGTTCTTCAAAGCAAATTTCTCCTCCAAAGGGAACTACGTTGGCGGCTTCGTGATTAGGTTTCTCCTCTTTCTCAAGTGGGCACCCTTCATTCAAATGTGATGCTCGGGTAAAGACATTACGGTTTGAACCGATAATGCATTTCATTGAGCATAACTCGCCTCGTTTCCCCTTCGAATTTGGGCCATTAATTCCTCTTGTTGTTTTTGAATTTGAATGGCCATTTCTTGGTTTCTCTTTTGCAATTGAAGAAGCGATTGAAACACCTCCATGTCGGGCAATTGGTGATCATTGGGGTCTTGTAAAGCTCCTTGAAAATCTTGATGATGCTCAAGGGGTGGGGCATCATATAGTTGGTAGCAAGGTTGGGGTGATTGGTAGTATTGTGGGTCATGGGGTTTATATTGTGGTTGAGGTGAAGGGTAATATTGTGGGTTTTGGGGGTATTGGCTTCCATAAGGTGAATCTTGATTGAACATGGTGGGTTCACAATCATAGCTTGAGTAATAGCCACCATGATCGTAGGATTGGTAATCGTTCACTTGTTGGTAGCCGTTTTCATAGCCTTGAAGATCATACCCACTAGAGTCTTGATCCCCCCAAGAAGCTTGATAGTAATTAGGAGTCATCATGTCGTAGCTTTGATTCATAGAAGAAGGCGAGTAGCTCATATCGGCTTCCGAGTGTGTGGAGTTTAGATCAACCCCATGCTTGCTCGAAAATCGTAGCTCATACCCGGTTGGAAACCACTCATCCTAGCAACCGTTCGTTAAAGCGGCTCTAAGTTGCAAGAAGAAGATAGTCACCACCCCTAAGCATAAACTGTAGACTAAGAACAAATGTGAGAAGTCTAGTGCTTTTTGGGCACTAGACAAGAGAGAAATAAACCTCACACACACAAGAAGCAAAGTAACAAAAAGAAAAAAGAAAACACAAACACAAAGACAAAGTCAATTAAATAGGAAAACAAAGTCGAAACTAGCACCGTTCCCCGGCAACGGCGCCAAATTGATGGGAGGGATTCGTCACGTCCCAACCGTCAATAATATAACCGGCTATTCCTACGGTAGATAGGGCAAGTCGGGTCGAATCCACGGGGTCGGTAATGTACAGCCTAGACTAGGTCGGCCCAAATACGAGACTAAGTCAACGAGCTAAGCTACAATGAGAATGATAAGGGGGGAGGAAACTAAGGCTAAGGCTAAGGAGACGGAGAAACAAACTAAGGAAAACGGGCTAGGATTAGGTCGGGGTCAAAGGGGTAACGGAATGGTCAAGGGATAACTAGAGCGAAGGAGGTATTAGGGTAATCTAGGTTGGTCCAGGCTCTCGCAACTTAGACCCACCTAGAGGTTCCACCTGGAACCCATCTCGGCGACACACATGACAAACGGGGTTCTAGCGCGCTATGGTGGCCTAGGTCGCATCCGGGCTCTCGCTACTTAGACCGACCTAGGGGTCGTCCTCACCGGGCTCTCGAAACTTAGTGAGGGAATCAGACCCACAAACAAACTATCACCCAGAAGAGAAAGGCAAGAAAAACAAGCATTCACAACTACTTAGTCATTCAAGCATTTCAACAAACATGTGATGTGCACTAAACCAAGAGGAAACCCAAATCTTCCACAAACATCTCCAACAATCCCTTAATCACCCAATTAACCCTAGCAAGAACACTACTCTAACGTATCTAAAGTAAAAACCAACATAAACAAGGTAAACAAACTCAAACAACAAAACATACACAAACAAACTAGTGAAAACAATAAACAAGAACTAAAGATGAGAACTTGATGAATAATAAAGGATTAAGAGTAAAAGGGAAGAAAGGATCATACCAAACTAACAAGAGAATGAAAAGGAGAACACTTGCATAGAAGATAACCCAAATTCATCCACCAAGGTTGTCAATCTTGGATGGATTCTTCAAGAGATCCAATAATACAAGACTAAACTAGGATTAACTACTAATTACCGACTAATCTACACTACTCTAATATAATCTAACCTAAAGTAGTCTAGTGTTTTAGGAGAGGTGAAGAATATAACATATGATAAGATGGTGTCTTAATACAAGAGGGGGGGTATATATAGGGTTACAAGTGGAAAGGAGAAGAAAGGAAACAATGCGGGCAGTAACTGACCCTTCCCGGTCGGGAAGGCTTGGTCCCGATCAGGATGGGCCATCCTTCCCGGTCGGGAAGGGCTCACAGTAGCCGCGCTTCATGTTCACTTCATCCCCAACGGGATGGGTCTTTGTAGGCCTCCCTTAAGAGCTCTTTGGTCCCTCCTTGCCTCCCATGGGTTTCTCATCGATTCTCGGGACTCGGGATCTGGTCTCGGAGACTCGGGATTGGGTCCCGAGGTCTCGGGGTCGATTCCAAGGCATCGAGTCATCGTTCCTCTACTCCGTTGGCTCCAAAATGTGTATGTATTGAGTCGGAATCGCTCCAACTCTTCCAAATCGGTCTCGGGAACCTGAAACGAACTAAAGGAAGCATAAGAAACCCATAAATTGCTCCCAAGGAGCGATTCCACAAGGAAAATGGGACCAAAACACAACAAAATAAGCACTACAAATTACACTTTTCACAAACGAACCAGCTGCTGTTTTGAGCCGTCTCGGCCGAGACCAACCTTGTCTCGGTTGGGACCAGCCTTCCCGGCCGGGATGGGTCCCGTCTCGGTCGGGACGGCCCAGCTGCAGCCCGCTTTTGTTTCCTTTCTTCTCCTTTCCTCTTGTAACCCTATATATACCCCCCCTTGTAATCTTATGTTATGTTCTTCATTACGCACTAAACCCTAGACTACTTTAGCATAGATTAGCATAGATTAGTGTATATTAGTCTTTAGTTTATCGTTAATCTTTGTTTAATCCTTGTATTAAGGGAATTCTTGAAGAATCCATCCAAGATTGACAACCTTGGTTGATGTATTTGGGTTTTCTTATTATTACAAGTTTCAATCTTTCCTCTTCACTAGTTTGGTATAATCTTCTCATCCTTTTTACTCTTAATCTTTTTTTTATTATTCAAGTTTCAATCTTTGTTCATTGTTTTGTTCATTGCTCATTGTTTTCACTAGTTTCTTTATGTATGTTTTGTTGTTTGTGTTGATTTCTCTTGTCTTTGTTATTGTTAGTTGAGTTATGTTTAATTAGATTCTTGCTAGGGTTATTAGGGGGATTTGGGTGTTGAGTGGGTGATTAAGGGTTTGTTTAAGATGTTGGTGGAAGTTTTGGTTGCCTCTTGGTTAGATGCATGGAACATGTTTGATGAAATGCTTGAATGACATGTAGATGCATATGCTTGTTTTTCTTGCCTTTTCTCTTGGGGGTGGTGGTTTGGTCGTAGGTTTGGTTCCCTCATTAGTAGCGAGAGCGTGGTGAGGATGATCTCTAGGTCGGTCTACGTAGCGAGAGCCCGGACGTAACCTAGGCTACGAAAGCACGCTAGTAACGCCGTTTGTCATGTGTGTCGCTAAGTTGGGTTCTTGCGCGAGAGCGAGGAACCTCTAGGATGGTCTATGTAGCGAGAGCCAGGACTACACCTAGATAACCCGAATACCCCTTCACCTTAGCTCTTCCTCGATCATTCCATCACCCTTGAACCCGACCTAATCCTAGCCCTTTTCTTATTCGTTTTCTTTGTCACCTTAGTCATAGTCTTAGCCTTCTCCTCTTCCTATCATTCTAGTTTAGCTTAGTTCGTTGACCTAGTCTCGTATTTGGGTGACCTTAGTCTAGACGTCTCATTACCGTCCCCGTGGATTCGACCCGACTTGCCTTAGCTACCGTTAGGATTAGTTGGTTATTATTGATCGGTTGGGAACCACGGCAAATCCTTACCATCAATTTGGCGCCGTTGCCGGGGACGGTGCTAGTTTAGACCTTGTTTGCCTATTTACTTGACTTTGTCTTTGTTTTTGTGTTTTTCTTTTTGTTCCTTTTCTTCTTGTGTGTGTGAAGTTTATTTCTCTCTTGTCTAGTGCCCAAAAAGCACTAGGCTTCTCACGTTTGCTCTTAGTCTATAGTTTGTGCTTAGAGGTGGTGACCTTCTTCTTCTTGCAATTTAGAGCCGCTTTAACGGACGGTTGCCAGATAGAGAAGTCCTCAACCGGGTACGAGCCACGATTTTCGAGCATAATATGAGGTTTGATCTAAACTCCCGACACATAGAAGCCAACATGAGCTACTTCTCTCCCTCTATGGATCAAAGCTATGACATGATGACTCCTAATTACTATCAAGCTTCATGGGGTAATCAAGACACTAGTGGGTGTGAGTTTCAAGGACATGGAAACGGCTACCAACAACTGAACGCTTACCAATCCTATGATCATGGTGGCTATTACTCAAGCTATCGATGTGAACCCACCATGTTTCTTCATGATTCACCGTATGGAAGCCAATTTCCGCAAAACCCCCCACATTACCCTCCACCCCAACCAGAATATGAACCCCAAAACCCACAATACTACCAATCATCTCAACCTCACTACCAACAATATGATGCTCCACCCCTTGGGCATCATCAAGATCTTCATGGAGCATTACAAATACCTAATGACCGCCAAATGCCAAACTTGGAGTTAGATCAATCGATTCTTCAAATGCTAAAGAACCAACAAGAAATGGCCATCCAATTGCAAAAGGATTATGAAATCTTGGCCGAACTCCGAAGGGAAAGAGAGGAATGTAAAGCTAGATTGAATGCTTTAACGGCTCAAACCCTAATGTTCTTAACTCGATCTTCACAACTTGATGAGAGATGTTCATTTGGGGAAGGGGAACAACCCAATGGCGAAGCCGTTAATGAATTCCCTATGAGGAGCGAACTTTGCTTTGAAGAACCTCAATCATCTACCCAAAAAGAGACGAATGAGGACATGACCTTTGGTGAAGGCATTGTTGGTGAAGAATTGGAGGAGGGTAGTGAGTTGAATGAATTGGTGGAATTTGTGAAGTTGTTGCTTGAAAATGACAAGCCCAAGTTGCCCTTGTCCGAGAATGTGGATAAGCATCAAGAATCTCTTGTAAGTAAACCAAGCAATAGTTTGGAAGAGATTGAAACCGCCGGTAGAAGTTTCAATTCTCTCCTCCAAGATGATGTGGGGGCGAGTGATGAAGATGGGGAACCACAACTTGAGGAAGGTGTTGGGATGTGCAACAAAGAAATGGGGCCAAAGCTATTTTTTATGCCTCATGATGAAGACTTGAAGCTTGCTAGTGATTGGAGACGGTGCCTAGGGAGGAAGAGGTCGGTGAAGTTCGTAGGATGGATAGACCCCGGAGACAATACGAAAGATGACGTTGGGTCTTTTGAGGACTACTTCTTGCCTCCACCTTGGAGGCCGTGGAGGATAGCTTGGCTCGAGCACTCTTTGGGCCTTCATTACGATGTCGGTCGTGCGTTTGACTTGCTCCTCCAAGCCCTTGAGGGTTATGGTTGAAGAATGAGAGTCCACCATCCTCGGTTTGACGGAGTCCCTAAAGAACCGTCATGTTGTATATTCCTCTTTTCTCTTCTCTTTAGTTTCTTGTGTTTGTAATTGTGTTGTTTATAACTTTGTTTCTAGGATTTGTTTGTTTTTGTGGGATCCTTGTAATTTTGGTATTTTGATCAGCGATGTGAGGGAGAGATTTTGATGAATTCTTTGAGCTTGTTTGTTAGGTGTGAAGTGAAGATGAATCCTAGAGAGGAATGGTTGTGGTTAGAGTTTGGATTCTGAGTTAGGGAGTCGGTTTTGAAGCTTTGGATAAGCTTTTGGGGTCGTGGAGGTCATGAAGACTCTTCCCGGCCGAGAAGTGAGCATCCCGACAGGGAAGGATGAGGCATCCCGACCGGGAAGGAGCCATCCCGATCGGGATGAGGGTGCAAGAATTTGGGTTTTCTGAGGAGCCATCCCGACCGGGACGAGGGCTTCCCGACCGGGAAGGGTGTGCCATCCCGACCGGGACCATCCATCCCGACCGGGATGGCCCCCTACTCTTTCTTTTTGCCTCTTCTTGGTAATGAGAGCCCACCCAACCACTTTTTACCCCCGCCCAACCTCCCTACCTATCCTTGCCCTTATCGTAAAACCCATATACTTCAATTACATACCCTCACCTCATTTTCTCTTCACTTTACACCGAGCTTAACATCAAATCCTACCCCCGCATACCCTTACTACCTCAACCATTCGTTATTATCAAGTTTGAAGCGGGATGACAATGACGAAGACAAGCAAAGTGCCTATATTAATTTATGAGACGATGGAGCGAGTGAGTTGCTAACCTATTGGTACGGCAACTATCCTTTCTTTTCCGTCTTTTATCGCTTGTTTTCCTTTGTGTTTGTTCCCTTCCCCTTGTACACTTTTGTGTCATGGTGTCATGGTGGCCTTCGAGGCCTTGGTAGTTATTTCTCCCGACTCTCGATGATGTGACGTCGAGAGTCATTTTAAAAATCCAAATTTACAAGTTTTTCACCATTTTTGTAGGATTTACTCGGATTTAGGCGGAATCCGGGCTAGGTGACTTGATTACACCTAATCCTCCCCTCCCATTTCCTTTTATTTTTCCTTGTGTTTATTTCTTCCCCCATCTATATCTTTTCTCGTCTCGGCCCATGGTGACTCGACTACACCCCGGCCGGACATATTCTACCCTTTCATCACTTTTCTTTTTGATTTTTAGCTTTATTTTTGTAGTTCCTCTTCTCTGTCTCCATACACTACGATCGAGCATGAGGACATTGCTCGGTTTAAGTGTGGGGGAGCGATATCCTAGCGTAGTTAGTTTTATTTTCGTAGTTTTTCGAAAAATCTTTAAAAAACCCTAAAAATTTGAAAAATTTCACAAAAAAAATCAAAAAGATTTTCTTTTGTGTCTTTTCCTTTTTGTCTCATTATGTCGTGCTTTTGTTGTGTTGCGTGCGTTTGCCCCCCTTTTTCCTTGTAGGTCGCTTAATCACCGCTAGCTTTGGAAAGCTTGCAAGACATCCGGTAACGCATTTCTATCACTTTTTCCTCTTTATCTCTTGTGGAGTGTGGAGGAGATTTGTGATGTTGTGTGCTCGGGTGGAGCTTTGTGAAGATTTGTGGTTGTTTGGCTGCTTATTCGGAGATTTGGGTGGTGTTTGTTCTGTTGTTTGTGTTTGTTTTATTTTGTTTTTGTTTTGTCGCTTTTGTCTCTTTTTCTTTCGCTTTCGTCGTGTCTTTGTTTTGTGTTGTGTAGTTGTGTCTAGTGTGTAAAAAGGTTTTCGAAAACCCGGTTTTGAGGCTAGTGTGCAAGTGTTTACATTCCCTTTCTAGTGGTATAAACCGAGTCTTGGACTTTAGTCTATTAGAATGACCCTAAATCAATAATTTCGTTGGTCTTTTACCTTGAGTCCACCTAGCTTACTAGGGATTTACTACGGGATTTGCATTTTGACCATTATGACCACCCACGGTGTGAAAAGGCCTTGGTTGCCGAGTCCCGTCCCTTAGGTGACCGTGTTAGGGATTGTTTGATTAGTCCAAGTTTTCCACCTTTTTGTGGGTTTGAAGAGGGATCGCGACCCCCGACTTACCCATTTCCCTACCTCCTACACATTTCCACACAATAAAGTTGCAATTTGTTGAAATCTCTCTTTCTTGTTGCAAAAAGAAATGCCTACAACTCAAATCAAGCCAAAAGGGCAAAGAAAAGAAAATGAAAGAAAATGAAAGGAAGAAAAGATTGAAGAAAAAGAAAAGGCACAAAAAGCAAAAAAGAAAATAGAAAAGAAGAAAAAAAAAAGATATGGCATGGCAACAAACAAACAAAGCAAAAATACAAAAAAGAAAGAAAAATGCCAAAAGAAAACCGTCTCACAAAAAAAGAGTCCCCGCATCTCAAAAATAATCCTTTTACCGACTATTACCGTGAAGAGCCGACCAAAGGACCGAGTCCCTAGGAAGGATGATAGCGGTAATGGTCGGTCTTCCCTCATTTTGCAATCATATCCACCTTTTTACTTGGATTAGTTAAGCGGTTTTCGAACATGGGACGACCCTCTTGGCTCATTGCTAAAGAGGGCGGGGTCTCACTTACCTACAGTGTCGACTAACACTGTGGTTCATCCTTTTTCCATCCCGCCGATCGTCCTGTAGTACGTTCTTAGAAGGTTAGGAAGACCTAGGTAAGTTACCAACGTTTTTATTGCTTTGTTGTCATACTATTAGGGTTTAGTTCATCTCGATTTGTATGATTAGCTTGGAAACCTTGTCACTTGCCTCGAGTCCTAAACCGGTGCTTCTTCCACCGCTTGTTTGAGGGAAGCGGTATTTGTTTCCTTTTTGGGTGCAACCGATTATTTGTTTGTTTGTATGTTTGTTTGTTTATGTGTTTTGTGTCCGGTTGCATACACAGTTTTATCGCAAGACCTTACTTGCCTTGCGGAGTGCACTTTTCCTCTAAGCGTACTCGCGTGAGTTGAAAGGGCGTAGGGTGCGCTAATACCCGCTCGGCTAGTTTAGTAGTTAGTTTGTGCTTACTCGAGGGCGAGTAAGGGTTAAGTGTGGGGGAGTTGATAAGTGTAGTTTGTAGTGCCTTGTTTGTTATGTTTTGGTCCCGTTTTCCTTGTAGAATCGCTCTTTGGAGTGATTTCTGGGCTACTCATGCTTTCTTTAGTTCGTTTTAGGTTTCCGAGACCGTTCATGGAGAATTGAAACGATTCCGACTTGTTTCATACACTTTTGGAGCCAACGAAGAGAAGGAATGATCACTTGGTGCCTTGGATTCGATCCCGAGACCTTGGGACCCATTCCCGAGCCCCTTAGACTCGATCCCGAGCCCCGAGAATTGATGAGAAGCCCATGAGATGCAAGGAGGAACCTTAGAGCTCTTTTTGGAGGCCTACAAGACCCTTCCCGGGCGGGATAGTGGCCTTCCCGACCGGGAAGGAGTGTACAAACGAACCAGCTGCTGTTTTGAGCCGTCTCGGCCGATACCAACCTTGTCCCGGTCAGGACCAGCCTTTCCGGCCGAGATGGGTCCCGTCTCGATCGGGACGGCCCAGCTGCAGCCCGATTTTGTTTCCTTTCTTCTCCTTTCCTCTTGTAACCCTATATATACCCCCCTAGTAACCCCGTTTGTCATGTGTGTCGCTAAGTTGGGTTCTTGCGCGAGAGCGAGGAACCTCTAGGATGGTCTACGTAGCGAGAGCCCGGACTACACCTAGATAACCCGACTACCCCTTCACCTTAGCTCTTCCTCAATCATTCCATCACCCTTGAATCCTACCTAATCCTAGCCCTTTTCTTATTCGTTTTCTTTGTCACCTTAGTCATAGTCTTAGCCTTCTCCCCTTCCTATCATTCTAGTTTAGCTTAGTTCGTTGACCTAGTGTCGTATTTGGGTGACCTTAGTCTAGACGCCTCATTACCGTCCCCGTGGATTCGACCCGACTTGCCCTAGCTACCGTTAGGATTAGTTGGTTATTATTGATCGGTTTGGAACCACGGCAGATCCCTACCATCAAGCACTCACTAAGGCTATCGATGAAATCAAGGTTGACTTGTTGGTTACCCCCACTGAAATAGTAGCCACTATTTTGCCCCACCTTAAAGGCAAATCCAAGGAAGAATGCCCACTTATTACCTTCTCCGAATCCGCCCTCCCACCGTTCGGGGCCACCCATTACTTGGCCTTATACATCACGGTGATCTGCCGGGGCAAATATCTCTCCATGACCCTGATTAATGACGGGTCCGCTGTAAATGACCTTCCCTTAAGGACTGCTAAGGCCCTCGTCATTACCTAGGCTGATTACCTTCCGACCGCACAAACTATCCAGGCTTTCGACGGAAGCCCAAAATCAGTTGCTGGGGCTGTTAAACTAACGATCATAACAGGCCGATCGAGAAAGAGCTTGAGTTCCAGGTGATTGATGTCACCTCATCCTTCAACCTGCTACTTGGAAGGCCCTGGATCCACGCGGTCAAAGCCGCATCCTCCACCCTCCACAGGACGGTCAAGTTACCTCTACAAGACGGGGTCATCACTCTTGAACTACCCCCATAAATGTGGCAAGTTGCAACACTGCGGGCCAGACCGACCCACGAGGTTTCAATTTCGTGGGAATGATCGAGGAAGAATATGTTTTTCGGCCCTATTTCACTACTAGCATCGTGACACGATGCTGCAAAACTTGAGCTACCTACCGGGGGCTACTTCGAGGCCCGACCTCCCAGCTAGCAAGATCATCGAGGTCCTAAGCAATGAGGAGTCAAAATTCGGCTTGGGGTATTGCTATAACCCCGGAAAACGTACTTCGGGCTGGTATTCAGAACGCTACCAACATCTTCAAGGGTACCTACTTGGGCCCTTACAGCCAAACACTGACTGATTACTTTGTCACTCCAGTGTTCGGGGCTGTTCAAGTGGGCCTTTACCAACCCACTATCACATATCGGGAATGCAACTATATCCCCGATGACATATTTACCCTCGTTCAAGCTGAATCTAAAGAAGGCACTGACGGTACTGAGCCCATGCTGGGGCTCCTATTCGAGGAGGACAAGGTCGTCCCGACCCCCAAAGGAGAGCTAGTGAACCTGATCCTCCGCAGTAGCAGGTTCGATCCAACCAAGCTGATCTCCGAAGTTGGTGCTGACACAAGAAAAATGGCTTGGAAAAAGAATATCAAGTGGACCGACAGCCAGGGTCGAGTCTACATGCTGACTACCGGTGAAGGGGATATACTCGACACTAAGTCCGAGTCCGAGTCTGAGTCGGAGTCAGAGTCTGAGTCTGAGTCTGAGTCCAAGTCTAGAAGGTCCAGTACTAGAATTGTGTTTGTAACCCCCCCTTCCTTTAGTCACACCTATGGGAGTCTCGGAGTCTGTCCCGAGAGCACTCCCTATCCCGCCTCTGACCAACGACCAGATGGCTGCTCTCTTTGAGCTATTTTCCAAATTCACTATCAATAATAACGATAACCGTTCTTCTTACGACTTGTCTTATTTTCAAAACATTTTCAAAATTTTTACTTGTAATGACATTGAGAAACCCGATGAACATGTACCATTACCTCCGCATCTAATCGAGCAACTCGAATCAAGGGAATCCCGAGATTCGATAATTGAGGAAATCGATTCCATCAATGTAGGAACCCCTTTAGAGCCTCAGGTGCTTAAGTTAGGTTTATCCTTAGATCCCGAGGAGAGACAACAATTCACGGATCTCCTCCAAGAATTCAAAGTCGTCTTCCAATGGTCCTATAAGGACATGCCAGGAATAGATCGGGAGATAGCTGAACACCGTATACCCATCAAAAACGGGTTTGTAAGCCGGTAAAACAAGAACTCCGAAGGATGAGGCCCGAATGGTCTCTCAAAGTCAATGAAGAAGTCGACAAGCAATTCAAAGCGGGCTTTATTCAAGTATCTGAATATCCAGATTGGGTTGCGAACATCGTGCCGGTACCCAAGAAAGACGGCAAAGTACGGGTATGTGTAGAATTCCGGGACTTTAATAAGGCCAGCCCAAAAGACGATTTCCCGTTAACACACATCGATATACTGGTAGATAACACAGCCGATCATGCCCTTCTATCCTTTATGAACGGGTATGCCGGGTACAATCAAATTAAAATGGCGGAAGAAGACATGAGTAAGACCACCTTCACTACACCTTGGGGTACTTACTGTTACACCGTCATGCCATTTGGGTTTATCAATGCCGGGGCCACTTATCAACGGACCACCACTACCTTATTACACGATATGATGTATAAGGAAGTAGAGGTTTACGTGAACGACATGATCGTTAAGTCCAAAGACCGAAACGGGCACATTTCGGCCCTAAGAAAATTCTTCACCCGATTACGCAAGTACAACATGAGGCTAAACCGTCAAAAATGCAGTTTCGGGGTAACATCGGGCAAGTTATTGGGCCATATCGTTAGCCAAAATCAAAGCCATTTCCGAGATGCAGCCACCCAAAACCGAAAAGGAGATAAGGGGGTTTCTCGGGAAAGTCCAATATATCAGCCGGTTCATTTCAATGCTAACCATGGTATCTGAGCCCATTTTCAAGAAACTGAAGACAGGAGAACGGGTACTGTAGGACGATAAATGTCAAACGGCTTTCGATAAAATCAAGGAGATTCTGTCTGCTCCGCCGGTATTAATGCCACCTCAACCCGGTCTACCTTTGTTGTTATACCTAACAACGACCGAGACGGTCATGGGGGCTATGCTGGCCCAGACAGTCAATTCAGAAGAACGGGCTATTTACTACATCAGTAAAAAGTTCTTGGAATACGAGTGCAAGTATACGATGCTCGAAAAGACATGCCTAGCTTTAGTTTGGGCCACTAAAAAGCTCCGACACTATATGCTCAGTCACGAGGTACATGTTTTATCCAAAATAGATCCTATCAAGTACTCGTTCGAGAAGCCCATCCTTAACGGTCGGATATCCAGATGGACTTTGATGCTAGCAGAGTTTAACCTCAAGTTCTTACCGTTAAAGGCCATCGAAGGCCGAGTAGTAGCGGAGTTTCTTGCCGATAGTCCGATATCCGAGGAGAGGAACACTGATACTTGGGCCTTCCCAGATGAAGATATATTCCATACTGATACCGAAATATGGGATTTATATTTTGATTGGGCGTCCAACTTCCGAGGATTTGGGGTCGGGATTTTGCTGATCTCACGACAAGGGGAACACACCCCGTTATCCATTAAGCTAGATTTCGACGTGACTAACAACGCAGCCGAATATGAAGCATGCATTCACGGACTGCAAGCCGCCGCTGATTTAGGAGTAACAAACCTCCGGGTCCGCGGTGACTCATCTTTAGTCATCCATCAAGCTCTCCAAAAATGGAAAACTCGGAACGCCAATCTCGTAAGGGTTCTCGAAAAGCAGTTCCAAAAAGTAGAATACATCTATCTACCTCGGGAAGAAAATTAGTTTGCAGATGCGCTTTCCAAATTAGGATCTTTACTAAATATCCCAGAACACCTGACCAGCATGCCGATTTGCGTCGAAAGACGGTCCGAGCCGGCATATATCCACGCTATTCAAGATATCGAAATAACTGATCCAGAACCTTAGTATCAGGCTATTCTAACCCACTTAACATCGGGAGAATATCCTCCGGGAGCTGAAAACCGGGCCAAGAAAGCCCTACGAAGGTGGGCAACCCAGTTCATTCGTACAGACGATGGACAGTTATACAAGAAGACGGCACAGGGAGCTTTACTCCTATGCATCGACAAAACGCAGGCCAAAAAGGTCATGGCCGAGCTACACGATGGTGAAAACGGTCCCCACATGAACGCTCATATGCTAGCCTGAAAGATCACGAGACTCGGATATTATTGGAATAGCATGGAAACCGAACGCCAGTTATTCGTCAAACACTGTCATAACTGTCAGATCTTTGCCAACGTACAACACATGTCGTCATCCCTATTATATACCATGACATCACCATGGCCATTCTCGACATGGGGAATTGATATAATTGGGAAGGTGAACCCTTCCGAGACGGGGGGTCACCGCTTCATTTTAGTGGCTATTGACTATTTCACCAAATGGGTCGAAGCTGAGTCATACTGGATTTTGAATCCCAAACATGTGGCCACATTCATCCAAAACAAGATTATATGCCGATACGAGATCCCGCACGAATTTATTAGTGATCACGGGACCCATATCCAAGCTGAAACTGCTACTTTGCTAGCAAAATATAATATTCAAAGGCATACATCTTCGCCTTATCGTCCCCAAACAAATGGAGCGTTAGAAGCAGCTAATAAAACAATTGTCACCATACTTAAAAAGATGGCTGATAACTACCGGGACTGGCCCGACAAAATTCCTTTTGCCTTATGGGGGTAATGAACATCAATCCGCACCATAACCGGAGCAACTCCATATTCCGGGCCTTACTTCCAGTCGACCCAAGAGGGAAATTCAAACCCAATTGGGTCGGGTCGTATTTAGTAAAAAAGATCCTATCAGGAGGAGCGGTGATGCTGACAGATTTGGATGGGAACGAATTCGTCAACCCGACCAAGTTGGACCAGTTGAAATACTACTACCCCTAAAACCCTATCTCAATGTCATTTGCAAAAATTTATAAGAATTTGTCTTTTTATAAATTTTCGAAAATTATAAGGAAGTCAATAAGTTAGGGTTACTTATCCTACTGTCGCACATCTCGAAGTATTAGTTTTGATATATTTCGAGAATTGCAAAAAATCTATTTTTCAACTACGTTTGGTTTGATTCCACTAATTGTGGATACGTAGGCAACCCCTCAAAAGGGTACAACTACTGCAATAACGAAAAGGCGAAAACGGTATTCACTAATATGTCTTTTATTAAAAGAACCGATGAACTCCGGAATTTCAAAACATACATCACACAGAAAAACAAACAACAAAAAAATCACACCACAAAATTAGTAATAATACTTAAATAATAAAAGCTAAGGAGACTAATGGTCATGCATTTTGCCTTTCCCCTTGTCTTTTGGGTCACGTGGAGCCCGAGGTCGACGGGGTGGGGGCGAACATTCCCGGATCACAAGTGGGACCTCTTTAGCTCGAACCCGTTTCTTCGACCGCGGATGTTTTGCCACTGTCACTGGTCCGAGCCAAGCCCGTACATGCTCGGGTAGTCTGTCTCGAGCACCAAGTCGGTCCTGAATCGCCAGTCTTGGGCCGAGTCTCTTTTCCAGGTCTGTCTGGGGGCTCACTTTCCCCCGTGCACCTTTAGTACTGGACCCTTCAACTTGAGTCCTAGTCTTTCCCTTCTGACCTGACATCAGCCGAACCAAAGTAGCCGGAGTATCACCCTCGTCAAAAAAGCCTCAGTTATCTTTAGCTTGTTCTCGGCGTAGCAGGTCAAAAGGTTCATCAGTCTTCAAGGCAGCTCGGGTTTTACCGGAATCCGCCTTCGTCCACTTCACATAAGAATTCGATACCCAGATTGAGTGAAGAGTCTTAAAAACAGACCAAGTAGCCCAGGTGTACCACCGCAGCATCCAGGTGTCACATATCACATCCATCAGCTGAGTAGATTCACTCACGACCGCCTCAATTTCCGGGATTCTTTGGGCCCGACCATATTGCCTAAGTATGCGATCGGGGTAAAGGTGAATTGTCTGCCTAAAAGATAGGATCACTTGATATCGTGCCCCATCTCTCGATTCCAAACCGGTCCGAACATAAATGGGCCACCATGGCACGGTCCACCGGATCAATGGGCTTCCATGGAAAGACAACACTTCGTCCTAGTATTTTTGAGTATTGTGGCGAGAAAAGTCAATGGTCCGTCTCCTCGTCATCACTTGATTGGGGCGATATCGGCTCACGTCAAGGGGAGGATCCACGATTGATAGTCTCCCAAATAGCCAAAGCTGGAAAAAAAATGAGGGTATGATTATAAAAAAAAATCGCGAAAATCGAGAAAAAAAAAATTCGAGAAAACGGCGAAAAAATCTAAAATTGCGGAAAAATCAAAAATCGAGAAATAAAAAATAATCAAGGCAATATACCTGTAAAAGACGGGTGCTCCCAGTCAACCGGATCGAGGAATCCCTTTTACGATTATCCAAACCTTGGAT
This sequence comes from Agrostemma githago, assembly GCA_958450325.1. Taxonomy (NCBI): domain Eukaryota; kingdom Viridiplantae; phylum Streptophyta; class Magnoliopsida; order Caryophyllales; family Caryophyllaceae; genus Agrostemma; species Agrostemma githago. The sequence goes on from OY288257.1 coordinate 24,650,588, forward strand.
AATTTCTCCCCTAATCAGCCAAGCCGGGCTGTGGTCCGTTTCCATCAGGTCAACCACGGTAAAAAGTCGGACATGGCCCATGCATGATAACATATCCATATGACCTTGGAAGGCATAAACATGGAGCATAAATAAAGCGAAGGCCCTACGGCTATGGACCGGCCTGACCCGGACATCGTGTGGGTTCATAAATTTTTCAGCCAGATCGATCAAAGAGACAGTATCTCCTTCCAGCATACGAGATACCTCCATGTGAGAAAGTCCCAAAAATTCCCGTAATTTCCTCCTAGGATTGTGATGGGCAGGGATTTGCCGTCTATCCCGCCGTCAAATAATAACCAACTAACCTAACTAGGGTAGCTAGGGCAAGTCGGGTCGATCCACAGGGACGGAAAATGCGTTTAGACTAATGGGTGCTACGGTCTAGGACTATGTTCGAGACGAGCTATTCTAAGGGGGAGGCTATGGACTAGTCTAAGGTCTAAAACAAGAAAAAGGAAGACAAGACAAGTAACTAACGACTAGAGAAAGGAAAGAATGAAAACTAGGGTTAGGTCGGGTTCATGGATGCGAAGAAAACAAAAAGGGGGAAACGGGGCCACTAGCATGCCTTCGAGGCCTAGGTAACACCGATCGGGCTCTCGCTACGTAATCGGTCTGGGGGTCGTCCTCACCGGGCTCTCGCTACGTAGTAACGCGACCAAACTAACCAACCAAACACATACATACAAGAGAATATGCAAGAAAAACAAGGATTGATCGTCTCTAGTCTCACAAGCATTTCATCAAACATGTGGAGTGCAAGGTTGATGAGAAACAACAAACAACATCTAGTACTACCCATCTCACCCTAATCATCCACAATCACAACCAATCTTCCTAATAACCCTAGCAAGGGTCTACTCTAACATATCTAAGCTAAAACTAACACTAACAAGATGAACTAAAACAAGAACAAGAGCATACATATGTAAAACTAACAAAAAGGATGAACAAAACAATAAACAAGATCTAAAGATTGAAACTTGGATAATAAAACAAAGATTAAGAGAAAGGAAAAGAAATTATACCATACTATAGAGGATGAAAAGAAGAAATCTTGCATAAATGGAAGAAAACCCAAATACATCAACCAAGGTTGTCAATCTTGGTTGGATTCTTCAAGAATTCCCAAATTACAAGAGTTAATCTAAGATTAACGATTAACTAAGGACTAATCTACACTAATCTATGCTAATATATGCTAAACTATGCTAGGGTTTAGTGTCTAATGAAGTATATCCCATGAACATACAAGAGGAAGGGTATATATAGGGTTACAAGAGGAAAGGAGAAGAAAGGAAACAAAGGCGGGTTACAGCACCATGGTCCCGACCGGGACGGACCCAGGTCAGACCCATTGCTATTTGTGCCTCTCAACCGGGACGGGTTGACGCCATCCCGACCGGGATGAGCGTTGTAGGCCTTCTTTAAGCTCCTTTTGGTCCCTCCTTGCCTCTCATGGGTTTCTCATCGATTCTCGGGACTCGGGATCGGTTCTCGGAGGCTCGGGATTGGGTCCCAAGGTCTCGGGGTCGAATCCAAGGCACCGAGTAATCGTTCCTTCACTTCGTTGGCTCCAAAAAGTGTATGTATCGAGTCGGATTTGCTCCAACTCTTCACAAATGGTCTCGGGAACCTGAAACGAGCTAAAGGAAGCATAAGTAGCCCATAAACCGCTCCCAAGGAGCTATTCCACAAGAAAAATGGGACCAAAACACATGAAAATAGGCACTACAAACTACACTTATCAGATTATGAACGGAAAACGGGATAGCAGGGCGAAGTATGGGATTCCATCCTCCTACGGCAGCAATTTCCTCAGCAATAGGACAGATTTTGCCTCAGGGGAAGCCAAAAACGTGATAAGTATCGTCCCAGTAGGACAAGTAAGCATCCAGAAAGTGACGATCCACTTTCATCTGACGGATTGTGAACAATTGAGTAATACCATTCTGATTCAGAATACTTTTATCTGCGTCTCTGAAGTATCGGGACCATTCTTGCAGCATTCCGATCAAACGGTCGATTCCCATAGCTAAAATTCTTAATGGGAAATAAGGATTCTCGAGGCTTGTTCTTTATAAAAGAAAGGGAATTATGAGAATTGTGAAATATTAAAAGAAAGGGAAGGGTATTTATAGCATTAAGCCCAGCCTTTCCTCCTTACTTTAGGATTCCTAATCCCAGTGGATTTAGCATACATGCCTTATCTCAGAGTCTAGCTAAGTCATCCCGAACATTCCTATTCCTTTTCGGAGTCGGATTTTCAAAAAAAAACCAAGATTTTCAAAAATTTTCTTTTCCCTAGAGCGAGTCATTTTTATGTAAATGCTACATTCGAAACTTTGCATAGTCATGTACAGTACGATTCAAGCAGGGCCATGCGACACACTCCCCAGCGGAAAGCCCGGGGCGGCATTTTTCCAGGGATGGGCCCACATATAGGCGCACCCGGGACTTACACGGAAAGTCCAAATCCCCACGGAGTTATCATTATCAGCTCAGGTATGATTTCTATCTTATGGCTGGCGAGCCCTTCCACGCAAGTCTAACGAACTATAAACGACCCGACCGGAAGTTTACCAGATCTTAATCCTTGATTGGTCTGGTAGCTACTCTGACTTTCGCACTGTCCAAGCCTCAGTCAGAGTGGGGGCTCTGTAGACACCCACATTTGGCCGTTAGGTGTCGTCTATAGCAGTTTCCAAAGAACACTCGATGATGATCGGACGCAAACATGCTTTAACGTACTCGAATATGGGCTCGAAATCATTAGCATTTGGCTTGGGCTTTTTACGGAGTACAAATCTCAAAAAACCAACCTCAAATTCAGGCCCAGTGGGTCATTTCGAGTCAGATAAGACTAATTTGGGCCGAATCCGATACCATGGGCAAAACCGTCTTTTTGCGACCGAGTCAAAATCCGGTCAAAGATATTTTCCGAGACATAGGGGCCTGCCGTGTCACCCCACGAATCCGGTTTGAACTTGAACACTACAAAAAAATCAGCTACAAAAAATATTAATCAATTTCGTTAAAGATAGAATTCGATCTCCAGGAGGAATTCTACCCGAGCACTCGACCGAGTACCAAGCATACTCGGCCGAGCTTCCCTTTTCCAGCCGAGTTCGGTGCCTTCCCCACCAAGAAACGGAATTCTCATTGCTCTCGACTTCTTACTTTTCCTATCCAAAGCGGTATTTCTTATCACCTAAGTTAAGTTACCTCTTCTAGCTTCAATCGGGGACTTCTCCTATAAATAGACCCCCTTGCACAACACAAAATTCTTTCAGACACGCTCATCATTCATTCACATCGACATTCACTAGCAATAACGATCAACCATGCACACATCCATAGCATCGAACAGACCGATAGTACAACCCGAGATCACGCCGCTTTAGTCCCGAGAAACCGGCCACCTCACACGTCCAAAACCACCATAACTCACCAACATTATCTCGACGCTCCCGTGTCTAAGCCACATTCCGACGAGCCCCGTTCCGAGAATACACAGCATGTAGATTGAGGGTGTAAAACAAAACGCCGTCTCTTCCCTTCTCTTTCTCTTCCTCTCATTTTTTTTCTTTTGCGTCGTCGGTCCGTTTTTTTTATGGGTCATCATCACGTTTTTTTTCTAATATCGATACTACAATCTATTCTCATATAAAACAAACGTTCCTAAAATACAATGTTGACTCTATAGTCAAATATTGTATCCAAAAAAGAACTAGATCAATCTCGTCGATTCTAAAAAAATCGACACATGGTCTAGAAAACAAAATATGACGATTTCAACGTGGAGAGTGAATGGTTCATAACCCTCTAATTAGACTCCTCTAATTAGTTACTAAATTACTTGTTAATTTAGTATATAAAGATCTAGTTACATGCAAGTGATAAAAATGACAAAACTAGATACAAGAAGAAATTTCCTTACATAACCAAAGAGGAAATAATGGGCACAATATGAAAACTCCTTTTCTTATTGTTCTTGAGCTAATATTAGTATGGATGATCCTCCAAAATCTTGAATCTCCAAAGTAGAAGATCTCCTTCTAGTTGCACCAAGATTCAACCCAAATAATCGCTATTATTATTAACTAGATAATAGTAGTGATGAACCTATACTAATATTTTGAATATTACTACTTTAGTAATTAAGATGAATATTAGTATGAGAGTATTTTGGAGAAGAGGTAAAACAATGACTAAATGAATGAATGGAGTTAAAAAGAGAACAAAATGTTCCCTTATAACAACCCCCAAAACCGGCCACCCTTACCCTAGGGAAGACCAATTGCTTTATTTTATTTGCATGCTTAAAGGTCTAGGGTCTAGGGTAATTATGACTATTATTCATGCATGCACATAAATAAGAACAACCATCATTGCCATTATTTTTGTAGTGTGCCATGTACATGTAAATAAAATGGGTCCATTTTATTTTCGTCATTTGTCTTACAAATGCTTATGTGTGACATTATCAATTATCTTATATAATGGATCACATCAAATAAATAATATACCCTTAACTCTTTAAGTAGTACATTACTATTATATTTATATATAATAGGTCCCATAATAATAATAATAATCATTTAGCTAAATTTACAACTCCTTGTAAATATTAATAGATAATCACCACTACCCAAAAAGGCATACAAAACCTCAACTAATTTTAGTAATTAACTATTAAATACTAAATTAGGTCTTATTTAATTGTATTAACAAGACGTGAAATTTATTCAGTCAATTATCGTATAATAGACTAATAAATTTAATCGGACTGAGTTCAAAACTCTATCTCCAATAAATAACTCTCATTACCAAGCATATATCAAATATATACGCAAGGAACTAATTAACTGTATCAAATACAAGAAATTAATTTTCTATTTGGGTCTCATCCTATCGGTGTGACCGAAAGGGATCAGTTGATCACCGCCGTCATACGACAATAACGTCTAACTCTAGTCAGCTGAGCGTTACAGATTTACGTTAATCAACTAACGTGGAGTATCAATGTACTAATTATCCCATGCATATTCCGTCCATGAGATTTAATACATCAATGCACTATTGTGGAGGACACTTGCTCCAACAATCTCCCACTTGTCCGATACAAGTTGTGCATGTACCCACTATATTGCGGAGGACTCCTACTCCATCAATATCTCCCACTTGTCTACACAAGTTGTGTGCTACCGATTCTCTTGTCTCTTTGATGTCACATCCTCCCACTCATCACAAGGTGTCTTTCAGGTCGCACTTGTGATTTAATTATAATTAGAGTGGTTTTCTCGATCTGGAGAATAACTGTCTGACCGGAAAATCTACCATAGATCTATTTCCGAGCGTGGCCACGCATTTCCAGTTACTTCTCCTCGAGTGGCCCAAGGATGTTTGTACCCAACGTGGGTGGACAATTCCTGTTGACCCATCTTATACTGTATAATGCAGATCACCATGACCCAGAAGATGTCCATCAGCCTCCTTTCACGGTACGACCTAGGACACCAACCAAAGCCAATCAGAAACTGCACCGACTCAGATAAATGGTCGTCAGTCTAAAGAATCGACTCATAGGAATAAAATAGAAATCCCCGCCACGACCAGGCCTCAACTATTTTTGATAAGGGACTCTATTGTGGTCACTGGCCGGCAGAGTGACAATCAGTCTGCCTATGTAAATGACCAGTCATCTCCATGACCCCATGGTCTTGAACTAACCATCAATCAACTTACAATCTTGTCACTCCGAGTCGTCACCTCATTAAGTGACAAGGGGCAAAAATACTATGTTCAAATGTTCACTTGAATAGGGTTCAAGATTGTCTCACAATCCATTCGAATGAACAAAGTATAAGTTTTAGTCAAACTAAATAAAAGAGTTCATATTGAAACTCGAACAATGAATGCTATTATCATAAATGTAAAAATTGATACAATATCCAATTATTACATCTTAGATAACTTAAAGAAAATCTGGGACTTTTCTCAATCCCATTGCGAGAACATGACCATCATGTTTAGCCTTTAAAAGAGGCTTGGTTAAAGGATCAGCGATGTTCTCGTCTGTCCCTACCTTACATATATTGATTTCCTTCCTTTCCTCGAGATCTCTTATCACGTGGTATTTCTTAAGTACATGTCTAGACTTATTGCTAGACTTGGGCTCTTTTGCTTGAAAAATGGCCCCGTTGTTATCACAATATATGGTGATTGGATCTTTGACGGAGTGGACTACTCCTAGTCCTTCCAAAAACTGACGAATCCAAACAGCTTCATTTGCAGCTTCCGAAGCCGCGATGTACTCAGCTTCTGTTGTAGAATCCGCGGTGACACTTTGCTTGAAGCTCTTCCAACTAATGGCTCCTCCATTCAACATATAAACATAGCCGGATTGGGATTTCAAATCATCCCGATCGGATTGGAAACTGGCATCCGTAACCTCTTACACATAATTCAGTATCCCCTCCAAACACTAAGAACGAATCCTTGGTCCTTCGCAAGTACTTAAGGATGTTCTTTACGGCTGTCCAGTGATTTTCACCTGGATTGGCTTGATAACGACTCGTCATGCTCAAAGCATACGAAACATCGGGAGGAGTGCATGTCATGGCATACATGATTGATCCAACAGCGGAAGCATATGGGATCAACTTCATGCGTTCAATCTCTTCGGGTGTGGTAGGACACTGTGACTTGCACAAAATGGTACCTTCACTCATGGGAAGAAAGCCTCTCTTAGAGTCTTTTATTTTGAATCTATCAAGAATCTTATCTATATAAGCTTCTTGACTTAATACCAACATCCTTTTGGACCTATCTCTATGGATCCGAATACCCAAAATGCATTGTGCATTTCCCAAATCTTTCATTTGGAAGTGTTTTCCTAGCCACTCCTTTACGGAAGCAAGCATCGGAACGTCATTCCCGATAAGAAGTATGTCATCCACATACAACACAAGAAAGGTTACCCTACTTCCACTAAACTTCATGTACAAACAAGGTTCTTCGACACTTCGAACAAAACCATACTGTTTGATAACATGATCAAAGCGATGATTCCAACTTCTGGATGCTTGCTTAAGACCATAAATGGATCTCTTAAGCTTGCATACCTTCTTAGGATTAGATGTATCTACAAAACCTTCTGGTTGTGTCATATACACTTCCTCTTCTAGAATCCAATTCAAGAAGGCGGTTTTGACATCCATTTGCCAAACCTCATAATCATGAAATGCGGCAATCGTTAAGATAATCCTTATGGAGCGAAGCATTGCGACTGGAGCAAAGGTTTCGTCATAGTGAAGACCATGAACTTGAGTAAAACCCTCTGCCACCAATCTGGCTTTGTAGAAATTTGTATGTCTATCTATTCCATTCTTGATCTTAAAGATCCATTTACACTGAAGAGGTCTCACCTTTTCAGGTAAATCAACCAAATCCCATACTTGGTTTTCGTGCATAGAGTCCATTTCGGATCGCATGGCTCCAAGCCATTGCATGGAATCACGACTAGATATGGCCGCCTTGTAGGTTGTAGGTTCGTCACTTTCGCAAAGTAACATATCTAACACATCTTCCTCGACAATACCAAGGTATCGATCAGGAGGATGACTAATCCTCGTGGATTTCCTAGGTTCAAAGGGAACAACAACCGTGTCCGAGGAGGAGGGAACGCTTTCCTCTACTTCATTTTCGGTTTGTGGATCTTGGACTTCATCAAGTTCAAATTTTCTCACACTCTGTCTTCTAGAAATGAAGTCATTTTCTAGAAAGACAGCGTCACGTGCCACAAACACTTTTTCGTGAAGATTGTAGAAGTAATAACCTTGTGTTTCCTTTGGATACCCTACAAACAGACATTTGTCGGATCTTGGTGCGAGTTTGTTGTCAGACTTGTTCTGAACATATGCCTCACAACCCCATATTCTCATAAAACGACAAATAAGGAACCCTTCCCTTCCATATCTCATATGGAGTCTTATAGGCTGCTTTAGTCGGGCTTCGATTTAGTGAAAATATTGCGGACAAAATAGCAAAACCCCAAAATGAATCAGGAAGCTCAGTGAGACTCATCATGGACCGAACCATATCTAATAAAGTTCGGTTTCTCCTTTCGGCCACACCATTCAATTGTGGTGTGCTAGGAGGAGTCCATTGTGATACTATGCCACAATCTTTTAGGTGTGAATCAAATTCATTATTTAGGCATTCACCACCACGATCGGATCGTAGTTCTTTAATCTTTTTATCCAATTGGTTCTCTACTTCACTTTGAAACTCTTTGAACTTTTCAAAAGCATCGCTCTTGTGCCTCATTAAGTACACATACCCATATCTACTTAAGTCGTCGGTAAAAGTGATGAAGTAGTTGTAACCACCCCTAGCGGTGATAGTCATTGGGCCACACACATCGGTATGTATATGGCCCAATACCTCACTTTCTCGTGTTCCTTTACTTGAGAAAGGAGCACGAGTCATTTTGCCTAATAGGCAAGACTCGCATACACCATAAGATTCGTAATCAAACGGTTTGAGAAGTTTCGTTGAAACAAGCCTCTTTATGCGTCGTTCGTTTATGTGTCCTAAACGACAATGCCAAAGGTAGGATTGATTAGGTTCACCCGTTTTGAGCTTCTTGTTTTCTACATGATATACATCATTAACATTATCTAGAACATAAATACCTCCGATAGACGTAGCTTTACCATAAACCATGTCATTAAATGAAAAAGTACAACAATTGTCCTTAATCACAAAGGAAAAACCTTCCGTATCAAGTACGGAAATGGAGATAATGTTCTTAGTTAAAGTTGGTACGAAATAACAATTACTCAAATACAACTCAAAACCACTAGCTAGAGTGAGTACATAAGTGCCTACGGATATAGAGGCTACTCTAGCTCCATTTCCCATGCGTAGGTCCGCATCAACCTTGGCTAGTGCTCGCACGTCCCTCAGCCCCTGTAAATGATTACAAAGATGAGAACCACATCCGGTATCTAATACCTAAGTGGAAGTGCAAGTATAGTTAATGTCTATCATATAGAGAGAAGTGGGGACAATACCTGACGGAGTCTCACTCTCGTCTTTCTTGTTCTTCAAATCCTTCAAATATTTGGGACAATTGCACTTCCAATGTCCCTTGCCATTACAATAATAGCAATCGGCGTCGGCATGTTTGTTAACCTTAGCCTTAGGTTTGCTATTCACAATAGCTTTCCCTTTTTTATTGTCTTTTCCTTGTCTCTTGAATTGGGTCTTACCCTTGTTTTTAGCCTTTTGAACCCCAAGGTTGAGATTCATCATTTTCATGGAGAGCATGTCTCTCTTCTCACTCCCACTAGCCTCCATGTCCCTCTCCGCTTGGTTGAGGAGTGCATGAAGCTCTTGGAAACTCTTGTCCATGCCATGCATATTGTAGTTCACCCTAATTTGGGAGAACATGGAGGGGAGTGAGTGAAGAATGCGACCTATCGCAAGCTTCTTGGGAATGCTACACCCTAGACGCTCTAGAGTGTCAATATGCTCAATCATCTTGAGCACATGGGGACCAACTCTTTGGCCCTTTTCTATCTTACCCTCGAAGAATTTCATCATAGCGTCATATTGACGGATGTCGGGTGATTGGGAAAAAGCCGTCGTAACCCTTCAGAATATCTCATATTCATTAAGGGTAATGTATTGAAGCTTGAGTTTTGGAGACATTGACCATATCAAGACATTCTTGATATCGTTAGATATCTTCAAAAACTCCTCATAAGCGGTCCTTTGTGCCGCGGTGGCTCTAGGACCGGGTTCATTGGGTGGTGGCTCGTTCAAGTAACGAAGGACGTTGTCGGACAACGCCGCACCTGTTATGGTAGACTCCCACTCGATGAAATTACTTCCATCGTCTTTCAAGATACATTTGTCCATAACGGACCTAAGACAAGAATCCTTTCCGAGTTGAATGGTTGCATTGGTAGCCATAGCGAATTATAAACACTACAACAAAGTTTAGGAAATATTAACATTCATTGTTATATAATATACTTGTAAAACAATTTTAACAAGTCACTCATATAATTACCCCTCACAAAATTACATAAGTGATTCCGAGACCCGCATTTAGATGAGAACTAACATCGCATGCAATCCTTATTTAAAAACAGTAAGTCATTACTTCGACCAATTCTACCCTAAAACTCTCGGTTGACGGATTTCAGCCAAATCCATCTCCTAGCCCGAAATAACTCTTATCTCTATGAGTCCAACCCAATCTTGGCATGTGATCTTACCACCCTACTTACCCAAGGTAAAAAGGGGTCCACGTTGTGGTTGCCCTAATGAACAAGGGGTTCATAGGTGCTTTAATTGGTAAGGCTAAATCTCAATTCTTACTATGCATGTTAGAGGTCTTGTCAATATTAAGTTACTAATCACTTATAAGTGAACTAAGTTGGTGATTACGTAAATTGGTGAATTGACAATCGACGAATAAAATACATGATTGGCGATTTTGGCATGAGCGAATATAAAGCAAGCATCAAACAAAATAAATCCTAGTATGGCCATCTAGCTAATCTAATTAACTAGACTTTTACAAAATCGGAAACCAACTCCTTGGTCCCTGGCCTCTTCAATGGAACATCTCCAAAAGGCACCTTATTTTGTCCACCGTCTTGGGTAATCTCCGTCTTCATAATAATTAATTACAAATGATACAAATGAATACATAGAAGTTCCTATTATACATTGTATAAATAAAACTATTAATTATTACAAACGGGCGATACGAGATCGCAATTAATTACAACCAAATCGATATTCCCTTACGTTACGGGTAATACCGATTAAAAGACTTTGCCATAATAGGTACAATCTTGCAAAATAATCAATAAATGACAATCATTCATTCAACAACATTAAAATAAATAAAAATGCTGTAAAATCATGCCAAAATCGTCCTATAATTTATCATGTTCATCCTAGCTCGGTTTTTATGGAATTTATCGATTTTTAACCATTAAAAATCATTAATCAACACTTAATACTTAATTAAGCTCAAACTAATTTTTCCAAACCAATTTGGAATTTCAAGAATTAGTCTCCACTAATTTGAAAGATAAAAATTAGTTTGAATTGATTTAATTTGCTAATTTAATCGGTAAATGGTCAATTTTATGAAATAAATTCAAATTAATTCATAAAATACCAATAATAAAAATTAAAAAAATTTTACATTCTGGAACATTTCCAGGAACTCAAAAAACAAAAATTTGTCCACAAAAACGTTCGAATAAATTTGGAACAAATAAATGCATGTTTATCGATTTTTATCTAATAAAAAACAATAAACATCCCAAAAGGACAAAATAAATTTCAAAAATTTACAAATATGTTCTTCAACATATGATGATATGTACACTAAAAAACCATGCCCAAAAACAACATGCAACAATTTTTTAGTTAACTTTTAACATCAAATAGGCATAAAAACTCGGTTTTTAAGGCATAAATGATTATAAATTAGCAAATTAATTCCAGAAATTACCAAACTTGACCACAAACATTTTGAGGTCATTAGGTATGCATGTACCCAAAAATTTCGTGTGAAACATATTTTACACAAAATTTCCGGTTTTTACAAAGTTATCATATAACCCGAAAAAATGTCAAAAATCGACATGCATGCAACAACAAAGCTCTGATACCACTTGAAGAGTTCATAACCCTCTAATTAGACTCCTCTAATTAGTTACTAAATTACTTGTTAATTTAGTATATAAAGATCTAGTTACATGCAAGTGATAAAAATGACAAAACTAGATACAAGAAGAAATTTCCTTACATAAACAAAGAAGAAATAATGGGCACAATAAGAAAACTTCTTTTCTTATTGTTCTTGAGCTAATATTAGTATGGATGATCCTCCAAAATCTTGAATCTCCAAAGTAGAAGATCTCCTTCTAGTTGCACCAAGATATAACCCAAATAATCACTATTAATATTAACTAGATAATAATAGTGATGAACCTATACTAATATTATTAATATTACTACTTTAGTAATAAAGATGAATATTAGTATGAGAGTATTTTGGAGAAGAGGTAAAGCAATGACTATATGAATGAATGGAGTTAAAAAGAGAACAAAATGTTCCCATATAACAACCCCCAAAACCGGCCACCCTTACCCTAGGGAAGACCAATTGCTTTATTTTATTTGCATGCTTAAAGGTCTAGGGTCTAGGGTAATTATGAGTATTATTCAAGCATGCACATAAATAAGAACAACCATCATTGCCCTTATTTTTCTAGTGTGCTATGTACATGTAAATAAAATGGGTCCATTTTATTTTTGTCATTTGCCTTACAAATGCTTATGTGTGACATGATCAATATTCTTATATAATTGATCACATCAAATAAATAATATACCCTTAACTCTTTAAGTAGTACATTACTATTATATTTATATATAATAGGTCCCATAATAATAATAATCATTTAGCTAAATTTACAATTCCTTGTAAATATTAATGGCTAATTATCACTACCCATAAAAGCATACAAAACCTCAACTAATTTAGTAATTAACGTTTAAATACTAAATTAGGACTTATTTAATCGTATTAACAATAAGACCTAATTTAGTATTTAATAGTTAATTACTAAAATTAGTTGAGGTTTTGTATGCCTTTTTAGGTTGTGGTGATTAGCTATTAATATTTACAAGGAGTTGTAAATTTAGCTAAATGATTATTATTATTATGGGACCTATTATATATAAATATAATAGTAATGTACTACTTAAAGAGTTAAGGGTATATTATTTATTTGATGTGATCAATTATATAAGATAATTGATCATGTCACACATAAGCATTTGTAAGACAAATGACAAAAATAAAATGGATCCATTTTATTTACATGTACATGGCACACTAGAAAAATAATGGCAATGATGGTTGTTCTTATTTATGTGCATGCATGAATAATAGTCATAATTACCCTAGACCCTAGACCTTTAAGCATGCAATTAAAATAAAGCAATTGGTCTTCCCTAGGGTAAGGGTGGCCGGTTTTGGGGGTTGTTATAAGGGAACATTTTGTTCTCTTTTTAACTTCATTCATTCATTTAGTCATTGTTTTACCTCTTCTCCAAAATACTCTCATACTAATATTCATCTTTATTACTAAAGTAGTAATATTCATAATATTAGTATAGGTTCATCCCTACTATTATCTAGTTAATAATAATAGCGATTATTTGGGTTGAATCTTGGTGCAACTAGAAGGAGATCTTCTACTTTGGAGATTCAAGATTTTGGAGGATCATCCGATCCATACTAGTATTAGCTCAAGAACAATAAGAAAAGGAGTTTTCTTATTGTGCCCATTATTTCCTCTTTGTTTATGTAAGGAAATTTCTTCTTGTATCTAGTTTTGTCATTTTTATCACTTGCATGTAACTAGATCTTTCTATACTAAATTAACAAGTAATTTAGTAACTAATTAGAGGAGTCTAATTAGAGGGTTATGAACCTTTCAAGAGAGGAAAAACATTCACTAATTCAAGGATGGAGCTCAAAAGAGAACAAAATGTTCCCTTATAACAACCCCGAAAACCGACCACCCTTACCCTAGGGAAGACCAATTGCTTTATTTTATTTGCATGCTTAAAGGTCTAGGGTCTAGGGTAATTACGACTATTATTCATGCATGCACATAAATAAGAACAACCATCATTGCCTTTATTTTTCTAGTGTGCCATGTACATGTAAATAAAATGGGTCCATTTTTGCTTATGTGTGACATTATCAATTATCTTATATAATTGATCACATCAAATAAATAATATACCCTTAACTCTTTAAGTAGTACATTACTATTATATTTATAGATAATAGTTCCCATAATAATAATAATCATTTAGCTAAATTTACAACTCCTTGTAAATATTAATAGCTAATCACCACTACCCAAAAAGGCATACAAAACCTCAACTAATTTTAGTAATTAACTATTAAATACTAAATTAGGTCTTATTTAATCGTATTAACAAGACTTGAAATTTATTCAGTCAATTATTGATGGGCCATATTTAGTCGTATTTATTACGACGGTTTTGGTGCATTTTGTGAGCTGAATCGGTTGTCTTGTATTGCATTTGTGTCAGTTTGGTATGAATGTAATATAGAATATTTTGAAGATGTTAACCATTGGACCGTTGATTTGGGCTAAGAACGAAGGAAAAGGAAGCCCGCTTGAAGACCCGGAACGATAAGAACGAAGGATCGCACGAAACAGCAACAGCTCGCCAAGCGAGTCGCCCAACATCCACGCGAGTCGCGCGCTGGTGCGAGTCGCGCCACACTTATACGAGTCGCGCGGTGGCCTGAAACTTTCAGCGCGTTCCGTCTTATTTTGTTTTATTTTGCTACATTTTAAGACTTGGATTTTAATTAGGAAACTTTATTATTACCTTAGGATATTTTTATTATCATTATATTGTTAGTAAACTTTTATTAGGTTAAGTTTAGCCTTAGTTTGAGAATTCACATCATTCACATCAAGGTTTAACGTATGACTAGAGAAGAAAAGGGAGACTTTGAAGAACCCTAATTTTCCATTGCAAGTATGTGTAACTAATATTCTCTAATTAGATTCAAGCCTTTGCAACGCTCAAGAAACGTTTGTGAGTTTGAATGTTTTGATTATTAAACTTGATTATTATGAATTGCTTTGTTATCAATTTCATGAATGTTGTTGTTGATTGCTAGGTGTACAACTAGTATTTAATTGCATTGTTCTATCGTTAGTATCGTTAATTGAGTACGATTTACTGATTAACATTACATTAGTAACAACTAGGAATTAATATTGAACCGGATACGTTGATATTAGTACTTAGAAGCGATTCATATAAAAATCTAAGGCACGACTGGATTGTACGTGCTATTTATTCTCTATCGAATTCTCAGATCTATATTTTTTCCGTCTAATTGAACCTAGAACTGGATTGTTTAGGTTGTTTTACGGTTAGGGTTAATTAAGAACGAGATTCGTTTTAGTTAACTATTCTTAAGAGAATTGGAATTTCATGTTCACGATAGAGTAGTCAAGGTTATTAATTGAAACCGTCTTACGATGATCAATCGCTATTGAGTGTGGATTTGTGCTTGTGTCTAAGTTCTTTCTCATCATTTGATTTAGTTAAAGTTTTAATCTTTATCAATTTTAGTTTTTAGAAAATCATCCAAAACCCCCCCTTGGTTACAACGATCTTTAATTTGATTAGAGATTGATTATTTTCGTCTACACTTAGTTAGCATCAATTCGTTATTCTGATTCCCTTGGGTTCGACCCTTATTTCTACTATACTACGTTTTAGTATCTAGATTTAAGTGCTTATAAATTCTAATTTGAGGCATACGACTTCAGCCTGTCAAATTTTGGCGCCGTTGCCGGGGAATCAGTATTAATTATTTTTGTGTTTTCTAGTGTAGTTTTTAGTTTTCTTTTTATTATAGCTAATTTTATTTTATTTTATTTTATTTTGTGTAGTTTATGTATAATACTAGTTCTTCTAACTTGAACCTCGAGGCATTCGACTCAGAGATTGAACGCACCTTTCACAGGTCACGGAGAATCGGAGAGGGAGCAATAGTGATCGGAACACAGGAATTCGAAGATCTAGAGTTTTTCGACGCTATTCCTATTATTCCCGTGAATACTGAAGTTTCTTCCGAATCCGAAGACGAGTCGAATAACGTGGCCAACATACTTAAGCAGCTGACGGCACCCGATCTCAACCTTTGTGCATTACGTACCCACCATTGGGTGCGAATGCCACTTTCGAATTGAAGTCGGGTTTGATCCATCAACTACCCATATTCCATGGCTTAAGCGATGAGGACCCTAACAAGCACTTGTCGGATTTTCATATTGTATGCTTGAGTATGAAACCGGCGTCTGTCACTGATGAGCAGCTAAAGCTAAGGGCCTTTCCCTTTTCGTTGAAGGATTCTACGAGAGATTGGCTATATTACTTGCCACCGGCAAGTATTGATACATGGGTGAAGATGAAGAAGGCGTTTCTTGAGAAGTACTTTCCGGCGTCTCGAGCTTCCCAATTGAAGAAGCAGATTAGTAATGTGGAGCAACGAGATGGTGAGACTATGTACGAGTATTGGGAACGCTTTAAGAAGTTATCTGCTACATGCCCATATCATTGCTACAATCCTCAAGACCTTGTGATGTATTTTTGTGGGGGTCTTTGTGTGGAGGATGCTCGCACTGTGAATGCGGCATGCGGGGGATCGATCGTGAACAAGAGTCCAGATGCCGCTATAGAGGTGATCCAGGAGCAAGCTGAAATCTCTCGAGATTTTTCTCGAAAATATAAACGGGGAGTGCATGCCGTAGGTAATTCATCATCCTCGAGTCTCGAACATAAAGTTAATAGCTTGACAAACCTTGTCCAAAATATGATGTCGGGGAAAACAAATCAAGTTATGGTGTGTGGTATTTGTTTGAACGAGGGATATCCGAGCGAGCATTGTCCTCAAATGTACGAAGGTCAAGAGGAGGTGAACGGAGTGTGGGAAACCGGGCAAAACAAAAAATGGGATCCATACTCTAACACTTTCAATCCCGGATGGAGACATCACCCGAACATGAGGTGGAGGAATCGGGAAGGCGACCAAGAAATTAATCAAGGAAATCAAGTTGGTCAACCGAAACAACAGTTCTTTCCTAAGCAACAAGTTCCTAACACGGTTCCTACTCCGCCTCCACCTAGTGGTCAAATGTCCACCGAAGATATGATACGTGCTTTGGTTGCTAATCAAGCGACGGTAACCACCCAAATGTCCAATCTCCAAGCTACGGTTCTTCAAAATCACACTGAGAACAGAGCTAGCATTCAGAATTTGGAAGTTCAAATGGGCCAAATAGCGACCGCCATTGGTAGGTTGGAGGCTCGAGATTCGGGGAAACTACCTAGTCAAACCATTCTTACGAAGCAAAACGTGAGTGCCGTATCTTTAAGGAATGGGAGACAATTGGTGGAGGCCGACAAGCCGAAGAGGAAGGCCAAAGAAGCTATGGTTCAAGAAGAGGAGCTAGTGATCGAGGAAGGTGAGGAAACTCCGAATGTGCAAGAGAAGGAGTTAATTACTCCTACCACACCGACGCTGGAACCGGATGTTCCTTTTCCCGAGGCACTCAAGAGGACCCGTCGTTATGAGCATGACAAGGATATTTACGAGGTATTCGAAAAGTGCGAGGTAAACATCCCCTTCTTAATCTTTTAAAGAGTATTCCTAAATAATATGCTAAATTCTTAAAAGAATTATGTACTATTAAAAGGAATAACAAATCTAAGGGTACTAAGAAAGGGAAGGTTAGTGAATATGTGTCGACTATATATCAAAAGAAATTACCCCCTAAGTGTGGCGACCCGGGCATGTTTACTATACCTTGCACCATAGGAGATACCTTGTTTGACAAGTCTATGTTAGATTTGGGAGCCTCGATTAATGTCATCCCTCTTACCATCTATGAATCTCTTAGACTCGGTCCTATAAGGGAAACCGGGAAAGTAGTGCAACTAGCGGATCGATCAAGTGTCTATCCTAAGGGAGTTGTAGAGAATGTTCTAGTTAAAGTTGATAAGTTGGTCTTTCCGGTCGATTTTTATGTTTTGGACATGGAACATGACTATAGTGCAACTCCTATCATTCTAGGACGACCGTTCTTAAAGACCGCGGGAACAAAAATCGATGTCCCTAGTAGTTCACTTAGCATGGAATTTGAGGGTAGAGTCATTAAATTCGACATAAATAAGCCTAGTTCTCACTCTCCGAAAGACAATATATAACTTGTGTCGTGTTGATATTTTTGATCATTTATCTCCTAACTCACAAGAAGAAGTGGTGAAATCGGTTCCTAAACCGATTTCGTTTACCCCTTCTAGCAAGGAATTTTTGTTTCGTGAGCATGTGCAGGAATCTCCTTCTAAGGGACCCAAGTGTGTCATTCTTTGGGAATCGCGTAAGGACGCGGAGGTGAATAAAGGTAAAACGAGGTCATGGTTCGATCAATGGATGGTTCGAAAGAGCTCAAGAAAGCGTCCAACGGTTTTACAATTTCAAAATGGAAAAGTAAAAGATTTAGTCGGCATAAGCCTTAAGCCGACTAGTGAAAGGAGTGACGGATAGGGTGTCGAGAGAAGCAAGATCCCGGACATGATGATTTCTACCTAACCTCCGTCTCAGTCGAGTGAACGACTTTAAACAAAAGCGCTCCCGGGAGGCAACCCGCTTTGTAGATTTTTGTAAAATTTTATTTTACGGGTCATAGGTCGTATTAATTTCGTTGTTTTTCTTAATCGTTGTTTTTCTTAAACTTAGTTTTTATTATTAACTTTTGATGTTTTATTAGGAGAAAAGCGTCGATTTTCCAGGAGATGGGGCGACTAGCATGGGTCCTGGGCGACTAGCATGGAGATCCCTCGAAATCTGAGCGAAAATTGAAGAAAAAAAGGACGGATTTCTAGGCATCCGCGCGAGTCGCGCGGACCTTATGCGACTCGCGCGGACCCTCCTCTCACATGTCTGTTTTTTATTATTTAATTATAAAAAAAATCAAAAAATAAAAAATAAAAAAATAAAAACAAGTTACCCGACCTTTCTCTCCCCCTCATCCTTCCCTATTCCTATTCTAATTTTCCCCTAATTCTAAAACCCTAAATCAAATACTTCTCCCCCAAATCTATTTCAATCTCCTTCTTTCCTAAATCAAATTCAAATCCTTCACCATTACCACCGATCCTTCCTCCTCACTTCAAATTTCAATTCAAGCTGTCGGTTTCTGCGTCAATTCTTGCGTCGTCGGTGTTGTCGGTCGTGTCTCAGCCGTGGTCGTCGCCGTCAGTTTTTCGTTGCTGTTCGTGGTCCGGTGAGTGGTCAGGCGAGTCGCGTGGTATCAGGCGACTCGCGTGTGGGTCTGTTGCTTGGTCCGTGAGTGGTCGCCGGATAGGGCTCCGGTAATAGGCGAGTCGTGGGTTGTGTACTGTCTTAATATCTGTTCCGTCGGGTTTCGTCCTGTGCTATCTTTTGTCCAGTCTCGTAAGTTTCCATCCCTTTTCATCCTTTCACTCTTTTCTCTTACAATTTGAGAATCTGTTTAGGGTCTGTCTTTTGTGTGTGCTGTGATTTCAGTAGGTAGTCAACGGAAAATCTTTGGTTGATATACAGTCATAAACAGCCCGAGTTTAGTGATTGAGATAGGATGAAGTGTTTAGGGTTGGTGAGCTTGGTTAGTTGACTCCAAGTCAGTCAGTCACGGTCTGTCTAGTTAGTAGATTTCAAGTCTGTGTCTAGAGAAGGTTCAACTTTGCTTGTTACTTGAGTCATGGCGCCAAAGAAACAAAAAACGACCGCGGTTGATTATATGGGGTGTAAGAATTTGAGTGTGAAACATAAAGTGGTATGGCGCCAACTATTTGATCGAGTTGTTATGTCGACTAAGTTTGTCGATAATTTGGCATTGAGGTTGCTTGGGATAATTGATGAGGTGTATACGTTATTGACTCGTATTGGGTTGGCAAGCTTTTACGATATGCACGCAGACACGTATAAGCGCTACACACTTGAATTCTTGTCCACTTTAGAAGTCCATCGTGATGACGACCCCCCTCACATTACTTTTTATCTCGGAGATTCAGAACGAAATGTAGATTTCACGGAATTGAGGGAGGCGTTGGGTATAGCACCGAGAGGGGGGGCAGAGTTTTTGACACCTACTTCTCGAATGATGGATGCATTTTGGTTGAAAATTGTCGGCCATGCATATGGTAACGTAGGAGCTAAGAATGCTGATATTCGTCACCCCGCCCTTCGTTATGTTCACTGACTTTTGAACTCCACGTTTCTTTGTAAAGGTGAACCGACCCATCTACCTAGGGCGGATTTGATGTATTTGTGGGCCAGGATGCCCGAATGTTTGGGATCCCCAGATTGGGTCGATATATTCTTGACTCGTTGTCAGAAGCACCAGAAGGCAGTCTCGGGGAATATTCCGATGGGTGGTATGATTACTCTTTTAGCTCGGTATCTTGGACTACCCCAGATGACGGATTCTCCCGTCGTAGGTGACACTACTATTAGTATTAAGTTCATGGAGAGTTGTTCTATGATTTCGCGACCGATTGCTAAACACCACCTAATCTGGACGCTCGGCACGTCCCACCAGCATTTCATAATTTTGCCTCGTCCGGATGGGAAACCGTTACCATTGGGGCCTACTGCGGATGAGTTTTACCTTGAACATGATGAGGAATATCCTAGACCAACTACTGAGCCTAGTGCCCCGGTTGTGGAGGAACCCGAGGGTACGTCTGATTTCGATCGTTGGAGAGATTGGCGCGAATCAATAGAAGATCGAGTCGAAGAATCAGTTGATAATAGCAGGTTGGCCGCTGAGTTCGGTCGGTGTATGAATCGGTTGCAGTTGAAGTTGCACCCTAATGACTACTCCGAACCATCTCCCGAGTTTTATGGAGAGCTGTTCCGATCACTATTGCTCCCTCTCCGATTCTCCGTGACCTGTGAAAGGTGCGTTCAATCTCTGAGTCGAATGCCTCGAGGTTCAAGTTAGAAGAACGAGTAGGAGGGCGGCACGTGAGGCTAAGTCACGTGACGTCGGCTCCTCTTCTCACTCTTGAGCCCGAGGTATTTCTCTCCCCATTTCTTTTAATTGTCCTTAGTTCACACATTCGAGGACGATGTGTTATTCAAGCGTGGGGAGGGGAATTATCTCGCTGTATATAGTAGTTAGCTTGTTTTATGTCTTTTAATTTAAAAAAAAAGGGAAAAAAAACGGAAAAAAAGAGAAAAAAATGAAAAAAAAAAATGAAAAAATAAACCCGGCTAGGTGAAAACCCGGAAAGGGCGCCTAGTCAAGAATGGGGATTTGGCCGAGGACGGAGTGAAAACCCGAGAGGGCGCTCCGGGTAAAAAGAAAAATCGAGTTGCGTGCCACGAGAGTAGTGTGAGGAAAAAAAATGAAAGCGAGAGTGAAAATTCGCAAGGGCGGACGCTCTAGGCAAAATGAGGGAATTAGAATAAAATCACTACTACTTTCTCCGTTTTTGGTGTTGGTGTCATAAGAAGGGTGACATAGAAGGTCGGAAGGGTAGGATTAGTTGGCTAAGGTGAGAAGAATCGTGGTGCGGTGTAGTCGTAGCACTAAATTATATGCGATTGGTGATATTTTGTTTGGTATATTGAACTATTAGAGGCGTTTAGGATTGATTGCATGTGTAGGTTGTGGAATACTGTGGTATATGTTTTGTACCACCGGTGACATTTGTAGCACATGCGATCCGTTCTAGGGTTGGAGAAATAAGGGGCGTTAGATATCGACATTAGCTTATCCTTATTTGCTAATGTCCCTTGTTTTGATGATTTGAGTCGATGATAGTAGTTTGGTATTAGGTGTGTTTATTCACTTTAACATTGGAGTTGAGTTTCATTCAAATGGTGGATTAACTTGTTCATAGTCTCAAAATGAGGGAGTTTGGTGGAAGACGAGTGAGGGCCGGTGTGTAATTTTATTCCCGCGTATTTTGGACCGGTGATGGTTGTGTTTATTTGTGTTCCTTGAGTTTTACTCGAGGACGAGTAAAGGTTCAAGCGTGGGGATATTTGATGGGCCATATTTAGTCGTATTTATTACGACGGTTTTGGTGCATTTTGTGAACTGAATCGGTTGTCTTGTATTTCATTTGTGTCAGTTTGGTATGAATGTAATATAAGCTATTTTAAAGATGTTAACCATTGGACAATTGATTTGGGCTAAGAACGAAGGAAAAGGAAGCCCGCTTGAAGACCCGGAACGATAAGAACGAAGGATCGCACGAAATAGCAACAGCTCGTCAAGCGAGTCGCCCAGCATCCACGCGAGTCGCGCGCTGGTGCGAGTCGCGACACACTCATACTAGTCGCGCGGTGGCCTGAAACTTACAGCGCGTTCCGTCTTATTTTGTTTTATTTTGCTACGTTTTAAGACTTGGATTTTAATTAGGAAACTTTATTATTACCTTAGGATATTTTTATTATTTTTTTATTGTTAGTAAACTTTTATTAGGTTAAGTTTAGCCTTAGTTTGAGAATTCATATCATTCACATCAAGGTTTAACGTAAGATTAGAGAAGAAAAGGGAGACTTTGAAGAACCCTAATTTTCCATTGCAAGTATGTGTAACTAATCTTCTCTACTTAGATTCAAGCCTTTGCAACGCTCAAGAAACGTTCGTGAGTTTGAATGTTTTGATTATTAACCTTGATTATTATGAATTACTTTGTTATCAATTTCATGAATGTTGTTGTTGATTGCTAGGTGTACAACTAGTATTTAATTGCATCGTTCTATCGTTAGTATCGTTAATTGTGTAGGATTTACTGATTAACTTTACATTTGTAACAACGAGGAATTAATATTGAACGGGATACGTTGATATTAGTACTTAGAAGCGATTCATATAAATATCTAAGGCACAACTGGATTGTACGTGCTATTTATTCTCTATCGAATTCTCATATCTATATTGCTTCCGTCTAATTGAACCTAGAACTGAATTGTTTAGGTTGTTTTACGGTTAGGGTTAATTAAGAACGGAATTCGTTTTAGTTAACTATTCTTAAGAGAATTGGAATTTCATGTTCACGATAGAGTAGTCAAGGTTATTAACTGAAACCGTCTTACGATGATCAATCGCTATTGAGTGTGGATTTGTGCTTGTGTCTAAGTTCTTTCTCATCATTTGATTTAGTTAAAGTTTTAATCTTTATCAATTTTAGTTTTTAGAAAATCATCCAAAACCCCCCCTTGGTTACTACGATCTTTAATTTGATTAGAGATTGATTATTTTCGTCTACACTTAGTTAGCATAAATTCGTTATTCTGATTCCCTTGGGTTCGTCCCTTATTTCTACTATACTACGTTTTAGTATCTAGATTTAAGTGCTTATAAATTCTAATTTGAGGCATACGACTTCAGCCTGTAAATTCTCGTATAATATACTAATAAACTTAATCGGACTGAGTTCAAAACTCTATCTCCAATAAATAACTCTCATTACCAAGCATATATCAAATATATACGCAAGGAACTAATTAACTGTATCAAATACAAGAAATTAGTTTTCTATTTGGGTCTCATCCTATAGGTGTGACCGAAAGGGATCAGTTGATCACCGCTGTCATACGACAATAACGTCTAATTTTAGTCAGCTGAGCGTTACCGATTTACGTTAATCAACTGACGTGGAGTATCAATGTACTAATTATCCCAAGTATATTCCGTCCATGAGATTTAATATTGTGGAGGACACTTGCTCCAACAGAGAGAATTAATATTTTTTTTCGCTCGATTTTCAAAACGATTTACAAAGCATCTTTTATAAAAATTATTCTGAATATTTGATATCGATTCCATAATCGAATGTCGAATATAACGAATATCGCAAATTTAAGTCGAGTATAAATTATGCTATATTTATACGCGATTGAACAAAACCGTCAATTTTATAAAAAAATGATCCCGAAAATAGGCCGCCATGCGAGTAGCGCGCACCTCATGCGGGTCGCGCGCACCTCGTGCGGGTCGCGTAGGTCCCTGAAATCCGCGGCATAAAAAAAAATCGTCTTAATTTTTTGAACATCTCTTTTTGAATCTCGATAAATATTTTCATGACCTCGGTCAACGCGTGCTTAATCCATCACGCGAATTATCTTTGCAAAATCATTCATGTCATCGTATCTATATCTTTTGTTCGATTTACAAACCGTTACTAACCTGTTAGTTCATGTTTTTAGCGATTTCTTTTCCTCATTTGTTTTATTATACTAAAAAGAACTTCACATGCTAAAACAACTTTGACGTTAATTTTAGATGCATTAAACCGACTTAGCAACCCTTTCAATTATTCGCATGTTTAGGCAAAACAATGTTTGCATATCATTCATCCAATTACTAACGCGCGTATTTCAAAATCAAACAATATCTTAGTAGAGGCCGCTAATGTGCGGGCGGGGTTGGGTGTTCTTTGTGAACTTCCCAACACGTACCCTCACCCCTTACTCAGAACCATGGTTTCCAGATGTCCGAAACCATTGGCGCAAGAGAGTCATTCAATACACGGTATCCGATAACGTCTGTATCGGTATCAAATGCAAAGGGACGAACCCAATAAACTCTGACATCGGAATGGGTCATACATTGTGCATGGCCAACTACGACTTAGGGTGGGTTCGAACGGGCCCGAATTCCCACAAAGTTCAGTGGCGACTCCAACTTCGATTTAAATTTCAATCCGACCCATCTCATATGGAGATTCATTTGCCTCCCCAAACCTGCGCGTGGCCGCGTCGGGGTGGACCTATGTCATGTGCACACCTTCATGAGGCGCCTAGTGGTCCTAGACAGGGAGCCTACTCAAGGAATTAGATGGGATCGCAGGTAGGTTCGCCTGCTGTGACGAATAGCTAATTGCATCTGCCTGGGATATTTAAACCATCTACGACCCCTCGCTGAAAAATCTTGTCTCTCACCCAAGACATTTTAGGAAAAAAGAGTAGTGAAGAAAGGATGTTCAAGAAGCTAGTAAAAGAAAATGGAGTAAAATTGGATTTTATACACAAAGAGTGAAGGCTGGGCATTAAATGACGTGCTAACTGTCCCTACAAAAGAGAGCCAGCCATCAGCCGAGCACGCAGCTCGAAGGATCACTTTACGAAGAGCAATCATGAGAAAAGCTTCCCAACTCTTTGCATGCCCAAAGTCATTTAGGACATTCCCGCTAGGGAACATGCACGACATTAAATGCAAAATGAGGGTTTAAAAGTCAACCTCCCCCCATGTTGATCAAAAGTCGCCTACCGAGGGGGAACCCTGCTTCCCCCCTGCCAATGAGGGCCAATTGATGGGGGTCGGTTGCCTGCCATGGGTCGCCCGTCATGTGAGTTCCGAGAGCAACCAGGCCCAAATCATGAAAGGGACCTGCCTGGCAGGCCGGCTAGCAGGACCTTGTCAACAGCCCCAAGGAGCGATCTTGGAGAGCCGTTCCGAGCTCCGAGCAAGGATTCAACCCTCCCTGCCCGATAGGGTCAGGCCGCGAACAATGTGGTCGAAGGGGAAAAAGTTCCCCCATGCCTGTCAGGCGTTAAGATGTTCTTCCCTGACAGGCTCAGGGAGGAAAGTTGGAGCCTTCCTGTCCATGCCCAAGGTAAAGGAGAATGAGTGGAAAAGGTGAGCCCTCATTCTCTCCTTTTTCTCTCTCTTTACCCTCTCTAGTGGGTAACTATAAATACTCACCCATTTTCCACTAGAGAAGGTAATTGATTTTCTCTCTCTAGAATTTCACTCTAAAAACGCCACCTTACTCCTCGCAAGTAAGGTTCGTCAAGTACATTGCACGGACTGACTTAGGCATCGGAGAGGGTTCCCTCGGACACCTCCGAGGCCCTGTGCGCTCTCTGTATGCAGGTGGCAGGCCATCTCTTCCGGGAAAGTCCGACCTCCGGAGTGAGGGGAAAGAGAGGCTTGGAAAGCAAGACAACATCATCTCAAAAGATCCGAATCCGTTTTGGGTCAATTGTTTCCATACCAGAACAGCAACAATGGGAATCCCCATGCGAGCAATGTGGCAATTATGGCCATGCTACTTATTCTTCTCCTCCAAATGAAGAGACCTAATTATTTTGAAGAGCATAATAAAGTGCAAGCTATTTAAGCTTATGGGAAAAGACCCTTATTTGATCCCTTATCCAATACTTTTTTTTTTTTGGTGAAATGTAAGTAATTCATTCATAAAAAAAAAATATACAGTGTATCGCCATATTATATACATCCGATATAATTACATCAAAGAAATCAAAGCAAATTTAATAACTGTATCCTATCTTACGAAGCCAAACAAAATCGTCAGTCAAAGATCATTGTGTGCCTTGAACTTCACTCGACCTCTAACTTCAGCTATAATCTACTTCGCTATTAAATCAGGTCGCATCACAGCTTCTTCTATTCTCCCTTTATTTCTTTGGGTCCATACATGGTAATAACAAGCGGCTAACAAACTAGCCTGAATCTTCCATCTAACCGAGTCATCCTCATTGACGAGTATACTTTGGAGCATTGGCCTGTAACCGTCATCTGAAAAATACAGCTGATCAGCTTAGAGCTGTAGGGGCATTCAAAGAACAGATGTGCGCAGGTCTCTTCATCATTCTGGCAAATACAACATTTATCATCCATCAAATATCCAAAATTGCATAGCTTAACTTTAGTATTGATCCCTCCTCGCATAATAAGCCAAGCAATAATCATGTGCTTTTGCACATTCAAGGTATTCCAAATGAAGGAACACCAGTCAGGTCTAACAGGCAAAGGGTTAAGCCAGTCATACGCATCTCGAACAGTGTATCCCTTAGCCTCATGAACCCATTTGTTGTTAATGAAGTCGTTCTTCAGCTTTTCCTTTATCTTACAAACCGATCTCCATGCCCAAGGAACATCCTTCGGGGGAATATAATTGTGTCAGTCACTCTATTTAAGGTAAACCGTGGATACCCATTTTATCCATAGGCAATCCCGTTTCTCATAAACCCAATTGACAAGCTTCCCAACCGAGGCAATGCTGCAGTCCATTGGTCTCTTGATACCGAGACTCCCTACCGAGTTCAGCCAAGTGACTGTTTCCCAAGCAACTAGGGGCACTCGCCTATAGTCCACACTCCCATCCCATAAGTAATTTCTACATATTGCTTCAATACGTTTGATAGTATAATTAGGGAGGAGGAAAATGCTAGCCCAGTAGTTATACAGGGAATTAAGAACAGAATTAATCAAGGTAATCCGACCTGCGTAAGATAATTTACGGGTACCAAGGCTCCTGACACGGGCAATAACTTTTTCAGTAAGAATATCACATTTATGTCGATTGAGCTTACCAGGCCGAACCGGGACACCAACGTAACGAAAAGGAAGAGCTCCCTCCTTTATACGAGATAACTGGTAAACATCCTCAATATCCTGCCTTTTGACGCCACAAAAGAAAGCTTCCGACTTGTCATTGTTTATGGCCAATCCCGAAGTTTGCGAGAAAGTCGCCCTTATCCAATACTTACAATGCCGGTACTAGTTACTATCCTAATTTCTCCTATGGTAATCAAAATGTGCGAAATCCGGTACCAAGAATCGAAGGGAATCAACAAAGGCCATTCAATTCTAACCAGCAAAGGCCATTTACTCAAGGCCCTACCTTCTAAGGTGCCTCCATATATGCCTCCTCATCAAAGAAATAACTTCAACCAAGGAGACAATTTTCAAAGCCAAGGTATTCACAATTCATCTATGAACGAAGGCAACCAATTCAATGATCATGGTGGTAACTACCCCAACTAAGGCTTCAATCAAGGCCACCAAAATTATCAAGGTTATCAAGGTTTCCACCCACAAAACTATAATCAACCTTCACCCTTCTTCGGCAACCAAGGCCACTTCCAACATGGTCAAGGAAGCGAGCAATGGTTTAGTCCTAGACAATAAATGCAAAAGACCCTGGCATATTTTATGAATGAAAGTGTGGAAAACAAGGTAAGGAACAAATGTTGGGAATCCGAAGAAGCCTCCAATGCCTTAACCGCACCGGTCCACCCACCATATGAATTGCTGGCTCAACCTCAAAACCTTAGAGACCCGCCACGTCAAGCCCATGTCATCATACTAAGGGGAGGTAAAGAGCTTGAGGATCCTTATAGACACTTGAATACCATGAAAGCTCATGACAAGCCACAAGGACAATCACAAGTTACGACTCCCGATTCTCCCTAACAAAATCAGGGAATCCGTGTGGAGTTTGCTATTGTAGAAGATGCTGAAGAGGAGTTAGGGGTGCAAAGGGAAGCAAGAAGGAAAGCGGTCAAGTGCGTGTTAGAGGAAGAGGAACCCGAGGTTCCACCACCTCCCGCTTATGTGCCACCATTACCTTTTCCGGAAAGAGCAAGAGCCTGCATGGAGGATGCTAAGTTTATTCAGTTTGTCGACATGTTGAAAAAGGTAGAAGTAGCTCTCCCATTTATCCAGGTAATAGCTTAAATGCCGCTTTACTCTAAATTCTTGAAATAAGTCTTGACTAAAAAGAAGACCATAGAGGACAAAGAATGTCTACCTATAACGGCCCAATGTAGTGTAATTCTCCTGAACAAAATGCCTAGGAAGTTAAGTGACCCTGGTAGTTTTAATATTCCTTGTAGAATTAGGAATGTCAAGGTTAAATGAGCCTTATATGACGTAGGGGCTAGTGTTAGTTTGCTACCCTTCACCACTGCTAAAAGACTTGGTGTGGGGGGAGATGGTGCCCATGAGTATGTCTATCCAACTTGCGGATAGGTCTGTCAAGTACTCTTTTGAGATACTTGAGGATGTACCCATGCAAGTTGGAAAATTCTTCCTACCGGTTGACTTTGAAGTGATGGACATGCCCAAGGATACTCTTATCCCCATCATTCTAGGCCGACTTTTCATGGCTACCGGTGGGGCACTTATCGATGTAAAATATGGGAAAAATGATACTCCCTCTGTTTCATTGATAACTTCCACATTTTCTTTTTCAACCATTTCTTTGATTTCTTCCACTTTCCTATTTTCTATCACATTTCTCTCTTACCTAGGTGGTCCACTTACTTTACTTACTCTCTACTTTTACTTATTTTATTGTTTTTCTTAAGAAATGTGCCACTTTTAAGGTGGAAGAAATCAATGAAACAGAGGGAGTATTCAATGTAGAGAACGAGTTCAATGAGTTCTCTCTCTCTCTCTCCTAAACTCTTAAGCAACCAATGGTAGAACAATTATGCAATGTTCAAGTTATTAACAGTTTGGTTTAGTATAGCTTGTAGGTGAAGACGAAGAGGAGGAGGATCTAACCGACCCTCGACCCCTTAATGAGTTGATGGTTGACACCGAAGTGGAACCACATCCGGTGGGCAAAAGATTGGTACCCTATACTCTTAATCTTGAACTCAAAACTCTCCCCTCCTCCCTTAAATATGCCTTCCTTGAAGGAATTAACTATCCCGTCATTGTCAACGTTACACTCGATTGCCCTCAATTGGAAAAACATTAAATTGTTTTGAGGAAACACAAAAGGCCATTGGGTATAGTATTCATGACCATGTAGACACCCAGATTTGGACCTGGTGGCTGCAGAAGTGCCAAACAAACACCCGATGACGATAGGACTGCAACGCGACGCGGGTTCGCGTTGTTCTAGATAGTTTTTCTATAGAACGGATCAAATAAATTACCCGGGCAAATTAAACTAACATGATGGCATCCTTAGTCGTGTCGTTAAGATCGCATAGACACTAATTAAAGTCAATTTTGACACCGGGACCCCGAGTCGGTCCCGAAACTCGAGCCGAGTCAACACCGCGCCAATCAAACCTCGGGATGAATGCCCGAGGCCCACTAAACCCACGGCGCTAGGTGAAACTCGGGGTAAACTTAATCCCCAAGAATCATATCAGACTCCTCCCTCTCGGTTTTGGAAAGTATCAGAACCGTATCCTCAGAACTCCAACCGCACCACCTGACGCGCCTGGGTCTGCCCACGCCAAGACCCAGGCGCCTGAGTCTTAGTACGCCCCAGCTCGGGTGCCTTTATGGGCGACGAGGGCCTAAAACTCCTATAAGTACCCCCCCCCCCTTCATGCCCTCATTTCGACACACATCATTCAATCTTCCCTTCTCCCTCTAAACTCTCGCTAAGGGCTCGCACTCCGACACCCGAGGCAAACGATCCACTCGATCGTAGTTCCGATAGTAAAAGCGACATCAACGCTACTCCTCACCTTCGAGCACTCCACTCGAAACCGAGGTGCCTGTGATCGACTAGCTCAAAACTAGTACACAGGTTCTGTCGGATTAGCCGTAGAACAAGCAAATAGTAACGGAACTCTGCCGGAATAACTGGTCAAGCAAGGAGGATCCGCCTGTCGAAGTCGTAGCGTCACTAGGTTGCCATCTAAAAAAAACTTTCCATATTTGCACTTTCTATTATTATGCACTACGGCAACACTAGATGTGGGCACTAGGCCCACAAACATCTACTAAAATACGTAACGTCCCAACTTCAACAGCAAACACTAAAACACACTAAATAGACCCGAGTAATTCCGAGATCCGTTCTCAAACTATCTATGCATCGTGTCCCGTTTATTGTATACTCCGTGGGTGCAACTCCTCACTATGTGATTTACTTACATTCACATTTACAGTTTTTCGTATGGTTTATTGCTTTTATGACCTTATAATCGCATGCTAAATCACCTAACACGAAATTCAAAACATAAATCAACTAAAACTGAACAAAGTGATGGTCGGTTTCCGTATTAGTCCCGATGCTCGCCTTATTAGGTTCGACGCATCTCTAAATACCGAAACGACGCATCTTAAGCAGAATACCAGGTAAGATATACCACAAGAATGACTACTATCTGTATTATATCGTTAAAACTAATTAGCTAATACGTATAATACTAGTACTCTCTACTCTCCTACGTGCATCTTTTCATGGTGTGCCTGTCACGTGAAATCGCATGCAAAGAATGTAAACTCAACTACTTTGACGATAAAACATACTTGTCCTTAAACAACCGACATAGCAAAAGGTTTAGGGTTAAAACAACGGATGTTACAGTATTTCTACCACAACAAAAGAACTAGGATATCAGCCCACCGATTGATTAGTAGAGGCCGCTATAGTGCGGGCAGGATTGGGTGTTGACATCTATCGGATGTTGGCTTCGCAATACGTACCCACACCTCTTACTCAGAATCGACAGTTTCTGGATGTCTGAAACCATTGGCAATGAGAGTCATTTCAGGCATGGAGTGCTTAAGGGTACAAGTCTTTATCTTTAGGTCCCGTGCCACTCAACTTTGAGCCAGTAATGGATCAAAGTTGACTTGAACGGTTTCCGAGTCATAATTGACTCGGTGGCGACTCCACAAATCGGCAACAACTTCAGTTCACTAAAAAGGTCGGCTTACCAAACAAAACGGCCTTTAAACATTTACAACCACGACTCGATCGATTCCCAAACGAAAATAGGGGTGCCCCCACCCGTCTAATACAAGTCCGGATCGTCATCCAAATTGAGGTCCGACACATCGCCCCGTACGCGTGATCGGACCAGCCCTCGGCAGGGAGGGGGCCGCGTGGGTGGCCGCCGCCACACGTTGAAAAACAGGGTCGGTCCCGCGCGGGGCGCCGGGCGGTGCGGACGGACGTCCACAGTTTGGCGACTATGCTGGGGACTTGGAAACTTCCAATGGTGGTGTAACTTGAACGAGGTCGGTGAATCTCATCTCTTAGTTCCTAGTTGTGGTTACTACGGGTTTTAATTTGGCCCTAAAAAGCCCACCCTAACCGATATCAGGACCAATCGACCTCGTCGCGGTAAGATCTTTAGGGACACGCGGATAGATCCTCGATTGACGCTCCGACTGCCTAACGCGTACCCCGTGGGAATAATAAGCGGATAGTTCCGAACGGACGGTATGACACTCGTCTCCCCAGATCATTGTCAATGCCTAAGTAAAGACTATTCGTAGGCGGTAGCCTACCCTAAACGTACCCGAGTCTGCATCCTGCATGAGTGTACGCATTCCTAGTTATGTGTAGCGTGTTTACAATCCAACCCAAATAAAACACTAAAATCCGGATTCAACCACGCCAACATATTCAGCCACACCCAATTCCGTTTTCGAAAATATCTCATATTTCCAAAACGATTTCTGAAACACCGATACTCCGGTCAAGTCATGATTTCTAAAAAAAACATTTTGAGACGGCGTTGTCATGGCAAATTTTACACTCGACGTTTTCAAAGAAAAAGAGAAATACATTTTCGAACGCTGTCGCATGGCTAAAATAAAACCCGTCAAACAACAAACAACGTTAATGCCACCGAAACTCCCAATTAATGGGATCAAGGTACACCAAAAGGTTACATTTTATTTTCAAAAAAAAAGGTTTTTACACACATACCGTTAACACTACCAAAGCTTCGATTAATGAAGTCAAGGAATCCAAAACGGTTACATTCTCTAAACACTTTTCACAACACACCACCATCCATCGTCAAACGCTATTTATTGCAACCGACAAACGAGGATCACTCGTTTTAAAGAAAAAATGACTTTTCTAAAAACACTAACCACTACTTAAACCCTTAACGAGGATTTAGTCACACCTTTAAAACACTACACACGCCCACTACAAGTATCGAACCAACTAATTAATAGTAGTTTCGATGAAAGCATGACGTTATCTTTCTCAGAACCACGTTCCTTTCAGAAACTTTTTACAACTTTGTTATCGTCGGATTCCCGACATACGCATGGCAACACATCCTTCACATCACAAATGATGCCACCACGCCATCGTCACCCTAATTTTACAAAATCATTTTCTTTTCAAAAAAAGCGTGCCTCTGTGAGTATTGGTCGTTTTCGAAATAAATAATTCTTTGATCCTGAGCCGGGATCGCGATCAACTTCTTACTTCGTACAACCATGTGATTAACTGTCTGTGTTAGTTACTAGGGTCACCTCTACTCAATGTCTTACGTTTTCGGTCGCCTCATTTTGAGAAGTCCTCTTTAAACCTCACCTCCGAGGTTTGTGTCAAATCATCTAGTTACAAAGATCTAAGAATTCATTAGGCGTTTCGCCGAACACACCAAGAGGCTAAAACACCTGAGTCCCTAAGCCAATGATTGCACGCACATGCAAGTCAAGGGTCTCATTTCCGCGTCGCTCATTTAAGAGCATTCCTCGAGTCTCTAAGTCGTCCGGTGGATCCGATCTGACCTTTTAATCCTTTCCTACTAGAATCACTCCCAAACATGTCGGTAGATTCAAGCGCAATTGAAAGCATCCGCAACGATGTCAGTACCCTAGCCAAATTGGTTAGCAACATCCATACTTCAGTAACCCGTTTGACTTTATCCGTCCGTTACATTGATTGCCTCCTCAATTTCCTTGAGAGTAGAGACACCGAAAGCGAGATAAACGTCAATTCAAGCGATTACCATGCCCAAAAGCCTACCCATGATAGACTATCCCAATACTCCACCCGATCGAAACTTCCTAAAATCGATACGGAAGGAACACCAAGACCTTACGAGACCACATCCAACAAAGTAGAAAGGTCACCGAGAAAGTTTACCCCAATCAAACCATCTTACATCGAAGTTCTTAAGTACGTAGTCGATCAAGGGTTACTCTCACCTTTGGGTCCCACTCCGGACCCACCAGTCGGCAGACGAAGCAAAAGTTGGACCCCTAATGCTTATTGCCTATATCACCAAGGTAACGGGCATGATACCGAATCTTGCTTTCGACTCAAACATGCCATACAAGATATGATCGAAAACGAGACCATAAATCTCCCTCCACCCGAGAAACCAAACAATACCACAAACCCCTTTAGCATTCACGCTGTCTTTGACAACACCATCAATTGTTCCCACCTCGACCACGTAGAGGAAAATATCCGGAATATTGAGGAAGATCCTGACAACCCAAGGGCGTCCGCCGAGACGAGTAAATTCGTGTCCGAGTCAGAGTCTAGTTCGTCTTAGGGCCTAGACTTAGTATAACAAATGTCTTTTATTTCGAGTCACGAGGTATGAGGGGATCTATCCTCCACCTCTCCGAAAACAGTATCTTCGGGCCCATAGCCCGCTTATTACTATCAATAAAAAGAAATAAATTTTTCTTCTTTGCAACACGCCTCGACAATCGTTTGATTTAAAACATGCATTTCTCGCTTACGACTCGGTACTATGCCATTTATCGATAATAATAAGACATACCCCAAAACGACGAAGAATTACAAGAACCGAGATCCTATGTTCCTCTTTTACCTATTCCATGCCTGGTATAGAAAGCCACAAACTATCCCTTAGAATGAGTATCCCCGAATCCTATGCCAAACTATTGAAAGCCACAAACTATGCCTGGAATTTTGAGGATTCAAGCTCAATAGGATATTCCTAACCGTTAGGGCCGGACATGAAAATCAGATCCCACATAATTTACAACCCACCCGATTGAAGTCTGAGTCATTTTTACTCAGCTTCCCCTTTCCTACCACATCTCGTAACCGTAGCCCATAGCCCTAACTCCACAAAATCAAGCTCCGGATTTTGATTTATCGAAACCACTTACTACCTAGCTCCACATTCCAAAACCATCCAAGCCAATCACCGTGACCCTAACATGGTATCTCGATAATTGTCACTTTCAAGAGGTCACACCCAATCACTCCGCCTTAGTTCCTTAACTAGGGAGGATACACTCTAAATCGATATTTGGCATAACGATTATAAAGCAAAATCACTCACATCTAAAATGAACTACAAACATCGTTTGATTCCGTCTAAACGCGGATACGTAGGCAACCCTTCTTCGGGTACAACCAACCAAATAACGAAATCGATTACTCGATTCACATGCAAGTTGGAACCACACCTATGTTTCGATTAACGAGCGATTTCAATGACGAAGCACAAACGACGAGCCGAGGATGGGGCGAAAACCCGAAAGGGCGCCCCGGGCAAAATGAAGAAACGAGTTGCGAGTCGTCGTTTAAAAAAAAAGAGCAAAAGAAAAAATAAAGAAATATAAAAAAGGAACAAAAGGGTGAGCCGAGGACGGAGTGAAAACCCGAAAGGGCGCTCCTGGCAAAATGAAGAATCGAGTTGCGAGCCACCAAAAAAAATATATATATAAAAAATGTAGTTCTCATTAATAAAAAAAATCAGTTAAATCAAGCCTTTGTCGAGGCCATTTACATCAAGCGTCTGAAACCCGGACATCCCGGAAAGCAACAACGTGTCAAACTACAAAAATTAGTACTAATACGCCACATAATATCAATTAATACAACATAGTGCTAAACGGCTGGGCTCTACCGGTCCAACTTTTCCTTTCCCTTGTCATTCAGGTGTGTTTGCTCGGGTCTCTCACCATTGACCCTCCTAATGCAAACTTCCACCTCCCTAGCCAAAAGCGAGCCCAGCCAATCTCACTTTCCCTCCTCACTCACATTTTCAAAATGGGTCTTGTCGGTCTCGGCCCGTGTAGATGAACTGACAAACACTAGGATCGGTAACGCCGTCTTCGGTTGTGCACTTAGAAATATTAGCCCGCATAGGTTCCTTAGTCTGTAGTACGGTCCCCTCCAAAATCCTTAACCTTCCTCTCACACCCGACAACCCCGGACACCAGGAACGATCTCCTGAAGTAGCTAAACCCCTTTCCAAAAGCCAAAATGGCCGCACAAGAATGACAGGTCCACACGGACGGTACATTTCGTCCATCGGATCCACCAGACTTAGATGTCTTTTCATTTTTTTAGGGGGGATAAGCTACCCCACCTAGGCGTGTTGTAGCCTTTAACGGTTATTGTCGAGTCGCGTTAGTAAGCCCAATACGACATTGTCTTGAATATACAAAAGTGGTCTATCTTTTTTTTTTTCAAAAATTGCCCGAATTTTAAACTTCGGCCTCTTTCTGAATGTCAAAACAACCACACTCATTTCTTAACACACTCGGTCAAAGCAAGTTAATCGACGTACTTCCTGATCCGAGTCAAAACATTTTAATCGACGTACTACCTGATCCGATTCCCGGCTCAAACTAACGCATTTCAAAAACATCCGAAACGAACGGTTTTCATACTCTCATGCAACGCTAATACACCCTAAACTAGGTCGGATCACAAGCAAATGAACACAAAAGTATTATTTGTCAATTTAGGTAAACAAATTCGCCGAGCACAAGACTAATCCAACTAATTCAAATACTAAAAATCTAAAACGAATATACAAAATATTCAAATCCTTATACAGACTGAGGCTTGGAAGGACCCCTAGAAGACGACAGCTATCACAACCTTGCAAAGGTTGTCATCCAAATCGAGATCCTCTAAGTCTATGAGGGGAGACTCACTACCATCCATCCCCGACAGCATATCTAGGGTAGTAGTCTCGGGGACCCCTCCAACCTCTTCGTTAGCACTCGTAGTCTCAGCCTCAACCTCCCTCTCGATTCGATGCCTGGCCTCACCCTGTGAGGAGGTCTACCCTCGAGACTGAGCCAGTTGCTCCTTTAGGAAGGCGATCTCGTCAGCCCGAGATTTCATGAGCCGTTGCGACTCGACATCATTCGCCTCGAGCTCGGTCACCCGAGACTGAGCCAGTTGCTCCTTTAGGAAGGCGATCTTGTCAGCCCAAGATTGCAGGAGCCGTTGCAACTCGATATCATTCGCCTCGAGCTCGGTCATCCGAGACATCCTGCGAGTACACTCAAACATTAGGAAAACACACAAGCAGCCTAGAAAACCACCTTAGTCGCACAAACTCACCGATCGATGCCCCGAAGTGTCACGGGAAACCCTCGAGGCATAGACCCGAAAGCAGTTGGCAGCCTGCCACAACCGCTGATGGCAAGCCGACGCAACCTGAGAGTAAACCACGAAAGTTAGGCAAACTGACCTTAATCCTTAGAGCACGGACGAAGAACAATACCTGAAACTCACCCGGTATACACGAAACTCACCCGGTATACCCGAAACTCACCCTGTATACCCGATCTCGCCACTCTATCCCGGCATCCATCTCCTCTACAGAACACGGGGGGAAAGGCTTGGTAAAGGGTATCCCAGCCGCATCCACCCTAAGGAGGGTCAAAGGAAAATCCGGGGGCTGGATTTCGTTAGACGGATCGGCCAGCTGAAAAGAAAACACATTGGTCAGTCAAAAGGCAAAGAAATAACAAACCACAACACGAATCATAGAACCAAAACTAGAACATTACCACGAGGCGATACCAAGCTAACCGCCGGGTGACGTGAGATAAGTAGGAGGCACCAGGCACCAAGAGTGTATCATCCCCTTCTCCGTCCTTGTCCTCGAGGATCTCTCCGGCAGTCGGCGGTCTAAACATGGTCCGGGAGGATCAACCGGCACCCTGAAATCGTCGTACAGGCACTGACGAACCAACCGCACGCTCATGTACCAAACTGGATGAATCAACGCAGGAAGAAGCATCCTCCTATAACTCCGCGGCCTCAGCCCCGCGGCCACATACTCCGGCACGCCCTCGTAATTAGCCCAAGGGCGGGCCACAAACTACACAAATAAAACCGATATCCTAATGAAATCTCAAGCATTGGGGGCTATTGAGCAAATAAACTATAGAAGGAAACTTACATCGTCAAGGCCTAGCTTGTTAACCAGCGCAATCTCCACCGGGTAATGGCTGATCGTGCTGTTAGGCTAGCCATCCTCCACTCGATTCCCGCCGGGAATCTCTTCGGGTGCGCCCGTACCGTCTTAGTTGCCAAACACGGGAAATACGAGTAGATCCAAGCCTATAAAACCCCAAAACGACTTTAGCAAAATCAAGCCAAAAACTAAGTAGAACTTAAAACACAAGAGCGAAAAAAAAAAACTAACCTCCAGTATAAGGCCCGGACCCACAATGGGCACAGCTGAGGCCGACGCTATCACCAGCGGCCTCACCATGACTTGCAGGCAGCGAGTCATCTCCGCGGAAGCCGCGGTCACCCAATCGTAGCGCCCTAGCCGAGTCAGGTCGGCTAGAAAGGGCAAAATCCTAGTACTAAACCTCTCGCCCTTGTCCGAGAAGTGAGTTGACCCTACGAAGTACCACAACCACAACCGAGCATCCTGCTCCGGCGTGTTAGCCTCCCAACTCTCTAACACCGCCACCCGCTCGAAGTGATCGGTGATGTAGGAGCTCACCAAGGCATGAGGCGTACTATATGCCCACACGGCAAACAATCCTCGATGAGGCCCCGCACCTCATCGCTATCTAGACTAGGGCCTTCGGCGGCCCACCTAATCCTATCCGGACCCCAGGGCAGACCACTAATCATCCATAAATCCTCTAGGGTCATCCCGAACTCCCCAAAAGCCATATGGAAGGTCGAGGTAGTATCGTGATGGGAGGAACTTGCCGTGGGTCCCTACCAACAAATAAAAACAACTAAACCTAACACGTAGCTAGGGTAAGTCGGGTCGAGTCCACGTGGACGGTTATGAGGTGTCTAGACTATGGTTTACTCAAAAACAAGGCTAGATTACCAAAACAACACAAAGAGGAACAAACTAGCGAGAATTGATTAACTATGGCGATGGAAAGGGATGAAACTAGTATAAAAGATGAACTAGATATAACATGAAATAAATGAATCAACTAAAAACTAAATCAATCAACTAACTAGATAGATAATTGCTAACAAGAAGGAGAAATCAAATTGGGAAGGAGTAGCGTTAGGTTGGGTTCATAAGTGTAGTAGGATGATTGGGAGATCAAGGGTGTAAGTTTCACCTAGTTACTAAGGTCGGTCTGTGATGGTAAGGATTTGTCACGTCCCCACCGTCAATAAATAAACGGCTAGACCCAGTGGGTAGCTAGGGCAAGTCGGGATCGTATCCACGAGGACGGTATTGCAAGGTTTAGACTATGTTGGCCTAAAAACGAGACTATGCTACCAAACGAACACAAATAATGCAATAATTGAC
Organism: Agrostemma githago; assembly: GCA_958450325.1. Taxonomy (NCBI): domain Eukaryota; kingdom Viridiplantae; phylum Streptophyta; class Magnoliopsida; order Caryophyllales; family Caryophyllaceae; genus Agrostemma; species Agrostemma githago. Next base: position 24,689,319 of record OY288257.1, read on the forward strand.
AAAGTATGATGGGAGAAGTATGACTAAGCTAATGATGAACTAGGCTAAAACAATGCTAAACATTACTAATGATCGAACTAACAAATAAACTAGAAGAACGATGGCTAACTAGGAAGTTGAATCAAATATGGAAAGGAAGCGGGGTAGGTCGGGTTCATAGGAGTAGAAGGGTAATTGGGGTGATCAAGGGTATAGGTGTTTCCTAGTTGCTAGAGTCAGTCCGGGCTCTCGCTACGTAGACCGATGTCAAGGTGGGTCCGGGCTCTCGCTACGTAAACCCTAGTCCGCGCTCTCGTGACTACGACTATTCTCAACATGACCACAAGATAGACAAACAATGAGGAGATGAGTACAAGTATGGGGAGGGTGGCCACTACTACTCACACAAGCATATCAACAAACACATGGAGTGCCTATAATGTGACTAACAACAAAGATTCACCCTTTTACCTTAATCAACCCTTATCATCCATAATCTACCCCTAATCCTCCTACTAACCCCACAAGAAGACTACTCACTCATTATGAAGAGAAAACCAACAATAACAAGAGAAATTGATATCACAAAACAAACATCCATTATGAATAACAAGAACAATATCAAGAACAATAGAGAAAGATTGAAACTAGATTAAATAACAATAAACAAGAGAAAGGAAGATTATACCAACAATAAGAAGATGAAAAGGTGCAATCTTGTATAAATAAGAACCCAAAATAAACCCCAAGGATGTCAAGCTTGGAGAATTCTTCAAGAACTTCTAAATACAAGAACTAATTACAATGATTAACTAAAGATTAAAGAGAGATTAAAACTAATTTGAGGAATACTAATCTAGGGTTTTAATGCTTAATGGAGGCTTAAATTAGTCTAGGGTATGATAAGATGTGTTAACAATACAAGAGGGAAGTATATATATGGGTACAAGACTGAAGGAGAAAGAAATAAGTGATGCGCGGCTGCCTCTGCTCCTTCCCGCCCGGGACGAGATGGTCTCGCCCGGGACGAGATGGTCCCGACCGAGACGAGTCCTTCTCGGCCGGGACGGTCACCTCTAAATGTGCACCCCATCCCGGACGGGATGAGGCCTTCCCGACCGGGATGGGTTTTGTAGGCCTCCGTTAAGAGCTTTTTTGGTCCTTCCTTGCCTCTCATGGGTTTCTCCTCAATTCTCGGGACTCGGGATCAGGTCTCGGAGGCTCGAGATTGGGTCCCAAGGTCTCGGGGTCGATTCCAAGGCCTCGAGTCATCGTTCCTTTATCTCGTTAGCTCCAAAAAGTGTATGTATTGAGTCGGAATTGCTCCAACTCTTCGTGGAAGGTCTTGGGAACCTGAAACGAGCTAGAGGAAGCATAAGAAGCCCATAAACCGCTCCCAAGGAGCGATTCTACAAGGAAAATGGGACCAAAACATAGTCAAATAGGCACTACAAACTACACTTATCAACTCCCCCACACTTAACCCTTACTCGCCCTCGAGTAAGCACATACTAACTACTAAACTAGCCGAGCGGGTATTAGCGCACCCTACGCCCTTTCAAATCACGCGAGTACACTTAGAGGAAAAGTGCACTCCGCAAGGCAAGTAAGGTCTTTCGACAAAATCGTGGATGCAACCGGACACAAAACACAAAGACAAACAAGCACACAAACAAACCAATAATCGGTTGCACCCAAAAGAAAACAAATACCTCTTCCCTCTAAAAGCGGTGAATGAAACACCGGTTTAGGACTCGAGGCAAGTGACAACGTTCCCGAGCTAGCAATACAAATCAAGGTGAAATAAACCCTAATAGTATGACGATAAAGCAACAAAAACGTTGGTAACTTACCTAGGTCCTCCTAACTTTCTAAGAACGTACTACGGGACGATCGGCGGAGTGGAAAGTGATGAACCACGGTGTTAGTCGACACTGTAGGTAAGTGAGACCCCGTCCCCTTTAGCGATGAGCCAAGAGGGTCATCCCATGTCTAAAAACCGCCTAACTAGTCAAAGTAAAAAGGTGGAAATATATGCAAAGTGAGGGAAGACCGACCCTTGCCGCTATCATCCTTCCTAGGGACTCGGTCCTTGGTAGGCTCTTCACGGCAAAAGTCGGAAAAAGGCTTATTTTTGTGGGGATTTCTTTTGGTGATACGGGTTTTCTTTTTGGCATTTTCTCTTTTCTTTGCATTTTTGCTTTGTTTTTCTATGCCATTTCTTTTTCTTCTTTTCTATTTTCTTTTTGGCTTTTCTGCCTTTTCTTTTTCTTCAATCTTTTCTTTCTTTCATTTTCTTTTCTTTGCCCTTTTGGCAAGATTTGGCTATTTGGCATCTCTTTGTGTAACAAGAAAGAGAGAATTCAACAATTTGAAATTTATTGTGTGGGTATGTGTAGGAGGTAGGGTAATGGGTGAGTCGGGGGTCGCGATTTCCCTTAAACCCACAAAAAGGGGTGAACTTGGACTAATCAAACGATCCTAGACACGGTCACCTAGGGGACGGGACTCGGTAACCAAGGCCTTTTCACACCGTGGGTTGTCATAATGGTCAAAATGCAAATCCCGTAGTAAATCCCTAGTAAGCTAGGTGGACTCAAGGTAAAGGACCAACAAAATCATTGGTTTAGGGTCATTTTACTAGACTAAAGTCCAAGACTCGATTTACATTACTAGGAAGGGAAAGTAAACACTCGCACACTAGCCTGTAAACCGGGTTTTCGAAAACCATTTACACACAAGACTCAACAAACACAACACAAAGATGCGACAAAAACGAAAGAAAAAGAGACAAAGGTAACAAAACAAAAAACAAAAACAAAACAAACACATTAACAACACAAACACCACCCCTATAATCCATACAAGTCACCAAATCATCCACCAATATGCACAAAGCTCCACCCGAGCACACAACATCACAATCTCCTCCAAACTCCACAAGAAATAAATAGGGAAAAGGGATGGAAGATGTTACCGGATATCTTGAAAGCTTTCCAAAACTAACGGTAATTTAAGCAACCTATAAGAAAAGAGGAGGCAAAAACACACAATGCAACAAATACACGGCACAAAGACACAAAAGGAAAACACACAAAAGAAAATCTTTTTGATTTTTATGAAAAAATTTCAAATTTTTAGGTATTTTTAAGATTTTTCGAAAAACTATAAAAATAAAACTAACTATGCTAGAATATCGCTCCCCCACACTTAAACCGAGCAATGTCCTCATGCTCGATCGTAGTGTGCGGAGAGACAAAAGAAAAGAAAAGAAACTACGAAAATAAAGCTAAAAATCAAAAAGACAAGTGAAGAAAGGGTAGAAAGTGTCCGGCCGGGGTGTAGTCAAGTCACCATGGGCCGAGACAAGAAAAGATATGGACGGGGGAAGAAATAAAAAGAAAGAAATAAAATAAAAGGAAATGGGAGGGGAGGGCTAGGTGTAATCAAGTCACCTAGCCCGGATTCCGTCCAAATCCGACTAACTCCTAAAAAGGGTGAAAATCTTGTACAATTGGATTAATCGATTGACTCTCGACGTAATCACGTCATCGAGAGTCGGGAGCAACCATACTAAGGCCTCGAAGGCCACCAAGACACCATGACTCAAGAGGAATGGGGTAAGCAAGAGAAAACAAGCGACAAAAGACGGAAAAGTAAGGATAGTTACCTAAACCAATCGGCTAGTAACTCACTCGCTCCATCGTCTCAATGATCATTATAGGCACGTTGCTTGTCTTCTTCATCGATATCCCGCTTCAATCGTGATAAAACCGCATGGTTGAGGTAGTAATGGTGTGAGGGTGGGATTTGATGTGAGAGTCAGGGTAAAGTGGATAGGAAATGAAGTGAGGGTATGAAAATGAAGTATATGGGGCATATGATGAAAGTAAGGATAGTTAGGGAGGTTGGGAGGGGGTATACAACGGTTAGGTGGGCTCGAATGTCGAAGAAAAGGCACCAAGGGGAGTAGGGGACCATCCCGGTCGGGATGGATGGTCCCAATCGGGATGGCACACCCGTCCCGGTCGGGACGCTCCCTTCCCGGTCAGGACGGACCTCCAGTGAGCTCGATAATGTGCACCTTCATCCCGATCGGGATGGCTCCTTCCCGGTCGGGATGGGTCTTCATGACCTTCCACAAACCCAAAAGCTTACTCCAAGCTTCAAAAACCCGATCCTCATGCTTACTATCAAAGCTCTATCATAGTCATTCCTCTCTAGGAATCATCTTCAGTTCACCTATCAAACAATGCTCAAACACACATCAAACTCTCTCCCTCACAACGCTCATCAATCAATCTAAATAACAAAAATTCACAAAAATCCAAAGGAATTACAATGAAGAGATATATACAATGAGACGGTTCTTGTGGAACTCCGTCAAACCAAGGATGGTGCATCTTCATTCTTTTTCAACAACCATGACCAATTCCATCTCCATCAAGGGCACGTAAGAACAAGTCGAAGGCCCTAGCAAAGTCTTCGATCAAGCTTGTTATATAGGCATCCACATACCAAGGTTCTCCATGACCTTGCATCGACGTTCCCGGGGCATCCCGATCTTCCAAGTTCAATGGCTTGAACTTGTACTTTTGATCTTTCGGGATATACCCGAACGTCCACCGATCCTCATGTGGCTCCAAGGGAGGCTCATCCTTCTCCTTGCTCTTCAACTTGTCATCAAGCCCATGATATGGGCACTCATCTTCCTCCAAATTGGAGTCATCATCCTCAAGTACATAAGAGTACTTCTTCAAGCTTTGTCCCGGCTCGCTCCCAAGATCGATGTCTTTCGTGGCTTGGATCATATTGCAAGACTCACCGTTGGTGGGCGAAGTGTTGCCTTGGATGTCAAACACTAACCTTTCTTCCCCCAACTCGAAAGTGATCCTACCGTTCTTCACGTCGATCATAGCACCGGCGGCGTGTAGAAATGGGCGCCCAAGGATGATGGGAGTGTTGGCATCTTCCGGCATATCGAGCACGATGAAGTCGACCGGAATGAAGAACTTCCCAATTCTTACCGGCACATCCTTTAGCATCCCTAATGGTCGATAGAATGATTTATCGGCCATTTGGAGTGTAATGGATGTACATTTCAACTCCTTCATCCCGAGTCGGCAACAAATGGTATAGGGTATGATGCTCACACTTGTGCCCAAATCACACATAGCTCTTTCGATCTTGTAATTGCCTATGGTGCATGGGATAGATAAACTACCCGGATCCTTCAACTTTGGAAGCGTGGAACCTTGAATAAGATCGCTCACCACCCTCGTGAACGCTATCGTCTCTTCCTTGTCGATAGATCTCTTCCTAGCTAGGATATCCCGCATGAATTTCCCATATGTCGGGACTTGGGTAAGTAACTCGGTGAATGGGACATTAACATCAAATTTCTTCACAATGTTAAGGAACTTTTCAAATTGGACATCCACCTTAGTCTTCATTTGCCTTGATGGGAAAGGCAACTTGATTTGAACCTTCTTTTGCTCATTATGGGTGGACTCCTCACTTGACGCTTTCCCTTTACCCTTTTTTTGTGCTTGAAGTGGGGGAGGGTTGTCTTCTTGGTGTTTTTTGACCTCCCAAAGGACTTGCTCCTCCATTGGATTATCAAAGCTTGAGCTTTCTTGATTTGGAGATGCCATTTTCTTTATCGGTTCTTGCATTGGCTCTTGCTCGCTAGGGAATGAAGGGAAGTCATAAGATGTACCTCTCCTTGTGGTGATAGCATTTACATGCTCAAATGTCGGTGTTTCACCTTGAGAAGGTAGTTGCCCCTTTTGTCTTGAGGAGCTCCCCGAAGCAAGTTGAGATACTTGAGTTTCAAGCATCTTCATACGAGCATCTCTTACCGCGTTTTCCCCTTGAACATAAGCAAAGAGCTCTTTTTGGGTTCTTGACATGTCCATTTGACTCTTTTGCATCTCTTGAGTACTCCTTTGCACATCCGTCATAGTCTTTTGAATGTCGAAATATCGAGGAGGAGATGACGGATTATGCGGAGTATCGGTAAGGGCTAATGGAGTGCCATAGTCATGAATAGGAGACCGGCTCCTAGGCTTGTTTTCTTGACGGTTAGCTTGAATTGCTTGTTGTTGTTGATGGTTCACTTGGAACCCATGATAATTGCCTTGATTAAGGCATTGGTTGTTGCCATGGTTGTGGTTTTGTTGTCTTTGAAAGTTTTGGTTTCCTTGGAAACCACCTTGATTGAAGTTCCCTTGTTGGAACCCTTGATTGTTGTTGTGAAAGGTACCTTGGTTATTTTGCTTGAAGTTGTTGAAGGGTCGTGGATTACCCACATAACCTTGATAACCTTGATTGTTGTCCCTTAAGGGAGGTGGGACATAGGGACGAGGTTGCATAGCTTGTTGTTGAGGGACTTGATTGGAAGCTTGGTATTGATTAGAGTAGGAGGCACCTTGCTTGAACGCTTGAAATGCGTTCACTTGCTCAATACTTCCCCGACAATGCATAGGATCATGACCAACGATTCCACAAGTATCACACATCCCAAAATAAGGCAAAGGAGGTGCAAACCCCAAAGCATTCACTTCTTGAATCGGTTGATGGTGGGAGGAACTAATGCCTTGGACTTGGTTGAGGTGGCTTTGGAGCTTCTTGTCAATAGTCTCCATGTGTGTTTTCAATTGAGCTCCAAGGTCAATGCTTAACTTAGTGATAGCATCAACCTCATGCATGCCTCCTCGATGTTCCTTCCTAGGCCTAGAGTATTGCGAATTATGCACCGCCATCTCTTCGATTCTAGCCCAAGTTTGGTCGTCATCGACCTCGGTGAACCTACCATTGGAGCCCATATTAAGTATAGCTCTCGAGTCCTCATAAAGACCATTCCAAAATTGTTGCACCAAGAACCATTGTGAGAGTCCATGATGAGGGCACGACCTAACCAATGATTTAAACCACTCCCAAGCTTGAGCTTAGGCTCTCTTCATCCCTTTGTTGGAACCCGGTGATGGAGGCCCTAAGCAAATTAGTCTTTTCCGGAGGGTAAAACTTTTGGTAGAACGCCAAGGCAAGCTTTTTCCAAGTGTCGATACCCATGGTTTCCCTATCGAGACTCTTGATCCATTGCTTCGCTTTTCCAATAAGAGAGAACGCGACAAGTACCCAACGAATTTGATCTTGAGTAACCCCGGTTTGAGATATAGCGTCACAATAATCGGAGAAGGTCTCCATGTGTTGGTGCGGGTCTTCGGTGGGCAAACCGCTAAATGGGCTCCTCTCCACAAGTTGGATAAACTGAGTCTTTGCCACAAAATTCCCGGTATAGGCTTCCGGTAATGCACTCGGTCCCGGCAAGACATCCTCTTTAAAAGTGGAGTGAGATGAAAACTTTGGCATGATTGGATATAAGGGAGAAGATGGTGGTGTAGACGGTGTTGAAGTAGATGAAGAGGGGGAACTAGGACAAGAATTACCGATGGGATTGATGAAGGTCCCTCCGGTCGTCTCTCGAGGTGACTCGCTAAAATCGGCTCCTTGAGCTTGCTCCTGATGGGTATTGCTTGCGCTTGGTTGGAAGATCCTAACCCGGTTAATCGTCCGTTGGCGAAAGGCTCGAAAGTGTCTCTCCGGCTCTGAATTAAAGAGATAGAAGTCGCCTCCCCTCCTAGGCATACACTACACACTAGAACAAACGTGAGAACACCTAGTTCTTTATGGGCACTAGGCAACGACAATAAACAAGTACAATCAAGAGACAAAGAGAAAAGAAAGAAATGAAAAAGAAAAATCTAGAGAATATGCACAAGAGACGGTAGAAGAGCACAAAGAAGAGTAACTAAATCTAGAAATAAGCAAACTAAGTCTAAACAATGCACCGTCCCCGGCAACGGCACCAAATTGATGGTAAGGATTTGTCACGTCCCCACCGTCAATAAACAACCGGCTAGACCTAGTGGGTAGCTAGGGCAAGACGGGATCGTATCCATGAAGACGGTATTGCAAGGTTTAGACTACGTTGGCCTAAAAACGAGACTATGCTACCAAACGAACACAAAGAATGCAATAATTGACAAAGTATGACGGGAGAAGTATGACTAAGCTAATGATGAACTAGGCTAAAACAATGCTAAACAATACTAATGATCGAACTAAAAAATAAACTAGAAGAACGATGGCTAACTAGGAAGTTGAATCAAATATGGAAAGGAAGCGGGGTAGGTCGGGTTCATAGGAGTAGAAGGGTATTTGGGTGATCAAGGGTATAGGTGTTTCCTAGTTGCTAGAGTCGGTCCGGGCTCTCGCTACGTAGACCGATGTCAAGGTGGGTCCGGGCTCTCGTTACGTAGACCCTAGTCCGCGCTCTCGCGACTACGACTATTCTCAACATGACCACAAGATAGACAAACAATGAGGAGATGAGTACAAGTATGGGGAGGGTGGCCACTACTACTCACACAAGCATATCAACAAACACATGGAGTGCCTATAATGTGACTAACAACAAAGATTCATCCTTTTCCCTTAATCAACCCTAATCATCCATAATCTACCCCTAATCCTCCTAATAACCCCACAAGAAGACTACTCAATCATTATGAAGAGAAAACCAACAATAACAAGAGAAATTGATATCACAAAACAAACATCCATTATGAATAACAAGAACAATATCAAGAACAATAAAGAATGATTGAAACTAGATTAAATAACAATAAACAAGAGAGAGGAAGATTATACCAACAATAAGATGATGAAAAGGTACAATCTTGTATAAATAAGAACCCAAAATAAACCCCAAGGATGTCAAGCTTGGAGAATTCTTCAAGAACTTCTTAATACAAGAACTAATTACAATGATTAACTAAAGATTAAAGAGAGATTAAAACTAATGTGAGGAATACTAATCTAGGGTTTTAATGCTAAATGGAGGCTTAAATTAGTCTAGGGTATGATAAGATGTGTTAACAATACAAGAGGGAAGTATATATATGGGTACACTACTACAAAACATCAAATAGACAACTGATTTTTTTGCGATAGACAACTGATTTACAACAGTTGAGTAGTTTGGAGTTGTATATTAGTCTAAGCATAGACATCTGTTTTACAACAGTTGTCTATTCATTAATAGACAACTGTTTTCTAAAATAAAAGTTGTCTATTTTGCATATAGACAACTGAGGTTTCAAAACATTAGTTGTCTATTGCTCGTATAGACAACTAAGGTTTTAAAATATTAGATGTCTATTGTACTACTAACGAACAAAAAAAATGAAATAAACTAATTTCACATACCGAGAACTTTAATTTTATTAATAAGAAAAACATTTAATCCCCAATACATAATCTCTTTTCATTTTCACAATATATACATAGCTACCTACGAATCTATTGTACACGGTGCAGAATATACACAGGTGATCAGCTTTTCTCACAATTTTTGAGGAGGAGACTATGCTAAATCGAGAATAAGTACAAATGGATAACTTAGTAATCAAGTAAAATCAAAATCACACTCTGATCCTCACTGTACCGTGATGGCAAGGAGCCTTTTTGGATAGTTCCCATCTCGGACTCCATGGGTAATCTGACAATGAAGTTGACTTGTTGTGCTTTTGTTGTGGCGCAAGACCCCAATTCATGCACTATGGATAAATTACACAGTAATTTAGTGGATATGTGCTATATGGGATAAATTACCATCAACAATTAGATAAATGTCATAAACTCACAAAAAAGATCACCAAAAGCTTAAAAATACTCCGGTGATGCAGTAAAGATGTGTTTAAAACTCAAATATTGTTGAAGCTTAAAAAAGGATATGACATCACCTATCAATCGAGCTACTACTATATACTTCAAAAACACATAATAGGCATATTGAACCTTTAGTCGTAATAGAATGCTGCGTATATGAGATAGGGTATGAAACTAATCAGGACTTTATAGATAGAATATAATCAACGAGCTGACAGCATATACCTGCTCATTAGCACTTGGAGGGAGCCCTCCAACATAAACTCGCCGAGCATGCCTCGTTGCCTAACATGAATAAGCTCAAATTAAGAATAAGGGGTAGTTAGAGAGAAGAAAACAAAAGGAACGTTAGGAAATCTACTCAACTAACCTGTTGAGTCATTGCCTGCATAGGCTTCATAGGAATAGTTCTCAACTGCAACATGTGAATCACATTAGAAGCTAAATAATGAAACGTATCTACCAAAAAGTATGTGAAATTGAGGATCGTAAGGTAAGAAAATACTTATCCGGTGGCCATTGGTAACATGTTGGGCGTGAAGAATCCAGTAGGTGGTTGAGGTGTTCCAGTGATCTGACTTGCCATGGCTAATAATACAAATAGCATCTTAGCAAACAAGACAATAGTTAACTAGTTAGATGTGAAATATATAACTAAAACTCAATAGCCTCCAGATAGAGTAGCACTTCTACTAGTTAGTAAAGAACATTTAGATTGAAAAGATATCCTTAATAGCTAACGATGTTTTCTTTGGGCACCAGTAATCACATTTATCATTAGGAGATGAGAGGAAAATACATCAGATTCAAGTGCCGGAGGAAAAAATAACTTAACTTCATGAGAACCAAGACAGGATATATCTAAGTATGCATGTATATGCATAGTAGATAAGATGGCGAGAGCATCTCTCAGTTCCAGAATTATTTTACCAAGTAAAATACGGAGTTACAAATAAAAAAATAACTTAACGTCAAGAGAACTAAGGCATATCTAACTAGGCATGTATATGCGTAGCTAAATAATATGACTAGGAAACCATACAAAACTAAGATGATAAAACTTGACTAATTAGAAATAACTTTCCTAAGATCATTCCATCTCACATTCCCACCAGAGGTAGAAAAATGATAGAGATGTCAAATATAAACTAGGGGATTGAATAAGAATAACCATGTAAACAAATATACCTGCAGCAGTAGCCAAAATTGCGGAAGCAGGAGGTGCCATGTCAAACCCGCTTACTCTTTTGCTGTAGTAGCACAAGTTAATTACATACGGGAAATGAAATTTATTGGAAGAATGAAATATAAAAACAATATCACAGTAATTGAAATTTGACCGCTCATCCGACATGTTTCTGAATATAAAAAAAGCAGTTAAAATGACATTAGATAAAGCCTTATACTTCTAACAAAATATATCTTCCTTGATGAATTGATAGTTGATACACAGGGTTTCAAAAAAGAAATGTAGTGGGTACGAATGAAAAATCTAGTCAATAGAAGTATAGAATCTTATGTGTTTGAAATTTAGTATATTATCAAAAATATTACTCCTATAGTTTTATGACTTATGATAAAAAAGAAACATGTATCTTTAGTCTTATTGGACAAGCAATAAACTGAATAAAGTACTTCAATGCATAGAACTATACTGGAGGGAAAAAACGACAAACCTTTTGGAGCGGGACTGAGATCGTGATCTTGACCTGCACTCAGACCTTCCCCTTGAGCGGGAAGTGCGCCTACGTCCATCATCTCTATCACGGTCAGAATCTTTGTGTCTAGAGCATGCAACAGTTAATACACACATCAAACAACAGAACGGACATAAATGATAAGACCAATGCAATATCTCTTCTCTTTATTTAGGGCAGGCAAACGACAGATTTATAGGGAAGAAAGATACAAAAGAAAAATATTGTCTGATCAATATACTAAAGGAGGACAACGAAAAGCAGTATATCTTTTAGGAGAAATAATATACTAAGAAACCTAAAAGTGGACATATTTTTTTAAGTGGCTTCATTCGAGGCTGACGAACCTTTTCTATATCGCACTAATAATTTATAAAATCCGCAACAAATGTTTAAAAATACTGCAGATACTTTCATAACTTGATCCTATAATTCTATACTACCAATTTCGTTACGGAAAAAAATTTGGTAAAGAGGTGTATCAGAAAATGGGGTATAGATTTGTTATAGAGAGGCCGCGAGAGAAATAAGGACTGCAAACAGATAGTCACTACATACACAAGTACTCTGTAGTACACAACTCACAAAGTGAAGAGCTTACAAAATTTCTATGTGCTTTTGAGTTCGAAGCTAAAGAAGTACAAATTGAACAACGTAAACCTAACAAAACTAAGAAACCATCAAATAAGTGACAGATTACGAAAAGAATCAGTGGAATTGGAGAACGAAGAGGAATACCAGGTAAATCGGAAGATGAAGGAGGAATAATAGAATGATTATATCCGCTGCTTTCAATAAATTTCCGATTTACTCAGGCTAATGGTTACAATCTGTGTGAATCATAATCAATCCAGGAAAGATAATTCACTGAGGATAACGAACCGAAGATCACAAACAACAATCAACTAAAAAGTGAATCGTTGCTTCTCTACACTAACAATTACACATACAATTGAATTCAAATAAAAAAGAAGATGAAGAAGAGATTAAAGAGCTCACAGCGCATCAGAGAAAATGCCGAAAATCGAACCGAAAATCAAGGAAGCTAAACATCCGGCAGATAACACCATTGCAATCTACTGCTTCGTCAATCCAACTGCATTCACCATTTCATACTCTCCAGTAACCAACCATAAACCTTCCAACACTGCAAATTGAATTAACAAAACACATAATTATCAAAACGCACAACATAATCGTTAATCAAACTGAAATTAATCGTCGATTACCTGAGGAGAGAGAGTAGAGGAAGAGGAATCTGCGCTGGAAATGGAGGAACAGAGTGGAGGAGGAGGAGGATTGATCGGAGAGGGAGGTGGAGGTAGTTTTGGGGGAGAAGTGAGGGAAGAGGAAAATGGAAAGGAAAGAAGCGAGAAAAAGATAAAGAAAGACGGTAGGGTTGAGCTCCCATACTTGAGTCTCGATTACTACCGCCATTGTTGAGAAATTGAAGCAAAATCGAGTGTGTTTTTCAGGTGTCCGCCATTGATAATCTAAGCTGCTTCATGATGCTGCTAGTGGGGAAAATTTAGGGATCTGGAAAAAGGCGTAAATTTAGGGTTGAGCGGGAAGATGCTTCACGACTTTGTTGAGAAAGTGATATGAGTCGGAAAGTAATATGGGGCGTAAATAGAAGATACTTGAGAAAACATATTAGTAGATTATTTATTATTATATATTTATATTTATATAGTATAGTGGGACATTTATTATTAGATTACTTAAAAAATATATACATGACAAAGTGATATGGGTCGGGTACTAACAACCAATTTTCAGTGGTCCTGAAAATTAGAATAGACAACTGAGGTTAATAAAAACAGTTGTATAACATATAGACAACTGTTTATATAAAGCTCAGTTGTATATTATTAGATAAAGACATCTGTTTCTCAAACAAAACAGATGTATAAATATTATACATCAGTTGTTAAGAATATCTCATGTCTATTAGGAGTTGTCTATTTGATGTTTGTAGTAGTGGTACAAGAATGAAGGAGGAAAAAATAAGTGATGCGCGGCTGCCTCTGCTCCTTCCCGCCCGGGACGAGATGGTCTCGCCCGGGACGAGATGGTCCCGACCGGGACGAGTCCTTCTCGGCCGGGACGGGCACCTCTAAATGTGCACCCCATCCTGGACGGGATGAGGCCTTCCCGACCGGGATGGGTCTTGTAGGCCTCCCTTAAGAGCTTTTTTGGTCCTTCCTTGCCTCTCATGGGTTTCTCCTCAATTCTCGGGACTCGGGATCAGGTCTCGGAGGCTCGGGATTAGCTCCCAAGGTCTCGGGGTCGATTCCAAGGCCTCGAGTCTCGTTCCTTTATCTCGTTAGCTCCAAAAAGTGTATATATTGAGTCGGAATCGCTCCAACTCTTCGTGGAAGGTCTTGGGAACCTGAAACGAGCTAGAAGAAGCATAAGAAGCCCATAAACCGCTCCCAAGGAGCGATTCTACAAGGAAAATGGGACCAAAACATAGTCAAATAGGCACTACAAACTACATTTATCAGTCCGCGCTCTCGCGCCAAAGCCAAAGTCCGCACTCTCGTGTCAAAGACTAAACCCGAATACTCATGCAAGATATTACCCAATACACAAGAAATCAACCACAAATCAATCACACAATGAGATGAAAACAAGTTTGAGAAGCATGGCCACTACAACTCAAACAACCAATTCAACAAACACATAGAGTGCTCAACATGTGACTAGTAACAAAGGATTCATCTTTACCCTTAATCAAACCCTAATTACCCATAATCCACACTTAACCCCCCTACTAACCTCAAAATAAGTCTACTCACACATAATGAAACTAACCCTAACCATAACAAGAGGAATCAACATAAACAACAAAACATTCATAATTAAACTAGCAAGAACAAGAACAATAATCAAAGTTTAAAACTTGAAAGATTAAACAAAGATTAAGAGTAAAGAGAATGAGAAGATTATACCTACTAACAAGAGGATGAAAAGATAAGAACTTGTATTAATAAGAAAAACCCAAATAAATCTCCCAAGGTTGTCAATCTTGGTTGAATCTTGAAGAATTCCCTTAATTAACACAAGGATTACAACCTAGATTAAGCTAAGTTTAATTAAAGATTAAGGAAAGATTAAGCTAATGAGAGGAGGAACTCTATCTAGGGTTTAGTCTAATGTAAGATAATGTAAAAGTGCCTAAACAATACAAAGGGAGGGTATTTATAAGGTTACAAGAGCAAAGGAGAAGAAAAGAAGAACACGGGGCTGTAGCTGCACCTTCCCGGCCGAGAAGGATGATTATCTCGACCAGGATGGTGGTCCCGACTGGGAAGGACCTTCTTCTCGGCCGGGATGAGCCATCAGTAGCCTGTCTTTGATTTGCTTCTTCATCCCGATCGAGATGGCCTTCATCTCGACCGGGATGGGTCTTGTAGGCCTCAAATATGATCTCAAGGGTCCCTACGTGCTTCTCATGGGCTTCTCATCGATTCTCGGTGCTCGGAATCGAGTCTAAGGGGCTCGGGAATGGGTCCCAAGGTCTCGGGATCGAATCTAAGCTACCGAGTGATCGTCACTTCTCTTCGTTGGCTCCAAATTTGTAGGAAACGAGTCGAAATCGTTCTAATTCTCCATGATTGGTCTTAGGAACCTAAAACGAACTAGAAGAAGCATAAGTAGCCTAGAAACCGCTCCAAAGAGCGATTCCACAAGTGAAACGGGACCAAACACAACAAATAAGCACTACAAAACACACTTATCAACTCCCCCACACTTAACCCTTAATCGCCCTCGAGGAAGCACAAACTAACTAAAAACTAAAAGAAACTAGACTACTAACCGAGAGGGTATTAGCGCACCCTACACCCTTTCAACTCACCCGAGAACACTTAGAGGAAAAGTGCTCTCCGCAAGGCAAGTGAGGTCTTGTGACAAAACTGTGGATACAACCGGACACAAAAACACAAAAACAAGCAAACATACAAACAAACAAGCAATCGGTTGCACCCAAGAAGAAATAAATACTGCTTCCCTCTATAAAGCGGTGAAAGAAGCACCGATTAAGGACTCAAGGCAAGTGTCAACGTTCCAAAACTAATAACACAAACCGATATGAACTAAACCCTAATAGTATGACAACAAAGCAATAAAAACGTTGGCAACTTACCTAGGTTCCTCCTAACCTTCTAAGAACGTACTACGGGACGATCGGCGGGATTGAATATGGATGAACCGCGGTGTTAGTCGACACTGTAGGTAAGTGTGGCCCAGCCCCCTTTAGCGATGAGCCAAGAGGGTCGTCCCCTGCTCAAAAATGGCCTAACTAGTCCAAGTAAAACGGTGGATGATGTTTGCAAAGTGAGGGAAGACCGACTATTTACCGCTATCATCCTTCCTAGGGACTCGGTCCTTTGGTAGGCTCTTCACGGTAATAGTCGGAAAAAGGCTTATTTTTTAGGGGTGAGGATTCTTTTTTTTGTGGTGATTATCTTTGACATTTTCTTTCTTTTGCATTTTGCTTTTGTGTTGCTACGCCATTGCTTTTGTATTTTCTTTTTGATTTGTTGTGCCTTTTCTTTTTCTTCATTCTTTTCATTATTTCTTTTTCTTTCTTTTTCTTTCCTTTCTTTTTGACTTGGTTTGCCTTTTTGATATATCTTGTATTGTAGGCATTTCTTGCAACCAAGGAAGACTCCAACAATTTGCAACTTATTTGTGGAAGTGTGTATGACGTAGGGAAATGGGTAAGTCGGGACGGGCCCTTCCCTTCAAACCCACAAAAAGGTGGAAAACTTGGAATAATCAAACAATTTCGAATACGGTCACCTAAGGGACGGGACTCGGCAACCAAGGCCTTTTTACACCGTGGGTGGTCATAATGGTCAAAATGCAAATCCCGTAGTAAATCCCTAGTAGACTAGGTGGACTCAAGGTAAAGGACCAACAAAACTATTGATTTAAAGTCATTCTACTAGACTAAAGTCCAAGACTCCACTCATATTACTAGAAAGGAAAAGTAACACTTGCACACTAGCCTCAAAACCGGGTTTTCGAAAACCTTTTCTACACTAGACAAATTACACAAGACAAAACAAAGATGAAAGAAAATGAAATGAAACAAGAGAAAACAAAACAAAACCAAATAAAAGAGAAGAAAACAAACACACAAACAAAACAAACACCACCCTGAAACATCCAAATAAGCAACCAATCAACCACAAACCTGCAAATGGCTCCACCCGAGCACACACCATTACAAAATCTCCTCCAAACTCCACAAGAGACGAAGAGGAAAAGGGATAGAATGATGTTACCGGATGTCTTCAGCTTTCCGAAACTCACGGCGATCAAGGAACCTACAAGGAAATGCGGAGGCAAAACACACAACACAACAAAAATACGACGCAACGACACAAAAGGAAAAGACACAAAGGAAAATCTTTTTTATTTTTAAGAAATTTTTCAAATTTTTAGGGGTTTTTTAAAAATTTTCGAAATAAAACTACGAAAATAAAACTAACTAGGCGAGGATATCGCTCCCCCACACTTAAACCGAGCAATGTCCTCATGCTCGATCGGTAGTGTGTGGAGACACTAAAAAGAAAAGAAACTACGAAAATAAAGCTAAAAATCAAAAAGAAAATCGAAGAAAGGGTAGAATGTGTCCGGCCGGGGTGTAATCAAGTCACCATGGACCGAGACGAGAAAAAATATGGATGGGGGAAGAAATAAAAAAAAGGAAATAAAAGGAAATGGGAGGGGAGGACTAGGTGTAATCAAGTCACCTAGCCCGGATTCCGCCGGAATCCGACTAAATCCTATCAAAAGAAAGTAAAATTAAAGAAAAAGTGAAAATACTTGCAAATTTGGACTTTGAAATGACTCACGATGTTTTCACGTCATCGAGAGTCGGGAGCAACGACTACCAAGGCCCCGAGGGCCACCATGACACAAAAATGATAAGGAGAAAGGGAACAAACAAAGGGAGACAAGCAATAAAAGGCGGAAAACAAATGAGAGTCGCCTTACCAAACGGTTAGCAACTCAAAAGTCTCCATCGTCTCAATGTTTGATATCGGCACATTACTTGTCTTCATCATTGTTATTCCTCTTCACACTCAATATGGTTGCATGGTTGAAGTACTAGGCTTGAAATGGTATAAGGAGGTGGGATTTGATGTGAAACTCGGTATGTAGTGGATAAAGGTGTATAAATGAAGTGTAAGGGTAAGATGATAGAGGCAAGGGTGAGTAGGGAGGTTGGGAGGGAGTATATAGTGGTTGGGTGGGATCAAATGATGACGAGAAGGCAAAAAGGGGAGGTTGGAACCCATCCCGGTCGAGATGGTCCTCATCTCGGTCGGGATGGACCTCCAGAAGCTTCAGTTTCCACGCCAAATTCATCCCGGTCGAGATGACATCCTTCTCGGTCGGGATGGCACTTTTCCCGAGCCTTGGAGCCTTCTGTCAATACTAGCTCCACCCACAAGACACATACAACCTCGGGATCCAAAATCCCGTCCCCATAAGCTTATGAAATGCTCAAAAACCGATTACCTTGCCCAAGATCCAAGCTTCTATCATCAACTTCTTCTCTCAAAGCTTCATCTTCACTATGACCTATAAAATAAACTCAATAAACACCATCAAATCCCTCCCTCACATCGGTCCTCAAATTACCAAATCACAAGATTTCCACAAACACACAAAAGAATAAGAAAGAGATACATACAAAGAGACGGTTCTTTTGGAACTCCGTCAAACCAAGGATGGGGGTTCTTCATTCATTTTTTTTAACAACACTATAGATAACTCCATCGCCATCAAGAGCACGAAGCAACAAATCAAAGGCTCGGGAGAAATCTTCAATCAAGCTCGTGGAGTACCAATCCATACTCCATGGATCCTCACAACCTTGCCTAGAAGTTCCCGGGGCATCCCGATCTACTAAGTTCAACGGCTTGAACTTGTACTTTCGATCCTTCGGTATATACCCAGACTTCCACTCATTTTCACAAGGCCTCAAGGGAGGCTCAACTTTCTTCTTACCAACCGGCTTATCTTCACTCACATCACATGGGCATTCATCCGCCCCAAGCTCGGAATTATCGTCTTCAATTCCACCCAAGTTGTCTTTCAAACTTTCACCCGAATCATCCCCTAGATCAATGTCTTTCACGGCATGAATCATATTACACGATTCTTCTTTTATAGACGAGGTGTTGCCTTGGAGGTCAAACACGAGCTTCTCGTCGCCTAACTCAAAGGTGATCCTACCATTCTTTACATCAATCATTGCACCGGCGGTATGTAGAAATGGGCGACCAAGGATAATGGAAGTGATAGCATCCTCCGGCATATCAAGCACAAGAAAGTCAACCGGGATGAAGAATTTCCCTATTCGTAGTGGCACATCCTCTAACATCCCTAATGGTCGGTTAAGTGAATGATCGGCCATTTGGAGTGTAATAGAGGTACACTTAAGCTCTTTCATCCCAAGTCGCTCACAAATAGAATAAGGAATAATGCTTACACTCGCACCCAAATCACATAATGCCCTTTCAATATTAAAGTTCCCTATGGTGCACGAGATTGAGAAACTACCCGGATCCTTCAACTTAGGAAGTGTAGAGCCTTGAATGAGCTCGCTCACTTATCTTGTGAACGCTATGGTCTCTTCCTTGTCCACGGATCTCTTCCTAGCCAAGATTTCTCTCATGAACTTTCCATAGGCCGGGACTTGGGTAATTAGCTCGGTGAAAGGGATGCTCACATCCAATTTCTTCACTATATCAAGGAACTTGTCATATTGAACATCCACCTTGGTCTTCATTTGCCTTGTTGGGAATGGCTACTTGATGTGTATCTTGTCTTGCTCATTAGGTTGGGACATTTCAATTGACACCTTCTTCTTTCCTTTGTCTTTATCTTGGGGTGGGGGAAGCTTGTCTTCAATATGTTTCTCAACCTCCCACAAGACTTGCTCCTCCATGAGATTTCCCCAACTTGCATTGTCTTGAGATGGAGATACAATTTCTTTCATGGCTTCTTGCTCAATAGGGAATAAGGGTGAATCATAGGATGCACCGCTCCTCAAAGTGATAGAATTCATGGTCTCAAATTTTGATGGTACGCCTTGAGGAGGCAATTAACCCTTTTGCCTAAAAGAACTACCCGAAGCAACTTGAGCTAGTTGGGTTTCGAGCATCTTCACATGTGTATCTCTTGCCATGTTCTCCCTTTGAAGTTGAGCAAAGAATTCTTGTTAGTTTCTTAGCATCTCCATTTGACTTCTTTGCATTTCTTGATTACTCCTTTGCATATCCAACATTGATTTTTGCATGTCGAAATCCCGAGGGGGAGATTGTTGGTTATGAGGAGTATTGGTGATGGCTAGGGGAATGCCATAATCATGAATCGGAGACTGGCTCCTTTGCTTGCTTTCTTGTTGAGTACCTTGAGATCCTTGTGAATTGCCTTGATTAAGGCCTTGAGAGTTACCATGATTGGGATTGTAGTAACCTTGGTTGTTGTTTTGATGTCCTTGAGAGTGTTGGTTTCCTTGGAAACCACCTTTATGATTGAAGTTCCCTTGATTTACAACAGTTGAGTAGTTTGGAGTTGTATATTAGTCTAAGCATAGACATCTGTTTTACAACAGTTGTCTATTGGTTAATAAACAACTGTTTTTGTAAAACAACAGTTGTCTATTACGTATATAGACAACTGTTTTTCTAGAACAACAGTTGTCTATTACGTATATAGACAACTGTTTTTCTAGAACAACAGTTGTCTATTACGTATATAGACAACTGTCTTTCTAAACAACAGTTGTCTATATACATAATAGGCAACTGTTTTCTAAAATACGTATATATAGATATTTTCTTATATACGTATACATATTTTATGTTTTTTTAATAATTCTTAAATACGTACATATTAACAAACCATAAAAAAGGAATACTATGGCAAATAATTGAAGAAAAGAAGTTACATTTTTATAAAATGCAACATCCAAACGATACATAAAATCATTATCCAACATCCAAAATCCAAAAGGTACACGTAAAATCATTATCCATGTCCAAAAGTACCTAAAACCATAATCCAACTAACACCTTGTCCGCATAAGGTAATCCGATGCATCATATACGACTAATTATTAAGAAAATAATCCGCCCATAATCCACGAACCTCGTCAATATCTTGAGAATATGGCATCATATCGTTGAAATACTACAAAATCAATAATATAAATGAACTAATTATTTTGTTTCAATTATGTGCATAAAACAAATGATTGAAACAAGAGAAAGTGTGAAAACCCAAGTCTTACCTCATTGACGGTTCTCTTCAAATCAGAACGAGTGATAATTTCGATCATATATATCATCACGTAATAACCGCACTCTGTTTTCCGAGCATGAGGAGCCGACTAATTGCAACAAGTATAACAAAGTGTAAGAGTCGTACAAATGCCAAAATACAAGATACAACATACACATACATGGATGAAGGTTATTAGTAACAAGATGACCTGTAACCATACCGTAAACATATCACCTCTATGGGAACATGGAAATCAGATGTTAAGCTAACTCTCACGTATCAGATACCTTTGCAACTAAGACTCGTTTAAAAGTTTTGAGTGTCAAGTACGCGAGTTAATATGAAGTGTCGGTGTAAAATAGACCATAGATCATGTCCTTTTTACATAACATGACACTCCAACGGTTCAATCTCACCAAACAAATGTCAATGCCTAGATTAAAATGCCGATCAACAAACTTCTGAAATAGCTAGATCTAACTAAAGCTAATTATAAATTCGTCGGAAATTTTATCTACACTCTAAAATGCCTTGAGATTACTATACAACCCATAATACATAAACTCAAAATAAAGCACCTTCAAAAACTAAGCCAGAATACATACAGAGCTTACAAGTTAATGTACAACCCATACATAAACTTAAATAAAGAAAGAAAAAAAAGGTTTTTAGGAACTGCTGAAGTCATGACAAAAATAAGCATGTTAGGTTGTTCATTGGTTTTGGCCTTGTGCTGCTTACAAAGCTTAATACCAGGGTATTTAGGTGCTAGAAATAGGATCACCCATCGACTTACTGAAAACTCGAGTTTCAAAGTGAAAGCAGTGAATTTGGGAGGTTGGCTTGTTACTGAAGGATGGATTCATCCTTCACTTTTTGATGCCATTCCCAACAAAGACCTTCTGGTTGGTACTCGGTACTCGTATTATTTACAAGTTTTTTACCATATATAAAATGTGTGTAGCTTAATTAGCTTCTCAATCGTCTTGTGTTATATCGACTGTATCATATACCAGTACCAGTAATATATATCGATAGTGAAATGTTCTGTAAAAATTTATATTTTCGGTTAAGGTTCATTTGGAAATAGCCAGCCTCATTACATCAACATTAATCCAAATCACCCAGATTGAACCAATCAACACAATCACAAGCCTCATTTTTTCATCATAGAAGCAAACGATTCATATAATATACGAGGTTTAAATAAGTACATACATTAACTTTCACCCACTACGGAATTTGAGAACTCTTCCTTGTACCCCTGTATAGCCGTACACTTTTATAGACCTAGCACGGGGAAAAGAAAATTAAGTCACTATTAAAGAAGAAACGTAAGTAAAATGAAAAAAATTATCTATAGTAATAAATTAAAATAACTCACGTATTAAGTAAAGTTTTAAATCCACTAGGCTCGGACTTTCCAAGTGGGTCAAACCAATATACTTGGTTATGCTCAACAATATCTATCAAAGCAAGCATCCAATGTTCCCTATTAACATTAAAAGAATGGGATCCCTGAATTACCCTCCAATAGAGGAAAAATGCAGAGAGTGACTCTCGAATGTCATCATCCTTGTCAATTCTTTCCCTTCCCTTCAACATTTCCTTCCTATAGATGTTCCTCCATTTTAAGTATCAAAAAGAAGGCTCTAGTGCGACATGAGATCCTCTGACTACTCGTAACATATTAATCCGTAAAACATAAACTGTTGTGAGTCACACGGCCTTAATTTCGACCCAACCATATTAATGATGCTGACGACGTTGACCACCATTCAATCCAATCCAATAATCTCCAAAGAATCACTAATTGACAATAATAATAATAATAATAATAATAATAATAATAATAATAATAATAATAATAATAATAATAATAATAATAATAATAATAATAATAATAATAATAATAATAATAATAATAATGAAAACACTATTTTTATTCACCAATCCAATCATGAATCATTCAATCCAATTCCATAACACTATGAAATACTTATTAATCATATAATCATCTACTTCTACTGCTTGTATAATAATAATATTAATAATAATCCAAAATTAGAAGAAAACACATGGAGTAGTACTGAAACCACCTTCAATTGTACGTTATCCCCCCCACCCCTTATGCTCAAATGAATAGTATCTGAAATCCCTCATACCATGCTGATGCTACCGGCATTGTACCCTTATCTGGAGCGCTGGATATTATCCTGTCGCTTCTTGTATATCAACCCCGCCACGCAAATAGCCACCGCACCAACCACCACTTCGATGGCAACCCCCGCCTTCTGACCACTGCTCATCCCTCCCCTCTTCTCCTCCTGCTCCCTCTCTAGCACATCCGCCGCCTTCGGCTCACTCTCCGGCGACGGCGATGGTACTTGTGTGTGCGAGGATCAATGTGGTCAAAAGAAGAGTGTCAATACACAACATCCTTCAATTGTCCAGAGATCTTAAAATAAATGAAAAAATTTGTTCATATTCTCCATATCATCAAAAGTGAGTTGTATCTAGAAGTCATAATAATAATCAATAGACTTAAAAGGTGCTACGCCAATTTCGTTTTATAAGGCAGAATGGCAGAACTATGATGAACAGATGTTTCAGATTCAGTGATGAATGAAGTTCATAAAAACACTCGAAGAAGAAGAAGAAGAAGAAGAAGAAGAAGAAGTGATTGCCAAACAAAAAGGGATTCCCTTTGTCATGGTGAAATGTTAGTTACGCACAACATCCATTTTAAAATCAACCAACTCTTTCTCATGGTCCCGAACTAGAACACATCATACTGTCACTGCTCAGAAAGCATACAAATTTTACCAGTTTCCTCGAGGGGAAGCGACTGCCACCCCTCACAACGAACCGCAGACCCCCACTGACCCCGAAAACAATGGTTCATCTCAATAACCGGTTTACGACTCCAATCACCTCGAATCCTCGGGTTAAAATGGAACAACCTCGACCCATCTTCCTTCTCCTTCCTCACCTCCACCATAAACTGCGACATCACCACCACTTTCGTCACGTGCGCCCTCTTCGGTCTCCCCACCACCGTCACGTGCGACCCATACGTCATCCCACACCCTAGTTTCACCTCTCCCGGTCCACTCCCGACCGAAACCGATTCCGCGCACTGAACCGTTTCCGGGTCGGAGTTGGGGTTTTGGGCTTGGACCGGTCACTTGGGTCCATAATTTCCCACCTTTGAACCACGCGATTGTGGCGGTTCGGTAGAGTGAAGTGTTGTTGGTTTTTCTAGAAGGGAAGGAAAGAGTTGAGAGGATTTTGGATGATGATGAAGAAGAAGAAGACGGTTTTTTTAGGGTTTCGTTTAGGAAATGCGGTCGAGGTTGAAATTTTAAAATTTGGGGATTTGAAAAAATTAGGGTTAGAGGAGGAATAATTGGGGATCTGCTGGTTGAGCGGGAGTAAGTTGAGCAAGTTGAGCGGTAGTCGAGTAATTTTGGGTCGATAAATGTATTTCAAGATCGAGTCAATAGACGATTTGAACTTGACTCGATACAATTTTGGGTCGATAAATTAATGAATTAAGTCGAGTAATTATTGGGTCGATAAATACGATAAATAAGTCGAGTAATTATGTGTCATAAACTAATAATGATACGAGACAACTCGTGAATGATTTGAACTTGACTCGATTAAATTTTGAGTCGATAATTTAATGACGAGTTGAGTTATTGTTGGTCGATAAGTACGATAACTTAATGAGGAATTTAGGATCATGGTGATCATATACGATTTATTATTAATCAGTGATAATTAAATCAAATTTTAATCCCTACGAATTTTAAACACCGCAATTTAGTCTATAATCTTCGACTAAACTCCTTGATTAATGCTAATTAAAGTAATTAATTAGATTAATCAAACAATTTAGAAATTTTACAGCAACAACATAGCTCCTCTATCGTCGTTCTTATATGTCCAATCCGAGAAATTCTAACGCTCGCAATCCACTATCGACCAACATTACTATAAATAAATCAAAACAAACAAAAACCGTAAAAAATCAAATGAAATGGAAAAAACTCAACATCAAATGAAATTACAATTAAACGTAAAGAGTCAAATGAAACGGAGGAACGAAATGACGGAAATCGGAAGGTACCTTTACAGGAAGTGGTTTTCAGTAATCGTGCAATGACTTTACGATAGGGGTGTGCAAAATCCGGGTCGGACCCGGAAAATGGACCGGACCGGACCGGAATCTACCGGACCGGATCCGGAAAAAAAAATTCCGGTCCGGTCTCCGGGCCATCATTTTGGGCGATTCCGGGTTCCGGTCCGGTCCGGTCCTGACCCGCTTTTTTCCGGTCCTGACCGGTTTGGACCGGAAAATCCGGAATTACGCTTATTTCTTAAAAATTCCGGGTTTTCTGGTCCAAACCGGGCCGGAATTTTGGACCGGAATTCCAAAAAAAATTGAAAATTCCGGGCCAATCGGGCCAACCGGGTCGGACCCGGTATTTTTCCGGACCGGACCAGGGTCAATATTTTGGTTTCCGGTCCGGGTCCAGGGTCATGAAATTTGACGATTCCGGATCCGGGTCCGGTCCGGGTCGGACCGGGTCGGCCCGGTTGCACAGCCCTACTTTACGATCAATGAGATTATCATCAACGATCAATGAGTAAATATTCGAGTTTGGTGGTCGGGTATGTAAATGGGTTGAGAAAGTGATATGGGTTGGGTAGTGACAACCTATTTTTAGTGGTCCTAAAAATTAGAATAGGCAACTGAGATTAACTAAAACAGTTGTATAATATATAGACAACTGTTTTTATAAAACTCAGTTGTCTATTACCAGATAAAGACAACTGTTTCTCAAACAAAACAGTTGTCTATATATTATACATCAGTTGATAAGAATATCTGATGTCTATTAGGAGTTGTCTATTTGATGTTTTGTAGTAGTGACCCTTGATTGTTGTTGAAGCACCTTGGTTATGTTGTTGGAAGTTTTTTAAAGCCCTTTGATTGCCATGATAACCTTGGTAGCCTTGGTGTAGACACCCGCATTTTGACTGCCACGTGTCTATGGTAGTCTCCGAAAAACACCCGATGATGATCGGACGTCAACGTGACTTAGTATACTCGGATTTGGGCTCGGAATTCATAATAGCCGACGTAGACTTTTAGCGGAGTAAAAATCTCACAAAACAGACCTCAAATTCAGGCCCAGTGGGTCGTTCCGAGTCAAATGAGACTAATTTGGGCCAAAACCGACACCAAAAATAATTCCCGTCTTTTGGCGAACGGGTCAAAACCCGGTCAAAAACGAAACCGTCTCATAAATCAGCCAAGTTCAGATTGGCGCACAAATCAAAATTCAAAAAAGTAATCAAATCAACAAAGTCAAAACTTCCCTATTTTATCTCGATTTGCTGACCCACTCGATCGAGTGGATTGACCCCACTCGATCGAGTGGAGCCTTTTTACCCGGGTTTGGCCCATTTGCGAAGGCACTCGATCGAGTGCCCCTAGGTCGAGGGGTGAAGTCTATAAATACCGCTTCACCCCCCCATGCATTTCAGAACTTTTTGAGCATTTTTACCCTACAACTTCAGCCACATTTCACCCTACTTCAACCCTACCTCATCACCTTACAAGCCTTAGAAAACCTAAGCCAAAAACCTACAAAAACCGAGATCTTGTCCCTCGATAAACAGACACATACACACAAGCATCTATACACACCATAACTCGCGTACATCCTCGATACTCCCAAGCTTTGTCGCTATTCACGAGTCCATTTCCAAGGTCTATACTAGCGTGTATGTTGAGGGTGTCCTAAATTCCCTTTCGATCTTTATTTATTCCGTCATTTTGTTTATTTTTATTGTATTGTAGTCATGCTCGTCACAACACTAACACTAACATTTTCGCATTTTTTATATTTTCGTTATATATCATTTTATCATCATTTACATTATTAATACCGTGTATACGTAAACTAGTATCAAAATCGGTTTTAAAACGTTTGACTACGATTATCACTTTTGGTCCGTCTAATCCCTTTACGAGCAACGACGGAGGTGGAGCCCTTTCGAGGAGCCCCGCCCCAATGTACTCAAGGGCGTGACGCGACCGTGATCGGTCGTAGTTGAACGGATTTAATTCCTTTTCCATAATTGGTACGAAACCCGTTGACACGAAAACCGACATCACGTAACCCGAAAGGGTTAGTTCCGATGTCGTGACGTAGAGGGATACATTTCGTCACCAATTCAAAATTTCCTAATCTAACGTAAACATTTTTTTATAAACTCCGGTAACGGTATTATAGTCGTTCGTACACGATTATAGTACCGGAGGCCGAGTTAAATACAAATCGTGCGATATTTGTATTTGATTCGGCCGATTATCGATTTCAAGTCATAAAACAAGGCGAGTTACCTCTCGTACAGGGGGCACTCGATCGAGTAGCACCCCAAAAAGTGGTCAGTAGCCACGTTAAACGTGCACTCGACCGAGTCACACCACCACTCGGTCGAGTGGGTCCTGTAACCCACAAAATCGAGGGGTTTGACCCACAATTCAAACCCCGACCCTTTTATCGACTTTGGTCATCACTTGCAAAGACAATCACGTGACTATCCTATTTTCAAAACTACACACATCACGACACGTAGAACGACTTTGACCACTTTGACGTGATAAGTCGGGACAAGACTACGGGACGTGAGATTAGGCTAGCAATATGCCACAGTCTCATGTTCCCGTCCTTCGTTTAATATGGGACATAATGCGTATTTAATCGGGGTTAGTCCGTCTACATATTTTCGCGGTCTAGTTTACATACGGGTCCGTCCCCTTCATTATATTGCGTTATTTTTATTTCGTTCATTTCTTTAAGTATTGTTGTATTGTGAATTGCGGGTTGTATTTCCGCCCGTGTAATTTGTACGTTATTTTTATTTACTTTCGAGCTTTGTTTATTTACTTGCTTTTACGCTTTATAAACGAACCTCGCATGCTAAATCATTTCGACCAATAATAAGATGCATTAAATGACGTAGTTAACGCAAACTTCGCATGCTTAGACAAAACGCTGTTTGCATATCATTTAATTATTTTACTAGCGCGCGTACCACGAACACGAACGATGTCTTAGTAGAGGCCGCCATGTGCGGGCGGGGTTGGGTGTCCTTAGTGGGCTTCCCAACACGTACCCTCACCCCTTACTCAGAACCTTTGGTTTCCGGATGTCTGAAACCCTTGGCGCACGAGAGTCATTCTTTACACGAGTACCGGTATAGATGGTATCGGTATCGCAATGCAAAGGGACGAGCCCCATAAACTCTGAAATCGGAGTGGGCTTACTTTGTGTATAGCCCATGACGACATAGAGTGGGCTCGTATGATTCCGAATAACCACAAAATTCGGTGGCGACTCCATTTTGACTTAAATTTCGAACCCGAGAACAATCTTACCACGAGATTCATTCGCCTACCCAAACCAGCGCTTCGCCGCGTCAGGGTGGACCTACGTCATGTCCACAATTTGGCTACTCCGCTGGGGATACCTGATGTACCACATGTCATCGGGGTTCCCAGGGTGAGACTCGAAGAGAAATCGTTCGAATATTAGTGTGCGCGAATTAGTTTAATGATTCATGCATAACCCAAATTTCCCCGGGCCGGTTACTTGTGACCGACGTCCCACTATACCACGGTGCATTCCTACATGGGTGCGCTAAAGACATCGATGGTGGAACTCGTCTCGGTTTCGCGGCATGTCCTAAGACCAACTCGACTTAGGGAGTCCGTCCATCACACGAGAAAGCCATCGTTGTTGGTATAGACCCTATTTTGACCGACCGAGACTTAGCGTAAAGCATACATAAGCGTCGTTATTATAATGCTTGTTTGACTACATGCTACTTGGTTTCCGTGTCAATTTTTCAAAAAACCGTCATTTCAAAATTGCATCTTTCCAAAAATACCCACCTTTCAAAAACCCGAAATACTGTCCATTTCGGGACCCGTATTTCCTAAACGCCCAATTTCGAAAACCCGAAATGCTGCCCATTTCGGAACTCACCTTTTCAAAATATCCCATTTTCAAAACTCGGAATGCCGCCGAAATTTAGGATCAACGATTCGACTCAAAATATACTTTTCTGTAGTCGGCATGCTGTCCGTTTTAATTCTCAAATTTCCACCCCCTTGATTTTCGGAATTTTCCTTTTCAAAATTTTAATCTCGGTTTTCGGAATTCCGTTTTCAGTTTTCAAAACTCTCGGAAATTCGTTCATTTTGCATTCAAACCTCAACCTTTCCAAAACTCTCAACTTTCTTAAAATAAACCTTCCTTATTATAGGACCTACCTTTTATCCGTGTGTCGGGTCTTTGCATAGTACGTAGAGGGTTTATAGCGTCGAAACTCTGTCGATCTTATATCGTATGTTTCCCCCCTTTCCCGAGTCCGCCTTATCTGTCAAGGCACGACCAACCCGCGTGGGGCATACCCCTACAAAGGAAAGTCCGTCCATACACTCGAGTCAAAAGTCTGGGGAGTAATCTCACGTGGACCTTCCTTCGAACGGGACTAGGCCCACAAAGACGAAATCCTAAGGAAGTCATACCACCCACGAGTCATCCGTCTAGGTGTCTTTCTCGAGTCTTTTCCACTCAGTTTTTGGGTCGCTCGGGATGTACTTTTTCCTTTGATTCGAAGACTGGGTTCGGTTTCTGATTACGTGGTGTTCTTACAGACAGGCCACCATCAACCAGACACACTCGCAGAATGGAAGCTGCTTTAGCTGAACTGAAAACCTCCGTTGATGCCATGATCGAGAAGCAGGCCGACATCGATGCCCAACTGAATGAAATGAGGGCTGGGCAAGTTGCTATCGTCACTCGAATGGCTTCGGTGGAGCACAGGACTCCTACTACCGGAACTACCGGACCTTTAGCTGAACTGGTTAGCTCGGTCCGCCGACTGGAAGAACAAGTTCATTTAACTGGGAGTAGCAACATTCACCGGGAAAACAGTCGGGAGTATAACCCGCTAAGTGACAAGCTGCCTGCAAACCTGAACCTCACCGGTTTGCCTATGTTCGAAGGAACTGAAGACCCGTTACTACATGTACGGGCCTTCAAGGAGTTCATGGCCATCAAAGGGGTGGACTCCACCATGTTCAAGAACCTCTTTGCTGCGTCTCTTGAAAAGCACCCTCGGGCCTGGTACTACAGGCTAGACCCGAAGAAATACCCTACATGGGATGATGTGGCCACCGAGTTCGCTCGGAACTATGCTGACAACACCGAGATCCAAACCACAATGAGATCTCTGGAGGTTATGGCCCAGGAACCGAAAGAAGGTTTTACCAAATTCCTTCAACGCTGGAGGGCCGAGAGCGTGAAACTGGTCGATAAGCCCAGTGAGAAGACTTTGGTGGAGGCCTTTGTCAAGAACCTCCTCCCATCCTACCGGGTTCACCTCCGATATGCTGTCATACTCAATTTCACCACCCTTACTGAAATGGGTATGAGGATCGAAGATGATTTGAGACTGGAAGGCCTCACTAGGGCCGCTGCTAAGGGTTACCAAGGGGCTTCGTCCTCCACAACCAAGCCTCAAGCTGCAACCCGCAGCATTTTCGACGCGGTTAATCTACTAGATGCCCCGTCCAAGAGGAACACCCCACCTCGGGTTTTCACTGACATAGGTACGACCTATACTTATGCCTTACAAAAGCTATCCTCTAAAGTCCTAATCAAACCGATAGGCCCAACTCCTGAAGTTCCGGTCGAGCGACGCTTCAAGAACTACAATGCCCAAGCCTATTGCCAATACCACCGGGGCAATGGGCATGATACCGAGAAGTGCTGGAAGCTGAAGCACTTGATTCAGGACCTGATTGAAAGCGGTAAAATCCCGCTACCCGGAGATAAGCCCAGCAACAAGGAGAACCCTTTCAGCTCCCACGCCATCTTTACCGGGGAGGTGATTGACTGTTCTCACCTTATCTCTCCATTCATCCCTCAAGTGAACGGGATCGGGTTCGACGACGAAGATGATGTCTACCTTGCAAAAGGGGAAGCTGTCCCCATCACCGCCGAGGAGGTTCGAAAGACTAAATCCCGGGTCCTAACCAGTAACCACCTTGGTCGTCCCTATCAAGCCACTAGCTCTAGGGACGCCCCTATCCCGACAACCGTCATTACGGAAGTCGCCCCTGAAGAGCCAACTGCTGAGACGGCTCTTGTGAAGCAATTGAAGAAAACCCGAGTTGGCATCACTATATGGCAACTCCTGGTTAGTTCTCAAGAACATCGAGAGGCACTTACAAAGGCTCTCGATCAAATTAAGGTTGATTCTTTGGTTACCCCTGCTGAGATGGTAGCCACGGTCCTGCCCCACCTAAAGGGCAAAGCTAAGGAGGGAGGTCCGACGATCACTTTCTCTGAAGCCGACCTACCGCCATTTGGGGCCTCCCATAATCTGGCCCTTTATATTATGGTGGTTTGCCGAGGAAAATACCTCCCTATGACCCTGGTTGATGATGGGTCCGCTGTGAATGTCCTTCCTCTAAGGACCGCAAAAGCCCTCGGCATTACCGAGACTGACTATATCCCGACTGCTCAGACCATCCAAGCTTTCGATGGGAGCCCGAAGTCGGTAGCTGGGGCCGTAAAACTGACCATCATAACCGGCCCAATAGAGAAGGAGCTCGAGTTCCAGGTGATCGATGTCACCTCATCATTGAACTTGCTCCTGGATAGGCCTTGGATCCACGCGGTCAAGGCGGTGTCCTCCACCCTCCACCGAAAGATCAAGATGCCTCTGCTTAACGATGTCATCACTTTAGAGGCAACACCAACGACTGTGGCTAGCTGTAACGCCACAGGTCGCACGGACCTCTGGGGGTTCGATTTTGTGGGGATGATCGAGGAAGAATACCTCTTTAGGCCTTACTTCACTACGAGTATCGACATGATGCTCTAAAACCTAGGATACTTTCCGGGGGCTACCTCTCGACCCGATCTTCCGGCTGGGAAGATCATCGAGGTTCTCAAAGACGAAGAATCTCACTTTGGTCTCGGTTATGCCATCACCCCCGACAATGTTGTCCGAGCAGGGATCGAGAAGGCCTGCAACATCCTTAAGGGTATCTACTTGAGCCCTTATAGCCCACGGTTGGCTGACTACTTCGTCACACCGGTGTTTGGGGCTATCCAGGTTGGTCTATACCAACCCAATGCTGTGCAGTTCGGGACCCACTTGGCCCGGGACTGCAACTACATCCCGGATGACGTGTTCGCCCTCATCCAATCCAACGGAGCTGAAGATGCTGAGCCCGTTCTAGGGCTGCTATTTGGGGAAGTCACCATAGCCCCAACTCCAAAGGAAGACTTGGTCAACCTGATCCTTCGCAGCAACAGGTTTGACCCGACCAAGCTGATCTCGGATGTTGGTTCCGAGACGGGAAACAGGGCCTGGAGGAAGACTGTCAAGTGGACTGACAGTCAAGGAAGGATTAACAAGCCGGTCACCGGAGAGGGAGACATGCCTGAGTCTGAGTCCGAGTCTGAGTCCGAGTCTGAGTTAGAGTCTGAGGTCGAGTCTAGGGAAGTCGGTGCTAGAGTCACTCCTGTAACCCCTCTCCCTTTTACTATTCCTGCTGCTGGCACTTCGGGGTCTGTCCCGAGTGCCCTACCTATCCCGCCACTGACCAATGATCAGATGGCTGCTCTCTTTGAGCTGTTCTCCAAATTTTCAATCAATAATAACAACCGTTCTGCTTACGACTTGTCTCTTTCAAATTCTGCTTTTAAAAATGTTTCATGCTATGACATTGAGAAACCAGACGAACAGGTACCCTTACCTCCGCATCTGATCGAGCAACTAGAGCAAAGGGAGTCCCGGAACCCGGTAATCGAAGAAACCGAGTCCATAAATGTGGGAACAACCTTAGAGCCTCAGACACTTAAGATAGGGTTATCCTTAGATCCCGAGGAGAAACAACAGTTCATAAGCCTCCTCCAAGAGTTCAAGGATGTCTTCGCATGGTCCTACAAGGACATGCCGGGGATAGACCGGGAAATAGCCGAGCACCACATACCAATCAAAGACGGGTGCAAACCGGTCAAATAAAAGCTTCGTCGGATGAGGCCCGAGTGGTCTCTCAAGGTAAAAGAAGAACTCGATAAACAATTCAAAGCCGGCTTCATACAAGTGTCCGAGTATCCGGACTGGGTGGCAAACATCGTGCCGGTTCCTAAAAAGGATGGTAAGGTGCGGGTATGTGTAGATTTTCGGGATCTTAACAAGGCGAGCCCGAAAGACGATTTTCCGTTACCACACATCGACATACTGGTGGATAACACGGCCGATCATGCCCTTCTATCATTCATGGACGGGTATGACGGGTATAATCAAATCAAGATGGCGGAAGAAGACATGAGTAAGACTACCTTCACCACACCTTGGGGTACTTACTGCTATACCGTCATGCCTTTCGGTCTCATTAATGCCGGGGCCACATATCAAAGGACTGCTACCACTTTATTACACGACATGATGCATAAAGAGGTAGAAGTTTATGTAGACGACATGATCGTCAAATCCAAAGAACGGGACGGTCACATCACCGCCCTAAGAAAATTCTTCACTCGACTGCGCAGGTACAACATGAGGTTAAACCCTCAAAAGTGCAGTTTCAGGGTAACATCAGGCAAATTACTGGGTCATATCGTTAGCCAACGAGGTATCGAAGTCGACCCAGCTAAAATCAAAGCCATTACCGAGATGCAACCTCCTAAAACCGAAAAAGAAATAAGGGGATTCCTCGGGAAAGTCCAGTACATCAGTCGGTTAATTTCCAAACTAACCATGGTGTGTGAACCAATTTTCAAGAAACTGAAAGTGGGAGAACAGGTACTATGGGATGACAAGTGCCAAACTGCTTTCGACAAGATCAAGGAAATTCTGTATGCACCGCCAGTTTTAATGCCACCTCAACCCAGTTTGCCTCTGTCGTTATACCTAACGACGACCGAGACAGCCATGGGGGCTATGCTGGCTCAGACAGTTGACTCCGAAGAAAGAGCCATTTACTACATCAGCAAGAAGTTTTTAGAGTATGAGTGCAAATATACCATGCTCGAAAAGACGTGTTTGGCTCTAGTCTGGGCCACCAAGAAACTTCGGCATTATATGCTCAGTCACGAGGTCCATGTGCTATCCAAGATGGATCCCATCAAATACATCTTCGAAAAGCCCGTTCTCAACGGCCGAATCTCTAGATGGACTCTAATGCTGGCAGAGATCGACTTAAAATTTGTACCGTTAAAGGCTATTAAATGTCGAGTAGTAGCTGAATTTCTCGCCGATAGCCCGATAACCGAAGAAGGACACACCGACACTTGGTCCTTCCCAGACGAAGATATTTTCCATACTGATACTGAAACTTGGGATTTATACTTCGATGGTGCATCTAATTTTCGAGGGTTCGGAGTCGGGATCCTCCTAATTTCACCAAAAGGGGAACATACTCCCGTCTCCATCAAACTGGACTTTGATGTTACCAATAATGCAGCAGAGTACGAAGCATGCATTTACGGGCTACAAGCCGCCGCCAATCTGGGGATTACAAATCTCCGGGTACATGGTGACTCATCCTTGGTTATTAACCAAGCACTTCAAAAATGGAAGACTCGAAATGCTAATCTCGTGGCCTACCAGGCACGAGTAAGGGATCTCGAGAAACAATTCCAAAAGGTAGAGTATATATATCTGCCCCGGGAAGAAAATCAGTTCGCAGATGCACTCTCAAAATTGGCATCTTTACTGAACATTCCCGACCATGTGACCAGTATGCCAATTTGCGTAGAAAGACGGTCCGAGCCGGCACACATTTGCGACATCGAAGACATTGAAATAACTGATCCCGAACCATGGTACCAAGCTGTGTTAACGTACCTAACAAACGGAGAATATCCTTCCGGGACGGAAGGTCGAGCCAAGAAAGCCTTACGGAGGCTGGCCACCCAGTTCATCCACACCGACGACGGCAACTGTATAAAAAGACGGCACAGGGGGCTCTTCTCCTTTGTGTTGACAAGTACAAGGCTGAAAAGGTTATGGCCGAAGTACATGATGGTGAGAACGGCCCACACATTAATGCCCACATGCTGGTCCGGAAGATCATGAGGCTCGGTTATTATTGGAATACCATGGAAGCCGATTGCCGGTCGTATGTCAAACATTGTCATAACTGTCAAATCTTCGGTAATGTGCAACATATGCCGTCATCGCTACTTTATACCATGACGTCACCCTGCCAATTCTCAACATGGGGTATCGACATAATCGGGAAAATAAATCCCTCTGGTACCGGTGGGCACTGCTTTATCTTGGTAGCTATCGACTATTTCACCAAATGGGTCGAAGCTGAATCATATCGCATTCTCAATGCAAAGCATGTCGCCAAGTTTATCCAGAACAAGATAATATGTCGATATGGGATTCCCTCTGAATTTATCAGTGATCACGGGACTCATTTTCAAGCCGAGACTGCGGCCCTACTGACCAAGTATAAAATCCAAAGGCATACTTCCTCGCCTTACCGTCCCCAAACAAATGGAGCAGTAGAGGCGGCTAATAAAATAATTGTCACCATACTCAAAAAGATGGCTGATAATTACCGGGACTGGCCCGACAAAATACCTTTTGCCCTATGGGGATATCGAACGTCAATTCGCACCGCAACCGGGGCGACACCATATTACCTAACCTACGGGATGGAGGCTGTCCAACCAGTCGAGCTGGAGGTACCGTCCCTCAGAATTCTGCTAGAAAGTCAAGTACCCGAAGTTGACTGGGTTCGAGCACGATATGACTCACTGGTTCTACTAGACGAACAACGGTCTCGTGCCCTCAATAACATCCAAATCTACCAGAACAGGATCCAACGGGCCTTCAACAAGAGGGTAAGGCCCAGGAACATTAAGGAGGGCGATCTAGTCCTTAAGTCTATTCGAGCTCTACTACCGGTTGACCCAAGGGGAAAATTCAAACCCAATTGGGCTGGTCCATATCTGGTGAAGAAGATCCTATCGGGGGGAGCAGTGATGCTGACGGACCTGGACGGGAACGAGTTTGTCAACCCAACCAACCTGGACCAGCTGAAGCGCTACTACCCTCAGCCATTTCTCAATGTCATTAGCAAATTTTATAAAAATGATCTTTTTTACAAAAAGCAAGTCAATTAGCTAGAATTATTCATTCTACTGTCATAAACATCTTGAACCAATAGTCTTGGTGTAATTCGAGATTGCAAATTTCCCATGCCTGAACTACGTTTGGTTTGATTCTGCTAATCGCGGATACGTAGGCAGCCCCTCAAAAGGGCACAACCAATGCAATCAAGAAAAGACAGGAGCGGTTTAATAATAAACTTCTTTTATTAATTCAAAAAAAAAAAAACCCGACAAACCCGGGAAATTACAAAATGCAGGAATCAAAAAAAATACAAAAAAAGGGGCACACAACAAAAATAATAATACTTAAATAATAATAAAGCTAAAGGACTCAGCATTTAGGGCATCTTGCCCTTCCCTTTGTCCTTAGCCTCCTTAGTCGTCCACTGACGACGACGCGGAGGGGAGCGTTTCCGAATCACCACGGGAACTTCTCTAGCTCGGGCTCGAGTGTTTGAGCCCGACTCCCCTGTCATATCAATGGGACCAAGTCGAGCCTTGACGGGCTCAGGGAGCCGGTCACGCGGACCAAGTCGGTCCCGGACCGCCAACCTCGGCCCAAGTCGTCGTTCCAAGTCAGTCCGCCCTCGAGTGCTGCTAGAACCTACTTCCTTAGATCGAGTCTTAGTTTGTGACTTAAGACCCGATTTTCCCCGGACTGTGGTCTCAGGAATGTGTTCCCCGGTGAAGAAGTCCCTGTTGTCCTTCGCCGACTCACGCTGGACCAATTCGATGGCCTCATCAACCATTAAGGCCTTTCGAGCTTCCTCGGACTCTTCAGAAGTCCACTTCTGATAAGCCCGTGACACCCAAGCGGATTGGCAAGGGCTAGGTACCGTCCATGTGGGACAAGTGAACCATCGTTGCAACCAGGTGTCGCACTTAGCGTCCGTCAATTGGAGCGGGACGCTGATAATGGCTTCCGTCTCAGGGATGCGCTGAGACGAACCGAACTGCCTTAGGAGACGGTCAAGATAAATGTGAACTGTCCAGTCTAAGGACAGGATCGTCAGGTACCGGGCTTGGTCTCACTTAGCCAGTCCGGTCAATTTTGAAAGGAACCACCAAGCGACGGTCCACCTGATCAAAGGACCCCCATGAAACACCAACTCCTCGTCCCAGTAAGCTCGATCTATCCGATGACTCGAGCTTATTTTCCGCCTTCGGGAGCTAATCTGACTACTCCGATAATTGGGAATGCTCGGAGGAGTCTCTATGATTGAGAGCCGTTCCGACAACCATATCTGAAAGGCATACACAAGCTTCGTAAGCCATTGAGTGGTCCGCTACAGCCCACTCGATCGAGTACAACAGCTGACTCGATCGAGTAGGCCTATCAAAAACAAGCAGTAGCCCGGTACGATTGTCACTCGATCGAGTGACTTGCGAGAATCAGGAAATTCGCGTGAAGCGTGAACGAAAAAAAAAAAAAAAAAAAAAAAAAAAAAGGAGAGGTACCTGCAAGAAACAGGTACTCCCCGTCAGCGGTCGAGTTGGATCAAGCCGTCTGGCGTCCAGACCCATGATAATCTCTCCAGTGGCTAGCCAAGCAGGGCTATGACCAGTCTCCATCTGGTCAACCACTCCAATCAGCCTGATCTGACCCCTACATGAGTCAAGCTCCATCAGCCCCTCGAAGACATAGCAATGCAGCATGCAAAAGGCGAACGCCCTACGCCTATGAGCAGGGGTGGCCCTCACGTCCCGTGGGTTCATGAACTTGTCGGCCAGGTCAAACAGGGAAACGGTATCTCCCTGCACCATCGGATTTGCCTCAGCATGAGACAAACCCATGAACTCCCTTAATCGCCTCCTTGGATCCGGGTAGAACGGAGGAATAGCGGGCTGAATAGTAAGACCCCAGCCGCCTATGGCCGCAATCTCCTCGGGCAAAGGACACATCTCGCCCCTCAGGAATGCAAACACGTGATGGGTGGTGTCCCAAAACGACAGACAGGCATCTAGAAAATGCGAGTCAACTATCAGACGCTGAAAAGGGAATAAATTGACTATCCTCATCTGAGTCAGCCGGACTTTCTCCTCGTCCCGAAAGTATTGGGACCAGGCGAGAAGCATAGCCGTTAAATGGTCGATACCCATAGCGGAGATTTCTAACTTTCTTGAAAGTCTAAAAGATTTTGAGAAGGAAAAGAAGAATTTGAGTTGAGATGCAGAAAGCTGAAGCAGGGATTCTCATATTTATAATGAGAAAACCTAACAGAAAACCTAACTACCCTGCCTCCTCAGCAAGCTGGGCCCTATGCGCGCGCAGGCCTGATTTCAGACTTGAACCCAGAATAGGAATCAAGCTGTCCCGAGCTTTCCTAAGAATCTCCAAATAAATTTTTTTGTGATAAAATTTCTTCGGGATAAAAATTTTCCAAAATTTTGTCCTTCCAAAAAAAATTTCAATCTTTTTCTCCCCAGCGAGAGTCAACATTTTACCTACTAGTTACATGCAAGTTGTTATGTGTCAGCATACAGGTACACCCCAGACTTCAGAAGCAAGTCCCCGCGAAACTATTTAATTTCCCCAACGGAGTCAGCTTTTCCCCGGTGTGCTACATCCAAAGTGCGATGTGTCGGCATACGGGTACACCTACTCCCCAAAAAAGGCAAGCTTTACTCCCCACAGAGCATCATCATCAGTTCAAGTGCGACTCAAGGCTTCAGAAGCAAGCCCGAACAGCTCATATATTTCCCCAGCGGAACGCCCGAGGCGGCATTTTCCCCAAAATGATACGGGATGGGCCCACACATAGGCGCGCCCAGGACTTATGCTACAAGTCTGATCCCCCACGAAGCTATCATCATCAGGATAGGTATGACCCTCTGCTTAAGGCTGGCGAGCCTTTCACGCGAGTCCACTGGACTATAAACGACCCGACCGGAAGTCTACCAGGTCTTAGCGGGCTTGGTAGCTACTCTGACTTTCGCCTTGTCCAAGCCTCAGTCAGAGTGGGGGCTCTGTAGACACCCGCATTTTGACTGCCACGTGTCTATGGTAGTCTCCGAAAAACACCCGATGATGATCGGACGTCAACGTGACTTAGTATACTCGGATTTGGGCTCGGAATTCATAATATCCGACGTAGACTTTTAGCGGAGTAAAAATCTCACAAAACAGACCTCAAATTCAGGCCCAGTGGGTCGTTCCGAGTCAAATGAGACTAATTTGGGCCAAAACCGACACCAAAAATAATTCCCGTCTTTTGGCGAACGGGTCAAAACCCGGTCAAAAACGAAACCGTCTCATAAATCAGCCAAGTTCAGATTGGCGCACAAATCAAAATTCAAAAAAGTAATCAAATCAACAAAGTCAAAACTTCCCTATTTTATCTCGATTTGCTGACCCACTCGATCGAGTGGATTGACCCCACTCGATCGAGTGGAGCCTTTTTACCCGGGTTTGGCCCATTTGCGAAGGCACTCGATCGAGTGCCCCTAGGTCGAGGGGTGAAGTCTATAAATACCGCTTCACCCCCCCATGCATTTCAGAACTTTTTGAGCATTTTTACCCTACAACTTCAGCCACATTTCACCCTACTTCAACCCTACCTCATCACCTTACAAGCCTTAGAAAACCTAAGCCAAAAACCTACAAAAACCGAGATCTTGTCCCTCGATAAACCGACACATACACACAAGCATCTATACACACCATAACTCGCGTACATCCTCGATACTCCCAAGCTTTGTCGCTATTCACGAGTCCATTTCCAAGGTCTATACTAGCATGTATGTTGAGGGTGTCCTAAATTCCCTTTCGATCTTTATTTATTCCGTCATTTTGTTTATTTTTATTGTATTGTAGTCATGCTCGTCACAACACTAACACTAACATTTTCGCATTTTTTATATTTTCGTTATATATCATTTTATCATCATTTACATTATTAATACCGTGTATACGTAAACTAGTATCAAAATCGGTTTTAAAACGTTTGACTACGATTATCACTTTTGGTCCGTCTAATCCCTTTACGAGCAACGACGGAGGTGGAGCCCTTTCGAGGAGCCCCGCCCCAATGTACTCAAGGGCGTGACGCGACCGTGATCGGTCGTAGTTGAACGGATTTAATTCCTTTTCCATAATTGGTACGAAACCCGTTGACACGAAAACCGACATCACGTAACCCGAAAGGGTTAGTTCCGATGTCGTGACGTAGAGGGATACATTTCGTCACCAATTCAAAATTTCCTAATCTAACGTAAACATTTTTTTATAAACTCCGGTAACGGTATTATAGTCGTTCGTGCACGATTATAGTACCGGAGGCCGAGTTAAATACAAATCGTGCGATATTTGTATTTGATTCGGCCGATTATCGATTTCAAGTCATAAAACAAGGCGAGTTACCTCTCGTACAGGGGGCACTCGATCAAGTAGCACCCCAAAAAGTGGTCTGTAGCCACGTTAAACGTGCACTCGACCGAGTCACACCACCACTCGGTCGAGTGGGTCCTGTAACCCACAAAATCGAGGGGTTTGACCCACAATTCAAACCCCGACCCTTTTATCAACTTTGGTCATCACTTGCAAAGACTATCACGTGACTATCCTATTTTCAAAACTACACACATCACGACAGGTAGAACGACTTTGACCACTTTGACGTGATAAGTCGGGACAAGACTACGGGACGTGAGATTAGGCTAGCAATATGCCACAGTCTCATGTTCGCGTCCTTCGTTTAATATGCGACATAATGCGTATTTAATCGGGGTTAGTCCGTCTACATATTTTCGCGGTCTAGTTTATATACGGGTCCGTCCCCTTCATTATATCGCGTTATTTTTATTTCGTTCATTTCTTTACGTATTGTTGTATTGTGAATTCCGGGTTGTCTTTCCGCCCGTGTAATTTGTACGTTATTTTTATTTACCTTCGAGCTTTGTTTATTTACTTGCTTTTACGCTTTATAAACGAACCTCGCATGCTAAATCATTTCGACCAATAATAAGATGCATTAAATGACGTAGTTAACGCAAACTTCGCATGCTTAGACAAAACGCTTTTTGCATATCATTTAATTATTTTACTAGCGCGCGTACCACGAACACGAACGATGTCTTAGTAGAGGCCGCCATGTGCGGGCGGGGTTGGGTGTCCTTAGTGGGCTTCCCAACACGTACCCTCACCCCTTACTCAGAACCTTTGGTTTCCGGATGTCCGAAACCCTTGGCGCACGAGAGTCATTCTTTACACGATTACCGGTATAGATGGTATCGGTATTGCAATGCAAAGGGACGAGCCCCATAAACTCTGAAATCGGAGTGGGCTTACTTTGTGTATAGCCCATGACGACATAGAGTGGGCTCGTATGGTTCCGAATAACCACAAAATTCGGTGGCGACTCCATTTTGACTTAAATTTCGAACCCGAGAACAATCTTACCACGAGATTCATTCGCCTACCCAAACCCGCGCTTCGCCGCGTCGGGGTGGACCTACGTCATGTCCACACTTGGTTGTTGTCCCTTAAGGGAGGAGGAACATAGATTGGATGGTGTTGTTGTAGAGATTGTTGTTGGGAAGCTTGATGGGAAGCTTGAAACATGTGAGGATTTGGCACATTTTGAGCCTTGAAGTTAGAGTATGGGGCACCTTGCTTGAATGCTTGAAAAGCATTCACTTGCTCAATGCTACTTCGATAATGTAGAGGCTCATGTCCATGTCCATATATCCCACAAGTCTCACATATCCCATAATAAGATGTAGGAGGTACAACTCCCAAAGCATTGACTTATTGAATTGAATGTTGGTGGGAAGAACTTATGCTTTGACCCTGATCAAAATGACTTTGGAGCTTCTTATCAATATTATCCATGATGGTCTTAAATTGTGCCCCAAGATCGATACTAAGTTGTGTAATGGCATCAATCTCGTGCCTTCCCCCTCTATTCGCCTTCCTAGGCCTTGTGTATTGAGAGTTGTGAACCGCCATTTCTTCAATTCTTGACCAAGTTTGGTCATCATCTACCTCGGTGAACCTTCCATTAGATCCCATGTTGAGTATGGCACTTGAATCTTCAAATAGCTTATTCCAAAATTGTTGGACAAGGAACCACTGTGATAAACCATGCTGAGGACAAGAACGGATCAAGGACTTAAACCTTTCCCACGACTCATAGAGACTTTCTTCGTCACGTTGTTGAAACCCCATGATTGAAGCTCTCAATAGATTGGTCTTCTCCGAAGGATAAAATTATTGGTAGAATGATAAGGCTAGCTTCTTCCAAGTGTCTATACCAAGAGCCGTCTTGTCGAGACCTTTGAGCCATTGCTTTGCCTTGCCAATTAAAGAGAAAGGAAATAATACCCACCGTATTTGGTCTTGGGTTATTCCCGGTTGTGAGATAGCATCGCAATAGTCCGAAAAGGTTTCCATGTGTTGATGAGGATCTTCTGTTGGTAACCCACTAAATTGACTTCTTTACACCAATTGGATAAACTGCGTTTTAGCCACAAAATTCCCGGCATATGCGGCCGGTAAAGCGGTTGGACCGGGCAAAACGTCTTCCGTAAAGGTTGAATGAGAAGAGAACTTAGGCATTGTTGGATGTGCGGGAGATGACGATGTAGATGGTGTTGATGTAGATGTTGAAGGAGAACTAGGTGAAGAAGAATGGATAGATGTACCAAAGGGATTGATGAAGGTCCCTTCGGCGGTCTCTCGAGGTGACTCGTTCAAGTCAGATCCTTGAGCTTGTTCTTCAATGATATTGCTAGTACCCGGTTGAGAATTTCTAACCCGATCAATCGTCCGTTGGCGAAAGGGCCTAAAGAGTCTTTTTGGCTCTGGATTGAAGAGAAAGAAATCGTCTCTCCTCCTAGGCATGCACTACACACTTGAACAAACGTGAGAACACCTAGTGCTTTATGGGCACTAGGCAAAGACAATAAACGGGCACAACAGAAGACAAAGAGAGAAGAAAACAATAAAACAAAGAAAAAGCCTACAAAATATGCACAAGGGATAGAAAAAGAGCACAAAAGGGGTAACTAAGTCAAGCTAATAAGCAAACTAAGTCTAAACATGCACCGTCCCCTGCAACGGCGCCAAATTGATGGGAGGAACTTGCCGTGGGTCCCTACCAACAAATAAAACCAACAAAACCTAACACATAGCTAGGGTAAGTCGGGTCGAGTCCACGGGGACGGTTATGAGGTGTTTAGACTATGGTCTACTCAAAAACAAGGCTAGATTACCAAAACAACACAAAAAGGAACAAACTAGCGAGAATTGATTAACTATGGCGATGGAAAGAGATGAAAGTAGTATTAAAGATGAACTAGATATAACATGAAATAAATGAATCAACTAAAGACTAAAACAATCAACTAACTAGGTAGATAATTGCTAACAAGAAGGAGAAATCAAATTGGGAAGGAGTATGGTTAGGTTGGGTTCATAATTAAGTGTAGTAGGATGATTGGGAGATCAATGGTGTAAGTTTCACCAAGTTACAAAGGTCGGTCCGCGCTCTCGCGCCAAAGCCAAAGTCCGTACTCTCGTCTCAAAGACTAAACCCAAATACTCATGTAAGATATTACCCAATACATAAGAATTCAACCACAAATCAATCACACAATGAGAAGATGAAAACAAGTATGAGAAGCATGGCCACTACAACTCAAACAAGCAATTCAACAAACACATAGAGTGCTCAACATGTGACTAGTAACAAAGGATTCATCTTTACCCTTAATCAAACCCTAATTACGCATCTGACCCTGATGATGATGAAGTGTCTGAATTCGTTCCGGATTCGGTGAAAGAGATGGAGATGAATGATGATGGATGGAAACAGAGAGAGGGGAAAAAAATTGTTGACATGGAAGAAGAAGAGGACCTGTTACGATTTTCAGAGGATGACATGAATGATGAAATTGAGTACTGGAGCTCTGCAGTATACTGTTTCATTATGGGTGCGAACCCACCTTGGGAAGTCGTCGAGGGGTTCGTAAAAAGAATTTGGAAGGAACACGGAATCGATAAGATTTCCTTCTTGCCTAACGGAATTTTCATAGTTCGGTTCAAGGACAAGGAAGCAAAGGTAAAAATTCTTGATCATGG
Source organism: Agrostemma githago (assembly GCA_958450325.1). Lineage (NCBI taxonomy): Eukaryota > Viridiplantae > Streptophyta > Magnoliopsida > Caryophyllales > Caryophyllaceae > Agrostemma > Agrostemma githago. The sequence continues at coordinate 24,733,361 of OY288257.1, forward strand.
TTTGTTTATGTTTGACAATAAACCCTTGATTGTGAAAGAATGGACTCCCGATGCTAAATTGGACAAAGAGGACATTCATGAAGTGCCTATTTGGGTTCAATTACATGATCTCCCTTTGAAATTTTGGGGTCGTTCCTTACCCCGATTAGCTTCTATCATTGGCCCGTAAGTCGGACCTGGCCACGAAAGAGAGGACCAGACTTGGTTATGCTAGAGTTATGGTCATGGCTAAGGTGGGGCAAAAATATAGGAATTCGATCAAATTTTTGGATGAAAAGGAAAATTTGGTTGAAATTTTCATCAAATATGAGTGGAAGCCTAGTTGGTGTCTTAAGTGTAGAGGCTATGGACATGAGGCTAGTGATTGTAGGAGGGATGAATTGAAAAAGGCAAGACATGAGGCAAGACAAAAGAAAGTAGAAGGAGGGACTGCTGTACGGACAGGCGTGCCTACGTTACCGCTTGCTGTACCGGGTGGGGTGCGCACTGTTCAGTCTAAGCCACAGCAGGTTGTGCCTCCTCGGAAACTAGGTTCTGTGAAAACGGGAGTGCAGGGGAACAAGAACATTGTGATTAGGGAGCCGAGGAACTTTAAGGAGGTTAATGTGGGGGAGTCGTTTGTTGATATTGTGATGGGTTCACCATCAAAAGAGAGGAGTGAGGGAAAGGAAGGGGTGGGTATGGAGCTAGTGATCCATGGAAGTTCATAACGTAGGGTGTTGGAATGTACGCGGCATGTGTAACATTAATAAGCAGCGTACTATCAGTGATTTCATTAGAAAGCAGCAAGTTGATATAGTTGGTCTCGTAGAGACTAAAATTAAAAATAAAGCGTATGCTAAAATTCAGCAGAACATATTTCAGGAATGGAGCATCACGACGAACAATCATTGTCACGAAGGGGGTCGGGTTTGGCTTCTTTGGAAGTATTCGAGGGTGAGACTGACGATTTTGGAGTATAGTGAACAGAGTATCCATGTTAGAGTGACAACTAACTTAGGTAAGGAGTATTTCCTTACGTTTGTTTATGCGTTTAACTTGGGCTCTGAAAGAATCGCCCTGTGGCATAGGCTTGAGTCCTACGCTTTGAAAGGGCCATGGATAATCTTGGGTGATTTTAATTGCGTTATTGATGCTCGGGAACGACTTGGAGGTATATCTTCGGATGAGGATATGAGTCAATTTCGGGAATGTTTGTCAAAATGTGAGGTCAGTGATCTCAAGGCAAGTGGGTCGTGGTTCACTTGGAATAATAAGCACAAAGTTGCGGAAACGAGGGTGTATAGCCGTATTGATCGTTGTTTGGTTAATGACGAAATGGTGCGTTTGTTTCCAAATGGCTTCGCTAATTTTTTATCGGAGGGAGCTTTTGATCATTGTCCTTGTATTGTCCAGCTTGAGCAACCCCCGATGAGGAAGAATAGGAGTTTTAAGTACATGAATATGTGGAGTAACGCTAACGAGTTCAAGCCTCTTGTCTCGAAGGCGTGGGGAGCGACGATTAGGGGCACGAAAATGTTTCAGGTGGTGACTAAGTTGCGTAGTCTGAAGACGCCTTTGAAGGAGTTGAATTCAAGGTGTTTTTCAGATGTCGAAAACCGTTGCAAACAGGCCGAGATGAGATTAGAGCTGTTACAGGTACAATTGCATACTGATGTGAGCAGCTCGGCATTGCAGGAGGAAGCGGAACAGAACAGTCTAGTACGGAACCTCCAAGCTGCGAGAGCGGCCTTTTGGAGCCAAAAAGCGAAACAAAAATGGGTCAAGGATGGAGATGTTAACTCGGCTTATTTTCACGGTATCTTGAGGGCTAGGAGGGCGCATAATGCTATTGCCTTGATCGAAGATGCGGAAGGGCGTGAATGCGGGAACAAACATGATATCGAGGATGCGTTCCTACGTTATTACGGCTCTTTGTTGGGTGAGTCCCGGGTTGTGGAGCCTATTAACTTGGGCATTGTTCGGCGGGGCAATATATGTTCTAACGAGCATAGAAGTTGGTTGGAGGCAGCCGTGACTGCAGAGGAGATTAAAAGTGCTATTTTTAGTATTCCGCGAGACAAAGCTCCGGGGCCTGATGGTTTCTCGAGTCAATTTTTTATTGATTCGTGGGATATTATTGGAGAAGACATTGTGAAAGCTGTTAAAGATTTTTTCACTTCAGGTAAAATTCTGAAACAGCTAAACTGTGCTAACATTGTGTTGATTCCTAAAGTAAATAGGCCTAAGACTGTTAAAGAATTCCGGCCCATAGCTTGCTGTAATGTCTTGTATAAGTGTATTGCAAAGATCATTTGCACGAGCCTGGGTCGAGTCTTGCCTCATATAATTTCACCTAATCAAGGGGGATTTATCGAGGGAAGAAGTATTGTGGAGAATGTGCTCATTTGTCAGGCTCTGGTAAAATTATATAAGAGGAACCATGTTTCGCCTCGCTGTTTGTTCAAAGTGGATATACATAAGGCATATGACAGTGTGGAATGGAGTTTTTTGGAGGAGATGTTGCGCGCCCTCGAGTTCCCGGATCATTTTTGCAAATTAATCATGGAATGTGTATCCACGGTCTCGTACTCGATGTGTGCTAATGGGGATAATTTTGGGTTTTTCAAGGGGAAGAGGGGATTACGACAAGGTGATCCTATGTCTCCGTTGCTCTTCACTATTTGTATGGAGTATTTCTCACGTATCCTTATACATGGCAATATGGATAAGAAATTCAGGTATCATCCGAAATGTGGGCCGATGAAGCTTACCCATTTACTTTTTGCTGATGACTTGCTTCTTTTTTGTAAAGGGGAGAAGGAATCGATGGAGTTTTTATGGAAGGCCTTTGCTACTTTTAGTAGGGCATCGGGGCTGTGTATAAGTGTAGGTAAGTCCCATGCTTATTTTACTGGTGTGGATGAAGACAGGAAAGAGGCCATTTTACATTATTCAGGCTGTGTCGAGGGTACGTTACCTTTTCGGTATCTTGGTTTGCCTATCCAATGTACTCGATTAGGTAAGAATGATTGTGAAAAGCTGCTAGCCCGTATTATAGCGAGGATCAATAGCATTGGAGCCCGTAAGCTATCCTATGCTGGCAGATTGACCTTGGTTCAGGCCGTTCTATCTCAGCTCCATAATTATTGGGCCATGGTTTTCATTATCCCAAAATATGTTATGGGTCGGATTGGTGCCTTATGCCGGAATTTTTTGTGGGATGGTGGGGTGGAAGGTACTAAAAGAGCCTTAGTAAGTTGGGAGAAAAATTGTCATTCGAAAAGGGAAGGTGGGTTAGGCCTTCGAGAACTCACTACTTGGAATGAAGCAGCGGTGGCTAAGTTGGCGTCTTGGGTGTTTGATCAACCTGATCGGCTCTGGGTCAGGTGGGTTAGTTGTATTTTTCTGAGGGGTGCCGACTGGAGGGAATATAAACCGAATACTGAAGCTACATGGGCGTGGAAGAAGATATGTCAAGCGAAAGATAGGATTAAATCTATGTATGTGAATGGTGTGTGGCATGGTTCGATGACGCATTATTCAATTTCGAAGGCCTACGATGAACTTCGGACCGTGGGAGCCAGTGTTCCGTGGGCTCGGCTTGTTTGGAGTGGGTGGAGTATTCCTAAACGTAGCTTTATTGCTTGGCTTGTGTTTAGGGAGGCTTTAAACACTAGGAAAAAATTATGGAGAATCGGGGTGGCGGACTCTGATCGGTGTGTTTTATGTGAAGACCATGAGGAGGACTTTGAACATCTATTTTTTGGGTGTACTTGGAGTTCTCAAGTTATTGAATTGCTGAGAGATTGGGTGAAGAAGAGGATATCGGCTACTGATACCTTGGCATGGGCGTGTAAAATGAGGGGTTCGAAGTTCCAGTGTAACATTCTTCGGGCTCTGATTGATGCCGCCATTTACCACGTTTGGAGAATGCGAAATTTGTGTCGAGCTGAGGGATTGCTCCACCATCCGAAATATGCTGTTAGAATGATTAAACTGGATATCCGTAGTAGAATCACGTGTAAGATTAAATACCCACTACTTGCTAAGGACGATAGATGGCTACATAAATTGATGTAGTCATATTCTTTGTAATTGGACAACACGGCATATATATATATATATACTTACCCTTTACCAAAAAAAAAAAAACCCTAATTACCCATAATCCACAGTTAATCCCCGTACTAACCCCACAATAAGTCTACTCACACATAATGAAACTAACCCTAACCATAACAGGAGGAATCAACATAAACAACAAAACATTTATAATGAAACTAGCAAGAACAAGAACAATAATCAAATATTAAAACATGAAATATTAAACAAAGATTAAGAGTAAAGAGAATGAGAAAATTATACCTACTAACAAGAGGATGAAAAGATAAGAACTTGTATTAATAAGAAAAAACCCAAATAAATCTCCCAAGGTTGTCAATCATGGTTGAATCTTGAAGAATTCCCTTAATTAATACAAGGATTACAACCTAGATTAAGCTAAGTTTAATTAAAAATTAAGGAAAGATTAAGCTAATGAGAGGAGGAACTCTATCTAGGGTTTAGTCTAATGTAAGATAATGGAAAAGTGCCTAAACAATACAAAGGGAGGGTACTTATAAGGTTACAAGAGCAAAGGAGAAGAAAAGAAGAACACATGGCTGTAGTTGCACCTTCCCGGCAGGGAAGAATGATGATCTCGACCGCGATGGTGTTCCCGATCGGGAAGGACCTTCTTCTCAGCCGGGATAAGCCATCAGTAGCCTGTCTTTGCTTTGCTTCTTCATCCCGATTGAAATGGCCTTCATCTCGACCAGGATGGGTCTTGTAGGCCTCAAATATGATCTCAAGGGTCCCTTCTTGCTTCTCATGGGCTTCTCATCGATTCTCGGTGCTCAGGATCGAGTCTAAGGGGCTCGGGAATGTGTCCCAAGGTCTCGGGATCGAATCTAAGCTACCGAGTGATCGTCGCTTCTCTTCGTTGGCTCCAAATGTGTAGGAAACGAGCCGAAATCGTTTCAATTCTCCATGATTGGTCTTAGGAACCTAAAACGAAATAGAAGAAGCATAAGTAGCCTAGAAACCGCTCCAAAGAGCGATTCCACAAGAGAAACCAGGACCACACACAACAAATAAGCAGTACAAAACACACTTATCATATCGTGAAAGCGATCTATCATCGCCCTGATCACCATAAGGTTGCATTTAGTCTGGCAACCCACCAACCTAACCCACTGTCCAACCACGAGACCTAGAGCGGTCCTCGAGATAATCTCCTTTACTGTAGGGGTCAACTTGTGGAAGTAGACACCGAGGCACGTAGTAAAGCCCGAGAAAGTCCTCATCGAACCTGGGGGCTGCAAACCGAAACAATGCTAAGATGAACAAAACAAATCTAGCCTAACCCGAGCAAAAATAATAACAATAGCAAAATTCGAGTCATAACTAATGAGCACGAATAGGACACTCACCAGGCCCCGCACAATGCAGCTAGAGATATGACGGTCAAGATGAAACATCAGTTGATGGCCATCCCAGTCCCGAGCCCACTCGGGATTCTCGTAAACGATCTCCTCGTTCTCCGGTACCGAAGCTGAAGCATGAGCCCTCGTAGCCACCGTCTCCGGAAGCTTGCGCTTCTTCACTCTATCGATCTCGGCCTCATTAATAGTTTCAGGGTCACGCCGCTGAGACGAGACGCTCCGTCTCCTCCTACGAATCCCTCGAGGGGTCTGTGAACTAGCCCCGGCAACCTCCTCACTAGAACCAACACTAGCACCAACCTAGAAAGTTCCCTCGGGACGCTCGGTATCACCTCTAGCTGTGAAACCCAAAACGAAAAAGAAACACAACAAAGCATAGTTATAGTCAAGCTAAATCGGCTTAAACGGGTCAAAATAAGGTCAAAATTTCGGATAAGGATATCAAAATTCTGAAAGGGCCGCTAGCACGCATATTCGATCCCAGTCACAATGAAAGTGGTTTCGGGAAAATTCGGCATCGTTACGACACCTTTTGGTCCGTCTTAAGACACACAAAATCTTATGGAGGGTCCTAAAGGTCATCCTAGCCCTAGCAATCGACAATAGAGCTACCCATATGATCATAATCTCTGTTTGAACAAAAGTACGTAAAATAAATACGGGAATAATCGGGAAACGATCCTTAACCCTAACTTTCCAAACACATTTCCATAAAGAGCCATTGTCGCACCTCGAACATCCTCATCAAGCTTATAACTACATCAACAAGCTCTAATTGACCTTAATTTAACAATAAAATCAAGCACAAGCATCGAAACTTGACAAATAAAAAAGACCCAAATCGATTTTCTAGGGTTTGCAACAAACCAACTCATAATCAATCTAATCAAGCAAAACTGACAAATAAACAAGGAACACTTACCCGAAGTCGACATTGTCGTGAATAACGAAAATCGAGACAAAATTTGGCGAGAAAAATCAAAAAGTCGATCTTGAGGCGAAAGGGGCGACGCGTTCGATTTTTGAGAAATAAAACGATCGCTCCAATCTTCGTTTACTTAAACAGACCCGGACCACGAAAACCCGACCGCCCCAGCGGATGCACTCGAGTTCTAGCGTGCTGGGGGCTGGGCGCCTGAGTCTTGGAGCACTGAAGGATGCGCGCCTAAGCGACCTAGCCTAAACTAAAACAAAGCAAAACAAACGCAACTCAAAGACAATACACATGCACCTACTAAGACAAGCCAAATAATAATAATGGGACAACTGCTAATTAACATCAATAATACACTCCTGACTAATAAAGCAAGCATCTAACGCTGCATTCGGACGCGTAACAAAAACAACCGAGATTAACATAAGCAAACTCTGAGCAAACTCAACGAACCCAAGATCAAAACAAAAGCAAGGACAAACCCAAAAAAAATTAAGACAAGCCTGCAAAACAAAATTAACTAAGACAAAGTCACAACGCCAGCATTTTACTAAAAAAAAAAAAAAACAAACAGCAATTTTCCCCGAGGGGTCTGAGTTACCCCGGAGGCACAGCAATTTTCCCGAGGGGTCTGAGTTATCCCGGAGGCACAACAATTTTCCCGGAGGGGTCTGAGTTATCCCGAAGGCACAACAATTTTGCCCGAGGGGTCTGAGTTATCCCGGAGGCACAACAATTTTGCCCGAGGGGTCTGAGTTATCTCGAAGGAACAACAATTTGCCCGAGAGATCTAAGATCCCGGAGGCACAGCAATTTGCCTGAGGGATCTAAGATCCCGAAGGCGCAGCAACAGCAATTTGCCCGAGGGATCTAAGATCCCGGAGGCACAACAACGGCAATTTTGCCCGAGGGATCTAAGATCCCGAAGCTGCAGCAAACAGCAATTTTGCCCGACGGTCAGAGTTATCTCGGAGGCACAACATCTTTTGTCCTAGGGGTCAGAGGCATCCTGAAAGACAGCTATTCGAGTGGAGACTGACGCCCTCGAATAGTTTTATATCATTTTATCTTGTCTTAGGGGTCAGAAGAGTCCCGAAAGACAGCTATTCGAGTGGAGACTGACGCCCTCGAATAGGTTTATATCATTTTGTCTTGTCTTAGGGGTCAGAATCGTCCCGTAAGACAGCTATCCGAGTAGAGACTGACGCCTTCAGGTAGGTTTTATATTATTTTACCTTGTCCTAGGAGTCATAAGCATCCCAAAGGACGACCTCTCGAGTGGAGACTAACGCCCCCGAACGTTTATGGGTTCATAAGAATCCCAAGTAAAAGCAAATACATTTACACCTAACACATAAAAGCGCTTAAAATTAAACAAAACCTTAAATAAATCGAAGAACACAAAGCGCGCGCGCACAAAGAATCAAGAACGAGACAACAAGCAGTGACCCGGGCCCAAGCAAACAACCACAAGCGAAAACGTCAGGTATGACTTCTAAACCTTAGCTGGCGAGCCCCAACGCACAGTCTAACGGACTTAAAACGACCCGACCGGACAGCCACTAGGTCGTAATCTTCGATTGACCTGGGCGGCTATACTTTGACTTTCGCCTTGTCCAAGCCTCAGTCAAAGTGGGGGCTTCTATAGACACCCTGATTTGGACCTGGTGGCTGCAGTAGTGCCCAACAAACACCTGATGACGATAGGACTGCAACGCGACGCGGGTTTGCAGTGTTTTAGATAGTTTTTCTATAGAACGGATCAAATAAATTACTCAGGCAAATTAAACTAACATGATGGCAGCCTTAGTCGGGTCGTTACGATCGCATAGACACTAATTAGAGTCAATTCTGACACCGGGACCCCGAGTCGGTCCCGAAACTCGAGCCGAGTCAACACCGTGCCAAGCAAACCTCGATATGAATGCCCGAGGCCAACTAAACCCTCGGCCCTAGGTCAAACCCGGGGTAAACTTAATCCCTAAGAATTATATCACACTCCTCCCTCTCGGTTTCGGAAAGTATCAGAACCGTATCCTCATAACTCCAACCGCACCACCTGACGCGCCTGGGTCTCCCCACGCCCAGACCCAGGCGCCTGAGTCTTACTACGCCCCAGCTCGGGCGCCTATATGGGCGACGAGGGCCGAAAACACCTATAAATACCCCCCCTTCACGCCCTCATTTCGACACACATCATTCAATATTCCCTTCTCCCTCTAAACTCTCGCTAAGGGCTGGCACTCCGACACCCGAGGCAAACGATCCACTCGATCGTAGTTCTGATAGTAAGAGCGACATCGACGCTACTCCTCACCTTCGAGCACTCCACTCGATATCGAGGTGCCTGTGATCGACTAGCTCAAAACTAGTACACAGGTTCTGTCGGATTAGCCGCAGAACTAGCAAAAATAGTAACAGAACTCTGCCGGAATAACTGGTCAAGCTAGGAGGATCCGCCTGTCAAACTCATATCGTCACTAGGTTGCCATCTAAACAAAACTTTCCATATTCGCACTTTCTATTATTATGCACTACGACAACGCTAGATGTGGGCACTAGGCCCACAAACATCGACTAGAATACGTAACGTCCCAACTTCAACCGCAAACACTAAAACACACTAAATAGACCCGAGTAATTCCGAGATCCGTTCTCAAACTATCTATGCATCATGTCCCTTTTACTGTATACTCCGAGGGTGCAACTCCTCACTATGTGATTTACTTACATTCGCATTTACAGTTTTTCGTATGGTTTATTGCTTTTATGACCTTATAATCGCATGCTAAATCACCTAACACAAAATTCAAAACATAAAACAACTAAAACTGAACAAAGTGATGGTCGGGTTCTGTATTAGTCCCGGTGCTCGCCTTATTAGGTTCGACGCATCTCTATTAAAACCGAACTGATGCATCTTAAGCAGAATACCAGGTAAGTTATACCACGAGAATGACTATTATCCGTATTATCGCGTTAAAACTAATTTGCTAATACGTATAATACTAGTACTCGACTCTCCTACGTGCATCTTTTCATGGCCTGCCTGTCACATGAAATCGCATGCAAAGAATGTAAACTCAACTACTTCGACGACAAAACATACTTGTCCTTAAACAACCGACATAGCAAAACTGTTAAAACAACGGATGTTACAATATTTCCACCACAACAAAAGAATTAGGATATCAGCCCACCGATTGATTAGTAGAGACCGTTATAGTGCGGGCGGCATTGGGTGTTGACATCTATTGGATGTTGGCTTCCTAATACGTACCTTCACCCCTTACTCAGAATCGATGGTTTCCGGATGTCCGAAACCATTGGCAACGAGAGTCATTCCGGGCATGGAGTGCTTAAGGGTACATGTCTTTATCTTTAGGTCCTGTGCCACTCAACTTTGAACCAGTAAGGGATCAAAGTTGACTTGAACGGTTTCCGAGTCCCCATAATTGACTCGATGGCGACTCCACAAATCGGCAACAACTTCAGTTCACTAAAAAGGTTGCCTTACCAAACAAAACGGCATTTAAACATTTACAACCACGACTCGATCAATTCCCAAATGAAAACACGGCTGCCCCCACCCGTCTAGTACAAGTCGGATCATCATCCAAATCGAGGTCCGACACATCGCCCCGTACGCGAGATCAGACCGGCCCCCGGCAGGGATGGGGCCGCATGGGTGGCCGCCGCCACACGTTGAAAAATCAGGTCGGTCCCGCGCGGGGCGCTGGGCGGTGAGGACGGACGTCCACAGACCTTCAAGGCATTATTAGTCCAAATGTTTGCATGCATAGAATCATCCTCGAGGATGAACATCGTCCTTAAATAGAGGGTAAACGCTATTTGAATCCTACCTTGCAGGAGGTGGTCCTGAAGGAAGTTCTAAAGTTGTATGAGGCTAACATCATTTATTCTATAACTAGGAGTAAGTAGGTTAGCCCCGTATATGTTGTAGCCAAAAAAGGAGGGATGACGGCTGTGAAAGGAGAACATGATGGTGAACTAATCTCAACCAGGACTGTTACCCGGTGGCGCATGTGCATCGATTTTCGAAAAGTAAACACGGCCATCATAAAGGACCACTTTTCCCTCCTTTTCGTAGACCAATTACTTGAACAACTGACGCATCACTCCTATTGTTGCTTTCTTGACGGTCATTCGAGATTTCTTCAAATCTGTATCCCCCGGATGACCAAGAAAATACTACATTCACATGTCCAAATGGCACCTACGCCTATCGTAGGATGGCATTTGCGCCAAATAAGTTTCATCGATGCATGATGGCCATTTTCTCAGATTTTATCGAGAAGTCCATAGAGGTATTCATGGACGATTTGAGTGTCCGTGAAACCACTTTTGGCACTTGCCTCACTCATCTTGATCAAGTTTTATGTCATTGTGAGTAGTATCGTCTCGTTTTAAACTGGAAAAAATGGCATTTCATGGTCGAGCAAGGTGTAGTTCTAGGACATGTTGTCTTTAATAGAGGAGTTGAAGTAGATAAGGCTAAGATCACGCTGATCGAAAGACTGCCACCCCCAGTCATTGTAAAAGGGGTGAGGAGTTTTCTTTGTCATGCGGGCTTTTATAGGCGATTCATTAAAGAGTCTTCTAAAATCGCAAAGCCACTCATCGCGCTTATTATGAAAGATTCTCCTTTTGTGTTTGATGACTTGTGCCTTGACGCCTTTTGCAGGATTAAGACCGCTATTACCACAACTCCTATTATTAAAGCACCCGATTGGGGTCTCCATTTAAGGTCATGTGCGATGCTTCGGACAATGTCGTTAGGGTCGTTCTAGGTCAACGGGGTTATTAAGCTACATGTGATTTACTATGCTAGCAAGACTCTAGATTAGACTCAATCTAGGTACACAACAATCGAGAAAGAAATGCTAATAATGGAAAAATTTTGTACCTATATCATTGGATCCAAGGTGCTTGTTCATACCGATCATGCGGTTATTCGCTACAATATGTCAAAGAAGGGGATGAAATCAAGACACTTCTGATGGGTTCTTCTTTTGCAAGAATTTGACATTGAGATCAAAGATAAAGGCGGATCCAAGAACTTGGTTGATGGGAGGGATTTGTCGTGGAATCCCAACCGTCAATAATATAACCGGCTATTCCTACGGTAGATAGGGCAAGTCGGGTCGAATCCACGGGGACGGTAATGTATAGCCTAGACTAGGTTGGCCTAAGAACAAGACTAAGTCAACGAGCTAAGCTAAGATGATAAGAAGGGAAAAGGCTAAGACTAAGGTGCCGGAGAAACAAACAAAGAAACAGGCTAGGATTAGGTCGGGGTCAAAAGGGTAACGGAATGGTCGAGGGAGAACTAGAGCGAAGGAGGTAGTAGGGTGATCTAGGTTGGTCCGGGCTCTCGCAACTTAGGCCTACCTAGAGGTTCATCCTATAACCCATCTCGGCGACACACATGACAAACGGGGTTCTAGCGCGCTATGGTGGCCTAGGTCGCATCCGGGCTCTCGCTACTTAGACCGACCTAGGGGTCGTCCTCACCGGGCTCTCGCAACTTAGTGAGGGAACCGAACCCACAAACAAACTATCACCCACAAGAGAAAGGCAAGAAAAACAAGCATTCGCAACTACTTAGTCATTCAAGCATTTCAACAAACATATGATGTGCACCAAACCAAGAGAAAACCCAAATCTTCCACCAACATCTCCAACAATCCCTTAATTATTCAATTAGCACCCAAATCGCCTTACTAACCCTAGCAAGAACACTACTCTAACATAATCAAACTATAAGTAACATAAACAAGAAGAATCAACATAAACATCAAAACATATATAATGAAACTAACAAAAAAAATGAACAATAAACAAAACAACAATCAAAGATTAAAACTTGAACAACATAAACAAGATTAAGAGAAAGGGAAAAGGATTATACCAAACTAGAGGATGAAAGGAAGAATAAAAACTTGTATAAAAGAGAAAACCCAAAATAATCATCCAAGGTTGTCAATCTTGGTGAAGATCTTCAAGAATTCCTTAATACAAGGGCTAATCTAGGATTAACAACTAATTACCGAGTAATCTACTCTAATCTAATCTAATCTATGCTAAAATAATCTAGGGTTTAGTGTCTAATGAAATGCATATGCTTTACATAACAAGGGAAGAGTATATATAGGGTTACAAATGAAAGGGAGAAGAAACAAAGCAAGCGCGGGTGAGCTGGAGCCCATCCCGGCCGAGATGAGGAGGTCCCGGTCGGGACGGGGTCGGTCCCGGTTGGGAAGCCTTGATCCCGATCGGGATGGGCCCAGGTCAGGAGCCTTCTTGTTTGTGCACCTCATCCCGAACGGGATGAGCCTTGTAGGCCTCCAATATGATCTTTTTGGTCCCTCCTTGCTTCTCATGGGCTTCCCATCGAATCTCGGGACTTGGGATCGGGTCTCGGAGGCTCGGGATTGGGCCCCAAGGTCTCGGGATCGATTCCAAGGCATCGAGTCATCCTTCCTTAGTTTCGTTGGCTCCAAAATGTGTATGTATTGAGTCGGAATCGCTCCAACTCTTCCAAATCGGTCTCGGGAACCTGAAACGAACTAAAGGAAGCATAAGAAGCCCTTAAACCGCTCCCAAGGAGCGATTCGACAAGGAAAATGGGACCAAAACACTACGAAATAGGCACTACAAGTGACACTTATCAACTCCCCCACACTTAACCCTTACTCGCCCTCGAGTAAGCACACACTAACTACTAAACTATCCGAATGGGTATTAGCGCACCCTACGCCCCTTCAACTCACGCGAATGCACTTAGAGGACAAGTGCACTCCGCAAGGCAAGTTGGGTCTTGCGACAAAACTGTGGATGCAACCGGACACAAAACACACAAACAAACAAACACACAAATGGTTGCACCCAAAACAAAAGAAATACCGCTTCCCTCAAAAAGCGGTGAATGAAACACCGGTTTAGGACTCGAGGTAAGTGACAACGTTCCCAAGCAATCAATACAAACCAAGGTGGACTAAACCCTAATAGTATGACGATAAAGCAACAAAAACGTTGGTAACTTACCTAGGTCCTCCTAACTTTCTAAAAACGTACTACGGGACGATCGGCGGAGTGGAAAAGTGAGGAACCACGGTGTTAGTCGACACTGTAGGTAAGTGAGACCCCGCCCCCTTTAGCGTGAGCCAAGAGGGTCGTCCCGTGTCCAGGACCGCCTAACTAGTCCAAGTAAAAAGGTGGAAAACATGCAAAATGAGGGAAGACCGACTAATGCCGCTGTCATCCTTCCTCGGGACTCGGTCGTTTGGTAGGATCTTCACGGCAAAAGTCGGAAAAAGGCTTACTTTTGTGGGGATTTCTTTTTGTGAGACGGGTTTTCTTTTGGCATTTTCTTTCTTCTTTTGCATTTTCACTTTGTTTTGCCATGCCATTCTTTTTCTTCTTTTCTATTTTCTTTTTGGCTTTTGTGCTTTTTCTTTTTCTTCATTTCTTTTCTTTCTTTCATTTTTTTCATTGTTTTCTTTTTCTTTGTCCTTTTTGGCATGATTTGGCTTTGTTGGCATTTTCATTATATAACAAGAAAGGTAGAAATTATCAAATTGCGTTTTATTGTGTGGAGATGCGTAGGAGGTAGGTGAATGGGTAAGTCGGGGTTGCGCATTCCCTTTCAAACCCACAAAAAGTGGAGAACTTGGACTAATCAAACAATCCTAGACACGGTCACCTAAGGGACGAGACTCGGTAACCAAGGCCTTTTCACACCGTGGGTGGTCATAATGGGCAAAAGTGCAAATCCCGTAGTAAATCCCTAGTAAGCAAGGTTGACTCAAGGTAAAGGACCAACGAAATCATTGATTTAGGGTCATTCTACTAGATTAAAGTCCAAAACTCGATTTACACTACTAGGAAGGGAAAGTAGACACTCACACTCTAGCCTATAAACCGGGTTTTCGAAAACGGTTTACACACAACACAACATAACAAAAAATAAAGACACGACGAAAACGAACGAAAGAAAAAAAGAAGCAAAAGCAACAAAACAAGAACAAAACAAAACAAACACAAACACAACACAAACACCACCCCGATCATCCAAGAAAGCCACCAAATCAACCACAACTATGTACAAGCTCCACCCGAGCACACAACATCACAATCTCCTCCAAACTCCGCAAAAGGTAAAGAAGAAAAAGGGATAAGATGTTACCGGGAGTCTTGAAAGCCTTCCAAAGTTAACGGCGATTAAAGCAACCTATAAGGAAAAAAGGGAGGCAAAACACGCACACAAAACAAATATACAACACAATGACAAAAAAGGAAAACACACAAAAGAAAATCTTTTTGATTTTTGTGAATTTTTTTTAAATTTTTAGGGTTTTTGAAGATTTTTCGAAGAAACTATGAAAATAAAACTAACTATACTAGAATATCGCTCCCCCACACTTAAATCGAGCCATGTCCTCATGCTCGATCGTAGGGTGCGGAGAGACAAAAGAAAAAGAAAAGAAACTACGAAAATAAAGCTAAAAAAACAAAAATAAAGTGAAGAAAAGGGTAGAAGGTGTCCGGCCGGGGTGTAGTCAAGTCACCAAGGGCCGAGACAAGAAAAGATATGGATGGGGGAAGAAATAAAAAGAAGGAAATAAAAGGAAATGGGAGGGGAGGTCTAGGTGTAATCAAGTCACCTAGCCCGGATTCCGCCTAAATCTGACTAAATCCTTAAAAAAGGAAGGTGAAAATCTTGTAAAATTTGGATTTTGAAATGACTCTCGATGTAGTCACATCATCGAGAGTCGGGAGCAACAACTACCGAGGCCTCGAAGGCCACCATGACACAAAATAAGGGGAAGGGAATAAACAAAGGAAAACAAGCAATAAAAGATGGAAAAGTAAGGATAGTTACCAAAACCAATCGTCTAGTAACTCACTCGCTCCATCGTCTCATATATCAATGTGGGCACGTTGCTTGTCGTCTT
Organism: Agrostemma githago; assembly: GCA_958450325.1. Lineage (NCBI taxonomy): Eukaryota > Viridiplantae > Streptophyta > Magnoliopsida > Caryophyllales > Caryophyllaceae > Agrostemma > Agrostemma githago. The sequence continues at coordinate 24,748,738 of OY288257.1, forward strand.
TGTTGTTATCCCGCTTTAAGCTTGATAAAACTGCATGGTAGAGGTAGTAATGGTGTGAGGGGTGGAAATTGATGTGGATCTTGGTGTAAGGTGAGGTGTACAGGTCATATGATAGGAGTAAGGAGGAGTAGGGAGGTTGGGAGGGGGTATAATGGATGGGTGGAGACAAAGGGGACCATCCCGGTCGGGATGGATGGTCCCGATCGGGTTGCTAAACCCTTCCCGATCGGGAAGCTCTCGTCCCGGTCAGGAATGCACTCCAGTAAGTCCGAATTTCTGCACCATCATCCCGATCGGGATGGCTTCTTCCCGGTCGGGATGAGTCTTCTTTGCTTCCCCAAGCCCAAAAGCTTATCATAAGCTTCAAAAACCGACTTCCTCGCTCGCAAACCAAACTCCATCATCAACACTCCTTTCTAGGAGTCACCTTCACTTCACCTATCACAATAAACTCGAAAAAAACATCACATTCTCTCCCTCACAACGCTCATCAATAATCCAATTATTACAAGAATATCACAAAACTACCAAAATCTAGAGATAAAACACGAATACAAGCACAAGTATTCTAAAGAAGAGGAGATGGGAATATACAACATGACGGTTCTTTTAGGAACTCCGTCAAACCTAGGATGGTGGACTCCATTCTTCAACCGTAGCCCTCAAGGGCATGGAGGAGCAAGTCGAACGCGCTACCGACATCATAGTGAAGGCGCAAGAAGCGCTCGAGCTTAACCGACCTCCACGGCCTCCAAGGAAGAGGCAAGAAGTAGGATTCCCAAGACCCGACATCATCTTCAAAGTAGTCTCCGGGGTCTCTCCATCCTACGAGCTTAACCGAACTCTTCTTCCCTAAGCATTGCCTCCAATCACAAGCAAGCTTCATTTTCAAGAAACGAGGCACAAAAAGCGGTTTTGGCCTCACTTCCTCGATGCACACCCCCACACTTTCCTCAAGTTGTGGTTCCCCATCTTCATCATTTGTCCCCACATCGTCATGGAGGAGAGGATCGAAACTTCTACCGGCGGTTTCAATCTCTTCCAAACCATCTCTCGGTGTACTAGCAAGGGGCTCATGATGCCAATCCACGTTCTCGGACAAGGGCAACTCGAGGTTAACAATTTTACCCAACAACTCTACAAACTCCACCAAACCATCCCACTCACTATCCTCCTCCAATTCTTCACCAACGATGCCTTCACCAAGAGTCATCTCCTCATTCGTCTCTTTTTGGGTAGACGATTGAGGTTCTTCAAAGCAAATCTCTCTATCAAAGGGAAATACATCGGCGGCTTCGTGATTAGGTTGCTCCTCTCTCTCAAGTGGGCACCCTCCATCTAAATTTGATGCTCGGGATAAAGACATTATGGTTTGAACCGCTAATGCATTTAAATGAGCATTCATCGCCTCGTTTCCCCTTCGAATTTGGACCATTAAATCATCTTGTTCCTTTTTTAATTGAATGGCCCTTTTTTGAAGGCTCCTTTGCATTTGAAGCATCGATTGATGTAACTCTAAGTTTGACGATTGGTGGTCATTGGGGTCTTGTAAAGCTCCTTGATAATCTTGATGATGCCCATCGGGTGGGGCATCATATTGTTGGTAGCAAAGTTGGGGTGATTAGTAGTATTGTGGGTCATGGGGTTCATATTGTGGTTGGGGTGGAGGGTAATATGGTGGGTATTGGGAGTATTGGCTACCATAAGGTGAATCTTGAGTGTACATGGTGGGTTCACATTGATAACTCGAGTAGTAGTCACCATGATTGTAGGACTGATAGTCATTCACTTGTTGGTAGCCATTTCCATATTCTTGAAGATCATACCCATCTTGATCCCCCCAAGAAGCTTGATAGTGATTAGGAGTCATCATGTCATAGCTTTGGTTCATGGAAGAAGAGGGGTAGCTCATATCGGCTTCCATGTGTGGGGAGTTTAGATCAAACCCCATGCTTGCTCGAAAATCGTAGTCCATACCCGGTTGGAAACAACTCATTCTAGCAACCGTCCGTTTAAGCGGCTTTGAGTTGCAAGAAGAAGATAATCACCACCTCTATGCACAAACTGTAGACTAAGAACAAACGTGAGAAGCCTAGTGCTTTTTGGGCACTAGACAAGAGAGAAATAAACTTCACACACACAAGAAGCAAGGTAACCAAAAGAAAAAAAAAACACAAAGACAAAGTCAAGCAAAAAGGAAAACAAAGTCCAAACTAGCACCATCCCCGGCAACAGCGCCAAATTGATGGGAGGGATTTGTCGTGGAATCCAAACCGTCAATAATATAACCGGCTATTCCTACGGTAGATAGGGCAAGTCAGGTCGAATCCACGGGGACGGTAATGTATAGCCTAGACTAGGTTGGCCTAAGAACAAGACTAAGTCAACGAGCTAAGCTAAGATGATAAGAAGGGAAAAGGCTAAGACTAAGGTGCCGGAGAAACAAACAAAGAAACAGGCTAGGATTAGGTCGGGGTCAAAGGGGTAACAGAATGATCGAGGGAGAACTAGAGCGAAGGAGGTAGTAGGGTGATCTAGGTTGGTCCGGGCTCTCGCAACTTAGGCCTACCTAGAGGTTCATCCTATAACCCATCTCGGCGACACACATGACCAACGGGGTTCTAGCGCGCTATGGTGGCCTAGGTCGCATCCGGGCTCTCGCTACTTAGACCGACCTAGGGGTCGTCCTCACCGGGCTCTCACAACTTAGTGAGGGAACCGAACCCACAAACAAACTATCACCCACAGAGAAAGGCAAGAAAAACAAGCATTCGCAACTACTTAGTCATTCAAGCATTTCAACAAACATATGATGTGCACCAAACCAAGAGGAAACCCAAATCTTCCACCAACATCTCCAACAATCCCTTAATCATTCAATTAGCACCCAAATCGCCTTACTAACCCTAGCAAGAACACTACTCTAACATAATCAAACTATAAGTAACATAAACAAGAAGAATCAACATAAACATCAAAACATATATAATGAAACTAACAAAAACAATGAACAATAAACAAAACAACGATCAAAGATTAAAACTTGAACAACATAAACAAGATTAAGAGAAAGGGAAAAGGATTATACAAAACTAGAGGATGAAAGGAAGAATGAAAACTTGTATAAAAGAGAAAACCCAAAATAATCATCCAAGGTTGTCAATCTTGGTGAAGATCTTCAAGAATTCCTTAATACAAGGGCTAATCTAGGATTAACAACTAATTACCGACTAATCTACTCTAATCTAATCTAATCTATGCTAAAGTAATCTAGGGTTTAGTGTCTAATGAAGTGCATATGCTTTACATAACAAGGGAAGAGTATATATAGGGTTACAAATGAAAGGGAGAAGAAACAAAGCAAGCGCGGGTGAGCTGTAGCCCATCCCGGCCGGGATGAGGTGGTCCCGGTCGGGATGGGGTCGGTCCCGGTCGGGAAGCCTTGATCCCGATCGGGATGGGCCCACGTCAGGAGCCTTCTTGTTTGTGCACCTCATCCCGAACGGGATGAGGCCATCCCGAACGGGATGAGCCTTGTAGGCCTCCAATATGATCTTTTTGGTCCCTCCTTGCTTCTCATGGGCTTCCCATCGAATCTCGGGACTCGGGATCGGGTCTCGGAGACTCGGGATTGGGTCCCAAGGTCTCGGGATCAATTCCAAGGCATCGAGTCATCGTTCCTTAGTTTCGTTGGCTCCAAAATGTGTATGTATTGAGTCGGAATCGCTCCAACTCTTCCAAATCGGTTTCGGGAACCTGAAACGAACTAAAGGACGCATAAGAAGCCCCTAAACCGCTTCCAATGAGCGATTCCACAAGGAAAATGGGACCAAAACACTAGGAAATAGGCACTACAAATGACACTTATCATTGGTGTCGGACCATTTGAGTAGGCTAACCATGGAAGAGCGAGGAGATAAAGATGATGGAATCCCCATCAATGAAACAATGAGAGATGAAACTTTATAGCTATTGAAACAATAACACCATGGTACGCGGATAAAGTGAATATACTTGTGTCTAATTACATTCCAACCGATTACTCCAATCAAGACAGAGAGAAGTTCTGTTATTGATGTGTCGTGTTTATATAGCTTTATTCCCTCGATTTCGTTGTCTTCTCCGGTCGGAACGCGCTCTTTAGAGCAGTTTCTTCTAACATTTTTCTTTGAGTGATTGTTTTTGTAGATTCTACACGATTTTAGGTCTTTATGTGCATTTACACTCATATCTAGTTAGATGAAGGATCCCGAGACAAAACCCGTTCTTTAGAACGTCTAGGCGAAGAAGAACCTGAGAAGAGTCGATTCATTGGGCCATCGAGAGGGACCCAATCCTTGTTTCTAAGGCAATGTGCGCGCCACCCTGCCCCGACAGGCCTACTGTGGGCCGGCCAGAAAGACACATAGAAGATTTTAGCTTGAATTTAGCTTGTGCTTCGGCCCCTGCATGTGGTCGGCCCCCTGCCGGCCGGCCGGCATGCACACTCAGTCATTTTTGCCTTGTATTACTAAGAGAAGAATTGTTTTGTTTTATTATCACTTCACTACTTAGAATTAAATTTTTTCTTAGAAGAACTACTTGTGACTCTTAGCATTCTAGCACTCGGTTTCAACTCGTACTCGAATTTGTTAAATTCGTTTATGCAATTCTTAGTTTTACGTTTCAATCTTCATCGTGAATTACTTAGTTCGTCGTAATTTTCTTTAGTTACGATTCATTATTACGTTTAGTTCGCTAGATTCCCGTTATTTATCGTTAGATTCATTTTTTTTCCTTTTATCATGAATTTTACGTATGTAATTTGTTGTTCTATAATTGTCATGAGTAGCTAATTTTCTCGCTAGGGTCGAGGGGGATCGATGGGTTGTTAGTCGATTTTGTTACTTCGATACTAAACTCATAGTTATGCTAATGCTATTTTCGCGTGTTTTATTTGTGGATTAATTTGTTAAAGGCCACAACATTTTAATCTGTTTGGGAAATTCTAGTTCCTATACGAAAGCCGAATTAGGATTAGATCACGCGCGATTGGGTAAGGAGTCTAATAAGTTGCGAGAGCCCGTTAGACCCTTCCTAGGTTGATACGGTTCGAGAAAACGTATTATAGCCGACTAGCATGTTTATGTGTTTATTATCGTTGTTGCCTAATTGTCGATTATATATCGTGAACCCATGACCTTAGTTTTCCTCTCATTGTTAGAATCCTTTATTCATATTCGTATTTTAGTAGTTTTTTATTTATTTCCATCAATCAATCGTTTAGAGCATTTTAGAATCGCCATAGCTATTAGACATCTTTAACCGTTTTCCTGTGGATACGATACCTTACTTGTCGATATATTCTTGTTAGTAGCATTACATTTATCTTGATTGGGTGAGAAGACTTAACCCATATCAGTTATGAAGCACGATGATATTATTAGGATTAACCTTACTTGTTTCGCCGGTGTAGTGATAATATTTATCGGTGTTGTGTCATGGTTAACGAAGGCTTCGATATTGTTCAACAACTCCATTCTACCCCTTATAGAGGACACTTGGTCACACAAAAGACAATTTCCAAGTGTAGGCACCCGCATTTTACCTGCTAGTATCTATAGCAGTTTCCAACAAAACACCCGATGATGATCGGACGTAAACATGACTTAATGCGCTCAATTTTTGACTCTGAGTCAATAGTATTTGGCAAGAGCTTTTAGCGGAGAATAAATCTCACCAAACCGACCTCAAATTCAGGCCTAGTGGGTTGTTTCCAATCAAAAAAGACAAATTTGTGTCAAAACCGACACCGGAAATAAAACCGTATTTTAGCGACCGGGTCAAACCCCGGTCAAAGCCGTTTCCGAGACACAAATCAGCCATGCAAACTTCAATAATCCAACTCAGAGTTAAAAACTCAAAATATCTCAACCGTGCTGACCCACTCGATCGAGTGTCAGCCATGTCGGTCGAGTGGGCATCCAAAAGGCATGCTTTCTCCTTTCAGCTGGGTCACTCGATCGAGTCCATCAGGGCACTCGATCAAGTAACCCTAGGTCGAGGGGCTGATTTTTTCTTTAAATACACCCTCTTTGTGTGGACATGACATAGGTCCACCTCGTCGTGGCCACGCGCGGGTTTGTGTAGGAGAATGAATCTCCTGGTAAGATTGATCTCGGGTCGAAATTTAAATCATAGTTGGAGTCACCACCAAATTTTATGGGAATTCGGACCCGTTCGAACTCACTCTACACTTTGGCGTTTCGTGTACAAAACACGACCCACTTTTAGTGCTAGAGCTTATGAGTTCGTCCCTTTGCATTATGATACCGATGCCGAGTTATCGGATATCGTGCATCGAATGACTCTCGTGCGCCAATGGTTTTGGACATCCGGACACCATGGTTTTGAGTAAGGGGTGATGGTACGTGTTAGGAAGCCCAAAAAGGACACCTAACCCCGCCCGCTTTTTAGCGGCCTCTACTAAGATACCGTTCGTGTTCATGTACGCGCGGTAGTAAAATGACTAAAATGATATGCAAACAACATTTTCGGCTAAGCATACGAATTATATGTGAACTACGTCATTTTAATGCATCAAAACTAGAGTCGAAATTATTTAGCATGCGAGGTTCATTTATAAAACGACAAACATCGAAAATAAATAAAACTTGTAAATAAATACAATATACACAGGCAGAAATACAACCCGGCCAAAACAAAAATAACGAGCAAAAACAAAAATAAATGATACATAATTAAATCAAATGACAAAAAATGATGGAAAGATGCATGGTTTTAGAAAAGAGGTGACACGTGATAGTCTTTACACGTGACGACTAAAGTCGTAAAAAGTTGACGTGGCTCGTATGATGTAATAATCACTCGTTTTGTTTGGACAAAGAAGTCCACTCGACCGAGTCATGGCAAAGACTCGATCGAGTAGGCTTCTGATAGACCTTCTGCCCATTTTTTGTGGGTGCTACTCGATCGAGTGGCCTATGGCACTCGATCGAGTGCCCCCTGCACGAGCTACTACTCGTTTCGAAAAGGTGACGGTTTCATTTATTATTGATGCAAAATCGATGGTCGACCGAGTTACGTAAAAATATTACATAATTTGAACTCAACTCGGTTTACGGTGCCTATAATCATATATTATACAATTATAAGACCGTCATTGGAAATTTATAAAAACGATGTTATAGGATTAATAAAAATTTGATTAGGACGAAATTGTCTCCCTCATCGGAAGATATTGACTATCTTAGGAGGATTGGATATAATCTCTAAGTTTTCTTTATTTGCCTCGTATTCTTTGTTCGATATTGTTTGATTTGATTTTGTTGTTAGGATACAATATATTTTGTAAAGCCTATTTTTTTGATGAATATAACTCACATTTCACCAAAAAAAAAGAAATTGTCTCCCTCCATGTCACGACACCGATACTAATCCATACGGATTATGTGGTGTCGATTTTCACGACAGTGGGTTTCGAACCAATCTCGGAAATGGAATCGGACGCGTTCAACTACGTACGACCACGATCGCGTTACGCCCTTAAGTGCTTGGGGCGGCACTCCTCGAAAGGGTTCTACCTCCGTCGCGACTTTTAAAGGGATTAAACGAACTTGGAGCGGTTGTCTTAGTCAAACTCATTCGAATCTGAAAGTTTTATTACTATATATATGCGGTATTAAAGTGACGATAAAAAGAACGAAAATTAAAATGCGACAAAGATAAAAATGTTAGTGTTAGTATATATTCTAAAATAACTATAATATAAAGTATAGTATATGTATATAGATATCGAGATAGGGAGGAAGAGAAAATGGAGAAAATGGGTTGGTGACACCCTCAACCTACATGCTTAAAATGGCCTCGGAAACGGACTCGTAATAGCGACGGGAGCGCGGGAGTATCGAGGATGTAAGTAGAGTTATAGTGTGTGTATGTGTGGAGATGGTTTATCGGTTTTTCTAGAGATATAGGGCTTGGTTTTTGCTTAGGGATGCTTAGTGTTGAAGAGTAGTGAGGATGTGAGTTAGGGTTGCAAAATGAAGGTTGTAATGCATGGGAAGGGTTTAAGGGGGTATTTATAGAGAATGCCTCTCGACCTAGGGTCACTCGATCGAGTGGCCCTAGCGTACTTGATCGAGTTCCCTGAAAAGGAGGGTCTGATCGGTTTTTTTAAGCTGCACTCGATCGAGTGAGGTCAAGCCACTCGATCGAGTGGGTCAGGCGAAGGAGACATTTTAGGAAGGTGGTTGACTTTTTTGAAATTTGAAATGTTGATTGGGTGCTTGCTTCTAGAAGCTCATCTAGCCGGTTTTATGTATCGGATTCGCCCTTGATCAGGTATTGACCCGGTCGCTAAAAGACGGTTTTATTTTTGATGTCGGTTTTGGCCCAAATTAGTCTCATTTTATTGAAAACGACCCACTGGGTCTAGATTTGAGGTCGAATTTGAGAGATTTGTACTCCGCTAAATGCCCACGTCGGATATTATTGATTCCGAGTACGTATTCGAGCGTATTAAGTCACGTGTACGTCCGATCATTATCGGGTGTTTTGTCGGGACCTGCCATAGACACTAGCAGGCAAAATGCGGGTGTCTACAGATCCCCCACTCTGACTAAGGCTTGGACAAGGCAAAAGTAAGAGTAGCTACTAGGCCAATCGCAGATTACGACCTGCCAGCTTTCCGGTCGGGTCGTTTATAGTCCATTAGACTTGCGTAAAGGGCTCGCTAGCCATAAGCAGAGGGTCATGCCTGTCCGGATGATGATAGCTCCGTGGGGAGTAAATGAGCTGCGTGGAAACTTGCTTCTGAAGTCTTGGGTGTATCTGTATGCTGACACATAACAACTTGCATGTAACACATAGGTGAAACACCGACTCACGCTGGGGAAATAAAATATTGATTTTTTGAAAAGCAAAATTTTTGAGAATTTATTTTTAAAATTTTGAGGAATGCTCGGGACGACTTGATTCCTATCTCAGGTTCTAATCTGAAACCTAAGATCAGTCCTGCGCGCGCAGAGCCCATGTCTGCTGAAGAGGCATGACAGTTAGGGATACAGTTAGGGTTTCCTATTATAAATATAGGACTCCGTGCTTCAACTTTCTGCATCCCAAATCAAATTCTTCCTTCTCCTCTCAAAATCATATAGACTTTTAAGAATACTCAAATATCTGCTATGGGTATCAAGCACTTGACTGCGATGCATTTGTCTTGGTCCCAATATTTTCGGGACGAAGGAAAGGTTCAACTAACCCGGATGGGAATCGTTACTTTATTCCTACTTCAACGCCTGAGAATCGACTCACACTTTTTGGATGCTTGGCTAATGTTTTGGGATACTACCCATCACGTTTTTGCGTTCCCGCGAGGAGAAATATGCCCACTTCCTGAAGAGATTGCAGCTGTGGGCGGCTGGAGCGCTATTGCTCGTCCTGCTATCCCTCCATTCTATCCTGATCCAAGGAGGAGGCTAAGGGATTTCCTAGGTTTGTCTCATGTTGAGACAGATCGAATGGTGCGGGGAAATTTCGTTTCCCTTTTCGACGTGGCTGACAAGTTCATAAACACTCATGATGTGAGGGCTACTGCTACCCATAGGCGTAGGGCTTTCGCCTTTTGCATGCTGCACCGCTACGTCTTTGAAGGAATGATGGAGGCTGACTTATGCTTGGATCAAATCTGGCTGATTGGTGTGGTTGACCAGATGGAAACTGGTCATAGCCCAGCTTGGCTAGCGACGGGGGAAATCATTATGTGTCTCGATGCTAGGAGACTCGACCTGGACCGTCAACTGACGGGGAGCATCCGTCTTTTTCAGGTATACATCTCACGTTTTGTTTTAACGCGAAAATTCTGATGTACGTGAGTCACTCGATCGAGTGGACCTGTCACTCGATCGAGTGACGTTTTAAAAGAGAGTCCGCCTGTTTTCAGAGGGGTTACTCGATCGAGTCAGCTGTAGTACTCGATCAAGTGGCCTCTAGCGAACCACGCCTTTGCTCACGATATTTGTGTATTCCTTTTTCTGATTTGGCTATCAGAACGTCTATCAATCATAGAGTGTCCTCCGAGTATACCCAATTACCGCAGCAGCCAAATTAGCTTGAGGAGGCGACGGATAAGCTCGAGTCATCATATAAACCGAACTTCTTGGGATGAGGAGCTGGTGTTTCATGGTGGTCCCTTGATTAGATTGACCGTCGCTTGGTGGTTCCTCTCAAAACGGATGGGATTGGCCAAAAGGGATCAAGCTCGCTACCTGGTGGTCATGTCACTTGACTGGACCGTCCACATTTATCCAGACCGCATCCTAAGGCAGTTCGGTTCGTCTCAGCGAATTCCTGAGACAGAAGTAATCATTAGCGTTTCGCTCCAATTGAGGGACGCTATGTGTGACACATGGTTACAGAGGTGGCTCACCCGTCCCATGTGGACTATACCCAACCCTTGTAAATCCGCTTGGGTTTCACAATCATATCGGAAGTGGACTTCCGAGGAGTCAGAGGCGGCTCGTAAAGCTCTGAAGGCTGATGAGGCCTTCGAACTGGTTCACCGGGAGATGGCGAAAGACAACAGGGGTTTCTTCGACGAAGGAGATACTCTTGCTACTCTAGTTCGATTGGAGTTGGGTCTTAAGTCACAAAATAAGACTCGAATTAAGGATGTTGGTGCTAGTAGCGCGCGGGGGCAGCTTAGCCCCCAGACTGACTTCGAGAGGCGGCTCGGGCCAAGACTGGCAGTCAGAGACCGACTAGGCCCACGTGACCGGCTGCCTGAACCTGTGAGGGTCCGACTTGGGCCAATTGAAGTGATCGAGGACTCGAGTTCAAAGAAACGGGTCCGGGCTAAGGAGGTTCCCGTGGTGATTCGGGAGCGCTCCCCTCCACGTCGTCGCCAGTGGACGGCCTAGGAGGCCAAGGACAAGGGAAAGGAAAAGATGCCCTAAATATCGAGTCCTTAGTTTTTTATTATTTGGATATTATTACTATTTAATTTAGAGTGTCGTGTTCTTTTTTCTGCATTTTTCTGAATTTTTGCATTTGTAATTTCCCGAGTTTATCGGCATTTTTTTTAGTAATTAATAAAGGAAGCTTATTATTAAAACGTTCCTGTCTTTTCTCGATTGCACTGGTTGTGCCCTTTTGACGGGCTGCCTACGTATCCATAAATTGCGGAATCAAACCTAACGTAGTTCAGGCTCTTGTAAATTTTCAATCTCGAAATACACCAAAACCATTAGTTCAAGATGCTTGCGACAGTAGAATAAATAATGTTAGCTTATTGACTTGCTTTTTGAAAAAAATAATTTTGACAAACTTTGCTAATGACATTGAGAAAAAGGCTAAGTGTAGTAACGCTTCAGCTGGTCCAGTTTGATCGGGTTGACGAACTCATTCCTGTCCAGGTCCGTCATCATCACGGCTCCCCCTGATAGGATCTTCTTTACCAAATATGGCCCCCAGATCACCTTCCTTAATGTTCCTGGGCCTTACTCCATTCATTAAGGCGCGCTGGATTCTTTTATGGTAGATTTGGATATTATTGAGGGCACGAGATCGTCGTTCGTCTAGTAGAACTAACGAGTCATACCGTTCTCGGACCCAATCACCTTCAGGTACTTGACTTTCTAGCATGATTCTAAGGGATGGCACCTCCAACTCGACTGGTTGGACTGCCTCCATCCTGTATGTTAGGTAATACGGTGTCGCACCGGTTGCGGTACAGATTGACGTCCGGTATCCGCATAGAGCAAAGGGTATTTTATCGGGCCAATCCCGGTAATTATCAGCCATCTTTTTTAGTATGGTGACAATCGTTTTATTCGCCGCCTCTACCGCTCCATTTGTCTGAGGACGGTAGGGTGAAGATATATGCCTTCGAATTTTATACTTGGTCAACAGGGCTACCGTTTCGTCTTGAAAATGAGTCTCGTGATCACTGATAAATTCGTGCGGGATCCCATACCGACATATTATCTTGTTTTGGATAAACTTGGCAACATGCTTAGCATTGAGAATGCGGTATGATTTAGCTTCGACCCATTTGGTGAAATAGTCGATAGCTACTAATATGAAGCAGTGCCCGCCGGTGCCCGAGGTATTTATTTTCCCGGTTATGTCGATACCCCATGTCGAGAATGGCGAAGGCGACGTCATGGTATATAGCAAGGATGACGGCATATGCTGCACATTAGCGAAGATTTGGCAGTTATGGCAATGTTTGACATATAACTGGCACTCGGTTTCCATACTATTCCAGTAGTATCCGAGCCTCATGATTTTTCGGACTAACATCTGGGCATTCATTTGCAGAACGCATTCACCATCATGCACTTCGGCCATAACCTTTTCGGCTTTAAATTTATCGACACAAAGGAGAATAGCCCCCTGTGTCGTCTTTTTATATAGTTGTCCGTCATCAGTACGGATGAACAGAGTAGCTAGCCTTCGTAAGGCTTTCTTGGCCCGGCTATCGGTCCCGGGAGGATATTCCCCGGTCGTCAGGTACGTTAGCACAACCTAATACCATGGCTGAGGATCAGTTATCTCATTATCTTCAATGTCGTGAATGTATGCCGGCTCAAGTCGTCTTTCGACGCAAATTGGCATACTGGTCACGTGATCGGGAATATTTAGTAAAGATGCCAATTTTGAGGGTGCATCTGCAAACTGATTTTCTTCCCGAGGCAAGTATATGTACTCCACCTTTTGGAATTGTTTCTCGAGATCCCTTACTCGTGCCTGGTAGGCCACGAGATTAGCGTTCTGAGTTTTCCATTTTTGAAGTGGTTGATTAATGACCAAGGATGAGTCACCGTGTACCCGATGATTTGTGACCCCCAGGTCGACGGCGGCTTGTAGCCCATGGATGCATGCTTCATATTCGGCTGCATTATTGGTAACATCAAAGTCCAGTTTGATGGATACGGGAGTATGCTCTCCCTTTAGCGAGATTAGGAGAATCCCGACTCCGAACCCTCGGAAATTGGATGCTCCGTCGAAGTATAAATCCCATGTTTCCGTATCGGTATAAAACATATCTTCATCTGAGAAGGACCAGGTGTCGATGTGTCCTGCTTCGGCTACCGGACCAACGACGAGAAATTTAGCTACTACTCGTCCCTTAATAGCCTTTAACGGCACGAACTTTAAGTCGAACTCTACAAGCATTAAAGTCCATCTAGAAATTCTGCCATTTAGAATTGGCTTTTCGAAAAGGTACTTGATTGGATCCATTTTGGATAACACATGGACCTCATAGCTGAGCATATAGTGTCGGAGCTTCTTAGTGGCCCAAACTAGAGCTAAACACGTCTTTTCGAGCATGGTATACTTGCATTCATACTCTAAAAACTTTTTGCTGATGTAATAAATAGCTCGTTCTTCAGAGTCAACTGTTTGAGCCAGCATAGCCCCCATGGCTATCTCGATCGTTGTTAGGTATAATGACAGAGGCAAACCGGGTTGAGGTGGCATTATGACTGTCGGAGTAGACAAAATTTCCTTGATCCTGTCAAAAGCAGTTTGGCACTTGTCGTCCCACAGTATCCGTTCCCCTACTTTCAATTTCTTGAAAATCGGTTCACACACCATGGGCAGTTTGGAAATGAACCGGTTGATGTATTGGACTTTCCCGAGGAACCCTCTTATTTCTTTTTCGGTTTTAGAAGGTTGCATCTCGGTAATGGCTTTGATTTTAGCTGGGCCGACCTCGATACCACGTTGGCTAACAATATGACCCAGTAATTGGCCTGATGTTACCCCGAAACTGCACTTTTGAGGGTTTAGCCTCATGTTGTATTTGCGCAATTGGGTGAGAAATTTTCTTAGGACGGTGATGTGACCGTACCGGTCTTTGGATTTGACGATCATGTCGTCTACATAAACTTTTACTTCTTTATGCATCATGTCGTGCAATAAGGTCGCAGCGGTTCGTTGGTATATGGCCCCGGTGTTAATGAGACCGAATGGCATGACGGTATAGCAGTAAGTACCCCAAGGTGTAGTGAAGGTAGTCTTACTCATATCTTATTCCGCCATCTTGATCTGATTATACCCGGCATACCTGTCCATAAATGATAGAAGGGCATGGTCGGCCGTGTTATCTACCAGTATGTCAATGTGTGGTAACGGAAAATCATCTTCCGGGCTCGCCTTGTTAAGATCCCGAAAATCCACGCATACCCGCACCTTACCGTCCTTTTTAGGAACCGGCACGATGTTTGCTACCCAATCTGGATATTCGGACACCTGTATGAAGTCGGCTTTGAACTGTTTATCGACTTCTTCCTTAACCTTGAGGGAGCACTCGGGCCTTATTCGGCGGAGTTTTTGCTTAACCGGTTTGCACCCGTCTTTAATCGGTATGTTGTGCTCGGCTATTTCCCGGTCTATCCCCGGCATGTCCTTGTAGGACCATGCGAATACATCTTTGAACTCTTGGAGGAGGTTCGTGAATTGTTGTCTCTCCTCGGGATCTAAGGATAACCCTATCTTAAGTATCTGGGGCTCAAAAATTCCACATTAATGGACTCGGTCTCTTCAATTACCGGATTCCGAGATTCCCTTTACTCTAGTTGCTCGATCAGATGTGGAGGCAATGGTACCTAATCGTCGGGTGATACTTGTCGTAACCGTAATCAAATTAGTGATTTTTATAAACCTATCTTAACCTCAAAAATATAAATAATAGTAAAGGATAAGTAGGGTCGATCCCACAGAGAGATTGGAAAAACTCATTAACTATTATTATGTATACACTAACGTACATATTGACTAGTTATAAACATATTTACCGATAGGGGGGTATTAGCAAATTGAACTAAACTAAACTTTTATTCCACATTGCTACTATATAATAGTGAAGACAAGCGTCCAATTAATCTCAAAGTAAATATATTCGCCCGATCAACCAACTTAATTCGATTAATTCCTCTTACTCATTCCGCCAGGTTAATGTTAAGAATTTTAATAGTAAAACTCTCCTTACTTAGCCTCTTGTAATCTAATTCCAAAACTCACCTTGACTAGGCCAACGGTCGTTTTAAGACAATTTAATCTAGAAAACTTGACTTCATTATACTAGATAAAATTGGGATTAGGATTAGCTAATTATGTCGTAGCTCGAAATAAGCCCTTACTTATTTAACTCTATGCATACTAGAACACACGAATTATAAATAAGTAGCTATAAGACCGATTAACCAACGTCTATTACGACACATAGATGTCAAAATGAACGAAACCAAGTTATACTCAAACCGAAATTATTACTATATCGCAAGACTTAACTTCGATTAGTTTCTACTTTTAGGCAATATTTAGTTTAGGCTAAATAAAGCCCTTAGCTATGAACCACACCAAAATTTATCCATGGATAGCAACTGAAAAATATGGAGTGATTAACACTCATCCCAAATATAACTTGATAAACCGAATGAATACGAAATTAAACAAATCTCAATGATAATCAGACAAAATGTTTCGAATCATGTTCATCATTTAAAGAGACAAAATTACAAGTAAAAAAATGGGAGAAAAGGGAAGAGAAAAACTTATAATATAGCCCTGAAATCACAGTCCCAAGTTGGCTTTGACACCTCGATTGGTGCCTGATTCCCTCTTTTCTCGTGGTGTAGATAGCGACCCACTCGAACTCGTCTTTCTACAACCCAAAATCCTTCACTTGTACTAGTAATTTCACTCTTGATTCCCTCATATTTTTCGTCATATTGCTTGCCTTCCTTACTGAGATGACAGCCGGAGTTTAAATAGGGAGAATAGTTGAACAACTGACCCCAAATTACTGCCATGGAATTAATATAATTGCTCCTCTCATCAATTGAATTCATGGTTACATTCAAGAGAAACAGATGTATTGAATCCATATAATTCTCTTGCCGTTACCTTTTTTTATGAGCTTTGCACATTCCTGCAATTAATATTGCAATTTTATTCATGGAGAAACGGAAGGTTGTGAGTGAAAACAATTCCCATCATTTTATTGATTACAAGCGGCGGTTAATGAGGAGTTTCTTCACACTTCTTTTAGCTGCGTGTTGTAGGCCAAGAGGTAGGTGTAACAGACTAATTATGATTAGTCCTGATTATACGTAATAGTTGGCCTATTTTACTTTTGTTTCATCCTTAACTACGGAACTTGTCGGTCTCGATCCCATTTGAGTAAGCTCGTTATATTTTTGGCTGAATAAGGTATGACCCAAGTATAACCTGTCAACAAAATAAGACGATAATTAATCTTTTAGGCCCAAAATAATATTCAACATATAAAAGCTCAAAATGTTGGGATATAGGTACAATAGCTCAAATGGTATGAAAAACGACTCCAAGTATATAAAAATAACTAATAAATATGTGTATAAATATGCACTTATCAAATTTCCCCACACTTAGATTATTGTCGCCCTGGACAGTGATAAACAGAGCTATATGTACTGCCTTCGCAAACCTTCTAATTGTAGAGTTCATCATAATAGGAACGGATAACGGCAAAATAAACATTCTAATGATTTTTTTTAGATAATAAAGGAAGTGAAAGTCGGTTGATATACGGAGCAAGTTAGATTAGCAAGCCACATGTACATATAATTCCTCCACCATCTCAAACTAAGTCATTAATCACACAACATGACTCATTTCAATTGCGTTTAATTGAATTATTAACAAGCTTTATCATTACTTTATCATTTTTTTTCACTCCGTTTATTTATCCTTGTTCAACATAAAAATTGACTCATAGATGATGGGTTTTAGTCGAATATCATGCACTTGAAAAAAAACTTCCGGTACTTAAGTATTACCACCTAAGTACAAGGATCGTTCTCCCGGTTACTTCAAGTGTACTCGATACCTCATTTATTTTTTCTTTCTTTCTTTGTTTTTTTTCTTTTTTTTTTCAATCGGGCAAGTGATCCATGTAGCGAGCTTTCAACCAATGACTCCCTCCCGTTGGGACTAGGCATTAGGCATTCTCCTAATCCCGTTAGGACTAGGTTCCCCTCGGATTTACTATCTCGAGTCACAAGACCAACTCTTTTATTCTTGAGGTCAGGTAAGCTCCTTGAAGGTCCAACTGAAGGAGTCACCACGAAAGTAGATCGTTTGGTGCAAGATCGACTTACATACCCACACAGTTAGAGTCAATAATCATGTGAACAAAATGGATAAAACAAGTGTTACTCTTTAGAATTCATTTACAAATTCAATATAAAAGATACTATAAATGGGTCATATAGAGGAATTAATCACTTCAAGCTTGAATAAGGAGGAAAAAAATCATGTACACATGGCTTCAATATATTTTTTATTATTTTTTATTATTATTTTTGAAAATTGTTAGAAATGATTATTTTGTCATCCATTTTCCTATTTTAATGAGTCTACATTAGGAGGTTATGACGAAAAATGACTCTACAAAATTTCGACAGCATAACACCTAAAAATGACCAATATCCCAATTTATCAACTCCAACACCTACAACAAAATTCCAGTATACCACATAAACCAGTAACATCAGGTTGAAATATGTCATGTAGCTCCCCCACACTAACAATCAACATTGTCCTCAATGTTGACAATGGTCATCAAGATTTAAGCTTTAACATTCATATTATAAATAAGAGGGAAGAAACACTTAGCAGGTTCATGGCATTAGGTGTTAGGATAAATTGCTTCATCTATAGAACTCAACGGAGATCGGGCCAGCAGGTTCTCATTCCAGCATTTAGCGTTGAAGAAGTGTCTGATGGTATCAACCCTACACTGTCATCGTCACCCTTTTCTTTCCATTATATCAACCAAACAGCAATCCGAAAATAGTTTCTCAACAATACTCCTGCAAAATACAGCACTTAACCAAAAAAAAAAGTCAAGTATGAAATTGAAGTGAATACCTACATATGAGCAGCAACATATAATGATGTAAAAGTCCTTGTTAATATTTTTTTATGCAACCGACACTTTTAACATCCCCTTACAAAGGTTGCAAAACTCAGGGAGGCATTTCATCCGACTCCAATAAACATAAAAACGATAAAATTAAGCTTGGGTTGTCTCCCAAGAAGTGCCTTGGTGTAGACACCCGCATTTTGCCTGCTAGTGTCTATAGCAGTTCCCGACAAAACACCCGATGATGATCGGACGCTAACATGACTTAATACGCTCGAATACGGACTCGGAATCAATAGTATCCGACGTGGGCATTTAGCGGAGTGCAAATCTCTCAAAACAGACCTCAAATCCAGGCCCAGTGGGTCGTTCCCAATAAAATGTGACTAATTTTGGCCAAAACCGACATCAGAAATAAAACCGTCTTTTGGCGACCGAGTCAAAACCCGGTCAAAGATGAATCCGACACAAAAATCAGCCAAATTCAGCTTCTAGAAGCTGGCGCCAAGTCTAAATTCAAATAAAAACAAACAAATCAACAAAGTCAACCCCTTCCTAAAATAGCTCGATTTTCTTGATCCACTCGATCGAGTGGATAGACCCACTCGGTCGAGTGGAGCGCCAAAAACCGGGTTTGACCCGTTTGCAAGGGCACTCGATCGAGTGCACTAGGGCCACTCGATCGAGTGACCCTAGGTCGTGGGGTTCTCCTATAAATACCCCATCAAACCCATCACATTATAGAACTTTTTTTACATCATAATTTCAGCCATCTCTTCATCACACTTACACAACATTCAACCCTACATTCCTACTATATTCAACCTATACACTCACATCCTCTCTACACACACATACATACAATCAAACTCGAGATCAAAACTCGCCAAAGACCCTAGAGCATCCTCTCCCTAACCAAACACATCCTAACTCACCCTACATATCTCGACACTCCCGCGCACACGCCGCTACTACGAGTTCGTTTCCGAGGCCATTAAGCATGTAGGTTGAGGGTGTAATTCAAACCCCATTTCCTTTTCTCCCTTATCTTTTTACCGTTTATATATATATATATATATATATATATATATATATATATATATATATATGTATTATTATTATTATTATTATTATTATTAACCGCTAACACTAACCTTTACTTTTGTGCATACTAACTTTTTATTTATTTTGTATACTAACATTTTATTTATGTATCCTAACACTAACTTTTATTTTTTGTATACTAACACTTTAATTCCGTATTCTAACATCTAACATTATTATACCGTATATATACATACTAATATCAAAATCTCGGTTTCGAATAAGTTTGACTATGACAATCGCCTAAAGTCCATCTAATTCCTTTACGAGTAACGACGGAGGTGGCGCCTTTTCGAGGAGCGCCGCCCCAATGTACTCAAGGACATGATGTGATCGTGATCGGTCCTAGTTGAACGTATTTGATCCCATTTCGATGATTAGCACGGAACCCGTTGACACGAAAACCGACATCACATAATTCGAAAGGATTAGTTTCGATGTCGTGACGTAGAGGGATGCAATTTTGTCACTAATCAAACTTTTCAATCACATAATAGCACATTTCATAAAATCCCGATAACGGTCTCATAATCGTATAATACACGTTTATGACATCGAGAACCGAGTTGAATTTAAATAATGCAATATTTTTATTTAACTCGGTCAATTATCCAATTCAAACAAATAAAAATGAAACGAGCCATGCCTCGTACAGGGGGCACTCGATCGAGTGCCATGGGCCACTCGATCGAGTAGCACCCAAAAATCTGGACAGTAGCTACTTTAAAGACACACTCGACCGAGTCAGATCATGACTCGATCGTGTGGGTCCTGTAGCCCAGAAATTCGAGAGCTTCAATGCAACATTTGAGCCTCGTCATTTTTTTACGACTTTTAGTCGACACGTGCATAATCTATCACGTAATTCTAATTTTCAAAACTCATGCATATCACGACACCTAAAATGATTTTGATCGACGGTCTCGCACTATTAATTTTATGTCGACGACTCTTTAGTCGTATCCGACACATAATTAATTTAGGCTCCATTTCTCGAGGCGATAAGTCGGGACAAGGCGTCGAGGTTCGAGATCGGGTTAGCACCACACCTAGGTCTCGAACCTCCGTCCTTTGATTAATATGCAATATAATGCGTAATTAATTAAGGTTCGTCTGTCTAACTAATTCACGATCTAGTGTGCATTTATTGTATATGGGTCTTTTTCGAGTCGTGTATTTATCTATCGCTCTTCTTATTTAATTCAATTATTCTATTTTATTGCTCGTTGTATTGTGAATTTCGGGTTGTATTCCGCCCGTGTAATTTGTAATTTATTTACGAGTTTTCTA
Source organism: Agrostemma githago (assembly GCA_958450325.1). Classification (NCBI taxonomy): domain Eukaryota; kingdom Viridiplantae; phylum Streptophyta; class Magnoliopsida; order Caryophyllales; family Caryophyllaceae; genus Agrostemma; species Agrostemma githago. The sequence continues at coordinate 24,769,049 of OY288257.1, forward strand.
TTCTCGATGTTTGCCATTTATTTATTTAAATGAACATCACATGCTAAATTACTTTGACGTGAATCAAGATGCATTAAATGACGTAGCAAACCAATAATTCACATGCTTAGCTAAAAACGCTGTTTGCATATCATTTAGTCATTTTAATAGCGCGCGTACACGAACACAAACGATGTCTTAGTAGAGGCCGCCATGTGCGGGCGGGGTTGGGTGTCCTTAGTGGGCTTCCCAACACGTACCCTCACCTTTTACTCAGAACCTTTGGTTTCCTGACGTCCGAAACCCTTGGCGCACGAGAGTCATTTTATATACGAAAGCCGGTGTAAACGGTATCGGTATAACAATGCAAAGGGACGAGGCCCATAAACTCTGAAATCGAAGTGGGCTTACTTTGTGTATAGCCCATGACGACATAGAGTGGGCTCGTATGGTTCCGAATAACCACAAAATTCGGTGGCGACTCCATTTTGACTTAAATTTCGAACCCGAGAACAATCTTACCACGAGATTCATTCGCCTACCCAAACCCGCGCGTGGCCGCGTCGGGGTGGACCTACGTCATGTCCACACTTGGTTAATGTCGTGGCTCGACGTAATGTCAAAGTGGTTTTAAAGTTCCTCTAAAATCATATCCTCAACAAGCATTACTTCTGGTAGCTCATAGAAAGGTTTAAGACGTTGTCCATTCACTTTAAAAACCTTGTTAGTATCAAGAGATTTAATCTCAACAGCACCATGTGGAAAAATATTAAGCACAACAAAAGGACCAAGCCATCGACTTTGCAATTTACCAGGAAATAATTTCAAACGAGAATTAAACAACAGTACCTTCTGCCCAACAATAAAAAAATTCCTAGCAATCATCTTATCATGAAAAGCCTTTGTTTTTTGCTTATAGATTTGTGCATTCTCATATGCCTCTAACATGTACTCTTCCAGCTCCTGAAGCTGCAACTTTCTCTCATCTTTAGCCTTCTCATAGTCTAGATTGCACTGTTTTAATGCCCACCAAGACTTATGCTCGAGTTCTACAGGTAAGTGACATGCTTTCCCGTACACTAGCCTAAATGGAGACATGTTTAAGGGAGTTTTATATACTGTACGATAAGCCCATAAAGCATCTCCTAACATAGAACTCCAATCTTTTCGGTTGGGATTCACCATTTTCTCTAAAACACATTTAATCTCACGATTTGACACCTCGGCTTGCCCGCTAGTTTGAGGGTGATATGTTGTACCCTTTTTATGAACCACATGGTACTTGTTTAACAATATCCCAAATGTCTTATTACAAAGGTGCGTACCACGATCACTAATTATAGCCTTTGGAACACCAAACCGATTAAAAATATATATGACTCTTAACAAATTCAACCACAGTTTTAGCATCGTCTCTCTTAGTAGCTTTGGCCTCTACCCACTTTGACACATAATCGACTGCAAGCAAAATGTAAATATGACCATTTGAAGAAGGGAAAGGACCCATAAAATCTATCCCCCAAACATCAAACACCTCACATATTAAAATACCGGTTTGAGGCATCTCACTTCTTTTAGTCAAATTACTTGTCTTTTGGCATTGTTCACACGATTTGCAAAACATATAAGAATCTTTGTATAACGTAGGCCAATAAAAACCACATTCAAGAACCTTATGTGTTGTCCTTTGTGGACCGAAATGGCCACCGGACTCTAGACTGTGATAGAACTCTAAAATTGATTTGTGCTCTTGCTTAGCAACACATCGACAACCCACCTGGTCACTACAACATTTCCACAAATACGGGTCATCCCATATAAAATATTTAGCATCGGACCTGATTTTGTCTCTTTTAGCCTTAGAAAAATTAGATGGAAAAGAACTAGTGACTGAGTAGTTCACGATATCGGCATACCAAGGAGTATCTTCAGTAAATAGAGAGTATAACTGCTCGTCAGGAAAGAAATCGACTATACTCGGCCAGTCTTCTCTAGGGGAAATTCTACTTAATTGGTCAGCAACATGATTTTCTGCCCCTTTTATATCCCTAATTTCATGGTCAAACTCTTGTAGTAAAAGCATCCAACGCAATAACCTTGGTTTAGATTCTCTCTTTTCAAGAGATACTTTAAAGCCGAGTGATCAGAATACACCACAACATGACTACCAAGCAAGTACGACCTAAATTTCTCAAGTGCGAAAATCACTGCATACATCTCTTTCTCAGTTACTGTATAGTTGCATTGGGCAGGGTCTAGAGACTTAGAAGCATAGAAAATGGCATACGACTCCTTAACCATCCTTTGCCCAAGTACCACCCCTACTGCTTTATCGCTAGCATAACACATAATTTCAAAGGGCAATGACCAATTAGGAGGTTTAATAACAGGTGCAGATGTGAGTTTATCTTTCAAAGTATCAAAAGCATGTTTGCACTTGTCATCAAACACAAAAACAACATCTTTAGCAAGTAAAGCACAAAGAGGAGATGCAATATTAGAGAAATTTTTAATAAATCGTCTATAAAAACCAGCATGTCTTAAAAACGATTGAATTTCTCGTACACAAGTCGGGTATGGTAAAGAACTTATCACATCAACTTTGGCTTTGTCAACTTCTAGCCCTCGTGAACTAACAATGTGACCTAAAACGGTACCTTGTTTAACCATGAAATGACATTTCTCAAAATTCAAAACAAGATTTGTTTCAACACATCTTTTTAATACAAGCGATAAATAATTATGGAGACATACATCAAAATCATCACCAAAAACCGTGAAATCATCCATAAATACCTCCATGGAGGAATCAAGTAAGTCAGAAAAAATACTCATCATACATCGCTGGAACGTGCCAGGTGCATTACAAAGACCAAAGGGCATTCTTCTAAACGCAAACGTACCTAATGGACAGGTAAACATTGTTTTTTCTTGGTCCTCGGGTGCTATGGGGACCTGAATGTAACCAGAATACCCATCAAGGAAACAAAAGTAAGACAGACCGGCAAGTTTTTCTAACATTTGGTCTATGAAAGGTAAAGGAAAATGATCTTTACGAGTTGCTTGATTTAATTTCCTATAATCGATGCACACTCTCCACCCATTAGACACTCTAGTCGGAACTAGTTCTCCTTTACTGTTTTCAACAACTGTTACACCTGTTTTCTTAGGTACAACATGAATAGGACTAACCCACTTAGAATCTGAAATAGGAAAATGACACCTGCATCACGCCATTTTAGAATTTCTTTCTTCACTACCTCCATCATGGACGGATTTAGCCTACGCTGACTTTCCCTCACAGGTTTTGCATCATTTTCAAGGTATATTCTATGCATACACAAGGCAGGACTAATTCCCTTAATATCAGCTATGGTCCAGCCTATGGCCATCTTATATTCACGAAGAACATTCAACAAATTTTCCTCTTCTGACTCAGTCAATAAGCTAGATATAATGACAGGCAATGTTTCATTTTCACCCAAATATGCATACTTTAAACCACTGGGCAGGGGTTTCAATTCGAGATCAGGTGGACAATTAACAGACGGAATCAGTTTAGGGACATCAACAGGTAGTTCAAGACTTGCCACACACTCTAAAATGTCACATTTAAAGAGACAAAATTACAAGTAAAAATAAAGGGAGAAAAGGGAAGAGAAAAAATTATAATATAGCCCTGAAATCACAGTCCCAAGTTGGCTTTGACATCTCGATTGGTGCCTGATTCCCGCTTTTCTCGTGGTGTAGATAGCTACCCACTCGAACTCGTCTTTCTACAACCCAAAATCCTTCACTTGTACTAGTAATTTCACTTTTGATTCCCTCGTATTTTTCGTGATATTGCTTGCCTTCCTTACTGAGATGACAGCCGGAGTTTAAATAGGGAGAATAGTTGAATAACTGACCCCAAATTACTGCCATGGAATCAATATAATTGCTCCTCTCATCAATTGAATTCATGGTTACATTCAAGAGAAACGGATGTAATCGAATCAAAATAATTCTCTTGCCGTTACTTTTTTTTATGAGCTTTGCACCTTCCTGCAATTAATATTGTAATTTTATTCATGGAGAAATAGAAGGTTGTGAGTGAAAACAATTCCCATCTTTTTATTGATTACAAGAGGCGGTTAATGAGGAGTTTCTTCACACTTCTTTTAGCTGCTTGTTGTAGGCCAAGAGGTAAGTGTAACGGACTGATTATGATTAGTCCTGATTATACGTAATAGTTGGCCTATTTTACTTTTGTGTCATCCTTAAGTACGGAACTTGTCGGTCTCGATCCTATTTGAGTAAGCTCGTTATATTTTTGGCTGAATAAGGTATGACCCAAGTATAACCTGTCAAAAAAATAAGACGATAAATAATCTTTTAGGCCCAAAATAATATTCATTTTATAAAAGCTCAAAATGTTGGGATATAGGTACAATAGCTCAAATGGTATGAAAAACGACTCCAAGTGTATAAAAATAACTAATAAATATGTGTATAAATATGCACTTATCATCGGCTTCTCAATGTCATTGCATAAATTATTTTTGAAACCAGAATTAAAAAGAGACTAGTCGTAAGCAGAACGGTTGTTATTATTGATTGCAAACTTTGAAAACAGCTCGAAAAGAGCAGCCATTTATTCATTGGTCAGTGGCGGGATAGGTAAGGCGCTCGGAACAGACCTCAAAGCACCAGCAGCAGGAGTAACTAAAGGGAGAGGGGTTATAGGAGTGACACTAGCACCGGACACCCTAGACTCGACCTCAGACTCTGACTCACACTCCGACTCAAACTTAGGCATGTCTCCTTCTCCAGTGACCAGCTTGTAGATCCTTCCTTGACTGTCAGTCCACTTGACAGTCTTCCTCCAGACCCTCTACCCCATCTCGGAGCCAACATCCGAGATCAGCTTGGTCGGGTCAAACCTGTTGCTGCGAAGAATCAGGTTGACCAGGTCTTCCTATGGAGTCGGGGTTATGGTATCTTCCTCCAAAGAGTAGCCCCAGCGTGGCCTCAGGATTGTTAGCTCCATTAGACTGGATGAGGGCGAACACATCATCCAGAATATAGTTGCAGTCCCGGGCCGATTGGGTCCCGAGGTGCATAGCATTGGGTTGGTACAAACCAACCTGAATAGCCTCAAATACCTTTGTGACAAAGTAGTCAGTCAACCGTGGGCTGTAAGGGCTCAAATGAATACCCTTAATGATGTTGCAGGTCTTTTCCATACCTGGTCGGACAACGTTGCCCGAAATGGGGGCATAACCAAGGCTGAAGTGAGAGTCTTCGTCTTTCAGGACCTCAATAATCTTCCCAGCTGGAAGATTGGGTCGGGAGGTAGCCCCCGGAAAGTACCCTAGGTTTTGTAGCATCGTGTCGATGCTTGTTGTGAAGTAGGGCCTGAAAAGGTACTCCTTCTCGATTACCCCCACAAAATCGTACCCCTAGAGATCCGTGCGGCCTGTGGCGTTTCAGCTAGCCACAATCATTGGGATTGCCTCTAAGGTAATAACATTATCGTGCAGAGGCATCTTGATTTTTCGGTGAAGGGTGGAGGACACTGCTTTGACCACGTGAATCCATGGCCTCCCTAGGAGCAAGTTGAAGGATGAGGTGACATCGATCACTTGGAACTCAAGCTCCTTTTCTATTGGGCCCGTTATAACGGTCAATTTTATCGCCCTAGCTACCGACTTCGGGCTCCCATCAAAGGATTGGATGGTCTGAGCCGTCGGAATATAATCGGCTTTGGTAATCCCGAGGGCTTTGGCGGTCCTCAAGGGGAGGACATTCACAGCGTACCCATCATCGATTAGGGTCATCGGGAGGTATTTATCTCGGAAGATCACCGTAATGTAGAGGGCCAGATTACGGGAGGCCCCGAACGGCGGCAGGTCGGGTTCGGAGAAGGTGATCAGTGGGCCTCCTTCCTTAGTTTTGCCCTTCAAGTGGGGCAGGACCGTGGCTACCATTTCAGCAAGGATAACTAGAGAGTCGATCTTAATTTGATCGAGAGCCTTAGTTAGTGCTTCTCGATGTTCCTGTGAGCTAACTAAGAGTTGCCATATGGTGAGGTCAACTCGAGTCTTCTTTAGTTGCTTCACGAGAGCTGTTTGATAAGTGTGTTATGTAGTACTTATTTCTTGTGTTTGGTCCCGGTTTCTCTTATGGAATCACTCTTTGAAGTGGTTTCGAGGCTACTTACGCTTCTTCTAGCTTGTTTTAGGTTCCTAAGGCTTATCTTGGAGAAATGGCACGATTCTGACTCGTTTCCGACACATATGGAGCCAACGAAGAGAAGCGACGATGACTCGGTAGCCTAGACTCGATCCCGAGTCCCTTTGAGCCCATTCCCAAGCACCGAGAGTCGATAAGAAGCCTAGGAAGAGCAAGTAGGGACCTATGTGATCATATTTGAAGACTACATGACCCATCCCGGTCAAGAACACGTCCATCACGACCGGGATGAAGAGACGAGAAGACAGCACCTACTGAGGGTCCATCCCGGCCGGGATCATGACCTTCCCGGTCGGGACCACCTCTTTTCGTTCAGGATCATCCCCTTCCCGGCCGGAAAGGGCCCAGTTCAGGCCGTCTTCGCTTTTTCCGCCTCCTTCACTCATGAAACCCTATATATACCCCCCCTCTTGTATTGTTTTAAGAGACTACCTTACACTACCTTAGATTCATGAAACCCTAGACTACTTTAGGTTAGATTAGTGTAGATTAGCTTAATCTTTCCTTAATCTTAGTGTAATCCTTGTATTATTGGAATTCTTGAAGATCTCTACCAAGATTGACAACCTTGGTGGATATATTTGGGTTTTCTCTATATATGCAAGATTTCATCTTTTCATCTTCTCTTGTTTGGTATAATCTCTTTTTTCCCTTCTCTTAATCTTTTATTTTTAGTCAAGTTTTAATCTTTATCTTTTGTTTATTGTATTGTTCATCCTTGTTGTTCTTCATTACGAATATTCTTGTTCTTGTGTTAGTTTCTCTAGTTTGTTTTAGTTTAGATATGTGTGAGTAAGTCTCTTGCTAGGATCAATAGGGGAATTGGGTGTCTACATGGGTGATTAAGGGTTTGTATAGATTGTTGGTGGAAGTTTGGGTTGCTTCCTAGTTGTATGCATAGACCATGTTTGATGAAATGCTTGAATGACTTATAGTTGCAAATGCATGTTATCTTGCCTTCTTCTTGTGACCTTGTATGTTGCTAGGATGGGTTCTTGCGCGAGAGCGAGGAACCTCTAGGTCGGTTTTGGAGCGAGAGCCCGGATTGTACCTAGATAGCTTGACTACCCCCTCACCTTTACTCTTCCTTGATCATCTCATCACCCTTGAACCCGACCTAATCCTAGTCCATTTTCTATTAAATTCTCCATCCTTTTAGTCATTGTTTCTCTAGTTAGTTGAATCATTTAGCTTTAGTTGTTATACTTAGTTCATTCCTACTCATAGTTTTATCCCCCTTCATCGTTTTAGTTTGTTTAGCTTAGTTGACTTAGTCTAGTCCTTAGGTAGACCTTAGTCTAGACACTTCTTTCCGTCCTCGTGGATTCGACCCGACTTACCCTATCTACCCATTTAGGATTCGTTGGTTCTATTTGATCGGTAGGATCCACGACAAATCCCTACCATCACCGTTTTAGCGGTCGGCTCCTCAGGGGCGACTTCCGTCCTGAGTGGCTCAGTGACGGTTGTCGGGATAGGGGTGTCCCTAGAGCTAGTGGCTTGATAGGGACGACCAAGGTGGTTACTGGCCAAGACTCGGGATTAGTCTTTCGAATCTCCTCGGGGGTAATGGCGACAACCTCCCCTTTAACGAGGTAGATATCGTCCTCGTCGTCGAACCATATCCCGTTCACTTGCGGGATAAATGGAGAGATAAGATGGGAGCAATCAATCACCTCCCCGGTAAAGATGGCATGGGAGCTGAAAGAGTTTTCCTTGTTACTTGGCTTATCTCCAGGCAGCGGGATTTTTCGCTCTCAATCAAGTCCTAGATCAAGTGCTTCTGCTTCCAACACATCTCGGTATCGTGCCCATTACCTCGGTGGTATTGGAAATAAGCTTGGGCATTGTAGTTCTTGGAGCGTCGCTCGACCAGAACTTCAGGAGTTGGGCCTATCGGTTGGATTAGGCCCTTAGAGGATAGCCTTTGTAAGCTAGGCACAAGTATAGGTGGTACCTATATCAGTGAAACCCCAAGGTGGGGTGCTCTTCTTGGACGGGGCATCTAGTATATTGACCGCGTCGAAAATGCTGCGGGTTGCAGCTTGGGGCTTAGTAGTGGAAGAGGAAGCCCCTTGGTATCCTTTGCTAGAGGCCTTAGTAAGGCCCTCCAGCCTCAGATCATCTTTGATTCTCATACCCGTTTCAGTAAGAGTGGTAAAATTGGGTATGACGGTATACCGGAGATGAACCCGGTAGGAAGGGAGGAGGTTCTTGACAAAAGCCTCCACTAAAGTCTTCTCACTAGGCTTATCGACTAGTTTCACGCTTTCGGACCTCCAGCGTTGAAGGTATTTGGTGAAACCATCTTTGGGCTCTTGGGCCATAACTTCAAAAGAGCGCATTGTGGTTTGGATCTCGGTTTTGTCAGCATAGTTCCGAGCAAACTCCGTAGCCATATCATCCCAAGTAGGGTATTTTTTTTGGGTCTAGCCTATAGTACCAAGCCCGTGGGTTCTTCTCAAGGGATGCAACAAAAAGATTCTTGAACATCGTAGAATCTACCCCCTTGATAGCCATGAATTCCTTGAAGGCCCGTACATGTAGTAACGGGTCTTCAGTTCCCTCAAACATTGGCAAGCCCGTGAGATTTAGGTTTGCAGCTAGCTTGTCGTTCACCGGGGCGTACTCACGGCTATTCTCCCGATGGATGTTGTTACTCCCAGCTAAATGTACTCGTTCCTCTAGTTGGCGCACCGCGCTAACTAGTTCAGTTAAGGGCCCAGTGGCCTCGGCATTAGGAGTCCCTTGCTCCACCACAGTCACACGAGCAGCGACAGTTGCTTTGTCAGCCCCCACTGCTGCTAGTTGGGTCTCGATCTCGATCTGCTTGGCGACCATGGTGTCCATTGAGGTTTTCAAATTGTTCAAAGCTGCTTTGATTTTGTTTCTGTGTCCGGTGGACGGTGGCCTGTCTGTAAGAACACCGCGTAATCAGAAACCGAACCCAGATCTTGGAATCACAAAAAGTACATCCCGAGCGACGAAAAAGACCAAGTGAGAAAAAAGACTCGAGGAAGACACCTGGTGACTCGTGGGTGGCACGACTTCCTTAGGATTCGGCCTTGTGGGCCTAGTCCCGTTCGAAGGAAGGTCCACGTGATATTTTTCCCCAGACTTTAGACTCGAGTGTATATACGGACTTTCCTTTGTAGGGATATGCCCTACGCGGGTTGGTCGTGCCTTGACGAATAAGGCGAACGCGGGAAAGGGAGGAAACTCGTGATGTAAGATCGACGGAGTTTCAACGGTATAAACCTTCGACATACTATGAAAAGACCCGACACACGGATAACGGTAGGTCCTACAATAAGGAAGATTTTTGAAAAGTTAAATGTTTGAAATTTTGAAAATTGAATATAAAATAAGCGAATTTCCGAAAATTTGAAGATTGAGAACGGAATCTCGAGGATTTCAAAACCGAAATTGAACTTTGAAAATTCGAAAATCGAAATGTAATAGGAAATTCGAAAGTTGAAATGGGTAGCATGCCGACTAAAAAAAAGGATATTTTGATTCAAATCGTTAGTCCTAATTTTCGGCGGCATGCCGAATTTTTTAAATTGGATATTTTTGAAAGATGCATTTTTGAAATGACGGTTCTTGAAAAGAAATGACACGGAAACTGATAAGTGTAGTTTGTAGTGCCTATTTTGCTTTGTTTTAGTCCCAGTTCCTTGTGAAATCGTTCCTTGGGAGCGATTCATGGGCTTCTTATGCTTCCTTTAGTCCGTTTCAGGTTCCCGAGACCGACTTGGAAGAGTTGGAGCGATTCCGACTAAATACATACACATTTTGGAGCCAACGAGATAAAGGAACGATGACTCGAGGCCTTGGAATCGACCCCGAGACCTTGGGACCCAATCCCGAGCCTCCGAGACCCGATCCCAAGTCCCGAGAATCGGTGGGAAGCCCGTGAGAGGAAAGGAAGGACCAAAGAGCGTTTAAGGAAGGCATACAAGACCCATCCCGTTCGGGATGGCCTCATCCCGTTCGGGATGGGGTGCTACATTAAGAGGGCTGCTGTGAGCCCATCCCGGTCGGGATGACAGGGCCGTCCCGATCGGGATGATCCGTCCCGGTCGGGACCGTGATGCTGCTGCGCGACTCTTTTTTTCTTTCTTCTCCTTCATTCTTGTACCCATATATATACTCCCTTCTTGTAATTTTAAGGGATCTTATCATACCCTAGATTAGTTTAAGCCTCCATTAACATTCAAAACCCTAGATTATTGCTACTCTCATTAGTTTTAATCCTCTCTTTAATCTTTAGATAATTATTGTAATTAGTCTTGGATTAAGGGATTCTTGAAGATTGTTCCAAGATTGACAACCTTGGGATTGTATTTGGGTTTCTCATTAATGTAAGTTTTCATCTTTTTCATCATATTATTGTTGGTATAATCTTCTCTACTCTAATCCTTGTTTATTTAATCTAGTTTCAATCTTTTTATATAGTTATTGTTGTTAGTTGTTCACCATGAATGCTTGGGTGATTAGTTTGTTTTCTCTTATGATTGTTAGTTCAACCATGTTAATGAGTGAGTAGTTTCTTTGTGGGGTTAGTAGGGGGATTAGGGGTAGATTATGGATGATTAGGGATGATTAAGGGGAAAAGGTCATATCTTTGTTGTTAGTCACATTGTGGGCACTCTATGTGTTTGTTGATATGCTTGTATGAGTTGTAGTGGCCATGCTTCCCATACTTGGGCTCATATTCTCATTGATTGTCTATTGTGTGGAAATGTCGAGAATAGTTTAGTCGCGAGAGCGCGGACTAGGGTCTATGTTGCGAGAGCCCGGACCCACCTTGGCATCGGTTTAAGTTGCGAGAGCCCGGACCGACCCTAACAATTAGGAGACACCTATACCCTTGATCATCCCAATTACCCTTCTACTCCTATGAACCCGACCTACCCCACTTCTTTCCATATTAGTGTTAATCCTCCTAGTTAGCCATCGTTTACCCTAGATTACTTGTTAGTTCGATCATTAGCTTAGTCATATCTCTTCTCCTCCATTATAGTTTTCCTTTTCATCTTCTTTGTGTTTGTTTGGTGATCTAGTCTCGTTGTAGGCCAACATAGTCTAAACCTTGATATACCGTCCTCGTGGATACGATCCCGACTTACCCTAGATACCCACTAGGTTAGTCGGTGTTATATTGATCGGCTAGGGACGTGACAAATCCCTACCATCAATTTGGCGCCGTTGCCGGGGACGGTGCATTGTTTAGACTTAGTTTGCTTATTTCTAGACATAGTTACCCTTCTTTGTGTTCTCCCATCTTCTCTTGTGAATATTCTCTAGATTTTTCTTCTTTCCTTAGTTTTATTTCTTCTTTTTTTCTCTTTGTCTCTAGTTGTGTTTGTTTATTGTCGTTACCTAGTGCCCGTAAAGCACTAGGCGTTCTTACGTTTGTTCTAGTGTGTAGTGTATGCCTAGGAGGGGAGGCGACTTCTATCTGTTTAATCCAGAGCCGGAGAGACTCTTCCGAGCCTTTCGCCAACGGACGATTAACCGGGTTAGAATCTCTCAACCGAGTGCAGGCAACACTCATCAAGGGCAAGCCCAAGGAGCCGACTTGAACAATTCACCTCGAGAGACGGCCGGAGGGACCTTCATCAATCCCTTCGGTGATTCTTCTCCTAGTTCCCCCTCTTCATCTACATCAACACTCTCTACACCACCATATTCTCCCTTACATCCAAGAATGCCTAAGTTTTCCTCTCACTCCACCTTCACGGAAGATGTCTTGCCGGGACCGAGTGCATTACCGGAAGCCTATACCGGGAATTTTGTGGCAAAGACTCAATTTATCCAACTTGTGGAGAGGAGCCCATTTAGTGGTTTTCCCACCGAAGACTCGCACCAACACATGGAGACCTTCTCCGATTATTGTGACGCTATATCTCAAACCGGGGTTACTCAAGACCAAATTCGTTGGGTACTCTTCCCGTTTTCTCTTATTGGAAAGGCGAATCAATGGATCAAGAGTCTCGATAGGGCAACCATGGGTATCGACACTTGGAAAAAGCTTGCCTTGGCGTTCTACCAAAAGTTTTACCCTTCGGAAAAGACGAACTTGCTTAGGGCCTCCATCACCGGGTTCCAACAAAGGGATGAAGAGAGCCTATATGAAGCTTGGGAGCGGTTTAAGTCTTTGGTGAGATCGTGCCCTCATCAAGGACTCTCACAATGGTTCTTGGTGCAACAATTTTGGAATGGAATTTATGAGGACTCGAGAGCTATTCTTAACATGGGTTCCAACGGTAGGTTCACCGAGGTCGATGACGACCAAACATGGGCGAGAATCGAAGAGATGGCGGTGCATAATTCGCAATACTCTAGGCCTAGGAAGGCACATCGAGGAGGCATGCATGAGGTCGATGCTATCACTAAGCTAAGCATTGACCTTGGAGCTCAACTTAAAACACACATGGAGACTATTGACAAGAAGCTCCAAAGTCACCTCGACCAAGTCCAAGGCACTAGTTCCTCACACCATCAACCGATTCAAGAAGTGAATGCTTTGGGGTTCGCACCTCCTTTACCTTACTATGGGATGTGCGATACTTGTGGAATAGTTGGACATGATCCTATGTATTGCCGTGGAAGTATCGAGCAAGTGAACGTCTTTCAAGCGTTCAAGCAAGGCACCTCTTACTCTAATCAATTCCAAGCTTCCCAACAAGTCCCCCAACAACAAGCCTTTCAACATCAACAACAACATCGTCCCTATGTTCCACCTCCCTTAAGGGACAACAACCAAGGTTACCAAGGTTACATGGGTAATCCAAGACCCTTCAACAACTTCAAGCAAAATAACCAAAGTACCTTTCACAACAACAATCAAGGGTTCCAACAAGGGAACTTCAATCAAGGCGGTTTCAAAGGAAACCAAGGTTTCCAACAACAACAAAACCACAATCAAGGCCTTAATCAAGGCAATTCTCATGGGTTCCAAGGGAACCGTCAACAAGCAACTCAAAATCAACAACAACAAAGCAAGCTTAGGAGCCGGTCTCCTACTCATGATTATGGCATTCCTCTCGCCATTACCGACACTCCACATAATCCATCATCCCCACCTCGAGATTTTGACATTCAAAAGACTTTGATGGTAATTCAAAGGAGTAATCAAGACATGCAAAAGAATATTCAAGATGTGCAAAAATGTCAAATGGATATGTTCAAGGGGAAAATGCGGTAAGAGATGCTCGTATGAAGATGCTTGAAACTCAAGTATCTCAACTTGCTTCGGGGAGCTCCTCAAGACAAAAGGGGCAACTACCTTCTCAAGGTGAAACACCGATATTTGAGCATGTAAATGCTATCACCACAAGGAGAGGTACATCCTACAACTCCCCTCCATATCCTAATGAGCAAGAGCCGATGCAAGAACTGACAATGGAAATGACATCTCCAAATCAAGAAGAACCAAGCTTGGACAATCCAATTGAGGAGCAACCCCAAGAAGACGACCCTCCCCCACTTCAAGAGAAAGACAAGGGAAAAAGGAAAGTGTCCTTTGAAGAGTCCACCCCAATCTATCAAAACAAGTACCAAATCAAGTTGCCTTATCCATCAAGGCAAATGAAGACTAAGGTGGACACTCATTACGACAAGTTCCTTAGTATTGTGTAGAAATTGGATGTTAGTGTCCCGTTCACCGAATTACTCACCCAAATCCCGGCATATGGAAGATTTATGAGAGAAATCTTAGCTAGGAAGAGATCCGTCGACAATGAAGAGACCGTAGCGTTCACGAGGGTAATGAGCAAGCTTATCCAAGGTTCCACGCTTCCGAAGTTGAAGGATCCGGGTAGTTTTTCGATCCCTTGCACCATAGGTAACTTCTTGATCAAGAATGCGCTATATGACTTGGGCGCGAGTGTGAGCATCATTCCCTATTCTATTTGTTGCCGACTCGGAATGAAAGAGTTGAAATGTACGTCCCGAACCCTCTAAATGGCCGATAAGCCATTCAATCGACCATTAGGAATGTTAGAAGACGTACTGGTACGAGTGGGGAAATACTTTATTCCGGTCGACTTCATTGTGCTTGACATGTCGGAGGATGCCAACACTCCCATTATTCTTGGGCGCCCATTTCTACACACCGCGGGTGCCATGATCGATGTGAAGAACGGTGGGATCACATTTGAGTTAGGCGAGGAAAAGATAGTGTTCGACCTCCAAGGCAACACTACGCCTACTAAGAATGAATCATGCAATATGATCCAAGCGAAGAAAGACCTCGATCTAGGGGGTGAACCGGAATAAAGTCTGAAGAAGTATTCTTATGTACTTGATGATTATGACTCCGAGAGTGAGGAGGATGAGTGCCTATGTCATGGGCTTCATGACAAGTTGAAGTGCAATGACAACGAAGAAGATGAGCCTCCCTTGGGGCCGCATGAGGACCGGTGGACGTTTGGGTATATCCCCAAAGACCAAAAGTACAAGTTCAAGTCGTTGAACTTGGAAGAGCGGGATGCCCCGGGAACGTCAAGGCAAGGCCATGAGGAGCCTTGGGATGTGGTCGGTTACATTACGAGCTTGATTGAAGACTTCTCTAGGGCCTTCGACTTGTTCTTACATGCCCTTGATGGAGATGGAACTAATTTTGGTTGTTGAAAAAGATTGAAGAAAGCACTACCTTGGTTTGACGGAGTTCCACAAGAACCGTCCCATTGTATATATCTTTTTCTTGTAGTTAGTTGGATTTTTGTGAATTCTTGTCATTTGGATTGATTGATGAGCGTCGTGAGGGAGAGAGTTTGATGTGTGCTTGAGTATTGTTTGATAGGTGATGTGAGAACGCTCCTAGAGAGGATTGGCTATGATATACCTTGGGTTGTGAGCTAGAGGATTGGGTTTATGAGACTTGGAACAAGTTTTTGGGATCGTGGAGGTCGAAGAAGACCCATCCCGACCGGGAAGGGTGCCCTCCCGATCGGGATGGGTGCGCCGCATTTTGATCTTACTGTGAGTCCGTCATGACCGGGATGAAGGTGTCCCGACCGGGACGGGTGAGGTAACCCGATCAGGATCAACCTTCCCGACCGGGATGGTCCTCTGCTCCACCTTTTGTGATTCTTCTTCACAAATCGAGTCCACCCAACCATTTTATGCCCCCTCCCAACCTCCATAGCTACCCTAGCTTTACCATATGCCCCATGTACTTCATTGTCATACCTTCACCTCATTTCCTCTTCACTTTACACCTTGATTCGCATCAGATTCCACCCCCCTCACACCTTTACAACCTCTACCATGCGATGTTATCGGATATGAAGCGGAAAAGCAATGATGAAGACAAGCAAGCGCCTTTATCGATCTATGAGACGATGGAGAGAGTGAGTTGCTAACCTATGGTACGGCAACTATCCTTTCTTTTCGGTTTTTGTTGTTGCTTGTTTTCCTTTGTTTATTCCCTTCCCCTTGTACACTTTCGTGTCTTGATGTCATGGTGGCCTTCGAGGCCATAGTTTGGTTGCTCCCGGCTCCCGACGATGTGATTACGTCGAGAGTCAGTCGATTAGTCCATTTTACAAGATTTTCACCCCTTTTTAGGAGTTAGTCGGATTTGGACGGAATCCGGGCTAGGTGACTTGATTACACCTAGCCCTCCCCTCCCATTTCCTTTTTATTTCTTTTTTTTTATTTTTTCTTCCCCCTTCCATATCTTTTCTTGTCTCGGCCCATGGTGACTTGACTACACCCCGGCCGGACACCTTCTACCCTTTTCTCCACTTTTCTTTTTGATTTTTAGCTTTATTTTCGTAGTTTCTTTTCTTTTTCTTTTGTCTCTCCGCACAATACGATCGAGCATGAGGACATGGCTCGGTTTAAGTGTGGGGGAGTGATATTCTAGTATAGTTTGTTTTATTTTCTTAGTTTTTCGAAAAAAAAATTCAAAAAGCCTAAAAATTTGAAAAATTTCACAAAAAAATCAAAAAGATTTTTCTTTTGTTTGTTTTCCTTTTGTGTCTTTGTGTCGTATATTTGTTTTGTTTGTGTGTGTTTTGCCTCCCTTTCCCTTATAGGTTGCTTTAATCACCGTTAACTTTGGAAGGCTTTCAAGACTCCCGGTAACATCTTATCCCTTTTTCTTCTTTACCTCTTGCGGAGTTTGTAGGAGATTGTGATGTTGTGTGCTCGGGTGGAGCTTTGTAAAGTATGGTTGATTTGGTGGCTTCTTTGGATGATCGGGGTGGTGTTTATGTTGTGTATGTGTTCATTTTGTGTTGTTTTTGTTTTGTTGCTTTTACTTCTTTTTCTTTCGTTCGTTTTCGTCGTGTCTTTGTTTTGTGTTGTGTTGTGTGTCTTGTGCGTAAACCGTTTTCTAAAACCCGGTTTAGAGACTAGTGTGCAAGTGTTTACTTTCCCATTCTAGTAGTATAAATAGAGTCTTGGGCTTTAGTCTAGTAGAATGACCTTAAATCAATGAATTCGTTGGTCCTTTACCTTGAGTCCACCTAGCTTACTAGGGATTTAATACGGGATTTGCACTTTTGACCATTATGACCACCCACGGTGTGAAAAGGGCTTGGTTACCGAGTCTCGTCCCCTAGGTGACCGTGTTTAGGCTCGTTTGATTAGTCTAAGTTCTCCACTTTTTGTGGGTTTGAAGGGTCTTGGCCCGTCCCGACTTACCCATTTCCCTACCTTCCTCGCATACACACACAATAAAATGCAAATTGTTGATTCTCTCTTTCTTGTTACACAATGAAATGCCAAAAATGCCAAATCTTGCCAAAAAGGGCAAAGAAAAGAAAAAAATAAGAAAGAAAAAAAATGAAAGAAAGAAAAGAATGAAGGAAAAGAAAAGGCACAAAAGCCAAAAGAAAATAGAAAAGAAGAAAAAGAATGGCATGGCAAAACAAAGCGAAAATGCAAAAGAAGAAAGAAAATGCCAAAAGAAAACCCGTCTCACAAAAAGAAATCCCCAAAAAATTAGCCTTTTTCCGACTTTTGCCGTGAAGAGCCTACCAAAGGACCGAGTCCCGAGGAAGGATGATAGCGGCATTAGTCGGTCTTCCCTCATTTTGCATATTTCCATCTTTTTACTTGGACTAGTTAGGCGGTTTTTGACATGGGACGACCCTCTAGGCTCACGCTAAAGGGGGCGGGGTCTCACTTACCTATAGTGTCGACTAACACTGTGGTTCCTCACTTTACCACTCCGCCGATCGTCCCGTAGTACGTTTTTAGAAAGTTAGGAGGACCTAGGTAAGTTACCAACGTTTTTATTGCTTTATCGTCATACTATTAGGGTTTAGTCCACCTTGGTTTGCATTGCTAGCTTGGGAACGTTGTCACTTACCACGAGTCCTAAACCGGTGTTTCCTTCACCGCTTTTAGAGGGAAGCGGTATTTCTTTTGTTTTGGGTGCAACCGTCTATGTGTTTGTTTGTGTGTTTGTTTGTTTATGTGTTTTGTGTCTGGTTGCATCCACAGTTTTGTCGCAAGACCCGACTTGCCTTGCGGAGTGCACTTTTCCTCTAAGTCCACTCGCGTGAGTCGAAGGGGCGTAGGGTGCGCTAATACCCATTCGGCTAGTTTAGTAGTTAGTGTGTGCTTACTCGAGGGCGAGTAAGGGTTAAGTGTGGGGGAGTTGATAAGTGTAGTTTGTAGTGCCTATTTTGCTTTGTTTTAGTCCCATTTCCTTGTGAAATCGCTCGTTGGGAGCGATTCATGGGCTTCTTATGCTTCCTTTAGTCCGTTTCGGGTTCCCGAGACCGACTTAGAAGAGTTGGAGCGATTCCGACTCAATACATACACATTTTGGAGCCAACGAGATAAAGGAACGATGACTCGAGGCCTTGGAATCGACCCCGAGACCTTGGGACCCAATCCCGAGCCTCCGAGACCCGATCCCGAGTCCCAAGAATCGGTGGGAAGCCCGTGAGAGGCAAGGAAGGACCAAAGAGCGTTTAAGGAAGGCATACAAGACCCATCCCGTTCGGGATGGCCTCATCCCGTTCGGGATGGGGTGCTACATTAAGAGGGCTACTGTGTACCCATCCCGGTCGGGACCATCCCGTCCCGGTCGGGATGACAGGGCCGTCCCGGTCGGGACCGTAACGCTGCTGCGCGACTCTTTTTCTTTCTTCTCCTTCATTCTTGTACCCATATATATACTCCCTTCTTGTAATTTTAAGGGATCTTATCATACCCTAGATTAGTTTAAGCCTCCATTAACATTCAGAACCCTAGATTATTGCTACTCTCATTAGTTTTATTCCTCTCTTTAATCTTTAGATAATTATTGTAATTAGTCTTGGATTAAGGGATTCTTGAAGATTGTTCCAAGATTGACAACCTTTGGATTGTATTTGGGTTTCTCATTAATGCAAGTTTTCATCTTTTTCATCATATTATTGTTGGTATAATCTTCTCTACTCTAATCCTTGTTTATTTAATCTAGTTTCAATCTTTTTATATAGTTATTGTTGTTAGTTGTTCACCATGAATGCTTGGGTGATTAGTTTGTTTTCTCTTATGATTGTTAGTTCAACCATGTTAATGAGTGAGTAGTTTCTTTGTGGGGTTAGTAGGGGGATTAGGGGTAGATTATGGATGATTAGGGTTGATTAACGGGAAACGGTCACATCTTTGTTGTTAGTCACATTGTGGGCACTCTATGTGTTTGTTGATATGCTTGTATGAGTTGTAGTGGCCATGCTTCCCATACTTGTGCTCATATTCTCATTGATTGTCTATTGTGTGGAAATGTAGAGAATAGTTTAGTCACGAGAGCGCGGACTAGGGTCTAAGTTGCGAGAGCCCGGACCCACCTTGGCATCGGTTTAAGTTGCGAGAGCCCGGACCGACCCTAACAATTAGGAGACACCTATACCCTTGATCACCCCAATTACCCTTCTACTCCTATGAACCCGACCTACCCCACTTCTTTCCATATTAGTGTTAATCGTCCTAGTTAGCCATCGTTTACCCTAGATTACTTGTTAGTTCGATCATTAGCTTAGTCATATCTCTTCTCCTCCATCGTAGTTTTCCTTTTCATCTTCTTTGTGTTTGTTTGGTGATCTAGTCTCGTTGTAGGCCGACATAGTCTAAACCTTGATATACCGTCCTCGTGGATACGATCCCGACTTACCCTAGCTACCCACTAGGTTAGTCGGTGTTATATTGATCGGCTAGGGACGTGACAAATCCCTACCATCAGAAACCAAGTAGCACATAGTCAAACAAGCATTATAAAGACGCTTATGTTGTATGCTTTACACTAAGTCTCGGTCGGTCAAAATCGGGTCTATACCAACAAAAACGGCTTTCTCGTAAATTAGGACGGACTCCCTAAGCCGAATTGGTCTTAGGACATGCTGTGAAACCCATACGAGTTCGGCCGTAGAAGTCTTTAGTGCACCCATTTAGGAATGCACCCCGGTATAGTGGGACGTCGACCACAAGTAACCGGCCCGGGCAAAAATGGGTTATGCATGAATCATTAAACTAATGCGCGTACATTAATATTCGAACGATTTATTTTCGAGTCTCACCCTAGGAACCCCGATGACTAGTGGTACATCAGGTATCCCCAGCGGAATCGCCAAAATGTAGACATGACATAGGTCCACCCCGACGCGGCCACGCGCGGGTTCGTGTAGGCGACTGAATCTCGTGGTAAGATTGATCTCGGGTCGAAATTTAAATCATAGTTGGAGTGGCCACCGAATTTTATGGGAATTCGGACCCGTTCGAACTCACTCTACACTTAGGCATTTTGTGTATAAACCACGTCCCACTATTAGTGCTAGAGCTTATGAGTTCGTCCCTTTGTATTATTACGATACCGATGGCAAGTTATCGGATATCGTGCATTGAATGACTCTCGTGCGCCAATGGATTCGGACATCCGGAAACCATGGTTCTGAGTAATGGGTGAGGGTACGTGTTAGGAAGCCCACAAAGGACACCTAACCCCGCCCGCTCTTTAGCGGCCTCTACTAAGATACCGATCGTGTTCGTGTACGCGCGCTAGTAAAATGAATAAATGATATGCAAACAAGATTTTCGGCTAAGCATGTGAATTATATGTGAACTACGTCATTGTAATGCATCAAAACTAGAGTCGAAATTATTTAGCATGCGAGGTTCATTTATAAAACGACAAACATCGAAAATAAATAAAACTTTTAAATAAATACAATATACACAGGCGAAAATACAACCCGGCCAAAACAAATATAACGAGCAAAAACAAAAATAAATGATACATAATTATATCAAATGACTAAAGATGATGGAAAGATGCATGGTTTTAGAAAAGAGGTCACACGTGATAGTCTTTACACGTGACGACTAAAGTCGTAAAAAGTTGACGAGGCTCGGATGATGTAATAAGCACTCGTTTTATTTGGACAAAGAAGTCCACTCGACCGAGTCATGGCAGAGACTCGATCGAGTGGGCTTCTGACATACCTTCTGCCCATTTTTTGGGGTGCTACTCGATCATGTAGCCTATGGCACTCGATCGAGTGCCACCTGTACGAGCTACTGCTCGTTTCGAAAAGGTGACGGTTTCGTTTTTTATTGATGCAAAATCTATGGTCGATCGAGTTACGTAAAAAAATATTACATAATTTGAACTCAACTCGGTTTACGGTGCCTATAATCGTATATTATACAATTATAAGACCGTCATCGGAATTTTATAAAAAAGATGTTATAGGATCGAAAAAATTTGATTAGGACGAAATTGTCTCCCTCCGCGTCACGACACCGATACTAATCCTTACGGATTATGTGGTGTCGATTTTCGCGTCAATAGGTTTCAAACCAATCTCGGAAATGGAATCAGACGCGTTCAACTATTTACGACCACGATCGCGTTACGCCCTCAAGTGCTTGGGGCGGCGCTCCTCGAAAGGGTGCCACCTCTGTCGCGACTTGTAAAGGGATTAAACGGACTTGGAGCGGTTGTCGTAGTCAAACGCATTCGAATCCGAAAGTTTTATTATTATTATTATTATTATTATTATTATTATTATTATTATTATTATTATTATTATTATTATTATTATTGTTATTATTATTATTATTATATATGTAGACACCCGCATTTTGCCTGCTAGTGTCTATAGCGGTTCCCGACCAAACACCCGATGATGATCGGACGCAAACGTGACTTAATACGCTCGAATACGGACTCAGAATCAATAGTATCCGACGTGGGCATTTAGCGGAGTACAAATCTCTCAAAACTGACCTTAAATCCAGGCCCAGTTGGCCGTTTTCAATAAAATGAGACTAATTTGGGCCAAAACCGACACCGGAAATAAAACCGTTTTTCAGCGATCGGGTCAAAACCTGGTCAAAGACGAATCCGATGCAAAAATCAGCTAGATTCGCTTCTTGAAGCTAGCCTCAACTACCAAATCTATTCAAAAAAGTCAACAAATCTTCCCCTATTTAGCCTCCCTCCTTTCCGACCCACTCGATCGAGTGGTTCACATCCACTCAGTCGAGTAAAGCCATGAACCGACCGAACCGGAGTTGAACTGGGCACTCGATCGAGTGCACACGCTCCACTCGATCGAGTAGCCCTAAACCGGGGTATTTCTTCTATAAATACCTCGTCACCTTAAGCCATTTGACAAGGCTTTTCCAACCCTTATCATCCCATTTGCAACTTTACACAACATCTTTTTCACCCATTCAACCCTATACATTTCACACAACATTCATCATCATACACATCTTCAACCTTCAAACCTTCATTACCCTTGAGTTATAGGCACTCATACACACACACACACATACACATTCAAATTCCCGAGATCAGAACTCGTCAAAGACACACACCATAACTCACCCTACATATCTCGACACTCCCGCGCTCCGGTCGCTATTACGAGTTCGTTTCCGAGGCCATTTAAACATGTAGGTTGAGGGTGTAATTCAAATCCCGACATCTCTTTCTTCATCCTTCTTTTTACCGTTTATATATATATATATATATATATATATATATATATATATTATGTACTATTATTATTATTACTATTATTATTAATATACTAACACTAATATTTTAATTTAGCTACTAACATTTTATTTATCGCAATCTAACATTTTATTTATGTACTCTAACACCTAACATTTTATTTACTGTTTATATTCCGTCTTATATAATACCGCATATAATTATTTAACAAAACTATTTTCAAAACGATCCGAGCAACGTCCGTTGAGGCTAACTTAATGATCGTAGGCCTTATGGCCAAAATACGATATTAAAATGCCGAGGACTTAAGTTTGCAACGACGGTCAAATTTTCGGGTCGAATATGTTTAATTACGAATTTCGCCTAAAGTCTATTTAATTCCTTTACAAGTCGTATTGGAGGTGGCGCCCTTCGAGGTGCGACGCCCTAAAAACTTAAGGGCGTAATAGATCGTGAAGATTCGTCGTTAAATATGTCCGACCACATCTCTTTCAAAATATTATTCTAATAGAATCATCGACAAATCGGATTAGGACGAAACCCATTGACGCCGAATTAATTGTCACACGATCCGAATGGATTGATTACGACATTATGACGCGGAGGGAATCGATATTTGTTCTAGCCCGATCAAACTCGATTTTGCAAATTCGCTCTAAATGCTAGATGTCGGTTCTATAACCGAATGTCGAGTATGACGAGCCATCGAGATTTAAACTAATATAAATTGGACAATATTTATATTTAGCGTAATTGCATCTCGATTCAAAAACATAAAAACTACAAAATGGGTCGTTTCAAAGCACAAATTAAACACCCGTACAGAGGGCACTCGATCGAGTGCACAAGCCCACTCGATCGAGTGCACAAGCCCACTCGATCGAGTAGCTCCCAAAAAATTGGGCAGAAGGTCTGACAGAAGCCCACTCGGTCGAGTCCTTGCCATGACTCGGTCGAGTGGACTTCTTTGTCCAAATAAACCGAGAGCTTCAAGCATCACCCGAGCCTCGTCTTTTTTACGACTTACTCGTCGCGTGCAAAGACAATCACGTGATTCTATTTTCCAAAACTCATGCATTTTAATTCATTTCTACGACTTTGATCGATGTCTTTCACTATTAGTATTGTGTCGACGACTCCTTAGTCGTATCGGACATGTGACTAATTTAGACGCCAATTTTTCGATGTGATAAGTCGGGACAAGGCATCGAAATTTGGGATCGGGCTAGCACCACGCCTAGGTCCCATATCTCCGTCCTCCGTTTAATACACAATATAATGTGTATTTAATCGAAGTTCGTCCATTTACTTAACTTACGGTCTAGTTTATACTTATTATATACGGGTCTGTTTCTAGTTAGTATTTGCCGCTTTTAATTCCGATTATTATTTTATCACTCGTTGTATTCCGCCCGTGTAATTTGTAATTTATTTACGAGTTTTCTATTTTCGATGTTTGCCATTTATTTATTTAAATGAACATCACATGCTAAATCACTTTGACGTGAATCAAGCTGCATTAAAATGACGTACTTCACATATAACTCGCATGCTTAGCCAAAAACGTTGTTTGCATATCATTTAATCAATTTACTAGCGCGCGTACACGAACACGAACGATGTCTTAGTAGAGGCCGCTATGTGCGGGCGGGGTTGGGTGTCCTTAGTGGGCTTCCCAACACGTACCTTCACTCCATACTCAGAACCTCGGTTTTCGGATGTCCGAAACCGTTGGCGCACGAGAGTCATTCTATACACGATAACCGGTGCAGATGGTATCGGTATTGCAATGCAATGGGACGAGCCCCATAAGCTCTGAAATCGAAATGGGCCATACTTTGTCTACGGTCCATGACGACATAGAGTGGGCTCGAATGGGGCCGAATTCCCATAAATTCGGTGGCGACTCCAACTTTGACTTAAATTTCAAACCCGAGATCAATCTTACCACGAGATTCATTCGCCTACCCAAACCCGCGTGTGGCCACGTCGGGGTGGACCTACGTCATGTCCACAATATATATATATATATATATATATATATATATATATATATATATATATATATATATATATATATATATATATATATACTTGCGGTATTAAAGTGACGATAAAAAGAACGAAAATTAAAATGCGACAAAGATAAAAATGTTAGTGTTAGTATACTAAAATAACTATAATATAAAGTATAGTATATGTATATAGATATCTAGATGGGGAGGAAGAGAAATGAGAGAAAATGGGTTGATGACACCCTCAACCTAAATGCTTAAAATGGCCTCGAAAACGGACTCGTAATAGCGACGGGAGCACGGGAGTATCGAGGATGTAAGTAGAGTTATGGTGTGTGTATGTGTGGAGATGGTTTATCCATTTTTAGAGAGATAAAGGGCTCGGTTTTTGCATAGGGATGCTTAGGGTTGAATAGTAGTGAGGATGTGAGTTAGGGTTGCAAAATGTAGGTTGTAATGCATGGTAAAAAACTGGTTTTTGTGAAGGGTTTGAGGGGGTATTTATAGAGAATGTCCCTCGACCAAGGGTCACTCGATCGAGTGGCCCTAGCGTACTCGATCGAGTGGCCCTAGCGTACTCGATCGAGTGCCCTAAAAAGGAGGGTCTTGTTGGTTTTTTGAAGCTGCACTCGATCAAGTGGGTTAGGCGAAGGAGCCATTTTAGGAAGGTGGTTGACTTTTTTGAAATTTGAAATGTTGATTGGGCGCTTGCTTCTAGAAGCTCATCTAGCCGGTTTTATGTATCGGATTCGTCCTTGACCGGGTTTTGACCCGTTCGCTGAAAGACGGTTATATTTTTGGTGTCGGTTTTGGCCCAAATTAGTCTCATTTTATTGGAAACGACCCACTGGGTCTGGATTTGAGGTCGTTTTTGAGAGATATTTACTCCGCTAAATGTCCACGTCGGATATTATTGATTCTGAGTTCGTATTCGAGCGTATTAAGTCAGGTTTACGTCCGATCATCATCGGGTGTTTTGTCGGGAACTGCCATAGATACTAGCAGGCAAAATGCGTGTGTCTTCAGAGCCCCCACTCTGACTGAGGCATGGACAAGGCGAAAGTCAGAGTAGCTATCTGCCAGCCTTCCGGTCGGGTCGTTTATAGTCCATTAGACTTGCGTGAAGGCCTCGCCAGCCATAAGCAGATGGTCATACCTGTCCGGATGATGATAGCTCCGTGGGGAGTAAATGAGCTGCGTGGAAACTTGCTTTTGAAGTCTTGGGTGTACCTGTATGCTGACACATAACAACTTGCATGTAACACATATGTGAAACACCGACTCACGCTGGGGAAATAAAATATTGATTTTTTGAAAAGCAAAATTTTCGAGAGTTATTTTTAAATTTTTAGGAATGCTCGGGACGAATTGATTCTCATCTCAGGTTCTAATCTGAAACCTAAGATAAGGCCTGCGCGCGCAGGGCCCATGTCTGCTGAAGAGGCATGCCAGTTAAGGATACAGTTAGGGTTTCCTATTATAAATATAGGACTCCCTGCTTCAACTTTCTGCATCCCAAATCAAATTCTTCCTTCTCCTCTGAAAATCTTTCAGACTTTTAAGATGACTCAAATATCTGCTATGGGTATCGAGCACTTGACTGCGATACTTCTGGCTTGGTCCCAATATTTTCGGGACGAAGAAAAGGTTCAACTGACCGAGATGGGAATCGTTACTTTATTCCCACTTCAACACCTGAGAATCGACTCACACTTTTTGGATGCCTGTCTAACGTTTTGGGATACTACCCATCACGTTTTTGCGTTCCCGCGAGTAAAAATATGCCCTCTTCCTAAGAAGATTGCAGCTGTGGGCGGCTGGAGGCCTATTGATCGTCCTGCTATCCCTCCATTGTATCCTGATCCAAGGAAGAGGCTAAAGGATTTGCGTTAAATTATCGATTTAAAACTAAACCAAATTCGACCGACGGTTCCCGAAATGAACTGTTGTCCGCATAGGGGGCACTCGATCGAGTGCCTCAGCCCACTCGATCGAGTGGAACCCTAAAATCGAGGCAGGGGTTTTTTTCAAGAGGCACTCGATCGAGTTCCTCCATGACTCTATCAGGTGGCCCCTGTCACGTCAAACCGTGAGCCCTCCACATACTCTAAGCCTCGATAAAAAATTTAACGACTTCGGTCAACACGTGTCAAGTCCATCACGTGTTTTTTTACTCTTTTCAAAACCGTTCATCATATTCTCTTTCAATCTATTTACATTCCGTTATGGTTTCAATTGTTATATATTTGTTTATTTGTCATATTATATTTTCGGGTTGTATTCCGCCAGCGCATTTGTAATCTTTTGTTTTAAGTTTTATTTCCGTTGTTTGTTTTATTGTACTAAAGTGAACCTCGCATGCTAAAATAACTTCAATGTTAGATGCATTAAATCGACGTAGCAACTTATTCAATTTCTATATCCCGTAAAATACTGTTTGCATAACATTTAACTGTCAAACTAACGCGCGTACACGAAAAACGGACGATATCTAAGTAGAGGCCGCTAAGAGCGGGCGGGGTTGGGTGTCCTTCGTGGGCTTCCCAACACGTACCCTCACCCCTTACTTAGAATCGTGGTTTCCGGATGTCCGAAACCGTTGACATACGAGAGTCATTCAATACACGATTCCCGATAACTCGGCATCGGTATCGTAATGCAAAGGGACGAACCCCTAAACTCTAGCGTTGAAAGCGAGCCGTGCTTTGTGCACAAAACGCCTAAATGTAGAGTGGGTTCAAACGGGTCCGAATTCCCACAAGATTCGGTGCCGACTCCTATTTCGATTTAAATTTCGACCCGAGATCAATCTCACATGAGATTCATTCGCCTACCCAAACCCGCGCGTGGCCGCGTCGGGGTGGACCTAAGTCATGTCCACAATTTGGCGACTCCGCTGGGGATACCTGATGTACCACTTATCATCGCACTACAAAAAATTGACACTTGCGCCACGATTTATGCCACCGAAATTTGTTATTTGTGGCTAAATTTTACCTAGCCACGGGAAAAATTTGATTCACTACTTGGGAAAAAAAATATGCCACGGGAACATATTTTTCCGTGGCAAAAATTTACTTGCGCCACGAATTTTATTAAAGTCCTGGCCAATATTCACTCTTGCCACGAAAGATGCCACACCCGTGGCAAAAATATACTTAGTTACAAATTTGTTCAGTGGCAAATATTATTTAGCCACGACATAATTAACTTCCGTGGCGAAATTTATTTTTTGCCATAGATGTAATAAACGCATGTGGCTAATTGTTCTCCGAACTTTAATCAAATTACTTTCAAGTTAAGCCAAGTGTCAAATATTGGTCTTAAAAAATTCATTAAAATTCAAAGGTAAAGATAATATTAAGAAAATAATATTAAATTTGAAAATATTTTATTAATAAAAAAAATTCGTATAATTTTATTTAGTTTTAAGAAAAAAAATAGATTTTTCATAAAATTAAATACAAGAAAACTTTGGTTGGCTAATTTGTTCAATTTTTTATTAATCACCATTTCTAAATCAATTGATTTCTCTTAATCTGACAATATGTTTTATTAAAATTTTATAATCTTGAGTATGACTTTTGAAAGACAACTAACATTTACATAGTGTAATATATGCTAGCTAAAATGCAGCGTACATTGCATATCAAGTAAAATTAGTATGTGATTGATCATCCATCATTAAGACGTCTAATATTATTTAAGACTCTTTCATTTTTACCACTTAATTAATTAATTTTTTCACATGTAATAT
Source organism: Agrostemma githago (assembly GCA_958450325.1). Classification (NCBI taxonomy): domain Eukaryota; kingdom Viridiplantae; phylum Streptophyta; class Magnoliopsida; order Caryophyllales; family Caryophyllaceae; genus Agrostemma; species Agrostemma githago. The sequence continues at coordinate 24,797,013 of OY288257.1, forward strand.
ACTTCTTTTTAAGACAAAAAAACTTAAAAAGAAAGTGAGTGAGCATGATTTTTTTTCCAAATTATTAATTTTCTTACAATATTTTCAGTGTGAAAACAAACCGCTTTATTAAATTCGTATTTAAGAATTCTAATCGGTTTATATTTTGTTATGGAATTAACTTTGACTGCGAAAACAATAATTATTTTTGTAAATTAATTATCTTTCAAGTTGTTTGGTTTGGAAGAAAGATTAATGTATTAGAAAGTCGTGCCTAAGTTCAATAACCAGTCAAAATAATTTTTCAAAAAAAGAGAGGTATAAGTGAGAAAATCAAATAATTAACAAATACAAGAAAGAAAATCTAATAATTAAGAACTAATAGTGAGAAAATCAAAAATTAATTTATCGTCAATTTTTAATTCAGTAACTGTTCTGTAATATTATTTGGAAGATATTTTACAAAATGAATTTAAAATAAAATTTACTTAATGAAAAAATAAAATCCGGATAAACTTGAAGTAGGCAAGAGGAAATTAAATGAGGATAAAAAACTGATGAAATAAAATAACGACCGATAACGAAAAGAAAAAAAAATATAAACTAAAATAAAAATATTGATAAATTAATGAAATCATGAATCCGAAAATCAACTTCGAATTTTTTTTTCCGGAATAATAATTTTTTACTCATTATATGTAAATCATTGGGAAAAAAATTAATTACTCAAAAGTAAATGTAGTTTGTGAAAAAAAAATATCACTTTAAAAGAATTCAAACCAATGATTAGGTTAATAAAGTTCAATTTCATTCCTGGTAGCTGGCCATAAGAACTCCGCAGTTAAGCGTGCTGAAGGCTCTTGGATGCGTATGGTGAAAGACTCAGCTAAAAACCTAGTAACCGTTCCAGATGTGACTACTATAGGGGTAGAGAATTCTTACGGTTATTAATTTATTTTATTTAATTTATTATATATTTTTTCACCGGAATAAATATTTCGCCACAAACATAATTAGCGACAGGATAATCCGTGGCAAAAAATTAATTATAGCCACGGGAGACTCCGTGGCAATAAAATCAATACTTGCCACGTTTTTTTTTCCCCGTGGCTATATGTTTGCCACGGCCACTTGCGCCACGGATGGTATTTCCGTGGCAAAGTACTTTAGCCACGAAAATTTAGCACTTTTGCCACGAATTCAGCCGTGGCCCAAGTGCTCATTTGTAGTAGTGTCGGTGTTCCTAGGGTGAGACTCGAAAAGAAATCGTCCGAATATTAATGTACGCATTATAGTTCGATGGTTCATGCATAACCCTAATCTTTACCGGGCGGTGGATTCCTTAATGGGTGCGCTAAAAACTTCTATGGCCGAAGTCGTATGGGTTTCGCGGCATGTTCTAAGACCAATTCGGCTTAGGAAGTCCGTCCTGATTTGTGAGAAAGCCGTTGTTGTTGGTACAGACCCGATTTCGAACGACCGAGACTTAGTTTAAAGCATACATAGGGTCGTTATAATGCTTGCGTGACTATATGCTACTTGGTTTCCATGTCATCTTTTTCAAAACTGTTATTTAAAAAAAATGCATCTTTTCAAAATATCCAATTTCAAAACCCAGGATGCTACCGAAATTAGGACTTACGATTTGACTCGAAATAGCTCATTTCTAGCCGGTATGCTGCCCATTTCAAAATTCAAAAAAAATAATTTAAAACCTTACAAAAAATGGCCCCGGCGGCATTTTTTGCCACTTTTGAAAGTCGGGACCGTCCTCCGATTTTTCTCAGAATTCTAACCGTTTCAAAAATCCTTCCTTATCTTAGGACATACCGCATTTAGTAGTGTCAGATCTTTTCCTATGTTGTAAAAGTCTTTAGCGTCGAAACTCCGTCGATCTTACATCACGGGTTTCCTCCCTACCTCAGTCCACCTTATTTGTCAAGGCATGGCCAACCTACGTAGGGCATACCTCTACAAAGGAAGGCATGTCTACACATTTGAGTCCAAAGTCTGGGGAATATCTCACGTGGACCTTCCTTCGAACAGGACTCGACCCACATTGTAATCCCCTGTAAATTCTAATGCAAAACGGTGGCGGAATCACTGTTGAGTTGGGATTAACACATTGATAACTAAATTTTAATAATGAAAAGGTAAGTCAGTACAACTGCCACTTTTATAAAAGGACAAAATTATAAAATCCTCAAAAATGTTAAACATACAAACCATAGTATGAAAATAAATTCAACGGCGCAAGACCAAATGCCGCTCGCTAGCTCACACAACCCGAACAGATAATACCTGCCATGTTATAAACATAACAGCCACAATTCAGTGGGGAGTAACGACGACGTTCTCCCAGCCATATTACATGATATTAATGCACAATTACTACTATATCAAAATAGTTGAAAAATGGAAAACATTTAAAATGATACGTTAAATAATTCGAAATGATTGTCAACCTGCAAATCCATGTCAATCAATAAAAATAACAGCGCTATGGAAGTCAATCAGTGTAACGGAATAGACTTTCACTAGGATCATACTAAACTAGGTTCGAGAATTTAGTCAAAACAAATTAGACTTCAGTCTCTAACTAGGCAACTCAACTATAACGGGACTGCGTGCAGCGAGGTCCTGGCTTAAGTAATGTACACCCCTCCTGGACACCAACCGTAATCCAGTTCAACCCGACGGCGACTTACACGATGCGATATCTAAGTTTAAGGTCAAAATATACACACTCCTGAACACAAACCATGCTCAAATCAACGACCAATGTGTCTCTAACTAGACACACCAGCTTTATAGTTGATGGCAAAACGTATACCCTAGACTGTATTACTCTACCCGTACACTTATCCTTATTCCATAACTCCAAAACAAAGCCGTTGACAAAACGTTCTTAAAAGGAAACTTTCTAATATAGGAAACTTTATGATTTAGGAAACTTTATATTTTAGGAATTTTTCTATTTTAGGAAATTTTCTCGGAATAACAATACGATGAAAATAGCGTTATAGAAAAATATCGAGAATAGTAATTTACTCTAACTATAAAGTAAATATTATTAATTTCGCAAACTACTACTTTCGGCCTTAATAATTTTTAAGTTCTAAATCGAGTATAAATTGTTTATTAGAATTATCGAAATACTTCACAAACGTATTATTATTATTATTATGAATTAGGGTGTTTCGAAAATATATAAAACTAAAATTCCCTAATTATTATTAGTTTCAACGGAACGAGTATAAAATAATGTTTTACGACAATCATCTTTATAAAAGTAATTTATTTAACTTTCTTTATTTTATTAAACATTCAAATTATTTTTGAATAACATAAAGGGTGACTTAAGATGAAACGGTTAAATTTTTAGAAAGTTCAAAATTGCTGGAAAATTAAATAAGTTGCTGTAAAATCGTGGTTTAACGATTTTTCCCGATTTCGCTTAAAAATTGATTCTATCATTTAAAAGCTTCAAAAAATAGTGTACAAATTATGATAAATAATTAAAACTAATATTTAGACAATCTGTTCATAAACTGATTTTTTTCAAAATCTGGAAACTCGGTTTTAAAGGCTTTTACGAAAAACGCGTTAATTAAACGTTAAAGATTAAAAATAAAAGCTAAATTCAAAACGATTTGTACACGGTTGTTAAAAATCATAACTTATCAAGGAAATAAAAATTTTCCAGAAACTTTTCAGTTTTAAAAAAAAATGAAAATTCCAGAATTAAAAAACATAGGAAAAACCGTCTTTTAATCACCGGTTTCGTTTTAAATGGTTAAGTAACGATTTATCGCTCTTTTTATTTTATTAAATCTCGAATGTCACTAAAATAATTATTTTGTTAGAAAATATCAGAAAATTCATTTTGAATCGAGAATTAAAAATAAAAATCAGAAATTAAAAGGAATATTCGGTTTTAACGATAAACGATGTTTTAGGACTATTAATTATTTCACCCCCTTATAAAATTCGAAAAATTATGAAAAATTCCATAAAATTAAATTTCGTCAGAATGTACTTACACAAAAAATTTCAGATTTAAATACGTGAATTAGGCATATAAACATTAAAATCGGTTTTAACTCGTTTTTGTACGAAATCTGTTCAAAATTCATTAAACGACTTTAAAATTTCAAAATCTGTAAAATTCGTGTTTGATACATGAAATTTATAAATATATTGGTGTATCGGCCAAATATTATGATTTAATAACTAATATAACAATTTATTCAATAATCTCGTAAAAATGAAGGCAACAACGAAATAATTGAAAATTAACGATTCTATAACTTTTATAACAAAAATTGACATACTAATAGCCAAATAAAAATATAAATTCTATACATGTAACTACGACAAAAATATCAGCAATACCGAGATCGTCATGTTACCTTAATCAAGATCTGAGTCAATAATGTACTCGTCTTCCTCGGGGTTGTCTCGAAAACCTATTAAAAAATATAAAAAGGTACAACACCCTTATTAGCGTCGTAAATTGAGAAGTAGGAAATAGGGTTTTGAACGAAAATTTATTAAAGTTTTATACGAAGATCGAAATAAAGCTGGATGAAAAATAACGAGACTCGATAAGAGTCGATTTAATCGCAACGGGACGGATATCAAAGTTGTAAATTTTACGGGTGTTACAACCCTCCTGATGGCGGGATTTGCCGTGGGTCCCACCGTCAATAATAAACCGACTATTCCTAGTGGGTAGCTAGGGCAAGTAGGGTCGATATCCACGGGGACGGTAAAGTAAGGTCTAGACTAGGTCGGCCTAAAAACAAGACTAAATCACCAAACAAACACAAAGAAAGCGATAAATGGTAAACTATGATGGTTGGAGACGAAGGAAGTGGACTAACAATGAACTAGCTATAACAATGCTTAAATGGAAAAACTAAAGACTAACTAAACAATGGAACTAAAGGAATGATGACTAACTAAGAAGTTGAGATCAAATATGGAAGGAAGTGGGGTAGGTCGGGTTTATAAGTGTAGATGGGTAATTGGGTGATCAAGGATGTAGGCGTCTCCTAGTTGCTAGAGTCGGTCCGGGCTCTCGCTACGTAGACCGATGTCGAGGTAGGTCCGGGCTCTCGCTACATAGACCCTAGTCCGCACTCTCGTGACTACGACTATTCTCAACATGTTCACATAATAGACAAGCAATGAGGAGAAGAATACAAGTATGGGAAGCATTGGCCACTATTACTCATACAAGCAAATCAACAAACACAATAAGGGGCCAATATGTGACTAACAACAAAGATGTCACCTTTCCCCCTAATCAAACCCTAATCACCCATAATCTACCCCTAATCCCTCTACTAACCCCACAAGAAGACTACTCACTTATTATCAAACTAACCATAACAATAATAAGAGAAATCAACTCAAACATCCAAACATCCATAATAACAAATAAGAACAAGAACAATAACAACAAACAAAATATAAAGATTCAAACTTGATTAAATAAACAAGAACAAAAGAAAAGGGAGAAGAGGATTATACCAAACTAACAAGGATGAAAAAGATGAGAACTTGAATTAATAAGAAACCCAAATAAAACTCCAAGGTTGTCAAGCTTGGAATAATCTTCAAGAATCTCCTTAATACAAGACTAATTACAATGATTAACTAAAGATTAAAGAAAGAATTAAGCTAATGAGAGGAACACTAATCTAGGGTTATGAATGTTTAATGGAGGCTTAAGAGAGTCTAGGGTATGATAAGATACATAAACAATACAAGAGGGAAGTATTTATATGGGTACAAGAATGAAGGAGGAAGAAATAAGTGATGCGCGGCTGCCACTATTGATTCCCGCCCGGGACGGTTTGGTCCCGCCCGGGACGGTGTGGTCCCGACCGGGACGGATCGATCCCGACCGGGACGGATCGATCCCGACCGGGACGGACCCAGGTCAGTAACTGCTCCTTTTGTGCACCCCATCCCGGACGGGTTGAGGCCTTCCCGACCGGGATGGGCCTTGTAGGCCTCAAATAAGCTCTTCTTGGTCCCTCCTTGTTTCTCATGGGTTTCTCATCGATTCTCGGGACTCAGGATCGGGTCTCGGAGGTTCGGGATTGGGTCCCAAGGTCTCGGGGTCGATTCCAAGGCATCGAGTCATCGTTCCTTTACCTCGTTGGCTCCAAAAAGTGTATGTATTGAGTCGGAATCGCTCCAACTTTTCGTGGATGGTCTCGGGAACCTGAAACGAGCTAGAGGAAGTAGAAGACGCCCATAAACCGCTCCCAAGGAGCGATTCCACAAGGAAAATGGGACCAAAACACAACAATTAGGCACTACAAACTACACTTATCACCTCCCCACTAAAAATAAGTTTCGTCCTCGAAACTGGAAAAGACGGAAAGGAAGGAATCGAGATTACCTTACTCGAAGAGATGAGGATGTTTGGCTTGCATCGCCGCTTCGGTTTCCCAAGTTTCTTCTTCGAACTTGTTACAGCGCCATAAAACCTTCACCAAGGGTACAACTTTATTCCTCAAGCGCTTCTCTCGTCGATCTGTAATCTTCACAGGTCTCTCCTCGTATGTCAGGTCAGGTTCTACATCAACAATTTCTGGTTCTAGAACGTGCTCGGGATCACTAACATACCTCCTCATCTGAGATACGTGGAAGACGTCATGAACTTTGCCCATCGAAGCATGCAACTCTAGCTTGTAAGCCACTTCACCTACCTTCTCGATCACGGGGTACGGTCCACTGAACTTAGGACTAAGTTTGCCTTTGATCCCGAATCGTTTCACCCCTTTCATCGGCGATACCTTAAGAAATACCAGATCACCAACTTCAAACTTCAGAGGTCGGCGGTGGACATCCGCATAGGATTTATGACGATCCTGAGCAGCTTTCATCCTGGAACGCTTTAATTCCACTGCGTCAACGGTCTCGGGCAGCAGATCAGGACCCAAAGTCTTCACCTCACCAGGTACGTCCCAACAAAATGGGCTACGACACTTACGACCATACAGTGCTTCAAACGGGGCCATCTTGATGGAAGCATGATAACTGTTGTTGTAGGAGAATTCCACCAATGGAAGATGTCGGATCCAATTATCCTGAAAATCCAACGCACAAGCACGTAACATGTCTTCTAAGGTCTGAATCGTCCTCTTTGATTGACCATCGGTAGCGGCATGAAAAGCGGTACTCATCAACAATTGACTTCCCAAGGCACTTTGTAATGCCTTCCAGAATTTAGAATAGAACCTTGGATCTCGGTCGGACACGATCTCGTGTGGAACACCGTGATGACGGACCACCTCGGCAATATAGACTTCTGCAAGCTTCTCCATACTCCAAGTGTCACGAATAGGAACAAATCGTGCACATTTGGTCAAACGATCTATTATGACCTAAATACCGTTTCTTCCATTTACGGTTCTCGGTAATGCCACAACAAAATCAATGGCTACACACTGCCACTTCCACTCTGGAACAGGGAGCGGCTGTAGCATACCAGCATGTTTCTTATGTTCAAACTTAACCTGCTGACATGTCAAACACTTGCTCACAAATTTGGCAATGTCGTCCCTCATGAATGGCCACCAGATATGAAGCTTCAAATCCTTGTACATTTTACCACCTCCGGGATGTACAGAATATCTCGACTTATGAGCTTCGGTCAAAATCTGCTTCCTGACTTCCACCTCATCTGGAACGACCCAACGGTCCCTAAACTTCAGAGAGCATGAATTCACACTTAGAGAACTTAGCATACCACTTTTGATCTCGCAGGATGCCAAGAATGATCTTAAGATGCTCGGCATGCTCAGCCTCGGATTTAGAATAGATTAGGATGTCGTCAATAAAGACAACAACACACTGGTCTAGATACTCCCGAAACGTTCGGTTCATCTGATCCATGAATACTGCAGGAGCATTGGTTAGTCCAAAAGGCATAACTTTGAACTGATAATGTCCATACCTCGAACTGAAAGTCGTCTTGGGAATATCTGATTCACAGACAGGGATTTGATGATAACCCGATCTGAGATCGATCTTGGAAAATACAGAAGCGCCCTTAAGTTGATCGAAGAGATCATCGATTCTGGGCAAGGGATATTTGTTCTTGATCGTAACCTTGTCAAGGTCACGATAGTCAATACATAAGCGCATAGTACCATCTTTCTTCTTTACAAATAGTACAGGAGCACCCCATGGAGATGAACTAGGACGAATGAAGTCCTTCTCAATCATATCATCCAACTATTTACGCAATTCTTTCAACTCAGCTGGAGCCATTCTATAAGGAGCCTTGGCAATAGGGCCAGTACCTGGTACGAGCTCGATGGTGAATTCTACATCTCGCTCAGGGGGAATACCAGGTAATTCCTCGGGAAATACATCTACATATTCACTGACTATGCGCACTTCCTCAAGTTTGGGTAATTCTGCAGTTACAGTCACCGTACATAAAAATGCTTGGCAACCTTTTCTCTGCAAACGAATAGCTTTCATAGCAGAAATGATCTTGATACCCTTCTGGCGTCGACCACCACAATAAGTAATACGAGAACCACTAGGAGTCTTCAGAAAAATCTTCTGGTCTCGGCACTGAAATCTTGCATCATAGAGGGATAACCAATCCATGCCCAAAATAACATCGAACTCTGCCAGAGGAAACTCGAGAAGAGTTGAAGGAAGGATAATACCGGCAAAAAGAATAGGAACAGCTTGATATGCTTTAGAACAAGCAACGATTTCACCAGAAGGAAGAGTTATAGAAATAGGCTCGGCTTGGGAAGGAATAAGAGATAATTTCGAAGCAAAGCTGGAGGACATAGCGGATATGGAGACACCAGTATCAAATAATATAAAGGCACTAACACCAGAGATCGTAAACATACCCGTAACTACGTCAGGGTTAGCCTTAGTGTCGGCTCGGCTCATCAAGAGCAGGTGTGGTGACAGCATCGCTGGTTGCAGCCGTCTTCGGACATCTGGTCGAAATATGTCCCGGTTCTCCGCAGGTGAAACAGACGATGGGAGAGCCGTCACAGTTCTTGCCCGGGTGGAAATCCTTCTTGCATTTGAAGCAGGCAGTGCTCTTCTTGTCTTGAAATCGGGAGTTAGAGTTGTTCCTTTTTCCTGTAAAACATACAATGTGATTCTGATATGTAACAAGATAAGAGGAAAGAAAACAAAGGAATATCTCAGACCTCCAGAAGAATGCAATTTCTTCGATGAAGAAGAAGTGTTGCTAGAAGATTGGAATGGTCTCTTGTAACCAGCAACAGTGGTCTCCATTTTCTTGACTTCCTTCAGTGAGGACTCGGTAAACAGCGCGGCATTGTAGATATCTTGTACAGTCTCCAAATCCCTGGGAATATTGTGTGCAATGTCTGCTCTGAGCCCCTCTCTGAAATAAAAGGCTCGATTGTCCTCAGTTTGTAGCAGGCCTTCAGCATAATGCGCCAGGAAATGAAATTGTTGCGAGTACTCAGCCACGGTCATGTTGTTTCCTTGGACAAGATTGCTGAACTCCCTCGTTCTTTTCTTCTTTAGCTCCTTGGGATAGAACCTACGCTCCAACAGGATCTTGAATTGAGCCCAACCAAAACCCGGAGTCTGCAAGGTAGTTGGGCCAACTAGGCTCCACCATCGATCGGCTTCATCAGACAAGTAAAGCACGGCAAGGCCCACCTTCTGGTCCTCGGGAGCAGAATAAATCCCGAATTGCCTCTCCATCAACCGGAACCAACGATTCATGACTTCAGGATCTACAGAGCCGTCGTAAAATTCTAACTTTCTCTTGGCCATTCCTTCAGCTGCGTGCGAGAAGCTAAAGGGTCGCTGGTTGTTTGCGTTCCTGTTGGTCAATTCCTGGTGTGTTTGCACCATCGCATTCATGTTGTTGACAAACGCAGCATTGATGTCATTCTGGTTCGTTCGGTCGTTCATCTTCAACCACAAAAGAAACACATAATCAATGCTAATCATTGAGTTCAGGAACATATAAACTAAACAAGTAAGTCCATATTTTGGTTTCTACCCATCTCTCACTAATATCTTATTTAATGTTTAACCCATTTACTGATATTTTTCCTAAAATCATGTGTGAGCGTCGGGAGCAACGATGCTCTGATACCAACTGTAATCCCCTATAAATTCTAATGCAAAACGGTGGCGGAATCACTGTTGAGTTGGGATTATTAACACACTGATAACTAAATTTTAATAATGAAAAGGTAAGTCAGTACAACTGCCACTTTTATAAAAAGGGCAAAAATTTAAAATCCTCAAAAATGTTAAACATACAAACCATGCATAGTATGAAAATAAATTCAACGGCGCAAGACCAAATGCCGCTCGCTAGCTCACACAACCCGAACAGATAATACCTACCATGTTATAAACATAACAGCCACAATTCAGTGGGGAGTAACGACGACGTTCTCCCAGCCATATTACATGATATTAATGCACAATTACTACTATATCAAAATAGTTGAAAAATGGAAAACATTTAAAATGATATGTTAAATAATTCGAAATGATTGTCAACCTGCAAATCCATGTCAATCAATAAAAATAACAGCGCTATGGAAGTCAATCAGTGTAACGGAATAGACTTTCACTAGGATCATACTAAACTAGGTTCGAGAATTTAGTCAAAACAAATTAGACTTCAGTCTCTAACTAGGCAACTCAACTATAACAGGACTGCGTGCAGCGAGGTCCTGGCTTAAGTAATGTACACCCCTCCTGGACACCAACCGTAATCCAGTTCAACCCGACGGCGACTTACACGATGCGATATCTAAGTTTAAGGTCAAAATATACACACTCCTGAACACAAACCATGCTCAGTTCAACGACCAATGTGTCTCTAACTAGACACACCAGCTTTATAGTTGATAGCAAAACGTATACCCTAGACTGTATTACTCTACCTGTACACTTATCCTTATTCCATAACTCCAAAACAAAGCCGTTGACAAAACGTTCTTAAAAGGAAACTTTCTAATATAGGAAACATTATGATTTAGGAAACTTTATATTTTAGGAATTTTTCTATTTTAGGAAATTTTCTCGGAATAACAATACGATGAAAATAGCGTTATAGAAAAATATCGAGAATAGTAATTTACTCTAACTATAAAGTAAATATTATTAATTTCGCAAACTACTACTTTCGGCCTTAACAATTTTTAAGTTCTAAATCGAGTATAAATTTTTTATTAGAATTATCGAAATACTTCACAAACGTATTATTATTATTATGAATTAGGGTGTTTCGAAAATATATAAAACTAAAATTCCATAATTATTATTAGTTTCGACGGAACGAGTATAAAATAATGTTTTACGACAATCATCTTTATAAAAGTAATTTATTTAACTTTCTTTATTTTATTAAACATTCAAATTATTTTTGAATAACATAAAGGGTGACTTAAGATGAAATGGTTAAATTTTTAGAAAGTTCGAAATTGCTGGAAAATTAAATAAGTTTCTGTAAAATCGTGCTTTAACGATTATTCCCGATTTCGCTTAAAAATCTATTCTATCATTTAAAAGCTTCGAAAAATAGTGTAAAAATTATGATAAATAATTAAAACTAATATTTAGACAATCTGTCCATAAACTAATTTTTTTCAAAATCTGGAAACTCGGTTTTAAAGGCTTTTACGAAAAACGCGTTAATTAAACGTTAATGATTAAAAATAAAAGCTAAATTTAAAACGATTTGTGCACGGTTGTTAAAAATCATAACTTATCAAGGAAATAAAAATTTTCCAGAAACTTTTCAGTTTTAAAAAAAAATGAAAATTCCAGAATTAAAATAAATAGGAAAAACCATCTTTTAATCATCAGTTTCGTTTTAAATGGTTCAATAACGATTTATCGCTCTTTTTATTTTATTAAATCTCGAATGTCACTAAAATAATTATTTTGTTAGAAAATATCAGAAACTTCATTTTGAATCGAGAATTAAAAATAAAAATCAGAAATTAAAAGGAATATTCGGTTTTAATGATAAACGATGTTTTAGGACTATTAATTATTTCACCCACTTATAAAATTCGATAAATTACGAAAAACTCCAGAAAATTAAATTTCGTCAGAATGTACTTATACAAAAAATTTCAGATTTAAATACGTGAATTAGGCATATAAACATTAAAATCGGTTTTAACTCGTTTTTGTACAAAATCTGTTAAAAATTCATTAAACGACTTTAACTTTTCAAAATCTGTAAAATTCGTGTTTGAACATGAACTTTATAAATATATTGGTGTATCGGCCAAATATTATGATTTAATAACTAATATAACAATTTATTCAATAATCTCGTAAAAACGAAGGCAAGAACGAAATAATTGAAAATTAACGATTCTGTAACTTTTATAAGAAAAATTGACATACTAATAGCCAAACAAAAATATAAATTCTATACATGTAACTACGACAAAAATATCAGCAATACCGAGATCGTCATGTTACCTTAATCAAGATCTGAGTCAATAATGTACTCGTCTTCCTCGGGGTTGTCTCGAAAACCTATAAAATAAATATAAAAAGGTACAAGACCCTTATTAGCATCGTAAATCGAGAAGTAGGAAGGAGGAATAGGGTTTTGAACGAAAATTTATTAAAGTGTTATACGAAGATCGAAATAAAGCTGGATGAAAAATAACGAGCCTCGATAAGAGTCGATTTAATCACAACAGGACGGATATCCAAGTTGTAAATTTTGCGGGTGTTAAACACATAGCCGAATCCTAAAAAAGGCCCACCATTCACAAGTCACCCGTTTTGGTGTCTTTTCCGAGTCATTTCCTTATCAATCTTTTCCTTGCTCGGGATGTACTGTGTTGGTTACAAGATCTGGGTCAGTTTCTGATTACTCGATATTCTTACAGACTGCCCACCGGTAACCAGACACAAGTACAAAATGCAAGAATCCTTGGACAAGTTGGCAACCTCACTGGACGCTATGGTCATCAAGCAGACTCAGATCGAGGCCTAATTGACAACTATAAGGTCTGACCAAATAGCTGTTGTTACTCGTTTGAGTGTCGTGGAGCAGGGGAATCCTGCCGTTGGGACTGAGACCACTGGTCCCTAGCTGAACTAGTCAGCGCAGTCCGCAGACTGGAGGAACAAGTCCACTTGTTAGCAAACAACACTATCCACACGGAAAACGCCCGTGTCTATTCGCCCTTGAAAGATGAACTGCCCGCCAACCTCAACCTTACGAGCCTACCGATGTTTGAGGGGACCGAAGACCCATTGCATCACATCCGGGCCTTCAAAGAGTTCATGGCCATTAAGGGAGTGAAATCGGCCATGTTCAAGCACCTGTTTGTCGCTTCTCTCGAGAAGCATCCAAAAGCCTGGTACTAAAGGCTAGACCCCATGAAATACCCAACTTGGGATGACGTGGCCTGTAACAACCCGGATTTTCGATGACTTAAATTAATAGATAATGCGGAAAGTTATCTAAGTCATTTAATTAAAATTATATCAGAGTGTAAATAAATCCGGATCGCTACAGATCCTTACAAAAGACGACTATTAATTACATAGTCTTGTTTCACTTAGTACAGAAAATAGATTGGATTTTATACAAACATATTATTAAATCTCTCTCGCTCGATTCCCCAACGTCTCAGACCTGCAAAAATTAAAACAGTGGACACTGAGCGGGACAGTAACCAAGCCGTTCATATAACATCACCTCGAACACATAAGACAATCATGTGAATAACAAATAATATGCTTATAAAAATATTAAAGGATATCACGTAACAGATAGTTTCCTTTATTTCAATTAACTAACATGTGAGGTGATGAAAACGATAAAGTTTAGAAAATGGGATATTGGCAGCCATTTGATTTTTAAATCATTTTTCAAGTGAACATATAAACACACGAGTCGTGGCTCCTAGTATCACCGCTACATCCTATTGGCTTGCATGTCACCAATAAAACTAACCGTGTTACCGACTCGTAGACCGAACCGATCTCATGAGGTTTACATCTCACCCGTAAGGCTCAATTAGGTCGAACTTCAATTGTATTATATGTTTAATCAGACGGGGCTCTGGGCGAAATGAAACCTCATAATTACATTCTCTGCATCGCCAAGAGGGAACCCGCAATTTTCAAAATCTTGTTCTGCCCTCATAACCTAGGTAGTAATACTGATCAAGTACTTGTCTATATATGCGCATATACCCTACGCAGACTCTTGAACCGCAGCTCTCACTGCCGTAGGACGACTACCTTAAACACTAGGTCGACTCTCGGACAGCAGCCTCCGAGTCTGCTTTTCATTACAAGTGCAGTCAAAACACCACGAGTGGTAGAATCCAACACAAGCTATTCGTTCCAGACTCGCATCGTAAACTTTATACTCCCTCTGTTTCTTTGATATCTTCCACATTTCCTTTTTCAACTATTTCTTTGATTTCTTCCACTTTCCTTTTTTCTATTACACTTCTCTCTTACCTAGGTGGCCCACCTACTTTACTCCCTCTCTACTTTTACTTATTTTATTGTTTTTCTTAAGAAATGTGCCACTTTTAAGGTGGAAGAAATCATAGAAACGGAGGGAGTATAAAAGTTGTCCGTGAACAAGTAGTATTTTACTTGGTGACTTTCAATAATTGGTCGGACTCATTTGAAACAGTCAAATCTTCAAATACTTAGTTTCAGTGTGACAACAATATACTTTAATCCTCAAGTGTCACCCGAAACGTTATATCCCAAATATCGTTTAATATTTTTAAAATAGTAAATTCTTTTACATGAAGTTTTATATAAAAATAAAATTTAAGGTATAATAATAATAAAATATTACTTTAAAATTTATAGTTTCTAAAGAATATAAAAGTTTTTGAAAAATATAAATTTAGTCGTACTTAGTCGATTTACAAAATTTGACGTAAAATCATTTTAAAAATATTTATAAATGTCATGTAAAAATTTCGGAATAAAAGAAATCCATTTATTTAAGAAAAAATGAAATTTATAAATTTGTACCTATATAAAATAATATGTGAAATTTTATTAAATAAGATTTTGTAGGTTACTAATCTACTCCATTTTTATAATATATAAACAAATGTAAAAGTACTAAAGAAAATTAAATAAGACCAAAATTACAATTATACAGAATATAGAGTACATAGAATAAACATACATGGCAAATAAAAGTAAATAAATAAAATACAATGAAAATGATATAAGTAAATTTTATTAATTTAAGTTCTTTTATTCATTTTCTCAATTTCTCGTATAAACAGAAATGTAAAGGTGATAAGTAAATAAATTAAACAAGTGATAATTTAGTCAAGTTAAATTTAGTCATAATAAATATATACCTAAATAACATATCACGTAACATATTAATATACATACGTAATTTAGTCATACAAATAAGCCTAAATATTTAAATAAGCAATTTATTAAATTACTAACATACTATACTTATATATAAGAAATGTTGTTAGAAGAAAAGTTTGGTTACCTTAATAGCTAATATTTATTAATTATATAAAAGATAAAGATTGTCTGGGTCGATGATATCGTCGAAGTTGGAAATTTCCTCTCCTCCTTCTAGAATAATACGTTTACCCATACAAAAGAAAATAAATTAGTTAGATTCTGACATAACTGAAATAATAAAAAGAAAAATAATAAGTACAGTAAGTAAAATAGTCTAATAAGATGATTGAAGAGTCGTAAGAAGACGTAAGGTACGTACGTAAGTAGTAAGGGTTACGTACAACTACTCCAAAATTTTCTATATGAATGTTGGTGAGATGTTATGTGGTATATATATAATGTAACAAAAGCCCCTAGCATCTATCTAGGTAGGCTTAAGGAGTCATGTCTTTTTGTGCATGTAATGCACGTAAAGTGGAGGAAAGAAAGAAGAAAAGAAATGACTCATCTTCTCTGTCCAAATTTTTTTGTACAAACGTCTTTCTTTCTTTCTTAAAAACTTGAAATGTAAGATTACGGAATTAAAATAATGGAAATCGTAACATTTATTTTAAAAGAAATTTGTGAGACGGTAAATAAAACAGATGATAAATAGTATTATGGGACAATAGTTATAAGAAATTATTATTTTCAGAATTCTATAAATTATTAAATTTTTACGAGACGAGAAAATGTTAAAACGACATGTCAATATTAAAAATATTTTGGAGTTTTAAAACTTTATTTACGAAAAATAAATTTTTTAATAATTCGATAAATAAATTTCCATATTTTTAATACTGAATCATTTTTAATTTATCGAAAATAAAATATTTTATTCACGAAAATAAATTTTCAAGCGTTAAACTTGGTTTAAATAAATGTTTAAAATTTTAAATCTATTTGAAAAATACGGGGTGTTACATGGCCACAGAGTTTTCTCGGATTTACGCTGATAACACCGAGATCCAGACCACGATGCACTCCCTGGAAGTTATGGCCCAGGAGCCCAAGGAAGGCTTTACAAAATATCTTAAACGCTGGAGGGCCGAGAGTGTGAAACTGGTCGACAAGCCCAGTGAAAAAGATTTAGTGGAGGCCTTCGTCAAGAACCTCCTCCCTCCCCTCCTACCGGATCCATCTTCGGTACTTCGTCATACCCAATTTCGCCACTTTAATTGAAATGGGGACGAGGATTAAAGATGATTTGAGGCAAGAGGGCCTAACTAAGGCCTCTACCAAAGGATACCAAGGGGCCACTTCTTCCACTACCAAGCCCTCAGCTGCACCTGCAACTGGCAGCATTTTTGACGTGGTTAATCTACTTGATACCTCGTCCAAAAAGAATACTACACCTCGAGTATTCACTGATATAGGTACTACCTATACATATGCCTTACAAAGGCTATCATCAAAGGGCATGATCCAACCGATAGGCGCAACTTCTGAAGTCTCGGTCGAGCGACGCTCCAAGGCCTACAACGCCCATGCCTACTGCCAGTACCACCGAGGTAATGGGCATGACACCGAAAAATGTTTGAAGTTGAAGCACCTGATCCAGGATATGATCGAGAGTGGTAAGATCCCATTACCCGGAGACAAGACGAGTAAGAAGGATAATCCCTTTAGCAGCCATGCCATTTTTACCGGAAAAGTGATTAACTGTTCACACCTTATTTCTCCATTTATCCTACAAGTAAACGAGATCTGGTACGATGACGAGGATGATGTGTACCTCGCTAAGGGGAAGCTGTCCCCATTACTCCCGAAGAGATCAGGAAGGCTAAATCTAAGGTCATAGCCAGTAATCACCTTGCTCGTCCCTATTAAGCCACTAGCTCTAGGAACACCCCTACCTCGATAACCGTTACTGAGCCAATCAGGACGGAAGTCGCCCCTGAAGAGTCAACCACTAAAAAGGCTCTCGTGAAGTAGCTAAAGAAGACCCGAGTTGACCTCACTATATGGCAGCTTCTAGATAGCTCACAAGAACATCGAGAGGCACTCACTAAGGCCCTCGATCAAGTCAAGATCGACTCCTCGGCTACTCCTGCTGAAATGGTAGCCATGGTTCTACCCCACTTAAAGGGCAAAGCTAAGGAAGAAGGCCCGCTGATCACCTTCTCCTAAGCCGATCTGCCACCGTTTGGGGCTACCCACAATTTAGCTCTCTACATTACGGTGATCTGCCGTGGAAAATATCCCCCAATGACCTTAATCGACGACGGGTCCGCGGTCAACATCCTCCCCTTGAGGACCGCCAAAGCCCTCGGCATTACCGAGGCTAACTATATCCCGACTTCTCAGACCATCCAGGCTTTTGATGGGAGCCCAAAGTCGGTAGCTGGGGACGTAAAACTGACTGTCATAACAGGCCCAGTAGAAAAGGAGCCAGAATTCTAGGTGATCGATGTCACCTCTTCCTTCAAGCTGCTCCAAGAGTAGCCGTGGATCCACGTTGTCAAGGCGGTATCCTCCACCCTTCACCGGAAAGTTAAGTTGCCCCTACAAGATAATATCATCACCTTAGAGGCAACCTCTATGACCGTGGCTAGCTGCAACATCACGGGCCGCTTGGACCTTTGGGGGTTCGATTTCATAGAGACGATCGAAGAGGAGTATCTTTTCCGACCCTACTTCACAACTAGCATCGACACGATGCTACAAAATCTGGGTTACTTTCCGGGGGCTACCTCCCGACCCAATCTTCCAGCCGGGAAGATTATCGAGGTCCTTAAAGATGAAGACTCTCACTTTGGCCTCGGTTATGCTACTACTCCGGGCAACGTTGTTCGGGCAGGTATCGAAAAGACCTGCAACATCATTAAGGGTATCCACTTGAGCCCTTATAGCCCACGACTGACCGACTACTTCGTCACACCGGTATTCGGGGCCGTCCAGGTTGGTCTGTACCAACCCAATGCCGTGCACCCTGGGACCCACTTGGCCCACGAATGCAACTACATCCCGGATGATGTGTTCGCCCTCATCCAGTCATAAGATGCCAACGATGCTGAGCTCGTGCTAGGGCTACTTTTTGGGGAAGACACCATAGCCCCAACTCCAAAGGAAGATCTGGTCAACCTTATCCTTCGCAGCAATAGGTTTGACCCGACTAAGCTAATCTCGGATGTTGGATCCGTGACGAGAAACAGGGCCTAGAGGAAGACTGTCAAATGGACTGAAAGTCAAGGAAGGACTTACAAGCTGATCACTAGAGAAGGAGACATGCCTGAGTCTGAGTCTGAGTCCGATTCGGAGTCTGAGGACGAGTCTAAAGAGTCTGTTGCTAGAGTCACTCATGTAACCCCTCTCCCTTTAGTTAATCCTACTGCTGGTGTTTCGGGGTCTGTCCCGAGCGCCTTACCTATCCTACCACTGACCAATTATCAGATGGCCGCTCTTTTCGAGTTATTTTCAAAATTTTCAATCACTAATAACAACCGTTCTGCTTACGACTTGTCTTATTTTCAAAATGCTTACAATTTCAAAAATGATTTGTGCAGTGACATTGAGAAACCCGACGAACTGGTACCCCTACCTCCACATCTGATCGAGCAACTAGAGCAAAGGGAATCGCGGAACCCGGTAATCGAAGAAACCGAGTCCATTAATGTGGGAACGACCTTAGAGCCCCAAATGCTTAAGATAGGTTTATCCTTAGATCCCGAGGAGAGACAACAATTCACAAGCCTCCTTTAAGAATTCAAAGACGTCTTCGAATTGTCCTACAAGGACATGCCGGGGATAGATCGGGAAATAGCCGAGCATCACATACCAATCAAAGACGGGTGCAAATCGGTTAAACAAAAGCACCGTAGGATGAGGCCCGAATGGTCTCTCGAGGTCAAAGAAGAAGTTGACAAATAGTTCAAAGTCGGCTTCATACAAGTGTCCGAGTATCCGAACTGGGGTGCGAACATCGTGTCGGTTCCTTAAAAGAATGGTAAGGTGCGTGTCTGCGTAGATTTTCGGGATCTTAACAAGGCGAGCCCGACAGACGATTTTACGTTACCACACATCGACATACTGGTGGATAACACGGCCAATCATGCCCTTCTATCATTTATGGACGGGTATGTCAGGTATAATCAGATCAATATGGCGGAAGAAGATATAAGTAAAACCAATTTCATTACACCTTGGGGTACTTACTGCTATACTATCATACCGTTAGGTCTTATCAATGTCGGTGCCACATATCAACGAACCGCTATGACTTTATTACACGACATGATGCATAAAGAAGTAGAAGTTTACGTGGACGACATGATCGTCAAATCTAAAAACAGGGACGGTCACATCACCGCCCTGAGAAAATTCTTCACCCGATTGCGTAAATACAACATGAGGCTAAACCCTCAAAAGTGTAGTTTCGGGGTAACATCGGGCAAATTACTGGGTCATATCGTTAGCCAACGTGGTATCGAGGTCGACCCAGCTAAAATAAAAGCCATTACCGAGATGCAGCCTCCTAAAACAGAAAAAGAAATAAGGGGATTTCTCGGGAAGGTCCAGTACATCAGCCGGTTCATTTCAAAATTAACCATGGTATGCGAACCGATTTTCAAGAAGCTGAAGATAGGGGAATGAATATTGTGGGACGATAAATGTCAAGCAACCTTCGATAAAATCAAGGAAATCTTGTCTGCTCCACCAGTTTTGATGCCATCTCAATCCGGTTTGCCTTTGTCGTTATACCTAACAACGACCGAGATAGCCATGGGGGCTATGCTGGCTCAGACAGTCAACTCTGAAGAACGAGCTATTTACTATATCAGCAAAAAGGTTTTAGAGTATGAATGCAAATACCCCATGCTCAATGTTAGAATGTCAAGATGGACTCTAATGTTGGCAGAGTTCGACTTAAGGTTCGTGCCGTTAAAAGCTATTAAGGGCGGGGAAGTAGCCGAGTTTCTCGCTGACACTCCCGTATCCGAAGAAGGACACACCGATACTTGGTCCTTCCCAGATGAAGATATTTTCCATATCGATACCAAAATGTGGGACTTATACTTCGACGGGGCATCCAATTTCCGAGGATTCGGAGTCGGAATTCTTTTAATTTCGCCAAAAGAAGTACACACTCCCGTATCCATCAAACTGGACTTTGATGTTACTAATAACGCCGCTGAGTATGAAGCATGCATCCATAGGCTACAAGCCGCCGCCGACTTGGGGGTCACAAATCCCCGGGTACACGATGACTCATCCTTGGTCATTAAGCAAGCACTTCAAAAATGGAAAACTCGGAAGCTAATCTCATGGCCTACTAGGCACGAGTAAGGGATCTCGAGAAACAATTCCAAAAGATGGAGTATATATACTTGCCTCGGGAAGAAAATCAGTTTGCAGATGCACTCTCAAAATTGGCATCTTTACTAAATATTCCCGATCACTTGACCAGAATGCCAATTTGCGTCGAAAGATGGTCCGAGCCGACATATATCCACGACATTGAAGACATCGAGATAACTGACCCCGAGCCATGGTATCAAGCTATGGTAGCATACCTGACGACTGGGGAATATCCTCCTGGGACCGACAGTCGAGCCAAGAGAGCCATACGAAGACTGGCAACCCAGTTTGTCCGTATCGACGACGGGCAACTCTAGAAGAAAATGGCACAGGGAGTTCTTCTCCTATGTGTTGATAAATTTAAGGCTGAGAGGGTCATGGCCGAGGTGCATGATTGTGATAACGGTCCGCATATGAATGCCCGGATGCTAGTCCAAACAATTACGAGGCTCAGATACTAATGGAATAATATGGAAACCGACTGCCAGTTATATGTTAAGCATTGTGATAAGTGTAGTTTGTAGTGCCTATTTTGTTGTGTTTGGTCCCTTTTTCCCTTTTGAAATCGCTCTTTGGAGCAGTTTCTAGGCTACTAATGCTTCCTCTAGCATGTTTTAGGTTCCCAAGACTGTTCATGGAGAATTGGAACGATTCCGACTCGTTTCATACACTTTTGGAGCTAACGAAGAGAAGGAATGATCACTAGGTGCCTTGGATTCGATCCCGAGACCTTGAGACCCATTCCCGAGCCCCATAGACTCGATCCCGAACTCCGAGATTCGATGAGAAGCCCATGAGAAGCAAGGAGGGACCTTAGAGCTCATAATGGAGGCCTACAAGGTCCTTCCCGGGCGGGAAGGGTAGCCATCCCGACCGGGAAGGAGTGCGCAATTATAGTGGCTGCTGTTTTATCGGAGGAGGTCATCCCGACCGGGACCATTCCTTCCCGACCGGGATGGAGTAGCTGTAGCTGCGTGACTTTCTTTTCTTCTCCTTCACTCTTGTAACCTTATAAATACTTCTCTCTTGTATTGTTTAAGCATCTTACATTACCCTATATTATTTTAGACTCCTCTACAACATTCAAAACCCTAACTAGCCTCTCTTCATCTATAGTTTAGTTTCATATTAATCTTTAGTTAATCTTAGTTTAATCTAGTTGATTAGTCTTGTATTAAGGGATTTCTTCAAGATTCATCCAAGATTGACAACCTTGGGAGTTTGATTTGGGTTTATCTTTTCAATACAAGTTCTCATCTTTTGTTATCCTTGTTAGTAGTTATAATCTTTTTTCTCTTAATCTTTGTTTAATCTTTCAATTTTGAATCTTTATTCATTGTTTATTGTTCTTGTTAGTTCATTATGAATGTTTGGATGTTTATGTTGATTACTCTTATCTTTGCTATTGTTAGTTCCATTATGAGTGAGTAGATTCCTTGTGGGGTTAGTAGGGGGATTAAGTGTGGATTACGGGTGATTAGGGTTTGATTGTGGGTAAAGGTGATTCCTTTGTTGCTAGTCACATATTGGGCACACTATGTGTTTGTTTTATTGCTTGTGTGGGTAGTAGTGGTCAATGCTTCTTATACTTGTATTCCCCTTCTCATTGTTTGACTAATTTGTGATTGAATCCTTGTGTTTTGAGTAGCATCTAACAAGAGTGTTCGGGTCTAGTCTTTGACACGAGAATGCGGACTTTGGCTTTGGCGCGAGAGCGCAAACCGACCTTAGTAACTAAGAGACACCTACACCCTTGATTACCCAATCATCATACTACACTTAAGAACCCGACCTAACCCTACTCCCTTCCATATTTGATTTATCCTTCTCTTTAGTCATCATTTCTCTAGTTCAATTGCTTTGTTAATCTTTAGTTATTTCATTTGGCTCATATCATACATTGTACAATGTTAGTCCATTTTCATCACCTTCAACCATCATAGTTTGTCAATTATCGTCTTCTTTGTGTTTGTTTGTGACTTAGCCTTGTTATTAGGTAAACCTAGTCTAGACAACCTTAACCGTCTCCGTGGACACGACCCGACTTACCCTAGCTACCCGTTAGGTATAGTTGGTTATTACTTGACGGTAGGACCCACGACAAAACCCTACCATCACATTGCTATAACTGTCAAATTTTCGCCAATGTGCAACATATGCCGTCATCCCTGTTGTATACCATGACGTCACCTTGGCCATTTTTTACGTAGGGTATCGACATAATCGGGAAGATAAATCCTTCCGGTACCGGCGGACATTGTTTCATTTTGGTATCGTAGCTATCGACTATTTCACCAAATGGGTCGAAGCTGAATCTTACCGTATTCTCAATGCCAAGCATGTTGCCAAATTCGTCCAAAACAGGATAATATGCCGGTACGTGATCCCGCATGAATTTATCAGTGACCACGGGACCCATTTTCAAGCCGAAACAGCAGCCCTGCTGACCAAGTATAAAATTCAAAGGCATACATCTTCACCCTACCGACCCCAAACAAATGGAGCGATAGAGGCGGCTTATAAGACGATTGTCACCATACTAAAAAAGATGGCTGATAATTATCGGGATTGGCTTGATAAAATACCCTTTGCACTGTGGAGATACCGGACGGCAATCTGCACCGCAACCGGTGCAACGCCGTATTACCTAACATACGGGATGGAAGCAGTCCAACCAGTCGAGTTGGAGGTGCCGTCCCTCAGGATCCTACTGGAAAGTCAAGTACCTGAAGCTGATTGGGTTCGAGAACGGTACGACTTGCTAGTCCTATTAGACGAACGACGATCTCATGCCCTCTATAACATTCAGATATATCAAAAAAGGATCCAACGGGCATTCAATAAAAGGGTAAGGCCTAGGAACATTATAGAAGGGGATTTGGTTCTCAAGTCTGTTCGAGCTTTATTACCAGTAGACCCTAGGGGAAAATTCAAACCTAATTGGGCCGGGCCATATCTGGTTAAGAAGATTCTATCAGGCGGAGCTGTGATGCTGTCGGACCTGGACGGGAATGAATTTGTCAACCCAACCAACCTGGACCAGCTGAAGCGTTACTACCCTTAAGCCCTTCTCAATGTCATTAGCAAAGTTTATTCAAATCGTTTTTTACATAAACTTTCAAAAGCAAGTCAAAAGCTAGAATTATTTTTTCTACTGTTGTAAACATCTTGAACCAATACTCTTGGTGTATCTCGAGATCGCAAAATTTATTAAAATAATCTGAACTACGTTCGGTTTGATTCTGCTAATTGTGGATACGTAGGCAGCACCTCAAAAGGGCACAACCACTGTAATCGAGAAAAAACAGGAGCGGTTTAGATAATAAACTTCCTTTATTTATTACTACAAAACCTAATAAACTCGGGAAATTACAAATTGCAAAAATTTAAAAATAAAATCCAAAAAAAATCACACGACGCTAAATAAATAATAGTAATTCTTAAATAATAAAAACTAAGGGCTCGGTATTTAGGGCATCTTGCTCTTTCCCTTGTCCTTGGCCTCTTTGGCCGTCCACTGGCGACGACGCGGAGGCGAGCGCTCCCGAATCACCACGGGAACCTCCTTAGCCTGAACTCGTTTCTTCGAACTCGAGTCGTCAATCACTTCAATTGGTCCAGGTCGGTCCCTTACCCGTTCCGGCAACCGGTCACGTGGGCCCAGTCAGTCTCGGGCCGCCAATCTTGGCCCAGGCCTTCTCTTCAAGTTAGTCGGGGGGCTTAGCCGTCCCCGTGAGCCGCTAGCACCGGCCTCTTTAGCTCGAGTTTTAGTTTTTGACTTAAGACCCGACTCCAATCGGACGAGGGTAGCAAAGGTCTCTCCTTCGTCGAAGAAACCCCTATTATCTTTCACTGTCTCTCGGCAAACCAAGTCGAAAGCCTCATCAACCTTCAAAGGTTTACGGGCCTTCTCTGACTCCTCGGAAGTCCATTTTCGATATGATTCGGAAACCCAAACAAATTGACAAAGGTGAGGTATGGTCCACGTGGCACGGGTAAACCAGCGTTGTAGCCACGTGTCACACATAACGTCCGTCAATAGGAGTGAAACGCTGATAATTGCTTCGGTCTCGGGGATTCGCTGAGACGAACCGAACTGCCTCAGAATGTGGTCCGGGTAAATATGGACGGTCCAGTCCAGTGAAAGGATCACCATGTAGCGAGCTTTTTCCCTCTTGGCTAACCCCGTCAATTTCGAGAGGAACCACCAAATGACGGTCCACCTGATCAAGGGTCCACCGTGAAATATTAGCTCCTCGTCCCAATAAGCCCGGTTTATGTGATGACTCGAGCTTATCCGCCATCTCCTCGAGCTAATTTGGCTGCTACGATAGTTAACTATGCTCACAGGGGGCTCTATGATCGACAAACGCTCGGATAGCCAAATCTGCAAAAAGGAACACAAATTTCCGTAAGCAAAATTTAGGTTCGCTGGCAGGCACTCGATCGAGTGTCGCACCTGAATCGATCGAGTGGTCTAGATGAAATCAGGCAGGCGATCTATACCGAGGTCACTCGATTGACTGGCCCCTCTGCGTCAAAATTTCGTTGAAAAAATCGCACAAGACGTATACCTGCAAGAGACGGATGCTTCCCATCAATTGACGATCTGGGTCGAGTTTTCGAGCGTCGAGACCCGTAATGATCTCCCCTGTTGCTAGCCATGTCGGGCTATGGCTCGTCTCCATCTGATCAACTATGCCAAACAGCCTAATCTAACCCAAGCACGAGTCAGCTTCCATCT
The DNA here is from genome assembly GCA_958450325.1 of Agrostemma githago. Classification (NCBI taxonomy): domain Eukaryota; kingdom Viridiplantae; phylum Streptophyta; class Magnoliopsida; order Caryophyllales; family Caryophyllaceae; genus Agrostemma; species Agrostemma githago. The sequence continues at coordinate 24,822,523 of OY288257.1, forward strand.
TCCCCTCAAAAACTTATCGGTGCAGAATGCAAAAGGCAAAAGCCTTACGTCTATGAGTAGTAGTAACTCTTACGCCACTGGTATTCATGAAGTTATCAGCCAGGTCAAACAAAGAAACATTATCTCCTCGCACCATACGGTCCATCTCGGCATGGGACAAACCGAGAAAATCCCTCAATCTCCTCCTCGGATCCGAGTAGAACGGAGGAATAGCAGGACGAGCACTAGGGCACCAACCGCCTACAGCTGCAATCTCTTCAGGGAGAGAACATATTTCTCCTCGTGGAAACGCAAAAACGTGACGGGTAGTATCCCAAAAAGTTAGGCAAGCATCTAGAAAGTGCGAGTTAACCCTAAGACGTTGGATGGGAGTAAAGAAACAATTCCCATCTGGGTCAACTGAACTTTTTCTTCGTCCCGAAAATACTGAGACCACGCCTGGAGCATTGCAGTCAATTGGTCGATACCCATAGCATATATTTTTTTGTTGAGAATCTAATAGATCTTGAGAAAGGAAATTGAGTGGATATGTAGAAAATCTAAGCAGGGAGCCCTCTATTTATAATAAGAAAATCATGTTAACATCTCTATTTATAATAAGAAAATCCTGTTAACATCTCTAACTCTAACTGCCTTAGGAATATGAATTCTGTCAATTCTTTCTCGGCCCATATGGGCCTGACCCAAGGCTTCAAAGCCCTTTTCCGAATCTAATACAGAAATCAAGTCATCCCTAGCATTCCTAAGTCTTTTCAAAAAAATTCAAAATTTTCAAAAATTTACAAAAAATCAAATTTTTATTTCTCATGCGTGAGTCGGTGTTTCACCTACATGTTACATACAAATTGTTATGTGTCAGCATACAGGTACACCCAAGATTTCAGAAGCAAGTCTCCGCACAGCTCATTTACTCCCCACAGAGTTATTATCGTCAGGACAGGTATGACCCTTTGCTTATGGCTGGCGAGCCATTCACGCAAGTCTAACGGACTATAAACAACTAGACCGGAAGTCTGCCAGGTCTTAATCCTCGATTGACATGGTAGCTACTCTGACTTTCGCCTTGTCCAAGCCTCACTCATAGTGGGGGCTCTATAGACACTGGCATTTTGCCTGCTAGTGTCTATAGCAGTTTCCAACAAAACACCCGATGATGATCGGACGTAAACATGACTTAATACGCTCAATTTTGGACTCGGAGTCAATAGTATTTGGCGCGAGCTTTTAGCGGAGTACAAATCTAACCAAACAGACCTCAAATTTAGACCCGGTTGGTCGTTTCCAATCAAATAAGACTAATTTGGGCCAAAACCGACACTGGAAATAAAACCGTCTTTTAGCAACCGGGTCAAACCCCGGTCAAAGCCATTTCTGAGACACAAATCAGCCATGCAAACTTCAAGAATCCAACTCAAGTCAAAAACTCAAAATATCTCAACTGTGCTGACCCACTCGATCGAGTGTGAGCCCACTCGGTCGAGTGGGCCTCCAAAAGGCCCGTTGTCTCCTTTCAGTTGGGCCACTCGATTGAGTCCATCAGGGCACTCGATTGAGTAACCCTAGGTCGAGGGGCTGATTTTTTCTATAAATACACCCCCTTTGCAACCTTCATTCAACACATTTAACACCCTAAAAAATTCAGCAATCCTAGGCAAACTATACACACATAAAACCCCTACCTTCCTTTTAGAAATCCTTAAGAAACCCGAGAAAACCAATCTCATACAAACACCTTAACTCTTCCTATATCCTCGATACTCCCGCGCAAACGCCATTAATACGAGTCCATAACCGAGGCCAAAATTAGCATGTAGGTTTAGGGTGTTACAAGATCCCGCTTCTCTCTTTTCTTTCTTCTCCTTCTCAACTTTTTCGTTTTTCTTTTTTCTTTTTTTCAGTTTTTTTTTTCGTTTTTTCTTCATTATCGTCATAATTAGATAATAAACGTTGCATACAATTACATAAAATACAAAAAAGTTACATATCGAGTATACCTAAAGATAAATGCCGTTCTAAGATCCTCCTAATATCTTTACGAGTCGTAAGAGAGGTGACACCCTTTCGAGGAGCGCCACCCTAAACACTCAAGGCCCCAGTGCGATCGCGGATATTTATCGTTAGGTGTACTAGATCCGGTTTTTAAGGTTAGAATGAAACCTATTGATGCAAATCGAACATCACATAATCCGCAAGGATTAATAACGATGTCGTGATGCGGAGGAAATCGATTTTTGATCTAATCAAACAAGTAAAAAAGCGACATCCTAAAGATGCGATACCGACTCCATAGTCGAATATTATGTCTAAAAGGAATTAGTTGATAAATCGTATTAACACGAACCCGTTCATGCCGAATTAATTGTCACACGGTCCAAAAGGATTAATTAAGACATTATAATGCGGAGGGAATTATTTCGTCCTAATTCAATTTAAAACGATTTATAGCGTCTTTTCTAAATCCTCGTTAATCGATCTCGTAATAATAGCATATACATTACGAGCATCAAAAACTAAGTCGAGTATAGATCATATTATATTTCTACACGATTTAGTAAAATTATCGATTTAAAACTAAACCAAATTCTAGACCGACGGTTCCCGAAACGAACTGCTGTTCGCACATGGGGCACTCGATCGAGTGCCTCACCACTCGATCGAGTGGCACCCCAAAATCGAGGCAGGGGTTTTTTTTCGAGAGGCATTCGATCGAGTTCAACCATGACTCAATCGAGTGGCCCCTGTCACGTCAAACTGTGAGCCCTCCACATGCTCTAAGCCTCGATAAACTTTTTAACGACTTCGGTCAACACGTGTCAAGTCCATCACGTGTTATTTTACTCTTTTCAAAACCGTGCATCATATTCTCTTTCAATCTATTTACATTCCGTTATGGTTGCAATTGTTATATATTTTGTTTGTCGTATTGTATTTTCGGGTTGTATTTCGCCCGCGCATTTGAAATCTTTTGTTTAAAGTTTTATTTTCGTTGTTTGTTTTATTGTACTAAAATGAACCCCGCATGCTAATATAACATCAACGTTAGATGCACTAAATCGACGTAGCAACTTATTCAATTTCTATATCTCATAAAATACAGTTTGCATAACATTTAACCGTTAAACTAACGCGCGTACACGAAAAACAGACGATATCTAAGTAGAGGCCGCTAAGAGCGGGAGAGGTTGGGTGTCCTTTGTGGGCATCCCAACACGTACCCTCACCCTTTACTCAGAACCATGGTTTCCGGATGTCCGAAACCGTTGGCATACGAGAGTCATTCAATAATCGATTCCCGATAACTCGGCGTCCGTATCGTAATGCAAAGGGACGAACCCCTAAACTCTAGCATTGAAAGCGGGTCGTGCTTTGTGCACAAAATGCCTAAATGTAGAGTGGGTTCGAACGGGTCCGAATTCCCACAAGATTCGGTGGCGACTCCTATTTCAATTTAAATTTCGACCCGAGATCAATCTCACATGAGATTCATTCGCCTCCCCAAACCCGCGCGTGGCCGCGTCAGGGTGGACCAATAATATGTCCACACCAAGGTTCAACAAAGTGGTTTTGCTGGCCTTCCATGTTTAAAGATATAAGAGCCTTTGTGACCTCATGTGTTGCTTGTCAAAAATGTGGAGACATCATTAAACGAAATGAAATGCCCTTCTACCCATCCTTGAAATTGAGATATTTGATGTTTGGGAAATAGACTTCATGGGACCATTCACTTCCTCCCTTGAGAACAAATACATTCTAGTAGCGATGGATTATGTCTCTAAATGGATTGAGGCCGTCGCCGCTCAGCTCCCACCAATGACTCCAAGGTAGTGATCAAGGTCTTTAAAAATGTTATATTCCCTCGTTTCGGTAATACCTCGTACAATTATAAGCGATGGAGGATCCTATTTTCGAAAAGATACGTTTGAATATCTCTTTCGAAAATATAGGATCACTCAGAAGATGGCCTTAGCCTACCATCCTCAATCAAAAGGGCAAGCTGTAACATCCCTGATTTATATAAACTAAAACCATATTCCTATTTTATTGTATTTACGATTTAATTCGTACATCTTAAAATTATTATAAAACGAATTTATCGTTTAATCGTTTCAAACTCCTAAAATTCTATTTGTCTTGAAAACTCTTATTATATTTAAAACATATTTTTATTTCTGTTTCGATTTATTTTATACATTTAATTTAATTCTTATTTAACTTCTGTTTCGACGATTTGAACTCTAAACTCCTTCGATCTAAATTTGAATCAATATATGTGTGTGTATATATAGAGAAGAGATCAAGTAAGTTCACCATATGTTATTAAATCGATATTAAAGGTTACAGATCTCATAGGATAAAGTTGCATTTTTTCAGAATTGATATGTTACTATAACATTCAGCTCTTTTATCACTTCAAGTGATAAAGTACAACTTTATCACTCATCTCGTGTAACTTTAAGCACTTTTTGTGTAACTTTAACATTGGAACTTTTGAACTTATAAGAATTCTTGTCCTTATGTGAACATATATATATATATATATATATATATATATATATATATATATAGAGAGAGAGAGAGAGAGAGAGGTAGGTTCAAATAAGCACCAAGTTTTTGTGTAACTTTAACACTTGACCTTATGCCCTTAAAATAGTTGTTGCCCTTATTTGAACCTACCTATATATATATATATATATATATATATATATATATATATATATATATATAGAGAGAGAGAGAGAGAGAGAGAGAGAGAGAGAGAGAGAGGGAGAGAGAGAGGGAGAGAGAGAGAGAGAGAGAGAGAGAGAGAGAAAGGATCAAATAAGTTCACCATATGTAATTAAGTCTATATTAAAGTTACAGATGACATACGTTAAAGTTGCATTTTGAATATATATATATATATATATATATATATATATATATATATATATATATATATATATATAGAGAGAGAGAGAGAGAGAGAGAGAGAGAGGTAAGTTCAAATAAGGGCAACAACTATTTTAAGGGCATAAGGTCAAGTGTTAAAGTTACACAAAAAGTGCTTAAAGTTACACGAGATGAGTGATAAAGTTGCACTTTATCACTTGAAGTGATAAAAGAGCTGAATGTTATAGTTACATATCAATTTTAAACAAATGCAACTTTATCGTATGTCATCTGTAACTTTAATATACACTTACTGAAACATGGTGACTTTATTTGTACCTACCTCTATATATATACATACATATATATATATATATATATATATATATATATATATATATATATATATATACATATATATATATATATACATACATACATACATACATATATATATATATATATATACATACATACATATATATATATACATACATATATATATATACATAGAGATAGGTTCACATAAGGCCAACAACTCTTATAAGTTCATAAGTTCCAGTGTTAAAGTTACATAAAAAGTGTTTAAAGTTACACGAGATGAGTGTTAAAGTTGCACTTTATCACTTGAAGTGATAACAGTGCTGAATGTTATAGTTACATATCAATCTTGAACAAATGCAACTTCAACGTATGTCAACTGTAACTTTAATATAGACTTAGTTGCATGTGGTGAACTTATTTGATCCCTTCTCTCTCTCTCTCTCTCTCTCTCTCTCTCTCTCTCTATATATATATATATATATATATATATATATATATATATATATATATATATTTATATAGAGTGAAGATCAAGTGAGTCCCTTTTTCTTTTTTGAGTCCATAAGTCCTATTCTTAGCCATTGATCTAAAGAGGATGAATGGTTGAGATTGAATGTAGTAATTAAGGTAGTAACTACCATATTTTGGAAATAATATGAGAAAATCCTCTCTCTTCCCTAAATTACTGCCAACTAATATCTTCTTCTCTCTCATCTCATTCATTTTTTTTCATTCAAACACACGCCTAACACAAAAACACTTCACCTTCATCATCTCTCATCTCATTCAATTTTTTCACTCAACTCAATCGCTCAACTCAACTCAATCGCTCACCTTCAACTCGAGCAAGGTTATATTGAAGCAACTTTCTAACTTTAGCAAACATAATGAACAAGGTGCGATCGCGATTGTTGGAAAACATAGACAAGTATGCGGACGCTAGACAAAAGATCATCGACGCTCCCAAGAGCAAGCCAACGAAGGGCCGAAAAAAATAACGTGTTTACTGAATAATGTCATCTCTTTTCTAACTACGAATTAATGGTTTGTATTCTTTAGTTACTTGTCTAATTACATTGGTATTTTGACTATCACCAATGCATTGAAGCTGTTAAACTCTGTTACACTGACTAGTTGTACCTGTTACTCTAATTTACTGCTGGTGTTACTATGGGGATTACTGAAGTTAACCCAATTTTCTTTGGTCTCACAATCTGTGTGTTACACCGAAGCATTGTAAATGTTACTTTAATGAACAATTTATGTTACTTTAAGTTATTAATGGTGTTTGTACAATGATATTGCAATCAATTCCTCTGACGCATTATATATTGTTTTTTGAAGAACAAATGTTGGTACTTTGTCAATGAATGAAACCAATCCAAGTTATCCCCAGTTACTTTGGCAATGATTTTGTCTAAACAACAATGTTGTCTTCAGTTACTTCAATGCATTGTTTCTGTTACTGTAACAGACGAATAGTGTTACTCTGACACACATGAGATGTTACTCTAACCAAAAATACATGTATTAAATAAATATAGTGTTAAATGCACCGTAACACAGCGCTATGTGTAAAAAAAATAGTACAAAATTAGTTTTTCGTGTAAACCCGAAAAAAAGAAAAAATAATGACAAACAAACACGAGTATTCTCAAAACACTTGTTCATCCTCCTCGTCTTCCTCGGTGTCTTCTTCAGTTTCTTCTCCTTCGATGTCTTCATCTACTTCATCCTCGTCATCATCATTGGTTGGCTTAGTAGGCTATTTAGGCGGTCATGCTGCGTACGGATTTGGACAGTTTCGTTTGGTTGGCTTAATTAGTTTTGGTTGGCTTAATTAGTATACTTTCTCACATCAAATCCGCAAGCCAGCGCGTAGATTTTGTAAAATTCCACGGCCTAATCAATTGTTCTGAATACTTGCTCCATGTACTGAGTGAAAACCTCACCCACATCTCTGCACCATTCCTGTGCATTCGGTTCTTTGCCAATGCTTCGTGCAAGAAATTAAAATATGTCACGCCCATGGACATAAGTGTTACTTCAACTCATAAGTTGTGTTACTTTAACCCTTAAAGGATGTTACTCCAACGTCAGCGCCAAAAACCCTTTTCAGTATTACGTGTTTGTGTTACTCTAATTAGAATTAGATATTACTGTAATTCATAACTTGTGTTACTTCAACCCCATGACTGCTTCAACATAAAGCAACCAAAATATCAGTGAAACAATAATATCAGTGAAACATTGTTATTAATCCATGATTGATCAATGAATCAAATTCTACCTTTTCCAGAGTTGTCATGTGCGTTTGCATCTTTGGCAAAACCACCTGCACAAAATCAAACAGCGTTACACCCATGCAAATAATGTGTTACTATAATTTCTAAGTGGTGTTACTCTAACGTGTACAATACGTTACTCTAACATCATCATCAAAACCCTTTTTCTGAACGTTCATTTGTGTTACTGTAATTGCAAGTAAGTGTTACTTTAATGCAGAAGGCATGTTACTTCAACGACGTTTATGCGTTAATTGAAATCAAAACAATAGTATCAATGGATATCATGGAAAATCAGAATAAAAAGCATAAAGCCCTGTAATCTATAAAGATCGAGAGAGCAAATAACCATTGATACGAAACTGTGATATCAAAACGCAATGACATAAAAAAAAACGCAAATTGATACGAAACTGTGATACGAAATGACAATGAAAGCACTATAAACATGAAAATCGACGTAAAAAACGCAATTTGACGCGATAAACCATTGATATTCAATCGAAATCCATGAATAAAAATTGAATCAAAACGTGAATGAAATACTGAAACTCACCATTGTTATACTCGATCCATTGCTTATCAACCATTGAAAACGATGACGCGGTCATTGAATCCATTGTAACAAAATTCCGAGTACAAAATCGATGAATGAACGTGAATAAAGAAAGGGTTTTTTTTGGTGTTTGAATGAACGTGATATGATGAATGAATGTGAATGATGAATGAATGTGAATGAATGTGATAGGGAGTTATTGTTTCCTAAATTCATGGGAGCTATTTTAGGAACGTAAATCTTCTTGTTTTTTTTTTTTTTGTTTTTTTTATTTTTATGAATGCATCTTGTCCATCCATCCTCATCCCATCCAATGGATGGGATGAGGACTTAGGGACTCACAAAGAGTAAAGGACTCATAAGAGCCTTACTCTATTTATATATATATATATATATATATATATATATATATATATATATATATATATATATATATATATATATATATATATATTGATGGGAGTTGACTAAGTGCCACGGGTCGCCCGCCTGTGGCGCCCTGGAATAATTCGCCCCCAGGGTGAACTGAGGATTGCCCAGCAGGCCCGCCCTGCAGAAGACTACTGAAAGCACTCCAAGGCTTGCGCCTGCTCGGCAGGGTCTTGCTGTCAGCCAAGCAGGGCCACCAAGTCCCCTACGTGCTGGTTTCCAGGGTGCCCAAACCCCCTGTACGAGCAGGGGAAACCGAGGGCCCATCCGTCATTCCGCCTCAGGTAAGGGAAAGTGGGTGGATGAGGCGAGGCCACGTGTCGTCCTCATGTCCACCCATTCTCCCGCTTTTTTCCTCTCCTCCTCTCTCTCTTGTGGGAAGGTATAAATACCCACTCATTTCCCACTTAGAGGGGGTGGCTTTTCTCTCTCTATACTCTTACTCCTAAAAACGTCGCCTAGTTCCTCACGAGCTAGGTTCATCAAGGCATTCCACGGACTGAGTTAGGTATCAGAGAGGGTTCCCTCGGACAACATCCGGGGCCCTGTGCGTTCATTGTGCAGGGAGCAGGCCAGCTTCGCCGGGAAAAGTCCGACCCAAGGAGTAGGAAGAAGGAGAGAGCCGTTAACCTGATCAAGCAACATTCAAGTACTAAAACCCGAACTCGTAATCGGGTTGATTGTTTTCGTGACCGGAACAATTTGGCGCCGTCTGTGGGGATGATCTAGGTTGTACCCACGAAATTACCCACAAAACCAACCATTCCAAAACACGAAATTAACAAATTAACCACTCACAATCGAACATGCCTGAAATTTTCGACACCAGCTCGGTGGCAAACCCGCCCAAAGCCCCCCAATATGGCATGCCACCAGATGTAACACACGCCGCCACGATTCCAGGCATGGGGCGAGCCAGTCTTCAGGAGGCACCGGGTCAAGAGGCAGCTGCCATGGCAGGGCAGGGGAGCCATCTGAGGCAAGTTCTGAACCTCACCCCTGCTCAGATGGTACAGACTGCGGCGTTCTTCTCAGCTATGTTGGATCAGAAATTCACTCCGGACGATCTGGTAGGCAGGGTCGCCACGACCCCCAGGTTGCTCCACTTTGAAAGTGAAGAAGGAACCGGGGGCTCAAAGCGAACCGCCGTCAGAAACATTTAGAAAAAGGCCAGGAAGACAGCTCAGGCGTATGCACAAGTGCAAAGGCGAATCACAGAAGCCTGTCAGGAACCGCCTGCACAGCAAGAGGTTGCTGGTCCTGAGGAAGCATTCTTCATTCATACTACAGAATCCACGGTCGCTCGTGAAAGAGGGGGCCTATCCCAGGACCTGAGAAATCGCATGAGACAAAAGGAGCCAGTGTCCAAACGCCTGGGGGAGAAGCAAGATGTATTCTCCAGGCTGACACCGGTTGAGGGATTGCAGCCTGCCCCAGGGCTATCCCAAAGCCTACAATCCAGGCTTAACAACGGTCAGCCTATGAGGCCCAGGCACCGTCAGGGTGATAACCTCGAGCCTGCCCAGAAAAAGCGCTCACGGTATCACTCCCTTCCAGGGACGAGGCGATAAGCAGGCGCCCACCAAGGCACCGCTCCCCTGAAAGTAGGAGACCGACCCCTGACAGAAGGGATGACTACGGTTACTACTCAGGCGCGAGCAGGTTAAAAATGGTGGGCAGGCCAACCAAGACCCCGCTTCACCCTGAGGTTCAGGCGTATCCCATCCCGAAGATTAAGATGCCGACTGTAAAGTTCGACGGAACTACAGATCCGGAAGATCACCTGGCTACGTACGAGAGTCATATGGGCATGTACGACGCCGACGACGCAGTCTGGTGCAAAATCTTCCCCACCACCCTGGTGGGCTTAGCCCAGGGTTGGTTCAGAGACCTCCCGCAGGGGTCAATCTCTTTCTTCATTGAACTGGTAGAAATGTTCCTGGACCAGTATGCTGGAAACAAAAGACGACGTCTCACCCGTTTTGACCTGATGACCCTCAGGCAAAAGAAGGGCGAAACTGTCAGGGAATATCTAAAGAGGTTCGACTTATCATTCCAGCAGGTGAAGGAAATTGACGACCCGACAGCAGCATATGCACTAACCAACTCCCTGCTCCCCGGCGAGATGAAAAACCAAATGATCAGGGCCCAGCCGGAGACCCTGGCCAAAGCTAGAAAGATTGCAGAGGGGTTTATGCTGCAAGAGGAGTTCCACAGCCTGCCGGAGACCCCTGCAGGCCCCACCAGGCAGCAGGGCGGACCGCAGGGTGCACGCGGTAGAAACGAATCCGGAAGGCAAAGAACTAAGGAAGGGGATACCCCTAAAAAGGAGCACACTGTCTACCAGCCCAGGTTCGATAGTTACACAGCCCTTAACAAATCCAGGGCGGAGATCTTCGAACTGGAAAAGGAGAATGCTAAATGGAATCGCCCGAGCAAACCGCGTAGTCCAAAAGGGGACCCCAAGAAATTATGCACTTTCCACGACTGCGTAGGCCACACCACCGAAGAGTGTCGCCACCTGAAAGACGAAATTGAGAAGCTGATCAGGAATGGCTGGTTGGCCAACTACGCAGCCGAGAGTAAATCTCAGAATGAAGCGCCTGAAAAGCCCGAGGGCTCATTACAGAACCGCCTGGTAATCCATGTGATATCAGGGGATGCGGAAGGCCAACTCAGCGGAAGGGGTCAGAAAAGGCAAATTCGTGAGCTGAGGAACCAAATCTGCTACGCTGAAAGAGCAGGAAGCCCGAAGGGAGTAACGCTGAGCATCACCCCCAAGGATGCAGGACGGGTGGTGTACCCTCACGGCGATGCTTTGGTGCTATCCTTGGTAATCAGCAACCACATTGTTCGAAGGTGCATGGTGGATACCGGTGCCTACACGAACAAGCTGTACAAAGACGCCTTCGACAAAATGGGCCTGGAGAAAAGGCACCTACGACATGCCCCTGGGTCATTATATGGGTTCAGCGGAGCAGGCATATTGCCCATGGGGATCATAGACCTACCTGTAACATTTGGGGAGGGGGCTACTGCCATAAATGTCAGGGCATCATTCGTTTTAGTGGACGCAAGGTCTGCTTACAACGCCCTAATCGGCAGGGCCACCCTGGACGAGATTGAGGCGGCCATATCAATTAGGTCCCTCACTATAGCCTATGTTACGGATTTTGGCCTTGAAGGTAAAGTGCATGGAGACCAGGAGTCGGCCAGACAGTGCTACTCCGTGGCCCTGCAAACTCACGAAAGTGAAATAAAAGGAAAGAGAAAAGCCGACAGTTCCCCCAGCAGGGAAGGCGAGATTCCAGCCGGTAATCAGGCGTCAAACCACCTGGAACCTGGGGGAGAGAGCATGCTGGTGGACCTGGAGCCAGGGAGGCAAGTCCTTATAGGGGCTGACCTGGAAGAGTCCTACCAGGCGGAACTGGTCAAGCTGTTGAAAGAGAACAAGGACGTATTCGCCTACTCGGCGGACGAGATGCCAGGGGTCGATCCAGCATGTATCGTTCACAGGCTGAACGTAAACGCGGACGCCCGCCCTGTGAAGCAGAAAAAGCGGAATATGTCCGCAGAGAAAGACGTGGCGATCAAAGAGGAAATTGAAAAACTTCTGAAGGCAGATTTTATTGAGGTTTGTGACTACCCAGAGTGGCTGGCGAATGTAGTCATGGTCAAAAAATCATCAGGCGCATGGAGAATGTGCGTGGACTTTACGAACCTCAACAAGGCCTGCCCGAAGGACTGCTACCCACTCCCCAGGATCGACCAACTGGTAGACGCTACCAGTGGGTATACTATGCTGAGCTTCCTGGATGCCTTCTCAGGGTATCATCAGGTGTACTTATGGCAGCCGGACAGAGTGAAGTGCGCATTCATCACTAGTTCAGGCACCTACATGTACAAGATGATGGCATTCGGGCTTAAAAACGCAGGAGCCACGTACCAACGCCTGGTCGACAAGGTGTTCGAGGGTCAAAAGGGCAGGAACATAGAAGCCTATGTCGATGACGCCATTGTAAAGAGCAAAGGAGACAATGAGCACCTGGCAGACCCTGCGGGAGTCCTTCTCCTCCCTGCGCGCCTACAAAATGAAACTCAACCCGAAGAAGTGTACATTTGGGGTTCGTTCTGGAAAATTCTTTGGCTTTTTGGTCAGCTCTCGAGGGATAGATGCTAAGCCCGAGAAAGTTCAGGCTGTTCTGGACCTTCCTGAACCCAAGACCATCAGGGACATCCAACGTCTGACAGGCCGCATGGCCGCCCTGGCACGATTCATCGCCAGGTCAGCTGGCAAGTCAACCCCATTCTTCAAAATACTGAAAGGCAACAAGCAATTCAAGTGGGAGGACGAGCAAAAGGAAGCATTCGGACAATTGAAGGAGCATTTAAAGAAACTCCCCACCCTGGCAAGGCCAGTGGCAGGGGAAAAACTCTTCCTCTACATCGCCGTAACTAATGTGACAGTCAGCGCGGTTATCTTAAGGGAAGAAGCAGGCGCTCAGCAGCCCATATATTTTGTAAGTCATGCCCTGGGGGAAGCAGAAAAAAATTATCCTATGGTCGAAAAAGCAGCTTATGCGGTTGTCATAGCAGCCAGAAAATTAAGGCCGTACTTCGACGCACACCCTGTCGTGGTATTGACAGACCAACCCTTAGAAAAAGTGCTAGAGAAATTTGAAAAGTCAGGTAGGCTGCTAAAGTGGGCTATTGAGTTGAGTGGACTGGGGATAACATACCATTCAAGAACAGCCATCAAGGCCCAAGCCCTGGCCGACTTTCTAGCAGAATGCTCCCACTCTGAGGAGGATAGCCCAACCGCCGGCGAGTGGATAGTATACACCGATGGGTCCTCCACGGCTAATGGAGCAGGGGCCGGAGTAGTATTGACCAGCCCAGAGGAGACCGACTTTGAGCATGCACTCAGATTTGTCTTCCCCGCGTCAAACAATGATGCTGAGTACGAAGCCGTGCTCGCAGGCGTCAACCTAGCCAAAGCTGCAGGCGCGGAGCGGATTGTCTTGGCAACAGATTCCCAGCTCATCGCCAACCAAATCAATGGAGAGTATGAGGCCAGGGACCAAACGATGGCCGCGTACTTGGAGATGTTGAAGAGGGAATTGTCAGGCCTAAAATCGTATGAAATCAGGCAGATCCCTTGATCCCAGAACAATCGGGCGGACGCCCTGTCAAAACTGGCTAGTTCCAGCCTGCAGGATATAAGGAGGTCGGTATGGGTGGACGTCATCCAGGAGAAATCTACCGCCCCCTGCCAAACCGTCGGCGCGGTGGAGGAGGCAGGGCCTGGAGATTGGAGGACCCCCATCATCCTGTTCAAGAAACACGAAATCTTACCGACTGACCCCGTACAAAAAAGAAAAATGTCGGCAAGGGCTGCATGGTTCATCATAATGGGAGAGGACTTGTACAAGAAATCTTTCTCGTCCCCCCTGCTTAGGTGCCTGGAGGCATAGCAGGCGGCGGAGGTATTGGATGACATCCACTCTGGCATATGTGGCCATCACATTGGAGGAAAATCGCTGGCACACAAGGCCTTGAGAGCAGGATACTACTGGCCGACCCTGCTGGCCGACGCCAAAGACTTGACTCAAAAGTGCAGGAAATGTCAGCTTTTCGCCCCATCCATCCATGCCCCGGCCCAAGAGCTCAGGCCAATCCTATCCCCCATCCCCTTCGCTCAGTGGGGGATGGACATACTAGGACCTTTTGTGGTGGCCACCGGGGGCAGAAAGTTCTTGATCGTGGCTATCGACTACTTCACCAAGTGGGTGGAAGCTGAGGCAGTGCCTAACATTACTGAGCCTGCAGTCAGGAAGGTGATATGGCGGAATATCATCACTAGATTCGGCCTGCCAAAAATGCTAGTGTTTGATCATGGAAGGCAATTCGATAACGACCCCCTGAGAATCTGGCTGGAAGGCCATGGCGTCGCAGTTGCTTACTCTGCCGTCTGCCACCCTCAAACCAACGGACAGGCAGAAGCAGCCAACAAACAGATCCTGAATGGCCTTAAGAAGATGGTAGATAACCTCAAGGGCAGATGGGCCGACGAGCTCCCCAGCATACTCTGGTCGATCCGGACCACCCGAAAGGAATCTACGGGCCAGACCCCGTTCTGCCTGGTATATGGTGGTGCAGAGGCTCTACTACCAATCGAGGCCAGGATCCCTTCCCTACGCTCCCTACAATACGACCAGGATGAGAACGAAGTAGCAATGGCCGAGGCCTTAGATCTGGTCAGTGAGGTGAGGGAAGAAGCCAATGCCAATATCGTCGCCTACCAGCAACGAATGAGGAAGGCGTACAATAAGAGAGTGCACCAGAGAAATTTTCAGATGGATGATCTAGTCCTCAGAAAAACACAGGCTGTGGGAAAATCAAAAGAGCACGGCAAACTAAGCGCTAACTGTGAAGGTCCATACCAAGTAACTCAAATCTTAGGGCCAGGCACGTATAGAATCGCCAATCTTGAGGGCCAATAGTTGAGTGCTCACTGGAACGCAGACACCCTGAAGAAGTATTACGTCTAGCAAAATCTTTAGTTTTTGTTTCCTGGAAAATTGGCGGAGAACGGTCAAAGAATGTCGACGGCTCCGACCACTCTTGTGTTAAATTTTTACAAAAGAAACGAAAGAACTTCAGGTCTATACTCGTTGCCTGTTCAAACTTGCGTCTTCACACACAAACGAGCAGGGGGCAATAGGGGGAGGCCCCCTGTTGCCAGAACCAAGGAAAATGGACCCCCCAACGAAATTAAAAGCCTCCCTGTCTGGGCAGGCAGGGGGCAGGCCCCCTGAACTTTGATCAAAAGCCAGGGACAGGCCAAACGAACAAGGACTGGGGGCAGGCCCCCCAACCTTGTATAAAAAACGCAAAAAGCCTCCCTGCTTGCCCCTGGGCAGGCAGGGGGCAGGCCCCCTAGACTTTGATCAAAAGCCAGGGACAGGCCAAATGAACAAGGACTGGGGGCAGGCCCCCCAACCTTGTATAGAAAACGCAAAAAGCCTCCCTGCTTGCCCCTGGGCAGGCCGGGGGCAGGCCCCCTGGACTTTGATCAAAAGCCAGGGACAGGCCAAATGAACAAGGACTGGGGGCAGGCCCCCCAACCTTGTATAAAAAACACAAAGAGCCTCCCTGCTTACCTCTGGGCAAGCAGGGGGCAGGCCATACTCTATATGGAAAACAAAAGCAAGCAGAAACAAAGGACAAGTATTCGTAAATCAATTCAGGAAAGAGTAACATTGTTTGAACAAAACCCAAAATAAAGATCCGAAAAAGCCAGAGCATTACAGGCAAGCTGGCCATACTAAGGCTCAACACAAGAGTTAGAATTATCATCAAAGAAACGGCCTAAGCGTTAGGCGCATCCTGGCTGGGACCAGCAGTCTCCTTAGGGGCGCCAGCTGCCTGAGCTTCATTCTTGGCGGCATAAAGGTTCCGAAAAGCATCCTCATCGAAAACAGGGAACATTTCCCTGATCACCTCCATAACAAGCTCCAGAGAGGAATTAGCCCCATTCTCAAAACTCAAGTCCGCGGCAGCCTCAGCTTCCTTCAGAATGGCATCTTTCTCATTTTGCCACCCAGTCTGAGCCTGCATAAGATCCGAGTTGGCCTTGGAAAGATTCTCCTCTAAATCAGCTGCTTTCTTCTTGAAACCCTCCATCTCAGCCAGGGACTTTGTGGCGCGCTCCATGGCCAGGCGGCCCTCCTTCAGTTCTACCTCCAGCTTAGACGCCTCCCTCACAGCATTCTCCCCTTGGAGCTTCCACCGATTAGCTTGGTCTTTCGCCTCCTCTAGCTCGCTCCCCTG
Organism: Agrostemma githago; assembly: GCA_958450325.1. NCBI lineage: Eukaryota > Viridiplantae > Streptophyta > Magnoliopsida > Caryophyllales > Caryophyllaceae > Agrostemma > Agrostemma githago. The sequence continues at coordinate 24,838,819 of OY288257.1, forward strand.
CTTTGCCAGCTGGTCCTTCAAGCTATTGATCAGGGCCACATTCCTTTCAACCATAGCTAAGCGATCAGGGGGAGGAGCCCCAGGAGTGACAGTCAGCTACTCATCACTTAGGCGGCTGAGGACCGCCAGCTCGGCAGAGGCCTGCAGCACCTTGGAAGTACGCTGTATGTATTGAATCACCTGGTTGGAGGTAGTAGTTATAGACTTGGTAAGACGGTCCGCCAAGACGGTACCAAAATCCGAAAGCAGGCCTGACACATCAACACTGTCGCCTGCAGTACAGTGAAACTCCGCGTTTTCCTCCAAAAGAGAGGTGCCCGGGACGTCATGAGCAAGGCGTTTCGCCTCGGGGGTCTCCACATCTGCCTCCAGGTCAACCATAGGCACAGCCCCTGGAGTCTCCCTATTCCTTTTTCTCCTGTGAACCAAGGGAGCACTCTCTCCAGTCTGCTCAGAGTCCGCAGGATGAGACCCCTGGGATATGTGAGTCCCGGCAGGGGAATCACCCTGCCGGTGAGCATGGGAAGGGGTCGCCACAGAAGTAACTTCAGCCTCCCCACCCTGGGCATTGGGGGAAGGAGCCACCGGCTTTAGACGTGGAGGGAAGGGGAGTCGTTGGCCAGAGGCAAATTCCTTCACAAACCTCATTAAGTTCTTCTCTCCTTTCTTGAAGTTGGAGGGAAGAGAGGGGCACTTCAAAGTAACAACAAATTCCTCAGACAGGCCAAGCCTCCTCACCTGCTTCCTTGTCCAAAGGCGAGAAGCAGAACCTGCAAAGCGGATAAAACAACCGGTTAAGAAAAAACAGAGATGGAAACCTCGAGAAAAATCAGGCCAACTGAAGCCCCTAAACTACCTTCAAGACCGGGAATCAGGCCCAGCGGGGTCAGATATTCATCTGTGGTAATGAGATCTGCGTGAGGAAGCCAGAAAGCAAGCTCAATAGGGGGAGGCCCCTCAGTAACCTTAAACTTCTCGACTAAACTCTCGTCTGCCTGGCTCAACTTCACCTTTAGATCTTTCCCCCCGACGCCCAGATGGTATTCCTCACGGGTTTCCATACGGGTATGCACATGGTTCCTAAAATGCCTAGGGATCCGCCACCCTGAGGCACTATGTATATACAGAAAATTGTCCTTCCAGTCTTTCAAGCTGTTTAAAGCCGGCTAGACTAGGGCATATTTCTTCGACTTCAAAATAGACCAGTACCCAGGGGAATCATCCCCCCTTGATGAAGACACCATTTGTAGCCAAGTCATGGCGCGCAGGGCATCAATAGAAGGCCCTTCCCCATGAAAGAGGCAAGTCCAGGTGTAGGCCACCAGGGTCCTAATCGCCGAAGCAGTCAGCTGAGCAATGGCCACGTTCATCCTCATAAAAACCTCCTCCAAGAAGGGGTGTAGAGGGAATCGTAGGCCAAATTCCAGGCTCTTGTGGTAAACGGCCACACAGCCGTCAGGAGGGCAGCACATCGTGTCTCTCTCCCCGGGAATTATAACGGTGTATCCCTCCCCAAAGTGATAAAACTTCTCGATTTCCGCAGCAGCATTGCTCTCCAAAATCAGGTCTCGATTCTTGGTTTCAGGGTAGGTTTTCAAAGGAACCAGGTATTTTCTTTTATCCAAGAAATACTTTTTCCCCTTCTCCCTAGGAACAAGGCCAGCAATGGTAGTGGGGTCTATCTCCAATGCATCGTCGTCGGAGTCGACAACGTCAAAGGGAGCGGGTTCGGGTGACTTGGCACCCCCATCTTCCTCAGGGTGGTTTCCCCCGTCGGGTCTAACCCCGGAGGAAGAGGCCAAGTCAGATCTCCCCCCACTCCTACCCTCCGTCCCTCCGGACAACGGACTAAAAGAAAGAGCACGGGCGCGAGACATACTATTTCGTGAAGAAATACAGAGAAAAAGAAGAAAAAACGAAGAGTTGGAATCAAGATTCTGACCTAGAAAGATGATCGTCGCTGAAAAAATCCAAAGTTAGGCGTTCGTCAAAGTCTTGAAAGAGTTCTCGGCAGCAAGGAGAGTGAGGAAGTAGCGAAGGTTTGAGTTTCGAAAGTGTTAAAAAGGAAATTAGGGGGAGGAGAATGAGCTTATATAGGTCTGGGCAGCTGAAGGGTCACCTTTCTCTGCAAAGCTCTCCCCGCAAATTACCCCCCACGTGTCACATTTCTAACAACCAACCTCCTCTTCCCAAGAAAAGCCTCGAGATGACAAAAGGCATCAGAGGGCTAACACCCCCCAATGACGTCACTCCCTTTAAAAAAAAAATACGCAAACAAACGATAATAATAAACCGCCTGATCTTTTCATTAAAAAACCCAAAAATGGGCAAGTTACAAGGCATGGCCATATTATAAAAAAGAGCCAAGGGGCCTGGCTCAACCTGCCTGCCTGACGAAGGCAGGCCTAGTCATCGTCGAAACCGGGGGAATAATCCCCAGGGCTATTATACCCCCCTGCGTCGGAGCCCCAATCCCAGTCATCCGAGTCTTTAAAGGGGTCCGCAGACTCATCGTCCTCATTCCAGCCAGAAGAGTAGCCATGGCCGTCACTGTCTTTGGAGTCACAACTGCTAACATCCCAATCCCTGCCATAGGGGACTGTCCGAGCATTATCGCAGGAACCACAGCCAACCTTCATTAAGGGAGAGGAAGGGCCTGATTCCGGAGAAGAAGTTAGCTTCGAGCAGTTGGGGTCAAACTGCTCAGGATGCAGCCAGGGGAAGCATTCATGGCATCCCCTGTCAAAGCAGCCCCCTCCCTGGGGGCAACGCTTGAACTTAGAAGCAGCCGGCGAAGCCCTCTTGGGACGCTTACCTGCCCTGATACGCGCCTTTCTCCCGAGTTTCCTACGAAGACGGGTGCTGAATTGCCGGCTACGGCGAAGGGCAAGAAAGGACACCCTGTGATACCTTAGTCTCCAACATCCCTTCCAGCGGCGGGTCACCACCCGGGCCCCGCGCTGAAGGAGAATTTTTGTAATCCATGACATGTTTTCTTTGGGGAATAAGAAAGCTAAGAATGAATTATGAAGAATGGCAAGAGGAACAAAATTTATACAAGGAACTAAGGTTGTGCATTAATGGCGCGTCAACCACCCCTGTAAGAGGAAGCGCCAATCATAGGATTTGCGCGTTACCCGAGAATCCGCTTTGCGAGAAGTAATCATTACTAGAAGAACATTCCAACCTTCCTTGTCATAACCAATGCGCTTGGGCCTCCAACCTCGGGAACAAGCAACGCATTAAATGCAAGGGAGTCCAAAAGTCAACTGCATCCCATCTCGTGAGACACCTGCCAAGAGGAAGACCCTGCCTCCCTCTGGCCGACGTGGGCCAATTGATGGGAGTTGACTAAGTGCCACGGGTCGCCCGCCTGTGGCGCCCTGGAATAATTCGCCCCCAGGGTGAACTGAGGATTGCCCAGCAGGCCCGCCCTGCAGAAGACTACTAAAAGCTCTCCAAGGCTTGCGCCTGCTCGGCAGGGTCTTGCTGTCAGCCGAGCAGGGCCACCAAGTCCCCTACGTGCTGGTTTCCAGGGTGCCCAAACCCCCAGTACGATCAGGGGAAATCGAGGGCCCATCCGTCATTCCGCCTCAGGTAAGGGAAAGTGGGTGGATGAGGCGAGGCCACGTGTCGTCCTCATGTCCACCCATTCTCCCGCTTTTTTCCTCTCCTCCTCTCTCTCTTGTGGGAAGGTATAAATACCCACTCATTTCCCACTTAGAGGGGGTTGAATTTTCTCTCTCTAGACTCTTACTCCTAAAAACGCCGCCTAGTTCCTCACGAGCTAGGTTCATATATATATATATATATATATATAGAGAGAGAGAGAGAGAGAGAGAGAGAGAGAGAGATAGGTTCACATAAGGCCAACAACTCTTATAAGTTCATAAGTCCAAGTGTTAAACTTACACAAAAGGTGCTTAAAGTTACACGAAATGAGTGTTAAAGTTGCACTTTATCACTTGAAGTGATAAAAGAGCTGAATGTTATAGTTATATATCAATTCTGAAAAAATGCAACTTTAACGTATGTCATCTGTAACTTTAATATAGACTTAATTACATATGGTGAACTTATTTGATCCTTTCTCTCTCTCTCTCTCTCTCTCTCTCTCTCTCTATATATATATATATATATATATATATATATATATATATATATATATATATATATATATATATATATATATATATACAGAAAAGGGATCAAGGGAGTTTGGGTAAAAGTGAGAAGTTGGGAAGTTGGGTTTATAGCCCTTGATTTGGGTTGGATGGATGGCTTAGATGAATGATGTTAAAAAAAAAAAAAAGTAAATGTCAGTAACTGACACAGCAGCAGTGGAGAGAGAAAAGGAGAAAAGCAAAAAGAACCCTTCCCTCAATCAAATTCTCACTTCTTACCACTCACTCCTGACCACTTGATACTCTCACATCTTCATCTTCCTCTTCATCTATCAAACAAAAAAAAGCATCACCATCTTCAAGATCAATTCATTCGTATAACTCCGACCATACTCCGTCAACTACTCCGACCATATTCCGTCAACCCAACATACTCCATAGTAACTTCGATCATCATACGAAGATATGTTCATCTTCATCATCTTCATCTTCATGCTCATTTTTCTTCATCATCTTCATCTTCATCTTCATCATCATGCTTCTTTTTAACACAACATGACTGATAATTATACCAAGGTATGTTTATGCATAAACTTTGATCATCTTCATTTTTTTAGCTTCTTCTTCATCTTCGATCATCTTCATCTTCTTCAAACTTCTTTTTATTTTTCATATCTTTTTTTTGGTATTTATAAAATTATTCATCTTCATTATCTAAAAAAAAAAAGAACAACTTCATCTTTAAGATGAAGTTTGAAGATGAAGTTGTTCTTTTTTTGTGGGATGAATGGAGCTTGAAGATGAAGATGAAGATGAACAAGTCATTTAGTGCGTAATGTTTTTGCAGAATTGCAAAGTCACACTCTTTATGCTGTACAGTCACACTCATTATGTTGTAGAATCACGCAGATGTACACTCATTGTAGTCACATATTTAGTTGTATAGTCATACTCATTATGCTATATAGTCACACTCGCTATGTTGTAGAATCACGCAGCTGTAGAATACCTTGGGATTAAGGTATCATTCGTTGAATCATCTTCATCTTCATGCTTGTTTTATTTTTCATACTTTTTTTTTGTATTTATAAAATTATTCATCTTCATTATCCAAAAAAAATGAAGGTTGAATATGGATGAATGGATGTTGAATATTTAAAGAATGTTTAGATATTTTCATTTTTTTAAAGTCATAGTCGTTCATTCATCCATATATATTCAACTTTCATTTTTTTTTGGATAGTGAAGATGAATAATTTTATAAATACAAAAAAAGGTATGAAAAATAAAACAAGCATGAAAATGAAGATGGTTAAACGCATAATACCCTAATCCTAAAGTATTCTAGAGCTGCGTGATTCTACAACATAATGAGTGTGACTATGCAACATACTAAGTGTGACTGTACAACTTAAAGTGTGTGACTATACAACTTAAATTGTGTGACTTTTTTCAGGTATTTTTTTATCTACGTTCAAGTTTCCATGTTCGTCAAATCCCTACTTCCGAACCTCGATGATTTTCAGGTATTTGTTTTTATCTTTTTAGAAAATCTTTAAAATAATTAATCATCTTCATCCTCATGCTTGTTTTATTTTTCATTCCTTCTTTTTTTTGGTATTTATAATATTATTTATCTTCATTTTTCACAAAAAAAAATGAAGGTTGAATATGGATGAAAGAAAGTTGAATATTTAATGAATGTTAAACTAATTTGCTCTGATTCGTATGTATAATCATCTTTCTAATTATGAATGTGACTTTGATAATGATGATTGAAGAATAATTGACTGTATGGCTTTTATTTTCCATTATACGGTTTCAGTTTTGTAGTCACGGACTTTAGGTTGTACAGTCACACTCATTATATTGTATAGTCACACTCATTATATTGTAGAATCACACAAATTCTTACAGTGATTAGTGTATGTAATCATCTTTGCTAATGATGATTGAAGTATAAATAAGTACAAGTATAATTTAGTTGTATAGTCACAGAGATTATTTTGTAGAGTCACACAGTTAAAGTTGTACAGTCACACTCATTATGTTGTACAATCATGCAGTTGTAGAGTCATTGTAGTCATATATTCAGTTGTGTTGTGTGATTTAGATTGATTGTGTGTTTTGTTGCAGCGAAATAGTTGGTGGAAAGAGGAATGTTGGTAAAAGGGGCGGTGGGATGAAGAAGGTCGTGGAAGATACAACGACCGACCACGTAATTGGACAATGTATTGTTGCGCACGTACGGGAGACCATCGTTAAGCTCTTGTGTGTTTATGTGAGATAAAATATTTGCTTTAGGATGAACGTACTATGTGTAAATGATGTTTGGTGGGTTAGAATGTTTTTATGTTTGACGTACTATATGTAAAGGATGGACTTTGTCCAATGTAAATATATTTTCATCGCTATTTTCTGGTTTCATAATTAATCACGCGAGGTCTATAGCAAAATCACTTATCCTTCCACCTGTGTGACTATACAACATAATCTCTGTGACTATACGACTAAATTATACTCGTACTTATTTATACTTCAATCATCATTAGCAAAGATGATTACATATACTAATCACTGCAAGCATTTGTGTGATTCTACAATAAAATGACTCTACAACTGCATGATTGTACAGCATAATGAGTGTGATTGTGCAACTTTAACTGTGTGACTCTACAATATAATCTCTGTGACTATACAAATAAATTATACTCGTACTTATTTATACTTCAATCATCATTAGCAAAGAAGATTACATACACTAATCACTGTAAAAATTTGTGTGATTCTACAATATAATGAGTGTGACTATACAATATAATGAGTGTGACTGTACAACCTAAAGTGTGTGACTACAAAACTGAAACCGTAAAATGGAAAATAAAAGCCATATAGTCAATTATTCTTCAATCATCATTTGCAAAGTCACATTCATAATTAGAAAGATGATTATACATACGATTCAGAACAAATTATCTAAACATTCATTAAATATTCAACCTTCATTTTAATCTTCGCAACAATACATTGTCCAATTACGTGATCGATCGCTGTATCTTCCACGACCTTCTTCTTCCCACCGCCCCTTTTACCAACGTTCCTCTTTCCACCAATCATTTTGCTGCAACAAAACACACAATCAATCTAAATCACACATACAACTGAATATGTGACTACAATGAGTGTACAGCTGCGTGATTGTACAACATAATGAGTGTGACTATACAACATTAACTGTGTGACTGTACAACATAAACGGTGTGATCCTACAACATAATGACTGTGATCCTACAACATAACGAGTATGACTATACAACTTCAACTGTGTGACTATACAACATAATCTCTGTGACTATACAACTAAATTATAACATTAATTAAATATTCAATCTTCATTCATTCATATTCAACCTTCATTTTAATCCATATTTAATCTTCATTTTTTTTTGGATAATGAAGATGAATAATTTTATAAATACAAAAAAAAAGGTATGAAAAGTAAAACAAGCATGAAAATGAAGATGATTCAACGAATGATACCTTAATCTCAAGGTATTCTACAGCTGCGTGATTCTACAACATAGCGAGTGTGACTATACAGCATAATGAGTATGACTATACAACTGAATATGTGACTACAATGAGTGTACATCTGCGTGATTCTACAACATAATGAGTGTGACTGTATAGCATAATGGGTGTGACTGTACAGCATAATGAGTGTGACTTTGCAATTCTGCAAAAACATTACACACTAAATGACTTGTTCATCTTCAAGCTCCATTCATCCCACAAAAAAATAACAACTTCAACTTCAAACTCCATCTTAAAGATGAAGTTGTTCTTTTTTTTAGATAATGAAGATGAATAATTTTATAAATACCAAAAAAAAAAGACATGAAAAATTAAAAGAAGCATGAAGATGAAGATGAAGATGAAGCACGAAAATGAAGATGAAGATGAAGCACGAAAATGATGAAGATGAACATACCTTCGTATGATGATCGAAGTTACTGACGGAGTATGTTGGGTTAAAAATGCAGTATGGTCGGAGTAGTTGACGGAGTATGGTCGGAGTATGGTCGGAGTTATTAATGGTGATTATTTGTTGGGGTTTTGTTAGAAAGAGATAAATTGAGTTGAGAAATGAATTGAAAATGTGGGGTTTGGGAAGTGTATGAGGGAAGTAATGTAGGGATTGATTTGGGTGAGGGGATGTTTCCCTCTCTCCACTGCTGCTATGTCAGTTGATTGCCTTCTTTTTTTTTTTTTTAATAATTGAACCCTATCTATCCACCATCCATCTTAGGATGAATGGATGGAGGGGATTAACACTAAGGGAGAGTTGGAGAGTTAGTAACTCCCTTGATCCCCCCTATATATATATATATATATATATATATATATATATATATATATATATATATATATATATATATATATATATATATATATATATATATATATATATATATATATATATATATATATATATATATATATATATATATATATATATATATATATATATATATATATATATATATATATATATATATATATATATATATATATATATATATATATATATATATATATATAACTTTTTTCGAGCGATCTCATTGGCCCGTTTAATCAAAACTCATATAAGGAAAGTATCATAAATAAATAAATAAATCAGTTAGAGAATATTTTAATCATTACAATATATATTTAATGTATTATATTAATGTGACGTTTTACAATTCTTAGGTAAAAACCTTTAGATTTCATTTTTTTTAAACATTATCGTAAAATAAATTATAAAAATGAAATAACTTGATTCGTGGTAAAAAATGACGTCAAAATGCATAATTAAAGTGCGATATGTAAAGTCTGGTTAAGATGACAACCTAGTGACGATATCGACTTGAACAGGATGATCCTCCAAGAGTCCTGCGACGATTTCAGCAGAGCTTACCTACGATGGAAGGCAAGTCGACGGATCAACACAAGTGCGCTTTTTCGTCCTTTCGAGCGAGGAACTACGAAGACTAGCATTGATTCGTGGCATGCGAATCAAGGATATAACGATCAAGTGGATCGTTCCTAATGTCGTGCAGTGGGACACTAAAGAAGAGTTGCAAGTTGTCTGGAGCTCGTAAGAGGAGAGGAAGGTTGTGTTGTGTCGATTATGAGCGGAGAAGGGGGGTATTTATAGTTTTTCTTGTAGTTTAGTCCGAGATTCCGAGCGCATCACGTCGTGCGACACAGAACGGAGGCGCCTGGCTCCAGGCGACGTGATTCTCAAACGCGTCCCACAGGGCGCCTGAGATTTTGAAGATCCAATATGAAAAGTTTCGAAAACGATGATATACGTGATCTTTGTGATTGCTTGCTCGTTAAGACTTTGGACTCTTGCCCTAGCGCGCGTGCCGATAGGCATCGGGTGCGCATCCCGAGGTTCGACTCGGACTGATGCGTTGACTCGAGTTTGACTTTGCGTGTTCAGAACCGATTAGAGCCTCCGATTCAAAATTGAATCTAGTTAGTGTTGACGCGATCGTAATGACACGAATAAGACCATCTTGATGTTGAATTAATTTCTCCGACTAATTACTTGACCCGTTCTACAGAAAAATCATCTAAAACATCGTAAAATAGTGTCGCGTTGCAGTTCGATCATTATTAGGTGTTTGTCGGATGCTTATGCAGCCATCAGGTCCAAATCTGGGTGTCTACAACACCAACTGGCAAAATATAGGTGTGTACTACCCTCTGTAACTATTGCGCTACTATCTTTATCCTTTCAGAAGGGGTCATAAGGAGAATTGAGGCAATTTGTAAGAACTTTTCATGGGAGGGCAACCCTGATTACAAAAGGGTTCCCCTTGTAGCCCGGGACAAACTGACTGAACCAAAAATGGAAGGACGATTAGGAATTAAATAGGCTAGTATCTGGAACTAACATTGCTGTAGTTTGTAAGTTTGTTAACTAACTTTATGAGAAAAGTGACAGATTGTGGACCAAATGGGTCAACCAAAACTATCTGAAAGGCTGTGAATGGCATGAATACATGGCCCCTTCAGATGTTTCTTGGACTTGGAGAACCATTTGTAAGGCAAAAGAAAAGCTGAAAGCTGGTTATGAGAATTGTACCTAAATGCCTAATCCCCAAGGCTACTCTATTGCAAGAGGATATAATTGGCTTAAAGGTAACAACCCATTGTCTGGAAAACCCTAGAGAGCGATCTCGGCATGGCGATCTGAACGTGGCTACGTGATCCTTGACGGTGAACCTTGTGCACGGTGGCTATGGATTCATCTCCGGCGAGTTTACGTAACATTACGTAGAGGAAAGGCATGACGAGTAAAGATCGGAAGAAACAGGATACTGTAGACCGTGGTCTACGTAAACCCAACATTGATGAGGCTAAAAAACACGGTAGTTTACAGAAAATCAATGGTATCCCGGCATATGATTTTCAGGATGAGGATGATGATGGGGGAAGCATGGAGGAGGAAACTGAGGATCGCGAGGTGAAGGAGATTTGCAGGATCAAAATGGTGAATGGTATGTTCGGCAAGGAAAAAAGATAGTTAAAGTTGTACAAGAGGAGGAGACTCATGATGACATCCTGCAATTTACTGATAATGATGTTAAGGATCAACTCTCGTATTGGGATACAGCAGTTTACGGGTATGTACTTGGGGCTAATCCACCATGGCCAATATTTGTGGGCTATTTGAAGAGAATTTGGAAACATCATAATATTGATAAGATTCCTTCTTACCTAATAGTGTGTTCATTGTTCGATTTGCAAATTTGGAGATGCAAGCCAAGGTGTTGAACGCGGGATTTTACATGTTTGATAGTAAACCCGTAATAGTTAAGAAATGGAGCCCGGATGTGAAATTGGAAAAGGAAGATGTGAAGGTTGTCCCGACATGGATACGTCTTCATCATCTCCCTCTAAAATTTTGGGGGCAGAGCCTGCCTAAAATTGCAAACAGGGTGGGGAAAGTTCTGATGATAGATGAGGCCACTCAGCGAAAGACGAGATTGGGTTGATAAGAATTTTCCTGAGAATGTTCAATTCAAAGATGAGAAACAAATGCTAATTTCCATTCCAATTAAATGGGAATGGAAACCGGTCAAGTGTGGTCATTGCCAACAAATGGGGCATGAAACCAAGCAATGTAGAAGAAGGAATGATCAACTATCCAAACCAGTGACTAAGACTCAGGTTTGGAGACCAAAAGTCAAGGAGGCAAATAAGGTCAAGCAGGACAAAATAGAAGGGGAGCAGAATACTCAGGTTCAAGGTATGTCAGGTGGTGGACTGCAGGCTTCTGGGGTGCGAATTCCTCCACCAGGGGACCCTGGGTCTAATGCTGAAATGACACGACTAGGATCTCCGACATTCAAAGGAATCCTAACTGGGGAGTCAAATGAGCAAGGAGGGGGTACTTCAATCTTCTTGTATTCATGATTTTTGCCTTTTGGAATGTTAGAGGAATGAATAAAGAGCATAAACAACGTACAGTAAATAATTTTATGCTCCATAATAAGGTAGATTTTTTTGGTTTACTTGAGACTAAACTAAAGGCTAGCAATCAGTCGAATTTACTTTTGAATTTTCCGTCTTAGAGTATGTCAACTAATGCTCATACTCACAAGGGGGACGTATTTGGGTGGGTTGGAATCATCAGACTGTGCAGATGGAGTTTATTGAATATAATCCGCAATTTATCCACATGAAAGTTAGGCATATGGTCTCTCACCAGGAGGCTCATGTGACCTTTGTGTATGTAGTTAATGTCATCCAAGAGAGAGAGGTGTTGTGGGATAAACTAGTTGATAGTGCTGCTACTATCTCTGGATCGTGGGCAGTCGGGGGTGATTTCAATTGTGTCCTTTCACCTGAGGAACGATTGGGAGGAGGTTTCAGACCTGAGGAAGCTAATCCTTTTCAGAATTGCTTGATGAATATTGATCTAATTGATAGCCCTGCTGATGGAGCCTTCCATACATGGAATAACAAACAAGTTCCTGAGGACAGAATCTATAGACGTCTAGATCGTTTGCTTATTAATCAGGAGTGGAGTAGACAGTTTCCTGACATGATGGCTTCCTTTTTACCTGAGGGTAATTTTGATCACTGCTCATGCTTAGTGAAGAAAGCAAGATCTCACATTGCGAGCAGGAAGTCTTTCAGATTCTACAATATGTGGGTCTCGGATCCCGAGTTCAATGATATCGTCAAGGATAAGTGGGGCGTGAACTGTTATGGCACCAAGATGTTCATTCTAGTTAAGCGACTTAGAGCTCCAAAATTTCATCTCAAGAAACTCCACTACAATAGATTTTATGATGTTGAAAGGAATGCTGATGTTGCTAAAGTGACCCTGCAACAGATTCAGGAACAACTTGTTTAGTATCCTCAAGATGCTAGTCTTACCATTCAGGAAAGGAATGCGTTGCAGGAGTTTGTCAGACTAGAAAAGCTGTAATTAATGTATCTAAAGAAGAAAGCGAAAGCGCATTGGATGGCGGAAGGCGATGCCAATACAGCATACTTCCACAGCGTTTTAAGGGTCAGGAGGTCTAGGAATCATGTTACTCAGATAAGGGATATGAGGGGTATTGTGCATACTGATCCTGATGCGATTCAGAAGAGCTTCCTAGAGTTTTATATTAACCTCTTGGGGAATAATGCTTCGACAACCAGGGTTTGCAAGCGGATTGTGAAGGAGGTGCTGGGGTGCAATGCTGATCACCACTGTCAGCTCATGAAATCCGTGACCCGTGAAGAAATTAAAGAGGTATTCTTCTCGATTCCAAATGATAAAGCACCCGGGCCGGATGGATACTCTAGCAAGTTCTTCAAGGCAACTTGGGAAACGATTGGGGATGATGTGTGTGAGGCCGTGTTGGAGTTCTTCAGGAACGAAAACCTATTGAAACAGATTAATAATACTACCTTGACACTCATCCCTAAAGTGTCCAGACCTGATTCAGTACAGCAATTCCGTCCGATTGCGTGTTGTAACATGGTCTATAAATGTATTTCGAAACTGCTATGCAATAGATTGGCCATGGTTCTTCCCCACATTATTTCTAAAACTCAGGGCGGATTTATTCAGGGACGAAATATACTGGAGAACATCTTAATCTGTCAGGATCTCATCAAGCTTTATGGATGGAAATCGGCTTCTCCGCAGTGTATCTTCAAAACTGACTTACAAAAGGCTTATGACACCGTGGAATGGACTTTTCTCGAGCAAATGTTGATTGCGCTGGAATCCCTCCTCAGTTCAGTGATTTGATTATGGAATGTGTCTCTTCTACTTCTTTCTCACTTAACTTGAATGGATGCTCTTTTGGTTTCTTTAAAGGGAAGAGAGGATTACGACAGGGAGATCCGTTATCTCCCCTACTTTTTACAATCTGTATGGAGTACCTTACCAGACTACTCACTCATACTACGAATAGTAGTGATTTCAGATTCCACCCTCTATGTGGCCTGATGAAGCTGAGTAGCCTAATGTTCGCAGATGACTTACTTTTATTCTGCAAAGGGGATATTAAGTCGATTATGATTATTCTTTGGACCTATGCCACATTCTCACAGGCCTCTGGTCTTAAAATGAGTTCGTAGAAATCGAATGTGTACTTTAATGGAGTCTTTGAGCAGGTTAAGGAAGTCGTGGTAGCTGTCTCAGGATGCGTGGAGCGGCAGCTGCCATTCAGGTACTTAGGTGTTCCCATCAACCCGTCTAAGTTGAACGCCAATGATTGCAGGCCCCTTATAGATAATATACTGGAGCGAATTAGGATGATGGGTGCAAAAAAATTGTCTTATGCAGGTCGTTTAGTTCTGATTCAAGTTGTCCTTAAGACTTTACACAATTACTGGGCCTCGATATTCATGATTCCCTCAGGAGTAATGAAGAATATAGAGAATCTATGTCGAAATTTCTTGTGGGACGGAGGTACGGAGTGCAAGAGAACCCCAAAGGTTGCATGGAAAAAAATTTGCAAGCCGATTAAAGGAGGATTGGGCCTAAAGGATGATAGTTTGTGGAACAAGGCGGCATTGGGCAAAATGGTATGGTGGATTTAATGCAACGCGGATACGTTATGGGTGAAATGGGTGCATCAAGTATATCTCAAAGGAAATGATTGGCTTACATACGAAACTGATACGAACTCAATGCGGACTTCGATGAAAATTTGTAAACTTAAAGAGCTTTTTAAGCCTGCATATATCGGTAATGAATGGCAGGCTGTTGCGGGTAAGGGGTATTCCATCAGGAAGGGCTATGAGTAGATTAGGGAGAATGGAGAAGTCGTAAATTGGTGGAGCGTGATCTGGAACAAATGGACGACACCTAAACATCGATTGATTTGCTGGATGGCTCACCATGAGGCGCTGAATGCACAGGCTGCAGCTGATTTCAGACGCAGAATGCTGTATCTGCGCTGCTGCTATTGAATCGCTGTTGAATCTGTATCGCACCTATTTTGTGAATGTGAGTACAGTAAGTGTGTGCTACAGCTGACTAATAACTGGTTGGACGTGGATATCCCGTGCACGGGGATGATGGAATGGAGATTGAAGAGAAGAGGATCGAAGATGCGTAGACAAGTGCTGAATGCTATCATAAACGCAGCAATATATAGCGTTTGGCATGAGAGAAATAAAGCGAGGATCGAAGGTGTCATCCATAGGCCGGAGTATGTGGTAAATCGGATTAGACATGAGATGAATCAAAAAATTCGAAATTATAATATTAGTGAATTAACTACTAAGGATAGGAATTGGATTGATAAAATTGTCATGTAACGCGGGACCTACGGGTCAAATACATCATGTATACTTGATTCTTTAATTCAGTTTTTATCATTTACCAAAAAAAAAAAAAACAACCCAGTGTCTAAGTGGCCCCAACTGGTTTGGAGTAGATGGAATACCCCTAAGCACTCCATCCTCACCTGGATCATGCTTAATGATGGACTAAATACAAAGAAGAAATTGGCGAAAATAGGATGCTGCAGTGATGATATCTGCTGCCTTGGTGCAACTGGCCTGGGAATGAATTTGTACAACAATTTATGGCTTTATGCTGTCATGTGGGTATAGCAGGAAGATAAGAGCCTCTCTCGAGCACTGGATGGGAAATCAGCTCTCTTATACTTCAGGCTTCACTCTGAATGTCCGTCCCTCAGGAAAGATACATACAAGTAATGACTTTGAATGCTTTTCACCATACAATTTGGATGAAGAGGAAAAAAGCAACACTAGAAGGGTGTATGAATAGGCCTGACCATGTGGTGCAAGTGATTCAAAATGTTATCAAAGTTAAGGTGAAAGGGACACTTCAAGCCCCTCACCTTAAACAGGATGAAATTGATGCTCTAAGTGTTGTTCTCATACTGTAAGGGTTGCTAGTGCACCCTACACGTGAGACTGTTTTTTGGTTGTATCCATACTATTGTACATTGTTGTTAATAAAATAATAACTCACATTCACACACAAAAAAAAAAAGGACAACAGTTGTCGAGATAGAGGGAGTGATAATTTATGATAAAAAGTTACAATTTTAGGTTAATTAGTAACCACTTTTAATTTAAATAGTGACTGAACCTGAGATCTGTTGTTCAGAGTAACTCCGCCTTAACCACTAGGTAATACATCTACAGTTAAATAGTAAACACTTTATAATATTAAAATATAACAAGTTATCACTATCTAGTGGTCACTAACTAATCTAAAATAGTTATTTTTTTTATCATAAATAGCTAATGTTTACCTATATTGTAATATTGCATTGTACAATCATATTTCACATTGAACTTTAATTGGAAGCACACGTAAAAAACGATTGTATTCGTGGAGAAAACGTGGGACATGCATGCAATTCGTGTCAAATTCAAAACAAGCCGCTGCCGACAAGAATCTCAAGCGCAATTGTTAAACATTCATGTATCCGGATTCATGAGTTTTGTGGTGTGACTTGAGAGGTATTCAAAGAATAGAAACTGCTTTTATTTGCTTCCTACGCTGTCAATTGCTATTTAGGACTATATAACATTATAACCCGACACATCATGTCCCACTCGCTTTTGGTGTTGCCATCATAAAAGTGACTAAGTGAGTATCGTCACCAGCAAAAACGTTATAAATGCTCGAAAATTTGGTCACAAGGAAACTCGTAAAACGGGTTAGCTCATACGGGGTTTGATCAAAATTTGAATATCGAATAATACGCGGATCATAGTTCGGGTCATACATATTCAGTCAGAATATGGATTGCGTTATGTCTGTCATAGGCCGAATTAGGGTTAGAATACAAGTCGATGACATATCATCATTATAGATTAAATTTTGATATTTATAGATCATATTAAAAATAATAATAAAACATTCTAAAAAATATACGTATTATTTTAAATGATACTCCCTCCCCTTCTCTATGATCTTCCATATTGAATTTTGGGAAGTTCTTGAGGAGAAGAGAATATTTGGAGGAAAATGAATGCGAAGAAAAGAAAGTGGGGTCACAAACAATAAGAACCACAAAAATATATACTAAAAAGAAAAGTGGAACATCTTAGTGAATTTCCGAAAAAGGAAATGTGAAATATGGGGAGGGAGTATAAACGTATATAAACTCATTTTTTTAATCAGGTTTGTAAGATAAAATACTAAAATTATTAAAAACTTTAGTTATTATTTCAAATATATATAATCTATAAATATTACTATTTTAATAATTGTTACAAGACATCATAATCCCAACGGGTCAACCAACGAAAAAATCGAGTCAGGTTTACAGGCTAGGTGAAACTTGACATACTGTCGCAAGTCATTAACAAATAATATTTGATGTCGCATATGATAATAACAAAAAATATGAAAGTGGTTAATTTGACAAGTACCGTCACAAGTCATTGACAAGTAAGGATATATTAGTTGGGCTGTAATTATTAGTTTAATATTTTGTTTGAGACTGTCTTTAAAGTTATATTAGAGTCAGCATAAAAGGTCGGGTTTGTTTGGATAGGGGATTTGGAGGGAAAGGAAAGGGGGAAAAGAGAGGAAAACAAGTTTCATTGACCGATGAGACAGAAGACGAGAGCCGTTCCGAAGGGCCCTAGACCGATGAAGCCTGTAACTCGAAAGGCTAAAGAGGACATGTTACGCAAGGCTGTTAAGAATTCGAAACTGAATGACAATGAGAACCAATCGACTCAATCGGGGAATAGTTCGTCGACCCCGACGAACCAGAACGTGAATGCCATACCGGGTATGATATACACATCGGACAGTGAGGACCAAGAAGTCTCCGATTATGTGCCCGAATCTGTTGACATTGCAGCGGCGAATGCGAGTGGCTGGAAACAGAGGGAGGGCAAAATGACTATTGATATGGAGGAGGAAGAAGATCTTCTGCGTTTTTCGGACGAAGATGTTGATGATGAAATTGAGTACTAGAGCAATGAAGTATACTATTTTATTATGGGCGCGAATCCCCCTTGGGAAGTGATAGAGGGGTTTGTGAGGAGGATTTGCAAGGAACATGGAATCGACAAGATCTCGTTCCTCCCAAATGGGATTTTCGTAGTTCGGTTCAAGGAAAACAACGCAAAGGTAAAAATTCTTGACCATGGCTGCTTCATGTTTGGCAATAAGCCGTTAATTGTGAAAGAATGGACATCTGATGCTAAGTTAGATAAAGATGATGTGACTGAAGTACCGATTTGGATTCAATTGCATGACCTCCCGTTAAAGTTTTGGGGACGTTGTTTACCCAGGATTACTACATTAGTTGGTCTGTATGTTAAGTCTGATTTAGCTACGAAAGAACGTACTAGATTGGCATATGCTAGAGTCATGGTGTTAGCCAAAGTGGGTCAGAAATTTAAGAGTTCAATCATATTCTTGGATGAACGTGAGAATTTGACTGAAATCCACATTAAGTATGAGTGGAATCCGGTGTCGTGTTCCAAATGCAGGGGATATGGGCATGAGGTCGCTGATTGTAGGAAAGATGAACTAAGAAAGGCGAGAATTGAGGCAAAGCATAAACAGGTTGAGAAAGGGGTTGTGGTTCGGCAGGTGAGTAAGCCGAACCCACGGCCACCGAGGAATCAGCAGCCTGCGGGTCCTCAGCCGAACACCGCGCTGGTGAAGGCTGGACCGTCGGGCAAGGGTACGAGAATTAGTACGGACTGGAATAAAGGGGTGACTTTCGCTGAAATAGTGGGGGGATCTTCGAGAAAAGAGAAGGTCGATGGAATGGAAGGGGTCGGATTGGAGTTAGTGATTCATGGAAGTACATAATATTGGGTGTTGGAATGTACGAGGCATGTGTAACATAAATAAGCAGCGTACAATTAGTGAGTTCATTAGGTAGCAGCAGGTAGATGTGTGTGGTCTACTTGAGACTAAAATAAAAAATAAATCGTATGCAAAAGTTCATCAGAACATGTTCTATGAATGGAGCATAACAACGAATAATCATTGTCATGAAGGGGGTCGAGTTTGGCTCTTATGGAAACATTCAAGAGTTAATTTGACGATCTTGGAATATAGCAACCAAAGCATACATGTGAAGGTGTCTTCGAACTCGGGTAAGGAGTATTTAATTTTCTTACACTTGTTTATGCTTTTAACTCCTTGGCTGATAGAGTCGAGCTTTGGCAAAGGCTTGCATCTTATGCCTCGAAGGATCCCTGGATTATTTTGGGTGATTTCAATTGTGTTATCGATGCTCGAGAAAGGCTAGGGAGTGTGTCTTCTTATGAGGAGATGAGTCAATTTCGAGATTGCATTGCTAATTGTGAGGTGAGTGATCTTAAGGCTTGTGGGTCTTGGTTCACGTGGAATAATAAGAATAAGGTTGTGGAAACAAGAGTCTTTAGTCGCATTGATCGGTGTTTGGTTAATGATGATTTTGTAAGGCTTTTTCCGGAAGGTTTTGCTAATTTTTTGCCGGAAGGTACGTTCGACCATTGCCCGTGCATTGTGCAATTGAAACACCCGCCGCCAAGGAAGAATCGATCGTTCAAATATATGAATATGTGGAGCAAGCCCCGGATTTCATGTCGTGTGTGGCGACCGTGTGGGGCGAGATGGTATATGGGACAGCCATGTACCGTGTCGTGATGAGACTGAGGAGCCTTAAGAAGCCTTTGAAAGAGCTAAACTCGAAGTATTTTGCTGATATTGAAAACAAGTGCCTTCAGGCTGAATTGAAACTCGAAGACGCCCAAATTAGACTTCGTCTGGATAGGTCGCCTACTAACTTACATGAGGAGGCGGTTTTGAATGACGAAGTCCGTTTGATGCAAGCTGCCCGTGCGGATTTTTGGTCCCAAAAATCGAAGCAGAAATGGATCAAGGATGGGGATGTAAACTCAGCTTATTTTCACGGGTTGAGGGCTCGAAGAGCTCATAATGCCATCACTAAAATCTGTGATGCGGAGGGACGGGAATGCTCGGATAAAGCTTCTATTGAGGATGCTTTTATCAGTTATTACAGGGCCCTTTTAGGAGAATCGTGTGATGTTGAGCCTGTCAATGTGTGTGTAGTTCGAAGAGGTAAACTTTGCACCGAAGAACACAAAACGTGGCTAAATGCCGATGTCATGGAGGAGGAAATTAAACGGGCTATCTTCAGTATTCCCCGAGACAAGGCTCCAGGTCCGGATGGCTTCTCGAGTCAAATATTTATTGATTCGTGGGAGATTGTCGGAGATGATATAGTGTCAGCCATACAAGACTTTTTTGTGTCAGCTAAGATTCTGAAACAGATAATTTGCGCTAACATTACCTTGATTCCTAAGGTGAATAGGCCGAATAATGTCAAAGAATTTCGACCAATTGCTTGTTGCAACGTCTTGTATAAATGTATTGCCAAAATTATTTGTGCGAGACTTGCTCGGGTATTACCATATATAATATCTCCTGCGCAAGGAGGTTTTGTTGAGGGAAGGACTATTGTGGAGAATGTGCTGATTTGTCAGGATTTAATTAAAATGTATAAGACAAGCCATATCTCGCCTCGGGGCCTGTTTAAGGTGGACATCCACAAGGCATATGTAACAACCCGGATTTTCGATGACTTAAAATAATAGATAATGCGGAAAGTTATCTAAGTCATTTAATTAAAATTATATCAGAGTGTAAATAAATTCGGATCGCTACGGATCCTTACAACAAACGACTATTAATTACATAGTCTTGATTCACTTAGTACAGAATATAGATTGTATTTTATACAAACATATTATTAAATCTCTCTTGCTCGATCCTTTCCCATCGCCCCATACCTGCACAAATATATAGAATAGAGAGACCGCTGAGCGGGACAGCAACCAAACCGTTCATCTAATATCACCTCGAACACATAAGTGTAGACACCCACATTTTGACCACCAGGTGTCTATAGCAGTTTTCGACAAACACCCGATGATGATCGGACGCAAACGTGCTTTAAATACTCAGAAAAGGGCTCAAAATCATTGGCATTTGGCTTGGGCTCATTATAGAGTATATATCTCACAAAACCAACCTCAAAATCAGGCCCAGTGGGTCGTTTCGAGTCAAATAAGACTAATTTGGATCGATTCCGACACCAGGGGCAAAACCGTCTTTTAGCGACCGAGTCAAAACTCGGTCAAAGATTTTCCCGAGACACGTGAGTCAGCCGTGACACCTCACACGGATGATTCATACTCCAATCCTACGAAAAATCAGCTACATAAAATATTAAACAAATCCGTTTAAGGATGGAATTCGATCTCAAGTAGGAATCCTATCCGAAAACCGATTCAGACACCCGACCGAGTGCAAACACTCGGCCGAGCAGCATATTCCAGCCGTGTTCCCTTTCTTCCTTGACAAGAAAGCGGAATTCTCATGCCTTACAGCTTCCTATGTTTCCTATCTCTAGCGGTAGTTCAAACTCTCCTAGCCAAGGTCGGGAATTCCCTATAAATAGCCCCTTGCACACACACTTTTAGACATCAGAAATCAATCAATTAACATTCACAAATATTCAGAAATTATCATCATATATCATCAAAATTCAGAATTATTCACATCACACATAAGCACCAAACTTAACATCGAGAAACCGATAATATTCCCGAAGGAAAACCGGTCCATTTAAACCCGAAACCCTTCACCCGAAACTCGTCCAAACCGAGCCACCACCTCACCGACGCATACTCGACGCTCCAGTGCCCAAGCCACGTCCCGACGAGCCCCGATCCGAGTAGACTAAAGCATGTAGGTTGAGGGTGTACCAAAACCTGACTTCTCTCTTCCCTCCTCTTCTCCTCCTCGTCGTTTTTTTATACGGGTCGAGTCGGTTTTTTTAGTCATTCGTCGAGTATTTTATTATCTCTAATATCGATAATATCAAAAAAACTATTTTCATATTTCGAACGTTCTTAACAATACGATATCAACTCTATAGTTGAATATCGCATTAAAAAGAATTATATTAAAATTTCGACGATATTAAAAATCGTTACATCTTTTTTATTCAAACTTTTTTTACAAAACGATTTCAAAATTTATATCTTTCCTAAAACTATTCCAAATATTTGATATTGATTTCGTAGTCAATTATCGAATATAACGAATATCGAAAGTATTAGATCGAGTACAAATTATGCGATATTTGTACGCGATTTAATAAAAGCATCGAGTCTTCAAAAAACCGCTTTCGAAATCAGCCCGACACGCGACTCGCCGGCATCCCGGGCGAGCCGCGCGGCCGGCTGTCACGACGCGCCTTTCTCGTTTTTTTATTATTTTTCGAACTTCGTTTTTTATACGAAACATCGTTTTAAACAATATTTTCCAGATTTCAATTAATATTTATTTTTTTGATCTCGTATATTTATTTGCTATATTATTATTTACAAATCGATACTAACTCGTTTGTTCATCTTTTGTAGCAAATTCATTTTTATTTCATTGTTTGTTTTATTATACTAAAACGAACCTCACATGCTAAATTCAACTTTGACGTTAGATTTTTCATGCATTAAATCGACTTAGCAACCCATTCAATTCCTCGCATGCTTAGGAAAACAATGTTTGCATATCATTCATCGTATTACTAACGCGCGCATTAAAACATCATTCGATATCCTAGTAGAGGCCGCTAACGTGCGGGCGGGGTTGGGTGTTCTTAGTGAACTTCCCAACACGTACCCTCACCCCTTACTCAGAACCGTGGTTTCCGGATGTCCGAAACCATTGGCAACGAGAGTCATTCAATATACGATTAACCGCTCAAGTCGGCATCTATATCGATATGCAAAGGGACGAGCCCAATAAACTCTGACATCGGAAATGGGCCGTATTTTGTATACGGCCCACTACGACATAGAGTGGGCTCGAACGGTTCCGAATAACCATAAAATTCGGTGGCGACTCCAACTTCGATTTAAATTTCCATTTGACCATCTCATGGAGATTCATTCGCCTCCCCAAACCCGCGCGTGGCCGCGTCGGGGTGGACCTATGTCATGTCCACAATTTGGCGACTCCGCTGGGGATTAGCTGATACGTTACTGACCTTCAGCATCCTCAGGGTGAGACTCGAATAGAAATCGTTTGACTAGTACAATACGCGTTTTAGTTTTACGGTTCATGCATAACCCCATATTTTCCCGGGCCGGTACTGGTGACCGACGTCCCACTATACTATCGATGTAGTCCAAATTGGATATGTCGAAGGTGTCCATTAGCCGATTCGTATGGGTTTTACGGCATGTTCTAAGCTCAACTCGACTTAGGAAGTCCGCCCCGATTCTCGATAGGCTGTGTACACTGGTATAGACCCTTACAGACTGACCGAGACTTAGAATTAGAGCATACATGGCGTCGTTATACTGCTTCCATGACTACGTGCTACCTGATTTACAAGTCGTTTTTCAAAAACCGTCTTTTTTCAAAATAGCATCGTTTTCAAAATATCCAATTTCAAAACCCGGGACATATACCGAATTTAGGATCTACGATTTTACTCAAAATAGCCTATTTTTAGCCGGTATTATGCCCATTTCAAAAATCGAAAATATTTTCGAAACTTTTCAAAACCGTCCCCGGTCCGCCTTTCCGTTTTCTTTCTCGAAAAAGGGCCGGTTCTCCCCGATTCTTTCGGGCCTTTCAAAAATTCAATTTTTCAAAACCTTCCTCTTCTTAGGACTTCCCGTATTTAGCAGTGTCGGGTCGTGTCTTAAGTCGTCGAGGTCTCTAGCGTCGAAACTCCGTCGATCTTATATCACGGATTTCCTCCCTATCCCAGTCCGCCTTATTTGACTAAGGCAAGGCCCACCTACGTAGGACATACTCCTACAAGGGTTGGCCCGTCTACACAATCGAGTCTAAAAGTCTGGGGAATGTCTCACGTGAATCTCCTTTCGAACAGGGCCCAACCCACACGGATGGATCCTAAAGGAGGCCCACCTTTCACAAGTCACCCGTCTAGGAGTCTTTTCCGAGTCAACCTTTTACAAGGCATAGCCCTATAACAAAAGGTCCGTGACCCTTACGTCTAAGGGTCACTCGTCTGACACTCGAGTCTTAACCAAACATTCGATCCCACTTGGGGACTACCCTTCATCAGAGCGGTCAATAACGGTTGCTCTAAGGGTCATGTCTTACACGTGTCTCACATACCCCACTTTCGAGCCACTTAGATGCTACACCATCTGAGTCCTATCTGAGTCCTTAGTCTCACTTGGGGGCTATTCCCCGACGGAACGATTAATCACGGTCACTCCGAGGATCATACCCTACACATTTGTCTTAGGAGAGTCTAACCCGAGTTAAACATGGTCGCCCCATTTTCGGACTCACCCTCGTGCAGCTTGAGTCTCATCGTCAAGTCCAAGCCAGTGGTCGTTACCTTGTCCAGGTCAACGTTCGAGTATCCCGATCCAAGAATCTTAGTCATTCCAGTCACCCCGGGTCGCGTCTAGTTTGACTCCCTCTCTTGCATTTGCGCAAAACCGAGTTTAGGCGAGTCGTGGCACCTGTCGAAGACCTTACCAAAAAAAAAACAACCAACCGAGCATCCGAGCCCAGATCTGATTCGAGTTCAAGTCTGAGTCCGAGTCTAGGATACCCTACATCCTCATTTCCAAATCAGAGTCAGAGTCATTTATATTCCGTCCTCCTTTTCAAAAATTCAATAAAATCAGCTTTTCTATTCCTCATATATATTTTCCTTATGTGTTTCCGAGAACATGATCAACAACATCATACACTGTGAGCACATGCACGTGACTATTACAGGCACATCTATAATGACTGCAGGAAATCGAGACCCGTGTTTTCCTTTACCTGTTCCATGTCTGACATAGGAAGCCACAAAACTACACTTAGCAGGAGCGGTATCGAATCCTATGACGAATCTAGGTAGTCTCCTAGTTTGGGTTCAAAACGGGAGGTAAGCCCATTTCCCACAATAAACACCCCTCCGACAAGATCAACCATACCTACCTACGGTGTTAGTCTGACCAACAGAAAAAAAAAAACAGAAAAAAAAAGACAAAAAACTGGACAAAAAAAATCAAAAGTCCAAGAAAAAAGCAAAAGGCCAAAACAAAAAAGCAGGCCATCATCAAAAAAGAGCATCCACGACCAGAACGGTCAACACAAATGAAGATCCCATGACCGGGGCTAAGAGGTCAACCAACAAAAAATATTCAAGTGCCCATGACCGTGGTCAACGGTCCACTCAAGATCAATACTCATACCATCCAATAAGGGAGAAACAATCAAGCTGGTCAACTAACACCACATTTAGCCTTCCCACATTACAACCCTCAAGACCTTCCCGAGGCCCAGGCTAAAGACAGCCGGTATTTTTGAGGATTCAAGCTCCATAGGATACCCCTAACCATAGGGCCAGACATGGAAACCAGATCCCGCATCATCAAACATATCCCGATCAAAGTTCGAGCCATTTTACTAGGCTTCCCCCTTTACATAACAAAATTCACAATCACCATACAAAGACCCGAGAGCAAAACTCGTCAAATCCCTTACCTAATCATACACAATCCCGAGAGCAAAACTCGTTAAAATCCCCGAGAGCAAAACTCGTCAAATCCCTTACCTAATCATACACAATCCCCGAGAGCAAAACTCGTTAAAATCCCCGAGAGCAAAACTCATCAAATTCCGGAGAGCAGAACTCGTTAAAATCCCATCCCAATTCTTCTCATTCAAACCAGTTACCAACCCCAAACACGGGAACTCAACTTGCAGTCGGCATAAAACATGCCCAAAAAAGCTCACACCACCTCTGGAGGCTATCCCGGAGAATGCTCACAGTCACAGGATCAATATCCTAACCATTCTAGCCCTTTGATCAAGACATCATTGGGAATGCACCTAGCCTACACCATTGCTATGGCTAGTTACACACAAAGTCCTATTAGACTAGGCACCATAATATATCTTTCAACACTGAACTACGACATGGTTTGATTTCACTACACGTGAATACGTAGGCAGCCTTTCAACAGAGGCACAACCACCCACATTGACACACATTCAAAAAGCGCCATCATTCCGGTCACGACACCGTCATGTTCTCAGCAGCTAGCTTTGTCGTCCTGGGGGCTTCTCTTAGGCAGAAAACCTCCATCCACTCACAAAATCCAGATAAAATAAAAAAATCTAGCCTCCTTTCTATAGTGTGTCCTAGTAGTCGGCTCAGTCAAAGACGAGAATCTGTCAGGACTCGAAGCAATACCCACTTTGGAAACGTACCCTAAAATCAAAAATTCAGGAGAGCACTAGACTACAACAGTCTCATTACAGACTACTGCAACCCCGTATAGCATATCTATCCCACTTCGATGTTCGACCATGTTGCCACTCGTCTAGGCTACGGAATAGCGCAACTTAAGAGTCTTGTTAGGTGGCCCACCCCCCTACCGAGTCAACGTCCAACCCCTCGAGAGTCCAGTCGTGTCTGTCAACTCGTCCGGTCACGCCCAGCGTTGAGTCTGTCGATAGGTCTCTCTCTTCAAATTCTCATTTTAAAATTTGCAAAACTTAGCCATTTGAGAAAACCCTTTTCGACAAGGTCAAATTCCGGTCTATTTAAATTGAAAATTTCTTTTCTACCCATTTCAGTTTTGAAAACCTATTTCCTAGCACGTGAGCTGCTTTCAGGATCTCGATTTCAAAACTGAGCAAAAATCATTTTTATTCCCCAGCGCGAGTCATATTTGTTTCACCTACATGTTGCATGCAAAATTTTATGTAACTTATACAGGTACAATTCAAGACCACGCAATCCACATAACTCCCCAGTGGCATAGACTTATACGACAAGTCTGATTCCCCACGGAGTATCATCATCAATTCAGGTACATTTCTAGTCTCCGGCCGGCGGGCCCTCCACGCAGGTCTAATGGACCTTAAACGACCCGACCGGAAGTCTGCCAGGTCTAATCTTTGATTTGCCTGGTAGCTACTCTGACTTTCGCCTTGTCCAAGCCTCAGTCAGAGTGGGGGCTCTGTAGACACCCACATTTTGACCGCCAGGTGTCTATAGCAGTTTTCGACAAACACCCGATGATGATCGGACGCAAACGTGCTTTAAATACTCAGAAACGGGCTCAAAATCATTGGAATTTGGCTTGGGCTCATTATAGAGTATATATCTCACAAAACCAACCTCAAAATCAGGCCCAGTGGGTCGTTTCGAGTCAAATAAGACTAATTTGGATCGATTCCGACACCAGGGGCAAAACCGTCTTTTAGCGACCGAGTCAAAACTCGGTCAAAGATTTTCCCGAGACACGTGAGTCAGCCGTGACACCTCACACGGATGATTCATACTCCAATCCTACGAAAAATCAGCTACATAAAATATTAAACAAATCCGTTTAAGGATGGAATTCGATCTCAAGTAGGAATCCTATCCGAAAACCGATTCAGACACCCGACCGAGTGCAAACACTCGGCCGAGCAGCATATTCCAGCCGTGTTCCCTTTCTTCCTTGACAAGAAAGCGGAATTCTCATGCCTTACAGCTTCCTATGTTTCCTATCTCTAGCGGTAGTTCAAACTCTCCTAGCCAAGGTCGGGAATTCCCTATAAATAGCCCCTTGCACACACACTTTTAGACATCAGAAATCAATCAATTAACATTCACAAATATTCAGAAATTATCATCATATATCATCAAAATTCAGAATTATTCACATCACACATAAGCACCAAACTTAACATCGAGAAACCGATAATATTCCCGAAGGAAAACCGGTCCATTTAAACCCGAAACCCTTCACCCGAAACTCGTCCAAACCGAGCCACCACCTCACCGACGCATACTCGACGCTCCAGTGCCCAAGCCACGTCCCGACGAGCCCCGATCCGAGTAGACTAAAGCATGTAGGTTGAGGGTGTACCAAAACCCGACTTCTCTCTTCCCTCCTCTTCTCCTCCTCGTCGTTTTTTTTATACGGGTCGAGTCGTTTTTTTTAGTCATTCGTCGAGTCTTTTATTATCTCTAATATCGATAATATCAAAAAAACTATTTTCATATTTCGAACGTTCTTAACAATACGATATCAAATCTATAGTTGAATATCGCATTAAAAAGAATTATATTAAAATTTCGGCGATATTAAAAATCGTTACATCTTTTTTATTCAAACTTTTTTTACAAAACGATTTCAAAATTTATATCTTTCCTAAAACTATTCCAAATATTTGATATTGATTTCGTAGTCAATTATCGAATATAACGAATATCGAATGTATTAGATCGAGTACAAATTATGCGATATTTGTACGCGATTTAATAAAAGCATCGAGTCTTCAAAAAACCGCTTTCGAAATCAGCCCGACACGCGACTCGCCGGCATCCCGGGCGAGCCGCGCGGCCGGCTGTCACGACGCGCCTTTCTCGTTTTTTTTATTATTTTTCGAACTTCGTTTTTTATACAAAACATCGTTTTAAACAATATTTTCCAGATTTCAATTAATATTTATTTTTTTGATCTCGTATATTTATTTGCTATATTATTATTTACAAATCGATACTAACTCGTTTGTTCATCTTTTGTAGCAAATTCATTTTTATTTCATTGTTTGTTTTATTATACTAAAACGAACCTCACATGCTAAATTCAACTTTGACGTTAGATTTTTCATGCATTAAATCAACTTAGCAACCCATTCAATTCCTCGCATGCTTAGGAAAACAATGTTTGCATATCATTCATCGTATTACTAACGCGCGCATTAAAACATCATTCGATATCCTAGTAGAGGCCGCTAACGTGCGGGCGGGGTTGGGTGTTCTTAGTGAACTTCCCAACACGTACCCTCACCCCTTACTCAGAACCGTGGTTTCCGGATGTCCGAAACCATTGGCAACGAGAGTCGTTCAATATACGATTAACCGCTCAAGTCGGCATCTATATCGATATGCAAAGGGACGAGCCCAATAAACTCTGACATCGGAAATGGGCCGTATTTTGTATACGGCCCACTACGACATAGAGTGGGCTCGAACGGTTCCGCATAACCATAAAATTCGGTGGCGACTCCAACTTCGATTTAAATTTCCATTTGACCATCTCATGGAGATTCATTCGCCTCCCCAAACCCGCGCGTGGCCGCGTCGGGGTGGACCTATGTCATGTCCACAATAAGACAATCATGTGAATAAATAATATGCTTACAAAAATATTAAAGGATATCACGTAACAGATAGTTTCCTTTAACTCAATTAACCAAAACGGTAAAGTTTAAAAGATGGGAGATTGGCAGCCATTTGATTTTTAAAACCATTTTTCACGTAAACAAAGAAATAACACACGAGTCGTGGCTCCTAGTATCACCGCTACTCCATATTGGCTTGCATCTCACCAATAGAAGTAACCGTGTTACCGACTCGTAGACCGAACCGACCTTATAAGGTTTACATCTCACCCATAAGGCTCAATTGGGCCCGAATCTATTATATTATACGTTTATTCAAACGGGGCTCTAGGCTGAAATGAAAGCTGATGATTACATTCTTTGCATCACCAAGAGGGAACCCGCAGTTTTCAGAATCCTGTTCTGCCCCCGCTACCTAGGTGGTAATATTGATCAAGTACTTGTCTATATGTGCGGCACATACCCTACGAAGACTCTTGAACCATAGAACTCACTGCCGTAGAACGACTACCTTAAACACTAGGTCGACTCTCGGACCGCAACCTCCGAGTCTGCTTTTCATTACAAGTGCAGTCGAAACACCACGCATAGTAGGATCCAACACAAGCTATTCGTCCCAGACTCGCATCGTAAACTTTATATAGTCGCCCGTGAACAAGTAGTACTTTATTTGGTGACCTTCAATAATTGGTCGGACTCATTTGAAACAGTCAAATCCTCAAATACTTACTTTCAGTGTGACAACGTTATACGTACTTTAATCCTCAAGTGTCACCCGAAACATTATATCCCAAATATCGTATAATATTTTTAAAATAGTAAATCTTTTAAATGAAGTTTTATATAAAATTAAAATTTAAGGTAAAATAATAAAATATTATTTTAAAATTTATAGTTTCTAAAGAATATAAAAGTTTCTGAAAAATATAAATTAAGTCGTACTTAGTCGATTTACAAATTTTGACGTAAAATCATTTTTAAAAATATTTATAAATTTCGTGTAAAAATTTCGGAATAAAACAAATCCATTTATTTTAGAAAAATGAAATTTATAAATTTGTACCTATATATAATTAATAAGTGAAATTTTATTAAAATACAACATTTTGCAAGTTACTAATTTATTCTATTATTATAATATATAAACAAATGCAAAAGTACTAAAGAAAATTAAATACGACCAAAATTACAATTATATAAAATACAAACTACATAGAATAAACATACATAGCAAATAGAAGTAAATAAATAAAATACAATGAAAATGATATAAGTAAATTTTATTAATTTAAGTTCTTTTATTCATTTGCTCGATTTCTCATATAAACAGAAATGTAAAAGTGATAAATAAATAAATTAAACAAGTGATAATTTAGTCGAGTTGAATTTAGTCATAATAAAATATCACGTAACATATATATATATATATATATATATATATATATATATATATATATATATATATATATATATATATATATATATATATATATATATATATATATATATTATATAAAAGTAATTTAGTCATGCAAATAAGCCTAAATATTTAAATAAGCAATTTATTAAGTTAGTAACACAATATACTTATATATAAGAAATGTTGTTGGAAGAAAAGTTTGGTTACCTTAATAGCTATTACGGTGTATTTATTAATGTTATTAAGAATCGACAGGTCAATAATATCGTCTACGTTAGAAAAGTGGTGTTCTTCCTTCTTTAAAGAAATTTCGGGTCGAAATGATTTGACCCAAATACGGTTCTAGAAAAGTAATTCCGCCAAATACTGAGCAGCTCCTCATTCCCGATGCTCCAATTATAGAAAAGAACGAGGGAGTAAATATAATACTTATTACGGAATATAGTATATTACAATAAGTAGAAATAGTACGTAGTAGTAGAAAAAGTGAGTAGGAGTAGTAGAAATAGTGAGAGGAGGAGGAGGAGTAGTACGTATATATATAAGTAGTAATGTTGTGGGTTAGTGTAGTGTTGTACACTATGTAGTATAGATTAGTCACGGGGGGTGGGTGTATAGGGTGCATGAGGTGTGGGTGTGCATGCAGGGAGTAGGGATGAGTAAGGGTGAATTAAAGGGTAGGGTGACACGTTTGTGGGTAATTGGGCACAAATTCCGAGTTTCGGTCCGTTTCTCGTACAAACGTCTTCCTTTCTTAAAAAGTTGAAATATAAGATACGAAAATTAAAATAATGAAAACCGGAAAATTTATTTTTAAAACGGAATTTGTAAGATGGTAAGTAAAATAGACGGTAAATAGTATTATGGGACAAAGTTATAAGTAATTATTATTTTAAAAATTCGATAAATTATTAAACTTTTACGAGACGAGAAAACGTTAAAACGATGGTTCATTATAAAAATATATTTTCAAGTTTTAAACTTTATTTAACGAAAGATAAAATTTTTAATAATTCGATAAATAAATTCCCATGTTTTTATAATGGAATAATTTTTAAGTTAACGAAAATAAAATATTTTATTTACGAAAATAATTTTTCAAACCTTAAACTTGGTTTGAATAAATGTTTAAAACTTTAACTCTATTTGAAAAATACGGGGCGTTACAGCATATGACAGTGTGGAGTGGAGCTTTGTGGATCAGATGTTGAGGACGTTGGATTTCCCCGACCACTTTCGCGGATTGATCATGGAATGTGTGCAGTCGGTCTCTTACTCGCTTTTTGCTAACGGAGACAATTTCGGGTTTTTTCGAGGAAGAAGGGGTTTGAGGCAAGGAGACCCAATGTCACCTCTGTTATTCACGGTTTGCATGGAGTATTTCTCCCGTTTATTAAGCCATGGTATGTAGGGGAGGAATTTTGAAATTCCACCCTAGGTGTGCGACGATGAAGCTTACCCACTTGCTCTTTGCTGATGATTTGCTCCTCTTTTGTAAAGGGGAGAGTGAGTCGATGGAATCCTTGTGGCGGGCTTTTGCTAAATTTAGCAGAGCTTCTGGGCTGACGATTAGCACGGGTAAGTCCCACGCCTATTTTGCAGGAGTAGATGATGACAGGAAGGCCGCAATATTGCAGTTCTCCGGCTGTGTTGAAGGTACTACGCCCTTTCGCTATCTTGGATTGCCTATTCAATGTACGCGACTAGGAAAAGGTGATTGTGAAAAACTGTTAGCTCGAATTGTGTCGAGAGTTTCTAGTATAGGAGCCAGGAGACTGTCTTATGCAGGTATGATGACTCTAGTTCAGGTTGTCCTGTCTCAGCTGCACAATTATTGGGCTATGGTTTTTATCATCCCGAAATATGTGATGGCTCGTATTGGATCTTTATGTCGCAATTTCCTTTGGGATTGTGGTATTGAAGGTACTAATAGAGCTTTAGTGAGTTGAGAGAAAATTTGTTACCCCAAGGATGAAGGCGGGCTTGGTCTTAGAGACCTGGTAATATGGAATGAGGCAGCTGTGGCAAAATTGGCGTCGTGGGTGTTTGATCAGCCTGAAAGATTATGGGTCAGATGGGTAAATAGTATTTATTTGAAGGGGACCGGTTGGGGTGATTATCAGCCTAATACGGATGTCACTTGGGCTTCGAAGAAGGTTTGTCAGGCTAAAGAGAAGATAAAACACATGTATGTGAATGGGTTGTGGCATGGTACTCAGGCTGCCTATTCGATATCTAGAGCCTATGAGGAGCTCCGGAATCATAAACCGCGGGTCTCGTGGGCAAGACTGGTGTGGAGTGGGTGGAGTGTCCCTAGACATATCTTTATTGCTTGGCTTGTGTTTAGGGGGGCTCTAAACACGAGGACAAAATTATTGAGGTTTGGGATTGCGGATTCAGACCTGTGTTATCTGCGTGAATCACATGAGGAGACTTTAGAGCATCTGTTTTTTGGGTGTTGCTGGAGTTCTCGGGTGGTTGACATGTTGAGTGGTTGGGTGAAGAAAAACATTACAAGGAGGGGAGGATTGGCGTGGGCGAGCGGCATAAGAGGAACGAAATTTCAGTGCAACATTATTCGTGCGTTGGTCAATGCCATAATATATCAGGTGTGGAGACAGAGGAATTTGTGCAGAATTGAGGGGATGGTCCAACATCCGGAATATGTAGTCAAATTGATCAAGATGGATGTACGCAATAGAATAATGTGTAAAATTAGATATCCTCTTCTTGCTAAAGACGATAGATGGCTACATAATTTGATGTAGTCATATTCTTTGTACATTGATTCGACAGATTTAATTTACTTACTCTTTACCAAAAAAAAAAAATTTCATTGTTTGGTTAAAAGAATGGGGTGGAGGGATTTTAAGTGGGAGGACCCTCAAGGGAAAATATTTTCCCTCCAAAATCATCTCCATTCTCCCTCCCCTCCCCTCCCCTCCCCTTCCTCCCCTTTCTCTTCCCTCGTTCTCCCGCCCCTCCCTTTCCATCTCATTTTGCTATCCAAATACACCCCAAAGTGTTCGAATTTAGGCACCCTTTGATATCTCACAAGTAGAGTTAGAGCAAATAAGAGGCGGCTCATCTCGACGACACGACTCGACCCGTTAACCGCCCCAAACCGGCCCGAGCAGGGAGTGGCATGTGGACAAGCCTAAACACGGCCTGACGGGCCATAGTCGAGTCGCGGTTACGTAGTGTGAAAAAAGACTGTGCCCAAGCGGGCCGAGTCAGGCACGAGACGGCACGACCGTGCTAGATACGAGAAGGGAACGACTGTGCCAGGCACGAGACGGGAACGACTGTGCTAGGCCCGGCCCGACCCGGGAAGCACGAAAATGGTTGTTGGTTTATAGTAGTTGTTGAGTAACCGCCATTTTTTTTCTCTTTTATCTATTGATACTCATTCATTCAACACCATTTCTCACACAGTTTTATGTTTTGACAATATATGCGTACCACATAACATTGATAAGCATTTTCGTGATCATATTTTCACACGTTTTGTTATATTTTTTGGTTTAGCGATTATTTCGATAAATGATAAGTGTAGTTTGTAGTGCCTATTTTACTGTGTTTTGGTCCCATTTTCCTTGGGGAATAGCTCCTTGGGAGCGGTTTATGGGCTACTTATGCTTCCTTTAGTTCGTTTCAGGTTCCCGAGACCATTTGGGAAGATTTGGAGCAAATCCGACTCGATACATACACTTATTGGAGCCAACGAAGTGAAGGAACGATCACTCGATGCCTTGGATTCGACCCCGAGACCTCGGGACCCAATTCCGAGCCTCTTAGACCCGATCCTGAGTCCCGAGAATCGATGAGAAACCCATGAGAAGCAAGGAGGGACCAAGAAGAGCTTATTTGAGGCCTACAAGGCCCATCCCGGTCGGGAAGGCCTCAACCCGTCCGGGATGGGGTGCACAAAAGGAGCAGTTACTGACCTGGCTCCGTCCCGGTCGGGACAAGCCCGTCCCGGTCGGGACCGTAGTGCTGCTGCGCGTGACTATGTCTTTCATCCCCCTTCATTCTTGTACCCATATAAATACTTCCCTCTTGTATTGTTTATGTATCATACACTACATTAGACTCTCTTAAGCCTCTCTACAACTTATAAACCCTAGATTTAGTGTTCGTCCATTTAGATTAATCTTCCTTTAATCTTTAGTTAATCTTCCTTTAATCTAGTTTAGATAATCTTGTATTAAGTGGGTTCTTGAAGATTCATCCAAGCTTGACAACCTTGGAGTTGATTTGGGTTCTTATTTATGCAAGTTTACATCTTTTCCTTCATCTTTTTGTTGGTATAATCTTCTCTACTCTTGTTCTAGTTTATTTAATAAAGTTTGAATCTTTATATTTTGTTTATTGTTATTGTTCTTGTTGTTCATATTGGATGTTTGGTTTATGATGTTGTTTTCTCTTATTATTGTTATGGTTAGTTTGATAATGAGTGAGTAGTCTTCTTGTGGGGTTAGTAGGGGGACTAGGGGTAGATTATGGGTGATTAGGGCTTGATTAGGGGTAAAGGTTACATCTTTGTTGTTAGACACATATTGGGCACTCTATGTGTTTGTTGATTTGCCTGTGTAAGTAGTAGTGGCCAATGCTTCCCATACTTGTGCTCATCTTCTCATTGTTTGTCTAGTATGTGATTACGTTGAGAATAGTCGTAGACACGAGAGTGCGGACTAGGGTTTAGACGCGAGAGCGCGAACCTACCTCGACATCGGTCTACGTAGAGAGAGCCCGGACCGACTCTAGCAACTAGGAGACACCTACACCCTTGATCACCCAATTACCCTTCTAGACTTAAGAACCCGACCTAACCCTACTCATTTCCATATTTGATTCATCCTCTTAGTTAGTCATCATTCCTATAGTTTTATTGTTAGGTTAGTCTCTAGTATTCCATTTTAGCTCTTCTCATAGCTAGTTCATCATTAGTCTAGTTCATACCCCTTCTCCACCATAGTTTGTCAATTATTGTCTTCTTTGTGTTGTTTTGGTATCCTAGTCTCGTTCTTAGGTCGACTTAGTCTAGACTTCGCAATACCGTCTCCGTGGACACGACCCGACTTACCCTAGTTACTCACTAGGATTAGTTGGTTATTTATTGTTGGTTAGGACCCACGACGAATCCCCACCATCAATTTGGCGCCGTTGCCGGGGACGGTGCACTGTTTAGACTTAGTTTACTTCTAGCTTGACTTAGTTACCCTTCTTTGTGCTCTTCTATCATCTCTTGTGCATATTTTGTAGTTTTGTCTTGTTTTCTTAGCTTTCTTTTCTCTTTGTCTTTCGATTGTGCTTGTTTATTGTCGTTGCCTAGTGCCCATAAAGCACTAGGTGTTCTCACGTTTGTTCTAGTGTGTAGTGTATGCCCAGGAGGGGAGGCGACTTCTTTCTCTTCAATCCAGAGCCGGAGAGACTCTTTCGAGCCTTTCGCCAACGGACGATTGACCGGGTTAGAATCTCTCAACCAAGCGCTAGCAATATCCATCAAGAGCAATCTCAAGGATCCGACTTTAACGAGTCACCTCGAGAGACGGCCGGAGGGACCTTCATCAATCCCTTCGGTAATTCTAGTCCTAGTTACCCCTCTACATCTTATTCAACACCGTCTACACCATCGTCTCCCTTACATCCAAATATGCCGAAGTTTTTCATCTCACTCCACTTTCACCGAGGATGTCTTGCCGGGACCGAGTGCTTTACCGGATACGTATACCGGGAATTTTTTGGCAAAGACACAATTCATCCAACTTGTGGAGAGAAATCAATTTAGTGGTTTGCCCACCGAAGACCCGCACCAACATATGGAGACCTTCTCCGATTATTGTGACGCTATCTCCCAAACCGGGGTTACTCAAGATCAAATTCGTTGGGTACTTTTCCCGTTCTCTCTCATTGGAAAGGCAAAGCAATGGATCAAGAGTCTCGATAGGGCAACCATGGGAATTGATACTTGGAAGAAACTTGCATTGGCGTTCTACCAAAAATTTTACCGTCCGGAGAAGACCAATTTGCTTAGGGCCTCCATCACCGGTTTCCAACAACGGGATGAGGAGAGCCTTTATGAAGCTTGGGAACGGTTTAAATCTTTGGTGAGATCGTGCCCCCACCATGGACTTTCACAATGGTTCTTAGTCCAACAATTTTGGAATGGTCTTTATGAGGACTCAAGAGCTATACTCAATATGGGCTCCAATGGAAGGTTCACCGAGGTAGATGATGACCAAACTTGGTCAAGAATCAGGAGATGGCGATCCATAATTCCCAATACTCAAGGCCTAGGAAGGCGAACCGAGGAGGTAGGCACGAGGTTGATGCTATTACACAATTGAGCATTGACCTTGGGGCTCAACTAAGAACTCACATGGAGACTATTGACAAGAAGCTCCAAAGCCACCTCAACCAAGTCCAAGGCACTAGTTCCTCCAACCAACACTTGATTCAAGAAGTGAATGCGTTGGGATTTGCATCTCCTTTGCCTTATTATGGGATGTGTGATACTTGTGGAATCGTTGGTCATGATTCTATGCATTGTCGAGGAAGTGTTGAGCAAGTGAACGCCTTTCAAACGTTCAAGCAAGGTGCCTCCTATTCTAATCAATACAAAGCTTCCAATCAAGTCCCTCAACATCAAGCTATGCAACCTCGTCCCTATGTTCCACCTCCCTTAAGGGACAACAATCAAGGTTATCAAGGTTATGTGGGTAATCCAAGACCCTTCAACAACTTTAAGCAAAATAACCATGGTACCTTCCACAACAACAATCAAGGGTTCCAACAAGAGAACTTCAATCAAGGTGGTTTCCAAGGAAACCAAAGCTTTCAAGGGCAACAAAACCACAACCAAGGGTTTCAAGATCACAATCAAGGCCTTAATCAAGGCAATTCTCATGGGTTCCAAGGGAACCGTCAACAACAAGCAACTCAAGGTCAACAACAACAAAGCAAGCCTAGGAGCTGGTCTCCTATTCATGATTATGGTACTCCATTAGCCCTCACCGACACTCCGCATAATCCACAATCTCCACCTCGGGATTTCAACGTGCAAAAATCTATGATGGATATGCACGCTACTACAAATCTCTATGAATCTCGACGCTTTTTCCTTTGATTTTCGACGCTTTAAAGCGTCGGGAATTATATTCCCGACGCTTCAGAAAAGCGTCGGGTTTTGGGGCGTGAGGAATTTCTGACACTTTTAAGTGTCACTAATCTCGACACTTTCTTGTGTCAACAATTCAAACCGACACTTCATGGCGTCAAGATTTCTGACGCTTTTATGTGTCAAGAATTCAGAGATTGACACTAATGTGCGATAGGAAAAAATTGGCGGTAACTAGCCTTGACGCTAAAAAGCGTCAAGATTTACTTCAAAGAAAACGGCCCACAATTCCTTTTTTTTACATATTGACAGACAAAAGGATATATAATACTCCCTTGAACATTTTTACCGTTAATTAAATATAATACAAAATAAATAAAAAACAAAAAAACAAGTATCTAACAAAGTTAAATTAAATAAAATATTAAATAATAACCAATATACGTATAGTATCATAGTGTACGATTGTCAATCATGCAAATATAGCTAGTATCATGATTAATACAATAATGTCTCGTACAAAATAGAAGCTAAAAAAATTACGTGAAAATATCTGCTCTCAAACATAATTGAGTACGTACTAAATTAATAACTTAATCTAATATTGAGCGAAAAGAAAAATATATGTAACAAAATGTCTCAACACGAGTATTAAATAACAAAATTCGCGTGCATGCAACAACAATCGTCTTAATTAATAGAATAGTCTGGGAATAAGTTCTTGCAATTACTCCGACGGATAGTCATCTTTTGCAGAACCTGAAACCTAAAAAATAATAACCAATTTATATGAGCACAAACGTGATGAAAGGTTAAGATTAGGATGACAAGCTTAGATAACATTAAGATGAAAGCTTCTAGGTTCGCGCGCATTTGTCACGTTTGATGACAAAAGTAGTTTATACAAGCGTATACAAAACATTACTATATAGTGCCTCAAAGGCATGAAAGGAGACAAGATCCGAACAGACTAATCAATACTTCAGTCACACGGGCTGTTTCGGGAAGCTTAACCAAGCATAGAAGAGACGTTAAAAAGGAACATAACAGAAAAGGTTACACCCAAGATCAAAGATCCCAAATAAGATTTCTTCTCCTAGACTTGTTTCACATTCAACAATTTTGCAATGTAGATCCTGCATAAATTCCAGAG
Organism: Agrostemma githago; assembly: GCA_958450325.1. Lineage (NCBI taxonomy): Eukaryota > Viridiplantae > Streptophyta > Magnoliopsida > Caryophyllales > Caryophyllaceae > Agrostemma > Agrostemma githago. The sequence goes on from OY288257.1 coordinate 24,877,345, forward strand.
TAAAGTCCACACAAAAGACTAAATCACATCTACGGAAAGGGCAGAAAGGTCCGATTACGAGAATTCCGTAACGAAGCAATATGATATCATAAATTCATAACCTAGCTAGTTAATCCTACAATAAGAATTCCATAACGAAGCAATTCCTAAGTATATGCTTATGATAGTAAGACTTACTACTATTCCATAAGGCATATATATAGTATATACTATAATATGTATTCTGCATAATCCATGTATTCTGCATAATCCATTGTCCATGTTTGCCGATACGGTGTACAATTTTGCTTCATTCAGGTCAGTATTTTTGTTTTAGAGCTCTTTTGTCAATGTAATGCAAGTATACAAAATTATATATAATGTAGGGTGTAAGATTACCTCTTGATTTGCCGTATGTAAGACATTTCTTGCAAGACTTAGATACTCAATTGGTGCCTTTCCGGAACTTACAGCATCCAAGATTTGGCCTAACTGTCCAGACATCACCTTCAATAATTGAGCATGAGAATCATTCTTCATTTGTAATTCTTCTTGTTTCTCCACCAATGCCTTATTTTCCTTAGTCAGATTAGTGACAACTTTTTCCATTTTCTGTATGACTAAGGTATTTTTCTCACCACTGTCAAAATTTTCTTTCCTTAACACTCTATGCACTCCAGATATATCACTTTTTTTCACGCCAAATCCGTATCCTAACGGGCGTGATACATCACTCACACACATCAGCTTATCAAATGCTTCATTCTCAAGTTGAATGCGAGATTTTTTGTTACTTGGATTGCAATCAATTTCATTCTGAATATATGCTTCGGCGTCCGCCTGAGTCAAAATAAATTTATCACTTCAAAAAATGAAAAAAAAAAACAATGTAGTTAATATCATAAAAAGAAGCAACAAGTCCAGCTTGATTTAATATATATTACCCAAACATCTTCGGTATCTGTGCCTTTAACAAATGTACCGTCTTTTTTCCGATGGGTACGCTCAAAAATTTCGAGATTGCTTGGCTCTCTTTTGTTCTCATCTTCCTGTATAATACAATAAATTAAAATTAGTTATGATAATCTATAACAACATACTATTACAAATGACAAAATGGAAAAAAAAAATTACAAAGGTAGCTCGAACATCAGCATAGCTTGTAGACCCTGTCGTATGAGCATGATTTTGGGATGCTCGTGCATCTTTCCCACATTCAGCAAATTTCTACATTAAGACACGTGTGCGCGTTTTTACTATATGTCACATATAATAAATACATTAATATTATCCTTCTTACAATAATAAATACATTAATACATACCTCTCCCTTCTCGGAATACCAATAATCCACCAAATCTATCCAACTATTGCGAGGATGTCCACTAGGCCCATTGTCATAGATTTCTGATTTTTTTTTGGTTTCTGGCTTAAAAAAGGCATCCTTCAAGTAGTACCTGTACTGCCTTGCACTCTTACCCGCTCTCTTGAGTATTCCTTTGTCGTAAGAGTCGCCATCCGGGATAACAAAGTGGGCCTTGTAATAGAATTATTGACGATGAGCAATATTTACGAAATATTATATTTTCCCGATTAATGAAATAGAATAAAAAAAATAAAAATTTATAATTACATTAACAAAATAATCATTTAAATTGATAATACTTACTCTGATTATCTTAATGATGTCAGCTTTGCATTGTGCATTAACAGACCGCCAATTGGTTACCCTAATCGAACAAAATTGCTCAGTCTTTGCAATAGTCCCAATAAATTTTATAAGGACATGTCCCCCTCTTCTCAATGGTTGACAAAACTCGTTAAAGGTCACAAAATACTTCTTATCTGTCGAAAGCCAAACATCACGAGGTTAAATGGCACTACGAATCATATGGAAATGTCCTTCTGAATCTGTTAAAAAAAATATTATATCTTTAAAGGCACACGATGATATATGCAAAATATAAAAATTCGATTTATTTCCTCTTGTAATAGTTGACAGAAAAATATACGATAAAAGCGAACGAAGAACTTGTATACTCTAACTGTATGTAAACATGAACTAAACAAAAACAAAAACAAAAACTACCTTCGAAATTTGAATTTACTTATTATTTATATTGATATAATTGATTAAAATAGTATAATTGACTACCAACTCAAATGTTTATGAAAAACATTTAATTAGTCCGTACAAAATTGAAATAAATTAGCCGTAATCCATTAATCAGTGGGTTATTGTCAAAATGGTTGGCGATATTTGTACACACAAAAGTATTGTGGGCTAGACGACCGACACGATATTCTTCTAATAACCGAAGCAAGTACAGAAAGAGAGAGAATAGATTACATACATACACACACTACTATAGACGTGTGTTATCCTTCCATCCATCCATCCATGGGTGGATGCATTAAAAGGAGATGATGAAGTTAAGCAGGATTGTCCATGCTTCCTTAGTACACTGCATCTTACTCTTTTTTATTATGTCTACGTTATTGTGAATTTATGAGATGTAAGGAAAGTCATGATAAATCTCGACAACATTAAGCAATTGGATTCAGAAATTCTCATACTACTTGTTCAAATATTGAAACATTGGCAATTAAACTTCACCCTCCCAGGCAAGTTCTAATTCCAATTGAGGAAATGACTCATTATTCTGAATTAATGACTCGTTAATAAACAGAAAAAATCAAGTCATCCGATGTGGTGTTTCAGCAAACAACATAATAGCAGCCTGTTTGAAACAGTGGGTAGTATGGGCATTCAGAGCACATGACTTGGATCGGAATAAAACAAGTAAATTATAGAATAGGATAAGAAAGGGATGAAGAAACTTACCTATGGCTAGAAATTCTTCTTTCTCAACAAATTTGACATCATCGGGCCACTCCGGTATCAAACTTCGACGCCTAAGTATAAATGGTGTTGATCCATCTGATTCGTTTTCTTTATTAGCTTATTTGAAGCCTGTATCAGGAGCTCTTAATGGCGATTTTTCAGCATCAGGTCCCACATTTGTATCATCAAGGAATGCACCAAATTGATTATGTAATAACGGTTTCCTCGCCAATTTACTCAACCCTGTAGACCTGCTAATTTCTGGGGTGTTACTAGACACACGCTGCAACACCGTTGTATTATTGGCTTTGGGAACTTTGCTCGATGTCGGCATTGAGGAAGTGTGCCTCACATTATTGGTTTCCGTAGCGGCTAGACTACCCTCAGTGGGATGTAAAGTAGACACATGTCCGTCAATACCTACTGGTAAACGCATACCTCCATACTGCGCACTAGATGATAATTTAGAAAGCACTGACGGAGCAATGTGATGTCCGCAAGTGAAGAAATCCGATTTGTCGCATTAGTAGCCAACAATGGTTTCCTCTCCAATTTACTCAACTCTGTAGACCTGCTGATTTCTGTGGGGTTACTAGACACACGCTGCAGCAGCTTTGTATTATTGGCTTTGGGATCTTTACTCGATGTTGGTATTGAGGAAGTGTGCATCACATCATCGGTTTCCATAGCAGCTACACCACCGGTAGGAACTCGGGGATGTAAACTACCCACAGTACTTGGCAAACCCACACAATTCTGTTTTGTAGGTTGAGTAGGACGACTCTGTTTTGCTGGTTCGGTAGGACGATTCTGTTTTGAAGGTTCAAGTGGACGGTTTATCCAAATGGAAGCAGACTTGGTAACAGGAGCTTCAGGAACATAAGAGCTTTGATCTTTCCCAATATCATGGTGCGATGTCACCTTACTTGTATGACAAAATGGTCCCCATCTGCCATCATTTTGTTTTGGTGGAACTTCTAACGTCGACAGTACTTCAGAAAATGTCAACTTCTTTGCGACTTTTGATCCTTCATCTTTTGTCGCTTGAGCATTTGTTCCTTGAGCCACTGTTCTTTTACTTCGGTAGTTCATTGTCGATTGAAGATGTTGTTAATCTATTCTGTAACAAGAAACAAAATATCAGTATCTTTAAATGATCATAAAACAAAGAATTAACAACAATCATTAATCAGTAGACAATTTCTGAGTTGAAACAAGATCAACAACAAATATTTATCAGACAAAATCACTAACAATAAAAGAAAAGGAAAATATAAAGGTATAAAAGATTCCCAATTCAAATTGGTCCGCATCCATTACAAAAAAACAAACCGCAACCCAACATTAGTAACTACTATGACAACATTTCGCCCGTGTCAATCAAGTCTCTCGGCTTGGTCCTAATCACATGCGACCATCCTTTTTTCATCTCGTCTTCCACATAAAAAACTTGTTTTGCTTGAGATGAGAATACAAAAGGATCATCTGATATACTACGCCCAGTGTGCATCAATTTATCAAAGTTTACGCAAACACTTCCATCTGGAAACAACTTTATCCCCTTGCGTATGTCTACCCAATCACACCGAAACATCACAACTTTGTAGTGACCAAAATAATCTAGCTCATAAATGTCCGTCAACTTCCCATAATAATGATCTCCTTCTGCTTCAACCATAACTCCAGAACTTTGTGTTTTTCTTTGCCGCTCACGACCAATTGTCTGAAATTTATACCTGTTTATTATAAATCCTTTCATTCTTTTACCGTAGATGCTTAAGCCACCGGCTAATGCTTTTCTCAACCGTCCATCATCGGTACTTGCGTCTAAGTTATGAACCTACGACAATAAACCATGAAATTACACATAATTAATCGAGAGATATTATTACAAACTTGTAGTCCTTAAGAATAAATTGATGGAAAATAAAATTACTCGGAAATAAAACCTGGAGTTGAAGCCACTCGGGAAATTCATTCATCATCCACTTATTTTCTTCCTCTTCAGAGACTCTAGCATGATGATGTTGCCTCTTTTGTTTGATGAATTCGCTTCAAATGAACAAACTTGTGTTAAAAGATAACATTTGATGATTGAAAATCATAAAATAAATAGTTGTAATACTTACGCGAGAGCCTCTTTCATCTCATCGGAGTGAAGTAATACATAACGGTGCGCTTGTTTTAAACTAATATCATCTATACGCATGTTCTCCTTCATACCAATAGCCCTACCACCAGAATGGTATAAGTAACAACTAATATCCAAAGCATCATCATCATTTCTCTTGGACCTGTTAAAGATTGTCTCCACACCTTCGAGGTATCTTGAACAAAAAGTGATGGTCTCCTCAAACACAAACCCTTCAGCAATTGATCCCTCGGGTTGAGCTTTATTGCTTACATATGACTTTAAGTGAGCCAGATACCTGTACGAAAATAACTGTTAGTCAATAAAAAAAAATATAGTAGTAGTCGAAAAAAATACAATGAGTTTTTGATACTAACCTTTCAATAGGGTACATCCATCTATATTGAACAGGCCCACCGAGCTTCGCCTCTTCCACGAGGTGGATAAGTAGGTGAACCATGACGGTAAAAAATGTTGGTAGAAACTCAATTTCCATCCGACATAGTATAAGTGCAATTTTTGACTCAAGAGAGTTTAGATCATCACAATCAAGAGTTGGAGAACACAAAAACTTGAAAAAGGAAGACAATTCAACAAGCAAGTCAATGACAGAAGTGGCTTTGGATGCTCTTAATGCTACAGGAAGAATATCTTGCATTAACACATGATTGTCATGACTCTTAAGACCAATGAGTTTTCGTTGTTTCATGTTCACACATCTTGATATGTTTGATCCATAACCGTCAGGAACTCTTATCCTTTGCAACACCCTTAAAAATCTCTCCTTTTCCTCGTTAGACATTGAGTATGAAGCGGGAGGCATGATAGGATCCCTGCCAACTCTCTCTTGTGGCCAAAGATGTTTTTTAACACCCAATGTTTTAAGAGCATATCTTCCTTTAATGTCATCCCTACTCTTATCCATATCCAATAGCGTTCCCAATATATTATCACACACATTCTTTTCAATGTGCATAACATCTAAATTATGTCTAAGAGGATTGTGTTCAAAAAATATGCTCTTTTTGTTCCACAAAGTACCTCCATCATCATCCTCATCATCATTTACAAATTTAGTTGAGACACCTACTTCCCTTGCCCTATTTTTTCTCTTTAATCGTTTTGTGGTCTTCCCATACACATAGTCAATTCCTTCTTCTTGCCTCAACACATCTGATCCACTCATAGACTCTGGAGCACTATCATAAACATTGGTTCCGTCAAACAAATGACCTTGGGAGCGATAATGATGATCATGGGGTAACCATTTTCTATGCCAAACATAACAAATTTTACCACCAAACCTACCAGAGTTCGTTGAGTGAGTGCAACGAGGACAAGCATCATAACCTATAGTACTCCACCCAGATAACATAGCGTACGCAGAAAAATCATTGATAGTACTATGCAAAGCTGCTTGTAATTTGAAATTTTTCCTCGTATGTGCATCAAAAGCATCAACACCCTCCCATAACATTTTCAACTCATGAAGTAAAGGTTTCAAATATACATCAATATCAATACCCGGACTAGATTTTCCTGGAATGATACATGATAATATAAACGATGATGGTTTCATGCACAACCATGGAGGTAGGTTGTAGGGAATCAATATAACGGGCCAAGTGCTATATGTTGTATTCATTAAACGATAAGGGTTAAACCCATCAGTTGCCAAAGCTAACCTGACACTTCGAGGATCAGAGGCAAACTCGGGGTATCGAGAATTAAATTCTTTCCAAGCTGACCCATCAGAAGGGTGTCTAATCTTTCCATCTTTCACACGATCTTTATGATGCCACCACATGTCTTCTGCCGTTTTAGATGACATGTATAATCTACTTAACCTAGGTATTAAGGGAAAATATCTCATTACCTTGGCTGCTTCTCTCTTCCTAGGTTGACCCTTCCCTTTGTCATTAGTATTACCTCTCTCGCTTATTGATGTTTTCTATCTTGATACGTGGCATACATGACACTTATCATTGTCGGAGAATTCCCCCCAATAAAGCATACAATTGTTTGGGCAGGCATGGATCTTTTCGTATCCAAGGCCCAAATTATTGATTATTTTCTTGCCCTCGTAATACGAAGCTGGGAACTCTTTAATTTGTGGAAAAGCTTTAAGCAGTAATTCAGTTAACATATTAAAGGACTCATTATGCCAGTGAAACATACACTTGATATGAAACAAATGTAAAAGAAACGACAATTTCGAGAAAGTTTGACACCCTTTGTATAGCTCTTCTTTTGATGATTCTAAAAGTTTTTTGTACTTTTCATCATCTTGAATGTTGTTTGGTCCAGGGGTTTCATCATACATATCATCATCCTCAAAATCATATTCATGGGCAAAGTCAGAATCATTTTCATGATTAGAGTCATCACCATAATTCATTTCCGTAGTCACATCGTCGACCTCATAACCATAAGAAAATTGATCACCACCAAAATATGTTGCATTTAGCAAACCTTCCATGTCATCTTGACCAATAAAGGATCCTTCACCACTACTCTTAACATTATTAAGTTCTTGCAAATTATCTATCACATTGTCTTTACCATGCCAAATCAAGTTTGTATATTTTTGATAAAAATCCTTAAACAAAATATGTCCCTCGACTTCTTTAAGTGGCAACCAATAACGCAACATGCAACTTTTACACGGACACTTGGTTTTTCCTTCAACTAGATTTGTCTTAGCTAGCTCAATAAACTTTAGACACCCAGCTACATATTTTGAGTGATAATTTGGCAATCTTATCTAGCTCATATCCATGACTACAATATAAAATAAGACACTTAAATAATAAAATTAATAGTTTATACGCAAATTATATATAGAAAAGGAAAAAAGATCACAAATTATCGAGTCATTATTTGAAAAAAAATAAATTAAGTCACGAGAAAATAAAACCAAATATATTCATAAGCATGGAAGAGTTCATATACGATAGCGATAAATATATCTACCATGGATAGCGAGAAAGTTCATATATTAGAGGATACAATAAAAACCCGCAAAGCACCTTACAAAATCACTCCAATCCATCAATTACCGTGACAAAACAAACATACAAACATCAATTTTTAAACAAATTATAGAGAACATAAGCTCACAAGTGTACAATAAGATCAAAAATGTTGAATTTTGCTCTATAAAGAACGTAGACGAACAAGAATACAAACAAACAAAGAATGTGTGACATATAAGACCATAAAAAATTAGAAGAAATACCTTAAGAAAAAAGAGAGAGATTTTAATGAACCTGAAATATTAAGCAATACAAAGTCAGATTCTGGAGGAATATAAATTCATGGTTACAAATAAACCCATATGAATTGAACAATAAAAGCATCAAACAAAACTATCAGCAATAAAACAGGTTGTGGACGCCCCAAAGCGCCTCCTCGTAAGCCCCTCCCAAAAACATCCCTAGATAGTAACCACCACCGCCATTTTCACCACCTAGCTCATGTAAGGCTAAACTGCTCTCACCGTACCCCCAATGAACTTATCAATTTTACCATCACTATCACAGGTTAAGTCGGATAAGATGCCCTTAGCTTTAGGTTGTTTCTCAAGCTTACTTGTGAATTGACATAATCGGAAACATATGCCCTATCCCCCAGAAATCAGGAATTGACGTGAATCTGGACAGGTTGACATGGTAAATGGTGGTGGGGTCAGCCACACCAATGGTTGTCGAGACGAGCTCACACAGCCCGTCTACAGCAGCGAGTTGCTCCATCCCAGCGCACCCTCTTTGAAGTGCTCAACACACCTTTGTTTCAACTGGTACGCAAAAGCTAAAGAATTATTGTACTCACCCCTGACCGTAGCCCCCCTGAGCCCATTATACGCCCCACGCGCCTCCTCGGTTAAACCGTCTACGAGGTAGTCAAATGCCAGCGTGGCAGGGGATGGGGCTGTCTTCGACGACGAAAACGCCTCGAAGATCAGAATGGAGTGGTGTGACACAATTGCCCTTCCACTATCGCTACAAATGACAGGGTGCTTCACACCCTTCTTGTCACAGGCCACTTGGACAGCCCCAACAACAGCTGACGCGTATTTTTCCAGGGTGTAACCCATGGATATATCCGACTCCGTGGATTTGGACCAGAGGTTTCATATGTCTAACATAATTTTTCATGAATCACAAGCATCAATTCTTGAACAAACCATTTACGAGGGTAGCTAAAGCTGAGGATATTCTATCAAATACAATCCAACCTTCGAAATCCTCAAATTGATACAAGGGAACTCAAAATGACAATACTCCAAATAAAACAAAAAAAATTGAAAGATAGCAGTCGAGTACAATAGCATAATAAATTATTCCAAAATTCTAAAATGACCATGAAAATCTCGAATTAAGCCCTGAATAAACGAAACCAATAATCTAATCACAAGTCGAGATCTATCAATCACAAAGCACGAACAATTCAGTACAAACCTAAAAACAAATTGATGACCGACAAATTCAGTACAAACAAAATCATCAATAACCTTAATGTTAGAGAAATATGGATGAATTGATGATAATAAACGCGGATGAAACCTGTCAATTATATTATGACCGACGAATTGATGATGACTGATCGGTGAAGATGATAAGCAATCTTGTGAAGATGATCTGAATATAGACGTGCGGATGATTGAGATGATGATTGACGAAGATGAGGATGTATTAGTTTGAAAAGCGGATGAAGATGATTGACGAAGATGGCGCAGCAGATGAAGATGAATACTGTTAATTAATTATATTATAATTAACCTAGGTTTAGAATATTTTAATGATGAATACTGTTTATATTATAATTGATGCGCGGCAGAGTAGTGTGTTATGTGTGAAGTGATTTTTTTTTAAATCGTGATGTGAATATTTTATTAACAGTGATTATAATCCGCACGAGATGAATAGTGATTTGGGAGAAGATCATTACGTGGAGTAGTTTCTTTATTTATTTTATTAATAATTATTTTATAGTTCTTGACACATGAAAGAGTCAAGATTGGTAATTAGGTACAAATTAGGGTTGACCTTTTATAAAAATGTCAACCTCAAAGTGTCTAGAAAATGGGGAGTTTGTAGTAGTGGCAAAGGAGTACTCAAGAAATGCAAAGAAGCCAAATGGAGATACAAAGATCCCAACAAGAAATGATTGCTCAAATTCTAATGGATAACAAGGAAACAAAAACTCACATGAAGATGCTTGAGATACTCAAATATCTCAACTTGCATCGGGAAGTTCCTCAAGACAAAGGGGGCAATTACCTCCACAAGGTGAAACTCCGAAATTTGAGCATGCCAATGCCATCAACTTAAGGAGCGGTGCTACCTATAATCCTCCCGTGTTTCCTAGTGAGCAACAAGCAATGAAGGAAGTTGTGTCTCCAACTCAAGGAGATTCAAGCTTGGGAAACCCAATGGAGGAGCAAGTCTTAAGGGAGATCGAAAAACCCCATGAATACAAGCTCCTCCCACTTCAAGAAAAAGACAAGGGTAAAAGGAAAGTGTCATTTGAGGAGTCTACCCCAATTGAGCAAAATAAGTTCCATATCAAGTTGCCTTTCCCAACAAGGCAAATGAAGACCAAGGTAGATTCTCATTATGAAAAGTTCCTTAACGTTGTGAAGAAATTGGATGTTAGTGTCCCATTCACCGAGCTACTTACCCAAATCCCGGCATATGGAAAATTTATGAAAGAAATCTTGGCTAGGAAGAGATCTATCGACAAGGAAGAGACGATAGCGTTCACGAGGGTGGTGAGCGAGCTTATTCAAGGTTCCACGCTTCCCAAGTTGAAGGATCCGGGTAGTTTCTCGATCCCATGCACCATAGGCAATTACAAGATTGAAAGAGCGTTATGTGATTTGGGTGCGAGTGTTAGCATTATTCCCTACACCATTTGTTTGCGACTCGGGATGAAGGAGATAAAGCGTACGTCCGTTACACTCCAAATGGCCGATAGTTCATTTAACCGACCATTGGGGATGCTTGAGGACGTGCCGGTACGAATCGGGAAGTTCTTCATTCCGGTTGACTTCATTGTGCTCGACATGCCGGAGAATGCTATCACTCTCATTATCCTTGGGCTCCCATTTCTACACACCGCCGGTGACATGATCGATGTGAAGAACGGTAGGATCACATTTGAGTTAGGCGAGGAAAAGATAGTGTTTGACCTCCAAGGCAACACTTCGCCTACTAACGATGAATCATGAAATATGATCCACGCCACGAAAGACAACGATCTAGGGGGAGAGTCGGGACAAAGCTTGAAGAATAATTCCTATGAGCTTGAGGATGATAATTCCGAGATTCGGGAAGATGAGTGCCCATATCATGGGTTTGATGACAAGTTGAAAAGCAAGGAGAAAGATGAGCCTCCCTTGGGGCCACATGAGGATAGGTGGACGTTTGGGTATATCCCGAAGGATCGCAAGTATAAGTTCAAGCCATTGAACTTGGTAGATCGGGATGCCCCGGGAACGTCAAGGTTAGGAGGCGATGATCCTTGGAGTGGAGGTTGGTATTCCACTAGTTTGATTGAAGACTTTGCTAGGATCTTTGATTTGTTTCTACGTGCCCTTGATGGAGATGAAATTGGTTATTGTTGTTGAAAAAGATTGAAGAATGCACCATCTTTGGTTTGACGGAGTTCCACAAGAACCATCTCATTGTATATATCTCTTTCTTGTAGTTAGTTTGAGTTTTGTGATATTCTTGTTATTTGGATTGATTGATGAGTGTTGCGAGGGAAGAGAATTTGATGTGCTTTTGAGCTTTGTTTGATAGGTGAAGGGATGATGACTCCTAGTGAGGAATAGCCATGATAGAGCTTGGATCGAGAGAAAGGATGTCGGTTTTTGAAGCTTTGTTTGAGCTTTTGGGGGTTTTGGAGGTCAAGAAGATCCATCCCGGGCGAGAAGAGGGCTTCCGACCGAGAAGGATGAGGCATCCCGACCGGGAAGGAGCCATCCCGATCGGGATGAAGGTGCCCAAAATTGAAGTTTCTGGAGTGCCATCCCGACCGGGAAGGGAGCGTCCCGACCGGGACGGGTGTGTCATCCTGACCGGGACCATCCATCCCGACCAGGATGGTCCCCCTACTCCCCCTTATGCCTCTTCTTCGACATTCGAGTCCACCCAACCATTGTATACCCCCTCCCAACCTCCCTACCTCTTTGTGCTCATATCATATGACCCATATACTTCATTTGCATACCCTCACTTCATTTCCTATTCACTTTACACCGATATTCACATCAAATCCCACCTCCTCACATTATGGCAAGCCTACTACCTCAACCATGCGATTTTCTCAAGTATGAAGTGGAATGACGATGATGACAACAAGCAAAGTGCAATTATTGACCATTGAAGACGATGGAGAGAGTGTGCTGCTAACCTATGGGTATGGCAACTATCCTTTCCTTTCCGTTTTTGTTGTTGCTTGTTTTTCCTTGTTTGTCCCCTTCCCCTTGTACACTTATATGTCTTGGTGTCATGGTGGCCGTCGAGGCCGTGGTAGTTATTGCTCCCGACTCTTGATGACGTGACTACATCAAGAGTCATTTTCAAAATCCAAATTTCCAAGATTTTCACCCTTTTTTTTTAGGATTTAGTCGGATTTGAGCGGAATCCGGGCTAGGTGACTTGATTACACCTAGTCCTCCCCTCCCATTTCCTTTTTTTTCCTTCTTTTTATTTCCCTCCTTTCCATATCTTTTCTTGTCTCGGCCCACGGTGACTTGATTACACCCCGGCCGGACGCATTCCACCCTTTTTTCCGCTTTCTTTTTGATTTTTTAGCTTTATTTTCGTAGTTTATTTTCTTTCATTTTGTCTCTCCGCACACTACGATCGAGCATGAGGACATTGCTCGGATTAAGTGTGGGGGACTGATATTCTATCGTAGTTAGTTTTATTTTCATAGTTTTTCGAAAAATCTTTAAAAACCCTAAAAATTTGAAATTTTTTCACAAAAATCAAAAAGATTTTCTTTTGTGTGTTTTCCTTTTGTGTCATCGTTTTGTATACTTGTTTTGTTGTGCGTGTTTTGCCTCCCTTTTTCCTTATAGGTTGCTTAAATCACCAATAGCTTTGGAGAGCTTTCAAGACCTCCGGTAACATCTTCTATCCCTTTTTTCCCCTTTGTCTCTTGTGGAGTTTGGAGGAGATTGTGATGTTGTGTGCTCGGGTGGAGCTTGATGCATATTTTTGGTTGATTTGGTGGCTTGTTTGGAAGTTCGGGGTGGTATTTGTTTTGTTTTTGTGCTTGTCTTGTTTTATTTTATTTTGTTGCCTTTTGTCTCTTTTTCTTTCGTTTTCGTCGTGTCTTTGTTTTGTGTGTGTAGTTGTGTCGTGTGTGTAAAAGGTTTTCGAAAACCCGGTTTAGAGGCTAGGGTGCAAGTGTTTATTTTCCCTTTCTAGTAGTATGAATCGAGTCTTGGACTTTAATCTAGTAGAATGACCTTAAATAAATAATTTCGTTGGTCCTTTATCTCGAGTCCACCTAGCTTACTAGGGATTTACTACGGGATTTGCATTTTGACCATTATGACCACCCACGGTGTGAAAAGGCGGCCTTGGTTGCCGAGTCCCGTTCCTTAGGTGACTGTGTTAGGTATTGTTTGATTAGTCCAAGTTTTTCCCCTTTTTGTGGGTTTGAAGGGAAGGACGCTCCCCGACTTACCCATTTCCCTAACTTCTACACATATCCACCAAATAAATTTGCAAATTGTTGAAATCTCCCTTTCTTGTTGCAAAGAAATGCCTACAATTCAAATCAAGCCAAAAGGGCAAAGAAAAGGAAAAGAAAGAAAATGAGAGAAAGAAAAGATTGAAGAAAAAGAAAAGGCACAAAAAGCCAAAAAGAAAATAGAAAAGAAGAAAAAGAAATGGCATAGCAATACACAAAGCAAATATGAAAAAGAAAGAAAAACGCCAAAAGAAAACCGTCTCACAAAAAGAATCCCCTCTCAAAAAATAAGCCTTTTACCGACTATTACCTTGAAGAGCCTACCAAAGGACCGAGTCCCTAGGAAGGATGATAGCGGTAATGGTCGGTCTTCCCTCACTTTGCAAATATTTCCACCTTTTTACTTGGACTACTTGAGCGGTTTCGGGCATGGGACGACCCTCTTGGCTCATCGCTAAAGGGGGCGGGGTCTCACTTACCTACAGTGTCGACTAACACCGTGGTTCATCCCTTTTCTATTCCGCCGATCGTCCCGTAGTACGTTCTTAGAAAGTTAGGAGGACCTAGGTAAGTTACCAACGTTTTTGTTGCTTTATCGTCATACTATTAGGGTTTAGTTCATCTCGATTTGTATGATTAGCTTGGGAACGTTGTCACTTGCCTCGAGTCCTAAACCGGTGCTTCTTTCACCGCTTGTTTGAGGGAAGCGGTATTTGTTTTTCTTTGGGTGCAACCTTGTGTTTGTTCGTTTGTATGCTTGTTTGTTTATGTGTTTGTGTCCGGTTGCATCCACAGTTTTGTCGCAAGACCTTACTTGCCTTGCGGAGTATACTTTTCCTATAAGTGTACTCGCGTGAGTTGAAAGGGCATAAGGTGCGCTAATACCCACTCGGCTAGGTTAGTAGTTAGTTTGTGCTTACTCGAGGGCGAGTAAGGGTTAAGGGTGGGGGAGTTGATAAGTGTAGTTTGTAGTGCCTATTTTACTGTGTTTTGGTCCCATTTTCCTTGGGGAATCGCTCCTTGGGAGCGGTTTATGGGCTACTTATGCTTCCTTTAGGTCGTTTCAGGTTCCCGAGACCATTTGTGAAGAGTTGGAGCAAATCCGACTCGATACATACACTTTTTGGAGCCAACGAAGTGAAGGAACGATCACTCGATGCCTTGGATTCGACCCCGAGACCTCGGGACCAAATCCCGAGCCTCTTAGACCCGATCCCGAGTCCCGAGAATCGATGAGAAACCCATGAGAAGCAAGGAGGGACCAAGAAGAGCTTATTTGAGGCATACAAGGCCCATCCCGGTCGGGAAGGCCTCAACCCGTCCGGGATGGGGTGCACAAAAGGAGCAGTTACTGACCTGGCTCCGTCCCGGTCGGGACAAGCCCGTCCCGGTCGGGACCGTAGTGCTGCTGCGCGTGACTATGTCTTTCATCCCCCTTCATTCTTGTACCCATATAAATACTTCCCTCTTGTATTGTTTATGTATCATACACTACATTAGACTCTCTTAAGCCTCTCTACAACTTATAAACCCTAGATTTAGTGTTCGTCCATTTAGATTAATCTTCCTTTAATCTTTAGTTAATCTTCCTTTAATCTAGTTTAGATAATCTTGTATTAAGTGGGTTCTTGAAGATTCATCCAAGCTTGACAACCTTGGAGTTGATTTGGGTTCTTATTTATGCAAGTTTACATCTTTTCCTTCATCTTTTTGTTGGTATAATCTTCTCTACTCTTGTTCTTGTTTATTTAATCAAGTTTGAATCTTTATATTTTGTTTATTGTTATTGTTCTTACTGTTCATATTGGATGTTTGGTTTATGATGTTGTTTTCTCTTATTATTGTTATGGTTAGTTTGATAATGAGTGAGTAGTCTTCTTGTGGGGTTAGTAGGGGGACTAGGGGTAGATTATGGGTGATTAGGGCTTGATTAGGGGTAAAGGTTACATCTTTGTTGTTAGACACATATTGGGCACTCTATGTGTTTGTTGATTTGCCTGTGTGAGTAGTAGTGGCCAATGCTTCCCATACTTGTGCTCATCTTCTCATTGTTTGTCTAGTATGTGATTATGTTGAGAATAGTCGTAGACACGAGAGTGCGGACTAGGGTTTAGATGCGAGAGCGCGAACCTACCTCGACATCGGTCTACGTAGCGAGAGCCCGGACCGACTCTAGCAACTAGGAGACACCTACACCCTTGATCACCCAATTACCCTTCCACACTTAAGAACCCGACCTAACCCTACTCCTTTCCATATTTGATTCATCCTCTTAGTTAGTCATCATTCCTATAGTTTTATTATTAGGTTAGTATCTAGTATTCCATTTTAGCTCTTCTCATAGCTAGTTCATCATTAGTCTAGTTCATACCCCTTCTCCACCATAGTTTGTCAATTATTGTCTTCTTTGTGTTGTTTTGGTATCCTAGTCTCGTTCTTAGGTCGACTTAGTCTAGACATCGCAATACCGTCTCCGTGGACACGACCCGACTTACCCTAGCTACCCACTAGGATTAGTTGGTTATTTATTGTTGGTTAGGACCCACGACGAATCCCCACCATCAATAAAACCATTACTTCTATTTTATTTGTTAAACTATACTCCCTCCGATTTTTATTTATTACCCCGTTTCATTAAAATACTCTACCTATATATTGATAAAATGAGACAATAAATAAAACCAGAGGGAGTACTTGTAAAATATTGGGCATGACACCTAATATATTTAAATATTCTGTAAAATAATGTTTTTATTGATTTTGTGTTTTGACAAAAAATAGAGATTTTTTTTATTCTCATACAAATAAGTTTCCAAAAAATACAATATGGAGCACGCTACCAAGTTCGTTTACTAGTAGGCTAGTAAGAAAATTAAGAACATCTTGTTATGTATCATTGTATATGGATGTCCACCATAGGAATGTTTAAGCTCATATGTCATTAACACTACACCCTAATCTCCGTGTAGATGGGTTCAGGGAAGTTACTAACTTTCCTGAAGTCCATTAGTCTTTATCTTGGCCCTCCATGCATCTTAAGATGGATGAATGGATGGGATTAAAGGAGGAGGAGGAAACAAGTTGTTAGGGGAGGAGCAGTACTCCATTCTCTCTCCTCTCTCACATCACTCATGTTACAACTCACTCACTCTCCATCTTTCATCTTCCTCATTCAATTCAAATTCATTTCCCCTCATTTTTTTCTCCACCAAAATTCTCATTTCTTCATTTTCCCCTCAAAATCAACCTCAATCTATATCAAAATCAGAATTTTCACCTTCAACGATATTCGTAAGCAAGCTCATACTTCAAAATATCGAAATTTTTAAAATATTTATTTTTCATACCATTCTTCCATTTTTTTTAATGAACGAAACTTGAAGATGAAGATGTTCTTTTTTTGTTGGATGAATGAACTTTGAAGATGAAGATGTTCCTTTTTTGTGGGATGAACGAAACTTGAAGATGGAGACGTTCTTATTTTTTTTGTTAGATGAATGAAGCTTGAACATGAAGAAACTTTTTTTTTGTTGAATGAATGAATCTTGAAGATGTAGATTTTTTTGTTGACTAAATGAAATTTGAAAATGGATATGTTCTTGTATTTTTTTTTCATTTGACGGTTTTACTTGTACAGTCACAGAGATTAGGTTGTATAGTCATACTCATTATTATGTTGTAGGATCACACTCATTAGGTTGTATAGTCACACTCATTATGTTGTATGATCGCACTCATTATGTTGTATAGTCACACTCATTATGTTGTAGGATCACACTCATTATGTTGTATTGTCACACTCATTATGTTGTAGGATCACACTCATTATGTTGTATAGTCACATTCATTATGCTGTATAGTCATCCTCATCTGCACTCACCGAAGTGTGACTTTCCTTCATGTATGGTGTGACTATCACGTTGTAACTGTGTGATTTTTCAATTTAGCCAATTAATAAAAGATGGAATACATAATTGTGCATTTGTGTGTGACTATACCAGCCAAATTGTGTGACTGTAACAACAAAATTATGCGACTTCATCTATTAATTTAGAATGTTTTTACATTGCACTACAAACTTCCGTCATTCATCAAGCTTGAAGATGAAGATGTTCTTATTTTTCGTTGGATGAATGAAACTTGATTCATCAAACTTCTGTCATTCATCAAGCTTGAAGATAAAGATGTTTTTATTTTTTACTCTAATCCCAAGGTATTCTACAGCTGCGCGATTCTACAACATAGTGAGTGTGACTATACAACATAATGAGTATGACTACACAACTGAATATGTGACTACAATGAGTGTACAACTGCGTGATTCTACAACATAATGAGTGTGACTATACAACATAATGAGTGTGACTATAAAACTGAAAGTGTGTGACCTTGCAATTCTGCAAGAACATTACGCACAAAATGAGTTGTTCTTTTTTTTAATTAGAATATTTTTACAGTCAATCAAAATAATATTTCTAACTAGAACATATTAATTAGAATTTTTTTTTAAAATCAAACATTCAAACAATCAATCTAAGATCATCGTACAAAGCCTAATCCTTGCGGGACAACACGTCCTCGTCATCTTCGTCTTCCTTTTAGGTTCATACGACCCCACAATCTCTTGACCTACAACATAATGAGTGTGACTATACAGCATAATGAGTGTGACTATACAACTGAAACTGTGTGACCTTGCAATTCTGCAAGCACACAAGACTACAAAAATCAAGTCAGAATTGCGGCGGATTTGTCCGACGCAAATACGGAAAATCCGACGCAAACGGCCGCCATGATTTTTTGACGCAATTTTTTTTTGCATGGACAAGTTCGACCCAAGCGTATTCCGTCGAAGTTGTGTTGGATAATCCGATGCGACGTTTAGTGGGTCAACGCGCTCAGTCAATGAGCACCGCGTCGGATTAACCGACGCAGCGTTTAATTTACGTCGACATTGACCGCAGGCTTCTACGTCGGATTAGCCGACGCAACCTCGACGTAAATTAAATGTTGCGTCGGCTAATCCGACGCAACAGCGTGCCTCTGTTCCCCAACTGCGTCGGCTACTCTGACGGAACGTCGTTTACAAAATAACAACATTCGTTTGTTTTTAGCTCCCCATATGCGCCAAATTAAATCAACCTACAATTATATGTGACTTCTACAACAAACCACAACAGCAGCAGCACATCCGCCACAAAAATCACCCAAAACTCCAATCAAAGCTCACGTACATATCTTCTTCACAGAACTTCACAAAACTCCACAAAACTCAACAAAACTAAACCAGGGTACTGTTATATAAAATGAAAATATATTACAAAGAAAACATGTGCCGGGTTCACAATTCTATCTAGGAGTTAGTGACTTAGAAATATATACATAACCATAACCTAAAAAGTACCAAAGAAGATATGAACTACCTACGCAAGGGGCTGAAGCTGCTCCGACCCAAAGGGATGACCATCGTCGTTGTTGTCATCGCGCCTACTAGTACGTGGTCCACCGCCTCAGGTTTCATTCTCCATGACCCACCTTTCCCTCATCATCTCTATAAACCTGTCCTACTCCTCTGACCTCTTTTGTTGGCCTCTTGCTGTCTCTTCTAATGTATGCAGGCGCTCTTCTTGTTTCTTGAATTTCTCCTCCATGCACTCGTTAACTGTACGTTTCTGGGAGGAGGCGGGTAGGGAAGTACGTGTCCGCAGATGGCTCTTTACCACGACTCAAGCATGGGCGAAAGAGATCTTCCGCCGCATTGCCTATCCCCCCAGAACCGTCTCTTATGGTTGTAGTCCCCCGTGACATCGTGGAAGATCTTCAAGGTGTTTGGTGACTGATCAGAAGCTCATGCCTCCTCCACCGCTTTCTCAAAGTTCTCCTGAAACAGCAACAGGAAACAGTGTTTGAACTTTCAGAACAATATATACTTTCACATCATAATTTTGGGACTAGTGTTTTCTGAAAAACATTACTACTACTCACAACGATCTCCGGTCCTCGGGGGTCAATTCACTTCCCATCCTTCCCCTTCTTCGTCTTCTCCAAAAGCTGCACCGGGGTTACGGTTGCGCCCTTCATAAAACAGTGTTAGAACTTTCCGCATTTATTTACCAATAATATATTGAACTATACTTAAATTGATTACTTGTGTTATAAGCACTTACCAATTGCTTGATAGCCGTTGCTGTGCTCCTACTACTAAGGCAGCTGGTGGGTTTAGCCACCCCGTCGACTTGCCCACCTCTGCGGTTCGACTTCTTCACCACCACCTTCTTCTTGAAGTTTGGGCCATTGCCTTCTGTTTCAGTTTCGCCCACTTCTCCTCCAGAATCTAGTCCGCCTTCTGAACCCTCGGAATCGCTCTCTGAAATATATCAGTTATTCTCTTCTTTATCCGACTCTCGTAGTCGGATCTGAGGCCGTACCCTAAGTCTATACGCACTCTCTTCTGTTTGTCAAAAATATAGTTGGTTAGTTATAAGTTAATTATGTACAAGTCGTGCAATGAACAATTTAGAATGACAAACAAGGCAAATACCGCGAAGTGGGTATACATGTCGTCCCGAGCTCTCTGGGCCGCCTTCGTCTAGCTACGATAGGCGCAAGGGGTAGACGCGTAGGGCATGATTACGGAATCACGCAAAAAATCGGAGTATTTTTTGTCATCCCACCTATACATGTAATTTTTAATGTTAAGCAGACAAATGAGTGAAATAATATAAAACACTTGATTTTAACAACAGAAACTCACTAAGTAGCGCCCGTCACTTTCCGCCGTGAAAGGTAGGGCTTTGAAGGGGTTGCCACGTACACTGTCGCCCCAATTTCCTGTACAGCGTCCACACCATGGACGGCCGGCACGTCTTCCTCCATAGCGGTGGCGTTACTCTGGCTACCGCTACCCGTCGACCGAACCATTCCACTGTCACCTGCCATAATCACGTCTACGAGAAACATGTTTGCGCAAAGTTAAAATATAGAGTCAATTAGTAATAGTGAAGTAGTATTAGTACTTCATTACCACTACTAATACTACTATTACTAACACCACTAATGTACTACTACTACTAATCTACTACTACTAATTTACTAGTACTACTACTAATACTACTACTAATCTTCTCCTACTACTACAACTAATCAACTACTACTATTACTACTAACACTACTAATGTACTACTACTAACACTAATATTACTACTACTACTACTAATCTACTACTCCATGATACTACTACATACTACTACTACTACTACTACTACTTAATAATCTACTACCACTACTACTACTACTACTACTACTACTACTACTACTGCTACTACTGCAACTACTACTACTAATCTAATAACACAATTGCTAACCTAATACAACAATTACTAATACAATGCCACTATTACTAATACAACACTAACATAATTAACAATCAGTAACATAATTAATAGTTAACATAATTAACAATTAACATAATTAACAATTATTGTCTAACAATAAAACGAAATCTAACCTAATTAACAACCTAACGTAATTAACATACAATCTCGAAAACTATAAAACGATTGACATACTAATGATTAACAAAATTAACGTAATTAACATAATTAACACATGTAAATCTAACAATTAACATAATTAACACAATTAACATGATTAACATAATCATACCTGAGATTTGGTGATCGGGTTTGGGTTCGTCGGGGATGACCTTCGCCGGAGGTGGGGGTTTCGGACAGGGGTGGGGTTCGTCAGAGGTGGGGTCGGGTTTGGGTGGAATTCGTCAGGGTTTGGTTCGCTGGAGAGGGTGGGGCTAGCTGGAGGGGGCAGATCTCGTCGGGAGATGGGAGGCAAACGGGATTGGGGGTCGGGTTTGGGTGGGTTCGGTGAGTCGGGGATGGGAGTCGCCGGAGTGGGGTTCGCCTAAGGGGTCGGATGCGCCGGAGAGCGAAGGGGTTCGCCGGTGGCGTTGGTTCACCGATCTCCTTCGCTGCTTCGCTGCTGCTGCTTCGTTTATGTTCCCAGATCTGAATTGCTCGTTTTTTTTTTATTTAAAAAAACTTTGCGTCGGAATAGCCGACGCAATACATGTCGCAGTTTTCAATTTTGCGTCGGCTATTCCGACGCAACCTTCCTTGACTCGTTGACCAAACACGTCATTTGACACGTTGACTCGATCAAATATCGTCGGATTAGCCGACGCAAAGTATAGATTTGGGTCGGATTTGTGTCGGCTAATCCGCCACAAAACATTGACATGGTGGCGCCAACTAAAAATTATTGGCGCATGTTACATGGGGTCGGATTGCGTCGGTTAATCCGACGTAGATATATAGCGTCGGACTATCCGACGTAACCATAACTCTTACGTCGAATATTAAATCCGACGCAGTTTGTCTGCTGCAATTTCCTCTATTTTTAGTAGTGACAATACGCACAAAATGAATGTTTGGAGGTTGAATATTTAATAAATGTTTAAATACTTTTGTATGTGATTAATACTTTCGTTTTTTTTGGATGTCGTTACTGAGGAAAGTCAGAGTCGTCCATTCATCCATATTCAACCTTCATTTTTTTGTGGATGATGAAGATGAATAATTTTATGAATACCAAAAAATGGTACGAAAAATAAAAATGCATGAAGATGAAGATGATTAAAGGCATGATACCCTAATCCTAAGGTATATTCTACAGCTGCGTGATTCTACAATATAGTGAGTGTGACTACACAACATAATTAGTGTGACTATACAACTGAATATGTGACTACAATGAGTGTACAGTTGCGTGATTCTACAACATAATGAGTGTGACTATACAACATAATGAGTGTGACTATACAACTGAAAGTGTGTGACCTTGCAATTCTGCAAGAACATTACGCACAAAATGAGTTCTTCTTTTTTTTAATTAGAATGTTTTACAATCAATCAAAATAATACTGACAATTAGAACATATTAATTAGAATGTTTGTTTTCATTCTCCATCTTCAAGCTTAAAGATTAAGTTTTTTTGTTGGATGAATGAAGTTTGAAAATGAACATATCAAAATAATGTTTTTTTCAATGCTTCAACATCTCCATCTTCAAGCTTCATTCATCCTACAAAAAAAGAACAACTTCATCTTGAAGATGTTCTTCGTTTTTTGTTGAATGAATGATGTTTGAAGATGAAGTTGTTCTTTTTTGTGGGATAGAACCAAATATATACTCATCTTACCTCATACATATTGACTGCAAATTTTTGACTGCAAATTTTCGAGCATATGATCATTAGATGAATACGTCGACTGCAAATTTTCGAAGAAAAGTATCATTAGAGCATATAGAGATGGAGCAAATTATTGAAAAAGTCATTGCTTTTATTTATAATTACTGTTTAAGATTTGGAGAGAAAACCTTTTGGGTCTTAAAATATACTCGTATTAAGACTATAAACTTAAGTAAAACTATCCCATATTCGAAAAATTATAAAGTTTCATCAAACATAAATATTTTGAGTCTTGAAAAAGTTGTTAAGACTATACACTTAAATAAAAAATTATAATAAGGTAATGAAATTCTATATTATAAATAAAACTAATAAAAAGATTTCTTTTATGATTTCTACTAAATATGAGTAATCATTGTTTTTAAATATCTACCAACAAAAAACCTTTGTTTTTTAAAAAACTATGATGGAATTCTATATCATCGCTTTTTTAAATTATGATGGAGTCATGAATTTAATTTGTTGTATTATTTTTTTGATTTGTTTTTAAAAACTTCTGAGTTAAAAAAAGGTCTTAATAAGACTACATAATTAAAATTATTCCATATCTCCGAAGATGAACGGAGCTAAGCGATCTGCCGAAGCCCATCACATGTGGATTGGTGGATTTCTCATAGTTGGCGCTGCTGCGCATGCAACCATTTTTATGCAGTCAAACGTAAGCAAATAGATTCGAAACATATAAAAAGCAAATTGACGGGTTAGTGTGAGCTTATCCATGCGGGCTAAAGCATTACGTCCGTCTGGTGGAGATCATATTCATGCCGGGCCCCCATCGTCTAGCGGTTCCGGACGTCTCTCTTTCAAGGAGGCAGCGGGGATTCGACTTCCCACGGGGGTAGGGCAAATAATTAAAATAAGTTACAGTGATGATTCTATATTATAAATAAGACTACAAATTTTAATTAAATTATATCACATCGACAAATTATAATAAGGTGATGAATTTATATATTATAAATAAGACTAATTATTTGTTCTTAGATATCAATCAAAATCTTTTGGGTCTTAAAAAACTCTTAATACTATAAACTTAAGTAAAACTATCCACTTTTTAAGTACTCCCCCTTAACAATGAAAATTGAGAGTAAATGTGACGTCAAAAATAATACTGATCAAAAATAATATAATATTCATCTGTTAATACTGATCAAATTATGTATAGTCTTAACAATTTTTCGAATGTGGAATAGTCTTAATATTTCCCCATAATTAATATAATATTCATCTCTCATACTTTTACAATTCACCTTTTCTCATTTAATTAATATAATATGCATCTCTTTTACTTTTTCAATCTATCATCCATTTTTATTAATATAATATACTCCCCCTTAATTTTCACCCCAAAAGTCTTTGGGACAAAAATAGAAACTCGGAGGGAGTATTACATTCGTATGTTTTTTATCCCTTAATACACGTATATAATACATCAACACGAACAAGTGTTTACCCATCTATAGCAATTTCACTTGTCGGGTAGTGGGTTGGATCATGGGTCGGGTCGAATACGGTTGGATCAAATATGAGTCGGATTATACGGGTCTTATGTCAGGTTAGTTCGTAATATCGCTTAGAAATAGTTTCGAACGCCTAGTTTTTTTTACCACTTTTTGAGTAAAAAAAAGTTGATATTAATCCCTTCTTTTCACTATGTTCTTCCTATAGTTTTTATTTTATTTTTTGGTATCACAAACATAAGTGTCCCACCTACTTTGCTCATTCTCTACTTTTGAATATTTTATTATTATCCTTAAAAATTGTACCTTTTTAAGAGGATCGCTTTCATTGAAATGGAGCGCGTATTTTGTATCAAAAAAGAAATAAGAAGATTTTAGATAAACGATCCAATAAGGAAAGGAAGAAGATCATAATGAAAAGGAGGGAGTAAATAGGAAAAATTTCGGTGACTAACTTTATAAAGTATTTGAAATTAACTATTAATCGATTACTATTTTATTATAATGCTTGGATGTAAGGAAATTAAAATGAATTTTATTCATATATCCTCAAAATAAGCAAGGTAAATTAAGGATCTCTACATCCATTTTTATTCTTTTGTGGTCCATTGTCCATCATTAAATTGCATATCTACCATTTATTTTTTGAAATCACAATCTTTCCTTTTTTTTTTTTTTTTTTTTTTTGTGATTATTGTTGATCAGTATTAATTTTGACCTCACATTTTCTCTCAATTTTCATTTTCTAACACATAGTTTGTTCATCCTTAAGTTTTTGTTGGTTTTAAAAGTAGTTATGTTTTGTGGAGAAAGTCGAGGACGTCGTCAATATAACTAAAAAAAAGACTCCCTTCGTTCATGATCAAACTTTCACTTTCTTTTTTCGACACTATTCATAGTGAAGGAGAACTTTCAATATTCATAACAATCTATTAGAAATTATATATCCACGTGATATCTTGTTTGATTCGTCTTTGGAAATAGGAGTATTAATATCAAATTTCTATAATTTTTACTAATATATTACGAAAGCTATTAACAATGTAAAATACGTGTTGCCAACGTGAAAAAGCAAAATGAAAGGTGAAACTAAATCGAGTTAAAAAAAATCATTAGATCAATGTCCCGATCTAGTATTGGGACCCTTTTTGAGGCTTGCGATTTATCGTATTGTGTTGTATGCGTGTATCCCGCTCGAAGCTCACAAACAGGTTGTCCATGCAAATTGTTAAATTTCTACTCCTGTATCAGATCCGTGTCACCCCCTCCCCTAGTATAAAATGGCAAACGTGTAGCCTAAAAAAACTCGTGCTCTTCAACCACTACCAAAAAACACCACTATCTAAAAAAACACCTTCTATCTAAGCTAAGCCGTTCTTCCAAAACCAAAAAAAAATGGGTACTCCACACTTCCCTAGAGACCAAACTTCTGAGGCACTGAATCCACAAGAAATAATAATGGATGAATTTGACGGAATTTCAAAAGAATGCAAGCAACTACTACTCTCATTTCCAAGAGTTACAGGGTGGAGAACTCCACACCTTTACCTATTTCAAGGCTTTTGGTGCCAACCCAAGGAAATTCAAGCTATAATGAGGGCACAGACCCATTTTCAAGCATTAAGTACCGATGTTATGGTTGCCACGGTACCAAAATCCGGCACCACCTGGCTAAAAGCCCTTGTTTTCGCGGTGGTGAACCGTAACAAGTTCGATATTTGCTCTAAAGCACATCCTTTGTTAACCTCTAACCCTCATGATCTTGTACCTTTCTTGGAGTACAAGGTGTATGCAAGTAATGTATTGCCTAATCTCTCTACTGATCTTCCTTCTCCTAGGCTATTTTCATCTCATGTGCCCTACCATTCATTGCCTAGGTCCATACTGACCTCTAATTGTAGGGTAGTTTACATATGCAGGAACCCATATGACACGTTTGTGTCGATTTGGCATTTTTTGAAGAAAATTAGGCCTAGTTGCCTAGGACCATTTTCTTTGGAAGAGGCCTTTGATATGTATTGTAAAGGTCAGGTAGGGTACGGTTCCTATTGGGACCATATGCTTAAGTATTGGGAAGAAAGCTTAAAGTCACCTGACAAAGTTATGTTATTAAAGTATGAGGACTTGAAAAGTGATGTTTCCTTTCAGTTAAGGAAGTTGGCTGCGTTCTTAGGGTGTCCGTTTTCGCCCCAGGAAGAAGAAAAGGGCGTTATTGACTCGATTTCAAAGCTTTGTAGCTTTGAAAAAATGAAGGATTTGGAGGTTAACAAGAAAGGGAAGTCTATATTGTACTTTGAGAATGAAGGGTTGTTCAGGAAAGGTGAGGTGGGTGATTCGATGAACTTATTAAGTATGGAGATGGTTCAAAGACTGAGTCGAATTATGGAAGACAAATTGGGTGGTACTGGATTAGAATTTCCAACCTTCAATCTTAACAAATAATTTTAATATACTTTGAATATGAACCGTTTCATACACTGCCTAATATTTAGATTCATGTGTGTTTATGTTATAGTGTTATACTTACTCTTAATTTGTTCGTATGATATGTACTCCGTATAATATATCGATAATAATGTGTGTTTATGTTATAATGTTATACGTACTCTTAATTTGTTCGTATGATATGTACTCCGTATAATATATCGAATATATCGTGCATGAATTCTGATGTAAACTGCGGAGTATTATCTTCTGGAATTTAAGGTAGTACTCGTTTTTTTTTGGTGAAATGTGAGTAATTCATTCATCAAAAACAGTAGTTACAGTCCATATTCTATCTATAAAGCAAATATCAAACTAGAGTACAAAGTTACAAGGAACTAGTGACTAGCAATTGTCGCCTATACTTCTAAAATATATAAAGGGAAAATTGATACTCCCTCTGTTTCTTTGATATCTTCCACATTTCCTTTTTCAACCGTTTCTTTGATTTCTTCCACTTTTCTTTTTTCTATCACACTTATCTCTTATCTAGGTGGCCCACCTACTTTACTCCCTCTCTACTTTTACTTATTTTATTGTTTTTCTTAAGAAATGTGCCACTTTTAAGGTGG
The DNA here is from genome assembly GCA_958450325.1 of Agrostemma githago. Lineage (NCBI taxonomy): Eukaryota > Viridiplantae > Streptophyta > Magnoliopsida > Caryophyllales > Caryophyllaceae > Agrostemma > Agrostemma githago. The sequence continues at coordinate 24,904,793 of OY288257.1, forward strand.
AAGAAATCATAGAAACGAAGGGAGTAACTTATACCTTTAATAACTTCATTTTTCAAATTTTATACCTTAGATAATTTTTTTTCAAAACTTATACCTACTTATCTAATTTATTTCACAATACATACCTTAATCCAAATCTCGTCACAAAACTAACGGACTATTACTAATTGACCATTTTACCCTTGTTTTAGTAACATTGAACAACTACTATAACATAAGTAGGAGTGAGCAAAACCGGATACCCGAACCGAAATCAACCCGGTTTGAATCGGGTACCCAATTTTTATTCCATATTGTAAATCGATACGGTTTTTATGACCCGGTTTTTTCAAAATATGGTTATTTTCGATTTTTTGAACCGGTTTCCGAACATATTTTTGACCCGGTTTCACTAATCTGCATATCAATTTTATTTTATTTTCGTTTAAAAGTGTAAACCGGTTCAAAACTGGGTACATACCCGATTTTTAAAATTGTGAACCAAACCCAACCCAATTTTTCACTACAAAACCAGTACGGGTACCCGAAGCGGTTTTCAATTTCAAAAAACCGGATTTTTTGGTTTTTTAAACCGGATTTCGGTTCGGTTTCGATTTTTTTGCTCACCCCTAAACATAAGTAAGTACGGGGTAACTTTAAATTGCGGATATAATTGTAAAAGGATAAACAAATTTTGCAACTTAAAACTAAAGTATGACGGAATTCGTTAGTTTTTTTGATGGAATTTGGAGTAAGGTATGTATTAGGTAATAAATTGGATAAGTAGGTATAAGTTTTGAAAAAAAATTATCTAAGTTATAAAGTTTGAAAAATGAAGTTATTGGAGGTATAAGTTATCAATTTTCCCATATAAATGATGTCCTCATGAGTGAACACATCCTTCATACCCATCCTAATTCTTCCCCAAACAGCGGCGGCAGTGTGGTGAGCTAATCTGTCAGGGTGACAAACTTCTGCATCAAAATAGGCTATATTTCTTTGCATCCAGATAGAGTAGTAACATCCCGCAAGAACACTACTACAAACCCTTGAGGTTTGTGGCGTTTTCTTTGGCTATTTTCAACGCTTAAAGTGTCGATTTTATATTTCTCGACGCTTTACAAAAGCGTCATCATTTGGGTGTCATTTTGTTGCTTTTCAGAGTCAATATTTGGCATCGTTTTTATGCGTTACCATTACTGACGCTTTATATTGCGATACTCCTTTCAAAGGCGACGCTTTCTTGTGTCGGGAGTTACCATACTTCTTGGCACTGTTTTTTCATCCGTCATTTTTTGATACCAGAAGTTTTTAACATTACATATACTATATCAATGACTAAATGATACTGTACAAATTACTCAACGACATCGTAAAATAATATTAAAAATTTTAATTTCACGAATATGTATATATTAAAAAAAATAGCATAAAATTGCATTGTGAAATCTCTCTCTCTCTCTCTCTCTCTCTCTCTCTCTCTCTATATATATATATATATATATATATATATATATATATATATAGTCAAGATCCGGTGGGAACCTATATCCTGAGGGCCAGTCTCCAAGGAGCAGTTGTAGCCGGGCAGATGGGTCAACAGAGGCCCAACTTGAACCTCACCCCTGCCCAGGTCATTCAAACTGCAGCATTCTTCTCAGCCATGCTAAATCAAGAGTTTACTCCGGAAGACCTGGTGGGCAGGATCGCCACAACTCCCAGACACCTTCACTTCGAAAGTGGGGAAGGGGCGGGGGGCACAAGGCGGACCACTGCCAAGAATGCCCAGAGAAAGGCAAGAAAAACCACTCAGGGGTATGCGCAGGTTCAGAGACGCATTACTACAGGAAATCAAGAACAGCCTGCTCAGCAACAAGCATTTTCTATACACACCACTGAGTCCACGACTGCCATCGAAAAAAGAGGTTTATCCCAAGATCTTCGAGAGCGAATGGAGCCCAGAGAGCCAGCTTCTAAACGCCTCGGAGAGAAGCAGGGCGGGGTCTTTTCCCGACTAACGCTACCTGAGTCCCAACAAGCCCCAATATTGTCCCAGAGTCTGCAGTCAAGGCTCAATCATGGGCAACCACTAGGGTCAAGACACCATCAAGGTGATAACCTTGAGCAACCCCAGAAAAAGCGGCACAGGCACTACTCCCCTGCAAGGGAGGATGAGGCAATGAGTAGGCAGCCACCCAGGCACCGTTCCCCCAGTACTGGAAAACCGACCCCTGGAAAATGGGATGACCACGGTTACCAATCTGTCGGGAGCAGGTCAAGAATGGTGGGCAGGCCTACCAAGACTCCACTCCACCCTGATGTGCAGGAGTACCCCATCCCTAAAATAAAAATGTCCTCTGTCAAGTTTGATGGGACTACAGACCCGGAGGATCACCTGGCAGCATACGGAAGTCATATGAGGATGTACGATGCCGACGATGCGGTCTGGTGCAAAATCTTTCCTACCACCCTGGTAGGTCTAGCCCAGGGGTGGTTCAGGGATCTACCGCAAGGGTCAATCAGTTACTTCATAGAACTGGCAGAGGCCTTCTTGGACCAATATGCAGGGAACAAGAGGCGCCGGCTAACCCGTTTTGATCCGATTACCCTCCGGCAGAAGAAGGGTGAGACAGTCAGGGACTACTTGAAGAGGTTCGACCTGTCTTACCAACAAGTCAAGGAAATTGACGACTCAACTGCAGCATACGCATTAACCATCTCGTTGCTCCCGGGGGAGATGAAGAACCAAATGATTAGAGCCCAGCCAGAGACCCTGGCCAAGGCCCGAAAGATTGCCGAAGGCTTCATGCTGCAGGAGGATTTCCACAACCTGCCGGATACCCCCACGGGACCTTCCAGGCCGCAGGGGGGACCACAGCGTGGACGCAGCAGGGGTGAGCCAGGCAAGCAAAGAGCTGAGGAGGGTGACACTCCAAGAAAAGAACGTGTGGCCTATCAACAAAGGTTTGACAGTTACACAGCTCTCAATAAGTCGAGGGCTGAAATCTTTGAGCTCGAGAAAGAAACAGCCAAGTGGAATCGCCCGAGCAAGCCGCGCAGCCCGAAGGGCGATCCAAAGAAATTTTGCACGTTCCATGACTGCGTTGGGCATACCACCGAGGAGTGCCGCCACCTAAAAGATGAGATTGAGAAACTCGTCAGAAATGGTTGGTTGAGCAACTATGCTGCGAGAAACAAGAACCAAAAGGAGACGGCGGACAAGCCTGAGGGGTCGGCACAAAACCGCCTAATAATCCATGTGGTGTTGGGAGATGCAGAGGGCCATACAAGTAAAAGGGGCCAAAAAAGACAGATCCGCGAATTACCGAATCAGATATGCTACGCTGGGAGAGCAGAGAGCCCTAGGGGCCTGACCCTGAGCATCACTCCCCAGGATGCAGGGCGGGTGGTATACCCTCACAGCGACCCCCTGGTTTTGTCTCTCGTCATCAGCAATCATATCGTGAGGAGATGTATGGTAGACACATGAGCCTATACCAATCTGCTATACAGGAACGCATTCGACAAAATGAATTTAGAGAAGAGACACCTCAAGCCTGCCCCTGGATCGCTGTACGGGTTCAGCGGGGCAGGCGTGCTTCCCATGGGGATTATCAATCTACCAGTGACTTTCGGAGAAGGAACCTCGTTCCGGAATATCAGGGCGTCATTTGTTGTGGTGGATGCAAAATCTGCATATAATGCCCTGATAGGCAGGGCTACCCTAGACGAAATTGAGGCTACCATATCCATGAGAGCCCTGACCATTGCCTACGTAACCGATTTTGGCATGGAAGGAAAGGTGCATGGGGACCAGGAGTCGGCCAGACAATGCTACTCCGTGGCCCTACAGACCCACGAGACCGAAAGGAAAGGCAAGCGAAAGGCTGACAGCTCCCCCAGCAGGGAAGGAGAGATTCCAGCTGGCCAGTAGGCGGCGGACCACCTTGAACCTAGGGGAGGGAGCATGCTGGTGGACCTGGAGCCTGAAAGGCAGGTCCTCATAAGGGCTGACCTGGTGGATCCTTATCGTGAAGAATTGATCAAGGTCTTGAGAGATAACATGGACGTATTCGCCTACTCGACAGACGAGTTGCCGGGGGTCGATCCGGCACATATCGTTCACAAGCTGAACGTAAGTCCAGAAGCCCGCCCTGTGAAGCAGAAAAAGAAGAACATGTCTACAGAGAAAGATCAGGCCATCAAGGAAGAAATTGAGAAGCTTTTGAAGGCCGATTTCATAGAGAGTTGCGATTACCCCGAGTGGTTAGCCAATGTGGTGATGGTAAAAAAAAGTCTTCGGGAGCATGGAGAATGTGTGTAGACATCACAAACCTTAACAAAGCCTGCCCTAAAGACTGCTATCCCCTCCCAAGGATCGATCATCTGGTAGATGCCACCAGCGGGTATACCACGCTTAGCTTTTTGGATGCCTTTTCAGGCTACCATCAAGTCTACCTCTAGCAGCCTGACAGGGTAAAATGCACGTTCATCACTAGCGCCGGAACTTATATGTATAAAATGATGTCGTTCGGGCTAAAAAACGCAGGCGCAACCTACCAACGGCTGGTCGACAAAGTTTTCGAAAATAAGAAGGGCAGGAATCTGGAGGCCTACGTGGATGACGCAATTGTAAAGAGTAAAGGAGATGCTGAGCATTTGAAGGATTTGCAGGAGACTTTCTCCTCCCTGTGCACTTACTAGATGAAGCATAACCCCAAAAAGTGCACATTTGTTGTCCGCTCCGGATAATTCTTGGGTTTCCTAGTCAGCGCCAGGGGAATAGATACGAACCCTGAAAAAGTCCAGGCCGTCTTAGATCTCCCAGAGCCAAGGACTATAAGGGACATCCATCACCTGACAGGCAGGATGGCTGCCTTGGCACGGTTCATCGCCAGGTCAGCCGATACATCAACACCCTTCTTCAAAGTGTTGAGAGGAAACAAGCAATTCAAATGGGAAGATGAACAGAAAGAAGTCTTCGAACAACTGAAGGAGCATTTGAAGAAGCTGCCCACCCTAGCAAGACAAGTGGCAGGGGAGAAGCTCTTCCTTTATATCGTCGTAACAAACACAACGGTTACTGCGGTAATTCTAAGGGAAGAAGCAGGCTCCCAGCAGCCAATATATTTGGTGAGCCATGCCCTGGGGGCAGCAGAGAAGAAATACCCATTGGTCGAAAAAGCAGCCTATGCAGTCGTCATCGCAGCCAGAAGCTCAGGCCGTACTTCGACGCCCACCCTGTCGTAGTATTAACTGACCAGCCCCTGGAGAAGGTGCTGGAGAAATTTGAAAAATGGGCCATAGAGCTAAGCGGGTTGGGAATATCTTATCAATCCAGGACGACCATCAAGGCGCAAGCCTTGGCGGATTTTCTAGCTGAGTGTTCTTATTCAGAAGAGGATGATCCACCCGCCGGAGAATGGGTGGTATACACTGAGGGATCCTTGACAGCCATTGGTGCGGGGGCAAGGATTGTGCTGACTAGCCCTAAAGGAGTGGACATCGAGCATGCGCTCAGGTTCACCTTCCCTGCATCAAATAACGAGGCTGAATACGGGGCCGTACTGGCAGGCATTAATCTAGCCCAGGCTGCAGGGGCCGAGAGATTCGTCCTGGCAACGGACTCCCAACTCATCGCCAACCAGATTAATGGAGAGTACGAAGCCAGAGACCAGGCCATGGCCGCCTACCTGGAAAAGGTGAAGCAGGAATTATCAAGGTTGAAGTCCTATGAAGTCAGGCAAATCCCCCGGTCCCAGAACAACCGGGCAGACGCCCTGTCAAAGCTGGCCAGTTCTTGCCTGCAAGACATAAGAAGGTCAGTCTTGGTAGACGTGGTCCAAGAAAAATCCACCGCCCCCTGCCAGCCAGTCACTGTCATTGAAGAGGCAGGGCCTGAAGATTGGATGACCTCAATCATCCAATTCAAGAAGTACAGAACCCTTCCATCCGACCCTATGCAAAAAAGAAAGATGCCGGCGAAGGTCGCGTGGTTCATATTAATCGGTGAAGAGCTGTACAAAAAATCATTCTCCTCACCTCTGCTCAGATGCCTGGGGGCAGGGCAGGCCGCAGAAGTTCTAGATGATATCCACTCAGGAATCTGCGGCCACCACATAAGAGGGAGGTCACTAGCCCACAAGGGCCTGAGGGTAGGCTACTACTGGCCAACCCTGCTAGCTGATGCAAGAGATCTAACCCGAAGATGCAGAAAGTGCTATCTGTTCGCCCCATCAATTCATGCTCCGGCCCAGGAACTCAGGCCAATTTTGTCTCCCATTCCCTTCGCCAGTGGGGGATGGACATATTGGGCCCCTTTACTGTGGCAACGGGGGGAGGAAACTTTTTGATAGTAGGGCTTGATTATTTTACCAAGTGGATCGAAGCTGAAGCAGTCCCAAACATTACCGAGCCTGCAGTCAGGAAGGTAATTTGGAGAAATATCATAACCAGGTTTGGCCTGCCAAAGATGCTGGTATTCGATCATGGAAGATAGTTTGACAACGACCCCTTAAGGGCTTGGTTGGAAGGTCATGGCATAGCGGTCGCCTACTCTGCTGTCTGCCACCCGCAAACTAACGGGCAGGCGAAGGCTGCCAACAAACAAATTCTGAATGGGCTAAAAAAGATGGCAGATGAGCTCAAAGAAAGGTGGGCGGACGAATTACAAAGCATACTATGGTCAATCAAGACCACCCGGAAAGAATCCACGGGTCAGACCCCCTTCGGCCTTGTCTACGGAGCGGAGGCCCTGCTGCCTATTGAGGTGCGAATTCCCACCCTGCTATCCCAACAGTATGACGGGGCGGATAATGAAGCAGCAATGACCGAGGCTCTGGACCTAGTCAGTGAAGTAAGGCAAGAGGTCGACGTTAATATTGTCGCCTACCAAAAGTGGATGAGGAAAGCGTACAACAAAAAGGTGAACGAAAGAAGTTTCCAAGTAGGAGACCTAGTTTTGAGAAAGACGCAAGCAGTCAGAAGATCAAGAGAGCATGGAAAATTAAGTGCCAATTGGGAGGGTCCGTATGAGGTCACCCGGATCATGGGCCTAGGAACGTACAAGATCGCCCACCCTGCAGAACAAGAACTGGCCGCCCACTGGAAAATAGATACCCTGAAAAGGTACTATGTCTAACTTAAGAGACTAAGGAGTTTTCTTGTTTTCTTCAAAATTGGCGGAGAACGGTCAAGGAAAAAAGTGTCGACGGCTCCAACCATGGATGTTTTAAGGTTTTTTTCCAAAGAAATGAAAAGATTCTCGAATTCATACTCGTTGTCTGTTCAAAATTGCATTTCACACACAAACGAGCAGGGGCAAGAGGGAGAGGCCCCCATGTTGATAGAACCAAGGAAAATGGACCCCCAACAAAATACCAAAGTCCCCCTGCTCACCTCTGGGCAGGCAGGGGGCAGGCCTCTTGGACTTCGGCAAAGAAGCCAGGGTCAGGCCGGGCCCCACGTGCCGAATGAACAAGGACTGGGGGCATCCCTCAACCTTGTATAAAAAACGCAAAAGTCTCCCTGCTTACCTCTGGCCAGGTAGGGGGCGGGTACCCTGGACTTCGGCAAAGAGGCCAGGGTCAGGCCTGATCTTGAAAGAAAAACAGCAAGTAAAACAAAGAAAGTACATTCATAACAAATACGAAAGAATTTGACAGAGATGAACAATAAAAATCCAGGCACAAGAAAGTTAAAATATTACATCAAGCCGGCAGCCGGCAGCCGGTCGCATCAGGGCCCGGCGCGCAAAAAAGATTAAAGTATTAACGGGGAAGCAAAGGCGCAACAGGGTAGGGGCAAGAGCCCTTAGAGGACGACTGCCCCGCGTGTTAGACGTTGGGGGCATCCTTATCAGGACCAGTTGCCTCCTCAGGTTATCTATTGGCCCGGGCCTCATTCTTAGCAGCATAGAAGTCCTGAAAGGCATCCTCATCAAAATTTGGGAGCATCTCCATAATAACCTCCATAACAAACTATAAAGAGGAAGAAGCTCCGACATCAAAACTCGTCGCCACTGCATCGTTGGCTTCCTGAATGATGGTGTCCTTCTCTTTCTGCCGTTCCTCGCCCTGTGCCTTCAAATCGCCCCGCGCCTTCTGGAGGTCCGAGTTAGCCTTGGTCAAGCAATACTCCAACTCAGCAATCTTTTTCTTAGATTGCTCTAGCTCAGCGACCGCCTTCTTGGCCTCTTCCAGCTCGGCGACCGCTTTCTTTTCTTGTTCCAGCTTTTTGCCTCCCGGCCATCTATCTCCCTGACTGCTTGCTCAGCCTGAGCCTTCCAACGCACAACCTGGTCCTTGGCCTCCCCCCAGGTCGCCCTCGCACTTTGCCAACTGATCCTTCAAATTGGCAATAAGGGTAACATCCCTCTCAACCATTGCCAGGCGGTCAGAAAGAGGGAGCCCGGGAGTGACGACCAACTCTTCGTCACTCAAACGACTGAGGGCCGCCTACTCAGTGGAAGCCTAGAACACCCTGGAGGTGCGCTGCATATACTAAAGCACCTGGATGGTAGTGGAGGTCACAGATTTAGTAAGGTGATCTGCCAATACAGCGCTAGAGTTGGAAAGCAAGGCGGAAACGTCAAGACTGTCGCCGGTGGTATAATGAAACTCAGTATTCTCTTTTGAGAAGAGAGTGCCTAGAACATCATGAGCAGGGCGCTTGGGGTCAAGCGTATTGGCATCGGCCTCTAGATCCACCACTGGCATAACATCCGTGGGTTCCCTGATTTTCCTCTTCCTGCTCGCCAGGGGAGTGCTCTCCTCAGTTTCCTCAGATCTAGCTGGTCTTGACCCCACGGGAGGGTGAGTCCCTGCAGGAGAACCCCCCATTTTGCTAGCAGGGGAGGGGGTGGCCTCTGAGGCCGCCTCCCTCTCCACGCCTCCGAAAGTAGAAGGGGGAGCCGCAGGCTTTGCAGGGGTTGGCTTGGAAGGAAGAGGAAGTCTCGCTCGGCTGACAGATATATTCTTCACGTACTTCATCAGGGCTTTCCCGCCTTTTTTATAGCTGGAAGGAAGGGAGGGGCGTTTTACGGTGATGGTAAAGTCATTGTTCAGTCCAAGGTCCCTCACCTCCTTCTTTGACCAAAGACAGGTGGCGAGATCTGCAGGACAAAGGAAAGTTAGTCAGAAGAATACAGAAGAATAAGGCTGAAAGAGGACACAATATTATTTGTATCCCTGAACTACCTCCTCCGAGGCCGGGGGTTAGACCCACTCGGGTCAGATAGTCATCGGTGGCTATGAGCTCTGCATGGGGAAGCCAGAAGTCAGGGCCATATACGCCTGATTTGTCCTTGGAGGAGGCGAACCTCTTGACTTATTCCAGGTCCTTGCCGGGGGCCGGTCCGATCTCGCGTACGGGGCGATGTTTTGGACCTCGATTTGGATGACGATCCGGACTTGTACTAGACGGGTGCGGGCACCCGTGTTTCTGTTTGGGAATCGATCGTGTCGTGGTTGTAAATGTTTAAAGGCCGTTTTATTTGGTAAGGTGACCTTTTTAGTGAACTGAAGTTGTTGTCGATTTGTGGAGTCGCCACCGAGTCAATTATGGGGACTCGGAAACCGTTCAAGTCAAATTTGATCCCTTGCCGGCTCAAAGTTGACTGGCACGAGACCTAAAGATAAAGACTTGTACCCTTAAGCACTCCATGCCTGAAATGACTCTCATTGCCAATGGTTTCGGACATCCGGAAACCATCGATTCTGAGTAAGGGGTGAGGGTACGTATTGGGAAGCCAACATCCTATAGATGTCAACACCCAATCCTGCCCGCACTATAGCGGCCTCTACTAATCAATCGATGGGCTGATATCCTAGTTCTTTTGTTGTGGTGGAAGTACTGTAACATCCGTTGTTTTAACCCTATACCTTTTGCTACGTCAGTTGTTTTAAGACAAGTAAGTTTTGTCGTCAAAGTAGTTGCGTTTACATTCTTCGCATGCGACTTCACGTGACAAGCAGGCAATGAAAAGATGCAGGTAGGAGAGTAACGAAGAGAATTGAGGCTATTTGTAGGAATTATTTGTGGGCAGGACATTCGGACTACCAACGCGTTCCATTAATTGCTTGGGACAAGGTCACGCTTACAAAGGAAGAAGGAGGTCTGAGAATTAACCGTGTTGGAGTATGCAACGAGGCAGCCATTGGAAAACTCATCGATTGGATCTACACCCAACCTGATACACTTTGGATTAGGTGGATAAATTAGATTTACTTAAAGGGTCAAAACTGGGATGACTATGTCCCAAAACCTTGAGATAATTGGGCATGGAGGAATATTTGCAAAGTTAAAGAGAAAATGAAGAATGGCTACGTGCAAGGATGTTGGTCAGGCACTCAATCTCCCTACTCAGTTAAAGATGGATATAATTGGCTTAGACAAAGAGGCGTTCCAAAATTATGGTCTCCCATAATTTGGAACTCTCGGAATATCCCCAAGCACACTATAATCGCCCGGATGGTGATGATGGATGGTATGAATACAAGGGAGAAATTAGCTAAAATCGGATGCGCTGATGATGATCTATGCTGCCTCTGTAGCGCAGCAACTGAAACAATACCGCATCTGTTCTTCGAGTGTCAGTACAGCAGAAAGACTATCATCTCGGTGGAACAATGGTTTGGTCCAATAAAAGAGGCTGACAGTCTTGTATCGCAGAATGACAGATGGGCACAAAACGCCATGATCCTGGTTGCTTGCTATTACTACATATGGTGCCAACTGAACAAAGCTAGACTCGAGCTTACCTTGATTAGGCCGGAGAAAATTGCTGAACAAATCAAGAATGAGACTAATTTAAACGAGCATCTGAGAAGAAAGAAGTAGTGTGACAACCTATTTGCTTTCTGTCCTAAATTGCTTTGATAGATACCAATAGTTTTGTTTTTTATTGTTTGTCTGATGCTTTTATGCACCAGCATTCTTGGTGAGCCTGACTTCCGAGAGCTCCATTTCTGATGTATTTCTCGAAACATGTTTACGTGTGAATATAATTAGAATCACATTTTACCAAAAAAAAAAATGAGTAGAGAGTACTAGTATTATACGTATTAGCAAATCAATTTTAACGCGATAATACAGATATTAGTCATTTTCGTGGTATACTTTACCTGGTATTCTGCTTAAGATGCGTTGGCTCGGCATTTGTAGAGATGCATCGAACCTAATAAGGTGAGCACCGGGACTAATATGGAACCCGACCATCACTTTGTTCAGTTTTAGTTGTTTGACATTTTAAATTCCGTGTTAGGTGATTTAGCGTGCGATTATAAGGTCATAAAAGCAATAAATCATACGAAAAACTTTAATGCGAATGTAAGTAAATCACATTGCGAGGAGTTGCACCCTCGGAGTATACACTAAACGGGACTCGATGCATAGATAGTTTTGAGAATGGATATCGGAATTGCTCGGGTCTATTTAGTGTGTTTTAGTGTTTGCGGTTGAAGTTTGGACGTTACATATTTTTGTAGATGTGCGTGGACCTAGTGTCCGTGTCTCATATTATCGTAGTGCATAATAATAGAAAGTACGAATATTGAAAGTTTTGTTTAGATGGCAACCTAGTGACGACTCGATCAACAGGCGGATCCTCCTAGCTTGACCAGTGACTCCGGTAGAGCTCGTTACCATTTGACTCTTCCTGCGGCTACTCCGGCAGAGCTTCGTTACTATGAACTGGTTCTGCGGCTAATCCGGCAGAGTTTCGCTACTAGACTTGAGCTAGTCGAACACAAGCACCACGGTATCGAGTGGGGTGCTCGAAGGTGAGGAGTAGTGTCGATGTCGCTTTTTTATCGGTACTACGATCGAGTGGAACGTTTGCCTCGGGTGTCGGAGTGCGAGCCCTTAGCGAGAGTTTAGAGGGAGAAGAGAAGATTGAGATGTGTCCAAATGAGGGCGTGAAGGGGGGTATTTATAGGTGTTTTCGGCCCTTGTTGCCCTTATAGGCGCCTGAGCTGTGGCGCATCAAGACTTAGGCGCCTAGGTTGAGGCGCGGGGACTCTTAGGCACATGAGGCGGAGCGGTTGGAGTTTTGAAGATACGATTTTGATACTTTCCAAAACCGAGAGACGGGAGTGTGATACTTGGCTTAAGGCTTAAGGCTTCCTGCGGCTTGACCTAGCGCTGTGGGTTTAGTGGGCCTCGGGTGTTCATCCCGAGGTTCGCTTGGCGCGGTGTTGACTCGGTTCGAGTTTCGGGACCGACTCGGGGTCCCGGTGTCAGAATTGACTCTAATTAGTATCTATGTGATCGTAACGACACGACTAAGGCTGCCATCATGTTAGTTTAATTTGCCCGAGCAATTTATTTGATCCGTTCTATAGAAAAACTACCTGAAACACCGCGAACCCGCGCCGCGTTGCAGTCCTATCGTCATCGGGTGTTTGTTGGGCACTTCTACAGCCACCAGGTCCAAATCTGGGTGTCTACAATTTCTTGTTGGGGGGTTTAGGGATGAGGACTTTGATTATTTGAATTTAGGGATGTTGGTGGGTTGCTATCTTGTTGATTTATCAAGTTTGAGGTTTTGTGTCTTTGTTAACTTAAACTGCAGCTAGATCGACTTTGAGTCACTCCTATCAATATGGGGAAACTCGGGGTAGGAGTTACCTTGACTTGAGACTTACCATTTTTCGCCGCGAAAGCTGGTTTTTAGGTGGGTTGGGTGAAGAAACCGAAAGGTTGCATTCTCCCTTTATCAACGTTGTGACTAAACCCGATTCCGAGATTCTTAGACCCCAATTTCTGAATCCCGACTCTCCCTAATCCCTTTCCCATTATTGTTCCTCGCTTTAGCTGTTTAATTCGCTTGCATTAGTTTAATTCTTCTCGTCCCAAAACTCTCTTCTCAACCCCAATCACAATTAATACTAGACTTGACCGATAGCATCTAACCGCCTCCCTGTGGTTCGACCCCGACTTGCCGCTACTGCATAGTAGTTAGTTGGGACTAAAAATGTTGTTTGCAAGCGTGTCAGCGACAACGCACATCAGGTGTAAGGCTCAAATGCCTTCTGGATAAGTAAGACCCGTTAGGGAAAAAGTTGTTGTGGAGGTATAAGACTCCAATGCCTCTCGGATAACTAAGACCCGTTAGGGAAAAATTGTTGTGGAGGTATAAGACTCCTTCGGGCGTATCAGTATCCGCTCGAATTAAAATTGCTGTGGAGGTATAAGACTTCTTCGAGCGTGTCAGTATCCGCTCGAATTAAAATTGCAGTTGTTTATTCGTATTTGCTTTGCGGGTTTGTCTTATTTGGTTTGGGTTTGCTTTTCTTTGTTTTGGTTTGTTACGCATTAGGGATTTGTTCGGAGTTTGCTTAGATCGGCTTTGTTTGTTTTGAATGTGTGTGTTCTTGTTATGCGTGATTCTTATGCTTGTTTTATTATCGCTTTGTTACGGGCATGCTTTATCGGCATCGGTTCGTAACTTCTTTGTTGTTGTTAGCCTGTTTGTTTTAAAAGGGTGCGTGCTTTGTGCATATTGGACGTTAAGCCTCGTTTGTTTTGTCTTAGTCTGTGTTGGACTGGTCAAACGCGCGTACATCTACGCCTCAATCCTCAGGCGCCTAGCCCCCAGCGGTTCAGGTTTGGGCGCGTCACCTGAGGCGGTCGGATTCTTTTGTGTCGGGTTTTCTTTAAGTCAGCGAAGGTTGGGGCTTCGTTTCATTCGTCCCAAAATTCGAACGCGTCACCCCTTTCACCCCTATATCGTCTTTTTTGATTTTTCTACCTGATTTCCGTCTCGATTTCTACCTTACGTGAGAATGTCGACTCCGGGTAAGTGTCCTTTGCTCGTCTATTGTCGGTTTTGCTTGATTTGGTTGATTATGAGTTCGTTTGTTGAAACCCTAGAAAATCGATTTGGGTGTTTTTAATTTGCTAAGTTTCGATGCTTGTGCTTAATCCCATTGTTAAATTAGGGTCGATTTGAGCTTGTTAGGGTGATTGTAAGTTGAATAGGGGACTTCGAGGTATGATAATGGCTCCCTATAGTGATAGGCTTGAAATGCTAGGGTTAGGAGTCATTTTCCCGGATATTCCCGTACTTGTCTTACGTAATCTTGCTCGATTAGTGTTTGTGATGATATGGGTGGACCCTTTGTCGATTTTTATGAGCTAGAATGGCCTCTAGGGCCTTCCGTGAGGTTTTGTGTGACTTACGACGGACCAAAAGGTGTCGTCACGATGTCGGATTTTCCCGAAACCACTTCTATTGTGACCGGGATCGAAAATAGGTGTTAGCGGCCCTTTCGGAATTTTAATATCCTTATTGGAAATTTTGACCTGATTAAGTTGTTTCTGTTTGACCTGAGGCACAAGTTTTTTCGTGTTTTGTTTGGTTTTGCAGCTAGAGGTGATACCGAGCGTCCCGAGGGAGTTTCTTCGATTGGTACTAGTGGCGAGTCCGCCGGGACGGGCTCACTGACTCCCCGCGGGATTCGTAGAAGACGACGGAGCATTTCATCTCAGCGTCGGATCCGGAGGCAATAAATGAGGCCGACTTTGATAGGGTAAGGAAGCGTAGTGTAGACACCCACATTTGGATGCTAGGTGTCTATAGCAGTTTCCAAAAAACATCCGATGATGATCGGACGCAAACATTCTTTAACATACTCGAATATGGGCTCAATATCATTAGTATTTGGCTTGGGCTTTTTACGGGGTACAAATCTCACAAAACCAACCTCAAATTCAGGCCCGGCGGGTCGTTTCCAATCAAATAAGAATAATTTGGGTCAAAACCGACACCGGAAATAAAACCATCCTTTAGCGACCGGGTCAAACCCCGGTCAAAGTCGTTACACAAAAAACAGCTGATGGGAGGGATTTGTCGCGGAATCCCAACCGTCAATAATATAACCGGCTATTCCTAACTAGGGTAGATAGGGCAAGTCGGGTCGAATCCACGGGGACGGTAATGTACAGCCTAGACTAAGGTCGCCTAAATACGAGACTAAGTCAATGGACTAAACTAGAATGATAAGAAGGGAAAAGGCTAAGACTATGACTAAGGCTAAGGAGAAAGTAAACAAGGAAAAACGGGCTAGGATTAGGTCGGGGTCAAAGGGGTAACGGAATGGTCGAGGAAGAACTAGAGCGAAGGAGGTAGTAGGGTAATCTAGGTTGGTCCGGGCTCTCGCAACTTAGGCCTACCTAGAGGTTCATCATATAACCCATCTTGGCGACACACATGACAAACGGGGTTACTAGCGCGCTATATCGGGGCCTAGGTCGCATCCGGGCTCTCGCAACTTAGACCGACCTAGGGGTCGTCCTCACCGGCTCTCGTAACTTAGTGAGGGAACCGAACCCACAAACAAACTATCACTCACAAGAGAAAGGCAAGGAAAAACAAGTATATGTATCTACTAGTCAATCAAGCATTTCAACAAACATGTGATGTGCACCAAACCAAGAGGAATCCCAAATCTTCCCCCAACGTCTCCAACAATCCATTAATCACCCAATTAACACCCTAATCACCCTACTAACCCTAGCAATGATCTACTCTAACATAATCCAACTACAACTAACAAGAACAAGAAGATCCAACATAAGAAACAAAACAAACATCTACAAACTAGTGAAAACAATGAACAAGAACAAAACAATCAACTAAAGATTCAAACTTGAACAACATAAACAAGATTAAGAGAAAGGGAAAAGGATTATACCAAACTAGAGGATGGAAGTAAGAATAAGAACTTGTATAAAAGAGAAAACCCAAAATAATCATCCAAGGTTGTCAAGCTTGGTGAAGATCTTCAAGAATTCCTTAATACAAGAGCTAATCTATGATTAACCACTAATAATCGACTAATCTACACTAAGCTATGCTAATCTAACCTAAATTAGTCTAGGGTTTAAGGGGAAGTGAAGAACATAACATATGATTCTGTCTTAATACAAGAGGGGGGTATATATATGGTTACAAGTGGAAAGGAGATGAAACAATGCGATTGCGGGCTGAACTGGGCTCATCCCGGTCGGGATGAGTTGGTCCCGATCGGGATGAGGTGGTCCCGAACGGGATGAAATCGTCCCGGTTGGGATGAACTCATCCCGGTTGGGATGGACCCAAGACAGCAGCAGCCTTAATCGTGCACCTCATCCCGGACGGGTTGAGACCATTCCGAACGGGATGAGCCTTGTAGGCCTCCTTTAAGCTCCTTTTGGTCATTCCTTGCTTCTCATGGGCTTCTCGTCGATTCTCGGGACTCGGGATCGGGTCTCGGAGGCTCGGGATTGGGTCCCAAGGTCTCGGGGTCGATTTCAAGGCGTCGAGTCATCGTTCCTTTACTCCATTGGCTCCAAAATGTGTATGTATTGAGTCGGAATCGCTCCAACTCTTATAAATCGTTCTCGGGAACCTGAAACGAACTAAAGAAAGCATAAGAAGCCCATAAATCGCTCCCAAGGAGCGATTCCACAAGGAAATGGGACCAGAACATAGTGAAAAAGGCACTACAAACTACACTTATCAACAGCCATGCAATATCGAGAATCCAACTCAAAGTCAAAAACTTCGAAATATCTCGCTTGAGCTGATCCACTCGATCTAGTGTCAGCTCACTCGATCGAGTGGGCCTCCAACCGGCCTGCTGATTGCCATATAGTGGGCCACTCGATCGAGTCCATCAGGGCACTCGGTCGAGTAACCCTAGGTCGGATGATGGGGGAATACCTATATATACCTCCCTTTTGCAACACAATATACAACTTTTCCTCTCTACAACTTACATAATTTTTTAGCCTAACAACCCTCGCATCTAGCAAACACACATCCCTTAAACCACCATAACTTTTCCTACATAATGCCGATACTCCCGTGCCCGAGCCACAACTAGACGAGTTCCATACCGAGAATACAAAGCATGTATGTTGAGGGTGCAAATAATCCCGATTTCTTCCTTTTCTCTTCTCTTTTCTCGCGTCGTCTTCCTCTCCTTTTCTCTCGTTTTTTTATCCTTCTTTCGCATCTAATATCGTTAATATTACTAATACCAAAACACTAAAATAATCGCCTATTCGTGTCGAATACGAAGGATGACGGGAAAATGAAATCCGAATACGAGGGTATCGCACCCGATGTTGCCGGTCGCTTACACCGCCACCCCTATTTGATTGTTGAAGCGAATCAACATCAACAAGATCGTTTTTTTTATCGTGTCGCTAGTCTCGTCTTCATATTTACATAATCATCATCGAAATCACACATTCATCAATTTCTAAAATTATATCGAATCGAGCACGTTTAAAGATGATATTCTTATAAGATCCTTCAAATCCTTTTACGAGTAGTAACAGTGGTGGAGCCCTCTCAAGGAGCCCCGCCCTAAACACTCAAATGTATGATGGGATCACGAATACTCCTTTTTAAATGTGTCTGATTCCTTTTTTTAAGGTATGAGCGAAACCTGTTGATGCAAATCTGACGCTAAAATTCGAAACGAACTATAGTTCGTACAGAGGGCACTCGATCGAGTGGCACCTCAAAAAACCGGCAGAAGGTCTTTAAGTAGGGCACTCGACCGAGTCTCCCCATGACTCGACCGAGTGGCCTCATTCACGCACCAAACGTGAGCCCTTCAACATATTTTGTGCCTTATCAAATATTTTTATGACTTCGGTCAACACGTGTCAAGTCAATCACGTGCCTTACTACTTTCCAAAACCATGCATCATGTAGTTTATGTCGTTCTATATTATTTACAAACCGTTATCACTGTTACTAACTTGTTTGTTTATGTCTTTGCGTTTTATTTTCGTTGTTTGTTTTAATATACTAAAACGAACCTCGCATGCTAAACCGCTTTGACGTGAATTAAATTGCATTAAATCAACATAGCAACCTATTCAAATCTTCACATGTTTAGGCAAAATACTATTTGCATATCATTTAACCGAATTACTAACGCGCGTATTCAATAATCAAACGATATCTTAGTAGAGGCCGCTAAGTGCGGCGGGATTGGGTGTTCTTTATGAACTTCCCAACACGTACCCTCACCCCTTACTCAGAAACTCGTTTTTCGGATGTCCGAAACCGTCGGCGCACGAGAGTCACTCAATACAAGGTATTCGATAATGTTGGTATCTGTATCGGAATGCAAAGGGACGAACCCCATAAACTCTGAAATCCGAATGGGCCATACTTTGCGCGCGGCCCACCAAGATATAGAGTGGGTTCGAACGGGCCCGAACTCCCATAAAGTTCGGTGGCGACTCCAACTTCGATTTAAATTTCAACCCGAGATCCATCTCACATGAGATTCATTCGCCTCCCCAAACCCGCGTGTGGCCGCGTCGGGGTGGACCTATGTCATGTCCACAATTTGGCGACTCCGCTGGGGATAACTGATGCGTGACTTACCATCGGCATCCTCAGGGTGAGACTCGAGTAAAAATTGTTCGACTAGTACAATACGCGTTTTAGTTTTACAGTTCATGCATAACCTCATTTTTTCCAAGGCCGGTACTAGTTACCGACGTCCCACTATACCACGATATACTCCAAATTGGTTATGTCATGGTGTTCATAGCTAATTCGTATGGGTTTCGCGGCATGTTCTAATATCAACTTGACTTAGGAAGTCCGTCCCGATTCTCGGAAAGGCAATGCGCACTGGTATAGACCCTATCTAGACCGACCGAGACTTAGTGTATAGCATACATGGTGTCGTTATAATGCTTGCGTGACTATGTGCTACTTAGTTTCTATGTCGTTTTCAAAAACCATCATTTCAAAAAATGCATCTTTTCAAAAAATAACCAATTTTCAAAAAACTCGGAGAGCTGCAGAAATTTAGACTTAAGATTTGACTCAAAACAAGCCTATTTTCTAGCCGGCATGCTATCCATTTCAATATTCGAATTTCCGATCCTCATTTGATTTTCGAATTTTCAAAAATTTCATTTGAATTTTCAAATCTTTGGGATTCCTTTCCGATCTTCAAGTCTTCGAGATGCCGTTTTCAATTTTCAAATCTTCGGGATCTCATCTTCAATTTTCAAATTTTCGGAAATTTATTTCTGATATTCAAATTTTTAAAATTCCAAATATTCAACTTTTCAAAAACACGGTCCTATTGGTCCACTACCATTTTTAGGACCGTCTTCTCAATTTTCAAAATTCAATCATTTTTCAAAATCCTTCTTGTCCTTGGACCTACCGTAATTCGTGTGTTGGGTCTTTTAATAGGTCGTCTAAGGTCTATAGCGTTGAAACTCCGTCGATCTTACATCATGGGTTTCCTCCCTATCCCAGTCCGCCTTATTTTACTAAGGCAAGGCTAACCAACGTAGGGCATACACCTACCAAGGAAAGCCCGCGTACACACTCGAGTCCAAACTAGTCCCACGTGACCTTTCCCTTTAGCAGGACGGTCCCCACGACCTTTCCTAAGAGAATTTTGCCCATCTTTTGATCCGTTAGTCGAGTCATCCCAATTCGAGAATCTTTTAACTTAAGGGTCTACCCTAATCATAGGGTCATCCTTATTTGAGTCGAGTCAAGGGCCTCTAGCGTCGAAACTCTGCCGATCTTACATCGCAAGTTTCTTCCCTTACCCCGTATGCGTTTCCTCAAGGCCGAGTCAACCTTTTTCAAGGCATAGCCCTATAACAAAAGATTCATGATCTCTACATCTAAGGGTCAATCCCACTCGAGTCTTAACAAAGTCTTCAATCCCACTCGGGGCTACCCTTCAGCAGAGCGATCAATCACGGTTACTCTAAGGGTTAGGTCTTGCACGTGTCGTCTCACGTACCCCGCTTTCGAGTCACTTAGATGTCACACCATCTAAGTCCTATCTGAGTCCTTAGTCTCACATGGAGGCTATTCTCCGACGGAGAGATTAATCACGGTCACTCCGAGAATCGTACCCTACACATTTCTCTTAGGAGAGTCTAAACCGAGTCAAACTGGAGTCGTCTCTCCTCCCGCGCTATTTCGAATGCCTTGGTGTATTTGAGTTCCGAAGCAACTTTCCTGATTACGCGGTATTCTTACAGACAAGCCACCGGTAACTAAACATAAGCACAAGATGCAAGGAGCTTTGGAGAAATTGACGGTCTCGCTGACTCAGATTGAGGCGCATCTAACAGCTATCAAGTCCGACCAGATAGCTGTTGTTACCCGTTTGAGCGCCATAGAACAAGGGACTCCTAATGGTGGGGTTGAGACTACTAGGCCTTTGGCTGAACTGGTTAGCACAGTCCGCAAACTGGAAGAACAGGTCCGCTTGTCAACTAACAACACTATCCACATGGAAAATGCCCGTGTCTATTCACCCCTAAATGATGAACTGCCCGACAACCTCAACCTTACGGGCTTGCCAAAGTTTGATGGGACCGAACACCCGGTGCTTCACATCCGGGCCTTCAAGGAGTTCATGGCCGTTAAAGGGGTGAAATCGACCATGTTTAAGCACCTGCTTGCCTCTTCCCTTAAGAAGCATCCGAAAGCCTGGTACTACAGGGTAGACTCCAAGAAATACCCGACTTGGGATACCGTGGCAACGGAGTTCGCTCGAAATTACGCTGATAATACCGAGATTCAGACCACGATGCGTACTTTGGAGGTCATGGCCCAATAGCCCAAAGAAGGTTTCACCAAATACCTTCAAAGGTGGAGGGCCGAGAACGTTAAGCTGGTAGACAAGCCCTACGAAAAGACACTATTGGAGGCGTTCATCAACAACCTCCTACCTTCCTACCGCGTCCATCTTAGGTTTGCCGACATCTCAAACTTTGCGGTGCTTACCGAAATGGGCACTAGGATTGAAGACGATCTTCGACATAATGAAGATCTGGATGAAGCTTCTACTGAAAGCTATACTGGACATCAAATTAAGTCCTTAGAAGCTGAAGACTATTGACAACATCATACAAAGAGTCCAGATTTGATTTCAGTCCGAGTCTGAGTCCGAGTCTAGGATGTTCTATTTCCTTCACTTTCCAAGTCAGAGTCAGAGTCAGTAGTATTCTATCCTCTTTTCAAAATTCAATAAAATTAGCTTTCAATATTCTTTCTCATATATACTTTCCTTATGTGTTTCCGAGAACATGATGAACACCATCATACACTATGAGCACATGCACGTGACTATTATAGGCACATCTATAATGACTGCAGGAAATTGAGACCCATGTTTTCCTTTACCTGTTCCATGTCTGACATAGAAAGCCACATAACTACCCTTAGGGAGCAGTATCGAATCATGAGGTACTCTCCTAGTTTGGGTTCAGGACGGGAGGCAAGCCCATTTCCCACAATAAACACCCTCCAATAAGACCGACCAATCCCTACCTTAGGTGTTAGTCTGATGAACAAAAAAATGAAAAAAAAGCTAGACGAAAAAAATAAAAAGTCCAAGGAAAATGCAAATGGCCAAAACAAAAAACCAGGTCATCATAAAAAAAAAGGAATCCACGACCAAACCGGTCAACATCTTCACATGTTTAGACAAAATACTGTTTGCATATCATTTAATCAAATTACTAACGCGTGTATTCAAAAATCAAACGATATCTTAGTAGAGGCCACTAAGTGCGGGCGGGGTTGGGTGTTCTTTGTGAACTTCCCAACACGTACCCTCACCCCTTACTCAGAACCTCGTTTTTCGGATGTCCGAAACCGTCGGCGCACGAGAGTCACTCAATACACGATATCCGATAATTTCGGTATCGATATCGCAATGCAAAGGGACGAACCCCATAAACTCTGAAATCCGAATGGGCCGTACTTTGTGCGCGGCCCACCAAGATATAGAGTGGGTTCGAATGAGACCGAACTCCCACAAAGTTCGGTGGCGACTCCAACTTTGATTTAAATTTCAACCCGAGATCCATCTCACATGAGATCCATTCGCCTCCCCAAACCTGCGCATGGCCGCGTCGGGGTGGACCTATGTCATGTTCACACGTAGGCTTCTCGAGACGGTTTCTAGGAGGGTCCATGTCCCGATTCCCCTACCGGAGAACGAGGAGATTGGCTACGAGGATCCCGAGTGGGCTCGGGGTGGGACGGTCACCCATTGTTGTTTCGTCCCGACTTACACGTTTCTTACCGCACTGTGCGGGGCCTGGTGAGTATTTAGCTTATGTTTATCAGTTTTAGGCTTTGAAATTTGGTTTTGGCTGGGTTTGGTTTGTTTTGCTTATATTTGTATTGCTTGGGTTTGCAATCCCCAGGTCCGATGAGGACCTTTTCGGGCTTTATGACATGCCTTGAGATTTATTCTCAAAAGTTGACCCCCGCGGCAAAGGGGATTATTTCGAGGACCGCTCCAGGTCCCGTGGTCGAGCAGTGGGTCCGGCTAGTGGGTTGCAAGACTAAGTGCAACCTCATGGTGATTAGAGCGATGGTATATCGCTTTCACGATACTACCTCGACCTTGCACATGTCCTTTGGGGAGGTCGGGATGACTCTAGAGGATTTCAGGGTGATTACGGGTTTGCCCTAGGTCCGGAAAGAATTAGGTGGGCTCTTGAGGGCCCTAGGTTAGATAGCGGTGAGTTGCGTGGCCTCATTGGGGATTGTTTGGAGCGTGAGGCTTATAGTACGCCTCATTCTCTGGTGAGTTCGTACATCACCGATCACTTGGAGCTGGTGGCGGTGTGAGAGGGTCGAGCGTCGAACATGCCGGAGTAGGATGCCCGGTTGTGGTTGTGGTATTTCCTAGGATCGACCCACTTCTCGGATAAGGGCGAGAGGTTTAGTACTAGGATTTTACCTCTCCTAGCTTATCTAGAAAAGCTGGGACGTTTTGACTGGGTGACCGCGGCTTTCGTGAAGATGACTCGCTGTTTGCAAATCATGGTGAGGCCGTTGGAGGTGGAGTCGGCCTCAGCTTTGCCCATTGTGGGTCCAGGCCTTGTATTTGAGGTTAGTTGCTATTCCCGTCTTTGTTTCTTGGGTTCTACTTAGTTTGGCTTAGTTTTGCTAAAGGTGTTTTGGGATTTTGCAGGCTTGGATCTATTCCTACTTCCCTTGTTTGGCACCTAAAACGGTGCGGGTTCATCCGACAAGATTCCCGGCGGGGATCGAATGGAGGTTGTCTCAGCCTAAAAGTACAATCAGCCACTACCCGTCGGAGAACGTGCTGGTTAACCAGTTACGCCTCGAGGATGTAAGTTTTCTCTTTATATCTCGTTTTGCGTAGCGTCTACCGCAGATTTGGGGTTATTGAAATGCTAGTTTCGTTTGTGTAGTTTGTGGCCGTCTTTGGGCCAATTATGAGGGTGTGCCTGGGTATGTGGCTGCGGAGTTGAGGCCTCAGAGCTATATGAGGATGCTCCTTCCTGCGTTGTTTCGCCCGGTTTGGTATCTGGGCGAGCGGTTGGTGCGTCAGTGCTTATATGACGACTTTAGGGTGCCGGTTGATCCTCCCCGGACCATGTTTAGACCACCGACCACCGCAAAGGTCCTCGAGGGTAGGGATGGAGGAGGTGATGCACTCCTGGTGCCTCCTATCTGTCTCATGTCAGCCATTGGCTAGCTTGCCGCCGGCTCGTGGTAAGGGCTTAATCTTTGGTTCTAAAGTTTGTTTCATTTTATGATTTATTGTTTACTTGCCCCTGACTAGCCGATTCGTTTCTCTCTCCGCTGGCGGACCCGGCTGATGCTATTCAGCCCCAAGACTTCCCCTTGATGCTGCTCAGGGTAGATGCAGCTGGGGTTGCTTTCACTGAGCCTCTCCCCCTGTGTTCTGCCGAGGAGATGGACGATGGGATATATAGATTGGCGTGAACGAGTATACCGGGTAAGTTTTAGTTTATGTTTGGGCTTCGGGTTCTAAGAGTTAGGATCCATTTGGCTAATTTGCGTGTTTTCGTCTTTCAGGTTTCATCTGCTTGCCATCAGCGGTTGTGGCAGGCCGCCAACCGCTTCCGGGCCTATGACTCGAGGGTTCCCAGTGATACTTCTTGACCTCGATGGGTGAGTTTGTGTGACTAGAGTGGTTTTCATGGCTGTTTGTGTGTTTTCCTAATGCTTGGGTGTACTTGCAGGATACCCCAGACATGGTGGGGTTGTTAGAGACTCGGGTGACCGAACTGGAGGCAGAGGTGGCTAACGCGAGACAGCTCTTGCAGTCTCGGGAAGATGAGATTGCCCAGCTTAAGGAGCGGTTGGCTCGGCATCAGGGTGAGACCTCAGCGCGGGGTGAGGCCAGGCAAAGGGTCGAGATGGAGAGGGATGCTGAGGCAGAGGCTGCGGGCTACGTCGCGGGTGCTACCGAGGATTTTGGAGAGATTCCCGAGACGACTACCTTTGTTATGTTGTCGGGGATGGACGATAGTGAGTCTCCTACCTTTGTTCTAGAGGACCTAGGTTTGGATGATAACCTTGGTGAGCTCGTGATAGCCATCGGTGCGGCTTCTAGGGGTCCTCCCTAGTCTATAAACTCGATTTGTGTATGACCTTGTGTGTTTTGTATTTTTTCTCAGTATTTCAATTAGTTGGATTAGTCTTGTTTTTGTTTGGTGAAATGTTGACCTAGATTGACAAGTAATCACATCGCATTCATTTATTTGCGATTTAATCTTAGTTTAGGATGCGTTGGGGTTGCACAAGAGTACGAAAACAATTTTTTTTTCCGGATATTTTGAAATGCGTTAGTTTGAGCCAGGAATCAGATCAGACAGTACGTCGATTAAAATGTTTTGACTTGAGACGAAAAGTCCCCTCATGCTCATAATTGACAATGAGGCCGAAGCCCAAAATCTAGGCTGCTTTTGAAAAAAAGTTAGACCACTTTTTGCATACTCATAATAGTGCCTTATTGGGCTACAGACGCGACTTGATAATAACCGTTAAAGGTTACAATGCGCCTAGGTGGGGTAACTTAACCCCCTAAAAGAAAAAAAAAATGAAAAGACGCCTAAGTCTGGTGTGTCCGACGGGTGAACTGGTGTTCCTACAGCTCCTGCATGGGTAGTTCGGTCTCCGGAGAGGGTTTTAGTAACTTCGGGAGGTCGTTCCTGACGTCCGAGATGTCAGGTGGTAGTTATGGTGACAATCGGGATCAACGTTTCTATTTTTAGGTCGCTTGAGAGGTTATCCGCTCAGGGACAAGCGCCTGGGCTCAGGCTTTCTGATGGTAGGGAATTGTCGTGGTCCCCTACCGTCAAATAATAACCAACTATACCTAACGGGTAGCTAGGGTAAGTCGGGTCGTATCCACGGAGACGGTTATAGGTGTCTAGACTATGGTCTACCTAAAAATGAGGCTAAGTCACACAAACAACACAAAGAGAAGAGAATTGACAAACTATGATGGTTGGAGGTGATGAAACTATACTAGCAATGTACTATGTATGACATAAACTAATTGAAACAACCAAGATTAACTAAGCAAAAAAACTAGAGAAGATGAACGACTAAAGAGATAGAGAAATCAAATATGGGAAGAAATAAGGTTAGTTTGGGTTCATAAATGTAGTAGGATAGTAGGGAGGTTAAGGGTGTAGGTTTCACCTAGTCACTAAGGTCGGTTCGCGCTCTCGCGTCAAAGCCAAAGTCCGCACTCTCGTGTCAAAGACTAGACCCGAATACTCATGCAAAGTATTACCCAAAACACAAGCATTAAACCACAAATTGATTACAAAATGAGAAGATGAAAACAAGCATGAGAAGCATGACCACTACAACTCAAACAAGCAATTCAACAAACACATAGAGTGCTCAACATGTGACTAGTAACAAAGATTCCACCTTTTCCCTTAATCAAACCCTAATTACCCATAATCCAATCTTAATCCCCCTACTAACCCCACAAAGAGTCTACTCACTCATAATCAAACTAACAATAACAATGATAAGAGAAATCAACATAAACAACAAAACATTCATTATGAACTAACAATAACAATAAACAATATGTAAAGATTAAAACTTGAAAGATTAACAAAGATTAAGAGAAAAGAGATTATACCAACTAACAGGAGGATAAAAAGATGAGAACTTGCATTAATAAGAAACCCAAATAAATCTCCCAAGGTTGTCAATCTTGGATGAGTCTTCAAGAATCTCCTTAATACAAGACTAATTAACTAAATTAGTCTAAGATTAACAAATGTTTAGAGAAAAGATTAAGCTAATGAGAGGAGAGACTAAATCTAGGGTTTTGAATGTTGTAGAGAGGTCTAAGATAGTGTATGGTAATGTAAGATACTTAAACAATACAAGGGAGGAGTATTTATAAGGTTACAAGAGTGAAGGAGGAGAAGAGAAGAGGCACGGGCTTCAACTCTCTCTTCCCGGTCGGGAAGGAATGGTCCCGGTCAGGATGGACCATCCTTCCCGGTCGGGAAGCTCTCATCCCGGTCGGGAAGACCTAAACAGAAGTTGTTCCAATTGTGCACTCGTTCCCGACCGGGAAGGATGCTCTTCCCGCCCGGGAAGGGTCTGTAGGCCTCCATTATTAGCTCTAAGGTCCCTCTTTTCTTCTCATGGGCTTCTCATCGACTCTCGGGGCTCGGGATTGAGTCTAAGGGGCTCGGGAATGGGTCCCAAGGTCTCGGAATCGAATCCAAGGCACCGAGTGATCGTTCCTTCTTTTCGTTGGCTCCAAAAGTGTATGAAACGAGTCGGAATCGTTTCAATTCTCCATGAATGGTCTTAGGAACCTAAAACGAACTAGAGAAAGCATAAGTAGCCCAGAAACCGCTCCAAAGAGCGATTTCACAAGAGAAACCGGGACCAAGCACAAGAAATAGGCACTACAAACTACACTTATCAACTCCCCCACACTTAACCCTTACTTGCCCTCGAGTAAGCGCCAACTAACTACAAACTAAAAGAAACTAGACTACTAACCGAGCGGGTATTAGCGCACCCTACGCCCTTTCAACTCACGCGAGTACACTTAGAGGAAAAGTGCATTCTTCAAGGCAAGTAAGGTCTTGCGACAAAACTATGGATGCAACCGGACACAAAAACACAAAAACAAACAAGCATACAAACAAACAAACATACAAACAAACAGGTAATCGGTTGCACCAAAAAAGAAATAAATAACGCTTCCTTTTAAAAAGCGGTGAAAGAAGCACCGGTTTAGGACTCAAGGCAAGTGACAACGTTCCCAAGCTAATAATACAAATCGAAATGAACAAAACCCTAATAGTATGACAACAAAGCAATAAAAACGTTGGTATCTTACCTAGATTCCTCCTAACCTTCTAAGAACGTACTACGGGACGATCGGCGGGATGGAAAAAGGATGAACCACGGTGTTAGTCGACACTGTAGGTAAGTGAGACCCCGCCCCCTTTAGCGATGAGCCAAGAGGGTCGTCCCATGCCCAAGACCGCTCAACTAGTCCAAGTAAAAAGGTGGATATGATTGCAAAATGAGGGAAGATGGACCATTACCGCTATCATCCTTCGAAGGGACTCGGTCCTTTGGTAGGCTCTTCACGGTAATAGTCGGTAAAAGGCTTATTTTTTAAGGGTGAGGGTTCTTTTTGTGAGGTGATTTTCTTTGGCATTTTCTTTCTTTTGCATTTTTGCTTTTTGTGTTGCTATGCCATTTCTTTTTCATCTTTTGTATTTTCTGTTTGACTTTTTGTGCCTTTTCTTTTTTTCATTCTTTTCTTTCTTTCATTGCCCTTTTGGCTAGATTTGAGTTGTAAGCATTTCTTTTTGCAACTAAGAAAGAGATTTCAACAATTTGCAACTTTATTTTGTGGATATGTGTAGGAGGTAGGGGAATGGGTGAATCGGGGAGTGTCCTTCCCTTCAAACCCACAAGAAGGTGGAAAACTTGGACTAATCAAACAATTTCAAACATGGTCACCTAAGAGACGGGACTCGGCAACCAAGGCCTTTTCACACCGTGGGTGGTCATTATGGTCAAAATGCAAATCCCGTAGTAAATCCCTAGCAGACTAGGTGGACTCAAGGTAAAGAACCAACGAAACTATTGATTTAGGGTCATTCTACTAGACTAAAGTCCAAGACTCGATTCATACTACTAGAAAGGGAACGTAAACACTTGCACACTAGCCTCAAAACCGGGTTTACGAAAACCTTTTTACACACTAGACACAACTACACATCACAAATCAAAGACGCAACGAAGATGAAAGAAAAAGGAGACAAAGATAACAAAACAAAACAAAACAAAACAAAAACCTAAAGAGAACAAACACCACCCCGAACTTCCAAGTAAGCTACCAAATCAACTTCAAACTTTACAAAGCTCCACCCGAGCACACATCATCACAAATCTCCTCCAAACTCCACAAGAGACAAAGAGGAAAAAAGGGATAAAAGATGTTACCGGATGTCTTGAAAGCCCTCCAAAGTTAACGGTGATTAGGAGACCTACAAGGAAAAAGGGAGGCATAACACACACAACACAACAAAAGCACGACACAAAAGAAAATCTTTTTGATTTCTATGAAATTTTTTCAAATTTTTAGGGTTTTTTCTAAGATTTTTCGAAAAAACTAAGAAAATAAAACTAATCTAGACAACGATATCGCTCCCCCACACTTAAACCGAGCAATGTCCTCATGCTCGATCGTAGTGTGTGGAGACTGCAACACCCCAAATTTTCGGACATAATTATTTATTACATTTCATATATTCTAATATCCGAAATTATTTATTTAATTCAATTCCTATAATTTTTCTATTCGGATATTCTCTTTTCCAGTTTAATTGTCTGAAAACCGCATCCTTGTAACCTTTTGTCGGTTTAGCTTGGAATGTGGGCCAAGGCTAACCCATCCTTGCTTCCAATGTTTGGATTGATGATGGAGCATTGCAATTTGGGCCCAAGTAGGGTTTGCCCATGATCTTGCCTATATATAGGTGATTAGGGTGAGAGTTTCACCTCTTCTTCTCATTTGCAAACCCTAATTCTAGGTTTTCACCCTCTCCTCTCTTCTTTTCTTCCTAGCCACGCCTCATACCGCCTCCTTCTCCATACTTTCGTGCCTCCTCCTCTTCATTAAAGAGTTGATCTTCATCCCTTTCGAATCCTAATCGATCCTAGCGCAATCCTTTGCATTGTTTCGTAAGTTTCACTCCCTTTTGCGCTAGTTTTTCGAAATTGTTTTTAGTAGTGTTTAATTAGGGTTTTGTTTGGTGTTGGCACGTGATTGATGATGGTATAGACAAGGATATGTGCCCGTGGGAAGACGTTTTTATCGTTGAAGAAAAGATCGTTGATTAAATCGCAAATTGGTAACTAGATGTGATTCTTTTCGTGTTTATGCATCTTGAATGTGTTGTGTGATTTTAATGATTTGTAACATGATTTAATTGACTTGTGTTGTGTCTTTATTCATGTTTTAAAGAGTCTAATTAATTAGTATGTTAATTGAATGATTTATTATTATCGTTAGATCTATAATTGTCGTTTGCGCTTATATTAGAATTGTTAGATCTAATCCGTTGTAACATCTAAAATTCGTACGCAAGCCGCTTGGCCTCTCCGTTTGGAGATGCTAGGGTTGTTTCATCGACGGCTTTAGGGTTCCAACCCTAAGTATTAGATGACTCGTCCTATCATCGCCCGAGGTGGAGGTTAGGGTTGAGGTTAATCTAACCTTGATTGAAGATCATGTAACTTTATTGGAATGTTACTATACAACTTCACTTAAGGTTAAGGTAACTTCAATGCGGGGTTATAGTCTCGATGGGGATCAATTTAAGTGACTCCACGAGGTTATGATCAAGGTTAAGGTAACCTTAGTTGAGGTTTACGTAACTTTATTGGAAAGTTACTATACAACTTCACACGAGGTTAATGTAATTAACCTTATTGCGAGTTATAATCTCACGGAGGTTAACGTAACCTCACGAGGTTATAACCGGGTTAATGTAACCTTACTTGAAGTCAAGTAACTTCAATGGGAAGTTACGATACCCTTCACTTGAGGATTACGTAACACCGTTACGAAGCTATAATCTCACTAAGGTTAAGGTAACCTCACAAGGTTATAGTTGAGGTTAATGTTATCTTAACTTGAATTTGACGTTATAGTAGTTATACTATGACACCACCTTCGGGTTGACGTTATATACATAACTTCAGTTTAGTAGACAAGGTTAATGTAGCCTTACCTTGACCTCGAATACTAATACACGTTAGATGTTCAGGGTTATAGTCCTTAAGACCTTAACCTTATTACTATTTGAAGGTTATAGTCGGTTGTGCTATAGCTTCATTATGTTATCGTTGTTTGATTACTTCTATACTCGTTCCTTTAGAACAATCAGTTACATTTTTCTACGTTTGAGTCGTGATGTTTATCACGAATGGGTAATACTTGGTATAGTCTGTTACACTATCTAGGGCCTGATTTTCCCTGGTATAGTCAGTGACACTATACTAGGTCTGATTACTACATAGTGCAGTCAGTTACACTGTACTACGTAGAATTCGTGAGGTTGCTCACGCAGTTGGCAGTCAGTTACACTGTGCAACGTACATGATGGTTAGTGATATAGATGACGGTAGTATCAGTTACATACTATGGGAATGAACCAATACTGCTCGCAAGAGGTTTAATTGGTCTATGTTCGGTGGGTCCAGATTCGTCAGTTACACGTTCTGGGTTCCCGTGTGTCGTTCGACGTACAGTTACTGCGTCGAGAGCTCTGGCCAGGTCTTAGACATATAGTCGTCAGTTACACGCTATACATAGTACCGTGGAGTATCAGTTACATACTTCACAAAACGGAGGGTCATTTACACGCTCCGTGTCAGAGGGTCAGTTACACGCTCTGACTAGTTAGAGTATCAGTTATATACTCTCGCCGGTGTTCACTCTATGTCCTATACATCTTTGTATGAAGTCTGTTGTTACTTACTCCGACTTGTGTGGATGGATACGTAGTATCTACCTCGATCGTTATGATTAATTATTGATTGCAATAAATTACATGATCGTGTCTTATAACATGTTGGTCATGTGTATTGATATCTTCACATGTCGTTTGGTTATGTTACCTTTCATTATCATTGCTATTCATGTTCAACTTGTTATAACCATGACTGGGAGAACATCTAGTTGCTCCCCACTGACTGTGG
Source organism: Agrostemma githago (assembly GCA_958450325.1). Taxonomy (NCBI): domain Eukaryota; kingdom Viridiplantae; phylum Streptophyta; class Magnoliopsida; order Caryophyllales; family Caryophyllaceae; genus Agrostemma; species Agrostemma githago. The sequence goes on from OY288257.1 coordinate 24,935,841, forward strand.
ACCCTACCTTTCAGGTCTTTCGAGAAGCTGATGAATGCGATGTTGTTGGGGAAGACCTGTGGAGAGAGAGACCTTTACTTAAGTTTCTTTTGAATTTCATTTTTGAACACTTTTGAATAATGTATTAGTTTGAATGTCGAGATAGTAATGATTCGGATTTGGTCGGGTGTTTCCGCCACCTTTGACCCTATTATTTATACTATTGATATTATTATTTAGTCTTCATAAATCCGGGTTGTTAAAGTTGGTATCAGAGCGAACACGCTCCCAACTCTCGCTTAATCTTTAAAAGAATAACTTGACTTAGTAATTGAGGGAGAGTAAATGGAGGTAGAAACAATTAAGGATTTATTTGTTTATCCCATAGTGTTTCGTATCATTATTAATTGTATTACATGTTTTGATCATGTACTTGCTTCTTTATGTTTAACGCTTCGTCTGGTTATTAATTGTGTTACATGTGTTGTTTATGTTTTTAATTGTTTATGCCTGAAGGTTTATCGTTAATAATTGTATTAAGTGCAAGGTTCGTGTAAAGACTTTTTCAAGCATGCTTTGTTTATTTAAATCACGGTTATTTTTGGAAAAATGTCTCTTTAATGTTAAATATGCATCGTACGTTGGTTATATGTTTGTCAAAACTTTTAATCCGTGATAACCCGAGCTTTACTCTTCTCGTACTGTTATCCTTTTGGATCACTTGGTGGTGCTGTCTTTGCTTAAGGTAACTTTGAGAGTTTTCCTGTTGTGATTAGGTCTTGAGTTAATAAGTTAGAATTGATTGTATTTGGAGATAATGTTCAAGTATGAAAGAAAAGAGCAATTATTATCAAGAGTTTGGTCGCGAAGAAGTCTAATTTGGGATTAGAGGTTGTGAGATGATGTTTCCTTTGGGATTAGAGATGCTGAGATGCTGTTTACTTTGGGAATAGAGGTTTATTATGACAATGTTCATATTGGAATTATGGGTGTTAAGTCCTTTTATTTTTGAGGAAACCCTTATTGATGACATTGAGTGTTTGTGTATGGTCTAAGATGTACGACTACGCTTTCATGATTTTATAAGGAGTGAGAAACCTGATGGATAGGTTTATCTTATTGGGAGTATTGTGACTTATGCCTTTAATCAGAAGAATTATTGAAATTTGTCTTAAGGAAGATAGGTTATGTGGGTTACTTATTGATTAAGAATATGATGATGGTACTGAATTGAAGGTTATTGTGGATACACATTGAATGATGAGAATTTTGGGAACTAGGCTTGTCATGAATTGGAATACCATATTCGAAGAGTAAGAACCATTAATGGTAATCAATGTTTGACGAAATGAACTTATGATTTATTTATTGAGGACTTATTTAATGACCATGACTTTTAAGGATCAAGTGGAAGGGAAGGAGTATTACTTATGAACTTATGAGATGTTAATGTTTAAAGCGTTGATTTCGTAAACAACCATATTGAAGATGGATATAATGAATCGTGATATTTGTCACTTTAGGATGCAGAGGATTTCTACGGTGTTATTTGTTATATATGATTAAATGATGGTATTGAGACTTAATAGTCTAGAGAATGATTATCTGAGGAACATAGTGATTGTAAAGCGACAATTATATAGAGATTTGGTCGGTCTTGAGGTTTTATGGTGATGTGATTAAAGGTTGCTGCGAGACAGAGATACCTTGAGCGATGATTGTATGAGAATTGTAAAACCCTAGTTTTTCGTGCTTTACTTATATTATTAAGGTGTCGTCTTTGGGTAGATAAAACTGTTTTGAGTCGTCTATCCTTGTCTCCTTGATCGTATCAACCGTGCCTCTCATATTTTCAGACCAACCAAAATGTTTCCTTTTATATTTGTCTTTTATGTTTGATCTTTCGATACTCTCTATTTGATCATTATTTCAACTCTAGTTTTCTCTTCCTTCAACTTTTTTTGTAATTTTTCTTTCACCTTGATCTCACCTTGTGCTGCAATTTCTCAAACTTTTTACCTTGTGGTATTGCACAAAAATATTTCATTTTTGTTCAAATGCTTGTTTTTCTTTCATGGTAATGTGAAAACATTTGATTCCTTCTTCATAACTACTTGTGATCATCTCATAGTGGAAGTTTGGATCCTTTGGCGAGAAATGTTTATACTTTGAGTTTGAGGTTGGGAGTATAGAACATAGTATATGAGTATGAATTGGGGTAATATATGGTGCTTTGGAAGTGTTGTATTTAAGGTCATATACCGAGCTCAGAGAGTATGAGGATTTTATTACATTAAGGGTACATGGATATTAATTTGTTCTTTTGGAAGCTATATAGAAAATTTTGGAGATAAGATGTTTCATTTAAGTGCACGAGTCATTTATTGAAGGACATAGATTTAGGCATTCCGTTGATTGACTTTTAAGGTTAAAATATTTGTTGATGGATAGCAAATTGTAATTAAAAATTGAGGTTATAAGCTTGGTCGTTATATTGATGATGAGATTTGTATGGTGATATTATGATTCAATGCTTTTGTGGAATTGCATTATTAATGGACTAGTAATATTGTGTTACATTGAGTACTAGCTTGACTAAAGGTGTATGATTCTTTGGGTGCCTAGGAATAATGTGATCAGATGTATTCAAAGGAAGTGATTGGATTTTGTGCGTGTGGCTAATAATTATGCCATAAGATTGAGGTTGCATTGAGTTTGTGATAGTTATAATCAGATTTAAGGTCTTAAGTTTGTGGATTTGGACAGTAATACATATACCGAGAAGATTAGTGATATTATATTAAAGGATTTTGAGCATTAGAGTTGTGGATGATAGTAATCACTACTTACTTTGAGGATGCCATTCTATGAGTCTCTTCCTTTTTGCGTATGGCATCACCACTCCCTTTGGCAGCATCATGGATCTAGTGAACATAAGAGTTTTCTAGGTCATTCAGATGATATTTTTCGTTTAAAGATTATCTATATGGAACTCTGGTCGATTTCATCTTTTGTGGTGTATAGTAATAAGTTCGTACAAATGATGAGAGAGCATATATGTTTTGGAATGATGGCTGATATTTGTGGATAATGTTTGAAATAAATGAAGTAAAAGTTGGTAATTCATGAGATAAGATGTTGTACATCGACGAGTATAACTTAAGGGTGTTGAAATACTTGGTGAACGTAAAGCAATCATTGATATTATGGGATCTGAGATGTAATGGTATTTATGCGAGTTAATCACATGCTTAAGGTGATGCTGGTGTGGAAATGTCGACCAGTTTTACTCGATAAGGTCATATCGGGATAAAATAGACAACTATTTGGAAGACGGTAAAGTATTGGTTTAGCGATTATTTTGGGTTGTGATTATTTAGGATTAATGTGATTGAGGTTTTAGAATGGATAATGATTATTTAACATTGAGGACTTAAGATACACTTTTGTGGTTTGATTGTTTCTAAGGATTTGAGTGCGCAGCGGTTTGGATTCCGAGACGACTTGTGGTGATGATCACTTGTAATTCTTATATTCTTTTGATCTTGTCTTTGAACTTCAAGTTTCGAGGACGAAATTTCTTTTTAGGGGGTTGGATTGTAACACCCCAAATTTTCGGACATAATTATTTATTACATTTCATATATTCTAATATCCGAAATTATTTATTTAATTCAATTCCTATAATTTTTCAATTCGGATATTCTCTTTTCCAGTTTAATTGTCCGAAAACCGCATCCTTGTAACCTTTTGTCGGTTTAGCTTGGAATGTGGGCCAAGGCTAACCCATCCTTGCTTCCAATGTTTGGATTGATGATGGAGCATTGCAATTTGGGCCCAAGTAGGGTTTGCCCATGATCTTGCCTATATATAGGTGATTAGGGTGAGAGTTTCACCTCTTCTTCTCATTTGCAAACCCTAATTCTAGGGTTTTTACCCTCTCCTCTCTTCTTTTCTTCCTAGCCACGCCTCATACCACCTCCTTCTCCATACTTTCATGCCTCCTCCTCTTCATTAAAGAGTTGATCTTCATCCCTTTCGAATCCTAATCGATCCTAGCGCAATCCTTTGCATTGTTTCGTAAGTTTCACTCCCTTTTGCGCTAGTTTTTCGAAATTGTTTTTAGTAGTGTTTAATTAGGGTTTTGATTGGTGTTGGCACGTGATTGATGATGGTATAGACAAGGAGATGTGCCCGTGGGAAGACGTTTTTATCGTTGAAGAAAAGATCGTTGATTAAATCGCAAATTGGTAACTAGATGTGATTCTTTTCGTGTTTATGCATCTTGAATGTGTTGTGTGATTTTAATGATTTGTAACATGATTTAATTGATTTGTGTTGTGTCTTTATTCATGTTTTAAAGAGTCTAATTAATTAGTATGTTAATTGAATGATTTATTATTATCGTTAGATCTATAATTGTCGTTTGCGCTTATATTAGAATTGTTAGATCTAATCCGTTGTAACATCTAAAATTCGTACGCGGGCCGCTTGGCCTCTCCGTTTGGAGATGCTAGGGTTGTTTCATCGACGGCTTTAGGGTTCCAACCCTAAGTATTAGATGACTCGTCCTATCATCGCCCGAGGTGGAGGTTAGGGTTGAGGTTAATCTAACCTTGATTGAAGATCATGTAACTTTATTTGAAAGTTACTATACAACTTCACTTAAGGTTAAGGTAAGTTCAATGCGGGGTTATAGTCTCGATGGGGATCAATTTAAGTGACTCCACGAGGTTATGATCAAGGTTAAGGTAACCTTAGTTGAGGTTTACGTAACTTTATTGGAAAGTTACTATACAACTTCACACGAGGTTAATGTAATTAACCTTATTGCGAGTTATAATCACACGGAGGTTAACGTAACCTCACGAGGTTATAACCGGGTTAATGTAACCTTACTTGAAGTCAAGTAACTTCAATGGGAAGTTACGATACCCTTCACTTGAGGATTACGTAACACCGTTACGAAGCTATAATCTCACTGAGGTTAAGGTAACCTTACAAGGTTATAGTTGAGGTTAATGTAATCTTAACTTGAAGTTGACGTTATAGTAGTTATACTATGACACCACCTTCGGGTTGACGTTATATACATAACTTCAGTTTAGTAGACAAGGTTAATGTAGCCTTACCTTGACCTTGAATACTAATACACGTTAGATGTTCAGGGTTATAGTCCGTAAGACCTTAACCTTATTACTATTTGAAGGTTATAGTCGGTTGTGCTACAGCTTCATTATGTTATCGTTGTTTGATTACTTCTATACTCGTTCCTTTAGAACAATCAGTTACGTTGTTCTACGTTTGAGTCGTGATGTTTATCACGAATGGGTAATACTTGGTATAGTCTGTTACACTATCTAGGGCCCGATTTTCCCTGGTATAGTCAGTGACACTATACTAGGTCTGATTACTACATAGTGCAGTCAGTTACACTGTACTACGTAGAAGTCGTGAGGTTGCTCACGCAGTTGGCAGTCAGTTACACTGTGCAACGTACATGATGGTTAGTGATATAGATGACGGTAGTATCAGTTACATACTATCGGAATGAACCAATACTGCTCGCAAGAGGTTTAATTGGTCTATGTTCGGTGAGTCCAGATTCGTCAGTTACACGTTCTGGGTTCCCGTGTGTCGTTCGACGTACAGTTACTGCGTCGAGAGCTCTGGCCAGGTCTTAGACATATAGTCGTCAGTTACACGCTATACATAGTACCGTGGAGTATCAGTTACATACTTCACAAAACGGAGGGTCAGTTACACGCTCCGTGTCAGAGGGTCAGTTACACGCTCTGACTAGTTAGAGTATCAGTTACATACTCTCGCCGGTGTTCACTCTATGTCCTATACATCTTTTTATGAAGTCTGTTGTTACTTACTCCGACTTGTGTGGATGGATACGTAGTATCTACCTGAATCGTTATGATTAATTATTGATTGCAATAAATTACATGATCGTGTCTTATAACATGTTGGTCATGTGTATTGATATCTTCACATGTCGTTTAGTTATGTTACCTTTCATTATCATTGCTATTCATGTTCAACTTGTTATAACCATGACTGGGAGAACTCTAGTTGCTCCCCACTGACTGTGGACCCTACCTTTCAGGTCTTTCAAGAAGCTAATGAATGCGATGTTGTTGGGGAAGACCTGTGGAGAGAGAGACCTTTACTTAAGTTTCTTTTGAATTTCATTTTTGAACACTTTTGAATAATGTATTAGTTTGAATGTCGAGATAGTAATGATTCGGATTTGGTCGGGTGTTTCCGCCACCTTTGACCCTATTATTTATACTATTGATATTATTATTTAGTCTTCATAAATCCGGGTTGTTACAGAGACACTAAAAAATAAGAGAAACTACAAAAATAAAGCCAAAAAGAAAAGCGGAGGAGAAGGTAGAATTTGTCCGGCCGGGGTGTAGTCAAGTTACCATGGGCCGAGACGAGAAAAGATATTGATGGGGGAAGAAGTAAAAAGAAGGAAATAAAAGGAAATGGGAGGGGGGACTAGGTGTAATCAAGTCACCTAGCTCGGATTCCGCCTAAATCCGACTAAATCCTAACAAAAGAAAAAGTGAAAATACTTGCAAATTTGGATTTTGAAACGACTCTCGATGTAGTGACGTCATCGAGAGTCGGGAGCAATGACTACCAAGGCCTCGAGGGCCACCATGACACAAAAAAGTGGAAGAGAAATACAAAGGAAGACAAGCAATAAAAGACAAAAAAGAAAGGATAGTTGCCATACCAATCGGCTATCAACTCACTCGCTCCATCGTCTCAATGTTCGATATCGGTACGTAGCTAGTCTCCGTCATAGTTATTCCTCTTCATTCTCGATATGGTTGCATGGTTGAAGTAGTAAGCTTGCAATTGTATAAGGAGGTGAGATTTAATGTGAAACTCAGTGTATAGTGAAGACAAAATGAGATGAATGTATGTACATGAAGTGTAGGGGTCATATGAAAGGTGCAAGGATAGGTAGGGAGGTTGGGAGGGGGTATAAAGTGGTGGGGTGGGCTCATATGACAAAGAAGAGGCAAAAGGAGGAGCAGGGCACCATCCCGGCCGGGAAAGATGGTCCCGGTCGGGATGACACACCCTTCCCGGTCGGGAAGCTCCCATCCCGGTCGGGATCACACTCCAGAAAACTCGATGTTAGGTACACTCATACCGATCGGGATGACACCCTTCCCGGTCATGATGGATCATCCTTCCCGGTCGGGATGCTCTCTTCTCGGCTAGGAGGAGTCTTCTTGCCCTTCAAAATCTTGATAGCTTCACCCAAGGTTTCAAAAACCGACTCCCTTGCTCAAAATCCAAGCTCTGTCAATAACCACTCCTCTCTAAGATTCATCTTCACTTCATACCTATCAAATAAGCTCAAAACATCCATCAAAAATCCCTCCCTCACATCACTCATCAAAATACAAAATTACAAGAATTTCACAAAACCCAAAAGAATTACAAGAAAGAGATATATACAATAAGACGGTTCTTTTGGAACTCCGTCAAACCAAGGATGGTGCATTTTTCAATCATTTTTCAACAACATTGTAGCCAATTCCATCGCCATCAAGGGCACGGAGAAAAAAATCGAAGGCTCTCGAGAAGTCTTCAATCAAGCTCGTGGAATACCATCCACACTACATGGTTCTTCACAACCTTGTCTAGAAGTTCCCGGGCATCCTGATCCACTAAGTTTAACGGCTTGAACTTGTACTTTCGATCCGTCGGTATATACCCAAAATTCCACTCATCTTCACAAGGCCTCAAGGGAGGCTCAACTTTCTCCTTGCTAACCGACTTGTCTTCAATCTCATAATATGGGCATTCATCCGCCCGAAACTTGAAATCATCATCTTCAATTCCATAGAAGTTGTTCTTCAAGCTTTCACCCGACTCATTCCCTAGATCGATGTCTTTCATGGCGTGGATCATATTACAAGACTCATCATTTGTAGGCGAAGTGTTGCCTTGGAGGTCAAACACGAGCTTCTCGTCGCCTAACTTAAATGTGATCCTACCAATCTTTACATCAATCATAGCACCGGCGGTATGTAGGAATGGGCGGCCTAGGATAATGGGAGTGATAGCATTTTCCGGCATATCAAGCACGAGGAAGTCGACCGGAATGAAGAACCTCCCGATTCTTATTGGCACATCTTCTAACACCCCCAATGGTCGGTTGAGTGAACGATCGGCCATTTGGAGTGTAATAGAAGTACACTTAAGCTCTTTCATCCCAAGTCGCTCACAAATGGAATAGGGGATGATGCTTACACTCGCACCCAAATCACATAATGTCCTTTCAATCTTAAAGTTGCCTATGGTGCACGGGATTGAGAACCTACCCGGATCCTTCAACTTGAGAAGTGTAGAACCTTGAATGAGCTCGCTCACCTCTCTTGTGAACGTTATGGTCTCTTCCTTGTCGACGGATCTCTTCCTAGCCAAGATTTCTTTCATGAATCTTCCATATGACGGGATTTGGGTAAGTAGCTCGGTAAAAGGGACACTCACATCCAATTTCTTCACAATATCTAGGAACTTGTTATATTGAACATCCACCTTGGTCTTCATTTGCCTTGTTGGGAAAGGCAATTTGATATGTACCTTGTCTTGCTCATTAGGGTTGGACTTTTCAAATGACATTTTCTCTTTTCCTTTGTCTTTTCCTTGAAGTGGGGGAAGCTTGTCTTCATGGGGTTTCTCAATCTCCCCCAAAACATGCTCCTCCATTGGATTTCCCACACTTGCATTGTCTTTAGATGGAGATACAACTTCTTTCATTGGTTCTTGCTCAATAGGGAATAAGGGGGAGTCATAAGATGCACCACTCCTCAAGGTAATAGCATTCACATGTTCAAATTTCGCCGTTTCATGTTGAGGAGGTAGTTGCCCCTTTTGCCTTGAAGAGCTACCCGAAGCAACTTGAGCTATTTAGGTTTCGAGCATCTTCATATGAGCATCTCTTGCTATGTTCTCCCTTTGAAGATGAGCAAAGAATTCTTGTTGGTTTCTTAGCATCTTCATTTGGCTTCTTTGCATTTCTTGATTACTCCTTTGCACATACAACATAGATTTTTGCATGTCAAAATCTCGAGGTGGAGATTGTAGATTGTGTGGAGTATCGGTGAGGGCTAAGGGAGTACCATAATCATGAATTGGAGACCGTCTCCTTTGCTTGCTTTCTTGTCGAGTACCTTGATATCCTTGTTGTTGTTGAAGGTTCCCTTGGAACCCATGAGAGTTGCCTTGATTAAGGCCTTGAGTGTTGCCATGGTTGTAGTTTTGATGTCCTTGGGAGTGTTGGTTTACTTGGAAACAACCTTGATGATTGAAGTTCCCTTGTTGGAACCCTTGATTGTTGCTAAAGATACCTTGGTTATGTTGTTTGAAGTTTCAGAATGGCCTTGGGTTGCCTACATAACCTTGATAGCCTTGGTTGTTGTCCCTTAAGGGAGGTAGAACATATGGACGGTGTTGTAGAGATTGTTGTTGGGAAGCTTGGAACATGTGAGGATATGGGGCACCTTGCTTGAACGCTTGAAACGCGTTCACTTGCTCAATACTACCTCGACAATGTAGAGGCTCATGTCCAAATATCCCGCAAATCTCGCATATCCCATAATAAGATGTAGGAGATACAACTCCCAAAGCATTGACTTGTTGAATTGAATGTTGGTGGGAGGCACTTGTACTTTGACCTTGATCAAAATGGCTTTGGAGCTTCTTGTCAATAGATTCCATGTGGGTTTTTAATTGTGCTCCAAGATCAATGCTTAATTTTGTAATGGCATCGATCTCGTGCCTTCCTCCTTGATTCGCCTTTCTAGGCCTTGAGTATTGGGAGTTGTGAACCGCCATCTCCTCGATTCTTGACCAAGTTTGGTCATCATCCACCTCGGTAAACCTTCCATTCGATCCCATATTGAGTATGACCCTTGAGTCTTCATATAACCCGTTCCAAAACTGTTGAACTAGGAACCATTGTGATAGACCATGGTGAGGGCAAGAACGGATCAAGGCTTTGAATCTTTCCCACGATTCATAGAGGCTTTCTTCATCACGTTGCTGAAATCCCGTGATAGAAGCTCTCAATAGATTTGTCTTCTCCGGGGGATAAAATTGTTGGTAGAAAGCTAAGGCTAGCTTCTTCCATGTATCAATACCGAGAGTCGCCTTGTCTAACCCTTTGAACCATTGCTTAGCCTTACCGATCAAGGAGAAAGGAAATAATACCCACCGGATTTGGTCTTAGGTTATTCCCGGTTGTGAGATAGCATCGCAATAGTCGGAAAAGGTTTCCATGTGTTGATGAGGATCTTCGGTTGGTAACCCGCTAAATTGACTTCTTTCAACCAATTGGATAAACGGCATTTTTGCCACAAAATTGCTGGTATATGCGGCCGCTAAAGCGGTGGGACCGGGCAAAACGTCTTCCGTAAAGGTTGAATGAGAAGAGAACTTAGGCATTGTTGGATATGCGGGAGATGATGGTGTAGATGGTGTTGATGTAGAAGTAGAAGGGGAACTAGGTTGAGAGGAATGACTAGAAGTACCAAAGGGATTGATGAAATTCCCTTCGGCCGTCCCTCGAGGTGTATCGTTCAAGTCGGATCCTTGAGCTTGTTCATCAATGGTATTGCTAGTACTCGGTTGAGAGATTCTAACCCGATCAATCATCCGTTGGCGAAAGGCTCTAAAGAGTCTTTCCGGCTCTGGATTGAAGAGAAAGAAGTCGCCTCTCCTCCTAGGCATGCACTACGCAATTGAACAAACGTGAGAACACCTATTGTATTATGGGCACTAGGCAAAGACAATAAACGAGCACAACGAAAGACAAAGAGAAAAATAAGCTATAAAAACAAGAAAAACCTACAAAATATGCATAAGAGATAGAAGAAGAGCACAAGAAGGGTAACTAAGTCAAGCTAATAAGTAAACTAAGTCTAAACATGCACCGTCCCCGGCAACGGCGCCAAATTGATGGTAGGGAATTGTCGTGGTCCCCTACCGTCAAATAATAACCAACTATACCTAATGGATAGCTAGGGTAAGTCGAGTCTTATCCACGGAGACGGTTATAGGTGTCTAGACTATGGTCTACCTAAAAACGAGGCTAAGTCACACAAACAACACAAAGAGAAGAGAATTGACAAACTATGATGGTTGGAGGTGATGAAACTATACTAGCAATGTACTATGTATGACACAAACTAATTGAAACAACCAAGATTAACTAAGAAAATAAACTAGAGAAGATGATCGACTAAAGAGATAGAGAAATCAAATATGGGAAGGAGTAGGGTTAGTTTGGGTTCATAAATGTAGTACGATAGTAGGGAGGTCAAGGGTGTAGGTTTCACCTAGTCACTAAGGTCGGTTCGCGCTCTCGCGTCAAAGCTAAAGTCCGCACTCTCGTGTCAAAGACTAGACCCGAATACTCATGCAAAGTATTACCCAAAACACAAGCATTCAACAACAAATTGATTACAAAATGAGAAGATGAAAACAAGCATGAGTAGCATGGCCACTACAACTCAAACAAGCAATTCAACAAACACATAGAGTGCTCAACATGTGACTAGTAACAAAGATTCCTTTCCCTTAATCAAACCCTAATTACCCATAATCCACACTTAATCCCCCTACTAACCCCATAAAGAGTTTACTCACTCATAATCAAACTAACAATAACAATGATAAGAGAAATCAACATAAACAACAAAACATTCATTATGAACTAACAATAACAATAAACAATATGTAAAGATTAAAACTTGAAAGATTAACAAAGATTAAGAGAAAAGAGATTATACCAACTAACAATAGGATAAAAAGATGAGAACTTGCATTAATAAGAAACCCAAATAAATCTCCCAAGGTTGTCAATCTTGGATGAGTCTTCAAGAATCTCCTTAATACAAGACTAATTAACTAAATTAATCTAAGATTAACAAAAGTTTAGAGAAAAGATTAAGCTAATGAGAGGAGAGACTAAATCTAGGGTTTTGAATGTTGTAGAGAGGTCTAAGATAGTGTATGGTAATGTAAGATACTTAAACAATACAAGGGAGGAGTATTTATAAGGTTACAAGAATGAAGGAGGAGAAAAGAAGAGGCGCGGGCTTCAGCTCTCTCTTCCCGGTCGGGAAGGAATGGTCCTGGTCGGGATGGACCATCCTTCCCAGTCGGGAAGCTCTCATCCCGGTTGGGAAGGCCTAAACAGAAGTTGTTCCAATTATGCACTCGTTCCCGACCGGGAAGGATGCTCTTCCCGCCCGGGAAGGGTTTGTAGGCCTCCATTATTAGCTCTAAGGTCCCTCTTTTCTTCTCATGGGCTTCTCATCGACTCTCGGGGCTCGGGAATGGGTCCCAAGGTCTCGGGATCGAATCCAAGGCACCAAGTGATCGTTCCTTCTCTTCGTTGGCTCCAAAAGGTTATGAAACGAGTCGGAATCATTTCAATTCTCCATGAATGGTCTTGGGGACCTAAAACGAACTAGAGAAAGCATAAGTAGCCCAGAAACCGCTCCAAAGAGCAATTTCATAAGAGAAACCGGGACCAAGCACAACAAATAGGCACTACAAAATACACTTATAACTTCCGGGTTTTGGGTCGCATGAGCTTGGGCGGCTGGAGACTTGGGCGCCTGGGTCTGGGCGGTTCAAGCCCTGTTTATGGAAATTTTTGTTGTTTCCTAATTGTTGTGGGATTAGGGCTATATATACGGGTTGTGGGTGCTTGTTTAGACATACTAGAATATCCATAGTGTCTAGAATATCCATACGCGAGGTCATGTCGGATTTCGGGAATCTCCTAACCGAGTGGGCAGTTTATCTTAAGAAATGGTTTCCCGAGGTTTGCTCAAATGACGGGTTGTTAATGATTGTTGCGCTGAGTCGAGTCAAGATACAAGATGACTTTTTACTAGCATGCTCTAAGTTTTGGGACTCAAAAGGTCATGTTTTCGCTTTTCCCGGGGATAAAATTTCTCCTCCCCCCGAAGAACTAGACGCTATAGGTGGGTGGAATTCGGTTCGACCTTGCGTGCCTACGGGAGATGATGCTTATGTAGAGCGATTTTGTCAATTTTTGGACCTTTCTTCATTGGAGAAGGCTAAGGTTTTCTTTGGGAGAGATGGCATTGACCTAGAGTTGCTTTTTAGGATATTCTCACTGGCTAGTTCCTACGATATTTCGGCTCTAGCTTGTAGGCGTGCTTTCAACATCGCGGTGGCTTGTTATTATCTTTTTGAGGATGCGAGGGCGCGCGAAGGTTGGGGTAATCCTCGAGTTTTGGATGTTGTAATGGGAATGGAACATGGACGATCACCCTCTTTGCTTTTTTGGGTGAGCTTATTTTAGGTCTCGATGCTAGTGCCCGGTTCCATGAGACACCTTCTCGGGGTTCTAGGATCATTTTATTGGTGCTTAGGGTGTCATGTTTCTTTGTTTCTTGGATTTTGTTTTTTTTTTCGGTCACTTTAGGTCGAAGGTGTGACGTTTTTGTCGTGGTTTGTGTAGGTTTGGCTACAGGAGCAACTTGGTTTGGTCGACCCTCCCCGGGGCTTCAAAGGTTATAATTACAGGGGTTTCACGGGTCAGAAGATGGTGCGGGCGTGGAGTGAGGGTCACACCGAAGAGAAGTGGCTTTCCTACTTGGCTAAAGGGCAGTCGGTCATCAGGTGGTCTGTCCCGTGGTGGAACATCAGTGGGCGTACCGTGTTTCCTTTTTCGTCCTCGATCCAAAATTTGTTAATACTATCCTTGAGGGATCCGGTTTATATTTATCCGCGTGAGTTGTCGAATCAAACGGACGTTAAACCCTCCACTTCGGAGACTGCTAAGGGTGTTTTTAGGTTCGACTCATGGACAAAGAATTCGTTTAGGGTGTCTTGGGAACAGAAGTTTTCGTGTCCTGTTGTCATAGAGAGCGTCCAACCGACTGACATTGCTCCCATCTAGCGGGGGGTTTGTGAACACCCGTCTGACAGAACAACTCGAAAGTTAGAAAGACAGCGGCACTAGGGGACGAGGAGGTGACTCGAGAAAATGTCACTAAGTGCCTGACCAAAGACAGCATTAACGATCCTAGTACTGTCAGTTCATCTATACGGGCCAAGACTGATGAGACTCACGTTGAAGGTGCTAGTGACGAGTAGAAACATGGTCGGCTGAACTCGTCTTTGGCTAGGGCGATGGAGGCTTGTATCATGAGGGGTCAATGGTGAAAGACCCGCACAAGCTCTCCCGGATGTCGGTGGGAATAAGAAGTTCGACCGGTAGAGTTTAGCCGTTTTGTGTTATGTCTTATTAGTTGATATTATGTGGAGTATTAGTACTTGTTTTTTGTGAAGTTTTGACATGCTGTCATTTTCCGGAATGGTCGGGTTTCAGACGCTTGATGTAAAGGCCTCGACTTATCCAAATTTTATTGAGAAGCACATTATTATTATTTTTATTATTTTTTGTGATGGCTCGCAACTCGATTCTTCATTTTGCCCGGAGCGCCCTTTCGGGTTTTCACTCCGTCCTCGGCCCACCAATTTTTTATTAAATTTTTTTTGTGATGGCTCGCAACTCGATTCTTCATTTTGCCCGGAGCGCCCTTTCGGGTTTTCACTCCGTCCTCGGCCCACCAATTTTTTATTAATTTTTTGTATTGACGGCTCGCAACTCGTTTCTTCATTTTTCTCGGGGCGCCCTTTCGGGTTTTCACCCCGTCCTCGGCTCGTCGTTTGTGCTTCGTTATTTGAATCACTCATAGCAAAGAGTTCCGGTTTGCCTGAGTGATCGATTTTTTTTTCTGTTGTTTGGTTGGTTCTACCTGAAGGAGGGTTGCCTAAGTATCCGCTTTTAGACGGAATCAAACCATGTTCGTAGTTCTTTCGAAATGTGAGTGATTTTGGTTTAGACTCGTTATGCCAATTATCGATGAGAATTTTGTTTTTTTTTGTTTTGCTTTGCATGGGTTTCCCCCTAATGTGAGGGTGAAGTTGCTAGGGTGTTTAT
Organism: Agrostemma githago; assembly: GCA_958450325.1. Taxonomy (NCBI): domain Eukaryota; kingdom Viridiplantae; phylum Streptophyta; class Magnoliopsida; order Caryophyllales; family Caryophyllaceae; genus Agrostemma; species Agrostemma githago. Next base: position 24,950,851 of record OY288257.1, read on the forward strand.
GGGTAGTATCGCTTAAGTTGGTCCATGTTGGTCGGGGTTGAGAACTCCTGGCCGTCTAAGTCGGTGACAATCACGGCGCCCTCCGAGAGTATTTTCTTGACAAGGTAGGGGCCTGCCCAGTTTTGTTTGAACTTCTCTCTGGGATCGACAGGAAGGGGTGCTCTAATGGATTTGACTACTAAGTCTCTCTCATGTATGTTTCAGGATTTCACTCGTTTATTAAAGGCTCGTTGTATACGTTGCTGGTAGGCTTGTACGTTGGATAGGGCATGTATCCTACGCTCGTCGATCTAAGAGTACTAGCTCGTCATATCGTTTTTGGTCCCACTCTTCTTCGGGAATACCTCTCTTGACTAGTATCCTTAGCGACGGTATTTCTAGCTCTACGGGTTGCACGGCTTCAGAGCCATTGGTTAGGTAATATGATGTGGCTCTGGTGGGTGCTCGGTAGGATGTTTGGTACCCCCATAAGGCAAAGGGTATTTTGCTTGGCCAATCTCGGTAGTTGTCTATCATTTTCTTAAGGATCGTGGTGATGGTTTTGTTGGTTGCTTCTACGGCCCCGTTTGTTTGAGGTCTATAGGGTGAGGATTTGTGTCTTTAGATTTTGTATTTATCGAGGAGTTTTTGGGTATCGGCCCTGAAATGAGCTCCCTGATTACTGATGATTTCGTGAGGTATGCCATAGCAGCAGATGATGTTATTTTGTAAGAATTTAACTACTTGTTTTGAGGTTAGTACGGTGTAAGAAGCATCTTCTACCCATTTGATGAAATAATCGACGACCACTAGTATAAAGCAATGTCCGCCGATCCCAGACGGGTGTTCTTTTCCTATGTTATCGATTCCTCAAGTAGAGAAAGGCCAAGGTGTGGCTATAGTATGGAGAGGATATGGCGGTAGGTGTTGGATGTTGGCAAATATTTGGCAATTGTGGCAGGGACGGACGTGACGTCGACAGTCTGCCTCTAAGGTAATCCAGTAATAGCCCAGTCTCATTATTTTTCGGGCTAATAGGTGGGCGCTCTTGTGAGGTCCACACTCTCCGTCACGTACTTCTTCCATGACTCTCTCGGATTAGGTTTTGTTTATGCATCTAAGGAGGACTCCTTGTGAGGTTCGTTTGTATAATAGTCCTTGATTTAGGACGTAATGGGCGACATGTATTCGTAGGGCTCTTTGGTTTTTGGTGTTTGTGTTGGGTGGATATGACCCGTCGTTTTTAAAGTCAAGGATTGCTTTGTACCAGGGTTCCTCGAAGGTATTATCGGTCTCGAGGTTATTGATGTAGGTCGGTTGTTCGCTTCTCTCTACGCAAATAGGCATAGAGAAAAGATAGTCGGGCATGTTCTTAGTGAGGCTAGCTTGGATAGGGCGTCGGCGAATTGGTTTTCTTCGCCGGGTATGTGTATAAAGTTGATTTCGGTGAATTTCCGGGACAGTGTTTCTACTTTGGTTTGGTATGGGGTTAGGCTTTTGCTATAAACCTTCCAGGTGCCCGTGGCTTGGTTGACTACTAGGGATAAATCCCAATGTACTGTAACGTTTTTAATTCCTAGAGATACAGCGGCTTTTAGTCCTATTAGGCAGGCTTCGTATTCGGCTGCGTTGTTGGTGACGGGGAAGTCTAGTTTGTATGAATGCTCATTTGTTGTAGACTTGCTGTTATTTGGTTAGAAGGATTATAATGGGTTGAACCTGGGGTTGTTGTCCCTGATCCTTTTTTAAGGTGAAGTTAAGTGGGCCGTTTGTTGTAGCCCTTGCGCTTTAGTTAATCGTTATCGATAAATGACATAGTACCGAGTCTTAAGCGATAAAGTAAGTTATTGAAAGAAATCAAGTGATCGTCGAGGAATGTAAAAAAAATTGTTTTATTGATAAATAGTAAACGGTCTAGATGCCCGTGATTGAGTATGTCGGGGAGAAGGAGATGGAGGAAATGTTCCCTCGCATTTCCTGACTCGAAAAAAAGAAGACATTTATTATTATTATTATTATTATTATTATTATTATTATTATTATTATTATTATTATTATTATTATTATTATTATTATTATTATTATTATTATTATTATTATTATTATTATTATTATTATTATTATTATTATTATTATTATTATTATTATTATTATTATTATTATTATTATTATTATTATTATTATTATTATTTAGTCTAGGCCCTAAGACGAACTAGACTCTGACCAAGACCGGTTATCACTGCCTTTAGAGGTCGGTTATTATGGGTTGGTCACATCGTGACACTGACCCCGCACGCCCTTCAGGTTTCAGCGTTTGTCATACCCTTCAGAGGATGTTCCCCTTCATCGCGTCTGGAGGTTGTCCTTAGGGACGGCTCATTGAGAGGTTTAAAGTGGCTTGTGACGACCACTGACGTTACTATCTCCTCCTCAGCCACCGAGAAGGTGAAATCTAGCTTTTACCGCTTTGCAAGGGAGAATGTCCCTGCCTCGATTAGCTCCTCAATGACATGTTTCAATGTGAAACATGCCTCGGTGTCGTGTCCATTTCTTTCATGGAAGAGACAGTAGAGGTTAGGGTTCCAAGTTTTGCTCCGCCTACCAACCGGTGGGTCTGGGGTGGGACATAGAGGCTTGAGTAATCCATGATATATTAGGTGTTTGAGAGTTTCAGTGTACGTTGAGTTGATTTTGGTAAACTCTTTTCGGGGTGTTCTTGCTTTGCTGGGTAACGTTTTGTGGGGTGTTGAGGTTATTTCTTTGTTGGTCTTAGGTTATTTTGCTCGCATGGGGTGTCGAGGTGACCCACTCGGGGTGTGAGTATGGTAATTGATCGAACTGGCATTAGCCTCGCTTTCGGTGCCCCCGCTTTTGAGGAAGTTGAGGCGACCGTCGATATGGCGGACGAAGCCAGTCAGGCGATGATAAGTGTAGTTTGTAGTGCCTAATTTGCTATGTTTTGGTCCCGTTTTCCTTGTGGAATCGCTCTTTGGAGCGATTTCTGGGCTACTCATGCTTCCTTTAGTTCGTTTTAGGTTCCTGATACCGTTCATGGAGAATTAGAACGATTCCGACTCGTTTCATACACTTTTGGAGCCAACGAGGAGAAGGAACGATCACTCGATGCCTTGGATTCGATCCTGAGACCTTGGGACCCGATCCCGAGCCCCTTAGACTCAATCTCGAGCCCCGAGAATTGATGAGAAGCCCTGGGAAGCAAGGAGGGACCTTAAAGATCATATTGGAGGCCTACAAGACCCTTCCCCGTCGGGAAGGACCTCATCCCATCCGGGATGAGGTGCACAAAAGAAGACGCTCCTGTTTTGAGGCCGTCCCGGTCGGGACCATCTCGTCGCGGTCGGGATGGGTGAGCTACAGCCCGTGTTTACTTCTTTTCTTCTCCTTCATTCTTGTAACCTTATAAATACTTCCCCCTTGGATTTTTAACTATGATACATTACCCTAGACTCTCTTAGGCCTCTCGTAAGCTTTCAAAACCCTAATTAGTTTCTCTTCATCTCTAGTTTAATCTTTTGTTAATCCTAGTTTAATCTAGTTTAATTAGTCTTGTATTAAGAAGATTCTTGAAGACTCATCCAAGATCGAGAACCTTGGAGATTATTTCGGGTTTCTCATTAATTCAAGTTCTCATCTTTTCATATTCTTGTTAGTTTGGTAAAATCCTTTTCTCCTCTTTACTTTTAATCTTTGTTTATCTATTAAAGTTTCAATCTTTACATATTGTTTATTGTTATTGTGTGTTCATAATGGATGTTTGGATGTTTATGTTTATTTCTCTTGTTAGTCTTAGTTTAGATTTCATTATGAGTGAGTAGATTCCTTGTGGGGTTAGTAGGGGGATTTGGTGTGGATTATGGGTGATTGGGGTTTGATTAGGGGTAAAGGTTGCGTCTTTGTTGCTAGTCACATATTGGGCACTCTATGTGTTTGTTGAATTGCTTGTGTGGGTAGTAGTGGCCAATGCTTCTCATACTTGTTCTCATCTTCTCATTGTTTGGCTAGTGTGTGATTGTATTCGGGTATAGTCTTAGACACGAGAGTGCGGACTTGGGTTTAGTTGCGAGAGCGCAAACCAAAATTGACCTAGGTTTAGACGCGAGAGCGCAAACCGACTCTAGTAACTTAAGAGGCACCTACACCCTTGATCATCCTATTATCCTTCTACACTTAAGAACCCGACCTAACCCTACTCTCTTCCATATTTGTTTTATCCTTCTAGTTAGTGATCATTTCTCTAGTTCATTGTTGATAAGTGTAGTTTTTAGTGCCTAATTGTTGTGTTTTGGTCCCATTTTCCCTGTGGAATCGCTCCTTGGGAGCGGTTTATGGGCTACTTATGCACCATTGGCAACTTCAAGATTGAGATAGCACTATGTGATCTTGGTGCGAGTGTAAGCATCATTCCCTACTCTATTTGTGAGCGACTTGGAATGAAGGAGCTCAAGTGCACTTCCATTACACTCCGAATGGCCGATGGTTCACTCAACCAACCATTGGGGATGTTAGAAGATGTGCCAATAAGAATCGGGAAGTTCTTCGTTCCGGTCGACTTCCTAGTGCTCGACATGCCGTAAGATGCTATCACTCCCATTATCCTTGGGCGCCCATTTCTACATACCGCCGGTGCCATGATCGATGTGAAGAACGGTAGGATCACATTCGAGTTAGGCGAAGAAAAGCTAGTGTTTGACCTCCAAAGCAACACCTCGCCTACTAATGATGAGTCTTGTAAAATGATCACCGCCAATAAAGACATCGATCTAGGGGAAGAATCGGGACAAAGCTTTAAGAATGACTTCTATGGAATTGAAGATGATGATTCCGAGCTTGGGGTGGATGAATGCCCATATCATGAGTTTGAAGACAAGTTGCAAGGCAAGGAGAAAGACGAGCCTTCCTTGGGGCCACATGAAGTAGGTGGACGTTTGGGTATATACCGAAGAATCGCAAGTACAAGTTCAAGCCATTGAACTTAGTAGATCGGGATGCCCCGGGAACGTCGAGACAAGGTTGTGAAGAACCTTGGAGTGTGGATGGTTATATTACAAGCTTGATCGAAGATTTCTCGAGAGCCTTCAATTTGTTTCTTCGTGCCCTCGATGGAGATGGAATTGGCTATAATATTGTTGAAAAAGATTGAATAATGCACCATCCTTGGTTTGACAGAGTTCCAAAAGAACCGTCTCATTGTATATATCTCTTTCTTGTAGTTTCTTTGAGTTTTGTGAACTCTTGTAATTGGGTATTTTTGATGAGCGATGTGAGGGAGGGATTATGATGAATGTTTTGAGCTTATTTGATAGGTGTGAAGTGAAGATGAACTAAAGAGAGGAAAGGTTGTGGATAGAGCTTGGATTGTAAGCAAGGGAATCGGTTTTTGAAGCTTTGGATAAGCTTTTGGGGTTATGGAGGTCATGAAGACTTTTCCCGGTCGAGAAGGAGGCTTCCCGACCGGGAAGCATGTGTCGTCCCGACCGGGAAGGAGCCATCCCGATCGGGATGAGAGGGCAAGAAATGGAACTTTCTGTGGAGCCATCCCGACCGGGATGAGGGCTTCCCGACTGGGACGGGTATGCCATCCCGACCGGGATGGTCCCCTGCTCTCTTTTTTGGCCTTTTTTTTGTCATGAGAGTCCACCCAACCACTTTATACCCCCTCCCAACCTATCCTTTCCCATATTATATAACCCATTTACTTCATTTACATACCCTCACCTCATTTTCTCTTCAGTTTACACCGTGTTTCACATGAAATCCCACCCCCTCGTACCATTACTACCTCAACCATGCATTATTATCAAGTTTGAAGCGGGATGACAATGATGAAGACAAGCAAAGTGCCTATATTGATCATTGAGACGATGGAGCAAGTGAGTTGCTAACCTATGGGTACGGCAACTATCCTTTCTTTTCCGTTTTTTGTCGCTTGTCTTCCTTTGTTTGTCCCCTTCCCCTTGTACACTTGTCTGTCAAGGTGTCATCGTGGCCTTCGAGGCCTTGGTAGTTATTTCTCCCGACTCTCGACAACGTAACTACGTCGAGAGTCATTTCAAAAATCTAAATTTACATGTCTTTTCACTTTATTTTTTCACTTTTTAGTATTTAGTCGGATTTAGGCGAAATCCGGGCTAGGTGACTTGATTACACCTAGTCCTCCCCTCCCATTTCCTTTTATTTCCTTCTTTTTATTTCTTCCTCCATCCATATCTTTTCTTGTCTCGGCCCATGGTGACTTGAATACACCCCGGCCGGACACATTCTACCCTTTCTTCACTTTTCTTTTTGATTTTTAGCTTTTTTTTCGTAGTTTCTTTTCTTTTCTTTTGTGTCTCCACACACTACGATCGAGCATGAGGACATTGCTCGGTTTAAGTGTGGAGGATCGATATCCTAGCATAGTTAGTTTTATTTTCGTAGTTTTTCGAAAAATCTTTAAAAACCCTAAAAATTTGAAATTTTTTCACAAAAATCAAAAAGCTTTTCTTTTGTGTCTTTCTCTTTTTGTGTTGATATGTCGTACTTTTTTTGTGTTGTGTGTGTTTGCCTCCCTTTTTCCTTATAGGTTCCTTAATTGCCGCGAGTTTCGGAAGGCTCAAGACATCCGGTAACACCCTTTTATCCCTTCGTCCTCTTTATCTCTTGTGATTTTTGGAGGAGATTTGTGATGAGGTGTGCTCGGGTGGAGCTTTGTGAAGTTTGTGGTTGTTTTGGTGACTTGTTTGGAAGTTCGGGGTGGTGTTTGTTCTCTTTATGTGTTTGCTTTGTTTTGTTTTGTATGTCACATTTTCTTTCGTTTTTGTCGTGTCTACGTTTTATGTGTGTAGATGTGTCTTGTGTGTAAAACGGTTTTCGAAAACCCGGTTTTGAGGCTAGTGTGCAAGTGTTTACTTTCTCTTTCTAGTAGTATGAACCGAGTCTTGGACTTTAGTCTAGTAGAATGACCCTAAATCAATAGTTTCGTTGGTCTTTTACCTTGAGTCCACCTAGCTTACTAGGGATTTAATACGGGATTTGCATTTTGACCATTATGACCACCCACAGTGTGAAAAGGCCTTGGTTGCCGAGTCTCGTCCTTTAGGTGACCATGTTTTGGGATTGTTTGATTAGTCCAAGTTCTCCACCTTTTTGTGGGTTTGAAGAGGGATCGCGACCCCCGACATACCCATTCCCCTACCTCCTACACATATCCACAAAATAAATTTGCAATTTGATGAAATCTCTCTTTCTTAGTTCCAAAAAGAAATGCCTACAACTCAAATCTAGCCAAAAGGACAAGGAAAAGAAAATGAAAGAAAATGAAAGAAAGAAAGGATTGAAGAAAAAGAAAAGGCACAAAAAGCCAAAAAGAAAAATAAAAAAGATAAAAAAGAAAAGGCATAGAAACACACAAAGCAAAAAAATTCATGGTAAGTGTAGTTTTTGTCGCAAGACCTTACTTGCCTTGCGGAGTGCATTTTTCCTCTAAGTGTACTCGCGTGAGTTGAAAGCGCGTAGGGTGCGCTAATACCCGCTCGGCTAGTTTAGTAGTTAGTTTGTGCTTACTCGAGGGCGAGTAAGGGTTAAGTGTGGGGGAGTTGATAAGTGTAGTTTGTAGTGCCTAATTTGCTATGTTTTGGTCCCGTTTTCCTTGTGGAATCGCTCTTTGGAGCGATTTCTGGGCTACTCATGCTTCCTTTAGTTCGTTTTAGGTTCCCGAGACCGTTCATGGAGAATTGGAACGATTCCGACTCGTTTCATACACTTTTGGAGCCAACGAGGAGAAGGAACGATCACTCGATGCCTTGGATTCGATCCTGAGACCTTGGGACCCGATCCCGAGCCCCTTAGACTCGATCCCGAGCCCCGAGAATCGATGAGAAGCCCATGGGAAGCAAGGAGGGACCTTAAAGATCATATTGGAGGCCTACCAGACCCTTACCCGTCGGGAAGGACCTCATCCCGTCCGGGATGAGGTGCACAAAAGAAGGCGCTCCTGTTTTGAGGCCGTCCCGGTCGGGACCACGCCGTCCCGGTCGGGACCATCTCGTCCCGGTCGGGATGGGTGAGCTGCAGCCCGTGTTTACTTCTTTTCTTCTCCTTCATTCTTGTAACCTTATAAATACTTCCCCCTTGTATTGTTTAACTATGATACATTACCCTAGACTCTCTTAGGCCTCTCTTAAGCTTTCAAAACCCTAATTAGTTTCTCTTCATATCTTGTTTAATCTTTTTTTAATCCTAGTTTAATCTAGTTTAATTAGTCTTGTATTAAGAAGATTCTTGAAGACTCATCAAAGATTGACAACCTTGGAGATTATTTCGGCTTTCTCATTAATTCAAGTTCTCATCTTTTCATATTCTTGTTAGTTTGGTAAAATCCTTTTCTCCTCTTTACTTTTAATCTTTGTTAATCTATTCAAGTTTCAATCTTTACATATTGTTTATTGTTATTGTTTGTTCATAATGGATGTTTGGATGTTTATGTTTATTTCTCTTGTTAGTCTTAGTTTAGATTTCATTATGAGTGAGTAGATTCCTTGTGGGGTTAGTAGGGGGATTAGGTGTGGATTATGGGTGATTAGGGGTAAAGGTTGCATCTTTGTTGCTAGTCACATATTGGGCACTCTATGTGTTTGTTGAATTGCTTATGTGGGTAGTAGTGGCCAATGCTTCTCATACTTGTTCTCATCTTCTCATTGTTTGGCTAGTGTGTGATTGTGTTCGGGTATAGTCTTAGACACGAGAGTGCGGACTTGGGTTTAGTTGCGAGAGTGCAAACCAACCTTGACCTAGGTTTAGACGCGAGAGCGCAAACGACCGACTCTAGTAACTTAAGAGGCACCTACACCCTTGATCATCCTATTATCCTTCTACACTTAAGAACCCGACCTAACCCTACTCTCTTCCATATTTGTTTCATCCTTCTAGTTAGTGATCATTTCTCTAGTTCATTGTTTAGTTTGTCTTAGTTGTTTCGTTTAGATTTTATCATACATAGTGCATTGTTAGTCCATTCTCATCCTCCTCAACCATCATAGTTTACCAATTCTCTTCATCTTTGTGTTGTCTTGGTAGCCTAGTCTCGTTTTTAGGTCGACTTAGCCTAGACATTAATTAACCGTCTCCGTGGACATGACCCGACTTACCCTAGCTACCCACTAGGATTAGTTGGTTATTTATTGTTGGTTAGGACCCACGACAAAATCCTACCATCAGGCGATCTATTGATGTACGGATATCGTGGACTTCCTCGGTCAGGGTACTGACGTCGACGCAGAGGTTTTAGATTACCCCCGGATCTGAGGACATATTGAAGAAACGATTTCTGCAAGATAATAACATCAAGAGTCAGGATGGATTTGTCGGACGACTTAGAGACTCGAGGAATGCTCGTAACTGAACGACGCGGAAACGAGACCCTTAACTCGCGCGTGTGTTGATAAGTGTGGTTTGTAGTGCCTATTTTGTAGTGTTTTGGTCCCATTTTCCTTGTAGAATCGCTCCTTGGGAGCGGTTTAGGGGCTTCTTATGCTTCTTTTAGTTCGTTTCAGGTTCCCGAGACCGATTTGGAAGAGTTGGAGCGATTCCGACTCTATACATACAAATTTTGGAGCCAACGGAGTAAAGGAACGATGATTCGATGCCTTGGAATCGACCCCGAGACCTTGGGACCCAATCCCGAGCCTCCGAGACCCGATCCCGAGTCCCGAGAATCGATGGGAAGCCCATGAGAAGCAAGGAGGGACCAAAAAGTTCATATTGGAGGCCTACAAGGCTCATCCCGGACGGGTATGGCCTCATCCCGTCCGGGATGAAGGAGGAAACGAAGATGCAGCTACTGACTGCCCATCCCGACCGGGAGGAGGTCTTTCCGGTCGGGACCGACCCCATCCCGACCGGGACCACCTCGTCTCGGCCGGGACGGGGGTACTGCAGCCCGCCTTCAATTCTTTTCTTCTCCTTTCATTCTTAAACCCTATATATACCCCCCTCTTGTATTAAGACACAATCATATGTTATATTCTTCACCTCTCCTTAAACCCTAGACGACTTTAGGTTAGATTAGATTAGATTAGTGTAGATTAGTCGGTAATTAGTTGTTAATCGTAGATTAGCTCTTGTATTAAGGAATTCTTGAAGATTTTCACCAAGCTTGACAACCTTGGATGATTATTTTGGGTTTTCTCTTTTATACAAGTTCTTATTCTTCCTTCCATCCTCTAGTTTGGTATAATCCTTTTCGCTTTTCTTTAATCTTGTTTTATTCATCCAAGTTTGAATCTTTAGTTGATTGTTTTGTTATTGTTCATTGTTATCATTAGTTTGTTGATGTTTGTTTTGTTTCTTTGATGATTCCTCTTGTTAGTGTTAATTCTAGATTAGATATGTTAGAGTAGTGTTATTGCTAGGGTTAGTAAGGTGATTAGGGTGTTAATTGGGTGATTAAGGGATTGTTGGAGTTGTTGGTGGAAGATTTGGGTTTCCTCTTGTTTGGTGCACATCACATGTTTGTTGAAATGCTTGAATGACTAAGTAGTTGCGAATGCTTGTTTTTCTTGCCTTTCTCTTGTGGGTGATAGTTTGTTTGTGGGTTCGGTTCCCTCACTAAGTTGCGAGAGCCCGGTGAGGACGACCCCTAGGTCGGTCTAAGTAGCGAGAGCCCGGATGCGACCTAGGCCACTATAGCACGTTAGAACCCCGTTTGTCATGTGTATCGCCGAGATGGGTTATAGGATGAACCTCTAGGTGGGTCTAAGTTTCGAGAGCCCGGACCAACCTAGATCACCCTACTACCTCCTTCGCTCTAGTTCTCCCTTGACCATTCCGTTACCCCTTTGACCCCGACCTAATCCTAGCCCGTTTCTTTGTTTGTTTCTCCGGCACCTTAGTCTTAGTCTAGCTTTCTCCCCTTCTATCATTCTCTAGTTTAGCTTAGCTCGTTGACTTAGTCTCATATTTAGGCGACCTTAGTCTAGGCTCTACATTACCGTCCCCGTGGATTTGATCCGATTTGCCCTATCTACCGTAGGAATAGCCGGTTATTTTATTGACGGTTGGGACTCCACGACAAATCCCTACCCATCAATTTGGCGCCGTTGCCGGGGACGGTGCTAGTTTGGGCTTTTTTTCCCTATTTACTTGACTTTGTGTTTGTGTTTGTGTTTTTTTTTGTTACTTTGCTTCTTGTGTGTGTGAGGTTTATTTCTCTCTTGTCTAGTGCCCAAAAAGCACTAGACTTCTCACGTTTGTTCTTAGTCTACAGTTTATGCTTAGAGGTGGTGACTATCTTCTTCTTGCAACTTAGAGCCGCTTTAACGGACGGTTGCTAGATTGAGTGGTTTCCAACCGGGTATGAGCTACGATTTTCGAGCAAGCATGGGGTTTGATCTAAACTCCACACACTCGGAAGCCGATATGAGCTACTCCTCTTCTTCTATGAATCAAAGCTACGACATGATGACTCCTAATTACTATCAAGCTTCTTGGGGGGATCAAGACTCTAGTGGGTATGAACTTCAAGGTTATGAAAACGGCTACCAACAAGTGAACGATTACCAATCCTACGATCATGGTAACTATTACTCGAGTTATGATTGTGAGCCCACCATGTTCAATCAAGGTTCACCTTATGGAAGCCAATATTCCCAATACTCACCATATTACCCTCCACCCCAACCACAATATGAGCCCCATGACCCACAATACAACCAATCACCCCAACCTCACTACCAACAATATGATGCCCCACCCCTTGGGCATCATCAAGATTATCAAGAAGCTTTACAAGACCCCAATGACCACTAATCGTCAAACTTGGAGTTGTATCATTCAATTCTTCAAATGCAAAGGAGCACACGAGAAATGGCCATTCAAATGCAAAAAGAGCAAGATGAATTCATGGCCCGATTTCGAAGGGAAAACGAGGCGAGGGATGCTCGATTAAATGCAATAGCGGTTAAAACCGTAATGCTTTTATCCCGAACATCGCAATTAGATGAAGGATGCCCACTTGAGAAAGAGGAGCAACCTAACCATGAAGCCGCCGATGTAGTTCCCTTTGGAGGAGAAATTTGCTTTGAAGAACCTCAATCGTCTACCCAAAAAGAAACGAATGGGGATATGACCCTTGGTGAAGGCAACATTGGTGAAGAATTGGAGGAGGATAGTGGGTTGGATGGGTTGGTGGAATTTGTGAGGATGTTGGGTGAAATCGTTAGCCTCGAGTTGCCCTTGTGCGATAATTTGGACAAGCATCAAGAGCCCCTTGCTAGTGAACCAAGCAATGACTTGGAGGAGATTGAAACCGCCGGTAGAAGTTTCGATCCTCTCCTCCAAGATGATGTGGGGCCGAGTGATGAAGATGGGGAACCACAACTTGAGGAAAGTGTGGGGGTGTGCAACGAGGAAGTGAGGCCAAAACCGCTTTTTGTGCCTCGTTTCTTGGAGATGAAGCTTGCTTTTGATTGGAGGAAATGCTTAGGGAGGAAGAGGTCGGTTAAGCTCGTAGGATGGATAGACCCCGGAGATGACATGAATGATGGCGATGGGTCTTGGGATTCCTACTTCTTGCCTCCTCCTTGGAGGCCGTGGAGGTCGGCTAAGCTCGAGCGCTTCTTGGGCCTTCACTATGATGTCGCTAGCGCGTTCGACTTGCTCCTCCATGCCCTTGAGGGCTACGGTTGAAGAAGAATCCACCATCCTATGTTTGACGGAGTTCCTAAAAGAATCGTCATGTTGTATATTCCCCTCCTCTCCTCTTTAGAGTACTTGTGCTTGTATTTGTGTGTTTGGTTTCTTGGATTTGTTTGTTTTTGTGGAATTCTTGCAATTGTTTTGGTATTTTGATGAGCGATGTGAGGGAGAGAATTTGATGTTTTGTTTGAGTTTATTGTGATAGGTGAAGTGCATGTGATTCCTAGAAAGGAATGGTTGATGATGGAGTTTGGTTTGCGAGCGAGGAAGTCGGTTTTTGAAGCTTATGATAAGCTTTTGGGCTTGGGGAAAGCAAAGAAGACTCATCCCGACCGGGAAGAGGGCTTCCCGACCGAGAAGGATGAGGAATCCCGACCGAGAAGGAGCCATCCCGATCGGGATGAAGGTGCAAAAATTCGGACTCACTGGAGTGCATTCTCGACCGGGACGAGAGCTTCCCGATCGGGAAGGGTTTATCAACCCGATCGGGACCATCCATCCCGACCGGGATGGTCCCCTTTCTCCCTTTTGAGCCTTTTCTTAGGCGCTTGACTCCACCCATCCATTATACCCCCTCCCAACCTCCCTACTCCTCCTTGTTCCTATCATATGACCCATACACCTCACTTTACACCGAGATCCACATCAAATCCCACCCCCCTCGCACCATTACTACCTCTACCATGCGGTTTTATCAAGCTTGAAGCGGGATAACAACAAAGACGACAAGCAACGTGCCTACATTGATCTATGAGACGATGGAGCGAGTGAGTTACTAGACGATTGGTTTTGGTAACTATCCTTACTTTTCCGTCTTTTATTGCTTGTTTTTCTCTTGTTTGCCCCCTTTCCCCTTGAGTCATGGTATCTTGGTGGCCTTCGAGGCCTCGGTAGTTGTTGCTCCCGACTCTCGATGATATGACTAAATCGAGAGTCATTTTCAAAATCCAAATTTTACAAGTTTTTCCACTCTTTCTTTTTGAGGATTTAGTCGGATTTAGGCGGAATCCGGGCTTGGTGACTTGATTACACCTAGCCCTCCCCTCCCATTTCCTTTTATTTCCTTCTTTTTATTTCTTCCCCCATCCATATCTTTTCTTGTCTCGGCCCATGGTGACTTGACTACACCCCGGCTGGACACCTTCTACCCTTTTCTTCACTTTTCTTTGATTTTTAGCTTTATTTTCGTAGTTTCTTTTCCTTTTCTTTTGTCTCTCCGCACACTACGATTGAGCATATGAAGACATTGCTCGGTTTAAGTGTGGGGGAGCGATATTCTAGGGTAGTTAGCTTTATTTTCGTAGTTTTTTCGAAAAAATCTTCAAAAAACCCTAAAAATTTGAAAAGTTTCAGAAAAATCAAAAAGATTTTCTTTTGTGTGTTTTCCTTTTTTGTCTTTGTGTCGTATATTTGTTTTGTATTGTGTGTGTTTTGCCTCCCTCTTTCCTTATAGGTTGCTTAAATCACCGAATGATTTGGAGAGCTTTCAAGACCTCCGGTAACACTTTCTATCCCTTTTTCCCCTTTGTCTCGTGTGGAGTTCGGAGAAAATTGTGGTGTTGTGTGGTCGGGTGGAGCTTTGTTCATATTGGTGGATGATTTGGTGACTTGTATGGAATATCGGGGTGGTGTTTGTTATATGTTTGTTTTGTTATGTCTTGTTTTTTTGTTGCCTTTGTTTCTTTTTCTCTCGTTTTCGTTGAGTCTTTGTTTTGTGTTGTGTTGTGTGTCATGTGTGTAAACCGTTTTCGAAAACCCGATTTAGAGGCTAGTGTGTGAGTATCTATTTTCCCTTCCTAGTTGTACAAATCGAGTTTTGGACTTTAATCTAGTAGAATGACCCTAAATCAATGAGTTCGTTGGTCCTTTACCTTGAGTCCACCTAGCTTACTAGGAATTTACTACGGGATTTGCACTTTTGACCATTATGACCACCCACGGTGTGAAAAGGCCTTGGTTACCGAGTCTCGTCCCCTAGGTGACCGTGTTTAGGATTGTTTTGATTAGTCCAAGTTTTTCCCCTTTTTGTGGGTTTGAAGGGAAGGACGCTCCCCGACTCACCCATTCACCTACCTCCTACACATTCCACACAAATAAATTGCAAATTATTGATTTCTACCTTTCTTGTTATACAATGAAAATGCCAAAATGCCAAATCTTGCCAAAAGGGCAAAGAAAAGAAAAAGAAAAAAAAATGAAAGAAAGAAAAGAAATGAAGAAAAAGAAAAGGCACAAAAGCCAAAAAGAAAATAGAAAAGAAGAAAAAAAGAATGGCATGGCAAAACAAAGCAAATATATCAAAAAGAAAGAAAATACCAAAAGAAAACCCGTCTCACAAAAAGAAATCCCCACAAAAATAAGCCTTTTTCCGACTTTTGCCGTGAAGAGCCTACCAAAAGACCGAGTCGCTAGGAAGGATGATAGCGACATTAGTCGGTCTTCCCTCATTTTGCATGTTTTCCATTTTTTTACTTGGACTAGTTAGGCGGTTTTGGACACGGGACGACCCTCTTGGCTCACGCTGAAGGGGGCGGGGTCTCACTTACCTACAGTGTCGACTAACACCGTGGTTCTTCACTTTTCCACTCCGCCGATCGTCCCGTAGTACATTTTTAGAAAGTTAGGAGGACCTAGGTAAGTTACCAACGTTTTTATTGCTTTATCGTCATACTATTAGGGTTTAGTTCAACTTGGTTTGTATGTCTAGCTTGGGAACGTTGTCACTTGCCTCGAGTCCTAAACCGGTGCTTCTTTCACCGCGTGTTTGAGGGAAGCGGTATTTGTTTTCTTTTGGGTGCAACCAATTATGTGTTTGTTTGTGTGTTTGTTTGTTTGTGTGTTTTGTGCCCGGTTGCATCCACAGTTTTGTCGCAAGACCCAACTTGACTTGCGGGGTGCACTTTTCCTCAAAGTGCATTCGCGTGAGTTGAAAGGGCGTAGGGTGCGCTAATACCCACTCGGATAGTTTAGTAGTTAGTATGTGCTTACTCCAGGGCGAGTAAGGGTTAAGTGTGGGGGAGTTGATAAGTGTGGTTTGTAGTGCCTATTTTGTAGTATTTTGGTCCCATTTTCCTTGTAGAATCGCTCCTTGGGAGCGGTTTAGGGGCTTCTTATGCTTCCTTTAGTTTGTTTCAGGTTCCCGAGACCGATTTGGAAGAGTTGAAGCGATTCCGACTCTATACATACACATTTTGGAGCCAACGGAGTAAACGAACGATGATTCGATGCCTTGAATCGACCCCGAGACCTTGGGACCCAATACCGAGCCTCCGAGACCCGATCCCGAGTCCCGAGAATCGATGGGAAGCCCATGAGAAGCAAGGAGGGACCAAAAAGTTCATATTGGAGGCCTACAAGGCTCATCCCGGACGGGTATGGCCTCATCCCGTCCGGGATGAAGGAGGAAACGAAGATGCAGCTACTGACTGCCCATCCCGACCGGGAGCAGGTCTTCCCGGTCGGGACCGACCCCATCCCGATCGGGACCACCTCGTCTCGGCCGGGACGGGGGTGCTGCAGCCCGCCTTCAATTCTTTTCTTCTCCTTTCATTCTTAAACCCTATATATACCCCCCTCTTGTATTAAGACACAATCATATGTTATATTCTTCACCTCTCCTTAAACCCTAGACGACTTTAGGTTAGATTAGATTAGATTAGTGTAGATTAGTCGGTAATTAGTTGTTAATCGTAGATTAGCTCTTGTATTAAGGAATTCTTGAAGATCTTCACCAAACTTGAGAACCTTGGATGATTATTTTGGGTTTTCTCTTTTATACAAGTTCTTATTTTTCCTTCTGATGGGAGGGATTTGTCGTGAATCCCAACCGTCAAATAAAACCAACTAACCTAACTAGGGTAGCTAGGGTAAGTCGGGTCGAATCCACATGGACGGGAGGATGGACTAAGGTATGCTACGGTCTAGGACTAGGTTCGAGACGAGCTAATCTAAGGAGGGGGAGACTAGAACTAGGCTAGGTCTAAGGCAAGAAAACTATCAAAGAAAACGGGCTAGGATTAGGTCGGGGTCAAAGGGGTAACGGAATGGTCGAGGAAGAACTAGAGGTGAAGGAGGGAGTAGGGTAATCTAGGTAATGCCCGGGCTCTCGCAACTTAGACTCACCTAGAGGTTCCACCTAAAACCCAACTCGGCGACACGACACAAACGGAGTACTAGCATGCTATAGGCCTAGGTCGAATCCGGGCTCTCGCAACTTAATGAGGGGACCGGACCCACAAACAACTATCACCCACTAAAGAAAAGCAAGAAAAACAAGCATTCGTACATACTTAGTCAATCAAGCATTTCGACAAACATGTGATGTGCATCATACAAGAGGAAACCCAAATCTTTCACCAACATCTCCAACAAACCCTTAATCATACAATTAACACCCTAATCACCCTACTAACCCTAACAAGATACTACTCTAACATATCTATACAAAAACTAACACTAATAAGATGAACCAAAACAACAATCAAAACAACATAATGAAACTAACAAGAACTATGAACTATGAACAATCCAAACAACAAAGATTCAAACTTGATTAATAAAACAATAAACAAGAGAAAGGAGAAGAGATTTACCAAACTAGAAGTTGAAAGGAAGAAGCAAACTTGCATAAATGGAAGAACCCAAAACAAACATCCAAGTTTGTCAAGCTTGGTGAAGATCTTGAGGAATTCCCAAATTACAAGTATTAATCTAGGATTAACGATAATCTAAAGACTAATCTACACTAATCTATGCAAATCTATGCTAAAATAATCTAGGGTTTTGTCTAATATGAAATGCCTAAGCTTAACATAACAAGGGTAAAGTATATATAGGGTTACAAATGAAAGGGAGAAGAAAAGAAACAAAAGCGGAGTAGCAGTGGCCCGTCCCGGCCGAGACGGGGTGGTCCCGGTCGGGACGAGGTCGGTCCCGGTCGGGACGCCACCATCCCGATCGGGACGAGCCTCAGATAGCAGCTCCTTCAATTGCTCCTTCATCCCGGACGGGATGAGGCCATACCCATCCGGGATGAGCCTTGTAGGCCTCCAATATGAACTTTTTGGTCCCTCCTTGCTTCTCATGGGCTTCCCATCGATTCTCGGGACTCGGGATCGGGTCTCGGAGGCTCGGGATTGGGTCCCAAGGTCTCGGGGTCGATTCCAAGGCATCGACGCATCGTCCCTTTACTCCGTTGGCTCCAAAATGTGTATGTATCGAGTCGGAATCGCTCCAACTCTTCCAAATCGATCTCGGGAACCTGAAACGAACTAAAGGAAGCATAAGAAGCCCCTAAACCGCTCCTAAGGAGCGATTCTACAAGGAAAATGGGACCAAAACACTACGAAATAGGCATTACAAATGACACTTATCACCTTCCATCCTCTAGTTTGGTATAATCCTTTTCCCTTTTCTTTAATCTTGTTTTATTCATCCAAGTTTGAATCTTTAGTTGATTGTTTTGTTATTGTTCATTGTTATCATTAGTTTGTTGATGTTTGTTTTGTTTCTTTGATGATTCCTCTTGATAGTGTTAATTCTAGATTAGATATGTTAGACTAATGTTCTTGCTAGGGTTAGTAAGGTGATTAGGGTGTTAATTGGGTGATTAAGGGATTGTTGGAGTTGTTGGAGGAAGATTTGGGTTTCCTCTTGTTTGGTGCACATCACATGTTTGTTGAAATGCTTGAATGACTAAGTAGGTTCTAATGCTTGTTTTTCTTGCCTTTCTCTTGTGGGTGATAGTTTGTTTGTGGGTTCGGTTCCCTCACTAAGTTGCGAGAGCCCGGTGAGGACGACCCCTAGGTCGGTCTAAGTAGCGAGAGCCCGGATGCGACCTAGGCCACTATAGCACGTTAGAACCCCGTTTGTCATGTGTATCGCCGAGATGGGTTATAGGATGAACCTCTAGGTGGGTCTAAGTTGCGAGAGCCCAGACCAACCTAGATCACCCTACTACCTCCTTCGCTCTAGTTCTCCCTTGACCATTCCGTTACCCCTTTGACCCCGACCTAATCCTAGCCCGTTTCTTTGTTTGTTTCTCCGGCACCTTAGTCTTAGTCTAGCTTTCTCCCCTTCTATCATTCTCTAGTTTAGCTTAGCTCGTTGACTTAGTCTCGTATTTAGGCGACCTTAGTCTAGGCTCTACATTACCGTCCCCGTGGATTCGACCCGACTTGCCCTATCTACCGTAGGAATAGCCGGTTATTTTATTGACGGTTGGGATTCCGCGACAAATCCCTCCCATCAATTTGTAGAATGACCCTAAATCAATGAGTTCGTTGGTCCTTTACCTTGAGTCCACCTAGCTTACTAGGAATTTACTACGGGATTTGCACTTTTGACCATTATGACCACCCATGGTGTGAAAAGGCCTTGGTTACCGAGTCTCGTCCCCTAGGTGACCGTGTTTAGGATTGTTTTGATTAGTCCAAGTTTTTCCCCTTTTTGTGGTTTTGAAGGGAAGGACGCTCCCCGACTCACCCATTCACCTACCTCCTACACATTCCACACAAATAAATTGCAAATTGTTGATTTCTACCTTTCTTGTTATACAATGAAAATGCCAAAATGCCAAATCTTGCCAAAAGGGCAAAGAAAATAAAAAGAAAAAAAAATGAAAGAAAGAAAAGAAATGAAGAAAAAGAAAAGGCACAAAAGCCAAAAAGAAAATAGAAAAGAAGAAAAAAAGAATGGCATGGCAAAACAAAGCAAATATGTCAAAGAGAAAGAAAATACCGAAAGAAAACCCGTCTCACAAAAAGAAATCCCAACAAAAATAAGCCTTTTTCCGACTTTTGCCGTGAAGAGCCTACCAAAGGACCGAGTCCCTAGGAAGGATGATAGCGGCATTAGTCGGTCTTCCCTCATTTTGCATGTTTTCCATTTTTTTACTTGGACTAGTTAGGCGGTTTTGGACACGGGACGACCCTCTTGGCTCACGCTAAAGGGGGCGGGGTCTCCTTACCTACAGAGTCGTCTAACACCGTGGTTCTTCACTTTTCCACTCCGCCGATCGTCCCGTAGTACATTTTTAGAAAGTTAGGAGGACCTAGGTAAGTTACCAACGTTTTTGTTGCTTTATCGTCATACTATTAGGGTTTAGTTCACCTTGGTTTGTATGTCTAGCTTGGGAACGTTGTCACTTGCCTCGAGTCCTAAAACGGTGCTTCTTTCACCGCGTGTTTGAGGGAAGCGGTATTTGTTTTCTTTTGGGTGCAACCGATTATGTGTTTGTTTGTGTTTTTGTTTGTTTGTGTGTTTTGTGCCCGGTTGCATCCACAGTTTTGTCGCAAGACCCAACTTGCCTTGTGGGGTGCACTTTTCCTCAAAGTGCATTCGCGTGAGTTGAAAGGGCGTAGGGTGCGCTAATACCCACTCGGATAGTTTAGTAGTTAGTATGTGCTTACTCTAGGGCGAGTAAGGGTTAAGTGTGGGGGAGTTGATAAGTGTGGTTTGTAGTGCCTATTTTGTAGTGTTTTGGTCCCATTTTCCTTGTGGAATCGCTCCTTGGGAGCGGTTTAGGGGCTTCTTATGCTTCCTTTAGTTTGTTTCAGGTTCCCGAGACCAATTTGGAAGAGTTGTAGCGATTCCGACTCTATACATACACATTTTGGAGCCAACGGAGTAAACGAACGATGATTCGATGCCTTGGAATCGACCCCGAGACCTTGGGACCCAATCCCGAGCCTCCGAGACCCGATCCCGAGTCCCGAGAATCGATAGGAAGCCCATGAGAAGCAAGGAGGGACCAAAAAGTTCATATTGGAGGCCTACAAGGCTCATCCCGGACGGGAATGGCCTCATCCCGTCCGGGATGAAGGAGGAAACGAAGATGCAGCTACTGACTGCCCATCCCGACCGAGAGCAGGTCTTCCCGGCCGGGACCGACCCCATCCTGACCGGGACCACCTCGTCTCGGCCGGGACGGGGGTGCTGCAGCCCTCCTTCAATTCTTTTCTTCTCCTTTCATTCTTAAACCCTATATATACCCCCCTCTTGTATTAAGACACAATCATATGTTATATTCTTCACCTCTCCTTAAACCCTAGACGACATTAGGTTAGATTAGATTAGATTAGTGTAGATTAGTCGGTAATTAGTTGTTAATCGTAGATTAGCTCTTGTATTAAGGAATTCTTGAAGATCTTCACCAAGCTTGACAACCTTGGATGATTATTTTGGGTTTTCTCTTTTATACAAGTTCTTATTCTTCCTTCCATCCTCTAGTTTGGTATAATCCTTTTCCCTTTTCTTTAATCTTGTTTTATTCATCCAAGTTTGAATCTTTAGTTGGTTGTTTTGTTATTGTTCATTGTTATCATTAGTTTGTTGATGTTTGTTTTGTTTCTTTGATGATTCCTCTTGTTAGTGTTAATTCTAGATTAGTTATGTTAGAGTAATGTTCTTGCTAGGGTTAGTAAGGTGATTAGGGTGTTAATTGGGTGATTAAGGGATTGTTGGAGTTGTTGGTGGAAGATTTGGGTTTCCTCTTGTTTGGTGCACATCACATGTTTGTTGAAATGCTTGAATGACTAAGTAGTTGCGAATACTTGTTTTTCTTGCCTTTCTCTTGTGGGTGATAGTTTGTTTGTGGGTTCGGTTCCCTCACTATGTTGCGAGAGCCCGGTGAGGACGACCCCTAGGTCGGTCTAAGTAGCGAGAGCCCGGATGCGACCTAGGCCACTATAGCACGTTAGAACCCCGTTTGTCATGTGTATCGCCGAGATGGGTTATAGGATGAACCTCTAGGTGGGTCTAAGTTGCGAGAGCCCGGACCAACCTAGATCACCCTACTACCTCCTTCGCTCTAGTTCTCCCTTGACCATTCCGTTACCCCTTTGACCCCGACCTAATCCTAGCCCGTTTCTTTGTTTGTTTCTCCGGCACCTTAGTCTTAGTCTAGCTTTCTCCCCTTCTATCATTCTCTAGTTTAGCTTAGCTCGTTGACTTAGTCTCGTATTTAGGCGACCTTAGTCTAGGCTCTACATTACCGTCCCCGTGGATTCGACCCGACTTGCCCTATCTACCGTAGGAATAGCCGGTTATTTTATTGACGGTTGGGATTCCGCGACAAATCCCTCCCATCAATTTGTAGAATGACCCTAAATCAATGAGTTCGTTGGTCCTTTACCTTGAGTCCACCTAGCTTACTAGGAATTTACTACGGGATTTGCACTTTTGACCATTATGACCACCCATGGTGTGAAAAGGCCTTGGTTACCGAGTCTCGTCCCCTAGGTGACCGTGTTTAGGATTGTTTTGATTAGTCCAAGTTTTTCCCCTTTTTGTGGGTTTGAAGGGAAGGACGCTCCCCGACTCACCCATTCACCTACCTCCTACACATTCCACACAAATAAATTGCAAATTGTTGATTTCTACCTTTCTTGTTATACAATGAAAATGCCAAAATGCCAAATCTTGCCAAAAGGGCAAAGAAAAGAAAAAGAAAAAAAAATGAAAGAAAGAAAAGAAATGAAGAAAAAGAAAAGGCACAAAAGCCAAAAAGAAAATAGAAAAGAAGAAAAAAAGAATGGCATGGCAAAACAAAGCAAATATGTCAAAAAGAAAGAAAATACCGAAAGAAAACCCGTCTCACAAAAAGAAATCCCAACAAAAATAAGCCTTTTTCCGACTTTTGCCGTGAAGAGCCTACCAAAGGACCGAGTCCCTAGGAAGGATGATAGCGGCATTAGTCGGTCTTCCCTCATTTTGCATGTTTTCCATTTTTTTACTTGGACTAGTTAGGCGGTTTTGGACACGGGACGACCCTCTTGGCTCACGCTAAAGGGGGCGGGGTCTCGTTACCTACAGAGTCGTCTAACACCGTGGTTCTTCACTTTTCCACTCCGCCGATCGTCCCGTAGTACATTTTTAGAAAGTTAGGAGGACCTAGGTAAGTTACCAACGTTTTTGTTGCTTTATCGTCATACTATTAGGGTTTAGTTCACCTTGGTTTGTATGTCTAGCTTGGGAACGTTGTCACTTGCCTCGAGTCCTAAAACGGTGCTTCTTTCACCGCGTGTTTGAGGGAAGCGGTATTTGTTTTCTTTTGGGTGCAACCGATTATGTGTTTGTTTGTGTTTTTGTTTGTTTGTGTGTTTTGTGCCCGGTTGCATCCACAGTTTTGTCGCAAGACCCAACTTGCCTTGTGGGGTGCACTTTTCCTCAAAGTGCATTCGCGTGAGTTGAAAGGGCGTAGGGTGCGCTAATACCCACTCGGATAGTTTAGTAGTTAGTATGTGCTTACTCTAGGGCGAGTAAGGGTTAAGTGTGGGGGAGTTGATAAGTGTGGTTTGTAGTGCCTATTTTGTAGTGTTTTGGTCCCATTTTCCTTGTGGAATCGCTCCTTGGGAGCGGTTTAGGGGCTTCTTATGCTTCCTTTAGTTTGTTTCAGGTTCCCGAGACCAATTTGGAAGAGTTGTAGCGATTCCGACTCTATACATACACATTTTGGAGCCAACGGAGTAAACGAACGATGATTCGATGCCTTGGAATCGACCCCGAGACCTTGGGACCCAATCCCGAGCCTCCGAGACCCGATCCCGAGTCCCGAGAATCGATAGGAAGCCCATGAGAAGCAAGGAGGGACCAAAAAGTTCATATTGGAGGCCTACAAGGCTCATCCCGGACGGGAATGGCCTCATCCCGTCCGGGATGAAGGAGGAAACGAAGATGCAGCTACTGACTGCCCATCCCGACCGAGAGCAGGTCTTCCCGGCCGGGACCGACCCCATCCTGACCGGGACCACCTCGTCTCGGCCGGGACGGGGGTGCTGCAGCCCTCCTTCAATTCTTTTCTTCTCCTTTCATTCTTAAACCCTATATATACCCCCCTCTTGTATTAAGACACAATCATATGTTATATTCTTCACCTCTCCTTAAACCCTAGACGACATTAGGTTAGATTAGATTAGATTAGTGTAGATTAGTCGGTAATTAGTTGTTAATTGTAGATTAGCTCTTGTATTAAGGAATTCTTGAAGATCTTCACCAAGCTTGACAACCTTGGATGATTATTTTGGGTTTTCTCTTTTATACAAGTTCTTATTCTTCCTTCCATCCTCTAGTTTGGTATAATCCTTTTCCCTTTTCTTTAATCTTGTTTTATTCATCCAAGTTTGAATCTTTAGTTGGTTGTTTTGTTATTGTTCATTGTTATCATTAGTTTGTTGATGTTTGTTTTGTTTCTTTGATGATTCCTCTTGTTAGTGTTAATTCTAGATTAGTTATGTTAGAGTAATGTTCTTGCTAGGGTTAGTAAGGTGATTAGGGTGTTAATTGGGTGATTAAGGGATTGTTGGAGTTGTTGGTGGAAGATTTGGGTTTCCTCTTGTTTGGTGCACATCACATGTTTGTTGAAATGCTTGAATGACTAAGTAGTTGCGAATACTTGTTTTTCTTGCCTTTCTCTTGTGGGTGATAGTTTGTTTGTGGGTTCGGTTCCCTCACTATGTTGCGAGAGCCCGGTGAGGACGACCCCTAGGTCGGTCTAAGTAGCGAGAGCCCGGATGCGACCTAGGCCACTATAGCACGTTAGAACCCCGTTTGTCATGTGTATCGCCGAGATGGGTTATAGGATGAACCTCTAGGTGGGTCTAAGTTGCGAGAGCCCGGACCAACCTAGATCACCCTACTACCTCCTTCGCTCTAGTTCTCCCTTGACCATTCCGTTACCCCTTTGACCCCGACCTAATCCTAGCCCGTTTCTTTGTTTGTTTCTCCGGCACCTTAGTCTTAGTCTAGCTTTCTCCCCTTCTATCATTCTCTAGTTTAGCTTAGCTCGTTGACTTAGTCTCGTATTTAGGCGACCTTAGTCTAGGCTCTACATTACCGTCCCCGTGGATTCGACACGACTTGCCCTATCTACCGTAGGAATAGCCGGTTATTTTATTGACGGTTGGGATTCCGCGACAAATCCCTCCCATCAATTTGTAGAATGACCCTAAATCAATGAGTTCGTTGGTCCTTTACCTTGAGTCCACCTAGCTTACTAGGAATATACTACGGGACTTGCACTTTTGACCATTATGACCACCCACGGTGTGAAAAGGCCTTGGTTACCGAGTCTCGTCCCCTAGATGACCATGTTTAGGATTGTTTTGATTAGTCCAAGTTTTTCCCATTTTTGTGGGTTTGAAGGGAAGGACGCTCCCCGACTCACCCATTCACCTACCTCCTACACATTCCACACAAATAAATTGCAAATTGTTGATTTCTACCTTTCTTGTTATACAATGAAAATGCCAAAATGCCAAATCTTGCCAAAAGGGCAAAGAAAAGAAAAAGAAAAAAAAATGAAAGAAAGAAAAGAAATGAAGAAAAAGAAAAGGCACAAAAGCCAAAAAGAAAATAGAAAAGAAGAAAAAAAGAATGGCATGGCAAAACAAAGCAAATATGTCAAAAAGAAAGAAAATACCGAAAGAAAACCCGTCTCACAAAAAGAAATCCCAACAAAAATAAGCCTTTTTCCGACTTTTGCCGTGAAGAGCCTACCAAAGGACCGAGTCCCTAGGAAGGATGATAGCGGCATTAGTCGGTCTTCCCTCATTTTGCATGTTTTCCATTTTTTTACTTGGACTAGTTAGGCGGTTTTGGACACGGGACGACCCTCTTGGCTCACGCTAAAGGGGGCGGGGTCTCCTTACCTACAGAGTCGTCTAACACCGTGGTTCTTCACTTTTCCACTCCGCCGATCGTCCCGTAGTACATTTTTAGAAAGTTAGGAGGACCTAGGTAAGTTACCAACGTTTTTGTTGCTTTATCGTCATACTATTAGGGTTTAGTTCACCTTGGTTTGTATGTCTAGCTTGGGAACGTTGTCACTTGCCTCGAGTCCTAAAACGGTGCTTCTTTCACCGCGTGTTTGAGGGAAGCGGTATTTGTTTTCTTTTGGGTGCAACCGATTATGTGTTTGTTTGTGTTTTTGTTTGTTTGTGTGTTTTGTGCCCGGTTGCATCCACAGTTTTGTCGCAAGACCCAACTTGCCTTGTGGGGTGCACTTTTCCTCAAAGTGCATTCGCGTGAGTTGAAAGGGCGTAGGGTGCGCTAATACCCACTCGGATAGTTTAGTAGTTAGTATGTGCTTACTCTAGGGCGAGTAAGGGTTAAGTGTGGGGGAGTTGATAAGTGTGGTTTGTAGTGCCTATTTTGTAGTGTTTTGGTCCCATTTTCCTTGTGGAATCGCTCCTTGGGAGCGGTTTAGGGGCTTCTTATGCTTCCTTTAGTTTGTTTCAGGTTCCCGAGACCAATTTGGAAGAGTTGTAGCGATTCCGACTCTATACATACACATTTTGGAGCCAACGGAGTAAACGAACGATGATTCGATGCCTTGGAATCGACCCCGAGACCTTGGGACCCAATCCCGAGCCTCCGAGACCCGATCCCGAGTCCCGAGAATCGATAGGAAGCCCATGAGAAGCAAGGAGGGACCAAAAAGTTCATATTGGAGGCCTACAAGGCTCATCCCGGACGGGAATGGCCTCATCCCGTCCGGGATGAAGGAGGAAACGAAGATGCAGCTACTGACTGCCCATCCCGACCGAGAGCAGGTCTTCCCGGCCGGGACCGACCCCATCCTGACCGGGACCACCTCGTCTCGGCCGGGACGGGGGTGCTGCAGCCCTCCTTCAATTCTTTTCTTCTCCTTTCATTCTTAAACCCTATATATACCCCCCTCTTGTATTAAGACACAATCATATGTTATATTCTTCACCTCTCCTTAAACCCTAGACGACATTAGGTTAGATTAGATTAGATTAGTGTAGATTAGTCGGTAATTAGTTGTTAATCGTAGATTAGCTCTTGTATTAAGGAATTCTTGAAGATCTTCACCAAGCTTGACAACCTTGGATGATTATTTTGGGTTTTCTCTTTTATACAAGTTCTTATTCTTCCTTCCATCCTCTAGTTTGGTATAATCCTTTTCCCTTTTCTTTAATCTTGTTTTATTCATCCAAGTTTGAATCTTTAGTTGATTGTTTTGTTATTGTTCATTGTTATCATTAGTTTGTTGATGTTTGTTTTGTTTCTTTGATGATTCCTCTTGTTAGTGTTAATTCTAGATTAGATATGTTAGAGTAATGTTCTTGCTAGGGTTAGTAAGGTGATTAGGGTGTTAATTGGGTGATTAAGGGATTGTTGGAGTTGTTGGTGGAAGATTTGGGTTTCCTCTTGTTTGGTGCACATCACATGTTTGTTGAAATGCTTGAATGACTAAGTAGTTGCGAATACTTGTTTTTCTTGCCTTTCTCTTGTGGGTGATAGTTTGTTTGTGGGTTCGGTTCCCTCACTAAGTTGCGAGAGCCCGGTGAGGACGACCCCTAGGTCGGTCTAAGTAGCGAGAGCCCGGATGCGACCTAGGCCACTATAGCACGTTAGAACCCCGTTTGTCATGTGTATCGCCGAGATGGGTTATAGGATGAACCTCTAGGTGGGTCTAAGTTGCGAGAGCCCGGACCAACCTAGATCACCCTACTACCTCCTTCGCTCTAGTTCTCCCTTGACCATTCCGTTACCCCTTTGACCCCGACCTAATCCTAGCCCGTTTCTTTGTTTGTTTCTCCGGCACCTTAGTCTTAGTCTAGCTTTCTCCCCTTCTATCATTCTCAAGTTTAGCTTAGCTCGTTGACTTAGTCTCGTATTTAGGCGACCTTAGTCTAGGCTCTACATTACCGTCCCCGTGGATTCGACCCGACTTGCCCTATCTACTGTAGGAATAGCCGGTTATTTTATTGACGGTTGGGATTCCGCGACAAATCCCTCCCATCAATTTATAGAATGCCCTAAATCAATGAGTTCGTTGGTCCTTTACCTTGAGCCCACCTAGCTTACTAGGAATATACTACGGGACTTGCACTTTTGACCATTATGACCACCCACGGTGTGAAAAGGCCTTGGTTACCGAGTCTCGTCCCCTAGGTGACCATGTTTAGGATTGTTTTGATTAGTCCAAGTTTTTCCCCTTTTTGTGGGTTTGAAGGGAAGGACGCTCCCCGACTCACCCATTCACCTACCTCCTACACATTCCACACAAATAAATTGCAAATTGTTGATTTCTACCTTTCTTGTTATACAATGAAAATGCCAAATCTTGCCAAATCTTGCCAAAAGGGCAAAGAAAAGAAAAAGAAAAAAAAATGAAAGAAAGAAAAGAAATGAAGAAAAAGAAAAGGCACAAAAGCCAAAAAGAAAATAGAAAAGAAGAAAAAAAAAATGGCATGGCAAAACAAAACAAATATGTGTAAAAGAAAGAAAATGCCAAAAGAAAACCCGTCTCACAAAAAGAAATCCCCACAAAAATAAGCCTTTTTCCGACTTTTGCCGTGAAGAGCCTACCAAAGGATCGAGTCCCTAGGAAGAATGATAGCGACATTAGTCGGTCTTCCCTCATTTTGCATGTTTTCCATTTTTTTACTTGGACTAGTTAGGCGGTTTTGGACACGGGACGACCCTCTTGGCTCACGCTAAAGGGGGCGGGGTCTCACTTACCTACAGTGTCGACTAACACCGTGGTTCTTCACTTTTCCACTCCGCCGATCGTCCCGTAGTACATTTTTAGAAAGTTAGGAGGACCTAGGTAAGTTACCAACGTTTTTGTTGCTTTATCGTCATACTATTAGGGTTTAGTTCACCTTGGTTTGTATGTCTAGCTTGGGAACGTTGTCTCTTGCCTCGAGTCCTAAACCGGTGCTTCTTTCACCGCGTGTTTGAGGGAAGCGGTATTTGTTTTCTTTTGGGTGCAACCGATTATGTGTTTGTTTGTGTGTTTGTTTATTTGTATGTTTTGTGCCCGGTTGCATCCACAGTTTTGTCGCAAGACCCAACTTGCCTTGCAGGGTGCTCTTTTCCTCAAAGTGCATTCGCGTGAGTTGAATGGGCATAGGGTGCGCTAATACCCACTCGGATAGTTTAGTAGTTAGTATGTGCTTACTCGAGGGCGAGTAAGGGTTAAGTGTGGGGGAGTTGATAAGTGTGGTTTATAGTGCCTATTTTGTAGTGTTTTGGTCCCATTTTCCTTGTGGAATCGCTCCTTGGGAGCGGTTTAGGGGCTTCTTATGCTTCCTTTAGTTTGTTTCAGGTTCCCGAGACCGATTTGGAAGAGTTGGAGCGATTCCGACTCTATACATACACATTTTGGAGCCAACGGAGTAAACGAACGATGATTCGATGCCTTGGAATCGACCCCGAGACCTTGGGACCCAATCCCGAGCCTCCGAGACCCGATCCCGAGTCCCGAGAATCGATGGGAAGCCCATGAGAGCAAGGAGGGACCAAAAAGTTCATATTGGAGGCCTACAAGGCTCATCCCGGACGGGTATGGCCTCATCCCGTCCGGGATGAAGGAGGAAACGAAGATGCAGCTACTGACTGCCCATCCCGACCGAGAGCAGGTCTTCCCGGCCGGGACCGACCCCATCCCAAACGGGACCACCTCGTCTCGGCCGGGACGGGGGTGCTGCAGCCCGCCTTCAATTCTTTTCTTCTCCTTTCATTCTTAAACCCTATATATACCCCCCTCTTGTATTAAGACACAATCATATGTTATATTCTTCACCTCTCCTTAAACCCTAGACGACATTAGGTTAGATTAGATTAGATTAGTGTAGATTAGTCGGTAATTAGTTGTTAATCGTAGATTAGCTCTTGTATTAAGGAATTCTTGAAGATCTTCACCAAGCTTGACAACCTTGGATGATTATTTTGGGTTTTCTCTTTTATACAAGTTCTTATTCTTCCTTCCATCCTCTAGTTTGGTATAATCCTTTTCCCTTTTCTTTAATCTTGTTTTATTCATCCAAGTTTGAATCTTTAGTTGATTGTTTTGTTATTGTTCATTGTTATCATTAGTTTGTTGATGTTTGTTTTGTTTCTTTGATGATTCCTCTTGTTAGTGTTAATTCTAGATTAGATATGTTAGAGTAATGTTCTTGCTAGGGTTAGTAAGGTGATTAGGGTGTTAATTGGGTGATTAAGGGATTGTTGGAGTTGTTGGTGGAAGATTTGGGTTTCCTCTTGTTTGGTGCACATCACATGTTTGTTGAAATGCTTGAATGACTAAGTAGTTGCGAATACTTGTTTTTCTTGCCTTTCTCTTGTGGGTGATAGTTTGTTTGTGGGTTCGGTTCCCTCACTAAGTTGCGAGAGCCCGGTGAGGACGACCCCTAGGTCGGTCTAAGTAGCGAGAGCCCGGATGCGACCTAGGCCACTATAGCACGTTAGAACCCCGTTTGTCATGTGTATCGCCGAGATGGGTTATAGGATGAACCTCTAGGTGGGTCTAAGTTGCGAGAGCCCGGACCAACCTAGATCACCCTACTACCTCCTTCGCTCTAGTTCTCCCTTGACCATTCCGTTACCCCTTTGACCCCGACCTAATCCTAGCCCGTTTCTTTGTTTGTTTCTCCGGCACCTTAGTCTTAGTCTAGCTTTCTCCCCTTCTATCATTCTCAAGTTTAGCTTAGCTCGTTGACTTAGTCTCGTATTTAGGCGACCTTAGTCTAGGCTCTACATTACCGTCCCCGTGGATTCGACCCGACTTGCCCTATCTACTGTAGGAATAGCCGGTTATTTTATTGACGGTTGGGATTCCGCGACAAATCCCTCCCATCAATTTATAGAATGCCCTAAATCAATGAGTTCGTTGGTCCTTTACCTTGAGCCCACCTAGCTTACTAGGAATATACTACGGGACTTGCACTTTTGACCATTATGACCACCCACGGTGTGAAAAGGCCTTGGTTACCGAGTCTCGTCCCCTAGGTGACCATGTTTAGGATTGTTTTGATTAGTCCAAGTTTTTCCCCTTTTTGTGGGTTTGAAGGGAAGGACGCTCCCCGACTCACCCATTCACCTACCTCCTACACATTCCACACAAATAAATTGCAAATTGTTGATTTCTACCTTTCTTGTTATACAATGAAAATGCCAAATCTTGCCAAATCTTGCCAAAAGGGCAAAGAAAAGAAAAAGAAAAAAAAATGAAAGAAAGAAAAGAAATGAAGAAAAAGAAAAGGCACAAAAGCCAAAAAGAAAATAGAAAAGAAGAAAAAAAAAATGGCATGGCAAAACAAAACAAATATGTGTAAAAGAAAGAAAATGCCAAAAGAAAACCCGTCTCACAAAAAGAAATCCCCACAAAAATAAGCCTTTTTCCGACTTTTGCCGTGAAGAGCCTACCAAAGGATCGAGTCCCTAGGAAGAATGATAGCGACATTAGTCGGTCTTCCCTCATTTTGCATGTTTTCCATTTTTTTACTTGGACTAGTTAGGCGGTTTTGGACACGGGACGACCCTCTTGGCTCACGCTAAAGGGGGCGGGGTCTCACTTACCTACAGTGTCGACTAACACCGTGGTTCTTCACTTTTCCACTCCGCCGATCGTCCCGTAGTACATTTTTAGAAAGTTAGGAGGACCTAGGTAAGTTACCAACGTTTTTGTTGCTTTATCGTCATACTATTAGGGTTTAGTTCACCTTGGTTTGTATGTCTAGCTTGGGAACGTTGTCTCTTGCCTCGAGTCCTAAACCGGTGCTTCTTTCACCGCGTGTTTGAGGGAAGCGGTATTTGTTTTCTTTTGGGTGCAACCGATTATGTGTTTGTTTGTGTGTTTGTTTATTTGTATGTTTTGTGCCCGGTTGCATCCACAGTTTTGTCGCAAGACCCAACTTGCCTTGCAGGGTGCTCTTTTCCTCAAAGTGCATTCGCGTGAGTTGAATGGGCATAGGGTGCGCTAATACCCACTCGGATAGTTTAGTAGTTAGTATGTGCTTACTCGAGGGCGAGTAAGGGTTAAGTGTGGGGGAGTTGATAAGTGTGGTTTGTAGTGCCTATTTTGTAGTGTTTTGGTCCCATTTTCCTTGTGGAATCGCTCCTTGGGAGCGGTTTAGGGGCTTCTTATGCTTCCTTTAGTTTGTTTCAGGTTCCCGAGACCGATTTGGAAGAGTTGGAGCGATTCCGACTCTATACATACACATTTTGGAGCCAACGGAGTAAACGAACGATGATTCGATGCCTTGGAATCGACCCCGAGACCTTGGGACCCAATCCCGAGCCTCCGAGACCCGATCCCGAGTCCCGAGAATCGATGGGAAGCCCATGAGAAGCAAGGAGGGACCAAAAAGTTCATATTGGAGGCCTACAAGGCTCATCCCGGACGGGTATGGCCTCATCCCGTCCGGGATGAAGGAGGAAACGAAGATGCAGCTACTGACTGCCCATCCCGACCGAGAGCAGGTCTTCCCGGCCGGGACCGACCCCATCCTGACCGGGACCACCTCGTCTCGGCCGGGACGGGGGTGCTGCAGCCCGCCTTCAATTCTTTTCTTCTCCTTTCATTCTTAAACCCTATATATACCCCCCTCTTGTATTAAGACACAATCATATGTTATATTCTTCACCTCTCCTTAAACCCTAGACGACATTAGGTTAGATTAGATTAGATTAGTGTAGATTAGTCGGTAATTAGTTGTTAATCGTAGATTAGCTCTTGTATTAAGGAATTCTTGAAGATCTTCACCAAGCTTGACAACCTTGGATGATTATTTTGGGTTTTCTCTTTTATACAAGTTCTTATTCTTCCTTCCATCCTCTAGTTTGGTATAATCCTTTTCCCTTTTCTTTAATCTTGTTTTATTCATCCAAGTTTGAATCTTTAGTTGATTGTTTTGTTATTGTTCATTGTTATCATTAGTTTGTTGATGTTTGTTTTGTTTCTTTGATGATTCCTCTTGTTAGTGTTAATTCTAGATTAGATATGTTAGAGTAATGTTCTTGCTAGGGTTAGTAAGGTGATTAGGGTGTTAATTGGGTGATTAAGGGATTGTTGGAGTTGTTGGTGGAAGATTTGGGTTTCCTCTTGTTTGGTGCACATCACATGTTTGTTGAAATGCTTGAATGACTAAGTAGTTGCGAATACTTGTTTTTCTTGCCTTTCTCTTGTGGGTGATAGTTTGTTTGTGGGTTCGGTTCCCTCACTAAGTTGCGAGAGCCCGGTGAGGACGACCCCTAGGTCGGTCTAAGTAGCGAGAGCCCGGATGCGACCTAGGCCACTATAGCACGTTAGAACCCCGTTTGTCATGTGTATCGCCGAGATGGGTTATAGGATGAACCTCTAGGTGGGTCTAAGTTGCGAGAGCCCGGACCAACCTAGATCACCCTACTACCTCCTTCGCTCTAGTTCTCCCTTGACCATTCCGTTACCCCTTTGACCCCGACCTAATCCTAGCCCGTTTCTTTGTTTGTTTCTCCGGCACCTTAGTCTTAGTCTAGCTTTCTCCCCTTCTATCATTCTCAAGTTTAGCTTAGCTCGTTGACTTAGTCTCGTATTTAGGCGACCTTAGTCTAGGCTCTACATTACCGTCCCCGTGGATTCGACCCGACTTGCCCTATCTACTGTAGGAATAGCCGGTTATTTTATTGACGGTTGGGATTCCGCGACAAATCCCTCCCATCAATTTATAGAATGCCCTAAATCAATGAGTTCGTTGGTCCTTTACCTTGAGCCCACCTAGCTTACTAGGAATATACTACGGGACTTGCACTTTTGACCATTATGACCACCCACGGTGTGAAAAGGCCTTGGTTACCGAGTCTCGTCCCCTAGGTGACCATGTTTAGGATTGTTTTGATTAGTCCAAGTTTTTCCCCTTTTTGTGGGTTTGAAGGGAAGGACGCTCCCCGACTCACCCATTCACCTACCTCCTACACATTACACACAAATAAATTGCAAATTGTTGATTTCTACCTTTCTTGTTATACAATGAAAATGCCAAATCTTGCCAAATCTTGCCAAAAGGGCAAAGAAAAGAAAAAGAAAAAAAAATGAAAGAAAGAAAAGAAATGAAGAAAAAGAAAAGGCACAAAAGCCAAAAAGAAAATAGAAAAGAAGAAAAAAAGAATGGCATGGCAAAACAAAACAAATATGTGTAAAAGAAAGAAAATGCCAAAAGAAAACCCGTCTCACAAAAAGAAATCCCCACAAAAATAAGCCTTTTTCCGACTTTTGCCGTGAAGAGCCTACCAAAGGATCGAGTCCCTAGGAAGAATGATAGCGACATTAGTCGGTCTTCCCTCATTTTGCATGTTTTCCATTTTTTTACTTGGACTAGTTAGGCGGTTTTGGACACGGGACGACCCTCTTGGCTCACGCTAAAGGGGGCGGGGTCTCACTTACCTACAGTGTCGACTAACACCGTGGTTCTTCACTTTTCCACTCCGCCGATCGTCCCGTAGTACATTTTTAGAAAGTTAGGAGGACCTAGGTAAGTTACCAACGTTTTTGTTGCTTTATCGTCATACTATTAGGGTTTAGTTCACCTTGGTTTGTATGTCTAGCTTGGGAACGTTGTCTCTTGCCTCGAGTCCTAAACCGGTGCTTCTTTCACCGCGTGTTTGAGGGAAGCGGTATTTGTTTTCTTTTGGGTGCAACCGATTATGTGTTTGTTTGTGTGTTTGTTTATTTGTATGTTTTGTGCCCGGTTGCATCCACAGTTTTGTCGCAAGACCCATCTTGCCTTGCAGGGTGCTCTTTTCCTCAAAGTGCATTCGCGTGAGTTGAATGGGCATAGGGTGCGCTAATACCCACTCGGATAGTTTAGTAGTTAGTATGTGCTTACTCGAGGGCGAGTAAGGGTTAAGTGTGGGGGAGTTGATAAGTGTGGTTTGTAGTGCCTATTTTGTAGTGTTTTGGTCCCATTTTCCTTGTGGAATCGCTCCTTGGGAGCGGTTTAGGGGCTTCTTATGCTTCCTTTAGTTTGTTTCAGGTTCCCGAGACCGATTTGGAAGAGTTGGAGCGATTCCGACTCTATACATACACATTTTGGAGCCAACGGAGTAAACGAACGATGATTCGATGCCTTGGAATCGACCCCGAGACCTTGGGACCCAATCCCGAGCCTCCGAGACCCGATCCCGAGTCCCGAGAATCGATGGGAAGCCCATGAGAGCAAGGAGGGACCAAAAAGTTCATATTGGAGGCCTACAAGGCTCATCCCGGACGGGTATGGCCTCATCCCGTCCGGGATGAAGGAGGAAACGAAGATGCAGCTACTGACTGCCCATCCCGACCGAGAGCAGGTCTTCCCGGCCGGGACCGACCCCATCCCAAACGGGACCACCTCGTCTCGGCCGGGACGGGGGTGCTGCAGCCCGCCTTCAATTCTTTTCTTCTCCTTTCATTCTTAAACCCTATATATACCCCCCTCTTGTATTAAGACACAATCATATGTTATATTCTTCACCTCTCCTTAAACCCTAGACGACATTAGGTTAGATTAGATTAGATTAGTGTAGATTAGTCGGTAATTAGTTGTTAATCGTAGATTAGCTCTTGTATTAAGGAATTCTTGAAGATCTTCACCAAGCTTGACAACCTTGGATGATTATTTTGGGTTTTCTCTTTTATACAAGTTCTTATTCTTCCTTCCATCCTCTAGTTTGGTATAATCCTTTTCCCTTTTCTTTAATCTTGTTTTATTCATCCAAGTTTGAATCTTTAGTTGATTGTTTTGTTATTGTTCATTGTTATCATTAGTTTGTTGATGTTTGTTTTGTTTCTTTGATGATTCCTCTTGTTAGTGTTAATTCTAGATTAGATATGTTAGAGTAATGTTCTTGCTAGGGTTAGTAAGGTGATTAGGGTGTTAATTGGGTGATTAAGGGATTGTTGGAGTTGTTGGTGGAAGATTTGGGTTTCCTCTTGTTTGGTGCACATCACATGTTTGTTGAAATGCTTGAATGACTAAGTAGTTGCGAATACTTGTTTTTCTTGCCTTTCTCTTGTGGGTGATAGTTTGTTTGTGGGTTCGGTTCCCTCACTAAGTTGCGAGAGCCCGGTGAGGACGACCCCTAGGTCGGTCTAAGTAGCGAGAGCCCGGATGCGACCTAGGCCACTATAGCACGTTAGAACCCCGTTTGTCATGTGTATCGCCGAGATGGGTTATAGGATGAACCTCTAGGTGGGTCTAAGTTGCGAGAGCCCGGACCAACCTAGATCACCCTACTACCTCCTTCGCTCTAGTTCTCCCTTGACCATTCCGTTACCCCTTTGACCCCGACCTAATCCTAGCCCGTTTCTTTGTTTGTTTCTCCGGCACCTTAGTCTTAGTCTAGCTTTCTCCCCTTCTATCATTCTCTAGTTTAGCTTAGCTCGTTGACTTAGTCTCGTATTTAGGCGACCTTAGTCTAGGCTCTACATTACCGTCCCCGTGGATTCGACCCGACTTGCCCTATCTACCGTAGGAATAGCCGGATATTTTATTGACGGTTGGGATTCCGCGACAAATCCCTCCCATCAATTTATAGAATGCCCTAAATCAATGAGTTCGTTGGTCCTTTACCTTGAGCCCACCTAGCTTACTAGGAATATACTACGGGACTTGCACTTTTGACCATTATGACCACCCACGGTGTGAAAAGGCCTTGGTTACCGAGTCTCGTCCCCTAGGTGACCATGTTTAGGATTGTTTTGATTAGTCCAAGTTTTTCCCCTTTTTGTGGGTTTGAAGGGAAGGACGCTCCCCGACTCACCCATTCACGTACCTCCTACACATTCCACACAAATAAATTGCAAATTGTTGATTTCTACCTTTCTTGTTATACAATGAAAATGCCAAAATACCAAATCTTGCCAAAAGGGCAAAGAAAAGAAAAAGATAAAAAAATGAAAGAAAGAAAAGAAATGAAGAAAAAGAAAAGGCACAAAAGCCAAAAAGAAAATAGAAAAGAAGAAAAAAAGAATGGCATGGCAAAACAAAGCAAATATGTCAAAAAGAAAGAAAATGCCAAAAGAAAACCCGTCTCACAAAAAGAAATCCCCACAAAAATAAGCCATTTTCCGACTTTTGCCGTGAAGAGCCTACCAAAGGACCGAGTCCCTAGGAAGAATGATAGCGGCATTAGTCGGTCTTCCCTCATTTTGCATGTTTTCCATTTTTTTACTTGGACTAGTTAGGCGGTTTTGGACACGGGACGACCCTCTTGGCTCACGCTAAAGGGGGCGGGGTCTCACTTACCTACAGTGTCGACTAACACCGTGGTTCTTCACTTTTCCACTCTGCCGATCGTCCCGTAGTACATTTTTAGAAAGTTAGGAGGACCTAGGTAAGTTACCAACGTTTTTGTTGCTTTATCGTCATACTATTAGGGTTTAGTTCACCTTGGTTTGTATGTCTAGCTTGGGAATGTTGTCACTTGCCTCGAGTCCTAAACTGGTGCTTCTTTCACCGCGTGTTTGAGGGAAGCGGTATTTGTTTTCTTTTGGGTGCAACCGATTATGTGTTTGTTTGTGTGTTTGTTTATTTGTATGTTTTGTGCCCGGTTGCATCCACAGTTTTGTCGCAAGACCCAACTTGCCTTGCAGGGTGCACTTTTCCTCAAAGTGCATTCGCGTGAGTTGAATGGGCATAGGGTTCGCTAATACCCACTCGGATAGTTTAGTAGTTAGTATGTGCTTACTCGAGGGCGAGTAAGGGTTAAGTGTGGGGGAGTTGATAAGTGTGGTTTGTAGTGCCTATTTTGTAGTGTTTTGGTCCCATTTTCCTTGTAGAATCGCTCCTTGGGAGCGGTTTAGGGGCTTCTTATGCTTCCTTTAGTTTGTTTCAGGTTCCCGAAACCGATTTGGAAGAGTTGGAGCGATTCCGACTCTATACATACACATTTTGGAGCCAACAGAGTAAACGAACGATGATTCGATGCCTTGGAATCGACCCCGAGACCTTGGGACCCAATCCCGAGCCTCCGAGACCCGATCCCGAGTCCCGAGAATCGATGGGAAGCCCATGAGAAGCAAGGAGGGACCAAAAAGTTCATGAGAAGCCCATGCTTGTTTTTCTTGCCTTTCTCTTGTGGGTGATAGTTTGTTTGTGGGTTCGGTTCCCTCACTAAGTTGCGAGAGCCCGGTGAGGACGACCCGTAGGTCGGTCTAAGTAGCGAGAGCCCGGATGCGACCTAGGCCATTATAGCACGTTAGAACCCCGTTTGTCATGTGCATCGCCGAGATGGGTTATAGGATGAACCTCTAGGTGGGTCTAAGTTGCGAGAGCCCGGACCAACCTAGATCACCCTACTACCTCCTTCGCTCTAGTTCTCCCTTGACCATTCCGTTACCCCTTTGACCCCGACCTAATCCTAGCCTGTTTCTTTGTTTATTTCTCCGGCACCTTAGTCTTAGTCTAGCTTTCTCCCCTTCTATCATTCTCTAGTTTAGCTTAGCTCGTTGACTTAGTCTCGTATTTAGGCGACCTTAGTCTAGGCTCTACATTACCGTCCCCGTGGATTCGACCCGACTTGCCCTATCTACCGTAGGAATAGCCGGTTATTTTATTGACGGTTGGGATTCCGCGACAAATCCCTCCCCATCATGTGTGCGGTCATTGGCTTAGGGACTCAGGTGCTTTAGACTCTTGGTGTATTCGGAGTAACGCCTAATGGAGACCTGTCTCTAGAGCGAGACGATTTGACACTAGTCTCGTGGGTGAGATTTAAAAAATGACTTTCTCGAGATAAGACCACCCAAAATGTAAGACCTCGGATAGAGGTGACCCTAGTAACTAGCACAGACAGTTAATCACACGGTTGTACGACGTAAGAAGTTGATCGCGATCCCGACTCAGGATCAAAGGGTTTTGATTTTTTTTGAAAACGATCGAGCTTTTGCAAATGAAGTCTTTTCGAAAGGAGGATTTGTAAAATTGGAGCGACTATGGCGTGATGACATCGTTTGTGACATGAAAGTGTGTTGCTACATGTGTGTCGAGGACTCGACGATAGCAAAAGTGCAATTTTTTTTTTCAAAAGAATCACGGTTCTTTGGGGAACCGGTTTTGAAAATGATGACGTGGTGCCTTTACTATTAATTAGTCAGCTCGACATTTATGGTGTAGGCTGTGTTTGTGACATAACGTGATGTCTGGTGACGGTGTTTTGAAAATGATGTTTTGTGACCGTTTTGGATTCCTTGACTTCATTAACTGAAGCTTCAGTCGTGTTATCGGTATGTGCATAAAAAATGTTTTTTTAAAGATAAAAAATATGTAACCGTTCGATGTACCTTGATTCCATTGATCGGGATTTTTGGTGGTATTAACGGTACTTATTGTTGACGGGTTTTACTTTGCCCAAGGTGATGGCATTTTTTTTAAAAAAAAAAGGGTCTTTTGAAAAATCCGTCATGATGACGGTGCTTTTAAAAGGTTTTCGAATATCATTTGTAATTGGCCGGAGTATCGGCGCTAAAATGACAGTTTTGGAGATGTCCCTTTTTTTTTTAAAACGAAGTTGGGCGCGGTTGAATATGTTGTCGTCGTTTAATCCAGATTTTTAGTGTTTTATTTGGGTTGTTCAAACACGCTACACATAATTAGGAATGCATACACTCATGCAGGATGCAGACACGGGTAGGTTAGGGTAGGCTACCTCCCAGGAATAGCCTTTGCTGAGGTATTGACAAATCATCTGGGGAGACGAGTGTCATACCGTCCGTTCAGAACTACTCGTTTAGTATATCCGCGAAGTACGCGTTACGCGGCCGGAGCGTCAATCGAGGATCTCTCCGCGTGTCCAAAAGGATCTTACCGCGAACAGGTCGATTGGTCCTAATATTGGTTAGGGTGGGCTTTTTAGGGCCAAAACCTGTAGTGACCACAACTAAGAACTAGGAAATGAGCTTCACCGACCTCGTTCAAGTTACACCACCGCTGGAAACTTGTTTCCAACTCCCCAGCGGAGCCGCCAAACCGTGGACGTCCGTCCGCACCGCCCGGCGCCCCGCGCGCACCTTCGCGGGACCGACCCAGTTTTTCAATGTATGGCGGCGACCACCCACGCGGCCCCCTCCCGGTCGGGGGCCGGTCCGATCTCGCATACGGAGCGATGTGTCGGACCCCGATTCGGATGACGATCCGGACTTGTACTAGACGGGTGCGGGCACCCGTGTTTCCGTTTGAAATCGATCGAGTCGTGGTTGTAAATGTTTAAAGGCCGATATGTTTGGTAAGGCGACCATTTTAGTGAACTGAATTCGTTGAGAATTTGTAGAGTCGCCACCGAGTGAATTATGGGGACTCGGAAACCGTTCAAGTCAACTTTGATCCTTAGCCGGCTCAAAGTTGAGAGACACGGGACCTAAAGATAAAGACTTGTACCCTTAAGCACTCCATGCTTGGAATGACTCTCATTGCCAATGGTTTCGGACATCCGGAAACCGTCGATTCTAAGTAAGGGGTGAGGGTACGTATTGGGAAGCCAAGATCCGATGGACATTGACACCCAATCCCACCCGCACTATAGCGGCCTCTACTAATCAATCGGTGGGCTGATAACTTTGTTGTTTTGTTGTGGCGGAAATACTGTAACATCTGTTGTTTTTACCCTATACCTTTTGCTATGTCGGTTGTTTAAGGACAAGTAAATTTTGTCGTCTAAGTAGCTGTGTTTACATTCTTTGCATGCGATTTCACGTGACAAGCAGGCCATAAAAAGATGCACATAGGAAAGTAGAGAGAGTACTAATAATATAGGTATTAGCAAATTAGTTTTAACGTGATAATACAGATATTAGTCGTTCTCGTGGTATACCTTACCCGATATTCTTCTTAAGATGCGTCTGTTCGGCATTAACAACGATGCGCCGAGCCATACATGGCCAGCACCGGAACTAATACGGAACCCGACCATCGTTTTGTTCAATTTTAGTTGATTTACGTTTTGAATTCCGTGTTAAGCGATTTAGCATGCGATTATAAGATCATAAAAGCAATAAACCATACGAAAAACTGTAAATGCAAATGTAAGAAAATCATACAGTGAGGAGTTACACCCTCGGAGTATACACTAAACGGGACACGATGTATAGATAGTTGAGAACGGATCCCGGAATTACTCGAGTCTATTTAGTGTATTTTAGGGTTTGCGGTTGAAGTAGGGATGTTACGTGTTTTAGTGTGTGTAGTGGACCTGGTGTCTACGTTTGACATTATCGTAGTGCATAATAATAAAAGTGCGAGAATGTAAAGTTTTGTTAAGTCTAATGACGACTCGACTTCGAAAGGCGGATCCTCCTAGCTTGCCCGACGATTTCGGCAGAGTTCCGTTACCGTCGACCCTTCTTGCGGCTATTCCGGCAGAGCTCCGCTACTACTGGCTGGTTCTGCGGCTAATCCGGCAGAATTCCGTTACTAGACTACAACTAGTCGAACACAGGCACCTCGGGATCGAGTGGACTGCTCAAAGGTGAGGAGTAGCGTCGATGTCGCTTTATCGGAACTAAGATCGAGTGGATCGTTTTCCTCGGGTGTCAGAGTGCGAGCCCTTAGAGAGAAACTCTTTACGAGTGAAGAGGGAAGAGAATTGAGTTGCGTGTCGAAATGAGGCCGAAGGGGGGTATTTATAGGTGTTTTTCGGTCCTCGTCACCCGGATAGGCGCCTGAGCCCAGGCGCACCAGAACTCAGGCGCCTGGGTTTAGGCGCGTGAAGACACATGCGCGCAAGGTGAGGCGCTCAGAGTTTTGAAGATATGATTTTGATACTTTCAAAAACCGAGAAGCGGGTGTATAATACGAAGCTTGGGGATTAAGTGATTCGTAATGACAGGACTAAGGCTGTCTTGATGTTAAATTAATCTTT
This sequence comes from Agrostemma githago, assembly GCA_958450325.1. Lineage (NCBI taxonomy): Eukaryota > Viridiplantae > Streptophyta > Magnoliopsida > Caryophyllales > Caryophyllaceae > Agrostemma > Agrostemma githago. The sequence goes on from OY288257.1 coordinate 24,992,143, forward strand.
CCGAGTAATTATTTGATCCGTTCTATAGAAAAACTGTAACAACCCGGATTTTTAAAAACTTTTAATAATATAAATAGTATTAATAATAGGGTCAAAGGTGGCGGAAACACCTGACCAAATCCGAATCATTACTCTCGACAGTCAAACTAATACATTATTCAAAAGTGTTCAAATGAAAATCAAAAGAAACTTAAATAAAGGTCACTCTCCACAGGTGTTCCCCAAGATCATCACATTCAACAGCATCTCGAAAGACCTGAAAGGGGGGTCCACAGTCAGTGGGGAGCAACTAGATGTTCTCCCAGTCATTGTTATAAGAAGTCGAACAGGCATAGCAATGATAATGAAAGATAACATAATCAGACGACATGTGAAGATATCATTACACATTACCAACATGTTATTAGACACGATCATATAATTTATTGCAATCCATAAACAACACAAGACTCAACGGACACGACATATCTATATCAAATCATCCACGATGTTATTATTAAACATAACGATCAAGATAGATACTACGTATCGATCCATACATGTCGGAGTAAGTAACCACAGACTTCATACAAAGACGTATCGGATATAGAATCAACACCGGCTAGAGTATGTAACTGATACTCTAACTAGTCAAAGCGTGTAACTGACCCTCTGACACGGAGCGTGTAACTGACCCTCCGTTTTGTGAAGTATGTAACTGATACTCCACAGTACTATGTATAGCGTGTAACTGAGGACTATATGTCTAAGACCTGGCCAAAGCTATCGACGCAGTAACTGTACATCGAACGACACACGGGAATCAAGAACGTGTAACTGAGGAATCTGGACCCACCAAACATAGACCAATTAAACCTCTTGCGAGCAGTATTAGTTCATTCCGATAGTATGTAACTAATACTACCGTCATCTATATCACTAACCATCACGTACGCTGCACAGTGTAACTGACTGCCAACTGTGTGAGCAACCTTACGACTTCTACGTAGTAGAGTGTAACTGACTGCACGATGTTGTAATCAGACCTAGTATAGTGTCACTAACTATACCAGGGAGAATCAAGCCCTAGATAGTGTAACTGACTATACCAAGTATTAATCATTCGTGATAAACATCACGACTCAAAGGTAGAACAATGTAACTGATTGTTCAAACGGAACGATTATAGAATTAATCAAACAACGATAACATAGTGAAGTTATAGCACAACCGACTATAACCTTCAATTAGTGACAGGGTTAATGTTTAACAAAGTATAACCCTTAACATCTAACGTGTATTAGTATTCAAGGTTAAGGTAAGGCTACATTAACCTTGTCTACTAAAGTGAAGTTATGTATATAACGTCAACCCGAAGGTGGTGTCATAGTATAACCACTATAACGTCAACTTCAAGTTAAGATTGCATTACCCTCGACTATAACCTTGTGAGGTTACATTAACCCCAATGAGATTATAGCTTCGTAACGGTGTTACGTAATCCTCAAGTGAAGGATATCGTAACTTCCCATTGAAGTTACTTGACTTCAAGTAAGGTTACATTAACTTTCTCATAACCTCGTGAGGTTACGTTAACCTCCGTGAGATCATAACAAGCAATAAGGTTACATTAACCTCGTGTGAAGTTGTATAGTAACTTTCCAATAAAGTTACATAAACCTCAACTAAGGTTACGTTAACCTTGATCATAACCTCGTGGAGTCACTTAAATTGAGCCCCATAGAGACTATAACCCCGCATTGAAGTTACCTTAACCTCAAGTAAAGTTGTATAGTAACTTTCCAATAAAGTTACATGATCTTCAATCAAGGTTAGATTAACCCCAACCACCGGGTGATGGTAGGTTGAGTCATCATTGAAACTAGGGTTTGAAACCCTTAAACCACCGATGGAACAACCATAACATCTCCAAACGGAGAGGCCAAGCGGCTCACGTACGAATTTTTAGATGTCACAATGGATTAGATCTAACAATTCTAATAAAAGCGCAAACAATAATTATAGATTTAACGATAATAATAAATCGTTAAATTAACAAACTAATTAATTAGACTCTTTAAATCATGAATAAAGACACAACACAAATCATTCAAATCATGTTATAAATCATTAAAATCACACAACACCTTCAAAATGCATAAACACGAAAAGAATTACATCTAGTTACCAATTTGCGATTAAATCAACGATCTTTTCTTCAACGACATAAACTCTTCCCCCGGGCACATCTCCCTGTCTATACCATCATCAATCATGTGCCAACACCAAACAAAACCATAATTAAACACTACTAAAAACAATTACGAAAAACCAACGCGAAAGGGAGTGAAACTTACGAACCAATGCGAACAATTGCGCTAGGATTGAATAGGCTTGAAGAGGATGATTAATAATGCATAATAGTGATGATGGAGGCATTAAAATATAGGTATGTGATAAGTGTAGTTTGTAGTGCCTAATTTGCTCTTTGGAGCAATTTATGGGCTACTTATACTTCTTCTAGTTCGTTTTAGGTTCCCAAGACCATTCATGGAGAATTGGAACGATTTCGACTCGTTTCATACACTTATGGAGCCAACGAAGAGAAGGAACGATCACCCGGTGCCTTGGATTCGATCCCGAGACCTTGGGACCCATTCCTGAGCCCCTTAGACTCGATCCCGAGCCCCGAGAATCGATGAGAAGCCCATGAGTAGCAAGGAGGGACCTTAGAGATAACAATGGAGGCCTACAAGGCCCTTTCTGGGCGGAAAGAGAGCCTTCCCGGCCTTGAAGGAGTGCATGAATCAAACTGCTACTGATCTGGTCTTCCCGACCGGTAAGGATGGCCCATCCCGACCGGGACCATTCCTTCACGACCCGGAAGGAGTGCTGTAGCCGCGTGACTCTTCTTTTCTTCTCCTTCACTCTTGTAACCTTATAAAAATACTCCTCCCTTGTTTTGTTTAAGCACACTACATTACATTAGACTATCTTAGACCTCTCTACATTCAAAACCCTAGATTTAGTGCTCCTCTCATTAGCTTAATCTTTCTTTAAACTTTTGTTAATCTTAGATTAATCTAGTTAATTAGTCTTGTATTAAGAAGATTCTTAAAGATTCATCCAAGATTGACAACCTTGGAGACTATTTGGGTTTTTCTTATTAATGCAAGTTCCCATCTTTTTATCTCCTTATTAGTTGGTATAATCTCTTTTCTCTTAATCTTTGTTAATCTTTCAAGTTTTAATCTTTACATTTTCTTATTGTTCTTGTTTGTTCATGATGAATGTTTTTTTGTTTATGTTGATTTCTCTTATCATTGGTAGTATTAGATTGATTATGTGTGAGTAGACTCTTTGTGGGGTTAGTAGGGGGATTAAGTGTGGATTATGGGTAATTAGGGTTTGATTAAGGGAAAAGGTGGAATCTTTGTTGCTAGTCACAAGTTGAGCACTCTATGTGTTTGTTGAATTGATTGTTTGAGTTGTAGTGGCCATGCTTCTCATGCTTGTTTTCATCTTCTCATCTTGTAATCGATTTGTGGTTGAATGCTAGTGTTTCGTGTAATACTTTGGATGAGTATTCGGGTCTAGTCTTAGTCTTAGACACGAGAGTGCGGACTTAGGCTTTGGCGCGAGAGCGCAAACCGACCTTAGTGACTAGGAGAAACCTACACCCTTGACCTCCCTACTATCCTACCACACTTGTGAACCCGACCTAACCCTATTCTTTCCCATATTTGACTTAATCTCCTTAGTTATCATTTCTCTAGTCTACTTGTTTCATTAGTCTTTAGTTGTTCCTTTTAGCTCTTGTTATACCTAGTCCATTGTTAGTCCACTTTCTTCACCTCCAACCATTATAGTTTGCCAATTCTCTTCATCTTTGTGTTGTTTGTGTGACTTAGCCACGTTTTTTTAGGTAGACCTAGTCTAGACACCTATAACCGTCTCCGTGGACACGACCGGACTTACCCTAGCTACCGTTAGGATTGGTTGGACTCTACTTGATCGGTGGGGGACGCGACGAAACCCGACCATCAATTTGGCGCCGTTGCCGCGGACGGTGCATGTTTAGACTTAGTTTACTTATTAGCTTGACATAGTTACCCTTCTTATGCTCTTCTCCTATCTCTTGTGCATATTTTGTAGGTTTTCCTCGTTTTTATAGTTTTCTTTTCTCTTTGTCTTCCGTTGTGTTTGTTTATTGTCTTTGCCTAGTGCCCATAAAGCACTAGGTGTTCTCACGTTTGTTCAAGTGTGTAGTGCATGCCTAGGAGGAGAGGCGATTTCTTTCTCTTCAATCCAGAGCCGGAAAGACTCTTTAGAGCCTTTCGCCAACGGACGATTGATCGGGTTAGAACCTCTCAATCGAGTACTAGCGATACCATTGAAGAGCAAGCTCAAGGATCCGACTTGAACGAGACACCTCGAGAGACGGCCGAAGGGAATTTCATTAATCCCTTTGGTACTTCTAGTCATTCCTCTCAACCTAGTTCTCCTTCTACAACTACTTCAACACCGTCTACACCATCATCTCCCGCCAATCCAACAATGCCTAAGTTCTCTTCTCACTCAACCTTTACGGAAGACATTTTGCCCGGTCCCACCGCTTTACCGGCCGCATATACCGGAAACTTTGTGGCAAAAACACCGTTTATCCAATTGGTCGAAAGAAGTCAATTTAGCGGGTTACCAACCGAAGATCCTCATCAATACATGGAAACCTTTTCTGATTATTGCGATGCTATCTCACAACCGGAAATAACCCAAGACCAAATCCGGTGGGTATTATTTCCATTCTCTTTGATCGGTAAGGCTAAGCAATGGTTCAAAGGGTTAGACAAGGCGACTCTCGATATTGATACTTGGAAGAAGCTAGCCTTAGTTTTCTACCAACAATTTTATCCCCCGGAGAAGACAAATATATTGAGAGCCTCTATCACGGGACTCCAACAACGTGGTGACGAAAGCCTCTATGAATCGTGGGAAAGATTCAAAGCCTTGATCCGTTCTTGCCCTCACCATGGTCTATCACAATGGTTCCTAGTTCAACAGTTTTGGAACGGGTTATATGAAGACTCAAGGGTCATACTCAATATGGGATCGAATGGAAGGTTTACCGAGGTGGATGATGACCAAACTTGGTCAAGAATCGAGGAGATGGCGGTTCACAACTCCCAATACTCAAGGCCTAGAAAGGCGAATCAAGGAGGAAGGCACGAGATCGATGCCATTACACAACTAAGCATTTATCTTGGAGCTCAATTAAAAACCCACATGGAATCTATAGACAAGAAGCTCCAAAGCCATTTTGATCAAGGTCAAAGTGAAAGTGCCTCCCACCAACATTCAATTCAACAAGTCAATGCTTTGGGAGTTGTATCTCCTACATCTTATTATGGGATATGCGATATTTGCGGGATAGTTGGGCATCATCCTATACATTGTCGAGGTAGTATTGATCAAGTGAACGCCTTTCAAGCGTTCAAGCAAGGTGCCCCCTATCCTCACATGTTCCAAGCTTCCCATCAAGCTTCCCAACAACAATATCTACAACACCGTCCATATGTTCCACCTCCCTTAAGGGACAACAACCAAGGCTACCAAGGTTATGTAGGCAACCCAAGGCCATTCAACAACTTCAAGCAACATAACCAAGGTACCTTCAACAACAATCAAGGGTTCAAACAAGGGAACTTCAATCAAGGTGGTTTCCAAGGGAACCAACACAACCAACGGCATTAAAACTACAACCATGGCAACACTCAAGGCCATAATCAAGGAAACTCTCATGGGTTCCAAGGGAACCATCAACAACAACAACGATTCCAAGGTAATCGACAAGAAAACATGCAAAGGATCCGGTCTCCAATTCATGATTATGGTACTCCCTTAGCCCTTACCGATACTCCATACAATCCACAATCTCCACCTCGAGATTTCGACATGCAAAAATCTATGTTGGATGTGCAAAGGAGTAATCAAGAAATGCAAAGAAACCAAATGGAGATGCTAAGAAACCAACAAGAGTTCTTTCCTCATCTTCAAAGGGAGAACATAGCAAGAGATGCTCATATGAAGATGCTCGAAACCCAAATAGCTCAAGTTGCATCGGGTAGCTCTTCAAGGCAAAACGGGCAACTACCTCCTCAAGGTGAAACGACGAAATTTGAACATGTAAATTCTATTACCTTGAGGAGTGGTGTATCTTATGACTCCCCCGTGTTTCCTAGTGAGCAACAAGCAATGAAAGAAGTTGTATCTCCGATTCAAGAAAATTCAAGCTTGGGATATCCAATGGAGGAACAAGTCTTGTGGGAGATTGAGAAACCCCATGAAGATAAGTTTCCCCCACTTCAAGGAAAAGACAAAGGTAAAGGGAAAATGTCATTTGAAAGTCCAACCCTAATGAGCAAGACAAGGTGCATATCAAGTTGCCTTTCCCAACAAGGCAAATGAGGACCAAGGTGGATATTCAATATGACAAGTTCCTAGACATTGTGAAGAAATTGGATGTGAGTGTCCCTTTTACCGAGCTACTTACCCAAATCCTGGCATATGGAAGGTTCATGAAAGAAATCTTGGCTAGGAAGAGATCCGTCGACAAGGAAGAGACCATAGCATTCACAAGAGAGGTGATCGAGCTCATTCAAGGTTCTACACTTCTCAAGTTGAGGGATCCGGGTAGTTTCTCGATCCCGTGCACCATAGGCAACTTGAAGATTGAGAGAGCATTATGTGATTTGGGTGCGAGTGTAAGAATCATTCCCTACTCTATTTCTGAGCGACTTGGGATGAAAGAGCTCAAGTGTACTTCTATTACACTCCAAATGGCCGATCGTTCACTCAACCGACCATTGGGGATGCTAGAAGATGTGCCACTAAGAATCGGGAAGTTCTTCATTCCGGTCGACTTCCTCGTGCTTGATATGCCGGAAGATGATATCACTCCCATTATCCTTGGGCGCCCATTTCTACATACCGCCGGTGCTATGATTGATGTAAAGAACGGTAGGATCACATTTGAGCTAGGCGACGAGAAGCTCGTGTTTGACCTCAAAGGCAACACCTCGCCTACAAATGATGAGTCTTGTAATATGATCCACGCCATGAAAGACATCGATCTAGGGGATGAGTCGGGTGAAAGCTTGAAGAACAACTTCTATGGAGTTGAAGATGATGATTCCAAGCTTGGGGCGGATGAATGCCCATATCATGATATTGAAGACAAGTTGCAAGGCAAGAAGAATGATGAGCCTCCCTTGGGGCCACATGAAGATAGATGGACGTTTGGGTATATACCGAAGTATCGCAAGTACAAGTTCAAGCCATTGAACTTAGTAGATCGGGATGCCCCGGGAACGTCGAGGTTAGGATGTGATGATCCTTGGAGTGGAGGTTGGTATTCCACTAGCTTGATCGAAGACTTCTCGAGAGCCTTCGATTTTTTTCTTCGTGCCCGTGATGGCGATGGAATTGGCTATAGTGTTATTAAAAAAAGATTGAAGAATGCACCATCCTTGGTTTGACGGAGTTCCAAAAGAACCGTCTTATTGTATATATCTCTTTCTTGTAATCCTTTTAAGTTTTGTGAAATCCTTGTAATTTGGTATTTTGATGAGCGATGTGAGGGAGGGATTTTGATGAATGTTTTGAGCTTATTTGATAGGTGAGAAGTGAAGATGAATCTTAGAGAGGAGGTGGTTATTGATAGACCTTGGATTGCGAGCAAGGGAGTCGGTTTTTGAAGCTTTGGACAAGCTTTTGGGGTTATGAAGAGCTAGAAGACTCTTCCCGGCCGAGAAGAAAGCATCCCGACCGGGAAGGATGAGCCATCCCGACCGGGAAGGACTCATCCTGATCGGGATGAGAGTACCAAAAATCGAGTTATCTGGAGTGTCTTCCCGACCGGGAAGGGTATTTCATCCCAACCGGGATGGTACCGTACTCCTCCTTTGGCCTCTTCTTTGTCATGTGAGCCCACCCTACCACTTTAGACCCCTTCCCAACCTCCCTACCTATCCTTGCACATATCATATGACCCCTACACTTCATTTACATACCCTCACCTCATTTTCTCTTCACTTTACACCGAGTTTCACATCAAATCCCACCTCCATATACCTTTGCAAGCTTAATACCTCAACCATGCGGGCCTATCAAGAATGAAGAGGAATAGCAATGACGAAGACTAGCTATGTTCCGATATCGAACTATGAGATGATGGAGCGAGTGAGTTGCTAACCAATTGGTACGGCAACTATCCTTTCTTTTCCGTCTTTTATTGCTTGTCTTCCTTTGTTTGTTCCCTTCCCCTTCCACTTTTTTTTTGGTCATGGTGGCCCTCGGGGGCTTGGTAGTCATTGCTCCCGACTCTCGATGACATGACTACATCTAGAGTCATTTCAAAATCCAAATTTACAAGAATTTTCACTTTTTCTTTGATTTTACTTTCTTTTAGTAGGATTTAGTCGGATTCGGGCGGAATCCGGGCTAGGTGACTTAATTACACCTAGTACTCCCCTCCCATTTCCTTTTATTTCCTTCTTTTTATTTCTTCCCCCATCCATATCTTTTCTCGTCTCGGCCCATGGTGACTTGACTACTCCCCGGTCGGACACATTATACCTTTTCTCCGCTTTTCTTTTTGATTTTTAGCTTTGTTTTCGTAGTTTCTCTTCCTTTTTTTGGTGTCTCATCGAGCATGAGGACATTGATCGGTTTAAGTGTGGGGGAGCGATATCGTAGTCTACATTAGTTCTATTTTCTTAGTTTTTTCGAAAAATCATAAAAATCCCTAAAAATTTGAAAAAAACTCACAAAAATCAAAAAGATTTTCTTTCGTGTCTTTTCCTTTTGTGACGTTGTGTCGTGCTTTTGTTGTGTTGTGTGTGTTTTGCCTCCCTTTTTCCTTGTAAGTCGCCTAATCACCATTAACTTTGGAGGGCTTTCAAGACATCCGGTAACATCATTTTACCCCTTTTTCCTCTTTATCTCTTGTGGAGTTTGGAGGAGATTTGTGATGATTTGTGCTCGGGTGGAGCTTTGTAATGTTTGAAGTTGATTTGTTAGATTGTTTGGAAGTTCGGGGTGGTGTTTGTTCTCTTTATGTCTTTGTTTTGTTTTGTTACCTTTGTCTCTTTTTCTTTCGTTTTTGTCGTGTCTTTGTTTTGTGATGTGTAGTTGTGTCTAGTGTGTAAAAAGGTTTTCGAAAACCCGGTTTTGAGGCTAGTGTGCAAGTGTTTACTTTCCCTTTCTAGTAGTATGAATCGAGTCTTGGACTTTAGTCTAGTAGTATGACCCTAAATCAATAGTTTCATTGGTCCTTTACCTTGAGTCCACCTAGTCTACTAGGAATTTACTACGGGATTTGCATTTTGACCATTATGACCACCCAGGGTGTGAAAAGGCCTTCGTTACCGAGTCCCGTCTCTTAGGTGACCATGTTTGAAATTGTTTGATTAGTCGAAGTTTTCCACCTTTTTGTGGGTTTGAAGGGAAATCGCGACCCCCGACTTATCCATTCCCCTACCTCCTACACATATCCACAAAATAAAGTTGCAAATTGTTGATATCTCTTTCTTAGTTGCAAAAAGAAATGCCTACAACTCAAATCTAGCCAAAAGGGAAAACAAAGAAAATGAAAGAAAGAGAAGATTGAAGAAAAAGAAAAAGGCACAAAAAGCCAAAAAGAAAATACAAAAGAAGAAAAAGAAATGGCATAGCGACACACAAAGCAAAAATGCAAAAGAAACAAAATGCCAAAGAAAGTGTGGATTATGGGTAATTAGGGTTTGATTAAGGGAAAAGATGGAATCTTTGTTGCTAGTCACAAGTTGAGCACTCTATGTGTTTGTTGAATTGCTTCTTTGAGTTGTAGTGGCCATGCTTCTCATGCTTGTTTTCATCTTCTCATCTTGTAATCGATTTGTGGTTGAATGCTTGTGTTTTGGGTAATACTTTGCATGAGTATTCGGGTCTAGTCTTAGACACGAGAGTGCGGACTTAGGCTTTGGCGCGAGAGCGCAAACCGACCTTAGTGACTAGGAGAAACCTACACCCTTGACCTCCCTACTATCCTACCACACTTGTGAACCCGACCTAACCCTACTCTTTCCCATATTTGACTTAATCTCCTTAGTTATCATTTCTCTAGTCTACTTGTTTCATTAGTCTTTAGTTGTTCCTTTTAGCCCTTGTTATATCTAGTCCATTGTTAGTCCACTTTCTTCACCTCCAACCATCATAGTTTGCCAATTCTCTTCATCTTTGTGTTGTTTGTGTGACTTAGCCTCGTTTTTTTTTTGTAGACCTAGTCTAGACACCTATAACCGTCTCTGTGGACACGACCCGAGTTACCCTAGCTACCGTTAGGATTGGTTGGACTCTAATTGATCCGTGGGGGACGCGGCGAAACCCGACCATCAGTATGGAGGGAGTATAGGCGTGGCTAAGAGGAGAGGAAGAGAGGAGAGAAAGAAAACCTAATTCTAGGGTTTGCAAATGAAGAAAAGAGGTGGAACTCTCACCCTAATGACATATATATTGGCAAGAATCATGGGTAAACCCTACTTTGGCCCAAATCTCAATGCTCCCTCATCAATCCATATATGGAAAACAAGGATGGGTTAGCCTTGGCCCAAAGTCCAAGCTAAACCGACAAACGGTTATAAGGATGCGATTTCCGAACAATTAAACAGGAAAAAGGGAATATCCGAATAGAAAAAATTATAGGAATTAAATTAGATAAATAATTTCGGATATTAGTATATATGAAATGGAATAAATGATTATGTCCAAAAATTCGGGGAGTTACAAAAACTATCTAAAACATAGCAATCTCGCATCGTGTTGCAGTCCGATCGTCATCGAGCGTTTGTTGGGCACTCCTGCAGCCACCAGGTCTAAATCTGGGTATCTGCACAAGCCCCCACTTTGACTGAGGCTTGGACAAGGCGAAAGTCAAAGTACAGTCGCCCAGGTCAATCGAAGATTACGACCTGGTGGCTGTCCGTTCGGGTCGTTTTAAGTCCGTTAGAATACGTATTGAGGCTCGCCAGCCAAGGCTTAGAAATCATACCTGACGTCCTTTCCTGCGGTCGCTTATCGAAGCTTGGGTCCATTCTTGCTATCTCGTCCTGGGTCTGTTATGTTCATGGGTTTTATTCTTCGGATGTATAAGAATCTGTTCAAATTTGGACAGCCCTTCGAATGCCTATGACTCGTTGAGCATGAAAATGCTTATTTACTTTGCCTTCAGAATGCCTTTGATTCGTTAGATGGGCTTGGATTAAAAAAGTTTGCCTTCAGGATGCCTATAACCCGTTAGGCTCGAAAATTAAGAAAGGTTTGCCTTCAGGATGCCTATCACCCGTTAGGCTCGAAAATTTAAAAAGAATTTGCCTTCAGGATGCCTATGACCCGTTGGGCTCAAGAATTTAAAAAAAATGTTTGAGTGTGTAAGTATCCACCCAAACATAAATTGCCTCCAAAGCTCTTAGCGACTTGTTAGGCTAAAATTGCCTTTAGGATGCCTATGACCTGTTAGGCTCGAATTACCTTCAGAGCGCTTAGTGACTCATTAGGCTAAAATTGCCTTCAGGATGCCTATTACCCGTTAGGCTCTAATTACCTTCAGAGCGCTTAGCGACACGTTAGGCTAAAATTGCCTTCAGAATACGTATGACTCGTTAGCTAAAATTGCTTGGGATGTATAAGAATCCAATGCCTTCAGAGCGCCTAGCGACTCGTCAGACTTAAAAAGTGCTGGGGATGTATATGAATCCATGCCCTCAGAGCGACTAGCGACTCGTCAGACTTAAAAAGTGTTGGGGATGTATAAGAATCCATGCCCTCAGAGCGCCTAGAGACTCGTCGGACTTAAAAAGTGCTGGGGATGTATAAGAATCCATGCCTTCAGAGCGCCAAGCGACTCGTCAGACTTAAAAAGTGTAATCCCCTAGAAATTCTAACGCAATACAGTGGCGGAAACACTGTAGAGTTGGGGTTGAAACACACTGACAACTTATTAAAAGAAATGGTAAGTCAATACAAAGGCCTCTTTTTACAAAAGGGCTAAAAAGAAAATTCTCCAAACGGGTTATACAAATCCATAAATTACATTAATAAAGAAAGAGTAGGATCCACGCTACTCGCTAGCTCACACCCAAAACTCAGCAGCAAATACCTGTCATGTTATAAACATAACAGCCACGTCAGTGGGGAGTAACTCAGACGTTCTCCCAGCCATATTATATCATATGGAAAATAATAGTATTATTATATCAAAATATTTAAAAAGAGAAAACATTAAAACGATATAATAAAAAATAAGTTTTCAATGAAACTTAAAGTACTTGTCAACCTCCAGCCAAAAACAATCGATAATAATAATATTAAAAAATGGCGTTATGGAAATCCGATCAGTGTGCACAAGGCTAGACTTTCACTAGGACAATACTGGAAACTAGTTTCCAGAACTGTAGACTTAACTCATAACAGAATCCAGTCTCTAACTAGGCAACTCAACTATAACAGGACTGCGTGTAGCGAGGTCCTGGATTAAGTAGTATACACCCCTCCTGGATACAAACCATATCCAGTTCAACCCGACGCGACTTACACGATGCGATATCTAAGTTTAAGAGCACAATGCACACTCTCCTGAACACAAACCATGCTCAGTTCAACAACCAATGTGCCCTATAAAGACACACCAGCCTTACAGTTGATGGCAAAAACGTACATCCCAGACTATATTACTATAACCCCACACTTGTCTTTATTCCATAACTCCGAAACAAGCCATTATCGATAATCAAAAGATATAATCATTAAGGAATAAACATTTTATATTAAGAGGAAACTTTCTATAAATAGAAATTTACTATTTTTAGAAACTTACTTAAAATAGAAATATTGTTATAAAAAATACGTAAGTTATTAAGATAAGTGAAAATGTATAAAAATAACATTTCTAACGAAATTAACATTTTATTATTATCGTCGTTATCGTAACTTAATTATATTTCTAAATTCGTTATTCAAAATATAAATAAAATATGATAAGTCAATATACAGTATTTTATAAATAATAAATAAATCGAGTTAAAACTGTAAATTTTAGAAAAGAGATGTTTTAAGAAAAACGATATCAATATTTATTGAGTTAACGAGTTTTATAAATGAAATGAATTTACAAAGATTTCAAATTATTTTTAACAAATAGCTTTTATTAATAAATAATACGGATTTTACTAAAAATAGTCAATTGTAAACAAATAAGAAATTATTAATGAAAATAATTTCGACTAAAAATATATTTAAAACAAAATCGACTATTTTCTCATTTATTAGTATAAATCGTAAAACGAAAATTAATTTATTAACCAAGTATATATTTAAAACAAATACGATTTTAAGTTAAAATAGAAATTAACGAAATATGGCGAAAATATGAAATTGATATTATTTAGTTACTAGTGTCACGATAACCAACAAAATATTATAACGATCATAAATAATTAAATTACTAACGATTTATAAAATGATATCGAAAACTTGTAAAATATTTATAAAGTACACGATTTAAAAATAATATTATTAGCAATAATTAATAGCTAAAATTAGAAAACCGAAGTTAAATATTTACTACATACTACTACCCAAACATACGATATAAAATCGAGTAACGTCCTAAAGTTACCTTAAGACGAAAAGATAACCTCGAAACATCTGCTCGTCTAACAGCCTGACCTCCAATCTTGAGTTCCGAAGTCGTCTTGAACACTCGTTCTAGTAAAACTTCATACTCCAACGGTATCGGGAAAGAAAAAGAAATAGAGGAATCGGATTAAGGATCGATAAAAGAATAGAGGAATGAACGAGCAAAAAATCAGGAGGAAACAACGGCAGTCGAACATCAAACAACAACAAATGATGAAAACCGAAACAGGACGAAAACGAGCGAAGAAGAAGGAGAAAAACGAGAAAGAAGAAGACAGAAGAAATCCGAGACAGAACGGACAATAGTAGCATCAGCAAATCAGGCGTAGAAAATCGTATCTTAAGAGGACAAATAACAGAGAAGAAGAAAGGTGAATCGAAGGTAGCAGCCGCAGCATAAAACAACAGTAACAAGACCGAACGACAACAACGGAAAACGCAGCAGTGAACAGCACAATCGTAACAGCACAAGCGCAACAGCAGGTATAAAACGCAGCAGCCGGGGTAAAACACAGCGGCAACAACCGACGAAGAAGGAAAAAAAAAGAGAAGAACAAACAGGCAGAAAGACGAGGCAGTAGCAGCATCGCAGCATCGTACTGCAGCAGTAAAAAAAATACGACGCAAAAGCAGAGAGATCAGAAGAAGAACAAAAGCAATAGGTCAACCAGATCAGAGGACAAATGAATTAGAGCACGAAAATGAAAAGAGAACGACACAGATGGAGTAAACAAAACGCAGCAGCAGAATCAGCGTGAGAAAAAAAAAGGAAGAGAGGAACAAAAACAGCCGCATCAACACTAACACGAAGGAGAAAGAACAGCAATCGGCAGAACAAACAAGACGCGAAAATCGAAGAAGAAACGTACAGAAGGAGTAGAGGAAGAAACAACACACCTAATAACACCGAAACGCAAAATGAAAGAACAGGACGACGGAGAAGAAAACGATATTGTACAACAGGTGCGCGAGTCAACAGCAACAGAGCAGCGAAACGCGGCAGCAGCAGAACATTGCGCAGCAGCCAAAACGCAGCAAGGTAAATTAAGAAGAAGAAGGAACGGAAAAACGGCAGTAGCTGTACCGTAACAGCAGCCGAACACAGCAACAAGAACGGAAAGAGGAGGAAGAGGAAAAGTAGAGGAGCAGCAGCCCAGACGCAAAAAGGAGACGAAGAAAACAAAGAGAAAATGAAGAAGAAATAAACTGAAGAGGGGAAGAGGTGGAGGTGGAATGTAAGAAGGGGGGGGGGGTTACGTGAGTCAGTGAATGTGGGGGAAAAAAGTGAAGCGATGGTATAAAACAAGGAGTAAGGGGATGAATGCAAGTGGGGAATGAATAGAAGAAAAAGGGAGTGTATGAATCAGTAATGGGAGACGTCAAAAAGAAGGGAAAATGAATTAATCAATTAAATGAATGAATCGATTTAGAAATACTGATTAAATAAATTCCGTAACGATAAGTAGACTGACCCACGAATCAACTTAAAACGAGTTAATAACATTAATAAATAATCGGGCCGTCAAATAAAATGAGTAAATAAACTGTTCGAGATGAAAACGGAGCATATAGAATTAAATAATTAGACGATGAAATAATATTTCCCGATAAATAATAAATTTTTCGATGAAATGAATTAAATTGATTTCTCGAGGAAAAGAAATAAATATTTTGACGAATCATTAAAAATAATGAACTTCGAGTCGAAAATAATAATTCGAGCTTAAATATAATTAAATAAAAGAATTTAGAAATTAAATCGCCAAAATAGGCTTTCGATAAAAATTAAATTAAATGTATAAAATGGATCGAAACAAAAATAAAAATTTGTTTTAAATATAAGAAGAGTTTTCGAGACAGATAAAATTTTAGGAGTTTGAAACGATTAAACAATTAAATAATTTTAAAAATTACGAGTTAAATCGTACACAAAATAAAATACGAATATAACTTTAATTTAATTTAATTTATAAAATCAGGGGTGTTACAAAAAGTGCTGGGGATGTATAAAAATCCATGCCCTCAAAGTGCCTAGCGACTCGTCGGACTTAAAAAGAAAGTGCTTGGGATGCATTGGGGTCCATTCATGTTTATATTGCCTTAAGAGCGCTTAGCGACTCGTTAGGCTTACAGATTCACAGATATTCATTTATTTTGGTTAGATTAATCTTGCTTTGCGGATTTGTTTTGCTTTGCTCGGATTTGTTCGGACATTGCTTGGATTTTTTCTTTGCCATGTGCTTGAGTATGAGTATTCTTGTTAGTCGAGATTTTTTATGCTTGTTGTTGTTGTTGTTTTATTATTTCGTTGTGCGGATTTCGGTCAGAGGGTGTTTATAAGCTTGCTTTGCCGGTATCGGTTAGTAAATTGCTTGTCTTTTCGTTGTTTATTTTGCTTGGTTCATGTGTGCGTGTTTTGCGGATATTGGATACCATGTCTCGTTAGCTCTCGTTTTAGTCTCGAGCCGAGCTGTTAGACGCGCATCCTGCTACGCCTCAATAGTCGGGCACCTAGCCCGCAGCAATTTAGAATGTGGACGCCCGACCCGGGGCGCCTGGGCTTTTGTGGGTCAAACCCATTTAAAGTCAGCGAAGGGGGAAAGGAACGGTCCATTCGTTCCAAAAATCAAACCCGCGCTCCCCTTCGACTCAATCTCGCTTTCTCGATTTGTTTAAACGAATTCCGTCTCGATTTTTGCCATACACGATTATGTCGACGTCGGGTAAGCATTCCTTACTCGCCTATTTTCGATTTTGATTAATTTGGTTGATTATGGATTGATTTTGTTAAAACCCTAGAAAATAGATTTGGGCATTTTGAATTTTCTAGGTTTCGATGTTTGTACTTGGTCCGATTGTTAAATTAGAGTTGAATAGAGATTGTTAGGGTACTTATAAGCTTGGTAGGAGGCTTTGAGGTGCATTAATGGCCTCCCATGGGGGTAAATTCGAAATACTAGGGTTTAGGGACCGCTTTCCCGGTTATTCCGTTTTTGCCCTTCGTAATCTTGCTCGATTAGTGTTTGTGACGCTATGGGTGACTTCTATGTCGACCTTTGTGAGTCATAATGACCTCTAGGGCCTTCCGTGAGGTTTTATGTGACTTACGACGAATCAAAAGGTACCGTAACGATGTCGTATTTTCCCGAAACCACTTCTATCGTGACCGAGGTCGAAAATGGGTGCTAGCAGGCTTTTCGGAATTTTGATATCTCTATACGAAAATTTGACCTTATTTTGACCAGTTTGTACTGCTTTAGCCTGACCTGAGGCACGTATTTTTGCATTTTTTTCTTGATTTTGCAGCCAGAGATGACACTGAGCATTCCGAGGGAGCTCCTCTGACCGGCACTACCGGTGAGACTGCTGGATGAGCTCACGAACTCTCCGTGAGATTCGTAGGAGATGACGAAGCGTTCCATCGCATTGTCGTGATTCAGAGGCCATCAATGAGGTCGATTTCGATAGAGTTAGGAAGCGTAGGCTGCCTGAAACGATTGCTAGGAGGGCTCACGTCCCGGATCCTACGCAAGGGAATGAGGAGATTGGTTATGATGATCCCCCGTGGGCTCGGAACTGGGACGGCCATCAGTTGTTGTTCCGTCCTGATTTGCACTTTTGTCACCGTATTGTGCACGGCATGGTGAGTATCTAGACTGGTGTTCATTTGTTTAGGCTTTAAATTTTGGTTTAAGCTGGTTTGGTTTTCTTATGTCTATATTGTCTCGGTTTGCAGCCCCCAGGTCCGATGAGGACCTTCTCGGGTTTTATGACATACTTAGAGATTTAGTCTCAGAAGCTCAGCCTCGCGGCAAAGGAGATTATCGCGAGGACGACTCTAGGCTCCGTAGTCGGGCATTGGGCCCGGTTGGTGGGTTGCAAGACCAAGTGCAACCTTATGGTGATTAGAGTGATGGTAGATCGCTTTCACGACACTACCTCAACCTTCCACATGCCTTTCGGGGAGGTCGGGATGAATTTTGAGGACTTTGGGGTTATTACGGGTTTACCCTAGCGTCCGGAGGTGATTAAATGGGTTGGTGAAGGCCCTAACTTGGATAGCGATGAGGTCCGTGGATGGATCGGGGATTGTTTGGAGCGTGAGGCTTATAGCATGCCTCATGATCTGGTGAGTTCGCACATTACCGACCACTTCGAGAGGGTGGCGGTATTAGAGGGTCGAGTACCCAACACACCGGTGCAGGATGCCCGCCTGTGGTTGTGGTATTTGCTAGGGTCGACCCACTTCTCGGATAAGGGCGAGAGGTTTAGTACTAGGATTTTGCCTTTCCTAGCTGATCTAGATGAGCTGGGACATTTTGATTGGGTGACCGCGGCTTTCGCGGAGATGACCCGCTGCTTGAAAATCATGGTGAGGCCACTGAAGGTGGACTCAGGCTCGACTTTGCCTATCGTGGGTCTAGGTCTCGTGCTGGAGGTTAGTTACTGTCTTTGTGTTCGCTTCTCGGGGTTTGCTTGGTCTGGTTTGGTTTCGCTAATGATGTTTTGGTATTTTGCGGGCTTGGATCTATTCCTACTTCCTTCGATTAGCACCTAAGACAGTGTGTGCTAGTCCGGTTAGGTTTCCGACGGGGATCGGGTGGAGACTGGCCCAGGCCAAGAGCACGACAAGTCACTACCCGACGGAAAACGTGCTGGTGAACCAGCAATGCCTCGATGATGTAAGTTTCCTTCTTACGGCTTGTTTTATTTAGTAGTCTCCTAGTGTGGACATGACATAGGTCCACCTCAACGCGGCCATGCGCGGGTTTGGGGAGGCGAATGAATCTCATGTGAGATGGATCTTGAATTGAAATTTAAATCGAAGTTGGAGTCGCCACCGAACTTTGTGGGAGTTCGGGCCCATTCGAACCCACTCTATATCTTGGTGGGCCCCGCACAAAGTACGGCCCATTCGGATTTCAGAGTTTATGGGGTTCGTCCCTTTGCATTGTGATACCGATACCGACATTCACTACAAGAAAAACAGCCCCGGGCGTCCACTTGGTGGGCGTCCTGGGCATATAGACGCCTACATGGCGTCTGAAAATACAAACAAGCGTCCACCGATAGACGCCAAATTTGGTGTCCGAATGAAGCTGGGAAGGAAGAAATTCAGCGGACGCCATATTCCCCTAAATGGCGTCCATTGTCAGACGTCATTTAGAGGAATATGGCGTCCACAGTTGGACGCCCGTTTTGCTGAATAAGGCGTCCGATAGCGGACCCCCGTTGGCCAGTCACGCTTCAAATATTCGCCCAGCCCCCTCTCCCCCTTCATTCCTAATTTTTTTTTTCACTCTCTAACCCCTCTCTACACCCACACGCCGACCCAATTCGCCCTTCCGCTCCTCCATTTTCCATATTCTTCCTAATTTTCGGTATGTTTTCTTACTTTACTTAGTTCTTATTCATTATAATTAGTTCTTATTTTTGATTTTTATCGTTTTTTATTGGTAGTTTGCTAGTTAATATTGTTTAGGTCTGAATTTCGATTAGGTAGATTAGTTTAGCCCAAATTCGATTAGGTAGATTAGTTTTGCCCATCTCAATTTTGATTAGGGTTTGATGAATTTGGTTGAATTGAGCTAGAATGACCTCTAGGGCCTTCCGTGAGGTTTTGTGTGACTTAGGACGGACCAAAAAGGTGTCGTAGTAATGCCGGATTTTCCCGAAACCACTTCCATCGTGATCGAGGTCAAAAATAGGTGTTAGCGGTGCTTTCGGAGTTTATATATCTCTATCCGAAAATTTGACCTTATTTGACGTGTGTAAGCTGTTTCTTTTCTGACCTGAGCCATGTATTTTTGTGTTTTGTTCGGTTTAATTGGGATTAAATTGATGAATTATGATTTTCGTAAATTGGGATTAAATTGTGATTACATTTGTGATTAAATTCGGTGTTAATTTTCGTAAGGTCAATTGTACATTAGTAAGACATTTGATTTGGGTTTAATTTTCGTAAGGTACATTTGGGTTTACTTTGATGTATTTGTGATTAAATTGAGAAAATTCAGTTATGGAAATTAAGTTAGAGAAATTAAGTTTAAGTTAAATGGTGATAAAAAATTTGTTTAGTAAGTTCTAAATTAAGTTAGGGAAATTAAACCTTAACTTGTTATATATTTTTTTTAACGTAGAAAATGAAGAGAATTGAACGGAAATGGATGTATGAGGGAAGACTTGATAAGAAGAGACGTCCCATTGTCGAATTTTAGTCACTAGACTATGCATCGAGGGGGGAGGTTAGGTGTCCGTGTACTAAACACAAGAACCTAAAAATTTTTGAGGTCGTTGTGGTTAATAAGGAACATGTCGTCTATAATGGTTTTTCACCCGATTATTATAATTTGATTTGTCATGGTGAGCCATCTCAGTCTGAGGAACCAAAAAACCAACAAAATGAGGGGGGGTTGAGAGGTATGATAATTGACGTTGTGGAGTGCAACTTGTTCAACAACGAGAACACATATAGGAATGACGACTCACCTAACCCACGAGACTCACCCAACCCACAAGACTCACCTAACCCACAAGAGCCTAACCCACGAGCATAGGCGTTTCTTGTTCGTATAATATATATTCGTCTAACGTTCGTATTCATTTAATAGCTAGAAGCTGAACTCGGGAGGATGCCAACCGCGCCCGAGCTATTCCTGGACGTGCACGGATAGAGCGATGAAGAAGGGACTACTTTTATGAAGAGTAAAGATCAGGCAATCTAGGTGAGTACTAACTATTTCAAATAAATCAACTTCGTCTATACTTTAGGTGTTAGATAACAAACTTCAATGATTTAATGTAATAATAACTTGAATTGAAATCGTTATTGTGTACGCATGATGCCTACCAAAAAGAGCAAGCCCTAAATCTCTTGTTCGATCTCGTAAATCCTCGAGACTGCTCCTGATGCTACCGAAGTCAACCCGAATCAGGCTTTTTTCAAGGTCGTCTCGGGGTACAAGAAAAGAAGTGTGTACGGTGTTGGAAATGCACACGGTATCTACTTCACACCTCCCCCACCGCGTCTCGGCACCTCTACACAAATGGAGTACACGCCGGCCAGATCTCAGCAGCCCGACCCGGAAAAGAAGCAAATGAAGGAAGAGCTAACACAGCAGCAACAGCAAATGAAGGAACAGTAAGAGCAAATAAAGAAAATGCAGAAACAGATGGCCATGTTTCAGGCCATGTTTAACAAATTCAACCAAGGTCGTCCCCCATCCTCTCCAGACGACAGAGACCCATTTAATGATTGTGGTGGTAACTCTGGTGCTGCAGCTAGCTTCACAGTTAGCTGATTGTTTTTTGTTGTTGTTGTTGTAACTGGATTTATGGATTAGGTATCTTGGAACTAGTTTAGATTTATGTACCTTAAAACCGTATGTTAAAACTTTTTTGTATGAATGGTTTTTCAACATAAATGTGTCGAGAGATGAAGTGTTTTGGTTGATTGAGAGTGAACGAGGTTGAGGTATTGTGGATGGTCGACAGTTGTGGTTGGTTGAATGTTGTGGATGCTGTTTATTTTGCAGGTTTTGGCTAGACATCGAACCCATATTTACGGCCACACAACAGCATATTTGACGTCCAATGACGGACGCCATGCCAGACGCCAGAGGAAGCCGAAAATGTCAGATATTCAAGGATATGGCGTCCGACTGTGTTCGCCAGGTAACCCTGGATGGCGTCCACAGTCGGACGCCAAGCAACAGAAGATGGCGTCTGACAGTGGACACCATCCAGGGTCACTTGGCGAGCACAGTCGGACACCATCTTTGGCGTTCACTGTCGGACACCCGTTTTTTTGGCGACCAATAGTGGACGCCCGTTTTAAAAATAGGCGATCGGTCGTGGCTTCCACTTTTTGGCGTCTGTTCGCGGACGCCCGTCCCCGTATAGCGTCCACTGCCGGAAGCCACTTGGTGGACGCCTGGGGCTGCTTTTTTTGTAGTGATTATTGGATACCGTGTATTGAATGACTCTCGTGTGCCAACGGTTTCGGACATCCGGAAACCGATTTTCTGAGTAAGGGGTGAGGGTACGTATTGGGAAGTTCACAAAGAAAAGCCAACCCCGCCCGCACTTAGCGGCCTCTACTAATATATCGTTTGATTTTAGAATACGCGTGTTAGTAATTCGATTGAATGATATGCAAACAATATTTTCACTAAACATGCGAAGATTTGAATAAGTTGCCACGTCGATTTAATGCATCTAAATTAACGCCAAAGTTGTATTTAGCATGCGAGGTTCGTTTTAGTACAATAAAACAAACAACGAAAATAAATCGCTAAAACGTAAAAAAACGAGTTAGTAACGGTAATAACGGTTTGTAAATAATATAGAATGACATAAACGACATGATGCATGGTTTTGAAAAGAGTAGGACACGTGATGGACTTGACACGTGTTGGCCGAAGTCATAAAAATATTTGATAAGGCTCGAAATATGTTGAAAGGCTCACGTTTGGTGCGTGAATGAGGCCACTCGGCCGAGTCATGGGGAGACTCGGTCGAGTGCCCTACCTAAAGACCTTCTGCTGATTTTTTGAGGTGCCACTCGGTCGAGTGGGCTAGGCACTAGATCGAGTGCCCTCTGTACGAACTATAGTTCACTTAGAATTTTAGCGCCGATTTCGAAGTTGCTTTTAATTTTGGAAAATCGATAATTTTGCCAAGTCGTATAAAAATATGATATGATTTATACTCGACTTAAATTTCGATACTCGTCATATTGGATACTTGATTATGGAATCAATATCAAATATTAGGAGTGAGTTTAGAAAAGACGTTATAAGTAGTTTTAAATTGAACTAAGACGAAATAAATTCTGTCCGCGTTATAATGTCGTAATTAGACCTTTCGAACCACGTGACAATTATTTTAGCATCAACGAGTTTGCGCTAATTAAATTTATTGACTAATTCCATTAGACATAATATTCGACTATGGAGTCGATATCGCATCTTAAGAATGACGTTTTATTTGTGTGATTAGACCGAAAATCGATTCCCTCCGCATCTCGACATCGTAATTAATCCTTGCGGATTATGTGATGTCAGATTTGCATCACCAGGTTTTTCTCTAACCTTAAAATGAGGAATCAGATGCGTTTAAAAAGGAGTATTTGCGATCCCATCACGCCCTTGAGTGTTTAGGGCGGGGCTCCTCGAGAGGGCTCCACCACTATTACTACTCGTAAAGGGATTAGAAGGGTCTTATATGAATATCATCTTTAAACGTGTTCAATTCGAAATAGTTTTAGAAATCGATGAATGTGCGATTTTAACGATTATGTAAATTCGAAGACGAGACTAACGACGCGATAAAAAACGATCTTCTTGATGTTGATTCGCTTCAACAATCAAATACTTGGGGTGTCGGGATAAGCGACCGGCAACATCGGGTACGATACCCTCGTATTCTGATTTCCTTATCCCGTCATCCCTTGTATTCGACACGAATAGGCTAATATTTTATAGTGTTTTGATAGTAATAATATTAACGATATTAGAAACGAAAGAATTTTTTTTAAAAAAAAAAACGAAGGAGGACGAGGGAGACGATGAGAGAGAAAAGAAGAGAAGAAGGGAAGAGATCAGGATTGAATTTGCACCCTCAACCTACATGCTTTGTATTCTCGGTACGAGACTCGTCTAGTTGTGGCTTAGGCACGGGAGTTTCGAGATTATTTAGGAAAAGTTATGGTGGTTTAAGGTATTATTAGGGAAGGGATTTGACGAGTTCTGCTCTCGGGTTTGCTAATGTAGGGTTGTAAAATTGTGTGTGTAATTCCGAAATTGTGTTGCAAAAGAAGGTATATATAGGAATTCCCCCATCACCCGTCCTAGGGTTACTCGATCGAGTGCCCTGATGGACTCGATCGAGTGGCCCAGCTAAAAGGAGACAGCGGGCCTGTTGGAGAACCACTCGACTATGTTAGCTGTCACTCGATCGAGTGGGTCAGCTGGAACGAAATATCTGGAGTTTTTGACTTCGGGTTGGATTCTCGATATTTGCATGACTGTTTTGTGTCTCGGAAACGACTTTGACCGGGGTTTGACCCGGTCGTTAAAAGACGGTTTTATTTCCGGTGTCAGTTTTGACCCAAATTAGTCTTATTTGATTGGAAACGACCCGCTGGGCCTGAAGTTGTGGTTGGTTTTGTGAGATTTGTACTCCGTAAAAAGCCCAAGCCAGATACTAACGATTTTGAGCCCATATTCGAGCGCGTCAAAGCACGTTTGCGTCCGATCATCATCGGATGTTTTTTGGAAACTGCTATAAACACCTAGTGGCCAGGCCAAATGTGGGTGTCTACAGAGCCCTCATTCTGACTGAGGCTTGGACAAGGCGAAAGTAAGAGTAGCTACCAGGCCAATCAAGGATTAAGACCCGGAAGACTTCCGTTCGCGTCGTTTATTGTCCATTAGACTTGCGTGAAAGGGCTCGCCAGCCATAAGATAGAAATCATAGCTATGTTCTGTTATCAGGGATAGCTCCGTGGGGACTTGTTCTTGAAGCCCTGGGGGTATCTGTATGCGGATACATCCCATCTTAGAGCTATGCGGGAGCTTGCCTAAGAAGCCCTGGGTGTATCTGTTTGCAGATACATCCCATCTCAGAACTACGCGGGAGCTTGCCTAAGAAGCCCTGGGTGTGGCCGTTTGCAGACACATTCCGATTACGCGGGAGCTTGCCTAAGAAGCCTTGGGTGTACCTGTATGTAGGCACATCTCGTGTTTCTTTAGGAGAAATGCCACCTTGGGCTTTCCGCTGGGGATTTTAGTGAGTTGCGCAGGTCTGCTTCTGAAGCCTTGAGTTGTAATGCTTACGGTTACACAGAACTTTGCATGTAACATTTAAGTCAAACACGACTCACGCTGAGGAGGAAAAACTTGATGTTCCGTTGGGAAGCCAAGCTGGTATCTGAAATGTTATATATATAGGCCGAAATAGCAAATATAGCAGATGGCAAGATAGCACATAAGAAATGCAGCTAGCATCAATAGACTGACTTGCGCTGGGGAAAATGATTTTTGCTTCATTTTGAAATCAAAGTCTTGAAAGCAAGTCACTTGCTAGGAGATAGGTTTTCGAAATTGAAAGGGGTGGAAAAGAAATTTGCATTTTAAATAGGCTAAAATTTGACCTTGTCGAAAAGGATTTTCTCAAATGGATAAGTCTTGCAAATTTTAAAGAGGGAATTCGAGGAGAGAGGTATACCGACAGACTCGACTCTGGACATAACAAGACGAGTTGACAGGGGCGACTGGACTCTCGAAGGGTTGGACCGTGACTCGGTAGGGGGGTGGGCCACATAAGATGACAAGACTCTTAAGTTGCGCTATTCCGTAGCCTAGGCGAGTGGCAACACGGTCGAATCCTCGGAATGGGAAATATCTGTTATAGGGGACGGAATTGCAGTAGCCTGTAATGAGACTGTTTTTGCATGACCAGATTTAGTAGTAGCAATGTGTAGTCTAGTGCTCTTTTGAATTTTTTTTTTGGTCTTGGGGTATATTTCCGATGTAGGAGTTGCTTCGAATCCCTAACTGATTCTCGTCTTCGACTGAGCCGAGTGCTAGGACACATGGTAGAAAGGTGACTAGATTTTTGAAATTATTTTGATTTTGTGAGTGGAAGGAGAACTCCTGTCTAATAGAAGCCTCCAGGATGACAAAGCTAACTGTTGAGAACATGACAGTGTCGTGACAGGAGTGATGGTGCTTTTTGAATTTGTGTCAATGTGGGTGGTTGTGCCCTTGTTGAAAGGCTGCCTACGTATTCACGTGTTGTGAAATCAAACCAAGCCGTAGATCAGTGAATTGGAAGATATGTTGTGGTGCCTAGTTTATTAGGACTTTTTGTGTAACTAGCCATAAAGATGGTGTAGGCTAGGTGCATTCCCCATGATGCCTTGATCAAAGAGCTAGAATAGTTAGGATGTTGATCCTGTGACTATGAGCATTCCCCCGGGTAGCCCCTAGAGGTGGTGTGAACTATTTGGGCATGTTCTATGTCGACCGCATGCAAGTTGAGTTCCCATGTTTGGGGTTGGTAACTGGTTTAGATGTGTTTGGAAATGTGGTGCTAGATCGTAAGTAACGTCGATGTTTTGACATCTGGAGCTTGATTTTATGAAGATAAGGCTTCGAGGGTAAGGTATTGCAATGCGGTAGGAAAGGGGGAAGTCGAGTAAAAATAACTCGGACTTCGATGGGGCAGGTTTGATAATGCAGGATCTGGTTTCCATGTCTTGCCCTAATGGTTAGGGTGTATCCTATGGAGGTTGAATCCTCAAAAATCTGGGCTGTCTCTTAGCCTAGGTCTCGAGAAGGTCTTGAGGGTTGTAATGTGGGAAGGCTAGGTTTGGTGTTAGCTGACCAGCTCGATTGTTTCTCCCCTATTTTGATGGTATAATTTTGAATTGACCGTACCCCGGTCAAAGGACTTTTATTGGGGTGGACCGTAGACCACGGTCATGGGTATTTGAATTCTTCTTTTTTTGGTTGGTTGACCTCTTAGCCCTGGTCATGGGATTCTTCATTCGGATTGACCGTACTCTGGTCGAGGAATGTTGAGAGTTCTTTTTGGTCGTGGCCAGCTCTTTTATTTTGACCTTTTGCTTTTTCCTTGGACTTTTGATTTTTTTGTCCAACTTTTTATTTTTCTTTTTTTTCCCTTTTTGTTGGTTAGACTAACGCATAAGGTAGGGATTGGTCAGTCTTATTGGAATGGTGTTTATTGTGAGAAATGGACTTGCCTCCCGTCTTGAACCCAAACTAGGAGACTGCCTAGATTTGTTTTGGGATTCGATACCGCTTTTGCTAGGGGTAGTTATGTGGCTTGCTAAGTCAGACATGGAACAGGTAAAGGAAAACACGGGTCTCAGCTCCTGCAGTCATTATAGATATTCCTATAATAGTCACGTGCATGTGCTCACAGTGTATGATGGTGTTCATCATGTTCTCGGAAACACATAAGGAAAGTATATATGAGAAAGAATATTGAAGGCTGATTTTATTGAATTTTGAAAAGAGGATAAAATACAACTGACTCTGACTCTGACTTGGAAAGTGAAGGAAATAGAACATCCTAGACTCGGACTCAGACTTGGACTGAAATCAAATATGGACTCTCGGATGATGTTGTAAATTGTCTTCAGCTTCTAAGGACTCAAGTTGATGTCCAGTATAGCCTTCAGTAGAAGCTTGACCCAGATCTTCATTATGTCGAATATCGTCTTCAATCCTAGTGCCCATTTCGATAAGTACAGCAAAGTCTGAAATGTCGGCATACCTAAGTGTGGACATGACGTAGGTCCACCCCGACGCGGCCACGCGCGGGTTTGGGGAGGCGAATGAATCTCATATGAGATGGATCGAATTGAAATTTAAATCGAAGTGGAGTCGCCACCGAACTTTGTGGAAGTTCGGGCCCGTTTGAACCCACTCTATATCTTAGTGGACCGTTCACAAAGTACGGCCCATTTGGATGCAAGAGTTTATGGGGTTCGTTCCTTTGCAGTGCGATACCGATACCGACATTATCGGATACTACCGTGCATTGAATGACTCTCGTGTGCCAATGGGTTCGGATATCCGGAAACCACGGTTCTGAGTAAGGGGTGAGGGTACGTGTTGGGAAGTTCACAGAGAACACCCAACCCCGCCCGCACTTAGCGGCCTCTACTAAGATATCGCTTGACTTTTGAATACGCGCGTTAGTAATTCGATGAGATGTTATGCAAACAGTATTTTACCTAAACATGCGAAGATTAGAATAAGTTGTTATGTCGATTTAATGCATCTAAATTAACGTCAAATTTGCATTTAGCAAGCGAGATTCGTTTTAGTACAATAAAACAAATAACGGAAATAAAAATGCCAAAATAGAAACAAACGTGTCAGTACGATGATAACGGTTTGCAAATTATATAGAACGACTTAAACAACGTGATGCACGGTTTTGGAATGTAGTAAATCACGTGATAGACTTCACACGTTTTGACCGAAGTCATAAAAATATTTTATCGACACTCGAAAGATGTTGTGGGATTCACGGTTTTGATGTGACAAAGGGCCACTTGATCGAGTCATTGAGGGACTCGACCGAGTGGACCTCGGAAAAATTTTTTGTCCCTGAATTTGAGATATCACTCGATCGAGTCATTGAGGGACTCGATCGAGTGAGCAGCCACTCGATCGAGTCATTGCGGGACTCGACCGAGTGGTTCTCAAAGAACCTTCTGCCTTGGTTTTTGGGGTGCCACTCGATCGAGTGGGCTAGGCACTCGATGGAGTGCCCCCTGTACGAACTAGGGTTCGTTTCGCAATTTGTTATAGATTTCAAAATTGCTTTTTGATTTTGGGAAATTGCTAACTTTGTCAAATCGGGCACAAATATTGTATTATTTGTGCTTGATTCGGATTTTGATACTCGTCGTATCCGATATTTGATTATGGAATCAATATCGAATTATTAGAGCGAATTTTAGAAAAGATGTTGTAAGTCGTTTAAACTAAACTAAAACGAAATAAATTATCTCCACGTTATAGTGTCGTAATTAGTTTTTTCGAACTATATGACAACTATTTTAGCACCAACGAATTCGAGTTAGTTAAATTTGTTGACTCATTCATTTAGATACGATATCCAACTATGGAGTTGGTATCGAATCTAAAGAACGACGCTTTATATTTGCTTGGATTAAAAATTGATTCCCTCCGCTTCTCGACATCGTAACAAATCCTTGCGGATTATGTGATGTCAGATCCGCATCAACGGGTTTCGACCTAACTTAAAAATAAAGCGTTTAATTCGAAATAGTTTTAAAATCGATGAATATGCGATATTAGCGATGATGACGATGACGCGAATGATAAAACTTGACTAACGACACGATAAAATAAAAAACGCTATTGTTGACGTTGTCTCGCTTCAACAATCAAATACTCCATGTGTCGGGATAAGCAACCCGCCACATCGGGTGAAACACCCTTGTATTCGGATTTTCTTATTCTGTCATCCTTTGTATTCGACACGAATTAGCGAGTAATTTAATGTTTTGATACTAGTAATATTAGCGATATTAGAAACGACAAAATAAAATAAAATAAAATAAAAAGACGACGACACGTACGGACGGACGACGCAAGAAAAGGGGAGAGAAAGAGAGAAGAAATCGGGATTGTTGAACCCTCAACCTACATGTTTCGTATTCTCGGACGGGACTCGCTTAATTGTGGCTTGAGCACTGGAGTATCGAGATGTAGATAGAGTTATGGTGGTTTAGGGTTTGCTAGATACTAGGGTTGTAAGTTGTATGTGAAAGTTAGGGTTTCGAGAAGTGTTAAGGTGAAAAGTCCCCTGATTGTGTTGCACAAGGGAGGTATTTATAAGAATTGCTCAACTCCCCGACCTAGGGTTACTTGATCGAGTGCCCTGATGGACTCGATCGAGTGCCCAATATACGGAGATCAGCGGGCCTGCTAAAGGCCCACTCGATCGAGTGAGCTGACACTCGATCGAGTGGCTGAGGCGGACAAGATTTTTTGAGGATTTTGTGTTTGGATTGGATTCTCGATGTTTTGTATGGCTGTTTTGTGTCTCGGAAATGGCTTTGACCGGGGTTTGACTCGGTCGCTAAAAGTCGGTTTTATTTCCGGCGTCGGTTTTGACCGAAATTAGTCTCATTTGATTAGAAACGACCTGCTGGGCCTGAATTTGAGGTTGGTTTTGTGAGATTTGTACTCCGTAAAAAGCCCAAGCTAGAAACTAATGATTTCGAGGCCATATCCGAGCACGTAGAAGCGTGTTTGCGTCCGATCATCATCGGGTGTTTTTTTGAAACTGCTATATACACCTAGCATCCAAATGTGGGTGTCTACAGAGCCCCCCCACTCTGACTGAGGCTTGGACAGGGCGAAAGTCAGAGTAGCTACCAGGCCAATCGAGGATTAAGACCCGGTAGACTTCCGGTCGGGTCGTTTATAGTCCATTAGACTCGCGTGAAGGGCTCGCCAGCCATATGATAGAAATCATACCTGAGTTGATGATGGTAACTCCGCGGGGAATCGGACTTGTTGTGTAAGTCCTGGGTGCGCCTGTATATGGGCCCATCCCGTGCTGATTCGAGAGAAAATGCCGCCGTCGGCTTTCCGCTGGGGAGATATGTGAGCTAAGTGGTAGGGGTGAGCAGAAAAATTCGATACGATTTTATTATCCGTATACGATACCGTATATGGTTGTAATTATACGGATTTCCGTATATCCGATACGAATATCCGTATATCCGATACGGTTTTTCATAAAACCGTAGCGGATACTTATCAGCAAAATTGAAAACCGGATATCTGGTTTCTGATCCGGTTTTCAAAAATACAAAAAAATAAAAATTAACAAACTATAATACTAAAACTAAATGACTTAATGGATTAAAAACAAAAAAATAAACCCAACACTCTCACTCTTTCATTCCACTAACGCCACTCTCAGTCTCTCATATTCAGTCTCTCACTCAGCTACTTCATATTTCAGGCCGTCGTTTCACGTTTCATGTTCATTAAGGTTGTTTCTTTGTTTGATTGTTCACTACTTCGTTTGTCTGTCAATTGTTGTTGCTTTGGGATGATTTGTGTGGAAAAGATTTGATATTCAAGCTTCTTGTTTGAAGAAAGCAGGTTGTTTGCCTATGACTCTATTATAGGAGTAGTATTCAAATATTCGGGATGATTGTGATAATTAAATTATTTTTAGATATTTTTCTTGTTTATTTACGTATTTTTTTTGTATAACAATGAACGCAACGTTCGTTACGACCTTAAAATCAAAAATCGGATTATGTGCACTTAAAGAAAATTTAAAAATAAAAGAAACCTCAAAACCGGATACCGGATATCCGGTTTCCGTATATCCGGAAAAACCGGATATTCGGTTTAATTATGATCGGATCAGGATAGTAAAATTTCAGAATTTTAAAACCAGACATCCGATCCGGTTTAGCAAACCGGATCGGATATTCGATTTTGCTCACCCCTACTAAGCAGGCTTATTTCTGAAGCTTTGAGTCGTACCTGTATAAGTTACATAAAGTTTTGCATGTAACACGTAGGTAAAAATATGTTTCGAACTTTGAAATTTTGAAATTTTTGAAATTTTTTACTCTTTGAAAATTAGGAATGCTCGGGATGACTAATTCCTGTGCTGACATTTGAGGTATCTGAGACTGGGCTTGTATGCTTAAGCCCTACTGGAATTCGGAAACTTCATGGAAAAAAGATTTGGAAAGAGGGTTGTAGGGCTTGGTGTTATAAATACCCAATCCACTGTCTTAGTTTTCCTCACATCTTTTACAATTCTCTTCTTCTTAAAAAAACTCCGTATTCTTTTCAAGAATTTTAGCCATGGGAATTGAACGCTTGACCGCGATGCTGCAGGAATGGTCCCGATGCTTTAGGGACACAGATAAGGTAGCTTTGAACCAGATGGGTATTACTCAGCTGTATACGTTCCGTCAGATGCAGGTGGATTGCTACTTTCTTGATGCTTGTTTGTCTTTTTGGGACGACACATACCATGTCTTTGCCTTTCCTCGGGGCGAAATCTGTCCTTTACCCGAGGAGATTGCTGCTGTTGGAGGATGGAACCCTATACTTCGTCCTGCTGTCCCGTTTTCGGTCCATGACCCAAGGAGGAAACTACGGGTATTTTTAGGACTTTCCCACAATGAAGAATCTCGAATGGCCGAAGACGAGACTATTTCTTTGATCGACCTGGCTGAGAAATTTATGAACCCGCATAACGTCCGAGTCAGACCGATTCACAGCCGTAGGGTTTTCTCCTTTTGTATGCTCCATGTTTATGACTTTGAATGTCACATGGATTTGTTGTCGTGCATGGGCGATGTCCGTCTTTTTATTACTGTGGTTGACCTGATGGAGACGGAGCATAGTCCGGCTTGGTTGATTACGGGAGAAATTATCCAGGGTTTGGATAATCGTAAGAGGGATTCGCCGGTTCGTCTGACCGGGAGCACCCGTTTATTGCAGGTATATCGCTTCGTTTTTTTTTTTTCGATTTCTCAATTTCCGATCTTTTTGATTTTTTTCGAGATTTTTCTGCTGCAGCGGGCACTCGATAGAATCACCATGGCACTCGATCGAGTCACCCTGGCACTCGATCGAGTGTCCTCATAAAAACCTCCTGTTTCGACTTCAGGGGTGCCACTCGATCGAGTGACCGTAAGGCACTCGATCGAGTGCCCTCGGGCGGACGTCTATTTCGCTCGGGAACTCATATTATTTTTTATTTGTTTCTTTTTCAGCTTTGGTTATTTGAAAGATTATCAGTCATAGATCCTCCTCTAGACCCGAGTCGCTATCGCCCTAACCAAGTGATGACAAGGAGACGGGCTATTGATTTTTCTCGCCACATTACTCAAAAATATTGGGATGAAGTGCTGTCTTTTCATAGTAGTCCGTTGATCCGATAGGTAGTGCCATGGTGGCCCATTTATGTTTGGACGGGCTTGGCTCCGAGGGATAAGGCTCGCTATCACGTAATGTTATCCTTCAGGCAGACAATTCATCTTTACCCTGATCGAATACTAAGGCAGTACGGTTGGTCCCAAAGAATCCTGGAGGTCGAAGCGGTTGTGAGTGAATCTACCCAACTGACTGATGTGATGTGTGACACATGGATGCAACGATGGTATACCCGGCACACTTGGCCCATTCCCAAATCTCTTCATTCAATTTGGGTGTCGGAATCTTATGTGAAATGGACTAAAGCAGACTCTGCCAAGGCCCGAGCTTCTTTAAAGGTTGATGAAGCTTTTGACCTGCTACGGAGGGAGCAAGTTAAAGACAATAGAGGCTTCTTCAACGAAGGCGACACTCCGGGTACCCTGGTCCGTCTAATGTCAGGTCAAAGAGGGAGGACTAGGACTTAAGCTGAAGGGTCTAGTGCTAGAGGTGCGCGGGGGAGAGTGAGCCTCCAGACTAACATAGAAAGGAGACTTGGCCCAAGACTGGCAGTGCAGGACCGACTAGGCCCGCGAGACAGACTACCCGAGCATGTACGGGCTCGTCTTGGACCGGTGACAATGGCAGAAGACTCGTTATCGAAGAAACGGGTTCGAGCAAAGGAGGTTCCCTTGGTGATTCGGGAACGCTTGCCCCCGCCCTGGCGACCTCAGGCTCCGCGCGACCCTATGGACAAGGGAAAGGGCAAAATGCCCTAAATACTAGTCTCCTTAGTTTTATTATTTAAGTATTATTACTATTTTTGTGGTGTGCTTTTTTTTTGTGTGTGATGTAATTTTGGAATTCCCGAGTTTATCGCGTTTTTAATAAAAGACATATTAATGAATACCGTTTTCGTCTTTTTCGTTATTGCAGTGGTTGTACCCTTTCGAGGGGTTGCCTACGTATCCACAATTAGCGGAATCAAACCAAATGTAGTTCGAACATAGATTTTTTTTTTGCAATTTTCGAAATACATCAACACTATTAGATCGAGATGTGCGACAGTAGGATAAGTAATCCTAACTTATTGACTTGCTTATAATTTTTTGAAAATTTATAAAAAGAAAGATTTTTATAAACTTTTTGCAAATGACATTGAGATAGGGTTTTAGGGGTAGTAGCGCTTCAGCTGGTCCAAGTTGGTTGGGTTGACGAATTCATTCCCGTCCAAGTCTGTCAGTATCACGGCTCCTCCTGATAGGACCTTCTTTACCAAATACGACCCAGCCCAATTGGGTTTGAATTTTCCTCTTGGGTCGACTGGTAGTAATGCACAGACCGATTTTAGAACTAGATCCCCTTCTTTGATGTTTCTGGGCCTAACTCTTTTGTTGAAAGCCCGCGGTATCCTCTTTTTGTATATCTGAATATTGTTGAGGGCCCGGGATCGCCGTTCGTCCAAAAGAACCAACGAGTCATATCGAGCTTGGACCCAATCTGCTTCTGGCACTTTGCTCTCAAGTAAGATCCTGAGAGACGATACTTCCAGCTCGACTGGCTGGACCGCTTCCATTCCATATGTCAAATAATATGGGGTTGCTCCGGTCGCGGTGCGAGTTGACGTCCGATACCCCCATAGGGCGAAAGGTATCTTGTCGGGCCAGACCCGGTAATTCTCAGCCATCTTTTTAAGTATGGTGACAATCGTTTTATTGGCTGGCTCTACCGCTCCATTTGTTTGGGAACGGTAAGGCGAAGATGTATGCCTTTGGATTTTATATTTTGCTAGCAAAGCAGCGGTTTCATCTTGGAAATGGGTCCTGTGATCACTGATAAATTCGTGCGGGATCCCGTATCGGCATATAATCTTTTTTTGGATAAATTTGGCCACATGCTTGGCGTTCAAGATTCGATATGACTCGGCTTCGACCCATTTGGTGAAATAGTCGATAGCTACCAAAATGAAACAATGACCTCCCATCCCGAAAGGGTTTACCTTTCCAATTATGTCGATACCCCATGTTGAAAAAGGCCATGGTGATGTCATGGTGTATAGTAGGGATGACGGCATATGTTGCACATTGGTGAAAATCTGACACTTATGGCAGTGTTTGACATATAGCCGACAGTTGGTTTCCATGTTTTTCCAATAATATCCGAGCCTCATGATTTTTCGGGCTAGCATTTGGGCGTTCATATGAGGGTCATTTTCACCATCATGTACTTCGGCCATGACTGTCTCGGCCTGTATCTTGTCGACACATAGGAGGAGAGCTCCCTGCGCCTTTTTTTTTGTATAATTGTCCGTCGTCCGTGCGAATAAATTGGGTGGCCAACCTTCGCAGGGCATTCTTGGCCCGGTTTTCAATTCCCGGAGGATATTCTCCCGTCGTTAAATAGGCTAGAATAGCCTGGTACCAAGGTTCCGGATAAGTTATTTCGATGTCTTGAATGGCGTGGATATATGCCGGCTCGGACCGTCTTTCGACGCAAATCGACATGCTGGTTAGATGCTCTGGCATATTCAATAAAGATGCTAGTTTGGAAAGTGCATCTGCAAACTGGTTTTCTTCCCGAGGTAGATAAATGTATTCTATCTTTTGGAATTGCTTTTCGAGAACCCTTACTCGCGCCTGGTAGTCCACGAGATTGGCGTTCCAAGTTTTTCATTTTTGGAGAGCTTGATTGATGACTAGAGATGAGTCACCGTGGACCCGGAGGTTTGTTACCCCAAAATCAGCGGCGGCTTGCAACCCGTGAATGCATGCTTCATATTCGGCTGCGTTGTTAGTCACGTCGAAATCTAGTTTACTGGATAACAGGGTGTGCTCACCTTTCGGTGATATTAGCAGAATCCCGACTCCGAATCCTCGGAAGTTGGACGCCCCATCAAAATACAAATCCCATGTCTCGGTGTCGGTATGGAATATGTCTTCATCTGGAAAGGCCCAAGTAAGGGTGTGTCCCTCTTCAGATACCGGACTATCGGCGAGGAATTCGGCTACAACCCGGCCTTTGATGGCTTTCAATGGTACGAACTTGAGATCGAATTCTGCTAACATTAAAGTCCATCTGGACATCCTGCCGTTAAGGATGGGCTTTTCGAATAGGTACTTGATGGGATCCATTTTGGACAGAACATGTACCTCGTGACTGAGCATATAGTGTCAGAGCTTTTTAGTGGCCCAAACTAAAGCTAGGCACGTCTTTTCGAGCATTGTATACTTGCACTCGTATTCCAGGAGCTTCTTACTGATGTAGTAAATATCCTGTTCTTCTGAATCGACTGTCTGGGCCAGCATAGCCCCCATGGCTGTCTCGGTCGTTGTTAGGTATAACGACAAAGGTAGGCCAGGTTGAGGTGGCATTAATACCGGCGGAGTAGTCAGAATCTCCTTGATTTTATCGAAAGCCGTTTGACATTTATCGTCCCACAGTGTTCGTTCTCCTATTTTCAGTTTCTTGAAAATGGGCTCACAAACCATGGTTAGCTTTGAAATGATGCGACTGATATATTAGACTTTCCCGAGAAACCCCCTTATTTCATTTTCGGTTTAAGTTGGCTGCTTCTCGGTAATGGCTTTGATTTTAGTTTGGTCGACCTCAATGCCGCGTTGGCTAACGATATGGCCCAGTAATCACTACAAAAATCAAGCCGGAATTGTGTCGGACAAATCCGACGCAAATTGAAGATTGCGTCGGATTAACCGACGCAAACGTCCGCCATTATAATTTGACGCAAAAAAAATTTTTGCATCGGCTAATCCGACGCATGTGATTTGCGTCGGCTAATCCGATACGAAGTGATAAGTGTAGTTTGTAGTGCCTACTTCGTAGTGTTTTGGTCCCATTTTCCTTGTGGAATCGCTCCTTGGGAGCGGTTTATGGGCTTCTTATGCTTCCTTTAGTTCGTTTCAGGTTCCCAAGACCGATTTGGAAGAGTTGGAGCGATTCCGACTCGATACATACACATTTTGGAGCCAACGAAACTAAGGAACGATGACTCGATGCCTTGGAGTCGACCCCGAGACCTTGGGACCCAATCCCGAGCCTCCGAGACCCGATCCCGAGTCCCGAGAATCGATGAGAAGCCCATGAGAACCAAGGAGGGACCAAAAAGATCATAATGGAGGCCTACAAGGGTCATCCCGTTCGGGATGAGGTGCACAAACACGGAGGCTACTGTCCAGGGCCCATCCCGATCGAGAGCATGGCTTCCCAACCGGGACCGACCCCGTCCCGACCGAGACCATCCCGTCTCGGCCGGGACGGCCTAGCTGTAACCCGCGCCTTTTTTTCTTTCTTCTCCCTTCCATTTGTAACCCTATATATACCCCCCTCTTGTATTAAGACACCATCTTATGTTATATCCTAAAACCCTAGACTACTTTAGGTTAGATTAGATTAGATTAGTGTAGATAAGTCGGTAATTAGTTGTTAATCATAGATTAGCTCTTGTATTAAGGAATTCTTGAAAAATCCATTCAAGCTTGACAACCTTGGTGGAATTATTTGAGTTTTCTTCTACACAAGTGTTCTCCTTTTCATCTCTTGTTAGTATGGTATAATCTTCTCTTCCTTTTTACTCTTTATCTTGTTTATTCATCCAAGTTTTAATCTTTGATTGTTGTTTATTGTTTTCACTAGTTTGTTTATGTTTGTTTTGTTTCTTGTGTTGATTCCTTTAGTTCTTGTTAGTATTAGTTTTATTATGTTAGAGTAGTGTTCTTGCTAGGGTTAGTAGGGTGATTAGGGTGTTAATTGGATGATTAGGGGATTGTTGGAGTTGTTGGTGGAAGATTTGGGTTTCCTCTTGGTTTGGTGCACATCACATGTTTGTTGAATTGCTTGAATGACTAAGTAGTTGAGAATGCTTGTTTTTCTTGCCTTTCTTTTGTGGGTGTTAGTTTGTTTGTGGGTTCGGTTCCCTCACTAAGTTGGGAGAGCCCGGTGAGGACGACCCCTAGGTCGGTCTACGTAGCAAGAGCACGGATGCGACCTAGGCCTATAGCGCGCTAGAACCCCGTTTGTCATGTGTGTCGCCGAGATGGCTTCTAGGTGGAACCTCTAGGTTGGTCTAAGTTGCGAGAGCCCGGACCAACCTAGATCACCCTACTACCTCCTTCACTCTAGTTCTCCCTTGACCATTCCGTTACCCCTTTGACCCCGACCTAACCCTAGCCCGTTTCTTTGTTTGTTTCTCCGGCACCTTAGTCTTAGTCTAGCTTTCTCCCCTTCTATCATTCTCTAGTTTAGCTTAGCTCGTTGACTTAGTCTAGTATTTAGGCGACCTTAGTCTAGGCTATACATTACCGTCCCCGTGGATTCGACCCGACTTGCCCTATCTACCGTAGGTATAGCCGGTTATATTATTGACGGTTGGGATTCCACGACAAATCCCTCCCATCAATTTGGCGCCGTTGCCGGGGACGGTGCTAGTTTGGACTTTGTTTACCTAGTTACTCGACTTTGTCTTTGTGTTTGTGTTTTCTTTTTTTTCTTTTGTTACCTTGCTTCTTGTGTGTGTGAAGTTTATTTCTCTCTTGTCTAGTGCCCAAAAAGCACTAGGCTTCTCACGTTTGTTCTTAGTCTACAGTTTGTACTTAGAGGTGGTGACTATCTTCTTCTTGCAACTTAGAGCCGCTTTAACGGACGGTTGCTAGAATGAGTGGTTTCCAACCGGGTATGAGCTACGATTTTCGAGCGAGCATGGGGTTTGATCTAAACTCCCCACACATGGAAGTCGATATGAGCTACCCCTCTTCTTCCATGAGCCAAAGCCATGACATGACGTCCCCCTACCATTATCAAGCTTCTTGGGGTAATCAAGATGGGTATGATCCTCAAGAATATGGATATGGCTACCAACAAGTGAATTATTATCACTCCTACGAGCATGGTGACTATTACTCGAGCTATGATTGTGAACCCACCATGTTTAATCAAGATTCACCGTATGGAAGCCAATTTCCCCAAAACCCACCATATTACCCTACACCCCAACCACAATATGAACCCCATGACCCACAATACTACCAATCACCCCAACCTCACTACCAACAATATGATGCCCCACCCCTTGGGCATCATCAAGATTATCAAGGAGCTTTACAAGACCCCAATGATCACCAATTACCCGACACGGAGGTGTTTCAATCTATGCTTCAAATGCAAAGGAGCATCCAAGAAACGGCCATTCAATTGCAAAAAGAGCAAGATGAATTCATGGCCCGACTTCGAAGGGAAAACGAGGCGAGGGATGCTCGATTAAATGCAATAGCGGTTAAAACCGTAATGCTTTTATCCCGAACATCACAATTAGATGAAGGGTGCCCACTTGAGAAATGGGAGCAACCTAGCCATGAAGCCGCCGATGTAGTTCCCTTTGAAAGAGAGATTTGCTTTGAAGAACCTCAATCGTCTACCCAAAAAGAGACGAATGAGGAGATGACCCTTGGTGAAGGCAACATTGGTGAGGTATTGGAGGAGGATAGTGAGTTGGATGGGTTGGTGGAGTTTGTGAGGTTGTTAGGTGAGATTGATAGCCTCGAGTTTCCCTTGTGCGATAATGTGACTAAGCATTATGAGCCCCTTGCTAGTACACCGAGAGATGACTTGGAGGAGATTGAAACCGCCGGTAGAAGTTTCGATCCTCTCCTCCAAGATGATGTGGGGCCGAGTGATGAAGATGGGGAACCACAACTTGAGGAAAGTGTGGGGGTGTGCAACGAGGAAGTGAGGCCAAAACCGCTTTTTGTGCCTTGTTTCTTGGAGATGAAGCTTGCTTGTGATTGGAGGCAATGCTTAGGGAGGGAGAGACCGGTGAAGCTCGTAGGATGGATAGACCCCGGAGACGATTTGAAAGATGATTTTGGGTCTTGGGATTCCTACTTCTTGCCTCCTCCTTGGAGGCCGTGGAGGTCGGTTAAGCTCGAGCGCTTCTTGGGCCTTCACTATGATGTCGGTAGCGCGTTCGACTTGCTCCTCCATGCCCTTGAGGGCTACGGTTGAAGAAGAGTCCACCATCCTAGGTTTGACGGAGTTCCTAAAAGAACCGTCATGTTGTATATTCCCCTCTCCTCTTCTTTAGAGTACTTGTGCTTGTATTTGTGTAGTTTTGTTTCTAGGACTCTTTTGTTTTTGTGGGATTCTTGTAATTGCTTTGGTATTCTGATGAGCGATGTGAGGGAGTGAATTTGATGTGTATTTTGAGTTTATTGTGATAGGTGAAGTGAAGATGACTCCTTGAAAGGAGTGGTTAGTGATAGAGCTTGGATCGTGAGTAAGGGAGTCGGTTTTTCGGGTCATGGGAGTCATGAAGACCCTTCCCGACCGGGAAGGGTGTGTCGTCCCGACCACGATGGGGCCGTCCCGATCGGGATGAAGGTGCCAAAAATCGAGTCCACTGGAGTGTCATCCCGATCGGGAAGGAGGCTTCCCGACCGGGAAGGGTTTATCAACCCGACCGGGATCATCCGTCCCGACCAGGATGGTCCCCTACTCCTTTTTGGTGCTTCTTCTTCGACATTCGAGCCCACCCAACCATTATATACCCCCACCCAACCTCCCTACCTTTCTTGCTCATATCATACCACCCACGTACTTCATTTTCATATCCTCACTTCACCTTCTATCTACTTTAGACCGCTATTCACATCAAATCCACCCCCTACCATTACTACCCCAACCATGCGGTTTTATCAAGCTTGAAGCGGGATGGCAACGAAGAAGACAAGCAACGTGCCTACATTGATCTATGAGACGATGGAGCGAGTGAGTTACTAGCCGATTGGTTTTGGTAACTATCCTTACTTTTCCGTCTTTTGTCGCTTGTTTTCCATTGTTTACTCCCCTTCCCCTTATATTTGTGTTATGGTGGCCTTCGAGGCCTTGGTATATGGTTGCTCCCGACTCTCGATGACGTGACTACATCGAGAGTCATTTCAAAATCCAAATTTTTACAAGATTTTCACTTTCTTTTTTTCGAGGATTTAGTCGGATTTAGGCGGAATCCGGGCTAGGTGACTTGATTACACCTAGCCCTCCCCTCCCATTTCCTTTTATTTCCTTCTTTTTATTTTCTTCCCCCATCCATATCTTTTTCTCGTCTCGGCCCTTGGTGACTTGATTACACCCTGGCCGGACACCTTCTACCCTTTTCTTCACTTTATTTTTGATTTTTAGCTTTATTTTCGTAGTTTCTTTTCTTTTTCTTTTGTCTCTCCGCACACTACGATTGAGCATATGAGGACATTGCTCGGTTTAAGTGTGGGGGAACGATATTCTATCGTAGTTAGTTTTATTTTTCCCTTTTTCGAAAAAACCTTTAAAAACCCTAAAAATTTGAAATTTTTTCACAAAAATCAAAAAGATTTTCTTTTTGTGTGTTTTTCTTTCGTGTCTTTGTGTCGTGTATTTGTTTTGTATTGTGCGTGTTTGCCTCCCTCTTTCCTTATAGGTTGTTTAAATCACCAATGGCTTTGGAGAGCTTCTAAGACTTCCGGTAACACCTTTATCCATTTTTCTTCTTTATCTCTTGCGGAGTTTGGAGGAGATTGTGATGTTGTGTGCTCGGGTGGAGCTTTGTAAAGTTGTGGTTGATTTGGTGGCTTGTTTGGATGATCGGGGTGGTGTTTGTGTTGTTTATGTGTTCGTTTTGTTTTGTTCTTGTTTTGTTGCCTTTGCTTCTTTTTCTTTCGTTCGTTTTCGTCATGTCTTTGTTTTGTGTTGTGTTAAGTGTGTCTTGTGTGTGTAAACCGTTTTCAAAAACCCGGTTTAGAGGCTAGTGTGTGAGTGTGTGCTTTCCCTTTTTAGTAGTGTAAATCGAGTCTTGGACTTTAGCCTAGTAGAATGACCCTAAATCAATGAATTCGTTGGTCCTTTACCTTGAGTCCACCTAGCTTACTAGGAATTTACTACGGGATTTGCATTTTGACCACTATGACCACCCACGGTGTGAAAAGGCCTTGGTTACCGAGTCTCGTCCCTTAGGTGACCATGTCTAGGGTTGTTTGATTAGTCCAAGTTCTCCACTTTTTGTGGGTTAGAAAGGAAGGCGCCGTCCCAACTTACCCATTTCCCTACCTCTACACATATACACACAATAAATTGCAAATTGTTGATTCTCCCTTTCTTGTTACACAATGAAATGCCAAAAATGCCAAATCTTGCCAAAAGGGCAAAGAAAAGAAAATGAAAGAAAGAAAATGAAAGAAAGAAAAAAAAATGAAGAAAAAGAAAAGGCACAAAAGCCAAAAAGAAAATAGAAAAGAATAAAAAGAAATGGCATGGCAACAAACAAATCAAAACGTCGAAAAGAAAGAAAATGCCAAAAGAAAACTCGTTTCACAAAAAGAATTCCTCACAAAAATAAGCCTTTTCCGACTTTTGCCGTTAAGAGCCTACCAAAGGACCGAGTCCCGAGGAAGGATGATAGCGGCATTAGTCGGTCTTCCCTCATTTTGCATGTTTTCCACCTTTTTACTTGGACTAGTTTGGCGGTTTTGGACACGGGACGACCCTCTTGGCTCACGCTAAAGGGGGCGGGGTCTCACTTACCTACAGTGTCGACTAACACCGTGGTTTTTCACTTTCCACTCCGCCGATCGTCCCGTAGTACGTTTTTAGAAAGTTAGGAGGACCTAGGTAAGTTACCAACGTTTTTATTGCTTGATCGTCATACTATTAGGGTTTAGTTCACCTTGGTTTGTTTTACTAGCTTGGGAACGTTGTCACTTACCTCGAGTCCTAAACCGGTGCTTCTTTCACCGCTTGTTTGAGGAAAGCGGTATTTGTTTTCTTTTGGATGCAACCGGTTATGTGTTTGTTTGTGTGTTTGTTTGTTTATGTGTTTTGCGTCCGGTTGCCTCCACAGTTTTGTCGCAAGACCCAACTTGCCTTGCGGAGTGCACTTGTCCTCTAAGTGCACTCGCGTGAGTTGAAGGGGCGTAGGGTGCGCTAATACTCACTCGGATAGTTTAGTAGTAGTATGTGCTTACTCGAGGGCGAGTAAGGGTTAAGTGTGGGGGAGTTGATAAGTGTGGTTTGTAGTGCCTACTTCGTAGTGTTTTGGTCCCATTTTCCTTGTGGAATCGCTCCTTGGGAGCGGTTTATGGGCTTCTTATGCTTCCTTTAGTTCGTTTCAGGTTCGCGAGACCGATTTGGAAGAGTTGGAGCGATTCCGACTCGATACATACACATTTTGGAGCCAACGAAACTAAGGAATGATGACTCGATGCCTTGGAGTCGACCCCGAGAACTTGGGAGCCAATCCCGAGCCTCCGAGACCCGATCCCGAGTCCCGAGAATCGATGAGAAGCCCATGAGAACCAAGGAGGGACCAAAAAGATCATAATGGAGGCCTACAAGCCTCATCCCGTTCGGGATGAGGTGCACAAACAAGGAGGCTACTGTCCAGGGCCCATCCCGATCGGGAGCATGGCTTCCCGACCGGGACCGACCCCGTCCCGACCGGGACCATCCCGTCTCGGTCGGGACGGCCTAGCTGTAACCCGCGCCTTGTTTTCTTTCTTCTCCCTTCCATTTGTAACCCTATATATACCCCCCTCTTGTATTAAGACACCATCTTATGTTATATCCTAAAACCCTAGACTACTTTAGGTTAGATTAGATTAGATTAGTGTAGATTAGTCGGTAATTAGTTGTTAATCATAGATTAGCTCTTGTATTAAGGAATTCTTGAAGAATCCATTCAAGCTTGACAACCTTGGTGGAATTATTTGGGTTTTCTTCTATTTAAGTGTTCCTTTTCATCTCTTGTTAGTATGGTATAATATTCTCTTTTTTTTTACTCTTTATCTTGTTTATTCATCCAAGTTTTAATCTTTGATTGTTGTTTATTGTTTTCACTAGTTTGTTTATGTTTGTTTTGTTTCTTGTGTTGATTCCTTTAGTTCTTGTTAGTATTAGTTTGATTATGTTAGAGTAGTGTTCTTTCTAGGGTTAGTAGGGTGATTAGGGTGTTAATTGGATGATTAGAGGATTGTTGGAGTTGTTGGTGGAAGATTTGGGTTTCCTCTTGGTTTGGTGCACATCACATGTTTGTTGAATTGCTTGAATGACTAAGTAGTTGAGAATGCTTGTTTATCTTGCCTTTCTTTTGTGGGTGTTAGTTTGTTTGTGGGTTCGGTTCCCTTACTAAGTTGCGAGAGCCCGGTGAGGACAACCCCTAGGTCGGTCTATGTAGCGAGAGCCCGGATGCGACCTAGGCCTATAGCGCGCTAGAACCCCGTTTGTCATGTGTGTCACCGAGATGGCTTCTAGGTGGAACCTCTAGGTTGGTCTAAGTTGCGAGAGCCCGGACCAACCTAGATCACCCTACTACCTCCTTCACTCTAGTTCTCCCTTGACCATTCCGTTACCCCTTTGACCCCGACCTAACCCTAGCCCGTTTCTTTGTTTGTTTCTCCGGCACCTTAGTCTTAGTCTAGCTTTCTCCCCTTCTATCATTCTCTAGTTTAGCTTAGCTCGTTGACTTAGTCTAGTATTTAGGCGACCTTAGTCTAGGCTATACATTACCGTCCCCGTGGATTCGACCCGACTTGCCCTATCTACCGTAGGAATAGCCGGTTATATTATTGACGGTTGGGATTCCACGACAAATCCCTCCCATCACGAAGACATGGAGGTCAACGTCCCTGTCAATGGGTTTTGCGTGGGATTAGCCGACGCAAAGTCAAACACTATGTTGACTTTGCGTCGGCTAATCCCACGCAAAGTCCCTTAGTCAATCCTCAGTCACTAGGCTGTGAGTGGGATTAGCCGCCGGTTTTTGGTTCGTCGCCGGCAGGGTAGGATGGGGGTCGCCGGTTTAGGGTTTTGATTTGGGGATCGAATTAGGGTGAAGGTCGTCGCCGGATCTGGGTAGAATGGGGGTCGCCGGAGGTCACTGTGTCGTCGGAGCACGCAGGGTCGCGCGTGCGTCGTCGTCGTCGTCTTTTTCGCCTTTCTCTAGAGAGGGAGTTGGGGGTGCGGGTTTAGGGTCTGTTATGTTGTCGCGTTTTTTTTATATTAAAACTGTAACACCCGCTATTTTTCCTAGCATATTTATTCTTTCCGTTAGGACTCCATCTTAACTTTGTCACTTTTCGGCCTCGTATTTCATCATTTTACTAAACTCCATTTTCATTTTTGAGTTTAATAATTTTTTATTTTAATTTTAAAGGTTTTAATTCTTTTTAAATCCATTTATTTGGTTTTCTTCGTAAACTAACTAATTTTCCGCGAGGAATTCTATTCCTCTTCGAATTGACGTTTTGAAACTCGGATTTAAGTTATTCTTTTTCCTAAAAATGTCTCAACATATTTATATAATATTTAAAACTAAGAAATATTTTTATTTACGAAAATTTAGCCTTTAATGATTTTATTACGAAGCTTCGCGAATAATTATTTTCTTACGTGAGGTTTACTCGAATTACTTTGAAATGCCTTTAACTGTTTTACGATTATACTTTTATCAACTTATAAATTATTTGAGACTATTTTCTTACATTTTGGACCGACTAAGCTCTTGGTCACAAGTTTTATTACGTTTTATTTAAACGTTTCATTTTTATCACGTTAAAACGTAAACGTAAGATTATTTTCGTGTCACTCATTTGAGGCATTATTGTCGAGACTCTTCGTCCTCCTCCTCCTTCATTCGGCCGGCCATATCATGTGGGATAAGCATTGTTTTTCTCAATTCATTCACTCTCATTTATGCTCACAAACCTTTCCATCCCCTTT
This sequence comes from Agrostemma githago, assembly GCA_958450325.1. NCBI lineage: Eukaryota > Viridiplantae > Streptophyta > Magnoliopsida > Caryophyllales > Caryophyllaceae > Agrostemma > Agrostemma githago. Next base: position 25,037,076 of record OY288257.1, read on the forward strand.
CATTCATTTTGGTCATAAAAAAAATATATTCATCATCTTTTCTTTCTCCTTCTTGGCTGAGTATTCTATCCTCATCCTGGCCTGAATTTTACTCCATTTCGAGTCACAATCGCATCGTCTTTATCGTCGTATTAATCCTCTTTCCGATTCCTTCGTTAAGGTATTAATCAACGTCGTTTTCGAACAATTTTTACCTTGATTTTTATTAGTTTTCTCATGGTATTATTCTGCCATGATTTTCGTGTTTGGTAGGATTTTTGGACGATCCCGAAGCCGACGAATATATCGTTGATTCAGACTTGGAGTAGAGGTAACGTCGATGTTACTCGGTATTTCAAGGTTTTAATTGTGTAGTTGCATGTATAATTTTTATATTTTATTTTTGACAACATATGTATGTCATATAATCTGGAAAATTTTTAAAAGTTGAAAATTTGCATGTTTCGGTATTTTTATCGCTTTTACGAGATTAACGATTTAATTGTTATATTAATTTGTAAAATCATAATATTCGGCCTAAACATGTAATATATGTTTATATTCTGAAAAATGTTTTTTTTTGATGATTTTTAACAATTTAGTTTTTTTCTGATATTTTTGATATCGATTATTGAATTATTACCGTTTTCGGACAAAAACGATTAAAAGCCGATTTTTAGTTCTAGTACTTAAACATTTTATTTTAATCTGATTTTTGACGTGGTGAAACTTTCTGGTGAAATAGAATTTTATGAAGTTTTTCATAATTTTTCGGAATTGTTAAGTGGATGAATTAATTAATCACTTTAAATCATCGTTTATCGTTAAAACCGTGTTTGTTGTTTAAATTCTCGAATTCTGGCCTTTGGTTTGAATCTGGAAAAAAATGTGATTCTGATGATTTCATATTAATATATATTTTTATGATTTTTAGTGCCTTAATAAAATGTTAGGAACGATAAGTTTATTAATGAAATCGTTAATTGTGAAAACGGGTTTAAATGACGGTTTTGTTGGAATTTGTTAAATCTGGAATTTTGGAAAAATCTGAAAAATTTATATTCTGGAAAATCATGATTTTTAAGTTTAATAATAATTTTTGGATATTAATACTTAAATCGTTTTGTAATTACTATTTTTATTAATCGTTATTTTCGAGATTAGACGATTAACGGGAAAACGCTTTAAAAACCGAGTTTTATGATTCTGGAAAATTTTCTTTTCTGGACAGAATGTCCATAAATATGTTTTAACTAATTTACTTAATTTTTGTACTATTTATTAAAAGTCTTTAATTAATAATTATGGATTTTCGGACAAATTGTGCTTTATCGTTAAAGTTCTTCGTCTTACATAAAAGAATTATTTTTCCAGCAATTTTGAAAATATTTAAATCTGAAACTTTAAGATTTAAATCATTCCTTAACATACTCTAAATATATTCATTGGTTTAATTATATAAAAGACGTTAAAGATTTAATTTGACCTTTTGCCATAAAATCCTATTTATAATCGTATTGTCGTAACTAATAATAATTAGGGAATTTTAGTTTTATAAATTTTGGAAACACCCTAATTAGTAGTACTAAAGTGTTTAAGACATTTTTAATTATTTTGTAAACACTTGTATGGTTTTTCAATAATTTCATAAATCTAAATACTCTCATTTTGATAAGTAATATCGTTAAGGCCGAAAGTACTAGTTTTTATAAATCTATATCGTTTACTAAAATGTCAAATTAGTATAAACTAATATTTTCACTATTTTGATATAATGCTATTTTTAGTAAAGTTTCTAAAAATAGAAGTTTCCTAAAATAGAAAGTTTCTTCTTTTAGATTATAAATGTTTACTTCTTTTATCCTCATATTATTTATATTGATTATATCTTTTGAATATCGATAATGGCTTTGTTTTGGAGTTATGGAATAAGGACAAGTGTGAGGTTAGAGTAATATATTCTAGGGTTTACGGTTTTGCCATCAACTATAAGGCTAGTGTATCAGGAATCGGTACATTGGTTGTTGAACCGGGTGACAGGTATCCCGGGAGTTGTGTACATTTTGACCTTAAGCGTAGGTCTCGCAGTAAGTCGCCGTCATAAGTTGAACTGGGTGACAGGTAATCCCAGGAGGGGTGTGCATTGTCTTAAACTAGGGCCACGCATTTATAAGTCGCCGCTCTATTATAGTTGAGTAGCCTAGTTAGAGACCGAAGTTTGATTTGTTTGAACTAAGTTCTCGAAGCTAGTTTTTAGTATTCTCCTAGTGAAAGTCTAGCTGTCTACATTACTCCTATCCATAACGCCATTTTGAATATTTTTATTATTATCGATATATTTTCATTTGCAGGTTGGCAAATGTTTTATGTTTTCTTCGGAAAACTCATTTTATTTATATTGTTTCGTTACGTGAAATTTTTCACTGAAAGCTTATTTTTAATATGCTGTTTTACTATTTTCCATTTTTACTATTTTTCTATAATAGTAATTACAGTTTTAGAATCCTATTATACGGCTGGGAGAACGTTGGCGTTGCTCCCCACTGATTGTGGCTGTTATGTTTTTAACATGGCAAGTATATGTGTTTTCCTTCGGGTGGGCTAGCGAGCAGTTATGGATCCTGCTTGTTTTAATCAGATCACTGTATTATGGATTGTTAAAACCTTTTTTATGGATTTTATTTATTTATTTATTTTTGTAGCCATTTTTTATTTTATGGCTTATGTATTGACTTACCATTTTTATTTAATCAAGACATAGCTACAGTGTGTTATAATCTCACTTCTACAGTGTTTCCGCCACTGTATTGCGTTAGAATTTCTAGGGGATTACAGTTGGTATCAGAGCATCACTGCTCCCAACGCTTACACCTGAAAATAGGGAAAATACCAGTAAATTATTTAAACAGTAAATAAAAATATTATTAGAAATGGGTAGAAACGAATAAGGATTTAACTGTTAAGGTTATCTGTTCCTGAACTCAATGATTAGCATTGAATATTTGTTGCTTTTGTGGGAAGAAGACGAATGAACAAGATATTGATATGATGCTGCTCCAGATCGAGACAAGACCTGCTTAGAACTCCCAACGCCTGCTGACTCGAGTGGACAACTTGGTGCTCCAAGAAAGATGCCGATGGTGACTTTTAGCTCCGGTTTAGTTTACTTAAGCTATAGGCCAGATAATCAAGAGTAGATTCCTGTTCCATGATGTCGCAGTAGATCGAGATGGAGCGACCCAAGACTTGTGTGCTCGTTCCTCTACAAGAAGATGAAGTAAGCCATTTGGATCCGGCATGAACTCTGGAGGCCCGAAGATTCTCCTCTGGTTCAAGAACTTAGTGATATAGTACCATCTACTCTTTTCTTCCTTCCTCTACTTCCTCTACTTCTTCTCTTTTATATTCTCTTCTTCATCCGCTTGGTGAATCCTTGTTATATTCTTCTACTCTACCATCTTTCTCTTGAGATTCTTTGGCTAGACCGATTTCCGTCTCAGTGAACCCCGTGAATGGATATAGATGTTTGAGGTTTAGTAAACCCTTGTTACCTATGGCTTGAGGGTTGTGAGTTATACCCTGTTATCTATCTTAGTAAGCTTTTGTGGATCGATTTGAATGATAAATTGTCAATTAATGGAATTAGGTTGGTACTTTAGACACTGAACTTTGGGTTATAGGTTACTTGATTATTTGGAGGACTTAAAGTTGAATATATTTTGGGGTAGTAAGAGTATATCGTATTTGATGGATACCTAGTACCTAATTTAACCTAGAACCGAACCAAGTGTAGCTAATAATAGTATTTTGGGATTCATACCTAATGCTTATTTGATGGATGCATCGTGAATATTTGGGATCATAGAGTGTTGTTTAAAGTGTTAACCTGAGTGTTGTGGTACCATCAAAGGTTTTCATTGATACCGTTAGAAATTTTGGTTAACATAGATTACCCGTGTTTCTTAAGGATTAGATCGTTGATCGTTGTTTAAGGTTGTAACCTAGCTATGAACTTGGGAGTTGAGTGATCTAAATTGAGTAAATTGTTGTTAACCTTGAAAAGGAGAAACATATTGCCATTAGAGGTTGGTTTTATCATGTTGTTTTGAGGAATACTTTGATGTCAATCATCTTAATGGATTTACAGTTCAGAACTTTAGACCAACGAGATTGTGGCTTCGTTGAGTTGTTAGATATTTTGTGGTTGCACCATTACGATTAGAAATTTGATGGACTTCTCGGAAACATTAATCGAATAATGTGTTTGAAGATGTGAGTGTTGGCGCCATTACCTATAGGTTTGAGCGTGTTTGAGGATTTATTGTACTTCCCCAACTTCTGTACTTGTGGTATTATAAATATGTTGGTGATGATTTTTCAGGATTTCGTGTCCGAACATTGTTAATTGGTGGGTTTTATTTAGTCTTCCTTACTCGAGAAATTTGAAGTATACCTCGAGTTCAGACCTTATGAGCTTTAAATTATGAACCTTAGTGATTACGAGTTTGGGTACGTTTTGATAACCATTGGAGTCTTAATTAAAGGATTAGTCTAAATCATTTGAGGATTCTTACGATACTAATTGGTAGATTATATAAGTATGTAAGACGTAATTTTGGAGGTTGTAGATTGAGTAGGACCACCCTGTACTGATATTGGACTTAGCGTTATTTGATGGGAATTAGGAACCCGTGTTTTTGAGAGTCGTGCTAGGAATCTCGAGATGGTTAATTTCTTCTATAATCCTTGAGAGCTCTTTTTGACTCTCAACTCCGTCTTCCTTTCTACTTCTATTGAATTCTGTTACCGCATCTACTACTAATCCCTTCAACTTCTTTTTCGGGTTTGAAACTTTTGTTTCGATTTGTCGTTGACCTTGACTCTATTTATCCGTTCATCATTTCCCCAAACTTATGAAAAGTTTGACTAATTTAAAAATTTTGATTTTCATGAAATTTTAACATTTTGAAGCATAATTTCAAATTTTAAAACTCCCCACTTTGTAAAAACATTGAGAAATTTAACATTTTGGATTATTGTGAAATTTTAACATTTTGAGTTATAATTTCTATTTTTGAAACTCCCCGTTTTGTAAAAATTTGACTAATTTAAACTTTTCGGATATCGTGAAATTTAAAATTTTTTAATTATAATTTAAGAACTTTATACTTCACTTTTATTTTATCTTTGGTTGATATTTATATTTAGTCCTGTTTCAAAATGCCTTAATAATTTATTTTAAATTATTTTGAAAATATTTCAATTTTTGATTTTCAAACGATTGGAATTTTATGAAGACTTTCATATTTTCAAATACTTCAACTTCTATAGGATTATTTTGTAAAGCGTTTTAACATTGTCGAAATTATTTTGAATGTTCAAGTTTGATAACATTTTTGAAAACTTTCATAATTACTTTGATAACATTTTCGAAATTTTAACGTTTTGAAATTAGTTTCACTTTATTGTTGGTGGACTTTTGAATCTGTTATTGAAAATGTTTGACGACTGGTTTGATTTTTACTAACTACAAATTTTGATTTCTCCAAACTAAATTTCGTCTCATCATAAAAAGAAATATTATCGAATTTCTTAAGCAAAAATTGTTTTACTTTTGTTTTGAAAATGTTTGGTTACCCAATTTTCTTCGAGTTCGTTTACAAATGTTATTTGACGTCGTTATTTTATCAAATAACTTTACTTTACGATTTCATTAATTAAAAGATTTTAAACTTCGGGTAGCTTAGCCCAATTCCTCTTGGAATAAATATTTGCATTCGATTTCGTATCAATTTGAAAGTTGTAAAGTTTGCTTTTAAAGTAAAATTTTTATGTGAACTTTGTATTCTCATCTCTTCGAGTAAGGTAAACCTCGATTTCCTTTCTGCTTATTCTCAGTTTCGAGGACGAAACTTTCTTTTAGTGGGGAGGATTGTAACACCCGCTATTTTTCCTAGCATATTTATTCTTTCCGTTAGGACTCCATCTTAACTTTGTCACTTTTCGGCCTCGTATTTCATCATTTTACTAAACTCCATTTTCATTTTTGAGTTTAATAATTTTTATTTTTAATTTTAAAGGTTTTAATTCTTTTTAAATCCATTTATTTGGTTTTCTTCGTAAACTAACTAATTTTCCGCGAGGAAGTCTATTCCTCTTCGAATTGACGTTTTGAAACTCGGATTTAAGTTATTCTTTTTCCTAAAAATGTCTCAACATATTTATATAATATTTAAAACTAAGAAATATTTTTATTTACGAAAATTTAGCCTTTAATGATTTTATTACGAAGCTTCGCGAATAATTATTTTCTTACGTGAGGTTTACTCGAATTACTTTGAAATGCCTTTAACTATTTTACGATTATACTTTTATCAACTTATAAATTATTTGAGACTATTTTCTTACATTTTGGACCGACTAAGCTCTTGGTCACAAGTTTTATTACGTTTTATTTAAACGTTTCATTTTTATCACGTTAAAACGTAAACGTAAGATTATTTTCGTGTCATTCATTTGAGGCATTATTGTCGAGACTCTTCGTCCTCCTCCTCCTTCATTCGGCCGGCCATATCATGTGGGATAAGCATTGTTTTTATCAATTCATTCACTCTCATTTATGCTCACAAACCTTTCCATCCCTTTTCATTCATTTTGGTCATAAAAAAATATATTCATCATCCTTTCTTTCTCCTTCTTGGCTGAGTATTCTATCCTCATCCTGGCCTGATATTTACTCCATTTCGAGTCACAATCGCATCGTCTTTATCGTCGTATTAATCCTCTTTCCGATTCCTTCGTTAAGGTATTAATCAACGTCGTTTTCGAACAATTTTTACCTTGATTTTTATTAGTTTTCTCATGGTATTATTCTGCCATGATTTTCGTGTTTGGTAGGATTTTTGGACGATCCCGAAGCCGACGAATATATCGTTGATTCAGACTTGGAGTAGAGGTAACGTCGATGTTACTCGGTATTTCAAGGTTTTAATTGTGTAGTTGCATGTATAATTTTTATATTTTATTTTTGACAACATATGTATGTCATATAATCTGGAAAATTTTTAAAAGTTGAAAATTTGCATGTTTCGGTATTTTTATCGCTTTTACGAGATTAACGATTTAATTGTTATATTAATTTGTAAAATCATAATATTCGGCCTAAACATGTAATATATGTTTATATTCTGGAAAATTTTGTTTTTGATGATTTTTAACAATTTAGTATTTTTCTGATATTTTTGATATCGATTATTGAATTATTACCGTTTTCGGACAAAAACGATTAAAAGCCAATTTTTAGTTCTAGTACTTAAACATTTTATTTTAATCTGATTTTTGACGTGGTGAAACTTTCTAGTGAAATAGAATTTTCTGAATTTTTGCATAGTTTTTCGAAATTGTTAAGTGGATGAATTAATTAATCACTTTAAATCATCGTTTATCGTTAAAACCGTGTTTGTTGTTTAAATTCTCGAATTCTGGCCTTTGGTTTGAATCTGGAAAAAAATGTGATTCTGATGATTTCATATTAATATATATTTTTATGATTTTTAGTGCCTTAATAAAATGTTAGGAACGATAAGTTTATTAATGAAATCGTTAATTGTGAAAACGGGTTTAAATGACGGTTTTGTTGGAATTTGTTAAATCTGGAATTTTGGAAAAATCTGAAAAATTTATATTCTGGAAAATCATGATTTTTAAGTTTAATAATAATTTTTGGATATTAATACTTAAATCGTTTTGTAATTACTATTTTTATTAATCGTTATTTTCGAGATTAGACGATTAACGGGAAAACGCTTTAAAAACCGAGTTTTATGATTCTGGAAAATTTTATTTTGTGGACATAATGTCCATAAATATGTTTTAACTATTTTACGTAATTTTTGTACTATTTATTAAAAGTCTTTAATTAATAATTATGGATTTTCGGACAAATTGTGCTTTATCGTTAAAATTCTTCGTCTTACATAAAAGAATTATTTTTCCAGCAATTTTGAAAATATTTAAATCTGAAACTTTAAGAGTTAAATCATTCCTTAACATACTCTAAATATATTCATTGGTTTAATTAAATAAAAGACGTTAAAGATTTAATTTGACCTTTTGCCGTAAAATCCTATTTATAATCATATTGTCGTAACTAATAATAATTAGGGAATTTTAGTTTTATAAATTTTGGAAACACCCTAATTAGTAGTACTAAAGTGTTTAAGACATTTTTAATTATTTTGTAAACACTTGTATGATTTTTCAATAATTTCATAAATCTAAATACTCTCATTTTGATAAGTAATATCGTTAAGGCCGAAAGTACTAGTTTTTATAAATCTATATCGTTTACTAAAATGTCAAATTAGTATAAACTAATATTTTCACTATTTTGATATAATGCTATTTTTAGTAAAGTTTCTAAAAGTAGAAGTTTCCTAAAATAGAAAGTTTCTTCTTTTAGATTATAAATGTTTACTTCTTTTATCCTCATATTATTTATATTGATTATATCTTTTGAATATCGATAATGGCTTTGTTTTGGAGTTATGGAATAAGGACAAGTGTGAGGTTAGAGTAATATATTCTAGGGTTTACGGTTTTGCCATCAACTATAAGGCTAGTGTATCAGGAATCGGTACATTGGTTGTTGAACCGGGTGACAGGTATCCCGGGAGTTGTGTACATTTTGACCTTAAGCTTAGGCCTCGCAGTAAGTCGCCGTCATACGTTGAACTGGGTGACAGGTAATCCCAGAAGGGGTGTGCATTGTCTTAAACTAGGGTCACGCATTTATAAGTCGCCGCTCTATTATAGTTGAGTAGCCTAGTTAGAGACCGAAGTTTGATTTGTTTGAACTAAGTTCTCGAAGCTAGTTTTTAGTATTCTCCTAGTGAAAGTCTAGCCGTCTACATTACTCCTATCCATAACGCCATTTTGAATATTTTTATTATTATCGATATATTTTCATTTGCAGGTTGGCAAATGTTTTATGTTTTCTTCGGAAAACTCATTTTATTTATATTGTTTCGTTACGTGAAATTTTTCACTGAAAGCTTATTTTTAATATGCTGTTTTACTATTTTCCATTTTTACTATTTTTCTATAATAGTAATTACAGTTTTAGAATCCTGTTATACGGCTGGGAGAACGGTGGCGTTGCTCCCCACTGATTGTGGCTGTTATGTTTTTAACATGGCAGGTATATGTGTTTTCCTTCGGGTGGGCTAGCGAGCAGTTATGGATCCTGCTTGTTTTAGTCAGATCACTGTATTATGGATTGTTAAAACCTTTTTTATGGATTTTATTTATTTATTTATTTTTGTAGCCATTTTTTATTTTATGGCTTATGTATTGACTTACCAATTTTATTTAATCAAGACATAGCTACAGTGTGTTATAATCCCACTTCTACAGTGTTTCCGCCACTGTATTGCGTTAGAATTTCTAGGGGATTACAAAAACATTTGCATCGGAATAGCCGACGCAAACCGACGCAGAATTCAAGTTTGCGTCGGCTAATCCGATGAAGTCCGACATTTTTTTTTGTTTAAAAGTTTGCGTGGGATTAGCCGATGCAAGCCAACGCATAATTCAAGTTTGCGTCGGCTAATCCGATGCAGTACCTGTCTCTGTGTTGCCTCGTCTTTTTTTTATATTGAAAGTTTTGCGTGGGATTAGCCGACGCAACCAGACGCAATATTAAACTTTGCGCCGGCTAATCCGATGCAAAGCTATTAATTCTGTTTACTGAATTTATTTTATTTTGACGCATTCTGCATCGGATTAACCGACGCAACTAGACGCAATATTAAACTTTGCGTCGGCTAATCCGACGCAAAGCTATTAATTCTGTTGACTATTTTTTTTATTTTGACGCAGACTGCATCGGATTAGCCGACGCAACCAGACGAAATATTAAAAATTGCGTCGGTTAATCCGATGCAACGCTATTTATTATGGTTTTTTTTTTATTTCAACACGCGCTGCATCGGATTAGCCGACGCAAATTTTAATACTGCGTCTGATTGTGTCGGCTAATCCGATGCAAAGCTATTAATTCTGTTTTTTTTATTTCAACACACTCTGCATCGGATAAGCCGACGCAATCAGACGCAATATTAAAAATTGCGTCGGTTAATCCGATGCAACGCTATTTATTCTGGTTTTTTTTTATTTCAACACGCGCTAATCCGATGCAAAGCTATTAATTCTGTTGACTGGGAGTTTTTAGTCAACAAATTTTGCGTGGGATTAGCCGACGCAAATCTTTCCATTTGGGTCGGCTTGCGACGGTTAATCCCACGCAAACTCCTTCACATAGTGGCGCCAACCCGAAATTATTGGCGCCCGCTTTATGCAGTCGGATAGCGTCGGTTAGTCCCACGCAATATATTTGCATCGGATTAACCGACGCAAACCGACACATTTATGCAATTTGCGTCGGATATTAAATCCGACGCAATCGTTCCGACGCTATTTCAGCTGTTTTTAGTAGTGAATTTGCCCGATGTTACCCCGAAACTGCACTTTTGAGGGTTTAGTCTCATGTTGTATTTGCGCAGTCGGATGAAGAATTTTTTTAGGGCCGTGATGTGCCCGCTTCGATCTTTGACTTGACGAACATGTCGTCCACATAAACCTCCACTTCCTTATGCATCATATCGTGTAATAAGGTAGTGGCGGTTCGTTGATAAGTGGCCCCAGCGATGATGAGACCAAATAGCATAACGGTGTAACAGTAAGTACCCCAAGGTGTAATGAAGGTGAGATTAATTATGTCTTCTTCCGCTATTTTGATTTGGTTGTATCCGGCATACCCGTCCATAAATGATAAAAGGGCATGATCGGCCGTGTTATATACACTACTACAAAACATCAAATAGACAACTGTTTTTTTTTTCAATAGACAACTGACTTACAACAGTTGAGTAGTTTGGAGTTGTATATTAGTCCAAGTATAGACATCTGTTTTACAACAGTTGTCTATTCATTAATAGACAACTATTTTCTAATGTAACAGTTGTCTATTGTGTGTATAGACAACTGATCTTTTAAGAAATTTGATGTATATTCTTTCAGTAGACAACTGTTTTCTAAAACAACAGTTGTCTATTGCCCGTATTTATGAACTATATAATACACATATTTCAACTATATATCACAATTTGAACTATATATTATCAAAACATAAGAAATGAATATCATATGAAATTGAACAAGAAGTTTTATTTTTATATAATCCAGCATACAAAAGGTACAAACAATTATCCAATTACATCCAAAAGGTAAAAAAATCATATACTATATTCCAACAAAATAACACCTCGTCTATATAACCATTATCCAACACAACTTTTTGTCAACACTGCAGTACCTCGGCTTTTTGCTTGAATACACTCCAAAGTGGCCACAACCCCGCAATTTGATCCTCACAATACGACCCTCTTCCCCCGTATTTGAGTCCAAAGCTTATACATGTCCAATAATCAAATAGGAGCGAATTGGACAGCTTTCTCCAAAATCTAGCAACTTACAGTATATTTCATGGCAAGACGGTCCGAGTTCTGATTAATCAAACTAGCTTATCAGCCTTAGTAAGTCTCCATGCTTTTGATCTTCTGCCTCAATAGCTGTCCAAAAAACCACCCGCTGTTGCACTGAAAATAACACCAGGCCAGCAATCAAAACATCAGATCAGCTAAGCAGTGAATTTGGTAAACAATATATATATTCGTCACTCAAGTCATACCAACCTATGGCCTATGATGAATCTCATGACAATGCCCTTCTCTTCTTCCAGTTTCTTTCTCTTTTCTCCTGATTAACGACATTATCAAAGATGATTTAGCATCAATGGTAAAACCTTTACCTTGATGCTACGATGTTGTATATAAGAGGACTTAAGGGTACAAACCTTGAGGCATCCAAGTAGCACGCACGGAATCCCTTCTCTTTCGGCTACTGAACGCAGTATTAATCCCAACTACCACCAAATACTTCCTTTTGCCACGAGATTCCGACACAGGAGATCCTTCCATTATAGATTCCTGTGTAGCCCTCGCAGCAGCTAACTCCATCTCAAGATTCGATATAGTTTTGTCTAATGTTCTGCATTAATTACAATCATCATATAAAAAACCTGACCCTCTCATAAAAATTAAACTCGATACAGACATGTCAATACAAAATTCAACTTACTCTATCGCGCCATTTGTTTTTGAAATCTTGTGTTTTCCATCCTTCTGCGAAGATACCTAGGAACATGAGCGAAAAACAAGTCCTTGCGATAATTACTGACACCGACTTTGTAAATCAGGTCTTGCTTGGAATAAAGATCTGTGTAACAATCCCACAAACCGTATTGTCTGTACCTGTTCATCATCGACAAAGTAAATCAATTAAATCGATGATGAATTGCATTCACAGGACAAAAACACAGAATGCAGAATTGCACTGAATGCAATTACTTGTCCTGGTTATCTCGGACATAGAGCCGGTTGACGAGTTTTGGGTTAGGATCAGGGATAAAGAATTCCGCTGCAGTGCTGTCAGGAACACCGATTTCCCACAATGTAGGCCCATTTCTTAGTGGCTTGTACACGATATTCCCCAACTCTATCCACTTTCCTGAAACACTCAAACATGCAGATATTTCAGTTTTTTTTTTTTACAGTTGCAGACCGGGTGTGATGCTAAGCTCTAAAAGTATCTAGTATTATATTTGCAGCAACAAGTGTTTATTACAGCTCATTTATGAACTGATCAGCCCATTTACACTTCAAATGTTAGATCCTGATTCTTGACTTCTTTTGTTTAAATATATGCTGTTTTGATATGTTTGTGCAAATTTTATTACCTATGGAACCTGAAGGTGAAGATACATCTTGGATGGAAAAATGGTTTTGAATTGATTTCAAGGACTGAAATTCGATTCTTTGATGCTGTTTCAACGTTTATGATCTTGCGCATTGATTTGTCGATGAGACTGTAGCTATGACCAATAGACACAGCTGATGACTGAATTCTCTGCAAATTATTAGAAAAGACTATCTGAAATCTGAAGTAGCTTAATTATACCGCTATCTTACTTATGTTAGTTTTCACCTGGTTAAATGGATTATGAAATGGACTGCGGAATATTGTTCAATTTTTTTAACCAAGGCACCCTTCTCACCTGAAGTGCATCACTGATGCTTGTTGCTTCTAGCAGGTCTCTTGAAATGAAATTTCGTCCTATGCCTCCAGCCACAATATCGTCTACAAGGGGTGGTACCAAGTTCAAAGTGAATGCCTTCAGAATTATTTGAAGGGTGTCAATCAAAAAACGATGCTATATGCACAACATATATCATTAATGTAAATGAGCTTCCTCTAAACATTTAATATTATCTTATGTTTTACCCATTTATGACCTGATCTGAGGTATATCCATAGCCTAATCAGTCTCTGAGGTAAATCAGTGACAGTCTTGAGAATTACACGCTTAATTACCTCCGATTATACTAATGTCTTCATCTGATTTTACGACTGCCAAGCAGTAGAATAGCATGTCATCCTTGATATCGAAAGAAAAACCCGAAACACATGAATTGAGTCAGCAACTTAACAGTTAACACTCCTAATGTTTTGGCACAGAAATGGGACATAAAATGAGCAAGAAATTAAAGTTACCTCGACGATTGTAATCCATGGATGAACGCTAAAAAATAAACTTACCTTTTTCAGTTAAAAGATCGTAAACAGGATCAGGCAGTAGTGGTCGAAAATAAGATTCAAGTTGGCAGAGAATGAATCAGAGCCCACACAGACACGGGTTAAGTTGACGATGTACACGGTGTTGTTCACAATATAATGCTGCATAATGTTGTGTTAGTGTCACTTTGAAGAGACACAAATAATTATTATTATTAATAAATGAGTGATCGTTTTATAGAGGTTGAAGAGGAGGGGACTTACTTTAATCGATTAGGAATGACGGGAGTTTCGCTCAGGTTTTTACCACCTTTATCTCCGAAACTGGATCCTACCTATACCATCGCTGCTGAAACACATTGAGAAAGAATTGGCAACAAGATTTTGTCTCGCTAACACGCTAGGCAGGGAAACCGTATCATAGAAAGTCTGAATAATCCATTTGGAGCTCCGGATACCAAGAAATGACCCGTTTGTATCACACCACAACTGCATATATAACAATAGTAGCAGCAATGCATCATTAACCCTATACTGAAAACTGCGTCGAAAAATGCAAGTAGGAATGAAATAAGGAATGCTTAGCTTACCCGAAAAGGATTCTGACATCAGTTGTTTTGGAAGCGGAATTATCACTGGCAAGATGCAATATATCCTCGACGACATAGCCAGACAAAGACGTGTTTGATGAAAGATACTCAACTGTATAAGGGCAGTAGCTCTTTTCCAGGCAAACTGTTGCGTTCGCAGAGCAGACTCATACATGACAGCTTTGTGCCAGTAGATGAACTGCTTAAGCTGTATATGTTGAACTCTACTGTCTGAAATTTTAATTAACAAAAATCACATTCAAAAGTATTGCAATCTAAGTACTTTTGCAATTAAGATTAAGTCGTAGTTTTGGGATCGATAGGGTACCTGGTTCTGACTGAACTCGTAGGTGCGAATGCAGTTAGATGAGCAGTCACAGGGTATCCAGAAAAGACCACTTCCTGTGTCGAGTGCCACCAGATACTAGGATTCCGATGTTCCGATAGATACATTCGCGTAATACAAACTGAAAACAAAACACACGGAATAATCATACAAACTTCATCAAATGTGATAAGATAATCAGTTTTCCTTACGACATGGGTCTGGACTCTAGACTCTTCTTTTTTTCACAATTCGCGTCATCTTTGGAAGCCAACAATGAATAATTAAATCCAACACTGAACAGAGAGAAGAAATGAAATAAGAAGGAGAAGAAGGAACGAAGGGAATACCTTGAATGAGAAGAAGAAAGATATCGACTTAGGGAACGAACAAAGATGGAAAAGGAGAAGAAGGAGGGCGAATGGTGATGAACAGAGAGATGAATCACCGGCGAAGGAAGGCGTCTGGGGATTTCGTCGGAGAATTAGGGGTTTTTTGATTTTTGATTTAGGGTTTCAGTTGTGAAGGAGGGCGCGAATGACAGTGAGTGATTTTGGGTTTCACATACTCCATATTTTGTTTCAGTTGTTTAGATTTTAGGGTTTTCCAATTGTTGAGATACTTGACAAGCTAATCTGGGTCGGGTATCCACTAATTGACAGTGGTCTATAATAGGTTAATAGACAACTGAGATTAGGAAAAACAGTTGTATAACATATAAACAACTGTTTTTATAAAGTTCAGTTGTCTATAAGCCTATAAAGACAACTGTTTGTAAAAAAAAACAGTTGTTTATAAATTATACATCAGTTGTTTATAATATTAGATGTCTATTAGGAGTTGTCTATTTGATGTTTTGTAGTAGTGATATCCACCAGTATGTGGATGTGTGGCAACGGAAAATCGTCTTTTGGGCTGGCCTTATTAAGGTCCCAGAAGTCTACACATACCCGCACCTTACCGTCCTTTTTTGGTACTGGCACGATGTTCGCAACCCAGTCTAGATATTCAGACACTTGTATAAAGCCCGCTTTGAATTGCTTGTCGACTTCTTCTTTGACTTTGAGAGACCATTCGGGCCTTATTCTTCGGAGGTTCTGTTTTACCGGCTTGCACCCATCTTTGATGGGTATACGGTGTTCATCTATTTCCCAATCTATCCCCGGCATGTCCTTGTAGGACCATGCGAAGACATCCTTGAACTCTTGGAGGAGGTCCGTGAATTGTTTTCTCTCCTCGGGATCTAAGGATAAGCCCAACATAAGCATCTGGGGCTCTAAAGGGGTTCCAACGTTAATGGACTCGGTTTCCTTAATTACCGGATCTCGGGATTCCCTTTGTTCAAGTTGCTCGATCAGATGCGGAGGCAGAGGTACCTGTTCGTCGGGTTTCTCAATTTCAGTGCATATAAAATTTTTGAAATCGAAAGAATTTTGGAAATAAGACAAGTCGTAAGCGGAACGATTTTCGTTATTATTAATAGTAAATTTGGAAAATAGCTCTAAGAAAGCAGCCATCTGATCGTTGGTCAGAGGCGGGATAGGGAGTGCCCTCGGGACAGACCCCGAGGCTCCAGTGGAAGTGACTAAAAGGATAGGGGTTACAGAGTGGACTCTAGCACCAGACCCTCTAGACTCAGACTCAGACTCCGACTCTGACTCAGACTCGGACTCGGACTCGGCATCCGACATGTCTCTTTCTCCGGTGGTCAGCTTGTAGATTCGACTCTGGTTGTCAGTCCACTTGATGGTCTTCCTCCAGGCCCTTTTCCCGATGTCTGCACCAAGTTCGGAAATCAGCTTTGTTGGATCGAACCGATTGCTGCGAAGGATCAGGTTGACCAGATCGTCTTTAGGAGCGGGGATGGCCTTGTCTTCCTCGAATAGGAGCCCCAACACGGGTTCGGAATTGTCGGCACCCTCCTTGGATTCCGTCTGGCAAGGGCAAATATGTCATCTGGGATGAAACTGCATTCCCGAGCCAATTTGGTCTCGGATATGTGATGTGTGTTATTAGATACCCACTTGAACAACTCCGAATACCGGTGTGACAAAGTAATCAGTTAGTTTCGGGCTGTAAGGGCCCAAGTAGGTACCCTGGATGATGTTTTGGGATTCCTGAAAACCGGCCCGGACCATGTTCTCTAGGGTCGCAACATACCCTTGACCGGATCGCGATTCTCCGTCGCTTAGAACTTCGATGATCTTCCCAGCCGGAAGATATGGTCTCGAGGTAGCCTCTGGTAAATAGCACAAGATTTGTAGCATCATATCGATGCTAGTGGTGAAATAGGGTCTGAAGAGATATTCCGCTTCAATCATTCCCACGAAATCAAATCCTCGTGGGTCGGCCCGGCCCGTGGCGTTGCAGCTTGCCACGATTATGGGGGTTGCTTCCAAAGTGATGATACCATCTTGTAGGGGCATCTTGACCTTTCTGTGGAGGGTAGAGGACACGGCTTTGACCGCATGAATCCAAGGCCTTCCAAGTAGCAAGTTGAAGGACGAGGTGACATCAATCACCTGAAACTCCAGTTCTTTCTCAATTGGGCCCGTTATAATTGTCAGTTTAACGGCCCCAACAACAGGTTTTGGGCTTCCATCGAAAGCCTGGATAGTCTGCGCGGTTGGAAGGTAGTCGGCCTCGGTGATACCGAGGGCTTTGGCGGTCCTCAAAGGAAGGACATTCACGGCGATCCGTCGTCGATTAGGGTCATCGGGAGGTACTTCCCTCGGTAAATGACCGTGATGTACAGGGGCAAGTTATGGGCGGCCCCGAACGGTGGAAAATCGGACTCGGAGAAGGTGATAAGTGGGCCTTCTTCTTTGGACTTGCTTTTGAGATAGGGCATAATAGTGGCTACCATTTCAGCGGGGGTAACCTGTGAGTCGACCTTGATTTGATCAAGAGCCTTAGTCAGTGCTTCTTGATGTTCTTGTGAGCTAACCAGAAGTTGCCATATGGTTAGGTCGGCTCGAACCCTCTTCAATTGCTTGACCAGGGTCGTGTCGTTGCTTGATTCTTCAAGGGTAGATTCCATCCTGGCAGGTTCAGCGACGGTTGTCGAGGTAGGACGTCCGGCGGTGACGAGATGGTTTGTAACACCCTCATTTGTTCGGGAGACTTAACAAGACATCCCGAACAAATACTGGGGTTACCATCTCGGTAACCCGAGGTAGCAGACATCATTACTCACAATAATAGAGTGCCAAAACGTTACAACTTAATAAAGATTATAAAAATCCAATCTTTAAACCAAAGATAAAGAGTATCTGTGATGGTCTAGTAAATAAAATGAAATACAAACGGCCAAGGTCTAAACTATTCTGATGATTTCGCACTCTGCCCATCCCGAGTCAAAATCACATCCCATCAAGTACCTGAATACATCCCTGCTCCCCAAATGACAATAATCGTCAAGTGGATCATCACAGACACATCAGACATACACACACAAGGTCAGATTACGATAGCATTAAACAACATTAATATAATTCACTTCACAAACATCATCATCAACATCGTCATTATTCCTATCATCACTATCGCGACCGCAGTCACGCCCCGTCAGTCCGAGTGTGCACACCCCTCCTACGCTCTCCTAGGAGAAAACATTAGGGAAGGTCCCGAGATCAACCGGGCGTAGCTAGTCCTAGCTAGCTTCTCTCAATAGGCACACAGCCTCAATCTCAATAGGCACACAGCCTCAATCTCAATAGGCACACAACCTTAATCTCAATATCACCATTATATCATTTCATATCATACAACATGCAGACATACAACGTAAACTGAGTAAGGATAACCTTACCTAATTAGTAGGTCACCATCACGTCGTTAGTACAATTCACCACGGAATTTCTACGAAGTCCGAACCTAATAAGATATTATACACATAAATTAATATCGATAGTAACGTACACGAACCGATACCGTTCTAATTAAATTCAACTACTACAACTTACCTATCAAATCGCTATTCTGGTTATAATAAGATACTCCCACATATTATATTAATATGTAGTGTAAATCAAAGTATAATTATTATCATAGTACTACGTACAATACTAATGTGCATGACCATTATTCTAGTTATAAAACTAAGATACTGCTGCACACCACCATCATAATCATTACTGCTGCACACCACCATCATAATCATTACTATTATTATATTATTACTATTACTACACAACCATATAACCTCACCAATACTGACATAGCAAGGCCTCCGCAATAACGACCACACGCTGCAACCCGAACCGCCAACCCGACTACATTACTCCGACAACCGTTATCCCACGACATACATAACCACGACAAAGGTATCACACGGACATCTCTAACACCATCCTACGCGACAACCCCAAATCCTACGGAAATGGTAAGAACACTAAGGCAGCAATCGCGACGAAAGTAATAACAATACGACGATAGTGAAGTGGGAATAAAACGATCCGGCATAACAGCAACTACTACGAAGACCACTCATATAATACAATTCCGACTGCTACTAATTCGACATTAAATTTGAACTAACAATCGCTAGAACGGGGAGGACGATGTACACATACCTATCAAGGGTGAGACTCAACTTAACCCTGCTTCCTCTTGCTTGGATTACGAGGGTGGGGATCCTAATTGACGGTGTGCGGCGTTGTAGCAATGATGTGTACGTGCGGAGTATGTTTAGGTTAACATAAGGAGGGCATAGTATATATTATTTATATATACGAGGTGTGCAGGGTTAATTGATATAATATGTGCATGGGCCGGTGAGATATAATTTTAGGGAGTAGGAAATTAAAGTGTTTTAAGTATGTGAGGCCCACTCTATAGGTCAGGTCAATTCGATTATTCGGGTTAGGACGGGTTAAGATTCATTCGATCGGTTTGACCTTCTATATAAAAAAATACGGGTATTACAATCTACCCTCCTTATAAGGAATTTCGTCCCGAAATTCTCTACCCGACACAACTTTCAAAACTTCGATGAAACTTTAATAAACTACCTTCCTATTAACGAAACAAGAACACCAGAAATCTATACGATACTAGTTTAGATAGAATAAACCAAGTTGTTGCATTCTACCATCAAAGACAAGGTTACGTCCCCGTAACCGAAGTAATTACCTGATCGAAAAGATGAGGGAAACGTTTCTGCATTGATGCTTCTGTTTCCCAAGTGGCCTCCTCAACATTGTGATTAGACCACAAAACCTTGACAAGAGCTATTTCACCTCCCCTGGTTTTCCAAAATTTTCGGTCTAAAATTTCCTTGGGAACCTCCTCATAAGTAAGAGAATCATCTAACTGGATCATCTCGGGTTCAATGATGTGAGACGGGTCACTCAAGTATTTCCTCAACTAGGAAACATGAAACACATTATGGACTTTATAGAGAGCTGGGGGAAGTGCCAACCGATACGCCACCTCCCCTATCCTGTCCAGAATTTCATACGGCCTAATAAACTTTTGGCTCAACTTGCCCTTCTACCCGAACCTCATAACCCCTCTCATAGGTGACACTTTCAGCAAGACCTTATCACCTACAGCGAACTCAACCTCTCGGCGGTGGAGATCAGCATAACTCTTCTGACGATCCTGTGCTGCTCGCATCTTCTGTCGGATAACATGTACCTGCTCGACCATCTCCTGAATCATGTGGGGCCCTAGCACTACTGCGTCGGCCTTCTCGTCCCAACATACCGGGCTCCTACACTTTCTCCCATACAAAGCTTCGAACGGTGCCATCTGGATGCTAGCATTGTAGCTATTGTTGTAAGAGAACTCAATCAAATCCAGTTGATCCTCCCACGAACCCCGAAATTCCAAGGCACAAGCCCGCAACATATCTTCCAAAGTCTGTATGGTTCGCTCTGTCTGACCGTCGGTCGCAGGGTGAAAGGCTATACTCATCTTCAATTGTGTACCCAAAGATTCCTGCAGTTCCTGCCAAAATTTCGATATGAATCTCGAATCTCGATCTGACACAATGTCCTTAGGTACTCCACGTAATTTCAGAACATGTTTCCTATATGCCATTGCTAGCTCAGCCTTACTCCACGTATCCTTCATTGGCACGAAGTGAGCCGACTTGGTGAGTCGATCTACTATCACCCAAATCATATTATTCCCCTTTGGGGTTCTCGGCAAACCGACAATGAAATCCATGGAAATGGAGTCCCACTTCTACTCAGGTACCTCTAAGGGTTACAGCTTACCCTGTGGTCGTTTGTGTTCACTCTTGACCTTCTGACAAGTCAGACATCTAGACACAAACTCGGCTACCTCTCTCTTCTTGTTCTCCCACCAGAATGTCTTCTTCAGATCTTTATACAGTTTGTCCCCACCCGGATGTACCGAGTAAGGACTACAATGCGCCTCGGTCATGATTTTCCTCCTTAATTCTCCTCTTTCCGGCACCCACCACCTGTCATTGAACCTGAGGCTCCCGTCTGAGTGAATGGTGAGATTTGAGGGTTCACCTCTCTCAATACGGGCTGGCCACAGTACATACTTCTGATCCAAAAACTGCTCTTCTCGTATTTCAGCGTACAACTCGGGTTGAATAGCCAAGTCCGACATTGTTTCCCCTTTCCTTATCACATGAATCCCCATCTGTTGCACTTCATTCCTTAGCCTCAATCTGGACATATTCAAACACAGAGAATGCACCGATTTCCTGCTTAGAGCGTCGGCCACCACGTTTGCCTTTCCCTCGTGGTACAAAATCTCCATATCATAATCTCCGATAAACTCTATCCATCGCCTCTGCCGCATATTCAACTCCTTCTGTGTGTAGATGTATTTCAAACTTTTGTGGTCTGAAAACACCTTGAATGTTGCACCATACAGATATTGTCTCCATATCTTCAGAGCAAACACCACTGCCCTAAGTTCTAGGTCATCATTTGGGTAGTTCTCTTCGTAAGTCTTCAGCTGACGTGAAGCATACGCAATGACTTTCCCATTCTGCATCAGTACACAACCCAACCCATTTTTCGATGCATTAGTGTGCACCTCAAAATTTTCGCTCCCTTCGGGTAAGGCTAGGATTGGTGTTGTAGTCAGACGCTCCTTTAAGGTTCGAAACGCCCCCTCACAGCTGTCATCTCACTTGTACCGAATCTCCTTCCTCATACGTTTAGTCAATGGTCTTGCTATCTTGGAGAAGTCCTTTATGAACCTTTGATAGTAACCGGCTAACCCTAAGAAACTCTGAATCTCTGCCACATTCTTCGGCGCCTGCCACTTTGAGACAGCTTCGATCTTGCTCGGGTCTACAGATACCCCCACTTTTGAAATCACGTGTCCCAAAAATGCGACCTTCTCCAACCAGAACTCAGACTTTGATAACTTTGCGTACAACTGGTTGTCTCGGAGTAGTTGCAATACGATCCTCAGATGCTCTGCATGCTCTTCTCGATTCCTTGAATAAACCAGGATATCATCGATAAACACCACGACGAACTTGTCCAAGTAGGGTCGAAAAACTCGGTTCATCAGATCCATGAAAACAGCAGGAGCATTTGTTAGACCAAATGGCATCACCACGAATTCATAGTGGCCATACCGAGTTCTGAATGCGGTCTTAGGAATATCTTCGTTCTTGACCCTCAACTGGTGATAACCGGACCTCAAATCGATCTTTGAAAAGATACCGGCCCCACTCAGTTGATCGAATAAATCATCAATACGAGGCAAAGGGTACCGATTCTTCACAGTGACATTGTTCAGCTCCCTGTAATCGATGCACAACCTCATGCTCCCATCCTTCTTTTGTACAAACAAAACAGGAGCACCCCATGGTGATACACTAGGTCTGATATACCCCTTATTCATCAATTATTCGAAATGCTTCTTTAGCTCGGTCAACTCCTTAGGCCCCATACGGTATGGTGCTTTAGAGATCGGCCCCGTCCCTGGCTTCAATTCGACACTGAAATCAACATCTCGCCTTGGTGGTAATCCCGGGACATCCTCCGGAAATACGTCTTCAAACTCGTTCACCACAGGTATTGAGTCAGAAGATAACTCCTCGGCCCGAGTGTCCCGTACATGGCACAAGTATAACCGGCTCCCCTTCTTCAGGTGGGTCTTCAGGGTAATGGCTGCTATGATCTTCATAGTTGGTTTTACCACAAATCCTCTATAAGACACTCTAACGCCCTTTGGACCTCTTAATGACACTTTCTTGAGGTTACAATCAATCTGGGCTCTAAACCGTCCCAACCAATCCATTCCCAGGATAATGTCAAAGTCATCTAAGGGAAACTCTATTAAATTAACTGGTAGGTTAACTCCCCCAACCATTAAAGACACATTTCGAAAGACCCTTGTACACCTAACCAACTTCCCCGAGGGTGCGATTATATCATCATCTATGTTTCCAAAATCTACTAACCTCAGACTCGGTACATGATGACAAGCTACAAAAGAATGGGTTGCCCCAGAATCAAATAGAACAAAAGAAGGTTTCGAGTTAACGAGAAAGGTACCCGTGATAACTTGGGTGTCCTCCTTAGCAGCTTGTTTCCCCATAGCAAAGAGCTTTCCAGTATTCTTACTACCTTCAGGCGCCCCTTTAACAGAGGTAGTTGGCCCAGCGGCTGCAGCTGACTGGGTAGTGCTTCCCGACCCCTGATAGTAACCCCCCTGTTGCCGATTCCAGTTTCTCTGTTGTCGGTTCCCGTTACCATGGTATCGATTCCCCTGGTTAACATTGCCTGAAGTTGCTGAAGGAGCGGAGTAAAAACCCCCTTGACTCGAACCCCCATTCTGCTTTGGTGTAAAGCACTCATAGGCACGGTGTCCCGCTTTCCCACAATTGTAGCACGTGACGGGTTTTCCATTACAATCCTTACCGGGGTGGTTGCGGTCACAGTTCTTATATTCATATACTCGAGGTTCGTTCCTTCGTCCCTGACCTGACCCTGTTCCTCCATAGTTGTTTCTCCCGAAGTATTGAGGTCGCACCATTCCTCGGTTCTGGTTTCCCCTCTTAGGTTCATTCTGGACTGTGCCTTCAAATTCAACTTTTCTCTTCTCTCTCTTTTGCTCTCCCAACTCCTTGATTCGGTCAGCCAATCGTTCTGCGTGTCCGGCCCTCAAATATACCTCTTTCACATCAGTATTAAGTCCCATGGGTAGCCTTTCCAGGATTCTAACAGACAAGCCCCTCTCGAAGCGGGAAGCCAATAGTTCAGAACTCAAATTGAGGTCAGCAGAATAAGTGGCCAGCTCCATAAACTTGTCGTAATAGTACTCGACAGTCATGTCTTCTGTCATGGTGAAACGATCAAATTATGCTTTTTTGCACTACGGATAAGTTCTGGAAAGAATTCCGCCCTCAGCGCTTCTACGAGACTCTTTCACCCAAAGGCATACTCCCCATAATCCCCTTCCTCATGCTCCGCAACAAGCTCGTCATAGTTAAGGTGCCACCATAAGTCGGCCTTGCCACTCTAATAGAATGCAGCTTGACCCACCTCCACATTCTCCAGGCAATTCACGATTTGGAACACCTTCTTCATTTCTCTCACCTAGTTCTCTAGCCGCGACGACCCACCAGTCCCGTCATATTTATTGGGACGAAGACGTGCTGATGGTGGCCGCGTCTATCACTGGTGGTTTCGGGACGTGGATGTTTCTCAAAGCTTCCAAAAGCACATCATTGGTTGCCTTTAAGCGCGCCATTTCTTCGGCACTCAAAGTGGCTGGGGTAGAACTGGTAGCTGCTTCCTTTGACATGATTACTTCAAAGCAACAATAACATACACATGAGCCTTAAATGCTCATACATCATAACAATACATTACTATTAACATTGTAATTACTCGTATCATTGTAAACATCACACTTATAACTACTCGTAAAATTAAGCAATTCAAAGGAGATTCATAACATCGCCGCGGACCCATCCTATTCTACCCTCTCTCAGTCTCACACGTGGTTACCGGGTCTAAACCCAAAAGGGCCGGGAGTTGGTATAAGGACGTCTCCTCAACCAGAGATTTTAAATGGGCTCCTAATGACTTATTACCGGGTTCATTTTTAATCTTCCTAAGTACATTTATTCAGGCTCCAAAATCGATCGCTCTGATACCACTTTGTAACACCCTCATTTGTTCAGGAGACTTAACAAGACATCCCGAACAAATACGGGTGTTACCATCTCGGTAACCCGAGGTAGCAGACATCATTACTCACAATAATAGAGTGCCAAAACGTTACAACTTAATAAAAGATTATAAAAATCCAATCTTCAAACCAAAGATAAAGAGTATCTGTGATGGTCTAGTAAATAAAATGAAATACAAACGGCCAAGGTCTAAACTATTCTAATGATTTCGCACTCTGCCCATCCCGCGAATTGCATCCCGAGTCAAAATCACATCCCATCAAGCACCTGAATACATCCCTGCTCCCCAAATGACAATAATCGTCAAGTGGATCATCACAGACACATCAGACATACACACACAAGGTCAGATTACGATAGCATTAAACAACATTAATACAATCCACTTCACAAACATCATCATCAACATCATCATTATTCCTATCATCACTATCGCGACCGCAGTCACGCCCCGTCAGTCCGAGTATGCACACCCCTCCTAGGCTCTCCTAGGAGGAAACATTAGGGAAGGTCCCTAGATCAACCGGGCCTAGCTAGTCCTATCTAGCTTCTCTCAATAGGCACACAGCCTCAATCTCAATAGGCACACAGCCTCAATCTCAATAGGCACACAGCCTCAATCTCAATATCACCATTATATCATTTCATATCATACAACATGCAGACATACAACGTAAACTGAGTAAGGATAACCTTACCTAATTAGTAGGTCACCATCACGTCGTTAGTAAAATTCACCACGGAATTTCTACGAAGTCCGAACCTAATAAGATATTATACACATAAATTAATATCGATAGTAACGTACACGAACCGATACCGTTCTAATTAAATTCAACTAGTACAACTTACCTATCAAATCGCTATTCTGATTATAATAAGATACTCCCACATATTATATTAATATGTAGTGTAAATCAAAGTATAATTATTATCATAGTACTACGTACAATACTAATGTGCATGACCATTATTCTAGTTATAAAACTAAGATACTGCTGCACACCACCATCATAATCATTACTGCTGCACACCACCATCATAATCATTACTATTATTATATTATTACTATTACTACACAACCATATAACCTCACCAATACTGACATAGCAAGGCCTCCGCAATAACGACCACACGCTGCAACCCGAACTGCCAACCCGACTACATTACTCCGACAACCGTTATCCCACGACATACATAACCACGACAAAGGTATAACACGGACATCTCTAACACCATCCTACGCGACAACCCCAAATCCTACGGAAATGGTAACAACACTAAGGCACCAATCACGACGATAGTAATAACAATACGACGATAGTTAAGTAGGAATAAAACGATCCGGCATAACAGCAACTACTACGAAGACCACTCTTATAATACAATTCCGACCGCTACTAATTCGACATTAAAGTTGAACTAACAATCGCTAGAACGGGGAGGACGATGTACACATACCTATCAATGGTGCGACTCAACTTAACTCTGTTTCCTCTTGCTTTGATTACGAGGGTGGGGATCCTAATTGACAGTGTGCGGCGTTGTAGCAATGATGTTTACATGCGGAGTATGTTTAGGTTAACATAAGGAGGGCATAGTATATATTACTTATATATACGAGGTGTGCAGGGTTAATTGATATAATATGTGCATGGGCCGGTGAGATATAATTTTAGGGAGTAGGAAATTAAAGTGTTTTAAGTATGTTAGGCCCACTCTATAGGTCAGGTCAATTCGATTATTCGGGTTATGACGGGTTAAGATTCATTCGATCGGTTTGACCTTCTATATAAATAAATATGGGTATTTACATGGTTGGTGGCTAAGGCTTTAGACTTAGCTTTTCGAACCTCTTCAATGGTGATGGGGATAACTTCCCCTTTGGCTAGGTAGACATCTTCTTCATCATCGAACCATATCCCGTTAATTTGTGGGATAATAGGGGAAATGAGGTGAGAACAGTCGATTACCTCTCCAGTGAATATAGCATGAGCACTACACGGCTTGTCCACTTTGTTGCTCGGCTTGTCCCCGGGCAATGGTATTTTCCCGCTCTCGATCAAGTCTTGGATCAGGTGCTTCAATTTCCAGCAGTTTTCAGTATCGTGCCCATTACCTCAATGATATTGGCAATAGGCCTGGACATTGTAGCTCTTGGATCGTTTCTCCACCGGAACTTCTGGAGTTGGGCCTATCGGTTGGATTAGCCCTTTTGAAGATAGCCTTTGTAAGGTGTATGTATAGGTGGTCCCTATATCAGTGAATACCCGGTTTGGAGTATTCTTTTTGGATGAGGCATCTAGTAGATTAACCTCGTCGAAGATGCTGCAGGTTGCAGCTGCAGGTGTGGGCTTGCTGATGGATGAGCTAGTCCCTTGATATCCCTTGGTAGAGGCCTTAGTAAGGCTCTCTAACCTTATGTCATCCTCGATCCTTGTCCCCATTTCGGTTAGAGTGGCAAAGTTGGGTATGACGGCATACCGGAGATGGACCCGGTAGGAAGGAAGGAGGTTCTTCACGAAGGCCTCCACTAGCACTTTTTTGTCGGGCTTATCGACCATCTTCACACTTTCGGCCCTCCACCTCTGAAGGTACTTGGTGAAACCTTCTTTGGGCTCTTGGGCCATAACCTCCAGAGTACGCATCGTCGTCTGGATCTCGGTATTATTAGCGTAATTCGGAGAGAATTCTGTTGCCACATCATCCCAAGTCTTGTACTTCTTGGAAACGAGCCTGCAGTACCAGGCTTTCGGGTGCTTCTCGAGGGAAGAAGCAAACAAGTGCTTGAACATGGTGGATTTCACCCCCTTGACGGCCACGAACTCTTTGAAAGCCCGAATGTGATGAACCGGGTCTTCAGTACCCTCAAACATCGGTATGCCCGTAAGGTTGAAGATGCCGGGTAGCTCGTCATTCAGAGGCGAATAGGAGCGAGCATTTTCCGTATAGATCGAGTTGTTTGTTGACAAATGGACCTGTTCTTTAAGCTTGCGAACGGCGCTGACCAGTTTAGCGATGGGCCCAGTGGTTGCAGCTTCACCCTTAGGAGTCCCTTGCTCCACGGCATTCAAACGGGTGGCCATGGCGGTTTGGTCGGTCCTGATGGCCGTTAGTTGGGCCTCCATCTTGGCCAGTGAGGCGGTCAAACTCTCCAAAGTTTCTTGCATTTTCTGTCATCTGGTTACCGGTGGCCTGTCTAAAAGAATACCGCGTAATCAGAAACTGACCCAAATCCTGGAATAAAAGTACATCCCGAGCAAGGGAAAAACTAAAAGAAAGGAAATGACTCGGAAAAAACAATTAGACGGGTGACTTGTGAAATGTGGGCCACCCTTAGGATCCGACAATGTGGGTCGGGTCCTGTTCGAAGGAAGGTCCACGTGAGACATCCCCAGACTTTGGACTCGAATGTGTAAACGGGCCATCCTTTGAAGGAGTATGTCCTACGTAGGTGAGCCATGGCTTAGTCAAATAAGGTGGACTGGGATAGGGAGGAAACTCGTGATGTAAGATCGACGGAGTTTCGACGCTAAAGATCTTCGACGACTCACGACACGACCCGACACTGCTAAATACGGGAAGTCCTAAGAAGAGGAAAGTTTTTGAAAAGGGATTTTCTTTACTAAATCCGAAAAACTCGGTGGGTGGCCCGATTTTTCGAAAATCGGAAAAGTGTCATCGGGCCGCAATTTTGAAGTTTCGAAAATATTGTTCGAGTTTTGAAATGGGCAGCATATCGGCTAGAAATAGACTATTTTGAGTAAAATCACAAGTCCTAATTAAATTCGGTAGCTTTCCGGGTTTTGAAATTGGTTATTTTTGGAAAAGATGTGATTTTTGAAAATGACGGTTTTTGAAAAATAACCTTAGAAACCAAGTAGCACATAGTCACGCAATCATAATAACGACACCATGTATGCTCTACACTAAGTCTCGGTCGGTCTATATAGGGTCTATATCAGTGCACAAAGCCTATCCGAGAATCGGGACGGACTTCCTAAGACGAGTTGAGCATAGAACATGCCGCGAAATCCATACGAATCGACTATGAACACCTTTGACATATCCATGTTGGAGTATATCACGGTATAGTAGGACGTCGGTCACCAGTACCGGCTCGGGAAAATATAGGGTTATGCATGAACCGTAAAACTAAAACGCTTATTGTACTAGTCAAACGATTTCTATTCGAGTCTCACCCAGAGAATGCCGATGGTAAGTCACGCATCAGTTATTCCCCAGCGGAGTCGCCAAATTGTGGACATGACATAGGTCCACCCGATGCGGCCACGCGCGGGTTTGGGGAAGCGAATGAATCTCATGTGAGACGGATCGAATTGAAATTTAAATCGAAGTGGAGTCGCCACCGAACTTTGTGGGAGTTCGTGCCCGTTCGAACCCACTCTATATCTTAGTAGGCCATGCACAAAGTACGGCCCATTTGGATGTCAGAGTTTATGGGGTTCGTCCCTTTGCATTGCGATACCGATACCGATATTATCGGATACCGTGTATTGAATGACTCTCGTGTGCCAATGGGTTCAGATATCCGGAAACCACGGTTCTGAGTAAGGGGTGAGGATACGTGTTGGGAAGTTCACAAAGAACACCCAACCCCGCCCGCACTTAGCGGCCTCTACTAAGATATCGCTTGACTTTTGAATACGCGCGTTAGTAATTCGATGAGATGTTATGCGAACAGTATTTTACCTAAACATGCGAAGATTAGAATAAGTTGCTATGTCGATTTAATGCATCTAAATTAACGTCAAAGTTGTATTTAGCATGTGAGATTCATTTTATTACAATAAAACAAATAACGAAAATAAAAATGCCAAAATAGAAACAAAAGTGTCAATACGAAGATAACGGTTTGCAAATTATATAGAACGACATAAACGACGTGATGCACTGTTTTGGAAAGTAGTAAATCACGTGATAGACTTGACACGTGTTGACCGAAGTCATAAAAATATTTCATCAAGACTCGAAAGAAGTTGTGGGATTCACGGTTTTGACGTGACAAAGGGCCACTCGATCGAGTCATTGAGGGACTCGACTGAGTGGACCTCGGAAAAAGTTTATGTCCCTGAATTTGAGATGTCACTCGATCGAGTAGTTGAGGGACTCGACCGGTGAGCAGCCACTCGATCGAGTCATTGCGGGACTCGACCGAGTAGTTCTCAAAGAACGTTCTGCCTTGGTTTTTGGGGTGCCACTCGATCGAGTGGGCTAGGCACTCGATCGAGTGCCCCCTGTACGAACTAGGGTTCGTTTCGCAATTTATTATAGATTTCGAAATTGCTTTTTGATTTTGGGAAATTGCTAACTTTGTCAAATCGGGCAGAAATATTGTATGATTTGTGCTCGATTCGGATTTTGATACTCGTCGTATCCGATATTTGATTATGGAATCAATATCGAATTATTAGAGCGAATTTTAGAAAAGATGTTGTAAGTCGTTTAAATTAAACTAAAACGAATTATTTCCATGTTATAGTTTAGTAATTAGTTCTTTCGAACTATGTGACAACTATTTTAGCACCGACGAATTCGAGTTAGTTAAATTTGTTGACTAATTCGTTTAGATACTATATCCGACTATGGAGTTGGTATCGAATCTAAAGAACAACACTTTATATTTGCTTGGATTAAAAATTGATTCCCTCCGCATCTCGACATCGTAACGAATCCTTGTGGATTATGTGATGTCAGATCCGCATCAACGGGTTTCGACCTAACTTAAAAAAAAAGCGTTTAATTCGAAATAGTTTTAAAATCGATGAATATGCGATATTAGTAATGATAACGATGACGCGAATGATAAAACGTGACTAACGACGCGATAAAATAAAAAACGCTATTGTTGACGTTGACTCGCTTCAACAATCAAATACTCGGGGTGTCGGGATAAGCGACCGGCCACATCGGGTGAAACACCATTGTATTCGGATTTTCTTATTCCGTCATCCTTTGTATTCGACACGAATTAGCGAGTAATTTAATGTTTTGATACTAGTAATATTAGCGATATTAGAAACGACAAAATAAAATAAATAAAAAAATGACGACAACGACACGAACGGACGGACGACGCGAAAAAAGGGGAGAGAAAGAGAGAAGAAATCGGGATTGTTGCACCCTCAACCTACATGTTTCGTATTCTCGGACGAGACTCGCTTAATTGTCGCTTGAGCATGGGAGTAACGAGATGTAGATAGAGTTATGGTGGTTTAGGGTTTGCTAGATACTAGGGTTGTAAGTTGTATGTGAAAGTTAGGGTTTCGAGAAGTGTTAAGGTGAAAAGTCCCCTGATTATTAATATTAATATTATTGGAAAAGGTGAATAAACCCTAAGCGAATTTGAGGCGATTTGGCAAAGAAGGCGTCGCACAATGGCACGCCCTTCCACGTTGGGGTCGCTGGCGATCAGTAACATTACTAGGAGACGACACAAAAAGCATTCTGTGGAACGAGAACCTTATAAGGAGAATACGGCTATAGTGAATAACCCTGCAATAGAGGAGCCGTTACGTGAAAAAACCATGCAGGAAATCATGGGGATTCCCCCGTATTATATTCAAGATGATGAATTAGGGGAATCTCTAGATGAGATAGTAGCGGCTGATGTGGATGAGATTGTGCAGAGGAATGAAGATGAGGAAGGGGAACCGTGGTTCACAAGACAGGGAAGTAAAATTTTTGAGGTTCCTTTTGATGATGTACTGCAACTATCAATGGAAGATGTTCTTCCAGAGATAGAATACTGGCGCTCCTCTGTACACGGGTTTGTGGTTGGATCGAACCCGCAATGGCAGGTTCTTGAGGGATACCTGAAGAGGATCTGGAAGCATCACAATGTTGACAGAATATCCTTTCTTCCTAATGGGGTGTTCTTGGTCAGGTTTCCGACAGAGGCTATCAAGAACATCGTGTTACAGGCGGGTTATCATCTTTTTGATAACAAACCTGTCATTATTAGGGGATGGCAACCGGACATAGACTTGGAAAAGGAGGAGGTGAAGGTGTTTCCAACTTGGATCCGTCTTCACAAACTACCACTGAAGTTCTGGGGGACTAGTCTTAGCAAAATTGCGGGCATTATTGGGTCAATGATCAAGAGAGATGAGGATACTACCAAGAGGTCTAGGTTGGGTTTTGCAAGAGTCATGATTGAGGTTACATTGGGGCAGAAACTACCAGACTCGGTGCAATTCAAGGTTGAGAATGGAGTATTTGTTACGATCAACATAGAATATGATTGGAAACCAACTATGTGTGACAAATGCAAACGAATGGGACATGAGAAAAAAGAATGTCGAGCCCTGGTAAGGAAGCCTGCTGAGAAACCACGCAGAGAGTGGAAACCAGTGGGTACTCAGAAGGATCCATTACCGGAGAAGAGGGTGGAGATAATTGATCAACCTGCTGCAATAATCAATTATGTGGATATGCCAAGGACGGATATGGAAAAGGCTGGAGGTCAGACAGGTACTCTTATACCTCTTGAGAGGGGGATAAAACAGGAGGGAAGGGAGATGAGCATGCTATTGATTCTCCTGAGGATCCTGGTGGTGTGCAGAGGACTCCATCCTTTATACAGATTCTTCAAAGGAAGCAGACCCCTAGTGAAGGGAGTAAGGTTACACGTCCAACACATAATCAATAATGAATATTGGATTCTTGAATGTGAGAGGGATAATGAACAGGTTAGAAAAACAAAATTACATAAATAAATTTTTGGATATGAATAAAGTAGGTTTGTTTAGTTTACTTGAGGCCCAGATAAAACCACAGAATCTGAATAAGGTGATGAGCCAGAATTTCAATAAGTGGTGTATATCGACGAATAGTCATATGCACCCTAGGGGTAGAATCTGGATTCTTTGGGATCCTAATCTATGCAATGTGCAGATTCTTAAATATTCTACACAGCTGATTCACTGCTATGTGCATGATGTCGTTGGGAATGTGATATTTAATATCACATTCGTCTATGCTTTCAACCAGATATCCGATAGGGAGGAGCTGTGGCATGACCTGATACAGATCAGTCATAGTGTGCAAGGGGCTTGCTTGGTTGGAGGAGACTTCAATTGTGTGCTTTCGGCTGAAGAATGATTGGGTGGGGGCTTCAACCCTAACGAAGCAATCCCATTTCAAAACTATATTGCGCACTGCGGTCTCATGGACTGTCCTGCTTTGGGTGCTTTTTATACTTGGAACAATAAACATCCACCCGAGGAGAGGGTGTACAGCAGGCTTGATTGAGCGCTAGTTAATCAGGAATGGCTTGGGATGTTTGAGGATTATAGTGCGCTTTTCTTGCTTGAGGGACTGTATGATCACAATCCGTGTGTGATCAGGAAGAGGGCTGGACAGATTAGACACAATAGACCTTTCAAATATTATAACATGTGGTGTCAAGCTCCTGATTTTGAGTCTATTGTAGCTACGTCTTGGAACCAGGGGGTAGAAGGGACGAAGATGTTTAGAATTGTAAAGAAATTGAAGAGACTCAAGCTTCCCCTAAAGCAGCTAGACTAAGACAGATTCCATGATATCGAGCTGCAGGCCGACGTTGCTCAGGTCAAGCTCCTGGATATTCAGAGATCGTTGATTGCAGACCCCACTAATCATGGCCTTATTAGTGCTGAGTTGGAGGCCATGGAGCAGTGTAGAGAGTTAAACAAGGCTAGAATGATCTTTCTTAAACAAAAATCCAAGTTGCATTGGCTTAAAGATGGGGATGCAAACACGGCGGCATTCCTTGAGTCTTTAAAAGCAAGGCGGGTGAGAAATTCTGTTAGACAGATTGAGGATAGCATGGGTAGGGTGCATTCCTCACCTGATGCTATACAAGAGGCGTTCCTGACATTCTATAAGGAACTCTTGGGGACTAGGAAGAACACCAGCAGAGTGGCCTCAAAGATTGTTAGTCTAGGACCTGTGTGCACGGCTGATTATGGAGAAATATTAAGTGCACCTGTTACTAGAGACGAGATTCGGGAAATTATGTTTAGCATTCTAAATGGTAAGGCCCCATGGCCGGATGGGTTTTCAAGTAAGTTCTTCCGATGCTTGGAACATAGTAGGGGAAGATGTATGCTCTGCAATACTTGATTTCTTTAGAACAGGGCGATTATTGAAGCAGCTGAATACTACGGCCATTACTCTAATCCCCAAAATTGAGAGACCAAGCACTGTATCCCAATTTAGACCTATTGCATGCTGTAATACGGTATACAAATGCATTTCTAAAATACTGTGCAATAGGTTAGCTCGAGTTCTACCAGATATCATATCCCCGGTCCAAGGGGGATTTATTCGAGGTAGAAGTATTGTGGAAAATATTCTCATATGCCAAGACCTGGTGAGATTATACTAAAGGAAAGCTGTTTCTCCTAGATGCATGATCAAAATGGATATACAGAAGGCTTACGATAAGTTGAATGGGATTTCTTGGACCAAATGCTGATGCACCTAAAACTACCTGATGCCTTCAGAAATATGTTGATGCAATGTGTCTCGACGGCGTCATTTATCATCAATCTTAATGGTGAATCCTTTGGCTTTTTCCATGGTAAGAGAGGACTGAGACAGGGGGATCCACTTTCCCCGCTGCTGTTTACAATATATATGGAGTACCTCACTCGACTGCTAAAACAAACCACGGAGACCGAGGAGTTCAGGTATCACCCTCTTTGCAAACAATTGAAATTGGCAAACCTTATGTTTGCAGATGATTTAATTCTTTTCTGCAAAGGAGATATCACCTCGATGATGGTCCTGCTGAGGACGTTTTCTACCTTCTCGAACGTGTCTGGCCTACAACTAAGCAAAGGGAAGTCCCACATTTACTTCAATAGGGTGAAAAACGAGATATAGCAAGATATATTGGCAGTGTCTGGGTGTAAAGCTGGGTCAATTCCGTTCAAATATTTGGAGGTTCCAATTAAATCCTCTAGGCTTAATTTACTAGACTGTCAACCGTTGGTTCAGAATGTGACCTATCGAATTAGGAAGCTCGGTGCCCGGAAATTATCGTATGCAGGTCGTTTAACTCTGATCAAGTCTGTTCTTTCTACATTACATAATTACTGGGCAAGTATTTTTCTGCTCCCATCGGGTATCATTAAGCAGATTGAGGGGATATGTAGAACGTACCTATGGGAGGGGGGAACTACGTACTCTAGAACACCTCTTGTCTCATGGAAGAAGGTGTGTGTGCCATACAGAGAAGGAGGACTTAACCAGATGCAATGTGCAAACTGGAATAAAGCAGCAATAGGCAAACTGGTGTGGTGGGTGGCGAAGCATCCAACAAAGCTGTGGGTCTCGTGGGTTCACTCCGTTTACCTAAAGGGGCAACCTTGGATGCAATATCATCCACCGGCTGATGTGACTTGGGGCTGGAAACGAATTTGTAAAGTAAAAGAGAGATTGAGAGCTGTTATGGAGGCCGATGAATGGACAGCAGCTAACCCGTATTCAACATCAAAAGGTTATCAATGGATCAAAGAAAGAGAGGAATAAGTGAACTGGCACAGAATCGTATGGAATAAATGGTCAATTCCTAAGCACAGCGTTATTGCTTGGTTATATCAACACAGAGCGACGAATACTAAGGCTAAACTGCATAATTTGAGCCTGACAAGTGACAATAGCTGCTGCATTTGTGGGCTGCTAGTGGAAGAACTTGAACATTTGTTTTGTGATTGCAAGTATAGCAGGCTGATTATCTCGGATTTGGCAAATTGGACGGCGCAGGAATACCAATACAAGGTAACTAATGATTGGAGATATAGACTGAGTGGGAGCAAGCTGCAACGCGATATCGCTAATAGCGTGATAAACGCTGCTATCTACTATATCTGGGAGCAGAGGAACAAGAGCAGGATGGAAGGAGTATTGTTACGGCCTCAAACAGTTAATATGAATATAAAGAAGGAACTTCAAATGTATTTCAAGAATATTCAGAAAGGGAGACTTAGCTCTAGGGATACCTCCTTGTAGACACCCACATTTTGACCGCCAGGTGTCTATAATAGTTCCCGCCAAACACCCGATGATGATGGGACGCGAACATGCTTTAATGGACTCGAATATGGCCTCAAAATCATGGACATTTGGTTTAGGCTTATTACGGAGTACAAATCTCAGTAAACCAACCTCAAATCCAGGCCCAGTGGGTCGTTTCGAGTCAAATGAGACTAATTTGTGTCGAATCCGGCACCAGGGGCAAAACCGTCTTTTAGCGACCGGGTCAAACCCGGTCAAAGATATTTTTTCCCGACTCACACGGACCAGCCGTGACACCACACGTCCGGTTTGGACTCAGATACTACAAAAAATCAGTTTCGAAAATATTAAATAAATCCATTCAAGGATAGATTTCGATCTCAAGTAGGAATTCTATCCGAAAGCCAAAACAATTCACCGACCGAGCATCAAAATACTCGGCCAATCCCAAGACAGCCGAGATACTCGGCTTCCCCACCAAGAAACGGGACTTTCGTTCCCTTTCAAACTCTTACGTTTCCTATCAAAACCGGTATTTCTTGTTGTCTAAGCAAGATACTTCTCCTAAACCTTTCCACCTATAAATAGACCTTCACGTTCAACACAAAAGGAACAACAATTACACATTAATTATTCCCATACACAATCAAAACACATTCATTATCGCTCATCAATATTCAGAAATTATCAATCAACTATCTTCCATCGATTATATCAATTATTCCGACACATCATTCATCTACAATTCATAACACATCTACAACAATCAACATCCTAGGCGATACAATTTAGGAAAACCGTATACAAACCCGAGAGCAAAACTCGTCAAATCCCATCCCAATCATAAATCACCATAACTCTTCCTCTATCATCTCGACGCTCCCGTGCCTAAGCCACATTCCGACGAGCCCCGTTCCGAGTATACAAAGCATGTAGGTTGAGGGTGTAAAATCAAATCCCGTTTTTCTCCCTTTCTCAATTTTTTTTGTCACGATTTTTTTGTCACAATTTTTTTGTCGCGAATTTTTTTTGTCATAATTTTTTGTCACAATTTTTTTTTTCACAACTTTTTTGTCACAATTTTTCGTCACAACTTTTTTGTCACAATTTTTCGTCACAATTTTTCAGAAACTTTTTCAAAATCCACTCTAAATATTCGATATTGATTCTATAATCAAGCATCGAATATTACGAGTATCAATATTTAAGTCGAGTATAAATTGCACCATATTTTTACACGACTTGACGAAATCATCGATTTCCAAAACCAAATAAAATTTTTTCATCGTATCATATTTACATCTTCTAACTCGTTTGCTTCTTTATTATCGCGATTGTTGTATTGTATCGTTGGTTGCATTGTAATTCCGGGTGGTATGCCGCTCGTATATTGTAATCTGTTATCGTTTTTGTTGTTTGTTTTATTGTACTAAAATGAACATCACATGCTAAAACAACTTTGACGTTATTAGTTTAGATGCATTAAACGACTTAGTTAAATATAATTCACATGTTTAGTTAAAACACTCTTTGCATATCATTCAACCGTCGAACTAACGCGTGTACACCAAAAACTAATGATATCTTAGTAAAGGCCGCTAAGTGCGGGCGGGGTTGGGTGTTCTTAGTGAACTTCCCAACACGTACCCTCACCCCTTACTCAGAACCATGGTTTCTGGATGTCCAAATCCATTGGCAACGAGAGTCATTCAATACACGATATCCGATAATGTCGGTATCGGTATCAAATGCAAAGGGACGAACCCAATAAACTCTGACATCGGAAATGGGCCGTACTTTGTGCACGGCCCACTACGACATAGAGTGGGTTCAAACGGGCCCGAACTCCCACAAAGTTCGATGGCGACTCCTACTTCGATTTAAATTTCAATTCGACCCATCTCATATGGAGATTCATTCGCCGCCCCAAATCCGCGCGTGGCCGCGTCGGGGTGGACCTATGTCATGTCCACACTCCTTTATCTCTAGAATAATGGCTACTTAATGTATATTTGATTGACTATTTATATATACAACTTACATTTTCCCAAAAAAAAAAGAAAAGTCCCCTAATTGTGTTGCACAAGGGAGGTATTTATAAGAATTGCTAAACTCCCCGACCTAGGGTTACTCGATCGAGTGCCTGATGGACTCGATCGAGTGGCCCAATATACGGAAATTAGCGGGCCTGCTAGAGGCCCACTCGATCGAGTGAGCTGACACTCGATCGAGTGGCTGAGGCGAACAAGATTTTTTGATGATTTTGTGTTTTGATTGGATTCTCGATGTTTTGTATGGCTGTTTTGTGTCTCGGAAATGGCTTTGACCGGGGTTTGACTCGGTCGCTAAAAGTCGGTTTTATTTCTGGTGTCGGTTTTGACCCAAACTAGTCTTATTTGATTAGGAACGACCTGCTGGGCCTGAATTTGAGGTTGGTTTTGTGAGATTTGTACTCCGTAAAAAGCCCAAGCCAGAAACTAACAATTTCGAAACCATATCCCAAGGCGTAGAAGCATGTTTGCGTCCGATCATCATCGAGTGGTTTTTGGAAACTGCTATAGGCACCTAGCAGCCAAATGTGGGTGTCTACACTAAGATGGACGCGGTAGGAAGGTAGGAGGTTGTTGATGAACGCCTCCACTAGTGTCTTTTCGTTGGGCTTGTCTACCAGCTTAACATTCTTAGTTCGCCAACGTTGAAGGTATTTGGTGAAACCCTCTTTGGGCTCCTGGGCCAGGACCTCCAAAGTACGCATCCTGGTCTGGATCTCGGTATTATCGGCGGAATTTCGAGCGAACTCCGTCGCCACGTCATCCCAAGTCTTGTATTTCTTGGAATCTAGCCTGTAGTACAAGGCTTTGTGATGCTTCTCGAGAGAAGGAGCAAACAAGTGCTTGAACATGGTTGATTTCACTCCATTAACGGCCATGAACTCTTTGAAGGCCCGGATGTGAAGAACTGGGTGTTCGGTCCCATCAAACATAGGCAAGCCCGTAAGGTTGAGGTTGTCGGGCAGTTCATCATTCAGGGGTGAATAGGCACGGGCATTTTCCGTGTGGATAGTGTTGTTAGTTGACAAGTGGACCTGCTCTTCCAGTTTGCGGACTGCACTGACCAGTTCAGCCAAAGGCCCCAGTAGTCTCAACCCTACCATTAGGAGTCCCTTGTTCTATGTCGCTCAAACGGGTAACAATAGCTATTTGGTCGGACTTGATAGCTGTCAGTTGGGCCTCAATCTGAGTCAGCGAGACCGTCAATTTGTCCAAAGCTTCTTCAATCTTGTGCTTATGTCTGGTTACCGGTGGCCTGTCTGTAAGAATACCACGTAATCAGGAAAGTTACTTCGGAACTCAAATATACCAAGGCATAGGAAATAGCGCGGGAGGAGAGAGGACTCCAGTTTGACTCGGGTTAGACTCTCCTAAGACAAATGTGTAGGGTACGATTCTCAGAGTGACCGTGATTAATCGCTCCGTCGGAGAATAGCCCTCAAATGAGACTAAGGACTCAGACAGGACTCAGATGGTGTGACATCTAAGTGACTCGAAAGTGGGATACGTGAGATGACACGTGCAAGACATGACCCTTAGAGTAACCGTGATTGATCGCTCTGCTGAAGGGTAGCCCCCGAGTGGGATTGAAGACTTTGTTAAGACTCGAGTGTCGAACGAGTGACCCTTAGACGTAAGGATCACGAACCTTTTGTTATAGGGCTATGCCTTGTAAAAGGTAGACTCGGCCTCGAGAGAAGGTAGATGGGATAAGGGAAGAAACTCGCGATGTGAGATCGGCAGAGTTCCGACGCTAGAGACCCTCGACTCGACTCGAATAAGGATGACCCTGGGATTAGGGTAGACCCTTAAGTTAAAGGACTCTTGAATTGGGATGAAAGACGGGCGAAATTCCCTTAGGACACAACAAGAAAAGGTGCCCCAGGCGTCCATCCACTGGCTTTCGTCAATGGACGCTATACGGGTACGGGCGTCCGCAAACAGACGCCTGAAAGTGGAAGCCACGACCGATCGCCTATTTTCTTAACAGGCGTCCACTATTGGACGCCAAGTAAATGGACGTCTGACAGCGGACGCCATGAATGGCATCCGACTGTGGACGCCAGTTATCCCTGGATGGCGTCTACAGTCAGACGCCAGTTGCTTTACGTTGGCGTCCGACTGTGGACACCATTCAGGGATAACTGACGTCCACATTCGGACGCCATGTCCCCTGAATAGCTGCCAATTTTGTCGAATTTAGCTTCCCCTGGCGTCTGTCATGGCGTTCGTTATTGGACGCCATTTATGCTATTGCATGGCCGTAAACATGCGTTCAATGTCTAGCCAAAACCTGCAAAATAAACCACATCCACAACTCTCAACCAACCACAACTGTCGACTATCCACAATACCTCAACCTCATTCACTCTTAATCAACTAAAACACTTCATCTCTCGACTCATTTATGCTAAAAAAACATTCATATAAAAAAGATTTAACATACGGTTTGAAGGTACACAAATAATCTAAACTAGTTCGAAGATACATAATCCATAAATTCTGTTGCAACAACAACAAAAAAACAATCAGCTAACTGTGAAGCTAGCTGAAGCACCAGAGTTACTGCCATTCCCGTTAAAGGGGTCTATGTCGTCTAGAGGGGATAGGGGACGACCTTGGTTGCATTTGTTAAACATGGCCTGAAACATGGCCATCTGTTCCTGCATTTTCTTTATGTGCTCCGCCTGTTCCTTCAGTTGCTGCTGCTGCTGTGTTAGCCGCTCCTTCATGGCCTCCTTTTCCGTGTCGGGCTGCTGAGATCCGGCCGGCGTGTGCTCCATCTGTGTGGAGGTGCCGAGACGCGCTGGGAGAGGTGTGAAGTAGATACCCTGTGCATTTCTAACACCATACACACATCCTTTCTTGTACCCCGAGACGACCTTGAAATACGTCTGATTCGGATCGACTTTGGAAGCATCAGGAGCAGTCTCGAGGTTCGCTAGCTCTTCTTGGTAGGCATCCTGCGTACACAACAACGATTTCAACTCAAGTTATTATTAGATGAAATCATTAAATATAGTTATCTACCACCTAAAGTATAGACAAAGTTGATTTATTTGAAATAGTTAGTACTCACCCAGATTGTTTGGTCTTTCCTCGTCAAAGTATGCCCTTCATCACCGCTCTTCCCGTGGATGTCCTTAAATACCTCCAGCGCCGTTGGCATCCTCCTGAGTTCAGCTTGTAGCTATTAAATTAGTACGAACGTTAGGCGAATATATAATATGTGAACATAGTTTATGATTATTCAAGTAAGAGTACGATATTATTAGAAATCATACCCTCTTGGCACGACGCAACGAAGACTGAGAACCCCGATGATGTGTCGGGTTTGCCTTCCCTTAAAGTTCGCAGTGCAACATTTTGTTTCTTTGTGCCCTCTCTGACCTCACCTTGAAGTCCTTGTTGTCGTGGTACGTAACCCACCTCTCCAACGCTTCCCCTGAATTATGACGACACTAATATATTAGTTAATACAGTAAAAGATTGAAGTTGCATTGTTTGTTAAAATTGAGTACTACAAAAAATTACACCTTTAAGATCTTTCAGCGCAGTCCCCCGGGTGTGGCGTTTGTTCATTACGTCAGCAAAACGTCGTGTGCAAGTCTCGTTGTACCGCTCCCACACCCTTTCTTCTAAATCCTGCTTCAAAGCGAACTTTAACTACACTATCAAGGCGGATTATTAATTAGTAGCAAAAATATTTACAAAGTCTACATTATACATTAAAAACTCGGTAACAAAAACAATCCACATACCCGAAAGTTGTTGAACCACCACTCCCGTACTTCCATCGGTACCTGAGTCCAGCAGGCATACCCCTGCCCTCTGTCGGCCATGTAGCTAGCAGTACAACCTTTGGTGACCGCCCCATGCAGAAACCTCGACCTAGTCGAGAAGCAAATATATGTACGAAATATTACAAGATGTAGTCCAAAAATTAATATGTTACAAAAGAATGGACATGTTAGATTATATTACCATACGCGACCAGGGTCGATAATAACCCGACCGTTCTCGTCCTTCTCCAGCTCCTCCTTCTGCCCCTGCTGCTACTCCCCCGGCTGCTCCTCATCGTTCTGCTCCGGTCCCGTTTCGGGGCCCCGTTCCTCCGCCTCCTGCTGCGAGGTGGATGTCTGCGCAGTCCTACTTCCCCCACCACGTCTCCTGGTCGATGTACCGCCTGCCATTATCTTAACCTTGCAAAAAATTAAACAATGTTAACAACAATTAGCAATTACAATCTAACTTGATTGAAATAATGTACCAAATAAGTAACACAACGATCAATATAATTAACCAACTACAACAACTCTAGTAGTCATCTTCGTTGTCGTTATTGTCTTCAGCCTCATCCTCCTCAGTCTGATCCTCCTCCTTCGTCTCCTCGCCCTCCGCTTGATCGTCCTCCAAATTCTCTTCATCGTGTCCGTCATCCTCCTCATGGATCTCCGGAACATCCCTAACCATGTAATCTCCTTGTCCATCATCATAATCATCCTCAAAATCTTCCTCTGCCCCTTCATTCTGATCTTCTTCGGAGAATATGGTCTCTTCAATAAGAGATAAGCGTGTACCACTTGAAGCCGCATCTTCCTGGAACAGAGAACTGTCTATTTGCCCCCGTGGTTTAGTCGTAAAGATTGCCCACCATTGACTTTGATTTCTGTCATTTTTCGTGTACGGAGAAGGAGCAAAGTAGACTTGCTTCGCCTGATGCACGAGTATGAACGGATCGTACGTAAGATATTTCCTGGTGTGATTAACTTCCACAATCTTGTAACATTCATGCACTCTGGTCCCGTTCACGGAGCTGTCTTTCCACTCACATTTGAATACCACAACTCTATACCCCCGTTCTTTGTCAGCATAACACAACTCAAAAATATCCTCCAAAATACCATAGTACTCATCACCATCAAGAGATGTCACACTCACACCAAAATTGCATCTAGCCTTGTTCTTCCCGTAGTTGAATGTGTGAAAATTGAACCCATTCACCGAGTACTGGTTCCAGGTTTTAACCGCTTGCACTGGTCCGTATGCCAAACTTCTAACCAAATCATCCCGTATGTCTAAGGCAACTACGTGATCCTTGAGCCACTTAGGAAAATGTTCATCACGCTTACTCCAAACGTCAGCGTTCACGTCGTCAGGGTTTGCAGCGACATATTCAGTTACAAATTTCTTCTCATAAGGCTCTAAGATCTCACAATTAGAGAGTAGGTAAAGGTGCGCTCGTTTATACTCTTTCTCATCTAGCGTCCTAGAACCCTCAACGGATGAAGTTCCTTCATCGTCCTTCTTTTGAAAAAACTCGGGTATGACACCGAATGTTCTAGGTTCAGGTTCTTTGTTTTTCTTTGGACATCTTTCTCGAAGTAGAGGGAGAAGAAGTTTGCAATCTCTTCTGTCAAATATGCATTACAAATAGAACCCTCTACCCTAGCCTCGTTAGTAATTTTCTTCTACAAATGATTGAGGAACCTAAATAAACAAGTTACGTATTTCAATTAATAAAAATTAGCTATGTTGAAATTAAATTTATAAATGAAGTTACTAAAATTTATGTACCTTTCAAATGGGTACATCCATCTATACTGGACAGGTTCTCCAACCTTAGCCTCGTAGGGCAAGTGGACAGGTAGATGCTCCATGGAATTAAAGAACGACGGTGGGAAGATCATCTCAAGTTTGCATAGTATCTGTGGAATTTGATCATCCAGCCGAGTCATGTCCTCACTTGATACTGTAGAAGAACACAAATCTCGGATAAACTGAGATATCTCAGTTATAGAATTCCACACCGTCGGTGGCAAAAGTTGCTTTAGTGATACCGGAAGCAACCTCTCCATGAAGACGTGGCAATCATTACTCTTTAACCCTTGCAGCTTCAGGTTCTTAAGATCAACACAGCGTTTGAAGTCGGAGGCGTACCCATCAGGAAACTTCAACTTCTCTACCCACTCCAACAACGCCTTTCTTTGAGCCTTGTCAAGAGTGAACAAGGCTCTCGGTTTGGACCCATCCCGTTTTGTGTGCAGTTGAGGACGGTCACAAAAATTCTTTACATCTCACCGGGAGCCTGTAGTGTCACAACTCTTCCCCTCCACATCCATCACAGTGTGAATCAACTACTCGAAGAAGTTTTTCTCTATGTGCATCACATCTAAATTGTGACGAAGTAACAAATTCATCCAATATGGTAGGTCAAAAAATATGCTACGTTAAACCAACCATTTTTCAACTTTTTGAGGTCTTTGAACTCCTGCTCGGTCCAGTCAACAGTGGACGGGTAATCGGAAATCAACTCCCATATT
Organism: Agrostemma githago; assembly: GCA_958450325.1. Classification (NCBI taxonomy): domain Eukaryota; kingdom Viridiplantae; phylum Streptophyta; class Magnoliopsida; order Caryophyllales; family Caryophyllaceae; genus Agrostemma; species Agrostemma githago. The sequence goes on from OY288257.1 coordinate 25,081,205, forward strand.
TCATCTTCGGGGAGTCGATCAGGTGCGTTGTCAAGCACAACCTCACCCTTCTTGAATGCCTTCTTATTCTTTCTATATGGGTGGCCTTCTGGTAGAAACTGCCTATGACAGTCAAACCAACTTATTTTACTAGAATTTGGAAGATAAAAAGCTTTTCTCTCATCCATACAACACGGACATGCTTTTTGACCCGCAGTATACCACCCCGAGAGCATACCATACGCGGGAAAATCGTTTATAGTCCACAATAGAGCTGCTTTCAACTGAAAGTTTTGTCTTAGGGAGACATCATAAGTTTCCACTCCTACCTCCCACAGTTGTTACAATTCCTCAATAACAGGTTGCAAGTAAACATCCAAATGATTTTTCGGGTTTTTGGGTCCAAGGACAATAAGAAATATGAAGATAAAAGGTTGCTTCAAACACAACCAAGGAGGTAGGTTACAAGGTGTGATCATCACAGGCCAGCAAGAGTACGACTTACCAAATTGGCTGAAAGATGCAAATTCATCAGTACACAACCCAAGCCTTACATTTCAGGGTTCTAACGCAAAGTGGGGATGTAGTCTATCGAAACGCTTCCACTCCTCACCGTCACTCGGATGACACATCTTCCCTGGTACCCTAATGTCCTCCTTGCGCCACCTCATTTGTTCCGCTATGGTTTTTGTGGCATACAATTTTTGAAGCCTTCATGCAATAGGGAAGTACGTAAGCTGACTGATTGGGATCAGTTTCTTACCCGTAACACCGCTTTTCCCTTTTCTACCCCTCAAAACAATATCCCCTTCAACCGTCTTATACCTACCCTTACCACATCTCCTACATTCATCAAGCATCGCATCGTCCTTCCAAAATAACATGCATCCATCTGGACAAGCATCAATCTTTTGATGCGGGAGTTGAAGGCCCTTCACAACCTTTTTGTTTGTGTAGAATGTTTGGGTCATGATATTGTCTTTTGGGATTACTCTCTCGAGCAAGGCAGCAATACCATCGACACAAGCAAAGGGTAGATTGATCTAACATTTAAGGCTAACTACCACAGATGCGACTTCTAACAAAGTCACATCGCACCCTCCGTATAACGGTTTCTCCGAAGCGTTCAACATGTTAAAAAACGCATTTGCTCGTAGGTTAGGCTCTTGTGGGTTAGGTGAGTCTTGTGGGTTGTGTGAGTCTCGTGGGTTAGGTGAGTTGTCATTCCCGTATGTGTTCTCGTTGTTAAACAAGTTGCACTCCACTACGTCAACTATCATACCTCTCAAACCCCCCCTCATTTTGATGGTTTTCGGGTTCCTCAGAATGAGATGGCTCACCATGACAAATCCAATTATAATAATCGGATAAGAAACCATTATATACGACATGTTCTTTAACTACAAGAACCTCAAAAAAATTTAGGTTCTTGCATTTAGTACACGGACACCTAACCTAGTAACCTCCCCCCTCGATGCATAGTCTACTGACTTTTTAGCGACCTCGACAAATGATTCAACACCCCTCAAAAATTAGACGGTGGGATGTCTCCTCTTATCAAGTCTTCCCTCATACATCCATTTCCGTTCAATTCTCTTCATTTTCTATGTTCAAAAAATATATATAACAAATTAAAGTTTAATTTCCCTAACTTAATTTAGAACTTACTAAACAAAAATTTAATCACCATTTAACTCAAACTTAGTTTCTCTAACTTAATTTCCATAACTGAGTTTTCTCAAGTTAATCACTAATATGTCAAAGTAAACCCAAATGTCTTCTTAATTTAGAATTGACCTTAGAAATATTAGTCACCGAATTTAATCACAAATGTAACCACAATTTAATACCAATTTACGAAAACCCTAGCTAATTTATCAATTTAATCCCAATTTAACCAAACAAAACACAAAAATTCATGGCTTAGGTAAGACAGAAACAGCTTAAACAGGTCAAATAAGGTCAAATTTTCGGATACAGATATCAAAACTCCTAAAGCCCCACTAACACTACCTATTTACAACCCCGATTAGGATAGAAGTGGTTTCGGGAAAATCCGACTTTATTACGACACCTTTTGGTCCTAAGTCACACAAAACCTCATGGAAGGCCCTAGATGTCATTCTAGCTCAACTCAACCAAATTCATCAAACCCTAATCAAAATTGTGATGGGCAAAACTAATCTACCTAATTGAATTTGGGCTAAACTAATCAACCTAATCGAAATTTAGACCTAAACAATATTAACTAGAAAACAACCAATAAATAACGATAACAATAAAAAATAAGAAATAATTATAATGAATAAGAACTAAGTAAAGTAAGAAAACATACCATAAATTAAGAAGAAGTATGGAAAATGGAGGAGAGGAAGGGAGATTGGGGTCGGCGAGGGAGTTTAGAGAGTGTTTTTTTTAGAGAGTGAAGGGGGAGAGGGGGCTGGGCGGGTATTTGATGCGACTCAGCCGGACGGGCGTCCACTATCGAACACCACATCAAGCCAAACTGGCGTCCGAGTGTGGACGCGATATCACACTAAATGGCGTCTGACAGTGGACGCCATTTAGTGGATATGGCGTCCGCTTGTGGACGCCCGTTATGCTGAATTTCTTCCTTCCCCAATTCTGTCGGACGCCAAGTTTGGCGTCTGACGGTGGACGCCCGTTTGTGTTTTCAGACGCCATTTAGGAGTCCATATGCCCAGGACGCCCACCACGTGGACGCCCGGAGCAGTTTTTCTTGTAGTGGGAAAAGTTGTGGGGACTGTCCTGTTTGAGGGAAAGGTCGCGTGGGACTTTCTAGTTAGGACTCGAGTGTTTAAACGAACCTTCTATTTGCGAATGTATGACTCGTATTGGTTGGTTATGCCTTTAGAATAAGGCGGACTAAGATGGAGAAGAAACCCGTGATGTAGGATCGACGGAGTTTCGACGCTAAAAACTTTCGACGACTTATAAAAGACCCGACACTACTAAATGCGATAAGTCCTAAGATAAGGAATGCTTTTTGAAAAGAGGTTGACTTCCCAAAATAAGAAAGTTTTTTTGAAAAGGATTGAATTCCGAGAAAATCAGAAGACGGTCCCGACATTTGAAATTGGCAAAAATGCCGTCGGGCCCAAAGTCTTTGAAAGTTCGAAATTTTTTGAATTTTGAAATGGGTAGCGTAACGGCTAGAAATAGACTATTTTGAGTAAAATCATAAGTCCTAAATTCGGTATGCTTTCCGGGTTTTGAAATTGGATATTTTGAAAAAGATGCATTTTTTGAAAATGGCGATTTTTGAAAATGACATAGAAACCAAGTAGCACATAGTCACGCAAGCATTATAACGACACCATGTATGCTTTACACTAAGTCTCGGTTAGTTTAAATAGGGTCTATACCAATGCGCATAGCCTTTTCGAGAATCGGGACGGACTTTCTAAGTCGAGTTGATCTTAGAACACGCCGCGAAACCCATACGAATTAGCTATGAACACCTTTGACATAACCAATTTGGAATATATCACGGTATAGTGGGACGTCGGATGCCAGTACCGGCTCGGGAAAAGATGAGGTTATGCATGAATCGTAAAACTAAAACGCGTATTTTACTAATCGAACGATTTCTCCTCGAGTCTCACCCTGAGGATGCTGACGATAAGTTACACGTCAGTTATCCCCAGCGGAGTCACCAAATTGTGGACATGACATAGGTCCACCCCGACGCGGCCACGCGCGGGTTTGGGAGGCGATTGAATCTCATGTGAGATGGATCTCGAATTGAAATTTAAATGGAAGTTGGAGTCGCCACCGAACTTTGTGGGAGTTCGGGCCCATTTGAACCCACTCTATATCTTGGTGGGCCGCGCATAAAGTATGGCCCATTCGGATTTCAGAGTTTATGGGGTTCGTCCCTTTGCATTGTGATACCGATACCGACATTATCGGATACCATGTATTGAATGACTCTCGTGTGCCAATAGTTTCGGACATCCGGAAACCGAGGTTCTGAGTAAGGGGTGAGGGTACGTGTTGGGAAGTTCACAAAAAACACCCAACCTCGCCCGCACTAAGCGGCCTCTACTAAGATATCGTTTGATTTTAGAATCCGCGCGTTAGTAATTCGATTGAATGATATGCAAATAATATTTTGACTAAACATGCGAAGATTTGAATAAGTTGCTACGTCGATTTAATGCATCTAAATTAACGTCAAAGTTGTATTTAGCATGTGAGGCTCGTTTTAGTACAATAAAACAAACAACGAAAATAAATCGCTAAGACATAAACAAACGAGTTAGTACCGGTAATAACGGTTTGTAAATAATATAGAATGACATAAACGACATGATGCATGGTTTTGAAAAGAGTACGACACGTGATGGACTTGACACATGTTGACCGAAGTCATAAAAATATTTGATAAGGCTTGAAATATGTTGAAGGGCTAACGTTTGGTGCGTGAAAGAAGATACTCGGCCGAGTCATGGGGAGAATCGGTCGAGTGCCCTACTTTAAGACCTTCTGCCAGTTTTTTGGGGTGCCACTCGATCGAGTGCCCTCTGTACGAACTATAGTTCGTTTAGAATTTTAGCGCCGATTTCGAAGTTGCTTTTAATTTTGGAAAATCGATAATTTTACCAAGTCGTGTAAAAATATGATATGATTTATACTCGACTTAAAATTTTGATACTCGTCATATTCGATACTTGATTATGGAATCAATATCAAATATTAGGATTGAGTTTAGAAAAGACGTTATAAGTCGTTTTAAATTGAACTAAGACGAAATAAATTCTCACTGCGTTGTAATGTCGTAATTAGTCCTTTTGAACCACATGACAATTATTTTAGCATCAACGAGTTCGCGCTAGTTAAATTTATTGACTAATTCCATTAGACATAATAATCGACTATGGAGTCAATATCGCATCTTAAGAATGACGGTTTATTTGTGTGATTAGACCGAAAATCGATTCCCTCCGCATCTCAACATCGTAATTAATCCTTGCGGATTATGTGATGTCAGATCTGCATCAACAGGTTTCGCTCCAACCTTAAAAAGAGGAATCAGACGCGTTTAAAAAGGTGTATTCGCGATCCCATCATGCCCTTGAGTGTTTAGGGCGGGGCTCCTCGAGAGGGCTCCACCACTGTTACTACTTGTAAAGGGATTAGAAGGGTCTTATACGAATATCATCTTTAAACGTGTTCAATTCGAAATAGTTTTAGAAATCGATGAATGTGCGATTTTAACGATTATGTAAATGCTAAGAAGAGACTAGCGACGCGATAAAAAACGATCTTGTTGATGTTGATTTGCTTCAACAATCAAATACTTTGGGTGTCGGGATAAGCGACCGGCAACATCGGGTGCGATACCCTCGTATTCGGATTTCCTTATCCCGTCATCCCTTGTATACGACACAAATTAGCGAATATTTTATAGTGTTTTGATAATAATAATAATAATATTAACGATATTAGAAACGAAGGAAAAAAAAACTAAGGAGGACGAGGGAGACGACGAGAGAGAAAAGAAGAGAAGAAGGGAAGAGATCGGGATTGAATTTGCACCCTCAACCTACATGCTTTGTATTCTCGGTACAGGACTCGTCTAGTTTTGGCTTAGGCACGGGAGTTTCGAGATTATGTAGGAAAAGTTATGGTGGTTTAAGGTATGATTAGGGAAGGGATTTGACGAGTTTCGCTCTCGGGTTTGCTAATGTAGGGTTGTAAAATTATGTGTGTAATACCGAAATTGTGTTGTAGAAGGAGGTATATATAGGAATTCCCCCATCACCCGTACTAGGGTTACTCGATCGAGTGTCCTGATGGACTCGATCGAGTGGCCCAGCTAAAAGGAGACAGCGGGCCTGTTGGAGGCCTACTCTATCGAGTGAGCTATCACTTGATCGAGTGGGTCAGCTGGAACGAAATAACCGGATTTTTTTACTTCAGGTTGGATTCTCGATATTTTCATGGTTGTTTTGTGTCTGGGAAACGACTTTGACCGGGGTTTGACCCGGTCGTTAAAAGACGGTTTTATTTCCGGTGTCGGTTTTGACCCAAATTAGTCTTATTTGATTGGAAACGACCCGCTGGACCTGAAGTTGAGGTTGGTTTAGTGAGTTTTGTACTCCGTAAAAAGCCCAAGTCAAATACTAACGATTTTGAGTTCATATTCGAGCGCGTCAAAGCACGTTTGCGTCCGATCATCATCGGGTGTTTTTTGGAAACTGCTATAGACACCTAGCGGCCAAATGTGGGTGTCTACACCTAGGTTTAGGATTATTGAGGCGTCAATTTTGTTTGTGTAGTTTGTGGCCCGTCCTTTGGGCGATTACGAGGGTGTGCATGCGTACATGATGGCGGATCTGAGGTCTAGGAGCTACAGGAGGATGCTTCTTCCTGCGTTGTTTCGCCCGGTGTTGTATCTGGGCGAATGGTTGGTTCGTCAATGCTTATATGACTATTTCAGGATGTCGGTTAATCCTCCCCGGACCATGTTTAGACCACCGACCACCGCAGAGGTCCTCGAGGGTAGGGATGGAGAAGAAGGTGATGCGCTACTGGTGCCTGTCGCCTCCTATCTGTCTCACGTCAGCCATCGGCTAGCTTGCCACCGCCTCATGGTGAGTACTCGATTTTTGTTATAGGGCTTTTTTTGTTCTTTGGTTTGTTGTTTATTTGCTCCTTGACCAGTTCGCTTTTCCTTTAGCTGGCTGAGCCGACTAATGTTGTTCAGCCCCCAGACTTCCCTTTGATGGTGCTTAGGGTAGACACAGTTGGGGTAGCTTTCACTGAGCCTCAACTTCGTGTTTTTCCGAGGAGATGGATGCTAGGATAGAGTGGCGCGACCGGGTATACTAGGTAAGTTTCAGATTTTGTCTTGGATTTGGGTTCCAAGGGTTAGGTTTTGTTTGGCTAACTCGTATTTTTTTTTTGCCTCTTAGCTTTTGTCGGTTAGCCATCAGTGGTTGTGCCAGGCTACCAACTGCTTTCGGGCCTATGGGTCGAGGGTCTCCCGTGATACTTCAGGATCTCGATCGATGAGTATGTGTACCTAGGGTTGGTTTTCTAGGCTGTTTGTATGTTTTCCTAAGGTATAGGTGTACTTGTAGGATACCTCGGACATGGTGGGGCACCTGGAGACTCGGTTAACCGAGCTCGAGGCGGAAGATACTAGGTTACGACAACTCCTGCAATCCCGGGACGACGAGATTGCCCAACTTAAGAAGCGTTAGCTCAGTATCAGGGCGAGACCTCGGCGCAGGGTGAGGCTAGGCTAGGGGTTGAGATGGAGAGGGATGTTGAGGCTAAGGCTGAAGGTCATGTTACGGGTACAACCGAGGATGTTGGAGGGATTCCCGAGACAACTACTCTAGACATGCTGTCGGGGATGGATGGTAGTGAGTCTCCTACCTTTGTTTTGGAGGATGTAGGTTTGGATGACAACATCGGTGAGCTCGTAATAGCTATAGGCGCAGCTTCTAGGGGTCCTCTCTAATTTATGAACTTGGTTTGTATATGGATTTGTAAGACTTGTATATTTTTTAACTTTTAGTGTTAGGACTGATTTGTTAGTCTTGCATTTTGTTTGGTGAAATGTTAATCTAGATTGACAAGTAATCACCTCAGGTTCGGTTTGTTTGCGATTTCGTCGTGGTTTTAGGATGTTTTAAATGCATTAGGGTTGCGTGAGAGCACGAAAATGGTTTTAGGATGTTTTTCGCAAATTTTGAAATGCGTTGGCTTGAGCAGGGATTTGGATCAAGTGGTACGTCGATTAAAAATGTTTGACTCGAGACGTGCGAAATGTAAGAAATTAACTTGTTTTGACTGAGTGCGTTGGGAGACATGTGTGGTTGTCTCGGCATTCATGTTTAGAATGGGGCAAAAACAAAAAAGTTAGCCCAATTTTTGAAAAAGTTAGGCCATTTTTTGAATATTCATGGCAATGTCGTACTAGGCTACAAACGCGAACTAACTATGCCGTTAAAGGCTACAACACGCGTAGGTGGGGTAGCTTATCCCCTTAAAAAGAAGAATGAAAAGACGTCTAAGTCTGGCGGATCCGACGGGTGAAATTTGTTGTCCGCATGGTCTCGTTGCTCTTGCGTGGGTATATTGGCTTTCGGGAAAGGTTTAAGTGACTTCGGGAGGTTGTTCCTGATGTCCGGGGTTGTTCGGTGGTTATCGTTGTGGTAAAGCGGGGCTGATGTCATGACTTTCAGCTGCTTGCTAGGGATGCTAACGACTTAGGGTTCAAACGCCTGGGCCGGGGCGGTTTGCTTTCGGGTCGCCTGGGTTCAGGCGGCCCGGTATTTGGGCGCCTGGGTTCGGACGGTCCAGCTCCCATTTATGGAAATTTTCGTAGTTTCCTAATTGTCGTGGGATTAGGGCAATATATGCGGGTTGCGGGTGCTTGTTTTAGACATACTAAATTACCCATAGTATGTCTGTAGCTTCCTTGTATTATTTCGAGTCATGTTAGGTTTCGGGAATCTCTTAACCGAGTGGGCGGGTCGTTTTAAGAAATGTGACCTCGAGATTTTTTCAAGTGACTGTTTGTCAATGGTTATCGCGTTAAGTCGAGTTAAGGTGCAAGACGACTTCTTGTTAGCATGCTCTAATTTTTGGGATGTAAAAAGTCATGTTTTAGCTTCCCCTGGAGGTAAGGTTTGTCCTCTTCCTGAGGAGCTAGACCTTACAGGCGGGTGGTGTTCGGTTCGACCTTGTGTGCCTTTGGGAGATGATGCTTTCGTGGAACGGTTTCGTCAAGTTTTGGACCTTTCTTCGCTAGAGGAGGCTAAAGTTTTCTTCGGAAGAGATGGTATTGATCTAGAGGTTCTTTTTAGGACGTTTTCACAAATGGGTTCCCGTGACATTTCACCCCTAGCTTATAGGCGGGCTTTTAATATTGCGGTGGGTTGTTACCATCTTTTTGAGGACGCGCTAGTGCATGAGGGTTGAGGCAATCCCTGGGTTTTGGATGTTGTCACCGGGATGGAACATGGGCAATCAACCTCTGTACTCATTTTGGGTGAGCTTATCCTAGGTCTCGATGCTCGTGCCCGGTTGCACCAGGCTCCTTTTCGGGGTTCTAGGATCATTTTGAAAGTATATATTGGGGTGCTACTTTTGTTTTATTTTTTTTTTAAAGCTTGCCTTAGCTCCAGAGTATGACATTGTGTTTGGGTTGGTGCAGGTTTGGCTATAAGAGAGGCTCGGTTTAGTCGACCCTCCTCGATTTGTTAAGGGTTATAGCTATAAGGGCTTCAAGGGTCGTGAAATGGTGCAAGCGTGGAGTGATTGTCATACCGAAGGAGGATGACATTCCTACTTGGATAATGGGCAAGTGGCTATCGGGTGGACAGTCCCGTGGTGGCACATCAGTGGACAGGCCGGGTTTCCTTTCTCGTCTTCGACTTAGGCTATGTTGATATTATCTTTAAGGGATCCGGTTTACATTTACCCGGGCGAGTTGTCGCATCAAATGGGGGTGAGGCCAACCACCTCGGAGATTACTAGAGGTGTTTATAGGTCTGATTCGTGGACGGAAAAGTCTCTTGGGGAGTTTAGGATGTCTTGGGGACAGAAGTTTTCACGCCCCACTGTTATAGAGAGCGCTCGACCAACCGACATTACTTCCTTCCGGCGGGGAGTTTATGAACATCCGTCAGGACAGAGCAAGTAGAAAGTTAGCAAGACCGCGGTGCTAGAGGATAAGGAGGCGACTCTGGGAAACGTCACTAAGTGCCTGACCAAAGACAACGTTACCGATCCTAGTGCCGTCAGTTCATCTATACGGGCCAAGACCGACGAGACTCATACTAAAAATGTGAGTGATGAGAGGATATAATATTGGTTGGGCTCACCTTTGGCTAGGGTGGTGGAAGCATGTGTTAAGAGGGGCCGATGGTGAGAGATCCGAACAAGCACACCCGGGTGGTAAGGGAAGGAAGAAGTTGGACTGGTAGAGCCCAACCGTTTTGTACTATGTTCTATTAATTGATATTACGTGGCGTATTAGTACTAGTTTTTGTAGGTTTTTGACGTGTTGTCATTTTCGGGGTAGCCGGATTTCCAATGCTCGATGTAAAGGACCTCGACAAAGGCTCGATTTAACTGATTTTTTTTATTAATGAGAAGCACATTTTTTATTTCATCATTTTTTTTTGCGACGGCTTGCAACATGATTCTTCATTTTGCCCAGAGCGCCCTTTCGGGTTTTCACTCCGTCCTCGGCTCGTCATATTTTTTACGACGGCTCATAACTCGTTTCTTCATTTTACCCGGGGCGCCTTTTCAGGTTTTCACCCCGTCCTCGGCTCGTCGTTTGTGCTTCGTTACTGAAATCACTCGTTAACCGGAACGTGGGAAAAGGTTCGGGTTTGCATGTGAATCGAGTAGTCGATTTTGTCATTTTTGTTGGTTGTACCCTTGGAGGGGCTACCTACGTATCCGTGTTTAAACGGAATCAAACCATATTCGTAGTTCATTTTTAGATGTGAGTGATTTTGCTTTAGACTCGTTATTCCAATTATCGATGCGAATTATTTTTAAGCGTTTGTGTGCGTTTTCACCCTAGGTCAAAGATCAGGATGGGGTTGTCGGGGAGATTAAGGATAGTATCGTTTGAGTTGGTCCATGTTGGTTGGGGTTGAAAATTGCTGACCGTCTACGTCAGTAAGGATCACGGCGCCTCCCGTGAGTATTTTCTTGATGAGGTAGGGGCCCGCCCACTTTGGTTTGAACTTCCCTCTACGGTCGACCGGAAGGGGTGCTCTAATTGATTTTACTACTAGGTCTCCCTCATGTATGTTTCGGGACTTGACTCGGTTGTTAAAGGCTCTTTGTATGCATCGTTGGTAGGCTTTCACGTTGGACAGTGCATGTATTTACGCTCATCTAGGAGTACTAGCTCATCGTAACGCTTTTGGTTCCATTCTTCTTCGGGAATGCCGCTTTCAGCTAGTATCCTTAATGGGGGTATTTCCAAATCTATGGGTTGCACGGCTTCGAAGCCGTAGGTTAGGTAGTAGGGTGTGATGCCGGTGGGTGTTCGGTAGGAGGTTCGGTATCCCCATAATGCGAGAATATCTTGTTTGGCCAATCTCGGTAGTTGTCTATCATTTTCTTATGGATTGTGGTAATGGTTTTGTTTGCTGCCTCCACGGCGCCGTTTATCTGAGGTCTATAGGGTGAGGATTTGTGTCTTCAGATTTTGTATTTTTCTTGGAGTTTTTGGGTGTCGGCTCTGAAGTGAGCCCCTGATCACTGATGATTTCGTGAGGTATGTCGTATCGGCAGATGATGTTATTTTGTAGGAATTTCACTACTTGTTTGGAGGTCAATATGGTGTAGGAGGGTGCCTTATCCATTTTGTAAAGTAATCGACGGCCACCATATTAAAACATATTTTTATTTCTGTTTCGATTTATTTTATACACTTAATTGAATTCTTATCGAAAGTCTATTTCGGCGATTTAAATTCTAAATTCTTTTATTTTATGATATTTAAGCTCGAATTTCTATTTTTGGCTCGAAGTTCATTTATTTTAAATTCGTTAAAACATCTATTTCTTTTCCTCGAGAAATCAATTTAATACACTTTATCGAAAATTAATTATTTATCGGGAAATACTATTTCGTCGTTTAATTATTTATTTCTATAAACTTCGTTTCCGTCTCGAATTCTGTACTTACTCATTTTAATTAATGGCCCGATTATTTATTAATTTTATTAACCCATTTTTAATTCGATACGTGGGTCAGTCAACTTATCGTTACGGAATTTGACTCCTACCCGATTCATTTAATTAAATCCGTATACAACATATGCTTATTGTCTTGGAATCCGTACACTTTTCTTGTGAGTTGCATTCAATCCCACTTAGTTATCAAACGTGTACACTCACCTTTGCATTTCTTTTCTTATTCCACCGCTCCTCCACTCATCCATTCCCCTTTCCTTGATTCAACGTTCAACCCCCTCTACATTCATCTCCTGTCAACCTCCACCGCTACATTTTTCTACTCCACCTTATCTATTATCACCACCTTCTTCTGTCTCTCTCGCAACTCCCTCTTCTGTTGCCTCTATTTTTCCTCTGCGTTTGCACTTGTGATGGTAATTTTCATGCTTCTTGTTTTCTTATTCTTCCTTCTGCGTTTGTGCGTGTTGTTGTTGTCGTTTCGTCATCCTCGTGGCTGTTGATTGTTGTCATTACTTTGGTGCCTTTGTGCGTTCTCTCTTATCCTTCGTTTAATCTGATGCTGCTGCTACCTGTGGACGTCCGTCCGCAATGCCCGACGCCCGCGCGGGACCGACCCGGTTTTTCAATGTACGGCAGCGGCCACACACGCGCCCCTCTCCCGATCGGGGGCCGGTCCGATCTCGCATACGAGGCGATGTTTCGGACCTCGATTCGGATGACGATCCGGACTTGTACTAGACGGGTGCGAGCACCCGTGTTTCCGTTTGGAATCGATCGAGTCGTGGTTGTAAATGTTTAAAGGCCGTTATATTTGGTAAGGCGACCTTTTTAGTGAACTGAATTCGTTGCCGATTAGTGGAGTCGCCACCGAGTCAATTATGGGGACTCGAAAACCGTTCAAGTCAACTTTGACCCTTAGCCGGCTCAAAGCTGAGGGGCACGGGACCTAAAGATAAAGACTTGTACCCTTAAGCACTCCATGCCTGGAATGACTCTCATTGCCAATGGTTTCGGACAACCGGAAACCGTCGATTCTGAGTAAGGGGTGAGGGTACGTATTGGGAAGCCAACATTCGATAGACATCAACACCCAATCCCGCCCGCACTATAGTGGCCTCTACTAATCAATCGGTGGGCTGATAACTTCGTTCTTTTGTTGTGGCGGAAATACTGTAACATCCTTTGTTTTCACCCTATACCTTTTACTATGTCGGTTGTTTAAGGACAAGTAAGTTTTGTCGTCGAAGTATTTGTGTTTACATTCTTTGCATGCGATTTCACGTGACAAGCAGGTCATGAAAAGATGCACGTAAGAGAGATGAGAGTACTAATATTATACGTATTAGCAAATCAGTTTTAACGCGATAATACGGATATTAGTCATTCTCGTGGTATACCTTACCATTCTGCTTAAGATGCGTCGGTTCGGTATTAATAGAGATGCGTCAAACCATACATGGTGAGCACCGGGACTAATACGGAACCCGACCATCACTTTGTTCAGTTTTAGTTTATTTACGTTTTGATCTCTGTGTTAGGTGATTTAGCATGCGATTATAAGGTCGTAAAGGCAATAAATCATACAAAAACTGTAAATGCGAACGTAAGTAAATCACGTAGTGAGGAGTTGCCCCCTCGGGGTATACACTAAACGGGACACGATGCATAGATAGTTGAGAACGGATCACGGAATTACTCGGGTCTATTTAGTGTATTTTAGTGTTTGCTATAGAAGTAGGGACGTTACGTGTTTTAGTATGTGTAGTGGACCTAGTGTCCACGTTTGACATTATCGTAGTGCATAATAATAAAGGTGCGAGAATGTAAAGTTTTGTTTTGATGACAACCTAGTGACGACTCGCCTTCGAAAGGTGGATCCTCCTAGCTTGCCCGGTGATTTCGACAGAGTTCCATTACCGTCGACCCTTCTTGCGACTATTCCGGCAGAGCTCCGCTATTACTTGCTAGTTCTGCGGCTAATCCGGCAGAACTCCGTTACTAGACTACAGCTAGTCGAACGCAGGCACCTCGGGATCGAGTGGTGTGCTCGAAGGTGAAGAGTAGCATTGATGTCGCTTTATCGGAACTATGATCGAGTGGATCGTTTGCCTCGGGTGTCGGAGTGCGAGCCCTTAGCGGGAAAAGAGAAGGAAGAACGAGTTACGTAGAAGTAGGCACGAACTCGTGATTGTGTCGAATGAATGAGGTGAGTGGGGGTATTTATAGGTGTTTTCGGTCCTCGTTGCCCATATGGACGCCCGGGGTCTAGCGACTCGGACTTCAAACGCCTGGTGTGAGGCAGTTCAGTCTTCAGGCGCAAGAACTCAAGCTGTCGAAGTTTTGAAGATCCGATATCAAAACTTTCCAAAACGGAGAAGATGCATATCTTTGGTTATCTTTGAGGTTAAGGCTTCTCCAAAACCCTAGCGTATCGAGCGTCGGGTGGGCTTAAAGTGCGCGTCCCGAGGTTCGCTCGGCCCGACGCGTTGACTCGGGTTTGACTTTGCATATTTCGGGACCAATTCGGGGATCCGGTGTCGGAATTGACTTTATTTAGCGTCGACGCGAACGTAATGACACGACTAAGACTGCATTGATGTTAATTTAATCTTTCCGAGTAATTATTTGATCCGTTCTAAAGAAAAACTATCTAAAACATCGCTAACTCGGGTCGTATTGTAGTCTGATCGTCATCGGGTGTTTTGTTCGGCACTCCTGCAGCCACCAGGTCCAAATCTGGGTGTCTACAGAATCCCTCACTTTGACTGACGCGTGGACAAGGCGAAAGTCAAAGTATAGCCGCCCAGGTCAATCGAGAATTACGACCTGGTGGCTGTCCGGTCGGGTCGTTTTGAGTCCGGTGGACTACATATTTGAGGCTCGTCAGCCAAGGTTTAGAAATCATACCTGACATCCTCGCCAGTGGTTACTTGTCGGAGCTCGGGTCCGGGTTTGCAAGTCTGTCTCGGGTTTGTTGCTTTAGTAGTTTCGGTTTTTGACACGGGTCTTTTGCTTAATTCTTTATTGGTGTCTTAGTTCTGGTTTGATATCCTTGGCGGATGGTTGTTTATTTCGGTTTTGCTTTAGGTATTCCTCAGGGGGCATGAATTGAACGCTTAGCGACTCGTTTCTGGTTGATTCGATTGTTCTAAGTGCTACCAGGGACTCATTTAAAATTGAATTGAATTTTATTGAATTGATTTGAATTAAATTGACTTGAATTGAAATTGGATTGAGTGCTACCAGGGACAAATTAAATTGACTTGACTTGAATTGGATTGGATTGAGTGCTACCAGGGACTCATCCAAAATCGGATTTTGTGCGCTACCAGGGGCTCGTTGAACTAAACTGAGTGCTGCCAGGGAAATTAAATTGAGTGCTGCCAGGGACTCGTTGGATTAAACTAAGTGCTACTAGGTACTCGTTTAAAATTGGTTTTGAATTAAATTGAGTGCTACTAGGGACTCGTTCAAAACCAGGTTTTGAGCGCTACCAGGGGCTCGTTTAAAATTGAATTGATTCTGAGTGCTACCAGGGACTCGTTGAATTAAACTAAGTGCTACTAGGGACTCGTTTAAAAATGTTTTGAGCGCTACAAGGGGCTCGTTTCAAATGGTTTTGAGCGCTACAAGGGGCTCGTTTAAAATGGTTTTGAGCGCTATAAGGGGCTCGTTGAATCAAACAGAGTGCTACTACGGACTCATTAAAAATTGAATTGAATCAAGTGCTACTAGGGACTCGTTTAAAATTGGTTTTGATTCTGAGTGCTACCGGGGACTCATTGATTTTGAATTGACTTGAATTACCTTTAGAATGCTTTCGGATTCAATTGAGTTTGCAGGTTTAAAATTTACTTGGGATCCGTTAGGTTCACGGGTTTTGAATTCGTTTTTCGAATGCTTCAGGATTCATTCGAATTTTCTTTGTTCAGATTTGTTTTTTTAGAATGGTTCAGGATTTAATCGAATTTGCTTTGGTCAGATTCATTGCTTGGGTTGTTATGTGCTTTGGTATGAGTGGTCTTGTTAGCTAGTGGTTCTCGTGTTCGTTTATTGCTGGGGGTCGATCTCGCGACTATAGAAGGTTTTGAGGCTTGCTTTACGGGTTTGAATTTACTCCTAATTCCCTCGATCGGCACCTAAGACGATGCGGGCTCGTCCGGTTATGTTTCCGGCGGTGATTGAATGGAGGTTGGCTCAGGCTAAGAGCATGATGAGTCACTACTCGTCGGAGAATGTGCTGGTAAACCAGCTGCGCCTCGAGGATATAAGTTTTCTTCTCACAGTTTGTTTTATTTAGTAGCCCCCAAGGTTTAGGATTATTGAAGTGTCGGTTTTGGTTTTATTGTTTGTTTTGTCCTATGGTTTAGTGTTTGCTTTCATTTTGAACAGTTCGCTTTTCTATTAGCTGGTCGATTCAGCGGATGCTGTTCAGCCCCCAGACTTCCCCTTGACGCTGCTAAGGGTCGATGTGGCTGGGGTAGCCCTTACAGAGCCTCTTTCCCCATGTTCCGCTGAAGAGATATGGGTTGGGATGGAGTGGCGTGATGTAGTATACCAAGTAAGTTTCGGTTTCTATTTCAGATTTGGGTTTTAAGGGTTAGGTTTTGTTTGGCTAACTTGTGTGGTTTCGCCTTTCAGGTTTCGTCAGCTTGTCATCAGCGGTTGTCGCAGGCTGCCAACTGCTTCCTGGCCTTTGCAACGAGGGCGACTGTGATATTTTGGGGCCTCGATTAGTGTATACCTAGGGTTGGATTTCTAGGCTGATCGTGCTTTTTCCTTAAAGCATAGGTGTATTTGCAGGACATTCCTGTTATGGTGTGGCAGTTGGCGACTCAAGTGACCGAGCTCGAGATGAAAGAGGCCAACTTGCTGTCGCTCCTTCAATCTCGGGATAATGAAATTGCCAAGCTTAAGGAGCATCTGGCTCGGACTTAGGGCAAGATCTCGGCGCGAGGTGAGGCTAGGCTAAGAGCTAAGGTGGAGAGGGGGGTTGAGGTAGAAATTGAGTGTCTTGCTACGGGCACCATCGATGATGTTGGAGGAATTCCCGAGACAGCTATCCTAGATATACTGTCGGATAAGGGTGGTACTGAGTCTCCTATTCTTGTTCTGGACGATCTAGATCTAGATGAGGATATCGGTGAGTTTGTGATAGCTATAGGTGCAGCTTCTAGGGGTCCTCCCTAGTTTGTAAACACGGTTCATGTTTGGATTTGCATAGTTTTGTATACTTTAGACTTTTAGTATTTTGATTGATTTGTCAGCCTTGCGTTTTGTTTTGCTTTTGAAATGTTGACTTAGATGGCAAATAGTAATCACTTCAAGTTTGGTTTGTTTGCGATTTCGTCGTAGTTTAGGATGTTTTAGAATGCGTTGAGATTGCATGAGAGTACGAAAATGCTTTTTCGGGATTCTTAAAATGCGTTAGTTTGAGTCGGGATTTAGATCAAGTAGTACGTCGATTAAAATGTTTGACTCGAGACGTGTAAAGATGTAAGAAATGCTTTGTAGCTAAAGTGTATCGACCGAGTGCGTGTTCGGTGTCGGAAGACAAGTGTGACCATCTCGACATTCATGTTTAAAACGAGGCAAAGAAAAAAAGTTAGGCCACTTTTTGTATATTCACAACAATGCCGTACTGAGATATAGGCGCGAATTGACGATAGTCATTAAAGGCTACAACACGCCTAGGTGGGGTAGCTTATCCCCCTAAAAGAAAAAATGAAAAGACGTCTAAGTCTGGTGGATCCGACGGGTGAAATTTGTTGTCCGTACGGCCTTGTTGCTCTTGTGTGGGTATTTTGGCTTTCGGGAAGGGTTTTAGCGACTTTAGGAGGTCGTTCCTGACGTCTGGGGTTGTCGGATGTGAGAGAAAGGTTAAGGATTGTGGAGATGACTGTACTACAGAATAAGGAAGCTATGTTGGCTAATGTCGCTAAGGGCCCGACCAAAGACGGCGTTACCGATCCTAGTATTCGTCAGTTCATCTAAACGGGCCGAGACCAACAAGACCCATATTGAAAATGTGAGTGAGGAGGGGAAATGGTATCGGCTGGAATCGCCTTTGGCTGAGATGACGGAGACTTGTGTTCGGAGGGTCTATGGTGAGAGACCTGAACAAGTATATCCGAATAGTAAGGGAAAAAGAAAGGGAAAGTTGGACCTATAGAGCAAAGCCGTTTAGTACTATGTGGTATTAATTGATATTATGTGGCGTATTAGTACTAGTTTTTGTAGGGTTTTGCTTGACCTGTCGTCATTTTCCAGGGTAGCCGGATTTCGGATGCTCGACGTAAAGGGCCTCGACAAAGGCTTGATTTAACTGATTTTTTTATTAATGAGAAACACATTTTTTTTTTCAATTGTTTTTTCCTTTTTTTTGTGGTGGCTCGCAACTCAATTCTTCATTTTGCCCGGAGCGCCCGTTCGGGTTTTCACTCTGTCCTCGGCTCACCTTTTTTGCTCTCTTTTTTTTGTTTGTTTTTTTTTTGTTTTTTACGACGGCTCGCAACTCGTTTCTTCATTTTGCCCGGAGCATCCTTTCGGGTTTTCACTTCGTCCTCGGCTCGTCGTTTGTTCTTCGTCATTGGAATCACTCGTTAACCGGAGCGTGGAAAAAGGTTCTGGTTTGCACGTGAATCGAGTAATCAATTTTGTTATTTGTTGTTGGTTGTACCCTTGGAAGGGTTGCCTACGTATCCGTATTTAGACGGAATCAAACCATGTTCGTAGTTCTTTTAGATGTGAGTGATTTTGCTTTAGACTCGTTATGCCGATTATCGATGTGAGATGCTTAGGGTGTATTACATGGGTTTTCACCCTATTTTAAGAACTCAGATGAGGTGATCGGGTGTGACCTCTTGAAAGTGACAATTACCAAAATATCGTGTTCAGGTCAGGGCGACTGGTTTGGGTGGTTTTTGAATGTGGAGCTAGGTAGTAAGTGGTTTTGATGGATCAAAATATGGAGTTTGATTTTTTTGTGGAGTTAGGGCTACGGGCTAAGGTTTCGTCTTGCGATAGGAAAGGGGAAGCTGAGTAAAAATGACTCAGACATCAATCGGATGGGGTGTAAATCACGTGGGATCTGATTTCCATGTCTGCCCCAACGGTTGAGGTAATCCTATTGAGCTTGAATCCTCAAAA
The DNA here is from genome assembly GCA_958450325.1 of Agrostemma githago. Classification (NCBI taxonomy): domain Eukaryota; kingdom Viridiplantae; phylum Streptophyta; class Magnoliopsida; order Caryophyllales; family Caryophyllaceae; genus Agrostemma; species Agrostemma githago. The sequence continues at coordinate 25,100,041 of OY288257.1, forward strand.
TTATGGATTGTCTCCTAACGAGTGTCTCGGGAAGGTCTTAAGGGTCGTAATGTAGGGAGGCTAGTATTTTGTGCTAGTTGACTGGTCTGTTCATTTTTTCTTTTCTTTTCTTTTTTTTTTTTTGCTTTTTGTTCGGACTTTGCACTTAAAGTCGAGTTGAATGATTGGGGATTTTATTTTGACCGTTAAGTTTGGTCTTGATCATTGAATTGGGCTGGTTTAGTGTGGCTTTGGTTTCATTTTTTTCTGTGGGCTCCTTTTGGCCATTTCAGATTTCTTTTTCTTTTTCTCAGACTAGCACCTATGATAGGAATTGGTCGGTCTTTATTTGAGGGATATTTATTGTGAGAAATGGGTTTGCCTTCCGTCTTTGATCACAAGCTAAAAGACTATCTAGATTCGTCATAGGATTCGGGAATGCTCGTTCTAAGTGATGGTTTGTGGCTTTCTATACCAGACATGGAATAGGTAAAAGAACACGGGATCTCAGTTCTTGTAATTACTCGTTATTTCGAGGTATGTTTGATTGTCATCGATAAATGGCATAGTACCAAGTTGTAAGCAAGAAAGTACATTATTAAATCAAGCAATTGTCGAGGCACATTATAAAGGAACAAAAGTTTATTTCTTTTTATTGATAGTAATAAGCGGGCTACGTGCTCGAGACATTGTTTTTGGGGAGGTGGAGGACAAATCCCCTCGTACCTCTTGACTTGATGCGAAAAACAAAAAAGACATTTATTACATTATTAGATCTAGGCCCTAAGATGAACTAGACTCTGACTCGAACACAGATTTTACTCGTCTTGGCAGGTGCTGGCAAGTTGTCGGGATCTTCCTCGATATTCAGGACGTTCTCCTCTATAGGGTCAAGGTGGGAACAACCGATGATGTCGCCAAAGACAGCGTGAACGCTAAAGGGGTTTGTGGTATTATTTGGTTTCTTGGGTGGAGGGAGAGGAATCGTCTCGTTTTCGATCATGTCTTGTATAACATGTTTGAGCCGAAAGCAAGTTCGGTATCATGCCCATTGCCACGGTGGTAGTGGAAATACTTATTGGCATCCCACGCCTTCCCTTTTCTGGCCGTGGACGGTTCTGGGGTAGGGCCTATGGGTTCGAGCTTCCCTTGATCGGTTAACCTTTTTAGAGCACTGGCGTATGTGATGCCTAGTTTGGAGAATGTTCTAGGGGTAAAGTTTGATCTTCCCCGGGTGGTTGATTCGACTAGGTGTACTTCTTCGGTTTTGTTATTCCCGGATGACCCGTAAGAGCGGGTTCCGGTGGATATAGTTGGACCTTGATAACCTTTCCCCATTATTTTGGAAAATACTCCCTTCCTCATATCGTCCTCCAGACATATTCCTAAGGTAGACAATTCTTTGAAGGTATGGATATTTTGATACCTAAGGTGAGAGGCGTAAGGGGGCCTAAGGTTATTGATAAACTTTTCTACTAAGGTGGCTTCGTCGGGGCGGTTTACTAATTGGGTGCTGACCTTTCTCCACCTAGTCAAAAATTCGGAGAAGCCTTCCTTCTCATTTTGGGAAACGACCTCGAGGGTTCGGATGGTAACTTCTGTTTCGGAATTATCCGCGTATTATTTTGCGAAATCTATTGAGATGTCATCCCAGGTGCACATCTTTTTAAAGTCGAGGAAATAAAACCAGCATCGTGGGGTGTCGTCTAAAGAGGATGGGAATATCCTAACAAAAAGGTTGGGTTTGACCCCCTTAATGATCATGTAATCCTTAAAGGCCCGGATGTGGTTGAGGGGGTCCTCAGTTCCTTTGAACATCGGTATGTCGGCTAAGGAAAATTCTTCTGGTAGCTGGTCGTTCAGCATTTCAAACTTTCGGTGATTTTCGAGATGGACATTGTTGCCCTGGTTTAGGCGCATTTGATTTTCAAGGAATTATATGCGACTCATGGCAGACTGTAGGATATGGTCTTGAGGTGGCGTAACGGAGTCATTAGGGATGACTCCGGCGGGAACACCGCCTAGCGGCGTGGAGGTTAAAAGGACCTCGTTAAAGATCCGGTTATTGTAACACCCGCTATTTTTCCTAGCATTCTTATCCTTTCCGTTATGACTCTGCCATAACTCTGTCACATTTCGGCCTTGCGTTTCATCTCTTTCCAAGCTTTATTTTCATTTTTAGTTTAATGATATTTATTTTATATTTTAAAGGATTTTAATTCTTTTAAATCTATTTATTTAATTTTCTTCGTAGACTATTTATTTTTCCGCGAGGAATTTTATTACCCATCGTATTTAAGCTCGGATTTGAGTTATTCCTTTTTCTACAAATGTCTAAACATATTTTTATACTATTTTCAACTAGTAAATATTTTTATTTACGAAAATTTAGCCATTAATGATTTTATTACGAAGTTTCGTAAATAATTATTTTCTTACGCGAGGTTTACTCGAATTACTTTGAAATGCCTTTAACTATTTTATGATTATTCTTTTATCAATTTATAAATTATTTGAGACCTTTTTCCTCGTGTTGTGGACCGACAAAGATTCTTGTCACAATTTTACTACGTTTTATTAATACGATACATTTTATTACGTAAACCGAAAAGATATGATTATTTTTCTTCTCATTTAATTGTTGCATTATTGCTCAAACTCTTCACACTCCCTCTTAACCTCATTGGATTCCTTATTGGATTTCACATTGATTGATGATACCACATTGGATTCTTCATCCATTTTAATTTCATTTATGCTTAAAACCATTCCTCTCTCCCTTGCATTCATTTGTGCATTAAAAAAAATTGTTACAACATCATCTTTCCTTTCCCTTGGCCAAGTACATTCATCCTCCTCTACTTGGCTGATTCTTGCTTAATTCGAGTCCTAATCGTCTCATCTTTATTGTCGAATTAATCCTCTTTCCGAGCCTATCGTTAAGGTAATAATCGATTATGTTTTCGATCGTTATTCACCTTGATTTTCTTAGTTTTTCTCATGGTATTTTTCTACCATGAATTTCGTGTATGGTAGTTTTCGTGGACGATCCCGAGGTCGACGAGTATATTATTGATTCCGATTTGGATTAGAGGTAACGTCGATGTTACTCGGTATTTCGTGATTTTAATTGTGTAATTGCATGTATATTTTTATATTTCATTTTTGACAATATATGTATGTCATATAATCTGAAAAATTTTTGAAAGTTAAAAATTTGCATGTTTCGATATTTTTATCGCTTTTACGAGATTAACGATTAAATTGTTGTACTAATTTGTAAAATCGTAATATTCGGCCTAAACTTGTAATATATGATTATATTCTGTAAAAATGAAGTTTTTAATGATTTTTAATAATTTGGTATTTTTCTGATATTTTTGATATCGATTATTGAATTTTTACCGTTTACGAACAAAAACGATTAAAAACCAATTTTTATTTCTAGCACTTAAACATTTTATTTAAATCTGAAATTTTACGTGGATAATCTTTCTGATGAAAAATAAGTTTCTGAATTTTTTCATAATTTTTCGGGATTATTAAGTGGGTGAATTAATTAATCACTTTAAATCATCGTTTATCGTTAAAACCGTGTGTGTCGTTTAAATTCTCGATTTCTGGTCTTTTGTTTAAATTTTGGAAAAAAAATATTAGTTTCTGGAAAATCATTATTTTTAAGTTTAATAATAATTTTTGGATATTAATACTTAAATCGTTTTGTAATTACAATTTTTATTAATCGTTATTGTTGACATTAGACGATTAACGAGAAAACCCTTTAAAAACCGAGTTTAAGGATTCTGGAAAATTCTCTTTTCTGGACAGAATGTCCAAAAATATATTTTAGCTATTTTAAGTAATTTTTGTACTATTTATTAAAGTCTTTAAATAATAGTAATGATTTTTGGACAAAATTTCGATTTATCGTTAAAATGCTTCGTCTTACCTAAAAGAATTATTTTTCCAGCAATTTTGAAAATATTTAAATCTGAAACTTTGATAGTTAAATCACCCCTTATCATATCCTAATTTTTTTTAATGGTTTAATTAAATAAAGCACGTTAAAAGATTTATTTTTACATTTGCTGTAAAATCCTATTTATGTTCGTATTGTCGAAACTAATAATAATTGGGGAATTTTAATTTTATAAATTTTGGAAACACCCTAATTAGTAGTATTAAAATGTTTAAGACATTTTTAATCATTTCATAAACACTTGTATGATATTTTAATAATTTCATAAACTCAAATGTTTTCACTTTAACAATTAATATCATTAAGGCCGAAAGTATTAGTTTTATAAATCTACATCTTTTACTAAAAATGTTTTATTAGTATGAACTAATATTTTTGCTATTTTGATATGATGCTATTTTTGTAAAGTTTCTAAATATAAAAGTTTCCTAAAATAGAAAGTTTCCTCTTTTGGAAGGCGATCCGTTTTCCCTTCTGTTCTCTTATTATTATGATGATTATATCTTTTAAATATCGATAATGGCTTTGTTTTGGAGTTATGGAATAAGGAAAAGTGTGGGTTTAGAGTAATATAGTCTGGCTGTACGTTTTGTCATCAACTATAAAGCTGGTGTGCCTATGTTGAGACACATTGGTCGTTGAACTGAGCATGGTTTGTGTTCAAGAGAGTGTATGTTTACCTTAAACTTAGATATCGCATCGTGTAAGTCGCGTCGGGTTGAACTGGGTATGGTTTGTATCCAGAAGGGGTGTGCACTACTTAAACCAGGACCTCGCTGCACGCAGTCCTATTATAGTTGAGTTGCCTAGTTAGAGACCAAAGTCGAATTTGTTTTGACTAAGTTCTCGAAACTAGATTTTAGTATTGTCCTAGTGAAAGTCAAGATTCTACATTAATCCTATCCATAACGCCATTTTGATTACTTTTATTATTATCGATATAATTTTGATTTGAAGGTTGGTAAATGTTTTATGTTTTCTTCGGAAAACTCATTTTTATTATATTGTTTCGTTACGTGAAGTTTTTCACTGAAAGCTTATTTTCCTTATAATCTTTTAATGATTTTTATTTTTACTATTTTCATATAATAGTAATTACAGTTTTAAAATCATGTTATACGGATGGGAGAACGTTGACGTTGCTCCCCACTAATTGTGGCTGTTATGTTTTTAACATGGCAGGTATATGTGTTTTTCTTCGGGTGGGCTAGCGAGCAGTTATGGATCCTGCTTATTTATCTTAATAATTATGTCTTATGGATTGTTCAAACCCCCTTTTGTGGATTGTTTTAATTTTGGCCATTTTATTTAAGGCCTATTGTTTGACTTTACCATTTTAATTTTACTAAGACATAGTTTTCAGAGTGTTTTAATCCCGACTCTACAGTGTTTCCGCCACTGTATCGCGTTAGAATTTCTAGAGGATTACAGTTGGTATCAGAGCCATCACTGCTCCCAACGCTTACACCTGAAATTAGGGAAAATACCAGTAAATTATTTAAACAGTAAATAAAAATATTATTAGAGATGGGTAGAAACAAGTAAGGACTTATTTGTTTAGCTTTCATGTTCCTGAAACTCAATGGTTAGCATTGAATATTTTTTTTATTTGTCCAAGAAGAAGATAAGTGGACAAGAGGTTGACATGATGCTGCTCCAGATCGGGACAAGACCTTCTTAGAACTCTCAACGCCTGCTGACTCGAGTGGATAACTTGGTGCTCCAAGAAAGATGCCGATGGTGACTCTTCAGCTCCGGTTTAGTTCGCTTAAGCCACTGGCCAGATGATCAAGAGTAGATTCTAGTTTCGTGACGGTACAACAGACTCAGATGTGAAATCACTTTGGATCCGGATGGAGAGATCCAATTCTACTATGCTCGTATCTCTACGAGATGATGAAGATATCCCGCGATTTCCTTTGTGGAACCTTAGAGGTCCGAACATTTCCGTCTCATTTTAGATCTTAGTTATCTAGGATCATCATTCTTTTCCTTCTTCCTCCACTTCTTTCAACTCTTTTTTTCTAAATTCTTGCCTTTATTCTTGAGGCAAATCTTCGACTAATTTTCTTACTTTACCATCTTTCGTCTTGAGATTCTTGGTTTGACCAAATTCCGTCTCAGTGGACCCCGTGAAAAGTCATAAATGTTTGAGGTTTAGTACACCCTTGTTACATGGTTTGAGGATTGTGAGTATACTCTGTTATCTATCTTAGTAAGCTTTTGAGGATCGATTTGAATGATAAATTGTCGATTAATGGAATTAGGTTGGTACTTGAGACACTGAACCTTGGGTTATAGGTTACTTTGATTACTTTGAAGCACTTAGAGCTGAATATATTTTGGAGTAGTAAGAGTATGTCATATTTGATGGATACCTTGTACCTAACCTAGAACCGAACTAAGTGTGACTGATAATATCACTTTGGGATTCTTACCTAATGCATATTTGGTGGATGCATCGTGAATATTTGGGATCTTAGAGTATCGTTTAAGATGTTAGCCTAAGTGTTGTGGTACCATTTCAAGTCCTCGTTAATGTTTATTAAATTTTGGGTTGACATAGATTAAACCTTGTTTCTTATGGATAGATTGTTGATCGTTGATGTAAGGTTGTAACCTACGAACTTTGGAGTTGAATGACCTAAATTTTGGGATAGATCATTGTTAACCTTGAAGAAGAGAAACATATTACACAATTAGTGGTTGGATTTATTGTGTTGTTTTGAGGAATACTATAATACAGATCATCTTATTGGGACTTTCAGGTGAGAACTCTTTGACCAGCGAGATTGTGCCTTCGTTGAGTCATTAAATATATTGTGGTTGCACCGTGGTGATTTAAAATTTGATGGGCTCCTAGAAATATTAGTCGAATGACATATTTGAAGATGTGAGTGTCCGCTATTACCTATAGATTTGAGCGTGTTTAAAGATTTGTTATACGTTCCTAACTCATGTACTTGCGGCATTATAAATATGTTGATAATCATTTTTGAGGATTTCGTACCCGAGCCTTGTTAAATTGGTGGACCTTATTAGTGTTCCTTACTCGAGAAATTTGGAGTATACTTCGAGTTCAAACCTTATGAGCTTCGAGTTTAGAAACCTTATCGATTGCGAGTTTTGGTGTGTTTTGATAACCGTTGGAATCTTAATTAATGGATTAGTCTAAATCATTTGTGGATTCTTACTATACTAATTGAAAGACTATTTAAGTATGTAAGACTTAATTTTGGAGGTTGTAGATTGAGTAGGACCACCCTGTACTGATATTGGACTTAGCGTTATTTGATGGGAATTAGGAACCCGTGTTTGTGGGAGTCATGCTAGGAATCTCGAGATGGTTAATTTCTTCTATAATCCTTGAGAGCTCTTTTTGATTCTCAACTCCGTCTTCCTTTCTGCTTCTCTTGAATTCTGTTACCCCAAATGCTGCCAACCCCTTTGACATTTATCGATTTTGAAAACTTTTGTTTTAATTTATTTTATCCATGTTCTATTTACCCGTTAACCATTTTATTTTATTTGAACTTCCTATTTTATAAAAAGTTTGACTAACTAAAACTTTTCAGATATCGTGAAATTTAACACTTTTGAATTTTAATTTAAGAACTTTATACTTCACTCTTGTTTTATCTTTGGTTGATATTTATATTTAGATCTGTTTCAAAATGCTTTAATAATTTATCTTAAATTATTTCGAAATTATTTTAATTTTTAATTTTCAAGCGATCGGAATTTTATGAAGAATTTCATATTTCCAAATACTTCAATTTCTATAGGATTATTATGTAAAAAGTTTTAACATTGCCGAAAATATTTTGTATATTCAAGTTTGATAACATTTTTGAAAACTTTCATAGTTACTTTGATAACATTTTCGAAATTTTAACGTTTTGAAAATTGGATTTCATTTTATTTCTGGTGGATTTTGGAATCTGTTATTGAAAATGTTTGACGACTGCCTCGATTTTTAATAACTACAAAATTAGAATTCTCCAAACTAAATTTTTTTCATCAAGAAAAGATATATTATCGAATTTCTTAATCAAATTGTTTAATTTTCTTTTGAAAATGTTTTCGGTTACCCTGTTTCCTTCAAGTTTGTTTACAAATGTTATTCAACAATATTATTTTATCAAATAACTTTACTTTACGATTTCACTAATTAAAAGATTTCAATTCCGGGTAGCTTAGCCCAATTCCTCTTGGAATAAATATTTGCATTTGATCTCGTATCACTTTAAAAGTTGTAAAATTTTCTTTTACAGCAAAATTCTTATACAAATTTGTGTACCCATCTTTTCGAATGCGGTAATCTTGATTCTCTTTCTGCTTATTCTTAGTTTAGAGGACGAAACTTTCTTTTAGTGGGGAGGATTGTAACACCCGCTATTTTTCCTAGCATTCTTATCCTTTCCGTTATGACTCTGTCATAACTCTGTCACATTTCGGCCTTGCGTTTCATCTCTTTCCAAGCTTTATTTTCATTTTTAGTTTAATGATATTTATTTTATATTTTAAATGATTTTAATTCTTTTAAATCTATTTATTTAATTTTCTTCGTAGACTATTTATTTTTCCGCGAGGAATTTTATTACTCATCGTATTTAAGCTCGGATTTGAGTTATTCCTTTTTCTACAAATGTCTAAACATATTTTTATACTATTTTCAACTAGTAAATATTTTTATTTACGAAAATTTAGCCATTAATGATTTTATTACGAAGTTTCGTAAATAATTATTTTCTTACGCGAGGTTTACTCGAATTACTTTGAAATGTCTTTAACTATTTTATGATTATTCTTTTATCAATTTATAAATTATTTGAGACCTTTTTCCTCGTGTTGTGGACCGACAAAGATTCTTGTCACAATTTTACTACGTTTTATTAATACGATACATTTTATTACGTAAACCGAAAAGATATGATTATTTTTCTTCTCATTTAATTGTTGCATTATTGCTCAAACTCTTCACACTCCCTCTTAACCTCATTGGATTCCTTATTTGATTCCACATTGATTGATGATGCCACATTGGATTCTTCATCCATTTTAATTTCATTTCTGATTAAAACCATTCCTCTCTCCCTTACATTCATTTGTGCATTAAAAAAATTGTTACAACATCATCTTTCCTTTCCCTTGGCCAAGTACATTCATCCTCCTCTACATGGATGATTCTTGCTTAATTCGAGTCCTAATCGTCTCATCTTTATAGTCGAATTAATCCTCTTTCCGAGCCTATCGTTAAGGTAATAATCGATTATGTTTTCGATCGTTATTCACCTTGATTTTCTTAGTTTTTCTCATGGTATTTTTCTACCATGAATTTCGCTTATGGTAGTTTTCGTGAACGATCCCGAGGTCGACGAGTATATTATTGATTCCGATTTGGATTAGAGGTAACGTCGATGTTACTCGGTATTTCGTGATTTTAATTGTGTAATTGCATGTATATTTTTATATTTCATTTTTGACAATATATGTATGTCATATAATCTGGAAAAATTTTGAAAGTTAAAAATTTGCATGTTTCGATATTTTTATCGCTTTTACGAGATTAACGATTAAATTGTTGTACTAATTTGTAAAATCGTAATATTCGGTCTAAACTTGTAATATATGATTATATTCTGTAAAAATGAAGTTTTTAATGATTTTTAATAATTTGGTATTTTTCTGATATTTTTGATATCGATTATTGAATTTTTACCGTTTACGAACAAAAACGATTAAAAACCAATTTTTATTTCTAACACTTAAACATTTTATTTTAATCTGAAATTTGACGTGGATAATATTTCTGATGGAAAATAATTTTATGAATTTTTTCATAATTTTTCGGGATTATTAAGTGGGTGAATTAATTAATCAATTTAAATCATCGTTTATCGTTAAAACCGTGTGTGTCGTTTAAATTCTCGATTTCTGGTCTTTTGTTTAAATTTTGGAAAAAAAATATTAGTTTCTGGAAAATCATTATTTTTAATTTTAATAATAATTTTTGGATATTAATACTTAAATCGTTTTGTAATAACTATTTTTATTAATCGTTATTGTTGAGATTAGACGATTAACGAGAAAACCCTTTAAAAACCGAGTTTAAGGATTCTGGAAAATTCTCTTTTCTGGACAGAATGTCCAAAAATATATTTTAGCTATTTTACGTAATTTTTGTACTATTTATTAAAGTCTTTAAATAATAGTAATGATTTTTGGACAAAATTTCGATTTATCGTTAAAATGCTTCGTCTTACCTAAAAGAATTATTTTTCCAGCAATTTTGAAAATATTTAAATCTGAAACTTTGATAGTTAAATCACCCCTTATCATATCCTAATTTTTTTTAATGGTTTAATTAAATAAAGCACGTTAAAAGATTTATTTTTACATTTGCTGTAAAATCCTATTTATGTTCGTATTGTCGAAACTAATAATAATTGGGGAATTTTAATTTTATAAATTTTGGAAACACCCTAATTAGTAGTATTAAAATGTTTAAGACATTTTTAATCATTTCATAAACACTTGTATGATATTTTAATAATTTCATGAACTCAAATGTTTTCACTTTAACAATTAATATCGTTAAGGCCGAAAGTATTAGTTTTATAAATCTACATCTTTTACTAAAAATGTTTTATTAGTATGAACTAATATTTTTGCTATTTTGATAAGATGCTATTTTTGTAAAGTTTCTAAATATAAAAGTTTCCTAAAATAGAAAGTTTCCTCTTTTGGAAGGCGATCCGTTTTCCCTTTTGTTCTCTTATTATTATGATGATTATATCTTTTGAATATCGATAATGGCTTTGTTTTGGAGTTATGGAATAAGGAAAAGTGTGGGTTTAGAGTAATATAGTCTAGGCTGTACGTTTTGTCATCAACTATAAAGCTGGTGTGCCTATGTTGAGACACATTGGTCGTTGAACTGAGCATGGTTTGTGTTCAGGAGAGTGTATGTTTACCTTAAACTTAGATATCGTATCGTGTAAGTCACGTCGGGTTGAACTGTATGGTTTGTATCCAGGAGGGGTGTGCACTACTTAAACCAGGACCTCGCTGCACGCAGTCCTGTTATAGTTGAGTTGCCTAGTTAGAGACCAAAGTCGGATTTGTTTTGACTAAGTTCTCGAAACTACATTTTAGTATTGTCCTAGTGAAAGTCTAGATTCTACATTAATCCTATCCATAACGCCATTTTGATTACTTTTATTATTATCGATATAATTTTGATTTGAAGGTTGGTAAATGTTTTATGTTTTCTTCGGAAAACTCATTTTTATTATATTGTTTCGTTACGTGAAGTTTTTCACTGAAAGCTTATTTTCCTTATAATCTTTTAATGATTTTTATTTTTACTATTTTCATATAATAGTAATTACAGTTTTAAAATCATGTTATACGGATGGGAGAACGTTGACGTTGCTCCCCACTGATTGTGGCTGTTATGTTTTTAACATGGCATGTATATGTGTTTTTCTTCGGGTGGGCTAGCGAGCAGTTATGGATCCTGCTTATTTATTTTAATAATTATGTCTTATGGATTGTTCAAACCCCTTTTGTGGATTGTTTTAATTTTGGCCATTTTATTTAAGGCCTATTGTTTGACTTTACCATTTTAATTTTACTAAGACATAGTTTTCAGAGTGTTTTAATCCCGACTCTACAGTGTTTCCGCCACTGTATCGCGTTAGAATTTCTAGGGGATTACAGTTATAGTGTTCATAAGAGGCCTTATTGATGGGAGGATTTGTCGTGGATCCCACCGATCAAAATAAACCAACTAAAGTAGGCTTGATAGCAAATGGTAAGTCGGGTCGATATCCTCGGAGATGGAAATGGGTTTAGACTAATGGGTGCTATGGTCCAAGACTAGGTCCGAGACAAGCTAAACTAGGGTGATGGCTAAGATCAACTAAGGACTAAGCTAAACAAGTAACTAATGACAAAAGGAAACAAATAAATCAATAAGAAGAAACTAGGGCTAGGTCGGGTTCATGGATTTCAAGGAGATAAAAAGAAGGAAACGGGGTTACTAGCATGCTTTCGTAGCCTAGGTTCCGATCGGGCTCTCGCTACTTAAACGGCCTAGGGGTCATCCTCACAACGCTTTCGCTACTAATGAGGGAACCAAACCAAACAAACAAACAAACAAACACACACAAGAGAAGAGGCAAGAAAAACAAGGATTGATCATCTCTAGTCTCACAAGCATTTCATTAAACATGTGGAGTGCAAGGTAAATGGGAAACAATAAAAACAACATCTAGTACCACCCATCTCACCCTAATCATCCATAATCACACCCAATCCCCCTACTAACCCTATGGGACAACTACTCACACATATCTAAACTAAAACAAACACAAACAAGAGAAACAATCACAAGAACAAAAGAAACATTCATAATGAAGAACAAGGATGAACAACAAACATAAACAAAGATGAAAACTTGAATAACAATAAAGATTAAGAGAAAAGAGTAGAGAAGGATTATACCAAACTACAAAGGATGAAAAGATGAGAACTTGTATATAAAGAACACCGAAAACATCCACCAATGTTGTCAAGATTGAATGGATTCTTAAAGAGATCCCTTAATACAAGATTAACTAACTAGATTAAAGACTAATCTAAGCTAATCTAACCTAAAGTAGTCTAGGGTTTAGTGGGTAATGTCCAACATGCTTAAACAATACAAGAGGGGGGTATATATATGGTTACAAGAATAAGGGAGAAGAAAGATATGAAGACGGGCTTCGCTGGGCCCTTCCCGGCCGGGAAGGTGATGATCCCGACCGGGATGGGGTGGTCCCGACCGGGAAGGATCTGGTCCCGACCGGGATCATGCATAACACCGGGCGGTGTTATGCTCTTCCCGGTCGGGAAGAGACTGATCCCGGTCGGGAAGGCTTGATCCCGGTCGGGAAGCTCTTCTTCTCGGTCGAGATGGAGCTCCAGAAGCTCTTCTTATTGATCGGGATGGTCCCTACTTGCTCTTCATAGGCTTCTTATCGATTCTCGGTGCTCGGGATTGGGTCCCAAGGGCTCGGGATCGAGTCTAAGCTACCGAGTGATCGTCGCTTCTCTTCGTTGGCTCCAAATTTGTCGGAAACGAGTCGGAATCATTCCATTTCTCCAAGATTGGGCTTAGGAACCTAAAACAAACTAGAAGAAGCGTAAGTAGCCGCGAAACTGCTCGAAAGAGCGATTCCACAAGAGAAACCGGGACCAAACACAAGGAATAAGCACTACAAAACACACTTATCACTTATCTTCCAAGTTGCCTAGACGGGAGTCAATGCTGTTTACAGATGCATTCATGGTAATGATGGTGGCCTGTAAGTCTCGGATCATGTTCACTAGGGTTCCTAAGATGTTATCCACGGATTGTTCGGCGTTGTTCCCACTATGGTTACTTGTGTTCACGCTTGAAACTCCTGCCATGACTGCGGAATGGTGGTATTAATGAGAATGGATCTACCAGACGGCTTAAAGACTCAAAGGAGGCTCGTAGTAGAGCGACACGGAAACAAGACCCTTGATTTGCGCGTGTTTGCGGTCATCGAATTAGGGACTCGGGCGCTTTAGACTCTCGGTGTATTCGGCGAAGCGCCTATTAGACTTCTGTCTCCAGAACGAGACGATTTGACATAAATCTCGAGGGTGAGATTTAAAGAAGAGGATTTCTCGAGATAAGACGACCCAAAATGTAAGACTTCGAGTAGAGGTGACCCTAGTAACTAACACAAACAGTTAATCACACGGTTCTACGACGTAAGAAGTTGATCGCGATCCCGGCTCAGGATCAAAGAGTTTTGATGTGTTTTTTTTTCTTTGAAAACGATCGAGCTTTTGCAAAGGAAGTCTTTTCGAAAAGGAGGATTTGTAAAATTGGGGTGATGATGGCGTGTTGAAATCGTTTGTGACGTGAAAGTGAGTTGCTACATGTGTATCGAAGATTTGACGATAGCAAAAGTGTAAATGGTGTTTTTTTTTCCAAAAGAAGCACGGTTCTTAAGGGAACCGGTTTTGAAAATGATGATGTGGTTCCTTTATCGAAACTACTATTAATTAGTTAGTTCGACATTTATGGTGTAGGCGGTGTTTGTGACATAACGTGATGTTTGGTGACGGTGTTTTGAAAATGATGTTTCGTGACCGTTTCGGATTCCTTGATTTCATTAATTGAAGCTTCGGTCGTGTTAACGTTATGTGCAAAAACGTTTTTTTTGAAAATAAAATGTAATCGTTCAAGGTACCTTGATCCCATTGATCGGGAGTTTTGGTGATATTAACGGTATTCGTTGTTGACGGGTATTACTTTGACCAAGGTGATGGCGTTTAAAAAGGGTCTTTTGAAAAATCCGTCATGATGACAGTGCTTCTAAAAGCTTTTCGAAACTCATTTTGAATTGGATGGAGCATCCGCACTAAAACGACAGTTTTGGAGATGACCTCCTTTTTTCGAAAATGGAGTTGGGTTCGGTTAAATATATTGTCGTGGTTGAATCCAGATTTTTAGTATCTTATTTGGGTTGTTCAAACACGCTACATATAACTAGGAATGCATACACTCATGCAGGATGCAGACACGTGTAGGTTAGGGTAGGCTACCACTCACGAATAGCCTTTGCTTAGGTATTGACAAATCATCTTGGGAGACGAGTGTCATACCGTCCGTTCAGAACTACTCGTTTAGTATATCCCCGAAGTACGCGTTAGGTGGCCGGAGCATCAACCGAGGATCTCTCCGCGTGTCCATAAGGATCTTACCACGAAGAGGTCGATTGGTCCTGATATTGGTTAGGGTGGGCTTTTTAGGGCCAAAACCTGTAGTGACCACAACTAGGAACTAGGAAATGACCTTCACCGACCTCGTTCAAGTAACACCACCGCTGGAAACTTGTTTCTAATTCCCAAGGGGAGTCGCCAAACTGTGGACGTCCGTCCGCACTGCTCAGCGCCCCACGCGCGCCAGCGCGGAACTGACCCGGTTTTTCAATGTATGACGGCGGCCACCCATGCGGCCCCCTCCCGATCGGTGGCTAATCCAATCTCGCGTACGAGGTGATTTTTCGGACCTCGATTCGGATGACGATCCGGACTTGTACTAGACGGGTGCGAGCACCCGTGTTTCCGTTTGGAATCGATCGAGTCGTGGTTGTAAATGTTTAAAGGCCGTTATGTTTGGTAAGGCGACCTTTTTAGTGAACTGAATTCGTTGCCAATTTGTGGAGTCGCCACCGAGTCAATTATGGGGTCTCGGAAACCGTTCAAGTCAACTTTGATCCTTAGCCGACTCAAAGCTGAGGGGCACGAGACCTAAAGATAAAGACTTGTACCCTTAAGCACTCCATGCCTGGAATGACTCTCATTGCCAATGGTTTCGGACATCCGGAAACCGTCGATTTTCTGAGTAAGGGGTGAGGGTACGTATTGGGAAGCCAACATCCAATAGACATCGACACCCAATCCCACCCGCACTATAGCGGCCTCTACTAATCAATCGGTGGGCTGATAACTTCGTTCTTTTGTTGTGGTGGAAATACTGTAACATCCGTTGTTTTCACCCTATACCTTTTACTATGTCGGTTATTTAAGGACAAGTAAGTTTTGTCGTCGAAGTAGTTGTTTTTACATTCTTTGCATGCGATTTCAAGTGACAACCAGGCCATGAAAAGATGCACGTAAGAGGGTAGAGAGTACTAATATTATACGTATTAGCAAATCAGTTTTAACGCAATAATATGGATATTAGTCGTTCTCGCGATATACCTTACCTGGTATTCTGCTTAAGATGCGTAGGTTCGGTATTAGTAGAGATGCGTCGAACCATACATGGCGAGCACCGGGACTAATACGGAATTCGACCATCGCTTTGTTCAGTTTTAGTTTATTTACGTTTTGATCTCCGTGTTAGGTTATTTACTACTACAAAAATGCTCTAAGAGACCACCCCTAACACACCTGTTAGATTGTCTAACCAGTTTCTTAATAATAAGAAACCATTTATTTTTTGTGACCGGTCTCTTAAAATCATTGATAATACACCGGTTGGACAACCCAACCGGTCTCTTAATTTAAGAGACCATTTATCTAATATACACGGTTTCATAAAATTATGTTTAGCACATCAGTCAACTTATATAACCGGTTTCATATATTAAGAAACCTTAATTTACAAATAACCGATCTCTTAACTTCAAACGATTTCCCACTAATTATATGCGCGCGAATACCAGCCAACTCGTTATTTCAATCCCAGTTTCCCACGCACGCACGTCTTCATCATCCCCTCCCAAAATTCATCCACCTAAATTAATTTACAAAATTACTAGGCCAACTAAAATTAATTTACTAAATTTTGCAGCAAACCAACTTGATCACCGTTTTCTTCGAAATTTGATTGTGAACTGCAAATTTCCCACACCCAAGTTTCAGGTTTGTTTTTTTTTTTCCTCCCAATTTTCTTTCTGCGTGTATTGTTGATATTCCTTTGTATCTGGTATCGAATTGTTGCTATTGTTGCGTGAATTGTGAATTGGATTGTTGATATGATACTCTTGTGAATTGAATTGTCGAATTGTGAATTGGATTAGCAATGATACTCTTACGAATTTGATTTTTCTCTTTTTTCTGTTGTCGGATTAGCAATGACTCTAATATTGATCGAGAAATAGGTGATTGGTGATCGGTGATCGTTTGTCGGATAAGCAATGATCGGTGATCGGTTCTAGGTGATCGGTTGCTTAATATTACATGATTGCTTTCTTCCTTTTAGAATTTTATAAATCAAATGTCAATTAACTTACATAATCTAATATTGATCGAGAAATAATGAATGCAATAACTTCCTCATGATCATGTTTCTTCCATGAACACCTCCATCATATCATTTCTTCATTGTGATTGCATTTCTTCATTGCTTTCTTCCCCTGTAAATTGTTTACTGAAATTGAATTCTGATGACGAAAATGGATGTCGATTATTAACTTGTACGAGTATAATTCTGTAGTTTTCAGCAGCAGGAATGGACATCGGAACCCTGTCTTTGGCCATATCCTTCTTGTTCAAAGTATGCTGTATATCGTAGTGTCTTGTATTGATTGTCCTTCGTGTTCAAATTTTCTCTCTAAAACGCAATGCTTTTTGCACAGGAACATGGGTTGATGATGGATTTTAGTCCATACTTGGCTCTCTCTGGAATTTTGGTACGACGCCCTTCATTTCGTCTGTTAACGGGTTACAGTACAGCTACGCCAGTCAAATGAATATACTCCGTATTATATGACTGTAATACAGACATACAGTAGTTATGCATTCAACAGGTTTTTTCTGAGCGATGCTTATACATCTGTTTATACTTGTGATGTCTGTCATTGATTCAACTGCAGCTGTTTGCTGCGACATATCCAGTTGGAATGGGAGGCGTACCATTTGTTATAATGTCAGAGGTTAGTAAAGCAACACAGTAAAGCGATGGAACTTTTATCTGCAGTAAAACTAAAGCTAAGTAAATTATGATTACAGATATTCCCTATAAACATTAAGGGAGCAGCTGGAAGTTTAGCAACAGTTGTTAGCTTCACCAGTTGTTGGATCGTCTCTTACGCGTTTAACTTCATGATGAATTGGAGCACTTCTGGTTAGCATTTAATCCACTTCCTATCTGTCATTCTCTTGATCGAGCTCGTCGACTAACCCTTTTTGGATTGGTCTTTGTTTGTTGTTAGACACATTTTTTGTGTTCGCAAGTGTGAATGCTGTCTCATTGCTGTGTGTTGCAAAACTGGTGCCGTAGACGAAAGGCAGAACACTAGAGGAGATTCAAAACTTAGTAACATACAAGTGAATCTGCTGATGCCTAACAAATGTAACAAAGGATTGAAAGTATACATTGCAAGTTTGCATTTTACAACATCCACACAAGCCTAATAATGACCGTTTCATTAAAACATATGTCAAACTATTTACTGTGTAATTTTTAATCAAAGTTACGTTTATTTAGAAGAAGAAATACGTACAATTATTTTGTCGAGTATTTATCAAAGAAATCATACACAAAAATAAAGGTGTGAATAGTTAACGTTGTTTGATTTTGCAGGTATGTGTTGAAAAAAACTCGATTGGGTAAGCGTACTGAGAGGATGAAGCGAATTGCGCATCAGGAGGTTAGATCCAATTCTACTTTTGTTACCCTTGGATTGATATTCTTGTTACATGTTCGAAACCAACATTATTTATCTTAGGTCGATAATTAAGTCTCGCATTGTAATCTCGTGTATTATGAAAACTTGGACTTGCTGGTTATGGGTTGTTATTCATAATTGATGCAGATGAGTATAATAGCAAAACTAAGCAATCCATATGTGGTGGAGTATAAGGATACATGGGTGGAGAAGGTAGTTAAGATTATGTCTTAAGGCAATTTCATTCTGTAATATGCAATATAGTTCATGACTCATGTATCAGTGTGACAGTGTTACTTGAAGGGTAATATGTATACTTCAGCTAACTTTTTTAGGCTAATTATCATACTGATCATGCCTGAACTATCTTTTTCATCTGATCTATTTCTGATGCTGCTGCTGCAGAAGTGCAGCCTATATATAAATATATGAAAAACGGTGGTATTTTAATACAATATGCTAATTGTGTTACTTTTTTTGTAGTATTTTTCCGGAAATCAGAACTCATATGAACAAGAAAATATTGACGATGTTAGAAATACTTGGGCGACATATTTATTGGACCAAGTTGAAGACGAGGATATCGAAGACAATGGCAATATGGTTGTTAACGAAGCCTGATTTAACCGTAGTCATCATTAGAACTTTTTTGTATTGCCAACTCATTTTAGCAATCGATGTTTTTTTTCCACACAGATGTCTATTTTTAAAAACATCGATTATATTAGCATTAGCATGAACATTTGTAGTTTAAATTTCATATATATGAAAACGGCTTTTTATTATTACTACCGTGTACTTTTATTAATATATACGATGGTATATTATTGTTCGCACGTTTATATATGATACGGAGTATAAATTATCTCAGAATTGAATAATAATAAACGTTTAAATAGTGTGTTTATGTGAATGAAACTAATTATTGTAAGAGACCGGTTCCTTTGCAAACCGGTCTTTTAATACAAATCAAAGAGACCACTTTTTTTGTCAAACTGGTCTCTTAGACAACTCAAAGACACCGGTTATAACTAACCTCCGGTCTTTTAAGTATAGAGCAAAGAGACCATTTCTAGGCAATATTAAGTTTCTTAACTTCACCAATGAGACCTGATTATTCAACCGGTTTCTTAGACTCAAGACACCGGTGAGATGAAGACCAGTTGATAACCGGTTTCTTATGCCATTTTTAACCGGTCTCTTTGACACTTTTTGTAGTAGTTTAGCATGCGATTATAAGGTCATAAAGGCAATAAATCATACGAAAACTGTAAGTGCGAACGTAAGTAAATCACGTACTGAGGAGTTGCACCCTCGGAGTATACACTAAACGGAACACGATGCATAGATAGTTGAGAACGGATCTCTGAATTACTTGGGTCTATTTTGTAATCCCCTAGAAAATCTAACGCGATACAGTGGCGGAAACACTGTAGAGTCGGGATTAAAACACACTGTAACTATGTCTTAGAAAATTAAAATGGTAAAGTCAAACAAGCCTTAAATAAAATGGCCAAAATTTAAAACAATCCACAAAAGGGGTTTGAACAATCCTTAAGACATAATTATTAAAATAAACAAGCAGGATCCACACTGCTCGCTAGCCCACACCCGGAACACGTATACCTGCCATGTTAAAACATAACAGCCACAATCAGTGGGGAGCAACGCCAACGTTCTCCCAGCCGTATAACAGGATTTTAAAACCGTACTTACTACTATAGAAAAATAATAAAAATGGAAAACAGTAAAACATCATATTAAAATAAGTTTTCAGCACAAAACCAAAATATTAAAATGGGTTACCGAAGAAACATAAAAATATTTGCCAACCTGCAAACCAATTTATATCGATAATAAATAAAATAATCAAAATGACGTTATGAAAATTCGATCAGTGTGCACAAGGCTAGACTTTCACTAGGATAATACTAGAAACTGGCTTCGAGAACTGTAGACTTAACTCATAACAGAATCCAGTCTCTAACTAGGCAATTCAACTATAACAGGACTGCGTGCAGCGAGGTCCTGGTTTAAGTAGTGCACACCCCTCCTGGATACAAACCATATCCAGTTCAACCCGACGCGACTAATACGATGCGATATCTAAGTTTAAGGTAAATATACACTCTCCTGAACACAAACCATGCTCAGTTCAACAACCAATGTGCCCCATAAGGACACACCAGCCTTATAGTTGATGGCAAAACGTACATCCCAGACTATATTACTCTAACCCCACACTTGTCCTTATTCCATAACTCCAAAACAAAGCCATTATCGATGTTCAAAAGATATAATCATCATAATAATAAGAGAACAAAAGGAGTAATCACAATGTTGCTATTGCTGTTGTCACTTAATTCGTACCTTGTTTCGCTCGGTTCCATGTCGTTTTTGCTTCTGTTCTCCTCTTCTTTTCTGTTTCTTCCTCGTTCTACATCTGCTGCTGCTCGCTGTTATCATAGATGGTTACTGCTGCTGTTTTTGTCGTCGTTACTATTTGTCCACTATTCATGATTGTTTCCTCTGTTTCTCGTTGTTTTTATTGTTTCGTTTCTGCTGATGCAACATCGTTAGTCTTGCTCGTTTTTTTCCTTCTTCTCATGTTCATGCTTTGGTGCGTGAATCTGCTTCTGCTGCTGTTATTCGACTTGATTCGTCGTCGTTGATTGCTACTGTCGATCATTTTATTGTGGTTGACAGAAGGATTTTGTCGTCAATTGATAAGTGTAGTTTCTAGTGCCTATTTTGTAGTGTTTTGGTCCCATTTTCCTTGTGGAATCGCTCCTTGGGAGCGGTTTATGGGCTACTAGTGCTTCCTCTAGCTCGTTTTAGGTTCCCGAGACCATTCATGAAGAGTTGGAGCGATTCCGACTCAATACATACACTTTTTGGAGCCAACGAAGCTAAGGAACGATCAGTCGATGCGTTGGAGTCGACCCCGAGACCTTGGGACCCAATCCCGAGCCTCCGAGACCCGATCTCGAGTCCCGAAAATCGATGGGAAGCCCATGAGAACCAAGGAGGGACCAAAAAGTTTATATTGGAGGCCTACAAGACTCATCCCCGACGGGTATGGCCTCATCCTGTCCGGGATGAAGGAGCAAATGAAGGAGCTGCTGCCTGAAGCTCTTCCCGACCGGGAGCAGGTCATCCCGGCCGGGACCGACCCCATCCCAACCGGGACCACCTCATCCCGGCCGGGACGGCCCAGTGGCAGCCTGTGAATGCTCCTTTCTTCTCCTTTCCACTTGGAACCCTATATATACTCTTCCCTTGTTTTGTTTATGTATCATACTTCATTAGACATTAAACCCTAGACTACTTTAGGTTAGATTAGCTAAGATTAGTATAGATTAGTCCTTAATTACTCCTTAATCCTAGTTTAACTCTTGTATTATTGGATCTCTTGAAGAATCTATCAAGCTTGACAACCTTGGTGGAATTGTTTGGGTTTTCTTTTATGCAAGTGTTCTTATTTTCTTTCCTTTGTTTGTTGGTATAATCTTCTCATCCTTTACTCTTAATCTTTGTTTATTCATTCAAGTTTTAATCTTTGTTCATCTTATTGTTTATTGTTCATTGTTTTATTAGTTTCATTATGCAAGTTTTGTTATTTAAGTTAGTTTCCCTTGTTCTTGTTAGTTTTTCCTCTAGATATGTTTGAGTAGATCTTTGCTAGGGTTATTAGGGTGATTGGTTGTGATTGTGGATGATTAGGGTGAGATGGGTGGTATTGGATGTTGTGTTTGTTGTTTCTCTTCAACCTTGCACTCCACATGTTTGATGAATGCTTGTTAGACTAGTGACGATCAATCCTTGTTTTTCTTGCATCTACTCTTGTATGTGCGTGTTTGGTTGGTTGGTTTGGTCGCGTCACTACGTAGCGAGAGCCCGGTGAGGACGACCCCTAGACCGATTACGTAGCGAGAGCCCGATCGGCGTTATCTAGGCTACAAAAGCATGCTAGTAACCCCCATTTCCTCCTTGTTGTCTCCTTTGCACCCATGAACCCGACCTAACCCTATGTTTTCATTCTTAGTGTTATCCTAGCTTCCCTTAGTCATTAGTTACTTGTTTATGTTCCTTTTCCGCGTGTTAGACCTAGACTAGTCCTTAGCCTCCCCCTTAGAATAGCTCGTCTCGAACCTAGTCCTTGACCCTAGCATACCTTAGTCTGAACGCATTTCCGTCCCTGTGGATTCGAACCGACTTACCCTAGCTACCCTAGTTAGGTTAGTTGGTTATTATTTGACGGTGGGATCCACGACAAATCCCTACCCATCAAATTGGCACCGTTGCCGGGGACGGCGTAGTTTAGACTTTTGTTTGCTTAGTTTTGGACTTTGTTCTTGACTTTTGTGTTCTCTTCTCCTTGTGTATCTCCGTTCTACTTCTTGTGTGATATTCTCCCTTCCTAGTGCCTCAAAAGCACTAGGATACTAACGTTTGCTCAAGTGCTTCTAGTTCATCTTAGGTATTAAAGCAACGTTATGGACATGGCGCGTCCAAGCTACCATCAATCATCACGGGACAACTTTGGGGCGAATGGCCAAGTCCCGAAATTTCACCAACCATATCAACCTCGTCAACAATCTTATGAACGCCCTCCTTATGGTTACCAAGAAAGTTGTCAAGGATCATTCCAACATCCTAACAACTACCAAACACCCTCACATAACCCACAACCACAAGATCCCAACTTTGAGACTTGTCAAATGATGATCCAATTGCTTAAGAGTCAACAAGAGTCGATAACTATAATGCAAAAGAGTCAACAAGCGATGATGGCTCAAATACTAGGGGTTAGAGAGGAGCTCAAGGCCCAAATAGAGGTGCAAGATGCTCGAATCAATGCACTCATGGCTCATATCACGATGTCGGCCACTCGAGCTCCACGAATTGTTGAGGAAGGTTCATTTGGGCGTGAAGGTCGGGTGTCTCCACAAGAAAGTCAACCCGATCGTGAAGCTACAAATGAAGAAGAGAGGGTCATCAAGAGGTCATTGTTGAGTGTTGCTTGGGCGGTGAAGATATGGGAAGAATAGAGGGAGTTGAGGCTTAAAGGGCCGACAATGAGGAGGGGAGTAAACATGATTCTCGAGATAACTCTTGGGGAGCTGATGTATTGGCTATCAAATTGGATTTGTTCGATTTTCTTCGTGATGAACCGGATCTAGACAATCCAAAGCCAAGTGAAGACATACCTCCTCTAGGCCAACTAGACAAGGTGAGTGAAAAGGAGCGTAATACTTGGGAAAAAGAAGTGGATGCCTTGGAACTTGCCTTGTATGAGAAATTGGAGGAGCCTAAAGCCTCCAATGAAGAAAACTTGATGCCTTCTCCTCCTCTATCGCACTTGATGTCTAGTCCCTTGTCTTGTGAGAAGGTTGGTGAAGAGGATCCTTGTCGGGCGGTGGAAGAGAGTTCCACTCTCGACCCCGTAGAAGAAGCGACACCCCTAGGGTGTGATCTCCCACATCATAACACCGAGCGTGACTCTAGACCACTATACCTACCAGATGGTCATAATAGTCGTTGCTATCATGGTTCTGAAGACCCGGAAGATCACGAGAACCCCGAGCATAATGAAGATGATCGCTTCCTACCTCCGACTTGGAAACTCTTGAAAGTGGCTAGGCTCGGCCATGTGAGCTTAATTGAAGATGTTGCTAGGGCATTTGACTTACTCCTTCGAGCTCTTGATGGCTATGGAGGCATAGTTGGAGAGAGTAGCTAGTGTAAATATCTTTTCCCTTTTCTTTTGTGTTTGTATTTGTGTTTATGTTTGTTTGGATAGTTTGGTTTCTAGGATTGTTAGTTTTTGTGAAATTCTTGTTTATTTGGATTGTTGATGAGCGATGTGAGGGAGGAAATTTGATGTTGTATTTGAGTTTATTGTGATAGGTGTGAAGTGAAAGTGATTCCTAGAGGGGAGTGGTTAATGATAGAGCTTGGATCGTGAGTATGGGAATCGGTTTTTGAAGCTTCGGTGAAGCTTTTGGGGTTTTGGAGGTCAAGAAGACCCATCCCGCCCGGGATGGGAGCTTCCCGACCGGGAAGGGTGTGTCATCCCGACCGGGAAGAAGCCATCCCGATCGGGCTGAGGGTGCCAAAAATCGAGTCTCCTGGAGTGCCATCCCGACCGGGAAGGGAGCTTCCCGACCGGGACGGATGTGTCATCCCGACCGGGATGGTCCCCTTCTCCTCTTTTGGCCTCTTCTTCATCATTTGAGCCTACCCTACCATTTTATACCCCCTCCCAACCTTCCTACCTATCCTTGCACATATCACATGACCCTACACTTCATATACACATCCTCACCTCATCTTATCTTCACTACATACCGAGCTCCCCGTCAAATCCCGCCTCCTTCTACCAATGCAAGCTTAGTACTTCAACCATGCGGGCCTATAAAGATTGAAGAGGAATAGCAATGATGAAGACAAGCAAAGTGCCTTTATTGATCATTGAGACGATGGAGCGAGTGAGTTGCTATCCGATTGGTACGGCAACTATCCTTTCTTTTCCGTCTTTTATTGCTTGTTTTCCCTTGTTTATCCCCTTCCCCCTTGTACACTTTTGTGTCTTGGTGTCATGGTGGCCTTCAAGGCCTTGGTAGCTATTGCTCCCGACTCTCGATGACGTGATTACGTCGAGAGTCATCTCAAAATCCAAATTTACAAGTTTTTCACCCTTTTTTTTTAGGATTTAGTCGGATTTAGGCGGAATCCGGGCTAGGTGACTTGATTACACCTAGCCCTCCCCTCCCATTTCCTTTTATTTCCTTCTTTTTATTTCTTCCCCCATCCATATGTTTTCTTGCCTCGGCCCATGGTGACTTGACTACACCCCGGCCGGACACATTCTACCCATTTCTCCACTTTATATTTGAATTTTAGCTTTATTTTTGTAGTTTCTTTTCTTTTCTTTTGTGTCTCCACACACTATGATCGAGCATGAGGACATTGCTCGGTTTAAGTGTGGGGGAGCGATATTCTAGTATAGTTAGTTTTATTTTCATAGTTTCTTCGAAAAATCTTGAAAAATCCCTAAAAATTTGAAAATTTCTCAAAAAAAATCAAAAAGATTTTCTTTTGTGTCTTTTCCTTTTTTGTCGTTGTGTCGTATATTTGTCTTGTTGTGTGTGTTTGCCTCCCTTTTTCCTTATAGGTTGCTTAAATCACCGATAGCTTTGGAGAGATCTGAAGACATCCGGTAACATCTCTTCACCCCTTTTCCCTCTTTGTTCCTTGTGGAGTTTGGAGGAGTTGTGTGAAGTTGTGTGCTCGGGTGGAGCTTTGTGCATATTTGTGGTTGATTTGGTGACTTGTTTGGATGTTCGGGGTGGTGTTTGTGTTGTTTATGTGTTTGTTTCTCCTTGTTTTGTTTTGTTATCTTTTGTCTCTTTTTCTTTCATTTTCGTCGTGTCTTTGTTCTATGTGTGTAAGTGTGTCGTGTGTGTAAACGGTTTTCGAAAACCCGGTTTAGAGGCTAGTGTGCAAGTGGTTACTTTCCCTTTCTAGTAGTATAAATCGAGTCTTGGACTTTACTCTAGTAGAATGACCCTAAATCAATGATTTCGTTCGTTTCTTACCTTGAGTCCACCTAGCTTACTAGGGATTTACTACGGGATTTGCATTTTGACCATTATGACCACCCACGGTGTGAAGAGGCCTTGGTTGCGGAGTCCCGTCCCTTAGGTGACCGTATTTAGGATCGTTTGAGTAGTCCAAGTTCTCCCCTTTTTGTGAGTATGAAGGGAAGACGTCGTCCCGACATACCCATTCCCCTACCTTCTACACATATCCACACAATAAAGTTGCAATTTGTTGAAATCTCTCTTTCTTAGTTGCAAAAAGAAATGCCTACAACTCAAATCAAGCCAAAAAGGGCTAAGAAAAGAAAAAGAAGGAAAATGAAAGAAAGAAAAGATTGAAGAAAAATAAAAGGCCCAAAAAGCCAAAAAGAAAATAGAAAAGAAGAAAAAGATATGGCATGGCGACAAACAAAGCAAAAATTCAAAAAGAAAGAAAAATGCCAAAAGAAAACCCGTCTCACAAAAAGAGTCCCCACATCTCAAAATAAGCCTTTTATCGACTATTACCGTGAAGAGCCTACCAAAGGACCGAGTCCCTAGGAAGGATGATAGCGGTAATGGTTGGTCTTCCCTCATTTTGCATTCATAACCACCTTTTTACTTGGACTAGTTAGGCGATTATGGACATGGGACGACCCTCTTGGCTCATGGCTAAAGGGGGCGGGGTCTCACTTACCTACACTGTCGACTAACACCGTGGTTCATCCCTTTTCCACTTCGCCGATCGTCCCGTAGTACGTTCTTAGAAAGTTAGGAGGACCTAGGTAAGTTACCAACGTTTTTGTTGCTTTATCGTCATACTATTGGAGTTTAGTTCATCTCGATTTGTATGATTAGCTTGGGAACGTTGTCACTTGCCTCGAGTCCTAAACCGGTGCTTCTTTCACCGCTTGTTTGAGGGAAGCGGTATTTGTTTTCTTTGGGTGCAACCTTGTGTTTGTTTGTTTGTTTGTTTGTTTATTTGTTTGCGTGCTTGTTTGTTTTTGTGTCTTGTGTCCGGTTGCATCCACAGTTTTGTCGCAAGACCTTACTTGCCTTGCGGAGTGCACTCTTCCTCTAAGTGTACTCGCGTGAGTTGAAAGGGCGTAGGGTGCGCTAATACCCACTCGGCTAGTTTAGTAGTTAGTATGTGCTTACTCGAGGGCGAGTAAGGGTTAGTGTGGGTACAGTTGATAAGTGTAGTTTGTAGTGCCTATTTTGTAGTGTTTTGGTCCCATTTTCCTTGTGGAATCGCTCCTTGGGAGCGGTTTATGGGCTACTTATACTTCCTCTAGCTCGTTTCAGGTTCTCGAGACCATTCATGAAGAGTTGGAGCGATTCCGACTCAATACATACACTTTTTGGAGCCAACGAAGCTAAGGAACGATCAGTCGATGCCTTGGAGTCGACCCCGAGACATTGGGACCCATTCCCGAGCCTCCGAGACCCGATCCCGAGTCCCGAGAATCGATGGGAAGCCCATGAGAACCAAGGAGGGACCAAAAAGTTCATATTAGAGGCCTACAAGACTCATCCCCGACGGGTATGGCCTCATCCCGTCCGGAATGAAGGAGCTGCTGTCTGAAGCTCTTCCCGACCGGGAGCAGGTCATCCCGACCGGGACCGACCGTATCCCGACCGGGACCACCTCATCCCGACCGGGACGGCCCAATGGCAGCCCGTGAATGCTCCTTTCTTCTCCTTTCCACTTGGAACCCTATATATACTCTTCCCTTGTTTTGTTTATGTATCATACTTCATTAGACATTAAACCCTAGACTACTTTAGGTTAGATTAGCTTAGATTAGTATAGATTAGTCCTTAATTACTCCTTAATCCTAGTTTAACTCTTGTATTATTGGATCTCTTGAAGAATCTATCAAGCTTGACAACCTTGGTGGAATTGTTTGGGTTTTCTTCTGTGAAACCCCGCCCCCTTTAGCGATAAGCCAAGAGGGTCGTCCCATGGTCAAAAATAGCCTAATTAGTCCAAGTAAAAAGGTGCATAATGGTTGCAAAATGTGGGAAGACCGACTATTACCGCTATCATCCTTCCTAGGGACTCGGTCCTTTGGTAGGCTTTTCACGATAACAATCGGTAAAAGGCTTATTTTTTAGGGGGTGATAATTTTTTTGTGAGATGATTTTCTTTGGCATTTTTCTTTTGTATTTTGCTTTTGAGTTGTTATGCCATTTTTTTTCTTCTTTTGTATTTTGTTTTTGATTTTTTGTGCCTTTTCTTTTTTTTGTTCTTTCTTTTCTTTTTCTTTTTGACTTGGTTTACCTTTTGGATAAATCTTGTATTGTAGGAATTCAATCACAACCAAGTAAGAAACTTCAACAAGTTGCAACTTATTTGTGTAAAATGTGTAGAAGGTAGGGAAATGGGTAAGTCGGGACAACGTCTTCCCTTCAAACCCACAAAAAGGGGGAAACTTGGACTAATCAAAGCAACTTCGAATAAGGTCACCTAAGGGACGGGACTCGGCAACCAAGGCCTTTTCACTCCGTGGGGGGTCAAAATGCAAATCCCGTAGTAAATCCCTAGTAGACTAGGTGGACACAAGGTAAAGAACCAACAAAATTATTGATTTAAAGTCATTCTACTAGACTAAAGTGCAAGACTCGATTCATATCACTAGAAAGAGAAAGTAAACACTTGCGCACTAGCCTCAAAACCGGGTTTTTGAAAACATTTTCTACACTAGACAAAAACTACGCAAGGCAAAACAAAGACAAAAGAAAATATGACAAACAAAACAAAACGAACTAAAACAAACACACACAAAAAAATTAAATAAGCACCACCCCGAAACTTCCAAGCAAGCAACCACATCACTCCACAAACTCCAAAAAGCTCCACTCGAGCATACACCATCACAAAACATCCTCCAAACTCCATAAAAAGGAAAAAGGAGAAAGAGATGAAAGGATAATACCGGATGTCAAGAGCTTTCCGAAACTTATCGACGATCACGCAACCAACAAGGAAATTGGGGGAGAAAAACACACAACACAACAAATATACGACATAAAGACACAAAAGAAAAAGACGCAAAAGAATTTTTTTTGGTTTTTATGAAATGGTTAAATTTTTTTAAGATTTTTCGAAAAAACTACGAAAATAAAACTAAACTAGACTAAGATATCACTCCCCCACGCTTAAACCAACAAATGTCCTCATGCTCGATCGATAGTGTGTGGAGACACTAAAAAAAAGAGAAAAAGGGAAACTAAAACTAAAAATCAAAGATGAAAGTGAAGAAAGGGTAGAATGTGTCCGGCGGGGGTGTAATCAAGTCACCAAGGGCCGAGACGAGAAAAGATATGGATGGGGAAAGAAATAAAAAGAAGGAAATAAAAGGAAATGGGAGGGGAGGGCTAGGTGTAATCAAGTCACCTAGCCCGGATTCCACCAAAATCCGACTAAATTCAATGAAAAATTGGAATAAAGAAAGAGTGAAAAAGGACTTGTTCATTTGGATTTTCAATGGATTCTCGATGTAGTCACATCATCGAGAATCGGGAGCAATAACCACAAAGGCCCTGAGGGCCGCCACGACACTAAAAGAATAAAATAAAGGTTAGGATACAAAAAAAGACTAGAAAATAAAAGACGGAAAAGAAAAGAGAGTCGTGCCTACCAAACGGTTAGCAACTCAACAAACTCATTCGTCTCAATGATCATTGTCGGAAATTTGCTTGCCTTTGTCATCGATATTCCTTCTCTTCCTCAATGTAGTCTAAAGTATCGGGCTTGCATAGGTGTAATGAGGTTGGGATTCGAGGGTAAACTCGGTGTATAGTGATGAGAAGATGAGATGAATGTGTATAATTGAAGTGTAAGGGTCAAATGATAGTTGCAAGGGTGAGTAGGGAGGTTGGGAGGGGGTATAAAGTGGTGGGGTGGGGCTTAAATGAAGAAACAAAGGCAAATGAGGCTGTTAGGCACCTTCCCGATCGTGATGGCCTCATCACGGTCGGGAAGAGTCCTTCCCGACCGGGATGACCATGATCCCGGTCGTGATTGCTCGTCAGAAGCTCCTGTTTTCATGCTTAACTCATCCCGCTCGTGATGGTAATGATCCTGATCGGGATTGCACCTTTCCCGAGCCTTGAAGCCTTCATTCAACACTAGTTCCACACAAAAGACAAATACCACCTCGGGATCCAAGATCCCGTCCCCAAAAGCTTATGAAAAGCTCAAAAATTGACTTCCTTGCCCAAGATCCAAGCTTCTATCATCAACTCCTCTTCTCAAAACTTCATCTTCACTATCAACCTATCAAATAAACTCAATAAACACCATCAAAAATCCCTCCCTCACATCACTCATCAAAAGTCCAAATGAAAAGAATTCCACAAAAACTTACAAATCCTAGAAACCAAACTATTCAATCATACAAATACAAATACAAAAACTCAAAAGAAGAGGAAAGAGATATTTACAACTTGATACTCTCATCGTCTACGCCCCCATAGCCATCAAGAGCTCGGAGAGTAAGTCAAATGTTCTAGCAACATCTTCATGAAGGCTCATGTGGCCGAGCCAAGCTATCTTCAAGAGGTTCCAAGTCGGAGGTAAGAAGCGATCATCTTCATTATGCTCGGGGTTCTCGTAACCTTCCGGGTCTTTCAAACCAACATAGCAACGAATCATATGACCATCCGGTAGGTATAGTCGTCTAGGGTCATGCTTGGCGTTATTGGTTGGAAGATCACACCCTAAGGGCGTTGCTTTTTCTACGGGGTCAAGAATAGAATTCTTTTCCACTGCCCGACAAGGTTCCTCTTCATCAACCATCTTACAAGACAAGGGACTCGAAATTAAGTGCGACAAAGGAGGTGAAGGCATCAAGTTTTCTTCATTGGAGGCTTTAGGGGAGACCTCATCGTCATTCTTACTAGAATTCTCGCCATGAAGAAACTCAAGGCCTTTGATGGCATCCTCAATTTCTTCGACGGTTTGGTCTAGCATAGCATCTCCAAATCCCCTAATCCCCTAAGCGGCTCCTCCAATTTTCCATTCAAGGCAAGTTCTAAGGCATCTATCTCTTTCTCCCAAGTATTACCTTCCTTTTCACTCACCTTGTCAAGTTGGTCTAGAGGAGTCTTCTCTTCACTTGGGTTTGGATTGTCAACATCCGGTTCATCACGAAGAAAATCATACAAATCCAATTTAATAGGCAATTCATTGGCTACCCAAGAGCTACTTTGAGGATTATGTTCAATTTCTTCCTCATTGTCGACCCTTGAAGCTTCAACTTCCTCCATTATTCCCATAGCTTCACCATCCAAGCAACTCTCAACAATGATCTCATGGTCGACCCTCTCTTCTTCATTCGTGGCTTCATAATCGGGTTGATTTCCTTGTGGAGACAACCGATCATCTTGCCCAATTGAACCTTCCTCAACATATTGTGGAGCTCGAGTGGCCAACATCGTGTAACGAGCCACGAGTGCATTAATTCGAGCATCTTGCACCTCTTTTTGGGCCTTCAGTGGTGTGCTCGAAGGTGGAGAGTAGCATCGATGTCGCTTTATCGGAACTATGATTGAGTGGATCGTTTGCCTCGGGTGTCGGAGTGCGTGCTCTTAGCGGGAAAAGAGAAGGAAGAACGAGTTACGTAGAAGTAGGCACGAACTCGTGATTGTGTCGAATGAATGAGGTGAGTGGGGGTATTTATAGGTGTTTTCGGTCCTCGTTGCCCATATGGACGCCCGGGGTCTAGCGGCTCAGACTTCAGACGCCTGGTGTGAGGCAGTTCAGTCTTCAGGCGCAAGAACTCAAGCTGTCGAAGTTTTGAAGATCCGATATCAAAACTTTCCAAAACGGAGAAGATGCATATCGTTATCTTTGAGATTAAGGCTTCCCTATAACCCTAGTGTGTCGAGCGCCGGGTGGGCTTCGGTGCGCGTCTCGAGGTTCGCTCGGCCCGACGCGTTGACTTGGGTTTGACTTTGCATATTTCGGGACTGATTCGGGGACTCGGTGTCGGAATTGACTCTAATTAGTGTCGACGCGACTGTAATGACACGACTAAGCCTGCCTTGATGTTAATTTAATCTTTCCGAGTAATTATTTGATCCGTTCTATAGAAAAACTATCTAAAACATCGCAAATTCACGTCGTGTTGCAATCCGATCGTCATCGGGTGTTTTGTTGGGCACTCCTGCAGCCACCAGGTCCAAATCTAGGTGTCTACACTACCTCTTCTTTCTGCTGTTGTTAGTACGTGTTTGTTGTTACCCTTGTTGTCCGTTGTTTCTTCTTCTTCTTCCCTTCATCCTTTGTGTTGCTGTTGCATTCTATCCCTGCTACGTGTTGCTATTGCTATTGTCACTTAATTTGTACCTTGTTTCGCTCGGTTCCATGTCGTTTTTGCTTCTGTTCTCCTCTTCTTTTCTGTTTTTTCCTCGTTCTACATCTGCTGCTGCTCGCTGTTATCATAGATGGTTACTGCTGCTGTTTTCGTCGTCGTTATCGTTTGTCCACTATTCACGATTGTTTCCTCTGTTTCTTGTTGTTTTTATCGTTTCGTTTCTGCTGATGCAACATCCTTAGTCTTGCTCGTTTTTTTCCTTCTTCTCATGTTCATGCTTTGGTGCGTGAATCTGTTTCTGCTGCTCGTTGCTTCGGTTACTGTTGTTCGACTTGATTAGTCGTCGCTGATAGCTACTGTCGATCATTTTATTGTGGTTGACGGAAGGACTTTGTCGTCTATCCTACCGGTCAAAGTAATAACCAACGAACCTAAGCTAGGTAGCAAGGGTAAGTCGGGTCGAGATCCTCAGGGACGCGGAAAATGAGTCGGACTAAGGTGTGCTACGGTCCAAGACTAGGTTCGAGAGAAACTAAACTAGGGTGATGGCTAAGGTTGACTAATGACTAAACTAAAGTCTATAACATGAACTAACAAGGCAAAACAAGCAACTAGTGACAAATGGAAGCAAATTAAATCAATAAGAAGGAAACTAGGTCGGGTTCATGGATGCCAAGGAGATCAAAAGAAGGAAACGGGGGTACTAGCTGCTTTCGTAGCCTAGGTTACGATCGGGCTCTCGCTACTTAAACGGCCTAGAGGTCTCCTCACCCCACTCTCGCTACTAATGGGGGAACCAAACCTATCAACCAAACAAGAACATGCAATAGAAGAAGCAAGAAAAACAAGGAATGATCATCTCAAGTCTCACAAGCATTTCATCAAACATGTAGAGTGCAAGCAAATAGGAATCAACAAAAGACAACAACTAGCATCACCCATCTCACCCTAATCATCCGTAATCACACCCAATCCCCCTACTAACACTAGGGGAGAACTACTCACACATATCTAAACTAAAACTAACATGAACTAGGGAAACAAACACAAGAACAACCTCATTCATTATGAAGAACAAATAAGGATGAACAACAAACAATAAACAAAGATGCAAACTTTAATAACTATGAAAGATTAAGAGTAAAGGGAGAAGAAAGATTATACCAACTAGATGAATGGAAAAGATGAAAACTTTGATTAAATCCAACCCAAAGAAATGGAATTCAATGTTGTCAATAGAGAAATCCCCCAATAGGTCTTCAATAATACAAGGATTCAACAAGGATTAAACTAAGATTAAAGAGTAATTAAGGAGAGATTAAACTAATCTACACTAATCTAAGCTAATCTAGCCTAAAGAATGTCTAGGGTTTCATAAGATAGAGTAGAGTAAAGTAGAGTCCTTAAAACAATACAAGAAGGGGGTATATATAGGCTTTCACGAGTGAAGGAGGCGGAAAAAGCGAAGACAGCTACGATCTGGGCCCTTCCCGACCGGTATGGGTTGGTCCCGACCGGGATGAACCTCCAGAGGCGCTGTTTGCTTTCCCGCTTCTTCTCGGTCATGATGGATGTGTTCCCGACCGGGTTGGGTCATGTAGGCTTCAAATATGATCTCATAGGTCCCTACTTGCTCTTCATAGGCTTCTTATCGATTCTCGGTGCTCGGGAATGGGTCCCAAGGGCTCGGGATCGAGTCTAAGCCACCGAGTGATCGTCGCTTCTCTTCGTTGGCTCCATATGTGTCGGAAACGAGTCAACATCGTTCCATTTCTCCAAGATTGGCCTTAGGAACCTAAAACAAGCTAGAAGAAGCGTAAGTAGTCTCAAAACCGCTCCAAAAAGCGATTCCACAAGAGAAACCGGGACCAAACACAAGGAATAAGCACTACATAACACACTTATCAGTGGTTATTGTCGCCCTTCGTGACTTCTTCTTCTTCTTCTTCTTCTTCTTCTTCTTTTCTTTAATTTGTGTTCTTTCTCTTGTGTTGTTTTGATAAGTGTAGTTTGTAGTGCCTATTTTGTTGTATTTTGGTCCCATTTTCCTTGTGGAATCGCTCGTTGGGAGCGATTTATGGGCTACTTATGCTTCTTCTAGTTCGTTTTAGGTTCACGAGACCATTCATGAAGAATTGGAATGATTCCGACGCGTTTCATGCACTTTTGGAGCCAACGAAGAGAAGAAACGATCACTCGATGCCTTGGATTCGACCCCGAGACCTTGGGACCCGATCCCGAGCCTCTTAGACTCGATCCCGAGCCCCGAGAATCGGTGAGAAGCCCATGAGAACCAAGGAGGGACCAAAAAGATCATAATGAAGGCCTACAAGGTCCTTCCCGGGCGGGATGATGCCTTCCCGACCAGGAAGGAGTGTGCAATTGAAGCAGCTGCTGTCTCGAGTCCTTCCCGACCGGGAAGGGGGCTTCCCGACCAGGAAGGGGGCTTCCCGACCGGGAAGGGGCCCTTCCCGACCGGGACCAAGCCTTCCCGGCCGGGAAGGAGCACCTGCTGCGCGTGACTACTTAGTCTCGTTTTTAGGTTGACTTAGTCTAGACTTTACAATACCGTCTCCGTGGACACGACCCGACTTACCCTAGCTACCCACTAGGATTAGTTGGTTGTTTAATTGGTGTTGGGACCCACAAAAAAAACCTTACCATCAATTTGGCGCCGTTGCCGGGGACGGTGCATTGTTTTGACTTAGTTTACTTCTAGCTTGACTTAGTTACCCTTCTTTGTGCCCTTCTATCATCTCTTGTGCATATTTTGTAGGTTTCTCTTGTTTTCTTAGCTTTCTTTTCTCTTTGTTTTTCGTTGTGTTCGTTTATTGTCTTTGCCTAGTGCCCAAAAAGCACTAGGTGGTCTTACGTTTGCTCAAGTGTGTAGTGTATGCCTAGGAGGAGAGGCGATTTCTTTCTCTTCAATCCAGAGCCGGAGAGACTCTTTAGAGCCTTTCGCCAACGGACGATTGATCGGGTTAGACACTCTCAACCGTGTACTAGCAATACCATTGAAGAGCAAGCTCAAGGATCCGACTTTAATGAGTCACCTCGAGAGATGGCCGAAGGGATCTTCATAAATCCCTTTGGTTCATCTATCCATTCTTCTAGTCCTAGTTCCCCTTCTAGTTCTACATCAACACCGTCTACACCATCTTCTCCCGCATATCCAATCATGCCGAAGTTTTCATCTCACTCCACTTTTACCGAGGATGTCTTACCGGGACCGAGTGCTCTATCGGATACATATACCGGGAATTTCGTGGCAAAGACACAATTCATCCAACTTGTGGAGAGAAATCAATTTAGTGGTTTGCCCACCGAAGACCCGCACCAACACATGGAGACTTTCTCCGATTATTGCGATGCTATCTCTCAAACCGGGGTTACTCAAGATCAAATCCGTTGGGTACTTTTCCCGTTCTCTCTCATTGGAAAAGCAAAGCAATGGATCAAGAGTCTCGATAGGGCAACCATGGGTATCGATACTTGGAAGAAACTTGCATTGGTGTTCAACCAAAAGTTTTACCCTCCGGAGAAGACAAATTTGCTAAGGGCCTCCATCACCGATTTTCAACAATGGGATGAGGAGAGCCTTTATGAAGCTTGGGAACGGTTCAAATCTTTGGTAAGATCATGCCCCCACCATGGACTTTCACAATGGTTCTTAGTCCAACAGTTTTGGAACGGTCTATATGAGGACTCAAGAGCTATACTCAACATGGGCTCCAATGGTAGGTTTACCGAGGTCGATGACGATCAAACTTGGGTGAGAATCGAAGAGATGGCGGTGCATAACTCCCAATACTCAAGACCTAGAAAGGCGAATCGAGGAGGTAGGCACGAGGTCGATGCCATTACACAACTAAGCATTGACCTTGGAGCTCAATTAAGAACTCACATGGAGACTATTGACAAGAAGCTCCAAAGCCACCTCAATCAAGTTCAAAGCACTAGTTCCTCCAACCAACACTCGATTCATGAAGTTAATGCTTCGGGAGTTGTGTCTCCTACACCTTATTATGGGATGTGCGATACTTGCGGGATAGTTGGACATGAGCCTATATATTGTCGGGGGAGTATTGAGCAAGTGAACACCTTTCAAGCATTCAAGCAAAGTGCCTCCTATCCTAATATGTTCCAAGCTTCCCATCAAGCTTCCAATCAACAAGCTCTACAACCTCGTCCTTATGTTCCACCTCCCTTAAGGGACAACAATCAAGGTTACCAAGGTTATGTGGGTAACCCAAGACCATTCAACAATTTCAAGCAACATAACCAAGGTAACTTCAACAACAATCAAGGGTTCTGATGGTAGGGATTTGTCGTGGATCCCAACCGTCAAATAAAACCAAATAACCTAACTAGGGTAGCTAGGGTAAGTCGGGTCGAATCCACAGGGACGGGAGGTCGGACTAAGGTATGCTACGGTCAAGGACTATGTTCGAGATGAGCTATTCTAAGGGGGAGGCTAAGGACTAAACTAGGTCTAAAAAGCGGGAAAGGAAGACAAAAAGATAACAAAAGAAGGAAGACTAGGGTTAGGTCGGGTTCATGGGGTAATGGAGTGGTCAAGGAAGAGCTAAAGTAACGGGGTAGTCGGGTGATCTAGGTATGGTCCGGGCACTCGCTACGTAGACTGACCTAGAGGTTCTTGATAGGACCCACCTTAGCGACACACAAAACAATCGGGGTTACTAGCATGCTATCTAAGCCTAGGTCGCATCCGGGCTCTCGCTACGTAGACCGACCTAGGGGTCGTCCTCACCGGGCTCTCGCTACGTAGTGAGGGAACCAAACCCAAAAGTAAACTATTACCCACAAGATAAAAGGCAAGAAAACAAGCATACACATATGCATGTCATTCAAGCATTTCAACAAACATGTACCACGCATCAAACCAAGAGGAAACCCAAAACTTCCACCAACATATCCAACAAACCCTTAATCACCCACAATCACATCCAATCACCCTAATAACCCTAGCAAAGATCTACTCTAACATATCTATACTAAAACTAACAAGAACAAGAACAACTAACTCAAATAACAAAACTTGCATAATGAAACTAGGGAAACAATGAACAATGAACAATACAAACAACAAAGATTCAAACTTTAATGATAGAACAAGATTAAGAGAAGATAAAAGAGGATTATACCTACTACAGGATGAATGGAAGAAGGAAACTTGCATAAATGAGAAAAACCCAAAACAAACACCCAAGGTTGTCAATCTTGGTGGAGATCTTGAAGAATTCTCAAATTACAAGCACTAGTCTAGGATTAAAGATAATCTAAAGACTAATCTACACTAATCTTTGCTAAAATAATCTAGGGTTTAAGGGGAAATGTCTAACCTGAGCTTAACAAAACAAGGGAAGAGTATATATAGGGTTACAATGAGTAAGGAGAAGAAAAGAATGAGTTGCGTGCTACAGCTCACTCATCCCGCCCGGGACGAGATGGTCTCGCCCGGGACGAGATGGTCCCGCCCGAGACGAGCCCTTCTCGGCTGGGACGGGCTCAAGACAGGAGCTGGTTGTTTTGTGCACTCCTTCCCGGTCGGGAAGGCCACTATCCCGCCCGGGAAGGACCTTGTAGGCCTCCATTACGATCTTTTTGGTCCCTCCTTGGTTCTCATGGGCTTCTCACCGACTCTCGGGTCTCGGGATCGAGTCTAAGAGGATCGGGATTGGGTCCCAAGGTCTCGGGGTCGAATCCAAGGCATCGAGTGATCGTTCCTTCTCTTCGTTTGCTCCAAAAGTGTATGAAACGAGTCGGAATCGTTCCAATTCTTCATGAATGGTCTCGGGAACCTGAAACGAGCTAAAGGAAGCATAAGTAACCCATAAATCGCTCCCAAGGAGCGATTCCACAAGGAAAATAGGACCAAAACACTACGAAATAGGCACTATAAACTACACTTATTAACTCCCCCACACTTAACCCTTACTCGCCCTCGAGGAAGCACATACTAATTACTAAACTAGCCGAGTGGGTATTAGCGCACCCTAAGCCCTTTCAACTCACGTGAGTACACTTAGAGGAAAAGTGCACTCCGCAAGGCAAGTGGGGTCTTGCGACAAGACTGTGGATGCAACCGGACACAAAACACATAGACAAACAAACACACAAACAAACAAATAAACGGTTGCATCCAAAAGAAAAGAAAATATCGCTTCCCTCAACAAGCGGTGAAAAGACACCGGTTTAGGACTCAAGGCAAGTGACAACGTTCCCAAGCTAGCAATACAAACCAAGGTGAACTAAACCCTAATAGTATGACGATAAAGCAACAAAAACGTTGGTGACTTACCTAGATTCCTCCTAACTTTCTAAGAACGTACTATGGGACGATCGGCGGAGTGGAAAAGGGATGAACCACGGTATTAGTCGACACTGTAGGTAAGTGAAACCCCGCCCCCTTTAGCAATGAGCCAAGAGGGTCGTCCCATGCCCGAAACCGCCCAACTAGTCCAAGTAAAAAGGTGGAAATAAATGCAAAATGAGGGAAGACCGACCATTGCCGCTATCATCCTTCCTAGGGACTCGGTCCTTTGGTAGGCTCTTCACGGCAAAAGTCGGAAAAAGGCTTATTTTTGCGGTGTGAGGTTTCTTTTTGTGAGACGGTTTTCTTTTGGCATTTTCTCTTTTCTTTGCATTTTTGCTTTGTTTGTTGCCATGCTATTTCTTTTTCTTCTTTTCTATTTTCTTTTTGGCTTTGGTGCCTTTTCTTTTTCTTCATTTCTTTCTTTCTTTCATTTTCTTTCTTTTCTTTGCCCTTTTTGGCATGATTTGGCTTTTTGGCATTTCTTTGTGTAACAAGAAAGGGAGAATTCAACACATTGCATTTTATTGTATGGATATGTGTAGGAGGTAGGGGAATGGGAGAGTCGGGAGCGCGCTTTCCCTTCAAACCCACAAAAAGGGGAAAACTTGGACTAATCAAACGATCCTAAACACGGTCACCTAATGGACGAGACTCGGTAACCAAGGCCTTTTCACACCATGGGTGGTCATAATGGTCAAAAGTGCAAATCACGCAGTAAATCCCTAGTAAGCTAGGTGGACTCAAGGTAAAGGACCAACGAAATCATTGATTTAGGGTCATTCTACTAGAGTAAAGTCCAAGACTCGATTTATACTACTAGGAAGGGAAAATAAACACTCGCACACTAGCCTCTAAACCGGGTTTTCGAAAATGGTTTACACACATGACACACAACACAACACAAAACAAAGACATGACGAAAACGAACGAAAGAAAAAGAAGCAAAAGCAACAAAACAAAAACAAAACAAAACAAACATATAACAAACACCACCCCGAACATCCAAATAAGCAACCAAACAACACCAAACTTTTACAAAGCTCCACCCGAGCACACCATATCACAAACCTCCAAACATCACAAGAAGTAAAGAGGAAAAAGGGATAAAAGGCGTTACCGGACGTCTTGAAAGCTTTCCAAAGCTAATGGTGATTTAAGCAACTTATAGGGAAAAAGGGAGGCAAACACACACGACAAAACAAACATACGACACAAAGACAAGAAAGGAAAACACACAAAAGGAATTTTTTTTTGATTTTTGAGAGAATTTTTCAAATTTGTAGGGTTTTTTCAAGAATTTTCAAATAAACTACGAAAATAAAACTAACTACGATAGTGTATCGCTCCCCCACACTTAAACCGAGCAATGTCCTCATGCTCGATCGTAGTGTGCGGAGAGACAAAAGAAAAAGAAAAGAAACTACGAAAATAAAGCTAAAAATCAAAAATAAAATGGAGAAAAGGGTAGAAGGCGTCCGGCCGGGGTGTAGTCAAGTCACCATGGGCCGAGACAAGAAAAGATATGGATAGTGGAAGAAATAAAAAGAAGGAAATAAAAGGAAATGGGAGGGGAGGGCTAGGTGTAATCAAGTCACCTAGCCCGGATTCCGCCTAAATCCGACTAAATCCTACAAAAAAGGTTGAAAAACTTGTAAAATTTGGATTTTGAAAAGGACTCTCGATGTAGTCACGTCATCGAGAGTCGGGAGCAACATTTACCAAGGCCTCGAAGGCCACCATGACACCAAGACACAAAAGTGTACAAGGGGAAGGGGATAAACAAGAGGAAAACAAGCAATAGAAGACGGAAAAGAAAGGATAGTTGCCATACCGACCGGTTAGCAACTCACTCGCCCCATCGTCTCAATGATCAATATAAGCACTTGCTTGTTGTCTTCATTGTCATCCTTCTTCAAGCTTGAAAGTATCGCATGGTAGAAGTAGTAATGGTATGAGGGTGGGTAGGATTTGATGTGAATCTCGGTGTAAAGTGAAGAGAAAATGAGGTGAGGGTATGTAAATGACGTGTACGGGTCATAAGATATGAGCAAGGAAAGTTAGGGTGGTTGGGAGGGGGTATATAATGGTTGGGTGGACTCATAAGTCGAAGAAGAAACACAAGGGGAGCAGGGGACCATCCCGGTCAGGATGGATGGTCCCGGTCGGGATGTCTCACTCGTCCCGGTCGGGACGCCCTCATCCTGGTCGGGACGGACCTCCAGTGAGCTCGAACTTTGGTGCACTCATCCCGATCGGGATGGATCCTCCCCGGTCGGGATTCGGCACCCTTCCCGGTCGGGATTCCGCACCCTTCCCGGTCGGGATGGGTCTTCTTGACCTTCCACAATCCCAAAAGCTCACTCCAAGCTTCAAAAACCCGATCCTCATGCATATTATCCAATCTCTATCATAGCCATTCCTCTCTAGAAATCATCTTCACTTCACCTATCAAACAAAGCTCATATACACATCAAATTCGCTCCCTCACATCGCTCATCAAAAATCCAAATAACAAGAATATCACAAAACAAAAGAGTCCTAGAAACAAAAATCACAAATACAAGCACAAGTACTCTAAAGAAGAGAAAGGGGGAATATACAACATGACGGTTCTTTAGGAACTCCGTCAAACCGAGGATGGTGGACTCTTCTTCAACCATAGCCCTCAAGGGCTTGGAGAAGCAAGTCAAATGCACGACCGACATCGTAATGAAGACCCAAGCGAACGAGACAAGCTAACCTCCACGGCTCCCAAGGTGGAGGCAAGAGGTAGGAATCCCAAGACCCAACGTCATCATTCAAATCGTCTCCGGGGTCTATCCATCCTACGAGCTTTACCGACCTCTTCCGCCCTAGCCATCGCCTCCAATCACAAGCAAGCTTCAATTCCAAGAAACGAGGCACAAAAAGCGACTTTGGCCTCATTTCCTCGTTGCACACCCCCACACTTTCCTCAAGTTGTGGTTCCCCATCTTCATCACTTGTCCCCACATCATCATGGAGGAGAGAATCGAAACTTCCACCGGCAGTTTCAATCTCTTCCAAATCATTGCTTGGTTCACTAGCTAGAGGCTCTTGATACTTATCCATATTCTCGGACATGGGCAAATTGGGCTCATCAATTTCACCCAACAACTTCACAAATTCCACCAACCCATCTAACTCACTATCCTCCTCCAATTCCTCACCAATGTTGTCTTCACCAAGGGTCATATCCTCATTCGTCACTTTTTGGGTAGACGATTGAGGTTCTTCAAAGCAAATCTCTCCTCCAAAGGGAACTACATCGACGGCTTCATGGTTAGGTTGCTCCTCTTTCTCAAGTGGGCACCCTTCATCTAATTGTGATGTTCGGGATAAAAGTATTACGGTTTGAACCGATATTGCATTTAATCGAGCATCCCTCGCCTCGTTTTCCTTTCGGAGTTTGGCCAAGAGTTCATTATTCTTTTGCGATTGGATGACCATTTCTTGTTGCATTTGAAGCATCGATTGATGTAACTCCAAGTTTGGCATTTGGCGGTCATTGGGGTCTTGTAAAGCTCCTTGAAAATCTTGATGATGCTCAAGGGGTGGGGCATCATATTGTTGGTAGTGAGGTTGAGGTGATTGGTAGTATTGTGGGTCATGGGGTTCATATTGTGGTTGGGGTGGAGGGTAATATGATGGGTTTTGGGGGCATTGGCTTCCATAAGGTGAATCTTGATTGTACATGGTGGGTTCACATTGATAACTCGAGTAGTAGTCACCATGATCGTAGGATTGATAGTCATTCACTTGTTGGTAGCCATTTCCATAACCTTGAAGTTCATACCCACTAGAGTCTTGATCCCCCAAGAAGCTTGATAGTAATTAGGAGTCATCATGTCATAGCTTTGGTTCATAGAAGAAGAGGAGTAGCTCATATCGGCTTCCATGTGTGGGGAGTTTAGATCAAACCCCATGCTCGCTCGAAAATCGTAGCTCATACCCGGTTGAGGACTTCTCAATCTAGCAACCGCCCGTTAAAGCGGCTCTGAGTTGCAAGAAGAAGATGGTCACCACCTCTAAGCACAAACTGTAGACTAAGAGCAAACGTGAGAAGCCTAGTGCTTTTTGGGCAGTAGACAAGAGAGAAATAAACTTCACACACACAAGAAGCAAGGTAACAAAAAGAAAAAAGAAAAACACAAACACAAAGACAAAGTCAAGTAACAAGGAAAACAAAGTCTAAACTAGCACCGTCCCCGGCAACGGCGCCAATTTGATGGCAGGGATTTGTCGTGGATCCCAACCGTCAAATAAAACCAACTAACCTAGCTAGGGTAGCTAGGGTAAGTTGGGTCGAATCCACAGGGATGGGAGGTCGGACTAAGGTATGCTACGGTCAAGGACTATGTTCGAGATGAGCTATTCTAAGGGGGAGGCTAAGGACTAAACTAGGTCTAAAACGCGGGAAAGGAAGACAAAAAGATAAAAAAAGAAGGAAGACTAGGGTTAGGTCGGGTTCATGGGGTGATGGAGTGGTCAAGGAAGTGCTAAAGTGACGGGGTAGTCGGGTGATCTAGGTATGGTCCGGGCTCTCGCTACGTAGACCGACCTAGAGGTTCTTGATAGGACCCACCTTAGCGACACACAAAACAATCGGGGTTACTAGCGTGCTATCTAAGCCTAGGTCGCATCCGGGCTCTCGCTACGTAGACCGACCTAGGGGTCGTCCTCACCGGGCTCT
Source organism: Agrostemma githago (assembly GCA_958450325.1). Lineage (NCBI taxonomy): Eukaryota > Viridiplantae > Streptophyta > Magnoliopsida > Caryophyllales > Caryophyllaceae > Agrostemma > Agrostemma githago. The sequence continues at coordinate 25,143,157 of OY288257.1, forward strand.
CGCTACGTAGTGAGGGAACCAAACCCAAAAGCAAACTATTACCCACAAGAGAAAAGGCAAGAAAACAAGCATACACATATGCATGTCATTCAAGCATTTCAACAAACATGTACCACGCATCAAACCAAGAGGAAACCCAAAACTTCCACCAACATATCCAACAAACCCTTAATCACCCACAATCACATCCAATCACCCTAATAACCCTATCAAAGATCTACTCTAACATATCTATACTAAAACTAACAAGAACAAGAACAACTAACTCAAATAACAAAACTTGCATAATGAAACTAGGGAAACAATGAACAATGAACAATACAAACAACAAAGATTCAAACTTTAATGATAGAACAAGATTAAGAGAAGAGAAAAGAGGATTATACCTACTAACAAGATGAATGGAAGAAGGAAACTTGCATAAATGAGAAAAACCCAAAACAAACACCCAAGGTTGTCAATCTTGGTGGAGATCTTGAAGAATTCTCAAATTACAAGCACTAATCTAGGATTAAAGATAATCTAAAGACTAATCTACACTAATCTATGCTAATCTATGCTAAAATAATCTAGGGTTTAAGGGGAAATGTCTAACCTGAGCTTAACAAAACAAGGGAAGAGTATATATAGGGTTACAATGAGTAAGGAGAAGAAAAGAATGAGTTGCGTGCTACAGCTCACTCATCCCGCCCGGGACGAGATGGTCCCGCCCGAGACGAATTCTTCTCGGCCGGGACGGGCTCAAGACAGGAGCTGGTTGTTTTGTGCACTCCTTCCCGGTCGGGAAGGCCACTATCCCGCCCAGGAAGGACCTTGTAGGCCTCCATTACGATCTTTTTGGTCCCTCCTTGGTTCTCATGGGCTTCTCACCGACTCTCGGGTCTCGGGATCGAGTCTAAGAGGCTCGGGATTGGGTCCCAAGGTCTCGGGGTCGAGTCCAAGGCATCGAGTGATCGTTCCTTCTCATCGTTGGCTCCAAAAGTGTATGAAACGAGTCGGAATCGTTCCAATTCTTCATGAATGGTCTCGGGAACCTGAAACGAGCTAAAGGAAGCATAAGTAACCCATAAATCGCTCCCAAGGAGAGATTCCACAAGGAAAATAGGACCAAAACACTACGAAATAGGCACTACAAACTACACTTATCAGGTTCCAACAAGGGAACTTCAATCAAGGTGGTTTTCAAGGAAACCAACACAATCAAGGATATCAAAACAACCAAGGTAACACTCAAGGCCTTAATCAAGGAAATTCTCATGGGTTCCAAGGGAACCTTCAACAACAACAAGCAACTCAAGGTCAACAACAACAAAGCAAGCAAAGGAGTCGGTCTCCCACTTATGACTATGGTATTCCTCTAGTCATCACCGATACTCCGCACAATCCACAATCTCCAACTCAAGATTTCAACATGCAAAAATCTATGATGGATATGCAAAGGAGTAATCAAGAAATGCAAAGAAGCCAAATGGAGATGGCAAGAAACCAACAAGAGTTCTTTGCTCATGTTCAAAGGGATAACATAGCAAGAGATGCTCATATGAAGATGCTTGAGACTCAAATATCTCAAGTTCCTTCGGGAAGCTCTTCAAGACAAAAGGGGCAACTACCTCCTCAAGGTGAAACACCGAAATTTGAGCATGTAAATGCTATTACCGCAAGGAGTGGTACATCTTATGATTCCCCCTTATCCCGTAGTGAGCAAGAACCAATGCAAGAAGTTACACCCCCTCTCAAGACACTTCAATCATGGAAGATCCAATTGAGGAGCAAGTCTTATGGGAGATTGAGAAACCCCATGAAGAGAAGCTTCCCCTACTTCAAGGAAAAGACAAGGTTAAAGGGAAAGCGTCATTTGAGAAGTCCACCCCTATCGAGCAAAACAAGGTTCATATCAAGTTGCCTTTCCCAACAAGGCAAATGAAGACTTAGGTGGATGTTCAATTTGACAAGTTCCTAGACATTGTGAAGAAATTGGATGTGAGTATCCCGTTTACCGAGCTACTTACCCAAATCCCGGCATATGGAAGATTTTTGAAAGAAATCATGGCTAGGAAGAGATCCATCGACAAGGAAGAGACCATAGCGTTCACAAGGGTAGTGAGCGAGCTTATTCAAGGTTCTACGCTTCCCAAGTTGAAGGATCCAGGTAGTTTCTCGATCCCATGCACCATAGGCAACTTCAAGATTGAGAGAGCATTATGTGATTTGGGTGCGAGTGTAAGCATCATTCCCTACTCTATTTGTGAGCGACTTGGAATGAAGGAGCTCAAGCGCACTTCCGTTACACTCCGAATGGCCGATAGTTCACTCAACCGACCATTGGGGATGTTAGAATATGTGCCAATTAGAATCGGGAAGTTCTTCATTCTGGTCGATTTTCTTGTACTTGACATGCCGGAAGATGCTATCACTCCCATTATCCTTGGGCGCCCATTTCTACATACCGCCGGTGCCATGATCGATGTAAAGAACGGTAGGATCACATTTGAGTTAGGCGAAGAAAAGCTCGTGTTTGACCTCCAAGGCAACACCTCGCCTACTAATGATGAGTCTTGCAAAATGATCCACACCATGAAAGACATCAATCTAGGGGATGGGTCGGGACAAAGCTTGAAGAACGACTTCTATGAGCTTGAGGATGATGATTCCGAGCTTGGGGCGGATGAATGCCCATATCATGATGTTGAAGACAAGTGGCAAGACAAGGAGAAAGATGAGCCTCCCCTGGGGCCACATGAAGATAAGTGGACGTTTGGGTATATACCGAAGGATCGCAAGTACAAGTTCAAGCCATTGAACTTAGTAGATCGGGATGCCCGGGGAACGTCGAGACAAGGTTGTGAAGAACATTGGAGTGTGGATGCTTATACCACAAGCTTGATTGAAGACTTTGCTAGAGCCTTCGATTTGTTGCTTCGTGCCCTCTATGGAGATGGAATTGGTTATAATGTTGTAGAAAAAGATTGAAGAGTGCACCATCCTTGGTTTGACGGAGTTCCAAAAGAACCGTCGCATTGTATATATCTCTTTCTTATAGTTCTTTTGTGTTTTTTGAATTCTTGTAACTTGGTATTTTTGATGAGCGTTGTGAGGGAAGGATTTTGATGAATGTTTTGAGCTTATTTGATAGGTGTTAAGTGAAGATGAACCAAAGAGAGGATTGGTTGTGGGTAGAGTTTGGATTGTGAGCTAGGGAGTCGGTTTTTGAAGCTTTGGATAAGCTTTTGGGGTTATTGAGAGTTAGAAGGCTCTTCTCGGGCCAAGAAGAGAGCATCCCGACCGGGAAGGATGAGGCGTCCCGACCGGGAAGGAGTCATCCCGATCGGGATGAGGGCACCAAAATTCGAGCTTTCTAGAGCATGATCCCGACCGGGAAGGACATGTCATCTCGACCGGGACCATCCGTCCCGACCGGGATGGTCCCCAGCTCCTCTTTTGGCCTCTTCTTCGTCATGTGAGCCCACCCTACCACTTTATACCCCGCCTCCCAACCTCCCTACCTATTCTTGCCCATATCATACAACCCATATACCTCATTTACATACCCTCACCTCATATTCTATTCACTTTACACCGGGTTTCACATCGAATCCTACCGTCTCATACCATTACTACCTCAACCATTCGTTATTATCAAGTTTGAAGTGGGTTAACAATGAAGAAGACAAGCAAAGTGCCTATATTGATCATTGAGACGATGGAGCGAGTGAGTTGCTAACCAATGAGTACGACAACTATCCTTTCTTTTCCGTCTTTTATAGCTTGTTTTCCCTTGTTTATCTCCTTCCCCGTTTACACTTTTGTGTCATGGTGTCATGTTGGCCTTGGTAGTTATTGCTTCCGACTCTCGATGACGTGACTACATCGAGAGTCATTTCAAAATCCAAATTTACAAGATTTTCACCCTTTTCGTAGGATTTAGTCGGACTTAGGCGGAATCCGGGCAAGGTGACTTGATTACACCTAGTCCTCCCCTCCCATTTCCTTTTATTTCCTTCTTTTTTATTTCTTTCCCCATTCATATGTTTTCTCGTCTCGGCCCATGGGACTTGATTACACTCCGGCCGGACACATTCTACCCTTTTTCTCCGCTTTTCGTTTCAAATTCTAGCTTTATTTTCGTAGTTTCTCTTTTCTTTTTGGTGTCTCCACACACTACGATCGAGCATGAGGACATTGCTCGGTTTAAGTGTGAGGGAGCGATATTCTATCGTAGTTAGTTTTATTTTCGCAGTTTCTCGAAAAATCTTTAAAAAACCCTAAACATTTGTAAATTTTTCACAAAAATCAAAAAGATTTTATTTTGTGTGTTTTTTCTTTTGTGTCTTTTGTCGTATATTTGTTGTGTTGTGCGTGTTTTGCCTCCCTTTTTCCTTATAGGTTGCTTAAATCACCGATAGCTTTGGAGAGCTTTCAAGACCTCCGGTAACATCTTTTATCCCTTTTCCCCCTTTGTCTCTTGTGGAGTTTGGAGGAGATTGTGATGTTGTGTGCTCGGGTGGAGCTTGATGCATATTTGTGGTTGATTTGGTGACTTGTTTGGAAGTTCGGGGTGGTGTTTGTTTTGTTTATGTGCTTGTCTTGTTTTGTTTTATTTTGTTGCCTTTTGTCTCTTTTTCTTTCATTTTCGTTGAGTCTTTGTTTTGTGTGTGTAGTTGTGTCTAGTGTGTAAAAAGGTTTTTGAAAACCCGATTTAGAGGCTAGTGTGCAAGGGCTTACTTTCCCTTTCTAGTAATGTAAATCGAGTCTTGGACTTTAATCTAGTACAATGACCCTAAATCAATGATTTCGTTGGTTCTTTACCTTGAGCCCACCTAGCTTACTAGGGATTTACTTCGGGATTTGCATTTTGACAATTATGACCACCCACGGTGTGAAAAGGCCTTGGTTGCCGAGTCCCGTCCCTTAGGTGACCGTGTTTGGGATTGTTTGATTAGTCCAAGTCTTTCCACCTTTTTGTGGGTTTGAAGGGAAGGCGCCGTCCCGACTTATCCATTCCCCTACCTTCCACACATATCCACCAAATAAATTTGCAAATTGTTGAAATCATCTTTCTTAGTTGCAAAGAAATGCCTATCACTCAAATCAAGCCAAAAGGGCAAAGAGAAGAAAAAGAAAGAAAATGAAAGAAAGAAAAGATTGAAGAAAAAGAAAAGGCACAAAAAGCCAAAAAGAAAATAGAAAAGAAGAAAAAGAAATGGCATAGCAATACACAAAGCAAATATGTAAAAGAAAAAAAAATGCCAAAAGAAAACCGTCTCACAAAAAGAATCCCCATATCTCAAAAATAAGCCTTTTACAGACTATTACCGTGAAGAGCCTACCAAAGGACCGAGTCCCTAGGAAGGATGATAGCGGTAATGGTCGGTCTTCCCTCACTTTGCAAATATTTCCACCTTTTTAGTTGGACTAGTTGAGCGGTTTCGGGCATGGGACGACCATCTTGGCTCATCGCTAAAGGGGGCGGGGTCTCATTTACCTACAGTGTCGACTAACACCGTGGTTCATCACTTTCCATCACGCCGATCGTCCCGTAGTACGTTCTTAGAAAGTTAGGAGGACCTTGGTAAGTTACCAACGTTTTTGTTGCTTTATCGTCATACTATTAGGGTTTAGTTCATCATGGCTTGTATTGCTAGCTTGGGAACGTTGTCACTTGCCTCGAGTCCTAAACCGGTGCTTCTTTCACCGCTTGCTTGAGGGAAGCGGTATTTGTTTTTGATAAGTGCCATTTGTAGTGCCTATTTTGTAGTGTTTTGGTCCCGTTTTCCTTGTAGAATCGATCCTTGGGAGCGGTTTAGGGGCTTCTTATGCTTCCTTTAGCTCGTTTCAGGTTCCCGAGACCGTTCATGAAGAGTTGGAGCGATTCCGACTCGATACATACACTTTTTGGAGCCAACGAAGCTAAGGAACGATCACTCGATGCCTTGGAGTCGACCCCGAGACCTTGGGACCCAATACCGAGCCTCCGAGACCCGATCCCGAGTCCCGAGAATCGATGAGAAGCCCATGAGAAACAAGGAGGGACCAAAAAGTTCATATTGGAGGCCTACAAGACTCATCCCGGACGGGTATGGCCTCATCCCGTCCGGGATGAAGGAGGAAACGAAGATGGAACGTTCTGACTGCCCATCCCGACCGGGAGCATGTCTTCCCGGCCGGGACCGACCCCATCCCGACCGGGACCACCTCGTCTCGGCCGGGATGGGGGTGCTGTAGCCCGCCTTCAATTCTTTTCTTCTCCTTTCATTCTTAAACCCTATATATACCCCCCTCTTGTATTAAGACACTATCTTATGTTAGATGCACTTCATATTAGACTAAACCCTAGATTATTTTAGCATAGATTAGCATAGGTTAGTGTAGATTAGTCTTTAGATTATCGTTAATCCTAGATTAATCCTTGTCATTTGGGAATTCTTCAAGATCTCCACCAAGATTGACAACCTTGGGTGAATGTTTTGGGTTTTTCTCATTTATGCAAGTTTCCTTCTTCTTTTCATCTTGTTAGTAGGTATAATCTTCTTTTCCTTTCTCTTAATCTTGTTCTTTCATTAAAGTTTGAATCTTTGTTCTTGTTATTGTTCATTGTTTGACTAGTTTCATTATGTTAGTTTTGTTGTTTGCTTTGATTTCTCTTGTTAGTGTTAGTTTTAGTTTAGATATGTTAGAGTAGATTTTTGCTAGGGTAAGTAAGGCGATTTGGTTGTTAATTGGGTGATTAAGGGTTTGTTGGAGATGTTGGTGGAAGATTTGGGTTTCCTCTTGGTTTGTTGCACATCACATGTTTGTTGAAACGCTTGAATGACTAAGTAGTTGCGAATGCTTGTTTTTCTTGCTTTTCTCTTGTGGGTGATAGTTTGTTTGTGGGTTTGGTTCCCTCATTAAGTTGCGAGAGCCCGGTGAGGACGACCCCTAGGTCGGTCTAAGTTGCGAGAGCCCGGATTCGACCTAGGCCTATAGCGTGCTAGTAACCCCGTTTGTCATGTGTATCGCCGAGACGGGTTTTAGTTGGAACCTCTAGGTGGGTCTAAGTTTCGAGAGCCCGGGCATTACCTAGATTACCCTACTACGTCCTTCGCTCTAGTTCTTCCTCGACCATTCCGTTACCCCTTTGACCCCGACCTAACCCTAGTCCGTTTCCCTTATTTGTTCTTGCTTTAGACCTAGCTTAGTCCATAGCCATCCCCCTTAGACTAGCTTGTCTCGAACCTAGTCCTAGACCCGAGCATACCTTAGTCCATCCTCCCGTCCCTGTGGATTCGACCCGACTTACCCTAGCTACCCACTAGGTATAGTTGGTTTTATTTGACGGTTGGGATTCACGACAAATCCTTACCCATCAAATTGGCGCCGTTGCCGGGGACGGCGTAGTTTAGACTTCTGTTTGCTTAGTATTGGACTTTGTTCTTGATTTTTGTGTTCTCTTCTCCTTGTGTATCTCCGTTTTTCTTCTTGTGTGTTACTCTCCCTTCCTAGTGCCTCAAAAGCACTAGGATACTAACGTTTGCTCAAGTGCTTCTAGCTCATCCTAGGTACCAAAGCAACGTTATGGACATGGCGCGTCCAAGCTACCATCAATCATCACGGGACAACTATGGGGCGAATTACCAAAACCCACAACTTTACCAACCATATCAACCTCATCAATAATCTTATGAACCCTCTTCTTATGGTTACCAAGAAAGTTGTCAAGGATCATTCCCACATCCTAACAACTACCAAACACCCTCACATAACCCACAACCAAATATCCCTAACTTTGAGACTTGTCAAATGTTGGTCCAAACACAAGGGAGCCAACATGAGATGATGATGTTATTGCAAAAGGGTCAACAATTGATGTTGACTCAAATACAAGGGGTTAGGGAGGAGTTCAAGGCCCAAATAGAGGTACAAGATGCTCGCATCAATGCACTCATGGCTCATATCACGATGTTGGCCACTCGAGCTCCACTACATGTTGAGGAAGGTTCATTTGGGCAAGAAGGTCGGGTGCCTCAACAAGAAAGTCAACCCAACCTTGAAGCTACAAATGAAGAAGAGAGGGTCGATCAAGAGACCATTGTTGAGTGTTGCTTGGGTGGTGAAGATAGGGAGAGAATAGAGGAAGTTGAAGCTTCAAGGGCCAACAATGGGGAGGGGAGTGAACACGATTCTCGAGATAACTCTTGGGGAGCCAATGTATTGGCGATAAAATTGGATTTGTTCGATTTTCTTCGTGATGAACCACTAGACAATCCAAAGCCAAGTGAAGACATACTTCCTCTAGGCCATATTGACAAGGTGAGTGAAACGGAGCGCAATACTTGGGAAAAAAGAAGTAGATGCCTTGGAACTTGCTTTGTATGGGAAATTGGAGGATCCTAAAGCCTCCAATGAAGAAAACTTGATGCCTTCTCCCCCTCTACCGAACTCGATGTCTAGCCCTTTGTCTTGTGAGACGGTTGGTGAAGAGGATCCTTGTCGGGCGGTGGAAAAGAGTTCCACTCTCGACCCCGTAGAAGAAGCGACCCATTTAGGGTGTGATCTCCCGCATCATATTGCCGAGCACGACTCTAGACCACTATACCTACCGGATAGTCATAAGAGTCGTTGCTCTCATGGTTCCGAAGACCCGGAAGATCACGAGAGCCCCGAGCATAATGAAGATGATCGCTTCTTCCCTCCGACTTGGAAGCTCTTGGAAGTGGCTAGGCTCGGCCATGTGAGCTTAATTGAAGATGTTGCTAGAGCATTTGACTTACTACTCCGAGCTCTTGATGGCTATGGAGGCGTTGTTGGTGAGAGTAATTAGTGTAAATATCTTTTCCCTTTTCTTTTGTGCTTGTATTTGTGTTTATGTTTGTTTGTATAGTTTGGTTTCTAGGATTTGTTAGCCTTTGTGGAACTCTTGTTCATTTGGATTTTTGATGAGCGATGTGAGGGAGGGAATTTGATGTTGTAATTGAGTTTATTGTGATAGGTGTGAAGGAAAATTGATTCCTAGAGGAGAGTAGATAATGATAGAGCTTGGATCGTGAGTTTGGAAGTCCGTTTTTGAAGCTTTGGTGAAGCTTTTGGGGTTTGTGGAAGGTCGAGAAGATCCATCCCGACCGGGAAGTTGTCATCCCGATCGGGATGAGGGTACCAAAATTCGAGCTTACTGGTGTCATCCCGACCGGGATGGGGGCTTCCCGATCGGGACGGGTGTGTCATCTCGATCGGGACCATCCATCCCGACCGGGATGGTCTCTTTTCTCCTCTTTTGGCCTCTTCTTTGACATTTGAGCCCACCCAACCATTGTATACCCCCACCCAACCTCCCTACCCATCCGTGCTCATGTCATATGACCATTACACTTCATTTACATACCCTCACCTCATTTCTCTTCCCTTTACACCGAGTTTCACATTGAATCCCACTCCCCTCACACCATTAATTCCTCTACCATGTGTTTTATCAAGTTCGAAGCGGGATAGCAATGATGAAGACAAGCAAAGTGCATTTATTGATCATTGGAGATGATGGAGCGAGTGAGTTGCTATCCTATTGGTACGGCAACTATCCTTTCTTTTCCGTCTTTTATTGCTTGTTTTCCTTTGTTTACTCCCCTTCCCCATATATTTGTGTCATGGTGGCCTTCGAGGCCTTGGTATATGGTTGCTCCCGACTCTCGATGACGTGACTACATCGAGAGTCATTTCAGAATCCAAAATTTTACAAGTTTTTCACCCTTTTTTTGTTGGATTTAGTCGGATTTAGGCGGAATCCGGGCTAGGTGACTTGATTACACCTAGCCCTCCCCTCCCATTTCCTTTTATTTCCTTCTTTTTATTTTTCTTCCCCCTTCCATATCTTTTCTTGTCTCGGCCCATGGTGACTTGACTACACCCCGGCCGGACACCTTCTACCTTTTCTTCACTTTATTTTTGATTTTTAGCTTTATTTTCGTAGTTTCTTTTCTTTTTCTTTTGTCTCTCCGCACACTACGATTGAGCATATGAGGACATTGCTCGGTTTAAGTGTGGGGGAGCGATATTCTATCGTAGTTAGTTTTATTTTCTTAGTTTTTTCGAAAAAATTTCTTTAAAAACCATAAAAATTTGAAAAATTTCACAAAAAATCGAAAAGATTTTTCTTTTGTGTGTTTTCCTTTTGTGTCTTTGTGTCGTGTATTTGTTTTGTTTTCTGTGTTTGCCCTCTTTTCCTTATAGGTTGCTTAAATCGCCGCTAATTTTGGAGAGCTTTCATGATGTCCGGTAACATCTTCTATCCCTTTTTCCTTCTTTGTCTCTTGCGGAGTTTGGAGGAGATTGTGATGTGGTGTGCTCGGGTGGAGCTTGTACATACGTGTGGTTGATTTGGTGACTTGTTTGGAAATTCGGGGTGGTGTGTGTGTTTTGAATGTGTTCGTTTTGTTTTGCTCTTGTTTTGTTGCTTTTGCTTCTTTTTCTTTCGTTCGTTTTCGTCTTGTCTTTGTTTTGTGTTGTGTTGTGTGTCTTGTGCGTAAACCGTTTTCGAAAACCCGGTTTAGAGGCTAGTGTGCGAGTGTTTACTTTTCCATTCTAGTAATGTAAATCGAGTCTTGGACTTTAGTCTAGTAGAATGACCCTAAATCAATGAATTCGTTGGTCCTTTACCTTGAGTCCACCTAGCTTACTAGGGATTTACTACGGGATTTGCACCTTTGACCATTATGACCACCCACGGTGTGAAAAGGCCTTGGTTACCGAGTCTCGTCCCTTAGGTGAACGTGTTTAGGATCGTTTGATTAGTCCAAGTTCCCCCCTTTTTGTGAGTATGAAGGGAAGACGTCGTCCCGACATACCCATTCACCTACCTCCTACACATGCCCACACAAATAAAAATGCAATTTGTTGAAATTTCTCTTTCTTGTTACTAAGGAATGCCAAAAAAGCCGAACAAGCCAAAAAGGGCTAAGAAAAGAAAATGAAAGAAAGAAAAGATTGAAGAAAAAGAAAAGGCACAAAAAAAAAGCCAAAAGAAAATAGAAAAGAAGAAAAAGAATGGCATGGCAAAACAAAGCAAAGATGCAAAAGAAAAGAGAAAATGCCAAAAGAAAACCCGACTCACAAAAATAACACCTACCTCTCAAAATAAGCCTTTTTCCCGACTTTTTGCCGTGAAGAGCCTACCAAAGGACCGAGTCCCTAGGAAGGATGATAGCGGCAAAGGTCGGTCTTCCCTCATTTTGCATATTTCCACCTTTTTACTTGGACTAGTTAGGCGGTTTTAGACATGGGACGACCCTCTTGGCTCACGCTGAAGGGGGCGGGGTCTCACTTACCTACAGTGTCGACTAACACCGTGGTTCATAACTTTTCCACTCCGCCGATCGTCCCGTAGTACGTTCTTAGAAAGTTAGGAGGACCTATGTAAGCTACCAACGTTTTTGTTGCTTTATCGTCATACTATTAGGGTTTAGTCCACCTTGGTTTGTATTGTTAGCTTGGGAACGTTGTCACTTACCTCGAGTCCTAAACCGGTGTTTCATTCACCGCTTTTAGAGGGAAGCGGTATTTGTTTTCCTTTGGGTGCAACCGATTGTGTGTTTGTTTGTGTGTTTGTGTGTTTTGTGTCCGGTTGCATCCACAATTTTGTCGCAAGACCCGACTTGCCTTGCGGGGTGCACTTCTCCTCTAAGTGTACTCGAGTGAGTTGAAGGGGCGAAGGGTGCGCTAATACCCACTCGGATAGTTTAGTAGATAGTATGTGCTTACTCGAGGGCGAGTAAGGGTTAAGTGTGGGGGAGTTGATAAGTGCCGTTTGTAGTGCCTATTTTGTAGTGTTTTGGTCCCGTTTTCCTTGTAGAATCGCTCCTTGGGAGCGGTTTAGGGGCTTCTTATGCTTCCTTTAGCTCGTTTCAGGTTCCCAAGACCGTTCATGAAGAGTTGGAGCGATTCCGACTCGATACATACACTTTTTGGAGCCAACGAAGCTAAGGAACGATCACTCGATGCCTTGGAGTCGACCCCGAGACATTGGGACCAAATCCCGAGCCTCCAAGACCCGATCCCGAGTCCCGAGAATCGATGGGAAGCCCATGAGAAACAAGGAGGGACCAAAAAGTTCATATTGGAGGCCTACAAGACTCATCCCGGACGGGTATGGCCTCATCCCGTCCGGGATGAAGGAGGAAACGAAGATGGAACGTTCTGACTGCCCATCCCGACCGGGAGCATGTCTTCCCAGCCGGGACCGACCCCATCCCAACTGGGACCACCTCGTCTCGGCCGGGATGGGGGTGCTGTCGCCCGCCTTCAATTCTTTTCTTCTCCTTTCATTCTTAAACCTTATATATACCCCCCTCTTGTATTAAGACACTATCTTATGTTAGATGCACTTCATATTAGACTAAACCCTAGATTATTTTAGCATAGATTAGCATAGATTAGTGTAGATTAGTCTTTAGATTATCGTTAATCCTAGATTAATCCTTGTCATTTGGGAATTCTTCAAGATCTCCACCAAGATTGACAACCTTGGGTGAATGTTTTGGGTTTTTCTCATTTATGCAAGTTTCCTTCTTCCTTTCATCTTGTTAGTAGGTATAATCTTCTTTTCCTTTCTCTTAATCTTGTTCTTTCATTAAAGTTTGAATCTTTGTTCTTGTTATTGTTCATTGTTCATTGTTTGACTAGTTTCATTATGTTAGTTTTGTTGTTTGCTTTGATTTCTCTTGTTAGTGTTAGTTTTAGTTTAGATATGTTAGGGTAGATTCTTGCTAGGGTTAGTAAGGCGATTTGGGTGTTAACTGGGTGATTAATGGTTTGTTGGAGATGTTGGTGGAAGATTTGGGTTTCCTCTTGGTTTGTTGCACATCACATGTTTGTTGAAACGCTTGAATGACTAAGTAGTTGCGAATGCTTGTTTTTCTTGCTTTTCTCTTGTGGGTGATAGTTTGTTTGTTGGTTTGGTTCCCTCATTAAGTTGCGAGAGCCCGGTGAGGACGACCCCTAGGCCGGTCTAAGTTGCGAGAGCCCGGATTCGACCTAGGCCTATAGCGTGCTAGTAACCCCGTTTGTCATGTGTATCGCCGAGACGGGTTTTAGGTGGAACCGCTAGGTGGGTCTAAGTTGCGAGAGCCCGGGCATTACCTAGATTACCCTACTACCTCCTTCGCTCTAGTTCTTCCTCGACCATTCCGTTACCCCTTTGACCTCGACCTAACCCTAGTCCGTTTCCCTTATTTGTTCTTGCTTTAGACCTAGCTTAGTCCATAGCCATCCCCCTTAGACTAGCTTGTCTCGAACCTAGTCCTAGACCCGAGCATACCTTAGTCCATCCTCCCGTCCCTGTGGATTCGACCCGACTTACCCTAGCTACCCACTAGGTATAGTTGGTTTTATTTAACGGTTGGGATTCACGACAAATCCTTACCCCTCAGTTTTCTTTTGGGTGCAACCGATTATTTGTTTGTGTGTATGTTTGTTTGTTTATGTGTTTGTGTCCGGTTGCATCCACAGTTTTGTCGCAAGACCTTAATTGCCTTGCGGAGTATAATTTTCCTCTAAAGTGTACTCGCGTGATTTGAAAGGGCGTAGGGTGCGCTAATACCCACCCGGCTAGTTTAGTAGTTAGTATGTGCTTACTCGAGGGCGAGTAAGGGTTAAGTGTGGGAAAGTTGATAAGTGTAGTTTGTAGTGCCTATTTTGTTGTATTTTGGTCCCATTTTCCTTGTGGAATTGCTCCTTGGGAGCGATTTATGGGCTACTTATGCTTCTTCTAGTTCGTTTTAGGTTCCCGAGACCATTCATGAAGAATTGGAACGATTCCGACGCGTTTCATGCACTTTTGGAGCCAACGAAGAGAAGGAACGATTACTCGATGCCTTGGATTCGACCCCGAAACATTGGGACCTGATCCCGAGCCTCTTAGACTCGATCCCGAGCCCCGAGAATCGTTGAGAAGCCCATGAGAACCAAGGAGGGACCAAAAAGATCATAATGGAGGCCTACAAGGTCCTTCCCGGGCGTGATGATGCCTTCCCGACCGGGAAGGAGTGTGCAATTGAAGCAGTTGCTGTCTCGAGTCCTTCCCGACCGGGAAGGGGGCTTCCCGAACGGGAAGGGGCCCTTCCCGACCGGGACCAAGCCTTCCCGGCCGGGAAGGAGCACCTGCTGCGCGTGACTACTTCTTTTCTCCTCCTTCATTCTTGTAACCTTATAAATACTCCCCCCTTGTATTGTTTAGGGACGATACATTACCCTAGACTCTCTTAGGCCTCCATTAAGCATTCAAACCCTAGATTAGTGTTCCTCACATTAGTTTTAATCTTCCTTTAATCTTTAGTTAATCATTGTAATTAGTCTTGTATTAAGGAGATTCTTGAAGAACTCTTCCAAGCTTGACATCCTTGGAGTTTTGTTTGGGTTTCTTATTAATTCAAGTTCCAATATTTTTCATCCTTTGCTAGTTTGGTATAATCTCTTCTCTTCTTTACTTTTGTTCTTTGTTTATTGTTCAAGTTTGAATCTTTACTTGTTGTTTATTGTTGTTATTTGTTCATTATGGATGCTTGGATGTTTGGTTTGATTTGTCTTGTTTATGTTAGCTTTACTTTCATTATGAGTGAGTAGTTTTCTTGTGGGGTTAGTAGGAGGATTAGGTGTGGATTATGGGTGATTAGGGTTTGATTAAGGGTAAAGGTTGCATCTTTGTTGCTAGTCACATATTGGGCACTCTATGTGTTTGTTGATTTGCTTGTGTGGGTAGTAGTGGCCAATGCTTCTCATACTTGTTCTCATCTTCTCATTGTTTGGCAAGTGTGTGATTGTGTTAGGGTATAGTCTTAGACACGAGAGTGCGGACTTGGGTTTAGACGCGAGAGCGCAAACCGACTCTAGTAACTTAAGAGGCACCTACACCCTTGATCATCCTATTGTCCTTCTACACTTAAGAACCCGACCTAACCCTACTCTCCTTCCATATTTGATTTTATCCGCCTAGTTAGTCATCATTTTCTCTAATTTGCTAGTTTGTTTAATCTTTAGTTATTTCATTTAGTCTTGTAATAGCGAGTTCATTGTTACTCTATTTTATGCCTCTTCTCCCATCATAGTTTGTCAATTATCACCATCTTTGTGTTTGTTTGTGTGACTTAGTCTCGTTTTTAGGTCGACTTAGTCTAGACTTTACAATACCGTCTCCGTGGACACGACCCGACTTACCCTAGCTACCCACTAGGATTAGTTGGTTGTTTAATTGGTGTTGGGACCCACGACAAATCCTTACCATCATGTTTCATGGCTGTCGTTTTCGTTGTCGTGTCGTCTGATAAGTGTAGTTTGTAGTGCCTATTTGTTGTGTTTTGGTCCCATTTTCCTTGTGGAATCGCTCCTTTGGAGCGATTTATGGGCTTTTTATGCTTCCTTTAGTCCGTTTCAGGTTCTCGAGGCCGAATTGGAAGAGTTGGAGCGATTCCGACTCAATACATACACATTTTGGAGCCAACGAGATAAAGGAACGATGACTCGAGACCTTGGATTCGACCCCGAGACCTTGGGACCCAATCCCGAGCCTCCGAGACCCGATCTCGAGTCCCGAGAATCGGTGGGAAGCCCATGAGAGGCAAGGAAGGACCAAAGAGTGTTTAAGGAAGGCATACAAGACCCATCCCGTTCGGGATGGCCTCATCCCGTTCGGGATGGGGTGCTACATTAAGAGGGCTGCTGTGAGCCCATCCCGGTCAGGACCATCCCGTCCCGGTCGGGATGACAGGGCCGTCCCGATCGGGTTGATCCGTCCCGGTCGGGACCGTGATGCTGCTGCACGACTCTTTTTCTTTCTTCTCCTTCATTCTTGTACCCATATATATACTCCCTTCTTGTAATTTTAAGACATCTTATCTTACCCTAGATTAGTTTAAGCCTCCATTATCATTCAAAACCCTAGATTATTGCTACTCTCATTAGTTTTAATCTCTCTTTAATCCTTAGTTATTATTGTAATTAGTCTTGGATTAAGGGATTCTTGAAGATTGTTCCAAGATTGACAACCTTGGGATTGTATTTGGGTTTCTCATTAATACAAGTTTTCATCTTTTGTTCATCAAATTGTTGGTATAATCTTTTCATCCTTAATCTTTGTTATTTATTCAAGTTTCTTTCTTATTGTTATTGTTATTGTTCTTGTTAATGATAATGGATGCTTGTTTTGTGACATTGATTTCTCTTATGATTGTTGGTTTTCTCTTAATAATGAGTGAGTAGTTTCTTTGTGGGGTTAGTAGGGGGATTAGGAGTAGATTATGGATGATTAGGGTTGATTAAAGGGAAAAGGTTACATCTTTGTTGTTAGTCACATTGTAGGCACTCTATGTGTTTGTTGTTATGCTTGTGTGAGTTGTAGTGGCCATGCTTCCCATACTTGTGTTCATCTTCCCATTGATTGCTTATTTTGTGGAAATGTCGAGAATAGTTTAGTCGCGAGAGCGCGGACTAGGGTCTAAGTTGCGAGAGCCCGAACCCACCTTGGCATCGGTTTAAGTTGCGAGAGCCCGGACCGACCCTAACAACTAGGAGACACCTATACCCTTGATCACCCCAATTATCCTTCTACTCCTATGAACCCGACCTACCCCACTTCTTTCCATATTTGCGTTAATCTTCCTAGTTAGCCATCATTTCCGTTAGTTTTATCGTTTAGTTAGTCTCTAGTGTTAGTTTAGTTCTTACTCCTCCTCCTTCATAGTTTTCCATACATCGCTTCTTTGTGTTTGTTTGGTAATTTAGTCTCGTTGTAGGTAGACCTAGTCTAAACCTTGATATACCGTCCTCGTGGAATCGATCCCGACTTACCCTAGCTACCCACTAGGTTAGTCGGTGTTATATTGATCGGCTAGGGACTTGACAAATCCCTACCATCATCGTCGTTGCTATTTGATGCTACTGAGAACGTGAAGTTCGTGTTCGTGTTCATGCTGCTGCTCGCTGTCCGTTTCTAATGTGGGCATGTTCAGGTGCTGCTCGTTCTACGTGCTATTGTCGTCTGGCTGCTATTATCGTCGAGCATGCTGCTCCTCTTTTTCGTCTCTAGTTTGCTTCGTCTACTTATTCTAATCCTCCCGTTCATCTCTTATTTTACGAGACTTGTGAAGACCCATCGAAGATAGGTCGACTCAAGGTAAATTTAGGACGTTACTCAATTTTATATCGTTTGTTTGAGTAATAGTATGTAGTAAATATTTAACTTCGGTTTTCTAATTTTAGCTATTTATTATTTGATAATTATTATTTTTAATTGTGTACCTTATAAATATTTTACAAGTTTTCGATATAGTTTTATAATCGTTAGTAATTTAATTATTTACGATCGTTATAATATTTTATTGGTTATCGTGACACTAGTAACTGAATAATATCGATTTCATATTTTTGTCATATTTTGTTAATTTATAATTTTAACTCAAAATCGTATTTTTATATTATAATCAAGGTTTAAATATAAATCGTATTTCGTATTTTGTCCAACGACTTATATTAATAAATGAGGAAATAGTTGCTTTTGTTTTAAATATATTTTCAGTTGAGACTATTTTCACTAATAATCTCTTATTTATTTCCGATTGACTATTTTTAGTAAAATCCGTATTATTTATCAATAAAAACTATTTGTTAAAAATAATTTGAAACTTGTAAATCTCATTTCATTTATAAAACTCGTTGACTCAATTAATTTTAATATCATTTTTTTAAAACATCTCTTTTCTAAAATTATAGTTTTAACTCGATTTTCTAATTATTTATAAAATAATATATATTGACTAATTATTTTTTATTTATATTTTAAGTAACAAATTTAGAAATATATTAAAGTTACAATAACGACGATAATAATAAAATGTTAGTTTTGTTAGAAATATTATTTTTATACATTTCACTTATTTTAATAACTTACGAATTTTCTATAACAATATTTCTATTTTAAGTAAGTTTCTCAAAATTTGTAAGTTTCTATTTATAGAAAGTTTCCCTTTCACTATAAAATGCTTATTCCTTTTATTCTTAATGATCATATCTTTTGAATATCGATAATGGCTGTTTTGGAGTTATGGAATAAAGCCAAGTGTGGGGTTAGAGTAATATAGTCTGGGATGTACGTTTTTGTCATCAGCTATAAAGTCGGTGTGTCTATTTGGGGCACATTTAGTTGTTGAACTGGGCGTAGTTTCGCCCAGGAGAGTGTGCATTGTGCCGTTAAGCTAGATATTGCATCGTGTTAGTTGCCGTTAGTTGAACTGGATATATTTGGTATCCTGGTGGGGTGTATACTACTTAAACCAGGACCTCATTGCACGCAGTCCTGTTATAGTTGAGTTACCTAGTTAAAGACTGGATTCTGTTATGAGGTAAGTCTACAGTTCTCGAAGCTAGTTTCCAGTATTATTCCTAGTGAAAGTCTAGCCTTTTGCACACTGATCAAATTTCTATAATGTCATTTTGAATATTTTTATTCTTATCGATACATTTTGGTTTGCAGGTTGGCAAATATTTGAACTTTTCTTCTGAACAGTTGTTCCGATTTTATTATTCCAATATTTTAAGTTTTCTCCGAAAGCTTATTTTTATTATATCATTTAATGTTTTCCATTTTAATTATTTTAATATAGTAATACTATTATTTTTCCATATGATATATGATGGTTGGGAGAACGTCCGAGTTACTCCCCACTAATGTGGTTGTTATGTTTATAACATGACAGGTATTTGTTGCTGGGTTTTGGGTGTGAGCTAGCGAGTAGCATAGATCCTACTCTTTCGTCATTCACGTTTATTTATGGATTTGTGTAAACCTATTTGGAGAATTTTCTTTTTAGCCCTTTTGTAAAAAGAGGCCTTTGTATTGACTTATCATTTCTTTTAATAAGATATAGTTTGTCATTGTGTTTTAATACTAACTCTATAGTGTTTCCGCCACTGTATTGCGTTAGAATTTCTAGGGGATTACAGAAGATTTGGTTGTGCTAACGGTATGAGCGAAAAAAAAAATGTTTTTCTTTTTGAAAAATAAGATGTAACCATATAGGGTACCTCGATCCCATTATATGGGAGTTTGGTGACACTAACGGTCCTCGTTGTTGCCTGGAAATGACGAGTCTTACTTTGGCCAAGGTGATGGCGCTTAAAAGGGTCTTTTGAAAGTGGTTAGTGTAAAAATTTTCAGGATGATGGTGCTAAAATGCTTTTGAAAATAATTCTAATTTGGCCGGAGTATAGGCGCTTAAAAGGTAGTTCTAAAAAGAAGATGTTCTTTTTTGAAAACGGAGTTGGGTGCGGTTGAATATGTTGTCGTGGTTAAATCCATATTTTAGTGTTTTATTTAGGTTGTTCAAACACGCTACACATAGCTAGGAATGCGTACACTCATGCAAGATGCAGACACGGGTAGGTTAGGGTAGTTTACCGCCCACGAATAGTCTCTGCGTAGGTGACGACAGGTCACCTGGGGAGATGAGTGTCATACCGTCTGCTTAGAGCCACCCATTTGGTATATCCGCGGGATGCACGTTAGGCGGCCAGAGTGTCAACCGAGGATCTCTCCATGTGTCCATAAGGATCTTACCGCGAAGAGGTCGATTAGTCCTAATATCGGTTAGGGTGGGATTTTTAGAGCCAAAACCTGTAGTGACCATAACATGAAACTAGGAAATGAGCTTCACCGACGTCATTTGAGTTATAACACCACTGGAAACTTGTTTCCGAATCCCCAGCAGAGTCACCAAACTGTGAACGTCCGTTCGCACCACCCAGCGCCCTGCAAGTGCCCGCGCGTAACTGAGCCGGTTTCATCGCGGCGGCCACCCACGCAGTCCCTCCCGGTCGGGGACCGGTCCGATCTCGCGTACAGGGCGATGTTTCGGACCTCGATTCGGATGACGATTCAGACTTGTACTAGACGGATGCGGGCACCCGTGTTTCTGTTGGAATCGATCGAGACGTGGTTGTAAATGTTTAAAGGCCGATATATTTGGGAAGACGACCTTTTTAGTGAACCGAATTCGTTGCCGCTTTGTTTACACTACAAGTAATACTTCCCATAGCTACCACACACGTGCGACTGAAACTTTCAGTCGCTCATTTAGCGACTGAAAAGTAACCCGCGCGACCGATATAAGTCGCTGGACGAAGCGACGAAATTAAAAAAATTGACTCCCCTTAGTGACCGATTTCGGTCGCTAAAAAAAAGACGCGCGACCGAAATAAGTCGCTACGTAGCGACCGAAAAAAAAGACGCGCGACCGATTTCGGTCGCTACGGTTTCTGAATTTTTTTAAAGTCACGAGCAGCCCCCATTCCCCTCTCATAAATGCCATTTCACTCTCTCTCTCTAAAAATTCTCTCCCTTCTCTCTAACTCGTCTCCCCCTTATCATTCCTTCCTTCTTCATTCCTCAATTTTTTTTAGTTACGGTATGTTTTTTATCTATACTTAATTTAAATTATTTGTTAATTTTTTTATTTATTGATATAAATAGATTAGTTATTGAGTTAGATGTTTTTATAGTGTAGTGTTGTTGATAGTGTAACACCCCTGATTTTATAAATTAAATTAAATTAAAATTATGTTTGTATTTATATTTTTACGATTTAACTCGTGATTTTAAAATTCTTATAAAACGAATTTATCATTTAATTGTTTCAAATTCCTAAAATTCTATTGGCCTCGAAAACTATTCTTATATATAAAACATATTTTATTTATATTTTGATTTATTTTATATATTTAATTTAACTCTTATCGAAAGTCTATTTCGACGATTTAAATTCTGATTCTCCTATTTTTTTTATTTAAGCTCGAATTTCTATTTTCGGCTCGAAGCTCATTTATTTTAAGTTTCGTCAAAATATTTATTTCCTTTCCTAGAGAAATCAATTTATTTAACCTTATCGAAAATTTATTATTTATCGGGAAATACTATTTCTTCGTCTAATTATTTATAAGCCTCGTTTTCGTCCCGAATACTTTATTTACTCATTTTATTGGACGGTGCGATTATTTATTAATTTTATTTATTAACTTGTTTTAACCCGATTCCTGGGTCAGTCAATTTATCGTTACGGAATTCGTTTGTTACCCGATTCATTTAATTAAACCGTATTGTTTATTAAACTCACTCTCTTTGGCTGATTCTTTTCCCCATTCCACATTATTACGTACGCCTCCCGTTTACATTTCATTCCCACCGCTTGACTTCCCCCATTCATCTCACTTTTACTCTTCCACCTCTTCGTCCTTCCTTCACCGCTGCCCTTTTTCAGTCTTCCCCTTCATCTTCAGTCTCCTTCATTTCTCCTCTTCTTAGTGTTTATCATCATCGTCATCATCACCTTTCGGCACCTCTGTTTTTCCTCTGTTTTTCATCGCATCTCAACCCCTTTTCCTCTGTTTTCGCTGCTGCTGCTGCTGCTGCGTACAGTTGCTGTTACGGTACTGCTTCTGATTTCCATTCCTTCTTTCCTTCTTCCTCTTCTATTTTCGTTCATTGTTTGTCCCTCTCACTGCTGCGTTTTTGCCGATTCGATGGTTGATTGCGGTTGTGCGTGTTGCTGCTGCCATTTTGTCTTTTTCTTCTGCCTCTTCGCTCTGTTTTCGTGTCGGTTTTGTCGTCATCAAGTGTTGTTGTCATTGATGTCAAGTCTGGTGTCGTGACTGTTGTGGTTATTGATAAGTGTAGTTTGTAGTGCCTATTTGTAGTGTTTTGGTCCCATTTTCCTTGTAGAATCGCTCCTTGGGAGCGGTTTATGGGCTACCTATGCTTCCTCTAGCTCGTTTCAGGTTCCCGAGATCATTCACGAAGAGTTGGAGCGATTCCGACTCAATACATACACTTTTTAGAGCCAACGAAGCGATGGAACGATCACTCGATGCCTTGGAGTCGATCCCGAGACCTTGGGACCCAATCCCGAGCCTCTGAGACCCGATCCCGAGTCCCGAGAATCGGTGAGAAGCCCATGAGAACCAAGGAGGGACCAAAAAGTTCATATTGGAGGCCTACAAGACTCATCCCCGACGGGTATGGCCTCATCCCGTCCGGGATGAAGGAGCAAATGAAGAAGGAGTGGTCTGATGTCCTTCCCGACTGGGAGTAGCTCTTCCCGGCCGGGACCGACCCCATCCCGACTGGGACCACCCCGTCTCGGCCGGGACGGGCCTGCTGCAGCTCGCCTTTGTTTCTTTCTTCTCCTTTCCACTTGGAACCCTATATATACTCTTCCCTTATTTTGTTAAGCTTATGTTAGACACTTCCCCTTAAACTCTAGATTACTTTAGGTTAGATTAGATTAGATTAGTGTAGATAAGTCCTTAATTACTCCTTAATCTAGTTATTGCTCTTTTATTATTGGGTCTCTTGAAGAATCTATCAAGCTTGACAACCTTGGTGGAATTATTTGGGTTTTCTTCTATGCAAGTGTTCTTCTTTTCATCCTTTGTAGTTGGTATAATCTTTCTCATCCTTTTGCTCTTAATCTTTGTTTATTTTATCCAAGTTTCAATCTTTGTTCATTGTTTTCACTAGTTTGTTTATGTATGTTTTGTTGTTTGAGTTGGTTTCTCTTGTTAGTGTTAGTTTTCCTTTGATTATGTTTGAGTAGATCTTTGCTAGGGTTATTAGGGTGATTGGATGTGATTGTGGGTGATTAAGGGTTTGTTGGAGATGTTGGTGGAAGTTTTGGGTTTCCTCTTGGTTTGATGCATGGTACATGTTTGTTGAAATGCTTGAATGACATGTATATGCGTATGCTTGTTTTCTTGCCTTTTCTCTTGTGGGTGATAGTTAGCTTTTGGGTTTGGTTCCCTCACTACGTAGCGAGAGCCCGGTGAGGACGACCCCTAGGTCGGTCTACGTAGCGAGAGCCCGGATGCGACCTAGGCTTTGATAGCACGCTAGTAACCCCGTTTGTCACATGTGTCGCTAAGGTGGGTTCTATCAAGAACCTCTAGGTCGGTCTACGTAGCGAGAGCCCGGACCATACCTAGATTACCCGACTATCCCTTCACTTTAGCTCTTCCTTGACCACTCCATCACCCCATGAACCCGACCTAACCCTAGTCTTCCTTCTTTTGTTATCTTTTTGTCTTCCTTTCCCGCGTTTTAGACCTAGTTTAGTCCTTAGCCTCCCCCTTAGAATAGCTCGTCTTGAACATAGTCCTTGACCGTAGCATAGCTTAGTCCGACCTCCCGTCCCTGTGGATTCGACCCGACTTGCCCTAGCTACCCTAGTTAGGTTAGTTGGTTATTATTTGACGATGGGATCTGCGACAAATCCCTCCCATCAGTTATCTTGTCTGCTGTTAACTCTCGTTAATCGATCTTCTTCTTGCTTCTTTCTTTCTCATTTTCTTACGTTGATGTCACCGTTGTTGTTGCTCGCTGATGTTGCGATCTAAAGCGGCTGTTTGTGTGTTGCTTTTGTCCTGCTCATAATTTCGGTCTTTCGGTTCCCGTATTCTTCGTTTCCCTTGTCTTCTCTTCTCTCCTTTTTCCTGCTCTGTTGTCCGCTGTTGCTCATGCTACTGCTGTCCTTGTCGTTTCTTCTCCTTAATCTCCTTTCTTTCTTTTCCTAATCTGTTCTCTTATGTTGCGATTTTCATCCTTAATGCTGCTGCTCTATGTATTACTGCTGGTCTTTTCTATCGAATTATTATTTTGTTCGATTTCCGATGTTGTTGTTTGTGCTTCTGCCTACGGCTGCATCTCTTGGTATACTGCCGTTCTTCTTCTTCTTCGCATCTTTTTGTTCTGTCGTCATTGTCTTTTGTTGCTGCTCTCGTTTGTGCATGCTCGATTATTCATCCTCCTTATTCTTTCTTTTTCTTCTTCTCTTACTTTCGATCTATCGTTGTTTTGCTACTGTTTTTGTAACTGCCAATTTCATGACCGTTTCGTCCCGTTCTCGTTCTGTGCTGCTGCAAGTGTCGTGGGTGCTGTTATGTGTTAATTAATGTTGCTACTGTTTGTACGGGTTTTGTTCATTAATAATTGTGCTCAGTTCGATGTCGAATCGGTCAATCTTTGCTCTCTTCATGTCGATTTGATTCCTTCTTTCTCTCGGTTCTACTTGGTCTTGTTTTCCATGTTTCCTCCGTCCCTTTTTCAATCTTCCGTAATTCCGACTCTTGGTTCCCTTTTCTCATCGTCCCTATCTCGCTCGTTTCCGCTTTGTCAAGGCCTCGAAGTTGTATTGAAGAGCAAGGGTAGGAGCATGACTTTCTAATTCAAAGGTCAAGCTTGGACTATTGAAGGACGAGTACGAGTTCGTTTCGGTTATCGGAGGTTTCACAAGGTAACCTTAGGACGTTACTCGATTTTATATCGTATGTTTGAGTAGTAGTATGTAGTAAATATTTTAACTTCGGTTTTCTAATTTTTAGCTATTTATTATTTGCTAAAAATGTTATTTAATAAATCGTATGCTTTTCAAATATTTTACGATTTTCGATATCGTTTTATAAATCGTTAGTAATTTTATTATTAATGATCGTTATAATATTTTGTTGGTTATCGTGATACTAGTAACTAAATAATATTGATTTCATATTTTTGTCATATTTCGTTAATTTCTAATTTTTAACTCAAAATCGTATTTTTTTATTATAATCGAGATTTGTATACTCGTTCAATAAATTAATTTTCGTTTTACGCTTTATACTAATAAATGAGGAAATAATCGATTTAATTTTAAATATATTTTTCGTACTATTTTCACTAATAATTTCCGAGTGACTATATTTTATTAAAATCCGTATTATTTATTAATAAAAACTATCTGTTAAAAATAATTTGAAATCTTCGTAAATCTCATTTCATTTATAAAACTCATTGATTTAATTAATTTTGATACCGTTTTTTTTAAAACGTCTCTTTTCTAAAATTTATAGTTTTAACTCGATTTCCTAATCCTTTATAAAGTACTATACTTTGACTTTTATATTTTCTTTATGTTTAGAGTAACGAATTATAATCCTCTATATTGACTTATTATATTTTCTTTATGTTTTGAGTAACGAATTTAGAAATATAATAAAGTTACGATAACGACGATAATAATAAAATGTTAATTTCGTTAGAAATACTATTTTTATACATTTCACTTATTTTAATAACTTACGTATTTTCTATAGACTTTCTATTTTAAGTAAGTTTCTAAAATTAGTAAGTTTCTATTTATAGGAAGTTTCCCTTTTTATATAAAATGTTTATTCCCTTTTATCTTCATATTATTTATTCTCAATATCGATAATGGCTTGTTTTGGAGTTATGGAATAAAGAGAAGTGTGGGGTTAGAGTAATATAGTCTGGGATGTACGTTTTTGCCATCAACTATAAAGCTGGTGTGTCTATGTTGAGACACATTGGTCGTTGAACTGAGCATGGTTTGTGTTCCGGAGGGTGTATGTTTACCTTAAACTTAGATATCGCATCGTGTAAGTCGCGTCGGGTTGAACTGGGTATGGTTTGTATCCAGGAGGGGTGTGCACTACTTAAACCAGGACCTCGCTGCACGCAGTCCTGTTATAGTTGAGTTGCCTAGTTAGAGACCGAAGTCTGATTTGTTTTGACTAAGTTCTCGAAGCTAGTTTAGTATTATTCCTAGTGAAAGGCTAGCCTTGTGCACACCGATCGAATTTCCATAACGCCATTTTTGTTATCGATTGATTTTGACTTGCAGGTTAGCAAGTGTTTTAAGTTTCGCTGAAAACTTATTTTTATTATATCATTTTAATGTTTTCTCATTTAAGTATTTTGATATAATAATACTATTATTTTTCCATATGGTATAATATGGCTGGGAGAACGTCCGAGTTACTCCCCACTGACGTGGCTGTTATGTTTATAACATGACAGGTATTTGCTGCTGGGTTTTGGGTGTGAGCTAGCGAGTAGCGTGGATCCTACTCTTTCTCTATTCATGTAACTTATGGTTTTGTATAACCCATTTGGAGAATTTTCTATTTAGCTCTTTTGTAAAAAGTGGCCTATGTATTGACTTACCATTTCTTTTAATAAGATATATATAGTTTGTCAGTGTGTTTTAATCCCAACTCTATAGTGTTTCCGTCACTGTATTGCGTTAGAATTTCTAGGGGATTACAGATAGTGTTGGAGTATTTAGTGTAGTTAGAATGTTAATTGCCCATAGGTTCCCTACTTTGAAATAGTTAGATTTTTAGTATGAAATTAGGCTTTGTGGTTAAGTAGTTGAATGAATTGGGTTGCTTTGATGTGTTAGGAAATTGGAAGTGAAATACAATTATGCTGATTTAGTGATGTAATTATGGACGGATTAGGTGCAAATAGTACTATGTTTAGGTGAATTGAGAATTTTACATAATATGTGAGTAGTGTATATATATTATTAAATTACTTTAGAGGAAATAATTTATATGTGATTATTTCAATATTATGATGTCAATTTCTAACTATCTACTATTATATGTCTGCAGATATGACGTTGGGCAGCAGGCTGCGGTATGGTAGTTCGAGCAGCAACAAGGAGCAGCAATAGCAGGAGGACCAAGAAGAGAACCGGCGGGAGGAGGATCAACAAGAGGATAATGAGGAGGAGGTGAACAACGATGAGCAACCAGAACAACCGCAACAGGATCCAGGGCTTCAATATACAGACGACGGGCGCCTAATTATTAGCCCTGAGAACACATGGTGAGACATTATATTTTTTTTGTTTGTGAGACATCATCTTATTTCACTCTTTGGTGTAGGTTTCGGACTCGTGCGGTGGTGACGGGTGTCAAGGACAGTTTCATGAATGAATTGACTACTTATTGCACTAGTTGGACCAAGGTGCCTCAGTGGCAACACGAGAAGTGGTTTGCCAACTTCAAGGTGTACCAATTTTTTTTGTTTTATTAATTATATGTTATTGTTTACGGATTACTAATACAATGACAACAAACGATCTTGCAGTTCAAACACTATTACAACGACGGTCTCGAGGTGGCTGCGAGAAACCGATACATGGACGTGGTGAAGGAAAGATACAAAGACATGATGTGGAAGTTGGCGAACGAGGGAAAGGCGCACAAATTCCTTAAAGGTTTGATTACTCAATTAGTGTTAGTACTTGAATAGAAAGTTGTATATATCTTCAAAACGCATATATTGATCTCAAAGTGTATAAATTGTAGGTGACGCCATCCAACAGTTCAAAGAAGCCCGCTCCGACCCGAAGTTCCTTAAGAGATCCGTCCAGGCGAAAAAGAACAAGAGGCGGGGAGGGGACCCCGAGGTGGAGGCGGAGCGCACCCACTACTGTGGGTCGCAGTCGATGCACCATTGGGCGATGAATGTTAGTATTTCCTTACCTTTGATTTTTATTTTGGATTCTTATTTAATGTTTTCATTATAAATGATAAATCTACATGTACTGTCAACAGTTGAAGAAGCAAATTGGAGAATTCCCTCCTCCTGCGCAGTTATTTCTCGCCACGAAGACCAAGGGGAATGACACCACCGGTCGATCATTCGCTACGAAGAAGGACGCCGACATTTGGGTAAGTTTCAAACATAAGGCTTCATTACTTTTTTTTCTTTACAACCCACCTAATCATAACTCCAATTTCTTGTACAGATCGTATATAGAGGCCACTAGAACACCCGAGAATGAAGGTGTGGATCCGAGCGATATTTGGTTCAGAGTCGCGGAGGGATACCGCAAGGGAGCGGTGTACGGTACAGGGAACGCTCATTCCCTGTACTAGACACCACCCAATGCTCGGGGGGGCCATGCAACCTCGACGGAGTGTGTACCATCCGAAATGGCTGAGATGAGGTCGGAACTGCGGGAGGAGAGGGCACATCGGGCAGCTATGGAGCAGAAGATGAACTGTAGACACCCACATTTTGGCTGCCAGGTGTCTATAGCAGTTTCCAAAAATACCCGATGATGATCGGACGCAAACGTGTTTCTACGCACTCGGATATGGGCTCGAAACCATTAGTTGTTGGCTTAAGCATTTACGGAGTACAAATCTCACAAAACCTACCTCAAATTCAGTCCCAGTGGGTCGTTTCCAATCAAACAAGACTAATTTGGGTCAAAACCGACACCGGAAATAAAACCTACTTTTTGCGATTGGGTCAAACCCTGGTCAAAGTCGTTCTGAGACATAAAAAACAGCCATTCAAATGTCATAAGTCCAGTCCAAGTACAAAACCCACAAAATATCCAAACAACAGTCCAAAATACCGGACCCGTATACTCCAGCTAACCCACTCGATCGAGTGTCAGCTCCACTCAATCGAGTGGGCTCTCAAATAGGTCCGGCTGCGTTGCTTTGGGCCACTCGACCGAGTCAGAGGGTTACTCGGTCGAGTAACCCTAGACGGGGTGCATAGCCAATGCCTATATAAGCACCCCATTGCATGCAAAGTTGATCACCTTTTTTTCACCCTATTCAACCCTAAGCAAACCCTAATCTCACACTTTAAAACCCTAACCCTAGCATCTAGGAATAAAAACCCTAATCACCATAACTTAACTTACATCTCGATACTCACGTGTTAGCCACAACTAACGAGTCCCGTCCGAGAACAAGAACATGTAGGTTGAGGGTGCAATATTCCCGAATCTTCTTCTCTCTTTCTCTTCCTCGCGCGTCGTCCGTGTCGTCGTCCGTCGTCGTTTTTTTTTTTGTTTTATTCGTGTCTATAATATCGATAATATTACTAGTAATAAGACATTAAAATACTCGCTAATTCGTGTCAAATATGAGGGATGACGGAATAATAAAACACGAGTGCTAGGTTGCTTCACCCGACGCGGCCGGTCGCTTATCCCGACACCCCGAATATTTGATTGTTGAAGCGAGTCAACATCAACAAAATCGTTTTTATTTTCGTCGCGTCATCGTCAACATCGCATACATCGATTTCTAAAACCCTTTTTTTAATTCACATATTTTTTATTCTATATTGAGTCGAAACCCTTTGACGCGGATCCGACATCACACAATCCGCGAGGATTTATTACGATGTCGGGATGCCGAGGGAATCAAATCGAATACTTTTTTTTATTAGTGTGAATCTAGTAGATTCAATACCAACTTAATACGATTTTTGTTGATGCTAAAATAGTTGTCACCTAATTCGTTTGAATTAATTACGACACTATAAACGCGGAGGAAATTCATGTCGTTCTAGTTTAATTTAAACGACTTGTATTATTTTCTTCAAGTTTTCGCTCTAATATTCCATATAGAGTCAATAATCGAATATGGGATATGACGAGTATCAAAATTAGAATCGAGTATAAATCCCATAATATTTATATCCGATTCAACAACATTAACGATTCATCAAAATCCGAATCGAGCATAAATTATATAATATTTATGCCCGATTTGGCAGAATCAACGACTTATTTAAAATCGAAAAGCAATCTCGCAATCAATAATAAATTACGAGGCGACACCCCGGTTCGTACTGGGGGCACTCGATCGAGTGCCTAGCACACTCGGTCTAGTGGCACCCTGATAAGTGTAGTTTGTAGTGCCTAATTTGCTGTGTTTTGGTCCCGTTTTCCTTGTGGAATCGCTCCTTGGGAGCGATTTATGGGTTACTTCTGCTTCTTCCAGTTCGTTTTAGGTTCCCGAGACTATTTATGAAGAATTGGAACGAATCTGACTCGATACATACACTTTTTGGAGCCAACGAAGTGAAGGAGCGATCACTCGATGCCTTGGATTCGATCCCGAGACCGTGGGACCCATTCCCGAGCCCCTTATGCTCGATCCCGAGTCCCGAGAATCGATGAGAAACCCATGAGAAGCAAGGAGGGACCAAAAAGATCTTATTAGAGGCCTACAAGACTCATCCCCGTCGGGAAGGGCCTCATCCCGTCCGGGATGAGGTGCACATATGCGAAGGCTGCTGTTCTGGGTCCGTCCCGGTCAGGACCAACCCGTCCCGGTCGGGATCACGTCGTCCCGTTCGGGACCGAACCGTCCCAGTCGGGATGACCCAGCTGCTACCCGCATTTGATTCTTTTCTTCTCCTCCACTCTTATAACCTTATAAATACTTCCCTCTTGTATTGTTTATGTATCCTACATTACCCTAGACTCTCTTAGGCCTCTCTTGATCATTCATAACCCTAGATTAGTGTTCCTCTCATTAGTTTAATCTTCCCTTAATCTTTAGTTAATCATTGTAATTAGTCTTGTATTAAGGAGATTCTTGAGGAACTCTTCAAGCTTGACAACCTTGGAGTTTTGTTTGGGTTTCTTATTAATTCAAGTTCTCATCTTTTTCATCCTTGTTAGTTGGGTATAATCCTCTTCTCCTTTTTACTCTTGTTCATTGTTTATTTATTCAAGTTTGAATCTTTACATATTGTTATTGTTATTGTTATTGTTTGTTCATTATGGATGTTTGGATGTTTGGTTTGGTTTCTCTTGTTTATGTTAGTTTCATCTTGATAATGAGTGAGTAGTTCTCTTGTGGGGTTAGTAGGGGGATTAAGGGTAGATTATGGGTGATTAGGGTTTGATTAGGGGTAAAGGTTACATCTTTGTTGCTAGTCACATATTGGGCACTTTATGTGTTTGTTGAAATGCTTGAGTGGGTAGTAGTGGCCAATGCTTCCTATACTTGTTCTCTTCTTCTCATTGTTTGACAAGTGTGTGATTGTGTCGGGTTTAGTCTTAGTCACGAGTGTGCGGACTTGGGTTTTGACGCGAGAGCGCGGACCGACCTTGACCTAGGTTTAGACGCGAGAGCGCAAACCGACTCTAGCAATGAGAAGACACCTACACCCTTGACCACCCAATTACCCTACTACACTTAAGAACCCGACCTAACCCCACTCCCTTCCATATTTGATTTATCCGCCTAGTTAGTCATCATTTTCTCTAGTTTGCTAGTTTGTTTAATCTTTAGTCTTTTCATTTAGCCTCGTTATAGCTAGTTCATGGTTAGTCTAGTTCTTACCTCTTCTCCATCATAGTTTGTCAATTATCGTTCTCTTTGTGTTGTTTTGGTAGCATAGTCTCGTTTTTAGGTCGACCTAGTCTATACTTTACAATACCGTGTCAGTGGACACGACCCGACTTACCCTAGCTACCCACTAGGTTTAGTTGGTTATTTATTGTTTGTTAGGACACACGACAAATCCCTACCATCTCACCACAAAAAAACGAGACAGAATGCTTTTTCGACAACCACTTGGCTGAGTCTCGCAATGACTCGATCGAGTGGCAGAGTACTCGGTCGAGTTCATCAATAACTCGATCGAGTAGGTTCTAAAATACGGGACATAAGCTTCTTTCGAGGTCCACTCGGTCGAGTCCGTCAATGACTCGATCGAGTGGCCTTATCACGACAAATACCGTGAGTCCCACATCGCTTTTTGATGGGAGGGAATTTTCGTGGATCCCTACCAACGAATAAAAATCAACTAATCATAACACGTAGATAGGGCAAGTCGGGTCGAGTCCACGGGGACGGTAAGAGGTGTCTAGACTAAAGTCTACCCAAGTACAAGACTAGGTCACAAGGCTAGGCTACGACTAAGAATAAACTAAGGCTAAAAAAACAATGACAAGAATGAAGGAGAAATCTAATAAGGAAGGAATAGGGTTAGGTCGGGTTCATAAGTGTAGTAAGATAGTTGGGAGATCGATGGTGCAAGGTTCACCTAGTTATTAAGGTTGGTCCGCGCTCTCGCGTCAAAGCCTATGTCCGCCTCTCGTGTCAAAGACAAAACCCTAATACTTATGCAAGATGTTACCCAATACACAAGGATTCAACCACAAATCAATCACACAATGAGAAGAGGAAGACAAGCAAGGGAAGTATTTGCAACTACTACTCTAACAAGCAATTCAACAAACACAAAGTGTGCATAACTTGTGACTAGTAACAAAGAATCCACCTTTACCCACAATCAAACCCTAATCATAAATAATCAACACTTAATCCCCAAACTAACCCCACAAAAAGTCTACTCACACATAATGAAACTAATACTAACCATAACAAGAGAAATCAACACAAACAACAAAACATCCATAATGAAACTAGTGAAAAACAATGAACAATGAACAATACAATGAACAAAGATTAAAACTTGAATGATAAAACAAGATTAAGAGAAGGGAAAAGAGAGATTATACCATACTAGAAGATGAATGGAAGAAGGAAAACTTGCATAAAAGATAAAACCCAAATACATCAACCAAGGTTGTCAATCTTGGTAGAGATCTTCAAAAATTCAATTAATACAAGGATTAAACTAGGATTAAGGATTAACTAAGGAATAATCTACACTAATCTAGGCTAATCTAACCTAAAGTAGTCTAGGGTTTAGTGGGTAATGTCTAACATAACAAAAGATTACAAGAGGGGGGGTATATATAGGGTTACAATGAATAAGGAGAAGAAAAGAAGTGAGGCGGAGCTGCAGGTGGCCTATCTCGGCCGAGATGAGATGGTCTCTCCCAAGATGGGACCCATCTCGGCCGTGACGACCCCCTTCTCACCCGAGACGGCCCTCTTCTCACCCGATACGGCCCATCAGTGGCTCGTCTTTGCTTGCACTCCTTCTCGACCGAGAAGGCTACTCTTCCCGCCCGGGATGGGTCTTGTAGGCCTCCAATATGATCATAAAGGTCCCTCCTTGCTTCTCATGGCCTTCTCATCGACTCTCGGTGCTCGGGATCGAGTCTAAGGGGCTCAGGAATGGGTCCCAAGGTCTCGAAATCGAATCTAAGGCACCGAGTGATCGTTCCTTCTCTTCGTTGGCTTCAAATGTGTAGGAAACGAGTCGGAATCGTTCCAATTCTCCATGAATGGTCTTGGGAACCTAAAACGAACTCGAAGAAGCATAAGTAGCCCAGAACCCGCTCCCAAAGAGCGATTTCACAAGAGAAACCGGGACCAAACACAACAAATAGGCACTACAAACTACACTTATCAACTCCCCCATACTTAACCCATACTCGCCCTCGAGTAAGCACGAACTAAATACTAAACAAATAAAAACTAATATACTAGCCGAGCAGGTATTAGCGCACCCTAAGCCCTTTAAAATCACGCGAGTACACTTAGAGGAAAAGTGCACTCCGCAAGGCAAGTAAGGTTTTGCGACAAAACTGTGGATGCAACCGGACACAAAAACACATAAACAAGCAAACAAACAAACAATCGGTTTCACCCAAAAAGAAAACAATACCGCTTCCCTCAAACAAGCGGTGAAGAAAGCACCGGTTAAGGACTCAAGGCAAGTGACAACGTTCCCGAACTAATAATACAAACCGATATGAACTAAACCCTAATATTATGACAACAAAGCAATAAACACGTTGGTAACTTACCTAGGTTCCTCCTAACCTTCTTAAAACGTACTACGGGACGATCGGCGGGATGGAAAAAGGATGAACCACGGTGTTAGTCGACACTGTAGGTAAGTGAAACCCCGCCCCCTTTAGCGATAAACCAAGAGGATCGTCCCATGCTCAAAATCGCCCAACTAGTCCAAGTAAAAAGGTGGAATATGATTGCAAAATGAGGGAAGACCGATCATTACCGCAATCATCCTTCCTAGGGACTCGGTCCTTTGGTAGGCTCTTCAAGGTAACGATCGGAAAAAGGCTTATTTTTGAGATGGTGGGAATCTATTTGTGAGATATTTTCTTTGGCATCTTCTTTTTTTTGTATTTTTGCTTTGTGTTGCTATGCTATTTCTTTTTCTTCTTTTGTATTTTCTTTTTTGATTTGTTGTGCCTTTTCTTTTTCTTCATTCCTTTATTTCTTTCATTTTCTTTTCTTTGTTTGCCCTTTTGGCTAGATTTTTGTGTTGTAGGCCCTTCGTTTTGCAATTAAGAAAGAGATTTCAACAATTTGCAACTTATTTTGTGGATATGGGTAGAGGGTAGGAAAATGGGTGAGTAGGGCGCGCTTTCCCTTCAAACCCACAAAAGGGTGGAAAACTTGGACTAATCAAACAATTTCAAACATGGTCACCTAAGAGACGGGACTCGGCAACCAAGGCCTTTTCACACCGTGGGTGGTCAAAATGCAAATCCCGTAGTAAATCCCTAGTAAGCTAGGTGGACTCAAGGTAAAGGACCAACAAAACTATTGATTTAGGGTCATTCTACTAGACTAAAATCCAAGACTCGATTCATACTACTAGGAAGGGAAAGTAAACACTTGCACACTAGTCTCAAAATCGGGTTTTCGAAAACCTTTTTACACACTAGACACAACTACACATCACAAAACAAAGACGCGACAAAAACGAAAGAAAAAGAGACAAACACAACAAAACCAAATAAAATAAGAGAAAAGAAAACAAGCATACAAACAAAACAAACACCACCCCGAAACATCCAAACAAGCCACCAAATCAACCTCAAACTCTACAAAGCTCCACCCGAGCACACATCATCACAAAATCTCCTCCAAACTCCACAAGAGACAAAGAGGGAAAGGGGATAAAAAGATGTTACCGGATGTCTTGGAAGCCCTCCAAAGTTAACGGTGATTAAGCGACCTACAAGGAAAAAGGGAGGCAAAACACGCACAACACAACAAATATACGACACAACGACACAAAAGGAAAAGACCCAAAGGAAAAATCTTTTTGATTTTTATGAAAATTTTCAAATTTTTAGGGATTTTTAAGATTTTTTCGAAAAAACTACGAAAATAAAGCTAAACTATACTAGGAAATCGCTCCCCCACACTTAAACCGAGCAATGTCCTCATGCTCGATCGGTAGTGTGTGGATACACTAAAAAGAAGATAAACTACGAAAATAAAGCTAAAAATCAAAAATAAAAGCGAAGAAAGGGTAGAATGTGTCCGGTCAGGGTGTAATCAACTGACCATGGGCCGAGACGAGAAAAGGTATGGATGGGGGAAGAAATAAAAAGAAGAAAATAAAAGGAAATGGGAGGGGAGGACTAGGTGTAATCAAGTTACCTAGCCCGGATTCCGCCTAAATCCGCCTAAATCCTAAAAAGTGAAAAATAAAGAAAAAGTGAAAAGGCTTGTAAATTTGGATTTTTGAAATGACTCTCGATGTAGTCACGTGATCGAGAGTCGGGAGCAAAGACTACCAAGGCCTCGAGGGCCACCATGACACAAAAATGATAAGGGGAAGGGAACAAACAAGGGAGACAAGCAATAAAAGACGGAAAGGAAAGGATAGTTGCCGTACCAATCGGTTAGCAACTCACTAACTCCATCGTCTCATTCATCATTAATGGCACAAAGCTTGTCTTCTTCATTGTTCCTCTTCTTTCTTGATAAGGCCGCATGGTTGAAGTACTAGGCTTGTATTGGTGTAAATGAGGTGAGATTTGAGGTGAAACTCGGTGTGTAGTGAAGAGAAGATGAGGTGAGGGTACATATATAAAGTGTAGGGATCAGGGATAGTCGCAAGGGTAGGTAGGGAGGTTGGGAGGGGGTATAAAGTGGTTGGGTGGGCTCAAATGTCGAAGAAGAGGCAAAAGGAGGAGCTGGGCGCCATCCCGGTCGGGATGGTCTTCTTCCCGATCGGGAAGGCTCCTTCCCGCTCGGGACGATCTTGATCTCGGTCGGGATCATACTCCAGAGAACCCAAATTTCAGCACCCTCATCCCGATCAGGATGAGTCTTCTAGCCCTTCATTTCCTTGATAGCTTCACCCACAAGGCCACCAATACAACGAGATCTAAAATATCGTCCCCAAAAGCTTGTCAAAAGCTTCAAAAACCGACTCCCATGCCCAAATCCAAGCTTCTATTATCCACTACTCTCCTCGAAACTTCATCTTCACTATGACCTATCAAGTAAACTCAATAAACACCACCAAATCTCTCCCTCACATCGCTCATCAAAATACCAAATTACAAGAATTCCACAAAACACACAAATCCAAGAAACAAATACACAAATAACACAATTGCAATCACAAAAGCTCAAAAGAAGAGGGAAAGGCGAATATACAACATGACGGTTCCTTAGGAACTCCGTCAAACCGAGAATGGTGGATTCCTCCTTCTTATCCATAGCCATCAAGGGCTCGGTGGAGCAAGTCAAATGCATGACCCACATCATAACGAAGGCTCAAGCTACCGAGCCAAGCTATCCTCCAAAGCCTCCAAGGTGGAGGCAAGAAGTAGTAATCCCAAGACCCAACGTCATCTTTCATGTTATCTCCGGGATCTATCCATCCTACAAGCTTTACCGACCTCTTCCTCCCTAAGCACCGTCTCCTAACACAACCAAGGCTTGAATTTCTAACACAAGGGTCAAAAGGGAGTTTAACCCTCTTCTTTTCATCAAGCAAACTCAAGTCATCAACAAGTTCCGGCCCAATATCTCCCAATCCTAAAACATCGTTCTTCCCCACATCATCAATATGAAGAGATTTAAAACTCATGCAAGCGGTTTCAACCTCTTCTAAACCAAGATCCAAATTACACACAAGGGGTTCACAATACTTTATTGGATTCTCACAAATGGGCGACTTGATTTCATCATTCATGTCCCATGACTTCACAACACTTATCACCTCACTCAACTCATCCCAAAGTTCAACATCCTCAACAATAGGCTCATAAGAAGCGGCATGGAGCTCAAGAGGAGGGCAAGCGGAGGGGATTGAAGGTTCAACAAGTATAGAGGGGGTAGACTCTTGACTTTCCTCTATTATATCGGTGTTTTCATCAATGAAACTTTTCAAATTCCCACTATCCTCACCCAATTCTTCACCAAAAACACCTCCATCGAGGATTATCTCCTCTTTCGCCTCTTCTTGGGTAGACGATTGAGGTTCTTCAAAGGAAATTTCGCTTCCAAAAGGAGCTTCTTCGGCGGCTTCGTGATTAGGTTGCTCCCTTTGCTCAAGTGAGCACCCTTCATCTAGTTGTGACGTTCGGGATAAAAACATTACGGTTTTAACCGACAACGCATTTAATCGAGCATCCAACGCCTCGGTTTCCCTTTGATATTGGGCCATGAATTGCTCTTGATTCTTTTGCATTTGAATGGACATTTCTTGTTGGCTCCTTTGCAATTGAAGAAACGATTAATATAACACCAAGTTGGGCATTTGGTGGTCATTGGGGTTTTGGAGTGCTACTTGTTAGTGAGGTCGAGGTGATTGGTAATATAGTGGGTTTTGGGGAAATTGGCTTCCATAGGAAGAAATATGATGAGGCATGGTGGGTTCACGATGGTAATTTGAGTAATAACCACCACGATCACAAGGTTGATAAGCACTTACTCTATGGAAACCGTTTCCATATCCTTGAAGCTCATACCCACGGGTTTCTTGATTACCAAATGAAGCTTGGTGGTAGTTCGGAGACATCATGGCATAGTCTCGATTCATGGAGGAAGAGGAGAAGCTTGTTGCGGCTTCTATGGGTGGGGAGTTTAGATCGAACCTCATGCTATACTCGAAAATTGTGGCTCGTACCCGGTCGAGGACCTCTCAATCTAGCAACCATCCATTAAAGCGGCTCTAAGTCGTAAAGAAGAAGATGGTCACTACCGCTAGGCACAAACTGTAGACTAGGAGCAAACGTGAGAAGTCTAGTGCTTTTTGGGCACTAGACAAGAAGGAAATAAACTTCACACACAAGAAGCAAAAGAACAAAAAGAAAAAAAAAACCGAAAAACACAAAAAAAATAAAACAAAAGACAAAGTCAAGTAGATAGGCAAACTAGGTCTAAACTAGCACCGTCCCTGGCAACGGCGCCAAATTGATGGGAGGGATTTGTCGTGGATCCCTACCAACAAATAAAAACCAACTAATCCTAACACTTAGATAGGGCAAGTCGGGTTGAGTCCACGGGGACGGTAAGAGGTGTCTAGACTAAGATCTACCCAAATACAAGACTAGGTCACAAGGCTAGGCTACGACTAAGAATAAACTAAGGCTAAAGGAAACAATGACAAGAATGAAGGAGAAATCTAATAAGGAAGGAATAGGGTTAGGTCGGGTTCATAAGTGTAGTAGGATAGTTGGGAGATTGATGGTGCAAGGTTCACCTAGTTACTAAGGTTGGTCCGCGCTCTCGCGTCAAAGCCTATGTCCGCACTCCCGTGTCAAAGACAAAACCCGAATACTTATGCAAGATGTTACCCAATACACAAGGATTCAACCACAAATCAATCGCACAATGAGAAGAGGAAGACAAGCAAGAGAAGTATTTGCAACTACTACTCTAACAAGCAATTCAACAAACACATAGTGTGCATAACTTATGACTAGTAACAAAGAATCCACCTTTACCCACAATCAAACCCTATTCATCCATAATCAACACTTAATCCCCCTACTAACCCCACAAAAATTCTATTCACACATAATGAAACTAATACTAACCATAACAAGAGAAATCAACACAAACAACAAAACATCCATAATGAAACTAGTGAAAACAATGAACAATGAACAATACAATGAACAAAGATTAAAACTTGAATGATAAAACAAGATTAAGGGAAGGGAAAAGAGATATTATACCATACTAGAAGATGAATGGAAGAAAGAAAACTTGCATAAAAGAGAAAACCCAAATACATCAACCAAGGTTGTCAATCTTGGTAGAGATCTTCAAGAATTCAATTAATACAAGGATTAAACTAGGATTAAGGTATAACTAAGGACTAATCTACACTAATCTAGGCTAATCTAACCTAAAGTAGTCTAGGGTTTAGTGGGTAATGTCTAACATAACAAAAGATTACAAGAGGGGGGGGGGGGTATATATAGGGTTAAAATGAATAAGGAGAAGAAAAGAAGTGAGGCGGAGCTGCAGGTGGCCCATCTCGGCCAAGATGAGATGGTCTCGCCCAAGATGGGACCCATCTCGGCCGTGAAGACCCCCTTCTCGCCCGAGACGGCCCATCAGTGGCTCGTCTTTGCTTGCACTCCTTCCCGACCGAGAAGGCTACTCTTCCAGCCCGGGATGGGTCTTGTAGGCGTCCAATATGATCATAAAGGTCCCTCCTTGCTTCTCATGGCCTTCTCATCGACTCTCAATGCTCGGGATCGAGTCTAAGGGGCTCAGGAATGGGTCCCAAGGTCTCGGGATCGAATCTAAGGCACCGAGTGATCGTTCCTTCTCTTCGTTGGCTCCAAATATGTAGGAAACGAGTCGGAATCGTTCCAATTCTCCATGAATGGTCTTGGGAACCTAAAACGAACTAGAAGAAGCATAAGTAGCCCAGAAACCGCTCCCAAAGAGAAATTTCACAAGAG
This sequence comes from Agrostemma githago, assembly GCA_958450325.1. Taxonomy (NCBI): domain Eukaryota; kingdom Viridiplantae; phylum Streptophyta; class Magnoliopsida; order Caryophyllales; family Caryophyllaceae; genus Agrostemma; species Agrostemma githago. The sequence goes on from OY288257.1 coordinate 25,182,387, forward strand.
AAACCGGGACCAAACACAACAAATAGGCACTACAAACTACACTTATCACTATTCTAGTCTCGATAATACATTTTTTATGACTTAGGTCAACACGTGTCAAATCTATCATGTGAAATATCACTTTTCAAAACCATGCATCATCCTGTTTACGTCTTTCCATATTATATTACTTGCAAACTGTTATTATCGTTATACCGTTACTAACTTGCTTGTTCATGTCGTCTCGATTTTTTTTTCCATTGTTTATTTTGTTATACTAAAATGAACTCGCATACTAAATATAACTTTGACTTTAGCTTTTATTTGCATTAAATCGACATAGCAACCCATTCAATTCTCGCATGTTTAGGGAAAATATTGTTTGCATAACATTCTCATCGTTCTACTAACGCGCGTATTAGAAAGTCATTCGATATCTTAGTAGAGGCCGCTAATGTGCGGGCGGGGTTGGGTGTTCTTTGTGAACTTCCCAACACGTACCCTCACCCCTTACTCAGAACCTCGGTTTCCGGATGCCCGAAACCGTTGGCGCACGAGAGTCATTCAATACACGATATCCGATAATGTCGGTATCGGTATCAAATGCAAAGGGACGAGCCCAATAAACTCTGACATCGGAAATGGACCATACTTTGTGTATGGCCCACTACGACATAGAGTGGGTTCAAACGGGCCCGAACTCCCACAAAGTTCGGTGGCGACTCCACTTCAATTTAAATTTCAATTCGATCCATTCTATATGGAGATTCATTCGCCTCCCAAAACCCGCGCGTGGCCGCGTCGGGGTGGACCTATGTCATGTCCACAATTTGGCGACTCCGCTGGGGATTAACAGATGCGTGACTTACCATCGGCATCTTTAGGGTAAGACTCGAATAGAAATCGTTTAACTAGTACAATACGCGTTTTAGTTTACGGTTCATGCATAACCCTATATTTTCCCGGGCCGGTACTCGCGACCGACGTCCCACCATACCGTAATGTACTCCAATATGGATATGTCAAAGGTGTCCATAGTCGATTCGTATGGGTTTCGCGGCATGTTCTAAGCTCAACTCGACTTAGAGAGTCCGTCCCGATTCACGTCTAGGCTATGGGCACTGGTATAGACCCTTTATAGACCGACCGAGACTTAGTGTAAAGCATACATGGCGTCGTTATAATGCTTGCGTGACTATATGCTACTTGGCTTCCGTGTCGTTTTCAAAAACCATCTTTTTCAAAAATTGCATCCTTTTCTCAAAATATCCAATTTCAAAACCCAGGACGTGAATTTAGGACTTGTGATTTTACTCAAAATAGCCTATTTCTAGCCGGTATTCTGCCCATTTCAAAACTCGAAAATATTTTCGAACTCTCAAAACTGTGGCCCGATACGTTTTCTGACTTTTTCGAAAAATCGGGCCCCTCCACCGTTTTTCTTTGGATTTTCTAAAAAAATCCTTTTCCGAAACCTTCCTCTTCTTAGGACTTCCCGTATTTAGCATGAGTCGGGTCGTGTCTTAAGTCGTCGAGGTCTTTAGCGTCGAAACTCTGTCGATCCTACATCACGAGTTTCTTCCCTATCCCAGTCCGCCTTATTAGACTAAGGCCTGCCCACCTACGTAGGACATACTCCTGCAAAGGAGGGCCCATTTACACAATTGAGTCCAAAGTCTGGGGATGTCTCACGTGGACCTTCTTTCGAACAGGACTCAGCCCACCCGCTGAATCCTTAAGAAGGCCCACCTTTCACAAGTCACCCGTCTAGGTGTCTTTTTCCGAGTCATTTCCTTTTCAGTCTCGTTCGGGATGTACTTTCTATTCCAGGATTTGGGCTAGTTTCTGATTACGCGGTGTTCTTACAGACAGGCCACCCATAACCCGCAAGATGCAAGAAACTTTGGACGAACTAAAGACCGCGCTGGCCAAGATGGAAACGCAACTGACGGCCATTCGGACCGACCAAACCACTTTGGCCACTCGTGTGGGCGCCATGGAGAAAGGGATGCCACCTGCTGGATCTGTGACGGTAGTGTTTGTCATCTATCCTACCAGTCAAATAATAACCAACGAACCTAAGCTGGGTAGCTAGGGTAAGTCGAGTCGATCCACAAGGACGGGGTATCGGACTAAGGTGTGCTACGGTCAAAGACTAGGTCTGAAACCAGCTATACTAGGGTGATGGCTATTGACTAAACTAGGTCTAAAACACGAACTAATAAGCTAAACAAGTAACTAATAAAAAAAGGAAACAAATAAATCAATAAGAAGAAGCTAGGGCTAGGTCGGGTTCATAGATGTCAAGGAGATAAAAAGAAGGAAACAGGGTTACTAGCATGCTTTCGTAACCTAGGTTCCGATCGGGCTCTCGCTACTTAAACGGCGTAGAGGTCATCCTCATCACGCTCTCGCTACTAGTGAGGGAACCAAACCAACCAACCAAACACACACATACAAGAGAAGAGGCAAGAAAAACAAGGATTGATCGTCTCTAGTCTCACAAGCATTTCATCGAGCATGTGGAGTGCAAGGTAAATGGGAAACAACAAAAACTACAACTAGTACCACCCATCTCACCCTAATCATCCCTAATTAACATCCAATCTCCCTACTAACCCTAGCAAGAGAATCTACTCACACATATTCATACTAAAACTAACACTAACAAAAGAACAAACACAAGAACAACCCCATTCATTATGAAGAACAAATAAGGATGAACAACAAACAATAACAATGAACAATGAACAAAGAACAAAGAATGAAACTTTAATGATAAATCAAGATTAAGAGAAGGGAAAAGAGAGATTATACCAAACAAGAGAAGATGAAAAGAAGAAATCTTGCATAAGTAGAAGAAAACCCAAATACATCAACCAAGGTTGTCAATCTTGGTGGAGATCTTCAAGAATTCCCATAATACAAGAGTTAAACTAAGATTAAGGACTAATTAAGGACTAATCTACACTAATCTAAACTAATCTAACCTAAAGTAGTCTAGGGTTTAGTGGGTAATGAAGAACATAACATACGATTACAAGAGGGGGGGGGGTATATATAGGGTTACAAGAACAAAGGAGAAGAAAAGAGGAAGCGCGGGGCATCAGGTGCTCCATCCCGGCCGAGATGAGATGGTCTCGGTCGGGAAGGGACCCATCTCGGCCGGGAAGGCCCTCTTCTCGGCCGGGAAGGGTGGTCAGTGGCCCTTCTTTGCTCTTCTTCCTTCCCGGCCGGAAAGGATACTCTTCCCGCCCGGGAAGGGTCTTGTAGGCCTCAAATATGATCTCAAGGGTCCCTACTTGCTTCTCATGGGCTTCTCATCGATTCTCGGTGCTCGGGATCGAGTCTAAGGGGCTCGGGAATGGGTCCCAAGGTCTCGGGATCGAGTCTAAGCCACCGAGTGATCGTCGCTTCTCCTAGTTGGCTCCAAATGCGTAGGAAACGAGTCGGAATCGTTCCAAATCTCCATGATTGATCTTAGGAACCTAAAACAAACTAGAAGAAGCATAAGTAGCCCCGAAACCGCTCCAAAGAGCGATTTCATTAGAGAAACCGGGACCAAACACAAGGAAAATAGCACTACAAACCTTACTTATCAATCTGAGCCCACCGGGCCCATAGCTGAACTAATCAGCGTTGTTAGCAAGCTCGAAGAACAGGTTCATCTGTCAACGAACAACTCGATCCACACTGAAAATGCTCGTTCCTATTCACCTCTGAATGATGAGCTACCTGCTAACCTCAACCTTTCGGGAATACCGATGTTTGAGGGTACTGAAGACCCGGTCCATCACATCCAGGCTTTCAAAGAATTTATGGCCGTCAAGGGGGTGAAGTCCACCATGTTCAAACACTTGTTCGCTTCATCCCTTGAGAAACACCCCAAGGCCTGGTACTACAGGCTCGATTCCAAGAAGTATAAGACTTGGGATGATGTGGCGACTGAATTTGCTCGGAATTACGCTGATAATACCGAGATCCAGACTACAATGCGTACCCTGGAAGTGATGGCCCAAGAGCCCAAAGAAAGGTTCACCAAATATCTCCAAAGATGGCGGGCCGAGAGTGTGAAGCTGGTTGATAAGCCCAGCGAGAAAGTACTAGTGGAGGCCTTTGTTAAGAACCTCCTCCCTTCCTACCGGGTCCATCTCCGGTACGCGGTCATCCCCAACTTTGCCACCCTAACTGAGATGGGTACAAGGATCGAGGACGACTACGGTTAGAGAACCTGACTAAGGCCTCTACCAAAGGATATCAAGGGGCCAGCTCATCTATGAGCAAGCCCACACCTGCAGCTGCAACTCGCAGTATCTTCGATGAGGTGAATCTAATGGATGCCTCATCCAAAAAGAATTCTCCAAATCGGGTATTCACGGATATAGGGACTATCTATACCTACGCCTTACAAAGGCTATCTTCAAAAGGCCTGATTCAACCAATAGGCCCAACTCCAGAAGTTCCAGTGGAGAAAAGGTCCAAGAGCTACAATGCCCAAGCCTAATGCCAGTATCATCGAGGTAACGGGCATGACACGGAAAAATGCTGGAAGCTGAAACATCTGATCCAAGATCTGATTGAGAGTGGGAAAGTACCGTTGCCCGGAGACAAGCCGAGTACCAAAGAAAACTCGTTCAGTGCCCATACTATATTCACTGGGGAGGTAATCGACTGCTCACACCTCATTTCCCCCTATATCCCACAAATTAACGGGATATAGTTCGATGATGAAGAGGATGTGTACTTAGCAAAAGGGGAAGCTGTCCCTATCACCAGTGAAGAGGTTCGAAAAGCTAAGTCCAAGGCCTTAGCCGCCAACCACCTCGCTACCGCCGGGCGCTCTACTCCAACAACCGTCACTGAACCTGCCAGTGCGGAATCCACCCTTGAGGAACCAAGCAACAACACGGCCTTGGTCCAACAATTGAAGAGGGTTCGAGCTGATTTGACTATATGGCAGTTATTAGTTAGCTCACAAGAACATCGGGAGGCACTGACTAAGGCTCTCGATCAAATCAAGGTCGACTCATAGGTTACCCCCGCTGAAATGGTAGCCACCGTCATGCCTTATCTCAAGGGCAAGTCCGAAGAAGAAGGCCCACTCATAACCTTCTCTGAGTCCGATCTTTTACCATTTGGGGCCGCCCATAACTTGGCCCTATACATCACGGTCATCTGCCGAGGGAAGTACCTCCCGATGACCCTAATCGATGATGGATCTGCTGTGAATGTCCTACCTCTAAGGACCGCTAAAGCCCTCGGCATCACCGAGGCCGACTACCTCCCGACGGCGCAAAGTATCCAGGCTTTCGACAGAATCCCAAAACCAGTTGCCAGGGCCGTTAAGCTGACAATAATAACGGGCCCAATCGAAAAAGAACTGGAGTTTCAGGTGATTGATGTCACCTCGTCCTTCAACTTACTGCTCGGGAGGCCTTGGATCCACGCAGTCAAGGCCGTGTCTTCTACCCTTCATAGGAAGGTCAAGATGCCTCTTCAAGACGGTGTCATCACACTAGAGGAAACTCCCATGACCATGGCTAGATGCAACGCCACGGGTCGGGCCGAACCACGGGGATTCGACTTCGTGGGAATGATCGAGAAGGAATATCTCTTCAGGCCCTACTTCGCTACTAGCATCAATACAATGCTACAAAACTTGGGTTACCTACCAGGGGCCACTTCGAGGCCACACCTCCCGGCTGGAAAGGTTATCGAGGTCCTAAACAACGGAGGGTCTCGATTCGGTTTGGGGTACACTATGGCCCCGAAAAATGTGGACCGAGCAAGCATAATCAAGTTTGTCACTCCAGTATTTGGGGCAATGATAAGGGTAGTTTGTAGTGCCTTTTTCACTATGCTTTGGTCCCATTTCCTTGTGGAATCGCTCCTTGGGGAGTGATTTATGGATTTCTTATGCTTCCTTTAGTTCGTTTCAGGTTCCCGAGACCAATTTGGAAGAGTTAGAGCGATTCCGACTCTATACATACACATTTTGGAGCCAACGGAGTAAAGGAACGATGACTCGATGCCTTGGAATCAACCCCGAGACCTTGGGACCCAATCCCGAGCCTTCGAGACCCGATCCCGAGTCCCTAGAATCGGCGAGAAACCCGTGAGAGGCAAGGAGGGACCAAAGAGCTCTTAAGGGAGGCCTACAAGACACATCCCGTTCGGGATGAGGTGCAACATTGAGAAGGCTGCTGTGAGCCCATCCCGGTCGGGACCAACCCGTCCCGGTCGGGATGACAGGCCGTCCCGGTCGGGATGATCCCGTCCCGGTCGGGACACTACAGGGGAAGCTCGTGACTCTTTTCTTTCTTCTCCTTCATTCTTGTAACCATATATATATACCCCCCTCTTGTATTAAGACACCAGGTTATGTTATATTCTTCACTTATCCTAAAACCCTAGACTACTTTAGGTTAGATTAGATTAGATTAGTGTAGATTAGTCGGTAATTAGTAGTTAATCCTAGATTAGTGCTTGTATTTTGGATCTCTTGAAGAATCCACCAAGATTGACAACCTTGGTGGAATTGTTTGGGTTGTCTTCTATACAAGTGTTCTCCTTTTCCATTTCCTTTGTAGTATGGTATAATCTTGTCTTCCTTTTTACTCTTAATCCTTTATTATTCATCAAGTTCTCATCTTTAGTTCTTGTTTATTGTTTTCACTAGTTTGTTTGTGTATGTTTGGTTGTTTGAGTTTGTTTACCTTGTTTATGTTGGTTTTTACTTTAGATATGTTAGAGTAGTGTTCTTGCTAGGGTTAGTAGGGTTTAGGGTGTTAATTGGGTGATTAAGGGGTTGTTGGAGTTGTTGGTGGAAGATTTGGGTTTCCTCTTGGTTTGGTGCACATCACATGTTTGTTGAAATGCTTGAATGACTAAGTAGTTGCGAATGCTTGTTTTTCTTGCCTTTCTCTTGTGGGTGATAGTTTGTTTGTGGGTTCGGTTCCCTCACTAAGTTGCGAGAGCCCGGTGAGGACGACCCCTAGGTCTATCTACGTAGCGAGAGCCTGGATTCGACCTAGGCCACTATAGCGCGCTAGAACCCCGTTTGTCATGTGTGTCGCCAAGATGGGTTATAGGATGAACCTCTAGGTAGGCCTAAGTTGCGAGAGCCCGGACCAACCTAGATTACCGTACTACCTCCTTCGCTCTAGTTCTCCCTTGACCATTCCGTTACCCCTTTGACCCTGACCTAATCCTAGCCCGTTCTCCTTTGTTTGTTTCTCCTTAGCCTTAGTCTTAGTCTAGCTTTCTCCCCTCCTATCATTCTCTAGTTTAGCTTAGCTCGTTGACTTAGTCTAGTATTTGGGCCGACCTAGTCTAGGCTATACATTACCGTCCCCGTGGATTCGACCCGACATGCCCTACCTACCCTAGTTAGGATTAGTCGGTTTATTTATTGATCGTTTGGGACGTGACGAATCCCTACCATCAGGCAATCCAAGTGGGCCTTTACCAACCCACTATCACATATCCCGAGACCAAAACGGCTCGGGAATGCAATTTCATCCCCGATGATATATTCACCCTTGTTAAGGCCGAGTCCAAGGAAGCTGAAGACAACTCCGAGCCCGTGCTAGGGCTCCTATTCGGGGAAGACAAGGCCATCCCCGCTCCTAAGGATGATCTGGTCAACCTGATCCTCCGCAGCAACCGGTTCGATCCAACGAAGCTGATCTCCGAAGTTGGTGCAGACATAGGGAAGTGGGCCTGGTGGAAGACCATAAAATGGACCAACAGCCAGGGACGAATCTACAAGCTAACCACCGGTGACGGACGGGGATTTGTCGTGAATCCCGGTCGATCAAAGTAAAAAAAAAAACAACTAATCCTACACTTGGGTAGTCGAGGGTAAGTCGGGTCGAATCCACGGGGACGGTCTAGTTGAGTAAGGGTCTCGTTCAAGGTAAGGTATTAGTCAAGAAAAGATATGTTCTTGGTAGGAAGAAGGTTCTAAACTAGAGAGCTAAACAAGTGGAACAAACGAATGAAATAAATACGATAAAAATGAACTAGGGTCAAGGTCAACGAGGTGGTCTCAAGGGAGTTATCGGAGTTCGCAAACGGGTCAATTATGGTCGGTAATTAGGAAGATAAATGGTCTCTCTCGAGTCTCTATCTACCCGGGACGGTCCTAATAACGGGCTCTCGCACTTACTACTAGGTCGACCCACCCCAAAGAAAGCTCGACACAATATAACTCACCCATCGCGACCAAGACAAGCAAATCTTACAAAAATCGCAATCAATGGAGAATACCAACAATAATAGACAAGAACATAAACACACAACAAACCCACAAATATGAGACAAACCTAGTATTCCTCGACCCTAGAAATTAACTACCCAAACATGATTAAAAGTAAATTAATTACACTACCCACTACTCTAATCATGATATTAAACATAAAGTAAGAGTAAAGATGCAAACTTTAGACTAATTAAGCAATAAAATTAACTTAAACTAATAAACATAAAAGATGAACAAAAAGGAAAATGGAGAAGAAATTGTACCAAATTTGAGGAAGAATTGTATAATTAATGGTGAAATGAAGTGTAGAACATTAACCCAAATAATTAATACTTATACTACCTAATTATAAGTAAACTATAATAGATTATAAGGCTAAAAATGGAAGAATGAAGAATCCAAATGCAAGCTTCCTTCACTACTCTAATTCCTCCTGTTGCGGCTCACTGCTACCCTCCATTCTCTATTTCGTCCTCTATGCTACCCTACTACGGACTCCCTCCTTTCTTTTTCCCCTATTCTCCTTTTTTCTTTGTCATGCTCCTGCCTTCCTCCTTTATACGTACCATCTCCCCCCACTAATCAGCCCTCCTTTTCTTTTAGTATAGGGCCGGATCCCCATCTTTTTATTTGGTGTTTTAGGTCCGATCTTCCCCTTGATCCAATAGATGCTGCCTTGTAGCTTGATTATGACCCACGATATAGCGGAATTTAGTCTTGCTTCCTTCTACAAACTTGTAGATCTCGAACTTAGCTTTCCAACGCATCCTGAATCACTTGATTCCGATGTCGTATGAGTGAGATATCGTAATTTCAAGACAATCCGATCAAGTAGGCCTTTGAATTTTGCTCGACCCGCTTTGTTCATTGACCCGGTTTTACTCGGTTACTCCCGAAATGGTACCTACAAAATACAAACGAGACAAACGAGTACCAAATCCTCGGATAATAACATTTATTACGTGATAAGGGTAGTTTGTAGTGCCTAATTTGCTGTGTTTTGGTCCCGTTTTCCTTGTGGAATCGCTCCTTGGGAGTGGTTTATGGATTACTTATGCTTCCTTTAGTTCCTTTTAGGTTCCCGAGACCATTTGTGAAGAATTGGAGCGAATCCGACTCGATACATACACTTTTTGGAGCCAACGAAGTGAAGGAACGATCACTCGATGCCTTGGATTCGACCGCGAGACCTTGGGACCCGATCCCGAGCCTCTTAGACTTGATCCCGAGCCCCAAGAATCGGTGAGAAGCCCATGAGAACCAAGGAGGGACCAAAAAGATCATATTGGAGGCCTACAAGACTCATCCCCGATGGGAAGGGCCTCATCCCGTCGGGGATGAGGTGCACAATTGCGTAGGCTACAGACCTGGCCGTCCCGACCGGGAAGAGCAATAACATAACCTGGTGTTATTGATAACACAGCCCGGTGTTATGCTTGATCCCGACCGGGATGAGCCCAGTTCAGGCCCGCGTCAACTCTTTTCTTCTCCTTACTCATTGTAACCCTATATATACCCTTCCTCTTGTAATCTTATAAAGGAGATCCTTCATTACCCAAAAAAACCCTAGACTACTTTAGCATAGATTAGCTTAGATTAGAATAGATTAGTCGTTAATTAGTCCTTAATCTAGTTAGTTAATCTTGTATTAAGGGATCTCTTGAAGAATCCATCCAATCTTGACAACATTGGTGGATGTTTTGGGTGTTCTTTATATACAAGTTCTCATCTTTTCATTCCCTTGTTAGTTGGTATAATCTTCTCATCCTTTTACTCTTAATCTTTGTTTTATTATTCAAGTTTCAATCTTTAGATCTTGTTTATTGTTTTGTTCATCATCGTTGTTAGTTTTACGTATGTATGCTCTTGTTCTTGTTTTGGTTTATCTTGTTAGTGTTAGTTTTAGCTTAATTATGTTTGAGTAGACTCTTGCTAGGGTTATTAGGGTGATTGGTTGTGATTGTGGATGATTAGGGTGAGATGGGTGGTACTAGATGTTGTGTTTGTTGTTTCCCTTTTACCTTGCACTCCACATGTTCGATGAAATGCTTGTGAGACTAGAGACTATCAATCCTTGTTTTTCTTGCCTATTCTCTTGGATGTGTGTGTTTGGTTAGATGGTTTGGTTGCCTCATTACGTAGCGAGAGCCCGGTGAGGACGGCCCCTAGGCCGATTACGTAGCGAGAGCCCGATCGGCGGAACCTAGGCTACAAAAGCATGCTAGTAACCCCGTTTTTCCCCTTTTTGTCTTCCTTGACATCCATGAACCCGACCTAACCCTAGTTTTCATTCTTAGTGTTGTCTTTGCTTCCCTTAGTCGTTAGTTACTTGTTTTGTCTTCCTTTTTCATGTTTTAGACCTTAGCCTAGTGCTTTGTCTCCCCCTAGATTAGCTTGTCTCGAACCTAGTCCTAGACCGTAGTACCCATTAGTCTAAACGCATTTTCCGTCCCTGTGGATCGACCCCACTTGCCCTAGCTACCCTAGTTAGGTTGGTTGGTTATTATTTGACGGCAGGATCCGCGGCAAATCCCACCCATCATTACGATAATTATTTCTAAGACGATAATTAACACTTAATATTGTATAATAACCTATATTGAGCTATAATATCAATTAAGTACACAAAATCGACCCGAATAAGTAAATAAATGTGGGTAAAATAATGACTAAAATGACGTTTATCAACTCCCCCCCACTTAAATCTTACTCGCCCTCGAGTAAGCTCAAATAGACAAGACAAAAGCGCGCTTATTCACAAAATAAATATAAAAACAAAATAGCCGATACGAGACAATAAACGGGCTCGCTCCGTCCCTTCAACCTACAACGAGATACTATGAGGAAAGTATCCCTTTGCAAGGCAAGTGGGGTCTTGCCAAAATCGCGAGACAACCAACAATAAAGCACAAAAATCGGTTATAATATGGTCATCTCAAGTAAAAACGAGTCACCTCCCTCAACAAGGTAACTAAGCAAATCCTCAATCGATAATCAAAATTCTAAAATCCAACTAAAACATAAGGAATGACTAAGAAATACTTCACAACTTGCATAGTCTTATTGTACATCTACTAATCTATAACTTCGGTAAGCAAAATAGGGTGTATGGCGGAGATGGAGTGAACTAACATGGCGTTATAACCGAAAATGAAACACAAAGTCCCTCCTCTCACATAGTAAGAAGTTCGGATCGTCCCGGTACCAACTTGTTGACTGGAAAGGAGGATAAATTTATTTGTGAAGTGGATGAGATATAATAAAAATACATAAGCTCACTTATTTGAACAAACTTTCTTTTCTTTTCATTTTCTTCTTTTTCATTTTTCTTTCGTTTTTCTTTTCTTTTCTTTTCATTCATTTGTTTTCGAAACACTTCAAATTATTTGAGAAGTAACTTTTTTTCTCTTCTTTTGATTTTTTTGATTTTGTCACTTTGAATTGAAATGTGAGCAATTATTAAACCCTTTGTTTTTGTGTTTTCTTGGGATTTTTTCATTTTTGTGGATTTTTGTGATTTTTGCATAGAAATGTCAACAAGTCTTGATCCGGTCACCATCGGACAAAATGAACATACGGAAATATCACACTATGAGATGAATATGTGAACAGTAATGATGGTGTACACCCTAAATCGCTAATTAAAGCAAAGATTAGTCGATTCACAATACTAATATGCAACACTAGGTATTTCCAAATCATTATTTTCATCAAAGTTGAAATCTAGAAAATCGACTAAACTCTTAGGAAAATGCGAAACTTCTATTTGGATTTTTCAATTTTTCATATTTTCAGGTATTTTTGAAATTTTTTGACAAAATAAACAAAACTAACACACAGAAGGAAAAAAAAAAGAATCCACAACACACATTCACAAGTATAACATAACCAAACTACTTCCAACATCCCAACACAACAAAATCACACCACCAAATCCAAAACTTCCACCAAAATCCATCCAAGTATGATCCAATAAGCAACAAACTCCCCCACACTTAAGCGAAACATTGTCCTCAATGTTTAAGACAAGGGAGGGAGAAAAGAGAGGGTGGGTGAAGAATTTACCATTTCAAACTCGATCGTTCATCACTTGGTGAGTGATTCTTGATCTTTTCCCTTTTATCCACCATCTTGTTGTTCCTTCTTCAAGATCATAAGTGGACACCTACACACAAAAAGAAGACAACGCAAAAACACACACAAAAACGAAATATATACACTAAACACAAATCAAACAAGTAAGTCATCTAAATACCCTACCAAAGATCTCATTAACTTGTCATATGCATTTGAACAATCATCACCAACATGATCATAGTGAGGCATGCAAGATGATCCACAAAACAAAAAAAATAAGAGTGGTAGTGTACGGTTTGTGGAAAGGATGGGTACTTGGGATCTCAAAATTCCAACACCTATCACTCGACTCCAAATTCAGAAGAGGAGAGGCACTCACACAATCATTCTCCCCATTTTCACTCATATTGGGGGTCTTAATCATCTCTCCATCCTCAAGTGCTTCAATCAAAGAACCATTAAGTGACAAACCAAAAACCAACAAAAACTCTTCTAAAAGAGTTTCAAGATTCTCATCTATGGGCATGGACTCAAACAAAGGAGTAAGAGAAATAAGATCCAAATCATCAATGGGTGAAAGAGACTCAAAATCCTTACAAGGGAAAGACACAAATTTCTCAAAAATTGGTTCCTCAAAGAAATCAACCTCACGATCCCAAGTATCCTCGATCTCAATACTCTCATCACTCAAAGCAACATCCAATATCTCATTATCCTCTCTTTTCTCCTTCCTTTCAACCTCAAGAGTCTCTCTTTTCCTCAACTCCCTTTCCAAGCTCTCATAATCAACCTCAGAAGATATGCCCTCCAACTCACACAAGCTAAGACCTTTGTGGTTTTCCTCTCTACAAAGATCATAAAACTTATCCAAGCACACATTTTCCTCAAAAAGCACACATTCCAACTCACAATCATTAACACTCACAACAAAAGGTGTAAGTTGGACAAGGGGATGCGGAATTTGTGTTGAAGGAAGGCAAGTCGATTCACAAGAGTCAATGGCATGCAAATCTTCATGAACATCATTCAAAGGGGTTTGGGGAACATATGGAACAACATCCAAATCATCATCATCCTCCTCATTATCAATAAGAGGTGGAAAAGAACAAGAAGAAAGCGCATATAAAGTATTTCCCAAATCATCACAAGATGCAAAAGTAGATGAAATGTCATGCATAGCATTCACAGTCACAAAGGGAGAAGAAACATGACTAATATGAGAAGTATGCACATTATCAAGAGAATAAGAGTCTACTCTATCACTCAAATCATGTTGCAAATAAAGCATAGGTGGGTTAACTCTAGGTTCTCCAATTTGAGGTCTCACTCTCTTAAATCCCCATTGGTCATTGACACTAGCCACTCTTTCAATTAATCCGGAAACTTCATCATCATTTAACTCATTGAATTTTCTCTCGGACGAAAAGATGATTAAGTTTCTATGGTGAGAAAGCAAACCTTGAAGAAAGGTCGAAGTGGTTAGCCAAAGTGGGATTCCATGGATGGGACAAGCTCTCAATAAACCCTTAAACCTAACCCAAGACTCACTCAAACTCTCAAACTCGCCTTGTTCAAAGCTAAGAATCTCATCTCTAAACTTGGCGACCTTCGAGGGAGGGAAAAATTTCCTAAGAAATGCAAGGGCTAGTGGGTTCCAGGAGGTGAAGGTGTTAGGAGGGTGTGAGCGAAACCATCTCTTAGCGTCATCCTTAAGAAAAAAGGGAAATAATATGAGCTTAATAGTATCAAGGAGCACTCCATCCCTTTTAAACACACAACACAAGTCCACAAAATTCTCAAGAAGACCATAAACATCCTCACTCTCAAGCCCATGAAAGGCATCCCGCTCTACCAAATCAATATAATATGGCTCAATATCGAAGCTAGGACCCTCAAAAACCCCAATATTAATGGGTGAAGCAAACAAGTCGGGATCCGGTCTACTATGGTCAGCAAGAGAAGACATTATAGATAAGAGAGAAGAAGGATTCAAGAAAAGTGACAAGAAAACACGAAAACAAGTATATAAAAGACAAGTAGCAACTAATATAAAAAAAAACAATGAAAACTAACTCCAAAACCAAACCAAGACAGATATTAACTTAGCACCGTCCCCGGCAACGACGCCTATTTGACGGACGGGGATTTGTCGTGAATTCCGGTCGATCAAAGTAAAAAAAAAACCAACTAATCCTAAACTTGGGTAGTCGAGGGTAAGTCGGGTCGGATCCACGGGGACGGTCTAGTTGAGTAAGGGTCTCGGTCAAGGTAAGGTATTAGTCAAGAAAAGATATGTTCTTGGTAGGAAGAAGGTTCTAAACTAGAGAGCTAAACAAGTGGAACAAACGAATGAAATAAATACGATAAAAATTGACTAGGGTCAAGGTCAACGAGGTGGTCTCAAGGGAGTTATCGGAGTTCGCAAACGGGTCAATTATGGTCGGTAATTAGGAAGATAAAGGGTCTCTCTCGAGTCTCTATCTACCCGGGACGGTCCTAATAACGGGCTCTCGCACTTACTACTAGGTCGATCTACCCCAACGAAAGCTCGACACAGTATAACTCACTCATCGCGGCCAAGAGAAGCAAATCTTACAAAAATCGCAATCAATGGAGAATACCAACAATAATAGACAAGAACATAAACACACAACAAACCCACAAATATGAGACAAACCTAGTATTCCTCGACCCTAGAAATTAACTACCCAAACATGATTAAAAGTAAATTAATTACACTACCCACTACTCTAATCATGATATTAAACATAAAGTAAGAGTAAAGATGCAAACTTTAGACTAATTAAGCAATAAAATTAACTTAAACTAATAAACATAAAAGATGAACAAAAAGGAAAATGGAGAAGAAATTGTACCAAACTTGAGGAAGAATTGTATAATTAATGGTGAAATGAAGTGTAGAACATTAACCCAAATAATTAGTACTTATACTACCTAATTATAAATAAACTATAATAGATTATAAGGCTAAAAATTGAAGAATGAAGAATCCAAATGCAAGCTTCCTACACTACTCTAATTCCTCCTGTTGCGGCTCACTGCTACCCTCCATTCTCTATTTCGTCCTCTATGCTACCCTACTACGGACTCCCTCCTTTCTTTTTCCCCTATTCTCCTTTTTTCTTTGTCATGCTCCTGCCTTCCTCCTTTATACGTACCATCTCCCCCCACTAATCAGCCCTCCTTTTCTTTTAGTATTGGGCCGGATCCCCATCTTTTTATTTGGTGTTTTAGGTCCGATCTTCCCCTTGATCCAATAGCTGATGCCTTGTAGCTTGATTATGACCCATGATATAGCGGAATTGAGTCTTGCTTCCTTCTACAAACTTGTAGGTCTCGAACTTAGCTTTCCTACGCATCCTGAATCACTTGATTCCGATGTCGTATGAGTGAGATATCGTCATTTCAAGACAGTCCGATCAAGTAGGCCTTTGACTTTTGCTCGACCTGCTTTGTTCATTGACCTGGTTTTACTCGGTTACTCCCGAAATGGAACCTACAAAATACAAACGAGACAAACGAGTACCAAATCCTGGGATAATAACATTTATTACGATAATTATTTCTAAGACGATAATTAACACTTAATATTGTATAATAACCTATATTGAGCTATAATATCAATTAAGCACACAAAATTGACCCGAATAAGTAAATAAATGTGGGTAAAATAATGACTAAAATCACGTTTATCAACCGGCGAGGGAGACATGCCGGATACCGAGTCTGAGTCAGAGTCGGAGTCAGAGTCCGTGTCTAGAGGGTCTGTCCCGAGAGCACTCCCTATCCCGCCTCTGACCAACGATCAGATGGCCGCTCTCTTCGAGCAATTCTCAAAATTTACTACTCCGTATTAATAATAATAACGAAAACAGTTCTGCTTACGACTTGTCTTATTTCCAAAATTCTTTCAATTTCAAAAATTTTATATGCAATGACATTGACAAACCCGACGAACAGGTACCTCTGCCTCCGCTTCTGATCGAGCAACTTGAGCAAAGGGAATCTCGAGACCCGATAATTGAAGAAATCGTGTCCATTAACATGGGAACCACTTTAGAGCCTCAGATGCTTAAGTTGGGCCTATCCTTAGATCCCGAGGAGAGAAAACAATTCACGGACCTCCTCCAAGAATTCAAGGACGTCTTCGCATGGTCCTACAAGGACATGCCGGGGATAGACCGGGAAATAGCTGAACATCGCATACCCATCAAAGATGGGTGTAAACCGGTACAACAGAAACTCCGAAGAATGAGGCCTGAATGGTCTCTCAAATTCAAAGAAGAAGTTGACAAGCAGTTCAAAGCGGGCTTTATACAAGTGTCTGAATATCCAGACTGCTGGGTCGCGAACATCGTGCCGGTACCCAAGAAGGACGGCAAGGTGCGGGTATGTGTGGACATCCGGGACCTTAACAAGGCCAGCCCAAAAGACAATTTTCCGTTACCATACATCGACATACTGGTGGATAACACGGTCGATCATGCTCTTCTATCATTCATGGACGAGTATGCCGGATACAATCAGATCAAAATGGCAGAAGAGGATATGAGTAAGACCACCTTCATAACACCTTGGTACTTACTGTTACACCGTTATGCCATTTGGGCTCATCAACGCCGGGGCCACTTATCAACGGACCGCCACCATCTTGTTACACGATATGATGCATAAGGAAGTGGAGGTTTATGTAGACGACATGATCGTCAAGTCAAAAGACTGAAGAGGACACATCTCGACCCTAAGAAAGTTCTTCACCAGACTGCATAAGTACAATATGAGGCTGAACCCTCAAAAATGCAGTTTCGGGGTAACATCGGGCAAATTACTGGGCCATATCGTTAGCCAACGCGGCATCGAGGTCGACCCAGCTAAAATCAAAGCCATCACTGAGATGCAGCCACCCAGAACCGAAAATGAAATAAGAGGGTTCCTCGTGAAAGTCGAATATATTAGCCGGTTCATTTCAAAGTTAACCACGGTATGCGAGCCCATCTTCAAGAAACTGAAGATAGGAGAACGGGTACTATGGGACGATAAATGTCAAACGGCTTTTGACAAAATCAAGGAGATTCTGCCTGCTCCGCCGGTGTTAATGCCACCTCAACCCGGTCTGCCTTTGTGATTATACCTAACAACGACCGAGACAACCTGATAAGTGTAGTTTGTGGTGCCTTATTTTTTATGTTTTTGTCCCATTTTTCTTGTGGAATCGCTCTTTGGAGCGATTTCTGGGCTACTCATGCTTCCTTTAGTTTTTTTTAGGTTCCCGAGACCGTTCATGAAGAATTGGAACGATTCCAACTCGTTTCGTACACTTTTGAAGCCAACGAAGAGAAGGAACGATCACTCGGTGCCTTGGATTTGATCCCGAGACCTTGGGACCCATTCTCGAGCCCCTTAGAATCGATCCCGAGCCCCGAGAATCGATGAGAAGCCCATGAGAAGCAAGGAGGGACCTTAGAGGATATAATGGAGGCTTACAGACCCTTCCCAGGTGAAATAGTGGCCTTCCCGACCGGGAAGGAGCGGCCACTGTTTTGAGCCCGTCTCGGCCGAGAAGCACCTCGTACCGGTCGCGACCGTCTCGTCCCGGGCGGGACCGATCCGTCCCGGGCAGGACGGCTGAGCTGCTGCGCGTGACTTCTTTTTCTTCCTCCTTCATTCTTGTAACCTTATAAATACTTCCCCCTTTAATTGTTTATGTATCTTACATTACCCTAGACTCTCTTAGGCCTCTCTTGAACTTTCAAAACTCTAGATTAGTGTTCCTCTCATTAGCTTAATCTTCCTTTAATCTTTAGTTAATCCTAGTTTAATCTAGTTTAATTAGTCTTGTATTAAGAGGATTCTTGAAGACTCCTCCAAGCTTGACAACCTTGGAGATTATTTGGGTTTCTTATGTATACAAGTTCTCATCATTTTCATCCTTTTGCAGTTGGTATAATCTCTTTTCTCTTGTTCTTTTTTTATTTAATCAAGTTTGAATCTTTACATATTGTTTATTGTTATTGTTTGTTCATTATGAATGTTTGTATGTTTACATTGATTTCTCTTGTTTATGTTAGTCTTAGTTTGATAATGAGTGATTAGTTTCCTTGTGGGGTTAGTAGGGGGATTAGGTGTGGATTATGGGTGATTAGGGTTTGATTAGGGGTAAAGGTTGCATCTTTGTTGCTAGTCACATATTGGGCACTCTATGTGTTTGTTGAATTGCTTGTGCGAGTAGTAGTGGCCAATGCTTCTCATACTTGTTCTCATCTTCTCATTGTTTGGCTAGTGTGTGATTGTGTTCGGGTATAGTCTTAGACACGAGAGTGCGGACTTGGGTTTAGACGCGAGAGCGCAAACCGACCTTGACCTAGGTTTAGACGCGAGAGCGCAAACCGACTCTAGTAACTTAAGAGGCACCTACACCCTTGATCATCCTATTATCCTTCTACACTTAAGAACCCGACCTAACCCTACTATCTTTCCTTTATTTGATTCATCCTCCTAGTTAGTCATTATTTCTCTAGTTTCATTGTTTAGTTAATCCTAGTTGCTTCATTTAGTTTATGTCATATATAGTATATTGTTAGTCCATTCTCATCCTCCTCAACCATCATAGTTTATCAATTCTAGTCTCTTGTGTTTGTTTTGGTAATCTAGTCTCGTTTTAGGTCGATCTAATCTAGACTTTACAATACCTTCTCCGTGGACACGACCCGACTTACCCTAGCTACCCACTAGGATTAGTTGGACTCTATTTGTTGGTTAGGATCGATGACAAATCACACCATCAATTTGGCGCCGTTGCCAGGGACGGTGCGTTGTTTAGACTTAGTTTGCTTATAGCTAGACTTAGTTACCCTTCTTGTATTCTTCATCCATCTCTTGTGCATATTTTAGGTTTTTCTTGTTTTCTTAGCTTTCTTTTCTCTTGTCTTTCGATTGTGCTCGTTTATTGTCTTTGCCTAGTGCCCATAAAGCACTAGGTGGTCTTACGTTTGCTCAAGTGTGTAGTGTATGCCTAGGAGGAGAGGCGATTTCTTTCTCTTCAATCCAGAGCCGGAGAGACTCTTTAGAGCCTTTCGCCAACGGATGATTGATCGGGTTAGACACTCTCAACCGGGTACTAGCAATACCATTGAAGAGCAAGCTCAAGGATCCGACTTGAACGAGTCACCGCGAGAGACCGCCGGAGGGACCTTCATCAATCCCTTCGGTACTTCTAGTCCTAGTTCTCCTTCTAGTTCTACATCAACACCGTCTACACCATCATCTCTCGCATATCCAATCATGTCTAAGTTCTCTTCTCATTCAACCTTCACGGAAGACGTTTTGCCGGGTCCAACCACTTTACTGGAGGCATATACCAGGAATTTTGTGGCAAAAACGCAATTCATCCAATTGGTCGAAAGAAGTCAATTTAGTGGGTTGCCAACCGAAGATCCTCATCAACACATGGAAACCTTTTCGGATTATTGCGATGCTATCTCACAAACGGGAATAACCCAAGATCAAATCCGGTGGGTATTATTTCCTTTCTCTTAAATTGGTAAAGCTAAGCAATGGTTCAAGGGGTTGGACAAGACGACTCTTGGTATTGATACTTGGAAGAAGCTAGCCTTAGCCTTCTACCAACAATTTTATCCCCCGGAGAAGACAAATCTATTGAGAGCCTCTATCACGGGATTCCAACAACGTGATGAAGAAAGCCTCTACGAATCGTGGGAAGGATTCAAAGCCTTGATCCGCTCTTGTCCTCACCATGGTCTATCACAGTGGTTCCTAGTTCAACAGTTTTGGAACGGGTTATATGAAGACTCAAGGGCCATTCTCAACATGGGATCGAATGGGAGGTTTACCGAGGTGGATGATGACCAAACTTGGTCAAGAATCGAGGAGATGGCGGTGCACAACTCCCAATACTCAAGGCCTAGAAAGGCGAATCGAGGAGGTAGGCACGAGGTCGATGCCATTACACAACTAAGCATTGATCTTGGAGCTCAATTAAAAACTCACATGGAGACTATTGACAAGAAGCTCCAAAGCCGCCTCAATCAAGTTCAGAGCACTAGTTCCTCCAACCAACACTCGATTCATGAAGTTAATGCTTTGGGAGTTGTATCTCCTACACCTTATTATGGGATGTGCGATATTTGTGGGATAGTTGGACATGAGCCTATACATTGTCGAGGTAGTATCGAGCAAGTGAACGCCTTTCAAGCGTTCACGCAAGGTGCCTCCTATCCTAATATGTTCCAAGCTTCCCATCAAGCCTCTCAACAACAAGCTCTACAACACCGTCCATATGTGCCACCTCCCTTTAGGGACAACAATCAAGGATACCAAGGTTATGTGGGTAACCCAAGGCCATTTAACAATTTCAAGCAACATAACCAAGGTAACTTCAACAACAATCAAGGGTTCCAACAAGGGAACTTCAATCAAGGTGGTTTTCAAGAAAACCAACACAATCAAGGATATCAAAACAACCAAGGTAACACTCAAGGCCTTAATCAAGGCAACTCTCATGGGTTCCAAGGGAACCGTCAACAACAACAAGCAACTCAAGGTCAACAACAACAAAGCAAGCAAAGGAGCCGGTCTCCTACTTATGACTATGGTATTCCTCTAGCCATCACCGACACTCCGCACAATCCACAATCTCCACCTCGAGATTTTAACATGCAAAAATCTATGATGGATATGCAAAGGAGTAATCAAGAATTGCAAAGAAGCCAAATGGAGATGGCAAGAAACCAACAAGAGTTCTTTGCTCATCTTCAAAGGGATAACATAGCAAGAGATGCTCATATGAAGATGCTTGAGACTCAAATATCTCATGTTTCTTCGGGAAGCTCTTCAAGACAAAAGGGGCAACTACCTCCTCAAGGTGAAACACCGAAATTTGAGCATGTAAATGCTATTACCACGAGGAGTGGTGCATCTTATGATTCCCCTTTATTCCCTAGTGAGCAAGTACCAATGCAAGAAGCAATGAGGAAAGTTGCATCTCCAACTCAAGAAAACTCAAGCTTGGAAGATCCAATGGAGGAGCAAGTCTTATGGGAGATTGAGAAACCCAATGAAGACAAGCTTCCCCCACTTCAAGGAAAAGACAAGGGTAAAGGGAAAGCATCATTTGAGAAGTCCACCCCTATGGAGCAAAAAAAGGTTCATATCAAGTTGCCTTTCCCAACAAGGCAAATGAAGACTAAGGTGGATGTTCAATTTGACAAGTTCCTAGACATTGTGAAGAAATTGGATGTGAGTGTCCCGTTTACCGAGCTACTTACCCAAATCCCGGCATATGGAAGATTTATGAAAGAAATCTTGGCTAGGAAGAGATCCATCGACAAGGAAGAGACCATAGCGTTCACAAGGGTGGTGAGCTAGCTCATTCAAGGTTCTACGCTTCCTAAGTTGAAGGATCCGGGTATTTTTTCGATCCCATGCACCATAGGCAACTTCAAGATTGAGAGAGCATTATGTGATTTGGGTGCGAGTGTAAGCATCATTCCCTACTCTATTTGTGAGCGACTTGGAATGAAGGAGCTCAAGTGCACTTCCATTACCCTGCGAATGGCCGATAGTTCACTCAACCGACCATTGGGGATGTTAGAAGATGTGCCAATAAGAATCGGGAAGTTCTTCGTTCCGGCCGGTCGATTTTCTTGTACTTGACATGCCGGAAGCTGCTATCACTCCCATTATCCTTGGGCGCCCATTTCTACATACCGCCGGTGCTATGATTGATGTGAAGAACGGTAGGATCACATTCGATTTAGGCGAAGAAAAGCTAGTGTTTGACCTCCAAGGCAACACCTCGCCTACTAATGATGAGTCTTGCAATATGATCCACGCCACGAAAGACATCGATCTAGGGGATAAGTCGGGATAAAGCTTGAAGAATGACTTCTATGGAATTGAGGATGACGATTTTGAGCTTGGGGCGGATGAGTGCCCATATCATGAGTTTGAAGACAAGTGCCAAGACAAGAAGAAAGATGAGCCTCCCTTGGGGCCACATGAAGATAGGTGGACGTTTGGGTATATACCGAAGGATCGCAAGTACAAGTTCAAGCCATTGAACTTAGTAAATCGAGATGCCCCGGGAACGTTGAGACAAGGTTGTGAAGAACCTTGGAGTGTGGATGGTTATATTACAAGCTTGATCGAAGATTTCTCGAGAGCCTTCGATTTGTTTCTTCGTGCCCTTGATGGCGATGGAATTGGTTATAGTGTTGTAGAAAAATATTGAAGATTGCACCATCCTTGGTTTGACGGAGTTCCAAAAGAACCGTCTCATTATGTGAAGTGAAAATGAACAAAAGAGAGGAATGGTGGTGGATAGAGCTTGGACTTTGAGTTCTGGAGTCAGTTTTTGAAGCTTTGGATAAGCTTTTGTGGTTATCGAGAGTTAGAAGACTCTTCCCGGCCGAGAAGAAGGCTTCCCGACCGGGAAGGAGTCATCCCGATCGGGATAAGGGTACCAGAATCGGGGTTTGCTGATGAGGAATCCCGACCGGGACCATCCATCCCGGCCGAGATGGTCCCCTGCTCCTCCTTTTGCCTCTCCTTGGTCATGAGAGCCCACCCAACCACTTTATATCCCCTCCCAACCTCCCCTCCTATCCTTGCTCATATCGTATGACCCATGAACCTCATTTACATACCCTCACCTCATTTTCTATTCACTTTACACCAAATTTTACATCAAATCCCACCCCCTCATACCATTACTACCTCAACGATGCGTTATTATCAAGTTTGAAGCAGGATGACAATGAAGAAGACAAGCAAAGTGCCTATATTGATCATTGAGACGATGGAGCGAGTGAGTTGCTAACTGATGGGTACGGCAACTATCCTTTCTTTTCCGTCTTTTGTCGCTTGTTTTCCCTTGTTTGTCCCCTTCCCCTTGTACACTTTTGTGTCATGGTATCATGGTGGCCTTCGAGGCCTTGGTAAATGTTGCTCCCGACTCCCGATGATGTGACTAAATCGAGAGTCATTTGAAAAATCCAAATTTACAAGTTTTTCACCCTTTTTGTAGAATTTAGTCGGATTTAGGCGGAATCCGGGCTAGGTGACGTGATTACACCTAGTCCTCCCCTCCCATTTCCTTTTATTTCCTTCTTTTTATTTCTTCCCCAATCCATATCTTTTCTCGTCTCGGCCCATGGTGACTTGACTACACCCCGGCCGGACACTTTCACTTCTCTTCATCTTTATCTTTGATTTTTAGCTTTATTTTCGTAGTTTCTTTTCTTTTCTTTTGTGTCTTCACACACTACGATCGAGCATGAGGACATTGCTTGGTTTATGTGTGGGGGAGTGATATCCTAGTGTAGCTTATTTTATTTTCGTAGTTTTTCGGAAAATCTTTAAAAACCCAAAAAATTTGAAAATTTTCACAAAAAAAATCAAAAAGATTTTCTTTTGTGTGTTTTCCTTTTTGTGTCATTGTGTCATGCTTTTGTTGTGTTGTGTGTGTTTGCCTCCCTTTTTCCTTGTAGGTCGCTTAATCACCGTTAACTTTGGAAGGCTTTCAAGACATTCGGTAATGCTTTTTATCCCTTTTTCCTCTTTACCTCTTATGATGTTTGGAGGAGATTTGTGATGATGTTTGCTCGGGTGGAGCATTGTAAAGTTTGTGGTTGATTTGGTGGCTTGTATGGAATTTCGGGGTGGTGTTTGTTATATGTGTTTGTGTGTTATGTTTTGTTTTTGTTGTCTTCATCTCTTTTTCTTTCGTTTTTGTCGAGTCTTTGTTTTGTGTGTGCAGTGTGTCATGTGTGTTAGAGGTTTTCGAAAACCCGGTTTTGAGGCTAGTGTGCAAGTGCGTACTTTCCCTTCCTAATGATGTAAATCGAGTCTTGGACTTTAGTCCAGTAGAATGACCCTAAATCAATAGTTTCGTTGGTCCTTTACCTTGAGTCCACCTAGCTTACTAGGGATTTACTGCGTGATTTGCATTTTGACCATTATGATCACCCACGGTGTGAAAAGGCCTTGGTTGCCGAGTCCCGTCCCTTAGGTGACCATGTTCGGAATTGTTTGATTAGTCCAAGTTCTCCCCATTTTGTGGGTTTGAAGGGAAAGCGCGCTCCCGACATACCCATTCCCCTACCTTCTACACATATCCACAAAATAAACTTGCAATTTGTTGAAATCTCTCTTTCTTAGTTGCAAAAAGAAATGCCTACAACTCAAATCAAGCCAAAAGGGCAAAGAAAAGAAAAAAAAAAGAAAAGGAAAAGAAAGAAAAGATTGAAGAAAAAGAAAAGGCACAAAAAGCCAAAAAGAAAATAGAAAAGAAGAAAAGGAAATGGCATAGCAACACACAAAGCAAAAATGCAAAAGAAAGAAAAAGGCCAAAAGAAAACCATCTCGCAAAAAGAGTCCCCACATCTTGAAAATAAGCCTTTTTCCGATCGTTTCCGTGAAGAGCCTACCAAAGGACCGAATCCCTAGGAAGGATGATAGCGGTAATGATCGGTCTTCCCTCATTTTGCAAACTTTTCCACCTTTTTACTTGGACTAGTTATGCGGTTTTGGGCATGGGACGATCCTCTTGGCTCATCGCTAAAGGGGGCGGGGTCTCACTTACCTACAGTGTCGACTAACACCGTGGTTCATCCTTTTCCATCCCGCCGATCGTCCCGTAGTACGTTCTTAGAAAGTTAGGAGGACCTAGGTAAGTCACCAACGTTTTTATTGCTTTGTTGTCATGCTATTAGGGTTTAGTTCATTTCGATTCATATGATTAGCTTGGGAACGTTGTCACTTGCCTTGAGCCCTAAACCGGTGCTTCCTTCACCGCTTTTTAGAGGGAGCGGTATTTATTTCTTTTTGGGTGCAACCGATTACTTGTATGTTTGTATGTTTGTTTGTGTTATGTGTTTTTGTGTCCGGTTGCATCCACATTTTTGTCGCAAGACCTTACTTGCCTTGCGGAGTGCACTTTTCCTCTAAGTGTACTCGCGTGAGTTGAATGGGCGTAGGGTGCGCTAACACCCGCTCGGCTGGTTTAGTAATTAGTTTGTGCTTACTCGAGGGCGAGTAAGGGTAAAGTGTGGGGGAATTGATAAGTATAGTTTGTAGTGCCTTATTTGTTATGTTTTGGTCCCATTTTCCTTGTGAAATCGCTCTTTGGAGCGATTTCTGGGCTACTCATGCTTCCTTTAGTTCGTTTTAGGTTCCCGAGACCGTTCATGAAGAATTGGAACGATTCCGACTTGTTTCGTACACTTTTGGAGGCAACGAAGACAAGGAACGATCACTCGGTGCCTTGGAGACCCATTCCCGAGCCCCTTAGACTCGATCCCGAGCCCCGAGAATCGATAAGAAGCCCATGAGAAGCAAGGAGGAACCTTAGAGGGTATAATGGAGGCATACAGACCCTTTGCGGGCGGGATAGTGGCCTTCCCGACCGGGAAGGAGTGCACAAAAGGAGCGACCACTGTTTTGAGCCCATCTCGGCCGAGAAGCACCTCGTCTCAGTCGGGACCGTCTCGTTCCGGCCGGGACAGATCCGTTCCGGGCAGGACGGCTGAGCTGCTGCGCGTGACTTCTTTTTCTTCTTCCTTCATTCTTGTAACCTTATAGATACTTCCCCCTTGTATTGTTTATGTATCTTACATTACCCTAGACTCTCTTAGGCCTCTCTTGAACTTTCAAAACTCTAGATTAGTGTTCCTCTCATTAGCTTAATCTTCCTTTAATCTTTAGTTAATCCTAGTTTAATCTAGTTTAATTAGTCTTGTATTAAGAGGATTCTTGAAGACTCCTCTAAGCTTGACAACCTTGGAGATTATTTGGTTTTCTTATTTATACAAGTTCTCATCTTTTTCATCCTTTTGTAGTTGGTATAATCTCTTTTCTCTTGTTCTTTGTTTATTTAATCAAGTTTGAATATTTACACATTGTTTATTGTTATTGTTTGCTCATTATGAATGTTTGGATGTTTACATTGATTTCTCTTGTTTATGTTAGTCTTAGTTTAATTTGATAATGAGTGATTAGTTTCCTTGTGGGGTTAGTAGGGGGATTAGGTGTGGATTATGGGTGATTAGGGTTTGATTAGGGGTAAAGGTTGCATCTTTGTTGCTAGTCACATATTGGGCACTCTATGTGTTTGTTGAATTGCTTGTGCGGGTAGTAGTGGCCAATGCTTCTCATACTTGTTCTCATCTTCTCATTGTTTGGCTAGTGTGTGATTGTATTCGGGTATAGTCTTAGACACGAGAGTGCGGACTTGGGTTTAGACGCGAGAGTGCAAACCGACCTTGACCTAGGTTTAGATGCGAGAGCGCAAACCGACTCTAGTAACTTAAGAGGCACCTACACCCTTGATCATCCTATTATCTTTCTACACTTAAGAACCCGACCTAACCCTACTCTCTTTCCCTTATTTGATTCATCCTCCTAGTTAGTCATTATTTCTCTAGTTTCATTGTTTAGTTAATCCTAGTTGCTTCATTTAGTTTATGTCATATATAGTATATTGTTAGTCCATTCTCATCCTCCTCAACCATCATAGTTTATCAATTCTAGTCTCTTGTGTTTGTTTTGGTAACCTAGTCTCGTTTTAGGTCGACCTAGTCTAGACTTTACTATACCGTCTCCGTGGACACGACCCGACTTACCCTAGCTACCCACTAGGATTAGTTGGACTCTATTAGTTGGTTAGGATTGACGACAAATCACACCACCACAACCATGGGGGCTATGCTGGCCCAGACAGTCGATTCAGAAGAACGAGCTAATCTACTCCATCAGTAAGAAATTCCTGGAGTACGAATGCAAATACACAATGCTCGAAAAGACGTGCCTAGCTTTAGTTTGGGCCACTAAAAAGCTCCGACACTACATGCTTAGTCACGAAGTACATGTTCTATCCAAAATGGATCCTATCAAGTATTTGTTCGAGAAGCCCATCCTTAACGGCCGGATGTCTAGATGGACTTTGATGCTCGAAGAGTTTGACCCCAAATTTGTGCCATTAAAAGCCATCAAAGGCCGGGTAGTGGCAGAATTCCTTGCAGATAGTCCGGTATCTGAAGAGGGACACGCCGATACTTGGGCCTTCCCAGATGAAGACATATTCCATACCGACACTAAAACATGGGATCTGTATTTTGATGGGACATCCAGTTTCCGAGGATTCGGAGTCAGGATTCTGTTAATCTCACCACAAGGGGAGCACACCCCGTTATCCATCAAATTGGACTTTGACGTGACCAACAACGCAGCCGAATATGAAGCATGCATTCACGGGTTGCAAGCCGCCGCTGATTTAGGGGTGACGAATCTCCGGGTCCACGGTAACTCATTGCTGGTCATCAATCAAGCGCTCCAAAAATGGAAAACTCGGAACGCCAATCTTGTGGCTTACCAAGCACGAGTAAGGGTTCTAGAGAAGCAATTCCATAAGGTGGAATATATCTATCTACCCCGGGAGGAAAACCAGTTTGCATAAACACTTTCCAAATTAGCATCCCTGCTAAATATCCCGGAGCACTTAACCAGCATGCCGATCTGTGTCGAAAGACGGTCCAAGCCGGCCTATGTCCATGCCATCCTGGATATCGAGATAACTGACCCAAAACCCTGGTATGAGGCCGTCCTAACCTACTTGACAACGGGAGAGTATCCCCCGGGAACTGAGAACCGGGCCAAGAAGGCCTTGCGAAGATTGGCGACCCAATTTGTTCGTACAGACGACGGGCGGTTATACAAAAAGACGGCACATGGGGGCTCTCCTCCTGTGTATCGATAAAATACAGGCCGAAAAGGTTATGGCTGAGGTACACGATGGTGAAAACGGTCCGCATATGAATGCCCATATGTTAGCCCGGAAAATCATGAGGCTCGAATATTATTGGAACACCATGGAAACGCACTGTCAGTTATATGTCAAACACTGTCATAACTGTCAGATCTTTGCCAATGTACAACATATGCCATCATCTCTGCTATACACCATGACGTCCCCGTGGCCATTTTCGACGTGGGGTATTGACATAATTGGAAAGGTGCACCCTTCCGGGACGGAAGGTCATTGCTTCATTTTGGTAGCTATCGACTATTTCACCAAATGGGACGAAGCCGAGTCATATCGCATCTTGAATGCCAAGCATATGGCCAAATTTATCCAGAATAAGATCATATGCCGATACGGGATCCCACACGAGTTTATCAGTGATTGATCACGGGACCCACTTTCAAGCTGAAACCGTTGCGTTGCTGGCAAAATACAAAATTCAGAGGCATACATCTTCACCCTACCGTCCCTAAACAAGTGGAGAGGTAGAAGCGGCTAATAAAACAATTGTCACCATACTTAAAAAGATGGCTAAGAATTATCGGGACTGGCCCGACAAAATACCTTTTGCCCTATGGGGGTACCGAACTTCAATTCGCACCGCGACCGGAGCAACTCCATATTATTTGACATATGGAATGGAGGCGGTTCAACCGGTCGAGCTAGAAGTGTCATCCCTTAGAATTTTACTCGAGAGCCAAGTGCCGGAAGCAGATTGGGTACAGGCCTGATACGACTCGTTAGCACTTTAGACGAACGGCGGTCCAGGGCTCTTAACAATATCCAAATATATCAAAAGAGAATCCAACGGGCTTTCAACAAAAGAGTTAGGCCCAGAAACATCAAAGAAGGGGATCTAGTCCTAAAATCGGTTCGTGCCTTACTACCGGTTGATCCAAGAGGAAAATTCAAACCCAATTGGCCTGGGCCGTACTTAGTAAAGAAAGTCCTATCAGGAGGCGCGGTGATGCTGACAGACCTGGACGGGAACGAGTTCGTCAACCCGACCAACTTGGACCAGTGCAGCGCTACTACCCATAAACCCTATCTCAATGTCATTTGCAAAAAGTTTATACAAATATATCTTTGTATAAATTTTCAAAAATTATAAGCATGTCAATAAGTTAGAATTAACTATTCTAATGTCGCGCATATCGAACTAATAGTCTTGATGTATTTCGAAAAATTGCAAAAAAATCATATTTTGGAACTACGTTTGGTTTGATTCCGCTAATTGTGGATACGTAGGCAACCCCTCAAAAGGGTACAACCGCTGCAATAACGAAAGGACGGGAACAGTATTCAATAATATGTCTTTTATTAAAATCCCGATAAACTCGGGAATTTCGAAAAAAAACGGCACACAAACGAAAAAATGCCAAAAACGACAAATACACGAAATCGCACCGCAAAAATAGTAATAATATTCAAATAATAAAATTAAGGGGACTAATATTCGTGCATCTTGCCCTTCCCTTTGTTCTTTGGGCCGCATGGAGCCCGAGGTCGCCGGGGCGGGGCCGAGCGTTCCCGAATCACGAGGGGAACCTCCTTAGCTCGAACCCGTTTCTTCGATAACGGGTCTTCTGCTATTGTCACCGGTCCAAGTCGAGCCCGTACATGTTCGGGTAGTCTGTCTCGCGAGGCAAGTCGGTCCTGCACTGCTAGTCTTGGGCTAAGTCTCCTTTCCAAGTCAGTCTGGGGGCCCACTTTCCCCCGTGCACCTCTAGCAATAAACCCTTCAGCTTGAGTCTTAGTTTTGTTTCTCTGACCTGACATTAGATGGACCAGGGTAGCCGGGCTGTCACCTTCATTGAAGAAGCCTCTATTGTCTTTAACTTGCTCCCTCCGCAGCAGATCAAAAGCTTCATCGACCTTCAGAGCAGCCCGGGCTTTGGCATTATCTTCTTTAGTCCACTTCACATAGGAGTATAAAACCCAGATTGACTGACGAGATTTGGGAATGGGCCAAGTATGCCGGGTGTACCATCTCTGCATCCAAGTATCGCACATCACGTCCGTCAGTTGGGTAGATTCACTCACAACTGCTTCAACCTCCGGGATTCTTTGGGTCCAACCATACTGCCTTAGTATGCGATCGGGGTAAAGATGGATCGTCTGCCGGAAAAGACAAGATTACTTGGTAACGATCCTTATCCCTCGGATCCAAGCCTGTCCAAACATAGATGGGCCACCACGGTACTACCCATCGGATCAACGGACCGCCGTGAAAAGACAACACCTCGTCCTAATACTTTTGAGTAATATGGCGAGAAAAATTGATAGCCCGCCTCCTTGTCATCACTTGATTATGACGATAGTTGCTCAACTCAAGGGGAGGATCTATCACTGATAACCTCTCGTATAGCCAAATCTGATAAAAAAAAGGGAAGCAAAAATATGAGTTCCCAAGATAAAATAGGGGTCCGCCTAAGGGCACACGATCGAGTGCCTAGGGGTCACTCGATCGAGTGGTACCCCTGAAGGCGAACAGGGGGCTTTTTACGAGGACACTCGATCGAGTGCCAGGGTGACTCGATCGAGTGCCACTGCAGTAGAAAAACCGCAAAAAAAAAATCAAAAATCGAGAAATTGGGAAAAATAGAAATTCGAGGTAACATACTTGCAATAAACGCGTGCTTCCGGTTAGACGGACCGACGAGTCTCTCTTGCGATTGTCCAAGCCTTGGATAATTTCACCCGTAATAAGCCAAGCTGGACGGTGCTCCGTCTCCATCAGGTCGACCACAGTGAGAAGACGGGTATTACCCATGCATGACAATAAATCCATGTCACCTTCAAAAGCATAAACATGAAGCATACAAAAAGAGAAGGCCCTGCGGTTATGAACCGGCCTGAACCGGACATCATGAGGATTCATAAATTTCTCGGCCAAGTCAATCAAGGAAATATTACCATCCTCCATCATGCGAGATACGTCATTGAGGGAAAATCCTAAAAATTCCCTAGCTTCCTTCTTGGGTCATAGACCGAAAACGGGACGGCAGGACGAAGTATCGGGTTCCATCCTCCCACAGCAGCAATCTCCTCGGGTAAAGGACAGATTTCTCCTCGAGGAAAAGCAAAAACATGGTATGTGTCGTCCCAATAGGACAAACAAGCATCAAGAAAATAACGGTCGACCTGCATCTGACGGAACGCATACAGCTGAGTAATACCCGTCTGGTTCAAAGCCACCCTATCCGTGTCCCTAAAGCGTCAGGACCATTCCTGCAGCATCGCGGTCAACCTCTCGATCCCCATGGCCAATGTTCTTGAAAGGAGTAAAGAATTTTTTTTGAGAAGAAGAGAGTTATGAGGAAGTTGTGAAAAAAGATTAATGCAAGGGGGGGGGGCTATATATAGCGTTAACCCTACAACCCACTTTCCATATCTCCTCTACACAAAAGTTTCCTAATCCCAACAACGCTTAAACATACAAGCCTAGTCCCGATACTAGCATGGATTTAGTCATCCTGGGCTTTCCTAAATTTCTTTGGAGTCAAAAAATTTTTTTAAAAAGAAAAAAAAATCAAAAATTCAAAAATCATTTTCCTCAGCGCGAGTCATATTTTCTACCTACGTGTTGCATGCAAAATTTTATGTGACTTATACAGGTACGACTCAAGACTACACAGCTCACATACCTCCCCAGCGGAAAGCCCAAGGCGGCATTTTTCACGGGAGGGGCCCATATACAGGCGCACCCAGGACTTACACGACAAGTCCAAATTCACCATGAAGTTATCATCATCAGCTCAGGTACGACTTCTATCTTATAGCTGGCGAGCCCTTCACGCAAGTCCAATGGACTATAAACGACCCGATCGGAAGTCTACCAGGTCTTAATTGGCTTGGTAGCTACTCTGACTTTCACCCTGTCCAAGCCTCAGTCAGACTGGGGGCTCTGTAGACACCCACATTTTGATTGCCAGGTGTCTATAGCAGTTTCCAAAAAACACCCGATGATGATCGGACGCAAACGTGTTTCTACGCGCTCGGATATGGGCTCAAAACCATTAGTTGTTGGCTTAAGCATCTACGGAGTACAAATATCACAAAACCGACCTCAAATTCAGGCCTAGTGGGTCATTTCCAATCAAACAAGACTAATTTGGGTCAAAATCGACACCGGAAATAAAACCGAGTTTTAGCGATTGGGTCAAACCCCGGTCAAAGCCGTTCCGAGACATAAAAAACAGCCATTCAAATGTCATAAGTCCAGTCCAAGTACAAAACCCACAAAATATCCAAACCACAGTCCAAAATACCAGACCCGTACACTCCAGCTGACCCACTCGATCGAGTGGGCTCTCAAATAGGCCCGGCTGCGTTGCTTTGGGCCACTCAATCGAGTCAGAGGGCTACTCGGTCGAGTAACCCTACATGAGGTGCATAGCCAATGTCTATATAAGCACCCCCTTGCATGCAAAATTGATCACCTTTTTTTCACCCTATTCAACCCTAAGCAAACCCTAATCTCACACTTTAAAACCCTAACCCTAGCATCTAGGAATAAAAACCCTAATCACCATAACTTAACTTACATCTCGATACTCACATGCTAGCCACAACTAACAAGTCCCGTCCGAGAACAAGAACATGTAGGTTGAGGGTGCAATATTGCCGACTCTTCTTCTCTCTTTCTCTTCCTCGGGCGTCGTCCGTGTCGTCGTTCGTCGTCGTTTTTTTTTTTCGTGTCTATAATATCGATAATATTACTAGTAATAAGACATTAAAATACTCGCTAATTTGTGTCGAATATGAGGGATGACGGAATAAGAAAACACGAATGCTAGGGTGCTTCACCCGACGCGGCCGTTCGCTTATCCCGACACCCCAAATATTTGATTGTTGAAGCGAGTCAACATCAACAAAATCGTTTTTATTTTCGTCGCATCATCGTCAACATGGCATACATCGATTTCTAAAACCCTTTTTTTAATTCACATATTTTTTATTCAAGATTGAGTCGAAACCCTTTGACGCGGATCCGACATCACACAATCCGCGAGCATTTATTACGATGTCGGGATGCCGAGGGAATCAAATCGAATACTTTTTTTTATTAGTGTCAATCTAGTAGATTCGATACCAACTTAATAGTTGAATGTCGAATCTAACGATTTAGTCAAAAGATTAAACTAATACGATTTTCGTTGATGCTAAAATAGTTGTCACCTAATTCCTTTTAATTAATTACGACACTATAAACGCGGAGGAAATTCATGTCGTTCTAGTTTAATTTAAATGACTTATATTATTTTCTTCAAGTTTTCGCTCTAAAATTCCATATCGATTCAATAATCGAATATGGGATATGACGAGTATCAAAATTAGAATCGAGTATAAATCCCATAATATTTATATCCGATTCAACAAAATTAACGATTCATCAAAATACGAATTGAGCATAAATTATATAATATTTATGCCCGATTCGGCAGAATCAATGACTTATTCAAAATAGAAAAGCAATCTCGCAATCAATAATAAATTATTAGGCGAACCCCGGTTCGTACAGGGGGCACTCGATCGAGTGCCTAGCACACTCGGTCGAGTGGCACCCCAAAAAAACGAGACATAATGCTTTTTCGACCACCACTCGATCGAGTCTCGCAATGACTCGATCGAGTGGCAGAGTACTCGGTCGAGTTCATCAATAACTCGATCGAGTAGGGTCTAAAATACGGGACAAAAGTTTCTTTCGAGGACCACTCGGTCGAGTCCGTCAATGACTCGATCGAGTGGCCTTATCACGACAAATACCGTGAGTCCCACATCGCTTTTCTAGTCATGATAATACTTTTTTTATGACTTAGGTCAACACGTGTTAAATATATCACGTGAAATATCACTTTTCAAAACCATGCATCGTCCTAATTACGTCTTCCCATATTATATTATTCGCAAACTGTTATTATCGTTATACCGTTACTAACTTGTTTGTTCATGTCTTCTCGATCTTTTTTTTCCATTGTTTATTTTGTTATACTAAAATGAACCTGCATGCTAAATATAACTTTGACGTTAGCTTTTAGTTGCATTAAATCGACTTAGCAACCCATTCAATTCTCGCATGTTTAGGGAAAATATTGTTTGCATAACATTCTCATCGTTCTACTAACGCGTGTATTAGAAAGTCATTCGATATCTAAATAGAGGTCGCTAATGTGCGGGCGGGGTTGGGTGTTCTTTGTAAACTTCCCAACACGTACCCTCACCCCTTACTCAGAACCTCGATTTCCGGATGCACGAAACCGTTGGCGCACGAGAGTCATTCAATACACGATATCCGATAATGTCGGTATCGGTATCAAATGCAAAGGGACGAGCCCAATAAACTCTGACATCGGAAATGGGCCATACTTTGTGTATGGCCCACTACGACATAGAGTGGGTTCGAACGGGCCCGAACACCCACAAAGTTCGGTGGCGACTCCACTTCGATTTAAATTTCAATTCGATCCATTCTCATATGGAGATTCATTCGCCTCCCCAAACCCGCGCGTGGCCGCGTCGGGGTGGACCTATGTCATGTCCACATGAAGGAGCAGGATGAGAGGCTGAAGATGCAGGAGTCCGTTAACCTGCAAATTCTGAAAGAGCTACAGCGCCTTAGGAGCATGCACCAGCAGAACTGTAACTCCGGCCCCATTGCCCGACGTCCAGATCCTAGAGACCCCTTCAATGGGGGTGGTAGTGGTTCGTCAGCTAGTTTCCCTGTTAGCTGAGCGACTGTTAACAGTTTGCAGTTTGTGGATGTTTGTTGAAAACAGTTTGAAACATCATTTTTAATTTAGTGTATTCACGACGTTTGGTTACTTGGTTGCCAATTTTGGAGTGTGAAGCTTGCGTAACGTTTGGAACAACGTTTGGAATGTTTGGAATGGTGTTTGGGACGTTTTGTGGCTGTTGGTTTTTTTTATTGTTCAGATTTTGGCTAGAAAAATAATAAATACAATCGGCCTATTTCAGGTACGGCAGCGACTGATATCAGTAGCTAATTTTTTTATTAGCGACTGGCGTCAGTCGCTATAGGACGCCACATCATACCCGTCAGCGACTGATTTCAGTAGCTAACTGACGCTCTCAGCGACTGAAATCAATCGCTAAAGGGGCGCCATAGCGACTGATTTCAGTCGCTAATTTTAGCGACTGAAATCGGTCGCGCGTAGATTTTAGCGACTGAAATCAGTCGCTAGGTACGACTAACTGTAGTGATTGTTGCTTAGCGACTGTTAACAGTTGCGCGTCTCTTTTTAGCGACAGATGACGGTTGCTAAGCTCAGTCGCCCCAGACTTTAACTCTTGTAGTGGTAGTCGCCACCGAGTCAATTATGGGGACTCGGAAACCGTTCAAGTCAACTTTGATCCCTGACCGGCTCAAAGTTGAGTGGCACGGGACCTAAAGATAAAGACTTGTACCCTTAAGCACTCTATACCTGGAATGACTTTCATTGCCAATGGTTTCGGACATCCGAAAACCGTCGATTATGAGTAAGGGGTGAGGGTACATGTTGGGAAGTCAATGTACGCTAGACATCGATACCCAATCCCGCCAGCACGTAGCGGCCTCTACTAATCAATCGGTAGGCTGATAACTTTGTTCCTTTGTTGTGGCGGAAGTACTGTAACATCCATTGTTTTAACCCTATGTCTTTTCTATGTTGGTTGTTTAAGGACAAGTAAGCTTTGTCGTCGAAGTAGGTGTTTTAAATTCTTTGCATGCGATTTCACGTGACAAGCAGGCCATGAAAAGATGCACATAGAAGAGTAGAGAGTACTAATTATCATACGTATTAGCAGATCAGTTTTAACGTGATAATATGGATATTAGTCGTTCCCGTGGTATACCTTATCTGGTATTCTCCTTAAGATGCATCCGCTCGGTATTAATAGGGATGCGTCGAACCGTGTAAGGTAATAACCGGGACTAATACGGAACCCGACCATCACTTTGTTCAGTTTTAGCTTGTTTACGTTTTGAACTCCGTGTTAGGTGATTTAGCATGTGATTATAAGGTCATAAAAGCAATAAATCATACGAAAGCGGTAAATGCGAAATGTAAATAAATCACATAGTGAGAAGTTGCACCCTCGGAGTATACGCTAAATGGGACACGATGCATAGATAATTGAGAACGGATCTCGAAACTACTCGGGTCTATTTAGGGTATTTTAGTGTTTATGGTTGAAGTTAGGACGTTACGTATTCTTTATTACGTGTTATGGACCTAGTGTCCACATTCGACATTATCATAGTGCATAATAAAAGTATGGGAATGTAAAGTTTTATTTAGATGACAACCTACTGACGGTTCGACTTCGAGTGCAGATCCTCCTAGCTTGCCTTGTGGTGATTTCGACAGAGTACCTACCACGGCTTGTTCTGCGGCTAATCCGGCAGAGCTTCCACTGCTAGACTCGGGGTAGCTAGTCGAACACAGGCCCCTCGGGATCGAGTAGAGTGCTCGAAGGTGAGGAGTAGCGTCGATTCGCTTATCGGGACTACGATCGAGTGGATCGTTGGCTTGAGTGTCGGAGTGCGAGCCAAAGTTAGGAGAAATTCGTAAAGAGTAAAAGGAGAATAGAAGAAGAATTTGTGTGTGTCGAATGAATGAGGTGGGGGGGTATTTATAATTGTTCGCGCTATTCAAATCGCCCGGATGGATGCCTGAGTCCAGGTGATAAGTTTGTTATGTAGTGCTTATTTCTTGTGTTTGGTCCCGGTTTCTCTTGTGAAATCGCTCTTTAGAGCGGTTTCGAGGCTACTTACGCTTCTTCTAGCTTGTTTTAGGTTCCTTTGGCCTATCATGGAGAAATGGAACGATTCTTACTCGTTTCCAATGAATTTGGAGCCAATGAAGAGAAGCGACGATGACTCAGTGGCTTAGACTCGATCCCGAGCCCCTTGGGGCCCATTCCCGAGCACCGAGAATCGATAAGAAGCCTAGGAAGAGCAAGTAGGGACCTATGAGATCATATTTGAAGCCTACATGACCCATCCCGGTCGGGATCACATCCATCACGACCGGGATGAAAGACAAAGACAAACAGCGCTTCTGGACAGCCTTCCCGGCCGGGATGATGAGCTTCCCGGTCAGGACCACCCCATCCCGGTCGGGATCATCTCCTTCCCGGCCGGGAAGGGCCCAGTTATGCCGGAATTCATTGTTTCGCCCCCCTTCATTCTTGTAACCCTCTCTTGTATTGTTTTAAGAATCCAACATGAGACTAAACCCTAGATAGACATTAGTGTAGTTTAGCTTAGTTTCTCCTTAATCTTTCCTTAATCTTTTGTTAATCTTAGTTTAATCTTAGTTAGTTACTCTTGTATTATTGGATTTCTTGAAGAATCTATCAAGATTGACAACCTTGGTGGAGGATTTTTGGGGTTTCCTTGTATGCAAGTTTCATCCTTTTCATCTCTTCTTTAGTTGGTATAATCTTTATTCTCTCTTTTCTCTTAATCTTTCATAGTTAATCAAGTTTCCATCTTTATCTATTGTTTATTGTTCCTCTTTGTTCAATCTCCATAATGAATGTTTCTTTTGTTCCTTTGATTGTTTCTCTAGTTAATGTTAGTTTTAGTTTAGATTTGTGTGAGCAATTTTCCCCTAGGGTTAGTAGGGGGATCGGGTGTGATTAGAGATGATTAGGGTGAGATGGGTGATGCTAGTTGTTGTTTTTGTTGATTCCTATTTGCCTTGCACTCTACATGTTTGATGAAATGCTTATGAGACTTGAGATGATCATTCCTTGTTTTTCTTGCTCATTCTCTTGCATGTTCTTGTTTGGATGATAGGTTTGGTTCCCCAATTAGTAGCGAGAGCGTGGTTAGGAGACCCCTAGGCCGTTTAAGTAGCGAGAGCCGATCGAAACCTAGGCTACGAAAACATGCTAGTACCCCCGTTTTCCCCTTTTGGTCTTCTTGGCATCCAGGAACCCGACCTAGCCCTAGTTTCCTTCTTATTGATTTAATTTGCTTCCATTTGTCACTAGTTGCTTGTTTGGCTTCTTATTTCGTGTTTTAGACCTTAGCTTAGTCATTAGTCAACCTTAGCCATCACCCTAGTTAGTTAGCCTTGAACCTAGTCTTAGACCGTAGCTCACATTAGTCCGACTCCCCGTCCCTGAGGATCTCGACCCGACTTACCCTAGCTACCTAGCTTAGGTTAGTTGGTATTATTTTGACAGGTAGGATAGACGACAAATACCTACCGTCACCAGGCACACCAGATTTCAGACGCCTGAGGTCTTGCGCGCGAGAAGTAGGACGCCCAGGGTGAGGCGCCTGGGATTTTGAAGATACGATTTCGAAACTTTCCAAAACCGAGAAGATGCGTATAATATCATACCTTGGGGGTTAAGTCTTTCCCCTTATCCTAGCGCGCCGTTGCGCCGGGTGGGCTTCGGGTGTGCATCCCGAGGTTCACTCCGCCCGATGTGCTGACTCGGATTTGACTTTGTGTATTTCGGGACCGATTCGGAGTCCCGGTGTCGGAATTGACTCTAATTAGTGTCGACGGGAACGTAGTGACACAACTAAGGCTGTCTTGATGTTAAATTAATCTTTCCGAGTATTTATTTGATCCGTTCTATAGAAAAACTATCTAAAACATCACAATCTCGCATCGCGTTGCAGTCCGATCTTCATAGGGCGTTTGTTGGGCACTCCTGCAGCCACCAGGTCCAAATCTGGGTGTCTACAACTACGTATTACTTACTACTTACTCACTTACACTACTTCTACTTCCTATACTATACTATATTACATACTACATACTCCGTACTACATACTATATTTACGCCCTCGTCCTTCTCTATAATTAGAGCATCGGGAATGAAGAGCTACCCAGTATTTGGCGGAATAGTTTTTCTGGAACCGTATTAAGGGCCAAATCAATTTCGACCAAAAATTTCTTTAAAAAGGGGGAGAAGACGACTTTCCTAACGTAGACAAAATTATTGACCTCAACGACCTTTAATTCTTAATGACGTTAATAAATACTCCGTAATAGCTATTAAGGTAACCAAACATTTCTAACAACATTTTATATATATATATATATTTCTGATTGAGATCAACGGACCAGGCTTGATCAAAACAACAAATCATACATATAAAAAATAAAAGAATTTCCAAATCATTGTACATATTTCTATATTAGTTGTACATAACTCATTTA
This sequence comes from Agrostemma githago, assembly GCA_958450325.1. Taxonomy (NCBI): domain Eukaryota; kingdom Viridiplantae; phylum Streptophyta; class Magnoliopsida; order Caryophyllales; family Caryophyllaceae; genus Agrostemma; species Agrostemma githago. The sequence goes on from OY288257.1 coordinate 25,221,736, forward strand.
AAGTACTACTTCGTGTTTTGTCGTACATAGGTCACTACGTAATGTATATATTTACTTATCAGTTGTACATAATAATTTCATCAAGTGCAACACATAGTAACTAAGATTTATGTACAACACGTTGTAACTTATCTACATCAAAACAGATACTGTTTTAACTATGAACAATTTTCAACATGTACAATACAAAGTAACTTATCTACATCTACATCAAAACAGACAGTGCTTTACATATGTATATTTGCTGTAGGAGTTATATAAAATAAATTTTAACTTATCTACATCAAAACAGACCCTACTTTTACTATGTACAACACAAAGTAACTTATCTACATCAAAACAGACAGTGCTTTACATATGTATATTTGCTGTATGAGTTATATACAATAAATTTTAACTTATCTACATTAAAACAGACCCTACTTTTACTATGTACAAATTTCAACATAAATCTACAAACAACAACAAGAACAAAAAGTACACACTACGGAAATTAAATTCCTAGTTTTCTTCGATCAATCAATAACTGAAATCCCCAATTTCTTCACGATTCTCACATCACTTACTTCCATTCCTTTATATAGGGACTACGTTTTTCATTCTTGGTTTGTTCATCACTCTATTCTTTCATTGATTGATTGATTCATTTATTTAATCAATTCATCTCAATTCATCATCCATCACAAATTAATTCTATAATAATTATAATATTTGGTATTTTTTAGGGTTTAGTATCAATTTGAACTCATTACTATCTACTTCTCTAGTAGCAGGAATCACGCCCAGGTGAAAAGATTTAAACTGGGTTTGATTAATTTGTAGTAGTAGCAGTAGTTTGAGTGAGTTTAATTTGATGTATGATCACTGAATTAAGTGATTAATTTTGGAATAACAGAGAAAATTGGAGATTTATGGCGACGACAACGATGAGGAGGAGAGGGAGCCGAAGGTTTTATTGACTCGTAGCTTGAAGGTTTCCTTCATTGTTGGATTATTGAAGAAAGGTGAGGTATGGCGACTGAAATTGAGTAATCTGGACCATTAGATCAGATCTTAATCTAATGGTCTAGATTATGCCTCAATGGGTGTAACGCGTTACCCTGCCTCACCGGAACCCGCCTATATATATATATATATATATATATATATATATATATATATATATATATATATATATATATATATATATATATATATATATATATATATATATATATATATATATATATATATATATATATAGATTTGGGATCCATTGAGGCAGCCTAACTCCCTGCAACCGTTGTGGCAGCATCTGGGCCGTTAGATCTGATTGAGATCAACGGACCAGGCTTGATCAAAATTCAAAGCACAAAAACAAACGCGCGCCATCTCCTTCCTTTCCTTTTGAATTAGTCGACTTTCTCTCTCTAGAAATTTGTTTATTTTTTCATTCAAATCATTCGATCATCTTCATCAGTTCCGTTGCAGATCTTCATCATTTTCACCTACAGATTTAATTGTGCTCACTCGTAAAATCGAGCGTCTTCATCATTTCAATTGCAGATCTTCATCATTCGATTATCATCATTTAAGTTGCAGATTTCGTTTTGTTCACTTTGTAAATTCGTTCGTAGAATTGATTTTACGAATTCTGTTCTTGATTATCAAGGAATTCTATGCTTGATTATCAATGATTTCTATTCTTGATTTGATTGTCGTCATTTTCACTTGAAGATTTGATTGTAATCCTGAACAATTCGTTTAGAGAAAACTGATTATGAACCTGCTGATCCAAGAAATTAATATATTTGTTCTAAAGTAGACAATCGATTATCAAGAATTACGTAGATTCTCTACTGGTTCTCTGCTGAATTATTTTGATAACTTGTGATGTACATATTTGTCACTAAATAATGTTGATATTTTGATATCAGTTGTACATAATCCATCTGAGGACATCACTAGACATAATTCTATATTAGTTGTACATAACTCATCTAGTTACATCTTAAAGTAGAAATTTTGTTGCGCTTGTAACAATTTACAAAGTATAGTATATAGGTCATTATGTAATGTATTTATTTACATATCAGTTGTACTTAATTTTTCTGAGGATGTTACTATACATAATTTAATATTAGTTGTACATAACCCGACTGAGGATATAATTGTACATAATTCTAGATCACATGTACATAACCCATCAGATAATGTACATAATTGCTCTGTTGAATTACGTTTATAACTCATTATGTACATATTTGTCACTAGATAATGTATATATTTTCATATCAGTAGTACATAATTTATCTGAGGACATCATTATATATAATTCTATATTAGTTGTACATAACTCATCTATTTACATCTTAGACTGAAAATGTACTGATACTAAATAATTAGTTATATACACTGCAAACTGTATATGTTCCTAAATAATTATGTACACTGTATTCCTTATTATGTACAGGACGTAGGATCATTATATAAGGTACATAACCCATTTGAGGACATCATTGTACATATTTCTATATCAGCTGTACATAACCTATTTGAGGACATCATGGTACATAATACTATATCAACAGTACATAACCAATCTTAGGACATCAATGTACATAATTCTATATCAGTAGTACATAACCCTTTTTGAATCACATCCACGTTTCTTGCGGGTTTAGTGACCTTGAATAAGGAAAAGGGTTTAGGGTTGGATTAGGCGGAGCCGCGTAGCGGGTACGCCTAATCCAACCCTAAACCCTTTTCCGCCCCGTCTTATGCAGTACCCTACTCTTAAGGTTCAGTGCCCCATCTTTGAATCACATCCACGACAGGGTTCACCAATACCCTCTTAGGGTTCAGTTTCTTGCGGGTTTAGTGACCTTGAATAAGGAAAAGGGTTTAGGGTTGGATTAGGCGGAGCCGCGTAACGGGTACGCCTAATCCAACCCTAAACCCTTTTCCGCCCCGTCTTATGCAGTACCCTACTCTTAAGGTTCCGTGCCCCATCTTTGAATCACATCCACGACAGGGTTCACCAATACCCTCTTAGGGTTCAGTATGTTGCGGGTTTAGTGACCTTGAATAAGGAAAAGGGTTTAGGGTGGGATTAGGCGGAGCCGCGTAGCGGGTCCGCCTAATCCAACCCTAAACCCTTTTCCGTCCCGTCTTATGCAGTACCCTACTCTTAAGGTTCAGTGCCCTATCTTTGAATCACATTCACGACAGGATTCACCAATACCCTCATAGGGTTCAGTTTGTTGCGGGTTTAGTGACCTTGATTAAGGAAAAGGGTTTAGGGTTGGATTAGGCGGAGCCGCGTAGCGGGTACGCCTAATCCAACCCTAAACCCTTTTCCGTCCCGTCTTGTGCAGTACCCTACTCTTAAGGTTCAGTGCCCCATCTTTGAATCACATCCACGACAGGGTTCACCAATACCCTCTTAGGGTTCAGTTTGTTGCGGGTTTAGTGACCTTGAATAAGGAAAAGGGTTTAGGGTTGGATTAGGCGGAGCCGCGTAGCGGGTACGCCTAATCCAACCCTAAACCCTTTTCCGTCCTTGAATAAGGAAAAAGGTTTAGGGTTGGATTAGGCGGAGCCGCGTAGCGGGTACGCCTAATCCAACCCTAAACCCTTTTCCGTCCCGTCTTATGCAGTACCCTACTCTTAAGGTTCAGTGCCCCATCTTTGAATCACATCCACGACAGGGTTCACCAATACTCTCTTAGGGTTCAGTTTCTTGCGGGTTTGGTGACCTTGAATAAGGAAAAGGGTTTAGGGTTGGATTAGGCGGAGCCGCGTAGCGGGTTCGCCTAATCCAACCCTAAACCCTTTTCCGTCCCGTCTTATGCAGTACCCTACTCTTAAGGTTCAGTGCCCCATCTTTGAATCACATCCACGACAGGGTTCACCAATACCCTCTTAGGGTTCAGTTTCTTGCGGGTTTGGTGACCTTGAATAAGGAAAAGGGTTTAGGGTTGGAATAGGCGGAGCCGCGTAGCGGGTACGCCTAATCCAACCCTAAACCCTTTTCCGTCCTGTCTTATGCAGTACCCTACTCTTAAGGTTCAGTGCCCCATCTTTGAATCACATCCACGACAGGGTTCACCAATACCCTCTTAGGGTTCAGTTTCTTGCGGGTTTGGTGACCTTGAATAAGGAAAAGGGTTTAGGGTTGGATTAGGCGGAGCCGCGTAGCGGGTACGCCTAATCCAACCCTAAACCCTTTTCCGTCCCGTCTTATGCAGTACCCTACTCTTAAGGTTCAGTGCCCCATCTTTGAATCACATCCACGACAAGGTTCACCTATACCCTCTTAGGGTTCAGTTTGTTGCGGGTTTAGTGACCTTGAATAAGGAAAAGGGTTTAGGGTTGGATTAGGCGGAGCCGCGTAGCGGGTACGCCTAATCCAACCCTAAACCCTTTTCCGTCCTTGAATAAGGAAAAAGGTTTAGGGTTGGATTAGGCGGAGCCGCGTAGCAGGTACGCCTAATCCAACCCTAAACCCTTTTCTGTCACGTCTTATGCAGTACCCTACTCTTAAGGTTCAGTGCCCCATCTTTGAATCACATCCACGACAGGGTTCACCTATACCCTCTTAGGGTTCAGTTTCTTGCGGGTTTGGTGACCTTGAATAAGGAAAAGGGTTTAGGGTTGGATTAGGCGGAGCCGCGTAGCGGGTACGCCTAATCCAACCCTAAACCCTTTTCCGTCCCGTCTTGTGCAGTACCCTACTCTTAAGGTTCAGTGCCCCATCTTTGAATCACATCCACGACAGGGTTCACCAATACCCTCTTAGGGTTCAGTTTGTTGCGGGTTTAGTGACCTTGAATAAGGAAAAGGGTTTAGGGTTGGATTAGGCGGAGCCGCGTAGCGGGTACGCCTAATCCAACCCTAAACCCTTTTCCGTCCTTGAATAAGGAAAAAGGTTTAGGGTTGGATTAGGCGGAGCCGCGTAGCGGGTACGCCTAATCCAACCCTAAACCCTTTTCCGTCCCGTCTTATGCAGTACCCTACTCTTAAGGTTCAGTGCCCCATCTTTGAATCACATCCACGACAGGGTTCACCAATACCCTCTTAGGGTTCAGTTTCTTGCGGGTTTGGTGACCTTGAATAAGGAAAAGGGTTTAGGGTTGGATTAGGCGGAGCCGCGTAGCGGGTTCGCCTAATCCAACCCTAAACCCTTTTCCGTCCCGTCTTATGCAGTACCCTACTCTTAAGGTTCAGTGCCCCATCTTTGAATCACATCCACGACAGGGTTCACCAATACCCTCTTAGGGTTCAGTTTCTTGCGGGTTTGGTGACCTTGAATAAGGAAAAGGGTTTAGGGTTGGAATAGGCGGAGCCGCGTAGCGGGTACGCCTAATCCAACCCTAAACCCTTTTCCGTCCTGTCTTATGCAGTACCCTACTCTTAAGGTTCAGTGCCCCATCTTTGAATCACATCCACGACAGGGTTCACCAATACCCTCTTAGGGTTCAGTTTCTTGCAGGTTTGGTGACCTTGAATAACGAAAAGGGTTTAGGGTTGGATTAGGCGGAGCCGCGTAGCGGGTACGCCTAATCCAACCCTAAACCCTTTTCCGTCCCGTCTTATGCAGTACCCTACTCTTAAGGTTCAGTGCCCCATCTTTGAATCACATCCACGACAGGGTTCACCAATACCCTCTTAGGGTTCAGTTTGTTGCGGGTTTAGTGACCTTGAATAAGGAAAAGGGTTTAGGGTTGGATTAGGCGGAGCCGCGTAGCGGGTACGCCTAATCCAACCCTAAACCCTTTTCCGTCCTTGAATAAGGAAAAAGGTTTAGGGTTGGATTAGGCGGAGCCGCGTAGCAGGTACGCCTAATCCAACCCTAAACCATTTTCTGTCACGTCTTATGCAGTACCCTATTCTTAAGGTTCAGTGCCCCATCTTTGAATCACATCCACGACAGGGTTCACCTATACCCTCTTAGGGTTCAGTTTCTTGCGGGTTTGGTGACCTTGAATAAGGAAAAGGGTTTAGGGTTGGATTACGCAGAGCCGCGTAGCGGGTTCGCCTAATCCAACCCTAAACCCTTTTCCATCCCGTCTTATGCAGTACCCTACTCTTAAGGTTCAATGCCCCATCTTTGAATCACATCCACGACAGGGTTCACCAATACCCTCTTAGGGTTCAGTTTGTTGCGGGTTTAGTGACCTTAAATAAGGAAAAGGGTTTAGGGTTGGATTAGGCGGAGCCGCGTAGTGGGTACGCCTAATCAAACCCTAAACCTTTTTCCGTCCCGTCTTATGCAGTACCCTACTCTTAAGGTTCAGTGCCCCATCTTTGAATCACATCCACGACAGGGTTCACCAATACCCTCTTAGGGTTCAGTTTGTTGCGGGTTTAATGACCTTGAATAAGGAAAAGGGTTTAGGGTTGGATTAGGCGAAGCCGCGTAGCGGATACGCCTAATCCAACCCTAAACCCTTTTCCGTCCCGTCTTATGCAGTACCCTACTCTTAAGGTTCAGTGCCCCATCTTTGAATCACATCCACGACAGGATTCACCAATACCCTCTTAGGGTTCAGTTTGTTGCGGGTTTAGTGACCTTGAATAAGGAAAAGGGTTTAGGGTTGGATTAGGCGGAGCCGCGTAGCGGGTACGCCTAATCGAACCCTAAACCTTTTTCCGTCCCGTCTTATGCAGTACCCTACTCTTAAGGTTCAGTGCCCCATCTTTGAATCACATCCACGACAGGGTTCACCTATACCCTCTTAGGGTTCAGTTTGTTGCGGGTTTAGTGACCTTGAATAAGGAAAAGGGTTTAGGGTTGGATTAGGCGGAGCCGCGTAGCGGGTACGCCTAATCCAACCCTAAACCCTTTTCCGTCCCGTCTTATGCAGTACCCTACTCTTAAGGTTCAGTGCCCCATCTTTGAATCACATCCACGACAGGGTTCACCAATACCCTCTTAGGGTTCATTTTCTTGCGGGTTTAGTGACCTTGAATAAGGAAAAGGGTTTAGGGTTGGATTAGGCGGAGCCGCGTAGCGGGTACGCCTAATCCAACCCTAAACCCTTTTCCGTCCTTGAATAAGGAAAAGGTTTTAGGGTTGGATTAGGTGTTTGCGTGTTTGTGGATGTGTTTTTATACTGTGAATGTGAAAACTGTCATTAATTTGAAATGCTCCACGCGTTATACTGTAATTAATTTGTACCGTGGAAGGTACTTTTTGGGGAAGATATGTCATTAAATGCTCCACGCGTTAAAAGCATCATTTCCCATAATAACAAAGTTGTCCATGTACATTGTATACTGCATCTTCACTGTACATGTACAGCATTGAACATGTGTGCAACAGATATAATGTTACGTACATCAAAACATATACGGTTATAACTATGCATAAATTGTGAACATGTGCAACAGATATCAACTTATGTACATCAATTCATATCGATATGTACAACATATGTTAACTTATGTACATCAAAATAGACACTACTTTAAATATGTAAAACTATCAACATGTCAACAAATATCAAGTTATGTACATCAAAACAGACGGTGCTTTAACTATGTACAGATTTTGAACATGTGAAGCAGATATCAAGTTATATACATCAAAACAGACGGTGCTTTGACAATGTACAAATTGTGAACATGTGCAACAGATATCAACTCATGTACATCAATTCAGACACTGTTTTAAGTATGTAAAAATATTGATATGTACAACGGATATCTACTTATGTACATCAAAATAGACACTACTTTAAATATGTAAATATATCAACATGGATAACAGATATCAAGTTATGTACATCAAAACAGACGGTGCTTTAACTTTTTACAAATTTTGAACATGTGAAACATATATCAAGTTATATACATCAAAACAGACGGTGCTTTGACAATGTACAAATTGTGAACATGTGCAACATATATCAACTTATGTACATCAATTCAGACACTGTTTTAAGTATGTAAAAATATCGATATGTACAACAGATATCTACTTATGTACATCTAGACACTACTTTAAATATGTAAAAATATCAACATGTACAACAGATAGCAAGTTATGTAAATCAAAACAGACAGTGCTTTAACTATTTACAGATTTTGAACATGTGAAACAGATATCAAGTTATATACATCAAAATAGACGGTGCTTTGACAATGTACAAATTGTGAACATGTGCAACAGATATCAACTTATGTACATCAATTCAGACACTGTTTTAACTATGTAAAAATATCGATATGTACAACAGATATCTACTTATGTACATCAAAACAGACACTACTTTAAATATGTAAAAATATCAACATGTACAGAAGATATCAAGTTATGTAAATCAAAACAGACGGTGCTTTAACTATTTATAGATTTTGAACATGTGCAACAGATATCAAGTTATATACATCAAAACAGACGGTGATTTGACAATGTACAAATTGTGAACGTGTGCAAAAGATATCAACTTATGTACATCAATTCAGACACTGTTTTAACTATGTAAAAATATCGATATGTACAACATATGTTAACTTATGTACATCAAAACAGACACTACTTTAAATATGTAAAAATATTAACATGTATAACAGATATCAAGTTATGTAAATCAAAACAGACGGTGCTTTAACTATTTATAGATTTTGAACATGAGCAACAGATATCAAGTTATATACATTAAAACAGACGGTGCTTTGACAATGTACAAATTGTGAACATGTGCAACAGATATCAACTTATGTACATCAATTCAGACACTGTTTTAACTATGTAAAAATATCAATATGTACAACATATGTTAACTTATGTACATCAATTTAGACTCTGTTTAAACTATGTAAAAATATCAATATGTACATTAAATGTTAACTTACGTACATCAAAACAGACATTGCTTTGACAATGTACAATTTGTGAACATGTGCAACAGATATCAACTTATGTACATCAAAACAGACACTGTTTTAACTATGCAAAAATATCGACATGTACAATAGATGTTAACTTATGTACATCAAAACAGTCACTACTTTAAATATGTAAAAAATCGACAAAACAACAGATATTATATTATGTACATCAAAACAGACTCTGTTTAAATTATGTAAAAATATCAATATGTACATCAAATGTTAACGTATGTACATCAAAACAGACACTTGTTTAACTATGTAAAATGTCTACATAAGTATGTACGAAATTCACACATATACAATATATGGTAAAATATGTATGTCAAAAGAAGAAATAAGTAGAATTGCTGCATATAAAATCAAATAGAGATGTTCATATATCCATGGACAATTGAAAATCAAGTGTACTTGATAAAAGTATAATGTATTTTATGTATTCCTGGACAATTTATTGTATTTAATATATATATATAAAAATTAAGTAAAAATAAGAGAATGTATGATGATTAAACTTTGCCAGGACAATTCCTTGAATCATGGTATCCCATCTCTCCACAAGCATTGCACTTCCGAGGAGGCTTCTTATTATGTTGTTTTGTGGCTTTTTCTTTAGACGAAATAAGTCGCCTTCCAGAGCCTTTAGTTTTAGACTGGTTTGGATTCAAGATCTTAATGTCAGTTGGAATAGTGGCACCCATTAAAAACTCGATCTCAGACCTCTTGTCATTTCTCATGTTTGTACCTTCTTCCACAACCTTCTCCTTGAATGCTCTCACTAATTCTAAGAGCTCATCCACCTTCTCTTCCTTGTCCTCAACCACAGTCACACAATCAAAAATTTCAGTCCATAATTCTGCAACCTTTGTTTTTATTCCATCAGATGACCGAGAATCAGAAAGAAGTGTGTCATTTGCATCAAACATTTCCCTCGATGTTGCGAACTTATTCCAACGAGGAAGTAGATATGAATTAGGTATCCTTTTTGCACCTCTTTATTTCAGGACCCAAAGAGCATGACGACACAATAGTCCACGCTGATCGAACATCTTGCAGGCACAAACAATTTTCTCTTCTGCAGGTGTATAGTCAACTACATATACCCTATTTTTGATGTTGTCCTGTATAGATGTATGTTCAACACCATCCTCCTTTATAATATCATTAACACCACAATTGTACATGGATGCCTTTAACTCTTCCTGCAACTCATAGAAGACAGTTCGTGTGTAGATTTCAGAAGCATGTTTTTCAAGAGAAAATTGACTGATCAACGCAGCAGAAGTGCTTTTACAGTCAGCAATCACCTTGGACTGCTCCCACCTTTGGGCATCAATGGCACTGTCAAACCTCATGTAAAACTCAACAAGTGTCAGATGAGGATTCGTGAAGTTGTTGAAGAAATTATTCTCAGACTCAGACCTTGAAGTTGTCCTCATTAACCCTAAAAGAAACAGGTCACGGTGGTAAGCTGGTATCCACTTCTCTCGCATCACAAATATCTCCTGAAGCCACTCATTATCCTCAAGATTGTACTTACTAATAATATCCTGCCACATTTGTTCAAACTGAGTGGGATTCACATCGTCACCCCAAACAACAGCATTTAGATCCTTAAGAAAATCTGTTTCGGTACATATTTTCGAACCCACTTTATCTGCTACTTTCTTCATTATGTGCCACATACACAATCTGTGAAATGTGTGGCTTCCAAAAACATCATTCACCCCAGCTTTGATTCCCAAATCCTGATCAGTAATAATGAAGGAAGGAAAAGTACCTCCCATTGCCTTTATAAAGTTTTTAAACAACCAAGTAAAGCCGTTACCTGCACATGCATTGAGGAGACAGTATAATAAAATTCCTTATGTGCAACACATGTTATCTTCAAAATACAAATAATGACAAAAATAGCAGTCAGAAAAACTCTTACCATTCTCTCTCCCAACAAGGCCAGCAACAAATGTGACAAATCTCTTGTGATGATCTATACCCATGAAGGGAGCAAAGACCATCTTGTACTTATTCATGTTATATGTAGTATCGAAAGATACCATATCACCAAATAACATGTAGGTCTTTATCATTATAGGGTCAGCCCAAAATAAACGAGTAATTCTTTGTTCATCATCAACATCAAAGTCGAAATAAAAAGAGTCACAGAGGGCTTTCTTTTTCAAAAGTATCTCAATGAACATTTGTGCATCAGAGTCCTTGATGAACTTCTTTATATCTCTACCAAAATTTTTAAAATCAACCTTTGATGCACCTACATACTTATAACCCTTTACGAACTGCTTGAACATTCTGAAAGTTTTAAAACTACACCTTGGTTTACCATGGAGTTGTCAATGATCATCTTTCTGTGCAAAATGGTGAGTTTCCTTGCCTTTTTAAGGTGCATCATCGTGGAAGGTGTGTTCAAACAATGGTTATGTCCTTCATCAAATTCTGTGATTTTATATTGCCCATCAGATGTTCTTTCTAAGATGATTCTGGCCATACAAAGAATTCTTGTTATCTCCCTTCTTTGCTTTTGTCCCTTATGTTCATATTCTCCTTCTCTATGCAAACAATGTACTTTTTTTTAACAATACCACGACTAGTGCGTCCAGTGCTCTTCCTAGCAATGAAGCCACCAACAGTTGCGTACATGGAATAAAATTGGAATGCTTCTTCCAAATTCTTAAAAATTTGACCCACATAAGGTTTCAAATCTTTGGAACAACTTGGTATCTTCAAATCTTGCTTAGGAGGTTCAGGAGTATCTATGTGAATTTAACACATAATATTAAATTCTACATCAAAATTATGAACAATTCTAAACATGTACAACAGATATTAAGTTATATACACCAAAGCAGCAACTGCTTTAATTATCGATTGACATTATTGATTGACATTATTGATTGAATTAAGTTATGTACATCAAAGAAGCAACTGCTTTAACTAAGAATAGTTCTAGACATGTACAACAGATATTAAGTTGTGTACATCAAAGCAACAACTGCTTTAACTATGAACAATTGTCAACATGTACAACAGATATTAAGTTATGTACATCACAACAGCAACTGCTTCATACATGTACAACATGTATTAAGTTATATACATCAAAGCAGCAACTACTTTAATTATGAACAATTCTAAACATGTACACCATATATTAAGTTATCTACATCAAAGAAGCAACTGCTTTAACTATGAATAATTCTAGATATGTACAACAGATATTAAGTTGTGTACATCAAAGCAGCAACTGCTTTAACTATGAACAATTGTCAACATGTACAACAGATATTAAGTTGTGTACATCAAAGCAGCAACTGCTTTAAATATAAACCAACCAATATAAGATACGTTTCTATGAAAACTTAAAGCAATTGAATTGATGAAGTAATATAAACTAAAATTGAAAAATAGATGAATTAATGAAATATTTTACCTAAATTATTAGAATCTCACCTCATCGAACATGTTGCAGTTGTTTCTTGACTATTCACTGCATTCAAAAAACGAATCACGGCATAAATAAATTAAGAATCAGACTTAAAATATGAAATTGAATTTTAAAATAAATAGAAATTTTCTGACCTAAATCTGAAGTAATTGAAGGTGAAATTGAAAGATTTTCATTTGTATCTAATTTTCGACGCTTTGATGAAGAATCAGTCGCCATTGAAGATGCATAGTTACTAGCCATTGAAGGTGCAGAGGAGAAGCGCGTGTTTTTTAGAATTTTAGAGGTTTTCAGAGTAGAGAGAGAAAGTAGTAGTGTTCAAATGATAGGGTTTTAGAAGGTGGAGAGGAGAAGCGCGTGTGTTTTAGTCTTTTAATCAGGATCGTCAGATCAGATCTTAATCTAATGGTCCAGATGCTGCCTCTATGGGTGTAAGGAGTTGCCCTGCCTCACCGGAGCCCTCCTATATATATATATATATATATATATATATATATATATATATATTATGTTACTAACTTGTTAATTTGCTTATTTAAATATTTACGCTTATTTCTATGACTAAATTACTTATGTATATAAAAATGTTACGTGATATTTTGTTTATGTTATGTATTTATTTATTTATGAATAAATTCAACTTAACTAAATTGTCACTAGTTTAATTTATTTATTTATCACCTTTACATTTCTGTTTATATGAGAAATAGAGAAAATGAGTAAAAGAATTTAATATAATAAAATTTACTTATATCATTTTATTTATTTATTTCTATTTTATATTTATTCTATGTACTTTATATATTGTATGTATTTTATATAATGTAATTTTGGTCATATTTTTAATTTTTGTTAGTACTTTTATATTTGTTTATATACTATAATAATAGAGTAGATTAGTAACCTACAAAATATCTTATTTTAATAACACTTTGCTTATTATTTTTATATAGGTAAAAATTTATAAATTTCATTTTTCTAAAATAAATGGATTTATTTTATTCCAAAAAATTTACACGACATTCATAATTAAAAAAATGATTTTACGTCAATTTTTTTGTAAATCGACTAAGTATGACTTAAATTATATTTTTCAGAAACTATAAATTTTAAAATAATATATTATTATACCTTCATTTTCATTTTAATATAAAAATTCATTTGAAGAAATTACTATTGTAAAATAAGTTATACGATATTTGGGATATGATGTTTTGGGTGACACTCGAGGATTAAAGTATAATATTGTCACACTGAAAGTAAGTATTGGAGGATTTGACTGTTTTAAATGAGTCCGACCAATTATTAAAGGTCACCAAATAAAATACTACTTGTTCACGAGCGACTTTTATATAAGGTTTACGATGCGAATCTGGGACAAATAGCTTGTGTTGGATTCTACCATATGTGGTGTTGCGACTGCATTTGTAATGAAAAGCAGACTCAGAGGCTGCATGTAATCCCCTAGAAAATCTAATGCAATACAGTGGCGTAAACACTATAGAGTGGGATTAAAACACACTGCCAAACTATATCTTATTAAAAGAAATGGTCAATATATCGTATTTTATAAATAATTAGAAAATCGAATTAAACCAATAAATTTTAGAAAAGAGATGTTTTAAGAAAACGATATCAAAATTAATTGAGTCAACGAGTTTTATAAATTAAACGAGATTTTATAAAGCTTTGAAATTAGTTTTAGTAAACAGATTTTATCAATAAATAATACTAATTTTACTAAAAATAATCAATCGTAGACAAGTGAGAAATTATTAAGGAAAATAGTCTCAACTAAAATTGTATTTAAAACAAAATCGACTATTTTCTCATTTATTAATATAAGTCGTAAAACAAAATTAATTTATTGAACAAGTATACAAATCTCGATTATAACATAAAAATACGATTTTGAGTAAAAATTGTAATTTAACAAAATATGAATAAAATATGAAATCGTATTATTTAGTTACTAGTGTCACGATAACCAACAAATTATTATAACGATCATAAATAATAAAATTATTAACGATTTATAAAACAATATTGAATGTCGTAAATATTTATAAGGCATACGATTTAAATGAATAATATTATTAGCAAATTATAAATAACTAAAATTAGAAAACCGAAGTTAAAAAAAATTACTACATACTACTACTCAAACATACGATATAAAATCGAGTAAAGTTACCTTAGATGACATCCGACTCAAACACGTGCTTGCCCTCATCTTGGTCCTCACGAAATCCCGAAAACTAGGAGATGAATGGGAAGAATAGCAAGAACGGAGTAATGAATTGGAGGGACATCGCTCGTCTAGAATCGCAACCGCACCATCTGAACAATGCAATAAACCGGGACACGAACAAGATCAAAACCACAAGGAAACAGGTATAGGGTACCGAACAGAAAACCAAAGAGCAGAAGGGCAGTAGTGGCATCGAAATAGCACCAGACAACTCCAAAACAGGAGACAGAAAGAGCAGCAGCCAAAACGATCAGCAAAAGACGACATTAACATCAACCAAACCAACGACAACACAGCAGTGCAGCCTCAGTGACAGCTTACGGCAGTAGAGAACGAAGAAGAACAAGAAGGAGAAAAAAAGGAACGAAATTCGATAACACGAGCAGCAGTAATACGAGTATTACCACGACAGCTCGACATGGGCAAGGTTCGAGCATCGAGAAGGAAAAATAAAGAAGCAAAAAAAAAAAATAGAGCAGCAGCGAACAAAAACGTGACACCAATAGCAAAAGACAACCGCAGCAGCAGCAAGCAAACGGAGCAGAACGCAACGACAGCAGTAAATAAAGCAGCAAACAAGCAAATCGAGACAATAACGAATGACAAAACGAAGAAGAAGAAGAAGAAGAAGAAGAAGAAGAAGAAGAAGAAGAAGAAGAAAAAGAAGAAAATTAAGCAGCCACACGAAGCAGCAGTACGGACAGCAACACGCAGCAGAATCAACCAAAGAAGAAGAACGAAAAAGAGGAAAAAGAAGACAGTAGCAGCGATACAAAATGATAGAAATCAGCAACGCAGTAGCAGCATCGAAACGAAGAGGGAAAAGGACAAAATACCTTACAACCCGGATAAACGAACCGACAGCAGCAGCGTATCCAAAACAGAGGAAAACAGAGGGTCGAGTGGTGATGACGAACGATGAACTGATCAAGGTTGAAGAAGAAGAAGGATAGAAGGCAAATGGAGGAGAGGCATATTGCAGAGATTACACGGTAAGGAGGGAGACCAATAAAAAAACAGAAGAAGGAAGGGGATACGAAGAGGAGGACGAAGAGGTATAAAAAAACAAGGATAAGGGGAATGAAAGAGGGAGTGAAGCGGTGGACAACAAAAGGCAAAAGGAGATGTACGTAACAGTGGAAAAAGATGAAATGAATCAAGTGGTCCCACCAACAAAATGGGTGTTCGGAAAACGGATTAATTAAATGAATCGGGTAGGAGACGAATTCCGTAACGATAAGTTGACTGACACGAGAATTGAATTAAAACGAGTTAATAAAATTAATAAATAATCGGGCCGTCAAATAAAATGAGTAGAATAAACGTTTCTCGACATATAAATAATTATTCGAGACGAAAACGAAGTTTATAGAAATAAATAGTTAGACGATGAAATAATATTTCTCGATAAATAATAAATCTTCGATGAAGTGAATTAAATGTATTTTTCGAGGAAAGGTAATAAATATTTTGACGAAACTTAAAATAAATGAGCTTCGAGCCGAAAAAAAGAAAATTCGAGCTTAAATATAAATAAATAAAAAGAATTTAGAATTTAAATCGTCGAAATAGACTTTCGATAAGAATCAAATTAAATGTTTAAAATGAATCGAAACAAAAATAAAAATATGTTTTAAGTATAAGAAAATTTTCCGAGTCAAATAGAATTTTAGGAGTTTGAAACGATTAAACGATAAATTCGTTTTATAATAATTTTAAAAATTACGAGTTAAATCGTAAATAAAAAAATACGAATATAACTTTAATTTAATTTAATTTATAAAATCAAGGGTGTTACAATCTTCCCCATTAAAAAGAAGTTTCGTCCTCGAAACTATCAAAAACATAATAATAGAATGAAAAACAAGCTTAACTCGTATCACAATCTCGGTTTAAAAGTTTTTACAACTTCAAATGTGATATGAAATCGAAATCGAAGACAAAAAGTCATTTCAGGATAAACAGGGCTCAGTTACCCAAAGTTTAAAATCATTTAAATTAATAAAATCGTAAGTTAAAAAGTATTTAATAAAATAATGACGATAAATAATATTTGTAAACGAACTCGAGGGAGGAGTACCCATATATTTTCAAAACAACAGTAAAACGTTTTGATTAAGAAATTCGACAATAAAATAAAAACTTAAGACATACGATGTTTGTTCGAAAATGTTAAACCTTTTTACATAATAATCTTATAGAAAACAAAATATTAGCAATTATGAAAGTTTTCGTAAAATTTAAACATGCTTGAAAATTGAAATTTGAAACAATTTCGAAATACTTTAAAATAAATTATTAAGGCATTTTGAAACATGACTAAATATATGCTATCAACCAAAAACGAAAACGAAAACAAAGTTTTGAAATTTATAACTCAAATGTTAAAGTTTCACAATAGCCCAAAATTTTAAAATAGTCAAACTATTAATAACATAGGTTCGGGAAAAAGGTAAACGGATAAATAGAGTCAGAGTCAACGACAAATCAAAACAGAAATTTTCAAACCCGAGAAAGAAGTCAAAGGGATTGGCCGAAGAAGTAGCAGGATTTAAGAAAAGCTAAGGGGAGGAACAAAATTAAGAGTCAAACGGAGCTCTCAAGGAATAACAGAAGAAGTTAACCATCTCGAGATTCCCGGTACGACTCCTACAACTTGGGTTCCAAATTTCTATCAAATACGTTAAGTCCAATATTAGGCGCTAGATGGTACTACTTGGTCACAAACTCCAAAAATGTCTTACTTGATTATCCAATCGTTCAATCGACACGATACTAATCCACAATTGTTCTACAATCCACTCATCAATTAAAATTCCAACGGTCATCAGACAAAACCAAACTTGCAAATGATAAGGTTCCTAAATCCAAAGCTCATAAAGTTTGTACTCGAGGTATGCTCCAAGTTTCTCGAGTAAGGAACACTAAACAAGGTCCACCAATTTTACAATGTTCGAATACAGAATCCTCAAAAGTGATTACCAACATATTTTTAATGCCACAAGAACAGAAGTTGGGGAAGTACGATAAATCCTCAAACACGCTCAAACATATAGGTAATGGCGCAAACACTCACATCTTCAAACACGTCACTCAACTAAGGTTTCTGAGAAGTCCATTGTTGTGTGCTAAAATTAGACCATTTTTCCTCCCATTTAGACCCATTTTTCCCTCATTTTGCGAGTCTTAAGTGCGATTATCGCCATATTTTGAGTATTTCTCCCGTTAGCGTCCCTCTTGTGCGTTTTACGTGTGTTTGGTAGTTTTTCTATCAATTTTGATAGGATTTGGCACCGAAATCACGGTCGAGCTTCCATGAGCACAAGAGAAGGGAATACCGTCCAAAGAGCAAAGCATACAACTTGAAGTTTAAAGCCATCCAATCATACGACGAAGAATTAGACAAGAAAAGAGGTCAGAAAGATGACCGGTTTAAACTTCACCCGGTGAGACACCACCGGGTGAAACTTCGCCCAACGGTAATCTGCCTCCCCCGAAGATTTTCCGAGACCTCTCACCGGGCGAAAATGACCGGGTGAAATTTCGCCCGATGGAGAAAAGCGCCAAAAATCGCAAATTGAGAAAAATATCTTACCGGGTGAAATTTCACCCGGTGGTGATTAACTCCTCCACCGCAGGGTGAAGTTTTGCTCCATGAAGATGCTAAGGGTGATTGTCTCACTAATGGAGCAAAAAGTTGGATTTGGGCTTTAGGTTAAGAGACCCATTAAGGCATTACTAACTATATATGTTACCCTAGTTTGTTGCCCAAGGCATCCCTCATATCACAAACAATCTTCCATTAGTGTAGTATTACCACCCCTTCATTAGTGTAGTTACAATATCCATTAGTAGAACAATCTAGTAATATTCTTAGTAATTCTCTACAATTCTAGTAGTAATTTAGTAGTAGATCTACTTAGTTTCCATCAACAATTCTCTAGATTTCAAGTTTGTAGAAGATTATTTCATGTTTTATTTGAAGATTTGTGGGTTTATTAAAGAAATAGTGACAAGTTCTTCATTCTCTTCATCAAAGATTCAATCTTTATTTATGCAATCTTCTTATTTCTTTTAGATCTTCATAGTTGGTATATTTCTCTTCCACTCTCCAATCTCTAGTTTAGATTTAATATAGTTTTCTCATTATTGTCTTGTTTAGATCATATTAGTGTTGTTAGTTTCTCTAGATTTTATTTATGTTGTTCTAGATTATTCTCTAGTTTATTTTGATTAGATCTTATTTCTTCCATAGTTTAGTGGGTAATTGTTTGATCATACTTCCTAAAAATGGTCAGGAAAATTCGAAGTTTTGGGGGGAGGAAACTCTCTTATGCAGGGAGAATCGTTCTAATTAATTCGGTCCTCAACACTCTTCACAATTACTGATCCAATATCTTTATAATTCCTAAAGGGATTGTGAATAGGGTGGAATCTATATGCAGGAACTATCTCTGGGACGGACAGGCTGATTATAGTCGGGTTCCGTTGGTAGCCTGGGACAAGGTAACAACGAAGAAGGTGGAAGGTGGGCTCGGAATAAAAAAGGTCGAACTGTGGAATATGGCAACTGTTGGTAAACTCGTAAACTGGATATATGAGAAAAGTAATAAGCTTTGGATTAAATGGGTTAGTACCAATTTTCTGAAAGGAAAAGATTGGAATGATTATGCTCCACCTCCTGATTCCCCATGGACGTCGAGAATGATTTGCAAAATTAAAGAAAAAATGAAGGATGGTTATACTAATAACAGTTGGAATAATGCGCAGAAAGAATACTCGATATCTGAGGGGTATAACTGGTTGCGTGGTACCAGTCCCCATGTTACTTGGTTCACGCTTATTTGGGAGGATTGGAGTATACCCAAACATGCGATTATATCATGGTTGTGGGTTAACAATGGGCTGAATACAAGAGCTAAACTGGCGAAATTGCAAAATTGCTGCATATGCGAAACAGCGGAGGAAACAAGCCTACACCTGGCTCAGGACTGTCAATACAGCAGAATAATTCGGAATGAACTGGTAAGCTGGACTGGGTTTGACCTCCCTGCCCTCCCGGAGTTGAAAACTGAAACTGGCATCAAGGGTAGAATCCAAGCAATGGTTTTGAATGCATACCATCATATGATATGGATGAAAAGAAATATAGCACGAGTCGAGGGGTATGTGCAAAACCCAATACGAGCTGCTAAGAATATACAAGAGGAAATCAAATACAGAGTTAAGAGCATTCTGCAACAACCACACATCACCTTGAATGAATCTCGAGAGCTACGAAAGCTGGTAGACAAGTAGATTGGATTTATTTTTTGATGTCACAAATTGAGTTGTGTCAGTATGTATTTCATAGTCTCTATCTATTTCCACTGTAAATTTGGTTCGTGATTATTAATATATCCTCATCACATTTTCATCAAAAAAAAAATTGTTAGATTATAGTTTTCTTATTGTTTTGTTGCTAGTTTCTTTAGATTTAGTTATTATGCATGTTGTAGTTATTTTCTCCTTAGTTAATGTTTTGTTGATTTTCATTATGATTAGTGAGTAGATTTCTTGTTGGGGGGTTTAGGGATGAGGATTTGGATTATTTGAATTAAGGGATGTTGGTGGGTTGCTTGCTTGTTGGTTTCTCTTGCTTATGGTTGTTGTGTCATTGTTGTATTAGATCGGCCAACTAGACCGACCCTTGACTCGTTTCTATCAATATGGGGAAACTCGGGGTAGAAATTACCATAACTAGAGACTTACCCTTCTTCGCCACGAAAGCGGATTTTTAGGTGGGTTGGGTGAAAAAACCGAAAGGTAGCATTCTCTCTTTATCAATGTTGCGACAAAAACTCGATTCTGACCTTCTTAGACTCCGAGTACCGAATCCCGACTTCCCCCTAACACCTTTCCCTAGATTGATCACCCCTAGCTATCCTCGTAGTCATTTCTCTAGTATAGACTCGACCTCTAGAAACCTCCCTCTAGACATCAAATAGGCCGCTTTAAACTTGTCAACATAGTTCGTTCCCTGTGGACCGACCTCGACTTACCACGATTACTCTAGTAGTTCTTGTGTTATTCCGAGTCTATAAATATTGTTTGATCCCCCATCCTTCGCTAAACGACCGATCCGATTGGGGCGCGATCAAAATGGCGCCATTGCCGGGGAACGGCTAGTAGTTGTTGTGTTTTTAGTTATTGTGTTTGATTCTTTTCTTTTGTCCCTCTTCCCTAGTACCATTAGGTGCTAGGAGTCTCACCGTTTAATTTAGTTTTATGCCTAGGAACACGTCATCGCCCTTGTGGTTCGATCTGGAGCCTGAAAGGACTTTTAGAGCATTGCGTCTTCGGGGAAATAACTCAACCACCATTATTCGACATCCTTCATTATCACCTCCTAACCTTAATCCCATCCAACCACATACACCTTCTACACCTTCTACATCACACAACCCATTCCAAATAATCCTTTCATACCTTCCACTTCACAAAATTCACCACCTACACCACCACCACCACCGAGAACACCACCACCAATTCAAAATCCATCCCCTCCAAATTCACCAAATTCACCAAATTCAAATCCACCATCACCACCAATCCATCAAATGGCAACCCTAGGCTCTCATTCCCAACTCACACACGAAAAAACACCTTCTCCCGTCGATTTCGGGGAAATTCCCGAGAACTATGAATTGAAAGCCACTTTGACAAATGCGGTTCAACAAGATACTTTTCACGGTTTTTCTCAAGAAGATGCCCAAGAGCACATAGCTTCATTTAAAGAAAAATTAGTAGGATCCCGTCTCAATGGATTAACTTCATGCGAATTGCATCGTTAATTATTTCCAAAGACCTTGAGAGATGGAGCTCGTAGATGGCTTCAAGGCCATCCCGCTAATACATTCACAAAATGGGCTCAATTATGTAATGCCTTCTTAGAGAAATATTTTTCGCCGTCAAAGACTAACCAATACCGCATGGAGATACAAACCTTCAAGCAAGATGAATTTGCAAGCCTAAGTGAGGCTTGGGAAAGAGTTAGAGATTTGTTGCGCAAATGTCCAGATCATAGAATACCCGATTGGCTAACCATCTAAACATTTTATAACACCCTTTCATCGAGAACCAAGGAGAACCTCAATTCGGCCGCCGGAGGAGACTTCTCTTCTCTCACCGATGAGGCATCTAAGAATCTTATTGAGAAGATGGCAAGGAGTGATTCTAGAATGGGTCAATCGAGGGATTCTAGGAAGAAAGTTGAAGTGAACTTATCTAAGAGTTCAAATGAATTGAAACTTCAAGAAGAAGTCGAAGAATTGAAAAAGAGAATGGATGCCATGAATTCTAAGCCTACTCCTAGAGGTATGTACCAAATTCAAGGGAGTGTTCCACCAAGGCAACCATCACCTCCAAAGCAATTAATATGGGAAGTTCAATGTGATCATTGTGGCAATTATGGCCATGATTCTAGCTCTTGCATTCCTAACGAAGAAACTTATGTTGAAGAGCCAAATGAAGTTCAAGCTATACAAGAGTATGGGCAAAGACCTCAATTTGATCCCTTTTCTAATACTTACAATGCCGGCACAAGGTTTCATCCTAATTTTTCTTATGGAAATCAAAATGTTCAAAA
This sequence comes from Agrostemma githago, assembly GCA_958450325.1. Taxonomy (NCBI): domain Eukaryota; kingdom Viridiplantae; phylum Streptophyta; class Magnoliopsida; order Caryophyllales; family Caryophyllaceae; genus Agrostemma; species Agrostemma githago. The sequence continues at coordinate 25,243,951 of OY288257.1, forward strand.
TCCGATGCCACGTGCCCAAGGGAGTCAAACTAGGCCATCTAATCAAAGTCAACAAGGCCCTTTAACCAAGGTCCTCCAAAGATGCCCCCATATTGGCCTCCTCATCAAAGGAGCAACTTCAATCAACAAGGTAGCAACTTCCATGTTCCTAACAATTACAACAATTACCAAAATCAACATGGTAATCATTTTAATCATGGATACAATCAAGGGTTCCAAGGCAATTTGATAAGTGTCATTTGTAGTGCCTATTTCGTAGTGTTTTGGTCCCATTTTCCTTGTAGAATCGCTCCTTGGGATCGGTTTAGGGGCTTCTTATGCTTCCTTTAGTTCGTTTCAGGTTCCCGAGACCAATTTGGAAGAGTTGGAGCGATTCCAACTCGATACATACATATTTTGGAGCCAACGGAGTAAAGGAGCGATCACTCAATGCCTTGGAGTCGACCCCGAGACCTTGGGACCCAATCCCGAGCTTCCGAGACCCGATCCCGAGTCCCGAGAATCGGTGAGAAGCCCATGAGAACCAAGGAGGGACCAAAAATATCTTAATGGAGGCCTACAAGGCTCATCCCATTCGGGATGGCCTCATCCCGTTCGGGATGAGGTGCACAAACAAGGAGGTTGCTGTGAAGAGCCGTCTCGGCCGAGACCAACCTTGTCTCGATCGGGACCATCTCGTCCCGACCGGGACCACCCCGTCTCGGCCGGGACAGGCCTGCTGCAGCTCCGCTTTGTTTTCTTTCTTCTCCCTTCCACTTGTAACCCTATATATACCCTTCCCTTGTTATGTAAAGTGGATGCACTTCATTAGACATTAAACCCTAGACTACTTTAGGTTAGATTAGATTAGATTATTGTAGATTAGTCGGTAATTAGTTGTTAATCCTAGTTTAGTACTTGTATTAAGGGAATTCTTCAAGATCCATCCAAGATTGACAACCTTGGGTGTTTGTTTTGGGTTTTCTTCATTAATGCAAGTTTTGTTCTTCCATTCATCTTGTTAGTAGGTATAATCTTTATTTCTCTTTTATTATTCTTGTTTTATCATCCAAGTTTACATCTTTGTTGATTGTTATGTTCATAGTTAATAGATTTCACTAGTATCTTCATGTTTGGTTTGGTTCTTGTGTTGAATCCTCTTGTTCTTGTTAGTTGTAGCATAATTATGTTAGAGTAGTGTTCTTGCTAGGGTTAGTAGGGTGATTAGGGTTTTAATTGAATGATTAAGGGATTGTTAGAGATGTTGGTGGAAGATTTGGGTTTCCTCTTGGTTGGTGCACATCACATGTTTGTTGAAATGCTTGATTGACTAGTAGATGCATATACTTGTTTTTCTTGCCTTTTTCTTGTGGGTGATGGTTTGTTTGTGGGTTCGGTTCCCTCACTAAGTTGGGAGAGCCCAGTGAGGACGACCCCTAGGTCGGTCTAAGTAGCGAGAGCCCGGATGCGACCTAGGCCACTATAGCATGTCAGAACCTCGTTTGTCATGTGTGTCACCGAGATGGGTTATAGGATGAACCTCTAGGTGGGTCTAAGTTGCGAGAGCCCAGACTAACCTAGATTACCCTACTACCTCCTTCGCTCTAGTTATCCCTTGACCATTCCGTTACCCCTTTGACCCCGACCTAATCCTAGCCCGTTCTCCTTTGTTTGCTTCCTCCTTAGCCTTAGTTGTAGTCTAGTTTTCTCCCCTCTCTACCATTCCTAGTTTAGCTTAGCTCGTTGACTTAGTCTAGTATTTAGGCGACCTTAGTCTAGACTATACATTACCGTCCCCGTAGATTCGACCCGACTTACCCTATCTACCATAGGTTTAGCCGGTTATATTATTTGACGGTTGGGATTCACGACAAATCCTTACCATCAATTTGGCGCCGTTGCCGGGGACGGTGCTAGTTTAGACTTTGTTTTCCTATTTTCTTGACTTAGTCTTTGTGTTTGTGTTTTTCTTTTTTTCTTTTTTGTTACTTTGCTTCTTATGTGTGTGTGGTTTATTTCTCTCTTGTCTAGTGCCCAAAAAGCACTAGACTTCTCACGTTTGTTCTTAGTCTACAGTTTGTGCTTAGAGGTGGTGATTATCTTCTTCTTGCAACTCAGAGCCGCTTAAACGGACGGTTGCTAGAATGAGTGGTTTCCAACCGGGTATGGACTACGATTTTCGAGCAAGCATGGGGTTTGATCTAAACTCAACACACTCGGGAGCCGATATGAGCTACTCCTCTTCTTCCATGAACCAAGGGTATGACATGACGTCCCCCTACCACTATCAAGCTTCTTGGGGTAATCAGGATGGGTATGATCCTCAAGATTATGAAAACGGCTACCAACAAGTGAATGACTATCACTCCTACGACCATGGTGGCTATTACTCAAGCTATGATTGTGAACCCACCATGTTCAATCAAGATTCACCTTATGGAAGCCAAGACCACCAAAACCCACCATATTACCCTACACCCCAACCACAATATGAACCCTATGACCCACAATACTACAAATCACCCCAACCTTGCTACCAACAATATGATGCCCCACCCCTTGGGCATTATCAAGATCATAAAGGATCTTTACAAGACCCCAATGACCACCAATCGTCAAACTTGGAGTTGTGTCATTCGATTCTTCAAATGCAAAGGAGCACACAAGAAATGGCCATTCAAATGCAAAATGAGCAAGATGAATTCATGGCCCGATTTCGAAGGGAAAACGAGGCGAGGGATGCTCGATTAAATGCAATAGCGGTTAAAACCGTAATGCTTTTATCCCGAACATCGCAATTAGATGAAGGATGCCCACTTGAGAAAGAGGAGCAACCTAACCATGAAGCCGCCGATGTAGTTCCCTTTGGAGGAGAGATTTGCTTTGAAGAACCTCAATCGTCTACCCAAAAAGAGACGGATGAGGATATAACCCTTAGTGAAGGCAACATTGGTGAGGAATTGGAGGAGGATAGTGAGTTGGATGGGTTGGTAGAGTTTGTGGAGTTGTTGGGTGAAAGTGTTAGCCTCGAGTTGCCTTTGTCCGAGAACGTGGATAGGCATCATGAGCCCCTTATTTGTACACCGAGAGATGGTTTGGAAGAGATTTAAACCGCCGGTAGAAGTTTCGATCCTCTTCTCCATGATGATGTGGGGCTGGATGATGAAAATGGGGAACCACAACTTGAGGAAAGTGTGGGGGTGTGCATTGAGGAAGTGAGGCCAAAACCGCTTTTTGTTCCTTGTTTCTTGGAGATGAAGCTTGCTTGTGATTGGAGGCAATGCTTAAGGAGGAAGAGTTCGGTGAAGCTCGTAGGATGGAGAGACCCCGGAGACTAATTTGAAGATGATGTCGGGTCTTGGGAATCCTACTTCTTGCCTCCTCCTTGGAGGCCGTGGAGGTTGGCTAGGCTCAAGCGCTTCTTGGGCCTTCACTATGATGTCGGTAGCGCGTTCGACTTGCTCCTCCATGCCCTTGAGGGCTATGGTTGAAGAATGGAGTCCACCATCCTCGGTTTGACGGAGTTCCTAAAGAACCGTCATGTTGTATATTCCCCTCTCCTCTTCTTTAGAGTACTTGTGCTTGTATTTCTGATTTTTGTTTCTTGGACTTGTTTGTTTTTGTGGAATTCTTGTAATTGTTTTGGTATTTTGATGAGCGATGTGAGGGAGAGAATTTGATGTTTTGTTTGAGCTTATTGTGATAGGTGAAGTGCATGTGATTCCTAGAAAGGAGTGGTTGATGATGGAGTTTGGTTTGCGAGCGAGGAAGTCGGTTTTTGAAGCTTATGATAAGCTTTTGGGCTTGGGGAAATCAAAGAAGACTCATCCCGACCAGAAAGAGGGGTTCCCGACCGGGAAGGATGAGGAATCCCGACCGGGAAGGAGCCATCCCGATCGGGATGAAGGTGCAGAAATTCGGACTCCCTGGAGTGCATTCCCGACCGGGACGAGAGCTTCCCGATCGGGAAGGATTCATCAACCCGATCGGGACCATCCATCCCGACCGGGATGGTCCCCTTTCTCCCTTTTGAGCCTTTTCTTAGGCTCTTGACTCCACCCATCCATTATACCCCCTCCCAACCTCCCTACTCCTCCATGTTCCTATCATATGACCCGTGCACCTCACTTTACACCGAGATCCACATCAACCCCCCCTCCTCACACCATTACTACCCCAACCATGCGGTCCTATCAAGCTTGAAGCAGGATAGCAATGATGAAGACAAGCAACGTGCCTACATTGATCTATGAGACGATGGAGCGAGTGAGTTACTAGCCGATTGGTTTGGGTAACTATCCTTTCTTTTCCGTCTTTTATTGCTTGTTTTTCTTTGTTTATTCCCTTCCCCTTGAGTCATGGTATCTTAGTGGCCTTCAAGGCCTTGGTGTTGGTTGCTCCCGACTCTCGATGATGTGACTACATCGAGAGTCATTTCAAAATCCAAATTTTACAAGATTTTCACTTTCTTTTTTTTGAGGGTTTAGTCGGATTTAGGCGGAATCCGGGCTAGGTGACTTGATTACACCTAGCCCTCCCCTCCCATTTCCTTTTATTTCCTTCTTTTTATTTCTTCCCCCATCCATATCTTTTCTTGTCTCGGCCCATGGTGACTTGACTACACCCCGGCCGGACACCTTCTACCCTTTTCTCCACTTTTCTTTGATTTTTAGCTCTATTTTCGTAGTTTCTTTTCTTTTTCTTTTGTCTCTCCGCACACTACGATTGAGCATATGAGGACATTGCTCGGTTTAAGTGTGGGGGAGCGATATTCTAGCATAGTTAGTTTTATTTTCTTAGTTTTTTCAAAAAATCTTTAAAAACCATAAAAATTTGAAAAATTTCACAAAAAATCAAAAAGATTTTTCTTTTGTGTATTATCCTTTTGTGTCTTTGTGTCGTGTATTTGTTTGTGTGCGTGTTTTGCCTCCCTCTTTTCCTTATAGGTTGCTTAAATCCCCGCTAATTTTGGAGAGCTTTCATGATGTCCGGTAACATCTTCTATCCCTTTTTCCTTCTTTGTCTCTTGCGGAGTTTGGAGGAGATTGTGATGTAGTGTGCTCGGGTGGAGCTTGTACATACGTGTGGTTGATTTGGTGGCTTGTATGGATTATCGGGGTGGTGTTTGTCTTATGTTTGTTTTGTTATGTTTTGTTCTTGTTGCCTTTGTTTCTTTTCCTTTCGTTTTCTTTGTGTCTTCGTTTAGTGTGTGTTGTGTGTCTTGTGTGTAAACGGTTTTCGAAAACCCGGTTTAGAGGCTAGTGTGTGAGTAGCTACTTTCCTTCCCTAGTTGTGTAAATCGAGTCTTGGACTTTAGTCTAGTAGAATGACCCTAAATCAATGATTTTGTTGGTCCTTTACCTTGTGTCCACCTAGCTTACTAGGGATTTACTACGGGATTTGCATTTTGACCATTATGACCACCCACGGTGTGAAAAGACCTTGGTTACCGAGTCTCGTCCCCTAGGTGACCGTGTTTAGGATCGTTTGATTAGTCCAAGTTTTCTCCACTTTTTGTGGGTTTGAAAGGGAATGCGCAACCCCGACTCACCCATTTCCCTACCTTCTACACATATACACACAATAAATTGCAAATTGTTGATTCTCTCTTTCTTGTTACACAATGAAATGCCAAAAACCCAAATCTTGCCAAAAAGGGCAAAGAAAAGAAAAAGAAAGAAAAAAAAATGAAAGAAAGAAAAGAATGAAGAAAAAGAAAAGGCACAAAAGTCAAAAAGAAAATAGAAAAGAAGAAAAACAAATGGCATGGCAACAAACAAATCAAAATGTCGAAAAGAAAGAAAATGCCAAAAGAAAACCCGTCTCACAAAAAGAAATCCCCACAAAAAAAAGCTTTTTTCGACTTTTGCCGTGAAGAGCCTACCAAAGGACCGAGTCCCGAGGAAGGATGATAGCGGCATTAGTCGGTCTTCCCTCATTTTGCGTATTTCCATCTTTTTACTTGGACTAGTTAGGCGGTTTTAGACATGGGACGACCCTCTTGGCTCACGCTAAAGGGGGCGGGGTCTCACTTACCTACAGTGTTGACTAACACCGTAGATCATCACTTCCCACTCCGCCGATCGTCCCGTAGTACGTTTTTAGAAAGTTAGGAGGACCTAGGTAAGTTACCAACATTTTTGTTGCTTTATCGTCATACTATTAGGGTTTAGTTCACCTTGGTTTGTATGTCTAGCTTGGGAACGTTGTCACTTGCCTCGAGTCCTAAACCGGTGCTTCTTTCACCGCTTGTTTGAGGGAAGCGGTATTTGTTTTCTTTTGGGTGCAACCGATTATGTGTTTGTTTGTTTATGTGTGTTGTGTCCGGTTGCATCCGCGGTTTTGTCGCAAGACCCCACTTGCCTTGCGGGGTGCACTTCAACTCTAAGTGTACTCGCGTGAGTTGAAGGGGCGTAGGGTGCGCTAATACCCACTCGGATAGTTTAGTAGTAGTATGTGCTTACTCGAGGGCGAGTAAGGGTTAAGTGTGGGGGAGTTGATAAGTGTCATTTGTAGTGCCTATTTCGTAGTATTTTGGTCCCATTTTCCTTGTAGAATCGCTCCTTGGGAGCGGTTTAGGGGCTTCTTATGCTTCCTTTAGTTCGTTTCAGGTTCCCGAGACCGATTTGGAAGAGTTGGAGCGATTCCGACTTGATACATACACATTTTGGAGCCAACGGAGTAAAGGAACGATCACTCGATGCCTTGGAGTCGACCCCGAGACCTTGGGACCCAATCCCGAGCCTCCGAGACCCGATCCCGAGTCCCGAGAATCGGTGAGAAGCCCATGAGAACCAAGGAGGGACCAAAAAGATCTTAATGGAGGCCTACAAGGCTAATCCCGTTCGGGATGTCCTCATCCCGTTCGGGATGGCCTCATCCCGTTCGGGATGAGGTGCACCAACAAGGAGGTTGTTGTGAAGAGCCGTCTCGGCCGAGACCAACCTTGTCTCGGTCGGACCATCTCGTCCCGACCGGGACCACCCCGTCTCGGCCGGGACGGGCCTACTGTAGCTCCGCTTTGTTTTCTTTCTTCTCCCTTCCACTTGTAACCCTATATATACCCTTCCCTTGTTATGTAAAGTGGATGCACTTCATTAGACATTAAACCCTAGACTACTTTAGGTTAGATTAGATTAGATTAGTGTAGATTAGTCGGTAATTAGTTGTTAATCCTAGTTTAGTACTTGTATTAAGGGAATTCTTCAAGATCCATCCAAGATTGACAACCTTAGGTGTTTGTTTTGGGTTTTCTTCATTAATGCAAGTTTTGTTCTTCCATTCATCTTGTTAGTAGGTATAATCTTTCTTTCTCTTCTCTTATTCTTGTTTTATCATCCAAGTTTACATCTTTGTTGATTGTTATGTTCATAGTTAATAGATTTCACTAGTATCTTCATGTTTGGTTTGGTTCTTGTGTTGAATCCTCTTGTTCTTGTTAGTTGTAGCATAATTATGTTAGAGTAGTGTTCTTGCTAGGGTTAGTAGGGTGATTAGGGTGTTAATTGAATGATTAAGGGATTGTTAGAGATTTTGGTGGAAGATTTGGGTTTCCTCTTGGTTGGTGCACATCACATGTTTGTTGAAATGCTTGATTGACTAGTAGATGCATATACTTGTTTTTCTTGCCTTTCTCTTGTGGGTGATGGTTTGTATGTGGGTTCGGTCCCCTCACTAAGTTGCGAGAGCCCGGTGAGGACGACCCCTAGGTCGGTCTAAGTAGCGAGAGCCCGGATGCGACCTAGGCCACTATAGCATGTTAGAACCCTGTTTGTCATGTGTGTCACCGAGATGGGTTATAGGATGAACCTCTAGGTGGGTCTATGTTGCGAGAGCCCGGACTAACCTAGATTACCCTACTACCTCCTTCGCTCTAGTTATCCCTTGACCATTCCGTTACCCCTTTGACCCCGACCTAATCCTAGCCCGTTTTTGAAAGCCAAGGTAATTTCTCAAATGACACTACATTGTGCCGAGGTAATTTCTCAAATGCCCCTCTATTCTAAGTTTTTGAAAGCAGTCTTGACCAAAAAGAGGACAAACAATGTGCCTCTCTCACAGCACAATGTAGTGTCATTCTTATGAATCAAATGCCAAAGAAACAAGAAGATCCTAGTAGCTTTTCCATCCCTTGTCGGGTTGGAAATGTTGTTGTTAATCAAGCTTTATGTGACCTAGGGGCTAGTGTTAGTTTGTTACCTTATTCTATTGCCAAGAGACTTAGTATGGGGGAGATGAGACCCACTAGTATGTCGATTCAACTTGCGGATAGGTCCGTCAAGTACCCACTTGGAATACTTGAGGATGTACCCGTTCAAGTTGGTAAGTTCTTCATCTTCTCCGACTTTGTTGTCATGGATATGCCCGAAGACACTATTACCCCCATTATCTTAGGTCGACCTTTTATGGCTACCGGAGGTACTATAGTTGATGTTAAGAATGGAAAGTTGTCATTTAACATAGGGAACGAGTCGGTAGAGTTTTCCCTTTCTCAAGCTCTTAAACAACCAATGATTGAACAAATGCATTCCATTGAAGTTATTGATAGTTTGGTTGAGTATAGCTTGATAGATGATGATAAGAAAGAAGATGAACCGTTTGACTCTCCACCTCATGAACAAGAGTGTTTGCATGAAGATAAGGTAGAATCACTACCGGTGGGTAAGAGTATGGTATCTTCTCCTCCTAATCTTGAACTTAAACCACTCCCCTCTTCCCTCAAATATGCTTTTCTTGAAGGAACTAATTATCCCGTTATCGTCAATGCTAGCCTTGATGGTCCTCAATTGGAAAAACTTTTAATTGTTTTGAGAAAGCACAAAAAGGCCATCGGGTGTAGCATTGCCGACCTCCAAGGCATAAGCCCAAATGTTTGTATGCATAGGATCATCCTTGATGATGACCATCATCCTTCGGTTGAGGGTCAACGTAGGTTGAACCCCACCATGAAAGAGGTTGTCATGAAGGAAGTCCTCAAGTTGTGTGAGGCTAACTTTATATACCCAATAACCGGAAGTAAATGGGTTATCCCCGTGCAAGTTGTGCCGAAAAAAGGAGGAATGACGGTTGTAAAAGGAGAAAAGGGTGAGTCAATTTCTCTTAGGACTATTACCGGTTGGCGCATGTGTATAGGCTATCGCAAATTGAACACGACCCCATAAAAGATCATTTCCCCCTTCCCTTTATTGATCAAATGCTTGAAAGACTGGCGCATCATTCTTATTTTTGTTTCCTTGATGGTCATTCCGGGTTTCTTCAAATTCCCATTCATCGATGACCAAGAGAAAACAACTTTCACTTGTCCCTATGGCACCTATGCTTATATAAGGATGCCATTTAGATTGTGTAATGCGCCGAGAACGTTTCAAAGATGTATGATGGCTATTTTCTCCGATTTTATTGAAAAATCCATAGAAGTTTTTATGGATGATTTTAGTGTCCATGGTACATCTTTTGATTCTTGCCTTGAAAATCTTGATCAAGTGTTGGCTCGATGTGATGAGTATAGACTTCTTTTAAGTTGGGAAAAGTATCATTTTATGGTTGAACAAGGTGTTGTCCTAGGTTATATTGTTTCTAATAGAGGAGTTGAAGTCGATAAGGCGAAAGTCTTCGTGATTGAGAACTTGCCACCACCTAAAAATGTCAAAGGGGTGAGGAGTTTTCTAGGTCAAGCCGGTTTTTATAGACGATTTATTAAAGACTTTTCTAAGATTGCCAACCCTTTGACTTCTTTGCCTATGAAAGATGCACCTTTTGTTTTTGAAGACTCGTGTCTTAAGGTCATTTTCAGGATAAAGACCGCTCTCACTACCACACCAATTATCAAAGCTCCCGATTGGAATCTTCCATTTGAGATCATGTGCGATGCATCCGATTTTGCCGTTGGTGCCGTTCTAGGACAACGGGTTGATAAGAAGCTACATGTGATTTATTATGCAAGCAAAACACTAGATGAAGCCTAATCGAGGTATAAAACAACCGAAAAAGAGATGCTTGCCGTTGTCTATGCCATGGAGAAATTCCGAAATTATGTTACCGATTCCAAAGTCATTATTCATACCGATCATGCGGCGATTCGATACATAATGTCCAAAAAGGAGACAAAGTCCCGACTCTTTCGGTGGGTGCTCCTTTTATAAGAATTTGACATTGAGATTAAAGACAAAGCCGGATCGGAGAACTTATTATCGGATCATCTTAGTAGACTAACGGTTGGTAAATAAAGCAATGAAGAAGATGGTATTCCCATCAATGAAGCAATGAGAGATGAGGCCTTGATGGTCGTTGAAACTATTACACCTTGGTATGCCGATATCGTCAATTTCTTAGTGTCTCATTATATTCCGGACGATTATTCTAAGCAAGAGAGGAAGAAACTACGTTATGAAGCCCGACGCTATTATTGGGACGAGCCCTATTTGTTTCGCCGTTGTATAGATGGAATTTACCGACGATGTGTTACGGCCGAAGAAGGATATAATATTGTGAAGCACCTTCACCCCACATCTTATGGTGGACACTTGGCCAACCAAAAGACAATTGCCATGGTTCCCCAAAGCGGGTTTTGGTGGCCTTCCATGTTCAAGGACATTCGAGCTTTCATTCTCACATGTGATGCATGCCAAAGAAGTGGGGCAATATTACAAGAAGAAATGAGATGCCCCTTCAACCTATCTTGGAGATTGAATTGTTCGATGTTTGGGGCATTGATTTCATGGGTCCGTTCACTTCCTCTTTTGGTAACAAATACATCTTAATCGCGGTTGATTATGTCTCAAAATGGATCGAGGCCATAGCTTCCCCCACCAATGACTCCAAGGTTGTAATCAAGCTTTTCAAGAATGTAATTATTCCGAGATTCGGTATGCCTAGAGCCATAATTAGTGATGGAGGCTCTCATTTTAGGAAAGATACCTTTGAACACCTTCTTAGGAAATATGGTATCACTCATAAGATGTCCTTAGCCTACCACCCTCAATCGAATGGGCAAGCCAAGATCTCCAACCGTCAAATCAAGGGAATTTTAGAGAAAGTTGTAAATACACACTGAAAGGATTGGTCATTAAAGTTAAATGACGCCCTTTGGGCGTTGAGAAAGGCTTACAAAGCGCCGATTGGAACCACTCCTTATCGTCTTGTGTATGGTAAAACTTGTCATTTATCGGTGGAATTAGAACACAAAGCCAAATGGGCAATCAAAGAGTTAAACTTCGATGAGAGTGTTGTAGGAGATAATCACCTTCTCCAACTACAAGAATTGGAAGAATTAAGACTTGAAGCCTATGAAAATTCGAAGATCTACATAGAACGAACTCGCCAATGGCACGATTCTCGAATACTTTGTAAGGACTTCTTCGTTGGTGATAAGGTATTACTCTTCAACTCTCGCTTTAAGCTCTTTCCCGGTAAGTTGAAATCAAAATGGTCGGGTCCATTCGAAGTGACCAATGTGCAACCATATGGATCAGTAGAGATATCTAGCCCGGATACCGGGAAATTTAGGGTTAACGGGCAACATTTGAAGATTTATCACCCCGGTCACATTCGTGAGACCTTCGCTACCATAAATTTTGGTGAGCTCCCATCGAGGAGCGTTGTTTAACCCCCTCTCGAAATTGATGTAGGTTTGATGGTATCCTCAACAACCCCTTTGTATATGTGTATCATATTTTTTTGAGTTTATTAGTTTTGTTAGATTGAGAAGAATGGTTGAACTTGGATTCACCATGGAGCATTTATTTGGATGAAGATCAAGCTTTTGGAGAAGTTATGGAGCTTAAATTGAAGACCACAAGCATGTTTGTGGGAGATATTGATTATGTAATGTGAGTCGAGTCAATATTTGAATCTCTAGGTGATTATTGAAGAGCCATGAAATGGCAAAGCGGAAAAACGAAGCAAACAAGACCGTCGGGCGAAACTTCGCCCGGTGAGACCTGATCGGGCAAAACTTCGCCCTACGTAAAAGTTGCCAGAATTTAGGAAGATACCATCGGGCGAAATTTCGCCCGGTGATATTTTCACCGAGTGAAATTACACCCGGTGGAAAAAGTTGGCAAAAATGATTTTCACAACGAAAAACCGTCGGGTAAAATTTCATCCGATGGTGCTCGACCGGGTGAAATTTTACCCGGCGGCATGAGCTTGGCCGAATCACCTACACCTTTTTTAATCACTACACCATCAATTCCCTCTTTCACATTTACCCCACATAACTTTCCCTCCAAAATTTTTACACCAAATTTTTACCAATCACTTTACAACTTTTCATTTCCCTCCTCAACCATCCTTATTTATATCACCTTTTTCACCTCACTCTTCATTTCACCCTTTCACCCATCATAAAATCACTAAACCACCTTCCATACACCCCAACCTCCATTCATAACTTCATTTTCAACTTGGGTGATTGTAATTTTGGGTTCTTGAAGAAGAGGAAGAAAGTTTTTGGGATTTTCTTGCAAGCACATTATTATGGAGACAAGAGTTCAACGAGCCGTCGAAAACAAGGTACGGCTTCGACTTCTAAACCTTCTAAATGTTCTACATCATCTAGTAAGTCTTCTAAGCCCAAACTTTTACCTTGTCCTAATACACCCTTAGCTCGAACCTTCTCTGAAAAGACCTTTCAAAGCAGAAGGTGGCATTGTCCGTTCACAATGGAAATTTTAGGAATAGAGGACGATATTAAAGAGTTATCGTCAAGGACCGGAACTGGCGGACTCCTTAGTCTCGCGGATTCTACATATAAAGACCTTACTTGCGAGTTCTTAGGAACCTTTACTATCGATAACCAGATCACACCAAGAGAGTTTAAATTTAGATTATTCGGTAGAAATCACTATTTGACTACTTCCGAGTTTGGCTTAGCTTTAGGTTTACCCTCATCGGGTACCAGACTAAGTAAACCCCCGAGTGATTCGCAAACTAGGGCGTCTAGAAGAGACTTGTGGAGGTGCATAGCACGTTGTCAACGAGATTTTGAACCTAATTCAAAATTTACCGCTGAAATCCGTAACCCCGCTATTCGTTACTTCGCCGAGATACTCTCCCACTGCCTTTTGCCATCTACCGATAATATTAATAATCTTATTGTGTGCGTCTTACAATTGATTTCTGACTCTTTACTTGGTAACCCTAACCCTGATCTACCACTTGTCGTGGCGTTGCATTTTCATCAAATTATTGTTGCCCAACGCCCCTTCGTAGACTGTGGTGGTCTTGTGACTTTAATCGCGAAAAACTTGGGTTATGCGACCGACCACCTTATCCCACATGACAATCGTGTCTGGCTTGACGAGGTCTACCTTCCTACTTGGATCTTTAATGTACCTGACCATCGCCTCGTCTCCATTTTCCATGATCGTGCTTTAATAGTCCCCAACATTTACCGAACCAATATTTATAATTGCCACAATTGGGACCTACCTTTAGGTCCCGGTGAACTCCGACTGAACGAATCGGGGGGAATGGGAGTTTGGGAGTATGGCGGTCAGTTGGAACCCACCGAAGGCACGCAACCATCTCCGACGGTTTCTTTTGCTTCAAATGATTACCCGGTATACCCCCCCCTACAAGAGTCGGTAGATAATATGGTTTGTATGTGTTGTGGGTATTTGTGTAGGTTGGTTGATGAGTCTACAATTGTATCTTTTTAGATTAATTTTGTCCCTTGTTCCCTGTTTCATCATCTTATAATCATTGTGATTGCTTTATCTTGAACCAAAAACTACAAGCTGTCCCACCGTCCCATCGATTTTTGTGGCCGTCGCGGCCTCGGTATTGCTCCCGGTCTTTAGGCGACGTGATTACGCCATTGACCTTTTGAAAAATCCAATTTTTGATCTTTCTCAAAATTTTCTTAATCCGGGCTAGGTGACATGACTACACCTACGCCCAATTTTTCATCATTTCGCTTTAATTTCTTTTCTTTTATTTCATTTTCATTTTCTTAGCTACTTGGCTAGGGTCTAGGTGATGTGATTGCACCTAGGCCCGCCACTATTTTATCGCTTTCTTTATTTTATTTTATTTTCCTTTTTCTCTTCTCAAAATTTTGAAAAATCCAAAAACATTAAAAAAATTACAAAAACCCCAAAAACATTTAAAAATCATAAAAATCCAAAAAGATTTTTCTTTTACTTTTACTTTCCGTCTTTTTCGATCTTCCCCTACTTGTCCATTGAGGACAATGTACAGTTTTAGTGTGGGGGAGGAGTCTACTATCCTATCTTTTATTTTTTTTCAAAAATCTTTTCAAAATCCATAAAAATTTGAAAAACTCGAAAAACCAAAAACGTTTTCTTTTATTTTCCTTTTCTTTTTCCCTTTATCTTTCCTTTTCTTGTTTCTCGTTATGTTTCGTGTCCCGTGTATGGTTTTGTTCTCTACTCTTACAGGTAACCACCACCTTAAATAGCGCGATTTGAAGAGATCATGAAAGGACCCTCTTGGTAACTTCCTTCCTTTTTCTCTTCTTTATATTTGTAGAGGAGTTAGGTTGTTGCTATTTGGAGGCTCTCGAAGTGAGCATTTTGGGTGTTGTGGTTGATTGTGCGTTTTAATGTTGATGGAGTATGGAGTACTTGACTTACTTGTGTTTTCTGTTATTTGTCTTTTCTTTTTCGTGAGTTCCGTTTTGTTATTTTTTTGTATAGTGTGTCTAGGATTAAAACTTTTTCGAAAACCCGATTACAAACCTTTTACAAGAGTTTACATTCCATTGTATATAACCCATTGTAGATTTTGGACCTTAATCTAGTAGAATGACTCTAAGGCAATGAACTTGTTGATCCTTTAGCTTGAGTCCACCTTTTCTACTAGAGGTTTACTTCGAGAATTGCATTTGATCACGTTGACCACCCATGGATGAGTTAGGCCTTGGTTCCCGCATCCCGTTATATAGGTGACCTTGCTTAAACGACCATTGCACCTTTAGTCCAAATTCTTTCCGCCTTTTTGTGGGTTATCCGGGAATGGCGCGCGTTCTCGATTACCTATTTTTCCTCCACCTATACATCATCACAATAAGTTTACACAAAAATAACCTCGAAGCTTGGTTTCAAACCACATCAAAGAGCCAAAAAGGGCAAACCAAAGCAAGAGAAAAGGACACAAAAATATGAAAAACAAAGGAGAGAAAAGGAGCTTCAAATGAAAAATCATATCATCAAAAACGTCTCCTTAAAAATAAACCCTTTGATCGATTCGTCGCCGTGAGGTGCCAACTAGAGGACCGAGTCCCGAGGTAGGAAGATAGCGGTGATTAGTCGATCCATCCCAATAATTGTAAACACTCCACCTTTATGTTTGGGCTAATTTAGGAAATTCGAGTTTGGAACGACCCTCTTGGCTTGACAAAAGAGAGCGGGAGTGCACCTACCTACAGTGTCGAACGATTCCATGGTTCACTTTTTCCACTCCGTTTTACGCCCCGTAATACCCCTTTAGAAGATTAGGAGGACCTAGCTAAGTTATCAACATCTTTATTGCTTAATTGTCATAGTATTAGGCTTTGGTCCTTGTTTACGTGGGTGATTTATCTTGGAAGTTTATTATTGTTTTAGGTAAGTATTCGGTGTCTTCCCTGCCGTCTCGATGAGGGATTCGGTGTTTTATTTTTGCTTTGGATGCATCTATTCTTTCGTGTTATGTGTTTTTGTGTGTTTAGTCGCATCCACCCTTTTGAGCAAGCCCCAACTTGCCTTGCATGAGAATACTCTACCTCATGGGTATTTCGATGTGAGTTGAAGGGACGGAGCGGGCCCGTTAATTGCCCCGTATCAGCTTAGCATAGTCTAGCTAGTAGTAGTAGTTTGTAATTTCTTTTTGGGTCTTTGCACGAGGACGAGCAACGGTTTAGTGTGGGGGAATTGTTGTGTGCTAAATTTAGACCGTTTTCCTCCCATTTAGACCCGTTTTTCCCTCATTTTGCAGAGTCTTAAGTGAGATTATCGCCATATTTTGAGTATTTTTCGCGTTAGCGTCCCTCTTATGCGTTTTACGTGTGTGTGGTAGTTTTTCTATCAATTTTGATAGGATTTAGCACCGAAATCACGATCGAGCTTCCACGAGCACAAGAGAAGGGAATACGTCCAAAGAGCAAAGCATACAACTTAAAATTTAAAGTCATCCAATCATACGACGAAGAATGAGACAAGAAAAGAGGTCAGAAGATAACCGGGTTAAACTTCACCCGGTGAGACACAACCGGATGAAACTTCGCCCGACGGTAATCTGCCTCCCCCGAAGATTTTCCGAGACCTCTCACCGGGCGAAAATGACCGGGTGAAATTTCGCCCGATTGAGAAAAGATCCAAAAATCGCAAATTGAGAAAAATATCTCACCGGGTGAAATTTCACCCGGTGGTGATTAACTCCTCCACCGTAGGGTGAAGTTTTGCCCCATGATGATGCTAAGGGTGATTGTCTCACTAATGGAGCAAAAAGTTGGATTTGGGCTTTAGGTTAAGAGACCCATTAAGGCATTACTAACTATATATGTTACCCTGGTTTGTTGCCCAAGGCATCCCTTATATCACTAACAATCTTCCATTAGTGTGGTATTACCACCCCTTCATTAGTGTAGTTACACTATCCATTAGTAGAACAATCTAGTAATATTCTTAGTAATTCTCTACAATTCTAGTAGTAATTTAGTAGTAGATCTACTTAGTTTCCATTCACAATTCTCTAGATTTCAAGTTTGTAGAAGATTATTTCATGTTTTATTTGAAGATTTGTTGGGTTTATTGAAGAATTAGCGACAAGTTCTTCATTCTCTTCATCAAATATTCAATCTTTATTTCTGCAATCTTCTTATTTCTTGTAGATTTTCATAGTTGGTATATTTCTCTTCCACTCTCTAATCTCTAGTTTAGATTTAATATAGTTTTCTCATTATTGTCTTGTTTAGATCATATTAGTGTTACTAGTTTCTCTAGATTTTTATTATGTTGTTCTAGATTATTCTCTAGTTTATTTTGATTAAATCTTATTTCTTCCATAGTTTAGTGGGTAATTGTTAGATCATAGTTTTCTTATTGTTTTGTTGCTAGTTTCTTTAGATTTAGTTATTATGCATGTTGTAGTTATTTTCTCCTTAGTTAATATTTTGTTGATTTCCATTATGATTAATTAGTGAGTAGATTTCTTGTTGGGGGGTTTAGGGATGAGGATTTGGATTATTTGAATTAAGGGATGTCAGTGGGTTGCTTGCTTGTTTGTTTATCTTGCTTATGGTTGTTGTGTCATTGTTGTTTTAGTCCGGACAACTAAACCGACCTTGACTCGTTTCTATCAATATGGGGAAACTCGGGGTAGAAATTACCATAACTAGAGACTTACCCTTCTTCGCCGCGAAAGCGGATTTTTAGGTGGGTTGGGTGAAGAAACTGAAAGGTGGCATTCTCCCTTTATCAATGTTGCGACAAAAACTCGATTCCGACCTTCTTAGACTGCGAGTACCGAATCCCGACTTCTCCCTAACACCTTTCCCTAGATTGATCACCCCTAGCTATCCTCGTAGTCATTTCTCTAGTATAGACTCAACCCTTAGAAACCCCCCTCTAGACATCAAACAGGTCGCATTAAACTTGTCAACACACTCCATTCCGTGTGGACCAACCTCGACTTACCACGATTACTCTAGTAGTTCTTGTGTAATTCCGAGTCTATAAATAATGTTTGATCCCCCGTCCTTCGCTAAACGACCGATCCGATTGGGGCGGGATTAGTTAATTGATTAAGTCTTTGTTTTATTGTGAATGGATAATTGTTTTTCTTTCCTCCTACCCTAGTGCCATTAGGTGCTAGGAGGACTCATTGTTTGTTGAAGTTTTTGCTAGGCATACTTTTGATTTAGGTTGCTTGATCCCCTTTCGAAGAACAAGTCACTTGGAAACATTGTGACCAAAGCAACAAATCGATATTGTAATCTTCCACCAATTTCTTCATTTCTCAACACTCCATCTTTGAACAACATCCAAGGATTCAAGTACGGCTACACTTGGGTCCCATTCTCTACCATCTATTGAAGAGATTTCTTCTCCCGTCTTCATCGGAGCCGTTCCGGAAAGTTTTGAGCTTAAACCTTCCATCATCAATTTGATTCAACAACAAACTTTTCGACGATTGCCGGATGACGATGTGATAGAGCATGTTTGCCTTTTGAAGGAAAGTCTTATTGGTGTCAAGCTTGAAGGTGTCACCGAGTGCCAACTACATCGGATCCTTTTTCCTCGCACCTTGCGTAGTGGAGCAAGGAGATGGATAAAAAGTTTCCCCAACGATACTTTTCGCACTTGGGAGCAATTGTGCAACACCTTCCTCGAAAAATACTTCCCACCATCCAAGACCAACAAATTCCAAAGGGAAATTCAAACGTTCCAACAACAAGAAAATGAAAGCATAGGTGAAGCCTTGGACCGATTTCAAACATTGCGAAGGAAATATCCGCACCACGGAATCCCCAGTTGGCTTCTACTTCATATTTTCTTCCACTCTTTATTGGATAATGCCAAAGATAATGTCGATGTGCCGGCAAAAGGCGATTTCTTTTTGCTTAATGAAATCGAATCTACGAAACTCATTGAAAGGATAGCCAAGAATGATGAATATTCCAAGAATGATCAACATGGACAGCCAAGTGGTAAGTCAACGTCGTCAGCCGAAAGGAGAACCGATCTTGAAGCTAAAGTCGAGGAGTTGGTCAAGCAATTTGAAGTGTATGTTGCTAGAACGAATTCCCCACCCAAGACTAGAACATCTCCAAAAAGATCGACTCCACCGAGAATGGTGAATTCACCAAGACGATCATCCACTTCACCACCAAAATTGTATCGCATTGAAATTCCATGTGATCATTGTGGGAGATATGACCACGACTCCGATTTGTGTATGAGAAAGGAGAATATTTATCAAGCCAATACCCAAGGAACATATGAAAAACCTCAAACGAATGATCCTAATTTGGGAACCGGAATTTATTCCATGCCGACTCAAGGATCATATCCTTTTCCAAGAGCCCCCAATAAAAGGGTTTATCCTAATTCATATGGGTCCCACTCTCAACCAAGACCTTCTCACACAAATCAATTCAACCAAGGCTATTTTTATCCTCAAGGACCACCTCAACCAAGCTATGGTCCTTCCTTTGGAACCTATCCTCCATATAATCAAGATCCTCCAAGGCATTTTCAAGGTAACTCCCAACCTTTATATGACATTCAACAAACAATCAATTTTCTATTGAAAGAAAATGCGTCAAATCGAGCTAGACTTGAAGCTCTAGAGGCACGTTCCGCCTCGCAAGCTCGATCTCCTCAAGAGCCGACCAATTCTTTCAATCAAGCATCCATGAATGCCATTAAGGTAATGAGCAAAAAGAAACCGGTGAAACCCTTTGACCCACAAACTCTTACATCTCATCCCTCAATCAATGAACCCGACGAGAAAGTGGTCAAGAATGTAACCGAAAAACCAAGAAGAGATCCGTCAAAGTATCTTGTAGGAGACCTTCCATACGTTATTGAGCAAATTCCAATAGAGGACACAAATCTAGTCTCTAGGATTGAAGTACCCCCCTTGAATGACAAGCCACCAATCTCTTTCAATAACCAAGCTTTAGACTTGATAACCTTCACCGATCTTATCGAGAACATTGATACAAGCCCTTACATTCCCACCCCGTCCGAATATATTCGAGAAATCATTTTGAAACCCACCGAAAGGGAAAGATCTCCCATTTCCCCAAGAACTACACCAAAAGTTACAATTCCCATCAAGTTAGGTGATCCGGGTAGCTTTGCTATACCTTGTTCCATAGACCATGTTTTGATAGACCGACCCTTATGCGACCTTGGCGCCGACATTAGTCTAATGCCCCTAACCATCGCTCGTTCCATTTATATCAAGGACTTGGAATATTTCCCAATTAATGTGCAAATGGCCGATGGAACAACAAAGGAACCTTATGGATTAGCCCACAACCTCATGGTCAACGTGGGAAATTTATATATACGCACCGATTTCGTCATTCTCGACTTGCCAATTGAAGAGCGGAATCCTATCCTCTTGGGACGACCTTTCCTAGCTACCGGTGGAGTAATCACTGATGTAAAGCAAGGGCGACTATCTTTCAATGTTGCTAATGATACGGTTCAATTTGTGCTTCCCGCGTTTCTTCCTGAAAATTCTCTTAACGTGGAGTTTTGGAATGAAATGGTGGAATTTCCATCCAATGAAGAACCCTCTACCGAAGATCTTGACTATGATAATGAAGAAGACGACGGTGCCCTTTTTATACTCGGTTCTACCTCCGAAGAGGATATTCCCGAAGAATTTGCAATGCTTCCCGAGGTAGCACGACTTATGGGCTTGCCGGAGGTTAGAGAAGAGCTCAAGATCCGTAACATTGAATTCGGAATTAATGACCAAGACCCCCCGGGTTGCTTTTCAAGCAACCCCGACTAATCTCAATTAATTCAATTTGGTTTGGTGGTGTCCATAATAACCACCTTGTAAATATTTGTATATTCTTCTCTCTTTTTATTTTCTTTGGACAATAGCTTTTGGATTTTTCTTTTGGAGCTTGGTTTGGTATCTGCAGGAATTGTGAAGATTTCTTTTGGGATTTTTGGATTGCGCTGCAATCGATTATGAGAGTTTTTTCTCCTTGTAACTATTACATGGATCGAGAAGATTGGTTTTGTCGAAGAGTTAAGGATGGTTCGGGCCAAGTCAAAGAGAATTTTCGTAGCGAAGTCCTATTTTGAAGTGGATTATTTTACCGGGTAAAACTTCACCCGGTGGCAACTTTGCTCGAATTAAGGAATTGACGGAAAATCCGCCGGGCAAAATTTTACCCTGTGGAATCTCACCTGGCGAAAACTCGCCCTACGGTAAAAAAATTTGCGATTTGGTAATTGACGGAAATTCCACCGGGTGAAATTTCACCCGGTGGTGAAACCGCGTGCAAATGGTGAGAATTGGTCCGAAGACCGTCGGGTGAAATTTCGCCCGATGGTGACCACCGGGCGAAATATCACCCCGCGACACTATACCCAGCCAAACCCACCTTACCCATCTTCATAATTAACTCTTCCTCTCTCTCAAACCCCAAACAAACCCCAAATCCACCACCTCTAATCCTTCCATTTCTTCACCAAATTTCAATCCAATTACATATTCCTCATCCCTATCACATTCCTATCATCTTCTTGGAGTTTGTTTTGAGAAATCATCCCAATTCCGACAAACCCCAAACCGAGACCGCCATCACCATAATCGTCAAATTCAAGCAACAAGAATGAGAAGGGTAAAACAAATGGCAAGGAAAAGGATATCCTCAATGCTTAATCGCAATTCGGGTTCAACGTCATCCTCAAGGTCCGAGGAGCCGGCCTAGGCTCGGAACAAATCTGTCCTGATGCCCGTTCAAACGCAAGGCTCCGTCCCGCATGAACAACCTGTTCCGCTCGAGGTATGTTACCCTAAAATCCGTCATAATTTTCGTGAACCTCTGTCTGGTATCTATTTCGCTAAAAAAAACTCATCTTGATAAGTGTAAGAAATTATGGGTCTGTCGTCTCGAGCCAACACATTGGGCGGCTCGAGATGTACTTGTTCGTATGGGTATAGAAACGCAGGTACAAGCAATGTGCCAAAACCTTGGTCTGATCAAATTTTATGCCTCCGAGGAGGACACTTTTCAAAAGTTGACGTGTGAGTTTTTCTTAACTTTTGAGCTGAGTGGTGATGATAATACTACTGTTACTTTTCATCTGCGAGAAACTCTATACGTCCTCAATTTGAGGGATTTTGGTGCATTTCTTGGTTTACCTTCTTCTGTCCTTGGAAGGCCTGGGGCGGGGCAGACTCGGGATGACAAATTTGCCCGTGATCGATTTTGGTTTAAAATTGCCCGCCAAAGGACTTTTAAAGGAGGAAAGATGCGTTCTTTCTCTATTCGAAACCCCATCCTCCGGTATGTGACGCGTATTATAGCCAATTCATTCTTGTCAAGCTATGATATGCACCACAACTGTAGTGCTACAGCTGTACAGCTGTTAGAGGATGCGGTTTTGAACAAAGGCCCGTCGATCGATATGTCCGAGGCCTTAGCTACTCACCTTGCCCAGGTTGTGAAGGGCAGCCGCAAGAAAATCTCTTGTGGCGGGATTGTAACAATGCTAGCTAAAGCCTTAGGCATCGATTTCAGCGATTTGACACCAGTTGCCAGGGCGGGAATTTATATAGATGAGGTTTATTGTCCTTTCCTTGTTTGGCCCCAGAAAGGGGATTATGACAGTTTGTTCTTGTATAAGATTACTGAGCTGAGAGCCATTGCTATGCCTACCCCGAATGGGTTAGGCTAGATATTGAAGAGAACTTCGGCATGCCGAAGAGGTCCGGGGAGTACATTCGGGGTCACACCCGTGGTAAGTTTTATCGGACTGAATACCCCGAGGGACCTTTAGATTTTGGCGACGATGACATAGAGGTTGTAGACGTGTCAGAGGAGGAACCGGAGGCTGAAACCTCCCGGGATAAGGGTCATAGAACATTACCATCATCATCACACGGACCCTCTTCCTCCCACCAGACCGAACCTCAGACCTCACAATTTTTCACCCGCAACTTCTCAGACTTTGAACCACACAGACACTCCACATTCACCCAGTCTACTCCAGGTTTTCAGGAGGACATTAACATGAGTCCTCCACGACACTCTTCGTTCTTAGGATCGGAGGACTTTTATAACCAATGGGGGGAAGTCTATGATCGAACACGTCAGACGTGGGAGAACTCGACCACCTCACTGAAATTGGGCCAGGACGCCTACAATGTGGCCCGGGATGCGCGCGATACTGCGCATAGTTCGTATACGTACTCTAGGGAAGGTTTTGAGTACGCCCGGAACAGTTTTGAGATGGCTAGGGAC
The DNA here is from genome assembly GCA_958450325.1 of Agrostemma githago. Classification (NCBI taxonomy): domain Eukaryota; kingdom Viridiplantae; phylum Streptophyta; class Magnoliopsida; order Caryophyllales; family Caryophyllaceae; genus Agrostemma; species Agrostemma githago. The sequence goes on from OY288257.1 coordinate 25,266,875, forward strand.
GCTACTAGGGATGCCCAAGCAGCGAGGTTGGCGGCGGAGGAGAACCAGAGGATGTTGCAACAGAAGTAACACTATTTTGATCAATTTTTCGGTATGCCCCCGCCAGGGTCTTACTACCCACCACCTCGTCCCCCAGGTCCTATGTGAATGGTCGAGTGTTGTCAGTGTTAGTGTGGGGGTGTTATATGTCGGTTGTCAGTCGTCGTTAGTCTATTATCTTGTTTCAGTAATCTCTGTCAGTCCTTGTAGCGCCAATTTTTGGCATTTGATAATTTTGGTTATTGGATCTGGTATTTTTGTTGGTTTGGTGAATCGTCAGCCCCTCCGTGATCCTAATTGGGTCGTTACACACGTGAGGTTTATTGCAGGTACCTTAGAGAAAAAGGACCTGATTGTTGCTCCCGGTCTTAGGTTAATTGATCGCACCAAGACCATTTGAAAAATCCAAACTTTTCTTTTTCTTTTAGTTTACCCGATTTGTGCGGAATCCGGGCGAGGTGACGTGATAACACCTACGCCCTTTCTCCCCTTATCGATTTTTCTTTTTTTTTTTAATTTCATTTTCTTTTCTTATTTTTCGATTTTTTTCTTTGGCTAGGGTCTAGGTGACGTGATTACACCTAGACCCATCACTTCATTTTTCATTTTATTTCTTTTTTATCCTCTCCATTTTGAAAAAAATACAAAAACATTTGAAAAACCACAAAAATTCAAAAAGATTTTCCTTTCTCTTTTTCTTCTTTTTCGATTCTTCCTCTACTTGTGCATTGAGGACAATGCACAGTTTTAGTGTGGGGGAGGGGTCTACTATCCTTTTCTTCATTTTCTTTTTCATTTTTCCTTTTAAAACCAAAAATCCAAAAAAAAATTCCTTTTTTTTTCATTTTTGTTTTCCTTTCTTTTATTTTTGTTTTTGTGTCGCTTGTATTGTCTTGCACTCTCCTTCTTATAGGTACACAGCCGATCATTTAGCATGTGTGCGTAAGGTAGCGAAAATGAAATGAAGATCGCTTGGTAATATCTTCTACCTTCGTTTTATCCCCTTTTCTCTTAAGTATGGGAGTTTGGGCATATGGCTTTTTGGAGGTTCACTTCGTAAACATTTTAGAATTGGTGGTTGTGGATTGTGTTGACTTGATGGGGTTCGGAGTGCTTGGCTATACTTGTGTATTCGTTTTGTTTTCTTGTGTTTTGTCATTTTTGTGTTCTTTTTCTTTTGTATAGTTTGTCTAGGTAAAGTTTTCGAAAACCCAATTTTGAGTTTAGGCCGAGTGTTTATTACTTCCTTGTTAGTAACCCTTTTTTATTTTTGGACATATTTCTAGTAGAATGACCTTGAACCAATTTTTGCATTTGATTTTTACCATGAGTCCATCTTTTCTACTAGGAGTCTACATCGGGATTTGCATCTGACCACCTTGACTACCCATGGAGTGGTAAGGCCTTGGTTACCGTTCCCTGTTCTCTTAGGTGACCTTACTTGAGAAGCCACTTTTAGTCCAAAATGGGCTTTTCAAAGCAAGAAAAAGGGAAAAATGAAGAAGAAGGGCACAGAAAAAAAAATTAAAAAAAAAAATTTACAAAAAAATAAAAAAAAGCACTCGATCAAAATAATGGGGAAAGAAAAACCGAAAAGAAAATCAAGATCTCAAAAATCGTTCCCAAACCCAAATAATCCCTTGGTTGACTTATTGCCGTGAAATGCCTACTAGAGGACCGAGTCCCGAGGAAGGAAAATAGCGGTAATTTGGCAATCCTTACCATTTAGCAAACACTTATCCATCTTTTGGTCAAAATTAGCTTTCTCGAGTTTGGGACGACCCTCTAGGCTTAGCTTGGGAGACGACATAACACTTACCAACAGTGCTTACTAACTCCATGGTTCTCACTTATCCACTCCATTTATCGTCCCTTTGTAGGCATCTTTAGTGGGATTAGAAGGATAAATTTTCAATGTTTCAATTGTTTGATTGTCATCCTATTAGGATCTTGTCCATGTTAATTTGTGTTACTAACTTGGTAGTGTTCTCGCTTGTCTTAAGCTTTAAATCGGTGCTTTCTCCGCCGTTTCGATGAGGGATTCGGTGATTTATCTTCTCTTTGGTTGCGACTATCTTTTTGTGTGTCTTCTTTGTTCTGTGTTTGTTTGTGTGTTAGTCGCAACCCCAATTTTGAGCAAGATCGGACTTGCCTTGCATGGAGGTACTATACCTCATGAGTATCTCGATGTGAATTGAAGGGACGGAGCGGGTCCGTTAATTGCCTCGTATCGGCTTAGCAAAGTCTAGTTTAGTAGTAGTAGCTAGTTTCTTTTTGGGTCTTTGCTCGTGGACGAGCAACGGTTTAGTGGGGGGGGGGATTGTTGTGTGTCAAATTTGGACCGTTTTTCCTCCGTTTTGCGAGACTTGAGCGCGATTATCGCCATAATTTGAGTAATTCTCGCATTAGTGTCTCTCTTTTGTATTTTACGTGATTTTGGTAGTTTTCTGTCTATTTTGATAGGATTTTCGACCAAAAACGTATCCGAGCTTCTATGAGCATGAAAGAGAGAGACAAGGTCCGAAAAGCAAAGCACACAACTGAAAGTTCAATTAATCCAATTGATCGACAAAGAAAGAGACCGGAAAAGAGGCAGAAGATTACCGGGTGAAGTTTCACCCGGTGAGTCACCACCGGGCGAAGTTTCGCCCGACGACATTTTCCACCTCCCCGAAGATTTTCATGACACTCACCACTGGGCGAAACGACCGAGCGAAATTTCGCCCACCGGGTGAAAATTCGCCCGATTGAGAGGACGAGCCAAAATCGCAAATTGAGAAAGGAATCTCACCGGGTGAAATTTCACCCGGTGGGATTAGTTCGTCAAGCAGCAGGGTGAAGTTTCACCCCATGAAGATGAAAAGGGTGAAGGTCTAGCTTAAAGAAGAGGAATTGGATTATGGGCCTTGAGCTTGTGTGACCCATTAAGAAACACTATATATACTTAACCTAGGGTTTTTGTGCCACTCTTGTGCCTTGAGTGATCCTCTTAGGAGTAGGAGTAGTGTAGAGGATTTCTAGTAGTAGTAATTGTAGTAAGCTCCTTAGTAAAAATCTCCATAAACACTTAGTAGATCTTATTAGTTTTAGATTAATTCAACTCAACAATTTTTTTTTGGTGAAAATGCAAGCTTGTATTAATCAAAATATAGAATTACAAATCGTTTGACACCAAAACATTACCATTAAGACATTCCTAATTAAAGAATTTCTCTAACTTAGGAAGTTCACTAACTTTTAGCAAAAAATTGCTTCTCAATTTCATCTCCTGTTTAATGCTCCTAACTATTTGATCTGGTCTAATAATTCTACTCAACAATTCTCAATCAAGTTTCCATCTTTAGTTGAAGATTTGTGTTTCTTTGTTGAAGATTGAAGAATTTTGCAAGGATTAATGACAAGTTCTCGTATTATTTCTTTCAAGATTCAATCTTTTATGTTAGTCTTCATCTTCCTCCTTAGTCTTCTCCATAATTGGTAGTTTCTTTCCTCTCCCTTTCTCTATTAGTTAGTTTTGTTTCCTTGTTAATCCATAGTTTGTCTTGTCAATCTTTATGTTAGTGTAGTTTTCCATTAGTTAGTCTATGTCTTTCTCTCTCCTTTGTTAGTTTCTCTTTAGTTTTTGTGTTAGTTTATTTTCCTCCTTGGTGTTATTTGTTAGTATAGCTATTATGCATGCTTTAGTCAATCTCTCCTCTATTAGTGTTTTGTTGTTATCCGTTATGACTAGTGAGTAGATTTCTTGTTGGGGAATTTAGGGATGAGAATTTGGATTATTTGAATTAAGGGATGTTATTGGTGGGTTGTTTACTTGTTGATTTATCAAGTTTAAGGTTTTTGTGTCTTTGTTGACCTAGACTGCAGCTAGATTGACTTTGACTCGTTCTTATCAATATGGGGAAACTCGAGGTAGGAGTTACCTTGACTTGAGACTTACCCTTTCGCCGCGAAAGCGGGTATAGGTGGGTTGGGTGAACAAACCGAAAGGTGGCACTCTCCCTTTTCAACGTTGTAACTAAAACTTGATCCCGAGATTCCTAGACCCCATTTCTGAATCCCGACTCTCCCAAACACCTTTCCCATTATTGTTTCTAGTTTTAGTTGTGTAGCTCGCTAGCATTAGTTCAACTCTTCTAGTCCCAAAACCCCCATCTCAATCCCAATCGCGACTAAACCTTAGACTTGACCAGTATCGCTTAACCGCCTCCTTGTGGTTCGACCTAGACTTGCCGCTACTACATAGTAGTAAGTTGGGACTAAAAATATTGTTTGCATGCGTGTCAGCGACAGTGCGCATCATCCATCGAATGCCTAATTACAACAAGGCAACCAAGATGTGTTTAATGACCCAACGAAGTCACACTAGTCAAAGAGTTCTAACCTGAAAGTCCCAATAAGATGATCTGTATCATAGTATTCCTTAAAACAACTCAATAATAGGATATTTCTCTTCTTCAAGGTCAAGAATAATTCATCCAAGAATAATTGACGATATCGGCATACCAAGGTGTAATAGTTTCAACGGCCATCAAGGTCTCATCTCTCATAGCTTCATTGATGGGAATACCATCTTCTTCATTGCTTTCTTTACCAACCGTTAGTCTACTAAGATGATCCGCTACCAAGTTCTCCGATCCGGCTTTGTCTTTGATCTCAATATCAAATTCTTGCAAAAGGAGCACCCACCAAAAGAGTCGGGACTTTGTCTGCTTTTTAGACATGATGTAACGAATCGCCGCAAGATCGGTGTGAATAATGACTTTGGAACCGGTAACATAATTTCGGAATTTCTCCATGGCATAGACAACGGCAAGCATCTCTTTTCGGTTGTGGTGTACCTCGATTGGGCTTCATCTAGTGTTTTGCTTGCATAATAAATCACATGTAGCTTCTTATCAACCCGTTGTCCTAGAACGGCACCAACGACAAAATCGGATACATCGCACATGATCTCAAATGGAAGATTCCGATCGGGAGCTTTGATAATTGGAGTGGTAGTAAGAGCGGTCTTTATCCTGCAAAAGGCCTCAAGACACGAGTCATCAAAAACAAAAGGTGCATCTTTCATAAGCAAAGAAGTCAAAGGCTTGGCAATCTTAGAAAAGTCTTTAATAAATCGTCTATAAAAACCGTCGTGACCTAGAAAACTCCTCACCCCTTTGACATTTGTAGGTGGTGGCAAGTTCTCAATCACGGAGACTTTCGCCTTATCGACTTCAACTCCTCTATTAGAAACAATATGACCTAGGACAACACCTTGTTCAACCATAAAATGACACTTCTCCCAATTTAAAACAAGTCTATACTCTTCACATCGAGCCAACACTGGATCAAGATTTTCAACGCAAGAATCAAAAGATGTACCATGGACACTAAAATAATCCCTAAAAACTTCCATGGATTTATCAATAAAATCGGAGAAAATAGCCATCATACATCTTTGAAACGTTCCCGGCGAATTACACAATCCAAATGGCATCCTTCTATAAGCATAGGTGCCATAGGGACAAGTGAAAGTGGCCTTCTCTTGGTCATCGGGGTGAATGGGAATTTGAAGAAATCCGGAATGACCATCGAGGACACAAAAATAGGAATGATGCGCCAATCTTTCAAGCATTTGATCAATAATGGGAAGGGGAAATGGTCTTTTATGGTGGTAGTGTTCAATTTACGATAGTCTATACACATGCGCCAACCGGTAATAGTCCTAGTGGAAATTGACTCACCCTTTTCTCCTTTAACAACCGTCATTTCTCCTTTTTTCGGCACAACTTGTACGGGACTAACCCATTTGCTTCTGGTTATTGGGTATATAATGTTAGGCTCATACAACTTGAGGACTTCCTTCATGACAACCTCTTTCATGGTGAGGTTCAACCTATGTTGACCCTCAACCGAAGGGCGGTGGTCATCATCAAGGATGATCCTATGCATACAAACATTTGGGCTTATGCCTTGGAGGTCGGCAATGCTATACCCGATGGCCTTTTTGTGCTTTCTCAAAACAATTAAAAGTTTTTCCAATTGAGGTTCATCAAGGGTAGCATTGACGATAACAGGATAATTACTTCCTTCAAGAAAAGCATATTTGAGGGAAGAGGGGAGTGGTTTAAGTTCAATATTAGGAGGAGAAGATACCATACTCTTACCCACCGGTAGTGGTTCTACCTTTTCATCATGCAAACATTCTTCTTCAAGAGGTGGAGAGTCAAATGGTTCCTCTTCTTGCTTATCATCATCTATCAAGCTATACTCAACCAAACTATCAATAACTTCAATGGAATATGTTTGTTCAATCATTAGTTGTTTAAGAGCTTGAGAAAGGGAAAACTCTATCGACTCGTTCCCTATGTTAAATGACAACTTTCCATTCTTAACATCAACTATAGTACCTCCGGTAGACATAAAAGGTCGACCTAAGATAATGGGGGTAATAGTGTCTTCGGGCATATCCATGACAACAAAGTCGGAGAGGATGAAGAACTTACCGACTTGAACGGGTACATCCTTAAGTATCCCAAGTGGGTACTTGACGGACCTATCCGCAAGTTGAATCGACATGCTAGTGGGTCTTATCTCCCCCACACTAAGTCTCTTAGCAATGGAATAGGGTAACAAACTAACACTAGCCCCTAGGTCGCATAAAGCTTGATTAAAAACAACATTTCCTACCCGACAAGAGATGGAAAAGCTACCGGGATCCTCTAGTTTCTTTGGCATTTGATTCATAAGAATGGCACTACATTGTGCCGTGAGAGAGACACATTCTTTGTCCTCTATGGTTCTCTTTTTAGTCAAGACTTCTTTCAAAAACTTAGAATAAAGGGGCATTTGAGAAATTACCTCGGTGAAGGGTAAAGCTACCTCTAATTTCTTCAACATATCCACGAAACGGCTAAATTGGGCATTCTCTTTATGTGGCTTAGCTCGCTCGGGAAAAGGCAATGGAGGGATAAAAACGGGAGGCGGTGGAACATTGGATTCTTCTTCTTCTTCGGCTAATCGCTCCGCCTCCTTTCTTTTGGCTTCTTTGGCTTCCATTTGCTCTTTCTTCTTTCTTTGTTCTCTTTGTTCATTCTCCGCATTTTGGAGGATATCAAACTCCGCTTGTATTCCCCGGTTTTGTTTGGGGGAAATGGAATATGATTCTTGTGGTACACTTGGTTGATTCACTTTGGATGGGGTACGCTTGGTGTTCAAGTTCAAGTTCTTTTATAGGTCCTCAAGTTCTTTGCCACCTCTCAAAATGACGGCATTTGCTTGGTGTGAAGGGTCGCTTGGGTTTTGGGGTTGCCCGGGCAAACCATGGGGTGGATGAATTGGGGCGGCTAAGGCTTTTGTTGCTTCTTGTGATTCCCAAACCTTTAGCCTTGCCTTAGTATCTTGATGTTCATTCCATAGTTGCCCAACGGTTCTTTGCAAATCATTAATGTTATCCCATGGAACTCCTCCTTGACCAAATTGAAAATTGCTTGATTGGCCATAAGATTGAGAGGGTTGATTGAATGGTTGTTGATTGTAACCTTGATTTCCTTGAAAGTTACCTTGGAACCCTTGGTTGTATCCATGACTGAAATGATTACCATGTTGATTTTGGTAATTGTTGTAATTGTTAGGAACATGGAAGTTACTACCTTGTTGATTGAAGTTGCTCCTTGATGAGGAGGCATATATGGGGGCATCTTTGGAGGACCTTGGTTAAAGAGCCTTTGTTGACTTTGATTGAATGGCCTCATTTGACTTCCTTGGGCACGTGGCATCGAATTTTGAACATTTTGATTTCCATAAGAGAAATTAGGATGAAATCTTGTGCCGGCATTGTAAGTATTAGAAAAGGGATCAAATTGAGGTTTTTGCCCATACACTTGTATAGCTTGGACTTCATTTGGCTCTTCGATATAAGTTTCTTCGTTAGGAATACAAGAGCTAGAATCGTGGCCATTATTGCCACAATGATCACATTGAACTTCCCATGTTAAATGCTTTGGAAGTGATGGTTGCCTTGGTGGAACACTCCATTGAATTTGGTACATTCCTCTAGAAGTGGGCTTAGAATTCATGGCATCCATTCTCTTTTTCAATTCTTCAACTTCCGCTTGAAGTTTCAATTCATTAGAACTCTTAGATGAGTTCACTTCAACTTTCTTTCTTGAATCCGTCGATTGACCCATTCTAGAATCACTCCTTGCCATCTTCTCAATAAGATTCTTAGATGCCTCATCGGTGAGACAAGAGAAGTCTCCTCTCACTACAAGAGATAAATGATTAGGTGACATTTATTTAGTAGCATAAATTCAAATGCCACCTTAACTATTCTTACTATGACACTTAATCTTGCAAATGCACTAATTGTCGCCTAAACTAATTTCGTCACTTCCTCGCTTAGTTTTCAATTTGCCCGCTGAATTTTCACAATTACCGCTTCCCAAAATAAAAACCAAGGCTCTTAAAATACTTTCCTTCCTCCTAAAACTCATACTAAAACCTAATTTCTTCAAGTACATGACCATTTATCTCAAGCTTTACTCTCCTTCTTGCTTCTCCTGCAGGTTTCTTTTTCCCCTTTTCTTCAACTTATTTTGACTTAGGGTTTAGGTTTAACTCGCGATTTAAAAAGGTTTACTGTTAGTGTGTCTATTTTTAGTGGAATTTTTAATCGATTTTAGACTGTTATTATACGGTGAACTGTATAAGTTTTGATCGTTTCCCTTTCGTCTAATTTTATGGTTTGAATTGGAATGAATTGAAATGCTATTGAAACTAATTTTGGATATAATTCTGTCGTACGGTTTTCCAAGCTGTTATCGACCAAACACTTCATTACTTTTTGGATGTCTACTTTTTTTGTTGATTTATTCAATTTAATATGTACTCCGTATTTGTTCTTGTCTAATACCTTACACCTCTTCCAGGGATTCCAAACCTGTGATGGCCGGATTAGATTTGGGGAAACTTTGTGGTGACGGGTTTCTGAGTCTATTGCTGAAGCTAGTAAGTAAGACTTGTCCTTCTTTTGTATTTTTTTTCAAGAGCAGCAAGTTAGGTTCAACTGGGTCATTACTACATACCAAGTACCATCTTCATCCAGACCACTGCAATATTGTATATGTTGTATAAGTTAATGCATCCTATTTTCAGTCTGGTATGGGACAGAGTCTTAATTGCGAAATGTATTCAGCCATCTGCCATCGTATGGATTGTAGGGTTAACAACTCCTATAAAACAAATTTACATAAGATATATGAAGTACTTTGTAGTTAAACTATCCATATAATGTGAGTCATTATAACTAATCATATTCTTTTGAGATTATTGTTTGTTTTAAGCATCTCTGATGTTATATGGGATTGGTTTTTGTTGTATGTTAAATCAAAATGTTTACTACTAGTGTATTTGATTGAAAGTAATACAAGGTTCGTATGTTATCATTTTGAAGTTATTATTGTTTGGTTTGGTCCACCCAAAGTAGGTTCATATGGTGTATGCATGCTAGCTAGCTAATTAAAATTATTTTTCTTTGAATGTATCTTGGTTGAATGGAATTTTAACACCAGATGAGTTTCTTTGTTAACTGCTACTTTTTGAAAGTGATAAAATCATAAATGAGTGCGGTTAACATAACTAATTTGCTGATACCCTTTGTAGTTTTCTTTCTGAATGTTTGTCAGCTTACCGTGCCCTTATGACTGTTGTGAGATGAATGTAGTCAAATCTGGGTTCGGTTACTGTGTCCTTGTTATTGTCTCTAGACCTCTAACACCTTACATTCAGCTTATCAATGTCTCTTCTCTACCTATCAAATATATTTTCTTTATTTGTTTGGCTACAGTTTTTTTATCGGTTTTGTACAGATTGCAGGTACATTTTACTTTCAGGTTTTTAGATGAGAATGTATTTGACAGTAGTTATAAACGTGGTAGATCGCTCACTATGCATGTTGGTGTTGGTAAAGTAAGTATGTTATCTTATTTTACGAAGCATTATTTGTTTATTTGTTTAGACTTAGACATTAAATATGACCGTTGATATGATTATTAATCAGCAACATTTGTAAGTGGATCACTCAATTGACCAATCTGCTATTCCTGCGAAATAGTAAGAACTAGTGGCTCCGCTCAGAGGTCTCTTAACAACCTATGGAGGCATTTCAGGTAGCTCCTTCAACGATTTATATTCTCGCATATTCCATACTTGACTTAATTTTCTAGTTTTCCTTCGATCCCCAATTTTTTATATTGTTTATCTCATTTAAAAGGCTAATTGTGTTTGAAGAATTCTTCACATTTCAGTCATTTTATCATGAAAGTTAATTTTTTTCTCTTTTATCTTTATAAAGCATTCTCAATGAGTAACTTCAATGCTTAGCTTAGGGAACCATCTTTGACGGCCCATATTAGAATATAGCTAAGAAAAAACTCTTTATTTGTTCATATGAATGCCCATAAGAAATATATAGAATGTCTTTATCGGTCATTTTTTTCACACATGATCTTTATATTGGGTCCATAGTACTCCCTCTGTTTCTTTGATATCTTCCACATTTTCTTTTTCAACCATTTCTTTGATTTCTTCCACTTTCCTTTTTTCTATCACACTTCTCTCTTACCTAGGTGGCCCACTTACTTTACTCCCTCTCTACTTTTACTTATTTTATTGTTTTTCTTAAGAAATGTGCCACTTTTAAGGTGGAAGAAATCATAGAAACGGAGGGAGTATTTTATATATTCTCGTGTAAATTTTACAGGTGATATGCGAAATAATATTTGGTTTTCTTTGCTCAGGTTGGATCATAGCAAAAGGATATATGACATTTTCCCTCGGCAAAGCATTATTGTAGTTAAGTTAAGAAGTAATGGATGTGCCCCGAGATCCAAGCCCAAAATTGAAGCTTTTATGAATGTTCCAGTAGATATAAACTCTAGAAAATTTGACATTTGGCTCGCACCAGTGTAAGCTTAAGTCATCTTTTGACTAGCGGTTAACGAATTAAGTTCAAACCGAAATAAGCCGCCTTTTGTGATGACCAAGTTATATTTTCAATATTATACATGCTATTAATTTATATATTTTGTCCATTTTTTAAGTGTATGTTTTATTTTATAAAAAAAACAATATCAAATAACAAAATGGCGGAACATGGGTTCTAACCCGGGAATGTGCAAATCCCAAATACTTTACGCCAAAAAAGGATTTAAAATAATACTCCATATTATTGGACAAAAATATAATATTATAGAAAAAAAATAATGAATAATAATATTAAAGAAAAAAGAAAATTAATGAATCTCAAAATTCATGTAGGGCTTAGATGGCGTTTATGTAGGCTTTTACCAGCATATCAAACAAATGCCACTACACCTTTTAACGACATTGAATCTCGCGGCAATTAATTAAATGCTGCTAAAACTTTTCGTGGCATTTACAAAGGCCGCCTAAGTCTAAATTAAATGCCGCTAAAGAAAAACTATGTTGTAGTGTCTGGCGGCCGAATTGAGGTTTTCCTTGGTTCTCGATGAAAGGGTGTTATAAAATGTTTGAGTAGTTAGCCAATCGGGTATTCCATGGTGTGGACATTTTCGCAATAAATCTCTAAATCTTTCCCAAGCCTCACTTAGGCTTTCAAATTCATCTTGCTTGAAAGTTTGTATCTCCATGCGATATTGGTTAGTCTTTGACGGCGAAAAATATTTCTCCGAGAGTGCATTAGATAATTGAGCCCATGTTATGAATGTATTAGCGGGATGGCATTGAAGCCATCTACGAGCTCCATCTCTCAAGGTCTTTGGAAATAATAAACGATGCAATTGGCATGAAGTTAATCCATTGAGACGGGATCCTACTAACTTTTCTTTAAATGAAGCGATGTGCTCTTGAGCATCTTCTTGAGAAAAACCGTGAAAAGTATCTTGTTGGACCGCGTTTGTCAACGAGGCTTTCAATTCATAGTTCTCGGGAATCTCTCCGAAATCAATGGGAGAAGGTGTTTCTTCGTGTGTTAATTGGGAATGAGAGGCTAAGGTCGCCATTAGTTGGATTGGTGGTGATGGAGGATTTGAATTTGGTGAATTCGGAGGGGATGGATTTGGTGGTGGAGTTTTCGGTGATGGTGATGGTGGTGAATTTTGTGAAGTGGAAGGTATGGACTGATTATTTGGAGTGGGATTATGTGATGTAGAAGGTGTAGAAGGTGTATGTGGTAGGATGGGATTAAGGTTAGGAGGTGATAATGAAGGATGTGGAATGATGGTGGTTGAGTCATTTCCTCGAAAATGCAATGCTCTAAAAGTCCTTTTCGGCTCTGGATCGAACCACAAGAGCGATGACGTGTTCCTGGGCATAAAACTCAATTTAAACGGTGAGACTCCTAGCACCTCGCGATACTTGGGAAAAGAGAGAAGAGAAAACAACCAAACACAATAACTGAAAACACAATCAACTACTAGCCGTCCCCAGCAACGGCGCCATTTTGATCGCACCCCAATCGGATCGGTCGTTTAGCGAAGGACGGGGGATCAAACAATTTTTATAGACTCGGAATAACACAAAAACTACTAGAGTAATCATGGTAAGTCGAGGTCGGTCCACAGGGAATGGAATGTGTTGACAAGTTTAAAGTGACGTGTTTGATGTCTAGAAGGGGGTTTCTAAGGGTCGAGTCTATACTAGAGAAATGACTACGAAGATAGCTAGGGGTGATCAATCTAGAGAAAGGTGTTAGGGGGAAGTCGGGATTCAGTACTTGGAGTCTAAGAAAGTCGGAATCGAGTTTTTGTCGCAACATTGATAAAGGAGAATGCCACCTTTCGGTTTCTTCACCCAACCTACTTAAAAACCCGCTTTCGCGGCGAATAAGGGTAAGTCTCCAGTCATGGTAATTTATACCCCGAGTTTCCCCATATTGATAGAAACTAATCAAGGTCGGTCTAGTTGGCCAGACTAAAACAACAATGACACAACAACCATAAACAAGATAAACCAACAAGCAAGCAACCCACCAACATCCCTATATTCAAATAATCCAACTCCTCCTCCCTAAACCCCCCAACGAGAAATCTACTCACTAATCATAATTGAAGACAATAAAACATTAACTAAGGAGAAAATCACTACAACATGCATATTAACTAGATCTAAAGAAACTAACAACAAAACTATGAGAAAACTACAATCTAACAATTATCCACTAAACTATGGAGGAAATGAGATTTAACACAATAAATTAGAGAATAATCTAGAACATCATAAATAAAATCTAGAGAAACTAACAACACTAATATGATCTAAACAAGACAATGATGAGAAAACAACATAAAAACTAAACTAGAGATTAGAGAGTGGAAGAGAAATATACCAACTATGAAGATCTACAAGAAATAAGAAGATTGTATAGATAAAGATTGAATCTTTAATGAATAAAATGAAGAACTTGTCACTAATTCTTCAATAAATCCAACAAATCTTCAAATAAAACTTGAGATAATCTTCTACAAACTTGAAATCTAGAGAATTGTTGATGGAAACTAAGTAGATCTACTACTAAATTACTACTAAGATTAAAGAGAATTACTAAGAATATTACTAGATTGTTCTACTAATGGATGGTTTTTCTATACTAATGAAGGAGTGAAGATACTACACTAATGAAGGGATGGTAGTGATATGATGATGGATTATGAGGGATGCCTTGGGCAACAAACTAGGGTAACATATATATAGTAATGCCTAATACCTAAAGCTCAAAGCCAACTTTTTGCTCCATTAGTGAGACAATCACCCTTAGCATTTTCATGGGGTGAAACTTCGCCCTGCGGTTTGACGTATTAATCCCACCGGGTGAAATTTCGACCTGTGAGATTTTCTTCACTTTTTGCAATTTTTGGCCACTTTCTCCATCGGGCGAAATTTCACCCGGTGGGCGAAATTTCGCCCGGTGGGAAGTCTCGGAAAATCTTCGGGGAGGCATATTTACCGTCGGGTGAAATTTTGCCCGGTGGTGTCTCACCGGGTGAAATTTCGCCCGGACATCTTTCTGGCCTCGATTCTTGTCTAATTCTTCGTTGTATGATTGGATGGCTTTAAACTTTAAGTTGTGTGCTTTGCTCTTTGGACGGTATTCCCTTCTCTTGTGCTCGTGGAAACTCGATCGTGATTTCGGTGCCAAATCCTATCAAAATTGATAGAAAAACTACCAAAAACACGTAAAACGCACAAGAGGGACGCTAATGCGAGAAGTACTCAAAATATGGAGATAATCGCACTTAAGACTCGCAAAACGAGGGAAAAACGGTCTGAATTTAGCACACAACAGTAACTTCCAGAAAAACAACAACTTCAATAATAAGAACAATCGCTCTAACTTTTAGGGCTTGCTTGGTATGGGGGTAGATTATTAAGGGGTAATGGATGTTAAAATGTGAAGAAAATGGAGAAAAGTGATGGTTAGTGGTGGTGTTTTGTAGTGTATATGGAGGGTGAGGGAGTAACAATTACCCTCATATAGGGGTAATGCATTACTTAGGGGGAGAGGGGAGTAATGTATTACCCCCATATGGGGGTAATTGTTACTCCCTCACCCTCCATTTACACTACAAAACACCACTCCTATTCATCACCTTCATCCATTTTCTTCTCATTTTGTCCACCATTACCCCTTAATAATCTACCCCCATCCCAGGTAAGCCCTTAGAACAAGAATTTTGGGAGAAACAACAACAACAATAACACCAGGAGCAACAACCCTCAGTCAGCACAAAATTGCTATTTGTGCAAGAAACCTGCACATCCTTGTAATCCCCTAGAAATTCTAACGCAGTACAGTGGCGGAAACACTGAAGAGTTGGGATTAAACACACTGACAAACTATATCTTATTAAAAGAAATGGTAAGTCAATACAAAGGCATCTTTTTACAAAAGGACTAAAAGTAAATTCTCCAAACGGGTTTATACAAATCCATAAATTACAAGAATGAAGAAAGAGTAGGATCCACGCTACTCGCAAGCTCACACCCAAAACCCAGCAGCAAATACCTGTCATGTTATAAACATAACAGTCACGTTAGTGGGGAGTAACTCGGACGTTCTCCCAGCCAAATTATATCATATGGAAAAAAAAATAGTATTATTATATCAAAATACTTAAAATGAGAAAACATTAAAAACGATATAATAAAATAAGTTCTCGGAGGAAAATTAAAACATTTGCTAACCTGCAAATCAAACCAATCGATAATAATAATCATATTCAAAAATGTTGTTATGGATAGGATTAATGTCGACGGTTAGACTTTCACTAGAAGAATACTAAAAACTAGCTTCGAGAACCTAGTTCAAACAAATCAAACTTCGGTCTCTAACTAGGCTACTTAACCATAATAGGACGGCGACTTATAAATGTGTGGCCCTAGTTTAAGATAATATGCACACCCCTCCCGAGCACCATAAATACTCAGCTCAACTCGACGGCGTCTTACACTGCGAGGCACGAGTTTAAGGTCAAAATGTACACACACTCCCGAACACCATATATGCTCGGTTCAACAACCAGTGTGCCCCATAAAGACACACCAGCCTTATAGTTGATGGCAAAAACGTAAATACCAGAATATATTACTCTAACCCCACACTTGCCTTTATTCCATAACTTCAAAACAGTCATTATCGATACATATACAAAAGATATAATCATTATAAATAATATGAGGAAAAAGAAATAAACATTTTATATTAAAAGGGAAACTTTCCATAAATAGAAACTTACTAATTTTAGAAACTTACTTAAAATAGAAATTTCGTTATAGAAAATACGTAATTTATTAAAATATGTGAAATGTATTAAAAATAGCATTCCTAACGAAATTAACATTTTATTATTATCGTCGTTATCGTAACTTTAATATATTTCTAAATTCGTTGCTCAAAATATAATTAAAATATAATAAGTCAATATATAGCATTTTATAAATATTTAAGAAATCGAGTTAAAACTATAAATTTTAAGAAAGAAGATATTTTAAGAAAAACGATACCAAAATTAATTGAGTTAACGAGTTTTATAAATGAAATGGATTTTACAAAGATTTCAAATTATTTTTAGAAAATACAGTAGCTTTTAATAATAAATAATACGGATTTTACTAAAAATAGTCAATCGGAAATAATTAGTGAAAATAGTCTCGACTAAAAATATATTTAAAACTAACTCGACTATTTTCTCATTTATTAGCATAAATCGTAAAACGAAATTTTTTTTATTAAACAAGTATACAAATCTCGATTATAATATAAAAATACAATTTTGAGTTAAAATTATAGATTAACGAAATATGACGAAAATATGAAATCGGTATTATTTAGTTACTAGTGTCACGATAACCAACAAAATATTATAAGGATCGTAAATAATTAAATTACTAATTATAAAACGATATCGAAAACTTGAAAAAATATTTATAAGGCATACGATTTAAAATTAATATAATTAGCAAATAATAAATAGCTAAAATTAGAAAACCGAAGTTAAAAAAAATATTTACTACATACTACTACTCAAACATACGATATAAAATCGAGTAACGTCCTAAAGTTACCTTGAATCGATAACCGAAACGAATCAGCAACGCTAACGTCCAACCAAAGAGCACCGAACATATATTAGAAGAAATGGTGACTCCGTAGCAGAAACGACAATAGATTGATGTCCCCTATCAGCAGCAGCAAACCGTCTTTCCTTCTTGCACAAATCACGAAACAAAGCGAGTAACACGAAAGAGGAAAAGACAGCAGCATTAGCGAACTTCAGGCACGAGAATAAACGCAACAATGAGGATTAACGAACAGCAACAAGAAGAAGAAGGAGAAGACAGAAGACAAACAGCAGCAGCAGTAATCGACAAGAAGAAGAACAAGGAATCGGGGCTTGATAAACAACCCACACATCAGCAATATCCGATGAGACGAAGGTTCGAAACATGGCAACAGTTTGAACAAGAACAAGAACAACCACAACTGAGTGACTTACGATTAATAGCGGCAACGTTAAGATGACCAGGAACAAAAGACGGAGGAAAGAGCGGTAGAGAACATCAATAACATGTGATTGCATATGGATAGCAAAATATCGAGAACTGAGTGACTGAAGCAGTCCCCAAACAACGACAACAACATCAATAATAGCATCGAGGATGATGAAAAACAGCAACAACAACAACACGTAGACAAGAGGGGAAGAAAACAGGGGAAAAGGAAGGAATCAAATAAAGTAGCAGCAGCACGCAGACAAATCAAGCGAAGGGAAACAGCGGCGTCAACAAAACGCCGCAGCAGCACAACGAAAATAGGACAACCAAACGTGACAGAAATGAAGAAGAAGGACGAAGCAGGGCAGGGAATAAGTGATAGAAATCAGATAAAGCCGAAATGACAAGAACGAGAAGAAGGGAAAGGTACACGAACAGAATAGCAGCATCATCGAAAAATATGGACAACTAACGGCAACGCAGCAGGAAAAGAACCAACGTAGCAGCAGTAACAAACACAACAACAGCAGTAGAACGTAGTAGCAGCAACACCGTCAGAACGAAGAAGAAAAGGGGAAGAAGAAATGGGTTACCTTTGCTGAAATAGAAACATGCCGGAGAGGAAAAATGGGGAGGACCGAACAGATGGCGAGGGAGGAGGACAAAGTCGACGGACAGAGACACAAACGCGTCAGCAACAGTGGGAAAAAAACGAAAACAGGGGACGGAGAGCGGTGGAGTAAGGGGAGTGAATGTGAGATGAATGAAGAGGTGGAGTAAAGGTGAGTTGAACGTAAAAGTGGTAAGGTGAAATGAATTAACGACTAAATACAAAGGATGATAAAAAGACGGATTAGTTAAATGAATCGTACAGGAGACAAATTCCGTAACGATAAGTTGACCGACCCACGAAACGAATTAAAATCGAGTCCATAAAATTAATAACTAATAGCACCGTCAAATAAAATGAGTAAATAAAATATTTGAGACAAAAACGAAGCTTATAGAAATAAATAAGTAGACGATGAAATGATATTTCCCGATAAATGAAAATCTTCGATAATGTGAATTTAATTGATTTCTCGAGGAAAAGAAATAGATGTTTGACGAAACATAAAATAAATGAACTTCGAGGCGAAAAAAATAGAATGTTCGAGCTTAAACATAAATAAATAAAAAGAATTTAGAATTTAAATCGTCGAAATAGACTTTCGATAAGAATTAAATTAAATGTATAAAATGAATCGAAACAGCAATAAAAATGTTTACATATAAGGGTTTCCGAGACAAATAGAATTTTAGGCGTTTGAAACGATTAAACGATACATTCGTTTTATAATAATTTTAAGAATTACGAATTAAATCGTAAAAATAAAAATACGAACAAAAGTTTAATTTAAATTATTTATAAAAATGAGGGGTATTACATCCTGGTAAACAGTGCAATGGTCAACAGATCGTATGTTTCTTTTGCAAAGAAGTGGACCACAAGTCTTTCCAATGCCCTAAAAAGACCACAGCATCAGGGTCTCAGACTCAACCTATTAGAGGAAAAGTTTTCGCTATGCAAGAAGAATCGGAAGAACCTCAAGAGGACTATTCCGAAGTGATTACAGGTAAATTCTTGGTAAATTCTGTTACCGCCTATGTTTTCTTTGATACGGGAGCGTCGTTATCTCATGTATCCCCAAAATTTGTGTCTAGAGCAAACCTGTCTAACCCTGAGAAGATACATGCATCTATATCAATACCAAATGGTCAAACCTTAGCTTGTAAAGCGTTGTTTAGGGACGTACCTATAACCATCCTTCGAGCCTCGTTTCTAGCCAACCTTATCAGCTTAGACCTACCCGGTTTTGATGTCATATTGGGAATGGATTGGTTGGCGAAACATCATGCACAATTCGAGTGCCGAGATCAAAAGATCACCTTGAAGGACCCACTTGGAGCGAGAGTTACATATCGTGGATGTTTGCCAAATACTAAAGTAAAAATCGTGTCAGCAATGAAATTGGAGGACTTGATTCAAAAAGGGAATGAGGTCTTCTTATGTAACATCAACCTAGTGGAGAAGGAACTTCCGACCATAGAAGATATACCGATTGTGCGAAAGTATCCTGATGTGTTTCCAGAAGAGTTACCTGGAGTACCGCCAGAACGAGAAGTGGAGTTTTCCATCGACTTAATCCCTGAAACAGCACCAATTTCGAAGGCACCATATCGTATGGCACCGATCGAGCTACAGGAGCTGAAGACGCAATTAGAGGATCTAATTGAAAAGGGATTCAGCCGCCCAAGTGTATCACCATGGGGAGCACCAGTACTTTTCGTCAAGAAGAAAGACGGAAGTATGAGAATGTGTAACGACTACCAAGATTTGAATAAAGTAACAATCAAGAATCGATACCCAGTACCTCGTATTGATGACCTCTTCGATCAGCTAAAAGAAGCTGGAGTATTCTCAAAGATTGATCTAAGATCAGGTTATCATCAAATTCCGGTTAGGGAAGGAGACATTCCAAAGACCGCCTTTAGAACGAGATGTGGACATTACGAATTCAAGGTAATGCCTTTCGGTCTAACCAATGCACCAGCAGTGTTCATGGACCAAATGAACAGGACATTCAGAGACTATTTGGATAAATGCGTTGTAGTCTTCATAAACGATATTCTTATTTATTCTAAGACAATGTCGGAACATGAAAAACATCTTCGCGTGATTTTAAATAAGTTACAGTAGCATAAATGGTATGCCAAGCTATCAAAGTGTGAGTTTTGGTTGAACGAAGTCGCTTTCTTGGGTCATGTTATCTCACATCTTGGAGTAAAAGTAGCCCCATCTAAGATCAAAGCCGTCGAAGAATGGCAGGCACCGAAGAACGTGTCAAAGATTCGAAGTTTCTTAGGACTTGCCGGATACTATAGAAGATTCGTCTAGGACTTCTCAAAGATCGCAAAACCAATGACTAAGCTACTTCAGAAAGAATCCAAGTTCGTTTGGACAGAGGAATGCAAGAGAGCCTTTCAAGAACTCAAGATTCGTCTCACAACAGCACCAATTCTAACCTTACCAGAAGATGGAGAAGAGTACGATGTATATAGCGATGCATCCCTTAATGGTCTGGGATGTGTGCTAATACAAAAAGGAAAGGTGATTGCCTACGCATCACGACAATTGAAGGTGCATGAGAAGAACTATCCCCCCCCCCCCCAATGACCTAGAGCTTGCAGCCGTGGTCTTTGCATTGAAAATCTGGAGACAGTACCTATACGGAGTTAGATGTAAGTTCTACACAGATCATAAGAGCCTTAAGTACATATTCACTCAAAAGGAGTTGAATATGAGACAGAGAAGATGGTTGGAGTTGATCAAGGATTATGATATCGAACTACAGTACCACGAAGGGAACGCCAACGTAGTAGCCGACGCCCTAAGCCGAAAGACTTCTCACAAGCTAGTACGAGATCTGGATAAGATGGAGGTGAATTTGGTGAATAAGGGAGGAGCTACAGTAAACGCGATGTCAGTTGAACCTGAGTTGTATCACGAGTGGAGAACGCTACAATGGGAAGACCCTGATTTGATAAAAATACGGGAGGACATTGCACTTGGGAAAAATGATGGTTTTGAAATTCATCTAGATGGAAGCCTACGATTCAAAGGGAGATGGTGTGTACCACAGAGAGAGGATATTCGCAAAAAGATATTAAATGAAGTTCACAACTCAAGATACTCAATACACCCAGGATCCGACAAGATGTACAAGGACTTGAAACTTCAATATTGGTGGCAAGGATTGAAAAGAGATGTGGCCGAGTTTGTGGCTAGATGTTTGATTTGCCAAAAGGTAAAGTTCGAACATCAAAGACCAGGAGGTATGCTACAACCTTTAGATATTCCAATGGGTAAATGGGATTCTATCTCTATGGACTTCATTATGGGATTGCCGAGAACACAAGGCAATAAAGATGCAATTTGGGTAATCGTGGACCGACTCACGAAGGTTGCTCATTTTAATCCGATGAAGGAGACATGGAGTTTGGAAGAGCTAGCTAAAGCTTATCAGAAGGAGATAATCCGACTTCATGGAGTGCCAAAGGACATCATATCTGACCGAGATCCGAGATTTGTATCTCACTTTTGGGGAAAGCTACAAGAATGTATGGGAAGCAAGTTGAACCTTAGCACCGCCTTCCACCCACAATCAGATGGACAAACCGAGAGGACCATCCAAACCCTTGAAGATATGCTGAGAGCTTGTGTGCTTGAGTTTATAAATAGCTGGGAGAAGCAGTTACCATTGGTCGAGTTTTCCTACAATAACAGTCATCACGCCAGTCTTGGATGTGCGACATTCAAAGCGCTGTATGGAAAGAAGTGTCGAAGCCCGGTATGTTGGGATGACGCCAGCGATAATTTGGTGTTGGGATCTCAAACAATCCAAGACCAGATTGAGCATATCAAGATCATCAGAGAAAGACTACAACCAGCACAGGACCGTCAGAAATCTTATGCCAATGAACATCGTCGATCGATCGATTTCGCTGTTGGAGACCATGTATTCTTAAAGGTGTCACCGATGAAAGGAGTGAGACGTTTTGGTCTCAAAGGAAAATTGAGCCCAAAGTACATTGGACCTTACGAGATTCTAGGGAAGATTGGGGAGGTGGCGTATCGCCTAGCTCTACCTCCTAACCTATCGAAAGTACACAACGTTTTTCATGTATCCCAGCTGAGGAGATATAGAAGCGACCCAACACACGTGATCGAACTCGATGTGGTAGCCATCGAGCGAAATTTGAATTACTCAGAGAGACCAGTGGAAATCCTAGCACGAGAAACTAAGACCCTTCGAAGGAAAATAGTACCGCTGGTAAAGGTTAGATGGTTAAGTAGCAAGTTAGACCATGCTACGTGGGAGACTGAAGAATCGATGAGGGAGAAGTATCCGGAACTATTTGATTAGGTAGTTAACTCCACCCTTACCTTTGCCTTAGTGTGTCAAATTTCGAGGACGAAATTTTCTTAAGGGGGGTAGACTGTAACACCTCGTGTTTTTGACTTTTTTAGTTATTTCTAATAAAGATTAATATTAATAAATCGAGTCTGGACAAAATATTTTAAATATTGATATTCAATTCTTGTGCTTTTGGAACCTTTCTATTTCACTTCACAGTTTGCAAAACTGAAATTTATATCGTTATCGCAATTCTGCGCGATTTTGTAAAACGGTTCCTATTTTCTCATACAGACTCCGATTGAGGTGTTTCAAAAGCCTAAATTTATTATTTTTCCAAGATCTACACAATGTTAGTATCCAAATTTTCATTTTCAAAGTGCAACGAAATAAAATTGTACTAGACAGCTCCTTTGCAACGAAAATTGTCATCCGATTATTCGTTTCTCGACTTTCGATTTCCGTACTTCTTTCTTAACCATTGTGTGACCAAATAAAATCATAAATATAATCCTAAGGCATGCCAAACCGTGACTTTGAATCCCTAGCCTCAAAATATGCCTAACTAATCAAAAGCACCATTTCTAGTAATGTACTTCTTAAAGTATGATTAGCTACTTTGAGTAATTGTCAAGTTCTTGTCCACCCTTTGCTCCCCCATCTAATGCACGACTGGTGTGCATATAACCAGCCATTTTCTATTCATTTACTCATCCATTCACTCACTTAAACACTCCTTCAAAGATCCATCTAAAAACCAAAGAAAATCATACAAATTCTTTTAAGTTCTAAGGTGTTTACACCACCATACCTCAAGAACACATACTCTTTCTTTTCCTTACCTTATACTCTTTATTTTTAAGTCTTATTCCTATTATATTTACTAAATTACTTTGTTTGTGTGTCCTTCTAACTTATTCATGAATAGGAGCAAGAGGAAGGGGGCTTCGATCTTAGTATATTTGATTTCATAGTTGATCCGGAGAATTGCTAATAGGTAACCTAACTTTTCTTCGCCCTCAAATCTCGTAGTATAGTGTTTAGACTCTAACTAACATATAACATCATGTTTAGGACTAAATCATTAGATCACCAAGTTTAAAGTTAACTATTTGTTGATTTACCACTTAACAATACATGCTGTAAAATGGATGATGTGATGTATGATGTATGTTCACGATTTTTCTGTGTAAATTATGTTTCGAATTACCCATAGATTCCTTCATGAAAGTTGTAGATCTGAATGTCTAGAACATGATAAAAATATGAAAAGTAAGTTTTTATGAAAACATATATTTAATAATGATTTATTTCTTAAACTGGTATCGTATTATTTTATGTACTGTCTGAGAAAATAATATATTTCGTGATGTTGAACGTTTTTTTGGCCTTGGAAAACTTATTTTATGTTCGTGATGATGTCTATTATGTGTACGTCAAAGTTCATATAAGTCCATCATATATATTTGTAGACACCCGCATTTTGACTGCCACGTGTCTATGGTAGTCTCCGAAAAACACCCGATGATGATCGGACGCAAACGTGACTTGGTATACTCGGATTTGGGCTCGGAATCAATAATATCTGACATGGACTTTTAGCGGAGTAAAAATCTCACAAAACAGACCTCAAATCCAGGCCCAGTGGGTCATTCCGAGCAAAATGAGACTAATTTGGGCCAAAACCGACACCAAAAATAAATCCCGTCTTTTGGCGACCGGGTCAAAACCCGGTCAAAGATGAAACCGTCTCAGAAATCAGCCAAATTCATTCTCGAAAGCTGGCGCACAAATTCAAATTCAAAAAATCAATCAAAACAAACAAGATCAATTCTTTCCTATTTTATCTCGCCTAAACTGATCCACTCGATCGAGTGGATTGACCCACTCAGTCGAGTGGAGCGCCAAAAACCGGGTTTGGCCCGTTTGCGAAGGCACTCGATCGAGTGCACTAGGGCCACTCGATCGAGTGCCCTTATGTCGAGGGGTAATGCCTATAAATGCCCCACGACCCCCTCTCATTTCACAAGGTTTTTCCATGCATTTTGCCCTACATTTTCAGCCCTAATACACCCATACACTCTACACTACAAACCCTTAGCAACCCTAGGCAAATACACACCAATCTCGAGCCCTTCGTCCCTCGAGAACCGGCGAAACACACACACACACACACACACACACACCATAACTCGCGTACATCCTCGTTACTCCGGCATCCCGTCGCTATTTACGAGTCCATTTCCGAGGCCTATACCTAGCATGTATGTTGAGGGTGTCCTAAACCCCATCTCGATCTCTACTATCTCTTCTCATTTTTATTTACTCTATAGCATCTTGTATTGTAATCGTAATCGTAGTAGTAACACTAACACTAACGTTGTCATACTTTTTGAATTTTCATTTTTGTATCATCTGTTTATTACTAATAACGTTATTATACCGCGTATATGTAAACTAGTATCAAAACTCGGTTTCGAAAACGTTTGACTATGATGATTGCCTAAGGTCCGTCTAATCCCTTTACGAGCAACGACGGAGGTGGAGCCATTTCGAGGAGTCCCGCCCCAATGTACTCAAGGGCATGACGTGATCGCAATCGGTCGTAGCTGAACGCATTTGATCTCATTTCTATAATTAGTACGGAACCCGTTGACACGAAAACCGACATCACGTAACTCGAAAGGGTTAGTTCCGATGTCGTGACGTAGAGGGATGCATTTCGTCACTAATTCAAATTTTCTAATGTAACGATAAACATTTTCCTAAAATTCCGATGACGGTATTATAATCGTATGCATACACGATTATAGTACCGGAAGCCGAGTTAAATACAAATCGTGCGATATTTGTATTTAATTTGGCCGACCATCGATTTTAAACCAAAAACGAAACGAGTTGGCACTCGTACAGGGGCTACTCGACCGAGTACATAAGCTACTCGATCGAGTAGCACCCAAAAAAATGGGCAGTAGCTATGTAAAGGACGCACTCGACCGAGTCAGCCCACGACTCGGTCGAGTGGGTCCTGTAACCCATAAAACCGAGGGCTTTGACACACATTTCAAGCCCCGTCCTTTTATCGACTTTAGTCATCACGTGTAAAGACTATCACTTGATCTTCCTATTTTCAAAACCACGCATTTCACGACACGTAGAACGAATTTGACCGATCTTCTCCGAAGTGATAAGTCGGGACAAGATTACGGGACGTGAGATCGGGCTAGCAACACGCCACAGTCCCATGTTTTCCGTCCTTCGTTTAGTACACAATACAATGTGTATTTAATCGGGGTTAGTCCATCTACATATTTTCGCGGTCTAGTTTACATAGCCGTTTCTATTATTATAGCGCCTGTTATTATTTCGTCTATTATTTTTATGTATTGTTGTATTGTGAATTCCGGGTTGTATTTCCGCCCGTGTAACTTGTACGTTATTTATTTTCGAGTTTCGTTTATTTGCTTGCTTATTGCTTTATAAATGAACCTCGCATGCTAAACCACTTCGACCATAATTCGATGCATTAAATGACGTAATTCACATACTATTCATATGCTTTAGCCCAAAAACGCTGTTAGCATATCATTTAATTATTTTACTAGCGCGCGCACACGAACACGAACGATGTCTTAGTAGAGGCCGCCATTGTGCGGGTGGGGTTGGGTGTCCTTAGTGGGCTTCCCAACACGTACCCTCACCCTTTACTCAGAACCTTTGGTTTCCGGATGTCCGAAACCCTTGGCGCACGAGAGTCATTTTATATACGAAAGCCGGTGCAAACGGTATCGATATAACAATGCAAAGGGACGAGCCCCATAAACTCTGAAATCGAAGTGGGCTTACTTTGTGTATACCCCATGACGACATAGAGTGGGCTCGTATGGTTCCGAATAACCACAAAATTCGGTGGCGACTCCATTTTGACTTAAATTTCGAACCCGAGAACAATCTTACCACGAGATTCATTCGCCTACCCAAACCCGCGCGTGGCCGCGTCGGGGTGGACCTACGTCATGTCCACAATTTGACGACTCCGCTGGGGAAATATGATGTACCACATGTCATCGGGGTTTCCAGGGTGAGACTCGAAGAGAAATCGTTCGAATATTAGTGTGCGCGCATTAGTTTAATGATTCATGCATAACCCAATTTTGCCCGGGCCGGTTACTTGTGACCGACGTCCCACTATACCGCGGTGCATTCCTACATGGGTGCGCTAAAGACATCGATGGTGGAACTCGTATGGGTTTTGCGGCATGTCCTAAGACCAACTCGGCTTAGGGAGTCTGTCCTGATTTACGAGAAAGTCATCGTTGTTGGTATAGACCCTATTTTGACCGACCGAGACTTAGCGTAATGCATACATAAGCGTCGTTATATTGCTTGTTTGACTACGTGCTACTTGGTTTCCGTGTCATTTTTTAAAACCATCATTTCAAAATTGCATCTTTCCAAAAATACTCACTTTTCAAAAAAAAACCGAAATACTGTCCATTTCGGGACCCGTCTTTCCAAAACGCCCAATTTTGAAAAACCCGAAATGCTGCCCATTTCGGGACTCACCTTTTCAAAATATCCAATTTCCAAAACTCGGAATGCCGCCGAAATTTAGGATCAATGATTTGACTCAAAATATCCTTTTCTTTAGTCGGCATGCTGTCCGTTTTAAACTCTCGAATTTTCGACACCGTTTTGATTTTCTGAATTTTCTTCAAAATTCTAATCTCGGTTTTCAAAACTCCGCTTTCCATTTTCGAACTATCGGAAATTCACCCGTTACACTTCCAACTTCAAACTTTCAACTTTCCTAAAATAAGTCTTCCCTATTATAGGACCTACCGTCTATCCGTGTGTCGGGTCTTTGCATAGTATGTAGAAGGTTTATAGCGTCGAAACTCCATCGATCTTACATCACGAGTTTCCTCCCTTTCCCGAGTCCGCCTTATCCGTCAAGGCACGACCAACCCGCGTAGGGCATACCCCTACAAAGGAAAGTCCGTCTATACACTCGAGTCAAAAGTTTGGGGAATAATCTAACGTGGACCTTCCTTCGAACGGGACTAGGCCCACTAGGCCAAAATCCTAAGGAAGTCATACCACCTACGAGTCATCCGTCTAAGTGTCTTTCTCGAGTCTTTTCCACTCAGTCCTTTTCTTTTGGGTCGCTCGGGATGTACTTTTTTCTATGGTTCCAAGATCTGGGTTCGGTTTCTGATTACGCGGTGTTCTTACAGACAGACCGCCAGCAACCAGACACACTCACAGGATGGAAGCTACTTTAAGCAGTCTGAAAACCTCTGTGGACACCATGATCGATAAACAGGCCGACATCGAAGCCCAACTAGCTGAAATGAGGACCGGGCAAATCGTTATCATCACTCGTTTGGCTGCAGTGGAGCAAAGGACTCCAAATACTGGGGTTACGGAACCTCTGGCTGAACTAGTTAGCTCGGTTCGCCGGTTGGAAGAACAAGTTCACTTGACTGGGAGTAACAATATCAATCGGGAGAATAGTCGTGAGTATAACCCGTTAAGTGACAAGCTGCCCGCAAACCTGAACCTCACCGGCTTGCCCATGTTTGAAGGGACTGAAGACCCGTTACTACATGTACGGGCCTTCAAGGAGTTCATGGCCATCAAAGGGGTGGACTCTACCATGTTCAAGAGCCTTTTTGCTGCGTCTCTTGAAAAGCACCCTCGGGCCTGGTACTACAGGCTAGACCCGAAGAAATACCCTACTTGGGATGATGTGGCCACCGAGTTTGCTCGGAACTATGCTGACAACACCGAGATCCAAACCACACTGCGATCTCTGGAGGTTATGGCCCAGGAGCCGAAAGAAGGTTTTACCAAATACCTTCAACGCTGGAGGGCCGAGAGCGTGAAACTGGTCGACAAGCCCAGTGAGAAGACTTTGGTGGAGGCTTTTGTCAAGAACCTCCTCCCATCCTACCGGGTTCACCTCTGGTACGCCGTCATACCCAATTTCACCACCCTTACTGAAATGGGTATGAGGATCAAAGATGACCTAAGACTGGAAGGCCTCACTAAGGCCGCTGCCAAGGGTTACCAAGGGGCTTCTTCCTCCACTACCAAGCCCCAAGCTGCAACCCGCAGCATTTTTGACGCGGTTAATCTACTAGATGCCCCGTCAAAGAAGAACACCCCACCTCGGGTTTTCACTGAAATAGGTATGACCTATACTTATGCCTTACAAAGGCTATCCTCAAAAGGCCTAATCCAACCGATAGGCCCAACTCCTGAAGTTCCGGTCGAGCGACGCTCCAAGAACCACGATGCTCAAGCCTATTGCCAATACCACCGAGGCAATGGGCATGATACTGAGAAGTGCTGGAAGCTGAAGCACTTGATTCAGGACTTGATCGAAAGCGGTAAAATCCCGCTACCTGGAGATAAGCCTAGCAACAAGGAGAACCCTTTCAGCTCCCACGCCTTTACCGGGGAGGTGATTGATTGTTCTCACCTTATCTCTCCGTTTATCCCGCAAGTGAACGGGATCTGGTTCGACGACGAGGATGACGTCTACCTCGCCAAAGGGGAAGCTGTCCCCATCACCTCCGAGGAAATCCGTAAGACCAAATCCCGAGTCCTAACCAGTAACCACCTTGGTCGTCCCTATCAAGCCACTAGCTCTAGGGACACCCCCATCCCGACAACCGTCATTGAGCCACTCAGGACGGAAGTCGCCCCTGAGGAGCCAACTGCTGAGACGGCTATCGTGAAGCAGTTGAAGAAGACCCGAGTTGACCTCACTATATGGCAACTCCTGGTTAGCTCACAAGAGCATCGGGAAGCACTTAAAAAGGCTCTCGATCAAATTAAGGTCGACTCCTTGGTTACCCCTACTGAGATGGTAGCCACGGTCCTACCCCACCTAAAGGGCAAAGCTAAGGAAGGAGGCCCAATGATCACTTTCTCCGAAGCCGACCTACCGCCATTCGGGGCTTCTCATAATCTGGCCCTCTACATTACGGTGGTTTGCCGAGGAAAATACCTCCCTATGACCCTGGTTGATGATGGGTCCGCTGTAAATGTCCTTCCTCTAAGGACCGCCAAAGCCCTCGGCATTACCGAGGCCGATTATATCCCGACTGCTCAGACCATCCAAGCCTTTGATGGGAGCCCAAAGTCGGTAGCTGGGGCCATTAAACTGACCATTATAACGGGCCCGATAGAGAAGGAGCTCGAATTTCAGGTGATCGATGTCACCTCATCATTCAACTTGCTCCTAGGTAGGCCTTGGATCCACGCGGTCAAGGCGGTATCCTCCACTCTCCACCGAAAGATCAAGATGCCTCTGCTTAACGATGTTATCACTTTAGAGGCAACACCAATGACTGTGGCTAGCTGTAACGCCACGGGACGCACGGACCTATGGGGGTTCAATTTTGTGGGGATGATCGAGGAAGAGTACCTCTTTAGGCCTTACTTCACTACGAGTATCGACACAATGCTCCAAAACCTGTGGTACTTTCCGGGGGCTACCTCTCGACCCGATCTTCCAGCTGGGAAGATCATCGAGGTCCTTAAGGACGAAGAGTCTCACGTTTGTCTCGGGTATGCCATCACTCCCGACAACGTTGTCCGAGCAGGGATTGAGAAGGCCTGCAACATTATTAAGGGTATCCACTTGAGCCCTTATAGCCCGCGGTTGGCTGACTACTTTGTCACACCGGTGTTTGGGGCTGTTCAGGTTGGTCTATACCAACCCAATGCTATGCAGCTCGGGACCCACTTGGCCCGGGACTGCAACTACATTCCAGAGGATGAGTTCGCCCTCATCCAGTCCGACGGAGCTAATGATGTTGAGCCCGCGCTAGGGCTGCTATTTGGGGAAGACACCATAGCCCCAACTCCAAAGGAAGACCTGGTCAACCTGATCCTCCGCAGCAACAGGTTTGACCCGACCAAGCTGAACTCGGATGTTGGTTCCGAAACGGGAAACAAGGCCTGGAGGAGGACTGTCAAGTGGACTGACAGTCAGGGAAGAATCTACAAGCTGGTCACCGGAGAGGGAGACATGCCTGAGTCTGAGTCTGAGTCCGAGTCTGAGTCGGAGTCCGAGTCAGAGTCTGAGTCTGAGTCAGAGTCTGAGGTCGAGTCTAGGGAAGTCGGTGCTAGAGTCACTCCTGTAACCCCTCTCCCTTTTATCATTCTTGTTGCTGGCACCTCGGGCTCTCTCCCGAGGGCCTTACCAATTCCGTCTCTGACCAATGATCAGATGGCTGCTCTCTTTGAGCTGTTCTCCAAATTTTCAATTAATAATAACAACCGTTCTGCTTACGACTTGTCTCTTTTAAATTCTGCTTTCAAAAATGAATTATGCTATGACATTGAGAAACGCGACGAACAGGTACTCTTACCTCCGCATCTGATCGAGCAACTAGAGCAAAGGGAGTCCCGGAACCCGGTGATCGAAGAAACCGAGTCCATAAATGTGGGTACAACCTTAGAGCCTCAGATACTTAAGATAGGGTTATCCTTAGATCCCGAGGAGAAACAACAGTTCATAAACCTCCTTCAAGAGTTCAAGGATGTCTTCGCATGGTCCTACAAGGACATGCCGGGGATAGACCAAGAAATAGCCGAGCACCACATACCAATCAAGTATGAAGCCGGCTTTGAACTGTTTATCGACCTCTTCTTTTACCTTGAGAGACCACTCGGGCCTCATTCGACGAAGCTTCTGCTTGACCGGTTTGCACCCGTCAAGTGTCCGAGTATCCGGACTGGGTGGCAAACATCGTGCGGGTTCCTAAAAAGGACGGTAAGGTGCGGGTATGTGTAGATTTTCGGGATCTTAACAAGGCGAGCCCGAAAGATGACTTTCCGTTACCGCACATTGACATACTGGTGGATAACACGGCCGATCATGCCCTTCTATCATTCATGGACGGGTATGCCGGATATAATCAAATCAAGATGGCAGAAGAAGATATGAGTAAGACTACCTTCACAACACCTTGGGGTACTTACTGCTATACCGTCAAGTCGTTCGGTCTCATTAATGCCGGGGCCACATATCAGAGGACTGATACCACTTTACTACACGACATGATGCATAAAGAGGTAGAAGTTTATGTAGACGACATGATCGTCAAATCCAAAAAACGGGACGGTCACATCACCGCCCTAAGAAAATTCTTCACCCGACTACGCAAGTACAACATGAGGCTAAACCCTCAAAAGTGCAGTTTCGGGGTAACATCAGGCAAATTACTGGGTCATATCGTTAGCCAACGAGGTATCGAAGTCGACCCAGTTAAAATCAAAGCCATTACCGAGATGCAACCTCCTTAAACCGAAAAAGAAATAAGGGGATTTCTCTGGAAAGTCCAGTATATTAGTCAGTTCATTTACAAGTTAACCATGGTATGTGAACCAATTTTCAAGAAACTGAAAGTGGGAGAACGGGTACTATGGGATGACAAGTGCCAAGCTGCTTTCGACAAAATCAAGGAAATTCTGTCTGCTCCGCCGGTATTAATGCCACCTCAACCCGGTTTACCTCTGTCGTTATACCTAACGACGACCGAGACAGCCATGGGGGCTACGCTGGCTCAGACGGTTGACTCCGAAGAACGAGCCATCTATTACATCAGTAAGAAGTTTTTAGAGTATGAGTGCAAATATACCATGCTCGAAAAGACGTGTTTAGCTCTGGTTTGGGCTACTAAGAAACTCCCGCACTATATGCTCAGCTACGAGGTCCATGTGCTATCCAAGATGGACCCCGTCAAATACCTCTTCGAGAAGCCCGTTCTCAACGGCCGAATTTCTAGATGGACTCTAATGTTGGCAGAATTCGACCTAAAATTTGTGCCATTAAAGGCTATCAAGGGGCGAGTAGTAGCTGAATTTCTCGTCGACAGCCCGGTAGCCGAAGAAGGACACACCGACACCTGGTCCTTTCCAGACGAAGATATCTTCCATACCGATACTGAAACATGGGATTTATACTTCGATGGAGCATCCAATTTTCGAGGGTTCGGAGTCGGGATCCTCCTAATTTCACCAAAAGGGGAGCATACTCCCGTCTCCATCAAGCTGGACTTTGATGTTACCAATAATGCAGCAGAATACGAAGCATGCATTTACGGGCTACAAGCCGCCGCCAATCTGGGGATCACAAATCTCCGGGTACATGGTGACTCATCCTTGGTCATTAACCAAGCACTTCAAAAATGGAAGACTCGAAATGCTAATCTCGTGGCCTACCAGGCACGAGTAAGGGATCTCGAGAAACAATTCCAAAAGGTAGAGTACATATACCTGCCCCGAGAAGAGAATCAGTTTGCAGATGCACTCTCAAAAC
The DNA here is from genome assembly GCA_958450325.1 of Agrostemma githago. Taxonomy (NCBI): domain Eukaryota; kingdom Viridiplantae; phylum Streptophyta; class Magnoliopsida; order Caryophyllales; family Caryophyllaceae; genus Agrostemma; species Agrostemma githago. The sequence goes on from OY288257.1 coordinate 25,299,227, forward strand.
TGGCATCTTTACTGAACATTCCCGACCATGTGACCAGTATGCCAATTTGTGTCGAAAGACGGTCCGAGCCGGCATACATTTGCGATATCGAAGACATCAAGATAACTGATCCCGAGCCATGGTATCAGGCTGTGTTAACGTACCTGACAAACGGAGAGTATCCTCCCGGGACGGAAGGTCGAGCCAAGAAAGCCTTACGAAGTCTAGTCACTCAGTTCATCCGTACCGACGACGGTCAGTTATACAAAAAGACGGCACAGGGGGCTCTTCTCCTTTGTGTTGACGAATATAAGGCTGAAATGGTTATGGCCGAAGTACATGATGGCGAAAACGGTCCACATATGAATGCCCACATGCTGGTCCGAAAAATCATGAGGCTCGGTTATTACTGGAATACCATGGAAGCCGACTGCCGGTTATATGTCAAACATTGCCATAACTGTCAAATCTTCGGCAATGTGCAACATATGCCTTCATCACTACTTTATACCATGACGTCACCCTGGCCATTCTCAACATGGGGTATCGACATAATCGGGAAAATAAATCCCTCTGGTATTGGTGGGCACTGCTTTATTTTGGTAGCTATCGACTATTTCACTAAATGGGTCGAGGCTGAATCATATCGCATTCCCAATGCTAAGCATGTCGCCAAGTTTATCCAGAATAAGATAATATGCCGATATGGGATTCCGCACGAATTTATCAGTGATCACGGGACTCATTTTCAAGCCGAGACTGCAGCCCCGCTGACCAAGTATAAAATCCAAAGGCATACTTCCTCGCCCTACCGTCCCCAAACTAATGGAGCAGTAGAGGCGGCCAACAAGACAATTGTCACCATACTCAAAAAGATGGTTGATAATTACCGGGACTGGCCCGACAAAATACCTTTTGCCCTATGGGGATACCGAACGTCAATTCGCACCGCAACCGGGGCGACACCGTATTACCTAACCTATGGGATGGAAGCAGTCCAACCAGTTGAACTGGAGGTACCGTCCCTCAGAATTCTGCTAGAAAGCCAAGTACCCGAAGCTGACTGGGTTCGAGCACGGTATGACTTGTTGAAACTACTAGACGAACGACGATCTCGTGCCCTCAATAATATCCAAATCTACCAGAAAAGGATCCAACGGGCCTTCAACAAGAGGGTAAGGCCCAGGCACATTAAGGAAGGCGATCTAGTCCTTAAGTCTGTTCGAGCCTTGCTACCGGTACGAGTGGACCCAAGGGGAAAATTCAAACCCAATTGGGCTGGGACATATCTGGTAAAGAAAATCCTATCAGGGGGAGCAGTGATGCTGACGGACCTGGACGGGAATGAGTTCGTCAACCCGACCAACCTGGACCAGCTGAAGCGTTACTACCCTTAGCCCTTTCTCAATGTCATTAGCAAATTTTATAAAAATTATTTTTTTCAAAAAACAAGTCAATGAGCTAGAATTACTTATTCTACTGTCACAAACATCTTGAACCAATACTCTTGGTGTAATTCGGGATTGCAAATTTAATAAGCCTGAACTACGTTTGGTTTGATTCTGCTAATCGCGGATACGTAGGCAACCCCTCACAGGGGTACAACCAATGCAATCAAGAAAAGACAGGAGCGGTTTAATAATAAACTTCTTTTATTAATTCAAAAAAAAAATCCCGATAAACTCGGAAAATTACAAAATGCAGGAATTCAATAAATACAAAAAAAAGCACACGACAAAAATAATAATAATACTTAAATAATAGTAAAGCTAAAGGACTCGGCATTTAGGGCATCTTGCCCTTCCCCTTGTCCTTGGCCTCCTTAGCCGTCCACTGGCGACGACGCGAAGGGGAGCGTTCCCGAATCACCACAGGAACCTCTCTAGCTCGGGCTCGTTTGTTTGAACCCGAATCCTCTATCACATCAATAGGCCCAAGTCGGGCCCTCACGGGCTCAGGGAGCCGGTCACGCGGACCTAGTCGGTCCCGGGCCGCCAACCTTGGCCCAAGGCGTCTCTCCAAGTCAGTCTGCCCCCGAGTGCTGCTAGAACCGACCTCCTTAGATCGAGTCTTAGTTTGTGACTTAAGACCCGATTCTTCCCGGACTGTAGCTTCAGGAATATCTTCCCCGGTGAAGAAGTCCCTGTTGTCCTTCGTCGTCTCGCGATGAACCAATTCAAAGGCCTCATCAAGCTTCAAGGCCTTGTGAGCTTCCTCGGACTCCTCAAAAGTCCATTTCTGGTAAGCCCGTGACACCCAAGCGGATTGGCAAGGGCTAGGTACAGTCCATGTAGGGCGAGTGAACCATCTCTGCAACCAGGTGTCGCACATAGCATCCGTCAATTGGAGCGAGACGCTGATAATGGCTTCAGTCTCAGGGATGCGCTGGGACAAACCAAACTGCCTCAGGAGACGATCCGGGTAAATGTGAACTGTCCAGTCTAGGGACAGAATCACCAAGTAGCGAGCTTGGTCTCTCTTGGCCAGTCCAGTCAACTTCGAGAGGAACCACCAAGCAACGGTCCACCTAATCAAAGGACCCCCGTGAAACAGCAGCTCTTCATCCCAGTAGGCTCGGTTTATCTGATGACTCGAGCTTATCCGCCGCCTTCTGGAGCTAATCTGACTGCTCCGATAATTGGGAATGCTAGGAGGGGGCTCTATGATTGACAGCCGCTCCGACAACCATATCTGAAAAGTATACACAAGCTCCGTAAGCAACGGACTGATCCGCTACAGCCCACTCGATCGAGTACAGCAGCTGACTCGATCGAGTAAGCCCTCCAAAAACAGGCAGTAGCCCGCTAAAAGTGTCACTCGGTCGAGTGACAGGTCCACTCGATCGAGTGACTTACGAACTTCAGGTATTTTGCGTGAAAAAAAAAAGCGAGATGTATACCTGCAAGAGACGAGTAATTCCCGTCATCCGTCGGGTTGGGTCAAGCCGCCTAGCATCCAGACCCATAATGATCTCCCCAGTAGCTAGCCAAGCAGGGCTATGACCAGTCTCCATCTGGTCAACCACTCCGATTAGCCTGATTTGACCCCTGCACGAATCAAGCTCCATCAACCCTTCAAAGACGTAACAATGCAGCATGCAAAAAGAGAATGTCCTGCGCCTGTGAGCAGGGGTGGCCCTCACGTCCCGGGGATTCATGAACTTGTCGGCCAAGTCGAATAGGGAAACGGTATCTCCCCGCACCATCCGATTTGTCTCAGCGTGAGACAAACCCAAGAACTCCCTTAACCGCCTCCTTGGATCCGGGTAGAACGAGGGAGTAGCAGGCTGAACAACTGTACCCCAACCGCCTATGGCTGCGATTTCCTCAGGAAGAGGGCATATCTCTCCCCGTGGGAACGCAAAGACGTGATGGGTAGTATCCCAAAACGTCAGACAGGCATCCAAGAAATGCGAGTCAATTGTCAAACGCTGAAGAGGGAATAGGCTGACAATCCCCATCTGGGTCAGCCGGACCTTTCCTCGTCCCGAAAGTACTGGGACCAAGCGAGAAGCATAGCCGTCAAATGGTCGATACCCATGGCAAGAATTTCTAGCTTTCTTGAAAGTCTAAAAGATTTTGAGAAGGAGAAGGAGAATTTGAGTTGAGATGTAGAAAGTTGAAGCAGGGATTCTCATATTTATAATGGGAAACCCAACTACCTTGCCTCCTCAGCAAACTGGGCCCTATGCGCGCGCAGGCCTGATTTCAAAAGAACCCAGAATAGGAATCAAGCCGTCCCGAGCTTTCCTAAGAATTTCTAAAAAATTTCTGTGATAAAAAAAATTGTGATAAAATTCTTTTCAAAAATCGTGGCATTTTGCAAAAATTCAATATCTTTCCTCCCCAGCACGAGTCAGTATTTTGCCTATGTGTTACATACAAGTTGTTATGTGTCAGCATACAGGTACACTCCAGACTTCAGAAGCAAGTCCCCGCGAAACTATTTAAATTCCCCAACGGAGTCCATATTTCCTCCGGAACGCTACATCCCAGATGTGATGTGTCGGCATGCGGGTAAACCTACACCCCCGAAAGGCAAGTTTTACTCCCCACGGAGCATCATCATCAGCTGCTTCAAAAGCAAGCCCGTACAGCTCACATATTTCCCCAGCGGAACGCCCGAGGCGGCATTTTCCCCGAAATGGTACGGGATGGGCCCACATATAGGCGCGCCCAGGACTTATGCTACAAGTCTGACTCCCCGCGGAGCTATCATCATCAGGACAGGTATGACCCTCTGCTTATGGCTGGCGAGCCCTTCACGCGAGTCCACTGGACTATAAACGACCCGACCGGAAGTCTACCAGGTCTTAACGGACTTGGTAGCTACTCTGAATTTCGCCTTGTCCAAGCCTCACTCAGAGTGGGGGCTCTGTAGACACCCGCATTTTGACTGCCACGTGTCTATGGTAGTCTCCGAAAAACACCCGATGATGATCGGACGGAAACGTGACTTGGTATACTCGGATTTGGACTCGGAATCAACAATATCCGACATGGACTTTTAGCGGAGTAAAAATATCACAAAACAAACCTCAAATCCAGGCCTAGTGGGTCGTTCCGAGCAAAATGAGACTAATTTGGGCCAAAACCGACACCAAAAATAAATCCCGTCTTTTGGCGACCGGGTCAAAACCCGGTCAAAGATGAAACCGTCTCAGAAATCAGCCAAATTCATTCTCGAAAGCTGGCGCACAAATCCAAATTCAAAAAATCAATCAAAACAAACAAGATCAATTCTTTCCTATTTTATCTCGCCTAAACTGATCCACTCGATCGAGTGGATTGACCCACTCGGTCGAGTGGAGCGCCAAAAACCGGGTTTGGCCCGTTTGCGAAGGCACTCGATCGAGTGCACTAGGGCCACTCGATCGAGTGCCCTTATGTCGAGGGCTAATGCCTATAAATGCCCCACGACCCCCTCTTATTTCACAATGTTTTTCCATGCATTTGGCCCTACATTTTCAGCCCTAATACACCCATACACTCTACACTACAAACCCTTAGCAACCCTAGGCAAATACACACCAATCTCGAGCCCTTCGTCCCTCGAGAACCGGCGAAACACACACACACACACACACCATAACTCGCGTACATCCTCGATACTCCGGCGTCCCGTCGCTATTTACGAGTCCATTTCCGAGGCCTATACCTAGCATGTATGTTGAGGGTGTCCTAAACCCCATCTCGATCTCTACTATCTCTTCTCATTTTTATTTACTCTATAGCATCTTGTATTGTAATCGTAATCGTAGTAGTAACACTAACACTAACGTTGTCATACTTTTTGCATTTTCATTTTTGTATCATCTGTTTATTACTAATAACGTTATTATACCGCGTATATGTAAACTAGTATCAAAACTCGGTTTCGAAAACGTTTGACTATGATGATTGCCTAAGGTCCGTCTAATCCCTTTACGAGCAACGACGGAGGTGGAGCCCTTTCGAGGAGTCCCGCCCCAATGTACTCAAGGGCGTGACGTGATCGCAATCGGTCGTAGTTGAACGCATTTGATCCCATTTCTATAATTAGTACGGAACCCGTTGACACGAAAACCGACATCACGTAACTCGAAAGGGTTAGTTCCGATGTCGTGACGTAGAGGGATGCATTTCGTCACTAATTCAAATTTTCTAATGTAACGATAAACATTTTCCTAAAATTCCGATGACGGTATTATAATCGTATGCATACACGATTATAGTACCGGAAGCCGAGCTAAATACAAATCGTGCGATATTTGTATTTAATTTGGCCGACCATCGAATTTAAACCAAAAACGAAATGAGTTGGCACTCGTACAGGGGCTACTCGACCGAGTACATAAGCTACTCGATCGAGTAGCACCCAAAAAAATGGGCAGTAGCTATGTAAAGGACGCACTCGACCGAGTCAGACCACGACTCGGTCGAGTGGGTCCTGTAACCCATAAAACCGAGGGCTTTGACACACATTTCAAGCTCCGTCCTTTTATCGACTTTAGTCATCACGTGTAAAGACTATCACGTGATCTTCCTATTTTCAAAACCACGCATTTCACGACACGTAGAACGACTTTGACCGATCTTCTCCGAAGTGATAAGTCGGGACAAGACTACGGGACGTGGGATCGGGCTAGCAACACGCCACAGCCCCATGTTTTCGTCCTTCGTTTAGTACACAATACAATGTGTATTTAATCGGGGTTAGTCCATCTACATATTTTCGCGGTCTAGTTTACATACGGGTCCGTTTCTATTATTATAGCGCTTGTTATTATTTCGTCTATTATTTTTATGTATTTTTGTATTGTGAATTCCGGGTTGTATTTCCTCTCGTGTAACTTGTACGTTATTTATTTTCGAGTTTCGTTTATTTGCTTGCTTATTGCTTTATAAATGAACCTCGCATGCTAAACCACTTCGACCTAATTCGATGCATTAAATGACGTAATTCACATACTATTCATATGCTTTAGCCCGAAAACGCTGTTTGCATATCATTTAATTATTTTACTAGCGCGCGCACACGAACACGAACGATGTCTTAGTAGAGGCCGCCATTGTGCGGGTGGGGTTGGGTGTCCTTAGTGGGCTTCCCAACACATACCCTCACCCCTTACTCAGAACCTTTGGTTTCCGGATGTCCGAAACCCTTGGCGCACGAGAGCCATTTTATATACGAAAGCCGGTGTAAACGGTATCGATATAACAATGCAAAGGGACGAGCCCCATAAACTCTGAAATCGAAGTGGGCTTACTTTGTGTATAGCTCATGATGACATAGAGTGGGCTCGTATGGTTCCGAATAACCACAAAATTCGGTGGCGACTCCATTTTGACTTAAATTTCGAACTCGAGAACAATCTTACCACGAGATTCATTCGCCTACCCAAACCCGCGCGTCGCCGCGTCGGGGTGGACCTACGTCATGTCCACAATATTTCATTTGTAAAATCTGTACTAAAATGGGTCAGATCTGTAAAGAATATTTTATTTAAGAACATTTATAAAGTATTTTAATCTAAATTTCTGGGTATAAGTTATGTACAATAATAAGTATCCAAATTAAAAATTTGGTTCATTTTTCTGATGTTTAAGTATTTTAAACGATTTAAAAGAAAGTATTGAAAACCGTACTGTTTTCATTTTTAATTTGTTAAGAATAACAAACCTTATTATTTTGAAAAAATGACTTTATATTTGGAAACTTAACTCATAAAAGTATGTTGAGTATAAAAATCGAAAGTTAAAAATAATATTTGAAAAATGACTCATTTAGTATCCTTAATAATATTATCGATTTCGTTATTACTTAAAATTATTTTTGTAAACCTCTAAGTTTTGAGAAATATGATACATAATAAGGTTAAAAATGATTTTTATAATTATTATAGAATGTTTGAAATATTTTACTAAGTATAAATAGGCTTTAAGAGATAAGTATACTTGTAGAAATACGAAACCGTATAAAAATACTAAATACGTACACTTGAACAATAAATGTACTAAATACTTGTGCCCAAAAAGTATAGAGTACTAAAAGACGAATAACCCAAAAGTACTAAGTTAAACAATGCTTAAATATGCAAGACAACACTTAAACTTTATAATACGCACTTAAGGACTAATTAGTGACTAAGTCAAAACTAAGGGTTGACTAGTCCATCTTGGTCAAACTTTGTCTTTTTAAGTCAATATAGACCAAGTCAAGATATAGGAACCCATCTTAAATAATGTACTTAGAAATAATTGAATTTTAATCAAATCTCAAATAATGAACGTTCAAATAATATATATCAAATAAAACGTTCCAAATCTCTAACATCAAATATACTTAAGATGATTAGTCAAGTAAGATATACATAGCATAATTATGATGATCGTTTAGTAAATCATTCCTAAATTAGCTTAAGGAACTGTTGTACCTTCGGGGTCAGTCAGTGTCCTACATGAATCAGTAGTGGACCTTCCCAGTGTTCCATTTCTTGGGGCTTCTGTACCTGCGGGACAGTATGCATCCTTTCCGGCTATCTGAACTAAGGTCTTACGGGAGTCTGGCCGTTCGATACCAAGTGACCCATATGTAGCAACTGTACCTTCGGGACGGTATGCGATCATTCTGGTTGTCTGAACCAATGATCCTACGGAAGTCTAAGTGTCCAGCATCCTTATATGTCTCCTATAGACAATCTATATCGTAGTATCGTTACGTGTTGGGCAATGTTATGCCGAGGTTTAGAGATCGACGTGACGGGAGATTGCTCGGAGAGCTTTTGCTATGAGAGTACGGACAGCACATCCTAAAGCTACGTGTGGATGGATTGTCGTTAGAGTAGTAGTCACCGACTATCACTGAGGGCCTGCGGGAGTCCGAAAGTTGTGTTAGGGGGTAAGTGTGCATGTATTTGACAAGGGCCTGATCAGATGTACTCTCTTTCTGATATCTTGGCACTTTTATTCACGGTTGTGTACGTGATTCTTTTTCCTGCTTTTGCGTGTTGTCAGTGGGCCTCGCGGTGGTGTGGGTAGGCTTCTGCGAGTTGTCGTCTACATCATCAGCAGTCTGTTCTCCCCCGCAATTAGAGTTCTAAATCAAATCATAGTTGTTGTTTGATCCTATCGAGCACTAAGGGTGAGATGTAAACCTCCTAGTATCGATATGATTGGCGGGATTGATGTTCCCATCCGCACTTATGGTAAGATGCAAGCCTTAAGTGTGCATGAGACATTAGTAGTCACATCCCGTGCATTATGTGAAAGGAAACCATTATTTTCAAAAGTAAATGACTACAGTTTTCTAAATCACTTGTGTTGGTTACGCCTCGTTACTGTTCTATACTCTCATGACTGTAATGTGATTGAAATACCTGAAAATGGGAAGTGGGTTTCGTTATATGTCTCGCCTGAATATTGATCATGATTTACATTATGTTACATATGATTTGCATTCCACATGTCTTATTGTACTTTATTCACATGGTACTTCATGATATATGTTACTGTAATCTACTCACATGATGCTCATATGATGTATATATTACTGTATAGCCTGCATGTCTTATATATCCAATTGACTCGCATGATGAACCGAAATCACTTCATGTGTATCTCACATTGTATACATGTCGATTTGTAATGTGACATGCCTGCTTATCTGTTAATTAGATAACCTAAATGTTATACTACATTGATAACTCGGGGCCGTGTAGAAGGATGGTTAGGTTACTCCCACTAAGTGGGATAGTTTTGTATTTTTGTAAATTTTTGCAGGATGTCAAATTACTGGGCTTACAGGGAAAACGTGTGCAAGCGAGGAGTAGTCTTGCTTAAATTTTGAGTTTTCTGTTAACCTGTCCACATGTATCCCTAAACAATATCAAGCTCGTACGTAAATTGTAATTCGTTTTATGATGTTGTAAGTGACAATCGGTTCTTGTATTAATGAAAGACTCACTCGGAGTTAACGGTTTTAATGTTTACCACTTTTTACGACTTAATTATTTTCCGCCTTGTTAATTAATGTCATTAGAAGAACCGAGTTGTTACATAACTGCTGGCCGTACAAATATACTATGGACCAAATACATAATAAGTATCCGTAAAATACTGAAAATATAAACTCTAGTATTAATTATTAAAGTAATATTAGTATTAATGAAAGATCATTTATTAAGCCTAATAAATGATGGAATCTAGGTAATTAAACAAAAAGATAAACGAAGAGATATGGGAAAAATGTTTCTTATTTCTTTCATTCCATCGGAGAGCACAATATATACAATTACATCGGTCTAGCTAATAACGGAAGTACAGCCAATATACATGTGAACATATTATCGAATATGATACATTTGCCTAAAAGATGTGTGAACATATGTGGTGGGTGTGATCGGAATAATATCGAGAATATCGGGAGAGTATCTCAATACCCTCCCTCAAGTTGGCGCATGGAGATTCGAAGCGCCCAACTTGGAGAGTAACTCTTCAAAGGATGGGTTGCCTAAGGCTTTATTAAGCAAATCGGCAAGTTGAGCCTTAGTGTGGATATAATTGGGAGTAATAGTGCCTCGTAGTATCTCGTCGCGAACAAAATGACAATTAACCTCAATATGTTTAATGCGTTCATGAAAAACGGGATTGCGCGCAATATGGAAGCCTGATTTATTGTCACAAAATAGATGTGCAGAACTCAAATTGATCAGACCGAACGAAGATAACAGGGAGCGTAACCACTTCAGCTCACGAGTAGTATGGGCCATTGCAAAAAATATTTAAGAGTGCAGAGATCCTTCATTTTAAAACAATTACTCAAGTATGTTTTAAATGTGATGATTGCATCGTGATCATTACCTGCCACCACTAAATCGTCGACGTAAACTAAGATATAAATTTCAACTCAGGCTTGATGAAACGATGTGGACATGACATAGGTCCACCCCGACGCGGCCACGCGCGGGTTTGGGTAGGCGAATGAATCTCCATATGAGAAGGATCGAATTGAAATTTAGGTCTATGTGGAGTCGCCACCGAATTTTGTGGTTATTCGGAACCGTTCGAGCCCACTCTATGTCGTAGTGGGCCGTATACAAAATACGGCCCATTTCCGATGTCAGAGTTTATTGGGCTCGTTCCTTTGCATTTGATACCAATACCGACGTTATCGGATATTGTGTATTGAATGACTCTCGTGCGCCAACGATTTCGGGCATCCGGAAACCGAGGTTCTGAGTAAGGGGTGAGGGTACGTGTTGGGAAGCCCACAAAGGACACCCAACCCCGCCCGCACATTAGCGGCCTCTACTAAGAATTCGAATGACTTTCCAATACGCGCGTTAGTAAAACGGGAAAAAAATGCTATGCAAAGATTATTTTCCCTAAACATGTGAATGAAATTGAAAAGTGGGTTTCTAAGTCAATTTAATGCAACTAAAATTAACGTCAAAGTTGTATTTTAGCATGCGGGTTCATTTAGTATAATAAACGAATAATAATTAAATTGACAAGAGAAACAGAAAACGCATTAGTAACGATATAACGATAAAACGAATAATAACGGTTTGCAAATATTGAATTGAATTGAAAAGATGCAAATATGAGGATGCATGATTTGAAAAGATAGTATACACGTGATTAATTATGCACATGTTGACCTAAGTCGTAAAATACTATCGAGTTTTAAAAATAGAATAATGTACGACTCGAGTTTTTAGTCGTCATGAGGCTACTCGATCGAGTGGTCGATAGACTCGATCGAGTAGACCTTAAAAAAAATTCTGTTTTGCGTTTATGACCGTACTCGGCCGAGTTATTGACCAACTCGGTTGAGTACATGGCCACTCGACCGAGTCACTGTGAGACTCGATCGAGTGGTGGTCATGATTAGCATTCTGACTCGATTTTAGGGTGTCACTCGATCGAGTGAATAAGGCACTCGGTCGAGTGGCACCTGTACGAACTTGGTTCGTTTGCAATTTAATTGTTAATTTTGAAATTGCTTTTGATTTTTGATAATTCGACGGTTTTACCGAATCGAACATAAATATTGCACAATTTATGTTCGACTTGGTTTTTTTATAAATCGCGAATTTTGTTGAACCGAATATAAATATTGTTGAATTTATACCCGATTCTAAATTTGAATACCCATCGTATCCCATATTCGATTATTGAATCGATATGGGATATTAGAGTGAAATAAAAAAAAACAATTTTAGTCGCTTTAAATTAATTATCGTGATATGAACAAATCACGTTAATTAATTCATATGACTTGATTGTTAGATTCGATATCCAATTATGGAATTGGTATCGAATCCAAAATCGGCGCTTTACTTGAATAAATAAATAAAAAACTTGATTCCCTCGACTTCTCCGACATCGAAATAAATCCCTAGGGATTGTGATGTCGGATCCGTGTCAACGGGTTTCGACCCTTGTTAAAATTGATGTTTAAAGAAATTAATGGATGCAAAATTGATGATGATGATAACGAGAAAAAGAGAATTGTTGTTTAAGTTGATTTATCTCAATAATCAAATAGTCGGGGTACCGGGATAAGCGACCGGCGACGCGTGTGCAGTACACTTGTATATGTGGTTTTCCTTATCCCGGTATCCTTCTTATTCGACACAAATCGATAAATATTTTAACGTTTTGATATTAGTAGTATTATCGATATTATGATGCAATGAATAAAATAATAAAAAAAAAAAACGAAAAAAAAAGAAGAAGAAGAAGATGACGAGGTGAAGGGAGGGAGAAGAGAGGGTTTTGACACCCTCAACCTACATGTTCTTGTCTCGGTGCGGACTCGTAACCGTGGCTTCTACACAAGAGTCTTCGAGGTTTTACGTAGGTTAAGTTATGGTGGCTCGGGATTGATTCCTAAAACTAAGTTTTAGGGTTTTTTGCTAGTGTAGGATTACTAGGTTTTTGATTAGGGTTTGTAGGGATGTAGTGTGTGTATGATTGCTCTAGGGTTTTGAGGTTGCAAAAAGATGTGTAAAAGTGTGCATGGGGGTTGCTTATATAGGCAAGGCTAGGGCACCCGAATTAGGGTTACTCGACCGAGTAAAGGGCTAACTCGGTCAAGTGGCCCGTGAAGCCTGCAGCCGGGCTCAAAACAAGCCCACTCGATCGAGTGGGTGGGTCACTCGATCGAGTGGCCCAGTCGGGTTGCACGGGTCCATTGTTTTGGACCTTGACTTTGAGTTTGATGGGTTTTGTGTTTGACTTGGACTTTTGAGGATTGCATGGCTGTTTTTGTGTGTCTCCGAAACGACTTTGACCGGGGTTGACCCAATCGCAAAAAGTCGGTTTTATTTTCGGTGTCGGTTTTGGCCTAAATTAGTCTTGTTTGACTCGGAATGATCCACTGAGCCTGTATTTGAGGTCCGTTTGGTGATATTTGTACTCCGTAAGTGTGTTGGCCAACGATTAATGGATTTGAGCCCGTATCCGAGTGCATAGAAACACGTTAGCGTCCGATCATCATCGGGTATTTTTTGGAAACTGCCATAGACACCTGGCGGTCAAAATGCGGGTGTCTACAGAGCCCACACTCTGACTGAGGCTTGGACAAGGCGAAAGTCAGAGTAGCTACCAAGCCCGTTAAGACCTGGTAGACTTCCGGTCGGGTCGTTTATAGTCCTTTAGACTCACGTGAAGGGCTCGCCAGCCGCAAGACAGAAATCATACCTGAGCTTGATGATTGTACTCCGTGGGGAGTTTGGGCTTGTCGCGTAAGCCCTGGGTGTGCCTGTGTGTTGGCCCATCCCGTGCTATCCCGGAAAATGCTGCTGGGGAGATTTGATGACTTGCATGTCTTCGCTCGAGTCGTACCTGTATATGTCACATAAAAATGTATGCAACACGTAGGTAGTAAAATGACTCGTGCTGGGGAAAATGATTTTTGAAGTTTTTGAAATTTTGAATTTGAAATCCTGAAAGCAATCACGAGCTAGGTTTTCAAAATGGAAAGGGATATAAAAGAAATTCGCAGTTTAAATAGACTGAAATCTGACCTTGTCGAAAAGGATCTTTTTTCAAATGGCTAAATTTTGCAAATCTCAAAGTGGAATTTGAAGAGAGGGGCCTACCGACAGACTCGACTCTGGACGCGACAGGGCGAGTTGACTGACACGGACTGGACTCTCTAAGGGTTGGACCGTGACTCGGTAGGGGTGTGGGCCGCCTAACAAGACTCTTAAGTTGCGCTATCCCGTAGCCTAGGTGATTGGCAACACGGTCGTACATCGAAATGGGGTAGATATGCTATAGGGGACTGGCAGTAGTCCGTAATGAGACTGTTTTAGTCTGGTGCCCTTTTCCTATTTTAGGATACTTTTCCAAAGTGGGTGATGCCTCGAGTTCTGACAGATTCTTGTCTTTGACTGAGCCGAGTACTAGGACACACTACAGAAAGGAGGCTAGATTTTGAAAGTATTTATCTGGATTTTGTGAGTGGATGGAGGTCTTCTGTCTAAGAAAAGCCCCTAGGACGACAAAGCTAGCTACTGAGAACATGACAGTGTCGTGCCCGGAATGATAATGCTTTTCGAATGTGTGTCAATATGGGTGGTTGTGCCTCTGTTGAAAGGCTGCCTACGTATTCACGTGTGGTGAAATCAAACCAAGCCGTAGTTCAGTGGATTGAAAGATATATTATGGTGCCTAAGCTAATAGGACTTTGTGTGTAACTAGCCATAGCAGTGGTGTAGGCTAGGTGCATTCCCAATGATGTCTTGATCAAAGGGCTAGAATGGTTAGAATATTGATCCTGTGACTGTGAGCGTTTTCCGGGGTAGCCCCCAGAGGTGGTGTGAACTATTTGGGCATGTTCTATGCCGACTGCAAGTTGAGTTCCCGTGTTCGGGGTTGGTAACTGGTTTGGATGAGATTTTAACGAGTTTTGTTCTCGGGATTTTTAACGAGTTCTGCTCTCGGGGATTTGATGTTTTTGGAAATGTGGTGCTAGGAAGTAAATAGCTTTGATGACTCGAAATCTGGAGCTCGGTTCTGTGGAGCTAAGGCTTCGAGGGCTTGTTTGATAATGCGGGATCTGGTTTTGATGACTCAAAATCTGGAGCTCGGTTCTGTGGAGCTAAGGCTTCGAGGGCTAGTTTGATAATGCGGGATCTGGTTTTGATGACTCGAAATCTGGAGCTCGGTTCTGTGGAGCTAAGGCTTCGAGGGTTGGTTTGATAATGCGGGGTCGGGTTTCCATGTCTGGCCCTAATTGTTAGGGGTATCATATGGACCTTGAATCCTCAAAATTTCGGGTTGTCTCTGGCCTGGGTCTCGGGAAGGTCTTGAGAGTTGTAATGTGGGAAGGCTGAGTGTGGTGTTGTAATGTGGGAAGGCTGAGTGTGGTGTTAGCTGACCAGCTTGATTATCACTCCCCTATTGGATGGTATTGATAATTTTGAATTTGACCGTACCACGGTCAAAGAATTTTCACTGGAGTTGACCGTTGACCACGATCATGGGTATTTGATTTTTTTGATTGACCTCTCAGCCGCGGTCATGGGCTTTGATAATTTTGACCGTACCCTGGTCGTGGGGCTCTCACTTGAATTGACCGTTTACCATGGTCATGGTATTCTGAATTTTTTGATGATGGCCTTCTTTCTTGTTTTGGCCTTTTGCTTTTTTTCATGGACTTTTGATTTATTTTTTTTGTCCAGTTTTCTTTTTTTTTGATGGCCTTCTTTTTGCTTTGGCTCTTTTTTTTTTTACTTTTGATTGACCTCTCAACCCCGGTCATGGGTTTTTTTATTTTGGTTGACCTCTCAGCCCTGGTCATGGGTTTTTTGAATGTTGGTTGACCTCTCAGCCCCGGTCATGGGTTTTTTTGATTTTGGTTGACCTCTCAGCCCCGGTCATGGATTTTTTGATTTTGGTTGACCTCTCAGCCCCGGTCATGGGTTTTTTGAATGTTGGTTGACCTCTCAGCCCCGGTCATGGGTTTTTTGAATGTTGGTTGACCTCTCAGCCCCGGTCATGGGTTTTTTGAATGTTGGTTGACCTCTCGGCCCCGGTCATGGGTTTTTTAATTTTGGTCAGACTAACACCAAAGGTAGGGATCGGTTGATCTTATCGGATGGGTGTTTGTTGTGGGAAATGGGCTTGCCTCCCGTCTTAGACCCAAACTAGAAGACTACCCAGATTTGTCATAGGATTCGATATGCTCCTGCTAAGGGTAGTTATGTGGCTTTTCTATACCAGACATGGAATAGGTAAAAGGAAAACACGGGCTCGGTTTCCTGCAGTCATTATAGATGTGCCTATAATAGTCAAGTGCATGTGCTCACAGTGTATGATGGTGTTCATCATGTTCTCGGAAACACATAAGGAAAGTGTATATGAGAAAGAATATTGAAAGCTGATTTTATTGAAATTTGAAAAGGAGGACAGAATGCAAAATACTCTGATTCTGATTTGGAAATGAGGATGTAGGGTATCCTAGACTCGGACTCAAACTTAGACTCGAATCAAATCCGGACTCGGATGCTCGGTTGGTTGTTTTTTTTTGGTAAGGTCTTTGATTGGAGAGAACGACGGGTGCCACGACTCGCCTAAACTCGGCTTTGCGCAAGTGCAAGAGAGGGAGTCAAAATAGACACGGCCCGGGGTGACGGATCGACAAAGACTCTCGGACCGGGGTACTCGAATGTCGACCTAGACGAGGTAACGACCGCAAATTAGACTCGGGCTGCAGAAGGGTGAGTTCGAAAATGGGGCGACCATGTTTGACTCGGATTAGACCCTCCTAAGACAAATGTGTAGGGTGCGATTCTCAGAGTGACTGTGATTAATCGCTCTGTCGGAGAATAGCCCCCAAGTGAGGCCAAGGACTTGGATAGGACTCAGATGGTGTGACATCTAAGTGACTCAAAGGTGGGGTACGTGATACACGTGTAAGATATGACCCTTAAGGCAACCGTGATTGATCGCCCTGCTAAGGGGTAGCCCCAGAGTGGGATTCAAGATTTTGTTAAGACTCGATTGTCTGACGAGCGACCCTTTGACGTAAGGACCCCGAACCTTTTGTTGTAGGGCTATGCCTTGTAAAAGGTTGACTCGGAAAAGACACTTAGACGGGTGACTTGTGAAATGTGGACCTTCCTTAGAATTCGGCGGGTGGGCCTAGTCCCGTTCGAAGGAAGGTTCACGTGAGACATCCCCAGACTTATGGACTCGATTGTGTTGACGGGCCCTCCTTTGTAGGGGTTTGTCCTACGTAGGTGGGCCTTGCCTTAGTCTAATAAGGCGGGCTGAGATAGGGAAGAAACTCGTGATGTAAGATCGACGGAGTTTCGACGCTAAAGACCTTGACAACTTAAGACTCGACCCGACACTGCTAAATACGGGAAGTCCTAGAAGTGGAAGGTTTTGAAAATTGATGATTTTTGAAAAAGGACCGAGTGGGCTCGGTGAATGGCCCAAACTTTCGAAAAAGAGGACGAAAAGTCATTGGGCCACGGGTTTTGAAAGTTCGAGTTTTGATTTGGGCAGCATACCGTCTAGAAAATAGGCTATTTTGAGTAAAATCATAAGTCCTAAATTCGGTATGTGTCCCGGGTTTTGAAATTGAATAGTTTGAAAAAGATGCGATCTTTGAAAAAAGACGGTTTTTGAAAACGACTCGGAAACTAAGTAGCACGTAGTCACACAAGTATTATAACGACGCCATGTATGCTCTATACTAAGTCTCGGTCGGTCTATAGAGGGTCTATACCAGTGTACATAGTCTAGACGTTGATCGGGACGGACTTCCTAAGTCGAGTTGATCTTAGAACATGCCGCGAAACCCACTCGAATCGACTATGGACACCTTTTGACATATCCATATTGGAGTATGTCAACGGTATAGTGGGACGTCGGTCGCGAGTACCGGCCCGGGAAAATATGGGTTATGCATGAACCGTAAAACTAAAACGCGTATTGCATTTGCCAAACGATTTCTATTCGAGTCTCACCCTGAGGATGTCGATGGTAAGTCACGCATCAGTTAATCCCCAGCTGAGTCGCCAAATTGTGGACATGACATAGGTCCACCCCAACGCGGCCACGCGCGGGTTTGGGTAGGCGAATGAATCTCCATATGAGAAGGATCGAATTAAAATTTAGGTCTATGTGGAGTCGCCACCGAATTTTGTGGTTATTCGGAACCGTTCGAGCCCACTCTATGTCATAGTGGGCCGTATACAAAATACGGCCCATTTCCGATGTCAGAGTTTATTGGGTTCGTTCCTTTGCATTTGATACCAATACCGACGTTATCGGATATTGTGTATTGAATGACTCTCGTGCGCCAACGGTTTCGGGCATCCGGAAACCGAGGTTCTGAGTAAGGGGTGAGGGTACGTGTTGGGAAGCCCACAAAGGACACCCAACCCCGCCCGCACATTAGCGGCCTCTACTAAGAATTCGAATGACTTTCCAATACGCGCGTTAGTAAAACGGGAAAAAAATGCTATGCAAAGATTATTTTCCCTAAACATGTGAATGAAATTGAAAAGTGGGTTTCTAAGTCAATTTAATGCAAATAAAATTAACGTCAAAGTTGTATTTTAGCATGCGGGTTCATTTAGTATAATAAACGAATAATAATTAAATTGACAAGAGAAACAGAAAACGCGTTAGTAACGATATAACGATATAACGAATAATAACGGTTTGCAAATATTGAATTGAATTGAAAAGATGCAAAGATGAGGATGCATGATTTGAAAAGATAGTATACACGTGATTAATTATGCACATGTTGACCTAAATCGTAAAATACTATCGAGTTTGAAAAATAGAATAATGTACGACTCGCGTTTTTAGTCGTCATGAGGCTACTCGATCGAGTGGTCGATAGACTCGATCGAGTAGACCTTAAAAAAAATCTGTTTTGCGTTTATGACCGTACTCGGCCGAGTTATTGACCAACTCGGTTGAGTACATGGCCACTCGACCGAGTCACTGTGAGACTCGATCGAGTGGTGGTCATGATTAGCATTCTGACTCGATTTTAGGGTGTCACTCGATCGAGTGACTAAGGCACTCGGTCGAGTGGCACCTGTACGAACTTGGTTCGTTTGCAATTTAATTGTTAATTTTGAAATTGCTTTTGATTTTTGATAATTCGACGGTTTTACCGAATCGGACATAAATATTGCACAATTTATGTTCGACTTGGTTTTTTTATAAATCGCGAATTTTGTTGAACCGAATATAAATATTGTTGAATTTATACCCGATTCTAAATTTGAATACCCATCGTATCCCATATTCGATTATTGAATCGATATGGGATATTAGAGTGAAATAAAAAAAAATCAATTTTAGTCGCTTTAAATTAATTATCGTGATATGAACAAATCACGTTAATTAATTCATATGACTTGATTGTTAGATTCGATATCCAATTATGGAATTGGTATCGAATCCAAAATCGACGCTTTACTTGAATAAATAAATAAAAAACTTGATTCCCTCGACTTCTCCGACATCGAAATAAATCCCTAGGGATTGTGATGTCGGATCCGTGTCAACGGGTTTCGACCCTTGTTAAAATTGATGTTTAAAGAAATTGATGGATGCAAAATTGATGATGATGATAACGAGAAAAAGCGAATTGTTGTTTAAGTTGATTTATCTCAATAATCAAATAGTCGGGGTACCGGGATAAGCGACCGACGACGCGTGTGCAGTACACTTGTATATGCGGTTTTCCTTATCCCGGTATCCTTCTTATTCGACACAAATCGATAAATATTTTAACGTTTTGATATTAGTAGTATTATCGATATTATGATGCAATGAATAAAATAATAAAAAAAAACGAAAAAAAAGAAGAAGAAGATGACGAGGTGAAGGGAGGGAGAAGAGAGGGTTTTGACACCCTCAACCTACATGTTCTTGTCTCGGTGCGGACTCGTAACCGTGGCTTCTACACAAGAGTCTTCGAGGTTTTACGTAGGTTAAGTTATGGTGACTCGGGATTGATTCCTAAAACTAAGTTATAGGGTTTTTTGCTAGTGTAGATTACTAGGTTTTTGATTAGGGTTTGTAAGGATGTATTGTGTGTATGATTGCTCTAGGGTTTTTGAGGTTGCAAAAAGATGTGTAAAAGTGTGCATGGAGGTTGCTTATATAGGCAAGGCTAGGGCACCCGAATTAGGGTTACTCGACCGAGTAAAGGGCTAACTCGGTCAAGTGGCCCTTGAAGCCTGCAGCCGGGCTCAAAACAAGCCCACTCGATCGAGTGGGTGGGTCACTCGATCGAGTGGCCCAGTCGGGTTGCACGGGTCCATTGTTTTGGACCTTGACTTTGAGTTTGATGGGTTTTGTGTTTGACTTGGACTTTTGAGGATTGCATGGCTGTTTTTGTGTGTCTCGGAAACGACTTTGACTGGGGTTGACCCAATCGCAAAAAGTCGGTTTTATTTCCGGTGTCGGTTTTTGCCCAAATTAGTCTTGTTTGACTCGGAATGATCCACTAAGCTTGGATTTGAGGTCCGTTTGGTGAGATTTGTACTCCGTAAGTGTGTTAGCCAACGATTAATGGATTTGAGCCCGTATCCGAGTGCATAGAAACACGTTAGCGTCCGATCATCATCGGGTACTTTTTGGAAACTGCCATAGACACCTGGCGGTCAAAATGCGGGTGTCTACAGAGCCCCCACTCTGACTGAGGCTTGGACAAGGCGAAAGTCAGAGTAGCTACCAAGCCCGTTAAGACCTGGTAGACTTCCGGTCGGGTCGTTTATAGTCCTTTAGACTCGCGTGAAGGGCTCGCCAGCCGCAAGACAGAAATCATACCTGAGCTTGATGATTGTACTCCGTGGGGAGTTTGGGCTTGTCGCGTAAGCCCTGGGTGTGCCTGTGTGTTGGCCCATCCCGTGCTATCCCGGAAAATGCTGCTGGGGAGATTTGATGACTTGCATGTCTTCGCTCGAGTCGTACCTGTATATGTCACATAAAAATGTATGCAACACGTAGGTAGTAAAATGACTCGTGCTGGGGAAAATGATTTTTGAAGTTTTTGAAATTTTGAATTTGAAATCCTGAAAGCAATCACGAGCTAGGTTTTCAAAATGGAAAGGGATATAAAAGAAATTCGCAGTTTAAATAGACTGAAATCTGACCTTGTCGAAAAGGATCTTTTTTCAAATGGCTAAATTTTGCAAATCTCAAAGTGGAATTTGAAGAGAGGGGCCTACCGACAGACTCGACTCTGGACGCGATAGGGCGAGTTGACTGACACGGACTGGACTCTCTAGGGGTTGGACAGTGACTCGGTAGGGGTGTGGGCCGCCTAACAAGACTCTTAAGTTGCGCTATCCCGTAGCCTAGGCGAGTGGCAACACGGTCGTACATCGAAATGAGGTAGATATGCTATAGGGGACTGGCAGTAGTCCGTAATGAGACTGTTTTAGTCTGGTGCCCTTTTCCTATTTTAGGATACTTTTCCAAAGCGGGTGATGCCTCGAGTTCTGACAGATTCTTGTCTTTGACTGAGCCGAGTACTAGGACACACTACAGAAAGGAGGCTAGATTTTGAAAGTATTTATCTGGATTTTGTGAGTGGATGGAGGTCTTCTGTCTAAGAAAAGCCCCTAGGACGACAAAGCTAGCTACTGAGAACATGACAGTGTCGTGCCCGGAATGATAATGCTTTTCGAATGTGTGTCAATGTGGGTGGTTGTGCCTCTGTTGAAAGGCTGCCTACGTATTCACGTGTGGTGAAATCAAACCAAGCCGTAGTTCAGTGGATTGAAAGATATATTATGGTGCCTAAGCTAATAGGAGTTTGTGTGTAACTAGCCATAGCGGTGGTGTAGGCTAGGTGCATTCCCAATGATGTCTTGATCAAAGGGCTAGAATGGTTAGAATATTGATCCTGTGACTGTGAGCGTTTTCCGGGGTAGCCCCCAGAGGTGGTGTGAACTATTTGGGCATGTTCTATGCCAACTCCAAGTTGAGTTCCCGTGTTCGGGGTTGGTAACTGGTTTGGATGAGATTTTAACGAGTTTTGTTCTCGGGATTTTTAACGAGTTCTGCTCTCGGGGAATTTTGACGAGTTTTGTTCTCAGGATTTTTAACGAGTTCTGCTCTCGGGGATTTGATGTTTTTGGAAATGTGGTGCTAGGAAGTAAATAACTTTGATGACTCGAAATCTGGAGCTCGGTTCTGTGGAGCTAAGGCTTCGAGGGCTAGTTTGATAATGCGGGATCTGGTTTTGATGACTCGAAATCTGGAGCTCGGTTCTGTGGAGCTAAGGCTTCGAGGGCTAGTTTGATAATGCGGGATCTGGTTTTGATGACTCGAAATCTGGAGCTCGGTTCTGTGGAGCTAAGGCTTCGAGGGTTGGTTTGATAATGCGGGGTCTGGTTTCCATGTCTGGCCCTAATTGTTAGGGGTATCATATGGACCTTGAATCCTCAAAATTTCGGGTTCTCTCTGGCCTGGGTCTCGGGAAGGTCTTGAGGGTTGTAATGTGGGAAGGCTGAGTGTGGTGTTGTAATGTGGGAAGGCTGAGTGTGGTGTTAGCTGACCAGCTTGATTATCACTCCCCTATTGGATGGTATTGATAATTTTGAATTTGACCGTACCACGGTCAAAGAATTTTCACTTGAGTTGACCGTCGACAACGATCATGGGTATTTGATTTTTTTGATTGACCTCTCAGCCGCGGTCATGGGCTTTGATAATTTTGACCGTACCCTGGTCGTGGGGCTCTCACTTGAATTGACCGTTGACCATGGTCATGGTATTCTGAATTTTTTGATGATGGCCTGCTTTCTTGTTTTGGCCTTTTGCTTTTTTTTTTCATGGACTTTCGATTTTTTTTTTTGTGTCCAGTTTTCTTTTTTTTGATGGCCTTCTTTTTGCTTTGGCTCTTTTTTTTTTTGACTTTTGATTGACCTCTCAGCCCCGGTCATGGGTTTTTTTATTTTGGTTGACCTCTCAGCCCCGGTCATGGGTTTTTTGATTTTGGTTGACCTCTCAGCCCCGGTCATGGGTTTTTTGAATGTTGGTTGACCTCTCAGCCCCGGTCATGGGTTTTTTGAATGTTGGTTGACCTCTCAGCCCCGGTCATGGGTTTTTTGAATGTTGGTTGACCTCTCAGCCCCGGTCATGGGTTTTTTAATTTTGGTCAGACTAACACCAAAGGTAGGGATCGGTTGATCTTTTCGGATGGGTGTTTGTTGTGGGAAATGGGCTTGCCTCCCGTCTTAGACCCAAACTAGAAGACTACCCAGATTTGTCATAGGATTCGATATGCTCCTGCTAAGGGTAGTTATGTGGCTTTTCTATACCAGACATGGAATAGGTAAAAGGAAAACACGGGCTCGGTTTCCTGCAGTCATTATAGATGTGCCTATAATAGTCACGTGCATGTGCTCACAGTGTATGATGGTGTTCATCATGTTCTCGGAAACACATAAGGAAAGTGTATATGAGAAAGAATATTGAAAGCTGATTTTATTGAAATTTGAAAAGGAGGACAGAATGCAAAATACTCTGATTCTGATTTGGAAATGAGGATGTAGGGTATCCTAGACTCGGACTCAAACTTAGACTCGAATCAAATCCGGACTCGGATGCTCGGTTGGTTGTTTTTTTTTTTGGTAAGGTCTTTGATTGGAGAGAACGACGGGTGCCACGACTCGCCTAAACTCGGCTTTGCGCAAGTGCAAGAGAGGGAGTCAAACTAGACACGGCCCGGGGTGACGGATCGACAAAGACTCTCGGACCGGGGTACTCGAATGTCGACCTAGACGAGGTAACGACCGCAAATTAGACTCGGGCTGCAGAAGGGTGAGTTCGAAAATGGGGCGACCATGTTTGACTCGGGTTAGACCCTCCTAAGACAAATGTGTAGGGTGCGATTCTCAGAGTGACTGTGATTAATCGCTCCGTCGGAGAATAGCCCCCAAGTGAGGCCAAGGACTTGGATAGGACTCAGATGGTGTGACATCTAAGTGACTCAAAGGTGGGGTACGTGATACACGTGTAAGATATGACCCTTAGGGCAACCGTGATTGATCGCCCTGCTAAGGGGTAGCCCCAGAGTGGGATTCAAGATTTTATTAAGACTCGATTGTCTGACGAGCGACCCTTAGACGTAAGGACCCCGAACCTTTTGTTGTAGGGCTATGCCTTGTAAAAGGTTGACTCGGAAAAGACACTTAGACGGGTGACTTGTGAAATGTGGGCCTTCCTTAGAATTCGGCGGGTGGGCCTAGTCCCGTTCGAAGGAAGGTTCACGTGAGACATCCCCAGACTTATGGACTCGATTGTGTTGACAGGCCCTCCTTTTTAGGGGTTTGTCCTACGTAGGTGGGCCTTGCCTTAGTCTAATAAGGCGGGCTGAGATAGGGAAGAAACTCGTGATGTAAGATCGACGGAGTTTCGACGCTAAAGACCTTGGCAACTTAAGACTCGACCCGACACTGCTAAATACGGGAAGTCCTAGAAGTGGAAGGTTTTGAAAATTGATGATTTTTGAAAAAGGACCTAGTGGGCTCGGTGAATGGCCCAAATTTCCGAAAAAGAGGACGAAAAGTCATTGGGCCACGGGTTTTGAAAGTTCGAGTTTTGATTTGGGCAGCATACCGTCTAGAAAATAGGCTATTTTGAGTAAAATCATAAGTCCTAAATTCGGTATGTGTCCCGGGTTTTGAAATTGAATAGTTTGAAAAAGATGCGATCTTTGAAAAAAGACGGTTTTTGAAAACGACTCGGAAACCAAGTAGAACGTAGTCACACAAGTATTATAACGACGCCATGTATGCTCTATACTAAGTCTCGGTCGGTCTATAGAGGGTCTATACCAGTGTACATAGTCTAGACGTTGATCGGGACGGACTTCCTAAGTCGAGTTGATCTTAGAACATGCCGCGAAACCCACTCGAATCGACTATGGACACCTTTTGACATATCCATATTGGAGTATGTCAACGGTATAGTGGGACGTCGGTCACGAGTACCGGCCCGGGAAAATATAGGTTATCCATGAACCGTAAAACTAAAACGCGTATTGTATTTGTCAAACGATTTCTATTCGAGTCTCACCCTGAGGATGCCGATGGTAAGTCACGCATCAGTTAATCCCCAGCTGAGTCGCCAAATTGTGGACATGACATAGGTCCACCCCGACGCGGCCACGCGCGGGTTTGGGTAGGCGAATGAATCTCCATATGAGAAGGATCGAATTGAAATTTAGGTCTATGTGGAGTCGCCACCGAATTTTGTGGTTATTCGGAACCGTTCGAGCCCACTCTATGTCGTAGTGGGCCGTATACAAAATACGGCCCATTTCCGATGTCAGAGTTTATTGGGCTCGTCCCTTTGCATTTGATACCAATACCGACGTTATCGGATATTGTGTATTGAATGACTCTCGTGCGCCAACGGTTTCGGGCATCCGGAAACCGAGGTTCTGAGTAAGGGGTGAGGGTACGTGTTGGGAAGCCCACAAAGGACACCCAACCCCGCCCGCACATTAGCGGCCTCTACTAAGAATTCGAATGACTTTCCAATACGCGCGTTAGTAAAACGGGAAAAAAATGCTATGCAAAGATTATTTTCCCTAAACATGTGAATGAAATTGAAAAGTGGGTTTCTAAGTCAATTTATGCAACTAAAATTAACGTCGAAGTTGTATTTTAGCATGCGGGTTCATTTAGTATAATAAACGAATAATAATTAAATTGACAAGAGAAACAGAAAACGCGTTAGTAACGATATAACGATAAAACGAATAATAACGGTTTGCAAATATTGAATTGAATTGAAAAGATGCAAATATGAGGATGCATGATTTGAAAAGATAGTATACACGTGATTAATTATGCACATGTTGACCTAAGTCGTAAAATACTATCGAGTTTTAAAAATAGAATAATGTACGACTCGCGTTTTTAGTCGTCATGAGGCTACTCGATCGAGTGGTCGATAGACTCGATCGAGTAGACCTTAAAAAAAATTCTGTTTTGCGTTTATGACCGTACTCGGCCAAGTTATTGACCAACTCGGTTGAGTACATGGCCACTCGACCGAGTCACTGTGAGACTCGATCGAGTGGTGGTCATGATTAGCATTCTGACTCGATTTTAGGGTGTCACTCGATCGAGTGACTAAGGCACTCGGTCGAGTGGCACCTGTACGAACTTGGTTCGTTTGCAATTTAATTGTTAATTTTGAAATTGCTTTTGATTTTTGATAATTCGACGGTTTTACCGAATCGGACATAAATATTGCACAATTTATGTTCGACTTGGTTTTTTTATAAATCGTGAATTTTGTTGAACCGAATATAAATGTTGTTGAATTTATACCCGATTCTAAATTTGAATACCCATCGTATCCCATATTCAATTATTGAATCGATATGGGATATTAGAGTGAAATAAAAAAAAAATCAATTTTAGTCGCTTTAAATTAATTATCGTGATATGAACAAATCACGTTAATTAATTCATATGACTTGATTGTTAGATTCGATGTCCAATTATGGAATTGGTATCGAATCCAAAATCGACGCTTTACTTGAATAAATAAATAAAAAACTTGATTCCCTCGACTTCTCCGACATCGAAATAAATCCCTAGGGATTGTGATGTCGGATCCGTGTCAACGGGTTTCGACCCTTGTTAAAATTGATGTTTAAAGAAATTGATGGATGCAAAATTGATGATGATGATAACGAGAAAAAGCGAATTGTTGTTTAAGTTGATTTATCTCAATAATCAAATAGTCGGGGTACCGGGATAAGCGACCGACGACGCGTGTGCAGTACACTTGTATATGCGGTTTTCCTTATCCCGGTATCCTTCTTATTCGACACAAATCGATAAATATTTAAACGTTTTGATATTAGTAGTATTATCGATATTATGATGCAATGAATAAAATAATAAAAAAAAACGAAAAAAAAGAAGAAGAAGATGACGAGGTGAAGGGAGGGAGAAGAGAGGGTTTTGACACCCTCAACCTACATGTTCTTGTCTCGGTGCGGACTCGTAACCGTGGCTTCTACACAAGAGTCTTCGAGGTTTTACGTAGGTTAAGTTATGGTGGCTCGGGATTGATTCCTAAAACTAAGTTTTAGGGTTTTTTGCTAGTGTAGGATTACTAGGTTTTTGATTAGGGTTTGTAAGGATGTAGTGTGTGTATGATTGCTCTAGGGTTTTGAGGTTGCAAAAAGATGTGTAAAAG
The DNA here is from genome assembly GCA_958450325.1 of Agrostemma githago. Lineage (NCBI taxonomy): Eukaryota > Viridiplantae > Streptophyta > Magnoliopsida > Caryophyllales > Caryophyllaceae > Agrostemma > Agrostemma githago. The sequence goes on from OY288257.1 coordinate 25,325,914, forward strand.
TGTGCATGGCGGTTGCTTATATAGGCAAGGTTAGGGCACCCGAATTAGGGTTACTCGACCGAGTAAAGGGCTAACTCGGTCGAGTGGCCCGTGAAGCCTGCAGCCGGGCTCAAAACAAGCCCACTCGATCGAGTGGGTGGGTCACTCGATCGAGTGGCCCAGTCGGGTTGCACGGGTCCATTGTTTTGGACCTTGACTTTGAGTTTGATGGATTTTGTGTTTGACTTGGACTTTTGAGGATTGCATGGCTGTTTTTGTGTGTCTCGGAAACGACTTTGACCGGGGTTGACCCAATCGCAAAAAGTCGGTTTTATTTCCGGTGTCGGTTTTGGCCCAAATTAGTCTTGTTTGACTCGGAATGATCCACTGAGCCTGGATTTGAGGTCCGTTTGGTGAGATTTGTACTCCGTAAGTGTGTTAGCCAACGATTAATAGATTTGAGCCCGTATCCGAGTGCATAGAAACACGTTAGCGTCCGATCATCATCGGGTATTTTTTGGAAACTGCCATAGACACCTGGCGGTCAAAATGCGGGTGTCTACAAACGAGAAGAGGGAATGATCGGCAGGAGATTGCTTAAAACCATAAGAAAGAAGAGAGGTTTTTAATTTAGCATACCAGCATCGTGGGGCTTGTCGTAGGCCGTATAAGGACTTCCGTAGACGACAAACTTTGCCCGGAACAGAGTGAGCAAAGCCCGGTGGAAATTTCATATATACTTCCTCGTCGAGATCACCATGTAGAAAGGCATTGTGTACGTCCATTTGATGGAGTTCCCAATCTTTAACGGCCGCAATGGTGAGTAAGACCCGAACTGTGGCTGGCTTCATGGTAGGGGCGAAAGTTTCATCATAGTCTATCCCCTCAACTTGGTGATTGCCCAAAATAACAAGGCGAGCTTTGTATCGTTCAATCAATCCGTCGGCATTATGTTTGATCTTGAATACCCATTTGCATCCAATAGCTTTCTTTCCCTTTGGGAGAGTTTCAACTGTCCACGTCTTATTTTGCTCAAGTGCCTCAATTTCAGCTCGCATAGCCATCTGCCAATTCGAGGACTGCATTGCTTCCTTGAAAGAGTTTGGTTCATAACTTCGTACAATAGCAGTAAGAAACGCTCGATGCTTGGGAGCAAACTTATCATAAGAAATAACAGAGGCTAAAGGAAAGGGCGTAGCTGTCGAGGACGGGACGGTGTCGAGAGAAAGCAGTGAGGATAGTGGTGTGATGTGTCGGATGTATCCTCGTAAACGAACGCTTGGTGTCGTAGCACGATGGCCACGACCCAAGTCGGGTGCAGCGGAAGAAGAATCGAGATTGTGGTCATTAGTATCCAAGTCAGGACTGTCAGGAGTGGATTCTGAATGCTCGGGGGCGGAAGTAGTAGCGTTGTTGCTACTAAGCTCAGTAACTTCCGCGTTGGTGGGGGTATCGGTATCCGTACTATCAAGTACAAGAATCAAGGGAATAGCAGGAGCGGAAGAATTAATGTTGGGATCAAATACTGGTTCTTCCAAGGAAGGACGCGTATCATCAACATTCATCGAGGCAAACGGAAAATCTTGTTCGATAAAAACAACATCTCGAGATTCAAAATACGTTCCTGTGTCCAGATCATATACCTTCCATCCCTTTTTACCGAAAGGGTAACCTAAGAATGGACACGTGCGGCTCCGAGAAGAAAATTTGTCACGTTGTCTATTCACATCCCGAGCATAACAAAGGCACCCAAAAATACGTATATTATCTATGGGAGGTATTTTTAATAGAATATAAACGGGCCTCAACCATAGCCTTAAGGTTTTGGTTGAGATGGTTCGTTAACATGGTATCAGAGCCAGAGGTCACGAGTTCGAACCCTGGCAGCCCCAATATCTCGAACTCTCAAGTGGAATCTCAGCACACGGTACGGGGGAGCCGGTGCGCACTAACCACTCTTCAAGCCCAATGGGCATTCGAGTGAGGGGGCGTAATAGAATATAAACGGGCCTCAACCATAGCCTTAAGGTTTTGGTTGAGATGGTTCGTTAACAATTTTATTGAACACAAGCTCAAATGGGGTCTTGCCTTCGAGAAGTTGAGATGGAGTGCGATTAATAAGATGAACCGCAGCGAGCACACTTTCGCCCCAAAACATAATTGGCAAGTGTGCTTGAAAAAGAAGTGCTCTCGCGACATTCAAAATATGACGGTGTTTCCGTTCGACCCGTCCATTTTGTTGAGGAGTGTCAATATTTGACGTTTGATGAAAAATACCCAACTCGGCAAAATATGTGCCCAAGGTCGTAAATTCGGGTCCATTGTCACTACGAATAATTTTGACGAGTTTATTAAATTGACGTTGGATCATAGAAATAAAATTAGTGAACTTCTGAGTTGCCTCGCCTTTAGTTTTTAATAAATATACCAAAACCGATCGCGAGTAATCGTCAACCAAAGTAAAAAAATACCGCGACCCACAAGCCTAATTTGCCGAATAGGACCCTAAATATCGCAGTGGACGATTTCAAATAAATTCTCCGCTTTATTGGAACTTAAAACAAAATTTTCTCGAGTCTGTTTTGCCCGTAGGCACACATCACAACAAGAACTGTCAAATTTATTAATAGAAGTGCTGCGAACAAAAGGTAACAGCTTAACAACTTGAGACGAGGGATGACCCAATCGACGGTGCCACAATTCGACAGAGTTAGGAGACCCTGCTGCAAAAATTCGACCCGACAGAGATACACTACGCACATCACCACACACACCACGGAGAACATAGAGTCCCTCACATTTGCTCCCCCGCACCACACCGTCTTCGAGATAAGGTCCTGAATTAAACAAAATTCATGAGTGAATTGAATAGTGAGGCTGGAATCACAAAGCAATCGAGACACAGAAATAAGCAACATAAATTAGGAGCATAAAGCACATCACGTAGAACTAGGCGAGGGCTAATAATTATATCGCCTTTCTTTGTTGCAAGGATAAGATCCCCATTCGGAATGCCTACCGAACATTGCTCAATATCGACAATGTTAGTAAAATTTGTTAATTGACTTGACATATGATGAGATGCTCCCGTATCAATAATCCATGAGCGGTCAGAAATATTACCGTTAAGTCGATCGTCGCTTGACCCACCTGCTTTGTGATTCTGCCACAACCTGGTAAGTTCTTGTAACTCGGTTTCGGTGAGTGTTTGGAAATCGAGTTTGTCTGTGTCGGCTGTAGACCGGGCCCGGGTGCTATTAATGGCCATATTTGCATGGGCCCCTTGATTGGGAGCCGAGGATTTGTTGCTCTGTCCTTGTCCTTTGCCCGTGTTTGGTGTAATTCCAAATATCACAATGGGAGGCTCTCTCGGTCTGTCACCCCACGAACGAGGGTATCCGCGAACTCGATAGCACGATCGGATGGTGTGCCCTTCTCCATTGCAAGCATAACAGGTAACGGGAGAATTGTCATCCTCCGCTGTTTTCCCATCCCGAGATCCCTGCTTCTTCGTGTTTGTTCCACGGGCCATAAAAGCCACTGGAGCAGGTTGGGGCTCGACTTTACTTTGGGTAAAATTGCGGACTCGTTCTTCCTGAACTAATTTAGAATAAACTTGATTAATAGTTGGAAGAGGGTCCATACCAAGGATATTGGTCCGAATTGTTGCATATGACGAGTCCAGGCCCATTAATAACTCTCGTATATGCTCGGCATCACGACGGCTGAGCAGCTGCTTCATGATGTCGCACTTGCAATTGGAGCATTTGCAAGAAGGCATCACGTCACATTCATGGAGGTCATCCCACAACCGCTTCAAACGACCATAATATGTCATCACCGATTCACCGGATTATTGTTTACATTCCACTATCTCGGTCTTAATCAAATAGATCCTTCACCATTTCCTACCGAGAACTGGCCTTGGATATCTTCCCAGAGTTCCTTGGCCGTTTCCCGATACGAGATCGAGCTCCTTAAATCTTTCTCCACGGACTGAAAAATCCAAGCTATAATCATGGCGTTGATAGCACCCCATGATTCGTAATCCGTGGTTCCCTTCGTTGGCTCCTTGACGGTCCCGGTAATAAAACCGAGTTTGTTCTTGGCACGCAACAAAATTTGCATTCCACGTGCCCATTCGTCATAGTTATGTCCGTTGAACATGACATGAGTAATGGCAATTCCTGGATTGTCATTTGAAAAGATGGTGTACGGACTAATGCCTTTCCCGGAGTTTGATTTGTTGTCATCCCCGGCCATTAGAGACGCCTAATTTGTTTTTTTGTTTTTTTAGGTTGGCTCTGATACCATAAACGAAGAGATATGGGAAAAATGTTTCTTATTTCTTTCATTCCATCGGAGAGCAAAATAATAACGGAAGTACAACCAATATACATGTGAACATATTATCGAATATGATATATTTGCCTAAAAGATGTGTGAACATATGTGGTGGGTGTGATCGGAATAATATCGAGAATATCGAGAGAGTATCTCGATAAAAGACAAGATTCTTCACATAGACCAAGTGAAAGATTGTGATTGGTGGTGTACGAGACCCCTCATACACCAAATGTATCTCTAACCTTTTTTGTTTTTCCTAAACTTATTGCTTGCCAAGAAGTGAGCGAGAAACAAATCTTGCAATAAATTATTGCATGTGAGGTTATTTTTTTGTGTGACGAAGCATGCATGTTGCTTTGTATTCCCTCACATCAAATCCAAACTTTACTTAGGACTCACTTTTCTCCTCACAAAAGTGACCTCTACATACACTTTTCTCCTCACAAAAGTGGTCCCTTCATAAAACTTGGATTGAATGTGAGAGTAGTTACATTATAATAAAGGGGATGAAGAATCAAAACAGGGACGTTTTTTTCCACTAAATGTGGAATGAGTAATCTGTTATGAATTTACCCTAAATCCTCGAATGTGTAGTTTGGAATGTATCGAAGAATATATTTTTTTGGTATAAAGAAGTGCACACTTAATCGGAGATGAGACTCAAACCTCTGACTTTGGAACGGGGTAAGGAAGCTCTTCTCAATGGATCGAAGATACTCCATAGTAAGATACATTCAAATTGGTTTTGTTAGATTTGAAAAATTAGATGGATATAAGATTCAAGTTGCTTTTGGTTAGTTTAGAGATCTACCCTCCAAGCCCACAAGCAAGAGCGTTGGACTTTAAAGGCATTGCCATAATGTAAACTCTATCATAAAAGGCGAGAATGGAATCCATAAACTAATACGTACTACATGTTAAGGTAGTTTACATGAATAATAAACTTGAATAAATGTGATTACTACAAAGCTAGCGCTTTGCAATGCCAACTAGCCTAGTTGGTAAAGTTACGGAGTGATACTCATAATATGGGGTCGAAACCTTTACAGAAAAAATTAAATAAAACTAGTGGTTTAACCTAGGTGATATTTCTTGGCTCGCTCTACATTTTGCATAAACATTCTAAATCAACTGAATTAATGTGATTACCCCAGAAAGAATGCTATGGAATAAGAACATTCGACAGCTGACACCTTGATACATACCAACAAACTGCACAAAACTAAAAACTGAGCAAATCAAGGAAAGCGAAACACACAATGAAATATCATCACAAAACTATGGCGCTTCCCTGACTTTCGCAATGCAGCCGGTATCTCAGCTTTTATTGCCGCGGAAAGCTGACAAAGAGAAGAAAGATCTCGTCCCTGAAATCATCAGGAAATGAGCATAAGTAATCAAACCCAGTAATAATAAAACCTTCTAATACAAGGAAAAGCATAAACTCCTTTGATATGTGACTGACCCTTGGTAATATGCCCATCTTGAAACTTGCTTGAACTTCGAGCTGAGTTATTGCTTGTATTTGATCGTGCTGGAAACAAAATTATTAGGTTAATCAGGAACCTAATGAGGTACGGAATAATATTTATGTAATTATGCTACTTCGACTCTTCACTTAGGAAAAGTACCAATGTCCGATACAACACTCAAGGATATGAATATCCTACACTTGAATATGTACCCATATCCTAGACTTGAATATGTACTCGTATCCAACACTTGTCTGGCCATACCCGAGACTAAGTAACATAGGTTGTACACTTTTATAAATAAAACAATGAATTAACATGAAAGGAAAATATTTGACAATTACTCGCTGCTGTCAGTGAACATACCAGAAAGTGGTTCAGAATCCGACAGAAATCCTTCTCCATGGTTCTTTGAATGAAGTGCAACCTTCAATAGATTGTCTGAATTTCTTTTACCAATGCTTCTATACTCATCTCCATCATCTTCACCCTCAGAAGTATATGGGCTTGCCCAAGTAGATCCATTTGTTTCTCCTTTATTTTTTCGGGTAAATTTAAGGAGCCTCTTAAACCCTTTTGGAGCATCTTTCTGATAGATCATAGCAGGAGGATTTTCAGCATTTCCCCACTCAATAATATCGGGATCACTGCTTTCTTCAAGAAGCATTTGAGAAAGAGAATGACGAACTCGGGTCCCAGATGAAGCCAGCACGTCAGGGTTCACTGGATTTGGTAACAACACGTTACCAATTGGAAAGGTTGGATCTTGTCCATCGCTTTCCTCCCATGCAGCTGGTGAAATGACTGGTTCATGAATCACTCCGGGTGAATCTAGTAGTCTTTCAGTAGGGTCATTATCTTTGACATTTGCTTGAGCAGAATTTGTTTTTTCTATCTCATTGTTGATATTTTCTCTTTCCAATTCTGATTTTAGTTCAAGATCATCGTTTGGAGCCTCAAATGCTTGGATGGACTCCAATGGATGAACAATATCAGGAATGGAAGTCCCATCACGCTTCGCAGGAGAGCAAACAAGATTTTCACACTTGATCAATGTTTGGTCAGCCTGAACTGAAAGTTCGGTCTTTTTAAGAAGGTTGATGACTGGGATGCTTCCAGAGACCTTGCGGCTTGGTGCCTTTGGCTCAAGTGGGACCACACTGCTTTTCTTTGTTCCCTTCTTTCGTGCAACTGCTTTGACAGGACTAACAGCAGCAGCCTCTTCAAGAGACGTGGCAGTTTTTGTTTTGGTCAGTGTTCCAGTTTTTGACAGTGCACGGGATTTACTGTCCTCCACTTTTCTCAAGTACTTTTTTGTTTCAACCTGTGGTTCCTTGACATCTTTCTGCTGAAGCAGAGTTTTATGTAACTTGGGACTTGACCGTACTATTGGTGATTGCGGTTTCTGAGAGGACGCTAATGATGACACTTTCTGACGAGATGCTAATGATGGGGGTTTCTGACCAGATACCGGTGGTTGGAACTTTTGACGCGATGCTAAAATCCCAGAAGGCGGCCCTGTTGAGATTTTAGAAGAGTTTGTCTCTAAGGTTCTTGGAGATGGTGTAGATGGCCACGACTTCCTAGTAGCACCCAATGAGGAAGGCTTGGAAGAAGCCCTTTTCAAAGCATCTGGTTTTGGAGATTCCTTTTTGGAGTTCAACGACAATGGTACATTCTTCACAACATTTGGGATTCTGCTTGAAGAATTGACAATTGAAGTTCTGCTTGGAGCAGCTTTTCCAGAAGCTTTTTCAACCTTTGGCATTTCTACAACCTTCTTCTTTGACCTTAATACATCTGCCTGTTTCTCAAGTTTCTTTCCAGTTTTCTCCACTTTAGGTTTTTCATTCCTTCCAGCCTTACCTTCATTTGAAACAGCATTTATTCTGCCCTTTTGGGGTAAGCGAGATCCATGGTTCTTGATACTATCGGGTTCTGTATTTTTTGGGTTGCTAAGATTATATTGCGCAAATTTCATCAGCATTTGGTTCAATTCAGCCTCCTTTTGCCTGCTCCATTCAACTGAATCTATTTTTTCACCAGTCTCATCTGTTTGACATCCTTGAACAGCGTCTAAATCAAGATTCGATTTAAGTTCAAAATCTTCTTTTGATTTGATTTTATCTTCCATGGTATCGGGTTTCCCTTCTGCACGCCTAAGCGTGTCTTCCTCAACTGAATTGACATTGTTTTCCAAAGTCCTATCCGCAGGTGTGTTCCAACTTGACTTTTGAGCCTCCCCCATCCCAGAACTCCACCTCCTCAAGACCACCTTATTCAAATTTACAGAATTGTCATTTACGGACTTTTTCTGACTGTCAACTATGTCATCCTTTTGCTTTCTCTCAAAAAGACTGATAGCATCTTGGACACTAATCCTAGTTACATTAACTTCTGTCTTTTTGATTGGCTCTTCATCTACTTCAGAATCACTGTCATTTCCAGAGTCCTTATGGGATATCCTCTCCCTGGGAGGAAAGTATGGAAGGCTCCTAATAGCTAGAGCAGGAGTCCGGCGGGACCCAGACTTTCCAATTTGGACCTTTCTCATTGGGGAAGCTGATCTTCTGGGTGAAGCAGATCGTGCCAGAGTTCGACTTCTTTCAGCAGGTGACTGATCATTCCCACTCGAGGAAGACGATGTATCGCTCTCTGTGGAGCTATGCCTCTCCATTTCAGCAGCTTTAGCTGGAGATGCGTTATACTTAGCAGCTATCACAGGATTTGACACCTGGGGATTTCCAGCTGACTTACTTGCATAGTCATTCTTTGGAATAAATGGGATATATGGTTTTGGTTTATCTGAGGAATCTTCTATTTGAATTTTTAGGTTCTTCTCTGATAAATTTGAGATCAAATTTCTGAAAATATACAGTCAAATATCATTTAAAACAGAAAATCAGGAATCCAATATTTTGTGCTGATTTGAAATATCAAATGGAGTAACAAACTCAATATTCCGTGGTTCTAGCTTCTAGTTAATGATCATGGGCGTAACATTGTTGTTTATTTCATCTCATGAAGATAAAATTCCAATGCAGATAATTGAACTTTATAAAGCTCCAATAAAGAGTTCAATTAAGATATGCACTCTATCTCCGTTAGGACTAGGGACTTGTAACTCATAAGAGATACCTGGTTTTCACGTCTCCGAAATGTTCGCAACAGTTCTGAAGATCAATCATTTCGCAAAGAGAGAGAGTAGCTCCAGCAGATAAGTTAACTGCTGAAGCTAATTCTTCTGTAAGTGCTTCAAGTCTGGAGTTCATAGCCTGAAGTAGCTCATTCCTAGGAGTTTCCACACCTAACAGTTAAGTAAATTTATGCCAAAAAATAACTCTAGAGGCTACTTTGATCAAGGAAACGAAATAAGAAAAAAGGCAGGCTCATTACTTTGACGTATCTGATGACTTGACCCCTTTATCAACCTGTAGCCATCCAAAATAATGCATGTGGCATGTCAGTTTGCAAACTAAACCGATATTAAAATAAGTAATAAGGCACACCACACATGGAAAAATAATAAAGGGTAAGAAATATCACCTGAGAGTATAATGAAAGATGGAACTTTCTTGCTTCCTCCAGTTGAGACATTTCATTGTTGATCTCTATGGCTTTGCTTAGATCAGATGAACCAATTATTGAAAGATACCTGCAGTTCCATTTACTGTTTTAAAAGAAGTATCCAGGTTGATTTCTTTTCCATAAAATACTAAAAAAAAAAAAAAAAAAAAAAAAAAAAAAAAAAAATCAAACCTCATCAGTATGGCTTTAGTGAACCGTTTGTGATCATTAGTGTTAGGTAACTTCAATTTGAAGTTATCCAAAGATCCTTGGGCAATTTGATCCTTAATGCTGGGTACATGTTCGAGAAGTTGATCAAGAGGGCCATGTCCCACCCTTTCCGCTTTCTCGCCACTAAAGATACATGCTTCATACCTGAAATAGAAAAAGAGCACTTTCTATTTGATTATAGAGCTTATGGCACAAAGCAGTTGTCAAACATGTTACCAAGACTCAACTGCGGGCAAGACACTATATCGGAGTGTGGAACACGTCTTTATTGTGAAACAATTTCATGTTGCTTTTTCGGCTAAAACAAAGCGTCAAACTGTGGTGTTGTGGTAGAAAGTCACAGTGTTGGACACGCACATGCACCGAATTGTTAAAGTAAAATAGATTGCCATAACCAAAAATGGAAACAATGGTGCAAGTCAAAAAGTGTATTTGAATGCTAAGAAGTCATTTTAACTTCAAAGGAAGGTAATAGCTTTCGGTTGTCAACCAGGTGGCACATTTGCAAACCTGTAAGTCCTTAGCAAGCAATATATTCATTTGTAATATAAATTTTAAATAAGACTTTTCCTGAAAGCAACATATTCAAGCAACCACATCTTAAAGACCTGAGACAGAACATTTGATTGAGGGTTAGACTGCCTCCAGAACATAATGCTAGTAGGTGGGAAGATTTGTTAATCAATGTCCCAAGTGACCCCACGCGCCTCAACAAAGAAATCTTACTCTTCATAGCAACATCCTAATAAACAAATCAAATTAGATTATGTGGCAACTTTTCACCCCAATTTCACAGATCATAAATATATCATCATATAATCATTGAAACAACAAGTTAATAAACAAACCACTGGGCAAACATTCTTCTTCCTACTCAACCTAGAAGGAAGTTACTTCAAAGATATTTCAGGATAAATTGATTCTGATGTAGAGAAATTCTGACCTGTTTTCGGGTAAAATCCGAAAAATGACATATTCAAAAGTTGAATCAGCTGCTGTACCAGTCTCCATTTTGATGCTGCTGCTGGTGGATATTAACCAAGTGTTCTTCAAAATTTATCCCACCACAAAACCTGAAATAAGTACTGAAGATTATTGAAACTTAAACTTCTTCGAAGGGTTTTAAATTCTTCCTTTTATTTTTACTTAAATGTAGCCCAAAATAAATTTCAAAGTGAAATTTAAATCAATAATAGTTCAGATCTTGCAAAACCCAGCTCCTAAAACAAATCACCAGTTAAAGTACAATCAAAATGAAACCTCTTAAGTGCTAACACACACAAACACAGTGACACAAATACACTAATACACTATGAGCAGACTTTTTTCCGCTAATTAAACACTAACGAAGCTTCACATTCAAGTAATTGTGGGGTAATATAATCACAGAAACAAAAGAAAATGGATGATCCAAAATCAGTTTAAAAAAAACGGGGGGTTGTTGCTGAAATCATATCTCAAGCAAAAATGTGAAAGAAGAAAACTTTGGATTTCATACATAAATGGTGAATACAATGGGTCAGCTTGAGAATAATTAGTGAAAAGATACCTGTAAATGAAATGGAGTAGAATGTCAGGAAACAAAATGGAGGGGGAAGAGAGAGAAGGGTAGTCAGATCTTGTGGGAGAGCTCAAGCTCAAGTACATGTGGTTTTTGTGTTCTTCAACTTAATAGTGGCCACTTGGACTTCACTATAGCCTTGTTTCATTTAGTCCCTCTGCTCCGATCAATTTCATGCATTTGTTTTTTCACATTTATCAATGCATTTTTTCTTTTGTATATATTTTTAGTTACGTATTTCTAAAAATTTAAATGATAATGGAGTCGTCACCGAACTTTGGGTGAGTTTGGACCTATTTGAACTCACTCTATACTTAGCATATCGCACACACAATACAACTTGCCTTATAGTATTAGAGTTTGTGGCGCTCGTCCCTTTGCATAACGATACCGATGTCGAATTATCGAGTATCGTATATCGAATGACTCTCGTTGCCAATGGTTTCAGGCGTCCGAAAATCAAAAGTTCTGAGTAAGGGGTGAACGTACGTTTGGGAAGTCCATGAAGGACATCTAACCCCGCCCGTATAGAGCGACCTCTACTAAGATATCGATTGGTGTTTAAGTACGCGTGTTAGTAAGATGGTGAAATGGTATAACAAACATTGTTTTATGCTAGACATGCGAATTTGTATGTTCACTACGTCATTTAATGCATCTCGATTTGTATTGTCGAAGGCGGATTTAGCATGTGGGTTCATTTAAAATCGATAAATGCCACACAATAAATTAAATAACTTGAAAATAGAGATTACAAGTTACACGAACGGAATACAACCCAGAATTCACACTAAGGCACACAATTGTAATATCGGGTTAGAAATGGTATACGTAAACTATAAACGGGCTCGTAAATAGAAACACAAATAGAAACCGTAAACCGAATGATTGGACAGACTCCGATTAGTTGCGCATTATGTTGCGTACTAATCAGAGGACAAAGGCTCAGGCGCGTGAGCTCGTGCGACTTGGAAGTCAGGCTTAGGGAGCTCGGCGTCCCACCTTTTAGGCGCGAGCATTGGGGCGCCCGAACCGGCAGTGTACGAGACCAAAGCGTGATGCTAGCTTGATCCCGTGGCCTCGAAGTCTTGTCTCAACTTATCCTAATGAAGTCTGGCTGCCTTTTATTTATCGAATATCGAGTTCGACTAGAAAGTCATCGATATAAGATTAATATCACGAGGCATTCATTCAAAGTCGTAAAGGGAAATGACAATAGATTGAAAATCGATATGAGATGTGGACTTAAGAGGAAATACATGATAGATTAACACGCATTGACTTGCGTCACAAGTGTAGTTCCCTAGGTGAAACTTGTATCATTGTTTGACTACGTTGTTAGTCTACGATACCTTGTTTTGTCCTTAATTGGGTACTTGTCCTTAATTGTCCCGATTTATGATTCGAATCGAATATATCGACTTAACACGAATATCATAGCCTTCCGTATCGTGGCGTTATTGTCGGTCTCGTGGACCATACGACGCTCGGATTGACATCATTAGGTTTCGCATTAGCCTGATTTTTGGTGACTCTCCATGCATGACACTCGATTATAGAACCGATATCAAACATTTCGGAGCGACAATTATTAATGAAATCGAAAACATACGACGAAAAATTATGCGATCATGTCATAACCTGAAGTTCAGGCGCCTGCCTTGAGGCGTCCTGACCTTCAGACGGCTGGGTGGCGCGGCTCAAGGGTGAGGCGCCACCACCCTAACACTTTATCTGGTGCTTATGCGGACTTTAGGCAGAAACTTTAATCGGGTGTGTTCGTTTTGAAAATGATCAATTCAAAATAAACCCTTTGCACTATTCGACAGTGGAGTCAGACGATGGGTCCACGATGTGTGAATTGGCATCATAGGACATGCATTTACTTCGGATTTATAACGACTTGTCATCGTTGGCATTAGGTCCTACGTATCTCGACATCCTAATTTGATCATTATGATATACGATATCGATACCGTCATTAGACGCCCACTCGAGTCGTGTTAAAATAGTTGTAGATTATAATATAAATATGCGGTAGTAATAGAGCAAAAGCGTAAAAGCGTTCTAGGGGGTTGACTCACCTTAAACAACCAAATACGCGGGGTGACGAGATAAGCGACTGACGGCGCGAGTGCAATACTCTTGTGTTCGGGTTTTCTTATTTCGTCATCCTTAGTACTCGATACGTAAAAGAAAGAGTATTTTAATGTCGGGTGATGTTAATAGTTAGAACTTAGGAACGGAAAATAAATGTTAGATGCGAATAAATAAATGTTAGTATAGTTAGAGTGCGATAATAAACAAGTTTAGAGATTAGAAATGGGGTTTGGACACCCTCAACCTACATGTCAAATGCTTCGAGATATGGACTCGCCGTGTATCGCCGTAGACACGGGAGCGACTCGAGGAATATAGGAATAGTTAAGGTTTGTTTGTTGAGGTTTTGAGTATGTATGGAGGAAAAAGAGCTCTCGCACTTTTTTACTTGGGAATGAGAAAATGAATTGTCGACCCTTGAAATGGTGTGCATAAGTGGTATTTTGTAGACACCCAGATTTGGACCTGGTGGCTGCAGGAGTGCCCAACAAACATCCGATGATGATCGAATTGCAACACGATACAATTTGACAATATATATTAGATGGTTTTTCAATAGAACAGATAAAATAATTACTCGGAAAAATTAATTCAACATCAAGAAGGTCTTAGTCGTGTCATTACGGTCGAGTCGACACTAATTAGAGTCAATTCCAACACCGGGGCTCCGAATCGGTTCCGAAACACGTAAAGTCAAACACGAGTAAGCGCGTCAGGCCGAGTCGAGCCTCGAGATGTGCGCCGGAGGCCCAATGGCGCACGCGCTAGGATATAAGGCGAAACCTTAGCAACCAAGCAATACAAAGATTACGTATAATCTCCGCTTTGGAAGGTTTTCAAATCGAATCTTCGAAATATCAATCGGCGCCTTAAATCTCGATTTGAACTGCGAGAAAAACTATAAATACCCTCCCTCTTCGCTTATTCAGGACACAATTCATAATTTCGATTCTTTCTCTTCTCTCTACGAGCTCCAAACAACTTTCAGCTCTTCTTTAGCGTTGCACTCCGACATTAGGCACGATCCACTCAATCGTTTTCTCTTTGATTCGCATTCCACGAATCAACACTACTCTTCTTAGTTCCTCGAGTTATTGACTCGACAAGAACAAAAAAGGGAACCCGTGTTTACTTGTCGACTCGACTCACCGTAGCGAAGCTCTGACGGAATCGCCGCAGGAAGCTAGTAGGATCCGCATGTAGAAGTCGAATCGTCACTAGGTTGTCATCTAAACACAACTTTACATATCGTACTTTCAATTTTGCACTTCGATAACTTCGAGTCCGACCCATGTGGATGCTAACTCCACGACGCGTCGTAAACATACGTAATGTCCACAACTTCAACCCCAAGCACTAAAAAACCTAAACTAAATCCGAGTAGTTGTGAGATTCGCTCTCGATCGTCTACGCATCGTGTCTCGTTTAGTGTACACTCTGAGGATGCAATTCCTCACAATGTAATTTACTTACATTTCGCATTTATAGCTTCGTATATATGATTTACCGCTTTTATGACCATAATCGCATGCTAAATCACCTAACACGAAATTCAAAACGTAAACAAGCTAAAAGTGAACAAGCGGTGGTCGGGATCCTTATTAATCCGATGCTCACCCTTCACACGTGGTTCGATGCATCCTTATTAATACCGACCAATGCACTTTAAGCAGAATACCGGGTAAGGTATACCACGAGAAGGACTAATATTCGTATTATCACGTTAAAACTAATTTGCTAATATGGATACTATCTAGTACTCTCTACTCTCTTACGTGCAGTGCATCTTTTCATGGCCTGCCTATCACGTGAAATCACATGAAAAGAATGTAAAAGCCGGGCGGGATTGGGTGTTGATGTCTAATTATCTATAGGACATTGGCTTCCCAATACGTACCCTCACCCCTTACTCAGAATCTACGGTTTCCGAATGTCCAAAAACCATTGGCAATGAGAGTCATTCTAGACATTGAATGCTTAAGGGTACAAGTCTTTATCTTTAGGTCCCCATGTCACTCACCTTTGAGCCGGCTAAGGATTAATGTTGAATTGAATGGTTTCCAAGTATCCCAAAATTATTCGGTGGCGACTCCACAAATCGGAAACGAATTCGGTTCACTAAGAAGGTCGTCCGACCAAACATATCAGCCTTCAAACATTTACAACCACCTCTCGATCGATTCAACGAAAACATAGATGTCCCTACATCTATCTAGTACAATTCAAATTGTTAACCAAATCGAGGTCCGACACCTCGCCCCGAACGCGAGATCGAATCGACCTGGACCAACAAGCGTCCGACGGGCCGTGTAGGTGGCCGCCGCGACTGGTCCCCGCGGGCAGTGGGGTGGCAGTGATGGGTAAGGATTTGTCGTTGATCCCGCCATCAAATAAAACCAACTAACCTAACTAGGGTAGCTAGGGCAAGTCGGGTCGATCCACAGGGACGGAAATGGGTTCGGACTAATGTATGCTACGGTCAAGGACTATGTTCAAGACGAGCTATTCTAAGGGGGAGGCTAAGGACTAAACTAGGTCTAAAACGCGGGAAAGGAAGACAAAAAGATAACAAAAGAAGGAAGACTAGGGTTAGGTCGGGTTCATGGGGTGATGGAGTGGTCAAGGAAGAGCTAAGGTGAAGGGGTAGTCGGGTAATCTAGGTGTAGTCCGGGCTCTCGCTACGTAGACCGGCCTAGAGGTTCTTGATAGAACCCACCTTAGCGACACATATGACAAACGGGGTTACTAGCGTGCTATCGAAGCCTAGGTCGCATCCGGGCTCTCGCTACGTAGACCGACCTAGGGGCCGTCCTCACCGGGCTCTCGCTACGTAGTGAGGGAACCAAACCCAAAAGCTAACTATCACCCACAAGAGAAAAGGCAAGAAAACAAGCATATGCATATACATGTCATTCAAGCATTTCATCAAACATGTTCCATGCATCTAACCAAGAGGAAACCCAAAACTTCCACCAACATCTCCAACAAACCCTTAATCACCCACAATCACATCCAATCACCCTAATAACCCTATCAAAGATCTACTCTAACATATCTATGCTAAAACTAACACTAACAAGAGAAATCAAAACAAACAACAAAGGCGATGAAACAAAACAAGGGAAGAGTATATATATGGTTTTAAGAGGAAAGGAGATGAAACAAAACAAAGGCGAGCTGCAGCAGGCCCTTCCCGGCCGGGAAGGGGTGGTCCCGGTCGGGAGGGGGTCGGTCCCGGCCGGGAAGGCCTGCTCCCGGTCGGGATGGGCTCCAGACAGCTTGTTTCGCTTTTGCTCCTTCATCCCGGACGGGATGAGGCCATACCCGTCGGGGATGAGTCTTGTAGGCCTCCAATAAGAAATTTTTGGTCCCTCCTTGGTTCACATAGGCTTCTCACCGATTCTCGGGACTCGGGATCGGGCCTAAGGGTCTCGGGAATGGGTCCCAAGGTCTCGGGATCGACTCCAAGGCATCGAGTGATCGTTCCTTCGCTTCGTTGGCTCCAAAAAGTGTATGTATTGAGTCGGATTCGCTCCAACTCTTCACGAATGGTCTTGGGAACCTGAAACGAGCTAAAGGAAGCATAAGTAGCCCATAAACCGCTCCCAAGGAGCGATTCCACGAGGAAAATGAGACCAAAACACAACAATTAGGCACTACAAACTACACTTATCAGGCAGCGTCCACAGTTTGGCGACTCCGCTAGGGATTGGTAAAGAAGTTTCCAGCGGTGGTGTAACTCAAACGAGATCGGTGAAGCCCATTTCCTAGTTCCTTTTTGTGGTCACTACGGGTTTTTGACCTAAAAAGTCCTCCCTAACCAATTTTAGGATCAATCGACCCTTTCGTGATAAGGTTCTTGGACCGGGTCCACGGGAGACCCCCGATTGACGTTCCGGGCGTCCAAGGTAGTCACACATTCCGTGAATATGCCAAGCGATCAGATATAAGCAGAACAGGGCAACTCTCATCTCCACTCGAGGTGACACGTCTCTGCCGAAGCGAGGACTCTTTGTGGACGGTAACCTACCATAGGCTACCCGCGTCTGCATCCTGCATGAGTATATGCCTGTCTAGTTATGTGTAGCGTGTTGTGACAACCCAAATAAAACATTAAAATCCGGATTCAACCACAACAACATATTCAACTACACCCAAACTCCATTTTCGAAAATACATCTTTTTCAAAACTACTTTTTGCGCCGTTATTCCGACCAAAAATCAAACTCACTATTTTCAAAACCATTTTTAGCGCCTTCACTCTGGCCAAATTCACACTTACTATTTTAAAAAAATAAAATAATTTTTAGCGCCATCACGCTGGCCAAAACAAAACTCACCATTTTCAAAAGACATTAACATACCCTTACTATCGCCAAAATTCCAACCAATGGAATCAAGGCACCTAATACGGTTACATTCTCCGTTTGAAAACACTTTCACACATATCGTTACCATTACCAAAATTTCAATCAATGAAATCAAGGTATCTAACATGGTTACACCCACAAAACACTTTTACACATACCGTTATTATCGCCAAAATTCCAATCAATGGGATAAAAGCACCGAACACGGACACACCCTCATTCTTTTTAAAGAAAGTCTTTCAAAACACCACTATCGCCGCCTAAATTCGTAACGAGAATTTGGCTACACTTTTAAAAGCACCACCACGGACACCGTGTTTTCTCAAAAACACCCCTACACCGCAAACATCGAATTCCTAACTAATAGAAGTCTCGATAACAGTGGAACCCCACGATTTCACTTTTCTTCAAAACCGGTTCTTCTACAGCCGTCTTTTCGCAAAATCACAATTCACACCGTTGCTATCGTTAATTTTTCAACTCATGTACTCTTGACACCCGCATAGCAACACTTCCCAACATGTCACAAACGATGTTAACCATTGTAATGTCGATTTCAAAATTTCCACTTTCGAAAACTCGCATTTCAAACCCATCCATTTTCGAGAACATCAAAACTCTTTGATTCCGAGCCGGGATCGAGATCAATTCTTTATGTCGTACAACCGTGTGATTAAGTGTTTGTGCTAGTTACTAAAGTCACCTCCGCTTGAGGTCATACATTTCAGGTCATCTCATCTTGAGAGTCCTTTATAAATCTCACCCAGAGATTTCTGTCAAATCATCTCGTTTTGGAGATCCGAGTCTGTTAGGCGTCTCGCCGAGTACACCAAATGTCTAAAGCACCTGAGTCCCAAACTCGATGACCGCAAGCACGCGCGAATTAAGGGTCTCATTTCCGTGTCGCTCACCTACGAGCATCCCTCAAGTCTCTTACGTCATCTGGTGGATCCGTTCTCATCTTCTGCTCTGTTGCGCAGACCCACTCTCCAAGAATGTCTCCAAACGACAACGAAAGCAACGCTGACCAACTCAATGCCTTGATGAATGTAGCTCATGGCATCTTAGATTTAATATCACCAATCTCATCATCCATTGACGAGATCAAGCGTCGGCTCGAAACCCTGGTATGAATCGAAAAGAGGCACCATGAAAGGCCAATGAGGCGAGAACTGGTCCTCAGTAGTGACCCATACATCGAGTACGCAAAGTTCGCCCCTCCCACTGAGATCACAACCTTTCGCAGGCCTTATAGGCAGTTTACAGAGTTGGGGATATCCTGTAATCCCCTAGAAAATCTAACGCAATACAGTGGCGGAAACACTGTAGAGTTGGGATTAAAACACACTGACAAACTATATCTTATTAGAAGAAATGGTAAGTCAATACAAATGCGTCTTTTTACAAAAGGGCTAAAGAGAATATTCACCAAACAGGTTATACAAATCCATAAATTACATGAATAAAGAAAGAGTAGGATCCACGCTACTCGCTAACTCACACCCAAAACCCAACAGCAAATACATGTCATGTTATAAACATAACAACCACGTCAGTGGGGAGTAACTCGGACGTTCTCCCAGCCATATTATATCATATGAAAAAAATAACATTATTATATCAAAATATTTAAAAAGAGAAAACATTAAAACGATATAATAAAAATAAGTTTTCAGCGAAACTTAAAGCACTTGCCAACCTGCAAGTCAAAATCAATCGATAATAATAATATTCAAAAATGGCGTTATGGAAATCGATCTGTGTGCACAAGGCTAGACTTTCACTAGGATAATACTGGAAGCTAGCTTCGAGAACTGTAGACTTAACTCATAACAGAATCCAGTCTCTAACTAGGCAACTCAACTATAACAGGATTGCGTGCAGCGAGGTCCTGGTTTAAGTAGTATACACCCCTCCTGGATACAAACCATATCCAGTTCAACCCGACGCGACTTACACGATGCGATATCTAAGTTTAAGGGCACAATGCACACTCTCCTGAACACAAACCATGCTCAGTTCAACAACCAATGTGCCCCATAAAGACAAACCAGCCTTACAGTTGATGGCAAAAACGTACATCCCAGACTATATTACTCTAACCCCACACTTGACTTTATTCCATAATTCCAAAACAGCCACTATCGATATATATACAAGAGATATAATCATTATAAATAATATGAAGATAAAAGAAATGAACATTTTATATAAAAAGGGAAACTTTCCATAAATAGAAACTTACTAATTTTAGAAACTTACTTAAAATAGAAAGTTTTATAGAAAATACGTAAGTGATTAAAAATAAGTGAAATGTATAATAATAGCATTTCTAACGAAATTATCATTTAATTATTATCATCGTTATCGTAACTTTAATATATTTTTCTAAATTCGTTACCCAAAATATAAATGAAATATAGTAAGTCAATATATAGTATTTAATAAATAATTAGGAAATCGAGTTAAAACTATAAATTTTAGAAAATAGATGTTTTAAGAAAAACGATATCAAAATTTATTGAGTCAACGAGTTTTATAAATGAAATAAATTTTACAAAGGTTTCAAATTATTTTTAACAAATAGTTTTTTACTAATAAATGATACGGATTTTACTATAAATAGTCAACTGGAAATAAATAAGAAAATTATTAGTGAGAATAGTCTCGACTAAAAATGTATTTCAAATAAAAACGACTATTTTCTCATTTATTACTATAAGCCGTAAAATGAAATTAATTTATTGAACAAGTATAAAAATCTCGATTATAATATAAAAATACGATTTTGAGTTAAAATTATAAATTAATGAAATATGAAGAAAATATGAAATCATTCTTATTTAGTTACTAGTGTCACGATAACCGACAAAATATTATAACGATCGTAAACAATTAAATTACTAACGATTTATAAAACGATATCGAAAACTTGTAAAATATTTATAAGGTACACAATTTAAAAAGAACAATTTTAGCAAATAATAAATAGCTAAAATTAGAAAACTAAAGTTAAAATATTTACTACAAACTACTACTCAAACATACGATATAAAATCGAGTAACGTCCTAAAGTTACCTCGAGTCGAAAAGATAACCCCGAAACATCTGCTCGTCTAACAGCCCGACCTCCAATCTTGAATTCCAAAGTCGTCTTGAACACTCGTTCTAGTAAAACTTCATACTCCAACGAAATCGGGAAAGAAACAGAAATAAAGGAATCAGATTAAGGATCGATAAACGAATAGAGGAACGAACCAGCCACAAATCAGGAGGAAACAGCGGCAGTCGAACAGCTAACAATAACAAATGCCGAAAACCGAAATAGGATGAAAACGAGGGAAGAAGAAGAAGAAAAACGAGAAAGAAGAAGACAAACAGAGAGACGGAAAAAAATCGACAACCGAACCGCATAAAACAACAGTAACAAGATCGATTAGACACGACAAAAAGTGACGAAACAGGAGCAGCAATGGTACGTAGAGCAGCAGGAAACACAAGTAACAAGAACGACCCAAAAGTCGAGACAGAAAATGAGAGGAGACCGGGAAAAAGGAAGACGAGAAACGGGACCGAGATCAACTTACACAGCAGCAGCAATGCTAGTAACTGAAACAGCAGCAGCGTGAAAGAAGGGAAAAAAAGGGGAAGGAAGACGAAGAAGAAACAAGAAGCAAGAAGTAACACGCAACAGTAGCAGCATCACGCAGCAGCAGGACAGACACGGACACACGGACAGCAGCCACAGTAACAGAACAACAGCAGCAACGCAATTACACCGAAGTAACAAGCAGCAAACTAGAACGATGAAGATTAAGAAAAGGAAGGAGGAAGAGACGAGGAAGGGGCAAACAGCAGCAGCAAACAACCACCGAGAGCAGCAAAACAACAAATGAAAGAAGAACAAAAAGAACAACAGCAGAAATGGCAGAAGAAACGGACAGCAGCAGCGCATATAGCAACAACAACAACGAGAATCCGAAAACGCAGGGGATGAAGAAGAAGTGGAAGAAAAGGAGGAGCAAGGGATTAGCTTTCAAAATCAGGCGACAAAGAACACCAATTGCAATAAAACGTGACAGCAGAAGATGTACGAAACAGCAACAGCGGCACCGTAGCAGCAGCAGCGTACAGAGGTCGAAGGTGATGATGAGGAACAATCGTTGTTGGTCGAAGAAGAACAAAAAGGGAGGATGAGGCGGAAGAAGAAGATGATGGAGGCTTGTATAAGGTGTGATTAATAACATAAGAAAAAGGAAGAGGAGGTGAAAGATGAAGGATGAAACGGTGGAGTCAAGAGGTGGAAAGGGAAATGAATGCAAGTGGGGAATGAAAGTTAAAAAGAAACGGTGGAAACTGAAACCAAAGGGACTGAATGAGATGCATTGAAACAAATAGTAAGGGGACACATTAATCACAGGTGGAAAAACGAATCAGCCGCTAATAAAGTCGGTAAAACTAATAAACGGATTAATTAAATATATTCCGGGACGATAAGTTGACTGACCCAAAGGTTGAATTAAAAACGAGTTAATAAAATTAATAAATAATCGGGTCGTCAAGTAAAATGAGTAAATAATGTGTACGAGACGAAAACGAAGCTCATAGAAATAATTAATTAGACGTTGAAATAGTATTTCCCGATAAATAATAAATCTTCAAAAAAGTAAATTAAATTGATTTCTCGAGAAAAGTTAATAAATGTTTTGACGAAACTTAAATTAAATGAGCTTCGAGTCGAAAATAGAAATTCGAGCGTAAATAAAAATAACTGAAAAGAATTTAGAATTTAAATCATCGAAATAGATTTTCGATAAAAATTAAATTAAATGTATCAAATAAATCGAAACAGAAGTATAAACATGTTTTAAATATGAGAAGAGCTTCCGAGACGAATGGAATTTTAGGAGTTTGAAACGATTTAAACGATAGATTTGTTTTATAAAATTTTTAAGAATTGCAAGTTAAAGCGTAAAATAAAAATAAAAATACGAACAAAATTTTAATTTAAATTAAATTTATAAAACCAGGGGTGTTACAATCTTCCCACTAATAAGAAGTTTCGTCCTCGAAACTAACAAAAACAAACATAATAATAGAATGGAAAACAAGGTTATATCACTTGAATAAAAATGAGAGTGCTTAACTCGCATCACACTCTCGGTTTAATTTTTTTTTTTGTACAACTTCAAATGTGATATGAAATTGAAATCGAAGACAAAATTTATTTCAAGATGAGTTGGGCTCAGTTACTCAAAATTTAAAATTATTTAAACTAACCAAATCGTAAGTTGAAAAATTATTCGATAAAATAATGACGATAAATTATATTTGTAAACGAACTCGAGGGGGAAGAGTACCCAAATATTTTCAAAGCAACAGTAAAACGTTTTGATTAAGAAATTCGACAATATTTTGTTTTTAAGACCAAACAAAATTTGAGAAATCAATTTGTAGTTAGTAAATAAAAATCGAACCAGTCGTGAAACATTTTCAATTACAGATTTAAAGTCTAACGACAATAAAAAAACTTAGACATACAAAATTTTCCGAAAATTTTAAACCATTTTACCTAATAATCTCATGGAAATCAAAATATTTGCAATTAAGAAAGTTTTCATAAAATATCGATCACTTGAAAATCAAAATTAAAATTTTAAACAATTTTGAAATACTTTAAGATAAATTATTTAGACCCTTTGAAACGGGACCAAAAATAAAACAAAAACGAAATATAAAGTTTTGAAATTTGTAACTCAAAATGTTAAAATTTCAAGATAACTCAAAATATTAAATTGCTCAAAGTTTTTACAAAACGGAGAGTTTTAAAATTTGAAATTATGCTTCCAATTGTTAAAGTTTCATGAAAATCAAAATTTTAAATTAGTCAAACCTTTCGTAGAATAGGTTCGGGAAAATGGTAGACGGATAAATAGAGTCCGAGCAACGACAAATCGAAACAGAAATTTTCAAACCCGAAAAAGAAGTCAAAGGGATTGGCCGAAGAAGAAGTAGCAGGATTTAAGAAAAGCTAAGGGAAGGAACGAAATTGAGAGTCAAGCGGTGCTCTCAAGGAATTATAGAAGAAGTTAACCATCTCGAGATTCCCGGTACGACTCCCACAACACGGGTTCCTAATTTCCATCAAATACGTTAAGTCCAAAATAGGGGCTAGGTGGTATTACTCAGTCACAAACTCCAAAAATATCTTACGTGATTATCCAATCGTTCAAACGACACGATACTAATCCTCAAATGCTTTAGAATCTAATCTCATTAGTTAAGATTCTATGGTCATCAAAACAAACCCAAACTCGCAATCGATAAGGTTCCTAAACCAAAGCTCATAAAGTTTGAACTTGAGGTACATCCCAAATTTCTCGAGTAAGGAACACTAAACAAGATCCACCAATTTAACAATGTTCGGGTACGAAATCCTCAAAAATAATCACCAACATATTTATATATAATGCCACAAGTACAGAAGTTGGGAAAGTACAATATATCCTCGAACACGCTCAAACCTATAGGTAAAGGCATAAACACTCACATCTTCAAACACGTCATTCGACTAAGGTTTCTGAGAATTCCATCAAATTTCATATCGTATCAGCGAAGCCACCAAAATATTAACCCAACGAAGCCACAATCTCGTTGGTCTAAGGGTTTTGAACTATAAATTCATCAAGATGATTCGCATTAAGTATTCCTCAAAACAACGCGATAAATCCAACCTCTAATTGCAATATGTTTCTCCTTTTCATGGTTAACAACAATTTATCCAAGTTAGATCACTCAACTCCAAAGTTCATAGTTACAACCTTAAACAACGATCAACGATCTAATCCTTAAGAAACACGGATAATCTATGTCAACCAAAATTTCTAACGATATTAATGAAAACCTTCGATGGCACCACAACACTCAGGTTAACACTTTAAACAGTACTCTATGATCCCAAATATTCAGGATGCATCCATAAAAAAGCATTAGGTAAGAATCCCAAAGTAATATTATCAGTTACACTAGTTCAGTTCTAGGTTAGGTACTGGGTATCCATCAAATATGACATACTCTTACTACTCCAAAATATATTCAACTCTAAGTACTCCAAAATAATCGAAGTAACCTATAACCCAAGGTTCAATGTCTAAAGTATCATTCTAATTCCATCGATCAATAAATTGTCATTCAAAACAATCCTCAAGAATTTCTTACTTATTTAGAAAATAGGGTAGACTCACAATCCTCAAACCAGGTAGCAAGGGTTTACTAAACCTCAAACATCAATAACTTTTCACGGGGTTCACTGAGAACGGAAATCGATCTAACCAAGAATCTCAAGGGGAAAGATGGTAAAGTAGGAGAATTAAACGAAGATTTATCTCAAGAATGAAGACGAGAATTAATAAGAGAAGAATTGGAAAAGGCAAAAGGAGGAAGAAAAGAATCAATGATTCTAGATGATAAAGACCTAAAACGAGAAGGGAAAGTTCAGACCCCTAAGGTTCACGAGGGAACTAAAAGGATTACTTCATCTTCTTGCAGAGGAACGGGCACGCAAGTCTTGGGTCGCTCAATCTGGATTTACTGCAACATCATGGAACAAGAATCTACTCTTGATCATCTAACCTGTAGCCAGAGCAAACTAAACCGGAGCAGAAAAGTCACCATCGACATCCTTCTTGGTGCACCACGTTGTCCACTCGAGTCAGCAGGCGTTAAGAGTTCTAAGCAGGTCTTGTCCCGATCTTGAGCAACCTCACGTAGCATCTTGTTCATTCATCTTCTTCTCGATAAAAGGAGCAAATATTCAATGCTAGTCATTGAGTTTCAAGAACAAATAATCCTAACAGTTAAGTCCTTATTTGGTTTCTACCCATCTCTCACTAATATTCTTTTAATGTTCAAATCATTTACTGGTATTTTTCCTAGAATCAGGTGTAAGCGTCGGGAGCAACAATGCTCTGATACCAACTGTAATCCCCTAGAAAATCTAACGCAATACAGTGGCGGAAACACTGTAGAGTTGGGATTAAAACACACTGACAAACTATATCTTATTAGAAGAAATGGTAAGTCAATACAAATGCGTCTTTTTACAAAAGGGCTAAAGAGAAAATTCACCAAACATGTTATACAAATCCATAAATTACATGATAAAGAAAGAGTAGGATCCACGCTACTCGCTAGTTCACACCCAAAACCCAGCAGCAAATACCTGTCATGTTATAAACATAACAGCCACGTCAGTGGGGAGTAACTCGGACGTTCTCCCAGCCATATTATATCATCTGGAAAAAAAATAACATTATTATATCAAAATATTTAAAAAGAGAAAACATTAAAACGATATAATAAAAATAAGTTTTCAGCGAAACTTAAAGCACTTGCCAACCTGCTAGCTTCGAGAACTGTAGACTTCACTCATAACAGAATCCAGTCTCTAACTAGGCAACTCAACTATAACAGGACTGCGTGCAGCGAGGTCCTGGTTTAAGTAGTATACACCCCTCCTGGATACAAACCATATCCAGTTCAACCCAACGCGACTTACACGATACGATATCTAAGTTTAAGGGCATAATGCACACTCTCCTGAACACAAACCGTGCAGTTCAACAACCAATATGCCCTATAAAGACACACCAACCTTACAGTTGATGGCAAAAACGTACATCCCATACTATATTACTCTAACCCCACACTTGTCTATATTCCATAACTCCAAAACAAGTCATTATCGATATTCAATAAATAATCATCGTAAAATAATATGAAGATAAAAAGGGGTAAACATTTTATATAAAAAGGGAAACTTTCTATAAATAGAAACTTACCAATTTTAGAAACTTACTTAAAACAGAAAGTTTTATAGAAAATACGTAAATGATTAAAAATAAGTGAAATGTATAATAATAGCATTTCTAACGAAATTATCATTTAATTATTATCGTCGTTATCGTAACTTTAATATATTTCTAAATTCGTTACCCAAAATATAAATGAAATATAATAAGTCAATATATATTATTTTATAAATAATTAGGAAATCGAGTTAAAACTATAAATTTTAGAAAACAGATGTTTTAAGAAAAACGATATCAAAATTTATTGAGTCAACGAGTTTTATAAATGAAATGAATTTTACAAAGGTTTCAAATTATTTTTAACAAATAGTTTTTTACTAATAAATGATACGGTTTTTACTATAAATAGTCAACTGGAAATAAATAAGAAAATTATTAGTGAGAATAGTCTCGACTAAAAATGTATTTCAAACAAAAACGACTATTTTCTCATTTATTACTATAAGCCGTAAAATAAAATTAATTTATTGAACAAGTATAAAAATCTCGATTATAATATAAAAATACGATTTTGAGTTAAAATTATAAATTAACGAAATATGAAGAAAATATGAAATCGTTCTTATTTAGTTACTAGTGTCACGATAACCAACAAAATATTATAACGATCGTAAACAATTAAATTACTAACGATTTATAAAACGATATCGAAAACTTGTAAAATATTTATAAGGTACACAATTTAAAAAGAACAGTTTTAGCAAATAATAAATAGCTAAAATTAGAAAACTAAAGTTAAAATATTTACTACAAACTACTACTCAAACATACGATATAAAATCGAGTAACGTCCTAAAGTTACCTCGAGTCGAAAAGATAACCCCGAAACATCTGCTCGTCTAACAGCCCGACCTCCAATCTTGAATTCCAAAGTCGTCTTGAACACTCGTTCTAGTAAAACTTCATACTCCAACGAAATCGGGAAAGAAACAGAAATAAAGGAATCAGATTAAGGATCGATAAACGAATAGAGGAACGAACCAGCCACAAATCAGGAGGAAACAGCGGCAGTCGAACAGCTAACAATAACAAATGCCGAAAACCGAAATAGGATGAAAACGAGGGAAGAAGAAGAAGAAAAACGAGAAAGAAGAAGACAAACAGAGAGACGGAAAAAAATCGACAACCGAACCGCATAAAACAACAGTAACAAGATCGATTAGACACGACAAAAAGTGACGAAACAGGAGCAGCAATGGTACGTAGAGCAGCAGGAAACACAAGTAACAAGAACGACCCAAAAGTCGAGACAGAAAATGAGAGAAGACCGGGAAAAAGGAAGACGAGAAACGGGACCGAGATCAACTTACACAGCAGCAGCAATGCTAGTAACTGAAACAGCAGCAGCGTGAAAGAAGGAAAAAAAAGGGGAAGGAAGACGAAGAAGAAACAAGAAGCAAGAAGTAACACGCAACAGTAGCAGCATCACGCAGCAGCAGGACAGACACGGACACACGGACAGCAGCCACAGTAACAGAACAACAGCAGCAACGCAATTACACCGAAGTAACAAGCAGCAAACTAGAACGATGAAGATTAAGAAAAGGAAAGAGGAAGAGACGAGGAAGGGGCAAACAACAGCAGCAAACAACCACCGAGAGCAGCAAAACAACAAATGAAAGAAGAACAAAAAGAACAACAGCAGAAATGGCAGAAGAAACGGACAGCAGCAGCGCATATAGCAACAACAACAACGAGAATCCGAAAACGCAGGGGATGAAGAAGAAGTGGAAGAAAAGGAGGAGCAAGGGATTAGCTTTCAAAATCAGGCGACAAAGAACACCAATTGCAATAAAACGTGACAGCAGAAGATGTACGAAACAGCAACAGCGGCACCGTAGCAGCAGCAGCGTACAGAGGTCGAAGGTGATGATGAGGAACAATCGTTGTTGGTCGAAGAAGAACAAAAAGAGAGGATGAGGCGGAAGAAGAAGATGATGGAGGCTGGTATAAGGTGTGATTAATAACATAAGAAAAAGGAAGAGGAAGTGAAAGATGAAGGATGAAACGGTGGAGTCAAGAGGTGGAAAGGGAAATGAATGCAAGTGGGGAATGAAAGTTAAAAAGAAACGGTGGAAACTGAAACCAAAGGGACTGAATGAGATGCATTGAAACAAATAGTAAGGGGAAACATTAATCACAGGTGGAAAAATGAATCAGCCGCTAATAAAGTCGGTAAAACTAATAAACGGATTAATTAAATATATTCCGGGATGATAAGTTGACTGACCCAAAGGTTGAATTAATAACGAGTTAATAAAATTAATAAATAATCGGGCCCTCAAGTAAAATGAGTAAATAATGTGTACGAGACGAAAATGAAGCTCATAGAAATAATTAATTAGACGTTGAAATAGTATTTCCTGATAAATAATAAATCTTCGAAAAAGTAAATTAAATTGATTTCTCGAGAAAAGGTAATAAATGTTTTGACGAAACTTAAATTAAATGAGCTTCGAGTCGAAAATAGAAATTCGAGCGTAAATAAAAATAACTGAAAAGAATTTAGAATTTAAATCGTCGAAATAGATTTTCGATAAAAATTAAATTAAATGTATCAAATAAATCGAAACAGAAGTATAAACATGTTTTAAATATGAGAAGAGCTTCCGAGACGAATGGAATTTTAGGAGTTTGAAACGATTTAAACGATAAATTCGTTTTATAAAAATTTTAAGAATTACAAGTTAAAGCGTAAAAAAAAATAAAAATACGAACAAAATTTTAATTTAATTTAAATTTAAAAAAATCAGGGGTATTACATATCCTATGCAGAAGCCCTCAAAAAGTTATAGGAGGCATGGTTGCTATGGCCCATAAGCCCCACACTCCTAACCCACCGGTAGATAAGAGGGGCGTGTCCTGGAACCCAAACGCCTACTGTTTATACCACCTAGGGCGGGGCCATAAAACCCAAACATGCACTTAGCTCAACCACGAGGTGCAAGATCTGATCTTGAAGGGAGTCTATGTCCTCCCAGGGTGTTTTCGGAAACAAACTAATTTCCACTACCAAACCAACCAAGCAGGTGACCCGAACGGGCATTATCAAGAGCCCAAACAGCGGAGGTTCTTCTGAAGAACGTGAACCCGATCCTAGTCGGAGTCTAGCTCGTCCTAAGAGTCTAGACTTAATAATACAATAAGTTTTTCTTTCCTTTTTCTGAGTCGGAGGTACAGGGGGTCTGTCCCTACCTCCCAAGAGTCAAATTTCGAACACGTTGTCCTTTAAATCTTATCATCAATAAAAAGGTATAAACTTTTCTTTTCCTTACTATGCGCCTCGACAATCGCTTGATTTAAAACATACAATTTTCGCTTACGACTCGATACTATGTCATTTATCGATATCAATCCAACAAACCTCAAATATAAGGGTTTCAACCAATAGCCCACCTTATCTCACCCTAACCGAGATCACACTAAGAAATCATCCTAGCACTCAACCCAACCCATAACCGACCTCCTAGCCGAAAACCCAATAGAGGAAACACACTCAACCGATACATGGTCCTTCCCCGATGAGGACATCTTATTTGCCGACGATAAATTATGAGACCAATACTTCGATGGACCCTCGAGCATGAGAGGCTATGATGTAGGAATCCTTTTACTATCTCCACAAGGTGACCATATACCCGTATTCATCAAACTAGACTTACCGGTAACCAACTACGCGGCCGACTACAAGGCCTGCCTAATAGGGTTAAGAGCCGTGGTAACATTATGGATTAAAAACCTTAGGGTCCACGGAGATTCATCCTAGTAGTCAACCAAGCCACATACATTTGGAATGTTTATAGCGAAAGCCTAGCTCCATAGAAACCGAAATCGAAACAATTTCCAGAGAATTCACCGAAATCAACTTTATACACCTCCACGTGAGGAAAACCAATTTGCAGATGCACTATCCAAATTAGCCTGACTAATAAACATTTCCGATAACCTCTTTTCCATGCCCATCTGTGTGGAGAGGAGCGAACAACCCGCCTATATCCACAACATTGAAACCGATGACACCTCCGAAGAACCACGGTAGAAAACGATCCTAGACTTCAAAACTGATGGATCATACCCACCCAATACAAACACCAAAAACAAACGAGCCTTAAGAATGCACGCCACTCACTACGTCCTAAACCAAGGATTATCATACAAACGAACCCCACAAGGAATACTTCTTAGGTGCATAAATAAAGCCAATAAAAAAAAGTCATGGAAAAAGTACATGATGGGGAATGCGGACCCCATATGAGTGCACACGCACTAGCCCGTAAAATAATGAGGGTAGGCTACTATTGGATAACCCTATAAGAAGAATGTCGGCATCATGTCCGTCACTGTCACAAATGCCAAATATTTGCTAACATCCAACACATACCCCCATACCCACTTCACACTACTACAACACCCTGGCCCTTCTCCACATGGGGAATAGACATCATATGAAAAAGTTCACCCATCTGGAACCGGTGGACACTATTTCATACTAGTGGCCGTCGATTACTTTACCAAATGGGTAGAGGCGGCATCCTACACAGTACTAACCTCCAAACATGTAATCAAATTCCCACAAAACAACATCATCTTCTACACGAGATCATCAGTGATTAGGGTGCTCACTTAACCACAAACTCCTCGACAAATACAAAATCCAACGACAAAAATCATCACCCTATAGACCTCAGACAAACAAGGATGTAGAAGCCGCAAACAAAACCATCGTCACCATCCTTAAGAAGATGATAGACAATTACCGAGATTGGCCCAACAAAATACCCTTTGCAGTATGGGGATACCGAACCTCCTACCGAACATCCACCAAAGCCTTACCATATTACCTAACCTATGGTTCAGAAGCTGTAAAACCAGTAGAGTTAGAAATACCCTCTCTAAGGATACGAGCCGAGGATAGGGTGAAAACCCGAAAGAGTGCTCCGGGCATAATGAAGATCGAGTTGCGAGCCGTAAAAAAAAGTGCCAAAAAAGAGCAAACAAATACAAAAAAGGTGAGCCAAGGACGGAGTGAAGACCCGAAAGGGCGCTCCGGTAAAATGAAGAATCGAGTTGCGAGCCACCACACAAAAAAAAAACAAAAAAAACGTGTGCTTCTCATTAATGCAAATCAAGCAAATCAATCCTTTGTCGAGGCTTTTTGTAATCCCCTAGAAATTCTAACGCAATACAGTGACGGAAACACTATAGAGTTGGGTTTAAAACACATTGACAAACTACATCTTACTAAAAGAAATGATAAGTCAATACAAGAGCCACTTTTTACAAAAGGGCTAAAAAGAATATTCTCCAAGCCGGTTTATACAAATTCATAAATCAAAATGAATGAAGGATTTGGATCCACGGTACTCGCTAGCTCACACCCAAAACCCAGCAGCAAATACTTGTATAATAGTGGGGAGTAACTCGAACGTTCTCCCAGCCATATTATATCATATGGAAAATAATAGTATTACTATATCAAAATAGTTAAAATGTAAAACATTAAAACGAAATCAAAATAAGTTTTCGGAGAAAACTTAAAACATTTGCCAACCAGCAAATGAAAACAAATCGATAATAAGAATAATAATATTCAAAACGGCCACTACTAGAAAATACGGAACAACCGACCGACATTAGCAACCATCTTTCGTCGCTAAAAAAGACGGACGACAGATAACAGTCGCAAAGAAGCAATCTCCCTAGGTAGTTGCTTAAAAAAGAGGCAGGCGACCAATATCGGTCGCTAATAAAATACGGGCGACCGATATCGGTCGCTAAACTTAGCGACTGATATCAGTCGCTATATGATCAGTTCAGCGAACGATATCGGTCGCTAAAGGGGAAGGTTTATCGACCGTTATCAGTCGCTAATATTTTCCTTTAGTGACCGTTATCGGTCGCTACTAAGTCTGTAATTGGCCGATTCAATTTGATTCATTTCTAGCCAAAATTTGCACAAAAAAAAACCCAACAATGACAATACGTTACAAACACATTCCAAACATCATGCCGTATCGGCCACATAACGCTAGCTTCACACTTCCACAATTACCAACCAAGGTAACTAAATGTCGTGAATAAACTAAATTAAGAATAATGTTACAAACTGTTTTGAATCAACGTTC
The DNA here is from genome assembly GCA_958450325.1 of Agrostemma githago. Classification (NCBI taxonomy): domain Eukaryota; kingdom Viridiplantae; phylum Streptophyta; class Magnoliopsida; order Caryophyllales; family Caryophyllaceae; genus Agrostemma; species Agrostemma githago. Next base: position 25,358,536 of record OY288257.1, read on the forward strand.
TGAAACTACAAGGTTTCTTAAACTACAACTACTGACAGTATCTACTCAACGAACAGAGAAACTAGCCGAAGCACCACTACCACCCCTATTGAAGGGGTCTCTAGGGTCTAGGGTCGAAGAAAGGGGCCGGAGTTGCAGTTCTGTTGTTGCATGCTCCTTAAGCGGGCGAGTTCTTCTAGTATTTGCTTGTTCATCTCAGCTTGTTGCCTCATTTGTTCAGACTGTTGCTTCACTTGTTCAGACTGTTGCTTCACTTGTTCAGCAAAAGCATCCCGTTCCGCCTTTCCTTCTTCAATTTCTGACCTCATCTCAGCCATAGCGGACGATACATACTTGGTTGAGGTCGAATGCCCCCTTCGAGCATTTGGTGGGGTGAAAGGCTGTGAGCGTTCCCTGTACCGTACACCCTTCCCTTACGGTTCCACAATCTCGAACCATATCTGGTTCAGATCTTTACCTTCAGCTTCGTTGGTGGATGTGGCTTCCTGATATGTTTCCTAAAAAAAATTGATTTGATGATTAGGTGAGATTTCTTCGACAAAGTCACAATCTAATGATCAATGTAAAGAAGCCTTATGTTAGAAACTCACCCAAAGTTCTCTGTCCCTCACCGAAATGAAATGCCTTGTTGTAACAACAAATTTTGTATCGGAGATATTATAAATATCTTAATACAAAACCGGAGTCAACAAATTATAATATCAGAAAAGTTCAAGTGTTCGGTTCTCTATTCTTCCTCTGATTCTACTACGTTGCTTTAGGCACACTTCAACGGTCTTCGTTCTTTGCTTGACTTTAGCTTCTTGGGAGGGTCGCGATGACTTGAGTCTCCTTTCGATGCTTGATGTTGATTTGACTTCCTTGAGTAGGCGGCACGATCTTGTAGTGCTTGTTGCTACTTGGAAGGAATGATGCTTCGAGAATTTCAGAGCTTTTGTAGTCTTCTTTCTCTTCACCTTTTGTAGTGCCTTTGTCTTCTATCTTTTTTTTCCCCCTTGAAATGGTGGAGAAGTACCCTATTTATAGAATTTCTTCATCCATTCTTGTTGGACTTGAAGTTGGGCCTTTTGAAACCTTGACTCCTCTTCAAGCCCAATTGACCGTTACTTGACTTTTAGGTAAAATTTGGTCAATGCTTGACACTCGGGTCAAGTTTGACAATTTCTCGAAATTTGGGCCAGATCGACGAGTGCTTGACTTTTGGGCCATATTGACTATGATCTGACTTTTCGGTCCGCTTGACATTCACTTGACTTTTGGGTCAACTTGGCATTTTCTTGACTTTTGGCCCAATGGTACATTTTCTTAACTTTTGGGCCATGCTTACAATTATTTGATTTTTGGGTCAAACAGTCAAGCTCGGGAATGAAACGAGCTGTCTTTAACTTTTACGGGACAAATATAACTAAACTAAGTCAAAATTTGTTGTTGACTCAGAATAATTATTTTCTTGTATTTTCGACACTTAAATAAATTTTCCGTGTCTACAAATTGCCCCCTCGGGACCTTGTCGCGTAGACGATTTAACCGTCGGAAGACATGGTCTCGATTTTCTTCTTTTGACTTGGAAGTCGATAGGTATTGCGTTATCCTATCTTTTTACAACTTTGCGGATGACTATATGACCTCGATTTTTATTTGACTTGAGAGTCGATTGGTACTTAACTTATCGTAGGAGTACCGATGTAAAATTTGAAATATCATCCTGTCACTTTGTGACTCGTCGGACAATGATCTTGGTTTTTCTTTGACTTGGGAGTCGATATATAGGTATTTAATTTGTCGTCAAGGAATACCCACATAAACTTGAGACGTCACCCGATTGTTCTTTTTAATTTCGACGGGTAACTCGGGTACATCATCTTGGTAATTTTAATCCTTGTAAGGACATAACTTGAACTTGATCCTTGTCCGTCAATGGATTTTACATTTTACATATTATACGAAAGATCATCGATAGCAAACCGTAATCTTGATTAATCTTGAAATTTAATTGGAATGAATTCCAATGATTCCACTAATCCACCGCCTAGCTCTTTCTTTGTCCACTTGCAAGCATGACCATATGCATTTCATCATTGCCATTTCCTTTATCTTCCGTTTTAAACGCATACCAACGGGAATATTTGCACTAAATGGCAGATATTTACACCATTTTTTGGATGCCTTTGACTCTGAATTAAGTGGAGTTAATTTGCACTATTAGTGCCGTAGTCAACTTCTCCTTTGAATTGTTTGGGAGCATTTGATCAAACAAGCAGGTTGTGTTCATCCTTTCCATTGCCATGTTCGTTGCCCTCCGTTACAAACAGCAACAGTCATATCTGAAATAAATGGCAGAATTTACGCCATTCTTGAATGAAAACAAGCAGGCAAGCAGCACTATTTATATCCTACTTAGCACCCCCTTCTTGCTGCTTATTCAATCTCTTCAAAGAACACGAAAGAACTCAGAATACGTTTATACTTCATATTATACTATCATCATTCCATCTTCAGCAGTTCAGCATACAGTAAGCTTTTCGAAACTCTTTTCCCCCTTTTTTTTACTTGAGTTTATCACACTTATTCCCAACTGCATCAATTTTCCTCGTATGATGATTGAATTTGATAGTAGGGCAATTCGGTTTTGTTTCAATTCGTCTCAATTCTTGCACAACCATGTTTGTAATCGTTTTTCTCGAGCAGATCAAAATTGAAGCAAGATTGAATCATTATGCTGTCTTTTAGCTTAGCTGGGGAATAGCTACTGAATAGACCCACTGAGTTCGATTTTCTTTACCAAATCTTCCGTCATTTCCCTGACTGTACTGATTCTATGCCATCTGAACTCGATGCATTTTTTTATTTGATTTTTTTTGTGCCTCGCTTGTGTGCTCAGAAATCGAACTTTGCTATCCAATTTTTTCTTGAATCGTTCAATTGATAGGGAGAATATGAATTAGGAATACAATGTTGAACTTTACTGTCATTTGGCCATTGTTTCAGGGACACTTTCCGCTCTCAAGAACAAAGCATTCAATATAACACTTTGTGCCGAGTCATTCCTTGCATTTAGATTCTACGAAGGTACATTTCCCGGTCAAATACTTGTCAATGTCTTTGTATACTTCATTCCCTTAATTTTCCGGTCAAATACTTCAGTTTGTTGTTAGCTCGATTTCCTTTGTCTCGATCTTTGTAGCATAGCCTTCTTGTGATCTTCATCATTTTTTCTGATAAACTTGTATATACGGAGTATATTTTTTTTAAGGGCTTGACGAAGTACTTCTTGTCTGATGTTATCGCTGTAGTCGTCGTCGAATACTCTCGCGGGTCGAATTAATTTTTTTTTGTTTGTTCTCAGTGTCTTAATTATCGAACCATACTTTTTCTCTTGTATTGCGACCTTATTGATGCTACCCTTCAACTTATTGATGTCACCCTTCAACTTATTGATGTTACCCTTCAATTGCACATGATGGTCTTGTCTCAAATCATCGCGGCTTTACTCAAAACTTGTCTTATTTTCTCACAATTTCCTTGGTTGAACTGATTCTCAGCTGTCTCGATGCATCTTCAGATGAATATATTGCTACTCCATTAAATCACCAATATGATTTCAGTTCACGTAAACATTTTTTTTTGTTTTTGAACTTTGATCCGTCATCAACCAAATTTAACCCGTGGAACATTAGAATAGCTTCACACTTCACACTGAATTTCCTTTCTTTGTACGAGCTTAACAGTAGTTTTTTTTTGTTAACCAGGTGGAGGCCGGAGTATTGAAATCGAAGATGATGATCGAGCCCGTGTGGTGCTGCTTTTGTTTTTAATAATTTTTTTTTGGTACTTCACTTGCAGCAATGTCTTAGTAATCGATATGAATTCGAGCCGTCCACCGGCGTGGATACTTCGAGCAAGTTATTTCAATTTCTCATTTGAGTCAATATCATGCAACGAAGCTACCCATGAAATCATTGGATACTTTTAAATTCCGAACGAGTCATTTCAATTTTCTATGGAGTTGTCATGCTATGAAGCTGGCTCGTGGACCGCTGGACTGCTTCAAGTTACTTTGAGTTGAGTCATTTCGTCCTACTAGAGTTGTCATGAAGGAAGCCGTTTGGATAATCATGACTTACTTGTGAGGAACCATAAAGGAGAAGCACCCGAGTTGTTATGAGGTGAACCTGTTTGGGTCATCACGATGCTCGCATGGAGGAGGCACCCGAGTTGTTACGAGGTGAACCCTTTTGGGTCATCACGACGCTCGCGTGGAGGAGGCACGCGGAGTTGAGGAGCCACGGAGGGAGCACTCGGAGCTGAGGAGCCGCGGAGGGATCACTCGGAGCTGAGGAGCCATGGAGGGATCACTCAGAGCTGAGGAGCCGCGAAGGGATCACTCGGAGCTGAGGAGCCCCGGATGAGCACTCGGAGCTGAGGAGCCACGGAGGTAGCACTCGGAGTTGTTATGAGGTGAACCCGTTCGGGTTATCACGACGCTCCTACGAAGGAAGCCTTTCTCGATGACTGGTGTGGACTGCTCTGAAGATACTCTAAGTTGCATCACTTCGTCCTACTTGAGTTGTCATGAGGGGACCCGTTTGGACCATCATGACTTTCTAGTAGAGAAGCTCCGCTTGATGAAGAATTTTATGAAGCGTCATTCAGTTATGATTTTTTTTCTTTAGCCGTTCACAGTTTACGCTCTTGCGGGCCAGAAGCAATTATTTGTTATTTTGGATGGAAGGGGTGGCTGCACTCAAGCTACATGTTCACTCGAGTTGCCTACGTACTTGCAAAACATGGATAATGCTTCACAAGATCAAGCCAACGTAGTTCAAAGGAAATGATTTTTTTTAGATGTGGCTGCACTCAAGCTACATATTCACCCGAGCTGCCTACGTACTTGCAAAGCATTGAAATACTCTACAAGATCAAGCCAACGTAGTTCAAAGGAAAGATAATTTTTTATTTGGTGGATTTTTTTTTTTTTTCCTTTTTGTTTTTTTTTTTATGTTTTTTTTATGCAGTTTATACTCTTGCTTAGGAGCCTTGTTGCAGTTTATCCTCTTGCTTAGGAGTATTGTTGCAAAGGGATTCAAGAGTAGTAGCGCTTCAGGAACTTTCCATTAATTGGTCCTATGCACACACCATCTTCATCTACAATTTTGTAAGCACCATTGGAGTACACCTCTTGCACGACATATGGTCCATCCCACTTAGAAGTGAATTTACCTACTGGTTTGTGAGAGGTAATGATTGGTCTTCTTACGGCGAGCACCAAGTCTCCTACTTGAAAAGATCGAAGATTCACCTTTTTATTGAAAGCACGTGCCATTCTTGCTTAATAACATTGAAGTGTTTGTTGTGCTAGCAACCATGTTTCATCAAGGGCTTCCAATTCCGCCAAGCGCAGCTTATCGTTATCATCACTTGAAAGTTCTTCTTGTATAGCAATACGCAATGATGGAATCCGCAATTCCAGCGGTAGCACAGCCTCAACTCCATATACCAACGCGTACGGGGTTGATTGGGTGGGCGTCTTGTATGTTGTACGATATGCCCACAACGCTTCACCAATTCTTTCATGCCAATCACGCTTCGACTTAGCCACCACTTTTCTTAACAAGTTGCAGAGTGTCTTGTTAAAGGCTTCAGCCAAACCATTTGCAGGGGCATTGTACATTGATGACTTGTATTGCTTGAACTTAAACTTTTCAGCTAACTTCGTCATCAGTTTATTGACGAAAGGCGTGCCATTATCAGTTATTATGCGTTGCGGCACACCATACCGATAGATGATTTGGGTGCGGATGAAATCAACAACAGTCTCTTTCTTGACTTCACGCACGGAGGCAACTTCTGCCCACTTGGAGAAATAGTCTGTTGCTGCCAGGATGAACGCATGTCCATTGGAGGCTTTTGGAATGATAGGTCCGACTACATCTAATCCCCAAGCTTCGAAGGGGTAGGACGATACTGTAACACCCGTGCTTTTGACCATTTTAGTTATTTATAATAACGATTAATATTAATAAATCGAGTCTCGACAAAATATTTTATATAGTAATATTCAATTCTTTTGTCTTTGGAACCTTTCTATTTCACTTCATTGTTTGCAAAACTGAAATTTCTATCGTTATCGAAATTCTGCGCGATTTCGTAAAACGGTTCCTATTTTCTCATACGGGCTCCGATTGAGGCGTTTCAAAAGCCTAACTTTATTAATTTTCCAAGATATAAACAATGATGATATTCAAATTACAATTTATAAGTTCATCATAAAAATATTGTACTGGACAACTCCTTTACTACGAAAATCGTCACCCGACGAATCGTTTCTCGACATTCGATTTCCGTACTTCTTTCCTAACCATGGTGTGACCAAATAAACTCAAAAATATCACCCTAAGGCATACCATACTGTCACTTTGAAGTCCAAGCCTCAAAATATGCCTTTCTAATCAAAAACACCAAATAGGGTATGTACCTCTTAAAGTATGCTTAACTACTTTTGGTAATTGTCAAGTTCTTGTCCACCCTTTGCTCCCCCATCTAATGCACGACTTGTGTGCTTATAACCAGCCATTTTCTCTTCATTTAATCATCTATTCACTCACTTAAACACTCCTTCAAAGATCCATCTAAAAACCAAAGAAAATCATACAAGTTCTTTTAAGTTCTAAGGTGTTTACACCACCATATATCAAGAGCACATACTCTTTCTTTTCCTTACCTTATACTCTTTATTTTTAAGTATTATTCCTATTATATTTACTAACTTACTTTGTTTGTGTGTCCTTCTAACTTATTCATGAAGAGGAGCACGAGGAAGGGGGCTTCGATCTTAGTATATTTGATTTCATAGTTGATCCGGAGAATTGCTAATAGGTAACCTAAATTTTCTTCGCCCTCAAATCTCGTAGTATAGTTTTTAGACTCTAACTAACATATAACATCATGTTTAGGACTAAATAATTAGATCACCAAGTTTAAAGTTAACTATTTGTTGATTTATCACTTAACAATACATGCTTTAAAATGGATTCTGTGATGTGTGATGTATGTTTACGATTTTTCTGTGTAAAATATGTTTTGAATTAGCCTTATATTCCTTCATGGAAGTTGTAGATATGAATATTTATAATATGATAAAAATATGAAAAGTAAGTTTGTATGAAAATATATATTTATTAATGATTTGTTTCTTAAACTGGTACTGTATGATTTTATGTACTGTCTGAGAAAATGATATGTTTCGTGATGTTAAACGTTTCTTTTGGACTTGGAAAAATTATGTTATGTTCCTGATGATTCCTAAGATGTGTATGTCAAATTTCATATGAATTCATCATATATATTTTCGTTTATAAAATTTGTACTAAAATGGGTCAGATCTGGAAAGAATATTTTATTTAAGAACATTTATAAATTATTTTAATCTAACTTTCTGGGTATGAGTTATGTACAAGTATAGGTATCCAAAAAACTATTTTGGTTCACTTTAATGACGTTTAAGTATTTTAAACGATTTAAAAGAATGTATTGAAAACCGTACTGTTTTCGTTTTTAATTTGTTAAAAATAATAAACCTTATTATTTTTGAAAAATGACTTTATATCTGGAAACCTAACTTATAAAAGTATGTTGCGTATGAAAATCGAAAATTAAAAATAACATTTGAAAAATGACTCATTTAGTATCTTTAATAATATTATCGATTTCGTTATTACTTAAAGTTACTTTTGTAAAACTCTATGTTTTGAGAAATATGATACCTAATAAGGTTTAAAATGATTTTTATAATTATTATTGATTTATTTGGTGTTTGAAATATTTTACTAAGTATAAATAGGCTTTAAGAGATAAGTATACTGGTACAAATACGAAACCGTATAAAATACTAAATACGTACACTTGAACAATAAATGTACTAAATACTTGTGCCCAAAAAGTATAGAGTACTAAAAGACGATTAACCCAAAAGTACTAAGTTAAACAATGCTTAAATGTGCAAAACAACACTTAAACTTTATAATAAGCACTTAAGGACTAATTAGTGACTAAGTCAAAACTAAGGGTTGACTAGTCTATCTTGGTCAAACTTTGGCTTTTTAAGTCAACATAGACCAAGTCAGGATAAAGGAACCCATCTTAAATAATGTACTTAGAAATAATTGAATCTTTAATCAAATCTGAACTAATTAACGCTTCAAATAATATATCTCAAATAAAATGTTCCAAATCTCTTACATCAGTATACTAAAACTATCAGTTAAGATAAATTTTACGACGATTGATAATGTTTGTTAATCTTAAAATCGACATACTTAAATTCCATAGGAACAACCGTACTTCTAGTCGGTGTGTTACCTAAGCCGGTGATCAGACACTTTTTCACGAACGATGTTATCGAAACCAGTCATGGTGAAAATGAACATGTGCCCTGGCAGTACCCTCTGAGTCGTCTTCACCATTCCATGTTGTAATGACTTGTTCCGAGTCAATACACAGCCCACAGACCGGTCATCCTTATGGAACCTGGTATTGTTTCATCCCTCTGGTCATCAGACATGTGCCCCATGATGACCGCTGAGCTCGATATTCCAGAGACTCTGTCTTTATAAGACACCCAAATTCAGCCTACGTTTCGTGTTGGGCGCTATCTTTGTAAAGTTTAGAAGGCGATGCGATAGAAGACAGCTTCGAAAGTAGACTACGACACTCGGAGTCACTGCTCATGGGAGGCCATGATGCATCCTGCCGGTGCGAGAAAATGCTAAGAAGTAAATGGGCAGCCAGCTCTTTATGAGTTTGTCGGTAGAGTATTAGTCGTCCAATTGCCATTGAGGTGCTCGGTTGTGTAAAGGTTCTCTTTCCCGAGACCAAGAGTAAGGATTGGGTGTGTGCGCATACATAGACAAGGGCACTGATCAGCTCTCACTCTCTATATCGGATATCTTTGGGGGCGGAATACCTTCCGACCTTTGCCTTAGCAGTTTATGGGACATGTTCGGTTTAGCGAGGCCTCTGAGTCCATGCACTTGCAGTCCTTCTTCTCCGTATGTCAGTCGACTAAACCGAGTCAATTTAGGTGTTCGATCCTATTGAGCACTAGGGGTGAGATGTAAACCTCCTAGTATCGATATGATTGGCGGGATTGATGTTCCCATCCGCATTTATGGTGAGATGCAAGCCTTAAGTGTGCATGAGACATTAGTAGTCACGTCCTGTGCATTATGTGAAAAGAAACCATTGTTTTTAAAAGGAAACCATTATGTGCATGAGACATAGTTTTCTAAATCACATGTGCTATTATGCTTTGTTACTGTTCTATACTCTTATGACTAATGATGTGATTGAAATGCTTGATAATGGGAAGTGATGTTTTGTTATATGTCTTGCTTGAATATTGATTAAGATTTATATTATGTTCCATACGATTTGTATTATGTATGTCTTACTCTATTTTCACATGACACTTCTATGAATCCATGATCTATGCTTTACTGTATTATTCACATGATACTCATATGATGTATGTATTACTTTATTCTATATAACCTACATGTCTTATATATTTAAATTGATTCGCATGTTAATTGAAATCACTTCATGTGTATCTCACATTGTATACATGTCGATTTGTAATGTGACATGCCTGCTTATCTGTTAATTAGATAACCTAAACGTTGTACTACATTGATTATTCGGGGCCGTGTTAGAAGGACGGTTAGGTTACTCCCACTAAGTGGGACATGTATATTTAAATATGCCTTCAGGTTGACGAACCCTCAAGACTGGACATGGGGGCATGCGTGAGTGCAAGAGATACTGTAATCCCCTAGAAATTCTAACGCGATACAGTGGCGGAACCACTGTAGAGTCGGGATTAAAACACTCTGAAAACTATGTCTTAGTAAAATTAAAATGGTAAAGTCAAACAATAGGCCCTAAATAAAATGACCAAAATTAAAACAATCCACAAAAGGGGGTTTGAACAATCCATAAGACATAATTATTAAAATAAATAAGCAGGATCCATAACTACTCGCTAGCCCACCCGAAGAAAAACACATATACTTGCCATGTTAAAAACATAACAGCCACAATCAGTGGGGAGCAACGTCAACGTTCTCCCATCCGTATAACATGATTTTAAAACTGTAATTACTATTATATGAAAATAGTAAAAATAAAAATCATTAAAAGATTATAAGGAAAATAAGCTTTCAGTGAAAAACTTCACGTAACAAAACAATATAATAAAAATGAGTTTTCCGAAGAAAACATAAAACATTTACCAACCTTCAAATCAAAATTATATCGATAATAATAAAAGTAATCAAAATGGCGTTATGGATAGGATTAATGTAGAATCTAGACTTTCACTAGGACAATACTAAAATCTAGTTTCGAGAACTTAGTCAAAACAAATCCGACTTTGGTCTCTAACTAGGCAACTCAACTATAACAGGATTGCGTGCAGCGAGGTCCTGGTTTAAGTAGTGCACACCCCTCCTGGATACAAACCATACCCAGTTCAACCCGACGCGACTTACACGATGCGATATCTAAGTTTAAGGTAAACATACACTCTCCTGAACACAAACCATGCTCAGTTCAACGACCAATGTGTCTCAACATAGGCACACCAGCTTTATAGTTGGTGGCAAAACGTACAGCCCAGACTATATTACTCTAAACCCACACTTTTCCTTATTCCATAACTCCAAAACAAAGCCATTATCGATATTCAAAAGATATAATCATCATAATAATAAGAGAACAAAAGGGAAAACGGATCGCCTTCCAAAAGAGGAAACTTTCTATTTTAGGAAACTTTTATATTTAGAAACTTTAGAAAAATAGCATCATATCAAAATAGCAAAAATATTAGTTCATACTAATAAAACATTTTTAGTAAAAGATGTGGATTTATAAAACCAATACTTTCGGCCTTAACGATATTAATTGTTAAAGTGAAAACATTTGAGTTCATGAAATTATTAAAATATCATACAAGTGTTTATGAAATGATTAAAAATGTCTTAAACATTTTAATACTACTAATTAGGGTGTTTCCAAAATTTATAAAATTAAAATTCCCCAATTATTATTAGTTTCGACAATACGAACATAAATAGGATTTTACAGCAAATGTAAAAATAAATCTTTTATCGTGCTTTATTTAATTAAACCATTAAAAAAATTAGGATATGATAAGGGGTGATTTAACAATCAAAGTTTCAGATTTAAATATTTTCAAAATTGCTGGAAAAATAATTCTTTTAGGTAAGACGAAGCATTTTAACGATAAATCGAAAATTTGTCCAAAAATCATTACTATTATTTAAAGACTTTAATAAATAGTACAAAAATTACGTAAAATAGCTAAAATATATTTTTGGACATTCTGTCCAGAAAAGAGAATTTTCCAGAATCCTTAAACTCGGTTTTTAAAGGGTTTTCTCGTTAATCGTCTAATCTCAACAATAACGATTAATAAAAATAGTAATTACAAAACGATTTAAGTATTAATATCCAAAAATTATTATTAAACTTAAAAATAATGATTTTCCAGAAACTAATATTTTTTTTCCAAAATTTAAACAAAAGACCAGAATTCGAGAATTTAAACGACACACACGGTTTTAACGATAAACGATGATTTAAAGTGATTAATTAATTCACCCACTTAATTATCCCGAAGAATTATGAAAAAATTCAGAAAATTATTTTTCATCAGAAATATTATCCACGTCAAATTTTAGATTAAAATAAAATGTTTAAGTGCTAGAAATAAAAATTGGTTTTTAATCGTTTTTGTTCGTAAACGGTAAAAATTCAATAATCGATATCAAAAATATCAGAAAAATACCAAATTATTAAAAATCATTAAAAACTTCATTTTTGCAGAATATAATCATATATTACAAGTTTAGGCCGAATATTACGATTTTACAAATTAGTACAACAATTTAATCGTTAATCTCGTAAAAGCGATAAAAATATCGAAACATGCAAATTTTTAACTTTCTAAAATTTTCCAGATTATATGACATACATATATTATCAAAAATGAAATATAAAAATATACATGCAATTACACAATTAAAATCATGAAATACCGAGTAACATCGACGTTACCTCTAATCCAAATCGGAATCAATAATATACTCGTCGACCTCGGGATCGTCCACGAAACCTACCATACACGAAATTCATGGTAGAAAAATACCATGAGAAAAACTAAGAAAATCAAGGTGAATAACGATCGAAAACATAATCGATTATTACCTTAACGATAGGCTCGGAAAGAAGATTAATTCGACGATAAAGATGAGACGATTAGGACTCGAATTAAGCAAGAATCAGCCAAGTAGAGGAGGATGAATGTACTTGGCCAAGGGAAAGGAAAGATGATGTTGTAACAATTTTTTTTAATGTACAAATAAATGTAAGGGAGAGAGGAATGGTTTTAAGCATAAATGAAATTAAAATGGATGAAGAATCCAATGTAGTATCATCAATCAATGTGGAATCCAATAAGGAATCCAATGAGGTTAAGAGGGAGTGTGAAGAGTTTGAGCAATAATGCAACAATTAAATGAGAAGAAAAATAATCATATCTTTTCGGTTTACGTAATAAAATGTATCGTATTAATAAAACGTAGTAAAATTGTGACAAGAATCTTTGTCGGTCCACAACACGAGGAAAAAGGTCTCAAATAATTTATAAATTGATAAAAGAATAATCATAAAATAGTTAAAGGCATTTCAAAGTAATTCGAGTAAACCTCGCGTAAGAAAATAATTATTTACGAAACTTCGTAATAAAATCATTAATGGCTAAATTTTCGTAAATAAAAATATTTACTAGTTGAAAATAGTATAAAAATATGTTTAGACATTTGTAGAAAAAGGAATAACTCAAATCCGAGCTTAAATACGATGGGTAATAAAATTCCTCGCGGAAAAATAAATAGTTTACGAAGAAAATTAAATAAATAGATTTAAAAGAATTAAAATCCTTTAAAATATAAAATAAATATCATTAAACTAAAAATGAAAATAAAGCTTGGAAAGAGATGAAACGCAAGGCCGAAATGTGACAGAGTTATGACAGAGTCATAACGGAAAGGATAAGAATGCTAGGAAAAATAGCGGGTGTTACAATCCTCCCCGCTAAAAGAAAGTTTCGTCCTCGAAACTAAGAATAAGCAGAAAGAGAATCAAGATTACCGCATTCGAAAAGATGGGTACACAAATTTGTATAAGAATTTTGCTGTAAAAGAAAATTTTACAACTTTTAAAGTGATACGAGATCAAATGCAAATATTTATTCCAAGAGGAATTGCGCTAAGCTACCCGGAATTGAAATCTTTTAATTAGTGAAATCGTAAAGTAAAGTTATTTGATAAAATAATATTGTTGAATAACATTTGTAAACAAACTTGAAGGAAACAGGGTAACCGAAAACATTTTCAAAACAAAATTAAACAATTTGATTAAGAAATTCGATAATATATCTTTTCTTGATGAAAAAAATTTAGTTTGGAGAAATCTAATTTTGTAGTTATTAAAAATCGAGGCAGTCGTCAAACATTTTCAATAACAGATTCAAAAATCCACCAGAAATAATGAAATTCAATTTTCAAAACGTTAAAATTTCGAAAATGTTATCAAAGTAACTATGAAAGTTTTCAAAAATATTATCAAACTTGAACATACAAAATATTTTCGGCAATGTTAAAACTTTTTACATAATAATCCTATAGAAATTGAAGTATTTGGAAGAGCAAATTAGAAATTACTCCCTTCAAAGTTGCGTTTATTAAAATTTACTCCCTTTTAAGATTTTTTTATTATTTAACAGCCAAAAAGATACAAAAGTTCAAAAATTGCTTGCATCGGTAAAATCCGGCCAATTCAATAATAAGTTGACCGAATTGCCCCTCAGCGTACCACCACCTCCCTCAACCTCGTTTTCCCCTTCACTATCTTCATTCCAATTTCCAAACCCAGAAAAAACCCCAAATACCCTAAATCGTAAACTTTAGAAATTCGACAATCAATTTTTGTCCAAAAAAAACGACAATCAAACAATACGACCTTAGAAAAAAACTATGGGATTTCATTAAGATATAAGGAAGAGGGGTAGTTTGGGCATTAAAAGGCAAAAAAAGGATAGAAAATCCAGTTTTGCCGGAGTACCATGCCGGAGTTTACAATTGCAAGCAAATTTTGAACTTTTGCATCTTTTTGGCTGTTAAATAATAAAAAAATCTTAAAAGGGAGTAAATTTTAATAAATGCAACTTTGAAGGGAGTAATTTTTAATTTGCTCTATTTGGAAATATGAAATTCTTCATAAAATTCCGATCGCTTGAAAATTAAAAATTGAAATAATTTCGAAATAATTTAAGATAAATTATTAAAGCATTTTGAAACAGATCTAAATATAAATATCAACCAAAGATAAAACAAGAGTGAAGTATAAAGTTCTTAAATTAAAATTCAAAAGTGTTAAATTTCAAGATATCTGAAAAGTTTAGTTAGTCAAACTTTTTATAAAATAGGAAGTTCAAATAAAAAAAAAATGGTTAACGGGTAAATAGAACAAGGATAAAATAAATTAAAACAAAAGTTTTCAAAATCGATAAATGTCAAAGGGGTTGGCAGCATTTGGGGTAACAGAATTCAAGAGAAGCAGAAAGGAAGACGGAGTTGAGAATCAAAAAGAGCTCTCAAGGATTATAGAAGAAATTAACCATCTCGAGATTCCTAGCATGACTCCCACAAACACGGGTTCCTAATTCCCATCAAATAACGCTAAGTCCAATATCAGTACAAGGTGGTCCTACTCAATCTACAACCTCCAAAATTAAGTCTTACATACTTAAATAGTCTTTCAATTAGTATGGTAAGAATCCACAAATGATTTAGACTAATCCATTAATTAAGATTCCAACGGTTATCAAAACACACCAAAACTCGCAATCGATAAGGTTTCTAAACTCGAAGCTCATAAGGTTTGAACTCGAAGTATACTCCAAATTTCTCGAGTAAGGAACACTAATAAGGTCCACCAATTTAACAAGGCTCGGGTACGAAATCCTCAAAAATGATTATCAACATATTTATAATGCCGCAAGTACAGGAGTTAGGAACGTATAACAAATCTTTAAACACTCTCAAATCTATAGGTAATAGCGGACACTCACATCTTCAAATATGTCATTCGACTAATATTTCTAGGAGCCCATCAAATTTTAAATCACCACGGTGCAACCACAATATATTTAATGACTCAACGAAGGCACAATCTCGCTGGTCAAAGAGTTCTCACCTGAAAGTCCCAATAAGATGATCAGTATTATAGTATTCCTCAAAACAACACAATAAATCCAACCACTAATTGTGTACTCTTCTTCAAGGTTAACAATGATCTATCCCAAAATTTAGGTCATTCAACTCCAAAGTTCGTAGGTTACAACCTTACATCAACGATCAACAATCTATTCCATAAGAAACAAGGTTTAATCTATGTCAACCCAAAATTTACTAAACATTAACGAGGACTTGAAATGGTACCACAACACTTAGGCTAACATCTTAAACGATACTCTAAGATCCCAAATATTCACGATGCATCCACCAAATATGCATTAGGTAAGAATCCTAAAGTGATATTATCAGTCACACTTAGTTCGGTTCTAGGTTAGGTACAAGGTATCCATCAAATATGACATACTCTTACTACTCCAAAATATATTCAGCTCTAAGTGCTTCAAAGTAATCAAAGTAACCTATAACCCAAGGTTCAGTGTCTCAAGTACCAACCTAATTCCATTAATCGACAATTTATCATTCAAATCGATCCTCAAAAGCTTACTAAGATAAATAACAGAGTATACTCACAATCCTCAAACCATGTAACAAGGGTGTACTAAACCTCAAACATTTATGACTTTTCACGGGGTCCACTGAGACGGAATTTGGTCAAACCAAGAATCTCAAGACGAAAGATGGTAAAGTAAGAAAATTAGTCGAAGATTTGCCTCAAGAATAAAGGCAAGAATTTAGAAAAAAAAAGAGTTGGAAGAAGTGGAGGAAGAAGGAAAATAATGATGATCCACAAAGGAAATGTTCGGACCTAGATATCGCGTTATCAACGCCTAGATAACTAAGATCTAAAATGAGACGGAAATGTTCGGACCTCTAAGGTTCCACAAAGGAAATCGCGGGATATCTTCATCATCTCGTAGAGATACGAGCATAGTAGAATTGGATCTCTCCATCCGGATCCAAAGTGATTTCACATCTGAGTCTGTTGTATCGTCACGAAACTAGAATCTACTCTTGATCATCTGGCCAGTGGCTTAAGCGAACTAAACCGGAGCTGAAGAGTCACCATCGGCATCTTTCTTGGAGCACCAAGTTATCCACTCGAGTCAGCAGGCGTTGAGAGTTCTAAGAAGGTCTTGTCCCGATCTGGAGCAGCATCATGTCAACCTCTTGTGCACTTATCTTCTTCTTGGACAAATAAAAAAAATATTCAATGCTAACCATTGAGTTTCAGGAACAAGAAAGCTAAACAAATAAGTCCTTACTTGTTTCTACCCATCTCTAATAATATTTTTATTTACTGTTTAAATAATTTACTGGTATTTTCCCTAATTTCAGGTGTAAGCGTTGGGAGCAGTGATGGCTCTGATACCAACTGTAATCCCCTAGAAATTCTAACGCGATACAGTGGTGGAAACACTGTAGAGTCGGGATTAAAACACTCTGAAAACTATGTCTTAGTAAGATTAAAATGGTAAAGTCAAACAATAGGCCTTAAATAAAATGGCCAAAATTAAAACAATCCACAAAAGGGGGTTTGAACAATCCATAAGACATAATAATTAAAATAAATAAGCAGGATCCATAACTGCTCGCTAGCCCACCCGAAGAAAAACACATATACCTGCCATGTTAAAAATATAACAGCCACAATCAGTGGGGAGCAACGTCAACGTTCTCCCATCCGTATAACATGATTTTAAAACTGTAATTACTATTATACGAAAATAGTAAAAATAAAAATCATTAAAAGATTATAAGGAAAATAAGCTTTCAGTGAAAAACTTCACGTAACGAAACAATATAATAAAAATGAGTTTTCCGAAGAAAACATAAAACATTTACCAACCTTCAAATCAAAATTATATCGATAATAATAAAAGTAATCAAAATGGCGTTATGGATAGGATTAATGTAGAATCTAGACTTTCACTAGGACAATACTAAAATCTAGTTTCGAGAACTTAGTCAAAACAAATCCGACTTTGGTCTCTAACTAGGCAACTCAACTATAACAGGATTGCGTGCAGCGAGGTCCTGGTTTAAGTAGTGCACACCCCTCCTGGATACAAACCATACCCAGTTCAACCCGACGCGACTTACACGATGCGATATCTAAGTTTAAGGTAAACATACACTCTCCTGAACACAAACCATGCTCAGTTCAACGACCAATGTGTCTCAACATAGGCACACCAGCTTTATAGTTGATGGCAAAACGTACAGCCCAGACTATATTACTCTAAACCCACACTTTTCCTTATTCCATAACTCCAAAACAAAGCCATTATCGATATTCAAAAGATATAATCATCATAATAATAAGAGAACAAAAGGGAAAACGGATCGCCTTCCAAAAGAGGAAACTTTCTATTTTAGGAAACTTTTATATTTAGAAACTTTACAAAAATAGCATCATATCAAAATAGCAAAAATATTAGTTCATACTAATAAAATATTTTTAGTAAAAGATGTGGATTTATAAAACTAATACTTTCGGCCTTAACGATATTAATTGTTAAAGTGAAAACATTTGAGTTCATGAAATTATTAAAATATCATACAAGTGTTTATGAAATGATTAAAAATGTCTTAAACATTTTAATACTACTAATTAGGGTGTTTCCAAAATTTATAAAATTAAAATTCCCCAATTATTATTAGTTTCGACAATACGAACATAAATAGGATTTTACAGCAAATATAAAAATAAATCTTTTAACGTGCTTTATTTAATTAAACCATTAAAACAAATTAGGATATGATAAGGGGTGATTTAACTATCAAAGTTTCAGATTTAAATATTTTCAAAATTGCTGGAAAAATAATTCTTTTAGGTAAGACGAAGCATTTTAACGATAAATCGAAATTTTGTCCAAAAATCATTACTATTATTTAAAGACTTTAATAAATAGTAAAAAAATTATGTAAAATAGCTAAAATATATTTTTTGGACATTCTGTCCAGAAAAGAGAATTTTCCAGAATCCTTAAACTCGGTTTTTAAAGGGTTTTCTCGTTAATCTCTAATCTCAACAATAACGATTAATAAAAATAGTAATTACAAAACGATTTAAGTATTAATATCCAAAAATTATTATTAAACTTAAAAATAATGATTTTCCAGAAACTAATATTTTTTTCCAAAATTTAAACAAAAGACCAGAATTCGAGAATTTAAACGACACACACGGTTTTAACGATAAACGATGATTTAAAGTGATTAATTAATTCACCCACTTAATTATCCCGAAAAATTATAAAAAAAATTCAGGAAATTATTTTTCATCAGAAATATTATCCACGTCAAATTTTAGATTAAAATAAAATGTTTAAGTGCTAGAAATAAAAATTGGTTTTTAATCGTTTTTGTTCGTTAACGGTAAAAATTCAATAATCGATATCAAAAATATCAGAAAAATAACAAATTATTAAAAATCATTAAAAATCATTAAAAACTTCATTTTTACAGAATATAATCATATATTAAAAGTTTAGGCCGAATATTACGATTTTACAAATTAGTACAACAATTTAATCGTTAATCTCGTAAAAGCGATAAAAATATCGAAACATGATAATTTTTAACTTTCAAAAATTTTCCAGATTATATGACATACATATATTGTCAAAAATGAAGTATAAAAATATACATGCAATTACACAATTAAAATCACGAAATACCGAGTAACATCGACGTTACCTCTAATCCAAATCGGAATCAATAATATACTCGTCGACCTCGGGATCGTCCACGAAACCTACCATACACGAAATTCATGGTAGAAAAATACCATGAGAAAAACTAAGAAAATCAAGGTGAATAACGATCGAAAACATAATCGATTATTACCTTAACGATAGGCTCGGAAAGAGGATTAATTCGACGATAAAGATGAGACGATTAGGACTCGAATTAAGCAAGAATCATCCAAGTAGAGGAGGATGAATGTACTTGGCCAAGGGAAAGGAAAGATGATGTTGTAACAATTTTTTTTAATGCACAAATGAATGTAAGGGAGAGAGGAATGGTTTTAAGCATAAATGAAATTAAAATGGATGAAGAATCCAATGTGGTATCATCAATCAATGTGGAATCCAATAAGGAATCCAATGAGGTTAAGAGGGAGTGTGAAGAGTTTGAGCAATAATGCAACAATTAAATGAGAAGAAAAATAATCATATCTTTTTGGTTTACGTAATAAAATGTATCGTATTAATAAAACGTAGTAAAATTGTGACAAGAATCTTTGTCGGTCCACAACACGAGGAAAAAGGTCTCAAATAATTTATAAATTGATAAAAGAATAATCATAAAATAGTTAAAGGCATTTCAAAGTAATTCGAGTAAACCTCGCGTAAGAAAATAATTATTTACGAAACTTCGTAATAAAATCATTAATGGCTAAATTTTCGTAAATAAAAATATTTACTAGTTGAAAATAGTATAAAAATATGTTTAGAAATATGTAGAAAAAGGAATAACTCAAATCCGAGCTTAAATACGATGGGTAATAAAATTCCTCGCGGAAAAATAAATAGTTTACGAAGAAAATTAAATAAATAGATTTAAAAGAATTAAAATCCTTTAAAATATAAAATAAATATCATTAAACTAAAAATGAAAATAAAGCTTGGAAAGAGATGAAACGCAAGGCCGAAATGTGACAGAGTTATGACAGAGTCATAATGGAAAGGATAAGAATGCTAGGAAAAATAGCGGGTGTTACAGATACAGTGTGGCAGATGAGAGTGTCAAACTATAAATCTTGTAACACAAATTTTGTCAGACTATTTTATTTAGAAATTTGTAATTCGGGTTTCAGTTGTTGTATTTTAACAAACGGTTCATTTATCGGTAAAAGACTCACTTGAGTCGATGGTTTTAAATTTTTATCCCTTTTTACGACTTAATTATTTCCCGCCTTGTTAATTAATGTCATTAGAAGAACCGGGTTGTTACAGTTGGTATCAGAGCGACCTTGAGACCGTGTGTAACTATGTGCGATGCATATTTACATCACCTATCGAGGGAACGCGCCTGGAGCTCATGACACGTGTCTAGAGTGTCTAAAGTGTCTAAAACTTGTAGAACATTTAAGATCACTAAATGAGAGATTCACTAGCATAACCCTAGGATCAAATAATATACTTGGGTAGAATATATAAATGGGTAGAACTACTAAGGATTACCCGTACCGTCCGATTTAGGTTTTGGCCCCTCGCTTGTTTTCATGTGCTATCTGAATAGTTGTATGTACATTGATTATCTAACCTTAGCGAATTGGCTAGTTTTAATTTACTTGTGATCAACGCGATGACCAAGATAAAGCACTTGCAACCATCGAGAGCTCAAGACTGGTAGAACACCATTGCAAGCACAAATGGACGCATCTTCCAAATCAACTATAGTTTCAAAATCAAGTTGGATCATGTTGAAGAATCGAGTGAAGTTATGCAGACGAGATGTAATATACAAGAAGATAAAGTGCAGACGTAAGATAGTAGTCCTCGAGTCCTATTTAGGTGTCGACTTAGACTTGACCGAGACTCTACTTACCTATATAGCTCATACATCGGAGATCATTTGTTAGCCTAAATTATAGTCATGGAAATGAACCCTTCTTGCCCATATTCATTTCACAGTAACACCTTACACCACATCTAATTCATTTTTCTAGCTTATCCTTATTTTTTACCTTTGCCCCCACTTTCTTCATCTAACCAAGCAACGATTTGAGTTCAATTCCGAACTATCTTCAATCCTTCCGTCGAAATTCTTAAACATCACATACGAAACTTTCCTTCATGTCTAACATCCATACCTTCATAAATCGATGAACACCTTTTACTTTTTCATTATTATTAATTTTTTTGGTTAAATTGTTCACCAATCAGATCCAACATTTGAACCTATATCAGGATGCATAGACAAAAGTCATTTAAAGCCTAACACTTGAACAAACTTCTAATCTTTTCTAAAGGAGTTTTAACCTCAACTGATCCCTTCTCTTTTGTTTCTAAACTCATTTCGATCCCTTCGTGAACTAGTTCTTAGGTCTGACTACTCATCCTGAGTCAGACAAGATGTCTTTCGCTTATTTCACCTTCGTATTTTATTGCTCAGCTAAACTTAGTCTGAAATATTCCTATCTGATGGAACCTTTCATATTTACCGTTCTATCTTATTTCCTTCTCATTTCTTCGGCTTGCTTCTTATTCTTTTAAACTGCTATCAAACTGCATGTATGCTAACATCATACATATTCATCGTCTTTTATCTCTACCTTGTTACTATTTCCTCTTTCCAAGTTTGTCATAACTGTTGACTATGGAGATAAACTTCAATACTCTCAGTTATTATTCTCATCAGCCCAATTCAAAATTCTTAAATATTTATTCTTTCAACCCATTTTCTAAGTACATTTCTATGTCTTGAATGAGCCACTGTTAAAACTTATCAGAGCGCAGTGGAAGCACGATGAAGTGATGAACCCATAAACCACTCAGAATGGACATAGTTATACCAAGGATTCTCACAAGTATAATGTACTTGGAAGTATCCAATATCCTTCTAAACCGACCACACTAGGATCACCCAATCTTTACCCTTTTAGTCAACCTATAATTATTGGACCTAGGAACCTATTGATTTTTGGAATGACGAGAGGTTGGAAAAAGATGGGAACCAACTAATGTTTTTGAGTGTTGATCTTGGATTCAATGATTTTGAGAATTCTTAATTTTAACCAAATATTGGGAGGTTTAGAGATCGTAACTTGAGGATACTAAAGAATAACAGAAGATTGGAAGATTTAAGGTTGTAAGCTAAGGAAAGATAAGAAAGAATGAAATTTATGGAAATCTAATTCACATACATAGTGACTACTTGATGAGAAATTAAGTCATACAGATTTTTGTGGAATTTAGAACCCTTGTATTTTCAATGTTTTTGCGGGTTATGTTAGCCAACAGACGAGTTTTGTAGATGAGTAACTATTACTAATAACAATAGAGTATTGACCTTTATGAAAAGATATCGGGGAAAGGAACTAGTAAAGAGTACTAAGGGATAGAATTTAACAATGCATGTGGTAGTTATTTTGAGGACTAAGAGAATTTTATGAAAATTTTGAAGAATGAAACTTGTAATCCAATGATAAGATGCATAGTTCCGACTGAACGAATTTATGGAACTCTTTGGTAAATCATGAATAGCTTTAGAATTGGTAAATCGAGGTCAATAGCCAATGATTGTATAGAGAACCTCATTATCTGAGGACTTGTGACTTGAGTGGGGTAGACTTCCAATGAATTTGTTAATTATAATTTTTAAATTCGAGGATATAGATGAAACCTCATAAAAATTATTGGGATTGTTTAAATCAAAATTAGATGTAAGGTTGTGTAACCTTTAGAGAAAAATCCTTGATGAATGGAAACACCTATGGATCCTACCTTACTGGTTATCAGGAGTTAACTGGAAGAATTAAGTTAATCAGTATAATTGAGCAAATAAAGGATATTCTTATACTATTGGAGATGTATACCTACGCGAGATATACTCATATGAAATACTTGAGGAATAATATGCCGAGAGTTGAAGGAACCAAACTTCTGAATATAAAGGTTAGAGAAACAACTGGAGGAAAAAAACACAATTTGAGGATTAACTAGAAAGGAATGTAGAATAACGAAGTTACTAAGAATAGAGACATGAGTGACCCAATCTAACATGGTTCTTGATTGATGATGTGTTGTTTCCATTATCAGTTAAATCACTCCATATCAATTTTCGTTTGGAATACTTTCTAGCTACTCCTTAAACTAAGCCTTTCATGGATCAGTGATGTTCTCATTATGATCCTATACGTTCCTATTCGAATTATTATCTAGAGTCGTGGTAACACTTCTTATCCCGACTTCGTACCACAACAGAACCTATGCAAATCTTCAACCATGACCTTTTGGTCTTGAACTCTGCTTTGCCTGTTATCTGAAACCTCATAGGTTATTTGAAAACTCACTAATAATTCTACTCTTCTCATTGAGGAGTACATCAATAACGTATCTATCTCGATCCTTACCTTGCTCATTCCTTTGAAAAACAAACTTTGCTAGAAATTGTCTGATATAAACTCAAATTATCTTCTCGTTCCTTCTATCGGACGAGAAACCCTTTGGTTAGTTGGAACAATGTTCTATTGAGAGTCACCTCCCTTACCTCTTTTATGCAACAAACCAAATGATAATTTTTGGTTTAACTTACCACTTCGTTTCATATACGTTCTTTTGTGAAACCTAATCCCACTTCTTTGATCAACTGTACCTATATACTTTCATTGAACTTTTCTATGCATCTCCGATCGAATTAACCCAACCAACTAGAATATTGTTATTAACCTTTGACCGGAAGATTTAGCACTTAGATGAGTAGAGGTAACGTTGGAACTGCTTGGAGAAAGAGCACGACTTCACCAGGATCGTATAGAAGAAAGACTCTTAATATGATGAGCCTATTCAAAGTTGATCCAGAAGAAAATCACCAAGAAGCATAGACTTCAGAAACCTGATCAGGGATGATATCATCAAAGAAGACCTATTAGATCAATGTGCGAACCTTGGACTGAAGCGTTGCTAACCTAGTTTTTGTATTTGTTCTGCCCGACCACTTGCCGACCTTAGAATACTCTTAGGACTTGGAACCTTAAGTCAAGTTATCAGTGTGTGTCTTACGTGTAATCCTCTTTAAGCGATAACCTATCGTGAGACATAGCCTATAATTTTCCAATCAAAATTTTAACTACCCCGTTATAACAAAGTTAGAACACCTTTGAGGTCGAGAGATATTCGAGATGTCATTACCTTATATTTGTGGAATTAGGTGTTCGAAAGAAGTATGAGAACGATCAATGATCAAATTATTTGAGGATTTCCTTTATTGACTTCAAAAGCTTTTTCGGAGAATAGCTTGTGAACAAGCCTTAGTAGATCTCTAGAAATTTCAGGATTTGCTGATTTATAACCTATAATTTTTGGAATCCCTATGGAAATTATATCTATTTTGGTGACTTATTTCTGTTTTGGATGATGGATGATAATATTACAACCCCGAATGTTGTAATTATGACGGGCACTTCAAAACCCACAGATTGTCAATTTGATGTTTTGGAATAACCTACCAATCGAGGAATCAAGAAACAAGGAAACAATTTAAAAAATTTAGTAACTTTATAGAAATCAGTACAAGAGTTTTCGACTAATCCTAAGAGCTTATCACTGAGAGAACTAAGCAACTCTAGGAGATCAACTCTTTAGATGATAAATATTGAGAGTGTCATGGGAACCATGAATTTTGATATGATTGATAGTGGAGGATTTACGAGTGAAAGTCCAGATAAACCTAAAGAGATCAAAACTACTAAATGTTTGTGGAAATTAGGACAACCTTTATTTGAATGGATTATACCTTAAGACAAACCAACAT
Organism: Agrostemma githago; assembly: GCA_958450325.1. Taxonomy (NCBI): domain Eukaryota; kingdom Viridiplantae; phylum Streptophyta; class Magnoliopsida; order Caryophyllales; family Caryophyllaceae; genus Agrostemma; species Agrostemma githago. The sequence continues at coordinate 25,383,357 of OY288257.1, forward strand.
TTCTCCAAGAAAAAAAAACATGTTATATCGTTTTTAAGGAATTTAGGTATTATCTGGTTTTGGAGTTAGAGTCGATAGTGAACCAAGTCTCGAAATGACCCGAGATTGTTCTACTTTTGAGAACTTGAGAATACCCTATGGATATTTAAGAATCACCAAAAAAAAATTAAAGGAAAACCTTAGCCTAACCTTAGGAAATATATACCGTATCAACCTAGTAGTTGTGAATTTCGAGGACGAAATTTTCTTCAGGGGGGTAGTCTGTAACACCCGTGCTTTTGACCATTTTAGTTATTTATAATAACGATTAATATTAATAAATCGAGTCTCGACAAAATATTTTATATAGTAATATTCAATTCTTTTGTCTTTGGAACCTTTCTATTTCACTTCATTGTTTGCAAAACTGAAATTTCTATCGTTATCGAAATTCTGCGCGATTTCGTAAAACGGTTCCTATTTTCTCATACGGGCTCCGATTGAGGCGTTTCAAAAGCCTAACTTTATTAATTTTCCAAGATCTACACAATGGTGATATTCAAATTACAATTTATAAGTTCATCATAAAAATATTGCACTGGACAACTCCTTTACTACGAAAATCGTCACCCGACGAATCGTTTCTCGACATTCGATTTCCGTACTTCTTTCCTAACCATGGTGTGACCAAATAAACTCAAAAACATCACCCTAAGGCATGCCATACCGTCACTTTGAATTCCAAGCCTCAAAATATGCCTTTCTAATCAAAAACACCAAATAGGGTATGTACCTCTTAAAGTATGCTTAGCTACTTTTGGTAATTGTCAAGTTCTTGTCCACCCTTTGCTCCCCCATCTAATGCACGAATTGTGTGCTTATAACCAGCCATTTTCTCTTCATTTACTCATCTATTCACTCACTTAAACACTCCTTCAAATATCCATCTAAAAACCAAAGAAAATCATACAAGTTCTTTTAAGTTCTAAGGTGTTTACACCACCATATCTCAAGAGCACATACTCTTTCTTTTCCTTACCTTATACTCTTTATTTTTAAGTATTATTCCTATTATATTTACTAACTTTGTTTGTGTGTCCTTCTAACTTATTCATGAAGAGGAGCAAGAGGAAGGGGGCTTCGATCTTAGTATATTTGATTTCATAGTTGATCCGGAGAATTGCTAATAGGTAACCTAACTTTTCTTCGCCCTCAAATCTCGTAGTATAGTGTTTAGACTCTAATTAACATATAAAATCATGTTTAGGACTAAATCATTAGATCACCAAGTTTAAAGTTAACTATTTGTTGATTTATCACTTAACAATACATGCTGTAAAATGGATTCTGTGATGTGTGATGTATGTTTATGATTTTTCTGTGTAAAATATGTTTCGAATTAGCCTTAGATTCCTTCATGGAAATTGTATATCTGAATGTCTAGAATATGATAAAAATATGAAAAGTAAGTTTTTATGAAAATGTATATTTAGTAATGATTTATTTCGTAAACTGGTACTGTATGATTTTATGTACTGTCTGAGAAAATGATATGTTTCATGATGTTAAACATTTCTTTTGGACTTGGAAAAATCATGTTATGTTCCTGATGATTCCTAAGATGTGTATGTCAAATTTCATATGAATCCATCATATATATTTTCATTTATAAAATTTGTACTAAAATGGGTCAGATCTGGAAAGAATATTTTATTTAAGAACATTTATAAAGTATTTTAATCTAAATTTCTGGGTATAAGTTATGTAGAAGTATAGTTATCTAAAAAAAAATTGGTTCACTTTAATGATGTTTAAGTATTTTAAAGGATTTAAAAGAATGTATTGAAAACCGTACTGTTTTCGTTTTTAATTTGTTAAAAATAATAAACCTTATTATTTTTGAAAAATGACTTTATATCTGGAAACCTAACTTATAAAAGTATGTTACGTATGAAAATCGAAAATTAAAAATAACATTTGAAAAATGACTCATTTAGTATCCTTAATAATATTATCGATTTCGTTATTACTTAAAGTTACTTTTGTAAAACTCTATGTTTTGAGAAATATGATACCTAATAAGGTTTAAAATGATTTTTATAATTATTATTGATTTATTTGGTGTTTGAAATATTTTACTAAGTATAAATAGGCTTTAAGAGATAAGTATACTGGTACAAATACGAAACCGTATAAAATACTAAATACGTACACTTGAACAATAAATGTACTAAATACTTGTGCCCAAAAAGTATAGAGTACTAAAAGACGATTAACCCAAAAGTACTAAGTTAAACAATGCTTAAATGTGCAAAACAACACTTAAACTTTATAATAAGCACTTAAGGACTAATTAGTGACTAAGTCAAAACTAAGGGTTGACTAGTCTATCTTGGTCAAACTTTGGCTTTTTAAGTCAACATAGACCAAGTCAGGATAAAGGAACCCATCTTAAATAATGTACTTAGAAATAATTGAATCTTTAATCAAATCTGAACTAATTAACGCTTCAAATAATATATCTCAAATAAAATGTTCCAAATCTCTTACATCAGTATACTAAAACTATCAGTTAAGATAAATTTTACGACGATTGATAATGTTTGTTAATCTTAAAATCGACATACTTAAATTCCATAGGAACAACCGTACTTCTAGTCGGTGTGTTACCTAAGCCGATGATCAGACACGTTTTCACGAACAATGTTATCGAAACCAGTCATGGTGAAAATGAACATGTGCCCTGGCAGTACCCTCTGAGTCGTCTTCACCATTCCATGTTGTAATGACTTGTTCCGAGTCAATACACAGCCCACAGACCGGTCATCCTTATGGAACCCGGTATTGTTTCATCCCTCTGGTCATCAGACATGTGCCCCATGATGACCGCTGAGCTCGATATTCCAGAGACTCTGTCTTTATAAGACACCCAAATTCAGCCTACGTTTCGTGTTGGGCGCTATCTTTGTAAAGTTTAGAAGGCGATGCGATAGAAGACAGCTTCGAAAGTAGACTACGACACTCGGAGTCACTGCTCATGGGAGGCCATGATGCATCCTGCCGGTGCGAGAAAATGCTAAGAAGTAAATGGGCAGCCAGCTCTTTATGAGTTTGTCGGTAGAGTATTAGTCGTCCAATTGCCATTGAGGTGCTCGGTTGTGTAAAGGTTCTCTTTCCCGAGACCAAGAGTAAGGATTGGGTGTGTGCGCATACATAGACAAGGGCACTGATCAGCTCTCACTCTCTATATCGGATATCTTTGGGGGCGGAATACCTTCCGACCTTTGCCTTAGCAGTTTATGGGACATGTTCGGTTTAGCGAGGCCTCTGAGTCCATGCACTTGCAGTCCTTCTTCTCCGTATGTCAGTCGACTAAACCGAGTCAATTTAGGTGTTCGATCCTATTGAGCACTAGGGGTGAGATGTAAACCTCCTAGTATCGATATGATTGGCGGGATTGATGTTCCCATCCGCATTTATGGTGAGATGCAAGCCTTAAGTGTGCATGAGACATTAGTAGTCACGTCCTGTGCATTATGTGAAAAGAAACCATTGTTTTTAAAAGGAAACCATTATGTGCATGAGACATAGTTTTCTAAATCACATGTGCTATTATGCTTTGTTACTGTTCTATACTCTTATGACTAATGATGTGATTGAAATGCTTGATAATGGGAAGTGATGTTTTGTTATATGTCTTGCTTGAATATTGATTAAGATTTATATTATGTTCCATACGATTTGTATTATGTATGTCTTACTCTATTTTCACATGACACTTCTATGAATCCATGATCTATGCTTTACTGTATTATTCACATGATACTCATATGATGTATGTATTACTTTATTCTATATAACGTACATGTCTTATATATTTAAATTGATTCGCATGTTAATTGAAATCACTTCATGTGTATCTCACATTGTATACATGTCGATTTGTAATGTGACATGCCTGCTTATCTGTTAATTAGATAACCTAAACGTTGTACTACATTGATTATTCGGGGCCGTGTTAGAAGGACGGTTAGGTTACTCCCACTAAGTGGGACATGTATATTTAAATATGCATTCAGGTTGACGAACCCTCAAGACTGGACATGGGGGCATGCGTGAGTGCAAGAGATACAGTGTGGCAGATGAGAGTGTCAAACTATAAATCTTGTAACACAAATTTTGTCAGACTATTTTATTTAGAAATTTGTAATTCGGGTTTCAGTTGTTGTATTTTAACAAACGGTTCATTTATCGGTAAAAGACTCACTTGAGTCGATGGTTTTAAATTTTTATCCCTTTTTACGACTTAATTATTTTCCGCCTTGTTAATTAATGTCATTAGAAGAACCGGGTTGTTACAGATACAATGGGATGTAGAGGTTCAGGTGGTTGATGTATGAAGTTTGCGTTGAACTGACAGGCTTCACATTTTTTTGAGAAGTCCATGCAGTCTTGTACCATTGTTGGCCAGTAATACCCCATCCTCTTGATACGATCATGCAATTTAGGCCTAGATTGATGAGCACCACAAATGCCAAAGTGAGCTTCATACATGGCTTGAGCTGCTTCAGTTTCATCAAGACACCTTACCCATTGCCCCAGAAAGGAACGCATGTACAATGTACCTTTGTAGTAGATGAATCGTGGAGCACGTCGACAAATTTCAACTTTATGTCTTGGATCATCGGGTAACTTTTGATGTTCTAAGAAGTCGATGATAGGTTGTCGCCAATCCTCCTTGTCAACTTGATAAGCAGAGATCATGTTGGATGTCCCTTTGATTTCTTCCATTTCGAGCAGCGGTATTACCCATCTATTGCAAATTGGAATGGATGTGACTTCATCTGCCCCCAGTGCCAAAGTGGCTGCAAGATTAGCGAGCGCGTCAGCCAACTTATTGGCACTTCTCGGTACGTGACCGATGCGAGCACTATCTAACTTATGGAGCAATTGGATTGCATATTGATGATAAGAGACAAGATCGTCCTTCTTCACTTCGTAATCATCGAGAATTTGATTCACCACCAACTGGGAGTCACCACAAATGTCTATGTCTTTGATCCCCATCTCAATTGCCATTTCAAGACCTAAGATAAGAGCTTGATATTCAGCCACATTGTTTGAGCATAGCTGAGTGAGGACAAATGAATAAGGCAATAGATGATTTTCGGGTGACAAGAACACGACATCAGCACCTGCACCATCTCGTCTTGCAGCTCCATCGAAATACATATGCCATGGAGGAAGCACATCAACATAGAAGATTTCTTCACCAGGGAGGTCATCTTGTAATTCCCACCCGCCTAGGATTGGATGGTCAGCAAGAAAATCAGCTAAAGCTTGTCCTTTGACTGCCTTTTGAGGAACATGGACTAAGTCATATTGCTTGAGTAACACTGCCCACTTAGCTAAGCGCCCAGACAAGACCGGCCTTGAAAGTATATACTTTATAGGATCATCTTTTGAAACCACGTGAACTATGTGAGCCTGCATGTAGTGCCTTAATTTTCGGATTGCAAAGACAAGGGCTAGACATATCTTCTCGATTGGAGAATAGTTCAACTCTGCTCCCACCAAAGTTCGACTCAAGTAGTAGAGTGCCCTTTCTTTACGATCTTCATTTTCTTGAGCACATAATGCCCCCAGAGAGCGTTCTTGTGCAGCTATGTACAGGATAAGTGGCTTTCCTTGAATTGGTGCCCCCAGCACTGGCGCGGAGGACAAGTACTTCTTTATGCTTTCAAAGGCATTGTGGCATTTTTCATCCCACTGGAATGCAGCATCCTTCTTCATAAGATGACTGAACGGTTGACAACGTCCAGCAAGGTTTGAAATGAATCTTCTTATGTAAGCTAAACGTCCTTGCAGTCCGCGTAACTCCTTCAAATTTCTCGGTGCGGGCATTTCTCGGATAGCTTTGATTTTTGATTGATCTATCTCAATTCCCCTATGTCGTACCACAAATCCTAAGAACTTGCCAGAGGAGACACCGAATGCACATTTGAGTGGGTTCATCTTCAACTGACATTTTCTTAGTCTTTCGAAGACAGTCCGAAGGTCACTGAGATGATCCTCTTTTTTCTTGGTCTTGACCACAACATCATCAACATAACACTCAATTGATTTATGCAACATGTCATCGAAGATTTTCTGCATCGCCCTTGATATGTTGCTCCAGCATTCTTCAATCCAAATGGCGTAACTTTGTAACAGAATATCCCTTTTGGAGTGCGGAAAGCTGTGGCCTCTTGATCTTCAGGCGCCATCAAAATTTGATTATACCCTGCTGTGCAATCCATGAATGACAGAGCTTCATGCCCGGTTGTTGCATCGATCATAAGTTCTGTGACAGGGAGAGGAAAGTCATCTTTCGGACAAGCATTATTCAGATCCCGAAAGTCCACGCATATACGTAGTTGACCATTCTTCTTTCTCACTGGCACAATGTTGGCTATCCATGTGGGGTACTTGACTTCACGAATAAAACCAGCCTCGATGAGTTTGTTGACCTCATTCTCAATCTCAGGAATAAGTTCTGGCCTGAAACGACGCTGAGGTTGCTTCTTGGGACTTACACCTTTTTTGATTGCTAGACGGTGCACTGCAACTTTTGGACTCAGTCCTGGCATTTCCTTGTAGCTCCAAGCAAAAACATCCTTGTACTCGCTTAAAAGTTTTTGGTACTCATCCACCTCTTTGTCGGTAAGAAGAGCACTAACATATATAGGGCGAGGATCTTCAGGTGTTCCCAAATTAAGCTCTTTCAAGTCATCTACTGTTGATTGGCCACCATCTTCTAACAACTCGGGGGCATCATCTGCTTCTACCTCTTCGTTAGGATCAGGGACCTCCTCCACAGTTATATGATATGCTGTCATTAGTTCATCATCCAATGCTTCCAAATTTCTATCAACTCGCGGCTTCCATTTAGTTTGCGAGATTTTGGATTTTTGTTGGTTTGTGAGGATGACAACACGTTGCTTGACCTTTAAAGGTTGCTCTTGCACAATGTCAACCTCCTCTATGCGCTTCATGCGGGAAGGGATGATACTTTTGAGGTCATCATTGACTTTCACCTTCGTTTTTTCTTTGCTTGTAGAAGCTGCATGGGATTGTTTACAACTCTGAGCTTCTTTTGAATCACCCAGACGATTGAAAACCGATCCTTTCTTCTTCCTCGAATATGATGATGTAGCCGCATGACGAGCACGATCGTTAACCTCTTGTTTGCCCAATCTTTTAAATACGGAGAAACGATTCCTTAAAGGTATTTGGGGCTCTGAAGGCGACGGTTTCCCTAATCGGTTGAACACTGAAGTGCTCTCTCTTGTGGTAGGCGGTACAGAGGATTCTGTTAAGGCATTATCATATCCAACACCTTCTTCGATCGTGATGTATTGAGAAGACGATGCGTCAGCCTTGTGCCTTGCAGAAATCTTGACTGGCGTTGGTGTTTCATAGCCTATACCAATCCTGGTTAAGCTACGACTCCGAGCTTCACCATCTGTCTTTACCTGCGCATGCTTTCCTAATTGACCAGGATTCGCAAAGTCATATCCAGATTTTTCTAGCAACCTGTATGCATTGGTACTGTATACACCTTCTTTCTTTCCATCGTATAGCATGGTAGATGATTAGGCAAACCCTTTTAGTGGAGGTTTCACCACTTGCTTTTCATTTGACTGAGCTAGAGGAGTAACAAGCTTCACCATCCATTCTTGCTTAACTGAGGAACTGTGCTTTGCTTTTTCCCTATGGACTGCTTTGGTATTCTGATACTCTGCAAAAGGGCTTTGTCCTTGTTTGCGTTGCGACTTCGGGATGTATCGGAAGACGGGAGGCGAACTCTTTGGCAGTTCTCCTTATCGAACCTTGGTTTCTGAATCCTGGGTGGTTTTGTCTTTACCCTCGGATTGATTACTCTCATCCTTTTTTGCAGGATCATCAGGTTTGTTTGGAGAAACTGCAGCTCCTTTAACTTTGCTCCCTTTTCCAGTGGAAGAAATACTGGTCGGTATGAACTCACTTGAAGTGGCATTTTCCTCGAAGAATTTTGCATCAGCGAAGAATGAATCTGCCTTAGTGAAAGGTTTGACATCACCATTAATCTTTTGCTCGCCATCACGATAGTACTTCAAACATTGGTGAAGTGTTGAAGCAACTACACCATTTTCGTGTTTCCACGGTCGTCCCAACAAAAGCTTGAATGAGGTCTTTGCATTAATAACATGGAAGAGGGTGTCAGAGGACAAATCTGCCATGCTTAGTTTGACGCGAATGATTCCAATCGCACACTCGCCATTTACATTGAAGCCATGGATTATCGTTCGACTACTGGATAATTCATCTACCGTAATGCCTAGCTCCACCATGGTTGCCTTAGGCATGAGATTCACACCGGATCCACCATCGATCAAAATGCGGCTTACTTTCTTTCCTCTGACGTACCCTGAGACATACAGTGGCCTATTGTGAAGTTTGGACCCAAGAAGAAGATCTCCATCAGAGAATGTCAAGGCGGTGTTGCAGGATAGACATTTGGTCTCTTGTTCTGCAGACTTGCCAGCATCTTTTATCTCTTCTTCACGTCGGGTTCACCAAAAATTTGTAACAACAAATTTTGTATAGGGATATTATAAATATCTTAATACAAAATTGGAGAAACAGATTATAATATCAGAAAGTTTATGTGTTCGATTCTCTATTCTTCCTATGATTCTACTATGTTGCTTCAGGCACACTTCAACGATCTTCGTTCTTCGCTTGACTTTAGCTTCTTGGGAGGGTCGCGATGACTTGAGTCTCCTTTCGATGCTTGATGTTGATTTGACTTCTTTGAGTAGGCGGCACGACCTTGTAGTGCTTGTTGCTACTTCGAAGGAACGATGCTTCGAGAATTTCAGAGCCTTTGTAGTCTTCTTTCTCTTCACCTTTTGTAGTGAGCTTGTCTTGTATATTTTTTGTTCTTTTAGAAATGGTGGAGAAGCACCCTATTTATAGAATTTCTTCATCCATTCTTGTTGGACTTGGAGTTGGGCCTTTTGAAACCTTGACTCCTCTTCATATAGCTCAGGGTTTTGAAGTGCTTGGGAAACTTGATGACGCATCTCCTCAGGTAGATGAAAGATTTGCTTCCACTCTATGCGCGCGGGTAGAGAATCGAGCGTAGCCGACACTTTAGTGTCTTTGGGTAGATTTTCATCCTCTTCGGTGGCTACTTTTGAAGTATCACCTTCTTCTTCATCTTCTTCATCCTCCACAATTACCTCAGCCGCTACTGTGTAAACAATGACTTCATTGAGATAGCCCTCAGGGAAGAATTCCTTTAGAACAATTGGAGATGGAAGATCTCGCTCTAGCAAATCGACAGGCATGACTTTTGACTTTGTCAGTTTCTTTGCTTTCTTCTTACTTTTAGGGCGACGTGACCCCTTCTTCTTTGTTTGTTTCCTCCTTCTTTGAACAGGTTGTTGATTTTGAAGTTTCACTGGCTTCCTTGGTTTCTTGCGAGTGACCAATGTCCATCCTCCATCATCATCTTCATTTGAGCTATTTGTGATTGTCTTTTCATTCCAAGAAGTCGACTTTGATGATATCGGCCTTGGTACTTGCAACATCGTAGGCTCAAGACTTCCAAATTGTATCACACATGTTTCATGCTCTTCATGCAAATTTACTCCACTTGAAGCATCTATGGGTGTGGCATCAGATTCTTCGATTACAGCTGAGGTATGATTTGTTGTCACAGAGTCCTCCAAGTCCAAGATGATCTTCCCTTCTCTGGATAGTTGCATGATTCTTTCCTTGAAGGTGATGCACTTCTCCAAAGGATGACTCACCAATCTATGGTAGCGACAGTAATTTGGGTCGTTCGTCTTATTTGCTTGTTCTGGACGCTTCGATCAGGTAACTGGATGATTTTCTTCTCAAGTAGATCATCAAGCATGCCTGATAGATCTGAGTCAGGGAACGGATACTGTTTAGACTGCAACTCCTTTAGCGTTGGCCTTTCACGCTTAAAGTCACTTGTGTATGTTTCCTTGCCTTTATTTTGCTTGGATATTCCTGAAATTTTGACGGGCTCACTAGAGGTGGTTGCATTCACTGTTTCTTTGGAAGAGCTTTTGGAACCCTTATCATTTTTCTTGAATTCCTTCTTCTCTGATGTTGCATTGGAAGAAGATGATCGAGTCTTTCCACGTGCCTTGATTGTTAGCTCCATATCATGAGCACGAGTCGCCAACTCTTGAAAGCTTCGAGGTTTGATACCGTTCAAGATGTAGAGCAGGTCCCACTTCATGCCATTGATGCACATTTCAACTACAGAACCCTCGCTTAGACGATCCTTGCACTCCAGACTGAGGGCACGCCATCGGTTAATGTATTCCACAACGGGCTCCTCTTCCCACTGAGAGGTATTTGTCAGCTCACTCATGCTGACAATGCGTCGTGTGGTGTAGAACCTATTCATGAACTCGGTTTCCAAGCGATCCCAACTGTCGACGGACTCAGAACCTAAGTCCGTGTACCAATCAAAGGCATCGCCTTTGAGGGAGCGGACGAACTGTTTCACCATCAAGTCACCATCAGTCCCTGCGTTGTTGCAAGTCTCGATAAAGTGTGCAATATGTTGCTTGGGGTTGCCTTTCCCGTCGAACTGCTGGAACTTTGGAGGTTGGTAGCCTGAAGGCATGCGCATCTCATCGATCCTCTTTGTATACGGCCTCACCTAGCGCAGTTTGTAGGAAGCTCCTTCATCTAGCTGATTCTTGATGGTGTTGTTAATCAAGTTACGCAGCTGTTCTTGGGAGAGAGGCTTTTCACCACCTTTTTCGCCATCATCTTTATCACCGTCACTCGCAGCTTCACTTGCGGTATCTCCATGGTAACTAGAGCCACCCTTGTTACGAAGATCCTCCATTTTCTTTTGAAGATCTTCAATCCTCTTATTCTTCTCTTCGTTTTCCTTCATCATTTGTTCAAGGATTTTGTTCATGTTTGCCACTTGCTCTTCCAAGGTAGAGCCACCAATGGTCATCACTGATGCAATAAGAGGGGCTTCAACTTCCTTTTTCTTTGGGGAAGTTTTCTTCTCCTTGTGAGGGGATGGACTGGAAGACTTCAACTCCTTCTGATTTGTCTTTGAAGGTGAAGCAGCCTTGTGAAGGGATCCACTTTTGGGCGATCCACTTATGGGACTCAACATCTTTTGCTCCTTGCTTGGAGATGAAGAGGCCTTGAGCAAAGCAGTAGCAGCAGCAGCAATGGACTGAATGGAGTATCTACGTGGCCTTCTGGGAACATTAGCAGCGCGTAGGCTAGCAGCAGCAGCATTGACAACAGCCTTCTTCGCCATTGCTCTAGTGGCCACACCAGCAGATTGCATGCCTTATTTGAGAGGCTCCTTGAGGATTGCTTAGGTGTGCTTGGAGTGTTTTCTGGGAAAGACATCCTCTTGTTGAAGTAGCTTGCTTGTGAGATAGAGATGAGAGATAGAGGTTTCACGTCGGGTTCACCAAAAATTTCTAACAACAAATTTTGTATAGGAGATATTATAAATATCTTAATACAAAACCGGAGTCAACAAATTATAATATCAGAAAAGTTCAAGTGTTCGGTTCTCTATTCTTCCTCTGATTCTACTACGTTGCTTTAGGCACACTTCAATGGTCTTCGTTCTTTGCTTGACTTTAGCTTCTTGGGAGGATCGCGATGACTTGAGTCTCCTTTCGATGCTTGATGTTGATTTGACTTCCTTGAGTGGGCGGCACGATCTTGTAGTGCTTGTTGCTACTTGGAAGGAATGATGCTTTGAGAATTTCAGAGCTTTTGTAGTCTTCTTTCTCTTCACCTTTTGTAGTGCCTTTGTCTTCTATCTTTTTTTTTTCCCCTTGAAATGGTGGAGAATTACCCTATTTATAGAATTTCTTCATCCATTCTTGTTGGACTTGGAGTTGGGCCTTTTGAAACCTTGACTCCTCTTCAAGCCCAATTGACCGTTACTTGACTTTTAGGTCAAATTTGGTCAATGCTTGACATTCGGGTCAAGTTTGACAATTTCTCGAAATTTGGGCCAGATCGACGAGTGCTTGACTTTTAGGCCATATTGACTATGATCTGACTTTTCGGTCCGCTTGACATTCACTTGACTTTTGGGTCAACTTGGCATTTTCTTGACTTTTGGCCCATATGGTACATTTTCTTAACTTTTGGGCCATGCTTACAACTATTTGATTTTTGGGTCAAACAGTCAAGCTCGGGAATGAAACGAGCCGTCTTTAACTTTTACGGAACAAATATAACTAAACTAAGTCAAAATTTGTTGTTGACTCAGAATAATTATTTTCTTGTATTTTCGACACTTAAATAAATTTTCCGTGTCTACACTTGTACCTCTGCAATCTACCTTGCTCTTTGTTTGAACAAACAACTCCACAGCGTCGGTGAGTTTTCCTGTTTTGTTCTTCATTTTGTTAACAGTACATGTAGATTTCATGTCAATAATTTTAATGCAAACATGAAATAAGAATAAAAAAAATGAAAGGTTCGAAATACTTACGTCCATAGCCTGCTGGTAGGTGGACTGCCACCCACCGTAGTGCGCAGGCTCCACTTCAGCCTCCAGGTCTTCCCACCTCCTGTTTTTCTTTAGTTGGACGAATCTCTTGAAAAACTTTGGGTTGGACCGGGCTTTGTTGAACTGCTCAAGTGCGCCACCTACAACTCATTTAAAGAGATCAGTAAGTGGATATAACTTTCTATTCAAGTACGGACACTAATTGAGTAATCAAACTTTTAAGTACTTTCTCTACCTTGTTCTTATTCGCCAGCTTAAACATGTTGTCCTTGAACCGTGGTTTGGCGACCTTCATGTACCGGTCCCGTGCAGCCACCTTGAGGCTCGGGTCCCACCAGATTTTCAGCTGCAAGATCGTTTGTTGTTAGTAGATTTTTAATCCATAAACAGTAATAGGTAACTACTAAACCCAAAAAACGGCGCATCGATGCCACGCAAGTTGAAGATATCTTAAAGTTGTTGAACCACTTTTCCTGCTGCCACGCAGGCACCTTAGTCCAACTGGTGTAGTAACTTGTCAAGTCACTCATGAAACTATCGCTTACACCATTCACCGTCGCTCGATGCCGAAACCTACACCAAAAAGTGAAATAAGAATGAAGTATATCACATTCCAAAAAAATATTTGAAAACCTTAACATTTAAAAACTAATAATGAAGTTGCTAATATGATGTCTCACCATGTGTTATCGAGTCTCAGAATTATGCGCCCGTCCTCCGACCTACGCCTAATCACATGAGGTGGTGCTGGAGGTAGTTGTGGTTGCTCCTCGTGCTACGGCTGCTGCTTCCGCTCCCAGCCCGAAGTCGTCCGCCAAACGTCATATCTGATGTCGAAGATAGATAGTTAGAAATCAAAACAATTAACAATAATACAATCAACTAATCAAAAAAATTAACAACATAATCAACTAATCAAAATAATAAATAAAGACTTAAATATTGAAATAATATAAATTCTAACTATACGCTTCTAGCACTCATCGTCGCTATCGTTGTCATTCCCACTTGCTTACTCGAACCAACTACATTCTCCTCCTAGTAATGGTCTTCCTCTTCCTCGTCATCGACCTTAAAATCATCGGTGCCTTCCACTTTGCTGTCCTCCGCCTCCTCGACCATATCCTCAAAAGCACCTTCATCTTCCTCACCACCTTCATCGTCTTTTGAATTCTCCCCCACAGCCACCTCATTATCATCCTCACTTGCAAAAAGAGTTTCATCAATTGGAGACATTCTTGTACCACTATAAATGACCTCCTCTTGGAAGAGGTCAATGTCAATATGTCCCCGTGGCTTAGTTTTAAACACCGTCCACCACTGATTTTGATTTCTATCGTTCTTTGTGGTTGGACAAGGAGCAAAATACACTTGGTGTGCTTGATGTGCAAGTATAAATGGATCGTACTTAGAGTACTTTTTGGTATGATTAACTTCATCTAGTTTGTACCGTTCATGTACTCTCGTACCATGCACTTAGTTGTCCTTTCATTCGCATTTGAATATCACATCTCTATACCCACGATCACTTCCAGCATAGCACAACTCAAAGATGTCCTCCAGTAGACCGTAGTAGTCGTCACCATCAAGTGATGACATAGTGACACTGAAATTACATCTAGCCTTACTGCTACCATGGTTAAATGTATGGAAATTGTAACCATTAACCGAATACCGGTTCCAAGTTCTAACCTTCTGCAAAGGACCTAATGCTAGTAATGGTAGGATTTGCCGCGTTCCCCACCGTCAAATAAATAACCAACTAATCCTAACGGGTAGCTAGGGTAAGTCGGGTCGTGTCCACGGAGACGGTATTGTAGAGTTTAGACTAGGTCCACCTAAAACTAGGCTAAGTCACAAACAAACACAAAGAAGACTATAGTTGACAAACTATGATGGTTGAGGAGGATGAGAATGGACTAACAATATACTATGTATGACATAAACTAAATGAAGCAACTAGGATTAACTAAACAATGAAACTAGAGGAATATTGACTAACTAGAAGGATGAATCAAATAAGGGAAAGAGTAGGGTTAGGTCGGGTTCATAAATGTGGTAGGATGATTGGGTAATCAAGGGTATAGGTGTCTCTTAGTTACTAGGGTTGGTTTGCGCTCTCGCGCCAAAGCCAAAGTCCGCACTCTCGTGTCTAAGACTAGACCCGAACACTCATGCTAGATGCTACTCAAAACATAAGTCTTCAATCACAAATTAGTCAACAATGAGAAGATGGATACAAGTATGAGAAGCATTGGCCACTACTACCCACACAAGCAATACAACAAACACATGGTGTGCCCAATATGTGACTAGCAACAAAGGAATCACCTTTACCCACAATCAAACCCTAATCACCCATAATCCACACTTAATCCCCCTATTAACCCCACAAAGAGTCTACTCACACATTATGAAACTAACTCTAAGACTAACAAGAGAAATCAACATAATAATCAAAACATCCATTAAGAACAAACAAGAACAATGAATAATAAGTAAAGATTCAAACTTGATTAAATAAACAAAGATTAAGAGAAAAGAAATTATACCAACTACAAGATGATGAAAAATATAAGAACTTGAATTAATAAGAAACCCAAAATAATCTCCAAGGTTGTCAATCTTGGAAGAGTCTTCAAGAATCTCCTTAATACAAGACTAATTAAACTAGATTAAACTAGGATTAACAAGAGTTTAAAGGAAGATTAAGCTAATGAGAGGAACACTAATCTAGGGTTTTGAATGTTCAAGAGAGGCCTAAGATAGTCTAGGGTAATGTAAGATAGTTAAACAATACAAGGGAGGAGTATTTATAAGGTTACAAGAATGAAGGAGAAGAAAAGAAGCAAACACGGGCTGCAGCTCCTCCATCCCGACCGGGACAAAGTGGTCCCGACCGGGACGGCATGATCCCGACCGGAACGGACCCAGAACAGGAGCATATTCTTTTGTGCATCTCATCCCGGACGGGATGAGGTCCTTCCCGACGGGGATGGGTCTTGTAGGCCTCCAATATGATCTTTAAGGTCCCTCCTTGCTTCCCATGGGCTTCTCATCGATTCTCGGGGCTCGAGATCGAGTCTAAGGAGCTCGGGATCGGGTCCTAAGGTCTCGGGATCGAATCCAAGGCATCGAGTGATCGTTCCTTCTCTTCGTTGGCTCCAAAAGTGTATGAAACGAGTCGGAATCGTTCCAATTCTTCATGAATGGTCTCGGGAACCTAAAACGAACTAGAAGAAGCATAAGTAGCCCATAAACCGCTCCCAAGGAGCGATTCCACAAGGAAAACAGGACCAAAACACAACAAATTAGGCACTAAAAACTACACTTATCAACTCCCCCACACTTAACCCTTACTCGCCCTCGAGTAAGCACAAACTAACTACTAAACTAGCCGAGCGGGTATTAGCGCACCCTACGCCCTTTCAACTCACGCGAGTACACTTAGAGGAAAAGTATACTCCGCAAGGCAAGTAAGGTCTTGCGACAAAACTGTGGATGCAACCGGACACAAAAACACATAAACAACAAACACACAAACAAACAAGTAATCGGTTGCACCCAAAAAGAAATAAATACCGCTTCCCTCTAAAAAGCGGTGAATGAAACACCGGTTTAGGACTCAAGGCAAGTGACAACGTTCCCAAGCTAATAATACAAATCGGGATGAACTAAACCCTAATAGTATGACAACAAAGCAACAAAAACGTTGATAACTTACCTAGGTCCTCCTAACCTTCTAAGAACGTACTATGGAACGATCGGCAGGATGGAAAAGGATGAACCACGGTGTTAGTCGACACTGTAGGTAAGTGAGACCCCGCCCCCTTTAGCGATGAGCCAAGAGGGTCGTCCCATGTTCAAAACCGCTCAACTAATCCAAGTAAAAAGGTGAAAAGGGTTGCAACATGAGGGAAGACCGACCATTACCGCTATCATCCTTCCTAAGGACTCGGTCCTTTGGTAGGCTCTTCACGGTAATAGTCGGTAAAAAGCTTATTTTTGAGATGTGGGGACTCTTTTGGTGAGACGGTTTTCTTTTGGCATTTTTCTTTCTTTTGCATTTTTGCTTTGTGTGTTGCTATGCCATTTCTTTTTCTTCTTTTCTATTTTCTTTTTCTTGGCTTTTTGTGCCTTTTCTTTTTCTTCAATCTTTTCTTTCTTTCTTTTTCTTTCTTTTTCATTTCTTTGCCCTTTTAGCTTGATTTGAGTTGTAGGCATTTCTTTTTTGCAACTAAGAAAGAGAGATTTCAACAATTTGCAACTTTATTTTGTGGATATGTGTAGGAGGTAGGGGAATGGGTGAATCAGGGAGCGTCCTTCCCTTCAAACCCACAAAAAGGGGAGAACTTGGACTATTCAAACAATTCCGAACATGGTCACCTAGGGGACGGGACTCGGCAACCAAGGCCTTTTCACACCGTGGGTGGTCATAATGGTCAAAATGCAAATCCCGTAGTAAATCCCTAGTAGACTAGGTGGACTCAAGGTAAAGGACCAACGAAACTATTGATTTAGGGTCATTCTACTAGACTAAAGTCCAAGACTCGATTCATACTACTAGAAAGGGAAAGTAAACACTTGCACACTAGCCTCAAAACCGGGTTTTCGAAAACCTTTTTACACAAAAGACACGCTACACAACACAAAACAAAGACACAACGGAAACGAAAGAGAGAGGCAAAAGGCAACAAAACAAGACAAAACAAAACAAACAAATATAACAAACACCACCCCGAAATTCCATACAAGCTGCCAAATCAACCTCATACTCTACAAAGCTCCACCCGAGCACACATCATCACACATCTCCTCCAAACTCCACAAGAGGTAAAGAAGAAAAAGGGATAAAGATGTTACCGGATGTCTTGCAAGCTTTCCAAAGCTAGCGGTGATTAAACGACCTACAAGGACAAAGGGAGGCAAAACAAGCACAACAAAACAAATATACGATACAAAGACATAAAAGGAAAACACACAAAAGAAAATCTTTTTGATTTTTGTGAAATTTTTTCAAATTTTTAGGGTTTTTAAAGATTTTTCAAAAGGACTACGAAAATAAAATCTAACTATACTAGAATATCGCTCCCCCACACTTAAACCAAGCAATGTCCTCATGCTCGATCGTAGTGTATGGAGACACTAAAGAAAAGAAAAGAAACTACGAAAATAACGCTAAAAATCAAAATTAAAGCGGAGAAAAGGGTAGAATGTGTCCGGACGGGGTGTAATCAAGTCACCGTGGGCCGGACTAGAAAAGATATGGATGGGGGAAGAAATAAAAAGAAGGAAATAAAAGGAGATGGGAGGGGAGGACTAGGTGTACTCAAGTCACCTAGCCCGGATTCCGCCTAAATCCGACTAAATCCCAAAAAGTGAAAAATAAAGTGAAAGGGCTTGCAAATTTGGATTTTGAAATGACTCTCGACGTGGTCACATCATCGAGAGTCGGGAGCAATAACTACCAAGGCCTCGAAGGCCACCATGACACCATGACACAAAAGTGTATAAGGGGAAGGGGACAAACAAGGGAAAACAAGCGACAAAAGACGGAAAAGAAAGGATAGTTGCCGTACCCATCGGTTAGCAACTCACTCGCTCCATCGTCTCAATGATCAATATAGGCACTTTGCTTGTCTTCTTCATTGTCATCCCGCTTCAAACTTGATAATAACGCATGGTTGAGGTAGTAATGGTATGAGGGGGTGGGATTTGATGTGAAACTCGGTGTAAAGTGAAGGGAAAAAGAGGTGAGGGTATGTAAATGAGGTATATGGGTTATATGATATGGGCAAGGATAGGTAGGGAGGTTGGGAGGGGGTATAAAGTGGTTGAGTGGGCTCTCATGACCAAGAAGAGGCCAAAAGAGGAGCAGGGCACCATCCCGATCGGGATGAACGATCCCGGTCGGGATGACACACTCGTCCCGGTCGGGATGGCACTCCAGAAAACTCAAAATTTGGCACCTTCATCCCGATCGGGATGACTCCTTCCCGGTCGGGATGCCTCATCCTTCCCGGTCAAGATGCTCTCTTCCCTTCCGGGAAGATTCCTCTAACTCTCCACAACCCCAAAAGCTTATCCAAAGCTTCAAAAACCAACTCCCTTCCTCACAATCCAAACTCTAACCACAACCATTCCCCTCTTTGGTTCGTCTTCACTTGACACTTATCAAACAAGCTCAAAACAATCATCAAAATCCCTCCCTCACATCGCTCATCAAAAATACCAAATTACAAGAATTTCACAAAGCTCAAAATAACCACAAGTAAGAGATATGTACAAAGGGACGGTTCTTTTGGAACTCCGTCAAACCAAGGATGGTGCATTCTTCAATTCTTTTTCAACAACCTTGTAACCACTTCCATCGCCATCAAGGGCCCGAAGAAACAAATTGAAGGCTCTATAAAAGTCTTCAATCAAGCTTGTGGTGTAACCATCCACACTACAAGGCTCTTCACAACCTTGTCTTGACATTCCCGGGGCATCCCGATCTACTAAGTTCAATGGCTTGAACTTGTACTTTCGATCCTTCGGTATATACCCAAACGTCCACCTATTCTCATGTGGCCCCAAGGGAGGCTCATCTTTCTTCTTGTCTTGGCACTTGTCTTCAAACTCATGATATGGGCACTCATCCGCCCCAAGCTCAGAATCATCATTTTCATATCCATAGAAATTGTTTTTCAAGCTTCCTCCCGACTCATCCCCTAGATCGATGTCTTTCGTGGCGTGGATCATATTGAAAGACTCATCATTTGTAGGCGAGGTGTTGCCCTGGAGGTCAAACACTAGCTTTTCTTCGCCTAACTCGAATGTGATCCTACCGTTCTTCACATCAATCATAGCACCGGCGGTATGTAGAAATGGGCGCCCAAGGATAATGGGAGTGATAGCATCTTCCGACATGTCGAGCACTAGGAAGTCGACCGGAACGAAGAACTTCCCGATTCTTATCGGCACATCCTCTAACATCCCCAATGGTCGGTTGAGTGAACTATCGGCCATTCGGAATGTAATGGAAGTGCACTTGAGCTCCTTCATCCCTAGTCGTTCACAAATGGAATAGGGAATGATGCTTACACTCGCACCCAAATCACATAGTGCTCTCTCAATCTTGAAGTTGCCTATGGTGCACGGGATCGAGAAAATACCCGGATCCTTCAACTTGGGAAGCGTAGAACCTTGAATAAGCTCGCTCACCACTCTTGTGAACGCAATGGTCTCTTCCCTGTCGACGGATCTCTTCCTAGCCAAGATTTCCTTCATGAATCTTCCATATGCCGGTATTTGGGTAAGTAGCTCGGTAAACGGGACACTCACATCCAATTTCTTCACAATATCTAGGAACTTGTCAAATTGAACATCCACCTTAGTCTTCATTTGCCTTTTTGAGAAAGGCAACTTGATATGAACCTTGTTTTGCTCAACAGGGGTTGACTTCTCAAATGACACTTTCCCTTTACCCTTGTCTCTTCCTTGAAGTGGGGGAAGCTTGTCTTCATGGGGTTTCTCAATCTCCCACAAGACTTGCTCCTCCATTGGATTTTCAAAGCTTGAAATGTCTTGAGAGGGGGGTATAACTTCTTGCATTGATTCTTGCTCACTAGGGGGTAAGGGAGAATCGTAAGATGCACCACTCCTCGTGGTAATAGCATTTACATGCTCAAATTTCAGTGTTTCACCTTGAGGAGGTAGTTGCCCCTTTTTTCTTGAAGAGCTTCCCGAAGCAATTTGAGATATTTGAGTCTCAAGAATCTTCATATGAGCATCTCTTGCAATGTTATCCCTTTGCAGATGAGCAAAGAACTCTTGTTGGTTTCTGATAAGTGTAGTTTGTAGTGCCTTTTCACTATGTTTTGGTCCCATTTCCTTGTGGAATCGCTCCTTGGGAGCGATTTGTGGGCTTCTTATGCTTCCTTTAGTTCGTTTCAGGTTCCCGAGACCGATTTGGAAGAGTTGGAGCGATTCCGACTCGATACATACACATTTTGGAGCCAACGAGATAAAGGAACGATGAATCGCGGCCTTGGAATCGACCCCGAGACCTTGGGACCCAATCCCGAGCCTCCGAGACCCGATCTCGAGTCCCGAGAATTGAGGAGAAACCCATGAGAGGCAAGGAAGGACCAAAAAGCTCTTAAGGGAGGCCTACAAGACCAATCCCGGTCGGGAAGGCCTCATCCCGTCCGGGATGGGGTGCACATTTAGAAGTGCTACTGTGAGGAGCTCGTCCCGGCCGAGAAGGACTCGTCCCGGTCGGACCATCTCGTCCCGGGCGGGAAGGAGCAGAGGCAGTCGCGCATCACTTTCTTTCTTCTCCTTCATTCTTGTACCCATATATATACTTCCCTCTTGTATTGTTAACATATCTTATCATACATTAGACTCTCTTAAGCTTTCAAAACCCTAGATTAGTTCTCCACACATGAATCCTAATCTTCCTTTAATCTTTGTTAATCCTTAGTTAATCTAGTTTAATTAGTTCTTGTATTAAGAGGATTCTTGAGGATATCTCCAAGCTTGACAACCTTGGGTTTGATTTGGGTTTCTTATTTATACAAGATTTCATCTTTTCATCTTCTTGTTGTTGGTATAATCTTCTCTTCTCTTGTTTATTGTTATTTATTCAAGTCTCAATCTTTACATATTGTTATTGTTATTGTTTGTTCATATGGATGTTTGGATGTTTGTCTTGTTTTCTCTTGTTATTGTTAGTTTTTTCTTGATAATGAGTGAGTAGTCTCCTTGTGGGGTTAGTAGGGGGATTAGGGGTAAAGGTTACATCTTTGTTGTTAGACACATAATGGGCACTCTATGTGTTTGTTGATATGCTTGTGTGAGTTGTAGTGGCCATGCTTCCCATACTGGTGTTCATCTTCTCATTGCTTGTCTATTATGTGAGCATGTTGAGAATAGTCGTAGTCACGAGAGTGCGGACTAGGGTCTACGTTGCGAGAGCCCGAACCCACCTTGACATTGGTCTACGTAGCGAGAGCCCGGACCGACTCTAGCAACTAGGAGACACCTATACCCTTGATCACCCCAATTATCCTACTACACCTAAGAACCCGACCTACCCCACTTCCTTTCATATTTGAGTTCATCCTCTTAGTTAGTCATCATTCCATTAGTTTCATTGTTTAGTTTGTTTCTTGTTATTTCTCTTAATCTTGTTTTAGCTAGTTCATCATTAGTCTAGTTCTTACTTCTCCTCCACCATAGTTTTCCAATTATCGCTTTCTTTGTGTTTGTTTGGTGATTTAGTCTCGTTTTTAGGCCGACATAGTCTAGACCTTACTTTACCGTCCCCGTGGATATCGACCCTACTTGCCCTAGCTACCCACTAGGAATAGTCAGTTTATTATTAACGGTTAGGACCCACGGCAAATCCTACCACCAATTTGGCGCCGTTGCCGGGGACGGTGCATTTTTTAGACTTAGTTTGCTTATTTCTAGACTTAGTTACCCTTCTTTGTGCTCTCCTATCTTCTCTTGTGTATTTTTTTCTAGATTCTTCTGGTTTCTTTAGTTTTTTTCTTCCTTTTTTTCCTTTGTCTCTAGTTATGCTTGTTTATTGTCGTTGCCTAGTGCCCATAAAGCACTAGGTGTTCTCACGTTTGCTCTAGTGTGTAGTGTATGCCTAGGAGGGGAGGCGATTTCTTTCTCTTCAATCCAGAGCCGGAGAGACTCTTTCAAGCCTTTCGCCAACGGACGATTGATCGGGTTAGACACTCTCAACCGGGTACTAGCAATATCCATCAAGAGCAAGCTCAAGGTCCGACTTTAGCGAGTCACCTCGAGAGACGGCCGGAGGGACCTTCATCAATCCCTTCGGTAATTCTTCTCCTAGTTCCTCCTCTTCATCTACGTCAACACTGTCTACACCACCATCTTCTCCCTTATATCCAATCATGTCGAAGTTTTCATCTCACTCCACTTTTACCGAGGATGTCTTGCCGGGACCGAGTGCATTACCGGAAGCCTATACCGGGAATTTTGTGGCAAAGACTCAATTTATCCAACTTGTGGAGAGGAGCCCATTTAGTGGTTTGCCCACCGAAGACCCGCACCAACACATGGAGACCTTCTCCGATTATTGTGACGCTATATCTCAAACCGGGGTTACTCAAGATCAAATTCGTTGGGTACTTTTCCCGTTCTCTCTTATTGGAAAAGCGAAGCAATGGATCAAGAGTCTCGATAGGGCAACCATGGGTATCGACACTTGGAAGAAGCTTGCCTTGGCGTTCTACCAAAAATTTTACCCTCCGGAGAAGACTAATTTGGTTAGGGCCTCCATCACCGGTTTCCAACAAAGGGATGAAGAAAGCCTTTATGAAGCTTGGGAGCGGTTTAAATCTTTGGTTAGGTCGTGCCCCCACCATGGACTCTCACAATGGTTCTTGGTGCAACAATTTTGGAATGGCCTTTATGAGGACTCGAGAGTTATACTTAATATGGGCTCCAATGGTAGGTTTACCGAGGAACGATCAAACTTGGGCGAGAATCGAAGAGATGGCGGTGCATAATTCGCAATACTCTAGGCCTAGGAAGGCACATCGAGGAGGTATGCATGAGGTCGATGCTATCACTAAGTTAAGCATTGACCTTGGAGCTCAATTGAAAACACACATGGAGACTATTGACAAAAAGCTCCAAAGCCACCTCAAGCAAGTCCAAGGCCCTAGTTCCCCCAACCATCAATCGATTCAAGAAGTGAATGCTTTGGGGTTTGCACCTCCTTTGCCTTATTATGGAATGTGTGATACTTGTGGAATCGTTGGTCATGATCCTATGCATTGTAGAGGAAGTATTGAGCAAGTGAACGCCTTTAAAGCGTTCAAGCAAGGTGCCTCCTATTCTAATCAATACCAAGCTTCCAATCAAGTCCCTCAACAACAAGCCTTTCAACATCAACAACAACATCGTCCCTATGTTCCACCTCCCTTAAGGGACAACAATCAAGGTTATCAAGGTTATGTGGGTAATCCAAGACCCTTCAACAACTTCAAGCAAAATAACCAAGGTACCTTCCATAACAACAATCAAGGGTTCCAACAAGGGAACTTCAATTAAGGGGGTTTCCAAGGAAACCAAAACTTTCAAGGACAACAAAACCACAACCAAGGCCTTAATCAAGGCAATTCCCATGGGTTCCAAGGGAACCGTCAACAACAAGCTACACAAGGTAATCAACAACAAAGCAAGCCTAGGAGCCGGTCTCCTACTCATGATTATGGCATTCCTCTCGCCATCACCGATACTCCGCATAATCCGTCATCTCCACCTCGGGAATTCGACATTCAAAAGACTATGACGGATATGCAAAAGAGTCAAATGGAGATGTCAAAAACCCATCAAGAGCTCTTTGCTTATATTCAAGGGGAAAACGCGGTAAGAGATGCCCGTATGAAGATGCTTGAAACTCAAGTATCTCAACTTGCTTCGGGGAGCTCCTCGAGACAAAAGGGGCAACTACCTTCTCAAGGTGAAACACCGACATTTGAGCATGTAAATGCTATCACCACAAGGAGAGGTACATCTTATGACTCCCCTTCATTCCCTAGTGAGCAAGAGCCAATGCAAGAACCGACAAAGAAAATGGCATCTCCAATTCAAGAAAGCTCAAGCTTTGATAATCCAACGGAGGAGCAAGTCCTTTGGGAGATCGAAAAACCCATTGAAAACAAGCCCTCCCCACTTCAAGCACAAGAAAAGGGTAAAGGGAAAGTGTCAAGTGAGGAGTCCACCCCTATTGAGCAAAACAAGTACCAAATCAAGTTACCTTTCCCAACAAGGCAAATGAAGACTAAGGTGGATGTCCAATTTGACAAGTTCCTTAACATTGTGAAGCAATTGGATGTGAGTGTCCCGTTCACCGAGTTACTTACCCAAATCCCGGCATATGGAAAGTTCATGCGGGAAATCCTAGCTAGGAAGAGATCCATCGACAAGGAAGAGACGATAGCGTTCACGAGGGTGGTGAGCGAGCTTATTCAAGGTTCCACGCTTCCAAAGTTGATGGATCCGAGTAGTTTCTCGATCCCATGCACCATAGGCAACTATGAGATTGAGAGAGCTATGTGTGATTTGGGTGCGAGTGTGAGCATTATTCCCTACACTATTTGTGAGAGATTAGGAATGAAGGAGCTCAAATGTACGTCCATTACACTCCAAATGGCCGATAAATCATTTAACCGACCATTAGGGATGTTAGAAGACGTGCCGGTACGAATCGGGAAATTCTTCATTCCGGTCGATTTCATCGTGCTCGATATGCCGGAAGATGCCAACACTCCCATTATCCTTGGGCGCCCATTTCTACACACCGCCGGTGCTATGATCGACGTGAAGAACGGTAGGATCACCTTCGAGTTGGGGGAAGAAAGGTTAGAGTTTGACCTCCAAGGCAACACTTCGCCCACCAACGATGAGTCTTGCAATATAATCCAAGCCACGAAAGACATCGATCTAGGGAGTGAGCCGGGACAAAGCTTGAAGAAGTACTCTTATGTACTTGAGGATGATGACTCCGATTTGGAGGAAGATGAGTGCCCATATGATAAGTGTAGTTTGTAGTGCCTATTTCACTATGTTTTGGTCCCATTTCCTTGTGGAATCGCTCCTTGGGAGCGATTCATGGGCTTCTTATGCTTCCTTTAGTTCGTTTCAGGTTCCCGAGACCGATTTGGAAGAGTTGGAGCGATTCCGACTCAATACATACACATTTTGGAGCCAACGAAACTAAGGAACGATGACTTGATGCCTTCGAGTCGACCCCGAGACCTTGGGACCCAATCCCGAGCCTCCGAGACCCGATCCCGAGTCCCGAGAATCGACGAGAAACCCATGAGAAGCAAGGAGGGACCAAAAGGAGCTTAAAGAAGGCCTACAAGGCTCATCCCGTTCGGGATGGCCTCAACCCGTTCCGGTTGAAGTGCACGATTAGGGACGCTGCAGTCTTGGGTCCATCCCGACCGGGATGAGTTCATCCCGATCGGGACCACCTCATCCCGACCGAGATGAGCCCAGTTCAGACCCGCGCTTGTTTCTTTCTTCTCCTTTCCACTTGTAACCCTATATATACCCCCCCTCTTGTATTAAGACAGAATCATATGTTATATTCTTGACCTCTCCTTAAACCCTAGACTACTTTAGGTTAGATTAGATTAGATTAGTGTAGATTAGTCGGTAATTAGTAGTTAATCTTAGTTTAATCTTGTATTATTGGATCTCTTGAAGAATCCATCCAAGATTGACAACCTTGGTGGATGAATTTGGGTTATCTTCTATGCAAGTGTTCTCCTTTTCATTCTCTTGTTAGTATGGTATAATCCTTCCTTCCTTTTTACTCTAAATCTTGTTTGTTCATCCAAGTTTGCATCTTTGTTCATTATATTGTTCTTAGTTCATTATTTTCACTAGTTTGTTTATGTATGCTTGGTTTCTTATGTTGGATCTTCTTGTTCTTGTTAGTTGTAGTTGGATTATGTTAGAGTATTGTTCTTGCTAGGGTTAGTAGGGTGATTAGGGTGTTAATTGGGTGATTAAGGGTTTGTTGGAGATGTTGGTGGAAGATTTGGGTTTCCTCTTGGTTTGATGCACATCACATGTTTGTTGAAATGCTTGATTGACTAGTAGTTGCAAATACTTGTTTTTCTTGCCTTTTCTCTTGTGGGTGATAGTTTGTTTGTGGGTTCGGTTCCCTCACTAAGTTGCGAGAGCCCGGTGAGGACAACCCCTAGGTTGGTCTACGTAGCGAGAGCCCGGATGCGACCTAGGCCCCGATATCACGCTAGTAACCCCGTTTGTCATGTGTGTCGCCGAGATGGGTTCTAGGTGGAACCTCTAGGTCGGTCTAAGTTGCGAGAGCCCGGACTATACCTAGATTACCCTACTACCTCCTTCGCTCTAGTTATCCCTTGACCATTCCGTTACCCCTTTGACCCCGACCTAATCCTAGCCCGTTTTCCTTGTTTGCTTTCTCCTTAGCCTTAGTCA
The DNA here is from genome assembly GCA_958450325.1 of Agrostemma githago. Taxonomy (NCBI): domain Eukaryota; kingdom Viridiplantae; phylum Streptophyta; class Magnoliopsida; order Caryophyllales; family Caryophyllaceae; genus Agrostemma; species Agrostemma githago. The sequence continues at coordinate 25,409,920 of OY288257.1, forward strand.
TAGTCTTAGCCTTTTCCCTTCTTATCATTCTAGTTTAGCTCGTTGACTTAGTCTCGTATTTAGGCGACCTTAGTCTAGGCTATACATTACCGTCCCCGTGGATTCGACCCGACTTGCCCTATTTACCGTAGGAATAGCCGGTTACATTATTGACGGTTGGGATTCCGCGACAAATCCCTCCCATCAATTTTGGCGCCGTTGCCGGGGACGGTGCGAGTTTAGACTTTGTTTTCCTAGTTACTTGACTTAGTCTTTGTGTTTGTGTTTTTCTTTTTTCTTTTTGTTACTTTGCTTCTTGTGTGTGTGCGGTTTATTTCTCTCTTGTCTAGTGCCCAAAAAGCACTAGGCTTCTCACGTTTGTTCTTAGTCTACAGTTTGTGCTTAGAGGTGGTGACTATCTTCTTCTTGCAACTTAAGAGCCGCTTTAACGGACGGTTGCTAGAGTGAGAAGTTTCCAACCGGGTATGGACTGCGATTTTCGAGCAAGCATGGGGTTTGATCTAAACTCCACACACTCGGGAGCCGATATGAGCTACCCCTCTTCTTCTTTGAACCAAAGCTATGACATGACGTCCCCCTACCATAATCAAGCTTCTTGGGGTAATCAAGACGGGTATGATCCTCAAGAATATGGATATGGCTACCAACAAGTGAATGACTATCACTCCTACGACCATGGTGGCTATTACTCGAGCTATGATTGTGAACCCACCATGTTCAATCAAGATTCACCGTATGGAAGCCAATTTCCCCAAAATCCACCATATTACCCTACACCCCAACCACAATATGAACCCCATGACCCACAATACTACCAATCACCTCAACCTCACTACCAACAATATGATGCCCCACCCCTTGGGCATCATCAAGATTATCAAGGAGCTTTACAAGACCCCAATGATCACCAATTGCCCGACATGGAGGAGTTTCAATCTCTTCTTCAATTGCAAAAGAGCAACCAAGAAATGGCCACTCAAATTCAAAAACAACAAAATGAATTAATGGCCCAAATTCGAAGGGCAAACGAGGCGAGGGATGCTCGATTAAATGCATTATCGGTTCAAACCGTAATGTTTTTATCCCGAACATCACAATTAGATGAAGGGTGCCCACTTGAGAAAGAGGAGCAACCTAATCACGAAGCCACCAACGTAGTTCCCTTGGAAGGAGAAATTTGCTTTGAAGAACCTCAATCGTCTACCCAAAAAGAGACGAATGAGGATATGGCTCTTGGTGAAGGCATAGTTGGTGAAGAATTGGAGGAGGATAGTGAGTTGGATGGTTTGGTGGAGTTTGTGAAGTTGTTGGGTGAAATTGATAGCCTCGAGTTGCCCATGTCCGATAATGAGGATAAGCATCAAGAGCCCCTTATATGTACACCAAGAAGTGACTTGGAAGAGATTGAAACCGCCGGTAGAAGTTTCGATTCTCTTCTCCAAGATGATGTGGGGCCGAGTGATGAAGATGGGGAACCACAACTTGAGGAAAGTGTGGGGGTGTGCATCGAGGAGATGAGGCCAAAACCGCTTTTTGTGCCTCGTTTCTTGGAGATGAAGCTTGCTTGTGATTGGAGGCAATGCTTAGGGAGGAAGAGGTCGGTAAAGCTCGTAGGATGGATAGACCCCGGAGACGATTTGAAAGATGATGATGGGTCTTGGGATTCCTTCTTCTCACCTCCTCCTTGGAGGCCGTGGAGGTTAGCTAGGCTCGAGCGCTTTGATGGTAGGGATTTGTCGTGAATCCCAACCGTCAAACAAAACCGGCAAACCTAACTAAGGTAGCTAGGGTAAGTCGAGTCGAATCCACAGGGACGGGAGGTCGGACTAAGGTATGCTACGGTCAAGGACTGTGTTCGAGACCAACTATTCTAAAGGGGGAGGCTAAGGACTAAACTAGGTCTAAAACTAGGACTACAATCAAAGGAAACGGGCTAGGATTAGGTCGGGGTCAAAGGGGTAACGGAATGGTCGAGGAAGAACTAGAGGTGAAGGACGAAGTAGGGTAATCTAGGTAATGCCCGGGCTCTCGCAACTTAGACTCACCTAGAGGTTCCACCTAAAACCCAACTCGGCATTACACAACACAATCGGGGTTACTAGCAGGCTATAGGCCTAGGTCGAATCTGGGCTCTCGCAACTTAGACCGACCTAGGGGTCTTCCTCACCGGGCTCTCGCAACTTAATGAGGGGACCGAACCCACAAACAACTATCACCCACAAGAGAAAGGCAAGAAAAACAAGCATTCATAACTACTTAGTCATTCAAGCATTTCTACAAACATGTGATGTGCATCAAACCAAGAGGAAACCCAAATCTTCCACCAACATCTCCAACAATCTCTTAATCATCCCATTAACACCCTAATCACCTTACTAACCCTAGCAAGAACACTACTCTAACATATCTAATCTAAAACTAACACTAACAAGATGGATCAACATAGCAATCAATACAAACAAGAAGAAACTAACAAGAACTATGAACTATGAATAATAACAAGAACAAAGAATCAAACTTTAATGATAAAACAAAGATTAGGAGAAGAGAAAAGAAGATTATACCAAACTAAAGATGAAAGGAAGAAGGAAACTTGCGTAAATGGAAGAATCCCAAAACAAACATCCAAGGTTGTCAAGCTTGGTGAAGATCTTGAAGAATTCCTAAATTACAAGCATTAATCTAAGATTAACGATAATCTAAAGACTAATCTACACTAATCTATGCTAATCTATGCTAAAACTATCTAGGATTTAGTCTCTAATGAAAGGCATATCCTAATATAACAAGGGAAGGGTATGTATAGGGTTTAAGAATGAAAGGAGAAGAAAGAAAGCAAGGCACGGCAGCAGCAGGCCCGTCCCGGCCGGGACGGGGTGGTCCCGGTCGGGACGAGGTCGGTCCCGGTCGGGACGCCACCATCCCGATCGGGATGGGCCCTGGTCAGTGGCTTCCTTGTTTGTGCACCTCATCCCGAACGGGATGAGCCTTGTAGGCCTCCATTATGATCCTTTTGGTCCCTCCTTGGTTCTCATGGACTTCTCACCGATTCTTGGGACTCGTGATCGGGTCTCGAAGGCTCGGGATTGGGTCCCAAGGTCTCGGGGTCGATTCCAAGGCATCGAATCATCGTTCCTCTACTCTGTTGGCTCCAAAATGTGTATGTATCGAGTCGGAATCGCTCCAACTCTTCCAAATCGGTCTCGGGAACCTGAAACGAACTAAAGGAAGCATAAGAAGCCCCTAAACCGCTCCCAAGGAGCGATTCTACAAGGAAAATGGGACCAAAACACTACGAAATAGGCACTACAAATGACACTTATCAACTCCCCCACACTTAACCCTTACTCGCCCTCGAGTAAGCACATACTACTACTACTACTAAACTATCCGAGTGGGTATTAGCGCACCCTACGCCCCTTCAACTCACGCGAATGCACTTAGAGGACAAGTGCACTCCGCACGGCAAGTTGGGTCTTGCGACAAAACTGTGGATGCAACCGGACACAAAACACACAAACAAACAAACACACAAACAAACACACAAATGGTTGCACCCAAAACAAAAGAAACACCGTCTCCCTCAAAAAGCGGTGAATGAAACACCGGTTTAGGACTCGAGGTAAGTGTCAGCATTCCCAAGCTAGCAATACAAACCAAGGTGGACTAAACCCTAATAGTATGACGATAGAGCAACAAAAACGTTGGTAACTTACCTAGGTCCTCCTAACTTTCTAAAAACGTACTACGGGACGATCGGTGGAGTGGAAAAATGAGGAACCACGGTGTTAGTCGACACTGTAGGTAAGTGAGACCCCGCCCCCTTTAGCGTGAGCCAAGAGGGTCGTCCCGTGTCCAAAACCGCCTAACTAGTCCAAGTAAAAAGGTGGAAATATTCAAAATGAGGGAAGACCGACTAATGCCACTATCATTCTTCCTCGGGACTCGGTCCTTTGGTAGGCTCTTCACGGCAAAAGTCGGAAAAAGGCTTATTTTTGTGAGGATTTCTTTTTGTGAGACGGGTTTTTTTTTGGCATTTTCTTTCTTCTTTTGCATTTTTGCTTTGTTTGTTGTCATGCCATTTCTTTTTCTTCTTTTCTATTTTCTTTTTGGCTTTTGTGGCCTTTTCTTTTTCTTCATTTCTTTTCTTTCTTTCATTTTTCTTTCTTTTTCTTTTATTTGCCCTTTTTGGCAAGATTTGGCTTTGTTGGCATTTTCAATGTATAACAAGAAAGAGAGAATCAACAATTTGCAATTTATTGTGCGGTATGTGTAGAAGGTAGGTGAATGGGTGAGTCGGGGAGCGTCCTTCCCTTCAAACCCACAAAAAGTGGAGAACTTGGACTAATCAAACAATCCTAGACACGGTCACCTAAGGGACGAGACTCGGTAACCAAGGCCTTTTCACACCGTGGGTGGTCATAATGGTCAAAAGTGCAAATCCCGTAGTAAATCCCTAGTAAGCTAGGTGGACACAAGGTAAAAGACCAACGAACTCATTGATTTAGGGTCATTCTACTAGACTAAAGTCCAAGACTCGATTTATACAACTAGGAAGGGAAAGTAAACACTCGCACACTAGCCTCTAAACCGGGTTTTCGAAAACGTTTTACACACATGACACACAACACAACACAAAACAAAGACATGACGAAGATGGAAGAAAAAGAAACAAAGGCAACAAAACAAAACAAGATAAAACAAACACAAACACAACACAAACACCACCCCGATCTTCAAACAAGTCTCCAAACCCACCACAATCTTTACAAAGCTCCGCCCGAGCACACAACATCACAAACCTTCTCCAAACTCCACAAGGAATAAAGAAGAAGAGGGGTGAAGAGATGTTACCGGAAGTCTTGCAAGCTTTCCAAAGTCAATGGCGATTAGGCAACCTATAAGGAAAAAGGGGGCCAAAACACGCACAACAAAACAATAATACGACATAACGACACAAAAAGGAAAAGACACAAAAGAAAATCTTTTTGATTTTGTGAAAAATTTTCAAGTTTTTAGGGTTTTTTCAAGATTTTTCGATAAATTAAGAAAATAAAACTAACTATGCTAGAATATCGCTCCCCCACACTTAAACTGAGCAATGTCCTCATATGCTCAATTGTAGTGTGCGGAGAGACAAAAGAAAAAGAAAAGAAACTACGAAAATAAAGCTAAAAATCAAAGAATAAGGTGAAGAAAAGGGTAGAAGGTGTCCGGTCGGGGTGTAATCAAGTCACCATGGGCCGAGACAAGAAAAGATATGGATGGGAGAAGAAAATAAAAAGAAGGAAATAAAAGGAAATGGGAGGGGAGGGATAGGTGTAATCAAGTCACCTAGCCCGGATTCCGCCTAAATCCGACTAAATCCTCAAAAAAGAAAGTGAAAAACTTGTAAAATTTGGATTTTGAAAATGACTCTCGATGTAGTCACATCATCGAGAGTCGGGAGCAACATATACCAAGGCCCCGAGGGCCACCATGACACCATGACACAAAAAAGTACAAGGGGAAGGGGAGTAAACAAAGGAAAACAAGCAATAAAAGACGGAAAAGAAAGGATAGTTGCCGTACCATAGGTTAGCAACTCACTCTCACCATCGTCTCATAGATCAATATAGGTACTTGCTTGTCTTCATCATTGTTATTCCGCTTCAAGCTCGATAGGTACGCATGGTAGAGGTAGTAATGGTGTGAGGGGAGTGGGAATCGATGTGAAATTCGGTGTAAAGGGAATAGAATTGAGGTGAGGGTATGTAAATGAAGTGTAAGGGTCATATGACATGAGCAAGGATGGGTAGGGGGGTTGGGTGGGGGTATACAATGGTTGGGTGGGCTCAAATGTCAAAGAAGAGGCCAAAAGAGGAGAAAAGAGACCATCCCGGTCGGGATGGATGGTCCCAATCGGGAAGACACACTCGTCCCGGTCGGGAAGCCACCTTCCCGATCGGGACGGCTCCTTCCCGGTCGGGATGGCATACCCTTCCCGTTCGAGAAACCTCCTTCCCGACCGGGAAGGGTCTTCATGACTCCCAAAACCTCAAAAGCTTCACCGAAGCTTCAAAAACCGACTTCCAAACTCACGATCCATGATCTATCATTATCTACTCTCCTCTAGGAATCACCTTTCCTTCACACCTATCACAATGAACTCAAATACAACATCAAATTCCCTCCCTCACATCGCTCATCAAAAAAAATCCAAATAAACAAGAATTTCACAAAAACTAACAACCCTAGAAACCAAACTATACAAACATAAACACAAATACAAGCACAAAAGAAAAGAAAAAGAGATATTTACACTAAATACTCTCACCAACAACGCCTCCATAGCCATCAAGAGCTCGAAGGAGTAAGTCAAATGCTCTAGCAACATCTTCATTAAGCTCACATGGCCGAGCCTAGCCACTCCCAAAAGTTTCCAAGTCGGAGGGAAGAAGCGATCATCTTCATTATGCTCTGGGTTCTCGTGATCTTCCGGGTCTTTGGAACCAATATAGCTACGACCCTTATGACCATCCGGTAGGTATAGTGGTCTAGAGTCGTGCTCGGTGTCATGATGTGGGAGATCACACCCTAAGGGTGTTGCTTCTTCTACGGGGTCGAGAGTGGAACTCTTTTCCACCGCCCGACAAGGATCCTCTTCACCAACCGTCTCACAAGACAAAGGGCTAGACATCGAGTGCGGTAGAGGAGGAGAAAGCATCAAGTTTTCTTCATTGGAGGCTTTAGGATCCTCCAAATTCCCATACAAAGCAAGTTCCAAGGCATCTACTTCTTTTTCCCAAGTATTGCGCTCCTTTTCACTCACTTTGTCAAAATGGTCATGAGGGGTCATCTCTTCACTTGGGTTTGGATTGTCAACACCCGGTTCATCACGAAGAAAATCAAACAAATCCAACTTTATCGCCAACACATTGGCTCCCCAAGAGCTATCTTGAAAATCATGTTCAACTCCCTCCTCATTGTCGACCCTTGAAGCTTCAACTTCCTCTACTCTACCCCTATCTTCACCGCCCAAGCAACACTCAACAATGGTCTCTTCGACCCTCTCTTCTTCATTTGTAGCTTCAAGGTTGGGTTAACTTTCTTGTGGAGGCACCCGACCTTCTTGCCCAAATGAACCTTCCTCAACATGTTGTGGAGCTCGAGTGGCCGACATCGTGATATGAGCCATGAGTTCATTGATGCGAGCATCTTGCACCTCTATTTGGGCCTTGAACTCCTCCCTAACCCCTTGTATTTGAGTCAACAACAATTGTTGACCCTTTTGCAATAACATCATCATCTCATGTTGGCTCCCTTGTGTTTGGGCCAACATTTGACAAGTCTCAAGGATATTTGGTTGAGGGTTATGTGAGGGTGTTTGGTAGTTGTTAGGATGTGGGAACGATCCTTGACAACTTTCTTGGTAACCATAAGAAGAGGGTTCATAAGATTGTTGATGAGGTTGATATGGTTGGTAAAGTTGTGGGTTTTGGTAATTCGCCCCACAGTTGTCCCGTGATGAATTGATGGTAGCTTGGACGAGCCATGTCTATAACGTCGCTTAGGTACCTAGGATGAGCTAGAAGCACTTGAGCAAACGTTACTATCCTAGTGCTTTTGAGGCACTAGGAAGGGAGAGTAACACCCAAGAAGAACAACGGAGATACACAAGGAAAGGAGAACACAAAAATCGAGAACAAAGTCCAAAACTAAGCATACAAAAGTCTAAACTACGCCGTCCCCGGCAACGGCGCCAATTTGATGGGTGGGGATTTGTCGTAAATCCCAACCGTCAAACAAAACCGGCAAACCTAACTAAGGTAGCTAGGGTAAGTCGGGTCGAATCCACAGGGACGGGAGGTCGGACTAAGGTGTGCTACGGTCTAGGACTATGTTCGAGACAAGCTATTCTAAGGAGGGGGAGACTAGAACTAGGCTAGGTCTAAGGCAAGGAAACTATCAAAGGAAACGGGCTAGGATTAGGTCGGGGTCAAAGGGGTAACGGAATGGTCAAGGGAGAACTAGAGTGAAGGAGGTAGTAGGGTAATCTAGGTAATGCCCGGGCTCTCGCAACTTAGACTCACCTAGAGGTTCCACCTAAAACCCACCTTGGCGACACAAACGACAAACGGAGTACTAGCATGCTATAGGCCTAGGTCACATCCAGGCTCTCGCAACTTAGACCGACCTAGGGGTCGTCCTCACCGGGCTCTCGCAACTTAATGAGGGAACCAAACCCACAAACAAACTAACACCCACAAGAGAAAAGCAAGAAAAACAAGCATATGAACATACTAGTCATTCAAGCATTTCAACAAACATGTGATATGCATCAAACCAAGGGGAAACCCAAATCTTCCACCAACAACTCCAACAATCCCAAAATCATCCAATTAACACCCTAATCACCTTAATAACCCTAGCAAAATACTACTCTAACATATCTATACTAAAACTAACACTAAGAAGAGGAATCAATCCAAACAACCAAACTAGCATAATGAAACTATCAAGAATGAAGAACTAAACACTAACAAGAACTAAAGATTCAAACTTGATTAATAAAACAATGAACAAGAGAAAGGAAACGAGATAATACCAAACTAGAAGATGAAAAGAAGAAGAAAACTTGCATAAATGGAAGAATCCCAAAACAAACATCCAAGGTTGTCAAGCTTGGTGAAGATCTTGAAGAATTCCCAAATTACAAGCATTAATCTAAGATTAACGATAATCTAAAGACTAATCTACACTAATCTATGCTAATCTATGCTAAAACTATCTAGGGTTTAGTCTCTAATGAAAGGCATATCCTAATATAACAAGGGAAGGGTATATATAGGGTTTAAGAATGAAAGGAGAAGAAAGAAAGCAAGGCACGGCAGCAGCAGGCCTGTCCCGGCCGGGACGGGGTGGTCCCGGTCGGGACGAGGTCGGTCCCGGTCGGGCACCACCATCCCGATCGGGATGGGCCCTGGTCAGTGGCTTCCTTGTTTGTGCACCTCATCCCGAACGGGATGAGCTTATCCCGAACGGGATGAGCCTTGTAGGCCTCCATTATGATCTTTTTGGTCCCTCCTTGGTTCTCATGGACTTCTCACCGATTCTCGGGACTCGGGATCGGGTCTCGGAGGCTCGGGATTGTGTTCCAAGGTCTCGGGGTCGATTTCAAGACATCGAGTCATCGTTCCTCTACTCCGTTGGCTCCAAAATGTGTATGTATCGAGTCGGAATCGCTCCAACTCTTCCAAATCGGTCTCGGGAACCTGAAACGAACTAAAGGAAGCATAAGAAGCCCCTAAACCGCTCCCAAGGAGCGATTCTACAAGGAAAATGGGACCAAAACACTACGAAATAGGCACTACAAATGACACTTATCACGCTTCTTGGGCCTTCATTATGATGTCGGTAGCGCGTTCGACTTGCTCCTCCATGCCCTTGAGGGCTACGGTTGAAGGAGAGTCCACCATCCTAGGTTTGATGGTGTTCCTAAAGAACCGTCATGTTGTATATTCCCCTCCTCTCTTCTTTAGAATTCTTGTGTTTGTATTTGTGTGATTTTTCTATTGATTTTGTTAGTTTTATGATATTCTTGTAATATTGGATTGTTGATGAGCGTTGTGAGGGAGTTTGATGTTGTATTCGAGTTTATTGTGATAGGTGTGAAGTGGTGGTGATTCCTAGAGAGGAGTGGTTAGTGATAAAGCTCGGTTCGTGAGTAGGGGAGTCGGTTTTGGGGTCAGGGGAGTCATGAAGACCCTTCCCGACCGGGAAGGGTGTGTCGTCCCGACCGGGATGGGGCCGTCCCGATCGGGATGAGGGTGCCAAAAATCGTGTCTACTGGAGTGTCATCCCGACCGAGAAGGAGGCTTCCCGACCGGGAAGGGTTTATCAACCCGACCGGGACCATCCATCCCGATCGGGATGGTCCCCTACTCCTTTTTGGTGCTTCTTCTTCGACATTTGAGCCCACCCAACCATTATATACCCCCACCCAACCTCCCTACCTTCCTTGCTCATATCATACCACCCACATACTTCATTTTCATACCCTCACTTCATCTTCTATCTACTTTAGACCGGTATTCACATCAAATCCCACCCCCTACCATTACTACCCCAACCATGCGTTTTATCAAGTTTGACGCGGGATGACAATGAAGAAGACAAGCTTTGTGCCAATATTGATCTATGAGACGATGGAGCGAGTGAGTTACTAGCCGACTGGTTTTGGTAACTATCCTTACTTTTCCGTCTTTTATTGCTTGTTTTTCTCTTGTTTGCCCCCTTTCCCCTTGAGTCACGGTATCTTAGTGGCCTTCAAGGCCTTAATAGTGGTTGCTCCCGACTCTCGATGACGTGACTACATCGAGAGTCATTTCAAAATCCAAATTTTACAAGATTTTTACTTTCTTTTTGAGGATTTAGTCGGATTTAGGCGGAATACGGGCTAGGTGACTTGATTACACCTAGCCCTCCCCTCCCATTTCCTTTTATTTCCTTCTTTTTATTTTCTTCCCCCATCCATATCTTTTCTCGTCTCGGCCCATGGTGACTTGACTACACCTCGGCCGGACACCTTCTACCTTTTTCTTCACCTTATTCTTTGATTTTTAGCCTTATTTTCGTAGTTTCTTTTCTTTTTTCTTTTGTCTCTCCGCACACTACAATTGAGCATATGAGGACATTGCTCGGTTTAAGTGTGGGGGAGCGATATTCTAGCATAGTTAGTTTTGTTTTCTTATTTTTTTCGAAAAAATCTTGAAAAAATCCTAAAAATTTGAAAAAAATTCACAAAAATCAAAAAGATTTTTCTTTTGTGTGTTTTTCTTTTGTGTCTTTGTGTCGTGTATTTGTTTTGTTTTGTGTGTTTGCCCTCTTTTCCTTATAGGTTGCTAAAATCGCCGCTAATTTTGGAGAGCTTTCATGATGTCCGGTAACATCTTCTATCCCTTTTTCCTTCTTTGTCTCTTGCGGAGTTTGGAGGAGATTGTGATGCGGTGTGCTCGGGTGGAGCTTGTACATGCGTGTGGTTGATTTGATGACTTGTTTGGAAATTCGGGGTGGTGTTTGTGTTGTGTTTGTGTTCGTTTTGTGTTGTTTGTGTTTTGTTTCTTTTGTTTCTTTTTCTTTCGTTTTCGTTGAGTCTTTGTTTTGTATTGTGTAGTTGTGTCTTGTGTAAACCGTTTTCGAAAACCCGGTTTAGAGGCTAGTGTGTGAGTGCTTACTTTCCCTTCCTAGTAGTATAAATCGAGTCTTGGACTTTAGTCTAGTAGAATGACCCTAAATCAATGAATTCGTTGGTCCTTTACCTTGAGTCCACCTAGCTTACTAGGGATTTACTACGGGATTTGCACTTTTGACCACTATGACCACCCACGGTGTGAAAAGGCCTTGGTTACCGAGTCTCGTCCCTTAGGTGACCGTGTTTAGGATTGTTCGATTATTCCAAGTTCTCCACTTTTTGTGGGTTAGAAGGGAAGGGTCCGTCCCGACTTACCCATTCATCTACCTCCCACACATACCCACACAAATAAAATGCAATTTGTTGAAATTCCATCTTTCTTGTTGCAAAAAGAAATGCTTCAAATCCAAATCGAGCCAAAAGGGCAAAGAAAAGAACAAAAAAGAAAAATGAAAGAAAAGAAAGAAATGAAGAAAAAGAAAAGGCACAAAAGCCAAAAAGAAAATAGAAAAGAAGAAAAAGAAATGGCATGACAACAAACAAAGCAAAAATGTCAAAAAGAAAGAAAAATGCCAAAAGAAAATCGTCTCACAAAAAGATCCTAACCCCACAAAAATAAGCCTTTTTCCAACTTTTGCCGTGAAGAGCCTACCAAAGGACCGAGTCCCGAGGAAGGATGATAGCGGCATTAGTCGGTCTTCCCTCATTTTGCATGTTTTCCACCTTTTTACTTGGACTAGTTAGGCGGTTTTGGACATGGGACGACCCTCTTGGCTCACGCTAAAGGGGGCGGGGTCTCACTTACCTACAGTGTCGACTAACATCGTGGTTCTTCACTTTCCACTCCGCCGATCGTCCCGTAGTACGTTTTTAGAAAGTTAGGAGGACCTAGGTAAGTTACCAACGTTTTTGTTGCTTTATCGTCATACTATTAGGGTTTAGTTCACCTTGGTTTGTATTGCTAGCTTGGGAACGTTGTCACTTACCTCGAGTCCTAAACCGGTGCTTCTTTCACCGCTTTTAGAGGGAAGCGGTATTTGTTTTTCTTTGGGTGCAACCTTGTGTTTGTTTGTTGGTTTGTTTGTTTATGTGCTTGTTTGTTTTTGTGTGTTGTGTCCGGTTGCATCCACAGTTTTGTCGCAAGACCCCACTTGCCTTGCGGGGTGCACTTTCCCTCAAAGTGCATTCCCGTGAGTTGAAAGGGCGTAGGGTGCGCTAATACCCACTCAGCTAGTTTAGTAGTTAGTATGTGCTTACTCGAGGGCGAGTAAGGGTTAAGTGTGGGGGAGTTGATAAGTGTAGTTTGTAGTGCCTATTTCACTATGTTTTGGTCCCATTTCCTTGTGGAATCACTCCTTGGGAGCGATTCATGGGCTTCTTATGCTTCCTTTAGTTCGTTTCAGGTTTCCGAGACCGATTTGGAAGAGTTGGAGCGATTCCGACTCAATACATACACATTTTGGGCCAACGAAACTAAGGAACGATGACTTGATGCCTTGGAGTCGATCCCGAGACCTTGGGACCCAATCCCGAGCCTTCGAGACCCGATCCCGAGTCCCGGGAATCGACGAGAAACCCATGAGAAGCAGGGAGGGACCAAAAGAAGCTTAAAGAAGGCCTACAAGGCTCATCCCGTTCGGGATGGCCTCAACCCGTTCCGGTTGAAGTGCACGATTAGGGACGCTGCTGTCTTGGGTCCATCCCGACCGGGATGAGTTCATCCCGATCGGGACCACCTCATCCCGATCGGGACCAACTCATCCCGACCGGGATGAGCCCAGTTCAGACCCGCGCTTGTTTCTTTCTTCTCCTTTCCACTTGTAACCCTATATATACCCCCCCCCCCCTCGTGTATTAAGACAGAATCATATGTTATATTCTTGACCTCTCCTTAAACCCTAGACTACTTTAGGTTAGATTAGATTAGATTAGAGTAGATTAGTCGGTAATTAGTAGTTAATCTTAGTTTAATCTTGTATTATTGGATCTCTTGAAGAATCCATCCAAGATTGACAACCTTGGTGGATGAATTTGGGTTATCTTCTATGCAAGTGTTCTCCTTTTCATTCTCTTGTTAGTATGGTATAATCCTTCCTTCCTTTTTACTCTAAATCTTGTTTGTTCATCCAAGTTTGCATCTTTGTTCATTATATTGTTCTTAGTTCATTATTTTCACTAGTTTGTTTATGTATGCTTGGTTTCTTATGTTGGATCTTCTTGTTCTTGTTAGTCGTAGTTGGATTATGTTAGAGTAGTGTTCTTGCTAGGGTTAGTAGGGTGATTAGGGTGTTAATTGGGTGATTAAGGGTTTGTTGGAGATGTTGGTGGAAGATTTGGGTTTCCTCTTGGTTTGATGCACATCACATGTTTGTTGAAATGCTTGACTAGTAGTTGCAAATACTTGTTTTTCTTGCCTTTTCTCTTGTGGGTGATAGTTTGTTTGTGGGTTCGGTTCCCTCACTAAGTTGCGAGAGCCCGGTGAGGACAACCCCTAGGTTGGTCTACGTAGCAAGAGCCCGGATGCGACCTAGGCCCCGATATCACGCTAGTAACCCCGTTTGTCATGTGTGTCGCCGAGATGGGTTCTAGGTGGAACCTCTAGGTCGATCTAAGTTGCGAGAGCCCAGACTATACCTAGATTACCCTACTACCTCCTTCGCTCTAGTTATCCCTTGACCATTCCGTTACCCCTTTGACCCCGACCTAATCCTAGCCTGTTTTCCTTGTTTGCTTTCTCCTTAGCCTTAGTCATAGTCTTAGCCTTTTCCCTTCTTATCATTCTAGTTTAGCTCGTTGACTTAGTCTCGTATTTAGGCGACCTTAGTCTAGGCTATACATTCCCGTCCCCGTGGATTCGACCCGACTTGCCCTATCTACCGTAGGAATAGCCGGTTACATTATTGACGGTTGAGATTCCACGACAAATCCCTCCCATCACCATATCATGGGCTTGATGACAAGTTGAAAAGCAAGGAGCAAGATGAGCCTCCCTTGGGGCCGCATGAGGACAAGTGGACGTTTGGGTATATCCCGAAAGATCAAAAGTACAAGTTCAAACCGTTCAACTTGGAAGATCGGGATACCCCGGGAACGTCAAGGCAAGGCCATGAAGAGCTTTGGTATGTGGACGGTTATATCTCGAGCTTGATTGAAGACTTTGCTAGAGCCTTCGACTTGTTCCTTCGTGCCCTAGATGGAGATAGAATCGGTTATTGTTGTTGAAAAAGAATGAAGAAAGCACCATCCTTGGTTTGACGGAGTTCCACAAGAGCCGTCTCATTGTATATATCTCTTTATTGTAATTCCTTTGGATTTTTGTGAATTCTTGTAATATTGGATTATTGATGAGCGATGCGAGGGAGAGAGTTTGATGTTGAGTTTGAGTTTGTTTGATAGGTATGAAGTGAAGACGATTCCTAGAGAGGAACGGCTATGATAGAGCTTGGATAGTAAGCATGAGGATCGGGTTTTTGAAGCTTGGAGTAAGCTTTTGGGCTTGTGGATGGTCAAGAAGACCCATCCCGACCGGGAAGAGGCTTCCCGACCGGGAAGGGTGCGGCATCCCGACCGGGAAAGAGCCGTCCCGATCGGGATGGAGGTATGCAATTTCGAGCTCACTGAGGGTCCGTCCCGACTGGGAAGGGAGCGTCCCGACCGGGACGGGTGTGCCATCCCGACCAGGACCATCCATCCCGACCGGGATGGTCCCCTGCTCTCCTTTGTGCCTTTTCTTCGACGTTTGAATCCACCCAACCGTTGTATACCCCCTCCCAACCGCCCTAACTATCCTTGCTTTTATCATGTGCCCCATATACTTCATTTTCATACCCTCACTCCATTTTCTATCCACTTTACACCGACTCTCACATCAAGTCCCACCCCCTACCATTACTACCTCTACCGTGAGTTCTTCTAAAGTTCGAAGCGGTTGACAACGATGAAGACAAGCAACGTACCTATAATGATCATTGAGGCGATGGAGCGAGTGAGTTGCTAACCGGTCGGTACGGCAACTATCCTTTCTTTTCCGTCTTTTATTGATTGTTTTCCGCTTGTCTATCCCCTTCCCCTTGTGCACTTATGTGTCTTGGTGTCATGGAGGCCTTCGAGGCCTTAGTATGGTTGCTCCCGACTCTCGATGACGTGATTACGTCGAGAGTCAATCGATTAATCCAAATATACAAGATTTTCACCCTTTTTTAGGAATTAGTCGGATTTGGGCGGAATCCGGGCTAGGTGACTTGATTACACCTAGCCCTCCCCTCCCATTTCCTTTTATTTCCTTCTTTTTATTTCTTCCCCCATCCATATCTTTTCTTGTCTCGGCCACCCCGGCCGGACCCATTCTACCCTTTTCTTCACCTTTCTTTTTGATTTTTAGCTTTATTTTCGTAGTTTCTTTTCTTTTTCCTTTGTCTCTCTGCACACTACGATCGAGCATGAGGACATTGCTCGGTTTAAGTGTGGGGGAGCAATATTCTAGCGTAGTTAGTTTTATTTTCTTAGTTTTTTCGAAAAAATCTTCAAAAACCCTAAAAAGTTTGAAAATTTTCACAAAAATCAAAAAGATTTTCTTTTTGTGTGTTTTTGTTTTGTGTCGTTGTGTCGTATATTTGTTTTGTGTGCGTGTTTTGCCTCCCTCTTTCCTTATAGGTTGCTTAAATCACCAATAGCTTTGGAGAGCTTTCAAGACTCCCGGTAACATCTTATCCCTTTTTCTTCTTTACCTTTTGCGGAGTTTGGAGGAGATTGTGATGTTGTGTGCTCGGGTGGAGCTTTGTAAAGTTGTGGTTGATTTGGTGGCTTGTTTGGATGATCGGGGTGGTGTTTGTGTTGTTCATGTGTTTGTTTCTCCTTGTTTTGTTTTGTTATCTTTTTTCTCTTTTTCTCTCATTCTCGTCGTGCCTTTGTTTTGTGTGTGTAAGTGTGTCGTATGTGTAATAGGTTTTCGAAAACCCGGTTTAGAGGCTAGTGTGCGAGTGTTTACTTTCCCCTCCTAGTAATGTAAATCGAGTCTTGGACTTTACTCTAGTAGAATGACCCTAAATCAATGATTTTGTTGGTCCTTTACCTTGAGTCCACCTAGCTTACTAGGGATTTACTGCGGGATATGCACTTTTGACCATTATGACCACCCACGGTGTGAAAAGGCCTTGGTTACCGAGTCTCGTCCCGTAGGTGACCGTGTTTAGGATTGTTTGATTAGTCCAAGTTTTCCCCTTTTTGTGGGTTTGAAGGGAAGGGCCCATCCCGACTTACCCATTCCCCTACCTCCTACACATATCCACACAATAAATTGCAATTTGTTGAATTCTCCCTTTCTTGTTACACAAAGAAATGGCAAACGCCAAATCAAGCCAAAAGGGCAAAGAAAAGAAAAAGAAAAGGCACAAAAGCCAAAAAGAAAATAGAAAAGAAGAAAAAGAAATGGCATGGCAACAAACAAGGCAAAAGTGCAAAAAGAAAGAAAAATGCCAAAAGAAAAAAACCATCCCACGAAAAGAAACCTCACCCCTCAAAAATAAGCCTTTTACCGACTATTACCGTGAAGAGCCTACCAAAGGACCGAGTCCCTAGGAAGGATGATAGCGGTAATGGTCGGTCTTCCCTCATTTTGCATTCATATCCACCATTTTACTTGGACTAGTTAGGCGGTTTTTGGACATAAGACGACCCTCTTGGCTCATGGATAAAGGGGGCGGGGTCTCACTTACCTACAGTGTCGACTAACACCGTGGTTCATCCCTTTTTCCACTCCGCCGATCGTCCCGTAGTACATTTTTAGAAAGTTAGGAGGAATCGAGGTAAGTTACCAACGCTTTGTTGCTTTATCGTCATACTATTAGGGTTTAGTTCACCTTGGTTTGTATTGCTAGCTTGGGAACGTTGTCACTTGCCTTGAGTCCAAACCGGTGTCTTTTCACCACTTTTAGAGGGAAGCGGTATTTTTTTTCTTTTGGGTGCAACCGATTATTTGTTTGTTTGTGTGTTTGTTTGTTTATGTGTTGTTGTGTCCCGTTGCATCCACGGTTTTGTCGCAAGACCCGACTTGCCTTGCGGAATGCACTTTTCCTCAAAGTGCACTCGCGTGAGTTGAAAGGGCGTAGGGTGCGCTAATACCCACTCGGCTAGTTTAGCATTTAGTATGTGCTTACTCGAGGGCGAGTAAGGGTTAAGTGTGGGGGAGTTGATAAGTGTAGTTTGTAGTGCCTTTTTCACTATGTTTTGGTCCCGTTTCCTTGTGGAATCGCTCCTTGGGAGCGATTTGTGGGCTTCTTACGCTTCCTTTAGTTCGTTTCAGGTTCCCGACACGGATTTGGAAGAGTTGGAGCGATTCCGACTCGATACATACACATTTTGGAGCCAACGAGATAAAGGAACGATGACTCGCGGCCTTGGAATCGACCCCGAGACCTTGGGACCCAATCACGAGCCTCCGAGACCCGATCCTGAGTCCCGAGAATTGAGGAGAAACCCATGAGAGGCAAGGAAGGACCAAAAAGCTCTTAAGGGAGGCCTACAAGACTCATCCCGGTCGGGAAGGCCTCATCCCGTCCGGGATGGGGTGCACATTTAGAGGTGCTACTGTGAGGAGCTCGTCCCGGCCGAGAAGGACTCGTCCCGGTCGGGACCATCTCGTCCCGGGCGAGACCATCTCGTCCCGGGCGGGAAGGAGCAGAGGCAGCCGCGCATCACTTTCTTTCTTCTCCTTCATTATTGTACCCATATATATACTTCCCTCTTGTATTGTTAACTTATCTTATCATACATTAGACTCTCTTAAGCTTTCAAAACCCTAGATTAGTTCTCCACACATGAATCCTAATCTTCCTTTAATCTTTGTTAATCCTTAGTTAATCTAGTTTAATTAGTTCTTGTATTAAGAGGATTCTTGAGGATATCTCCAAGCTTGACAACCTTTGGTTTGATTTGGGTTTCTTATTTATACAAGATTTCATCTTTTCATCTTCTTGTTGTTGGTATAATCTTCTCTTCTCTTGTTTATTGTTATTTATTCAAGTCTCAATCTTTACATATTGTTATTGTTATTGTTTGTTCATATGGATGTTTGGATGTTTGTCTTGTTTTCTCTTGTTATTGTTAGTTTTTTCTTGATAATGAGTGAGTAGTCTCCTTGTGGGGTTAGTAGGGGGATTAGGGGTAGATTATGGGTGATTAGGGTTTGATTAGGGGTAAAGGTTACATCTTTGTTATTAGACACATAATGGGCACTCTATGTGTTTGTTGATATGCTTGTGTGAGTTGTAGTGGCCATGCTTCCCATACTGGTGTTCATCTTCTCATTGCTTGTCTATTATGTGAGCATGTTGAGAATAGTCATAGTCACGAGAGTGCGGACTAGGGTCTACGTTGCGAGAGCCCGGACCCACCTTGACATCGGTCTACGTAGCGAGAGCCCGGACCGACTCTAGCAACTAGGAGACACCTATACCCTTGATCACCCCAATTATCCTACTACACCTAAGAACCCGACCTACCCCACTTCCTTTCATATTTGAGTTCATCCTCTTAGTTAGTCATCATTCCATTAGTTTCATTGTTTAGTTTGTTTCTAGTTATTTCTCTTAATCTTGTTTTAGCTAGTTCATCATTAGTCTAGTTCTTACTTCTCCTCCACCATAGTTTTCCAATTATCGCTTTCTTTGTGTTTGTTTGGTGATTTAGTCTCGTTTTTAGGCCGACATAGTCTAGACCTTACTTTACCGTCCCCGTGGATATCGACCCTACTTGCCCTAGCTACCCACTAGGAATAGTCGGTTTATTATTGACGGTTAGGACCCACGGCAAATCCTACCACCAGTTTCTTAGCATCTCCATTTGGCTTCTTTGCATTTCTTGGTTACTCTTTTGCACATCCATTATAGATTTTTGCATGTTGAAATCTCGAGGTGGAGATTTTGGATTGTGCGGAGTATCGGTGAGTGCTAAGGGAGTACCATAGTCATGAATAGGAGACCGGCTCCTTGGCTTGCTTTCTTGTCGATTACCTTGGGTTGCTTGTTGTTGTTGATGGTTCCCTTGGAACCCATGAGGGTTGCCTTGATTAAGGCCTTGAGTGTTACCTTGGTTGTTTTGATAACCTTGATTATGTTGGTTTCCATGAAAACCACCTTGATTGAAATTCCCTTGTTGGAACCCTTGATTGTTGTTGAAGTTACCTTGGTTATGTTGCTTGAAATTGTTGAATGGCCTTGGGTTGCCCATATAACCTTGGTAACCTTGATTGTTGTCCCTTATGGGAGGTGGCACATATGGACGGTGTTGTAGAGATTGTTGATTGGAAGCAAGATGGGAAGCTTGGAACATATGAGGATAAGGGGTACCTTGCTTGAACGCTTGAAAGGCGTTCACTTGCTCAATACTCCCCCGACAATGTATAGGCTCATGTCCAACTATCCCGCAAGTATCGCACATCCCATAATAAGGTGTAGGAGACACAACTCCCAAAGCATTAACTTCATGAAGCGAGTGTTGGTTGGAGAAACTAGTGCTTTGAACTTGATTGAGGTGGCTTTGGAGCTTCTTGTCAATAGTCTCCATGTGAGTTTTTAATTGAGCTCCAAGATCAATGCTTAGTTGTGTAATAGCATCGACCTCGTGCCTACCTCCTCGATTCGCCTTTCTAGGCCTTGAGTATTGGGAGTTGTGCACCGCCATCTCCTCGATTCTTGACCAAGTTTGGTCATCATCCACCTCGGTAAACCTTCCATTCGATCCCATGTTGAGAATGGCCCTTGAGTCTTCATATAACCCATTCCAAAACTGTTGAACTAGGAACCATTGTGATAGACCACGGTGAGGACAAGAGCGGATCAAGGCTTTGAATCTTTCCCATGATTCATAGAGGCTTTCTTCATCACGTTGTTGGAATCCCGTGATAGAGGCTCTCAATAGATTTGTCTTCTCCGGGGGATAAAATTGTTGGTAGAAGGCTAAGGCTAGCTTCTTCTAAATATCAATACCAAGAGTCGCTTTGTCTAACCCTTTGAACCATTGCTTAGCTTTACCGATTAAAGAGAAAGGAAATAATACCCATCGGATTTGGTCTTGGGTAATTCCCAGTTGTGAGATAACATCGCAATAATCCGAAAAGGTTTCCATGTGTTGATGAGGATCTTCGATTGGTAACCCACTAAATTGACTTCTTTCGACCAATTGGATGAATTGCGTTTTTGCCACAAAGTTACCGGTATACCCCTCCGGTAAAACGGTTGGACCGGGCAAAACGTCTTCCGTAAAGGTTGAATGGGAAGGGAACTTAGGCATTATTGGATGTGCGGGAGATGACGGTGTAGATGGTGTTGATGCAGAAGTTGAAGGAGAACTAGGTGAAGAAGAATGGATAGATGTACCAAAGGGATTGATGAAGGTCCCTTCGGCGGTCTCTCAAGGTGACTCGTTCAAGTCGGATCCTTGAGCTTGTTCTTCAATGGTATTGCTAGTACCCGGTTGAGAGTGTCTAACCCGATCAATCGTTCGTTGGCGAAAGGCTCTAAAGAGTCTCTCCGGCTCTGGATTGAAGAGAAAGAAATCGCCTCTCCTCCTAGTCATACACTACACACTTGAGCAAACATAAGACCACCTAGTGCTTTATGGGCACTAGGCAAAGACAATAAACGAGCACAATCGAAAGACAAGAGAAAAGAAAGCTAAGAAAACAAGAAAAACCTAAAATATGCACAAGAGATAGAAGAAGAGCACAAGAAGGGTAACTAAGTCTAGCTATAAGCAAACTAAGTCTAAACAATGCACCGTCCCCGGCAACGGCGCCAAATTAATGGTAGGATTTGCCGCATTCCCCACCGTCAAATAAATAACCAAATAATCCTAACGGGTAGCTAGGGTAAGTCAGGTCGTGTCCACGGAGACGGTATTGTAGAGTTTAGACTAGGTCCGCCTAAAACTAGGCTAAGTCACAAACAAACACAAAGAAGACTATAATTGACAAACTATGATGGTTGAGGAGGATGAGAATGGACTAACAATATACTATGTATGACATAAACTAAATGAAACAACTAGGATTAACTAAACAATGAAACTAGAGGAATATTGACTAACTAGAAGGATGAATCAAATAAGGGAAAGAGTAGGGTTAGGTCGGGTTCATAAATGTGGTAGGATGATTGGGTAATCAAGGGTATAGGTGTCTCTTAGTTACTAGGGTCGGTTTGCGCTCTCGCGCCAAAGCCAAAATCCGCACTCTCGTGTCTAAGACTAGACCCAAACACTCATGCTAGATGCTACTCAAAACATAAGTCTTCAATCAAAAATTAGTCAACAATGAGAAGATGGATACAAGTATGAGAAGCATTGGCCACTACTACCCACACAAGCAATACAACAAACACATGGTGTGCCCAATATGTGACTAGCAACAAAGGAATCACCTTTACCCACAATCAAACCCTAATCACCCATAATCCACACTTAATCCCCCTATTAACCCCACAAGGAGTCTACTCACACATTATGAAACTAACTCTAAGACTAACAAGAGAAATCAACATAATAATCAAAATATCCATTAAGAACAAACAAGAACAATGAACAATAAGTAAAGATTCAAACTTGATTAAATAAACAAAGAACAAGATAAAAGAAATTATACCAACTACAAGATGATGAAAAAGATAAGAACAAGAATTAATAAGAAACCCAAAATAATCTCCAAGGTTGTCAATCTTGGAAGAGTCTTCAAGAATCTCCTTAATACAAGACTAATTAAACTAGATTAAACTAGGATTAACAAGAGTTTAAAGGAAGATTAAGCTAATGAGAGGAACACTAATCTAGGGTTTTGAATGTTCAAGAGAGGCCTAAGATAGTCTAGGGTAATGTAAGATAGTTAAACAATACAAGGGAGGAGTATTTATAAGGTTACAAGAATGAAGGAGAAGAAAAGAAGCAAACACGGGCTGTAGCTCCTCCATCCCGACCGGGACGAGATGGTCCCGACCGGGACAAAGTGGTCCCGACCGGGACGGCATGGTCCCGACTGGGACGGACCCAGAACAGGAGCATCTTCTTTTGTGCACCTCATCCCGGACGGGATGAGGTCTTTCCCGACGGGGATGGGTCTTGTAGGCCTCCAATATGATCTTTAAGGTCCCTCCTTGCTTCCCATGGGCTTCTCATCGATTCTCGGGGCTCGGGATCGGGTCCCAAGGTCTTGGGATCGAATCCAAGGCATCGAGTGATCGTTCCTTCTCTTCGTTGGCTCCAAAAGTGTATGAAACGAGTCGAAATCATTCCAATTCTTCATGAATGGTCTCGGGAACCTAAAACGAACTAGAAGAAGCATAAGTAGCCCATAAACCGCTCCCAAGGAGCGATTCCACAAGGAAAACAGGACCAAAACACAACAAATTAGGCACTACAAACTACACTTATCAGCTAGGCTCCTAACCAAATCATCCTGGATATTCGAAGCAATTACATGATTCTTAAGCCAACTGGGGAACTGTTCCTCATGCTTATTCCAAACATCATCAGCATTTAAATTTGGATTAGCAACGAGAAATTCAGTTACAAACTGCTTCTCATAAGGCTCCAAAACATCGCAATTTGATAACAAGTAAAGATGAGCACGATTGTATTCCTTTTCATCTAACATCCTCCATCCCTCAACTGATAAAGATCCTTCACCTACCTTACTTTGAAAAAATTCTGGTATGTTGGGGTCAATCATCCCAGGTGTTTCTAGGTTAAGATTCTTGGCTTTGGTGTTGACTTCTTTCTCGAAATATAGAGAATAGAAGTTGGCTATCTCCTCTATTAGATAAGCATTAAATATGGAGCCCTCGACCCTGGCCATGTTACCAATTTGTTTTTTCAAATGGTTCAGAAATCTATAACAATCATGCAATTATATTAATAACCAATTACAACATTTAACGTTAGTGTTTCATTAAGTATTTTAAATTACTCACCTCTCAAATGGGTACATCCATCTATATTGGACCGGTCCTTCCACTTTAACTTCGTAAGACAAGTGGACCGGTAGATGCTCTATTAAGTTAAAGAAGGAGGGTGGGAAGATCATCTCAAGTTTACACAGTATCTGAGGAATTTGATCCTCCAAACGAGTTATGTGTCAATTGTAATTGTCGGCGAACACAAATCTCAAAAAAACTGAGATATATCTGTAAAAGGATTCCAAACCCCTTGTGGCAGGAGTTGCTTCAGCGACACAGGTAGTAACTGGTCCATGAAAACGTGACAATCGTGACTCTTTAAACCTTGCAACTTCAGGTTCTTAATGTCGACACACCGACTGAAATCGGAGGCGTACCTATTAGGGAACTACAATTTCCTAACCATTCTAACACGGCCTTTCTCCGAGCTTTATCATGGCTAAACAAGGCCTTAGGCTTGGACCCATCCCGCTTGATATGCTTTTTCGGATGGTTACAGATTTTCTTCAAATCTTTTCAGGAGCCTGCGGTGTCACATGTCTTACCGTCTACATCCATGACAGTGTGAATCAATTGCTGAAAGAAAATCATCTCAATATGCATCACATACAAATTATGTCGGAGTAATAAAGTACTCCAATATGGAAGGTCAAAGAAGATGCTTCTTTTAAACCAACAATTTTTTAACTTCCTTAGATTCTTGAACCCTTGATCGGTGTCGTCAATAGTAGAATAGGTGCCTCATCTAGCAACACCTCACCCGTTTTGAAAGCTCTCTTGTTTTTCCTGTACGGGTGGTCCTCGGGTAGAAACTGTCTATGACAGTCAAACCAACTAACTTTGCTGGAATTCGTTAGGTAGAACGCTTTTCTTTCATTCATGCAACAAGGGCATGCTTTTTGGCCCGCCGTAGACCAACCGCTCAACATACCATATGCATGGAAATCATTTATAGTCCACAAAAGCGATGCTCTAAGCTGGAAATTTTGTTTCAACGACACATCATATGTCTCCACCCCTACTGTCCACAAGTGTCTCAATTCCTCTATCACTGATTGTAAGTAAACATCCAAATGATTTTTGGGGTTTTTTGGGCCGGGAACAATAAGAGAAAGAAAGATGAACGGTGGTTTCAGACACAACCATGGGGGTAAGTTGTATGGTATGACCATGACAGGCCAGCAGGAGTATGACTTACCGAACTGACCGAAAGGGGCAAACCCATCGGTACACAACCTAAGTCTCACATTGCGGGGTTCCTTAGCAAAATTAGGGTAAATTCTATCAAAGTGCTTCCACTCCTCGCCATCACTAGGATGACACATCTTCCCCTCTACACGAGTTTCTTCTTTATGCCACCTCATTTGTTCCGCAATGGTTTTGGTTGCCTATAATTTTTGAAGTTTAGGGGTGATGGGAAAGTAAGTAACTCGACTAAGTGGTATAGAGTTTTTATCCCTTGCAGCACTCTTTCCCTTTTTACCCCTCAAAACAATATTCCCATCAACACTTTTGCATCTACTCTTACCACATTTCTTACATTCCTCAAGTAGGGCATCGTCCTTCCAAAAGAGCATGCATCCATCGGGACAAGCATCAATCTTTTGATGCAAAAGTTGAAGACTTCTTACTAATTTTTTGGTAGTGTAGAATATTTTGGTCATAATGTTGTCTTTTGGGATGACCTTCTCAAGCAAGGCAACGAAACCGTCTATACACCCAAACGGTAGGTTATACTCACATTTAAGGGTCACTATCATAGACGCGACTTCTAACAATGTCATATCACACCCTCCATATAACGGCTTCTCCGAAGCGTCTAATATATCCAAAAATGCTTTTGCTCGTGGGTTTGGCTCTTGTGGGGTTGCTAGGTCATCATCATTACTATACATGCTCTTGTCATTAAACACATTGCACTCAACTACATCAACTATCATTCCCCTCAAGCCCCCCTCATTTTGTTCAACCTCAGATTCTTTAACCGGAGACGTCTCACCATGACAAATCCAACGATAATAATTTGGATAAAACCCATTTGAGATAATATGTTCCTTAATCATAATTCCAAGAATTTGAGATTTTTACATTTCACACAAGGACATCTAAGTCTACCATTCGATGCGTATTCGGGTTGTTGTTTAGCAAACTCCAAAAAACTATCAACACCCTTTAAAAATTGTGTAGTGGGACATCTCTTATCAAATCTTTCCTCATACATCCATTTTTGTTCAAATCTCTTCATGTTTTATCTAAAAAAATTTAGACAATAACCAAATACACATTATTTTCTCTAAATTAATTTACTAATATACACTACTCACATATTTAGTAAATTCTCAATTCACCTAAACATAGTACTACTTGTACCTAATCCGCCTAATTATATCACTAAATCGGCCTAATTATATTTTCACTTTCAATTTCCTAACACATTAAAAAAACCCAATTCATTCGATTATCTAACCATAAACCCTAACTTTATAATAACAATCTATGTATTTCAAATTGGGGGAACCTATGGGCAATTAACATGTTAACTACATTAAATATTCCGACAACAACAAAACTATACTAAAAACATCTAACTCAATAACTAATTTATTAAAATCAATAAATACAAAAATTATGAAATAAATTAAACTAAGTATAGATAAAAAAAACATACCTTAATCAAGGAAAATGGGAGAAAAAAAGCAGGAAGGAAGAGGAGAGGAGGGCTCGGTATAGTAGAGAGAAGGGAGGAGAAGTTTAGAGAGAGAGAGAGTGCGTGAAATTGGAAATGAAGAAGGGGAAGGGGGGTTGCGTCGAATTTAAAAAAAATATGAAGGCTTTGCGACCAACAGCGGTCGCCCATGTTTTTCTGTCGGTCGCTAAGCGACTATTTTCGTCAGTTAGCGACTGATATCAGTCGCTAGATCCTAATTTAGCGACTGATATCGGTCGTTGTATTTAATTTATAATAAAACGTAGCGACTAATATCGGTCGCGCGTGTTTTTTCTAGCGACTGATATCAGTCGCTAAACTACCTCCTCTCATTCGGTCTCTTCGCCTAGCGACCGATATCGGTCACCCGTGTTTTTTTAGTCGCTACAATAGCAACTGACAATTTTGGTCGCGCGTGTGAGATCGCTACTGGAGTATTTTCTTGTAGTGCGATATGGAAAGAATCAGTGTGCACAAGGCTAGACTTTCACTAGGGATATACTAAAACTAGCTTCGAGAACCTCAGTCTTAACACATATCAGACTTTAGTCTTGAATCTAAGCAACTCAACCATAATAGGACGACGACTTATAAATACGTGGCTGTAGTTTAAGACAATGCACACCCCTCTTGGGATTACCTATCACCTAGTTCAACTTATGACGGCGAATTATTGCGAGACCTAAGCTTAAGGTCAAAATGTACACAACTTCCGGGATACCTGTCAACCGATTCAACAACTAATCTACCGATTCCTGATACACTAGCCTTATAGTTGATGGCAAAACAGTATATATATCCTAGACTTTATTACTCTAACCCCTACACTTGTCCTTATCGATATTCAAATGAGATAATCATTATAAATTATATGAAGATCAAAGAAATAAACATTTTATAATGAAAGAAAACTTTCTACTTAAAGAAATTACTAATTTTAGACACTTACTTAAAATAAAAACATTCTTATAGAAAATACGTAAGTTATTAAAATAAGTGCAATGTATAAAAATAGCATTTCTAACGAAATTAACATTTTATTATTATTGTCGTTTTCGTAACGTAATATATTTCTAATTCGTTACTAAAGCTATCACTAATACAAAACCCTCATTTTTTCGTCGCTTTTTTAGTCGATTATCGACGCTTAAAAGCGTAGTCATTTTATATCTCGACGCTTTACAAAAGCGTGGTTTTTTGGGACGTCAGGAATTTTTTACACTATTAGGCGTCGAGAATGGCGACAAATTTATGCATCGCTAAGCAGCGACGCTTTGTAGCATCATAGGTTTTAACACTTATTTGCGTCAACAATTGAATATTGTCGTCGCTTTTTTGCATCATTTCTTTGCTTTCCTAATGTTTTCATCACAATTAACGAATAAATTAAATAGATTAACAAATGACATCCCAAAAAGTAGCAAATAAAAACAATAATTTGACAAGAATAGATCAAAAACAAAATTGCATTAGCATACAAATTGAATTATTGAATCAGATACATTAGAAATTCAAAAGAAGTTTTCTAGCTATCTGAAGAACTAAAATTTGAAAATAGTCGCAAGGCCACTACGGTTTTAACAACAATAAAAAATAGTCCCGAAAAAAATCCTAACTAGGTGTGACATATCCGCTCCCAAAACTGAGTTCCAAAACTGCTCCTTTCATCTGGCTGCACCGCCAAAAGTATTTGCTCAATATGACATCTACACGCATGGAAATTAATTATCAGGTCGGTGAAGTAAGAAATTTTGCTACTAACAGCTAAAAAATTACAAATAATTACTCTATGGTGTACTCAACTCGATTAGTGTAAATGATTATAAAAGGTACTCACGGTATTTTCAACTCCTTTAATTATGAAAAAGTTAGAAAATAAAGACGAATGTAACTTACAATTCTCGGTAATCCTATTAGCATTCACATAAGACAATCATGTGAATATGAGGTTTCTTCTTCGTTCAAATGAACCTACAAAAAGAGTACATTTTTTGTCGTATACTGTGAATAAAATAATAACTGAATAATAGGAGTACAACATAACTGAATCATGGTAATTAAGAAATGAAACAATTATACCGCTACCGTTCTTAGGTCTCAAATCCGACATGTTGCATATACTGTGAATAAGCTTGCGATTGCATTGCTATAGGAGCTCATGTTACATAATTTGGTAGATTAAAGGCATCAACTAGCTCCTTCGCCATATTCCTTACCTGAAAGCTAAGGTAGTCAACCCGCTTGTGAATCACCTGAAACCCCACAATCATTTTTATTGTTTGTATATAGGCAAGCATAACCAGTAGTAAAGTCATTGAAGTTGTCGCCCCATTACAGACCTATATACTAAACAACTAAAGTCCTGCATACAAGTACGCAACTGTGAGATCAAGTTTTAACAGCCTTGGATGAGAAAGATGTCACTTAATGGAATAGGAAATACCTTAGCTTTTTCGGATAAGATTTGTCGAACAATGCCTAAGCTTTGTTGGGGGCTACATAATCCACATTACAGTGTCCTAATGTCATTCCCGATGCGATGTAATGCATATAGATCACAAGCAAGCTTTAAAGCAGCGTAGCTACTTTCATCGAGACAACTAAAGAATAGATAAAAACGATTAGAGTATGTAAATGAAGGAAATAACCAATCCAGGACAACAAAACTTATATGGCAACTAAGATCACGAGAAAAATTTATACTTTTTTACGACCTCAATGAATTTAGCCAAAATGACGGATTCCATATGGGACTCTGCCATAGTCAGAAGGTGCTTCAACAATCTTGTCCACGTTCCAAAGCCACCGAGAGTTTTGGAGGATTTGTTAAGTCGTGGATCAACACTTTGAAGAAGCCTTGATATTCGGTACTACAAAAATCATATAAATCACACATTTTTCTCAAATCATAAATTACAAATTATATTACTCAGACTCTCCCGTGTGACTGAATTGTTTTAACATGTGAGCAGGGTCCTAAAATAAAATGAGAATACAGGTGTTGGGCACGTTTTCAAAACACGAATAAAAATAGTTACAAAATTGATATATGTTCAGTTTTTGATGTTTCCAAAGTCTAGTCAAACATGTTACCATGAATGCATCTCGTTGAAACTGTGGATCTCTAAGATGGTTGACTCCTTCCCATCGCGCTGTAACAGGATTAGGCTGATGGAGATAAATGTTCTTAGACTCCCTTAAGTAGTCCATTTCACTGCGAAGGCAACGGATGTTCAAGTGTTCAAGGCAACGGTCACAAATCGTGTTAAGGCTACGTGGTGTATTAAAAATACCTCATGACTCCAAGAACCATCCGAGGTTTTGAAAACTTAACCATCTTACTCGAAAGTGCACATCCAAAATATCCAATATCTTTTGCAGGGTCATGGAGGAAGCGTATCTGCATATGTAGAGAATGCATAGGGTAAGTGATCGACGAATAGAAGGCAGATGAATGTGGCAATTATAGTATTACAGCAGTGAAATGCAGGTTTAAGAGAATGATTCTGACCTCCTTGCAGTATCAGCAAGGTCTAGTGTTTGTTTCACATATACTCGTATAAGAGTTAGAAGTGTATAGAAAATATAACATTATCAATCGACTCATAATAATATTCACCCTTAAGACCTTAAAAACACACCATGCTTTGAAGGCACAAATCTAGAAGAATTAGAAAATTACCTATCATATTATAACTGACCGATCATTTGACGCTGATGCCCAATATCTTCCTTCATGAGAGAACTGCAAAACCCACACATCATCCTAATGGCCTTCTAAATCTGTCCATACATCAGTACAAGTTTTCACAACAACATTACATCTTAATTTTTAAAAGGCAACAACTTCTAATTAACAATTTATTATGAACATCCAACTAACCACCAACAAAAGCCTAGTGCGAGAAGGGACCCAGCAAATGGACGAGGTGGGCAGGGGGTTTTACATAGCCACCATTTCCTTATCTTCAAAATAGTACTCCGTATGAGACTATTTTGAGGGTGTTGAGTTAAACTCATTTAATTAAGATTATACTATTGAGTTTTCCAGACCATATAAACAATCTAGGGGTTCGCTTCAGCCTACAAGCACTATTATTCGAAATGAATTGATAACAATCAACTGAATGCTAGGAATTCGGGCTCATCGAGTTGATTAACAGGTAGTTGAAGGAATAAAAAACATAGCCTAAAGAAGTGACTGTTAACTACATAAACCATGTAACTTCTTCATTCTAATTACTATGAGAATCCTTCTGTCTATGCTTGTTTTCATATAAATACGGTTTTGAGAGGAAGGGAACTCAGCATACAAAGTACAATTGGATATTCATCTTCTTCTTCACCTTTGCTTCGGCAAAAAAATAAAAATAACAAATCTCTTCTTTCACAGTCCACCACGCTCGTTCAATCAGTTTACCATCAATGTCTCATCTAGTTGTAGAGCAACTCGATGAGCATCGAACCGATTGAGGTCATCTCAATCTACATCCACTTCTTCATCATCCTTAAGCCACAGTCTAAACAGCCTTACAAATTTGTATTCATCGGTTAATAAATTCCTTCAACTACCTGTTAATCAGCAATCTACAGATGATAAATTGAAAATTTACCGAAATAAAAAACACCGGAGAGAAGAGAAAAGACATACTGTGACTAAGATCAAACTTAGTGAAAGGAGAAGAATAATCGATCTTCAAAATTGATTGATGATGCCTTTGAGTCGAGAGTTGAGATAGGGGAATAGTTGGGTGAAAAGTTATTTAGGGTTTTTTTCTTAGGAAGCAGATGAATTGAAGAGGAAAAGGATTTCAGAAAGGCGCTTATTATTTTTTTTAACTTTTCATATACGCGCTCACTAAAAGAATGAGCGGTTATTATAAAAAGTAATTAAAAAAGGTTATGATAGCTCGACGCTTATAAAAGCGTCTAGGGAAAAGCGACAAAAAATAAAGGGATTTGTAGTAGTGTATAAATCAAATACAATAAGTCAGTATTTTATAAATAATTAGGAGAAACAAGTTAAAACGATAAATTTTAGAGAAGAAATGTCTTAAGAAAATGATAAATCCAATGAGTCAACGAGTTTTATAAATGAATTGAAATTTTACAAAGGTTTCAAATTAGTTTTAGCAAATAGCTTTTATTAATAGATAATACGAATTTTACTAAAAATAGTCAATTGTAAACAAATAAGCAATTATTAGTGAAAATAGTCTCGACTAAAAATATATTTCAAACAAAACGACTATTTTCTAGTTTATTAGTATAAGTCGTAAAACGAAAATTAAATTATTAAACAAGTATACAAATCTTGGTTACTATATTTAGAATACGTTTTGAGTTAAAATAATAAATAAATTGATGAAATATGACGAAATTATGAAATCGATATTATTTAGTTACAAATGTCATGATAAAGAATAAAATATTATGAAGATCATTAATAATAAAATTTACTAACGATTTATAAAACAATATCGAATAGTTGTAAAATATTTATAAAGCACACGATTTAAAAGAATATTTTTAGCAAATAATAAATAGCTAAAAGTTAGAAAAAAAGGTAAAATATTTACTACATACTATTCCCTCCATTTATATATGTTATATCCATTTACTTTATACATGTTTATTAAGAAAAATGAATAAAGAATGAAAATGAGAGAGAAATTGATACAAGTGGGCCATAGTGAAAATTATTAAAAGGTGAAGATGTGAAAGACTAAAATGGAAAGAATAGAAATGGGTAGAACATTAAAAAATGGCCCAAATTGGAAAATGGGAAGAACATTAATAAATGGAGGGAGTACTACTCAAGCATGCGATATTATACCGAGTAACGTCCTAAAGTTACCTTAAGTCGAATCGATAACTTCAAAGCATTTGCTTCTCTAATAGTCCAAGCTCCAGTCACGAACTCGAAAGTCGTCTTGAACGCTGGGTTTTTCAGTAAAACCATCATGCTCCAACAGAATTCGAGACATAGAAATAGAAATAAAGGAGTCAGATTAAAGATTGATGAAAAAGAATGGAGGAATAGACGAATAACGGGCAGAATTGGCAGCAGCATCGACAACATTAGTAAGCAAGATAGATAGCAGTAGACACAATGCACGATACAGAGGAAAGAACTAAAGAGCATCGAAAGAATAGAGGGATGCCCAATATTGACACATTCGATATCGAAACCGAGCAAAACATGGGTGATTATAAGAGTTTGATTGCTCGAAAAAGTTAAACAAAACAAAATCGACACACCTACCAAAATGAACAGCAACCGATGGCAACAACAACAATAAAATGGCAGAAGGGGATGACAAGAACGAGAAGGGAAGGAGAAAGAAGAAGAAATAAAATAATGATATCAACAATGACATCAAACAGTAGCAGCAATAATCGTACACAGGCAGCAGCGTACAACAACAACAATGAAGCAGCGAAGGAGAAAAGAAGAACAAGAACGAGGACATTAACGTGACAACAACAAACAGCAGTAGCGAGATCCAACTAAACAAGGACGAAGGCAGGAAAAAAGACAGCAGTAACACGAGAAGGACACCATAGCAACAGATACGAAAAGAGAACAGGAGAAACAAACGCAGCAGTAGACGAAAAAAAGAGCAGTAGCATCAACGCATCGACAGAAAATGGAGTAGAAGGCGAACATCAGAAACAACGAACAACAACAACAATTAGAAAAGAAGGAAAGGTGAAGATTAAGAAGAAGGACGAACATCATCAACAACAACAGCGACATCAACATTGGTGGCAACATCAGCGTACAACAGCAACAACAAAACGTGACAGCAGCAACAACGCAACACAGAAGCAACAATGGCAACAAACTAGTAACAATATAGACATTAGAAATAACAACAATACCACCAACAAAACGAATAGAAAATAAGATGAAGAAGGAGGACGAGACTACCTCGACAAATAGCAACAACAATGACAGTACTGAGGAGGAGAATCAAGCAGTGGTAGCAACAATGGCAATTGAACAACAAACGATTAGAAAACAAAACAACAGCGACACGACGACATAGGAGCAGACGAAGAAGAAGAAAAGAAGATTAATAGGATAACAAGGGAGATGACGAAGGAGATAGATGAAGATTAGGCCGATTGATTTAGGATAAAATGGGGAAAAACGAAGGCAGAGGAGGAGAAGATGATGATGGTGATGGCAGACAAAAAAAATGAAGAAGAAAGGAGGAGGAGAGCGGCAGACTCCAAAGAAAGAAGGTGGGGATCAAAATTAGGTTTAGTATAAGGTAGGTATAACGTAAGAGGATGAATTGGGTTAAAATTGACTAAGGAGAGTAAGTAATTGGGTCAATTAAATAATGTATTAATAAAATATTTCTCAAGTCTAAAATAAATATGTGGGACAACTAAAAGGTTCGAATATATAAGTAGTTTGAGAAAATATAGAAAACGTATCTTGATATTTATTAAAATAAGCATTTGCAAAGAAATAATGTTTCTCGAAAAAATAATAATAACAATTTTCGACAAGGATAAATTAAATTGATTTCTCGAGGAGAAATAATAAATGTTTTGACGAAACTTAAATCAATATGAACTTTGAGTTGAAAATAGAAAGTGAAGCTAACATAAAGATTTTAGGAATTAAGACGAAGTCAAAGTGAATCCGATGAGAATTAAAATTAAGAATTACAAGTTAAATTGCAAACAAAATAAAAATAAAAATACAAATTAATTTGTAAAATAAGGGGTGTTACAATCTTTCCCACTAGAAAAAGTTTCGTCCTCAAAACTTACAGGAACTCAAAAATATAATAGAAAACAAAGTTACTTTTCTCGAACAAAATGAGAATGTTTAATTGGCATCAAAATCTCGATTTAAAAAACATGTAGAACTTCAAACGTGATGTGAAATCGAATGTAAATATTCGTTTCAAGATAAGTTGGGCTAAGCTACCCGCAGTTCAAAATATTTTAAATTATCAAAATCGTAGGTTAAAGTTATTTGATAAAGTAACGACGATAAATATTTGGAAACGAATTCGAGGGATCGGAGAGAGAAGCCAAACATTTTCAAAACAACGGTAATACGTTTTGATTAAATTTTTTGACAATATTAGTTTTAAGAGAACAAATTTTTTTTTTGAAATCAAATTTTGTAGCTAGTAAAGATCGAACCACTCATCGGACATTTTTAATAACAGATTTAAAAGTCCACCGACAATAAAATAAAAACTTGAACATACGACATTATTCCGAAAATGTAACTTTTTACATAATAATCTTATAGAAATCAAAATATTTGCAATTATGAAAGTTTTCTTAAAATTTGGAACGCTTAAAAATCAAAATTGGAAACAATTTCGAAATATTTTAAAGTAAAATATTAAGGCATTTTGAAATCGAAGGAAATACAGATGTCAACCAAGGGTAGAATAAAAATGAAGTTTTAAGACTTGAAATTACAATCCAAAGATGATAACTCGAAAGTTTTTAAATTAGTCTGGCTCTTTACAAAATTGGGAGTTTAGTAAAAGGGGTTAAGGAATAACTAGAACCATTGTCAACGATAAATCAAAACAAAAGTTCTCAAACTTGATAAAGGGGTCAAAAGGATTGACACCAGTTGCAGTAGAAGATTTTGAGAGAAGGATAGGAGAAGACGAGATCGAGAGTCAAACAGAGCTCTCCAGGATTACATAAGAAGTCAACCATCTCAAAATTCTTAGTACAACTCACAAAACTCAGGTTCCTAAATCCATCGAAACAATACCACGTCTATTAATATCATGTACTCAAGTTGTTCCGTTCATTTTACAACTTCCAAGTTATCAACTGCTACAACCTCCAACACAAAACTTGCACATACTCCTTCAAACATTCAGTTAGCATTGTAAGCATCCACAAATGATTTAGAATTTAAGCTCACTCACTAAGATTCCAAGGGTCACCAAAAGTCGAAACACACCTAAACTCATAATCGATAGGGCTCCAAAATTCAAGATTCACTAGTTTCGAACACGCAGTATATTCCATGGTACTCGAGAAGGAATACTAAACAAGGTCCACCCATTTAACAATGCCTGGGCACGAAATCCTTAAAATGATTTGATGCGCGTCAGATTGTCGCCTATCTAACGCGATCAAACGAAATTTATAACTCCAACTGACTACTACGTAGTAGCGGCAAGTCGGGATCGATCCACAGGGACGGAACACATGGGAAGTCGAGTCTAGGTCTAGTCAATTGATTGGGATCTAAAGGGGGTTTTGATTGGTCATGAACTAAACTAATGAAGACGAAACTAGAATAATGAAGAGAAATCAAGTAAAGGAAAGGTGTTAGGAGGAGTCGGGGAATTAGAAACGGACACATAAACAAGAAATCAAGCAAACAGTACACAATCGATAAGGAGCGAGTTACCCTTTTCGGTCCCACCTATCACGTGGGTGACCCGGATTTCCTAACTCGACAACACTAAAACCTGCTTTCGCGGCGATCAAGCTAGGTTACTAATCGAAATTACCCACACCCCAAGTTTCCCCATATTGATAAGGGTGAATATGAGTCAACGATATTGATCAAGTAAAGTCGACACGAATACAACAATCCGAAATTAGACAAATCGACCCAAATGTATCAATCACCAAAATTCCATAACTCATGACACCAAATTCTTCCTCCCCTAACCCCCTAACTAATAATCTACTCACAATTCATGAAGAAAACAACAAAAGCAAAAACAATGGAGATAATCACAAAAACATGCATCAAGACAAAATTTAAAGGAAATAAAACTAAAGCAACGATGGAAATTACGATCAACAAAAGAAACTACAAAGCGATCTAAAAACAACGCAAGTAAAATCAATGAAAACGCTGCAACAATGAAAGAGCAATAGTAAAATCTAATTTAGAGAAAAGAGAGAGAAAAAAGAGATATACCAACAATGGAGAAAAATAACAATAAGGAAGATGAAGATGCATGAAAATAAAGGAGAAGCCTTGATGAAGAAAACAATGGATTTGTCACTAATCCCTTGATGATCTTCCAAGAACTTCAAGATTAAAACTAGAATTCCTTACAAAAGCTTGAATTTAAAGCTAGATGAAAAAGATGAAGATTGATGAAAACTATGTAGCTTCTATCTAATGGCTTTCTATCTACTCCAATGGAAAAATGATCTAAAATCTAATGGAGAGGTGTTGTAGTCTAATGTGGTGTGTTGATCATCTAACTAGCTTATATATATATATATATATATATATATATATATATATATATATATATATATATATATATATAGGTTCACATAAGGCCAACAACTCTTATAAGTTCATAAGTTCCAGTGTTAAAGTTACACAAAAAGTGCTTAAAGTTACACGAGATGAATGTTAAAGTTGCACTTTATCACTTGAAGTGATAACAGTGCTGAATGTTATAGTTACATATCAATCTTGAACAAATGCAACTTCAACGTATGTCAACTGTAACTTTAATATAGACTTAATTGCATGTGGTGAACTTATTTGATCCATTCTCTCTCTCTCTCTCTCTCTCTCTCTCTCTATATATATATATATATATATATATATATATATATATATATATATATATATATATATATAGGTGGATCCGATGAGGCAGGGTAACTCCTTGCACCCATTGAGGCACAATCTAGACCATTAGATTAAGATGGAACATAAATACAAATAAGTGTAATATACACTATAAAACTCATTATATATGATACTAAACTCACTATATATATACACACTTAAGAACTCAATATATACAGTAAAATAACTGTTATATACACTCAAATAATTATTATGTACACCAATTAATCAACAATGGAACATATATCAAAATAACTGTTATATACACTAAAAAAACTCATTATATACGCTATTAAACTCACTACATATATATACACCTAAGAACTTAATACATACAGTAAGATAATTGTTATATACACCCAAATAATTAATATGTACATCAGTTAATCAATAATGGAACATACATCAAAATATCTGTTATATACACTAAAAAACTCATTATATACGCTATTAAACTCACTACATATATACACTTAAGAACTCAATATATACAGTAAAATAGTTATTGTTATATACACTCTAATGTTTACTATGTACACCAATTAATCAACATATATACACTGAAATATTTGTCATATGTGCTTAATTATTCGATATAGTAGAATTGTTATATACCCTAAAACAGTTATTATGTACACTGAAATTGTTTTTATATACACCAATTTTATTTTAATACTAAAAAAATGATTTTTTTTCGGGATTTGTTTTTTTGAATTTTTTTTCTTTTGGGAAAAAAATGTCCGGGAAAAAATGTGTTTATTTTTTCGGAAAAAAAAAGTGTGTTTTTTTGGAAAAAAATGTTTAAAAAAAATCAAATGTTTTTTCGGGAAAAAAAATTTGAAAAATAAAATTCCGATATATTTTTTTTTTCTGACAAAAAAAAATTTGAGAGAAAAAAAAATTTCGGAAAAAAAAAATTTTGGGAAAAAAAAAATTTCGGATTTTTTTTTTTATTTTTTATCTGAAAAATATTGATTTTTTTCCCCGTGAAAAAAAAATTGGGGAATTTTTTTTATGTATGAGTTTTTGTTTTAATCTTAGCCTTTAATTTGATTTTAATCTAATGGTTGAGATTGTGCCTCAATGGGTGCGGCGAGTTGAGCTGCCTCAAAGGATCCTAGATCTATATATATATATATAGAGAGAGAGAGAGGGGTTCACATAAGAACACCCCTCCCTATAAGTGCATAAGTCCTTTTTTAAGTCATTGGATGAGATATGATCTAAATACACAAATTTCCACCCTAATTCACACTCCCTATGTAGCAATTAATACCCTCCTTTCTCTCTCCTTTCCTAATTCACACTTCCTATGTAGCAATTACTATCCTCCCAAATCTTTTATCTCTCTTTCCACCACATTAATCAACTTCCATACAAACTTAATTTTTTTAAAAAAATCAGATTTCTTTAATTAATCTAATTTCCTCTCTTCTTGTTTTATTTTCGTTTTATCTTCACCACCGTCCATTTTGTTGATTGGTAGTAGTTTTTTTTGCATGATATACGAACATGATTGGAGTTACAATATATATGATCTGAAGTTACAAAATATAAGAACTGAAGTTACGTGATATATAAACTGAAGTTACAAAAATATATTTAGAATTGAAGTTACAAAAATGGATTTGAGTCACAACATACGATCTGAAGTTACAAAATATGTGAACTGAAGTTACAAAATATGTGAACTGAAGTTACGAAACATGTGAAGTGAAATTACAAAAATATATGAACTGATTAGAATTGAAGTTACAATATACGATCCAAAGTTACAAAATATATGAACTGAAGTTACAAAATATGTGAACTGAAGTTACAAATATATGGACTGAAGTTACAATATACGATATGAAGTTATAAAATATGCGAACTAAAGTTTCAAAATATGTGAGCTGAAGTTATAAAATATGTGAACTGAAGTTACAAATATCTATAAAAAGCAACTCATTTACAAAGCTCGTCCGGTTTTATCTCCATTTTTAATTTTTCCTCTCGTCTTCATCTCCATTTTTAATTGTTCATCTTCATCAAAAATCTGCAATTATTAATTGAAAACACATACTATATTAATTGAAAATCAAAACCATAATGAAAAAAATATCAATTACCATATAATAGTGAAAACAAATGAAAAAGGTGAAAATAAAGATGCAATGAAACAAAAAACCAGAAAAAATCAGTAAACCCAATGAAACAAAAACCCAGAAAAAATCAGTAAACACCATAGAAATTTGATTAAACACCATAAAAATTGATGAGGAACAATATTACCACCAAAAATTGATTCTTCATCTTCATCAAAAATCTACAATTATTAATATGAAAAGATATATATGATTCAATAAAAAATACGTAGTAATCATAAAAATCACTATATTTCAAACTTCAAAATCTACCCATCAACTAAAAACACAAGATTACAATATAAAATCAATTCAAATATCTAACAAACAATAAAAGGATTG
The DNA here is from genome assembly GCA_958450325.1 of Agrostemma githago. Classification (NCBI taxonomy): domain Eukaryota; kingdom Viridiplantae; phylum Streptophyta; class Magnoliopsida; order Caryophyllales; family Caryophyllaceae; genus Agrostemma; species Agrostemma githago. The sequence continues at coordinate 25,448,822 of OY288257.1, forward strand.
AAAAAAAAATATCAAACATAAAACAATCAATTAAAGTTTTATGAATAAATTAATTAATAACAATAAAAAAAAGTAAACAAACCTCAATAACAACCATTGATGTGCATCAATGACGGGAAAATGGCTCGATTATCCAATATTTTATTTGATGAAGATGAATGTTAATGGTGGAAGATAAATTAAAAAGAGAAAAAAAAATGAGCGAGAGATAAAATTGAGAGTGTAACTAGTGAATGGTGAGAATAATGAATAGAAATGGAATGTATGTTAAGATGAGAGAGAAGTATTATGACTGAATGAGGAGAGTGTGCATAAATGAATATGGGAAGTGTGCATAAATGAATATGGTGGAAATATTGAGGGAGGGGGAGAAAAACGAGATAGTTGGAAGATGTGCATTTCATTGTTTTTTGTTTGAAAAATTAATAAACATTATTTAATCATAGCCATTCATTAATTTATGATCTAAGGGATAGAAATAAGACTCATGGACTTATAAAGATCAATGAACCTTATTTGATCTCTTCTCTCTCTCTCTCTCTCTCTCTCTCTCTCTCTATATATATATATATATATATATATATATATATATAGTAAAGATTAAGTGAGTCATTTTTTTTCTTTTTGAGTCCATAAGTCCTATTTAGACCCATTGATTTAGATGAGATGGATGGTGGTGATTGAGTCTAGTAATTAAGGTAATATATAACATATTTTGGAAAAAATATAATAAAATCCTCTCTCCTCCCTTAATTATCTCCAACCACCTAACTTACTTGATTATGTTTCATCACATTCAATTTTTTCATTCAAACTCACCCGCCTAACTAAAACTCTTCATCTTCATCATCCCAAACTCAATCTCTCGACTTCTAATTTCTTTCAAAACACACACCCGCTCATTCTTTCATCTTCAACTCAAGCAAAGCTACACACCCGTGTTACATTGACGTATTATAAGTGTTACTTTAATGAACAAATGATGTTACTCCAAGTAATTAATGGTGTTATTCTTTGTCTCATGGTTAAACAATGTTATTATCATTAATTACTCTGACGCATTATATATCGTTCTTTAAAGAACGACAATCGTTAATTTGGTAATGAATGGTTCCAATCCAAGTTATCATCAATTACTTTGGTAATCATTTGTTTAAACGCTGCTGTCCTCAGTTACTTTAATGCATTATGTCTGTTACTCTAACTGACGAAAGGTGTTACTCCAATAGAACAAAGACGTTACTCTAACCAAATGCACATGTATTAAATAAAATATAGAGTTAATTGCTACGTAGCACAACGCTACTTGTAAAAAATGTGTACAAAATCAGTTATTCTTGTAAACAAAAAAAGAAAAATATTTGTATCATGACCAAAAACACAAGTATTCTCAAAACAGATGTTCCTCCTTATTTTCTTCAGTGTCTTCCTCAGTTTTCTCATTTTCGTCGTCGTCATCCACTTCATCCTCCTCATCCTCATCCACCTTTATCAGTGTTGTCTTGTGCATTCGCATCACTTCCAATATCACCTGCACAAAATTAAACAACGTGTTACTCCCATGCAGCCAATGTGTTACTTCAACTCTTACGTTGTGTTACTATAACTGGTAAAGTACGTTATTCTAACATCATCATCAAAAACTGTTTCTCAACGTTCAGTGTGTTACTGTAATTGCAATTAAGTGTTACCGTAACGTTAATACATATGCGTTACGCCCATGCAGCCAATGTGTTACTTCAGCTCTTACATTGTGTTACTCTAACTGGTAAAGTAAGTTACTCTAACATCATCATCAAAAACTGTTTCGTAACGTTCAGTGTGTTACTGTAATTGCAATGGAGTGTTACTGTAATGTAGAGCGTATGTTACTTCAACATCGTGACTGCGTTCATAGAAAACAAAACAATATTATCAGTGAACCTCATTGAAAACCCAAATAACAAACATAAAACTATGGAATCAATATCAATTAACCATCACTATGAATCTATGATGAATGAAAAAACAATATCAACATAAAAATTGATGTAAAAAGGGAAGCCAAATCGATATGAATATCAATTAACCATCAATATGAATCTATGATGAATGAGATGACAATGAAAACAATATTAACATGAAAATTGACATAAAAAACGAAGCCAAAGCGACGTGAAAGAAATTTAATTTTTGTTAGTCGATCGCCGAATTATAATTGAAGCAAAACGTGAAAAAAATATCAAAACTCACCATTGTTATACTCGATCAATTGCTTTTCAACAGTTGATGATGATCTCGCGCTCATTGAATCTATAGTAACGGGATTTTGAACCCAGATTTGATTGAATGAATGACGGAACGTGATGATGGAAGTTTTTTTTTTTTTTTTTGTGTTTTAGGTTTTGATGAATTTTGTAAGGTGAATGACTGAATGATGAATGAACGTAATCATGGGGTTATTGTTTCCTAAAATCATGGGAGCTATTTTAGGAACGTAATCTTTTTTTTTTTAATGCAAATAATTGGAAGCATCTCGTCCATCCATTCTCATCTCATCCAATGGATGAGATGAGTACTTAGGGACTCATATAGAGTAAAGGACTCATAAGAGCCTTACTCTCTCTCTCTCTCTCTCTCTCTATATATATATATATATTAGCAATCTGGGAAGGGAACACTGTTGGGTGAAGTTTCGCTCGGTCAGATCTCATCGGATGTGTAGACACCCACATTTTGACCGCTAGGTGTCTATGATAGTTCCTGCCAAACACCCGATGATGATCGGACGCAAACATGCTTTATGGACTCGGATATGGGCTCGAAATCATGGACATTTGGTTTAGGCCTATTACGGAGTACAAATCTTACAAAACCAACCTCAAATCCAGGCCCAGTGGGTCGTTTTGAGTCAAATAAGACTAATTTGGGTCGAATCCGGCACCAGGGGCAAAACCGTCTTTTAGCGATCGGGTCGAACCCGGTCAAAGATATTTTTTCCCGAGTCACACGAGCCAGCCGTGACACCACACGTCCGGTTTGGACTCAAACACCACAAAAAATCAGCTTCAAAAATATTAAACAAATCCATTTGAGGATAGAATTCGATCTCAAGTAGGAATTCTATCCGAAAACCAAACCGACTTACCGACCGAGCTCAAACACTCGGCCAAAGCATCCCAAATAGCCGAGATACTCGGCTTCCCCACCAAGAAACGGGACTTTCGTTCCCTTTCGAACTCTCATGTTTCCTATCCTAACCGGTATTTCTTGTTGTCCAAGCAAGATACCTCTCCAAAACCTTTTCGCCTATAAATAGGACCCTCCATTCAACACAAAAAAAAAACATCTATAATTATTCATCAACCTCGATACACATTCATTATCTATCATTCATACGTCATCTAGCAAAGATAATTCAAAGCAAATCCCGACATACATCCAAAAAGCACCGAAATACCGTCAAAATCAACCCGACAAATCCGACCCACACGCCGGCCGAAACCCGCCACATCACACGACCAAACCGACACCCAAACTCATTCCACATCATCTCGACGCTCCCAAGTTTAAACCACTTTCCGACGAGCTCTTATCCGAGAAAACAAAGCATGTAGGCTGAGGGTGTAAATCAAACCCGATTCTTCTATTTCTTCTCTTCCTTTCTCACGTTTTTTATGAGTCGTGTCGTTGGTCGGTCTTTTTTTTAATATGGGTCGTTCGTCATATATTTTTCATTATTTCTAATAATCGATACTACAAAAAACTATTTTTTATAACGTTCTTAAAATACGATATTGATTCTCTAATCGAATATCGTATCTAACAAGAACTAAATTAATTAAAACTCGTTGATGCTAAAAAATCGTTGCATCTTTTTAAACCAAATTCGACGATTTTTACGCGGAGAGAATTAACATTTTTTTTCGTTCAAATCTTTTTTTTTTTCTCTTTTTTTTCGTTCAAAACGAACTTTTTTCAAAACCTTTTCTAAAAGCATTCTAACTATTCGATATCGATTTCATAATCGAATATCGAAAATATAAATCGAGTATAAATTAATCCATATTTGTACGCGATTTATCAAAATTAACAATTTTCGAAAAGCGAATCCGAGACAGCCACCCGCGCGAGTCGCGCGGGCTGCTGTAAGCCGCGGCCTTTTTTTTCGTTTTTTTTTCCGATTTTTCCAGCATCGTTTTCTCACATAAAATAGCGGTTTTCTCGGTATATTTTCAGATTTCGACAAGTATTTTTCGCGTGTCATAAACCTTTTCAAAAATCATGCATATCATCGTATTTACATCTTTATTCGATTTATTCAAACGTTACTAACTCGTTTTCTCATGTTTGTAGCAATTTTTTTTTTATTGTTTTATTAGACTAAAACGAACTTCACATGCTAAAATAACTTTGACGTTATTAGTTTAATATGCATTAAACGACTTAGCAACCCATTTATTTTTCTCTCACATGTTTAGGGAAAATAATGTTTGCATATCATTCAACCGTCGAACTAACGCGTGTACATAAAAAACGAACGATATCTTAGTAAAGGCCGCTAAGTGCGGGCGGGGTTGGGTGTTCTTAGTGAACTTCCCAACACGTACCCTCACCCCTTGCTCAGAACCATGGTTTCCGGATGTCCGAATCCATTGGCAAAGAGAGTCATTCAATACACGATATCCGATAATGTCGGTATCGGTATCATAATGCAAAGGGACGAACCCAATAAGCTCTGACATCGGAAATGGGCCGTATTTTGTACATGGCCCACTACGACATAGAGTGGGTTTGAACGGGCCCGAACTCCCACAAAGTTCGGTGGCGACTCTTACTTCGATTTAAATTTCAATTTGACCATCTCATATGGAGATTCATTCTCCTCCCCAAACACGCGCGTGGCCGCATCGGGGTGGACCTATGTCATGTCCACAATTTGGCGACTCCTCTGGGGATCAACTGATGAGTCACTTACCATCGGCATCCTCAGGGTGAGACTCGAAAAGAAATCGTTCGAATAGTAATGTACACGTTTTAGTTCAATGGTTCATGCATAATCCAATCTTTCCCGGGCCGGTTACTTGTGACCGACGTCCCACTATACCACGGTGCGTTCCTAAATGGGCGCACTAAAGACTTCGATGGCGGAACTCGCATGGGTTTTACGGCAGGTTCTAAGACCAACTCGGCTTAGGAAGACCGTTCTGATTTGCGAGAAAGCTATCGTCGTTGGTATAGACCCTATTCGACCGACCGAGACTTAGACTAAGAGCATACATGGCGTCATTATACTGTTTCCGTGACTACGTGCTACTTGATCCATGTCTCGTCTTTTCAAAAACCGTCATTTTCAAAACTTGCATCTTTTCAAAATCATCCATTTTCGAAACCCGGAAAGCTACCGAATTTAGGACTTATGATTTTGACTCAAAATAGCCTATTTTTAGCCGGTATGCCGTACGAACTTTATCAAAACTTCCGAAAATTCCGGCCCGACAATACTTTTCGGTTTTAAAAAAAAAATCGGGCCATCCAATCCAATTTTTTCGGACTATCTTTCTAAAATCCAAATTTCCATTTTCAAAACCTTCTTCTTCTTAGGACTTCCCGTATTTAGTAGTGTCGGGTATTGTCATAAGTTGTTAGAATCTCTAGCGTCGAAACTCCGTCGATCCTACATCACGAGTTTCTCCCCCATCCCGTCCGCCTTATCTGTGGAGGCACGGCCCACCTGCGTAGGACAAACTCCTACAAAGGGAAGCCCATTTCTGGGGATTTCACACACGGATCTTTCTTCGAACGGGACTAGGCCCACTTTGTCAAAACCCAGGGAGAGTCCACCATCCACGAGTCACCCGTCTAGGAGTCGGTCTTCAGTCCCACTCGGGGGCTACCCTTTAGCGGAGCGATCAACCACGGTTTCTCTAAGGATCAGGTCTTACACGTGTTGGTTCACGTACCCCACTTTCGAGTCACTTAGATGTCACACCATTTGAGTCCTATCAAAGCCTTTAGTCTCACTCGGGGGCTGTCCTCCACCCGAGCAGTCAACCACGGTCACCTTAAGGGGTACCCTATGTTCATCCTACACCGGCGTCCTTACGATGCATTCTCCGAGTCGAACCTATGCTACGAACACTCGAGTCACCTAGGGTTAGTTCACCACGGTTGGGCCGAGCACGCGACACGGTCAAACACGGTCGCCCCATTTTCGGACTCATCCTTATACAACTCGAGTCTAATTCACGGTCGTTACTTTGTCTAGGTCAACGCTCGAGTATCCCGATCCAAGAGTCTTAGTCATTCCCGTCCCCCCGGGCCGTGTTTAGTTCGACTCCTTCTCTTGCACCTGCGCAAAACCGAGCTTAGGCGAGTTCTAACACCTGTCGCTTCTTCCTACCAGGGACTCAATCAACGAGACACTACCTAACCACGGCAAAGCCCGCGCTATCGAGAAAGGGGATATCCAAGGAAGCATGCTTATGCTATCTTGCTCCATTAACAATATCTTCTCAAAAATCAATACCGCCCTGGATAACCTGGGTTCCAGGGTAGCCACCATCGAAGAGGATCTTTCAAGAGCCCAATCCCGTCTAACACAACTAGAACGGGTAAGGCAGTCAATCATCCAACCGGGCCATTTAAAGGGTAAGGACTCTTATGAAACCATCCGATACCCCCAGGATGGCAAGACCGAGAGAGGTAATCCACAAGTCACCTCTCCGAAAATCAAGAACCAGTCAAAGGTAAGGACATTTACCCACTTGGATGTGTCATACACTGTCGCTTTCCAAAGGTTGGTTTCGAAGGGCCTAATATTACCCCTAGGCCCAACAGCCGACGTACCCTTGGAAAGACGCTCCAAATCATGGAACGCCGAGCATTACTGCGAATTCCACAGAGGGAGGGGACACGATACATAGCAGTGTTGGAAACTGAAACACCTTATCCAAGATTCCCTCGATGCCGGGAAAACACCCGTCATGGAAACGTTGTCGCTTGCAAGGCCCCTCATGGACTATACAGGGCCCAACGACCAAAGCATCCAATCTACCTCCCATATATCCAAGAGTCCGGGTTTGATTTGAGTCCTAGTCTGAGTCCGGGTCCGAGTCTAGGATGTGCTATTTCTTTCCAAGTCAAAGTCAGAGTCATAGTCATTTATATTCTGTCCTCCTTTTCAAAAATTCAATAAAATCAGCTTTTCTATTCCTCATATATACTTTCCTTATGTGTTTCCGAGAACATGATGAACACCATCATACACTGCGAGCACATGCACGTGACTATTATAGGCACATCTATAATGACTGCAGGAAATCGAGACCCGTGTTTTCCTTTTACCTGTTCCATGTCTGACATAGAAAGCCACATAACCACCCTTAGTAGGAGCGGTATCGAATCCTATGACAAATCTAGGTAGTCTCCTAGTTTGGGTTCAAGATGGGAGGCAAGCCCATTTCCCACCATAAACACCCATCCAATAAGACTAACCAATCTCTACCTTAGGTGTTAGTCTGACCGACAAAAAAAAAGGTTGGACAAAAAAATCAAAAGTCCGAGGAAAAAGCAAAAGGCCAAAACAAAAGAGCAGGCCATGATCAAAAAGAATTGTCAACATCCCTCGACCAGACACGGTCAACTCAAATGAAGAATCCCAAGACCGGGGCTAAGAGGTCAACCAAAAAAATATATTCAAAAACCCATGACCGTAGTGAAAACGGTCAATTCAAAATTGTCAATACTCATACCATCAAATAGGGGAGAAGCAATCAAGCTGGTCAGCTAACACCACATCTAGCCTTCCCACATTACAACCCTCAAGACCTTATCGAGACCTAGGCTAAGAGACAGCCTAGAATTTTGAGGATTCAAGCTCCATAGGATACCCCTAACCATTAGGGCCAGACATGGAAACCAGATCCCGCATTATCAACCTGCCCAATCAAAGTCTGAGTCATTTTTACACGACTTCCCCCTTTCCTACCACATTGCAATACCTTACCCTCCAAGCTTTAGCTTCACAAAATCAAGCTCCAGATGTCAAAACATCAAAGCCACTTACTTCCTAGCACCACATTTCCAAAAACATCTAAATCAGTTACCAGCCCAAACACGGGAACTCAACTTGTAGTCGGCATAGAACATGCCCAAATAGTGCACACCACCTGTGGGGGCTACCCCGGGGAATGCTCACAGTCACAGGATCAACATCCTAACTATTCTAGCCCTTTGGTCAAGACATCATTGGGAATGCACCTAGCCTACACTATTGCTATGGCTAGTTACACACAAAGCTCTAATAAGCTAGGCATCATAATACATCTTTCATCACTAAACTACGGCTTGGTTTGATTTCACAACACGTGAATACGTAGGCAGCCTTTCAAAAGAGGCACAACCACCCACATTAACACAAATTCAAAAAAGCACCATCATTCCGGTCATGACACTGTCATGTTCTCAACAGTTAGCTTTGTCATTCTGGGGGCTTCTCTTAGGCAGAAGTTTTCCTTCCACTCACATAATCCAAATAACTTTCAAATTTAGCCTCCTTTCTATAGTGTGTCCTAGTACTCGGCTCAGTCGAAGACGAGAATCTGTCAGAGACTCGAGACAACACCTACTTTGGGAATATACCCCGAAACCAAAAAATTCAAAAGAACACCAGTCTACGACGTTGCTACCACAAAGCCCTGTCGTACGGAAACAGTCTCATAACATATCTTTCCCATTCCAAGGATTCGACCATGTTGCCACTCGCTTAGGCTACGGAATAACGCAACTTAAGAGTCTTGTCATCTTAGGTGGCCCACCCCCTACTGAGTCACGGTCTAATCCTTAGAGAGTCAAAGTCGTGTCTGTCAACTCGTCCTCGCACATCCGAAGTCGAGTCTGTCGGTATATCTCTCTCTTCAAATTCTCATTTCAAAATTTGCAAAACTTAGCCATTTGAGAAAATCCCTTTCCTAGTCACCACAGGAATAGGAATTTTTTTTTATCATACTCCCTACTTCATCTAGGCATACAGGCCTAACCGGAGGATTTTAGGAATCCGTGTCAGAATCGGATTAGAAATCCCAAGCATTCTTATTTCCAAAAATTTTCAAAAAATTTTCAGCATTTTCTTTCCAAAAATCAATCAAAAATCATTTCTTCCCTAGCGTGAGTCGGTGTTTTGCCTAGATATTACATGCAATCTATTACGTATCAGCATACAGGTACACCCAAGACTCCCGAAGAATTCTCAAAGACTCCCCAGTGGAAAGTTCAAGCAACATTTTCATTAATCGGGATGTATCGACAAGCCGATACACCCAGAGCTTACAAGGCAAGCTCCCACGCAATCCCAAGACGGGATGTATCTGTAAGCAGGTACACCCAGAGCTTACAAGGCAAGCTCCCACGTAATCCCAAGACGGGATGTATCTGTAAGCAGATACACCCAGAGCTTACAAGGCAAGTTCCCCCGCAATTCCATGATGGGATGCATCTACAAGCAGATACACCCAGAGCTTAAAAGACAAGTTCCCACACAATTTCAAGACGGGATATGTCTGTAAACAGACACACCCAAGACTTTTCAGGCAAAGTCCCCGTGACATTATTGACATCTATCTAGGTATGATTTCGATCTTATGGCTGGCGAGCCCTTCACGCAAGTCTAATGGACTATAAACGACCCGATCGGAAGTCTGCCAGGTCTTAATCCTCGATTGGCCTTGTAGCTACTCTGAATTTCGCCTTGTCCAAGCCTCAGTCAGAGTGGGGGCTCTGTAGGCACCCACATTTTGACCGCTAGGTGTCTATGATAGTTCCCGCCAAACACCCGATGATGATCGGACGCAAACATGCTTTAATGGACTCGGATATGGGCTCGAAATCATGGACATATGGTTTAGGCCTATTATGGAGTACAAATCTTACAAAACCAACCTCAAATCCAGGCCCAGTGGGTCATTTCAAGTCAAATAAGACTAATTTGGGTCGAATCCGGCACCAGGGGCAAAACCGTCTTTTAGCGACCGGGTCGAACCCGGTCAAAGATATTTTTTCCCGAGTCACACGAGCCAGCCGTGACACCACACGTCCGGTTTGGACTCAAACACCACAAAAAATCAGCTTCAGAAATATTAAACAAATCCATTTGAGGATAGAATTCGATCTCAAGTAGGAATTCTATCCGAAAACCAAAACGACTTACCGACCGAGCTCAAACACTCGGCCAAAGCATCCCAAACAGGCGAGATACTCGGCTTCCCCACCAAGAAACGGGACTTTCGTTCCCTTTCGAACTCTCACGTTTCCTATCCTAACCGGTATATCTTGTTGTCCAAGCAAGATACCTCTCCAAAACCTTTTCGCCTATAAATAGGACCGTCCATTCAACACACACAAAAAAACATCTACAATTATTCATCAACCTCGACACACATTCATTATCTATCATTCATACGTCATCTAGCAAAGATAATTCAAAGCAAATCCCGACATACATCCAAAAAGCACCGAAATACCGTCAAAATCAACCCGACAAATCCGACCCACACGCCGGCCGAAACCCGCCACATCACACGACCAAACCGACACCCAAACTCATCCCACATCATCTCTACGCTCCCAAGTTTAAACCACTTTCCGACGAGCTCTTATCCGAGAAAGCAAAGCATGTAGGCTGAGGGTGTAAATCAAACCCGATTATTCTCTTTCTTCTCTTCCTTTCTCACGTTTTTTATGGGTCGTGTCGTCGGTCGGTCTTTTTTTTAATATGGGTCGTTCGTCACATATTTTTCATTATTTCTAATAATCGATACTACAAAAAACTATTTTTTATAACGTTCTTAAAATACGATATTGATTCTCTAATCGAATATCGTATCTAACAAGAACTAAATTAATTAAAACTCGTTGATGCTAAAAAATTGTTGCATCTTTTTAAACCAAATTCGACGATTTTTACGCGGAGAGAATTAACATTTTTTTTTCGTTCAAATCTTTTTTTTTCTCTTTTTTCGTTCAAAACGAACTTTTTTCAAAACCTTTTCTAAAAGCATTCTAACTATTCGATATCGATTTCATAATCAAATATCGAAAATAAAAATCGAGTATAAATTAATCCATATTTGTTCGCGATTTATCAAAATTAACAATTTTCGAAAAGCGAATCCGAGACAGCCACCCGCGCGAGTCGCGCGGGCTGCTGTAAGCCGCGGCCTTTTTTTTCGTTTTTTTTCCGATTTTTCCAGCATCGTTTTCTCACATAAAACAGCGGTTTTCTCGGTATATTTTCAGATTTCGACAAGTATTTTTCGCGTGTCATAAACCTTTTCAAAAATCATGCATATCATCGTATTTACATCTTTATTCGATTTATTCAAACGTTACTAACTCGTTTTCTCATGTTTGTAGCAATTTATTTTTTTATTGTTTTATTAGAATAAAACGAACTTCACATGCTAAAATAACTTTGACGTTATTAGTTTAATATGCATTTAACGACTTAGCAACCCATTTATTTTTCTCTCACATGTTTAGGGAAAATAATGTTTGCATATCATTCAACCGTCGAACTAACGCGTTTACATAAAAAACGAACGATATCTTAGTAAAGGCCGCTAAGTGCGGGCGGGGTTGGGTGTTCTTAGTGAACTTCCCAACACGTACCCTCACCCCTTACTCAGAACCATGGTTTCCGGATGTCCGAATCCATTGGCAACGAGAGTCATTCAATACACGATATCCGATAATGTCGGTATTGGTATCATAATGCAAAGGGACGAACCCAATAAGCTCTGACATCGGAAATGGGCCGTATTTTATACATGGCCCACTACGACATAGAGTGGGTTCGAACGGGCCCGAACTCCCACAAAGTTCGGTGGCGACTCTTACTTTGATTTAAATTTCAATTTGACCATCTCATATGGAGATTCATTCGCCTCCCCAAACCCGCGCGTGGCCGCGTCGGGGTGGACCTATGTCATGTCCACAGGATGAAACTTCACCCGGTGACTTCAGAGGGCCATAACTCTCTCGTTTGATCTCAGATTGGGGCGTGTGATATGTCGCTGGAAAGCTAAGAAGATAAGTGTTTACCTCCAACTAGAGTTGCTTCGATTCGAGGCTTAGAACTCTAGATATATCCATTTGAAGTTCGACCTCTCCGGTGAAGATGCCCAATGGACTATAGTTTTGCACTTTTGCTCAAGGTTTCACCTCTTGGGTTTGGACTTTGGACTTTAATCATGTTTTGGGACGATATTCCGCTCCCTTGTGCCCATGTAAGCTCGAACATACTCTCGGACAATGGATTCCTATCAAAATAATAGGAAAACTACCCAAAACACGTAAAATGCACAAGAGAGGTCGCTAGAGTGAGAAAGACTCAAAAAAGGCGATAATCACACAAATATCTCACAAAAGCGATAGGAAAATAGGTCTAAATGGGTGAAAAAATGGTCCAAATTTGACACACATTGTAATCCCCTAGAAATTCTAACGCGATACAGTGGCGGAAACACTGTAGAGTCGGGATTAAAACACGCTGAAAACTAGTTCTTAGTAAAATTAAAATGGTAAAGTCAAACAATAGGCCTTAAATAAAATGGCCAAAATTAAAACAATCCACAAAAGGGGGTTTGAACAATCCATAAGACATAATTATTAAAATAAATAAGCAGGATCCATAACTGCTCGCTAGCCCACCCGAAGAAAAACACATATACCCGCCATGTTAAAAACATAACAGCCACAATCAGTAGGGAGCAACGTCAACGTTCTCCCAGCCGTATAACATGATTTTAAAACTGTAATTACTATTATATGAAAATAGTAAAAATAAAAATCATTAAAAGATTATAAGGAAAATAAGCTTTCAGTGAAAAAACTTCACGTAACGAAACAATATAATAAAAATGAGTTTTTCGAAGAAAACATAAAACATTTGCCAACCTTCAAATCAAAATTATATCGATAATAATAAAAATAGTCAAAATGGCGTTATGGAAATTCGGTCAGTGTGCACAAGGCTAGACTTTCACTAGGATAATACTGGAAACTAGCTTCGAGAACTGTAGACTTAACTCATAACAAAATCCAGTCTCTAACTAGGCAACTCAACTATAACAGGACTGCGTGCAGCGAGGTCCTGGTTTAAGTAGTGCACACCCCTCCTGGATACAAACCATACCCAGTTCAACCCGAAGCGACTTACACGATGCGATATCTAAGTTTAAGGTAAACATACACTCTCCTGAACACAAACCATGCTCAGTTCAACGACCAATGTGTCTCAACATAGACACACCAGCTTTATAGTTGATGGCAAAACGTATAGCCCAGACTATATTACTCTAAACCCACACTTTTCCTTATTCCATAACTCCAAAACAAAGCCATTATCGATATTCAAAAGGATATAATCATTGTAAATAATAAGAGAACAAAAGGGAAAACTGAGCGCCTTCCAAAAGAGGAAACTTTCTATTTTAGGAAACTTTTATATTTAGAAACTTTACAAAAATAGCATCATATCAAAATAGCGAAAATATTAGTTCATACTAATAAAACGTTTTTAGTAAAAGATTTAGATTTATAAAACTAATACTTTCGGCCTTAACAATATTAATTGTTGAAGTGAAAACATTTGAGTTCATGAAATTATTAAAATATCATACAAGTGTTTATGAAATGATTAAAAATGTCTTAAACGTTTTAATACTACTAATTAGGGAGTTTCCGAAATTTATAAAATTAAAATTCCCCAATTATTATTAGTTTCGACAATACGAACATAAATAGGATTTTACGGCAAATGTAAAAATAAATCTTTTAACGTGCTTTATTTAATTAAACCATTAAAAAAATTTAGAATATGATAAGGGGTGATTTAACTATCAAAGTTTCAAGGTTTAAATATTTTCAAAATTGCTGGAAAAATAATTCTTTTAGGTAAGACGAAGCATTTTAACGATAAATCGAAATTTTGTCCAAAAATCGTTACTATTATTTAAAGACTTTAGTAAATAGTACAAAAATTACGTAAAATAGCTAAAATATATTTTTGGACATTCTGTCCAGAAAAGAGAATTTTCCAGAACCCTTAAACTCGGTTTTTAAAGGGTTTTCTCGTTAATCGTCTAATCTCAACAATAACGATTAATAAAAATAGTAATTACAAAATGATTTAAGTATTAATATCCAAAAATTATTATTAAACTTAAAAATAATGATTTCCCAGAAACTAATATTTTTTTTCCAAAATTTAAACAAAAGACCAGAAATCGAGAATTTAAACGACACACACGGTTTTAACGATAAACGATGATTTAAAGTGATTAATTAATTCACCCACTTAATAATCCCGAAAAATTATGAAAAAATTCATAAAATGATTTTTCATCAGAAAGATTATCCACGTCAAATTTCAGATTAAAATAAAATGTTTAAGTGCTAGAAATAAAAATCGGTTTTTAATCGTTTTTGTTTGTAAACGGTAAAAATTCAATAATCGATATAAAAAATATCAGAAAAATACCAAATTATTAAAAATCATTAAAAAATTCATTTTTACAGAATATAATCATATATTACAAGTTTAGGCCGAATATTACGATTTTACAAATTAGTACAACAATTTAATCGTTAATCTCGTAAAAGCGATAAAAATATCGAAACATGCAAATTTTTAACTTTCAAAAATTTTCCAGATTATATGACATACATATATTGTCAAAAATAAAATATAAAAATATACATGCAATTACACAATTAAAATCACGAAATACCGAGTAACATCGACGTTACCTCTAATCCAAATCGGAATCAATAATATACTCGTCGACCTCGGGTTCGTCCACGAAACCTACCATACACAAAATTCATGGTATAAAAATACCATGAGAAAAACTAAGAAAATCAAGGTGAATAACGATCGAAAATATAATCGATTATTACCTTAACGATAGGCTCGGAAAAAAGGATTAATTTGACGATAAAAAAAATGAGACGATTGTGACTCAAAATAGAGCAAGTATCAGCCAAGAAGGAGGAAGAAGTCTCACGGCCAAGGAAGAAGAAAATAGGGTATTGAATTATTTTTTTTATGAGAAATGAATGTAAAAGAGTTGGAAGGTTTCTTAAGGTTAAATGAGAAGCTTAAATGAGAATAAATAATTTGAGGAATCCAATGTGGTATCATCAATGTGGAATCCAATGAGGAATCCAATGAGGTTAAGAGGGAGTGTGGAGAGTTTAAGCAATAATGCAACAATTAAATGAGAAGGGAAATAATCATATCTTTTCGGTTTACGTAATAAAATGAATCGTATTAATAAAATGTAGTAAAATTGTGACAAGGAGCTTTGTCGGTCCAAAATATGAGGAAAAGGTCTCAAATAATTTGTAAGTTGATAAAAAGTATAATCGTAAAATAGTTAAAGGCATTTCAAAGTAATTCGAGTAAACCTCGCGTAAGAAAATAATTATTTACGAAACTTCGTAATAAAATCATTAATGGCTAAGTTTTCGTAAATAAAAATATTTACTAGTTGAAAATATTATAAAAATATGTTTAGACATTTGTAAAAAAAGGAATAACTCAAATTCGAGCTTAAATACGATGGGTAATAAAATTCCTCGTGGAAAAATAAATAGTTTACGAAGAAAATTAAATAAACAGATTTAAAAGAATTAAAATCCTTTAAAATAAAAATAAATATCATTAAACCCAAAAATGAAAATAAAGCTTGGAAAAAGATGAAACATAAGGTCAAAATGTGACAGAGTTATGACGAAGTCATAACGGAAAGGAAAAAAATGCTAGGGAAAATAGCGGGTGTTACACACATCATGTTTCCACCAACATGTTTATAATACCGCAAGTAGACATAGGTTAGGAAATGACAACAGATTCTCAAACACGCTCAGTCCCATATGTAATGCCAAGCACTCACATCCCAAACACGATATTTAAATAGGGTCTCTAAGGAATCCATCAATTTCTAATCGCAATGGTACAACCACAATATTTTTCATAACTCAAGGAAGCCAAAATCTCGTTGGTCTAAGGATCTAAATTGAAAGTCCCAATAAGATCTATATTATAGTATTCCTCAAAGCAACATAATAAGCCCAAACATGATTGTGTAAGATATTTCTATCACTCAAGGTTAACAACAATTTATCCCGGTTTAGGTCACTCAACTCCAAAGTTCATAGGTTACAATCTTAAATCAGCGATCAACTAACGATCTAATCCTTAAGGAACAAGGGTAAGCTATGTAAACCAAAATCTCTAATGCCATTTATGAAAGCCCGTAACGGTACCACAACACTCAGGCTAAAACGCTAAACAGTTATATATGATCCCAAACATCCACAACACATCTAATAAGTAAGCATTAAGTGGGAATCCCAAAGCAATGGCACGAATCATACGTAGCCTGGTTCTAGGTTAGGTAGTAGATATCCATCAAAATATGACATACTCTTACTATCCAATTTTTTTCAACTCTAAGGCCTCTATATGATCAAATGTTTTATAACCAAAGATTGATCAATTTCTAAGGTGCAATCATAATTCCATTAATCAACTAATAACATTCAAATCAATCCTTAGGAATTTCTTACTAGCTTAGAAAATAGGGTACAACTCACAATCCTCAAACCATAGGTAATAAGGGCCCACTAAATCTTGATAATCTATAACATCCAAAAAGGTTCACTAAGACAAAATTCGGTCTAACCAAAGAATCTAAAGAGCAAGATGGTAAAGTACAAGAATAGAACAAGGATTCACCATAAGGATGAAGATGAGAATATATAAGAGAAAAATTGGAAGAAGCAGAGGGTGGAAGATGAAAGAAAAGAATCAATGATCCTAGATAATGATCTTAAACCAAAGGAAAATCTTCGGGCCTAACAAGGGAACGACTAGTCTTGGGTTGCTCTATCTGGATCCAAGAAGGAGTGAAGTCACATTTAGGTCTACTGCACCATCGAGGAACTGGAATCTACTCTTAACCATCCGACTTGTAGCTTGAGCAAACTAATCTGGGCTGGAAAGTCACCATTGTATCTTCCTGTAGCACTAAGTTTTCTACTCGAGTCAGCAGGTGTTGAGAGTTCCAAGTAGAATTTGTCCCGATCTGGGGCAGCATTACGTCAACGTCTTGTTCAATTCATTCATCTTCTTCTAGGCAAAAGAAACAAATATTCAATGTAACACCCCTAATTTTTATAAATGAATTCGTATTCATATTTTATTTTGTTTACAAATCCTTAATTTTATCGTATATACTTGGACTTCGTCTTAATCTGTGAAATCTTTATTTTAGCTCGAATTTCTATTTTAAACTCAAAACTCGTTAAAACATTTTATTATTTCCTCGAGAAATCATTTTATTAAACTTTCGTCAAATAGTTATCATTTTGCTTTCGAGAAATCAATTTAACTCATTTCCTTGGAAACTATTTATTCGTCGAGAAAGCTTATTTATTTACCAACAATTATTTGAACTTGAGATTGACTTATTTGATTTCGGAGTCAACTAATTATTTCGAAGTCAACTAATTATTTCGGACTTGACCCAAATATTTATTTTCAAACCAAAAATATTATTTTACAACTCATTTCACAGTTTGGGCCTAATTCTTTTCTGATGCGATTTTAACCTGATTTATTCGTAAACCAATTGTTTATTTGTTTATTTTTTTTACTTAAGAATAGTGAGTGGCACGATTATATTCCTCCGAAGGATGTACCATGGGCTTGGAAATCGGTGTGTAAGATAAAGGAAAGATTGAAGAGCGGATTCGTTGATAATAAATGGATTCATGGGGCTAAGGGGTACACTGTTCGAGATGCGTACGATTGGCTTAATCCCTTGCCCGTTAGACCTTATTGGTGTTCCTTCACTTGGAACACTTGGAATGTGCAAAAGCACATGATTATCGCTTGGCTCATTATGAGAGGAGGGATCAATACTAAAGTCAAGCTATGCAAGATCGGTTATTTGATGGATGATAGGTGTTGTATATGCCTTGATGATGAAGAGACATGCGATCACCTTTTTTTCGAATGTTCATATAGCGCTAAGCTGATCAGCTGTGTTTATCAGCTGCCGGTTATAGCCCTGAGCTCCAACATGTTATCGACAATGAGGATGGTTCAATTTGATGGAAAATTCAGGCTAGCTTACTAGCGGCTTGCTACTACCATGTTTGGACCCAAAGAAACAAAGGGAGAATTGAAGAAGCTGTGATGCGACCTGAAATTATAGCGAAGCAGATTATAGCTGAAGTAAGAGGTCGAGTGAAGATCAAGGCACATGATGACCTTACAAATGACGATCTTGATTGGCTTCGTAAGATAGGATATAATTCTACCTTTTGATGTAATTGTATCGGATGTAAAGAATATAGTGCTTCTCTGTATATTTTTTTGATGAATGCAATACTTACATTTCACCAAAAAAAAAGAATTGTTTATTTTTACTAATGATTTCGAGCAAACCGTAAATTATTTACTGACCCAAAGCGAGTCCGTTGCCTCGTCACTAACTAGATGAGTCGCTAAGATGTTTTATTTAATTTAAGCACGTCTTTTTATTTATCCTAATTCTACTCAACCGCTTCTACCTCTAGTGGTTGATGTTGTTACGTTATTTACTCCAACTCCCTTCCTTTTCTCCAAGCCTTAAGTTAAACCCCCTTTCAGATCAACTTTACGGTCTTCATCATTCAGCTCCTATCATCATCAATATCTCTCTTTCAATCACCCTTTTATCAGCCATCACTACTCTCTATTCGTTTGTTTTCGTTGCCCTGTGTTGTTCCGTCGCCGTCGACACACGTTCGTGCTTGCTGCTGCTGAGTGCTATTTGACGCTGCTACTGCTGTCTCTGTTTCTGTCCGTACTACCGCTGTTGTGTAGTTTGTCCCTTTCTTCTTATGTTCTTCTTCTTCTTCTTCTTCCTCTGTTTTTCTTCTTTCCTCCTTATTGATGTTAGCCGTGGTTATACTAATGTGCATTGTTTCTGTTGCTCATCTATGTCTCCTCATTGCTGTTACGCCCCTGCTTCTCTCCTCTGCGGTGCACTGCTGCTATGGTTGTTGCTGGTTGTCGTGGTGTTGCTGTTTGTTAAGGTACTGCTGTTACGGTACTACTGTTACAGTACTGCTGATACTGCTGTTGCCATGCTCTCCGTTCCTGCTGTCTTGGTTGCTGTGGACATGACATAGGTCCACCCCGACGCGGCCACGCATGGGTTTGGGGAGGCGAATGAATCTCCATATGAGAATGGATCAAATTGAAATTTAAATCGAAGTGGAGTCACCACCGAACTTTGTGGGAGTTCGGGCCCGTTCAAACCCACTCTATGTTGTAGTGGGCCATGCACAAAGTATGGCCCATTTCTGATGTCAGAGTTTATTGGGCTCTTCCCTTTGCATTTGATACCGATACCGACATTATCGGATACCGTGTATTGAATGACTCTCGTATGCCAATGGATTCGGATATCCGGAAACCATGGTTCTGATTAAGCGGTGAGGGTACGTGTTGGGAAGTTCACAAAGAACACCCAACCCCGCCCGCACATTAGTGGCCTCTACTAAGATATCGAATGACGTTTTAATACGCGTGCTAGTAAAACGATGAAAATGATGTGCAAACATTATTTTCCCTAAACTTGCGAAAAATTGAATGGGTTGCTACGTCGATTTAATGCATCTAAAGCTAACGTCAAAGTTATATTTAGCATGCGAGGTTTATTTTAGGACAATAAAATAAACAATGAAAATAAATCAAAAGGATGGAAACAAACATGTTAGTAACGGTATAACGATAATAACGGTTTGCGAAAATATAGAATAATATGGAATGATGTAAATAATATGATGCATGGTTTTGAAAAGTAATATTTCACGTGATAGATTTGAGACGTGTTGACCTAAGTCATAAAAAGCGTTAACGAGACTCGAATGGCATTGTAGGACTCACGATTTGACGTGATAAAGGGGCCACTCGACCGAGTCACTGAGGGACTCAACCGAGTGGACCTCAGAAGAGGCTTCCGTCCGGATTTCGTGACGCCACTCGATCGAGTTATGAGGGAACTCGACCGAGTGCACGGCCACTCGATCGAGTCATTGCGAGACTCGACCAAGTGGTTGTCAAAATAACATTCTGTCTCGTTTTTTGGGATGCCACTCGACCGAGTGAATTAGGCACTCGATCGAGTGCCCCCTGTACGAACTAGGGTTCGCCTCGTAATTCGTTATTGATTGCGAGATTGCTTTTCGATTTTGGTAAATCGTTGAGTTTATTGAATCGGGCATAAATATTATAAGATTTATGCTCGATTCGGACTTTGATACTCGTCATATCCGATATTCGATTATTGAATCGATATCGAATATTAGAGTGAAACTTGAAAAAATGCTATAAGTCGTTTAAATTAACTAAGACGATATAGATTTTCTCCGCGTTTATAATGTCGCATTAATCCTATTGGATTAGATGACAACTATCTTAGCATCAACGAAAATCGTGTTAGTTAAATTATTTGACTAAATCGTTTAGATTCGACATCCAATTATTGAATTGGTATCGAATCTAATAGATTGACACTTTACTTGAATTGAAAGACTTGACTTGATTCCCTCGGCATCCCGACATCGTAATAAATCCTTGCGGATTGTGTGATGTCGGATCCACGTCAACGGGTTTCGACCCTAACTAGAAAACGATGTTTGATTTGAAAATAGTTTTAAAAAAATCGGTGTACGCGATATTGTTGATAACAACGCGACGAAGAGAAAATAAAAAAAAACAATCTTGTTTACGTTTGAGTCACTTCAACAATCAAACACTCAGGCTGTTGGGATAAGTGACCGGCGCGTTGGGTGAAACACCCTTGCATTCGTGTTTTCTTATTCCGTCATCCCTCATAATCGACACGAACTAGCGAGTATTTTAATGTCTTGTACTAGTAATAATATCGATATTATAGACGCGACAATAAAATAAAAAAAACGACGACGATGATGGACAAAAAAAATGGATGACACGAGGAAGAGAAAGAGAAGAGAAAGTCGGGATTGTTGCACCCTCAACCTACATGTTTCTTGTTCTCAGACGGGACTCGTTAATTGTGGCTTGCACGTGAGTATCGAGATGTAAGTTAAGTTATGGTGATTAGGGTTTTGGATTCCTAGAAGCTAGGGTTAGGGTTTTTGAAAGATGTGTGATTAGAGGAAGATTAGGGTTGATTAGTAGGGTTGAAAAAAGGTGTTGATGGTGTGTGTAGAGAGGGGTATTTATAAGAATCTCCCTCTTACCCGACCTAGGGCTACTCGACCGAGTGCCCTACTGACTTGGTCGAGTGGCCCATTGCATACGCAGCTCGGGCCTGGTAAAGGCCCACTCGATCGAGTGGGTCAGCTAGATCGCAAGGGTCCGGTTTTTTGGACCTCGGGTTAGGCATTTTGTGGGCTTTGTATTTGGTTTGGACTTTTGATGTTGTATGACTGTTTTTTGTGTCTCGGAAACGGCTTTGACCGGGGTTTGACCTAATTGCTAAAAGTCGGTTTTATTTCCGGTGTCGGTTTTGACCCAAATTAATCTTATTTGATTGGAAACGACCCACTGGGCCTGAATTTGAGGTTGGTTTTGGGAGATTTGTACTCCGTAAATGCTTAAGCCAACAACTAATGGTTTCGAGCCCATATCCGAGCGCGTAGAAACACGTTTGCGTCCGATCATCATCGAGTGTTTTTTGGAAACTTGCTATAGACACCTAGCAGCCAAATGTGGGTGTCTACAGAGCCCCCACTCTGACTGAGGCTTGGACAAGGCGAAAGTCAGAGTAGCTAGCAGGCCAATCAAAGATTGAGACCTGGCAGACTTCCGGTCGGGTCGCTTATAGTTCATTGGACTTGCGTGAAGGGCTCGCCAGTCATAAGATAGAAGTCGTACCTGAGCAGATGACGATAACTCCGTGGCGAAATTGGACTTGTCGTGTAAGTCCCGGGTGTGCCTATATGTGGGCTTATCCCGTGAAAGATGCCGCCTTGGGCCTTCCGTTGGGGAGATATGTGAGCTGCACGGTCTTGGGTCGTACTTGTACTACAAGTTACATAAAATTTCGCATGCAACACGTAGGTAAAACCAATGTGACTCGCGCTGGGAATTGCATTTTTCGAAGTTTTGGAATTTTTGAAAATTTTGAATTTTTTTGGAAATTTTTGACTCCATAAAAAAATTAGGAAAGTTCGGGATGACTAAATCCGTGCTAGTGTTGAGACTAGGCCTGTATGTTTAACCTGTTGGGATTAGGAAATATTTGTGTAGAGGAGATATGGAAAGTGGGTTGTAGGGTTGATGCTATATATAGCCCTCCCTTGCATTAATTTTTCTTCACAACTTCCTCATAACTCCCTTCTTCTCAAAAAGAAAAATTCTTTACTCCTTTCAAGAACTTTGGCCATGGGGATCGATAGATTAACCGTGATGCTGCAAGAATGGTCCCGACGCTTTAGGGACACGGATAGGGTGGCTCTGAACCAGACGGGCATTACACAGCTGTATGCGTTCCGTTAGATGCAGGTTGACCGCTATTTTCTTGATGCTTGCTTGTCGTATTGGGACGACATATATCATGTTTTTGCCTTTCCTCGGGGCGAAATCTGTCCTTTACCTGAGGAGATTGCTGCTGTGGGAGGATGGAACCCGATACTCCGTCCTGCTGTCCCGTTCTCGGTCCACGACCCAAGGAGGAAGCTTCGAGAATTTTTAGGACTTTCCCACAATGAAGTATCGCGGATGGCTGAAGACAATACAATTTCTTTGATCGATTTGGCTGAGAAATTTATGAACCCGCATGATGTTCGGGTCAGACCGATTCACAGCCGTAGGGCTTTCTCCTTTTGTATGCTCCATGTCTACGCTTTTGAAGGTCACATGGATTGGTTGTCAAGCATGGGCGACGTTCGTCTTTTTACCGTGGTTGACCTGATGGAGACACGGCACAGTCCGGCTTGGCTTATCATGGGTGAAATCATCCAAGGCTTGGATAATCGCAAGAGAGATTCGTCAGTCCGCTTGACCGGGAGCACCCGTTTGCTGCAGGTATCTCAGAATTTTTCTTATTTTTTCGATTTCTCGATTTTTTGATTTTTTTCTTTTCGCGGATTTCCTGCTGCAGTGGGCACTCGATCGAGTCACCCTGGCACTCGATCGAGTGCCCTCGTAAAAAACCTTCTGTTTTGCTTTCAGAGGTACCACTCGATCGAGTGACCCCTAGGCACTCGATCGAGTGCCCTTAGGCGGACGCCTATTTCGTCTCGGGAACTCATATTTTGCTTTCTTTTTTCAGATTTGGCCATACAAGAGGTTATCAGTGATAGATCCTCCCCTTGACTCGAGCAACTATCGTCATAATCAGGTGATGACAAGGAGATGGGCCATTGATTTTTCTCGCCAAATTACTCAGAAGTATTGGGATGAAGTGTTATCCTTTCAAAGCGGTCCGTTGATTCGATGGGTAGTGCCGTGGTGGCCCATCTATGTTTGGACGGGTTTGGCCCCGAGGGATAAGGCTCGTTACCAAGTAATTTTGTCTTTCAAGCAGACGATCCATCTTTATCCCGACCGCATACTAAGGCAGTATGGTTGGACCCAAAGAATCCCGGAGGTTGAAGCAGTTGTGAGTGAATCTACCCAACTGAGTGTGGTTGAAGTAAGGACGTTACGTGTTTCAGTAGGTGTTTGCGGACCTAGTGTTCATGTCTAGTATTATCGTAGTGCATAATAAAAGAAGGTGCAAGAATGTAAAGTTTTGTTTAGATGACAGCCTAGTTACGACTCAGCTTCAACAGGCGGATCCTCGTAGCTTGCCCGGTGATTTCAGCAGAGTTCCGTTACCATTGACCTTTCCTGCGTCTATTCCGGTAGAGCTCCGCTACTATTGGTTGGTTCTGCGGCTAATCCGGCAGAGCTTCGTTACTAGACTATAGCTAGTCGAACACAGGTACGTTGGGATCGAGTGGAGTGCTCAAAGGTGAGGAGTAGTGTCGATGTCGCTTTTATCGGAACTACGATCGGGTGGATCATTTGCCTCGGGTGTCGGAGTGCGAGCCCTCAGCGAGAAACTCTTTACGAGTGAAGGGGGAAGAGAAATGAATGAGTTGTGTGTCAAAATGAGGGCGTGAAGGGAGGTATTTATAGGTGTTTTTGGGTCCTCGTCACCCTTATAGGCGCATGAGGTCAGGCGCACCAAAACTCAGGCGCCTGGGTTGAGGCGTGTGAAGATTCAGGCGTGCAAGGTGAGGCGTTCGGGATTTTGAAGATACGATTTTGATACTTTCCAAAACCGAGAGGCGGGTGTATGATATGAATCTTGGGGGTTAAGTCTTCCCCGGGTTTGACCTAGAGCTATGCGTTTAGTGAGTCTCGGGTGTGCATCTCGAGGTTCGCTTGGCGCGGTGTTGACTCGGTTTTTAGTTTCGGGGCCGACTCAGGGTCCTGGTGTCAGAATTGACTCTAATTAGTGTCTATGCGACCGTAACAACACGACTAAGGCTGCCAAGATGTTAGTTTAATTTTTCCGAGTAATATATTTGATCCGTTCTATTGAAAAACTATCTAAAACATCGTGAATCCGCGTCCCGATGCAGCCACCAGGTCCAAATATGGGTGTCTACAGAAGCCCCCACTTTGACTGAGGCTTGGACAAGGCAAAAGTCAAAGTGTAGCCACCCAGGTCAATCGAGGATTACGACCTGGTGGCTGTCCGGTCGGGTCGTTTTAAGTCCAATGGACTACGTGTTGAGGCTCGCCAGCCAAGGCTTAGAAATCATACCTGATGTCTTCACCTGCGGTTGCTTGCTTGGGCCTGGGCCGGTGCTTGTCATCTTGTTCTCAGTTCTTCACGCTCGTGCGTTTTGCCTTTTCGGATTGCTTAAAAGTTTGTTCAATTTTGAAGGCCTCGTGTGTGGGTGACGCGTTAAGCGTAGATGCGAAAAATGTTCGTACGTGTTGGCTTCCGTTTGAACAAATGTCTTTGGGATGCTTATGAACCCTTGGACTTAATGAAATAAAACGTTCGAGGGCGTCAGTCTCCACTCGAGCGGGCGTCTTCGGGATGCCTATGACCCCTTGGACAAAATAAAGCGAGATAAAATGTTCGAGTGCATCAGTCTCCACTCGAAACTTGTCTTTGGGATGCCTCTGACCCCTAAGACAAAAAGGAGCAATATAAACTATTCGAGGGTGTCAGTCTCCACTCGAATAGCTGTCTTTCGGGATGCCTATGATCCCAGACAAAATAAGACGAGATAAAATGTTCGAGGGCGTTAGTCTCTACTCGAACACTTGTCTTCGAGATGCTTCTGACCCCTAGGACAAAAAGGAACAATATAAACTATTCGAGGGCGTCGGTCTCCACTCGAATAGGTGTCTTTCGGGATGCCTATTACCCCTAGGACAAAATAAAGAGAGATAAAATGTTCGAGGGTGTCCACTCGAACACTTGTCTTCGGAATGCTTCTGACCCCTAGGACAAAAAGGAACAATGTAAAATGTTCGAGGGCGTCAGTCTCCACTCGAACACTTGTCTTCGGGATGCCTCTGAGCCCTAGGAAAAAATAAAACGATGTAAACTATTCGAGGGTGTCGGTCTCCACTCAAACAGCTGTTTTTCGGGATGCCTATGACCCCTAGGACAAAACAAAGCATTCGAGGGCGTCAGTCTCCACTCGAATGGAAAATGTTGTGGAGGTATAAGACTCCTTCGAGGGCGTTGGTCTCCACTCGAATTAAATTGCTATGGAGGTATAAGATTCCTTCGAGGGTGTTGGTCGCCACTTGAGTTAAATTGCTGTGAAGGTATAAGACTCCAATGCCTTTCGGATAAATAAGACCCTGTTAGGCAAAATTTGCTGTGGAGGTATAGGACTCTGATAAGTGTAGTTTGTAGTGCCTTTTTCACTATGTTTTGGTCCCATTTCCTTGTGGAATCGCTCCTTGGGAGCGATTTATGGGCTTCTTATGCTTCCTTTAATTCGTTTCAGGTTCCCGAGACCGGATTGGAAGAGTTGGAGTGATTCCGACTCGATACATACACATTTTGGAGCCAACGAGATAAAGGAATGATGACTCGAGGCCTTGGAATCGACCCCGAGACCTTGGGACCCAATCCCGAGCCTCCGAGATCCGATTCCGAGTCCCGAGAATTGAGGATAAACCCATGAGAGGCAAGGAAGGACCAAAAAAGCTCTTAAGGGAGGCCTACAAGACCCATCCCGGTCGGGAAGGCCTCATCCCGTTCGGGATGGGGTGCACAAATGAGAGGGCTGATGACCTGGGCCCGTCCCGGTCGGGATCACCCCGTCCCGGTCGGGACGCTACAGAGGCAGCCGCGCATCTTTTATTTCTTCTCCTTCATTCTTGTACCCATATATATATACTCCCTTGTTGTATTAGTAACATATCTTATCATAGTTTAGCATTCCTTAAGCCTCTCTACAACCCTAAAACCCTAGATTTACTTTCACTCATTAGTTTTAATCTTCCTTTAATCCTTAGTTAATCCTTGTAATTAGTTCTTGTATTAAGAGGATACTTGAAGAATTCTCCAAGCTTGACAACCTTGGGTTTTATTTGGGTTCTTATTTATACAAGATTGCATCTTTACATCTTCCTAGTGTTGGTATAATCTTTCTTACTCTTGTTCTTTGTTATTTAATCTTGTTTGAATCTTTTCATATAGTTATTGTTATTGTTCATTATGGATGTTTGGATATTCATGTTGTTTTCTCTTATTGTTGTTAGTTTGTTCATGATAATGAGTGAGTAGTAATCTTGTGGGGTTAGTAGGGGGATTAGGGGTAGATTATGGATGATTAAGGTTGATTAAGAAAAAAAAGGGCGAATCTTTGTTGTTAGACACATTGTGGGCACTCCATGTGTTTGTTGATATGCTTGTGTGAGTTGTAGTGGCCATGCTTCCAATACTTGTGTTCATCTTCTCATTGCTTGTCTATTATGTGGAAATGTTGAGAATAGTCGTAGTCACGAGAGTGCGGACTAGGGTCTAAGTTGCGAGAGCCCGGACCCACCTTGACATCGGTCTAAGTTGCGAGAGCCCGGATCAACCCTAGCAACTAGGAGACACCTATACCCTTGATCACCCCAATTACCCTTCTACTCCTATGAACCCGACCTACCCCACCTCCTTTCCATCTTTGCTTCAACTCCTTAGATAATCATCGTTTATTCTAGTTTATTTGTTAGTTCGATCATTAGCCATCCTACTTTAGTCTCGTTTTAGATAGCCATCGTTAGTCCACTTCCTCCTTCTCCAATCGTGATAGTTTGTCAATTTTAGCCTTCTTTGTGTTTGTTTGGTAGCATAGTCTTGTTATAGGCCAACATAGTCTAAACCTTGCAATACCGTCCTCGTGGATACGATCCCGACTTGCCCTAGCTACCCACTAGGTGTAATCGGTAGTTTATTGACGGTGGGGATACACGACAATCCCTACCATCAATTTGGCGCCGTTGCCGGGGACGGTGCATTGTTTAGACTTAGTTTGCTTACTTCTAGACTTAGTTACCCTTCTTTGTGTTCTCCCATCATCTCTTGTGCATATTTTCTTAGTTTTTATTTCTTTCTTTTCTCTTTCTCTCTAGTTGTGCTTGTTTATTGTCGTTGCCTAGTGCCCATAAAGCACTAGGTGTTCTCACGTTTGTTCTAGTGTGTAGTGTATGCCTAGGAGGGGAGGCGACTTCTATCTCTTTAATCCAGAGCCGGAGAGACTCTTTCGAGCCTTTCGCCAACGGACGATTAATCGGGTTAGGATCTCTCAACCAAGTGCAAGCAATACTCATCAAGGGCAAGCTCAAGGAGCCGACTTTAGCGAGTCACCTCGAGAGACGGCCGGAGGGACCTTCATCAATCCCTTCGGTAACTCTTCTTCTCCTAGTTCCCTCTCTTCATCTACATCAACACCGTCTACACCACCATCTTCTCCCTTATATCCAATCATGCCTAAGTTTTCTTCTCACTCAACCTTCACGGAAGACGTTTTGCCGGGTCCATCCAGTTTACCGGAGGCATATACCGGGAATTTTGTGGCGAAAACGCAATTTATCCAATTGGTCGAGAGAAGTCAATTTAGTGGGTTACCAACCGAAGATCCTCATCAAAACATGGAAACCTTTTCGGATTATTGTGACGCTATTTCGCAAACGGGAATAACTCAAGACCAAATCCGGTGGGTGTTATTTCCTTTCTCTCTTATTGGTAAAGCGAAGCAATGGTTCAAAGGGTTGGACAAAGCAAGACTCGGTATTGATACTTGGAAGAAGCTAGCCTTAGCTTTTTACCAACAATTCTATCCCCCGGAGAAGACAAATCTATTGAGAGCCTCTATCACGGGTTTCCGACAACGTGATGATGAAACCCTCTATGAATCGTGGGAAAGATTCAAAGCCTTGATCCGTTCTTGTCCACACCATGGTTTATCACAATGGTTCCTTGTGCAACAATTTTGGAACGGGTTATATGAAGACTCAAGGGCCATACTCAACATGGGATCTAACGGTAGGTTTACTAAAGTGGAGGATGACCAAACTTGGTCAAGGATTGAAGAGATGGCGGTTCACAATTCCCAATACTCTAGGCCTAGGAAGGCGAATCGAGGAGGTAGGCACGAGGTAGATGCCATTACACAATTGAGCATTGATCTCGGGGCTCAACTAAGAACTCACATGGAGACCATTGACAAGAAGCTCCAAAGCCACCTCAACCAAGTTCAAAGCTCTAGTTCCTCCAACCAACACTCGATTCATGATGTTAATGCTTTGGGAGTTGTACCCCCTACTCCTTATCTTGGGATGTGTGATACTTGTGGAATTGTTGGCCATGATCCTATGAATTGTAGAGGAAGTATTGACCAAGTGAACGCCTTTCAAGCGTTCAAGCAAGGTGCCTCCTACTCTAATCAATACCAAGCTTCCAATCAAGTCCCTCAACAACAAGCCTTTCAACACCAACAACAACATCGTCCCTATGTTCCACCTCCCTTAAGGGACAACAACTAAGGTTACCAAGGTTATATGGGTAATCCAAGACCCTTCAACAACTTCAAGCAAAATAACCAAGGTAACTTCCACAACAACAATCAAGGGTTCTAACAAGGGAACTTCAATCAAGGCGGTTTCCAAGGGAACCAAAGCTTTCAACAACAACAAAACCACAATCAAGGCCTTAATCAAGGCAATTCTCATGGGTTCCAAGGGAACCGTCAACAACAAACGACTCAAGGTCAACATCAACAAAGCAAGCCAAGGAGCCGGTCTCCTATTCATGACTATGGTACTCCATTAGCCCTTACCGATACTCCGCATAATCTGTCATCTCCACCTCGAGATTTCGACATTCAAAAGACTATGACGGATGTGCAAAAGAGTACTCAAGAGTTGCAAAAAAATCAAATGGAGATGTCAAGAAACCAACAAGAGCTCTTCACTTATATTCAAGGGGAAAACGCGATGAGAGATGCCCGTATGAAGATGCTTGAGACTCAAGTATCACAACTCGCTTCGGAGAGCTCCTCAAGGCAAAAGGGGCAATTACCTTCTCAAGGTGAAACACCGACATTTGAGCATGTAAATGCTATCACCACAAGGAGAGGTACATCCTATGACCCCCCTTCATTACCTAGTGAGCAAGAGCCAATGCAGGAACCGACAAAGGAAATGACATCTCCAACTCAAGAAGAATCAAACTTTGACAATCCAATGGAGGAACAAGTTTTATGGGAAGTTGAAAAACCCCAAGAAGACAACCCTCCCCCACTTCAAGAGAAAGACAAGGTAAAAAGGAAAGTGTCCTTTGAAGAGTCCATCCCTAGTGAGCAAAACAAGTACCAAATCAAGTTGCCTTTCCCATCAAGGAAAATGAAGACTAAGGTGGACACTCACTATGACAAGTTCCTTAACATCGTGAAGAAATTGGATGTTAGCGTCCCGTTTACCGAACTACTTACCCAAATCCCGGCATATGGAAGATTTATGAGAGAAATCTTAGCTAGGAAGAGATCCGTCGACAAGAAAGAGACCGTAGCGTTCACGAGGGTGGTGAGCGAGCTCATCCAAGGTTCCACGCTTCCGAAGTTGAAGGATCCGGGTAGTTTTTTGATCCCTTGCACCATAGGCAACTTCTTGATCAAGAATGCGTTATGTGACTTGGGCGCGAGTGTGAGCATCATTCTTTATTCTATTTGTTGCCAACTCGGGATGAAAGAGTTGAAATGTACGTCCATTACACTCCAAATGGCCGATAAATCTCTTAATCGACCATTGGGAATGCTATAGGATGTGCCGGTACGAATAGGGAAATTCTTCATTCCGGTCGACTTCATTGTGCTTGACATGCCGGAGGATGCCAACACTCCCATTATCCTTGGACGCCCATTTATAAACACCGCGGGTGCCATGATCGATGTGAAGAACGGTAGGATCACATTTGAGTTAGGCGAGGAAAAGCTAGTGTTCGACCTCCAAGGCAACACTTCGCCTACTAAGGATGAATCATGCAATATGATCCAAGCCAATTAAGACATCGATCTAGGGGGTGAACCGGGACAAAGCGTGAATAAGTACTCTTATGTACTTGAGGATGATGACTCCGATTTGGAGGAAGATGAGTGCCCATATCATGGGCTTGATGACAAGTTGAAAAGCAAGGAGAAGGATGAGCCTCCCTTGGAGCCACATGAAGACCGGTGGACGTTTGGGTATATCCCCAAAGACCAAAAGTACAAGTTCAAGCCGCTGAACTTGGAAGATCGGGATGCCCCGGGAACGTCAAGGCAAGGCCATGAAGAGCCTTGGTATGTGGTCGGTTATATCTCTAGCTTGATTGAAGACTTTGCTAGAGCCTTCGACTTGTTTCTCCGTACCCTTGATGGAGGGGGGATCGAGTAATGTTGTTGATGAAAAAGTTTGAAGAAAGCACCATCTTGGTTTGACGGAGTTCCACAAGAACCGTCTCATCGTATATATTTCTTACTTGTAGTTAGTTTGAGTTTTGTGATATTCTTGTTGTTTGGATTGATTGATGAGTGTAGTGAGGGAGAGAATTTAATGTGTGTTGGAGCTTTGTTGATAGGTGAAGTGCATGTGATTCCTAGAAAGGAATGGTTGATGATGGAGTTTGGTTTGAGAGCGAGGAAGTCGGTTTTTGAAGCTTATGATAAGCTTTTGGGTTTGGGGAAGGCCAAGAAGACTCATCCCGACCGGGAAGAGGGCTTCCCGACCGGGAAGGATGAGGAATCCCGACCGGGAAGGAGCCATCCCGATCGGGATGAAGGTGCCAAAAATCGGACTCACTGGAGTGCATTCCCGACCGGGACGAGAGCTTCCCGATCGGGAAGGGTTTATCAACCCGATCGGGACCATCCATCCCGACCGGGATGGTCTCATTTCTCCCTTTTTAGCCTTTTCTTAGGCGTTTGACTCCACCCATCCATTATACCCCCTCCCAGCCTCCCTACTCCTCCTTACTCCTATCATATGACCCGTACACCTCACCTTACACCGAAATCCAGATAAATTTTCACCCCCTCGCACCATTACTACCCCGACCGTGAGTCCTTCTTGAGTGTGAAGCGAGATGGCAACCGAGAAGACAAGCGACGAGCCTCTAATGATCATCGAGACGATGGAGCAAGTGAGTTACTAGCCGCTCGGTTTGGGTAATTATCCTTACTTTTCCGTCTTTTTATCGCTTGTTTTTCATTGTTTGCCCCCTTCCCCTTGAGTCATGGTATCCAGTGGCCTTCGAGGCCGTAGTATGGTTGCTCCCGACTCTCGATGACATTATTACGTCGAGAGTCAATCGATTAATCCAATTGTACAAGATTTTCACCCTTTTTAGGATTTAGTTGGATTTAGGCGGAATCCGGGCTAGGTGACTTGATTACACCTAGCCCTCCCCTCCCATTTCCTTTTATTTCCTTCTTTTATTTTTTTCCCCCCCTTCCATATCTTTTCTTGTCTCGGCTCATGGTGACTTGACTACACCCCGACGGGACGCATTCTACCCTTTTCTCCACTTTTCTTTTTGATTTTTAGCTTTATTTTCGTAGTTTCTTTTCTTTTTCTTTCGTCTCTCCGCACACTACGATCGATCATGAGGACATTGCTCGGTTTAAGTGTGGGGGAGCGATATTCTAGCGTAGTTAGTTTTATTTTCTTAGTTTTTCGAAAAATCCTTAAAAACCATAAAAATTTGAAAAATTTCGCAAAAATCAAAAAGATTTTCTTTTGTGTGCTTTCCTTTTTTGTCTTTGTGTCGTATATTTGTTTTGTATTGTGTGTATTTTGCCTCCCTTTTCCTTATAGGTTGCTTAATCACCGTTGTTTGGAAAGCTTTGAAGACATCCGAT
Source organism: Agrostemma githago (assembly GCA_958450325.1). NCBI lineage: Eukaryota > Viridiplantae > Streptophyta > Magnoliopsida > Caryophyllales > Caryophyllaceae > Agrostemma > Agrostemma githago. The sequence continues at coordinate 25,481,261 of OY288257.1, forward strand.
AACATCTTCTAACCCTCTTTCCCTCTATTCCTTGTGATGTTTGGAGAAGGTTGTGTTGAGGTGTGCTCGGGTGGAGCTTGTACATACTTGTGGTGGATTTGATGACTTGTTTGGAAATTCGGGGTGGTGTTTGCTTTGTTTATGTGTTTGTCTTGTTTTGTTTTATTTTGTTGCCTTTTTGTTTCCTTTTCTTTCGTTCTCGTTGAGTCTTTATTTTGTGTTATGTTTGTTGAGTCTTGTGTGTAAATGGTTTTCGAAAACCCGGTTTAGAGGCTAGTGTGTGAGAGTTTACTTTCCCTTCCTAGTTGTATAAATTGAGTCTTGGACTTAGGCCTAGTAGAATGACCCTAAATCAACGATTTCGTTGGTCCTTTACCTTGAGTCCACCTAGCTTACTAGGGATTTACTGCGGGATTTGCACCTTTGACCATTATGACCACCCACGGTGTGAAAAGGCCTTGGTTACCGGGTCTCGTCCCTTAGGTGACCGTGTTTAGGATCGTTTGATTAGTCCAAGTTCTCCCCTTTTTGTGGGTTTGAAGGGAAATCGCGACCCCCGACTTACCCATTCATCTACCTCCTACACATCCACAAAATAATTTGCAACTTGTTGAATTCTCTCTTTCTTAATTGTCAAGAAATGCCAAAAAGCCGAATCTTGCCAAAAAAATAGGGCAAAGAAAAGAAAAGAAAGAAAAATGAAAGAAAGAAAAGAATGAAGAAAAAAAGAAAAGGCACAAAAGCCAAAAAGAAAATAGAAAAGAAGAAAAAGGAATGGCATGGCAACAAACAAATCAAAACGTCGAAAAGAAAGAAAATGCCAAAAGAAAACCCGTCTCACAAAAAGAAATCCCCACAAAAATAAGCCTTTTTCCGACTTTTGCCGTGAAGAGCCTACCAAAGGACCGAGTCCCGAGGAAGGATGATAGCGGCATTAGTCGGTCTTCCCTCATTTTGCATGTTTTCCACCTTTTTACTTGGACTAGTTAGGCGGTTTTGGACACGGGACGACCCTCTTGGCTCACGCTAAAGGGGGCGGGGTCTCACTTAGCTACAGTGTCGACTAACACCGTGGTTCTTCACTTTTCCACTCCGCCGATCGTCCCGTAGTACGTTTTTAGAAAGTTAGGAGGACCTAGGTAAGTTACCAACGTTTTTGTTGCTTTATCGTCATACTATTAGGGTTTGGTTCACCTTGGTTTGTATTGCTAGCTTGGGAACGTTGTCACTTACCTCGAGTCCTAAACCGGTGCTTCTTTCACCGCTTTTAGAGGGAAGCGGTATTTCTTTTGTTTTGGGTGCAACCGTCTAAGTGTTTGTTTGTGTGTTTGTTTGTTTGTGTGTTTTGTGTCCGGTTGCATCCGCGGTTTTGTCGCAAGACCCCACTTGCCTTGCGGAGTGCACTTTTCCTCTAAGTGCACTCGCGTGAGTTGAAAGGGCGTAGGGTGCGCTAATACCCACTCGACTAGTTTAGTATTTAGTATGTGCTTACTCGAGGGCGAGTAAGGGTTAAGTGTGGGGGAGTTGATAAGTGTAGTTTGTAGTGCCTTTTTCACTATGTTTTGGTCCCATTTCCTTGTGGAATTGCTCCTTGGGAGCGATTCATGGGATTCTTATGCTTCCTTTAGTTCGTTTCAGGTTCCCGAGACCGATTTGGAAGAGTTGGAGTGATTCCGACTCGATACATACACATTTTGGAGCCAACGAGATAAAGGAATGATGACTCGAGGCCTTGGAATCGACCCCGAGACCTTAGGACCCAATCCCTAGCCTCCGAGACCCGATCCCGAGTCCCGAGAATTGAGGAGAAACCCATGAGAGGCAAGGAAGGACCAAAAAAGCTCTTAAGGGAGGCCTACAAGACCCATCCCGGTCGGGAAGGCCTCATCCCGTTCGGGATGGGGTGCACAAATGAGAGGGCTGCTGACCTGGGCCCGTCCCGGTCGGGACCAACCTGTCCCGCTCGGGATCACGCCGTCCCGGTTGGGATGACCCCGTTCCGGTCGGGACGCTACCGAGGCAGCCACGCATCTTTTATTTCTTCTCCTTCATTCTTGTACCCATATATATACTCCCTTCTTGTATTAGTAACATATCTTATCATAGTTTAGCATTCCTTAAGCCTCTCTACAACCCTAAAACCCTAGATTTACTTTCACTCATTAGTTTTAATCTTCCTTTAATCCTTAGTTAATCCTTGTAATTAGTTCTTGTATTAAGAGGATACTTGAAGAATTCTCCAAGCTTGACAACCTTGGGTTTTATTTGGGTTCTTATTTATACAAGATTGCATCTTTTCATCTTCCTAGTGTTGGTATAATCTTTCTTACTCTTGTTCTTTGTTATTTAATCTTGTTTGAATCTTTTCATATAGTTATTGTTATTGTTCATTATGGATGTTTGGATATTCATGTTGTTTTCTCTTATTGTTGTTAGTTTGTTCATGATAATGAGTGAGTAGTAATCTTGTGGGGTTAGTAGGGGGATTAGGGGTAGATTATGGATGATTAGGGTTGATTAAGGGAAAAGGGTGAATCTTTGTTGTTAGACACATTGTGGGCACTCCATGTGTTTGTTGATATGCTTGTGTGAGTTGTAGTGGCCATGCTTCCCATACTTGTGTTCATCTTCTCATTGCTTGTCTATTATGTGGAAATGTTGCGAATAGTCGTAGTCACGAGAGTGCGGACTAGGGTCTAAGTTGCGAGAGCCCGAACCCACCTTGACATCGGTCTAAGTTGCGAGAGCCCGGATCGACCCTAGCAACTAGGAGACACCTATACCCTTGATCACCCCAATTACCCTTCTACTCCTATGAACCCGACCTACCCTACCTCCTTTCCATCTTTGCTTCAACTCCTTAGATAATCATTGTTTATTCTAGTTTATTTGTTAGTTCGATCATTAGCCATCCTACTTTAGTCTCGTTTTAGATAGCCATCGTTAGTCCACTTCCTCCTTCTCCAATCGTGATAGTTTGTCAATTTTAGCCTTCTTTGTGTTTGTTTGGTAGCATAGTCTTGTTATAGGCCGACATAGTCTAAACCTTGCAATACCGTCCTCGTGGATACGATCCCGACTTGCCCTAGCTACCCACTAGGTGTAATCGGTAGTTTATTGACGGTGGGGATACACGACAATCCCTACCATCAGACTCCAATGCCTCTTGGATAACTAAGACCCGTCAGGCATAAGTTGCTGTGGAGGTATAGGACTCAAATGCCTCTTGGATAACTAAGACCCGTCAGGCAAAAGTTATTGCGGAGGATGTATAGGGCTCCAATGCCTCTTGGATAACTAAGACCCGTCAGGCAAAAATTGTTGTTGTTTATTTGTTTTAGTTAAGTGGCTTTTGTTTTGCGGGTTTGTCTTATTTTGTTCGGGTTCGCTTTTGCTTTGGTTTGGTTTGTTATGCATTTGGGATTTGTTCGGCGTTTACTTAGATAGGCTTGGTTTGGTTTGTTTTATTACGTTCTCGAGTGCAGCGCTCATGCTAAGTGTAGTTTTCATGTTTGTTTTATTATCATGCTTTATCGGTATCGTTTAGTAATTGCTTCGTCATTGTTATTTTGCTTGTCTTAAAGGGTGCGTGTTTCGTGTATATCGGATATTAAGCCTCAATTGTTTCCGTCTTAGTCTGTGCTGGACTGTTCAGACGCGCGTACATCTGCGCGCTAGTTTTCAGGCGCCTAGCCCCAGCGATTTAAAATTTGGGCGGGTCACTTGAGGCGGTCGGGTTTCTGTGGGGTCAGGTTTGTTTAATTTGGCGAAGGTTAGGGCGATTCGTTCATTCTTCCCAAAACCGAATGCGTCGCCTCTTTCGCCCCAATATCGCCTTTTCGATATTTCTAGCTGATAAGTGTAGTTTGTAGTGCCTAATTTGTTGTGTTTTGGTCCTGTTTTCCTTGTGGAATCGCTCCTTGGGAGCGGTTTATGGGCTACTTATGCTTCTTCTAGTTCGTTTTAGGTTCCCGAGACCATTCATGAAGAATTGGAACGATTTCGACTCGTTTCATACACTTTTGGAGCCAACGAAGAGAAGGAACGATTACTCGATGCCTTGGATTCGATCCCGAGACCTTGAGACCCGATCCCGAGCCCCTTAGACTCGATCCCAAGCCCCGAGAATCGATGAGAAGCCCATGGGAAGCAAGGAGGGACCTTAAAGATCATATTGGAGGCCTACAAGACCCATCCCCGTCGGGAAGGAACTCATACCGTAAGGGGTGAGGTGCACAAAAGCGAAGGGGCCTGTTTTGGGTCCGTCCCGGTCGGGACCATGCCGTCCCGGTCGGTACCATCCCGTCCCGATCGGGATGGGAGAGCTGCAGCACACAATTGATTCTTTTCTTCTCCTTCATTCTTGTAACCTTATAAATACTTCCCCCTTGTATTGTTTAACTATCATACATTACCCTAGACTATCTTAGGCCTCTCTATATTGTTTAAACCCTAGATTAAATTCTTCTTTCATTAGCTTAATCTTCCTTTAATCCTAGTTTAATCTAGTTTAATTAGTCTTGTATTAAGAAGATTCTTGAAGATTCATCCAAGCTTGACAACCTTGGAGATTATTTGGGTTTCTTATTTTATACAATTTCTCATCTTTCTCATCCTTTGGTAGTTGGTATAAACTCTATTCTCTTGTTCTTTGTTCATTCATCAAGTTTGAATCTTTACATATTGTTCATTGTTCTTGTTTGTTCATAATGGATGTTTTGATTGTTATGTTGATTTCTCTTGTCATTCTTAGATTTAGTTTCATAATGTTTGAGTAGATTCTTTGTGGGGTTAGTAGGGAGATTAAATGTGGATTATGGGTGTTTATGGTTTGATTATGGGTAAAGGTGATTCCTTTGTTGCTAGTCACTTATTGGGCACTCTATGTATTTTTTGAATTGCTTGTGTGGGTAGTAGTGGCCAATGCTTCTCATACTTGTCTTTCTCTATTCATTGTATGTTTGGTTTGTGATTGAATGCTTGTGTTTTGAGTAGCATCTAGCATGAGTTTTCGGGTCTAGTCTTTGACACGAGAGTGCGGACTTTGGATTTTGATGGTGGGATTCGTCGTGGGTCCTAACCGTCAATAAATAACCGACTATTCCTAGTGGGTAGCTAGGGCAAGTAGGGTCGATATCCACGGAGACGGTATTGTAGAGTCTAGACTAGGTCCACTAAAAACTAGGTTAAGTCACACAAACAAACACAAAGGAGATAATAATTGACAAACTATGGTGGAGAAAGAGGTATGACTAGGCTAACAATGAACTAGCTAAAACAAGGCTAAATTAAATAACTAATGATCAAACAAATTAGCAAACCTAAGGAAATGATGACTTACTAAGAAGTTGAGACCAAATATGAAAGAAAGTGGGGTAGGTCGGGTTCATAAGTGTAGATGGGTAATTGAGTGATCAAGGGTATAGGTGTCTCCTAGTTGCTAGTCGGTCCGGGCTCTCGCTACGTAGACCGATGTCGAGGTAGGTTCGCGCTCTCGCGTCTAAACCCTATTCCGCACTCTCGTGACTATGACTATTCTCAACACAATCACATAATAGACAAGCAATGAGAAGATGAGCACAAGTATGGAAAGCATGGCCACTACAACTCACACAAGCAATTCAACAAACACATAGAGTGCCCAATATGTGACTAACAACAAACATTCACCCTTTTCCCCTAATCAACCCTAATCACCCATAATCTACCCCTAATCCCCCTACTAACCCCACAAGGAGACTCCTCACTCATTAACAAACTACCCATAACAATAATAAGAGAAAACAACATAATATACCAAACATCCATTATGAACAAACAATAACAATGAACAAAATAGTAAAGATTCAAACTTGAATGAATAACAAAGAACAAGAGTAAAAAGGAGAAGAGATTATACCAACTACTAGATGAAAAAGATGAAAACTTTTATAAATAGGAAACCCAAATCAACTTCAAGGTTGTCAAGCTTGGATGAATCTTCAAGTAACTTCTTAATACAAGAACTAATTACAACTAGATTAAACTAGAATTAAAGGAAGATTAAAGGAAGATTAGTCTAGATGGATGAACACTAAATCTAGGGTTTATAAGTTGTAGAGAGGCTTAAGAGAGTCTAATGTAATGTATGATACATAAACAATACAAGAGGGAAGTATATATATGGGTACAAGAATGAAGGAGGATGAAAGAAACAAAAGCGTGCAGCAGGTCCACGGTCCCGACCGGGACGAGATCATCCTGACCGGGACGGGTTGGTCCCGACCGGGATGGACCCAGGTCGGTAGGTATGCTATTTGTGCACCTCAACCGGGACGGGTTGAGGCCATCCCGACCGGGATGAGCCTTGTAGGCCTCCTTTAAGCTCCTTTTGGTCCCTCCTTGCCTCTCATGGGTTTCTCATCGATTCTCGGGACTCGGGATCGGGTCTCGGAGGCTCGGGAATGGGTCCCAAGGTCTCGGGGTCGAATCCAAGGCACCGAGTGATCGTTCCTTCACTTCGTTGGCTCCAAAAAGTGTATGTAGCGAGTCGGATTTGCTCCAACTCTTCACAAATGGTCTCGGGAACCTGAAATGAACTAAAGGAAGCATAAGTAGCCCATAAACCGCTCCCAAGGAGCGATTCCACAAGGAAAATGGGACCAAACACAATAAAATAGGCGCTACAATCTACACTTATCAACTCCCCCTCACTTAACCCTTACTCGCCCTCGAGTAAGCACATACTAACTACTAAACTAGCCGAGTGGGTATTAGCGCATCCTACGCCCTTTCAACTCACGCGAGTACACTTAGAGGAAAAGTTCACTCCGCAAGGCAAGTGGGGTCTTGCGACAAAACCGTGGATGCAACCGGACACAAAACACATAAACAAACAAACATACAAACAAACACATGATCGGTTGCACCCAAAAGAAAACAAATACCGCTTCCCTCAAACAAGCGGTGAAAGAAGCACCGGTTTAGGACTCAAGGCAAGTGACAACGTTCCCAAGCTAGCAATACAAACCAAGATGAACTAAACCCTAATAGTATGACGATAAAGCAACAAAAACGTTGGTAACTTACCTAGATCCTCCTAACTTTCTAAGAACGTACTACGGGACGATCGGCGGAGTGGAAAAAGGATGAACCACGGTGTTAGTCGACACTGTAGGTAAGTGAGACCCCGCCCCCTTTAGCGATGAGCCAAGAGGGTCGTCCCATGCCCGAAACCGCCCAACTAGTCCAAGTAAAAAGGTGGAAAATATTGCAAAGTGAGGGAAGACCGACCATTACCGCTATCATCCTTCCTAGGGACTCGGTCCTTTGGTAGGCTCTTCACGATAATAGTCGGTAAAAGGCTTATTTTGAGATGTCGGGATTATTTTTGTGTGACGGGTTTTCTTTTGGCATTTTTTCTTTTCTTTGCATCTTTGCTTTGTTTTGCTATGCCATTTCTTTTTCTTCTTTTCTATTTTCTTTTTGGCTTTTGTGCCCTTTTCTTTTTCTTCATTCTTTTCTTTCTTTCATTTTCTTTCTTTTTCTATTCTTTGCCCTTTTTGGCTCGATTTGATTGATAGGCATTTCTTGGCAATTAAGAAAGAGAGACTTCAACAAATTGTAATTTATTGTGTGGATATGTGTAGGAGGTAGGGGAATGGGAGAGTCGGGACGACGCCTTCCCTTCAAACCCACAAAAAGGGGAGAACTTGGACTAATCAAACAATCCTAAACACGGTCACCTAAGGGACGAGACTCGGTAACCCAGGCCTTTTCACACCGTGGGTGGTCATAATGGTCAAAAGTGCAAATCCCGTAGTAAATCTCTAGTAAGCTAGGTGGACTCAAGGTAAAGGACCAACGAAATCATTGATTTAGGGTCATTCTACTAGATTAAAGTCGAAGACTCGATTTACATTACTAGGAGGAGAAAGTAAACACTCGCACAATAGCCTCTAAACCGGGTTTTCGAAAACCTTTCTACACAAAAGACACAACTAACACAACACAAAACGAAGACATGGCGAAAACGAAAGAAAAAGAGACAAAAGACAACAAAACAAAACAAAATAAAACAAACACACAAGGGAACAAACACCACCCCGATATTCCATACAAGTCACCAAATCATCCACCAATATGCACAAAGCTCCACCCGCGTACACAACATCACAATCTCCTCCAAACTCCACAAGAGACAAAGGAGAAAAAAGGGATAGAAGAGGTTACCGGATGTCTTGAAAGCTCTCCAAAGCTAACAGTGATTTAAGCAACCTATAGGGAAAAAGGGAGGCAAACACACACAACAAAACAAACATACGACACAAAGACATAAAAGGAAAACACAAAAAAAGAAAATCTTTTTGATTTTTGTGAAAAGTTTTCAAATTTTTAGGGTTTTTAAAGATTTTTTCAAAAAACTAGGAAAATAAAACTAAGTATGATAGAATATCGCTCCCCCACACTTAAACCGAGCAATGTCCTCATGCTCGATCGTAGTGTGCGGAGAGACAAAAGAAAAGAAAAGAAACTACGAAAATAAAGCTAAAAATCAAAAGCAAGGCGGAGAAAAGGGTAGAATGCGTCCGGCCGGGGTGTAATCAAGTCACCATGGGCCGAGACGAGAAAAGATATGGATGGGGGAAAAAAATAAAAAGAAGGAAATAAAAGGAAATGGGAGGGGAGGGCTAGGTGTAATCAAGTCACCTAGCCCGGGTTCCGCCCAAAGCCAACTAATTCCTAAAAAAGGGGTGAAAATCTTGTAAATTTGGATTTTTTGATTGACTCTCGACGTAGTCACATCATCGAGAGTCGGGAGCAACCATACTAAGGCCTCGAAGGCCACCAAGACACCATGACTCAAGGGGAAGGGGGCAAACAAGACAAAACAAGCGACAAAGGACGGAAAAGTAAGGATAGTTACCCAAACCAATCGGCTAGTAACTCACTCGCTCCATCGTCTCAACGATCATTATAGGCACGTTGCTTGTCGTTTTTGGTTGCCATCTCGCTTCAAACTTGAGAAGAACTCACGGTAGAGGTAGTAATGGTAGGGGGTGGGATTTGAAGTAGGAGTTGGTGTAAAGTGGATAGAAAATGAAGTGGGGGCATGACAATGAAGTATATGGGGCATATGATAAAAGCAAGGATAGTTAGGGAGGTTGGGAGGGGGTATAGAATGGTAGGGCGGGCTTACATGACGAAGAAGAGGCCAAAAGAGGAGCAGGGGATCATCCCGGTCGGGATGACATGCCCATCTCGGTCGGGAAACTCCCTTCCCTGTCGGGATGACACTCCAGAAACCTCGAAACTTGGTACCCTCATCCCGATCGGGATGGCTTCTTCCCGGTCGGGAAGCCCTCTTCTCGCCCGAGAAGGGTCTTCATCATCTCCAAAACCCCAAAAGCTTATGCAAAGCTTCAAAAACCGATCCTCTTGCTCACAATCCACGCTCTATCGTTAGCCATTCCTTTCTAGGAATCACCTTCACTTCACACCTATCACACAAACTCAAACTCAACATCAAATTCTCTCCTTCTCATCGCTCATCAATAATCCAAATTACAAGAATTCACAAAAATCCGAAAGAAACTACAAGAAAAAGATATATACAATGAGACGGTTCTTTTGGAACTCCGTCAAACCAAGGATGGTGCATTCTTCAATCTTTTTCAATAACACTAATACCAATTCCATCTCCATCAAGGGCACGTAGAAACAAATCAAAGGCCCTAGCAAAGTCTTCAATCAAGCTAGTAATATAAGCATCCACATACCAAGGTTCTCCATGACCTTGCATCGACGTTCCTGGGGCATCCCGATCTTCCAAGTTCAATGGCTTGAACTTGTACTTTTGATCCTTCGGGATATACCCAAACGTCCACTTGTCCTCATGCGGCCCCAAGGGAGGCTCATCTTGCTTCTTGCCTTTCAACTTGTCATCAAACCCATGATATGGGCATTCATCTTCCTCACTCTCGGATTCATCGTCCTCAAGTACATAAGAGTAATTCTTCAAGCTTTGTCCCGAATCTTCCCCTAGATCGATGTCTTTCGTGGCGTGGATCATATTGCAAGACTCATCATTAGTAGGCGAAGTGTTGCCTTGGAGGTCAAACACTAGCTTTTGTTCGCCTAACTCGAAGGTGATCCTACCGTTCTTCACATCGATCATGGCACCAGCGGTGTGTAGAAATGGGCGCCCAAGAATAATGGGAGTGTTAGCATCTTACGGCATATCGAGCACGATGAAATCGACCGGAATAAAGAACTTCCCGATTCGTACCGGCACGTCCTCTATCATCCCCAATGGTCGATTAAGAGATTTATCGGCCATTTGGAGTGTAATGGACGTACATTTCAGCTCCTTCATCCCTAATCGATCACAAATGGAATAAGGAATGATGCTCGCACTCGCACCCAAGTCACATAATGCGCTCTCGATCTTGTAATTGCCTATGGTGCATGGGATCGAGAAACTACCTGGATCCTTCAACTTTGGAAGCGTGGAACCTTGAATAAGCTCGCTCACCACCCTCGTGAACGCTATTGTCTCTTCCTTGTCGATGGATCTCTTCCTAGCTAGGATATCTCGCATGAATCTTCCATATGCCGGGATTTGGGTAAGTAACTCGGTGAATGGGACATTAACATCCAATTTCTTCACAATGTCTAGGAATTTGTCAAATTGGACATCCACCTTAGTCTTCATTTGCCTTGTTGGGAAAGGCAACTTGATTTGAACCTTGTTTTGCTCAATAGGAGTGGACTTCTCACATGACACTTTCCCTTTACCCTTTTCTTTTGCTTGAAGTGGGGGAAGCTTGTCTTCAATGGGTTTTTCGATCTCCCATAAGACTTGCTCCTCCATTGGATCTTCCATGCTTGAGCTTTCTTGAATTGGAGATGCAAATTTCTTCGTTGGTTCTTGCATTGGCTCTTGCTCACTAGGGAATGAAGGGGAGTCATAAGATGTACCTCTCCTCGTGGTAATAGCATTTACATGCTCGAATTTTGGTGTTTCACCTTGAGGAGGTAGTTGCCCCTTTTGTCTTGAGGAGCTTCCCGAAGCAAGTTGAGATAATTGGGTCTCAAGCATCTTCGTACGGGCATCTTCTGCCGCGTTTTCCCCTTGAATATAAGCAAAGAACTCTTGTTGATTTCTTGACATCTCCATTTGATTTTTATGCAACACTTGATTACTCTTTTGCACATCCATCATAGCCTTTTGAATGTTGAAATCTCGAGGAGGAGATTGTGGATTATGCGGAGTATCGGTGATGGCAAGAGGAATGCCATAGTCATGAGTAGGAGATCGGCTCCTAGGCTTGCTTTGTTGTTGTTGACATTGAGTTGTTTGTTGTTTACGGTTCCCTTGGAACCCATGAGAATTGCCTTGATTAAGGCCTTGATTGTTGCCATGGTTGTGATTTTGATACCCTTGGTTGTGGTTTTGTTGTCCTTGGAAATTTTGATTTCCTTGGAAACCACCTTGATTGAAGTTCCCTTGTTGGAACCCTTGATTGTTGTTGTGGAAGGTACCTTGGTTATTTTTCTTGAAGTTGTTGAAGGGTCTTGGATTACCCACATAACCTTGATAACCTTGATTGTTGTCCCTTAAGGGAGGTGGAACATAGGGACGAGGTTGCATAGCTTGTTGTTGAGGGACTTGATTGGAAGCTTGGTATTGATTAGAATAGGAGGCACCTTGCTTGAACGCTTGAAAGGCGTTCACTTGCTCAACGCTTCCTCGACAATGCATTGGATCATGACCAACGATTCCACAAGTATCACACATCCCATAATAAGGCAAAGGAGGTGCAAATCCCAAAGCATTCACTTCTTGAATCGAGTGTTGGTGGGAGGAACTAGTGCCTTGGACTTGGTTGAGGTGGCTTTGGAGCTTCTTGTCAATGGTCTCCATGTGTGTTTTCAATTGAGCTCCAAGGTCAATGCTTAATTGAGTAATAGCATCAACCTCATGCCTACCTCCTCGATTTGCCTTCCTAGGCGTTGAGTATTGTGAATTATGAACCGCCATCTCCTCGATTCTTGACCAAGTTTGGTCATCATCCACTTCGGTAAACCTACCATTAGATCCCATGTTGAGTATGGCCCTTGAGTCTTCATATAACCCGTTCCAAAATTATTGCACAAGGAACCATTGTGATAGACCATGGTGTGGACAAGAACGGAACAAGGCTTTGAATCTTTCCCACGATTCATAGAGGCTTTCTTCATCACGTTGTTGGAATCCCGTGATAGAGGCTCTCAATAGATTTGTCTTCTCCGGGGGATAGAATTATTGGTAAAAAGCTAAGGCTAGCTTCTTCCAAGTATCAATACCGAGTCTCGCTTTGTCCAATTAGAGAGAAAGGAAATAATACCCACCGGATTTGGTCTTGAGTTATTCCCGTTTGAGAAATAGCGTCACAATAGTCCGAAAAGGTTTCCATGTGTTAATGAGGATCTTCGGTTGGTAACCCACTAAATTGACTTCTCTCGACCAATTGGATAAATTGCGTTTTCGCCACAAAATTCCCGGTATATGCCTCCGGTAAAGTGGTTGGACCCGGCAAAACGTCTTCCGTGAAGGTTGAGTGAGAAGAGAACTTAGGCATGATTGGATATGCGGGAGAAGATGGTGTAGACGGTGTTGATGTAGAACTAGACGGAGAACTAGGTGAAGAAGAATGGATAGATGAACCGAAGGGGTTTATGAAGATCCCTTCGGCCGTCTCTCGAGCTGACTCGTTAAAGTCGGATCCTTGAGCTTGCTCTTGATGGGTATTGCTTGCGCTTGGTTGAGAGATTCTAACCCGGTCAATCGTTCGTTGGCGAAAGGCTCTAAAGAGTCTTTCCGGCTCTGGATTAAAGAGAAAGAAATCGCCTCCCCTCCTAGGCATACACTACACACTAGAGCAAACGTGAGAACACCTAGTGCTTTATGGGCACTAGGCAACGACAATAAACAAGCACAATCGAAAGACAAAGAGAAAAGAAAGCTAAGGAAACAAGACAAACTACAAAATATGCACAAAAGGTAAAAGAAGAGCACAAAGAAGGGTAACTAGTCTAGCTATAAGCAAACTAATTCTAAACAATGCACTGTCCCCGGCAACGGCGCCAAATTGTTGGTGGGATTCGTCGTGGGTCCTAACCGTCAATAAATAACCGACTATTCCTAGTGGGTAGCTAGGGCAAGTAGGGTCGATATCCACGGATACGGTATTGTAGAGTCTAGACTAGGTCCACTAAAAACTAGGCTAAGTCACACAAACAAACACAAAGGAGATAATAATTGACAAACTATGGTCGAGAAAGAGGTATGACTAGGCTAACAATGAACTAGCTAAAACAAGGCTAAATTAAATAACTAATGATCAAACAAATTAGCAAACCTAAGGAAATGATGACTAACTAAGAAGTTGAGACCAAATATGAAAGGAAGTGGGGTAGGTCGGGTTCATAAGTGTAGATGGATAATTGAGTGATCAAGGGTATAGGTGTCTCCTAGTTGCTAGAGTCGGTCCGGGCTCTCGCTACGTAGACCGATGTCGAGGTAGGTTCGCGCTCTCGCGTCTAAACCCTATTCCGTACTCTCGTGACTATGACTATTCTCAACACAATCACATAATAGACAAGCAATGAGAAGATGAGCACAAGTATGGAAAGCATGGCCACTACAACTCACACAAGCAATTCGACAAACACATAGAGTGCCCAATATGTGACTAACAACAAACATTCACCCTTTTCCCCTAATCAACCCTAATCACCCATAATCTACCCCTAATCCCCCTACTAACCCCACAAGGAGACTCCTCACTCATTAACAAACTACCCATAACAATAATAAGAGAAAACAACATAATAAACCAAACATCCATTATGAACAAACAATAACAATGAACAAAATAGTAAAGATTCAAACTTGAATGAATAACAATGAACAAGAGTAAAAAGGAGAAGAGATTATACCAACTACTAGATGAAAAAGATGAAAACTTGTATAAATAGGAAACCCAAATCAACTCCAAGGTTGTCAAGCTTGGATTTATTTTCAAGTAACTTCTTAATACAAGAACTAATTACAACTAGATTAAACTAGAATTAAAGGAAGATTAAAGGAAGATTAGTCTAGATGGATGAACACTAAATCTAGGATTTATAAGTTGTAGAGAGGCTTACGAGAGTCTAATGTAATGTATGATACGTAAACAATACAAGAGGGAAGTATATATATGGGTACAAGAATGAAGGAGGATGAAAGAAACAAAAGCGTGCAGCAGGTCCACGGTCCCGACCGGGACGGACCCAGGTCAGTAGGTATGCTATTTGTGCACCTCAACCGGGACGGGTTGAGCCATCCCGACCGGGATGAGCCTTGTAGGCCTCCTTTAAGCTCCTTTTGGTTCCTATTTGCCTCTCATGGGTTTCTCATCGATTCTCGGGACTCAGGATCGGTTCTCGGAGGCTCGGGATTGGGTCCCAAGGTCTCGGGGTCGAATCCAAGGCACCAAATGGTCTTCACAAAAAGTGTATGTATCGAGTCGGATTTGCTCCAACTCTTCACAAATGGTCTCGGGAACCTGAAACGAACTAAAAGAAGCATAAGTAGCCCATAAACCGCTCCCAAGGAGCGATTCCACAAGAAAATGGGACCAAACACAGTAAAATAGGCGCTACAATCTACACTTATCAGATTTGGCGCGAGAGCGCAAACCGACCCTAGTAACTAAGAGACACCTACACCCTTGATTATCCAATCATCCTACCACATTTATGAACCCGACCTAACCCTACTCTTTCCCTTATTTGATTCATCCTTCTAGTTAGTCATCATTTCTCTATTTTCATTGTTTAGTTAATCCTAGTTGCTTTATTTAGTTTATGTCATACATAGTATATTGTTAGTCCATTCTCATCCTCCTCAACCATCATAGTTTATCAATTATAGTCTTCTTTGTGTTTGTTTTGGTAACCTAGTCTCGTTTTAAGTTGACCTAGTCTAGAGTTTACAATACTGTCTCCGTGGACACGACCCGACTTACCCTAGCTACCCACTAGGATTAGTTGGTTATTTATTGTTGGTTAGAATCCACGACAAATCCCTACCATCAATTTGGCGCCGTTGCCGGGGACGGTGCATTGTTTAGACTTAGTTTGCTTATAGCTAGACTTAGTTACCCTTCTTTGTGCTCTTCTATCATCTCTTGTGCATATTTTGTAGGTTTTTCCTTGTTTTCTTAGCTTTCTTTTCTCTTTGTTTTTCGTTGTGTTCGTTTATTGTCTTTGCCTAGTGCCCATAAAGCACTAGGTGTTCTCACATTTGTTCGAGTGTGTAGTGTTTGCCTAGGAGGAGAGGCGATTTCTTTCTCTTCAAAGCCGGAAAGACTGTTTAGAGCCTTTCGCCAACGGACAATTGACCGGGTTAGAATCTCTCAACCAAGTGCTAGCAATACCAATCAAGAACAAGCTCAAGGATCCGACTTAGACGAAACACCGCGAGAGACCGCCGGAGGGACCTTCATCAATCCCTTCGGTACTTCTAGTCCTAGTTCTCCTTCTACATCTTCTTCAACACCGTCTACACCATCATCTCCCTTACATCCAATTATGCCGAAGTTTTCATCTCACTCCATGTTTACCGAGGATGTCTTGCCGGGACCGAATACTTTACCGGATACATATACCGGAAATTTCGTGGCAAAGACACAATTCATCCAACTTGTGGAGAGAAATCAATTTAGTGGTTTGCCCACTGAAGACCCGCACCAACACATGGAGACCTTCTCCGATTATTGCGACGCTTTCTCCTAAACCGGGATTACTCAAGATTAAATCCGTTGGGTACTTTTCCCGTTCTCTCTCATTGGAAAAGCGAAGCAATGGATCAAGAGTCTCGATAGGGCAACCATGGGTATCGATACTTGGAAGAAACTTGCATTGGCGTTCTACCAAAATTTTTACCCTCCGGAGAAGACAAATTTGCTAAGGGCCTCCATCACCGGTTTCCAACAACGGGATGAGGAGAGCCTTTATGAAGTTTGGGAACGGTTCAAATCTTTGGTTAGATCATGCCCCCACCATGGACTTTCACAATGGTTCTTAGTCCAACAGTTTTGGAACGGTCTATATGAGGACTCAAGAGCTATACTCAATATGGGCTCCAATGGTAGGTTTACCGAGGTCGATGACGATCAAACTTGGGCAAGAATCGAGGAGATGGCGGTGCACAACTCCCAATACTCAAGGCCTAGAAAGGAGAATCGAGGAGGTAGGCACGAGGTCGATGCCATTACACAACTAAGCATTGATCTTGGAGCTCAATTAAAAACTCACATGGAGACTATTGACAAGAAGCTCCAAAGCCACCTCAATCAAGTTCAAAGCACTAGTTCCTCCAACCAACACTCGATTCATGAAGTTAATGCTTTGGGATTTGTGTCTCCTACACCTTATTATGGGATGTGCGATACTTGCGGGATAGTTGGACATGACCCTATACATTGTCGAGGTAGTATTGAGCAAGTGAACGCCTTTCAAGCGTTCAAGCAAGGTGCCTCCTATCCTAATATGTTCCAAGCTTCCCATCAAGCTTCCAATCAACAATCTCTACAACACCGTCCATATGTGCCACCTCCCTTAAAGGACAACAATCAAGGTTACCAAGGTTATGTGGGTAATCCAAGACCATTCAACAATTTCAAGCAACATAACCAAGGCAACTTCAACAACAATCAAGGATTCGAACAAGGGAACTTCAATCAAGGTGGTTTTCAAGGAAACCAACACAATCAAGGATATCGAAACAACCAAGGTAACACTCAAGGCCTTAATCAAGGCAACTCTCATGGGTTCCAAGGGAACCGTCAACAACAACAAGCAACTCAAGGTCAACAACAACAAAGCAAGCAAAGGAGCCGGTCTCCTACTTATGATTATGGTATTCCTCTAGCCATCACCGATACTCCGCACAATCCACAATCTCCACCTCGAGATTCCAACATGCAAAAATCTATGTTGGATGTGCAAAAGAGTAATCAAGAATTGCAAAGAAGCCAAATGGAGATGACAAGAAACCAACAAGAATTCTTTGCTCATCTTCAAAGGGAGAACATAGCAAGAGATGCTCATATGAAGATGCTTGAGACTCAAATATCTCAAGTTGCTTCGGGAAGCTCTTCAAGACAAAAGGGGCAACTACCTCCTCAAGGTGAAACACCAAAATTTGAGCATGTAAATGCCATTACCACGAGGAGTGGTACATCTTATGATTCTCCCTTATCCCCTAGTGAGCAAGAATCAATGCAAGAAGTTACACCCCCCTCTCAAGACAATTCAAGCATGGAAAATCCAATGGAGGAGCAAGTCTTATGGGAGATTGAGAAACCCCATGAAGACAAGCTTCCCCCACTTCAAGGAAAAGACAAGGGAAAAAGGAAAGTGTCATTTGAAAAGTCCAACCCCATCGAGCAAAACAATGTTCATATCAAGTTGCCTTTCCTAACAAGGCAAATGAAGACTAAGGTGGATGTTCAATTTGACAAGTTCCTTGATATTATGAAGAAATTGGATGTGAGTGTCCCATTTACCGAGCTACTTACCCAAATCCCGGCATATGGAAGATTTATGAAAGAAATCTTGGCTAGGAAGAGATCCGTCGACAAGGAAGAGACCATAGCGTTCACGAGAGTGAGGAGCGAGCTTATTCAAGGTTCTACGCTTCCCAAGTTGAAGGATCCTGGTAGTTTCTCGATCCCATGCACCATAGGCAACTTCAAGATTGAAAGAGCATTATGTGATTTGGGTGCGAGTGTAAGCATCATTCCCTACTCTATTTGTGAGTGACTTGGAATGAAGAATCTCAAGCGTACTTCCGTTACACTCCAAATGGCCGATAGTTCATTCAACCGACCATTGGGGATTTTAGAGGATGTGCCGATAAGAATCGGGAAGTTCTTCATTCCGGTCGACTTCTTAGTGCTCGACATGCCGGAAAATGCTATCACTCCCATCATCCTTGTGCGCCCCTTTCTACATACCGCCGGTGCTATGATTGATGTGAAGAACGGTAGGATCACATTTGAGTTAGGCGAAGAAAAGCTCGTGTTTGACCTTCAAGGCAACACCTCGCCTACTAATGATGAGTCTTGTAAAATGATCCACACCATGAAAGACATTGATTTAGGGGACGGGTCGAGTAAAAGCTTGAAGAACAATTTCTATGAGCTTGAGGATGATGATTCCGAGGTTGGGGCGGATGAATGCCCACATCATGAGTTTGAAGACAAGTTCCATGACAAGAAGAAAGATGAGCCTCCCTTGGGGCCACATGAGAATAGGTGGACGTTTGGGTATATACCGAAGGATCGAAAGTACAAGTTCAAGCAATTGAACTTAGTAGATCGGGATGCCTCGGGAACATCGAGACAAGGTTGTGAAGAATCTTGTGGTGTGGATGGTTACACAACAAGCGTAATTGAAGACTTTGCTAGAGCCTTCGATTTGTTGCTTCGTGCCCTTAATGGCGATGGAATTGGCCATAGTGTTGTTGAAAAAGATTGAAGAAATGCACCATCCTTGGTTTGACGGAGTTCCAAAAGAACCGTCTTATTGTATATATCTCTTTCTTGTAGTTCCTTTGAGTTTCGTGAATTCTTGTAATTTGGTATTTTTGATGAGCGATGCGAGGGAGGGATTTTGATGAATGTTTGTGAGCTTATTTGATAGGTGTCAAGTGAAGATGAACCAAAGAAAGGAATGGTTGTGGATAGAGCTTGGATTTTGAGCTAGGGAGTCGGTTTTTGAAGCTTTGGATAAGCTTTTGGGGTTGTGGAGAGCTAGAAGACTCTTCCCGGCCGGGAAGAGAGCATCCCGACCGGGAAGGAGTCATCCCGATCGGGATGAAGGTGCCAAATTTTGAGTTTTCTGGAGTGCCATCCCGACTGGGACGGGAGCTTCCCGACCGGGACGGATGTGTCGTCCCGTTCGGGACCATCCATCCCGACCGGGATGGTCCCATGCTCCTCTATTTGCCTCTTCTTGGTCATGAAAGCCTACCCAGCCACTTTATACCTCCTCCCAACCTCCCTACCTATCCTTGCCCTTATCATACAACCCATATACTTCATCTACATACCCTCACCTCATTTTCTCTTCACTTTACACCGAGTTTCACATCAAATCCCACCCCCCTCATACCATTACTAGCTCAACCATGCATTATTATTAAGTTTGAAGCGGGATGACAATGAAGAAGACAAGTAAAGAGCCTATATTGATCATTGAGACGATGGAGCGAGTGAGTTGCTAACCGATAGGTACGGCAACTGTCCTTTCTTTTCCGTCTTTTGTCGCTTGTTTTCCCTTGTTTGTCCCCTTCCCCTTTTACACTTTTGTGTCGTGGTGTCGTGGTGGCCTTCGAGGCCTTGGTAGTTATTGCTCCCGACTCTTGATGACGTGACTACATCGAGAGTCATTTCAAAAATCCAAATTTACAAGATTTTTCACCCTTTTTGTAGGATTTAGTCGGATTTAGGCGGAATCTGGGCTAGGTGACTTGATTACACCTAGTCCTCTGATAAGTGTAGTTTGTAGTGCCTATTTTGTAGTGTTTTGGTCCCATTTTCCTTGTGGAATCGCTCCTTGGGAGCGGTTTATGGGCGTCTTATGCTTCCTCTAGCTCGTTTCAGGTTCCCGAGACCATCCACGAAGAGTTGGAGCGATTCCGACTCAATACATACACTTTTTGGAGCCAACGAGGTAAAAGAACGATCACTCGATGACTTAGAGTCGACCCCGAGACCTTGGGACCCAATCCCGAGCCTCCGAGACCCGTTCCCGAGTCCCGAGAATCGATGGAAGCCCATGAGAACCAAGGAGGGACCAAAAAGTTCATATTGGAGGCCTACAAGACTCATCCTCGACGGGTATGGCCTCATCCCGTCCGGGATGAAGGAGCAAAAGCGAAACAAGTGGTCTGTACTCCATCCCGACCGGGAGCAAGCCTTCCCGGCCGGGACCGATCCCATCCCGACCGGGACCACCCCTTTCCGGCCGGGATGGGCCTGCTGCAGCTCCGCCTTGTTTTCTTTCTTCTCCTTTCCACTTAAAACCCTATATATACTCTTCCCTTGTTTTGTGAGGTATATGTTCTTCACTTCCCCTTAAACCCTGGACTACTTTAGGTTAGATTAGATTAGATTAGTGTAGATTAGTCCTTAATCTAGTAATTGCTCTTGTATTATTGGATCTCTTGAAGAATCTATCAAGCTTGACAACCTTGGTGGAATTATTTGGGTTTTCTTCTATGCAAGTGTTCTTCTTTTCATCCTTTGTAGTTGGTATAATCTTTCTCATCCTTTTACTCTTAATCTTTGTTTATTTCATCCAAGTTTTAATGTTTGTTTATTTTATTATTGTTCATAGTTCATTGTTTTCACTAGTTTGTTTATGTATGTTTTGTTTCTTATGTTGATTCCTCTTGTTCTTGTTAGTTGTAGTTTGATTACGTTTGAGTAGACTCTTGCTAGGGTTAGTAGGGTGATTAGGGTGTTTATAGGGTGATTAAGGGTTTGTTGGAGATGTTGATGGAAGATTTGGGTTTCCTCTTGGTTTGATGCATGGTACATGTTTGTTGAAATGCTTGAATGACTAGTAGATGCATATGCTTGTTCTTCTTGCCTTTTCTCTTGTGGGTGATAGTTTGTTTGTGAGTTTTTTTGCCTCACTACGTAGCGAGAGCCCGGTGAGGACGACCCCTAGGTCGGTCTACGTAGCGAGAGCCCGGATGCGACCTAGGCCACGATAGCATGCTAGGAACCCCGTTTGTCACATATGTCGCCAAGATGGGTTTTAGGAGGAACCTCTAGGTTGGTCTACGTAGCGAGAGCCCGGACTATACCTAGATTACCCTACTACCTCCTTCACTTTAGCTCTTCCTTGACCATTCCTTTACCCCTTGAACCCGACCTAATCCTAGCCCGTTTCCTTATTTGTTTGCTTTGTCACCTTAGTCATAGTCTTAGTCTTCTTCCCTTCTTATTATTGTTTTGTTTAGTTTAGCTCGTTGACTTAGTCTTGTTTTTGGGTGACCTTGGTCTAGACGCCTCATTACCGTCCCCGTGGATTCGACCCGACTTACCCTAGCTACCTACTAGGATTAGTTGGTTATTTATTGATGGTTAGGACCCACGACAATTCCTACCATCAATTTGGCGCTGTTGCCGGGGATGGTGCTTGTTTAGACTTTGTTTTCCTAGTTACTTGACTTTGTCTTTTGTTTTGTGTTTTTCGTTTTTGTTTCTTTGCTTCTTGTGTGTGTGAGGTTTATTTCTCTCTTGTCTAGTGCCCAAAAAGCACTAGGCTTCTCACGTTTGCTCTTAGTCTACAGTTTGTGCTTAGAGGTGGTAACCATCTTCTTCTTGCAACTTAGAGCCGCTTTAACGGACGGTTGCTAGATTGAGAAGTCCTCAACCGGGTACAAGCCAAGATTTTCGAGAATAATATGAGGTTTGATCTAAACTCCCCACACTCGGGAGCCGATATGAGCTACTCCTCTCCCTCTATGAACCAAGGGTATGACATGACGTCTCCCTACCATTATCAAGCTTCTTGGGGTAATCAAGACTCTAGTGGGTATGATCTTCAAGGATGCGGAAACGGCTACCAACAAGTGAATGCCTATCAATCCTACGATCACGGTGGCTATTACTCGAGTTATCAATGTGAACCCACCATGTTCAATCAAGATTCACCTTATGGAAGCCAATATTTCCAAAACCCACCACATTACCCTCCACCCCAACCACAATATGAACCCCATGACCCACAATACTACCAATCACCTCAACCTCACTACCAAAAATATGATGCCCCACCCCTTGGGCATCATCAAGATTTTCAAGGAACTTTACAAGATCCCAATGATCACCAATTGCCAAACTTGGAGCTCAATCAATCGATTCTTCAATTGCAACAAGGAATGGCCATCCAATCGCAAAAGAATAATGAACTCTTGGCCAAACTCCTAAGGGGAAGGGAGGAATCTAAAGCTAGATTAAATGCCTTAACGGCTCAAACCCTAATGCTCTTAACTCGATCTTCACAACTTGATGAGGGATGTTCATTTGGGGAAGGAGAACAACCCAATGACGAGGCCGTTAATGAATTCCCTATGAGGAGCGAAATTTGCTTTGAAGAACCTCAATCGTCTACCCAAAAAGAGACGAATGAGGATATGACCCTTGGTGAAGGCAACATTGGTGAGGAATTGGAGGAGGATAGTGAGTTGGATGGTTTGGTGGAGTTTGTGAAGTTGTTGGGTGAAATTGACAAGCCCAAGTTGCCCATGTCCGAGAATGTGGATAAGCATCAAGAGTCCCTTGTAACTAAACCGAGCAATGATTTGGAAGAGATTGAAACCGCCGGTAGAAGTTTCGATTCTCTCCTCCAAGATGATGAGGGGACAATTGATGAAGATGGGTTACCACAACTTGAGGAAAGTGTGGGGGTGTGCAACGAGGAAATGATGCCAAAGCCGCTTTTTGTGCCTCGTTTCTTGGATTTGAAGCTTGCTTGTGATTGGAGACGATGCTTAGGGAGGAGGAGGTCGGTGAAGATCGTAGGATGGATAGACCCCGGAGACGACTTGAAAGATGACTTTGGGTCTTGGGACTCCTACTTCTTGCCTCCACCTTGGAGGCCGTGGAGGTTAGCTTGGCTCGTTTGCTTGGGCCTTCATTACGATGTCGGTCGTGCATTTGACTTGCTCCTCCAAGCCCTTGAGGGCTATGGTTGAAGAATGAGAGTCCACCATCCTCGGTTTGACGGAGTTCCTAAAGAACCGTCATGTTGTATATTCCCATTCCCTCTTCTTTAGAGTACTTGTGTTTGTATTTGTGTGATTTATCTCTTGATTTTGTTTGTTTTGTGAAACTCTTGTAATTAATGTGGTATTTTGATGAGCGATGTGAGGGAGGGATTTTGATGGATTTGTTAAGCTTGTTTGTTAGGTGTGAAGTGAAGATGAATGCTAGAGAGGAGTGGTTATTGATAGAACTTGGATTGTGAGCATGAGAGTCGGTTTATAAAGCTTTGGGTGAAGATATCAAGATTTTGGAGGTCAAGAAGGTTCTTCCCGGCCGAGAAGAAGGCTTCCCGACCGGGAAGGATGATCCATCCCGACCGAGAAGGTGTCATCCCGATCGGGATGAGGGTGCATAATTTCGAGCTTCCTGGAGTGCCTTCCCGACCGGGAGGGGAGCGTCCCGACCGGGACGAGTGAGGCATCCCGACCGGAAGGGGAGCGTCCCGACCGGGACGAGTGAGGCATCCCGATCGGGACCATCCATCCCGGCCGGGATGGTCCCCTTCTCCCCCTTTTGCTTCTTCTTGGTCATGAAAGCCCACCCAACCACTTTATACCCCCTCCCAACCTCCCTAACCTTCCTAGCTCGTATCACATGACCCTTGTACCTTATTTACATACCTTCACCTCATTTCCTCCTCACTTTAGATATTCACACCAAATCCTACCCCCCTCATACCATTACTACCTCTACCATGCGGTTTTATCAAGTTTGAAGCGGGATGACAATGAAGAAGACAAGCTTTGTGCCTATATTGATCGATGAGACGATGGAGCGAGTGAGTTACTAGCTGATTGGTTTGGGTAACTATTCTTACTTTTCCGTCTTTTGTCGCTTGTTTTCTCTTGTTTGCCCCCTTCCCCTTGAGTCATGGTATCTTGGTGGCCTTCGAGGCCTTGGTAGTTGTTGCTCCCGACTCTCGATGACGTGCCTACATCGAGAGTCATTTAAAAATCCAAATTTTACAAGTCTTTCACCCTTTTCTTTTAGGATTTAGTCGGATTTAGGCGGAATCTGGGCTAGGTGACTTGATTAGACCTAGCCCTCCCCTCCTATTTCCTTTTATTTCCTTTTTTTTTTCTTCCCCCATCCATATCTTTTCTCGTCTCGGCCCATGGTGACTTGACTACACCCCGGCCGGACACATTCTACCCTTTTCTTCACTTTATTTTTGATTTTTAGCTTTATTTTCGTAGTTTCTTTTCTTTTCTTTTGTCTCTCCGCACACTACGATCGAGCATGAGGACATTGCTCGGTTTAAGTGTGGGGAGCGATATTCTAGCATAGTTAGTTTTATTTTCATAGTTTTTCGAAAAATTCTTAAAAAACCCTAAAAATTTGAAATTTTTTCACAAAAAATCAAAAATATTTTCTTTTGTGTGTTTTCCTTTTTGTGTCTTTGTATCGTATATTTGTTTTGTTGTGTGTGTTTGCCCCCCCTTTTCCTTATAGGTTGCTTAAATCTCCGATGGCTTTGGAAAGCTTTCAAGATGTCCGGTAACATCTTCTATCCCTTTTTCCTTCTTTGTCTCTTGCGGAATTTGGAGGAGATTGTGATGTTGTGTGCTCGGGAGGAGCTTTGAAAAGTTTGATGTTGGTTGGTTGCTTATTTGGAAGCTAGGGGTGGTGTTTATGTTGTGTATGTGTTCGTTTTGTGTTGTTTTTGTTTTGTTGCTTTTGCTTCTTTTTCTTTCGTTTTCGTTGAGTCTTTGTTTTGTGTGTGTAGTTGTGTCGTATGTGTAAAAGGTTTTCGAAAACCCGGTTTAGAGGCTAGTGTGCGAGTGTTTACTTTCCCTTCCTAGTTGTATAAATCGAGTCTTGGACTTTAATCTAGTAGAATGACCCTAAATCAATAATTTCGTTGGTCCTTTACCTTGAGTCCACCTAGCTTACTAGGGATTTACTACGGGATTTGCATTTTGACCATTATGACCACCCACGGTGTGAAAAGGCCTTGGTTACCGAGTCTCGTCCCTTAGGTGACCGTGTTTAGGATCGTTTGATTAGTCCAAGTTCTCCCCTTTTTGTGGGTTTGAAGGGAAGGGCCCGTCCCGACTCACCCATTACCCTACCTCCTACACACTTCCACACAATAAAATTGCAAATTGTTGAATTCTCTCTTTCTTGTTTCACAAAGAAATGCCAAAAAAGCCAAATCAAGCCAAAAAAAGGGCAAAGAAAAGAAAATGAAAGAGAAGAAAGAAAGAAAAGAAATGAAGAAAAAAAGAAAAGGCACAAAAGCATAAAGAAAATAGAAAAGAAGAAAAAGAAATGGCATAGCAACACTCAAAGCAAAAATGCAAAAAGAAAGAAGAATGCCAAAAGAAAACCCGTCTCACAAAAAGAATCCCTACATCTCAAAATAAGCCTTTTACCGACTATTGCCGTGAAGAGCCTACCAAAGGACCGAGTCCCTAGGAAGGATGATAGCGGTAATGGTCGGTCTTCCCTCACTTTGCAAATATTTCCACCTTTTTACTTGCACTAGTTAGGCGGTTTTGGATATGGGATGACCCTCTTGGCTCATCGCTAAAGGGGGCGGGGTCTCACTTACCTACAGTGTCGACTAACACCGTGGTTCATCACTTTCCACTCCGCCGATCGTCTTATAGTACGTTCTTAGAAAGTTAGGAGGACCTAGGTAAGTTACCAACGTTTTTGTTGCTTTATCGTCATACTATTAGGGTTTAGTTCATCTCGATTTGTAAGATTAGCTTGGGAACGTTGTCACTTGCATCGAGTCCTAAACCGGTGCTTCTTTCACCGCTTGTTTGAGGGAAGCGGTATTTGTTTTCTTTTGGGTGCAACCGATTATTTGTTTGTTTGTATGTTTGTTTGTTTATGTGTTTTGTGTCCGGTTGCATCCACAGTTTTGTCGCAAGACCTTACTTGCCTTGCGGAGTGCACTTTTCCTCTAAGTGTACTCGCGTGAGTTGAAAGGGCGTAGGGTGCGCTAATACCCGCTCGGATAGTTTAGTAGTTAGTATGTGCTTACTCGAGGGCGAGTAAGGGTTAAGTGTGGGGGAGTTGATAAGTGTAGTTTGTAGTGCATATTTTGTAGTGTTTTGGTCCCATTTTCCTTGTGGAATCGCTCCTTGGGAGCGGTTTATGGGCGTCTTATGCTTCCACTAGCTCATTTCAGGTTCCCGAGACCATCCACGAAGAGTTGGAGCGATTTCGACTCAATACATACACTTTTTGGAGCCAACGAGGTAAAGGAACGATCACTCGATGCCTTGGAGTCGACCCCGAGACCTTGGGACCCAATCCCGAGCCTCCGAGACCCGTTCCCGAGTCCCGAGAATCGATGGGAAGCCCATGAGAACCAAGGAGGGACCAAAAAGTTCATATTAGAGGCCTACAAGACTCATCCCCGACGGGTATGGCCTCATCCCGTCCGGGATGAAGGAGCAAAAGCGAAACAAGTGGTCTGTACTCCATCCCGACCGGGAGCAAGCCTTTTCGGCCGGGACCGACCCCATCCCGACCGGGACCACCCCTTCCCGGCCGGGATGGGCCTGCTGCAGCTCCGCCTTGTTTTCTTTCTTCTCCTTTCCACTTAAAACCCTATATGTACTCTTCCCTTGTTTTGTGAAGCATATGTTCTTCACTTCCCCTTAAACCCTAGACTACTTTAGGTTAGATTAGATTAGATTAGTGTAGATTAGTCCTTAATCTAGTAATTGCTCTTGTATTATTGGATCTCTTGAAGAATCCATCAAGCTTGACAACCTTGGTGGAATTATTTGGGTTTTCTTCTGTGCAAGTGTTCTTCTTTTCATCCTCTGTAGTTGGTATAATCTTTCTCATCCTTTTACTCTTAATCTTTGTTTATTTCATCCAAGTTTTAATCTTTGTTTATTTTATTATTGTTCATAGTTCATTGTTTTCACTAGTTTGTTTATGTATGTTTTGTTTCTTATGTTGATTCCTCTTTTTCTTGTTAGTTGTAGTTTGATTATGTTTGAGTAGACTCTTGCTAGGGTTAGTAGGGTGATTAGGGTGTTTATAGGGTGATTAAGGGTTTGTTGGAGATGTTGATGGAAAATTTGGGTTTCCTCTTGGTTTGATGCATGGTACATGTTTGTTGAAATGCTTGAATGACTAGTAGATGCATATGCTTGTTCTTCTTGCCTTTTCTCTTGTGGGTGATAGTTTGTTTGTGGGTTTTTTTGCCTCACTACGTAGCGAGAGCCCGGTGAGGACGACCCCTAGGTCGGTCTACGTAGCGAGAGCCCGGATGCGACCTAGGCCACGATAGCATGCTAGGAACCCTGTTTGTCACATATGTCGCCAAGATGGGTTTTAGGAGGAACCTCTAGGTTGGTCTACGTAGCGAGAGCCCGGACTATACCTAGATTACCCTACTACCTCCTTCACTTTAGCTCTTCCTTGACCACTCCGTTACCCCTTGAACCCGACCTAATCCTAGCCCGTTTCCTTATTTGTTTTCTTTGTCACCTTAGTCATAGTCTTAGTCTTCTTCCCTTCTTATTATTGTTTTGTTTAGTTTATCTCGTTAACTTAGTCTTGTTTTAGGGTGACATTGGTCTAGACGCCTCATTACCGTCCCCGTGGATTCGACCCGACTTACCCTAGCTACCTACTAGGATTAGTTGGTTTTTTATTGACGGTTAGGACCCACGACAAATCCTACCATCATCCTCCCCTCCCATTTCCTTTTATCTCCTTCTTTTTATTTCTTCCCCCATCCATATCTTTTCTCGTCGCGGCCCATGGTGACTTGATTACACCCCGGCCGGACACATTCTACCCTTTTCTCCGCTTTATTTTTGATTTTTAGCTTTATTTTCATAGTTTATTTTCTTTTCTTTAGTGTCTCCATACACTACGATCGAGCATGAGGACATTGCTCGGTTTAAGTGTGGGGGAGCGATATCCTAGTGTAGCTTAGTTTATTTTTGTAGTCTTTTCGAAAAATCTTTAAAAACCCTAAAAATTTGAATTTTTTTCACAAAATTAAAAAGATTTCCTTTTTTGTGTTTTCCTTTTGTGTCGTTGTGTCGTATATTTGTTTTGTTGTGCGTGTTTTGCCTCCCTTCTTCCTTATAGGTTGCTTAATCACCGTTAGCTTTGGAGAGCTTTCAAGACATCCGGTAACATCTCTTCACCCCTTTTTCCTCTTTGTTCCTTGTGGAGTTTGGAGGAGATTTGTGATGCTGGGTGCTCGGGTGGAGCTTTGTGCATACTTGTGGTTGATTTGGTGACTTGTTTGGAAGTTTGGGGTGGTGTTTGTTTTGTTTATGTGTTTGTTTTATTTTGTTTTGATTTGTTGTCTTTTGTCTCTTTTTCTTTCGTTTTTTTGTCGAGTCTTTGTTTTGTGTGTGTAGTTGTGTCTTGTTTGTAAAAAGGTTTTCAAAAACCCGGTTTTGAGGCTAGTGTACAAGTACGTACTTTCCTTTTCTAGTAGTATGAATCGAGTCTTTGACTTTAGTCTAGTAGAATGACCCTAAATCAATAGTTTTGTTGGTCCTTTACCTTGAGTCCACCTAGCTTACTAGGGATTTACTACGGGATTTGCATTTTGACCATTATGACCACCCACGGTGTGAAAAGGCCTTGGTTGCCGAGTCCCGTCCCTTAGGTGACCGTGTTCGGAATTGTTTGATTAGTCCAAGTTTTTCCCCTTTTTGGTGGGTTTGAAGGGAAGGACGCTCCCCGACTCACCCATTCCCCTACCTCCTACACATATTCCACAAAATAAAGTTGCAAATTGTTGAAATCTTTCTTTCTTAGTTGCAAAAAGAAATGCCTACAACTTAAATCAAGCCAAAAGGGCAAAGAAAAGAAAAAGAAAGAAAATGAAAGAAAGAAAAGATTGAAGAAAAAGAAAAGGCACAAAAGCCAAGGAAAAGAGAATAGAAAAGAAGAAAAGGAAATGACATATAGCAAAACACAAAGCAAAAATGCAAAAGAAAGAAAAAAATGCCAAAAGAAAACCGTCTCACAAAAAAGAATCCTCACATCTCCAAAATAAGCCTTTTACCGACTATGGCCGTGAAGAGCCTACCAAAGGACCGAGTCCCTAGGAAGGATGATAGCGGTAATGGTCGGTCTTCTCTCATTTTGCAAACCTTATCCACCTTTTTACTTGGATTAGTTGAATGGTTTAGAACATGGGACGACCCTCTTGGCTCATCGCTAAAGGGGGCGGATCTCACTTACCTACAGTGTCGACTAACACCGTGGTTCATCCTTTCCCACCCCGCCGATCGTCCCGTAGTACGTTCTTAGAAGGTTAGGAGGACCTAGGTAAGTTACCAACGTTTTTATTGCTTTGTTGTCATACTATTAGGGTTTAGTTCATTTCGATTTGTATGATTAGCTTGGGGATGTTGTCACTTGCCTCGAGTCCTAAACCGGTGCTTCTTTCACCGCTTTTTAGAGGGAAGCGGTATTTATTTCTTTTTGGGTGCAACCTTTTGTTTGTTTGTTTGTGTGCTTGTTTGTTCGTGTGTTTTTGCGTCCGGTTGCATCCACAATTTTGTCGCAAGACCTTACTTGCCTTGTGGAGTATACTTTTCCTCTAAGTGTACTCGCGTGAGTTGAAAGGGCGTAGGGTTCGCTAATACCCCGCTCGGCTAGCTTAGTAGTTAGTTTGTGCTAACTCGAGGACGAGTAAGGGTTAAGTGTGGGGGAGTTGATAAGTGTAGTTTGTAGTGCCTAATTTGTTGTGTTTTGGTCCTGTTTTCCTTGTGGAATCGCTCCTTGGGAGCTGTTTATGGGCTACTTATGCTTCTTCTAGTTCGTTTTAGGTTCCCGAGACCATTCATGAAGAATTGGAACGATTCCGACTCGTTTCATACACTTTTGTTGCCAACGAAGAGAAGGAACGATCACTCGATGCCTTGGATTCGATCCCGAGACCTTGGGACCCGATCCCGAGCCCCTTAGACTCAATCCCAAGCCCCGAGAATCGATGAGAAGCCCATGGGAAGCAAGGAGGGACCTTAAAGATCATATTGGAGGCCTACAAGACCCATCCCCGTCGGGAAGGAACTCATACCGTCCGGGATGAGGTGCACAAAAGCGAAGGGGCCTGTTTTGGGTCCGTCCCGGTCGGGACCATGCCGTCCCGGTCGGTACCATCCCGTCCCGGTCGGGATGGGAGAGCTGCAGCACGCAATTGATTCTTTTCTTCTCCTTCATTCTTGTAACCTTATAAATACTTCCCCCTTGTATTGTTTAACTATCATACATTACCCTAGACTATCTTAGGCCTCTCTACATTGTTTAAACCCTAGATTAAATTCTTCTCTCATTAGCTTAATCTTCCTTTAATCCTAGTTTAATCTAGTTTAATTAGTCTTGTATTAAGAAGATTCTTGAAGATTCATCCAAGCTTGACAACCTTGGAGATTATTTGGGTTTCTTATTTTATACAAGTTCTCATCTTTCTCATCCTTTGGTAGTTGGTATAAACTCTATTCTCTTGTTTTTTGTTCATTAATCAAGTTTTAATCTTTACATATTGTTCATTGTTCTTGTTTGTTCATAATGGATGTTTTGATTGTTATGTTGATTTCTCTTGTTATTCTTAGATTTAGTTTCATAATGTTTGAGTAGATTCTTTGTGGGGTTAGTAGGGAGATTAAATGTGGATTATCGGTGTTTATGGTTTGTTTATGGGTAAAGGTGATTCCTTTGTTGCTAGTCACTTATTGGGCACTCTATGTGTTTGTTGAATTGCTTGTATGGGTAGTAGTGGCCAATGCTTCTCATACTTGTCTTTCTCTATTCATTGTATGTTTGGTTTGTGATTGAATGCTTGTGTTTTGAGTAGCATCTAGCATGAGTTTTCGGTTCTAGTCTTTGACACGAGAGTGCGGACTTTGGATTTGGCGCGAGAGCGCAAACCGACCCTAGTAACTAAGAGACACCTACACCCTTGATTATCCAATCATCCTACCACATTTATGAACCCGACCTAACCCTACTCTTTCCCTTATTTGATTCATCCTCCTAGTTAGTCATCATTTCTCTAGTTTCATTGTTTAGTTAATCCTAGTTGCTTCATTTAGTTTATGTCATACATAGTATATTGTTAGTCCATTCTCATCCTCCTCAACCATCATAGTTTATCAATTATAGTCTTCTTTGTGTTTGTTTTTGTAACCTAGTCTCGTTTTAAGTTGACCTAGTCTAGACTTTACAATACCGTCTCCGTGGACACGACCCGACTTACCCTAGCTACCCACTAGGATTAGTTGGTTATTTATTGTTGGTTAGGATCCACGACAAATCCCTACCATCACTAGCCAAATTTCATCTCGATTCCCGCCCTACGTGAGAATGTCGACTCCGGGTAAGGGTTCTTTGTTCGTTTATTGTTGGTTTTGCTTGATTTGGTTGATTGTGAGTTTGTTTTGTTGAAACCCTAGAAAATTGATTTGGGGGTTTTTAATTTACTAAGTTTCGATGCTTGTGCTTAATCGAATTGTTAAATTAGGGCCGATTAGAACTTGTTAGGGTAGTTATAAGCTTGATAGGGGATTTCGAGGTACGACAATGGTTCCCTATAGTGATAGGTTCGAGATGCTAGGGTTAAGGACTGTTTTCCCGGATGTTCCCGCATTGTTTCGCATAAACTTGATCAATTAGTGTTCGTGAGGATATGGGTAGCTCCCTTGTCGATTTTTGTGGGCTAGGATGGCTCTTAGGGCCTCCCATGAGGTATTGAGGTTTCCCAGCGCTTAGTGCAGGGTTTTGTGAGTGTCCTATTCGTGTTTATTAGTTATGTTTTGGATTTTGGCTCGGGTTAGGTTTGGGTTAGTTTCGTTTATACTTGTATAGCTTTGGTTTGCATCCCCCAGGTCCGATGAGGAATTTCTCGGGCTTTACAACATGTCTCGAGATTTATTTTCGAAAGTTGACCCCCCGCGGTTAAGGGAATTATTCCGAGGACTGCTCTAGGGCCTGTGGTCGAGCAGTGGGTCCGGTTGGTAGGTTTCAAGACTAAGTGCAACCCTATGGTGATTAGAGCGATGGTAGATCGCTTTCATGATACTACCTCGACCTTTCATATATTCTTTGGGGAGGTCGGGATGACTTTAGAGGATTTCAGGGTGATTACTGGTTTGCTCTGGGGTCCGGAGAGGATTAAGTGGGCTGCCGAGGGCCCTAGGCTAGATAGTGATGAGGTGCGGGGCCTCATCGGGGATTGTTTGGAGCGTGAGGCATATAGTGCGCCTCATGCTTTGGTGAGCTCGTATATCACCGATCACTTCGAGCGGGTGGCGGTGTTAGAGGGTCAAGTACCCAACACGCCGGAGCAGGACGCCCGGTTGTGGTTGTGGTATTTCCTAGGATCGACCCACTTCTCGGATAAGGGCGAGAGGTTCAGTACTAGGATTTTGCCTCTTTTAGCTAATCTGGCTCAGCTAAGACGTTTTGATTGTGTAACCGCGGCTTTTGCGGAGATGACTCGATGCTTGCAAGTCATGGTGAGGCCGTTGAAGGTGGAGTCGGCCTCAGCCTTGCCCATCGTAGGTCCAGGCCTTGTACTGGAGGTTAGTTGCTATTCCACTTTTGCCTCTTAGGTTCTTCTTAGTTTTGGCTTAGTTTTGCTAAATGTGTTTTGGGATTTTGCAGGCTTGGATTTATTCCTACTTTCCTTGTTTGGCACCCAAAATGGTGCGGGTTCATCCGACGAGATTCCCTACGGGGATCGAGTGGAGGTTGGCTCAGCCTAAGAGTAAAATCAGCCACTACCCATCGGAGAACGTGCTGGTCAACCAGCTGCGCCCCGAGGATGTAAGTTTTCTTTTATGCCGCACTTTATTTGGCGTCTATCGTGGGTTTAGGGTTGTTGAGGTGCTAATTTCGTGGTGCAGTTTGTGGCCCGCCCTTGGGCTAATTATGAGGGCGTGCCTAGGTATGTGGCTGTGTAATTGAGGCCTCGGAGCTACAGGAGGATGCTTCTTCCTGCGTAGTTTCACCCGGTTTGGTATCTGGGCGAGCGGTTGGTGCGTCAGTGTTTGTATGACGATTTCAGAGTGCCGGTTGATCCTCCCCGGACCATGTTTAGACCACCGACCACCGCATAGGTCCTCGAGGGTAGCTTGCCACCGCCTCGTGGTAAGGTTTTAATCTTTGGTTCTAAGGTTTGTTTCATGGTTCAGTGTTTAGTTGCCCCTGACCAACCGATTTGCTACTTTCTCAGCTAGCTGATCCGGCTGATGCTATCCAGCCCCCAAAATTCCCTTTGACGCTGCTTAGGGTGGACGCAGCCGGGATAGCTTTCACTGAGCCTCTCCCCCTGTGTTCTGATGAGTAGATGCATGCTGGGATAGAGTGGCGTGACCAGGTATACCGGGTATGTTTTGGCTTTCGTTTAGGGTTTGGGTCCTAATAGTTAGGATTGGTTTGTCTAACTTTCGTGGTTTCACCTTTCAGGTTTCATCAGCTTGCCATCAACGGTTGTGGCAAGCTGCCAACCGCTTCCGGGCCTATGCCTCGAGGCTTTCCCGTGACACTTCGGGACCTCGTTCGGTGAGTATGTGTGCCTAGGATAGTTTTCTAGGTTACTTGTATGTTTTCCTAACGCTTAGGTGTACTTGTAGGATGTCCCGGATATGGTGGGGCAGCTGGAGACTCGGGTGACCGAGCTTGAGGCGGAGGCGGTTGAGGCGCGACAGCTCCTGCAATCCCGGGCCGACGAGATCACTCACCTTAAAGAGCAGCTATCTCAGTCCCAGGGCGAGACCTCCGCGCAGGGTGAGGCTAGGCATTGGATTGAGAGGGAGGCTGAGGCTGAGGCTACGGGTCACGCTACGGGTGCTACCGAGAAGGTTGGAGGAGTCCCCGAGACGATTACCCTAGACATGTTGTCGGGGATGGATGGTGGTGGGTCTTCTACCTTTGATTTAGAGGATCTGGGCTTGGATGACGACATTTGTGAGGTTGTGATAGCCATTGGCGCGACTTCTAGGGGTCCTCCCTAGTCCTATTAACTCGATTTGTGTATGGATTTGTATGTTTTGTATATTTCCTTGAGATTTTTAGTATTTGAATTAGTTGGATTAGTCTTGCGTTTTAGTTTGGCGAATTGTCAACCTAGATTGACAAGTAATCACTTCCCGTTCTTTTATTTGTGATTTAATCTTAGTTTAGGGTGCGCTGGCGTTGCATGGGAGTACGAAAACAGTTCCTTTCGGATGTTTTGAAATGTGTTAGCTTGAGCCGGGAACCGGATCAGATAGTACGTCGATTAAATGTTTTGACTCGAGATGAGCAAGATGTAAAGTGTCAACGTGCTCTGACCGGGTGCATTAGGAAATGAGTGTAGTTGTTTCGTCGTTCGGAACGAGGTCGAAATTAGAATTCAAGCAACCTTTGAAAAAAAAGTTAGACCACTTTTTGCATACTCATAGCATTGCCTTATTAGGCTACAGACGCGACTTGACAATAACCGTTAAAAGGCTAGGACACGCCTAGGTGGGGTAGCTTATCCCCCCTAAAAAATGAAAAATAACGTCAATGTTTGGTGTGTTCGACGGGTGAACTGGCGTTCCTGTATACCTAATGGCGTCCAGAGAAGGTTTTAGTGACTTTGGGAGGTCGTTCCCGTCGTTCAATATGTCAGGTGGTAGTTATGGTGATAACACGGGATCAATGTCTCTATTTTTGGGTCGCTTGAGAGGTCATCCGCTTACTGTTAGGCGCATAGACTAAGGCTCTCGGATTCTGGGTCGCCTGGACTCGGGCGGCTGGAGACTTGGGCGCCTGGGCTAGGACGGTTCAAGTCCCGTTTATGGAAATTTTTGTTGTTTCCTAATTGTTGTGGGACTACGGCTATATATACGGGTTGTGGGTGCTCGTTTTAGACATCTGCTTAGAGTTAGGCGCATAGACTAAGGCTCTCGGATTCTGGGTCACCTGGGCTCGGGCGGCTGGAGACTCGGGCGCCTAGGCCAGGGCGGTTCAAGTCACGTTTATGGAAATTTTTGTTGTTTCCTAATTGTTGTGGGACTAGGGCTATATATACGAGTTTTGGGTGCTCGTTTAGACATACTAGAATATCCATAGAGTCTAGAACATCTATATTTAGAGTCATATCTGGTTTCGGGAATCTCTTAACCGAGTGGGCGGGTTATTTTACGAAATGCGGCCCCGAGGTTTGTTCAAATGACGGCTTGTCAATGGTCGTTGCGCTAAGTCGAGTCAAGGTACAAGATGACTTCTTATTGGTGTGCTCTAAGTTTTGGGACCC
The DNA here is from genome assembly GCA_958450325.1 of Agrostemma githago. NCBI lineage: Eukaryota > Viridiplantae > Streptophyta > Magnoliopsida > Caryophyllales > Caryophyllaceae > Agrostemma > Agrostemma githago. The sequence continues at coordinate 25,516,349 of OY288257.1, forward strand.
AGAAGGTCATGTTTTTGCTTTCCCCGGGGGTAAAATTTGTCCTCTTCCCGAAGAGCTAGACGCTATAGGTGGGTGGAATTCGGTTCGACCTTGTGTCTCTTCGGGAGATGATGCTTATGTAGAGCGGTTTTGTCATTTTTTGGACCTTTCTTCATTGGAGGAGGCTAAGGTTTTCTTTGGGAGAGATGACATCGACTTAGGGTTGCTCTTTAGGACATTCTCACAGGCTAGTTCCTATGATATTTCGGCTCTAGCATGTAGACGTGATTTTAACATTGCGGTAGCTTGTTATTATGTTTTCGAGGACGCGAGGGCGCGTAAGGGTTGGGATAACCCTCGAGTTTTGGATGTGGTGATGGGAATGAAACATGGACGATCACCCTCCTTGCTTATTTTGGGTGAGCTTATTTTAGGTCTTGATTCTCGTGCCCGACTCCACAAGACATCTTTTCGGGGTTCTAGGATCATTTTACAGGTGTTATTTTTCTTTTTTTGTGTCATGTTTCCTTGTTGTTGGATTTTTTCGTTGTTTTTTTTTGTGGTTGCTTTGGTTTAAAGGTGTGATGTTTTGTCGTGGTTTGTGCAGGTTTGGCTAAAAGAGCAGCTTGGTTTGGTCGACCCTCCCCGGGGCTTAAAAGGTTATAATTACAAGGGTTTCACGGGCCGGAAGACGGTGCAGGTGTGGAGTAAAGGTCACACCGAAAAGGAGTGGCTTTCCTATTTGGCTAAAGGGCTGTTGTTCCTTAGGTGGTCTATCCCGTGGTGGAATATCAGTGGGCGTACCGGATTTCCATTTTCATCTTCGACCGAGGCTTTGTTAATAATATCCATGAGGGATCCGGTTTATAGTTACCCGCGTGTGTTGTCGAATCAAATGGGCGTTAAACCATCCACTTCGGCGGTTTCTAAGGGTATTTCTAGGTTGGACTTATGGACAGAGAATTCGCTTAAGGAGTTTAGGGTGTCCTGGGAACAAAGGTTTTCGCGTCCCGTCGTTATTGAGAGCGTCCGACCGACCGACACTGCTCTTGTACGGCGAGGGATTTGTGAACACTCGTCAGGACAGAGCAACTCAAAAGTTAGGAAGACAGCGCTGCTAGGGAACGAGGAGGTGACTCGAAGGAATGCTACTAAGTGCTTGACCAAAGACAGCATTACCAATCCTAGTGCTGTCAGTTCATCTGTACGGGCCAAGACTAACGGGACCCGTATTGAAAAGGTGAGAGAGGGGGGAATGTGGGATTGGCTGGACTAGCCTTTGGCTAGGGCGGTGGAAACTTGTGTTCAAAGGATCGATGCTGAGGAACACAGGCAGGCACACCCGAATGGCAAGGGAAAGAAAAAGTTGGACCGGTAGAGTCCAGCCGTTTTGTATTATGTATTGTTAGTTGATATTATGTGGCGTATTAGTACTAATGTTTTGTGGAGTTTCGACACGTTGTTGCTTTCTGGAATAACCGGGTTTCAGATGCTTGATGTAAAGGCCTCGACAAAGGCTTGACTTAACCAAATTTTATTGTTAATGAGAAGCATATTGTTATTACTTTTTTTTTTTTTTTTGTGGTGGCTCGCAACTCGGTTCTTCATTTTACCCGGAGCGCCCTTTCGGGTTTTCACTCCGTCCTTGGCTCACCTTTAATTAATTTTTTTTTGTTTTTTATTTCCGATGATGGCTCACAACTCGTTTCTTCATTTTGCCAGGGGTGCCCTTTCGGGTTTTCACCCCGTCCTCGGTCGTCATTTTTGCTTCATCACTTAAATCACTCATTAGCCGGAACGTGAAAAGAGTTCCGGTTTGTATGTGAATCGAGTAATCGATCCCCCCTTTTTTATGTTCGTTTGTTTGGTTGTACCCGAAGGAGGTTGCCTACGTATCCGCTTTTGAACGAAATCAAACCATGTTCGTAGTTCTTTCAAAAGTGTGGGTGAATTTGCTTTAGACTCGTTATGCCAATTATCGATGCGAATTTATTTGTTTTTTTTGTCGTTTTGCACGATTTCCCCCTAATTCGTAGATCGGGATGCGGTTATTAGGATGTTTATGGGTAGTATCATTTGAGTTGATCCATGTTAATTGGAGTTGAGAACTCTTGACCTTCTAGGTCGGTGAGGATCACGGTGCCCCCCGAGAGTATTTTCTTGACGAGGTAGGGGCCCGCTCTGTTTGGTTTAAATTTCCCTCTAGGATCGACGGGAAGGGGTGCTCTAATGGATTTGACTACTAAGTCTCCCACATGTATGTTTTGGGTTTTCACTTGTTTATTGAAGGCTCGGATTATACGTTGCTGGTAGGCTTGTATGTTGGATAACGCATGTATCCTACGCTCATATAAGAGTACTAACTCGTCATATCGTTTTTGGTTCCATTCTTCTTCGGGAATACCGCTCTCGGCTAGTATCCTTAGTGACGGTATTTCTAGCTCTACGAGTTGTACGACTTCAGAACCGTAGGTCAAGTAATATGGTGTGACTCCGGTGGGTGTTCGATAGGATGTTCGGTACCCCCACAAGGTGAAGGGGATTTTATTCGGCCAATCCCGGTAATTGTCTATCATTTTCTTAAGGATCGGGGTGATGGTTTTGTTGGCTGCTTCTACGGCCCCCTCCGTTTGAGGTCTATAGGGTGAGGACTTGTTCCTTTAGATTTTGTATTTGTCGAGGAGTTTTTGGGTGTCGGCCCTGAAGTGAGCCCCCTGATCACTGACGATTTCGTGAGGTATGCCGTAGCGGTAGATGATGTTATTTTGTAAGAATTTGACTACTTGTTTTGAGGTTAGTACGGTGTAAGAAGCGGCTTCTACCCATTTGGTGAAATAATCGACGGCCACTAGTATAGTATAAAGCAGTGTCCACCGGTCCCGGACGGGTGTACATTTCCTATGATGTCTATTCCCCAAGTAGAGAAAGGCCAGGGTGTGGCTATAGTATGGAGAGGAAATGGCGGTAGGTGTTGGATGTTTGCAAATATTTGGCAATTGTGAAAGTGACGAACGTGATGTCGATAGTCTGTTTCTAAGGTAATCCAGTAATAGCCCAATCTCATTATTTTTTGAGCTAGTAGGTGTGCGCTCATGTGGGGTCCGCACTCTCCGTCATATACTTCCTCCATGACTCTCTCGGATTGGATTTTGTTTATGCACCTAAGGAGGACTCCTTGTGGGGTTCGTTTGTATAATAGTCATCGACTCAGGACGTAATGGGCGGCTTGTATTCGTAGGGCTCTTTTGTTTTTGGTGTTTGTGTTAGGTGATATGACCCGTTAGTTTTAAAGTCTAGGATTGCTTTGTACCAGGGTTCCTCGGAGGTGTCGTCAGTTTCGAGGTTATGGATTTGGGTTGGTTGTTCGCTTCTCTCTACGCAGATCGACTTAGAGAAAAGGTGGTCGGGCATGTTTATTAGCGAGGCTAGTTTGTATAGGGCGTCGGCGATTTGGTTTTCTTCGCGGGGGTATGTGTATGAAGTCAATTTCGGTGAATTCCCGGGACATTGTTTCCACTTTGGTTTGGTATGGGGTTAGGCTTTCGCTATAAACCTTCCAGGTACCTATGGCTTGGTTGACTACTAAGGATGAATCCCCGTGTACTCTAAGGTTTTCACTCCTAAAGATATGGCTGCTTTTAGTCCTATTAGGCAGGCTTCGTATTTAGCTATGTTGTTGGTAACGGGGAAGTCTAGTTTGTATGAATGTTCGTTTGTTCCAGGCTCGTTGTCGTTTGGTCAGGGGGGGTCTGTGATGGATTGAACCTAGGACTGTTGTTTCCGATATCTTTTTAGGGTGAAGTTAAGTGGGCCGTTTGTTGTAGCCCTTGCGTTTTAGTTAATCGTTATCGATAAATGGCATAGTGTCGAGTCTTTAAGCATTAAAGTAAGCTATTGAAAGAAGTTAAGTGATTATCGAGGCATATTTGTAAAAGAAAATATTTGTTTTATTGATAAATAGTAGACGGGCTAGATGCCCGTGATTAAGTTTGTTTTGTGGGAGGTGGAGGACATGTCCCCTTGCATCTCCTTGGACTCGATAAAGAGAGAAAAAAAACATTATTATTATTATTTTTAGTCTAAGCCCTAAGATGAACTAGACTTTGACTAAGACTGGTTATGCCTCTAAGCATTGAGGCTCCCTCCAGGGAATAGTACCTTGATGGTGCCGCTTGGTGACAGGCTACAGTCGTATGCCTCAAGTTACTAATTTATAATCACTTATAACCAACTAACTAAAACAATAGTATAATGGAAATAAGGGTGGAACCCACAGAGATTTGGACTAATTATAACTGCGTACTAATGTAGAACAATAAATAACTAATTAATTAAACAATAAGTGATAAGTGTCATTTGTAGTGCCTATTTTGTAGTGTTTTGGTCCCATTTTCCTTGTAGAATCGCTCCTCGGGAGCGGTTTATGGGCTACTTATGCTTCCTTTAGTTCGTTTCAGGTTCTCGAGACCGATTTGGAAGAGTTGGAGCGATTCCGACTCGATACATACACATTTTGGAGCCAACGAAGTAAAGGAACGATGATTCGATGCCTTGGAATCGACCCCGAGACCTTGGGACCCAATCCCGAGCCTCCGAGACCCGATCCCGAGTCCCGAGAATCGATGGGAAGCCCATGAGAACCAAGGAGGGACCAAAACGTTCATATTGGAGGCCTACAAGACTCATCCCGGACGGGTATGGCCTCATCCCGTCCGGGATGAAGGAGGAAACGAAGATGGAGCGTTCTGACTGCCCATCCCGACCGGGAGCATGTCTTCCCGGCCGGGACCGACCCCATCCCGACCGGGACCACCTCGTCTCGGCCGGGACGGGGGTGCTGTAGCCCGCCTTCAATTCTTCTCTTCTCCTTTCATTCTTAAACCCCATATATACCCCCCTCTTGTATTAAGACACTATCTTAGGTTATGCCTTTCATTAGAGACAAAACCCTAGATAGTTTTAGCATAGATTAGCATAGATTAGTGTAGATTAGCCTTTAGATTATCGTTAATCATAGATTAATACTTGTAATTTGGGAATTCCTCAAGATCTCTACCAAGCTTGACAAACTTGGATGTTTGTTTTGGGTTCTTCCATTTATGCAAGTTTTATTCTCTTCATCCTTTCTAGTATGGTATAATCTTCTTTTCCTTTCTCTTAATCCTTGTTCTTTCATTAAAGTTTGATTCTTTGTTGAATGTATGGTTCATAGTTCATAGTTCTTGTTAGTTTCTTCATGTTTGTTTTGATTGTTATGTTGTTTCATCTTGTTAGTGTTAGTTTTAGATTAGATATGTTAGAGTAGACTCTTGCTAGGGTTAGTAAGGTGATTTGGGTGTTAATTGGATGATTAAGGGATTGTTGGAGATGTTGGTGGAAGATTTGGGTTTCCTCTTGGTATGATGCATATCACATGTTTGTTGAAATGCTTGAATGACTAGTAGTTGCAAATACTTGTTTTTCTTGCCCTTCTCTTGTGGGTGTTAGTTTGTTTGTGGGTTCGGTTCCCTCACTAAGTTGCGAGAGCCCGGTGAGGACGACCCCTAGGTCGGTCTAAGTTGCGAGAGCCCGGATGCGACCTAGGCCTATAGCATGCTAGTACTCCGTTTGTCGTTTGTGTCGCCAAGGTGGGTTTTAGGATGAACCTCTAGGTGAGTCTAAGTTGCGAGAGCCCGGGCATTACCTAGATTACTCTACTACCTCCTTCACTCTAGTTCTCCTTCGACCATTCCATTACCCCTTTGACCCCGACCTAACCCTAGTCTTCCTTCTTAGTGTTATCCTAGCTTCCTTTAGTCCTAGTTTTAGACCCTAGACTAGTTCTTAGCCTCCCCCTTAGAATAGCTCGTCTCGAGCCTAGTCCTAGACCGTAGCATACCCTAGTCCGACCTTCCGTCCCTGTGGATTCGACCCGACTTACCCTAGCTACCCACTAGGTATAGTTGGTTTTATTTGACGGTTGGGATCCACGACAAATCCCAACCCATCAAATTGGCGCCGTTGCCGGGGACGGCGTAGTTTAGATTTTTGTGTGCTTAGTTTTGGACTTTGTTCTTAATTTTTGTGTTCTCTTCTCCTTGTGTATCTCCGTTCTATTTCTTGTGTGCTATTCCACCTTCCTAGTGCCTCACAAGCACTAGGCTACTAACGTTTGCTCAAGTGCTTCTAGCTCATCCTAGGTACCAAAGCGACGTTATGGTCATGGCTCGTCCGAGCTACCATCAATCATCACGGGGCAACTTTGGGGCAAATGGCCAAGTCCCAAAATCTCACCAACCATATCAACCTCATCAACAATCTCACGAACGCCCTCCATATGGTTACCAAGAAGGTTGTCAAGGATCATTCCAACATCCTAACAACTACCAAACACCCTCACATAACCGACAACCAAATATCCCTAACTTTGAGACTTGTCAAATGTTGGTTAAAATGCCAAAGAGTCAACAAGAGATGATGATCCTATTGCATAAGGGTCAACAAGATTTGAGGATTCTATTGGATAAGACTCAACAAGCGATGATGGCTCAAATACAAGGGGTTAAAGAGGAGCTCAAGGCCCAAATAGAGGTGCAAGATGCTCGCATCAATGCACTCATGGCTCATATCACGATGTCGGCCACTCGAGCTCCACAACATGTTGAGGAAGGTTCATTTGGGCAAGAAGGTTGGGTGTCTCCACAAGAAAGTCAACCCAACCTTGAAGCTACAAGTGAAGAAGAGAGGGTCGATCAAGAGACCATTGTTGAGTGTTGCTTGGGAGGTGAAGATAGGGGAAGAATAGAGGAATTTGAAGCTTCAAGGGCCCACAATGAGGAGGGGAGTGAACATGATTCTCGAGATAACTCTTGGGGAGCCGATGTATTGGCGATAAAATTGAATTTGTTCGATTTTCTTCGTGATGAACCACTAGACAATCCAAAGCCAAGTGAAGATATACCTCCTCTAGGCCAACTAGACAAGGTGAGTGAAAAGGAGCGCAATACTTGGGAAAAAGAAGTAGATGCCTTGGAACTTGCCTTGTACGGGAAATTGGAGGATCGTAAAGCCTCCAATGAAGAAAACTTGATGCTTTCTCCTCCTCTACCGCACTCGATGCCTAGTCCCTTGTCTTATGAGACGGTTGGTGAAGAGGATCCTTGTCGGGCGGTGGAAAAGAGTTCCACTCTCGACCCCATAGAAGAAGCGACCCATTTAGGGTGTGATCTCCTGCATCATATTGCCGAGCACGACTCTAGACCACTATACCTACCGGATGGTCATAAGAGTCGTTGCTCTTATGGTTCCGAAGACCCGGAAGATCACGAGAGCCCCGAGCATAATGAAGATGATCGCTTCTTCCCTCCGACTTGGAAGCTCTTGGAAGTGGCTAGGCTCGGCCATGTGAGCTTAATTGAAGATGTTGCTAGAGCATTTGACTTACTACTCCGAGCTCTTGATGGCTATGGAGGTGTAGTCGGTGAGAGTATCTTATTGTAAATATCTCTTTTTCTTTTCTTTTGTGCTTGTATTTGTGTTTATGTTTGTTTGTATAGTTTGGTTTCTAGGATTTGTTAGCCTTTGTGGAACTCTTGTTCATTTGGATTTTTGATGAGTGATGTGAGGGAGGGAATTTGATGTTGTATTTGAGTTCATTGTGATAGGTGTGAAGGAAAGGTGATTCCTAGAGGAGAGTAGATAACGATAGAGCTTGGATCGTGGAAATGGAAGTCGGTTTTTGAAGCTTCGGTGAAGCTTTTGGGGTTTTGGAGGTCAAGAAGACCCATCCCGGGCGGGAAGGGAGCTTCCCGACCGGGACGGGTGTGTCATCCCGACCGGGAAGAAGCCATCCCGATCGGGATGGAGGTGCAAAAATTGGAGCTTGCTGGAGTGCCGTCCCGACCGGGAAGGTGGCTTCCCGACCGGGACGAGTGTGTCTTCCCGACCGGGACCATGCATCCCGACCGGGATGGTCCCCTTTCTCCTCTTTTGGCCTCTTCTTCGACATTTGAGCCCACACAACCATTGTATACCCCCACCCAACCTCCCTACCCATCCTTGCTCATGTCATATGACCCTTACACTTCATTTACATACCCTCACCTCATTTCTCTTCCCTTTACACCGAGTTTCACATCGAATCCTACCCCCCTCACACCATTACTACCTTAACCATGCGTACTTATCAAGTTTGAAGAGGAATAGCAATGATGAAGACTAGCTATGTGCTTACATTGATCTTTGAGACGATGGAGTGAGTGAGTTGCCAACCAATAGGTATGGCAACTATCCTTTCTTTTCCGTCTTTTATAGCTTATCTCCCTTTGCATGTTCCCCTTCCCATTATTTTGTGTCATGGTGGCCCTCGGGGCCTTGGTATATGTTGCTCCCGACTCTCGATGATGTGATTACATCGAGAGTCATTTCAAAAATCCAAATTTTACAAGATTTTCACTTTCTTTTTGAGGATTTAGTCGGATTTAGGCGGAATCCGGGCTAGGTGACTTGATTACACCTAGCCCTCCCCTCCCATTTCCTTTTATTTCCTTCTTTTTATTTTTCTTCCCCCTTCCATATCTTTTCTTGTCTCGGCCCATGGTGACTTGACTACACCCCGGCCGGACACCTTCTACCCTTTTCTTCACTTTATTTTTGATTTTTAGCCTTATTTTCGTAGTTTCTTTTCCTTTTCTTTTGTCTCTCCGCACACTACGATTGAGCATATGAGGACATTGCTCGGTTTAAGTGTGGGGGAGCGATATTCTAGTATAGCTTAGTTTATTTTCTTAGTTTTTTGAAAAATCTTGAAAAAAAAACCTAAAAATTTGAAATTTTTTCACAAAAATCAAAAAGATTTTCTTTTGTGTGTTTTCATTTTGTGACATTGTGTCGTATATTTGTTTTGTATTGTGTGTGTTTTGCATCCCTTTTCCTTATAGGTTGCTTAATCACCGTTGTTTGGAAAGCTTTGAAGACATCCGGTAACATCTTCTAACCCTCTTTCCCTCTTCATTCCTTGTGATGCTTGGAGAAGGTTGTGTTGAGGTGTGCTCGGGTGGAGCTTGTACATACTTGTGGTGGATTTGATGACATGTTTGGAAATTCGGGGTGGTGTTTGTGTTTTGTGTGTGTTCGTTTTGTTTTGTTTTTGTTTTGTTGCTTTTTCTTCTTTTTCTTATTGTTTTCGTCATGTCTTTGTTTTGTGTGTGGTTGAGTCTTGTGTGTAAATGGTTTTCGAAAACCCGGTTTAGAGGCTAGTGTGCGAGTGTTTACTTTCCCTTCCTAGTTGTATAAATCGAGTCTTGGACTTTAGTCTAGTAGAATGACCTTAAATCAATGATTTTGTTGGTCCTTTACCTTGAGTCCACCTAGCTTACTAGGGATTTACTACGGGATTTGCATTTTGACCATTACGACCACCCACGGTGTGAAAAGGCCTTGGTTACCGAGTCTCGTCCCTTAGGTGACCGTGTTTAGGATTGTTTGATTAGTCCAAGTTCTCCCCTTTTTGTGAGTATGAAGGGAAGACGTCGTTCCGACATACCCATTTCCCTACTTCCTACACAAATCTACACAATAAAAATGCAATTTGTTGAAATCTCTCTTTCTTATTACTAAGGAATGCCAAAAAGCCGAATCAAGCCAAAAAGGGCTAAGAAAAGAAAATGAAAGAAAGAAAAGATTGAAGAAAAAGAAAAGGCACAAAAAGCCAAAAAGAAAATAGAAAAGAAGAAAAAGAGATGGCATGGCAAAACAAAGCAAAAATGCAAAGGAAAAGCGAAAATGCCAAAAGAAAACCCGATTCACAAAAATAACCCCTACCTCTCAAAATAAGCCTTTTTCCGACTTTTGCCGTGAAGAGCCTACCAAAGGACCGAGTCCCTTGGAAGGATGATAGCGGTAATGGTCGGTCTTCCCTCATTTTGCATATATTTCCACCTTTTTACTCGGACTAGTTAGGCGGTTTTTAGACATGGGACGACCCTCTTGGCTCACGGCTAAAGGGGGCGGGGTCTCACTTACCTACAATGTCGACTAACACCGTGGTTCATCACTTCCCACTCCGCCGATCGTCCCGTAGTACGTTTTTAGAAAGTTAGGAGGACCTAGGTAAGTTACCAACGTTTTTATTGCTTTATCGTCATACTATTAGGGTTTAGTTCACCTCGGTTTGTATTGCTAGCTTTGGAACGTTGTCACTTGCCTCGAGTCCTAAACCGGTGTTTCTTTCACCGCTTGTTTGAGGGAAGCGGTATTTGTTTTTCTTTTGGGTGCAACCGATTATGTGTTTGTTTGTGTGTTTGTTTGTTTGTGTGTGGTGTCCGGTTGCATCCACAGTTTTGTCACAAGACCCAACTTGCCTTGCGGAGTGCACTTGTCCTCTAAGTGCATTCACGTGAGTTGAAGGGGCGTAGGGTGCGCTAATACCCACTCGGCTAGTTTAGTAGTTAGTATGTGCTTACTCGAAGGCGAGTAAGGGTTAAGTGTGGGGGAGTTGATAAGTGTCATTTGTAGTGCCTATTTTGTAGTGTTTTGGTCCCATTTTCCTTGTGGAATCACTCCTCGGGAGCGGTTTATGGGCTACTTATGCTTCCTTTAGTTCGTTTCAGGTTTCTGAGACCGATTTGGAAGAGTTGGAGCGATTCCGACTCGATACATACACATTTTGGAGCCAACAGAGTAAAGGAACGATGATTCGATGCCTTGGAATCGACCCCGAGACCTTGGGACCCAATCCCGAGCCTCCGAGACCCGATCCCGAGTCCCGAGAATCGATGGGAAGCCCATGAGAACCAAGGAGGGACCAAAAAGTTCATATTGGAGGCCTACAAGACTCATCCCGGACGGGTATGGCCTCATCCCGTCCGGGATGAAGGAGGAAACGAAGATGGAGCGTTCTGACTGCCCATCCCGACCGGGAGCATGTCTTCCCGGCCGGGACCGACCCCATCCCGACCGGGACCACCTCGTCTCCGCTGGGACGGGGGTGCTGTAGCCCGCCTTCAAATCTTTTCTTCTCCTTTCATTCTTAAACCCTATATATACCCCCCTCTTGTATTAAGACACTATCTTAGGTTATGCCTTTCATTAGAGACAAAACCCTAGATAGTTTTAGCATAGATTAGCATAGATTAGCCTTTAGATTATCGTTAATCATAGATTAATACTTGTAATTTGGGAATTCCTCAAGATCTCCACCAAGCTTGACAAACTTGGATGTTTGTTTTGGGTTCTTCCATTTATGCAAGTTTTCTTCTCTTCATCCTTTCTAGTATGGTATAATCTTCTTTTCCTTTCTCCTAATCCTTGTTCTTTCATTAAAGTTTGATTCTTCGTTGAATGTATGGTTCATAGTTCATAGTTCTTGTTAGTTTCTTCATGTTTGTTTTGATTGTTATGTTGTTTCATCTTGTTAGTGTTAGTTTTAGATTAGATATGTTAGAGTAGACTCTTGCTAGGGTTAGTAAGGTGATTTGGGTGTTAATTGGATGATTAAGGGATTGTTGGAGATGTTGGTGGAAGATTTGGGTTTCCCCTTGGTATGATGCATATCACATGTTTGTTGAAATGCTTGAATGACTAGTAGTTGCAAATACTTGTTTTTCTTGCCCTTCTCTTATGGGTGTTAGTTTGTTTGTGGGTTCGGTTCCCTCACTAAGTTGCGAGAGCCCGGTGAGGACGACCCCTAGGTCGGTCTAAGTTGCGAGAGCCCGGATGCGACCTAGGCCTATAGCATGCTAGTACTCCGTTTGTCGTTTGTGTCGCCAAGGTGGGTTCTAGGTGGAACCTCTAGGTGAGTCTAAGTTGCGAGAGCCCGGACCAACCTAGATCACCCTACTACCTCCTTCACTCTAGTCCTCCCTTGACCATTCCGTTACCCCTTTGACCCCGACCTAACCCTAGTCTTCCTTCTTAGTGTTATCCTAGCTTCCTTTAGTTCTAGTTTTAGACCCTAGACTAGTTCTTAGCCTCCCCCTTAGAATAGCTCGTCTCGAACCTAGTCCTAGACCGTAGCATACCCTAGTCCGACCTCCCGTCCCTGTGGATTCGACCCGACTTACCCTAGCTACCCACTAGGTATAGTTGGTTTTATTTGACGGTTGGGATCCACGACAAATCCCAACCCATCAATAAGAAAACGAGGATTTTGAATAATTTTCTAATAACTACAACTAATAAAGATGAAAACTTAAAGTAAATAAGATGATTAAAAGGTCTCGGGTCAAGAACAATCCACAACTTAATCACAATTGATCATCGAAATCCGGTTCAAATTATTATTCTTGACTACTTTATCGTGAATCGTAGATTCCAATCCTTCTTACGAATAACTAATTAAAACGTATCCCGTTCTTTTTTAAATCTAACTGTTACACAATCTAAACAATCCAGTTCTAGATTTAATTCAACAGCAGCATTAATAAATAGAGAATTCGATAAAGAGATAAATAAACACATACAATCCAGTTGTGCTATAAATCTATGATAATTGCTCGTAAGTCTTAATATCAACGAATCCTGTTCAATAATTAAGTCTTAGATGTTACTCAGGTCAAGTTAATCAACAAATCCTGTTCAATTAACAAGACTAATAATCGAACGATGAAATAGAAAACTAGTTGATCACTCTAGAAATCAATAACAACATTCATGTAATTAAACTGAGCAATTAATCAATAATCAAGTATAAAGATTAAAACTTTCAAACTCACAACCGTTACTTAAGCGCTTCAATGTCTTGAACCGAAATGAGAAATTAGTTACACATAGAGCTAGGGTTCATCATCTTTTTTCTAATGAACGTATAACCGATGGGAATAATAATATATTACGTACAACCGATGGGAATAATAATATAACTGATTCTAATAATCTATACTAATAGTAGTCTGCTAATAATTAAGGTAAGTGTACTACTTACCAAACTCTAGTAATAAAATAACAATATAATAATACTAATAAATAATAATAAGTAGCGCGAGATTGTCGAGACTATCGGTTTCGTTGCTTCGTCTGGTCTTGTTCTTCTAGATCTGTCTTGGCCTCACCTTATCTTCGTGTTTCATCACATTCTCGACCCGAACCAAGGAAAGAGTAATATCGTACTCTAATATCCTCCAAAATAGCTCATATAACATTCTTACGAATATTACACAAATGTGATCCAAAAATACCGATTAAGTCAATAAAACCACGCTGAAATCGTCGGTAAGACACTACTAAATATGGCCTATCAAATATCCCCACGCTTGAACCTTTAATCGTCCTCGAGTAAAAATCCAAGAACACCATAAATACAACCGTCACTGGTCCAAAATGCGTGAGAATAACATTACACACATCGGCCCTCACTCGTCTTCCACCAAACTCCCTCATTTTGAGACAATGCACCTGCTAATCCAACATTCTAATGAAACTCAACTCAAATGCTCAATTGAATTAACACACCCAATATCAAACTATTATCATCGACCCAATTCATGAAAACAAGGAACATTAGCAAATAAAGATAAGCTAAAATTCACATCTAACGCCCCTTATTTCTCCAATCCTAGAATGGATCACATGTGCTACAAATTGCACCGGTGGTAAAAACGTATACCACAATATTCCACAACCCACACATGTGATCAATCCTAAACGCCTCTAATAGTTCAATATACCAAACAAATATCCCCAATCGCATAGAATATAGTTCTACGACTACACCGCACCGCGATTCTTCTCACCTTTACCACTAGTCCTACCAAACGGACCTTCTATGTCACTCTTCTTATGACGCCACACCAAGAATGGATAAAGTAATTGTGAGTTTTTTTTCTAATTCCCTCATTTTGCCTAGAGCGTCCGTCCTTGCGGATTTTCACTTCAGCTTTCGTTTTTTTTCACTCACACTACTCTCGTGGCAAGCAACTCGATTTTTCTTTTTACCCGGAGCGCCCTTTCGGGTTTTCACTCCGTCCTCGGCCACATTTCCCATTCTTGTCTAGGCGCCCTTTCGGGTTTTCACCTAGTCGGGATGTTATTTTTTTTTCATTCAATCTTTTTTTTCTTTGAATTTTTATTTTTCATCATTTTTTCTCAAAATTATAATATGAATGACAGTTACAAGACGAGACAAATATATAAATCCCTCCCCACGCTTATTCCGAGCATTGTCCTCAATGTGAGATTAAGGACATAAATAAAAATAATAAACGGGGAGAAGCCTTAAACACCGATAAATAACTCATCACGACCATCATAAAAGCATAAGACAGTCACCTAAGTGCAGATCAAGAATATCAGTTGAACACCCGTCTGAAGCTCCCTTGCCAGATTACTTCACGTTCGTTGATAGTTCTCGAGACAAAAACGCACCAAGCACTCTTAATTTGTGAGCAAACCCGACTCCATAAAACAAGAGAGTAGACCAAACAGAGGGCAACATCCAAAACTCCGTCCAACTAGATGAGGAAACACAACCGACAACAATGCTTACACTAGCAAACCAAAAGCATAGCTCGCCGAAATCGACAATATAACCCAACCAGCAACAACTCGGTATCATTGAACTTGGCCAAAAAGATACAGCATTAACATAACCAGCTTACTCGGCCAAAAGATAGACAGTATGCCATAGCAACTACAACAACAAACAGCTCAAATCGGGGCATTAATCAAGGAAAGGATGAGAGTTCGTACCCGAACCATGAAAAACTTTGAGTAACGTAGATATGTGAATCATACACCACCCGACTTCAGATTTGGACTCAACCACCGGCGACGACAGCGGCCGGCAGTGCAGACGACTGACGAAACGCCGACAACACAGACTGACCAGGCGAACTGACAACCCACTCCTGGCTGAGATCTGCGACCCAGGCGAACCTGACTGGCCGGCGACGAACGACACAGACGTGCAACCCTAGGGCTGCGACGCAGATGACGACACCGGCGAAGACTGAGAAGAGTCTGGGGATAATCCTCACAGCGTATTTTACAGAGGAAAGGGAGATCGATGATGGGATTAAGGGATGGAGATGAATGGAATGGAGTAGGAAATTAATGAACTGGATTTAGAAATTGGAGGAAGGAATTTGGGGGATTAAAAGGAGGTGAATAGGAAGAAGATGGGGAAGGGGATGAAGAGGGAAGAAAGGGGGTTTGTTTGTATATTTTTTTTTGATTTTTTTTTAAAAAGAAAAATTAGAAAACATACCTGCAACAGTACAAGTATCCGCACGACTCGCCTAGTATCCGCGCGACTTGTGCGGGTCGCTGGAATTTCGTCTCAAAAGATGATTTTCTTCAAATTTTCTTCGATTTTTGGTACTCCGTCTTGCTAGTCACCCCACCCTCATACTAGTCGCACGAATTCCTGAAAAAATCCAACTTTCTCGTTCCTACAAGTGCTAAAAATTATAAAAATACTTAAAATTAAAAATATAAATATAAACGACTCATTCTACGAAAAATACGAAAAATTATTATTAATCTAATAACAAAACACGACCCTTATTAAATTACAAAACATATTCAAGACACGGGTTGCCTCCCGGAAGCGCTTTTGTGTATAGTCGTTCGCTCGACTTGGATACGAGTTTAGGTAGAAAATGTCATGTCGGAGAGCTTGCTTCTCCCGACACCCAATTCATTACTCCTTTCACGAGTCGGCTTAAGCCTTGTGCCGGCTACGTCTTTTACTTTTCCATTTTGAAATTGTAAGATTGTTGGACGCTTGCTTGAGCTCTTTCGAACCATCCATTGATCGAACGATGACCTCATTTTACCTTTGTTCAACTCCGCGTCCTTACGCGACTCCCAAAGAATGACACACTTGTGTCCCTTAGAAGGAGATTCCTGCACATCTTTAGACAAAAAATCCTTGCTAGAAGGGGTAGACGAGATCGGTTTAGAAACCGATTTCACCGCTTCTTCTCGTGAGTTAATAGATAAATGATTAAAAACATCAACACGACACAAGGTATTGTCTTTCGGGGAGTGAGAACTAGGCTTATTTATGTCGAATCTAATGACTCTACCCTCAAATTCCATGCTAAGTGAACCATGAGGGACATCGATTTTTGTTCCCGCGGTCTTTAAGAAATGTCGTCCTAGAATGATAGGAGTTGCAGTATAGTCATGTTCCATGTCTAAAACATAAAAATCGGCCGGGAAAACCAATTTATCAACTTTAACTAGGACATTCTCTACAACTCCCTTAGGATAGACACTGGATGGATCCTCTAATTGCACTACTTTCCCGGTTCTCTTCATAGGATGGACCAAGTTTAAGAGATTCATAGATGTAAAGAGGGATGACATTAATAGAAGCTCCCAAATCTAACATAGACTTGTCAAACAAAGTATCTCCTATGGTGCAAGGTATAGTAAACATGCCCGGGTCACCACATATAGGGGGTAATTTCTTTTGATAAATAGCCGACACATATTCACTAACCTTCCCTTTCTTAGTTCCCTTCGATTTGTTATTCCTTTTAATAGTACATAAATCATTTAAGAATTTAGCATATTTTGGAATACTCTTTAAAAGATTAAGAAGGGGAATGGTTACCTTGCACTTTTCAAATACCTCGTAGATATCTTTGTCGTGCTCATAACGACGGGTCCTCTTAAGTGCCTCGGGAAAAGGAACATCCGATTCCGCCACCGGTGTAGGAGAAATCTAATCCTTCTCTTTCATATTCGGAGTTTTCTCCCCTTCTTCGATCATTAGCTCCTCTTCTTGAACCATAGCTTCCTTGGTCTTCCTCTTCGACTTGTCGGCCTTCACTAATTGTCTGCCATTCTTTAAAGATACCGCAGTCACGTTTTCCTTCGAAAGAATGGTTTGACTAGGTAGTTTCCCCGAATCTCGAGCCTCCAACCTACCGATGGCGGTTGCCATTTGGCCCATTTGAATTTCCAGATTTTGAATGCTAGCTTTATTTTGCGTGTGATTTTGAAGAACCGTAGCTTGGAGATTGAACATTTGACTCGTAACTGTAGCTTGATTAGCAACTAAGGCACGTATCATGTCCTCGGTGGACATTTGACTACTAGGTGGAGGTTGAGTTGGAACCGTGTTTGCAACTTGTTGCTTAGCAAAGAATTGTTGCTTTGATTGACCAACTTGATTGCCTTGACTAATTTGTTGGTCTCCTTGACGGGTTCTCCATTTCATATTGGGATGATCTCTCCATCCAGGATTGTAGGTATTAGAGTAGGGATCCCACACTCCGTTTACCTCATCTTGACCTTCTTCATACATGTGAGGGCAACGCTCACTGGGGTGTCCCTCCGTAGAACAGATGCCGCACATCATCGCTAATGCAAGCTTCTTCCATGTATCAATTCCCATGGCCGCCTTATCGAGGATCTTTAACCATTGCTTAGCTTTTCCAATAAGAGAGAACGGGAAAAGAACCCATCAGATTTGATCTTGAGTAATCCCGGTTTGAGAAATAGCATCACAATAATCGGAGAATGTCTCCATGTGTTGGTGCGGGTCTTCGGTGGGCAAACCACTAAATTGATTTCGCTCCACAAGTTGGATGAATTGTGTCTTGGCCACAAAATATCCGGCATAAGCGGCCTGTAGAGTGCTCGGTCCCGGCAAGACATCTTCGGTGAAAGTAGAGTGAGATGAGAACTTAGGCATGTTTGGATGTAAGGGAGATGACTGTTAGAGCTTGATATAGATGTTGAAGGAGAACTAGGTGGAGAAGAGTGACTAGATGTACCAAAGGGATTGATGAAGGTCCCTTCGGTGGTCTCTCGAGAAGCTTCGTTTAAGTCAAATCCTTGAGTTTGCTCCTCAATGTTAGTGCTAGTACTCGGTTAAGAATTTCTAGCTCGATCAATTGTCCGTTGGCGAAAGGATCTAAAGAGTCTCTCTGGCTCTGGATTGAAGAGTAAGAAGTCGGCTCTCCTCCTAGGCATGCACTACACACTTGGAACAAACGTGAGAACACCTAGTGCTTTATGGGCACTAGGTAGAGACAATAAACGCACACAACAAAAGACAAAGAAGAGAAAAACACAAAAAAAAAACACGGACAAAGACAACAAAATATGCAAAATGGATAAAACAAGAACACAAAACGGTAACTAAGTCAAGCAAATAAGCAAACAAAAATCTAAACACACACCTTCCCTGGCAACGGCGCCAAATTGATGGTAGGGATTTGTCGTGAATCCCGACACCAGATATAACCAACTATTCCTAACTAGGTAGCTAGGGAAGTCGGGTCGAACCACAAGGACAGAAAACGGTCTAGACTAGAGTTCGCCTACAACACAAGACTAAGTCACAAAAACATAAAGGGAGGAGAATTGACAAGAATTGATTACTATGAGGCAACAAACAAACTTATACTAAGCTAAAGAACGAGAGTAAGCAAACTAGGATGATGATGACATAAACGAAATGAAATAAATGATACAACTAAAGCTAATTCCAAACAACAAGTAAGAAGAACAATGACTAAGATGATGAAGAAATCAAATAAGGAAAGAGTAGGGTTAGGTCGGGTTAGGCTAGTGGGGAAATCAAAGGTGTATGTTTCACCTAATCACCAAGGTAGGTCCGCGATCTCGCGTCAAAAACAAACCCAAAAACTCAAGTAAGATGCTACCCAAAACAAGAGAATCCAACCACCAATAATGCATACAATGAGAAGGAGGAAACAAGCAAGATAAGCATTGGCCACTACTACTCTAACAAGCATTTCATCAAACACATGGCATGCAAGACAAGTGACTAGCAACAAAGATTCAACCTTTACCCACAATCAATCCCTAATCAACCATAATCAAGACCTAATCCCCCTACTAACCCCACAAGAATCTAATCACACATATTCAAACTAAAACTAACACAAACAAGAGAAAACGTTAACATAAGAACTAAAACATTCATAATGAAGAACAACAAAGATGAACAATGAACAAAAGATAAAGAATGAAACTTTACTAACAATCAAAGATTAAAAGAAAAGAGAAGAAAAAGATTATACCAAACTAACAAGGAGATGAAAAGATGAAAACTTGTATATAAAGAAAACCCAAAATTCTCCACCAATGTTGTCAAGATTGGTAGAGTCTTCAAGAATCCCAATAATACAAGAGTAATTGCTAAGATTAAGCTAAGATTAACAAAAGATTAATGAAAGATTAATGAAAAACTAAGCTAATGATAAGAGTTCTCTATCTAGGGTTGTATATCATGTAAGGTACTTAAAACAATACAAGAGGGGGTATATATAGGGTTTCACGAGCAAAGGAATTGAAGCGTCGAAGCAAGTGGCTAACTGGGCCCTTCCCGGACGGGAAGGTAATGATCCCGGTCGGAAAGGGGCTATTCCCGGTCGGGAAGGTCATGATCTCGGCCGGGAAGGCCTGTCAGGGGCTCCTGTTTGTCGTCTCACTTCGTCCCGACTCTGATGGTCTCGGTTTCGGTAGGGAAGGCCATGTACGCTTCAAATATGGTCACATTGGTCCCTACTTGCTCTTCCTAGACTTCTTATCGATTCTCGGTGCTCGGGACTGGGCTCCAAGGGACTCGGGATCGAGTCTAAGTCACCGAATCATCGTCGCTTCTCTTCATTGGCTCCATATGCATCGGAAATGAGTCGGAATCGTTCCATTTCTCCAAGATAGGCCTTAGGAACCTAAAACAAGCTAGAAGAGGCGTAAGTAGCCTCGAAACCGCTCTAAAGAGCGGTTCCACAAGAGAAAGCGGGACCAAGCACAAGAAATAAGCACTACAAAACACACTTATCATTTTTCTATAGAACGGATCAAATAAATTACTCGGAAAAATTAAACTAACATCTTGGCACCCTTAGTCGTGTCGTTTCGGTCGCACAGACACTAATTAGAGTCAATTCTGACACCGGGACCCCGAGTCGGCCCCGAAACTAGAAACCGAGTCAACACCGCGCCAAGCGAACCTCGGGACGCACACCCGAGGCCCACTAAACGCACGGCGCTAGGTCAAACCCGGGGAAGACTTAACCCCCAAGATTCATATCATATAACCGCCTCTCGGTTTTGGAAAGTATCAAAATCGTATCTTCAAAATCCCGAGCGCCTCACCTTGCACGCCTAAGTCTTCACACGCCTCAACCCAGGCGCCTGAGTTTTGGTGCGGCTGACCTCAGGCGCCTATAAGGGTGACGAGGACCCAAAAACACCTATAAATACCCCCCTTCACGCCCTCATTTCGACACACAACTCATTCATTTCTCTTCCCCTTCACTCGTAATGAGTTTCTCGCTAAGGGCTCGCACTCCGACACCCAAGGCAAACGATCCATTCGATCGTAGTTCCGATAAAAGCGACATCGACGCTACTCCTCACCTTCGAGCACTCCACTTGATCCCGAGGGGCCTATGTTCGACTAGCTATAGTATAATAACGAAGCTCTGCCGGATTAGCCGCAGAACCAGCCAATAGTAGCGGAGCTCTGCCGGAATAGCCGCAGGAAAGGGCAACGATAACGGAACTCTGCCGAAATCACCGGGCAAGCTAGGAGGATCCGTGTAACACCCACTATTTTCCTATCATTTTTTTTTATCCTTTCCGTTATGTCTTCGTCATAACTCTGTCACTGTCGGCCTTGTGCTTCATCATTTTTCCAACTTTAATTTCATTTTCGAGTTTAATGATATTTATTTTTATTTTTAAAAGGTTTTAATTCTTTTAAATCTATTTATTTTATTTTCTCCGTAAACTAATTAATTTCCGCGAGGAATTCTATTTTTCTTTGAATTGACGTTTTTAAGCTCGGATTTAAGTTATTCATTTTCCTAAAAATGTTTAAATATATTTATATAATATTTTCAAGTAAGAAATATTTTTATTTACGAAAATTTAGTCATTAATGATTTTATTACGAAGTTTCGTAAATAATTATTTTCTAACGCGAGATTTACTCGAATTGCTTTGAAATGCTTTTAATAATTTTACGATCCTTATTTTTATCAACCTACAACTAAAAAGAGACCCTTTTTGGACCGTAACACCTTGTAGTCACACCTTTGATTACAACTTTTATTTACATAATACTTTATGTTTAAACTTTAAGTAAAAAGATATTTATCTCTTTAATTGATTTACATGCTTAAATGACAAACTTTTCATGCTACCATCTCATTCACCTTGGCCGAAATTTTAGGACCATATTCACATTGTTTTTGTCAATTTTAAAGTTTCATTCATCCACCACCCTTCATATTTTTCTTATTCATTTCTACATCAATTTTATTTTATCAAAAACCTCTTTTTTCTCCCTCTTTTTGGCTGGTGTTCCTGCCCATTTTCAGCCGCCATTTTTGTCCATAATCAAGCTTTGACCGTCCTATTTTAGCCTTCTAAATTATCGTCTTTCTTTTCCCTTCGTTAAGGTAATAATCGATGTTATTTTCGATCGTTATTTGCCTCGATTCTTTTAGTTTTCTCATGGTATTTTTGTATCATGTATGTCGTGTATTGAAGGATTCTTGGACGACCCCGAAGCCGATGAATTTATCGTAGACTCGGATTTGAATTTGAGGTAACGTCGATGTTACTCGGTATTGCATGATTTTATTTGTGTAATTGCATGTATATAATTATAATTTTATTTTTGACAATATATGTATGTCAAAATCTGGAATATTTTTTAAAAGTTGAAAATTTGCATGTTTCGATATTTTTATCGCTTTTACGAGATTAACGAGTAAATTGTTATTTTAATTTGTAAAATCGTAATATTCGGCCTAAACATGTACTATATGTTTAAATTCTGTAAAAATGATGTTTTTGATGATTTTTAATAATTTAGCATTTTTATGATATTTAAAATATCGATAATTAAATTATTACCGTTTACGGACAAAAACAATTTAAAGCCGATTTTTAGTTCTAGTACCTAAACATTTTATTTTAATCTGATTTTTGACGTGGTGAAACTTTCTGGTGGAAAAAAATTATTTGAATTTTTTCATAATTTTTCGGAATTTTTAAGTGGATGAATTAATTAATCACTTTAAATCATCGTTTATCGTTAAAACCGCGTTTGTCGTTTAAATTCTCGATTTCTGGTCTTTTGATTAAATCTGGAAAAAATATGATTCTGATGATTTCATGATAAAATATAATTTTATGATTTTTAGTGCTTTAATAAAATGTTAGGAACGATAAGTTTTATTAATGGAATCGTTAATTTTGAAAACGGGTTTTAAAGACGGTTTTGATGGGATTTATTAAATCTGGAATTTTTGGAAATCTGGAAAAATGGTAGATTCTGGAAAATCATGATTTTTAAGTTTAATAATAATTTTTTGATATTGAGACTTAAATCGTTTTGTAATTACTATTTTTAATAATCGTTATTGTCGAGATTAGACGAATAACGAGAAAACCCTTTAAAAACAGAGTTTTAAGATTCTGGAAAATTTTCTTTTCTGGACAGAATGTCCATAAATATATTTTAACTATTTTACGTAATTTTTTTTTACTATTTATTAAAATCTTCAATTAATAAGTATTGATTTTTGGACAAATTGAGATTTATCGTTAAAATGCTTCGTCTTACCTAAAAGAATTATTTTTCCAGCCATTTTGAAAATATTTAAATCTGAAACTTTAAGAGTTAAATCATCCCTTAACATACTCTAAATATATTCATGGGTTTAATTAAATAAAAGACGTTAAAAGATTTAATTTGACATTTGCCGTAAAATTCTATTTATAATCGTATTGTCGAAAATAATAATAATTAGGGAATTTTAGTTTTGTAAATTTTGGAAATACCCTAATTAGTAGTATTTAAAATGTTTAAGACCTTTCTAAATCATTTTATAAACACTTGTATGACGTTTCAATAATTTCATTAACTCAAATGTTCTCGTTTTAAGAATTAATATCGTTAAGGCCGAAAGTACTAGTTTTATAAATCTATATCGTTTACGGAAAATGTTGCATTAGTATAAACTAATATTTTCGCTATTTTGATATAATGCTATTTTTAGTAAAGTTTCCAAAAATAGAAGTTTCCTAAAATAGAAAGTTTCCTATTTTTAGTAAAGTTTCCAAAGTATCCTTTTTCCTTTTTGTTCTCTTATTGCTTATAATGTTTATATCTTTTAAATATCGATAATGGCTTTGTTTTGGAGTTATGGAATAAGGACAAGTGTGAGGTTTAGAGTAATATATTCTGGGGTTTACGTTTTTGCCATCAACTATAAGGCTAATGTATCTTTATGGGGCACATTGGTTTTTGAACCGAGCATATATGGTGTTCGGGAGTGTTTGTACATTTTGACCTTAAACTCGTGCCTCGCAGTGTAAGACGCCGTCGGGTTGAACTGAGTATTTATGGTGCTCGGGAGGGGTGTACATATCATCTTAAACTAGGGCCACGCATTTATAAGTCGCCGTCCTATTATGGTTGAGTAGCCTAGTTAGAGACCGAAGTTTGATTTGTTTGAACTAAGATCTCGAAGCTAGTTTTTAGTATTCTCCTAGTGAAAGTCTAGCCGTCTACACTAATTCTATCCATAACGCCATTTTGTCTATTTTATTATTATCGATATAATTTGGTTTGCAGGTCGGCAAATGTTTTATGTTTTCTTCGGAAAACTCATTTTTATTATATTATTTCGATACGTGAAGTTTTTCACTGAAAACTTATTTTCAATATAATGTTTTATTGTTTTCCGTTTTTACTATTTTCTATAATAGTAATTACAGTTTTAAAATCCTGTTATACGGCTGGGAGAACGTTGACGTTGCTCCCCACTGATTGTGGCTGTTATGTTTTAACATGGCAGGTATACGTGTTCTGGGTGTGGGCTAGCGAGCAGTGTGGATCCTGCTTGTTTAGTTTAATAATTATGTCTTATGGATTGTTCAAACCCCTTTTGTGGATTGTTTTAAATTTTGGCCATTTTATTTTAGGCCTATTGTTTGACTTTATCATTTTAATTTTACTAAGACATAGTTACAGTGTGTTTTAATCCCGACTCTACAGTGTTTCCGCCACTGTATCGCGTTAGATTTTACTAGGGGATTACAGTTGGTATCAGAGCATCACTGCTCCCAACGCTTACACCTGAAATTAGGGAAAATATCAGTAAATTATTTAAACAGTAAATAAAAATATTATTAGAGATGGGTAGAAACAAGTAAGGACTTATTTGTTTAGCTTTCCTGTTCCTGAAACTCAATGGTTAGCATTGAATATTTGTTTTATATGTCCAAGAAGAAGACGATGAGTGGACAAGATGTTGACTGATGCTGCTCCAGATCGGGACAAGACCTGCTTAGAACTCTCAACGACTGTTGGCTCGAGTGGACAGCTTGGTGCTCCAAGAAAGATGCCGATGGTGAGTTTTCAGCTCCGGTTTAGTTTGCTTGAGCTACACGTTAGATGATCAAGAGTAGATTCCTATTCCATGATGTTGTAGTAGATCTAGATGGAGCGACCCAAGACTTGTGCGCTCGTTCCTCTATAAGAAGATGAAGTAATCCTTTTAGTTCCCTCGTGAACCTTAGAGGTCCGAACTTTCCCTTCTCGTTTTAGGTCTCTATCATCTAGAATTATTGATTCTTTTCGTCCTGCTTTTGCTTCTTTCAATTCTTCTCTTTTATATTCTCATCTTTATTCTCTTGGTGAATCCTTGTTCTATTCTTTTATTCTACCATCTTTCTCTTGAGATTCTTTGGTAACACCAGATTCTATCTTAGTGAACCCCGAGTTATGGATGTTTGAGGTTTAGTAAACCTTTGTTACCTGATTTGAGGGTTGTGAGTCTATCCTATCTTCTAAGCAAGTAAGAAATTATTGAGGATTGATTTGAGTGGCAAATTGTTGATTGATGGAATTGGGATGATACTTTAGACACTAAACCTTGGGTTATAGGTTACTTTGATTATTTTGGAGTACTTAGAGTTGAATATATTTTTGAATAGTGAGAGTATGTCATATTTGATGGATACCCGGTACCTAACCTAGAACCGAACTAGGTGTAACTGATAATACTACTTTGGAATTCTTACCTGATGCTTATTGGATGGATGCATCGCGAATATTCGGGATCATAGAGTATTGTTTAAAGTGTTAGCCTGAGTGTTGTGGTACCATTGAAGGTTTTCAATAATGTTGTTAGAAATTTCGGTTGACATAGATTACTCGTATTTCTGGTGGATTAGATTTTTGGTCGTCGTTTAAGGTTGTAACCTATGAACTTTGGATTTGAGTGATCTAACTTGGCTAAATTGTTGTTAGCCTTGAGGGAGAGAAACATATTGCACAATTAAAGGTTGAAATTATCGCGTTGTTTTGAGGAATACTTTGATGTCAATCATCTTAATGGATTTATAGTTCAGAACCTTAGACCAACGAGATTGTGACTTCGTTGAGTTATTAAATATTTTGTGGTTGCACCATTACGATTAGAAATTTGATGGACTTCTCAGAAACATTAATCGAATGACGTGTTTGAAGATGTGAGGGTTTGCGCCATTACCTATAGGTTTGAGCGTGTTTGAGGATTTATTGTACTTCCCCAACTTCTGTACTTGTGGTATTATAAATATGTTGGTGATCATTTTTGAGGATTTCGTGTCCGAACATTGTTAATTGGTGGATTTTATTTAGTCTTCCTTACTCGAGAAATTTGTAGTATGCTTCGAGTTCAGACCTTATGAGCTTTAAATTTATGAACCTTAGTGATTACGAGTTTAGGTATTTTTTGATAACCGTTGGAATCTTAATTAATGGATTTGCCTAAATCATTTGTGGATTCTTACCCTACTAATTGAAAGATTATATAAGTACATAAGACTTAATTTGGAGGCTATCGTAGTTGATAATCTTGGAGGGTGTAGATTGAGTAGAACCACCCTGTATCGATATTAGACTTAGCGTTAGTTGATGGGGCAATTAGGAACCCGTGTTTCTGAGAGTCGTGCCAGGATTCTCGAGATGGTTAATTTCTTCTATAATCCTTGAGAGCTCTTTCTGACTCTCAACTCCGTGTCCCTTTCCGCTTCTCTTGAATTCGGTTACCGCATCTGCTGCTAATCCCTTCGACCTTTATCGAGTTTGAGAACTTTTGTTTTGATTTGTTGTTTATCCTTGTTCTATTTACCTGTTAACTATTTTTCGAACTCCCTATTTTATAAAAAGTTTGACTACTTTTAAAAAAAATGGATTATCGTAAAATTTTAACATTTTGAGTTATAATTTCTAATTGTAAAATTGAACATTTGTAAAAATTTTGACTAACTTAAACTTTTCGGATATCGTGAAATTTAACATTTTTGCATTATAATTTAAGAACCTTATACTTCACTTTTGTTTTATCTTTGGTTGGTATTTATATTTAAACCTGTTTCGAAATGCCTTAATAATTTATTATAAATTATTTCAAAATCATTTCAATTTTTGGATTTTCAAGAGATCGGAATTTTATAAAGACTTTCATATTTCCAAATACTTCAATTTCTATAGGATTATTATGTAAAACGTTTTAACATTGTCGAAATTATTTTGTATGTTCAACTTTCATAACATTTTTGAAAGCTTTCATAATTACTTTGACAACATTTTTGAAATTTTAACGTTTTGAAATTAGTTTTCGTTTTATTGTTGGTGGACTTCTGAATCTGTTATTGAAAACGTTTGACAACTGGTTCGATTTTTACTAACTACAAAATTTGATTTATCCGAACTAAATTTTGTTTCTTCATAAAAAAAAAAATTAAAAAAAAAAACATTTTCGAATTTCTTAATCAAATTGTTTAACTTTTGTTTTGAAAATGTTTGGTCACCCTATTTCCTTCAAGTTCGTTTACAAATATTATTCAACAATATTATTTTATCAAATAACTTTACTTTATGATTTCATTAATTTAGAAGATTTTAAATTTCGGGTATCTTAGCCCAATTCCTCTTGGAATAAATAATTGCACTCGATTTTGTATCACTTTGAAAGTTGTAAAATTTTCTTTTAAAACAAAATTTTTATACAAATTTGTATCCCCATCTTTCCGAGTGGGGTAATCTTGTTTCTTTTCTGTTTATTCTTAGTTTCGAGGACGAAACTTTCTTTTAGTGGGGAGGATTGTAACACCCGCTACTTTCCTATCATTTTTTTTATCCTTTCCGTTATGTCTTCGTCATAACTCTGTCACTGTCGGCCTTGTGTTTCATCATTTTTCCAACTTTAATTTCATTTTCGAGTTTAATGATATTTATTTTTATTTTTAAAAGGTTTTAATTCTTTTAAATCTATTTATTTTATTTTCTCCGTAAACTAATTAATTTTCCGCGAGGAATTCTATTTTTCTTTGAATTGACGTTTTTAAGCTCGGATTTAAGTTATTCATTTTCCTAAAAATGTTTAAATATATTTATATAATATTTTCAAGTAAGAAATATTTTTATTTACGAAAATTTAGTCATTAATGATTTTATTACGAAGTTTCGTAAATAATTATTTTCTAACGCGAGATTTACTCGAATTGCTTTGAAATGCTTTTAATAATTTTACGATCCTTATTTTTATCAACCTACAACTAAAAAGAGACCCTTTTTGGACCGTAACACCTTGTAGTCACACCTTTGATTACAACTTTTATTTACATAATACTTTATGTTTAAACTTTAAGTAAAAAGATATTTATCTCTTTAATTGATTTACATGCTTAAATGACAAACTTTTCATGCTACCATCTCATTCACCTTGGCTGAAATTTTAGGACCATATTCACATTGTTTTTATCAATTTTAAAGTTTCATTCATCCACCATCCCTTCATATTTTTCTTATTCATTTCTACATCAATTTTATTTTATCAAAAACCTCTTTTTTCTCCCTCTTTTTGGCTGGTGTTCCTGCCCATTTTCAGCCGCCATTTTCGTCCATAATCAAGCTTTGACCGTCCTATTTTACCCTTCTAAATTATCGTCTTTCTTTTCCCTTCGTTAAGGTAATAATCGATGTTATTTTCGATCGTTATTTGCCTCGATTCTTTTAGTTTTCTCATGGTATTTTTGTACCATGTATGTCGTGTATTGAAGGATTCTTGGACGACCCCGAAGCCGATGAATTTATCGTAGACTCGGATTTGAATTTGAGGTAACGTCGATGTTACTCGGTATTGCATGATTTTATTTGTGTAATTGCATGTATATAATTATAATTTTATTTTTGACAATATATGTATGTCAAAATCTGGAATATTTTTTAAAAGTTGAAAATTTGCATGTTTCGATATTTTTATCGCTTTTACGAGATTAACGATTAAATTGTTATTTTAATTTGTAAAATCGTAATATTCGGCCTAAACATGTACTATATGTTTAAATTCTGTAAAAATGATGTTTTTGATGATTTTTAATAATTTAGCATTTTTATGATATTTAAAATATCGATAATTAAATTATTACCGTTTACGGACAAAAACAATTTAAAGCCGATTTTTAGTTCTAGTACCTAAACATTTTATTTTAATCTGATTTTTGACGTGGTGAAACTTTCTGGTGGAAAAAAATTATTTGAATTATTTCATAATTTTTCGGAATTGTTAAGTGGATGAATTAATTAATCACTTTAAATCATCGTTTATCGTTAAAACCGCGTTTGTCGTTTAAATTCTCGATTTCTGGTCTTTTGATTAAATCTGGAAAAAATATGATTCTGATGATTTCATGATAAAATATAATTTTATGATTTTTAGTGCTTTAATAAAATGTTAGGAACGATAAGTTTTATTAATGGAATCGTTAATTTTGAAAACGGGTTTTAAAGACGGTTTTGATGGGATTTATTAAATCTGGAATTTTTGGAAATCTGGAAAAATGGTAGATTCTGGAAAATCATGATTTTTAAGTTTAATAATAATTTTTTGATATTGAGACTTAAATCGTTTTGTAATTACTATTTTTAATAATCGTTATTGTCGAGATTAGACGAATAACGAGAAAACCCTTTAAAAACAGAGTTTTAAGATTCTGGAAAATTTTCTTTTCTGGACAGAATGTCCATAAATATATTTTAACTATTTTACGTAATTTTTTTTTACTATTTATTAAAATCTTCAATTAATAAGTATTGATTTTTGGACAAATTGAGATTTATCGTTAAAATGCTTCGTCTTACCTAAAAGAATTATTTTTCCAGCCATTTTGAAAATATTTAAATCTGAAACTTTAAGAGTTAAATCATCCCTTAACATACTCTAAATATATTCATGGGTTTAATTAAATAAAAGACGTTAAAAGATTTAATTTGACATTTGCCGTAAAATTCTATTTATAATCGTATTGTCGAAAATAATAATAATTAGGGAATTTTAGTTTTGTAAATTTTGGAAATACCCTAATTAGTAGTATTTAAAATGTTTAAGACCTTTCTAAATCATTTTATAAACACTTGTATGACGTTTCAATAATTTCATTAACTCAAATGTTCTCGTTTTAAGAATTAATATCGTTAAGGCCGAAAGTACTAGTTTTATAAATCTATATCGTTTACGGAAAATGTTGCATTAGTATAAACTAATATTTTCGCTATTTTGATATAATGCTATTTTTAGTAAAGTTTCCAAAAATAGAAGTTTCCTAAAATAGAAAGTTTCCTCTTTCGGAAAGTAATCCTTTTTCCTTTTTGTTCTCTTATTGCTTATAATGTTTATATCTTTTAAATATCGATAATGGCTTTGTTTTGGAGTTATGGAATAAGGACAAGTGTGAGGTTTAGAGTAATATATTCTGGGGTTTACGTTTTTGCCATCAACTATAAGGCTAATGTGTCTTTATGGGGCACACTGGTTTTTGAACCGAGCCTATATGGTGTTCGGGAGTGTGTGTACATTTTGACCTTAAACTCGTGCCTCGCAGTGTAAGACGCCGTCGGGTTGAACTGAGTATTTATGGTGCTCGGGAGGGGTGTACATATCATCTTAAACTAGGGCCACGCATTTATAAGTCGCCGTCCTATTATGGTTGAGTAGCCTAGTTAGAGACCGAAGTTTGATTTGTTTGAACTGAGATCTCGAAGCTAGTTTTTAGTATTCTCCTAGTGAAAGTCTAGCCGTCTACACTAATTCTATCCATAACGCCATTTTGTCTATTTTATTATTATCGATATAATTTGGTTTGCAGGTTGGCAAATGTTTTATGTTTTCTTCAGAAAACTCATTTTTATTATATTATTTCGATACGTAAAGTTTTTCACTGAAAACTTATTTTCATCATAATGTTTTATTGTTTTCCGTTTTTACTATTTTCTATAGTAGTAATTACAGTTTTAAAATCCTGTTATACGGCTGGGAGAACGTTGACGTTGCTCCCCATTGATTGTGGCTGTTATGTTTTAACATGGCAGGTATACGTGTTCCGGGTGTGGGCTAGCGAGCAGTGTGGATCCTGCTTGTTTAGTTTAATAATTATGTCTTATGGATTGTTCAAACCCCTTTTGTGGATTGTTTTAAATTTTGGTCATTTTATTTTAGGCCTATTGTTTGACTTTATCATTTTAATTTTACTAAGACATAGTTACAGTGTGTTTTAATCCCGACTCTACAGTGTTTCCGCCACTGTATCGCGTTAGATTTTACTAGGGGATTACAATCCGCCTGTTGAAGTCGAGCGTCACTAGGTTGTCATCTAAACAAAACTTTACATTCTTGCACCTTCTTTTATCATGCACTACAATAATACTAGGCATGGACACTAGGTCCGCAAACACATACTTAAACACGTAACGTCCTTACTTCAACAACAAATACTAAAATACACTAAATAGACCCGAGTAATTCCGAGATCCGTTCTCAACTATCTATGCATCATGTCACGTTTAGTGTATACATCGAGGGTGCAACTCCACACAACATGATTCACTTACGTTCGCATTTACAGTTTTTCGTATGATTTATTGCTTTTATGACCTTATAATCGCATGCTAAATCACTTAACACGGAATTTAAAACATAAATCAGCTAAAGTTAAACAAAACGATGGTCGGGTTCCGTATTAGTCCCGCTGCTCGCCATGTATGGCTCGACGCATCTTTATTAATACCGAATCGATGCATCTTAAGTAGAATACCGGGTAAGGTATACCACGAGAACGACTAATATCCGTATTATCGCGTTAAAACTGATTTGCTAATACATATAATATTAGTACTCTCTACTCTCCTATGTGCATCTTTTCATGGCCTGCTTGTCACGTGAAATCGCATGCAAAGAATGTAAACACAACTACTTCGACGATAAAATTTACTTGTCCTTAAACAACCGATATAGCAAAAGGTATAGGATGAAAACAACGGATGTTAAAATATTTCCGCCACAATAAAAGAACAAAGTTATCAGCCCACCGATTGATTAGTAGATGCCTCTATAGTGCGGGCGGGATTGGGTGTCGATGTCTATCGGATGTTGGCTTTCCAATACGTACCTTCACCCCTTACTCAGAATCGACGGTTTCCGGATGTCCGAAGCCATTGGCAATGAGAGTCATTCCAGGCATGGATTGCTTAAGGGTACAAGTCTTTATCTTTAGGTCCCGTGCCACTCAGCTTTGAGCCGGCTAAGTATCAAAGTTGACTTGAACGATTTCCGAGTCCCCATAATCGACTTGGTGGAGACTCCACAAATTAGCAACGAATTCAGTTCAGTAAAAAGGTCGCCTTACCAAACATTTTCGCCTTTAAACATTTACAACCACGGCTCGATTGATTCCAAACGGAAACACGGGTGACCGCACCCGTCTAGTATAAGTCCGGATCGTCATCCAAATCGAGGTCCGATACATCACCCTGTACGCGAGATCGGACCGGCCCCCGACCGGGAGGGGACCGCGTGGGTGGCCGCCGCCACACGTTGAAAAACAGGGTCGGTCCCGCGCGGGGCGCTGGGCGGTGCGGACGGACGTCCACAATTTGGCGACTCCGCTATGGAGTTGGAAACAAGTTTCCAGCGGTGGTGTAACATGAACGAGGTCGGTGAAGCTCATTTCCTAGTTCTTGTGGTTACTACAGGTTTTGGCCCTAAAAAAGCCCAACCTAACAATTATCAGGACCAATCGACCTCTTCGCGGTAAGATCCTTAGGGACGCGTGGGGAGATCCTCGATTGACGCTCCGGCCGCCTAATGCGTACCTCGCGGAAATACTAAACGGATGGTTCTGAACCGACAGTATGACACTCGTCTCCCCAGATGATTTGTCAATACCTAAGTAAAGGCTATTCGTGGGCGGTAGCCTACCCTAACCTAATCGTATCTGCATCCTGCATGAGTGTATGCATTCCTAGTTATGTGTTGCGTGTTTGAACAACTCAAATAAAACACTAAAAATCTGGATTCAACTATGCCAACATATTCAACCGCACCCAACTCTGTTTTTGAAAAGGTCATTTCAGGATTGTTGTTTTAGCGCCAATACTCCGGCCAAGTCAAAATGATTTTCGAAAACCTTTTAAAAGCACCGTCATCATGACAGATTTTTCAAAGGATCTTTTTATTAAAAAAAATGCCATAACTCTGGCCAAAGTAAAGCAACGAATACCGTTAATACCACCGAGACTCCCGATCAATGGGATCGAGGTGCCTCAAACGGTTACATTTTATTTCAAAAAAAATATTTTTTACGCACATACCGTTAGCTGAACCGAAACTTCAATTAATGAAGTCGAGGAATCCGAAACAGTCACACTCACAAATCATCGTTTTTCAAAAAACATCATCACCAGACATCACGTTATGTCACAAACACCGCTACACCAGAAATATCAAACTGATTAATTAATAGTAGTTTCGATAAATGCACCGCGTCATCATTTTCAAAATAGGTTCCCCTAAGAACCATGCTCATTTAAAAAAAAAACCACGTTTTCATTCTTGCTATCGTCGAACCCTCGACACACATGTAACAACACACTTTCACGTCACAAACGATGTCATCATGCCATCGTCACCCCAATTTGACAAATCGTCCTTTTCGAAAAGACTTCCCTTGCAAAGCTCAAACGTTTTCAAAAAAAAAAACGTATATCAAAGTTCCTTGGTCCTGAGCCGGGACCGCGATCAAATTCTTACGTCGTACAACCGTGTGATTAACTGTTTGTGTTAGTTACTAGGGTCGCCTCTACTCAAGGTCTTACATTTTGGGTCGTCTCATCCCGAGAAGTCCACTTTAAATCTCACCTCCGAGGTTTGTGTCAAGCCGTCTCGTGACAATAACATAAAGCACCCGAGTCCCTAAGCCAATGACCGCACACGCACGTGAGTCAAAGGTCTCGTTTCCGCGTCGCTCAGTCGCGAGCATTCCCGAGTCCTTAAATCGTCTGGTGGATTCAGCCTCACCTTCAGTCCTGTCTCGCAGATCTAGAATGTCCTCCAATGACAACACCAAACCACTCAACATAATGCTAGGGCTTGTCAAAGAACTCCAAAACAACATTGCCCAAATAACTGTCGCCCATGACAACATCCTACTCCAGCTCGGCAAGCTTGAGGGCGCGGCCAATGGGACACGAAACCTCCCTCAGGAAGAGGTGGACGAGAAGCCCTTCATCCCTAAGGGCAGGATGAGACTCGAGCCGGCTAGGTTTGTCACAGCCTTTGGAGGGCGCCCCTTCAGAAGCCTTACCGACCTAGGCATGACCTATGCCAAGGCTCTTAGAATTGCCAACGAGGACTGGCAGTTGTCATAGCTCGTCCCTACTCCGGATCCACCCCGCGAAGCCCGGGGGCGGATTGGGATCCCAGTGCCTATTGCCTGTATCATCAGGGTAGAGGGCATGATACAGAGGACTCTGATCGCCTCAAGCACGACATCCAAGACCTGGTGGATGCCGGAACCTTCCCTCTTCTGAAGGCACAGACGTCGCAACCCGCTGTCGGCGAGACTAGTGGCGAGGCAACCGCGTCTGTAGTTGTGAGGCCAAGTGATAAGCCATATTTAGTAGTGTCTTACCGACGATTTCAACGTGGTTTTATTGACTTAATCGGTATTTTTGGATCACATTTGTGTAATATTCGTATGAATGTTATATGAGCTATTTTGGAGGATATTAGAGTACGATATCACTCTTTCCTTGGTTCGGGTCGAGAATGTGATGAAACACGAAGATAAGGTGAGGTCAAGACAGATCTAGAAGAACAAGACCAGACGAAGCAACGAAACCGACAGTCTCGTCAATCTCGCGCTACTTATTATTATTATTATTATTATTATTATTTATTAGTATTATTATATTATTATTTTATTACTAGAGTTTAGTAAGTAGTAGGCTTACCTTAATTATTATCAGATTACTATTAGTATAGATTATTAGAATCAGTTATATTATTATTCCAATCGGTTATACGTTCATTAGAAAAAAGATGATGAACCCTAGTTCTATGTGTAACTAATTTCTCATTTCGGTTCAAGACATTGAAGTGCTTAATTAGCGGTTGTGAGTTTGAAAGTTATAATCTTTATTCTTGATTATTGATTAATTGCACAATTTAATTACATGAATGTTGTTATTGATTTCTAGAGTGATCAACTAGTTTTCTATTTCATCGTTCTATTGTTAGTCTTGTTAATTGAACATGATTTGTTGATTAACTTGACCTGAGTAACATCTAAGACTTAATTATTGAACGTGATTCGTTGATATTAAGACTTAGGAGCAATTATCATAGATTTATAGCACAACAGGATTGTATGTGTTTGTTTATCTCTTTATCGAATTCTCTATTTATTAATGCTGCTGTTGAATTAAATCTAGAACTTGATTATTTAGGTTGTTTAACAGTTAGATCTAATTTAGAACGGGATACGTTTTAATTAGTTATTCGTAAGGAGGATTAGAATCTACGATTCACGATAAAGTTGTCAAGAATAATAATTTGAACAGGATTTCGATGATCAATTGTGATTAAGTTGTGGATTTGTACTTCACCCGAGACCTTTTAATCATTTGATTTACTTTAATTTTTCATCTTTATTAGTTTTAGTTATTAGACAATTATGCAAAATCCCCATTTTTCTTTTTTTTGGTAAAATGTGAATAAATTCTAAATCGAGAAATGTACAGAGATACAATTCAATCCATATGATCAACAATCAATCCTATGGTCGCGAGTTCGAAGTCCCTTACAATCCCTAAATGCATTTCCAATTTTCATCAGATTTGCTGTTCATCCCACACAACATAGCCCTTGCTCGTTTCTTGACATGCATCTTGATTAGATCAGCAGTTTGGTCTGGCCTGATTAGAAACAAATTCATACTCGCTTCATTCCTTCTCAGCCAAATGAAGTAGTGACATGCTGTCCAAATCAGAGTGTGCATCTTGTGCTTCACTGATATTACATTCATAGGGTCCGTCATTTGGACAGCAACTCTAAAATAGCACCAATCTTCAATAGCATCAATCACGCATTTGCTGTAATTGCAGTCGAAAAACAGGTGATCGCAGGTTTCAGGAGCTTTCTCACACAGATAACAGTTAGCATCATCACAGCAGCCCCATTCATACAACTTTTGCCTACAATTCATCCCCTTTAGCATAGCCAACCAAGTAACGAATGAATGTTTTGGAACATTCCATTCATTCCAAACATAATAGTGCCATTGACGAGCAGGAGAATCTCCTCTCAATCGCTGGTACCCATCTTTAATTGTGTAATTTGCAGTCCAGGTTCGCCAGTTTTCAGTATAGATTGTCTTCACTTTCTCCTTCACCTTACAAATGTTTTTCCATGCCCAAGACGCAGAGTTAGGGGGTGATTAGTCCTCCCCGTTTTGCCCTTTCAAGTAGACACAATTTATCCATTTAATCCATAAAGAATCTGCATTTTGATCACTACAAGAAACTAGTGTCATTCCTACGGACCTAATCTGTAGGAAACATGGTCATTTTCTTTGGAATAACAACTTTCCTACGGAAAATCCGTAGGAACGAATCCGTCGGTATAATTCGTCGGAATTAAATTGCTTCCTACGGTAGATTTAGTAGGAATTAACTTTCCCACGGAAATTTCCGTAAGAACGGTTCGTAACATGGATCTGGTGACCAAAATATTGTTCCTACGAAACCTCGTCGCACTATAACAAATCCCTTATTTCTCGACGCTTATTGAGCTAATTATTGTCACATAAAAGATATTATTTTCTCGACGCTTTATATAAGCTACAGAATTTAGGGCATAAAGATTTTCTGACGCTATTTGCTGCCGATTTTAGTGACACATTTAAGCGTCAAGCTTTATACTTGATACTTATTAGGGTCGGCATTTCTGACACCTGAAACGTCAAGAAGTTAGTCGATCAAATTTTAAGGAATCATAACTTAACACACAAAAGCATTGAAAACACATTTTATAAAAAATATTAATAAATGATAAATTCAAGCCTAACAAATATATAAATTACGGAGTATTAATCAAGATCAATAAATTTAACAAATTGAGGTACAATATTATAAATACGCCGGTAGGTTGTATACATCCCTAATTTAGTTCACTAAACTAGATACAAATACATTAGAAATTTCTTAAAAAAAAATATTCTATACAATGTAGCTTCATCTTGTCAAAGTGACAATCACTCGTTTCGTTTTGGTGCAATGACATCATTTGCGAAATGAAATACCTGGTGGAAACAAAACAAAAATATTCTTAATTAGTATATTCACAAAATAAAATAAAAATATACTGTAATATTTTTCATATATATACGACTAATTTCACGGAAAGTAACCCGAGGACGACTAACTAGTTACAAAACAATATAAGACTGGATGACTTATATGGAAGATTCATAAAATTTAAAAGAATATATTATGTATAAGTATGTTGGAGATGTCATGCCGGGTGTCACTTGTAGCATCAGCATGTTGGTGAACCATAATAATACTCCATAATTTAAAAGAATATATCATGCATGCTCTAGTGCATAACGGCATAAACGTAACCTAATGTCACTAAATTTTATCCAATCTCACGAGGTACCACTCTTGTTTCCTTCAACTCACTTATCAAGTGCACAAAACTAAAGCAAGCGTACAGCCTAAAAAGGTAACGGAACAAAAAAAATAAAAGTAAACACACAAAACTAGTGCTAGCAGAAGCGAAGAAGAAGCAGCCACTTGTTACACACACCTTTCCGATATTTGGTCGCCAGAAAACCCTTTTCACCACGATTTGGTATAATTAGGATCAAATTTCCATTTCATTTGTTGTTTCAAACTCTGAAATGAACACCGGAAAAAATTACTTGTTAGTTCTCAAAATTACATATGATACAAATGTAATAAAGTCAAAGATAAGAATCGAAGGAAATCCACATTTGGGTGATTACTTACATTTAAATAAAACAGAATCAGACACAAATTCTTGTCTTGTAGACTAAGGGCCTTGTTTCCTTTTGGCTTGTGCTATCGATTCAGATTCAATTTTTCGAGCTACAAGGGATTCCAACTACCAAACTGTCTTCATTAACCCTTCATCAACTTTTGATTTCCATTTAACGCAAGACATTTGGATGATTAAGGGGAAAAATGGATATCAATTATAATTGTTTAGAAGAATGTAAATAAGAGATACATACCTAATTTTAGGCTCAAGAGTAGCAGATACCATACATGAGAGCACAGTAAGTTGTTTTTTAACAAGTTCAGCAACTTGGGTATCATAAATTCATTAAATTTCCAAAAACAAAGGGTAAATCATACTCGGATTGTTGTTTTATGGTAATTGGACCCTTTTAGATGCAGAAATTGCTGATTAGTCGCTTAAATAACAATAGAGGAACTTCTCACCAAATACATAAATGCATACAACTAGCAGCTCCCAAGCTAGTGGAATTAATATCAACTTCAACAACTTCGATTTCCTAAGTTTAACTAACAAAATTAGCCTGATAGATCGAGAAGCTGTCTCTCGTTTATCACTTATGCCTTCAGAGAAGGCTGTGTCCGAACTGCAGAACAAGTAGACAGCAAATCAGATATAAAATCAATAAATAACCAACGAAAGAACAAAACAACTGGTACCGATATTAGAGAGGACTGGATGGCAAATAAGCAGAGTACCTCAGGAAGCATCTCCTGTTTATTTATCATTTCCAAAGAATTGTCTAGGGTTGCTGTTATCGATTTGTGTAGGTATTTTGGACTGAATATGAAGTATATTTAAGAGAAATAAATAATTCTTACAAGGAGATGACAACAGTAGCAACGGCAAAAGCAAAGAAAACGAATAGCAGCAGCAAACTAGGCACGCAAAACAACGCAACAGTAGTAACGAAAATAGCAGCAACACATATCAGTAAACGACAACCGGACATCGAAACCGAGACCAACCCAAGCAACAACAGACGAATGTGCAAACAACAGTAGTGCGAACAAGAACAGCGACAAGAATAACGGAATAAAGACGCAAAAACAAAACAATAGGCATCAATGACTGCAGACAATATCACTTACAACAACAACAGCAGATGCGGCGCATAACGGAGGACAAAAACCAAACAGCAAATGGGAAGAAAGGGAAAACCAAATCAGACACGAACAAACGAAAACCAAATCAGATAAACGAAAACCAAATAGAGGACAAACGAGAACGACGAGAAATAGAAGAATGGGAAGAAAGAGAGGACTACCTTTAACCAAATTAGATACCAACGCCGGTAGAAGAAGTTAGAGATGGCGGCGGGAATAACGAACAAGGAATTAAAGGCTAACGAAGAAAACAGCGCATCTATGCTGATTGTTTTCGATAGTTGTTGAACGAGTATTGATCAGAAATGGTGATGATTAGCGATGACGATAAAAAAAAGGTTGATGGTGTGTGATGTGAAAGAAGACAGATGAAGAAGATGAACGGAGAAGGGGAAGCAGGGTGACTGGGTGAGTGGCTGATTAATGAAGCAGGAAGTGGGGTTCCAAAGAAAATAGGTTTAAAATGAAATGGGTCGGAAATAGATTGATAAAACGGTTCAAGTAAGTGGTGTTACGGTAAAAATAGACATCGAGTCAAATGTCGACATAAGTCAAAAGTCGGCATAAGCAAGAAATCGAATTAAGACTGAGTTGGAAAAATAAATTATTTGACCAAATATAAATATTCAGAAAATAATATATTCCTCGAAGCTAAATTAAATATCTGAGGCAAAAACGAAATTTAGGAAAATAAATAATTAGATTGAAAGGAAAAACAAAGTGACGAGAATAAAATAAACGTTTACGATTAAAATAGTGTTTTTTGAGAAAATTAACGAATGTACGAAAAAATAAATTCAATTGATTTTTTGAGGAAAATAATAAATGTTTCGATGAAGCTTAATTAAAATGAGCTTCGAGTCGAAAATAGAGTTTTGAGGTTATAAAAAAAGAATTTATAAATTAAATAGTCGATATGAACTTAATGAATAAGTAGATCAAAACGAAAATGAAAATATATTTTAAGTATAAAAAGACTTTGACACAAATTGCATTTTAACTACAAATTGAAAGAGTTTAGAATTCAAATTGTCGAAATAGAAGTTCAATAAGAATTAAATGAATAAATAATTCGAAACAAAAATAAAAATATATTTTAAATATAAGAAGATTTTCCGAGACGATTAGAATTTTAGGAGTTCAAAACGATTGAAAAATAAATCCTTTTTATAATAACCTTCAAGAATTACAAGCTACACCGCAAACAGGATAAAATATGAATAAGTTTTTAGTTTATAAAAATCAAGGACGTAACAAAATTTGTCGTAAAAGGAATAATCTCAGATATCACATTACAAAAAAAAATATCTCATCCCAAAACTTCTAGCCATCGAAAACTTTCATCAGAGTGTATTTATTAATTAGTTAACGGTTTTGTTGGACATTAACATTAGTTAACTAATAAATACATCGAAAACTTTCAAAAACAATTTATGTATTAACATTAGCTAACGGTTCTAGAAATTATAATTTTTTTGGACCTACAAATTTTCCTACGGAAAATTCTGTAGCCCAAAATGTTTCCAACCAAAAATCCGTAGGAATTTCGTAGGGGGCTTTCAAGAACCGACGAAATAGGATTCCGTAGGAAATATCTGTAGGAACTATTACTTTTCCGACGCCTTTCAAGATCCGTAGGAATTTTTCCGTTGGAATGAACACTAATTCTAGTAGTGGATAAATCCACGCAACTAATTTCGTCACAGCTGCAATCTTCATGATACCAGCCTTCTTGATCCCAAACCCACCCTCGGCCTTAGGGAGAATCACAGTATCCCATCCCACAAGCGGCACTCTCATAAAATCTGCCGTACCATCCCACAGATAGTTACAAGAAATAGCCTCAATTCGTTTAGTGACCCCTTTTGGAATGACGAAGATGCTAGCCCAATAGGAGTAAAGAGTGTTAAGAATGGAGTTGACGAAAACCAATCGCCCTGCATAGCTAAATTTTCTCGCTCCAATACTCCTAATTTTGTTAACCATTCTCTCTACTAAGACATTGCACTCTGCTTTTGTCAGTCTTCCCGCCTGGATTGGGACACCCAGGTAGCGAAAGGGTATTCAGCCTTCGACAAATCCAGCCACCTACTTTATATCAGTTCTCAGCTGCTCAGGAATACCACTGAAGTAGACTTCAGATTTCGAGCTGTTCATGTTCAGTCCCGAAGCCTCAGAAAAAGATGCGAAAGCCCTAATCAAAACCATAATGGACTCTGCATTTCCTTTACAGAACATCAATAAATCATCCTCAAACATAAGATGGGTGAGTTTTAACGGTTTGTAAAGAAGATGATATTGAAACGGCCATTTATTAGTAGCAAATTTGATCATCCTTGAGAGATAGTCTATACAAAGAGTGAAGAGAAGGGGCGAAATGGGATCCCCTTGTCTCAACCCCCTTCTTCCTTTAAAGTAGCCCAAGTTGCTCCCATTCAAGTTAAGAGTGAACGACTAGTAGTCACACACGTCATCACTCTTTGGATAAAAACAGTGGGGAAATCCAATCGAATCAGAATCTGCTCCAAAAACCCCCATTCAATTGAGTCGTAGGCTTTTTGTAAATCAATCTTGAATAAGCATCTTGGAGACGAAGATGCTCGATTGTATAACTGAACAATGTCCTGGCAAATCAATACGTTTTCCATAATGGATCTCCCTTGTATAAACACACTTTGGTTTTCTTCAATAACCTCTGGCAGTACACCGGCCAATCTATTACATAGCAGCTTCGAGATACCCTTATAAATCATGTTACAACAAGCTATCGGACGAAACTGTTTAACTGACGACGGTCTCTCACACATAGGGATGAGGCTAAGTGTAGTGGCATTAATTAGGGTCAGGAGCTTATTATTAGCAAAGAAATCTTGTATAGCATCGCAGATATCTCCTCCAACAATATCCCAACAGTCCTTATAAAAGAAGCTCGAATAACCGTCAGGACCCGGGGCTTCACCCGTAAAAAAAATCTTCTTAATTTCATCATTAGTAACAGGCTTGGTTAGGAAAGATTTATGCTCCTCCGAGAAAACCTTCCCTTTCGCAATGACCTGAGGTCTGACCGGTGCAGTAGCATTACTTGAACCAACCAGGTCCTTATTGTAATCAATAAAGGCCATTTGAATGTCATCCTACCCAGAGCATATTCATCCTCTTTTGTCTTCAATTTGAGGTGTTACTGTCTACGTATACTATATTTTTTCCTGAGAATACCATGGAAATAAGAGGTGTTACTGTCTCCGTCCTCAATCCATTTCGGATTAGCCTTTTGGCTAAGGAAGCTGTTTCTAGCTTCAACAGCCTCCCTAAGCATATTACTAGTATCAATTTATGCCAGAATAGTAGTTGCATACGAAGGATCATTGAATAACTTGTTCTGGATATCTCTTAATCTAACTTCTAATTGCTCCGCCTGATTCTCAATGTCGGCAAATCTCTCCCTATTCAGTAGTTTCAGAGGACGTTTAAGATCTTTTAATCTCTTTACAACAGAGAACATTTTGACCCCATGGATCTTCTTGCTCCAGCAATCATTCACAATATTCTTGAAGGTTTTTGCTTTACTCCACATAGCGAAATATCTGAACGCCTTTCCTTTCCCATTTCCACCTCCCAAACATAAGTCAGACACTACGCAAGAGCAGTGATCAATCAGTCCAAACGGATGAAAATGAGCATTCATATTAGGAAAAATTTGCATCCATTCCATATTAACCAGGAAGCGATCAATCCTACTAAAGATTCTCAAACTAGGCTCCTGTTTGTTTGTCCAAGTATAGAAAGCCCCAGTAGAGATATTATCAGTTAGATCACATTCCGCAAGGCATTCTATAAAATCATCCATATCCCCTTGCTTTGTATTACCTCCCAGCCTCTCGTGAGGAT
Organism: Agrostemma githago; assembly: GCA_958450325.1. Taxonomy (NCBI): domain Eukaryota; kingdom Viridiplantae; phylum Streptophyta; class Magnoliopsida; order Caryophyllales; family Caryophyllaceae; genus Agrostemma; species Agrostemma githago. The sequence goes on from OY288257.1 coordinate 25,558,674, forward strand.
TAATCACCGTATTGAAATCACCTGCTACCGCCCACGGCCCATTAATACTCATCTTGTATTGGCATAAGTTCTTCCAAGGACTCTGTCTTTCCTTTCCATCATTGAAAGCATATACCACGGTACAATAGAAAATATCATTTGTGCTTCTATCAACCACTTTGGCATGGATACACTGTTCTCTACAGTCCAAGACCTGGACCGAGAACAGCACCGGTCTCCAAATGATCCAAACACGCCCTCCTCTATGCATTGCTGAGTTCGTTGTGACACTTCACCCATCAAGCATAGACATCGCTACAGAACTCATATTTATTGAACGAACTTTAGTTTCCAATAGACCAAAAAGACCTACATTATTATTTTGAGCAAATTGGATAATACTACACTGTTTATTAACGTTATTCATCCCTCGGACATTCCAAAATCCAATGTTATGCATGTAAAATATGAGGGGGGGGGGGGTGTTAGACTAAACTAAAACAATAGAAAGGGGAGGAGACTAAGGCTAAGAATAAGCTAAGTGTAACAACTAAGGCTAAGGGATTCAACTAACTAAAGTAATAATAGCTAAGACGAAGAAGAAAACTAATAAGAAAAGAACTAGGATTAGGTCGGGTTCAAGGGTGATGGATTGATCGAGGAAGAGCAAGGTGAAGGGGTAGTCGAGTTATCTAGGTATAGTCCGGGCTCTCGCTACTTAAACCGACCTAGAGGTTCCTCGCTCTCGAGCAAGAACCCAACCTACCAACGAACAGGACCACAAAGAGAAGGCAAGAAAAACATGCATTTGCAACTACAAGTCATTCAAGCATTTCATCAAACATGTTCTATGCACCAAACTAGGAAGCAACCAAAACTTCCACCAACATCTTAAACAAACCCTTAATCACCCATTAAGTCACCAAATTCCCCTACTAATCCTAGCAAGAGATTACACACTCATGTTCAAGATAGTAAACCCAACACCCATAATGAAACAAACATAAACATGAACATTCATAACGGATTATTGAAGATTACTAAACATAAACACCAATGAAAGCAAAATAGAGGAGATTAAAGGGAAGAGGAATTATACCAACACAAGAAGAAAGGAAAAAGATTGAATCTTTGCATAAATAAACCCAAAGGAAGATCTCCAATGTTGTTAATAGAGTAGATCAACCCAAAAAGTCTTCAATATTACAAAGATGAAACTAGGAATAAACTAGGATTAAGGAGTAATTAAGACTAATCTATAATAATCTAAGCTAATCTAGCCTAAAGTAGTCTAGGGTTTAGTGTGTAATGTCTACCATAACATAAGATTACAAGAGGGGGGGTATTTACAGGGTTACAAGAGCAAAGGAGAAGAAAAAAGGAAGCGCGCGTTACAGCTGCTCCATCCCGGTCGGGATGGTGGTGGTCCCGACCGGGAAGGATCTGGTCCCGACCGGGATCATGCATAACACCGGGCGGTGTTATGCATAACACCAGGCGGTGTTATGGTCCCGACCGGGATGAGGTTGCTCCCGGCCGGGACGGCCCATCAGAGCACACTTCTTTCTTGCACTCCTTCCCGACCGGGAAGGCTACTCTTCCCGCCCGGGAAGGGTCTTGTAAGCCTCCAATATGATCATAAAGGTCCTTATTTGCTCTTCATAGGCTTCTCATCGATTCTCGGTGCTCGGGATCGAGTCTAAGGGGCTCGGAAATGGGTCCCAAGGTCTCGGGATCGAGTCTAAGCCACCGAGTGATCGTTGCTTCTCTTTGTTGGCTCCAAATTTGTCGGAAAGGAGTCGGAATCGTTCCATTTCTCCAATATTAGCCTTAGGAGCCTAAAATAAAGCGTAAGTAGCCTCGAAACCGCTCCCAAAGAGCGATTTCTCAAGAGAAACCGGGACCAAACACAAGAAATAGGCACTACAAACTACACTTATCAGCTACTGAGCACCTCAGCCTCCGGGAAAGGCAGTCTCGGTGTCGTATTCAAAATATTCGGCAACACAGTACTCACCACTGCATTAGTAGGCTTAGGGACCCATTGTAGTTTCTTTGGTGGTGCTTTGGAAACAGTTCTACAAGCCTTACTTTCATGACAAATACCTTTACATTGAGAACATATAATAGCCCTCCACTCATACTCTATTTTTGGGGACACAACCTTGCCTTCTTCATTCAGGAACGAAATAGAATCAGAGAATTTTTGTCCCACCTGAAATTCCACTTGTACTCCAGCGAACGCTGATGGTAGGGATTTGTCATGTCCCAACCGATCAATAAATAAACCGACTATTCCTAGTGGGTAGCTAGGGCAAGTGGGGTCGATATCCACGGGGACGGTAGAGTAAGGTCTAGACTAGGTCCGCTAAAAACTAGGCTAAGTCACACAAACGAACACAAAGAGAGCGATAGATGGTAAACTATGGTGGTGGAAGAGGTATGACTAAGCTAGCGATGAACTAGACTAAAACGAAGCTAAACAATACTAAAAAGACGATGACTAAATAAGACGATGGATCAAATATGGAAAGGAAGTGGGGTAGGTCGGGTTCATAAGAGTAGAAGGGTGATTTGGGTGATCAAGGGTGTAGGTGCCTCCTAATTGTTAGAGTCGGTCCGGGCTCTCGCAACTTAAACCGATGTCAAGGTGGGTCCGGGCTCTCGCAACTAAGACCCTAGTCGGCACTCTCGTGACTATGACTATTCTCAACATGCTCACACAATAGACAAGCAATGGGAAGATGAACACAAGCATGGGAAGCATGGCCACTACAACTCACACAAGCATAACATCAAACACATAGAGTGCCTATAATGAGTCTAACAACAAAGATGAAACCTTTACCCCTAATCAACCCTAATCACCCATAATCTACCCTTAATCCCCCTACTAACCCCACAAGTAATCTACTCACTCATTATCAATGAAAAACTAACAATAATAAGAGGAAACAACATAAACATCCAAACATCCATGATGAACAATAACAATGACAATAAACAAATTATAAAGATTCAAATTTGATTAACAAACTAAGAACAAGATTAAATAAGAGAAGAAGATTATACCAACAAACAATGGATGAAAAAGAAGAGAACTTGTATTAATGAGAAACCCAAATACAATCCCAAGGTTTTCAATCTTGGAACAATCTTCAAGAATCCCTTAATCCAAGAACTAATTACTCTAGATTAACTAAGAATTCACTAAGATTAAAGAGAGATTAATATTAATGTGTGAGAGTAAATCTAGGGTTTTTGGAGGCTTAAACTAATGTAGGGTAACATAATATGTCTTAAAATTACAAAAAGGGAGTATATATATGGGTACAAGAATGAAGGAGAAGAAAGAAAAAGAGTCGTGCAGCAGCATCACGGTCCCGACCGGGACGGATCATCCCGATCGGGACGGCCCTGTCATCCCGACCGGGACGGGATGGTCCCGACCGGGATGGGCTCACAGCAGCCCTCTTAATGTAGCACCCTATCCCGAACGGGGTGAGGCCATCCCGAACGGGATGGGTCTTGTATGCCTTCCTTAAACATTCTGTGGTCCTTCCTTGCCTCTCATGGGCTTCCCACCGATTCTCGGGACTCGGGATTGGATCTCGGAGGCTCGGGATTGGGTCCCAAGGTCTTGGGGTCGATTCCAAGGTCTCGAGTCATCGTTCCTTTATCTCGTTGGCTCCAAAATGTGTATGTATTGAGTCGGAATCGCTCCAACTCTTCCAATTCGGCCTCGGGAACCTGAAACGAACTAGAGGAAGCATAAGAAGCCCATAAAATGCTCCCAAGGAGCGATTTCACAAGGAAAATGGGACCAAAACACAATAATTAGGCACTACGAACTACACCTATCAACTCCCCCAAACTTAACCCTTACTCGCCCTCGAGTAAGCACATACTAACTACCTAATTAGCCGAGTGGGTATTAGCGCACCCTACGCCCCTTCAACTCACGCGAGTGCACTTAGAGGACAAGTGCACTCCGCAAGTCAAGTTGGGTCTTGCGACAAAACTGTGGATGCAACCGGACACAAAACACACAAACAAACAAACACACAAACGAACACATAATCGGTTGCACCCAAAAGAAAAACAAATACCGCTTCCCTCAAAAAGCGGTGAATAAAACACCGGTTTAGGACTCGAGGTAAGTGACAACGTTCCCAAGCTAGCAATACAAACCAAGGTGGACCAAACCCTAATAGTATGACGACAAAGCAACAAAAACGTTGGTAACTTACCTAGGTCCTCCTAACTTTCTAAAAACGTACTACGGGACGATCGACGGAGTGGAAGAGTGAAGAACCACGGTGTTATTCGACACTGTAGGTAGTGAGACCTCGCCCCCTTTAGCGTGAGCCAAGAGGGTCGTCCCGTGTCCAAGACCGCCTAACTAGTCCATGTAAAAAGGGGGAAATAATGCAAAATGAGGGAAGACCGACTAATGCCGCTATCATCCTTCCTCGAGACTCGGTCCTTTGGTAGGCTCTTCACGGCAAAAGTCGGAAAAAGGCTTATTTTAGTGAGGATTTCTTTTTGTGAGACGGGTTTTCTTTTGGCATTTTCTTTCTTTTCGACGTTTTGATTTGTTTGTTGCCATGCCATTTCTTTTTCTTCTTTTCTATTTTCTTTTTGGCTTTTGTGCCCTTTTCTTTTTCTTCATTCTTTTCTTTCTTTCAACTTTTTTTTCTTTGCCCTTTTTTGGCAAGATTGGCTTTTTTGGCATTTCTTGACAATTAAGAAAGAGAGAATCAACAAATTGCATTTTATTGTGTGGATATGTGTGAGATGTAGGTAAATGGGTAAGTCGGGGGTCGCGATCCCTCTTCAAACCCACAAAAAGTGGATAACTTGGACTAATCAAACAATCCTAAACACGGTCACCTAGGGGACGAGACTCGGTAACCAAGGCCTTTTCACACCGTGGGTGGTCATAATGGTCAAAAGTGCAAATCCCGCAGTAAATCCCTAGTAAGCTAGTTGGACTCAAGGTAAAGGACCAACGAACTCATTGATTTAGGGTCATTCTACTAGACTAAAGTCCAAGACTCGATTTATACTACTAAAAAGGAAAAGTACACACTCACACACTAGCCTCTAAACCGGGTTTTCGAAAACTATTTACACACAAGACACACAACACAACACAAAATGAAGACATGACGAAAACAAAAGGAAAAGGAACAAAAGCAACAAAAAAACAAAACAAGGCAAAACAAAACACATAGACAAAACAACCACCACCCCTATGTTCCACACAAGCCACCAAATCATCCACCATTATGCACAAAGCTCCACCCGAGCACACCTCAACACAACCTTCTCCAAACATCACAAGGAATAAAGGAGAAAAAGGGATAAGATGTTACCGGAAGTCTTTAGAGCTTTCCAAAGTCGTTGGCGATTAAGGCAACCTATAAGAACAAAGGGAGGCAAAACACGCACACAAAAAAAATGTACGACACAAAGACACAAAAAGAAAACACAAAAGAGAAAATCTTTTTGATTTTTTTGTGAAATTTTTTCAAATTTTTAGGATTTTTAAAGGTTTTTTCGAAAAACTATGAAAATAAAACAACTACGATAGGATATCGCTCCCCCACACTTAAATCGAGCAATGTCCGCATGCTCGATCGTAGGGTGTGGAGAGACAAAAGAAAAAGAAAAGAAACTACGAAAATAAAGCTAAAAATCAAAAATAAAGTGAAGAAAAGGGTAGAAGGTGTCCGGCCGGGGTGTAGTCAAGTCACCATGGGCCGAGATGAGAAAAAGATATGGATGGGGGAAGAAATAAAAAGAAGGAAATAAAAGGAAATGGGAGGGGAGGGCTAGGTGTAATCAAGTCACCTAGCCCGGATTCCGCCTAAATCCGACTAAATCCTCAAAAAAGAAAGAGTGAAAAACTTGTAAAAATTTGGATTTTTCAAATGATTCTCGATGTAATCACGTCATCGAGAATCGGGAGCGATCACCACAAAGGCCCCGAGGGCCAACAAAATACTCATAACAAGGGGGAAAGAAAATAGACGAGCATCAAAAGCGGAAAAGAAAAGAAAGATGCCATACCAGAGGTTAGCAACTAACGCATCTCCATCGCTTCACTAATCAAATCCATCACCATGCTCGTCGTCATCCCCTTGCTCACTTACATTGTTGCCATCATCATCATCATTTCCATCTTCATCTTCTTCACCGGCTTCCTGATTACCCATCCCTGTATTTATATCGAAGGCATCCTCGGCCTCGTACTCCTCATCATCCATCATGGCACCACTACCACTAGAATTACCGTGGTTAGGGAAATACTCGGGTCTATACCATGAGAGAAGGTTGCCATGTGGATCAATATACCCCTGTTGAGCCAAAAGATGATAACCGGGGTATTGAGCATAATAATCATCCCTCCTCTGCTCATATTGCCCTAGATGTAGAGCACTAAGCATCGCGGCCATGGATGCATCGGCCGGGGGCTGAGGGTAGGCAAATGGAGTGTAGGGGGTGTACGGAGGAACGTACACATACGCCGGGGGCATAGGGTAAAAGGGGAGTGGTCCGGTAGCTTGCTGCTGTTGTTGTTGGGTTGGTTGCTGTCGAGGCCTCACACTAGCATGTGTATGCGGACTAAGGGAGAAAGAGGCACCGGGGTCACCTCCCGCACCGGGCATTAGAAGGTTAGGCACTCGGACCGGGACTAGGGAATGTCGCAAAGGCACAAGGGTCGGAAGCGTAGGGCATGGCAAAGTGAAGTGTGGCCGACCCGAGGTAAACCATTGATACCTCTTGTGCTCCCTCTCATATGCGATCCATTTATGGAACCTAGTCAAACGGTCCTCATCTATGGTCGTATCCCCCGGTACGGGGATCAAGTCCTCCTCACTGAAATTCTCGTCTACCGCCTTAGCTATGTGTGTTATAAGCCCCCCGAGAACAATCTCACTCACATTCTTCCCCGCCTTACTTATCTTAAGGGAAAGGTCCGGGGGTGAACCTAGGTTGACTCTTAAGATTTAAATAGGCCCCGAGTATGTTTAATTCTTGTTGCGTGAAAGAGCTCATTTCGGGTCTCCCAAATATCGTACCCGCAATTAATCGATGCCAAAAACGCAAAACCGGGTGGTGGACATGACGGCTAGACAACCGTCAATAGTCGACAAGGCTTAGACCGGTTATACTCTTCCAAACATCAATTTCACTAAAACCGGCGGGTGGGTCACAATTAGAAGCTAGGGGAAGACCAAAAATATCACCAAACTCGGGGAGGGTATAATTGTAGTCACCATTGTTCACCCGAAAAGCAACCCGGGGTGGATCAACTCTAGTATTTAGAACAAAACTACTAAAGAACTCAAGGGTGAGTTGCTTGTAGGTCCGCTCATGCATGTTAAATAACATTTCCAACCCCATACCCACAAACAATTGTCTACATTGGTCAAGGATGCCAAGCTTCCTAAGTATGATTTTACAAATAAAACGAGTTGGCTCAAGAGTCTTACCAAGGAGCTTGTAGAATTGCTCCTTTTGCCATTCCGAACCAAAGATAAGAGTAGGAAAATCCGGATGGCAAGGAATTTCCGGCTCTTCAATCTTGACCTCGGGCTCGATTTCGGCTCTAGAAGTGGAAGCACTCTTCCTTTTCTTGCTAGCTACCACATTCCCTCTTTTCTTTGGAGCCATTAATAGTGAAGAAGCTTCAAAAATGGTGAACACCCAAACTCGGATTTTACCCAAAAACACTAACTAGAACCCACAAAAACACACAATAGAAGCTTAATAATGGTTTAATAAGCTTCCAAGACCAACTCCAACAAGCTAAATCGAGTTTGAAACCAAAACCCCAAACTCGGATTTTGGAAAAAATGGTGATAAAAACTCGATTTTTTTTTTCGTTTTTGGTGATAAAAATGGTAGAAAATGGATCTAGGATAGGTATTAATGTGATAGAAACTGATTTTGGGTGGTTTTGGAAGTGATTTGATGAGATTTGGTGGAGTATTTGTATATTTATGGTGTTTTGGGGGTTTTGGAATTGGGGTTTTGTGTGTTATGAAGATGAAGGAGATTGAAGATGAGTTAGTATGATATGGGAATGGGTTGGGTTGGGTTGGGTTGGGTAATAATGTGTGAGAGGGAGGTATGGGGCGGGGCGGGCTAATGATGTTGGGTGGGTTCGGGCTGCAAGGAATAAATGAAATGTGCTGTACACAACCCGTCTCGGCCGAGAAGGGTTCGTCCGGACCGGGACAGGTCTTCGTCTCGCCCGGGACGGCACTCCAGTAGCAGCAGTTTTGTGTCGCTTCAACCAGATCGAGATTGGCTCGTCTCGCCCGGGACGAGCTCGTCTCGCCCGGGACGACACTCCAGTGGCTGCAATTTTGTGTCACATTAACTCGATCGGGATTGGCTCGTCTCGGCCGAGACGAGCTATCATCCCGTCCGAGATGGCACCTCTTCTTGCCCAAATAAAACCCGTTCTCGCCCGGGATGCCCCTTGAAGCCTCCTTTCAAGAAGAACTCACCTAGCCTTCCTCCCAATCCACAAATAACAACTCGGGATCCGAATCCCGTTCCCAAAAGCTTATTGCAAGCTCAAAAACAACCATCTAGCTCCCGTCTTCCAATAAAAATCCCACCGAGCCGAGACTTGACGGAAAAAATAGAAGAACGAGCACGAAATACTTGATGCTAATCATAGGAGATATAAGTGGAGCTTCTCTTGATTTTCAAATATTCACCTAAGCTCATAGCTTCATCAAAGCTCCCAAAAATCAATAGTAGAACCGCTCCCAAGACCGCTTCAAGCATTCACCTCCAAAACTCATACAATCACCTTCAAACATCAATCATTCTACACAACTTCACAATAATCATTAGAGACCCCTCCCTCACATCACTCAACAAAAAATTCCAAATTACAAGAATTCCAAAAAAAATACAAACAAATCCTAAAATTAAGCAATTAAATCACACAATTACAAGTACAAATACTCTAAGGAAAAGGGAGGGGGAATATACAACATGACGGTTCTTTTAGGAACTCCGTCAAACCTAGGATGGTGGACTCTTCTTCAACCGTAGCCCTCAAGGGCGTGGAGGAGCAAGTCGAACGCGCTACCGACATCATAGTGAAGGCCCAAGAAGCGCTCGAGCTTAACCGACCTCCACGGCCTCCAAGGAGGAGGCAAGAAGTAGGAATCCCAAGACCCGACATCATCTTTAAAGTAGTCTCCGGGGTCTATCCATCCTACGAGCTCAACCGACCTCTTCCTCCCTAGGCATCGCCTCCAATCACAAGCAAGCTTCATTTCTAAGAAACGCGGCACAAAAAACGACTTTGGCCTCGTCTCCTCGTTGCACACCCCCACACTTTCCTCAAGTTGTGGTTCCCCATCTTCATCATATGGCCCCACATCATCTTGGAGGAGAGAATCGAAACTTATACCGGCGGTTTCAATCTCTTCCAAACCATCGCTTGGTGTACTAGCAAGGGGCTCTTGATGCTTATCAACATTATCACACATGGGCAACTTGGGCTCATCAATTTCACCCAACAACTTCACAAACTCCACAAACTCATCCAACTCACTATCCTCCTCCAATTCCTCACCAATGTTGCCTTCACCAAGGGTCATATCCTCATCCGTCTCTTTTTGGGTAGACGATTGAGGTTCTTCAAAGAAAACTTCTCCTTCAAAGGGAACTACATCGGCGGCTTCGTGATTAGGTTGCTCCCCTTTCTCAAGTGGGCCCCCTTCATCCAATTGTGACGTTCGGGATAAAAACATTACGGTTTGAACCGATAATGCATTTAATCGAGCATCCATCGCCTCGTTATCCCTTCGAAATTGGGCCAAGAGTTCCTTAGTCTTTTGCGATTGGATGGCCATTTCTTGTTGCATTTGAAGCATCGATTGATGTAACTCCAAGTTTGGCATTTGGTGGTCATTGGGGTCTTGTAAAGTTCCTTGAAAATCTTGATGATACCCAAGGGGTGGGGTATCATATTGTTGGTAGTGAGGTTGAGGTGATTGGTAGTATTGTGGGTCATGGGGTTCATATTGTGGTTGGGGTGGAGGGTAATATGGTGGGTTTTGGGGGTATTGGCTTCCATAAGGTGAATCTTGATTGAACATGGTGGGTTCACATTGATAACTCGAGTAATAGTCACCATGATCGTAGGATTGGTAATCGTTCACTTGTTGGTAGCCGTTTTCATAACCTTGAAGTTCATACCCACTAGAATCACCCCAAGAAGCTTGATAGTGGTAGGGGGACGTCATGTCATACCCTTGGTTCATGGAAGAAGAGTGGTAGCTCATATCGGCTCCCGAGTGTGTGGAGTTTAGATCAAACCCCATGCTTGCTCGAAAATCGTAGTCCATACCCGATTGGAAACCATTTATCCTAGCAACCGTCCGTTTAAGCGGCTCTGAGTTGCAAGAAGAAGATAATCACCACCTCTAAGCACAAACTGTAGACTAAGAACAAACGCGAGAAGTCTAGTGCTTTTTGGGCACTAGACAAGAGAGAAATAAACCACACACACACAAGAAGCAATGTAACCAAAAGAAAAATAAAAACACAAACACAAAGACAAAGTCAAGCAAATAGGAAAACAAAGTCCAAACTAGCACCGTCCCCGGCAACGGCGCCAAATTGATGGTAAGGATTTGTCGTGGAATCCCAACCGATCAAATAAAGTAACCGGCTAAACCTATGGTAGATAGGGTAAGTCGGGTCGAATCCACGGGGACGGTAAGAGGCGTCTAGACTAAGGTCGCCTAAATACGAGACTAAGTCAACGAACTAAGCTAAACTAGAGAATGAGAAGAGGGGAGAAAACTAGGCTATAACTAAGAGGAACAACTAAGGAGAACGGGCTAGGATTAGGTCGGGGTCAAAGGGGTAACGGAATGGTCAAAGGATAACTAGAGCGAAGGAGGTAGTAGGGTAATCAAGGCATAGTCCGGGCTCTCGCAACTTAGACCGACCTAGAGGTTTCACCTAAAACCCATCCCGGCGACACACATGACAAACGGGGTTCTAGCGCGCTATAGTAGCCTAGGTCGAATCCGGGCTCTCGCTACGTAGACCGACCTAGGGGTCGTCCTCACCGGGCTCTCGCAACTTAGTGAGGGAACCGAACCCACAAACAAACTATTACCCACAAGAGAAAGGCAAGAAAAACAAGTATTTGCAACTACTAGTCAATCATGCATTTCAACAAACATGTGATGTGTATCAAACAAGAGGAAACCCAAATCTTCCACCAACAACTCCAACAAACCCTTAATCACCCAATCAACACCCTAATCACCCTACTAACCCTAGCAAGAACACTACTCTAACATAATCCAACTAATACTAACAAGAACAAGATGGAATAACAAAAGAGACAAAACAAACATCTACAAACTAGTAAAAACAATGAACTATGATTAAAGATGAGAACTTGATGAAAAACAAAGGATTAAGAGTAAAGAGGAAGAGAGGATTATACCATACTAACAAGAGAATGAAAAGGAGAACACTTGTATAGAAGAAAACCCAAATAATTCCACCAAGGTTGTCAAGCTTGAATGGATTCTTCAAGAATTCCTTAATACAAGAGCTAATCTATGATTAACTACTAATTATCAACTAATCTAATCTAATCTAATCTAATCTAACCTAAAGTAGTCTAGGGTTTTAAGGATATATCCTAAGATGGTGTCTTAATACAAGAGGGGGGTATATATAGGGTTCCAAGTGGAAGGGAGAAGAAAGAAAACAAATGCGTGTTACAGGTTCCTCATCCCGCCCGGGATGAGATGGTCTCGACCGGGACGAAGTCCTTCTCGGCCGGGACGGTCTCAACACAGGAGCACTTGCTTTTGCACCTTCCTTCCCGGTCGAGAAGGCATTATCCCGCCCGGGAAGGACCTTGTAGGCCTCTCTTAAGATCTTTTTGGTCCCTCCTTGGTTCTCGTGGGCTTCCCATCGATTCTCGGGACTCGGGATCGGGTCTCGGAGGCTCGGGATTGGGTCCCAAGATCTCGGGAATCGATGGGAAGCCCACGAGAACCAAGGAGGGACCAAAAAGATCTTAAGAGAGGCCTACAAGGTCCTTCCCGGGCGGGATAATGCCTTCCCGACCGGGAAGGACCTTGTAGGCCTCTCTTAAGATCTTTTTGGTCCCTCCTTGGTTCTCGTGGGCTTCCCATCGATTCCCGAGACCTTGGGACCCAATCCCGAGCCTCCGAGACCCGATCTCGAGTCCCGAGAATCGATGGGAAGCCCACGAGAACCAAGGAGGGACCAAAAAGATCTTAAGAGAGGCCTACAAGGTCCTTCCCGGGCGGGATAATGCCTTCCCGACCGGGAAGGACCTTGTAGGCCTCTCTTAAGATCTTTTTGGTCCCTCCTTGGTTCTCGTGGGCTTCCCATCGATTCCCGAGACCTTGGGACCCAATCCCGAGACTCCGAGACCCGATCCCGAGTCCCGAGAATCGATGGGAAGCCCACGAGAACCAAGGAGGGACCAAAAAGATCTTAAGAGAGGCCTACAAGGTCCTTCCCGGGCGGGATAATGCCTTCCCGACCGGGAAGGAAGGTGCAAAAGAAAGTGCTCCTGTCTTGAGACCGTCCCGGCCGAGTAGGACTTCGTCCCGGTCGGGACCATCTCGTCCTGGGCGGGATGAGGAACCTGTAACACGCATTTGTTTTCTTTCTTCTCCCTTCCACTTGGAACCCTATATATACCCCCCTCTTGTATTAAGACACCATCTTAGGATATATCCTTAAAACCCTAGACTACTTTAGGTTAGATTAAATTAGATTAGTGTAGATTAGTCGATAATTAGTAGTTAATCATAGATTAGCTCTTGTATTAAGGAATTCTTGAAAAATCCATTCAAGCTTGACAACCTTGGTGGAATTATTTGGGTTTTCTTCTATACAAGTGTTCTCCTTTTCATTCTCTTGTTAGTATGGTATAATCCTCTCTTCCTCTTTACTCTTAATCCTTTGTTTTTCATCAAGTTCTCATCTTTAATCATAGTTCATTGTTTTTACTAGTTTGTATATGTTTGTTTTGTCTCTTTTGTTATTCCATCTTGTTCTTGTTAGTATTAGTTGGATTATGTTAGAGTAGTGTTCTTGCTAGGGTTAGTAGAGTGATTAGGGTGTTGATTGGGTGATTAAGGATTTGTTGGAGTTGTTGGTGGAAGATTTGGGTTTCCTCTTGTTTGATACACATCACATGTTTGTTGAAATGCATGATTGACTAGTAGTTGCAAATACTTGTTTTTCTTGCCTTTCTCTTGTGGGTAATAGTTTGTTTGTGGGTTCGGTTCCCTCACTAAGTTGCGCGATCCCGGTGAGGACGACCCCTAGGTCGGTCTACGTAGCGAGAGCCCGGATTCGACCTAGGCTACTATAGCGCGCTAGAACCCCGTTTGTCATGTGTGTCGCCGGGATGGGTTTTAGGTGAAACCTCTAGGTCGGTCTAAGTTGCGAGAGCCCGGACTATGCCTAGATTACCCTACTACCTCCTTCGCTCTAGTTATCCCTTGACCATTCCGTTACCCCTTTGACTCCGACCTAATCCTTGCCCGTTCTCCTTAGTTGTTCCTCTTAGTTATAGCCTAGTTTTCTCCCCTCTTCTCATTCTCTAGTTTAGCTTAGTTCGTTGACTTAGTCTCGTATTTAGGCGACCTTAGTCTAGACGCCTCTTACCGTCCTTGTGGATTCGACCCGACTTACCCTATCTACCATAGGTTTAGCCGGTTACTTTATTTGATCGGTTGGGATTCCACGACAAATCCCCGGCAACGGCGCCAAATTGATGGTAGGGATTTGTCACGTCCCAACCGATCAATAAATAAACCGACTATTCCTAGTGGGTAGCTAGGGCAAGTGGGGTCGATATCCACGGGGACGGTAGAGTAAGGTCTAGACTAGGTCCGCTAAAAACTAGGCTAAGTCACACAAACGAACACAAAGAGAGCGATAGATGGTAAACTATGGTGGTGGAAGAGGTATGACTAAGCTAGCGATCAACTAGACTAAAACGAAGCTAAACAATACTAAAAAGACGATGACTAACTAAGAAGATGGATCAAATATGGAAAGGAAGTGGGGTAGGTCGGGTTCATAAGAGTAGAAGGGTGATTTGGGTGATCAAGGGTGTAGGTGCCTCCTAATTGTTAGAGTCGGTCCGGGCTCTCGCAACTTAAACCGATGTCAAGGTGGGTCCGGGCTCTCGCAACTTAGACCGTAGTCGGCACTCTCGTGACTAAGACTAAACCCGACACAATCACACACTTGTCAAACAATGAGAAGAAGAGAACAAGTATAGGAAGCATTGGCCACTACTACCCACTCAAGCATTTCAACAAACACATAGAGTGCCCAATATGTGACTAGCAACAAAGATGTAACCTTTACCCCTAATCAATCCTAATCACCCATAATCTACCCTTAATCCCCCTACTAACCCCACAAGTAATCTACTCACTCATTATCAATGAACAACTAACAATAATAAGAGGAAACAACATAAACATCCAAACATCCATGATGAACAATAACAATGACAATAAACAAATTATAAAGATTCAAACTTGATTAACAAACTAAGAACGAGATTAAATAAGAGAAGAAGATTATACCAACAAACAATGGATGAAAAACAAGAGAACTTGTATTAATGAGAAACCCAAATACAATCCCAAGGTTGTCAATCTTGGAACAATCTTCAAGAATCCCTTAATCCAAGAACTAATTACTCTAGATTAACTAAGAATTCACTAAGATTAAAGAGAGATTAAGATTAATGTGTGAGAGTAAATCTAGGGTTTTTGGAGGCTTAAACTAATGTAGGGTAACATAATATGTCTTAAAATTACAAGAAGGGAGTATATATATGGGTACAAGAATGAAGGAGAAGAAAGAAAAAGAGTCGTGCAGCAGCATCACGGTCCCGACCGGGACGGATCATCCCGATCGGGACGGCCCTGTCATCCCGACCGGGACGGGATGGTCCCGACCGGGATGGGCTCACAGCAGCCCTCTTAATGTAGCACCCCATCCCGAACGGGATGAGGCCATCCCGAACGGGATGGGTCTTGTATGCCTTCCTTAAACATTCTTTGGTCCTTCCTTGCGTCTCATGGGCTTCCCACCAATTCTCGGGACTCGGGATCGGGTCTCGGAGGCTCGGGATTGGGTCCCAAGGTCTCGGGGTCGATTCCAAGGTCTCGAGTCATCGTTCCTTTAATTCGTTGGCTCCAAAATGTGTATGTATTGAGTCGGAATCGCTCCAACTCTTCCAATTCTGCCTCGGGAACCTGAAACGAACTAGAGAAAGCATAAGAAGCCCATAAACCGCTCCCAAGGAGCGATTCCACAAAGAAAATGGGACCAAAACACAACAATTAGGCACTACGAACTACACTTATCAAACGCCAGTCTCGTTTTCTCGTTGGTTGGCTGATCAGCCTTCAGAAAGGTACCAATCAAGCCAGCAATCCTGGGCAGGCATTTGCCCCAGAATCTAATGGGAAGGTCATGGATTCTAATCCAAGCAAGAACACTTTTCACCCCATCTTTTGTTAGCTCGACATTTTCATCCCATGGTCTAACTATTAATGGTTTAGAGTCAAACATAAAATATCCTGCTTTGAGAATATCTTCCTTAAACCTTTGCTCCTTGAACCGAACAAGGAACATACCTTTTTTAAGTTCAGATACTTTGTCCACACCATGGTTCCTCCATATTCTGTTAATGAATCCATTGAAAATCTCCTATGGCGGGATTAACACCTAATATGAAACAATATACTGCATTGTTCCAATAATCCACTTCCTTTTTCGTGTCCTCCCTTGTAAATTGCATTAACGTATCCGATCGACACTTCTCAACCTGTATATTATGGTTTTCCCCTTCCTGTGATGCCCTCTTTTTCCCACGTTGAGTTATCCAGAGAATATCCTCATCAAGGATCCCTTCTTCATCACTGAATTGTAGTCCTGGGATACCAATTATTTCCTGAATTGGTCTCGTTTTAACACTTTCTTCAACGTTTGGAACTTTTCCATGTCGTTGCACTTTTGGTGAACTCTTTTCTGCAGAATTGTTCGCAGCCATCCTCAAGGCTTGTCTTGCTTTGCTTTTTGTTGCTGAATTACGTGCCATGTTAACAATCAATCGTCAAAATCAGAGGCGAAAAAGTTTCATTGTCGCATAATAGCTAGGGTTCATCGCCTAGGGTTTTGTTTTGTAACCCCCCTCCCCCTCAAGGTTTTGTTTTGTAACCCCCCTTTTCTTACTGTTTAATTAATTAGTTATTTATTGTTCTACATTAGTACGCAGTTATAATTAGTCCAATTCTCTGTGGGTTCGACCCTTATTTCCATTATACTATTGTTTTAGTTACTTGGTTAGAAGTGATTATAAATTAGTAATTTGAGGCATATGACTTTAGCCTGTCATATTTTGGCGCCGTTGTCGGGGAATCGGTATTAATTATTTTTGTGTTTTTTAGTGTAGTTTTTATTTTTTAATATTTTTTTTTATAGCTAGTTTAATTTAATTTTATTTTATTTTGTGTAGTTTATGTATAATAGTCGTTCTTCCAACTTGAAACTCGAGGCATTCGACTCAGAGATTGAACACACTTTTCACAGGTCACGGAGAATCGGAGAGGGAACAATAGTTATCGGAACATAGGAATTCGAGGATCTAGAGTTTAACAACGATATTCCTACTATTCCCGTGAATACTGAAGTTTCTTCCGAATCCGAAGACGAGTCGTATACCATGGCCAACACAATGAAGCAGCTGACAGCACCTGAACTTGCACAACAACCTTTGTGCATTACGTACCCACCATTGGGTGCAAATTCTACTTTTGAATTGAAGTCGGGTTTAATCCATCAACTACCCACATTTCATGGCTTAAGCGATGAGGACCCTAATAAGCACTTGTCGGACATTCATATTGTTTGCTTGAGTATGAAACCAGCATCCGTTACTGATGAGCAACTCAACCTGAGGGCCTTTCCTTTCTCATTGAAGGATGCTGTGAGAGATTGGTTGTATTACTTGCCACCGGCAAGTATTGATGCATTGGTGAAGATGAAGAAGGCGTTCCTTGAGAAGTACTTTCCGGCATATCGAGCCTCCCAGTTGAAGAAGAAGATTAGTAATGCGGAGCAACGAGATGGTGAGACGATGTATGAGTATTGGGAACCTTTTAAGAAGCTATGTGCTACATGCCCCTATCATGGCTACAATCCTCAAGACCTTGTTATGTACTTTTGTGAAGGTCTTAGTGTCGAAGATGCCCGCACGGTGAATGCGGCATGTGGAGGGTCGATTGTGAATAAAAGCCCAGATGTGGCTATAGAGGTTATCAAGGAGCTAGCCGAAAGCTCTCGGGATTTCTCTCGAAAATATCCCAAACGGGGAGTGCATGCTTTAGGTAATTCATAATCCTCGAATCTTGAACATAAAGTTGATAGCTTGCCAAACCTTGTCCAAAATATGATGTCGGGGAAGGTGAATCAAGTAATAATGTGCGGAATCTGTTATACGGAGGGACACCCGAGTGAGCGTTGCCCTCACATGTATGAAGAAGGTCAAGAGGAGGTAAACGGAGTGTGGGATCCCTACTCTAATACCTACAATCCTGGATGGAGAGATCATCCCAATATGAGGTGGAGAACCCGTCAAGGAGACCAACAAATTAGTCAAGGCAATCAAGTTGGTCAATCAAAGAAACAATTCTTTTCTAAGCAACAAGTTGCAAACACGGTTCCTACTCAACCTCCACCTAGTAGTCAAATGTCCACCAAGAACATCATACGTGCCTTAGTTGCTAATCAAGCTACAGTTACGAGTCAAATGTCCAATCTCGAAGCTACGGTTCTTCAAAATCATACGCAAAATAAAGCTAGCATTCAAAATCTGGAAAATCAAATGGGCCAAATGGCACCCGCCATTGGTAGTTTGGAGGCTCGAGATTTAGGGAAACTACCTAGTCAAACCGTTCTTTCGAAGGAAAACGTGAGTGCGGTATCTTTAAGGAATGGGAGACAATTAGTGGAGGCCGACAAGTCGAAGAGGAAGACCAAGGAAGCTATGGTTCAAGAAAAGGAGCTAATGATCGAAGAAGGGGAGAAAACTCCGAATATGAAAGAGAAGGATTTGATTTCTCCTACTACACCGGTGGCGGAATCGGATGTTCCTATTTCCTGAGGCACTCAAGAGGACTCGTCGTTATGAGCACGACAAAGATATGTACGAGGTATTTGAAAAGTGCGAGGTAAACATTCCCCTTCTTAATCTTTTAAAGAGTATTCCTAAATATGCTAAATTCTTGAAAGAATTATGTACTACGAAAAGGAATAACAAATTGAAGGGAACTAAGAAAGGGAAGGTTAGTGAATATGTGTCGGCTATTTATCAAAAGAAATTACCCCCTAAATGTGGCGACCCGGGCATGTTTACTATACCTTGCACCATAGGAGATACTTTGTTTGACAAGTCTATGTTAGATTTGGGATCTTCTATTAATGTCACCCTCTTTACCTCTATGAATCTCTTAAACTTGGTCCATCCTATGAAGAGAACCGGGAAAGTAGTGCAATTAGCGGATCGATCGAGTGTCTATCCTAAGGGAGTTGTAGAGAATATCCTTGTTAAAGTTGATAAATTGGTTTTCTTGGCCGATTTTTATGTTTTAGACATGGAACATGACTATAGTGCAACTCCTATCATTCTAGGACGACCTTTCTTAAAGACTGCGGGAACAAAAATCGATGTCCCTAATGGTTCACTTAGCATGGAATTTGAGGGTAGAGTCGTTAAATTCGACATAAATAAGCCTAGTTCTCACTCCCCGAAAGACAATACCTTGTGTCGTGTTGATGTTTTTAATCATTTATCTATTAACTCACGAGAAGAAGCGGTGAAATCGGTTCCTAAACCGATCTCATCTACCCCTTCTAGCAAGGAATTTTTGTCTAAAGATGTGCAGGAATCTCCTTCTAAAGGACACAAGTGTGTCATTCTTTGGGAGTCGCGTAAGGATGCGGAGTTGAACAAAGGTAAAACGAGGTCATGGTTCGATCAATGGATGGTTCGAAAGAGCTCAAGCAAGCGTCCAACGGTCTTACAAGTTCAAAATGGAAAAGTAAAAGATGTAGTCGGCACAAGGCTTAAGCCGACTCGTGAAAGGAGTAATGAATCGGGTGTCGGGAGAAGCAAGCTCTCCGACATGACATTTTCTACCTAAACTCGCATCCAAGTCGAGCGAACGATTATAAACAAAAGCGCTTCTGGCAGGCAACCCGTGTCTTATATATTTTTTGTAATTTATTAAGGGTCGTGTTTTGTTATTAGATTAGTAATCGTTTTTCGTATTTTTCGTAGAATGAGTCGTTTATATTTATATTTTTAATTTTAATTTTAAGTATTTTTCTAATTTTTAGTACTTGTAGGAACGAGAAAGTTGGATTTTTTCAGGAATCCGCGAGTCTAGCATGAGGATGGGGCGAGTAGCATGACGAAGTATCAAAAATCAAAGAAAATTTGAAGAAAATCATCTTTTGGGACGAAATTCCAGCGGCCCGCGCAAGTCGCGGGGATACTAGGCGAGTCGTGCGGATACTTGTACTATTGCAGGTCTGTTTTCTAATTTGTCTTTTTTTAAAAAAAAAATCAGAAAAAATATACGAACAAACCCCCTTTCTTCCCTCTTCAGCCCATTCCCCATCTTCTTCCTATTCACCTCCTTTTAATCCCCCAAATTCCTTCCTCCAATTTCTAAATCATGTTCATTAATTTCCTACTCCATTCCATTCATCTCCATCCCTTAATCCCATCATCGATCTCCCTTTCCTCTGTAAAATACGTTGTGAGGATTATCACCAGACTCTTTTCAGTATTTGCCGGTGCCGTCATCTGCGTCGCAGCCCTAGGGTTGCACGTCTGTGTCATCCGTTGTCAGCAAGTCAGGTTTGCCTGGGTCGCCGGTCTCAGCCAGGAGTGGGTTGTCAGTTCGCTTGGTCAGTCTGTGTTGTCGAAGTTTCGTCGGTTGTCTGCATTGCCGGCCGCTGTCGTCACCGGTGGTCGAGTCCAAATCTGAAGTCAGGTGGTGTATGGTTGCCATATCTACGTTACTCAAAGTTTTTCATGGTTCGGGTACGAACTCTCATCCTTTCCTTGATTCATGCCCCGATTTGAGCTGTTTGTTGTTGTAGTTGCTATGGCATACTGTCTATCTTTTGGCCAAGTAAGCTGGTTATGTTATGGCTGTATCTTTTTGGCCAAGTTCAATGATACCGAGTTGTTGCTGATTGGGTTATATTGTCGATTTTGGCTAGCTATGCTGTTGGTTTGCTAGTGTAAGCATTGTTGTCGGTTGTGTTTCCTCATCTAGGTTGACAAAGTTTTGGATGGTGCCATCTGTTTGGTCTACTCTCTAGTTTTATGGAGTCGGGTTTGCTCACAAATTAAAAGTGCTTGGTGCGTTTTTGTTTCGAGAACTATAAACGAACGTGAAGTAAGATGGCAAGGGAGCTTCAGACGGGTGTTCAACTAATATTCTTGATCTGCACTTAGGTGACTGTCTTATGCTTTTATGATGGTCGTGACAAGTTATTTATCGGTTGTTTATTACTTTATTTATGTCCTTAATCTCACATTGAGGACAATGCTCGGAATAAGCGTGGGGGAGGGATTTATATATTTGTCTCGTCTTGCAACCGTCATTCATATTGTAATTTTGAGAAAAAATGATGAAAGAATCTAAAAAAAAACCCTAATTCTCTCTTCTTCATGGCGATTTGGTGACTACCGTAAACGGAGGCTGCGGACCTTGTGCACATGGCTATGGAGTCCACACCTTCATCTTTACGTAACATCACGCAAAGGAAGGCTATGACGAGCAGGGAGAAGAAGAATAAAAATACGGAAACACAATCTAAAATCTCAAAGCCTGATGTTGATCAAGCCCTAAAACATGGAAGTATGCAAACGATCAATGGTATTCCTCCCTATGTTTTTCCCTCTGAAAATATAATAGTGGAGGATGTTCCCTTAGAGAATGATAATAATAATGCGGAACCTGACAAGGGGGGGGGGGGAATGGTATCAGAGGTCGGGACGTAAGATAATCCCAGTTACAGAAAAAGAGACTGAAACGATTATCCAACTTGACCCAGCAGAGGTCCAGGCGGAGTTAGACTTCTGGCGGACGGCGGCTATCTTCGGTTTCGTTGTAGCGGCTAATCCGCCTTGGCCAGTCTTCGAGGGATATCTAAGATGTATTTGGAAAAACCATCAGATTGACACAATCTCTTTCATGCCAAATGGTGTTTTCTTGGTTAGATTTGCAACGTCTGAAATGCAACAAAAAGTTTTGTCTATAGGAGTACACATGTTTGATAACAAACCAGTTGTCATTAAACAATGGCAGCCTGATATTGACCTAAAGAAGGAAATTGTGAAAACCGTTCCTACTTGGATCCGATTGCATGATCTCCCATTGAAATTTTAGGGAGCAAGCCTCCCTAAGATTGCTGGGTCCATCGGGAAGGTCTTACGTACAGATGAGGCCACAGAAAGAAAAACTAGGTTGGGTTTCGCTACGTTACTTGTAGAGGTGGAAGTAGATCAATCTTTCACTAACACGATTAAATTTAAGGATGAAAAACAACAAGTAACAGAATGTAGGCTGGAGTTTGAATGGAAACCAATAACCTGTCTGCATTGTAGATTATTGGGACATGAGGCTAAAGAATGTCGCGCGAAATTGAACAAGAAGAAACCTGAAGGGGCTGTCGTACAAAAGGTGTGGAAGAAGAAACAAAACCCAATAGCCCCACCGACTAAACCAGTAATCCAAGATCAGCCAGTGGTTAATCATGAGTCTACGGGCTTGAACCATGACACTGATGCTATGACTCAGGTTGGGACTGGTTTTCAGCCTATAGAGTCTGGCCTCAATCTCCTAGAGGACCTCAGGTCATCGAATGCTATTATTTCTTCAGGGGATGTGAGTAGTCCCTCTTTCAAGCAATCTTTGATGAATGGTTCTGCCAAACAAAGGAAGAGGAATAAGGGTAACTCTTATAACTCATCTAAATGATTATAGGTTTTTGGAACGTTAGGGGTATGAATAAAGAGAATAAGCAGCGATTTGTGAATAGCTTTATGCTGCAAAATAAAGTTGACTTCTTTGGTTTACTAGAAACTAAGATTAAACCAAAGAATTTGAATATGGCCGTTCAGATATTCGATAATTGGAGTATCTCCACTAATTTTCATATGGATAGGGGAGGTAGAATTTGGGTGGTATGGAATCCTAATGAGATTATTGTTGACTTACTCGATTACGATGCACAATATGTCCATTGTAAGATCGTTCATGTTGGTACGGGTGCTGTGTTCTTCTTTTTTTTTGGGAAAGTGTAAGTGTATTATAAAAGAAACTGTACAGTCTCAATTACATCGGGTGCCTCAAAAGGCTAGATATGAATTTTCTATCCTTGTCACTAAACTTTTGATTACATTTCGTTTTGCAAAGATCAATAAACTCCTTGATGATTCGTCTAGCTAGTCTTTCTGGTCGGATAAGCTGCTCTTCCAATCTAGCTTTGTTCCTTTGATTCCAAATACTGTAGCATATCGAGTTAATAAGCCCATTCTTATGGCTCGCTGCATCTTGGACCCTTTAAATCTCTTCCTCTTTTCATTCTGCATATCGAGATTGGACCCTAGCGGTAAGGACCGATTTACTTCAAACAAGACCCTCTTACTGTACTCACATGCCTGAAAAATATGGTGAACTGTCTCATCCGCTGCTGCACACACACTACATCTGCTGTCCTGCACCACCCCAAATCTGTAAAGTTTGCTCTTTACATTCAGTCCATCTTGTTGGATCAACCAAGCAATCATATTATGCTTAGGCAGAGACCATCTTGGCCAAACGAACGTGCACCAGTCAACCTCGACTTGTTTGAGTCTGAGCCACTGGTAGGCTTTCGCGACAGAGTAGCCATTTTCCTGTACTGTAATTGCAGTAGCATCATACGCAGGCATCAGCAGTTCTTTGATCCTGCAAATTTTCCTCCAATACCAACTGGAATCGATACTAGGGGTATAATCCTCCCAATTCGTCCCTTTTAAGTAAATTTGGTGCTGTGTTCTTCTACACGCTAGTGTATGCGTTCATTGACATAGCTAGTAGAGAGAGCTTATGGCTTAATCTGAGGAGGATTGCAGATACTATGACTGATCCGTGGGCAATGGGTGGCGACTTCAATTGTGTGACTGATGCAGAAGAAAGACTAGGGGGGAATTTCTCTGCTGCTGAAGCTACGCCTTTTATGGACTGCCTTAATTACTGTGATGTGGTAGACTCTCCTGCTCGTGGTGCTTTTTACACTTGGAATAATAAACAACGACCCGAGGATAGGGTATATAGCTGTTTGGATAGATTTTGCATTAATTCCAAATGGGCGGATTTATTTCCGAACCACTATGCTCATTTTCTCCCTGAAGGAGATTTCAATCACACTCCTTGCCTGGTGTTGCAACGACATAAGCCTAATCGAAAGAGAGGCTTCAAATTCTCTAATATGTGGTGTAAAGCGGATTCCTTTCAACAGATCGTGAGAGATAACTGGAGGACGGACAAATATGGAACACACATGTTCCTGTTGGTCCAAAAATTGAAAGCGATGAAGATTCCGCTGAAATGCCTAAACAGCCAGCAGTTTTCTGATATTGAAAATCGAGCAGAGGTGGCTAGAGCAAAGCTGAGGGAATGCCAGCTACGACTTGCAGAGCAACCACGAAATACATACCTGATGCAAGATGAGATTTTGGCTCATTCTGAGTTCACTAAACTGCACTAGCAGCAGTTGCTGTTCTTAAGTCAGAAAGCAAAAGCTCATTGGATGAGAGAAGGGGATGCAAATACGGCGTATTTTCATGGAGTGTTGAGAACTAGAAGAGCTACTAACAAAGTCCACCAGATCAAAGATAAGGACGGAGTTACCCATACGTCTCCTGAGGGGATCCAAAGTAGCTTCCTCGATTTTTATCGTTCGCTACTGGGCCAGAATATGAAGATTAGTCAGGTCGCTGCGTCCATTGTTCAGACGTAGTAGGGTGTGCTCTGCGGAACACACTCATCTTTTACTCGAACCAGTGACTGATAATGAAATTAAAGATATGATTTTTAGCATCTCAAATGACAAGGCTCCAGGCCCGGACGGCTACTCAAGCCTTTTCTTCAAGGAGAGTTGGGGCATTATAGGGGAAGACGTTTGTTCTACGGTTCATGAATTTTTCAATAGCGGTAAGCTACTGAAGCAACTTAATGCCACCACTATTACTCTCATTCCCAAAGTTAAGAACCCACAAAATGTCCAACAATACAGACCCATTGCTTGCTGTAACATTATATATAAATGCATATCCAAGATATTGTGCAGAAGGCTTGGTCGGGTTCTACCTGATATTATCTCTCATACCCAAGGAGGATTCATCCAGGGACGGCACATTCTAGAAAACATCCTTGTGTGTCAAGATCTTATTAAATTATATGGAAGGAAATCTCTCTCGCCGAGATGTATCTTCAAGATGGACCTTCAAAAGGCTTACGACACCATAGAATGGGAGTTCCTTGAGCAAATGATTGATGCTCTTCAGTTTCCTGCTCCATTTCGATTGCTGATCATGGAGTGTGTGACTACGGCCTCTTACTCCTTATGCCTTAATGGGGACTCTTTTGGTTTTTTTAAAGGCCAAAGAAGTCTGAGACAAGGGGATTCTCTTTCTCCCCTCTTATTCACTATCTGCATGGAGTATTTGAGCAGATTACTAACCCATACTACTTCCACTATGCCTTTCAAATATCATCCTTTATGTGCAACGATGAAACTTAGTAGCCTGATGTTCGCTGATGACCTTTTGCTCTTTTGCAAAGGTGAGCTTCCGTCTATCATAATCCTCCTGCGTAGCTTTGCTACTTTCTCTGCGGCCTCAGGATTGAAAATGAGTCCTGGGAAATCTAATGTGTATTTTAATGGAGTAACGCCAGAAATTAAGAGCGATATAGTTCAAATTTCAGGGTGTGTGGAGGGCAATTTGCCTTTTAGGTACCTTGGAGTTCCCATAAAGTCTACCCGACTAAACGCTCAGGATTGCAGCCCCCTCATTGACAAAATTATGGAGAGAATCAGGGGTTTGGGATCGAGAAAATTGTCGTATGCTGGCAGGCTTACGCTTATTAAGGTCGTACTCAAGATGTTGCATAATTACTGGGCTCAAATTTTCATCTTACCAGTAGCTGTTTTAAGAATATCGAAGCTCTTTTCAGAAATTTTCTATGGGAAGGGGGGACAGAATATAAGCGAGCTCCTCTGGTTGCTTGGCACAAAATATGCCGCCCTTTAAAAGAAGGGGGTCTAACTGTTAAAAATGATTTATTATGGAATAAAGCTGCTGTCGGGAAACTCGTTTGGTGGATTCACAAAAAAGCCAATTCCTTGTGGGTCAAATGGGTCCATAATACGTTCTTAAAGGATCAAAATTGGATGGAGTATCAACACCCGAGCGATGTTCCTTGGACATGGAGGAAAATTTGCAAGGTGAAGGAGCTATTTAAGGCAGCCTATATTTCGGGTACTTGGGTTAATGAAACAGGCAGGTTGTATTCAATCAGTAAAGGATATAAATGGCTTTGTGCAGATGGAAACACGGTGCAGTGGGCACACCTAATTTGGAATACCTGGACGTCACTGAAGCACAGCTTCGTGAACTGGTTGTACCACCAGAACAGCCTCAACACTCGAGCAAAACTTCACAATCCGGGCATCATCCAAGAGGTCTCTTGCTGCATCTGTGGACTGGAGCCGGAGACGACTGTACACTTATTTTTTGAGTGTAATTACAGCACGAAGGTCATTAACATGATAAATACCTGGTTGAAGGTAAATTGTCCCACGTCTAATATTCAAGATTGGAAAGATAGTAGGAGGGGTTCGAAGCTCACGAGAAACGTAATTAATGCGGTCCTAAATGCAGCTATTTACCGAATTTGGGAACAAAGGAATGCTGCGCGGGTTAACAGTGTGTTGAGGCCTCCTGGGTTTGTTGTCAGCGGGATCCAAGTTGATCTCCGTGGCAAGATTGCTCAGGCTATGAGGGGCAATCTTAGCTCGTCTGAAAGAATGTGGCTAAGTAGTCTCTAAATGTAGCCTTTCTCGTGCAAGTTGATCATGATGTGATGTTGTGGTCATTGTATTGCTTATCCGTTACTTCGATCTAATAAAATTTTTACATTTTACCGAAAAAAAAAATAAAACATCCCGGCTAGGTGAAAACCCGAAAGGGCGACTAGACAAGAATGGGAAAGGTGGCCGAGGACGGGGTGAAAACCCGAAAGGGCGCTCCGGGTAAAAAGAAAAATCGAGTTGCGTGCCACGAGAGTAGTGTGAGGGGAAAAAAACGAAAGCTGGAGTGAAAATCCACAAGGACGGACGCTCTAGGAAAAATGAGGGAATTAGAAAAAAAAACTCACAATTACTTTATCCATTCTTGGTGTGGCGTCATAAGAAGGGTGACATAGAAAGTCGGTCGGGTAGGACTAGTGGTAAAGGTGAGAAGAATCGCGGTGCGGTGTAGTCATAGAACTATATTCTAGACGATTGGTGATATTTGTTTGGTATATTAATGTGGACATGACATAGGTCCACCCCGACGCGGCCACGCGCGAGTTTGGGGAGGCGAATGAATCTCCATATGAGAATGATCGAATAGAAATTTAAATCGAAGTGGAGTCGCCACCGAACTTTGTGGGAGTTTGGGCCGGTTCAAACCCACTCTATATCTTAGTGGGCCATGCGCAAAGTATGGCCCATTCGGATGTCAGAGTTTATTGGGCTCGTCTCTTTGCATTTGAAACCATTACCGACATTATCGGATACCATGTATTGAATGACTCTCGTGTGCCAATGGATTCGGATATCCGGAAACCATGGTTCTGAGTAAGAGATGAGGGTACGTGTTGGGAAGTTCACAAAGAACACCCAACCCCGCCCGCACATTAGCGGCCTTTACTAAGATTTTGAATTACGTTTTAATACACGCGTTAGTAGAACGATGAAATGATATGCAAACATTGTTTTCCCTAAACATGCGAAAAATTGAACGGGTTGCTATGTCGATTTAATGCATCTAATTCTAACGTCAAAGTTATATTTAGCATGCGAGGTTTATTTTAGTACAATAAAATAAACAACGAAAATAAAATCGACAAAGATGGAAACAAACATGTTAGTAACGGTGAATAACGATAATAACGATTTGCGAAAATATAGATTAATATGGAACAATATAAACATGATGCATGATTTTGAAAAATCGATAATTTTGCTAAGTCGTGTAAAAGTATAGTGTGATTTATACTCGACTTTAAAATTTCGATGCTCGTCATATTCGATATTTGATTATGGAATCAATATTAAATATTAGGAGCGAGTTTAGAAAAGATGTTATAAGTCGTTTTAAAATTGAACTAAAAGAAACCCTTTTGTGTCGCAATTTCCAGGCAATCGCACGACTTGTATGAACTTTGCGCGACTTGCACAGGCGCGCGACTCGCATGAGATCCGCGCAACTCGCATGCCACCCGCGCGACTCGCATGGAGGGTTGTTTTGGCTTTTTTGATTAATTCCGTTAGATTTGATATTCGATTACGGAGTCGGTATCGCATCCTTGGAATGATGACTTTTATTGAATCGGGCAGAAATATTGTATGATTTATGCTCGATTCGGATTTGGATACTCGTCGTATCCGATATTTGATTATTGAAACGATATCGAATATTTAGAGTGAAATCTAGAAAATATATTTGTAAGTCCTTTTAAATCAATTAAAACAAAATAAATTGTCTCCGCGTTTTATAGTGTCGGAATTAATTCTTGCGAATTATGATCACTATTTTTAGCATCAACGACTCCGTATTAGTTAGATTCATAGACTAGTTCGTTTAGATGCGACATCCAATTATTGAATTGGCATCGAATCTAAAAGAATGACCCTATACGATTACTTGAATTAAAAAGGACTTAATATTGATGATAACGAAGCGACGAAAAGAAAAAACGATCTTGTTTACGTTTGACTCGCTTCAATAATCAAGCATTCGGGGTGTCGGGATAAGCGACCGGCAACGTCGGGTGAAAACCCTTGTATATTCGGATTTCCTTATCCCGTCATCCTTTGCGCTCGACACAAATCAACGAGTATTTTAATGTCTTGATATTTATAATACTAACGATATTAGAATGCGACAATAACGATAAGATAAAAAAAATAAAAAACAATGACGACAACGACGGACGATGGACGACGAGACTAAGGGGAGAAAGAGAGAAGAAGAGAGAAGAACAGGATTTTGCACCCTCAACCTACATGTTTCTTAGTCTCGGATAGAACTCGTTATTTGTGGCTTTAGCACGGGAGTATCGAGGTTGATGTAAGTTGAGTTATGGTGGTTTAGGGTTTGTAAATTTCTAGGGTTTTAGGTTGAAGACGATGAGAAGATTAGGGTTGTAGAGGGTTGACTAAGGTTGTAAAACGATGTGAAAAAAGTTAGGGTTTTAATTGCATGCAAGAGGGTGTATATATAGGCAAATGCTCCCCCTCCTTGTCTAGGGTTACTCGATCGGGTGCCTTGATGGACTCAATCGAGTGGCCCACCTGAAAGAGGACCGTGGGTCTCTTCTCGGAAACGGCTTTAACCCGGATTTAACCCGGTCGCTAAAAGACGATATTATTTCCGGTGTCGGTTTTGACCCAAATTAGACTTATTTGATTGGAAATAACCCGCTGAGCCTGAATTTGAGGTCAGTTTTGTGAGATTTATACTCCGTAAAAAGCCCAAGCCAAAAACTAATGGTTTCGAGCCCATATCCGAGCGCGTAGAAACACGTTTGCGCCCGATCATCATCGAGTGGTTTTTGGAAACTGCTATAGACACCTAGCAGCCAAATGTGGGTGTCTGCAGAGCCCCCACTCTGACTGAGGCTTGGACAGGGCGAAAGTCAGAGTAGCTACCAGGCCAATCAAGGATTAAGACCTGGCAGACTTCCGGTCGGGTCGCTTATAGTCCATTGGACTTGCGTGAAGGGCTCGCCAGCCACAAGATAGAAATCATACCTAAGCTGATAATAATAACTCCGTGGGGAATTTGGACTTGTCGCGTATGTCCCGGGTGCGCCCATATGTGGGCCCATCCCGTGCAAAATGTCGCCTTGGGCTTTCCGCTGGGGAGATATATGAGCTGTACGAGCTCGTTTTTTTGAAGCCTTGAGTCGTACCTGTATAAGTTACATAAAATTTGCATGCAACACGTAGGTTGAAATATGACTCGCGTTGGGGAATAAAAATTGCATTTTTCCGAATTTTGGAATTTTTGAAATTTGAATTTTTTGAAAAGTTTTGACTCCATAAAAATTAGGAATGCTCGGGATGATTAATTCTTGTGCTAATTATCGCGGAATCTGAGAGTAGGCTTGTATGTTTAAGCCTGCTGGAATTAGGAAACTTTGTGAAGAGGAGATATGGAAAGAGGGTTGTAGGCCTAGACGCTATATATAACCCTCCCTTGTCTTAATTTTCCTCACAACTTTCTCATAATTCTCTTCTCAAAAAGAAAACTCCTTTTATTCCTTTTAAGGATTTTAGTCATGGGAATCGAGCGATTGACCGCGATGCTGCAGGAGTGGTCCCGACGCTTTAGGGACACGAATAGGGTGGCTTTGAACCAGACGGGGATTACTCAGCTGTAAACATTCCGTCAGATGCAGGTGGATCGTTACTTTCTCGATGATTGTTTGTCCTATTGGGACGACACATACCATGTATTTGCCTTTCCTCGGGGAGAAATCTGTCCTTTGCCCTAGGAGATTGCTGCTGTGGGAGGATGGAATCCGATACTTCGTCCTGCTGTCCCGTTTTCGGTCCATGACCCGAGGAGGAAGCTACGGGAATTTCTAGGACTTTCTCACAACGAAGTATCTCGAATGATGGAGAATGGCCATATTTCCGTGATTGACTTGGCCGAGAAATTTATGAACCCGCATGATGTCCGGGTCAGACCGATTCATAGCTGTAGGGCCTTTTCTTTTTGTATGCTCCATGTTTATGCTTTCGAAGGTCACATGGATTTTTTGTCGTGCATGGGTAACCCTCGCCTTTTGACCATGGTCGACCTGATGGAGACGGAGTATAGCCCAACCTGGCTGATTACGGGAGAAATTATTCAGGGCTTGGATAACCGTAAAAGGGATTCGTCAGTTCGCCTAACCGGGAGTACGCGTCTGCTGCAGGTATATTACCTTGAATTTTTCTGATTTTTCCGATTTCTTGATTTTTTCGATTTTCTCAATTTTCCCTTTTTCATATTTCTTGTTGCTTTTTCTTCTTCAGATTTGGTTATTTGAGAGACTATCGGTCATTGATCCTCCTCTTGATTCGAGCTAATACCGCCATAACCAAGTGATAACAAGGAGACGGACTATCGATTTTTCTCGCCAAATTACTCTGAAGTATTGGGACGAGGTGTTATCTTTCCATAGCGGTCCGTTGATTCGATGGGTAGTGCCATGGTGGCCCATTTATCTTTGGACGGACTTGGCTCCGAGGGATAAGGCTCGTTACCAAGTAATCTTATGTTTCCGGCAGACGATTCATCTTTACCCCGATCGCATACGAAGGCAGTATGGTTGGACACAAAGAATCCCGGAGGTTGAAGCAGTTGTGAGTGAATCTACCCAACTGACGGACGTGATGTGCTATACTTGGATGCAAAGATGGTACACCCGGGATACATGGCCCATTCCCAAATATCTTCATTCAATTTGGGTTTCAGATGCTTATGTGAGGTGGACCAAAGCAGACAATGCTAAAGCCCGAGCTGCTTTGAAGTTTGATGAGGCGTTTGACCTGCTGCGAAGGGAGCAAGTTAAAGACAATAGGGGCTTTTTTGACGAAGGTGACACCCCAGCTACATTGGTCCGTCTTATGTCAGGTCAAAGAAGGAAGTATAGGACTCAAGCTGAAGGGTCCAATGCTAGAGGTGCGCGGGGGAAAGTGAGCCCCCCAGACTGACTTAGAAAGGAGACTTGTCCCAAGACTAGCAGTGCAGGACCGACTTGGCCCGCGAGACAGGCTACCCGAGCACGTACGGGCTCGACTTGGACCAGTGACAATAGTTGAAGACCCGCTGTCGAAGAAACGGGTTCGAGCTAAGGAGGTTCCCCTCGTGATTCGGGAACGCTCGCCCCCCGCCCCGGCGACCTCGGGCTCCGCGCGACCTAAAGGACAAAGGAATGGGCAAAATGCACGAGCACTAGTCTCCCTTGTTTTATTATTTAAGTATTATTACTATATTTTTGCGGTGTGTTTTTGTGTGTTTGCCGTTTTTGGTTTTGTTTTTGTTTTTGTTTTTTTTTTCGTGTGTGTGTGTGGTGTAATTTGGGATTTCCCGAGTTTATCGGTTAAAAGACATACTCCCTCCGATTCACAAAGATGTTCCCCTTTGTTAAATATATGTGAGGTATATTTTAATCAAAGGGGAAGATCTTTGTGAATCAGATGGAGTATTAGTGAATACCGTTCCCATCTTTTCGTTAATGCAGCGGTTGTACCCTTTTGAGGGGTTGCCTACGTATCCACAATTAGCGGAATCAAACCAAACGTAGTTCAGACATAGGTTTTTGCAATTTTTCGAAATATATCAAGACTATTAGTTCGAGATGTGCGACAGTAGGATAAGTAATCCTAACTTATTGACTTGTCTATAATTTTTGAAAATTTATAAAAAGACAAATTTTTATAAACTTTTGCAAATGACATTGAGATAGGGTTTATGGGTAATAGCGTTTCAACTGGTTCAAGTTGGTTGGGTTGACGAATTCGTTCCCGTCCAAGCCTGTCAGCATCATCGCTCCTCCTGATAGGACCTTCTTCACTAAGTATGGCCCAGCCCAATTGGGTTTGAATTTTCCTCTTGGGTCGACTGGCAGTAATGCACAGACCGATTGTAGGACTAGATCTCCTTCTTTGATATTCCTGGGCCTAACTCTTTTGTTGAAAGCCCGTTGGATCCTCTTTTGATATATCTGGATATTGTTGAGGGCCCGGGATCGTCGTTCGTCTAAAAGAACTAGCGAATCGTATCGGGCTTGGACCCAATCTGCTTCAGGTACTTGGCTTTCAAGTAAAATCCTGAGGAATGACACTTCTAGCTCGACCGATTGGACCGCCTCCATTTCATATGTCAAATAATATGGAGTTGCTCCGGTTGCGGTACAAATTGACGTCCGATACCCCTTGATAGCAAAAGGTATTTTATCGGGCCAATCCCGGTAATTCTCAGCCACTTTTTTATGTATGGTGACAATTGTTTTATTAGCCGCCTCTACCACTCCATTTGTTTGGGGACGGTAGGGTGAAGATGTATGCCTCTGAATTTTGTATTTTGCTAGCAACGCAGTGGGTCCCGTGATCACTAATAAATTCGTGCGGGATCCCGTATAGGCATATAATCTTATTTTGGATAAATTTGGCCACATGCTTGGCATTTAAGATCCGGTAGGATTCAGCTTCGATCCATTTGGTGAAATAGTCGATAGCCACTAAAATGAAACAGTGACCTCCCGTCCCAGAAGGATGCACCTTTCCAATTATATCGATACCCCATGTCGAAAATGGCCATGGCGACGTCATAGTGTATAGTAGGGATGATGGCATGTGTTGTACGTTGGCAAAGATCTGACAGTTATGGCAGTGTTTAACATATAACTGACAGTCAGTCTCCATACTATTCCAATAATATCCGAGCCTCATGATTTTTCGGGTTAGCATATGGGCATTCATATGTGGGCCATTTTCACCATCGTGTACCTCGGCCATAACCTTCTCGGCTTGTACTTTGTCGATACATAGAAGAAGAGCCCCATGTGCTGTCTTTTTGTATAATTGCCCGTCGTATGTACAAACAAGTTGGGTGGCCAACCTTCGCAGGGCTTTCTTGGCCCGGTTTTCAGCTTCCGGGGGATATTCTCCCGTCGTCAGATAGGTTAGAACAGCCTGATACCAAGGTTCCGGATCAGTTATTTTGATGTCTTGGATGGCGTGGTTATAGGCCGGCTCGGACCGCCTTTCGACACAGATCGGCATGTTGGTCAGGTGCTCCGGGATATTCAGTAAAGATGCTAATTTGGAAAGTGCATCTGCAAATTGATTTTCCACCCGGGGTAGATAGATGTATTCTACTTTTTGGAATTGCTTCTCTAGAACCCTTACTCGCGCTTGGTAAGCCACGAGATTGGCATTCCGAGTTTTCCATTTTTGGAGCGCTTGATTGATGACTAGCGATGAGTCACCATGGACCCGGAGGTTCGTTACCCCTTAATCAGCGGCGGCTTGAACCCCATAATGCATGCTTCATATTCGGCTCCGTTGTTAGTTACGTCAAACTCCAGTTTAATGGATAACGGGGTATGTTCCCCTTGTGGCGAGATTAACCGAATCCCGACTCCAAATCCTCGGAAGTTGGACGCCCCATCAAAATACAGATCCCATGTCTCGGTGTCGGTATGGAATATGTCTTCATCTGGGAAGGCCCAAGTATCGGTGTATCCCTCTTCAGATACCGGGCCATCGGCGAGAAATTCGGCTACTACCCGGCCTTTGTTGGCTTTTAATGGTACAAACTTGAGGTCAAACTCCGCTAGCATCAAAGTCCATCGGGACATTCGGCCGTTAAGGATGGGCTTCTCGAACAAGTACTTGATAGGATCCATTTTGGATAGAACATGTACTTCGTGGCTAAGCATATAGTGACGGAGCTTTTTAGTGGCCCAAACTAAAGCTAGGCACGTCTTTTCAAGCATTGTGTACTTGCATTCGTACTCCGAGAATTTCTTACTGATATAGTAGATATCGTGTTCTTCCGAATCAACTGTCTGGGCAGCATAGCCCCCATGGCTGTCTCGGTCGTTGTGAGGTATAACGACAAAGTCAGACCGGGTTGAGGTGGCATTAATACCGGCGGAGCAGACAGAATCTCCTTGATTTTATCAAAAGCCGCTTGACATTTATTGTCCCCCAGTACCCGTTCTCCTATCTTCAGTTTCTTGAAAATGGGCTCGCATACCATGGTTAACTTTGAAATGAACCGGCTGATGTATTGGATTTTCCCGAGGAACCCCCTTATTTCTTTTTCGGTTTTGGGTGGCTGCATCTCGGTTATGGCCTTGATTTTTGCTGGGTCGACCTCGATGCCGCATTGGCTAACGATATGGCCTAGTAATTTTCCCGACGTTACCCCGAAACTGCATTTCTGAGGGTTCAGTCTCATATTGTACTTACGCAGCCTGGTGAAGAACTTTCTTAGGGCCGTGATGTGCCCGTTTCGATCATTGGATTGACGATCATGTCGTCCATGTAGACCTCCACTTCTTTGTGCATCATATCATGTAATAAAGTAGTGGCGGTCCGTTGATAAGTGGCCTCGGCATTGATAAGCGCAAACGGCATAACGGTGTAACAATAAGTACCCCAAGGTGTAATGAATGTGGTCTTACTCATATCCTCTTCTGCCATTTTGATTTGATTGTATCCGGCATGCCTGTCCATGAATGATAGAAGGGGATGATCGGCTGTGTTATCCACCAGTATGTCGATGTGGGGTAACGAACAATCGTCTTTTAGGCTGGCCTTGTTAAGGTCCCGGAAGTCCACACATACCCGCACCTTGCCGTCCTTCTTGGGTACTGGCACGATGTTTGCGACCCAGTCTGGATATTCAGACACTTGTATAAAGCTCGCTTTGAATTGTTTGTCTACTTCTTCTTTGACTTTGAGAGACCATTCGGGCTTCATTCTTCGGAGCTTCTATTTTACCGGCTTACACCCATCTTGGATGGGTATACGGTGTTCAGCTATTTCACGATCTATTCCCGGGATGTCCTTGTAGGTCCATGTGAAGACGTCTTTGAACTCTTGGAGGAGGTCTGCGAATTGTTTTATTTCCTCGGGATCTAAGGATAGGCCCAACTTAAGCATCTCGGTTCTAAAGTGGTTCCCACGTTGATGGACTCGGTTTCTTCAATTACCGGGTCTCGGGATTCCCTTTGCTCGAGTTGCTCGATCAGATGCGGAGGCAAAGGTACCTGTTCGTCGGGTTTCTCAATGTCATTGCATATAAAATTTTTGAATTTGAAAGAATTTTGATAATAAGACAAGTCGTAAGCGGAACGGTTTTCGTTATTATTACTAATAGTGAATTTTGAGAACAGCTCGAAGAGAGCGGCCATCTGACCGTTGGTCAGAGGTGGGATAGGGAGTGCTCTCGGGACAGGCCTCGAGACTTCGGTGGAAGTGGCTAAAGGGATGGGGGTTACAGACCGGACTCTAGCACCAGACCCTCTAGACTCGGACTCTGACTCCGACTTGGACTCTGACTCAGACTTGGACTCGGTATCCAGCATGTCTCCCTCGCCAGTGGTTAGCTTGTAGACTCGACCCTAGTTGTCGGTCCACTTGATGGTCTTCCTCCAGGCCCTTTTCCCGGTGTGTGCACCAACTTCGGAGATCAGCTTCGTTGGGTCGAACTGGTTGCTGCGAAGGATTAGATTAACCAGATCCTCTTTAGAAGCGGGAACGACCTTGTCTTCCCCGATTAGGAGCCCCAGCACGGGCTCAGAATTGTCGGCGCCCTCCTTGGATTCCGTCTGGATGAGGGCGAATATGTCATCAGGGATCAAGTTGCATTCTCGAGCCATTTTGGTCTCGGGATATGTGATGGTGGGTCGGTAGAGGCCCACTTGAATAGCCTCGAATACCGGAGTGACGAAGTAGTCGGTTAAGTTCGGGCTATAAGGGCCCAAGTAGGTACCCATGATGATGTTTTGGGCCTCTTGGAGGCTGGCCCGGACCATGTTTTCTGAAGTTGCAGCAAACCCCAGACCGGATCGTGATTCTCCATCATTTAGAACTTCGTTTATCTTCCCAGCTAGAAGATATGGTCTCGAGGTAGCCCCCGGTAGATAGCCCAAGTTTTGTAGCATCATAACGATGCTAGTAGTGAAATAGGGCTTGAAGAGATATTCCCCTTCAATCATCCCCACGAAATCAAATCCCCATGGTTCGGCCTGGCCCGTGGCATTGCAGCTAGCCACGGTTATGAGGGTTGCCTCCAGTGTGACGACACCGTCTTGAAGAGGCATTTTGACCTTCCTATGAAGGGTAGAAGACATGGCCTTGACCGCATGGATCAAGGGCCTTCCGAGTAGTAAGTTGAAAGATGAGGTGACATCGATCACCTGAAACTCCAGTTCTTTCTCAATTGGGCCCGTTATAATTGTCAGCTTAACAGCCCCGGCGACCAGTTTTGGGCTTCCATCGAAAGCCTGGTGATGGGAGGGATTTGCCGTCAATCCCTACCAACAAGTAAACCAACTAAACCTAACACGTAGCTAGGGTAAGTCGGGTCGATATCCACGGAGACGGTTATGACGTGTCTAGACTATGGTCTACCTACAAGACAAGACTAGGCCACAAACAAACACAAAGAGGACGAGAATTGACAAACTATGATGATGGAAAGGAGTGAAACTAGACTAACAAAGGACTAGATATAACAAGAAGTAGATGAAACAAATAAAGATTAATGAAACCATCAAACTGGAGAAAATGATTGACTAAAGATCAGATATGGAGAAATCAAATATGGGAAGGAGTAGGGTTAGGTCGGGTTCATAAGTGTAGTAGGATGATTTGGAAGATCATGGGTGTAGGTTTCACCTAGTTACTAAGGTCGGTCCGCGCTCTCGTGTCAAAGCCAAAGTCCGCACTCTCTTGTCAAAGAATAAACTGAAATACTCATGCAAGATATTACCCAATACAAAAGAATTCAACCACGAATCAATCACACAATGAGAAGATGAAAACAAGCATGAGAAGCATGGCCACTACAACTCAAACAAGCAATTCAACAAACACATGGTGCTCTTAACATGTGACTAGTAACAAAGAATCCACCTTTACCCTTAATCAAACCCTAATTACCCATAATCCACCCTTAACCCCCCTAATAACCCCACAATAAGTCTACTCACACATAATGAAACTAACCCTAACCATAACAAGAGGAATCAACACAAACAACATAACATTCATAATGAAACTAGCAAGAACAAGAACAATAATCAAAGATTAAAACTTGAAATATTAAACAAGGATTAAGAGTAAAGAGAATAAGAAGATTATACCAACAAACAAGAGGATGAAAATATGTAAACTTGTATTGATAAGAAAAACCCAAATGAATCTCCCAAGGTTGTCAATCATGGATGAGTCTTGAAGAATTCCCTTAATACAAGAGTAATTACTAAGATTAATATAAGTTTAACAAAAGATTAATATAAAACTAAACTAGGGATCAAGAGAGTCTTTCTAGGGTTTAAAATAATGTAGAGTAGTGTAAGGTGCTTAAATAATACAAAGGGAGGGTATTTATAAGGTTACAAGAGCAAAGGAATTGAAAAGAGGAAACACAGGGCTTCAGGTGGCCCGTCCCGGCCGAAATGAGATGGTCTCGGTGGGGAAGGGACCCATCTCGGCCGAAATGACCTTCATCTCGGTCGGGAAGGGTGGTCAGTGGCCGATCTTTGCTTCCCTTCTTCATCCCGACCGAGATGGCCTTCATCTCGACCGGGATGGGTCTTGTAGGCCTCAAATATGATCTCAAGGGACCCTACTTGCTTCTCATTGACTTCTCATCGATTCTCGGTGCTTGGGATCGAGTCTAAGGGGCTCGGGAATGGGTCCCAAGGTCTCGGGATCGAGTCTAAGCCACCGAGTGATCGTTGCTTCTCTTCGTTGGCTCCAAATGTGTCGGAAATGAGTCGGAATTGTTCCACCTCTCCAAGATTGATCTTAGGAACCTAAAACAAACTAGAAGAAGCATAAGTAGACTCGAAACCGCTCCAAAGAGCGATTTCACAAGAGAAATCGGGACCAAACACAACGAAAATAGCACTACAAAACACACTTATCAACTCTCCCACACTTAACCCTTACTCGCCCTTGAGTAAGCACAAACTAACTACTAAACTAAAAGAAACTAATCTACTAACCGTGCTGGTATTAGCGCACCCTACGCCCTTTCAACTCACGCGAGAACACTTAGAGGAAAATTGCTCTCCGCAAGGCAAGTGAGGTCTTGCGACAAAACTGTGGATGCAACCGGACACAAAAACACACAAACAAACAAACATACAAACAAACAAGCAATCGGTTGCACCCAAGAAGAAACAAATACCGCTTCCCTATACAAAGCGGCGAAAGAAGCTTTGGTTAAGGACTCAAGGCAAGTGACAACATTCCCAAACTAATATTACAAACCGATATGAACTAAACCCTAATAGTATGACAACAAAGCAACAAAAACGTTGGCAACTTACCTAGGTACCTCCTAACCTTCTAAGAACGTACTACGGGACGATCGGCGGGATGGAAAAAGGATGAACCACGGTGTTATTCGACACTGTAGGTAAGTGAGGCCCTGCCCCCTTTAGCGATGTGCCAAGAGGGTCGTCCCATGCTCAAAAATCGCCCAACTAGTCCAAGTAAAAAGGTGGATAAGGTTTGAAAAGTGAGTGAAGACCGACTATTTACCGCTATCATCGACTCGGTCCTTTGGTAGGCTCTTCACGGTAACGATCGGAAAAACGCTTATTTTTGAGAGGGTGAGAATCTTTTTGTGAGATTGTTTTCTTTTTGGCATTTTTTTTTTGCATTTGGCTTTTGAATTGCTATGCCACTTCTTTTTCTTCTTTTGTATTTTCTTTTTGATTTGTTGTGCATTTTCTTTTTCTTCATTCTTTTCTTTCTTTTCTTTCTTTTGACTTGGCTTACCCTTTTTGGATAACTTTTTTTTTGTAGGCAATTCTTGCAACCAAGTAAGAACTTCAACAATTTGCAATTTATTTGTGGAGATGAGTAGGAGGTAGGGAAATGAGTAAGTCAGGACAGGCCATTCCCTTCAAACCCACAAAAAGGTGGAAAACTTGGACTAATCAAACAATTTCGAACACGGTAACCTAAGGAACGGGACTCGGCAACCAAGGCCTTTTCAAACCGTGGGTGGTCATAATGGTCAAAATGCAAATCCCGTAGTAAATCCCTATTAGACTAGGTGGACTCAAGGTAAAGGACCAACGAAACTATTGATTTAGGGTCATTCTACTAGACTAAAGTCCAAGACTCGATTCATACTACTACGAAGGGAAAGTAAACACTTGCACACTAGCCTCAAAACCGAGTTTTCGAAAACCTTTTTACACAAGACACAAACTAAGCAAGACACAACAAGGACGAAAGAAAATGAGACACACACAACAAAACAAATCGAAATAAGAGAAAAGAAAACAAACATACAAACGCAACAAACACCACCCCGAAACATCCATATAAGCAACCAAAACAACCACAACCTTCAACAAGCTCCACCCGAGCATACATCATCACAAATCTCCTCCAAACTCCACAAGAGACAAAGAGGAAAAGAGATAGAACGACGTTACCGGATGTCTTGAGCTTTCCAAAAATTACGGCGATCCGGGAACCTATAAGGAAATGGGGAGGCAAAACGTACAATACAACAAAAATACGACACAACAACACAAAAGGAAAAGACACAAAAGAAAATCTTTTTGATTTTTGTCAAAATTTTCAAATTTTTAGGAATTTTTATGGTTTTTCGGAAAAACTACGAAAATAAAACTAAACTATACTAGGATATCGCTCCCCCACACTTAAACCGATCAATGTCCTCATGCTCGATCGGTAGTGTGCGGAGACACTAAAAAGAAAAGAAACTACGAAAATAAATCTAAAAAATCAAAAAGAAAAGCGGAGAAAAGGTAGAATGTGTCCGGCCGGGGTGTAGTCAAGTCACCATGAGCCGAGACGAGAAAAGATATGAATGGGGGAAGAAATAAAAAGAAGAAAATAAAAGGAAATGAGAGGGGAGGACTAGGTGTAATCAAGTCACCTAGCCCGGATTCCGCCTAAATCCGACTAATACCTACTAAATAGAAAATAAATGAAAGAAAAAGTGAAAGGACTCGTACATTTGGATTTTTGAAATGACTCTCGATGTAGTCACGACATCGAGAGTCGGGATAAATGACTACCAAGGCCCCGAGGGCCACCATGACTCAAAAATGGATAAAGGGAAGGGGAACACACAAAGGGAGACAAGTCATAAAAGACGGAAAAGAAAGGATAGTCGCCTTAGCAATCGGTTAGCAACTCACTAACTCCATCGTCTCAATGATCATTAACGGCACATTTCTTTTCTTCATCATGGTTATTCCTCTTCATTCTCGATATGGTTGCATGGTTGAAGTATTAGGCTTGCATTGGTGTAAGTGAGGTGGGATTTGAGGTGAAACTCGGTGTGTAGTGAAGAGAAGATGAGATGAATGTAAATATATTAAGTGTAGGGGTCATATGATATGTGCAAGGATAGGTAGGGAGGTTGGGAGGGGGTATAAAGTGGTTGGGTGGGCTTAAATGACGAAGGGGAGGCAAAACGTGGGAGCTGAGCCTCATCTCGGGCGAGAGAAACTCATCTCAATCGGGAAGGTCCCTTCTCGGGCGAGATGATACCCTTCTCGGTCGGGATGGGTAGTCAGTAGCTCCAGATTCCACGCACACTTCATCTCGGTCGAGATGAAACCCTTCCCGGCCGGGATGGCTCATCTACCTCTTCAATCTTCATGATAGCTTCATCCACATGACAACTAATACATCGGGCTCTCTAATCCCGTCCCCGAAAGCTTGTCAAAAGCTTCAAGAAACCGACTTCCATGCCAAAAATCCAAGCTCTATCAACAACCACTCCTCTCAAAACTTCATCTTCACAAGCAACCTATCGAATAAACTCAATAACATCATCAAAATCCCTCCCTCACATCGCTCATCAAATTACCAAATCACAAGAATTCACAAAACACAAAAGAATAAGAAAGAGATATATAGAAAGAGACGGTTCTTTTGGAACTCTGTCAAACCAAGGATGGGGATTCTTCATTCATTTTTTTTAACAACACAATAGCCAACTCCATCGCCATCAAGGGCACGAAGTAGCAAATCGAAGGCTCTCGAGAAATCTTCGATCAAGCTTGTGGAATACCAACCTCCACTCCAAGGATCATCACATCCTAACATTGACGTTCCCGGGGTATCCCGATCTACTAAGTTCAGCGGCATGAACTTGTACTTGCGATCCTTCGGTATATACCCAAACGTCCATCTATCTTCATGTGGCCCCAAGGGAGGCTCAACTTTCTTCTTACCTTGCAACTTGTCCTCATTCACATCACATGGGCATTCATCCGCCCCAAGCTCGGAATCATCATCATCAATTCCATACAAGTTGTTGTCTTTCTAGCTTTCACTCGACTCATTCCCAAGATATTTGTCTTTCATGGCGTGGATCATATACATGACTCTTCGTATGTAGGCGAGGTGTTGCCCTGGAGGTCAAACACTACCTTCTCGTCGCCTAGCTCAAAGGTGATCCTACCTTTCTTGATATCGATCATTGCACCGGCGGTATGTAAGAATGGGAGGCCTAGGATAATGGGAGTGATGGCATCTTCCGGCATATCAAGTACAAGGAAGTCGACCGGAATGAAGAACTTCCCTATTCT
Source organism: Agrostemma githago (assembly GCA_958450325.1). Lineage (NCBI taxonomy): Eukaryota > Viridiplantae > Streptophyta > Magnoliopsida > Caryophyllales > Caryophyllaceae > Agrostemma > Agrostemma githago. Next base: position 25,600,460 of record OY288257.1, read on the forward strand.
TAGTGGCACATCCTCTAGCATTCCTAATGGTCGGTTAAGCGAACGATCGACCATTTGAAGTGTAATAGAGGTACACTTGAGCTCTTTCATCCCAAGTCGCTCACAAATAGAATAAGGAATAATGCTTACACTCGCACCCAACTCACATAATGCCCTTTCAATCTTCAAGTTCCCTATTTGTGCACGGGACTGAGAAACTACTCGGATCCTTCAACTTAGGGAGTGTAGAGCCTTGAATGAGCTCGCTCACCTCTCTTGTGAACGCTATGGTCTCTTCCTTCCACGGATCTCTTCCTAGCCAAGATTTCTTTCATGAACTTTCCATAGGCCGGGACTTGGGTAATTAGTTCGGTGAAAGGGATGCTCACATCCAACTTCTTCACAATACCAAGGAACTTGTCATATTGAATATCCACCCTGGTCTTCATTTGCCTTGTTGGGAATGGCAACTTGATGTGTATCTTGTCTTGCTCATTAGGGTTGGATTTTTCAATTGACATTTTCTTCTTTCCTTTGTCTTCTCCTTGGAGTGGGGGAAGCTTGTCTTCATGGGGTTTCTCAACCTCCCACAAGACTTGCTCCTCCATGAGGTTTCCCCAACCTTCAGTGCTGTGAGATGGAGATACAACTTCTTTCATGGCTTGTTGCTCACTAGGAAACAAGGGAGAATTGTAGGATGCACCGCTCCTCAAGTGATGGCATTCACATGTTCAAATTTTGATGGTTCACCTTCAGGAGGTAGTTGACCCCTTTGTCTTAAAGAACTACCCGAAGGAACTTGAGCTAGTTGGGTTTCGAGCATCTAAAGATGAGTTTTTGTTTCCTTGTTTTCCATTTGAAGTTGGGCAATAAGTTCTTGTTGGGATATTTGCAACTCTATTTGACTTCTTTGCATCTCCAACATTTGCTTTTGTGTATCGAAATCCCGAGGGGGAGATTGTTGATTGTGTGGAGTATTGGTGATGGCTAAGGGAGTGCCATAATCGTGAATTGGAGACCGGCTCCTTTGCTTGCTTTCTTGTTGAGTACCTTGAGACCCTTGTTGTTGTTGGAAGTTCCCTTGGAACCCATGAGAATTGCCTTGATTAAGGCCTTGAGAGTTACCATGATTGTGGTTTTGGTAACCTTGGTTGTTGTTTTGATGTTATTGAGAGTGTTGGTTTCCTTGGAAACCACCTTGATGATTGAAGTTCCCTTGATTTTGGAACCCTTGTTTGTTGTAGAAGGCACCTTGGTTATGTTGTTGGAAATTGGTGAAAGGCCTTTGATAGCCTTGGTTGTTGTCCCTTAAGGGAGGTGGAACATATGGACGGTGTTGTTGTAGAGATTGTTGTTGGGAAGCTAGGAACATGTGAGGATTTGGCACATTTTGAGCCTTGAAGTTAGAGTATGGGGCACCTTGCTTGAATGCTTGAAAAGCATTCACTTGCTCGATGCTACTTCGACAATACGAAGACTCATGTCCATGTATTCCACAAATCTCACACATCCCATAATACGATGTAGGAGGTACAACTCCCAAAGCATTGACTTGTTGTATTGAATATTGGTGGGAAGAACTTGTCCTTTGGCCTTGATCAAAATGACTTTGGAGCTTCTTGTCAATAGTTTCCATGTAAGTTTTTAATTGTGCTCGAGGATCGATACTAAGTTGTGTAATGGCATCGATCTCGTGCCTTCCCCCTCGATTCGCCTTCCTAGGCGTTGAGTATTGAGAGTTGTGAACTGCCATTTCCTCAATTCTTGACCAAGTTTGGTCATCATCTACCTCGGTGAACCTTCCATTAGATCCCATGTTGAGTATGCCCCTTGAATCTTTATATAACCCATTCCAGAATTGTTGGACAAGGAACCACTATGATAAACCATGGTGAGGACAAGAACGGATGAAGGCTTTAAACCTTTCCCACGACTCATAGAGACTTTCTTCATCACGTTGTTGAAAACCCGTGATTGAAGCTCTCAATAAATTAGTCTTCTCCGGTGGATAAAATTGTTGGTAGAATGCTAAGGCTAGCTTCTTCGAAGTGTCTATACCGAGAGCCGCCTTGTCTAAACCTTTGAGCCATTGCTTTGCCTTGCCGATCAAAGAGAAAGGAAATAATACCCATCGGATTTGGTCTTGGGTTATTCCCGGTTGTGAGATAGCATCGCAATAGTCCGAAAAGGTTTCCATGTGTTCATGAGGATCTTCTATTGGTAACCCATTATTACTAATATCCATATGCATGAGAGAGGGAGAATATGGATTCTTTGGGATCACAGGAAGTGTGAAGTTCATTCGGATTTATGTACCTCACAACTTATTCACTGCAAAGTTAAAGAAACATACTCGGTGATGTGTACTGGATTACTATGGTCTACGCTTTTAATGAGATTCATATGCGTGAGGCTTTGTGGAATGATCTTAGACGGATTGCTGCAAACATTACTGAGCCTTGGCTAGTTGGAGGAGATTTCAACTGCGTGCTTACAACAGAGGAAAGGTTGGGTGGTGGATTTTCGGTTGCTGAAGCATTGCCTTTTCTAGACTGTCTTTCTGATTGCTCTCTTATGGATTGTCCCGCTTTGGGGGCCTACTATACCTGGAACAACAAACAAAAACCGGAGGATAGGGTGTACAGTAGGTTAGATAGGTGCCTGGTGAATCAGGAATGGCTAAGGTTGAAGGAAGACTACAAGGCCAACTTTCTTCCGGAAGGTTTATTTGATCATTGTCCTTGTGTGATTAAATCTAATGAGAATCAGAAGATCAAGAGAAGAAGTTTCAAATATTTTAATATGTGGAGCAAACTCGATTCTTTTGAAGAACTGGTTCGCAATGACTGGCAGGTCAGTATAGATGGGACCAAACAGTACTGTGTAGCGAAGAAACTACAACGACTTAAGAGGGTTCTCAAAACTCTTAACAGATCTCATTTTTCTGAGATTGAGAGCAGGACAGCGGTTGCCCATGTGAAGCTACTGCAATTACAGGAAAATTTGGTCTTAAACCCGGAAGATATGCTGCTTCGTGCACAGGAAAAATCAGCGCAGGAGGAGTATGCATTTCTATATGATGCGCAGGCTGATTTTCTTAAACAAAGAGCTAAATGCTCTTGGCTCAAGAATGGGGATCAAAACACGGCCTTTTTCCATGGGACATTGAAGTCTAGGAAAATTGCTAATGAAATTAATCGGATTTTGGATGAACATGGTACTTTACATAAAGATCAGGGTAAGATTCATGATGCTTTCCTGGGTTTTTACCAAAATTTGCTAGGAACTAGCAACTCTACTACTGCAGTAAAGAAAAGGGTTATAGAGCATGGTCAGATTTGCACTTCGCAGCATCATAGTGTCCTAGACCAGCCTGTATCGAGGGATGAAATCAAGCAGGCTATTTTCAATATCCCTGACGACAAATCCCTTGGGCCCGACGGGTATTCAAGTAAGTTTTTCAAAGACTCTTGGCATATTGTTGGTGAGGACGTTATGGATGCTATTGCTGATTTCTTCTCTTCAGGAAGACTGCTCAAGCAGTTCAATACTACTGCTGTCACGCTTATTCCTAAAGTTAGTAGCCCTACGACAGTAATGCAATTCAGACCTATAGCGTGTTGTAATGTGGTATATAAAGCCATCTCGAAGATACTATGTTCCAGACTTGCGGCTGTTCTCCCCGATATTGTGTCCCCTTCTCAAGGTGGATTCATTAAAGGGAGAAGTATTAACGAGAACATCTTGATCTGTCAAGATATAATCAGGCTGTATAATAGGAAGAGCGCCTCTCCCAGGTGCATATTCAAGATTGACATTCAAAAAGCCTATGACATTGTAGAATGGGATTTTTTGCATCAAATGCTTGTGCATCTTAACTTTCCCAATCATTTCCGAGCACTGGTTATGCAATGTGTGACTACAGCGAGTAATTCTCTCAACCTGAATGAAGAAAGCTTTGGTTTTTTCTCAGGTAAAAGAGGTCTCAGACAAGGGGACCCCCTCTCCCCCCTATTATTCACTATTTGTATGGACTACTTGTCTAGACTGTTGAGTTTCACTACGAGTTCCAAACCGTTTTCATATCATCCATTGTGCAAAAAAATGAAGCTTTCCAATCTCATGTTTGCGGATGACCTGCTCTTATTCTCAAGAGGGGATGCAAATTCCATGATGCTACTTCTGAGATAGTTCGCCACATTCTCGAATACAGCAGGATTAAGAATGAGTAGGGGAAGTCAAATGTTTATTTTAACGGAGTTCACCCTAGTCTTAGAGCTGATATTATCCAGGTATCAGGCTGTGTGGAGGGTTCACTACCATTCAGATATTTGGGGGTTCCGATTAAGACTTCCAAATTGACCCTTTTGGACTGTCAACCCTTGGTGAACAAGATAGTCGAGAGAATAAGACGCCTTGGTGCAAAAAAGCTGTCTTATGCAGGTCGTTTATCTCTGATCAAGAGTGTGTTGGCTAACCTTCACAATTATTGGGCTACAATTTTCATTTTACCTACTTCCGTAGTGAAACAGATTGATAGCATCTGCAGGAATTTCCTCTGGGACGGGAGTGCTGACTATCACAGAGTCCCTACGGTCTCGTGGGAAAAAAATTGTGCTCCGTATAAGGAAGGGGGTTTGAACTTGACTCAGAATGCTATTTGGAATCGAGCAGCGATTGGTAAATTGGCGTGGTGGATAGCAACCAAGCAAGATAGACTGTGGGTTAGATGGATTCACCAAATATATTTAAAAGGGAAGAATTGGGAGGATTACTCTCCTAATGTCGATTCCAGTTGGTATTGGAGGAAAATCTGCCGGATCAAGGAGGAACTGAAACCAGCGTACGAGGCTAATGCTATTACTGCACACGCTAATGGTTTCTCAGTGGCAAATGCTTACGAGTGGCTAAGAACTAAGCAAGGCAAGGTTGATTGGTGCTCATTTGTGTGGTCTAGATGGTCACTGCCCAAGCATAATATGGTAGCTTGGCTGATACAACAAGACGGACTGAATGTGAAGAGCAAGCTTCGCAGATTTGGGATAGTGTAGGATGATAGATGTGTCGTGTGTGCAGCTGAAGAGGAAGCAGTTCAGCATCTGTTTCAGGGTTGTGAGTACAGTAGGAAGATCCTGTACGAGGTGAACTGAGTAATGTCGATAGTCCCCAATCTTGATATGCGGAACGAGAAGCGGAAGAGATTAAAAGAGACCAAATTGCATAGAGCTATAAAGAATGGAATTATTAACTCGATATGCTATAATATTTGGACCCAACGTAACAAAGCAAGAATGGAAGAGCAGCTTATTCGGCCAGAAAATCTAGCTAGACGCATCATTAAGGAGTATATTGATTTTTGTAAGATGAAATGTGATCAAAAGTTTAGTGATAAGGATAGAAATTTCATAACTAGCCTTTTGAGGCTTTCGATGTAATTGAGACTGTACAGTCTTTTTTATAATATACTTACACTTTATCAAAAAAAAAAAAAAAAACCCATTAAATTGACTTCTTTCAACCAACTGGATAAATTGCGTTTTAGCCACAAAATTCCCGGCATATGCGGCCGGTAAAGCGGTTGGACAGGGCAAAACATCTTCCGTAAAGGTTGAATGGGAAGGGAACTTAGGCATTATTGGATGTGCGGGAGATGACGGTGTAGATGGTGTTGATGCAGAAGTTGAAGGAGAACTAGGTGAAGAAGAATGGATAGATGTACCAAAGGGATTGATGAAGGTCCCTTCGGCGGTCTCTCAAGGTGACTCGTTCAAGTCGGATCCTTGAGCTTGTTCTTCAATGGTATTGCTAGTACCCGGTTGAGAGTTCCTAACCCAATCAATCGTCCGTTGGCGAAAGGCTCTAAAGAGTCTTTCCGGATCTGGATTGAAGAGAAAGAAGTCGTCTCTCCTCCTAGCCATGCACTACACACTTGAACAAACGTGAGAACACCTAGTGCTTTATAGGCACTAGGCAAAGACAATAAAAGAGCACAACGGAAGACAAAGAGTGAAGAAAACAACAAAAACAAGAAAAAGACTACAAAATATGCACCAAGGATAGAAAAAGAACACAAGAGGGGTAACTAAGTCAAGCTAATAAGTAAACTAAGTCTAAACATGCACCGTCCCCGGCAACGGCGCCAAATTGACGGGAGGGATTTGCCGTCAATCCCTACCAACAAGTAAACAACCTAAACCTAACACGTAGCTAGGGTAAGTCGGGTCGATATCCACGGAGACGGTTATGAGGTGTCTAGACTATGGTCTACCTACAAGACAAGACTAGGCCACAAACAAACACAAAGAGGACGAGAATTGACAAACTATGATGATGGAAAGGGGTGAAACTAGACTAACAAAGGACTAGATATAACAAGAAGTAAATGAAACAACTAAAGATTAATGAAACTATCAAACTAGATAAAATGATTGACTAAAGATATGGAGAAATCAAATATGGGAAGGAGTAGAGTTTGGTCGGGTTCATAAGTGTAGTAGGATGATTTGGAAAATCAAGGGTGTAGGTTTCACATAGTTACTAAGGTCGGTCCGCGCTCTCGCGTCAAAGCCAAAGTCCGCACTCTCATGTCAAAGACTAAAACCGAATACTCATGCAAGATATTACCCAGTACACAAGAATTTAACCACAAATCAATCACAAAAAGTGAAGATGAAAACAAGCATGAGAAGCATGGGCACTACAAATCAAACAAGCAATTCAACAAACACGTGGTGATCTTAACATGTGACTAGTAACAAAGAATCCACCTTTACCCTTAATCAAACCCTAATTACCCATAATCCACCCTTAATCTCCCTACTAACCCCACAATAAGTCTACTCACACATAATGAAACTAATCCTAACCATAACAAGAGGAATCAACACAAACAACGTAACATTCATAATGAAACTAGCAAGAACAAGAACAATAATCGAAGATTAAAACTTGAAAGATTAAACAAGGATTAAGAGTAAAGAGAATAAGGAGATTATACCAACAAACAAGAGGATGAAAAGATGAAAACATGTATTGATAAGAAAAACCCAAATGAATCTCCCAAGGTTGTCAATCTTGGATGAGTCTTGAAGAATTCCCTTAATACAAGACTAATTACTAAGATTAATATAAGATTAACAAAAGATTAATATAAAACAAAACTAGGGATCAAGAGAGTCTTTCTAGGGTTTAGATTAATGTAGAGTAGTGTAAGGTGCTTAAATAATACAAAGGGAGGGTATTTATAAGGTTACAAGAGCAAAGGAATTGAAAAGAGGAAACACAGGGCTTCAGGTGGCCCGTCCCGGCCGAGATGAGATGGTCTCGGTGGGGAAGGGACCCATATCGGCCGAAATGACCCTCATCTCGGTCGGGAAGGGTGGTCAGTGGCCACTCTTTGCTTCCCTTCTTCATCCCGACCGAGATGGCCTTCATCTCGACCGGGATGGGTTTTGTAGGCCTCAAATATGATCTCAAGGGTCCCTACTTGCTTCTCATGGGCTTCTCATCGATTCTTGCTGCTCGGGATCAAGTCTAAGGGACTCGAGAATGGGTCCCAAGATCTCGGGATCGAGTCTAAGCCACCGAGTGATCGTTGCTTCTCTTCGTTGGCTCCAAATGTATCGGAAACGAGTCAGAATCGTTCCACCTCTCCAAGATTGATCTTAGGAACCTAAAACAAACTAGAATAAGCATAATTAGCCTCAAAATCGCTCCAAAGAGAGATTTCACAAGAGAAACCGGGACCAAACACAAGGAAAATAGCACTACAAAACACACTTATCACCTGGATTGTCTGCGCGGTTTGAAGGTAGTCGGCCTCGGTGATGCCAAGGGCCTTAGTGGTCCTTAAGGGAAGGACATTCACGGCGGACCCGTCGTCGATGAGGGTCATTGGGAGGTATTTCCCTCGGCAAATGACCGTGATGTATAGGGCCAAGTTATGGGCGGCTCCAAATGGTGGAAGATCGGACTCATAGAAGGTGATGAGTGGGCCTTCTTCTTTGGACTTGCCCTTGAGATAGGGCATGATAGTGGCTACCATTTCAGCAGGGGTAACCTGTGAGTCGACCTTAATTTGATCGAGAGCCTTAGTCAGTGCTTCCCGATGTTCTTGTGAGCTGACCAGAAGTTGCCATATGGTTAGATCAGCTCGAACCCTCTTCAATTGCTGGACCAAAGCCGTGTCATTGCTTGGTTCCTCAAGGGTAGATTCTGTCCTGGAAGGTTCAGTGACGGTTGTTGAGGTAGGACGCCCGGTGGTGGCGAGGTGCTTGGTGGCTAAGGCTTTAGACATAGCTTTTCGAACCTCTTCACTGGTGATGGGGACAGCTTCCCCCTTAGCTAGGTAAACGTCTTCCTCATCATCGAACCATATCCCGTTAATTTGTGGGATAAAGGGGGAAATGAGGTGTGAGCAGTCGATTACCTCTCTAGTGAATATAGCATGAGCACTGAACGGGTTTTCTTTGTTGCTCGGCTTGTCTCCGGGCAATGGGATTTTCCCGGTTTCGATCAGATCTTGGATCAGATGCTTCAATTTCCAGCATTTCTCCATGTCATGCCCATTGCCCCGATGATATTGGCAGTAGGCCTGAACATTATAGCTCTTCGATCTTTTCTCCACTGGAACTTCTAGAGTTGGGCCTATTTGTTGGATCAGGCCGTTTGAAGATAGCCTCTGTGAGGCATAGGTATAGGTAGTCCCTATATCCATGAATACCAGAGTTGGAGCATTCTTTTTTGATGAGGCATCGGGCAAATTAACCTCATCGAAGATGCTGCGAGTTACAGCTGCAGGTGTGGGCTTGGTCACAGATGAACTGGCCCCTTGATATCCCTTGGTAGAGGCCTTAGTTAGGCTCTCTAACCTTAAGTCATCCTCGATCCTTATGCCCATTTCGATCAGATGGAAAAGTTAGGAATGACAGCATACCGGAGGTGGACCCGGTAGGAAGGGAGGAGGTTCTTGACAAAGGCCTCCACCAAGACTTTCTCGCTGGGCTTATCCACCAGCTTCACACTCTCGGCCCTCCAGCTTTGTAGGTATTTGGTGAACCCTTCTTTAGGCTCTTGGGCCATAACTTCCAGAGTACGCAATGTAGTCTGGATCTCGGTATTGGGGTGCTTCTCGAGGGAGGAAGCGAAGAGGTGCTTGAACATGGTGGACTTCACCCCCTTGACAGCCATAAATTCTTTAAAAGCGCGGATGTGGTAGACCGGGTCTTCAGTACCCTAAAACATCGGTATTCCCGTGAGGTTGAGGTTAGAAGGTAACTCGTCATTCAGAGGCGAATAGGAACGAGCATTCTCAGTATGGATCGAGTTGCTTGTTGACAGGTGGACCTGCTCTTCAAGCTTGCGAACAACGCTCATTAGTTCAGCTATGGGCCCAGTGGGCTTAGATCCAGTAGGATTCCCTTTCTCCACGGCACTCAGACGGGTGGCAAAGGTCGCTTGATCGGTCTGGATGGTAGTCAATCGGGTCTCGATCTTGGCCAGTGCGGCGGTCAGTTGATCCAAAGTTCCTTGCATTTTCTGTCGTCTAGTTTCCGGTGGCCTGTCTGTAAGAACACCGCGTAATCAGAAACTAGCCCAAATAGAAGTACATCTCGAGCAAAATGAAAGACTAAAAGAGGGAATGACTCGGAAAAGACACCTACACGGGTGACTTGTGAAAGGTGGGCCACCTTTAGGATTCGGCGGGTGGGCCGAGTCCTGTTTGAAAGAAGTTCCACGTAAGACATCCACAGGCTTTGGGCTCGAATGTGTAGATGGGCCCTCCTTTGTAGGAGTATGTCCTACGTAGGTGGGCCTTGCCTTAGTCAAATAAGGCGGACTAGGATAGGGAGGAAACTCGTGATATAAGATCGATAGAGTTTCGACGCTAGAGACTTCGACGACTTATGACATGACCCGACACTGCTAAATACGAGAAGTCCTAAGAAGAGGAAGGTTTCGAAAAAGGTTTTTTTTTTGAGAAAATCCGACAAATTCGGGATAGGGCCCAATTTTTCGAAGAAAACGAAAAAAAATGTATCGGGCCACAGTTTTGAAAGTTCGAAAATATTCTCGAGTTTTGAAGTGGGCAGAATACCGGCTAGAAATAGACTATTTTGAGTAAAATCATAAGTCCTAAATTCGGTATACGTCCCGGGTTTTGAAATTGGATATTTTGAAAGAGGATGCAATTTTTGAAAATGACGGTTTTTGAAAAATGACTTTAGAAACCAAGCAGCACATAGTCACGCAAGCATTATAACGACGTCATGTATGCTCTACGCTAAGTCTCGGTCGGTCTATAAAGGGTCTATACCAGTGCACATAGCCTATCCGAGAATCGGGACGGACTTCCTAAGTCGAGTTGAGCTTAGAACATGCCGCGAAACCCATACGAATCGACTATGGACACCTTTGACATATCCATATTGGAGTAAATCACGGTAAAGTGGGACGTCGGTCACCAGTACCGGCCCGGGAAATTATAGGGTTATGCATGAACCGTAAAACTAAAACGCGTATTGTACTAGTCGAACGATTTCTATTCGAGCCTCACCCTGAGGATGCCGATGGTAAGTCACGCATCAGTTAATCCCCAGCGGAGTCGCCAAATTGTGGACATGACATAGGTCCACCCCGACGCGGCCACGCGCGGGTTTGGTGAGGCGAATGAATCTCCATATGAGAATGATCGAATTGAAATTTAAATCAAAGTGGAGTCGCCACCGAACTTTGTGGGAATTTGATAAGTGTAGTTTGTAGTGCCTAATTGTTGTGTTTTGGTCCCATTTTCCTTGTGGAATCGCTCCTTGGGAGCGGTTTATGGGCTTCTTATGCTTCCTCTTGCCCGTTTCAGGTTCCCGAGACCATCTACGAAGAGTTGGAGCGATTCCGACTAAATACATACACTTTTTGGAGCCACCGAGGTAAAGGAACGATGACTCGATGCCTTGGAATCGACCCCGAGACCCTGGGACCCAATCCCGAGCCTCCGAGACCCGATCCCAAGTCCCGAGAATTGACGAGAAACCCATGAGAGGCAAGGAGAGACCAAAAACCTCTTAAGGGAGGCCTACAAGACCCATCCCGGTCGGGAAGGCCTCAACCCGTCCGGGATGGGGTGCACAATTGAAGAGGCTATTGTGAGGAGCCCGTCCCGGCCGAGACTAGGCCGTCCCGAGCGGGACCAAACCGTCCCGGGCGGGAAGGAGCAGGGGCTGCGCGAGACTCTTTTCTTTCTTCTCCTTCATTCTTGTACCCATATAAATACTCCCCTCTTGTATTATTTATGTATCTTATCATACCCTAGACTATTTTAAGCCTCCATTAAGCATTAAAAACCCTAGATTAGAGTTTCTCACATTAGTTTTAATCTCTAATCTTTAGTTAATCATTGTAATTAGTTCTTGTATCAAGAAGTTCTTGAAGAATTCTCCAAGCTTGACATCCTTGGGGTTTATTTTGGGTTCTTATTTATACAAGATTGCACCTTTTCATCTTCTTATTGTTGGTATAATCTTCCTTTCTCTTGTTTATTGTTATTTAATCTAGTTTCAATCTTTCTCTATTGTTCTTGATATTGTTCTCGTTATTCATAATGGATGTTTATTTTGTGATATCGATTTCTCTTGTTATTGTTGGTTTTCTCTTCATAATGAGTGAGTAGTCTTCTTGTGGGGTTAGTAGGAGGATTAGGGGTAGATTATGGATGATTAGGGTTGATTAAGGGAAAAGGGTGAATCTTTGTTGTTAGTCACATTATAGGCACTCCATGTGTTTGTTGATATGCTTGTGTGAGTAGTAGTGGCCATGCTCCCCATACTTGTACTCATCTCCTCATTGTTTGTCTATCTTGTGGTCATGTTGAGAATAGTCGTAGTCGCGAGAGCGCGGACTAGGGTCTACGTAGCGAGAGCCCGGACCGACTCTAGCAACTAGGAAACACATACACCCTTGATCACCCCAATTACCCTTCTACTCCTATGAACCCGACCTACCCCACTTCCTTTCCATATTTGATTCAACTTCCTAGTTAGCCATCGTTCTTCTAGTTTATTTGTTAGTTCGATCTTTATTTATCCTATTTTAGCGTCGTTTTAGATAGTCATTGTTAGTCTACTTCCTTCTTCTCCAATCATAATAGTTTGTCAATTGTAGCTTTCTTTGTGTTTGTTTGGTATCTTTGTCTTGTTTTAGGCCGACATAGTCTAAACCTTGCAATACCGTCCTCGTGGATACGATCCCGACTTGCCCTAACTACCCACTAGGCTAGTTGGTTGTTTATTGACGGTTAGGGACGTGACAAATCCTTACCATCAATTTGGCGCCGTTGCCGGGGACGGTGCATTGTTTAGACTTAGTTTGCTTATTTCTAGACTTAGTTACCCTTCTTTGTGCTCTCCTATCTTCTCTTGTGCATATTTTCTAGATTCTTCTAGTTTCTTTAGTTTATTTCTTCCTTTTTTTTCTTTGTCTCTAGTTGTGCTTGTTTATTGTCGTTGCCTAGTGCCCATAAAGCACTAGGTGTTCTCACGTTTGTTCTAGTGTGTAGTGTATCCCTAGGAGGGGAGGCGACTTCTATCTCTTTAATCCAGAGCCGAAGAGACTCTTTCGAGCCTTTCGCCAACGGACGATTAACCGGGTTAGGATCTCTCAACCAAGTGCAAGCAATACTCATCAAGGGCAAGCTCAAGGAGCCGACTTTAGCGAGTCACCTCGGGAGACGGCCGAAGGGATCTTCATAAATCCCTTTGGTTCATCTATCCACTCTTCTAGTCCTAGTTCCCCCTCTTCATCTACATCAACACCATCTACACCACCATCTTCTCCCTTATATCCAATCATGCCGAAGTTTTCATCTCACTCCACTTTTACCGAGGATGTCTTGTCGGGACCGAGTGCATTACCGGAAGCCTATACAGGGAATTTTGTGGCAAAGACTCAATTTATTCAACTTGTGGAGAGGAGCCCATTTAGTGGTTTTCTCACCGAAGACCCGCAACAACATATGGAGACCTTCTCCGATTATTGCGATGCTATTTCCCAAACCGGGGTTTCACAAGACCAAATCCGTTGCGTATTATTTCCATTCTTATTAATCGGAAAGGCAAAGCAATGGATCAAGAGTCTTGATCGGGCAACCATGGGGATCGATACTTGGAAAAATCTTGCCTTGGCGTTCTACCAAAAGTTTTACCCTCCGGAAAAGACCAATTTGCTTAGGGCCTCCATCACCGGGTTCCAACAAAGGGATGAAGAGAGCCTATATGAAGCTTGGGAGCGGTTTAAATATTTGGTTAGGTCGTTCCCCCACCATGTACTCTCACAATGGTTCTTGGTTCAACAATTTTGGAATGGCCTTTATGAGGACTCAAGAGCTATACTCAATATGGGCTCCAATGGTAGGTTTACCGAGGTCGATGACGATCAAACTTGGGCGAGAATCGAAGAGATGGCGGTGCATAATTCGCAATACTCTAGGCCTAGGAAGGCACATCGAGGAGGTATGCATGAGGTTGATGCTATCACTAAGTTAAGCATTGCCCTTGGAGCTCAATTGAAAACACACATGGAGACTATTGACAAGAAGCTCCAAAGCCACCTCAACCAAGTCCAAGGCACTAGTTCCTCCCACCATCAACCGATTCAAGAGGTGAATGATTTGGGATTTGCACCTCCTATGCCTTATTTTGGGATGTGTGATACTTGTGGAATCGTTGGTCATGATCCTATGCATTGTAGAGGAAGTATTGAGCAAGTGAACGCCTTTCAAGCGTTCAAGCAAGGTGCCTCCTACTCTAATCAATACCAAGCTTCCAATCAAGTCCCTCATTCAGATCGAGATGGAGCGACCCAAGACTTGTGTGCTCGTTCCTCTACAAGAAGATGAAGTAAGCCATTTGGATCCGGCGTGAACTCTGGAGGCCCGAAGATTCTCCTCTGGTTCAAGAACTTAGTGATATAGTACCATCTACTCTTTTCTTCCTTCCTCTACTTCTTCTAATTCTTCTCTTTTATATTCTCTTCTTCATCCGCTTGGTGAATCCTTGTTATATTCTTCTACTCTACCATCTTTCTCTTGAGATTCTTCGGCTAGACCGATTTCCGTCTCAGTGAACCCCGTGAATGGATATAGATGTTTGAGGTTTAGTAAACCCTTGTTACCTATGGCTTGAGGGTTGTGAGTTATACCCTATTATCTATCTTAGTAAGCTTTTGAGGATCGATTTGAATGATAAATTGTCAATTAATGGAATTAGGTTGGTACTTTAGACACTGAACTTTGGGTTATAGGTTACTTGATTATTTGGAGGACTTAAAGTTGAATATATTTTGGGGTAGTAAGAGTATATCATATTTGATGGATACCTAGTACCTAATTTAACCTAGAACCGAACCAAGTGTAGCTAATAATAGTATTTTGGGATTCATACCTAATGCTTATTTGATGGATGCGTCGTGAATATTTGGGATCATAGAGTGTTGGTTAAAGTGTTAACCTGAGTGTTGTGGTACCATCAAAGGTTTTCATTAATACCATTAGAAATTTTGGTTAACATAGATTACCCGTGTTTCTTAAGGATTAGATCGTTGATCGTTGTTTAAGGTTGTAAGCTATGAACTTTGGAGTTGAGTGATCTAAATTGGATAAATTGTTGTTAACGTTGAAAAGGAGAAACGTATTGCCATTAGAGGTTGGATTTATCACGTTGTTTTGAGGAATACTTTGATGTCAATCATCTTAATGGATTTACAGTTCAGAACCTTAGACCAACGAGATTGTGGCTTCGTTGAGTTATTAAATATTTTCTGGTTGCACCATTACGATTAGAAATTTGATGGACTTCTCAGAAACAATAATCGAATGACGTGTTTGAAGATGTGAGTGTTTGCGCCATTACCTATAGGTTTGAGCGTGTTTGAGGATTTATTGTACTTCCCCAACTTCTGTACTTGTGGTATTATAAATATGTTGGTGATGATTTTTGAGGATTTCGTGTCCGAACATTTCTAATTGGTGGATTTTATTTAGTCTTCCTTACTCGAGAAATTTGATGTATACCTCGAGTTTAGACCTTATGAGCTTTAAATTATGAACCTTAGTAATTACGAGTTTGGGTACGTTTTGATAACCGTTGGAGTCTTAATTAAAGGATTAGTCTAAATCATTTGTGGATTCTTACGATACTAATTGGTAGATTATATAAGTATGTAAGACTTAATTTTTGAGGTTGTAGATTGAGTAGGACCACCCTGTACTGATATTGGACTTAGCGTTATTTGATGGGCCAATTAGGAACCCGTGTTTGTGAGAGTCGTGCTAGGAATCTCGAGATGGTTAGTTTCTTCTATAATCCTTGAGAGCTTTTTCTGACTCTCAACTCCGTCTTCCTTTCTACTTCTATTGAATTCTGTTATCGCATCTACTGCTAATCCCTTCAACTTCTTTTTCGGGTTTGAAACTTGTGTTTCGATTTGTTGTTGACCTTGACTCTATTTATCCGTTCATCATTTCCCCAGACTTATGAAAAGTTTGACTAATTTAAAAATTTTGATTTTCATGAAATTTTAACATTTTGAAGCATAATTTCAAATTTTAAAACTCCCCACTTTGTAAAAACATTGAGCAATTTAACATTTTGGATTATTGTGAAATTTTAACATTTTGAGTTATAATTTCTATTTATGAAACTCCCCGTTTTGTAAAAATTTGACTAATTTAAACTTTTCGGATATCGTGAAATTTAACATTTTTGAATTATAATTTAAGAACTTTATACTTCACTTTTGTTTTATCTTTGGTTGATATTTATATTTAGTCCTGTTTCAAAATGCCTTAATAATTTATTTTAAATTATTTTGAAAATATTTCAATTTTTGATTTTCAAACGATTGGAATTTTATGAAGACTTTCATATTTCCAAATACTTCAACTTCTATAGGATTATTTTGTAAAGCGTTTTAACATTGTCGAAATTATTTTGAATGTTCAAGTTTGATAACATTTTTGAAAACTTTCATAATTACTTTGATAACATTTTCGAAATTTTAACGTTTTGAAATTAGTTTCACTTTATTGTTGGTGGACTTTTGAATCTGTTATAGAAAATGTTTGACGACTGGTTTGATTTTTACTAACTACAAATTTTGATTTCTCCAAACTAAATTTCGTCTCATCATAAAAAGAAATATTATTAAATTTCTTAATCAAATTGTTTTACTTTTGTTTTGAAAATGTTTTAATTACCCTATTTCCTTCAAGCTCGTTACAAATGCTATTTAGCATCGTTATTTTATCAAATAACTTTACTTTACGATTTCACTAATTAAAAGATTTCAAATTCCGGGTAGCTTAGCCCAATTTCTCTTGGAATAAATGATTGCATTTGATTTCATATCACTTTAAAAGTTGTAAAATTTTCTTTTACAGCAAAATTTTTATGCGAAATTTATATCCTCATCTTTTCGAGTGGGGTAATCTTGACTCCTTTTTGCTTATTCTTAGTTTCGAGGACGAAACTTTCTTTTAGTGGGGAGGATTGTAACACCCGCTAATTTTCTAGGCGTTGTTATCTATTCTGTTATGACTCCGTCATGACTCTGTGATGTTTTTCTGCCTTCAGTATCCTTCATTTTCAAACTTCATAATATTTTCGAGTCAAATATTATTTATTTTCATTAAAATATTTTAAATATTTTATTTTCCTTTAATAAATCTATTTATTAAATTTTCGTCGCAAACTATTTATTTAATTCACAAAGAATCTCATTTTATACGAACTATCATTTTAAGCTTGAATTTGGGTTATTTATTTTTCTAAAAGGGCCCAAATACGTTTATATAATATTTCTAACTAAGAAAATATTTTTATTTATGAAAATCTATCATTTAATGATTTTATTACGAAGTTTCGTAATTAATTATTTTCGGACGCGCGGTTTACTTGAATTGCTTTGAAATACCTTTAATAATTTTACGATTCTTCTTTTTATCAACTTACAATTATTTTGGGACCTTTTCTCACATGTTGGACCGTGAGAACCCTTGTCACACCCCTTACTACACATTTTATTACACATTTCATTTTATGATGTTTAAGCCTTAGATATTTTTTTTTCTCACCCATTTATTTTTGGCCTTAAACACAAACTCTTCACACTCCCTTCCTCTCTCATTTTGGCTGAATTGTGCATGTATTATGACATAGTTTTCATCAAAATTACTTATCATTTATGCTTTAGAAAACCATCCACTTTCTTATCATTCTTTTTACAAAAAATTAAACATTTCCTCCCTTTGTCTCTCTTGGCTGAGATTTTCCAGCAGCTTTTCTAGCCAAATTTTGTCTCAAAGTGAGTCTTGATCGTCTCATTTTCATCTCCAAATTAATCGTCACTCCGATCCCTTCGTTAAGGTAATAATCGATGTTGTTTTCGATCGATATTTGCCTTCATTTTCTTAGTTTTCTCATGGTATTTTTCCACCATGTTTTTCATGTGTTGAAGGATTTTTGAATGATCCCGAAGCCGAGGAATATATTATCGATTCAGACTTGGAGTAGAGGTAACGTCGATGTTACTCGGTATTTCATGATTTTAATTGTGTATTTGCATGTATATATTCTTATATTTTATTTTGACAATATATGTATGTCACAAAATCTGGAAAATTTTCAAAAGTTGAAAATTTGCATGTTTCGGTATTTTTATCGCTTTTACGAGATTAACGATTAAATCGTCATATTAATTTGTAAAATCATAATATTCGGCCTAAACATGTAATATATGTTTATATTCTGTAAAATTGATATTTTTGATGATTTATAATAATTTAGGATTTTTCTGATATTTTAAATATCGATTATTGAATTATTACCGTTTACGGACAAAAACGATTAAAAGCCGATTTTTAGTTCTAGTGCCTAAACATTTTATCTTAATCTGATTTTTGGCGTGGTGAAACTTTCTGGTGAAATAAAAGTTTCTGAATTTATTCATAATTTTTCGGAATTTTTAAGTGGATGAATTAATTAATCACTTTAAATCATCGTTTATCGTTAAAACCGTGTTTGTTGTTTAAATTCTCGAATTCTGGCCTTTGGTTTGAATATGGAAAAAATGTGATTCTGATGATTTCATATTAATATATATTTTTATGATTTTTAGTGCCTTAATAAAATGTTAGGAACGATAAGTTTATTAATGAAATCGTTAATTGTGAAAACGGGTTTAAATGACGGTTTTGTTGGAATTTGTTAAATCTGGAATTTTGGAAAAAACTGAAAAATTTATATTCTGGAAAATCATGATTTTTAATTTTAATAATAATTTTTGGATATTAATACTTAAATCGTTTTGTAATTACTATTTTTATTAATCGTTATTGTCGAGATTAGACGATTAACGGGAAAACGCTTTAAAAACCGAGTTTTATGATTCTGGAAAATTTTATTTTCTGGACAGAATGTCCATAAATATGTTTTAACTATTTTACGTAATTTTTGTACTATTTATTAAAAGTCTTTAATTAATAATTATGGATTTTCGGACAAATTGTGCTTTATCGTTAAAATTCTTCGTCTTACATAAAAGAATTATTTTTCCAGCAATTTTGAAAATATTTAAATCTGAAACTTTAAGAGTTAAATCATCCCTTAACATACTCTAAATATATATTCATTGGTTTAATTAAATAAAAGACGTTAAAGATTTAATTTGACCTTTTGCCGTAAAATCCTATTTATAATCGTATTGTCGTAACTAATAATAATTAGGGAATTTTAGTTTTATAAATTGTCATAAATTTATGGGTTACTTATGCTTCCTCTAGCCCGTTTCAGGTTCCCGAGACCATCTACGAAGAGTTGGAGCGATTCCGACTCAATACATACACTTTTTGGAGCCAACGAGGTAAAGGAACGATGACTCGATGCCTTGGAATCGACCCCGAGACCCTGGGACCCAATCCCGAGCCTCCAAGACCCGATCCCGAGTCCCGAGAATCGACGAGAAACCCATGAGAGGCAAGGAGAGACCAAAAAGCTCTTAAGGGAGGCCTACAAGACCCATCCCGGTCGGGAAGGCCTCAACCCGTCCGGGATGGGGTGCACAATTGAAGAGGCTACTGTGAGGATCCCGTCCCGGCCGAGACCATGCCGTCCCGGTCGGGACCACACCGTCCCGGGCGGGAAGGAGCAGGGGCTGCGCGAGACTCTTTTCTTTCTTCTCCTTCATTCTTGTACCCATATAAATACTCCCCTCTTATATTATTTATGTATCTTATCATACCCTAGACTATTTTAAGCCTCCATTAAGCATTAAAAACCCTAGATTAGAGTTCCTCACATTAGTTTTAATCTCTCTTTAATCTTTAGTTAATCATTGTAATTAGTTCTTGTATCAAGAAGTTCTTGAAGAATTCTCCAAGCTTGACATCCTTGGGGTTTATTTTGGGTTCTTTTTTATACAAGATTGCACCTTTTCATCTTATTATTGTTGGTATAATCTTCCTTTCTCTTGTTTATTGTTATTTAATCTAGTTTCAATCTTTCTCTATTGTTCTTGATATTATTCTTGTTATTCATAATGGATGTTTGTTTTGTGATATCGATTTCTCTTGTTATTGTTGGTTTTCTCTTCATAATGAGTGAGTAGTCTTCTTGTGGGGTTATTAGGAGGATTAGGGGTAGATTATGGATGATTAGGGTTGATTAAGGGAAAAGGGTGAATCTTTGTTGTTAGTCACATTATAGGCACTCCATGTGTTTGTTGATATGCTTGTGTGAGTAGTAGTGGCCATGCTCCCCATACTTGTACTCATCTCCTCATTGTTTGTCTATCTTGTGGTCATGTTGAGAATAGTCGTAGTCGCGAGAGCGCGGACTAGGGTCTACGTAGCGAGAGCCCGGACCAACCTTGACATCGGTCTACGTAGCGAGAGCCCGGACCGACTCTAGCAACTAGGAAACACCTACACCCTTGATCACCCCAATTACCCTTCTACTCCTATGAACCCGACCTACCCCACTTCCTTTCCATATTTGATTCAACTTCCTAGTTAGCCATCGTTTTTCTAGTTTATTTGTTAGTTCGATCTTTAGTTATCCTATTTTAGCATCGTTTTAGATAGTCATTGTTAGTCTACTTCCTTCTTCTCCAATCATAATAGTTTGTCAATTGTAGCTTTCTTTGTGTTTGTTTGGTATCTTTGTCTTGTTTTAGGCCGACATAGTCTAAACCTTGCAATACCGTCCTCGTGGATACGATCCCGACTTGCCCTAGCTACCCACTAGGCTAGTTGGTTGTTTATTGACGGTTAGGGACGTGACAATTCCTTACCATCAAAGTTCGGGCCCGTTCGAACCCACTCTATATCTTAGTGGGCTATGCACAAGGTATGGCCCATTCGGATGTCAGAATTTATTGGGCTCATCCCTTTGCATTTGATACCGATACCAACATTATCGGATACCATGTATTGAATGACTCTCGTGTGCCAATGGATTCGGATATCCCGAAACCATGGTTCTGAGTAAGGGGTGAGGGTACGTGTTGGGAAGTTCATAAAAAACACCCAACCCCGCCGGCACATTAGCGGCTTCTACTAAGATTTCGAATGACGTTTTAATACACGCGTTAGTAGAACGATGAAATGATATGCAAACATTGTTTTCCCTAAACATGCGAAAAATTGAATGGGTTTCTATGTCGATTTAATGCATCTAATTCTAACGTCAAAGTTATATTTAGCATGCGAGGTTTATTTTACTAGAATAAAATAAACAACGAAAATGTGCTACCCAGACTTGAACCGCTTGCCTCCCGTCTTGAACCCAAACTAGGAGACTACCCAGATTTGTCCTAGGATTCGATACCGCTCCTGCTAAGTGTAGTTTTGTGGCTTCCTATGTCAGACATGGAACAGGTAAAGGAAAACACGGATCTCGATTTCCTGCACTCATTATAGATGTGCCTGTAATAGTCACGTGCATGTGCTCACAGTGTATGATGGTGTTCATCATGTTCTCAGAAACACATAAGGAAAGTATATATGAGGAATAGAAAAGCTAATTTTATTGAATTTTTGAAAAGGAGGACAGAATATAAATGACTCTGACTCTGATTTGGAAATGAGGATGTAGGGCATCCTAGACTCGGACTCAGACTTAGACTCGAATCAAATCCGGACTTTCGGATGCTCGGTTGGTTGTTTCTTTTTTTGGTAAGGTCTCGGATTGGAAAAAACGACTAGTGCCACGACTCGCCTAAACTCGACTTTGCGCAAATGCAAGGGAGAGAGTCAAACTAGACACAGCCCGGGGTGACGGGTCGACAAAAACTCCTAGACCGGGATACTCGAACGTTGACCTAGACAAGGTAACGACCCTGGCTTGGACTCGACCACGAGATCTGAGCTGCATGCGGGTGAGTCCCAAAATGGGGCGACCGTGTTTGACCGTGTCGCGTGCTCGGACCAATCGTGGCGACCTAAACCTAGGTGACTCGAGTATTCGTAGCATAGGTACGACTCGAAGAAGGCATCGTAAGGACGCCGGTGCAAGATGGACGTAAGGTACCCATTAAGGTGACCGTGGTTGACTGCTCGGGTGGAGGACAGCCCCCGAGTGAGACTAAAGACTCAGATAGGACTCAGATGGTGTGGCATCTAAGTGGCTCGAAAGTGGGGTACGTGAGACACGTGTAAGACATGACCCTTAGAGCAACCGTGATTGACCGCTCTGATGAATGGTAGCCCCCAAGTGGGATCGAAAATTTGGTTAAGACTCGAGTGTCGGACGAGTAACCCTTAGACGTAAGGGTCACGAACCTTTTGTTATAGGGCTATGCCTTGTAAAAGGTTGACTCGGAAAAGAAACTTAGACGGAGGACTTGTGAAAGGTGGGCCTCCTTTAGGATCTGGCTGTGTGGGCCGGGTCCTGTTTGAAAGGAGATTCACGTGAGACATTCCCCAGACTTTGGACTCGATTGTGTAAACGGGCCAACCTTTGTAGAAGTAAGTCCTACGAAGGTGGGCCTTGCCTTAGTCTAATAAGGCAGACTGGGATAGGGAGGAAATCCGTGATATAAGATCGACGGAGTTTCGACGCTAGAAGACCTTGACGACTTACGACACGACCCGACACTGCCAAATACGGGAAGTCCTAAGAAGAGGAAGGTTTCAAAATATGATTTTTTGAAAGCCCGAAAAATTCGGGGAGAACCGGCATTTTTTCAAAAAACGGAAAAGGTGGGTCGGGCGACGGTTTTGAAAGTTTCGAAAATATTTTCGAGTTTTGAAATGGGCATAATACCGGCTAAAAATAGGCTATTTTGAGTAAAATCGTAAATCCTAAATTCGGTATATGTCCCGGGTTTTGAAATTGGATGTTTTGAAAAGGATGCTATTTTGAAAATGATGGTTTTTGAAAAAGACTTGTAAATCAGGTAGCACGTAGTCATGGAAACAGTATAACGACGCCATGTATGCTATAATTCTAAGTCTCGGTCAGTCTAAAAGGGTCTATACCAGTGTACACAGCCTATCGAGAATCGGGGCGGACTTCCTAAGTTGAGTTGAGCTTAGAACATGCCGTAAAACCCATACGAATCGGCTAATGGACACCTTCGACATATCCAATTTGGACTACATCGATAGTATAGTGGGACGTCGGTCACCAGTACCGGCCAGGGAAAATATGGGGTTATGCATGAACCGTAAAACTAAAACGCGTATTGTACTAGTCAAACGATTTCTATTCGAGTCTCACCCTGAGGATGCCGATGGTAAGTCACGCATCAGTTAATCCCCAGCGGAGTCGCCAAATTGTGGACATGACATAGGTCCACCCCGACACGGCCACGCGCGGGTTTGGGGAGGCGAATGAATCTCCATATGAGATGGTCAAATTGAAATTTAAATCGAAGTTGGAGTCGCCACCGAACTTTGTGGGAGTTCGGGCCCGTTCGAACACACTCTATGTCGTAGTGGGCCGTGTACAAAATACGGCCCATTTTCGATGTCAGAGTTTATCGGGTTCGTCCCTTTGTATTTGATACCGATACCGACTTGATCGGATACCGTGTATTGAATGACTCTCGTTGCCAATGGTTTCGGACATCCGGAAACCGAGGTTCTGAGTAAGGGGTGAGGGTACGTGTTGGGAAGTTCACAAAGAACACCCAACCCCGCCCGCACATTAGCGGCCTCTACTAAGATATCGTTTGATTTTAAAATACGCGCGTTGTAATACGATGAATGATATGCAAACATTGTTTTCCTAAATATGCGAGGAATTGAATGGGTTGCTAAGTTGGTTTAATGCATGAACATTAACGTCAAAGTTGAATTTAGCATGTGAGATTCGTTTTAATATAATAAAACAAACGATAAAAAAAGATGAATTTGCTACCAAAGATGAACAAACGAGTTAGTATCGATTTGTGAATAAAAGACGTAAATATGATAATATGCATGATTTCAAAAAAGTGTTTATGATACGTGATGGATTAAACACGCGTTGACCAAGGTCGAAATACATTTGTCGAAACCTGAAAATATGCCGAGAAAGCCGCTTGTTTTATGTAAGAGACGATGTAAAATAAAAAAAATAAAAAAAAAGAGAAACGAACAAAAAAACGGGTCGCGGTTCAGGCTCGCGCGCGAGTCGCCTGGGAGGGGCGCGACTCGCGTGGGCAGCTGTCTCGGTTCGGGTTTATTTCGAAAATTGTTAATTTTGATAAATCGCGTACAAATATGAATTAATTTATACTCAATTTATATTTTCGATTATGAAATCGGTATCAAATAGTCGGAATGATTTTTAGAAAACGTTTTATAAAATTGTTTTGAAAAGAATTTGAACGAAAGTAGAAAAAAAGAATGTTAATTCTCTCCGCGTTAGAATCGTCATATTTTGTAAAAAAAGTATGTGACGATTTTTAGCATCAACGAGATTTAATTTAGTTCTTGTTAGATACGATATTCGATTAGAGAATCGATATCATATTTTAAGAACGTTATATTTTATTAAATAATTTTGTAGTATCGATATTAGAAAAAAAAAATATGTGACGAACGACCCGTAAAAAAAATGACCGACGACGAAAAAAGGAAAAAAACGAGGAAGAGACGAGAAGGAGAAGAAGAGAAGAAAGGAGAAGTCGGGTTTGATTTTTCACCCTCAACCTACATGCTTCGTTTACTCGGATCGGGGCTCGTCGGAATGTGGCTAGGGCACGGGAGCGTCGAGTGAATGTCGGTGAGTTATGGTGGTTCGGTTTGGACATGTGAGGTGGGGCGAGGTGGCCGGTTTCGTCGGGTGAGTTCGGCGTAGTCTCGGGTTGTATCGGTTTCTCGATGCTAAGGGTGTATGTATTTTTGTGTTGATGATAATTGATGTATATTTGATAGATTGTATGTGAGTGCTCATGAATGAATCTTGAGTTGTGCAAGGGGCTATTTATAGGAATATTCCCGACCTTGGCTAGGAGAAGTGCTTAGGGTGAGAACTACCGCTTAGGATAAGAAACGTAAGAAGCTGAGAAGCACGAGAATTCCGTTTACTTGGCAAAGAAGGAAGGGAATCTTGGCTGGTTGGTGGAGCTCGGCCGAGTGACTTGCACTTGGTCGGGTGTTTGATTCGGTTTTCGGATAGAATTCCTACTTGAGATCGAATTCTATCCTTAAACGGATTTGTTTAATATTTTGTGTAGCTGATTTCTTGTAGTATTGGAGCTCGAATAAGCCATGTGAGGTGTCACGGCTGACTCGCGTGTCTCGAGAATATTTTTGACCGGGTTTTGACCCGGTCGCTAAAAGACGATTTTGCCCCTGGTGTCGGAATCGACCCAAATTAGTCTTATTTGACTCGAAACGACCCACTGGGCCTGAATTTGAGGTCGGTTTTGTGAGATTTGTACTCCGTAAAAAGCCCAAGCCAAATGCCAATGATTTTGAGTCCGTTTCCGAATATATTAAAGCATGCTTGCGTCCGATCATCATCGGGTGTTTGTCGGAAACTGCTATAGACACCTGGCGGTCAAAATGTGGGTGTCTACAATGGGATAAAATGTTTGCTTTAGGATGGACGTACTATATGTAAAGTATGTTTGCTAGGTTAGAATGTTTTTACGTTTGACGTACCATATGTAAAGGATGGAGTTTTTCTAATGTAAATATATTTTCATCGCTATTTCCTGGTTTCGTAATCATGCAACGTCTATAGCAAAATCACTCATCTTTTCACATTTAAAACCATGCAGATGTGCACCAATTGGTTTGTACCCAAAAGTGGTCGTATTTGTATAATCACACTCGCCATATTGTATAGTCTCACACTCGCCATGTTGTATAGTCACACTCCTTACAAACATGAAATCAACTATAAAAGAAACCAACATGAATGAAATTTTAATATTTAATGCAATGTTTAAATACTTTTGTATGTGATTAATACTTTCGTTTTTTATAATGTTGTTACTGAGGAAAGTCACAATCGTCCATTCATCCATATTCAACCTTCATTTTTTTTTGATAATGAAGATGAATAATTTTATAAATACCAAAAAAAGAAGGTATGAAAAATAAAACAAGCATGAAGATGAAGATGATTAAACGAATGATACCTTAGTCCCAAGGTATTCTACAGCTGCGTGATTCTACAACATAACGAGTGTGGCTATACAACGTAATGAGTGTGACTATACAACCGAAAGTGTGTGACCTTACAATTCTACAAGAACGTTACGCACTAAATGGGTTGTTCTTTTTTTTAATTAGAATGTTTTTACAGTAAATCAAAATAAAATTTCTAACTAGACCATATTAATTAGAATATTTTTTTGTTTGATGAATGAACTTGGAAGATGAAGTTGTTCTTTTTTTGGATGAACGAAGCTTGAAGATGATGAAATTCTTTTTTTTTTGGATGAATGAAGCTTGAAGATGAAGTTGGTTCTTTTTTTCTGGGATGAATGAAGCTTGAAGATGGAGATGTTGAAGATGAAGATGAAGAATATGAGTGATTCTACAGCTGCATGATTCTACAACATAGCGAGTGTGACTATACAGCATAATGAGTGTGACAATGCAACTGAATATGTGACTACAATGAGTGTACAACTGTCAGATTCTACAACATAATAAGTGTGACTATACAGCATAATGAGTGTGACTATACAACTGAAAGCGTGTGACCTTGCAATTCTGCAAGAACATTACGCACTAAATGACTTGTTCTTTATTTTTAATTAGAATGTTTTTAAAGTCAATCAAAATAATATTTCCAGCTAGAACATATTAATTAGAATGTTTTTTTGTTGGATGAATGAAGTTGGAAGATGAAGTTGTTCTTTTTTTTGGATGAATGAAGCTTGAAGATGAAGAAATTCTTCTTCTTTTATCGGATGAATGAAGCTTGAAGATGAAGTCGTTCTTTTTTTGTGGGATGAATGAAGCTTGAAGATGGAGATGTTGAAGATGAAGATGAAGATGAATGAAGGTAGAAGAACGATTTGATTTTGGAGAGGGAATGATTTGATTAAATTGTATAAAAAATAAATGGAGTGTTTAGTATGAATGAGAGCGAGTGATTTGAATTGTAGTGAGAGAGTTTGGTGTGATTGATAGTGAGGGAGGGGGCATCATTGCTGCTACTGCTGTTGTCAGGAGAACCTTTCCCCTCTTTTTTTTAATCTAATCTAAGCCATCAATTTCACCCAATATCAATGGACTTAAAACGCAGTCCAAATAGCCTCAACATGCAGTCCAATGGACTTAAAATGACCCGACCGGACGGCCACCAGGTCATAATCTTCGATTGACCTGGGCGGCTATACTTTGACTTTCGCCTTGTCCAAGCCTCAGTCAAAGTGGGGGCTTCTGTAGACACTTAGATTTGGACCTGGTGGCTGCAGAAGTGCCCAACAAACACCCGATGACGATAGGACTGCAACGCGACACGGGTTCACGATGTTTTAGATAGTTTTTCTATAGAACGGATCAAATAAATTACTCGGGTAAATTAAACTAACATGACGACAGCCTTAGTCGTGTCGTTACGGTCTCATAGACACTAATTAGAGTCAATTCTGACACCGGGACCCCGAGTCGGTCCCAAAACGCAAATCGTGTCAACACCGCGCCAAGTGAACCTCGGGATGCACACCCGAGGCCCACTAATGTTCACGGCGCTAGGGTAACACACGGGAGCCTTAACTCCCAAGTATCATATTATCATCCTCCCTCTCGGTTTTGGAAAGTATCAAATCGTATTGTAATCCCATAGAAATCTAACGCGGTACAGTGGCGGAAACACTGTAGAGTCGGGATTAAAACACGCTGTAACTATGTCTTAATAAAATTAAAACGGTAAGTTCAAACATTAGGCCTAAAATAAATTGGCCAAAAAATTAAACAATCCAAAAGAAAGGGGTTTAAACATCCACAAGACATAATTATTAAAAAGAAAATGAGCAGGATCCAAATTGCCCGCTAGCCCACACCCGTAAACAAGTATACCTGCCATGTTAAAACATAACAGCCACAATCAGTGGGGAGCAACGTCAACGTTCTCGCAGCCGTATAACAGGATTTTAAAACTGTAATTACTACTATAAAAAAAATAGTAAAAATGGAAAACAATAAAAACAGCATATTAAAAATAAGCTTCCACCGTAAACCAAAGTTATAAAATGAGTTTCCAAAGAAACATAAAATATTTGCCAACCTGCAAACCAATTTACATCGATAATAAATAAAATAATCAAAGTGGCGTTATGGATAGGTGTAGACACCCACATTTTGACCGCCAGGTGTCTATAGTAGGTCCCGCCAAACACCCGATGATGATAGGACGCAAACGTGCTTTAATAAACTCGGATATGGGCTCGAAATCATGGACATTTGGTTTAGGCTTATTACGGATTATAAATCTTACAAAACCAACCTAAAATCCAGGCTCAGTGGGTCGTTTCGAGTCAAATGAGACTAATTTGGGTCGATTCCGACACCGGGGTAAAACCGTCTTTTAGCGACCGAGTCAAACCCGGTCAAAGATATTTTTCCCGAGTCACACGAGCTGGCCGTGACACTACACGGCTGATTCGGACTCAATCACTACAAAAATCAGCCTTCAAAAATATTAAACAAATCCGTTTAAGGATAGGATTCGATCTCAA
Source organism: Agrostemma githago (assembly GCA_958450325.1). NCBI lineage: Eukaryota > Viridiplantae > Streptophyta > Magnoliopsida > Caryophyllales > Caryophyllaceae > Agrostemma > Agrostemma githago. The sequence goes on from OY288257.1 coordinate 25,628,615, forward strand.
GTAGGAATTCTATCCGGAAACCGAATCAGACATCGACCAAGCCCCGAATACTCGGCCAAGGCAACCGAATACTCGGCCAACACTCCCCAACCAGCCGAATTTTTGGCTTCTTCACCAAGAAACGAGAAGTTTATTCCCTTACGAACTCTCGTGTTTCCTATCCAAACCGGTGTTTCTTGTCACACAAGCAAGACCACCTCGATTCCTATAAATAGGACCTCATATTCAACACAAAATACACATTCATTATTGATCAACACACCACAACTTTTCAGCAACTCATACACAATTATTATAGCAAAAATAGTCTCAAAATCCACATCCGAAGGAATACTGAAAAATTGTCCAAAAGCCGACGAAACCGTCCCATCCTACCCGGCCGAATCCACGCCTACACACACAAAAAAAACACTCCAAAAACCGACACCTTAACTCATCCACATCATCTCGACGCTCCTGAACCTAAGCTACCGTCCGACGAGCCTTATTCCGAAAACACAAAGCATGTAGGTTGAGGGTGTAAATCAAACCCGACTCTTTTCCTTTCTATCTCCCTATCTCACGTTTTTTTATTACCTTTTTCGTCCGTCTTTCTTTTTATTTTTTTTATTTCGGGTCATCGGTCGTCTCATATTTTTTACGGGTCGTTCGTCGCATCATATTTTTATTTATTTTCGTTAATAAAGACTTTTTTATAACGTTCTTAAAATACGATACCGATTCTCTAATCGAATATCGTACCTACAAGAACTAAATTAAATCGATTTTCGTTGATGCTAACAAAATTATTACCTTTTTTATGTGCAAAATTCGATGATTTTAAAACGCGGAGGGAATTAACATATTTCTCGTTCAAAGTTCTTTTTTTACGTTTTCGTTCAAAACAAACTTTTGTTAAACTTTTTCTAAAATCATTCTAACTATTTGATATTGATTTCATAATCAATTATCGGATACGACGAGTATCGAAAATATAAATCGAGTATAAATTAATCCATATTTGTACGCGATTTATAAAAATTAACGACTTTTCGACAAAAAAAAATCCAACAGGCTACCACGCGGGTCGCGCGCCGGTCAGACGACCCGCGCGGCAGCCGGTTCACGGCCTTCCCTTTTTTTTGTTTTCTTCGTTTTCTATTTTTAATTCTTCTTGAACATTATATTAAAATGCGACCTTCGCGACATATTTCAATAAATTCTTTTTTCGACCTCGGTCAACACGTGTTAATCAATCACGTGTCATAAATATTTTCCAAAATCATGCATCTTATTTATTTATATCTTTATTCGATTTATTCACCGTTACTAACTCGTTTTCTCGTGTTTGTAGCTTTTTATTTGTTTTTATTGTTTTATTAGACTAAAACGAATTCACATGCTAAAATAACTTTGACGTTATTAGTTTAATATGCATTAAACGATTTAGCAACCCACTTTATTTTTCTCACATGCTTAGGAAAATAATGTTTGCATATCATTCAACCGTCGAACTAACCCATGTACACCAAAAACGAACGATATCCTAGTAAAGGCCGCTAAGTGCGGGCGGGGTTGGGTGTTCTTAGTGAACTTCCCAACACGTACCCTCACCCCTTACTCAGAACCGTGGTTTCTGGACGTCCGAGACCATTGGCAACGAGAGTCATTCAATATACGATTAACCGCCCAGTCGGCATCGGTATCGATATGCAAAGGGACGAGCCCAATAAACTCTGACATCGGAAATGGGCCGTATTTTGTATACGGCCCACTACGACATAGAGTGGGCTCGAACAGTTCCGAATAACCACAAAATTCGGTGGCGACTCCTACTTCGATTTAAATTTCAATTTGAACATCTCATATGGAGATTCATTCGCCTCCCCAAACCCGCGCGTGGCCGCGTCGGGGTGGACCTATGTCATGTCCACAATAGGGTTAATGTAGAATCTAGACTTTCACTAGGACAATACTAGAAACTAGCTTCGAGAACTGTAGACTTAACTCATAACAGAATCCAGTCTCTAACTAGGCAACTCAACTGTAACAGGACTGCGTGCAGCGAGGTCATGGTTTAAGTAGTGCAGACCCCTTCTGGATACAAACCATATCCAGTTCAAACCGATGCGACTTATACGATGCGATATCTAAGTTTAAGGTAAATATACACTCTCCTGAACACAAACCATGCTCAGTTCAACAACCAATGCGTCCCATAAAGACACACCAGCCTTACAGTTCATGGCAAAACGTACATCCCAGACTATATTATTCTAAACCCACACTTGTCCTTATTCCATAACTCCAAAACAAGGTCATTATCGATACTTAAAAGATATAATCATTGTAAATAATGTGGAGATAAAAGGAGTAATCATAATATTCCAAAAGAGGAAACTTTCTATTTTAAGAAACTTTCTATTTTAGGAAACTTCTATTTTTAGAAACTTTACTACAAAATAGCATCATATCAAAATAGCGAAAACATTAGTTTATATTTAGAGTATATTAAGGGATGATTTAACTCTTAAAGTTTCAGATTTAAATCTTTTAAAAATTGCTGGAAAAATAATTCTTTTAAGTAAGACAAAGCCTTTTAACGATAAATCGTAATTTGTCCAAAAATCGCTACTATTAATTAAAGACTTCAATAAATAGTATAAAAATTACATAAAATAACTAAAATATATTTGTGGACATTCTGTTCAGAAAATAAAATTTTCCAGAATACTTAGACTCGGTCCTTAAAGGGTTTTCTCGTTAATAGTCTAATCTCGACAATAACGATTAATAAAAATAGTAATTACAAAACAATTTACGTATTAATATCCAAAAATTATTATTAAACTTAAAAAATATTATTTTCCAGAAACTACTATTTTCCAGATTTCCAGAAATTCCATATTTAATAAATCCCGTTAAAACCGTCATTTAAACCCGTTTTCACAATTAACAATTCCATTAATAAATCTTATCGTTCCTAACATTTTATTAAAGCACTAAAAATAATAAAATTACATTTTATTATGAAATAATCAGAATCATATTTTTTTACAGATTTAATCATAGGACCAGAAATCGAGAATTTAAACGACAAACGCGGTTTTTCGATAAACGATGATTTAAAGTGATTAATTAATTCATCCACTTCTCAATTCCGAAAAATTATGAAAAACTTCAGAAAATTATATATCATCAGAAAGTTTCACCACGTCAAAAATCAGATTAAAATAAAATGTTTAAGTACTAGAACTAAAAATCGGCTTTTAATTGTTTTTGTTCGTAAACGGTAATAATTCAATAATCGATAACTAAAATATCAGAAAAGTAATAAATCATTAAAAATCATCAAAAACTTCATTTTTACAGCATATAGTCATATATTACAAGTTTAGGCCGAATATTACGATTTTACAAATTAATATAACAATTTAATCGTTAATCTCGTAAAAGCGATAAAAACACCGAAACATGCAAATTTTCAAATTTTAAAAATTTTACAGATTATATGACATACATATATTGTCAAAAATGAAATATAAACATATACATGCAATTACACAATTAAAAACACGAAATACCTAGTAACATCGACGTTACCTCTAATTCAAGTCTGAATCGATAATATACTCATCAGCCTCGGGATCGTCCACGAATGCTACAATATATAAAAATCATGGCAGAAAAATACCATAAGAAAACCTAAAAAAAATCATGGTAAATAATGATCGAAACGACATCGATTATTACCTTAACGAAAGAATTGGAAAGAGGATTGATTCGACGATAAGAATGCGACGATTAGGACTCGATTTAAACAAAAAACAGCCTAGGGAGGATGGAAAGGATACACGGCCAAGAGGGAAGGAATGAAGAGAGGAAGTGTTGTAATTTTTTTTGTTAATGCACAAAATGAATGTAGAGTAAAGGAGGAGAAGGAGGTTAATACACCTAAATAGCATAAATGGCATTAAGGTGAATAAGAATCCAAGGTGTTTATCACCTAATTAAGTTGGCCAGCCAAAATGGATAGGGGAGGAATGAATAGTTTGAGTATTAAAGCCTCAATTCAATGACAAGAAAAGAATCTTATGTTTACGGTTTATGTGATAAAATGAAACGTATTAATAAAACGTAGTTAAATTGTGACAAGAAGCTTTGTCGGTCCAAAATATAAGGAAAAGGTCTCAAATGATTTATAAGTTGATGAAAAGTATAATCGTAAAATATTTAAAGGCAGTTTAAAGCAATTCGAGTAAACCTCGCGTAAGAAAATAATTATTCGCGAAGCTTCGTAATAAAATCATTAATGGCTAAATTTTCGTAATTAAAAATATTTACTACTTGAAAATATTATATAAATGTATTTAAAAATTTTTAGGAAAAAGAGTAACTTAAATCCGAGCTTTAAAATGTCAATTCAAAGAGAAATAGAATTCCCCACGGAAAATTAATTAGCTTACGAAGAAAACCAAATAAATGAATTTGAGAGAATTAAAATCTTTAACAATGAAAATTAAATATCATTAACCTCAAAAACAAAAAATAAAGCTTGGAAAATTGATGAAACATGAGCCAAAATGTGATAGAGTTATAACGATGTCATAACGGAAAGAATAAAAACGCTAGGTAAATAGCGGGTGTTACAATACTCCCCACTAAAAGAAAGTTTCGTCCTCGAAACTAAGAATAAGCATAAAGGAAATCGAGGTTTACCTTACACAAAGAGATGAGGATGTTTAGCTCGCATTGAAGACTCGGTTATCCACGTTTCTTCGTCAAACCGATTACAACGCCACAGAACTTTTACCATGGGTACAACCTTATTCCTTAAGCGCTTCTCACGGCAATCAGTAATCTTCATCGGCTTTTCTTCATAAGTCAGATCTGGTTCGAGATCCACAATCTCGGGTTCCAACGAGTTCTCGGGGTCACTAACATATTTCATCCTCAGCTGAGAAACATGAAAGACATCATCAATTTTACCCATGGAAGCAATAAATTCCAGCTTATAAGCAACTTCGCCCACTTTCTCGACCACGGGGTATGGACCAACGAACTTAAGGCTGAGCTCGCCCTTAATCCCGAACCGTTTCACCCCTTTCATAGGTGATACGTTCAGGAACACAAGATCATCAATTGAAAACTCTAGAGGTCGGCGACGGATATCTGCATACGAATTTTGTCGATCCTGGGCAGACTTCATCCTAGCTCGGACGACATTCACCACATCAATAGTCTGAGCCAACAGATCCGACCTATAATACTCGTATTTTTGTCATAAGTCAAACCGAGTCAAGCGGAACAAGTACTCGACCCGGGCCCAATTGGCTAATGACGTTGCAAGCCTTAACCTACACCAAATCCAATATAATATAGTAGTCCACTAATATTATCCATAATACATGAAACCCACGCCTATTATATATATACACGCACGAGGAGTAACCTAGCACCCTGCACACAAATTCTCACTTGAACCACAAACAACGGCCGCGCACGATTAAGAACGAGAAGAAGAAAAGGGAGAACCCTAGGAGTCGGATCGGACCATCGGTAGACTAGACTTGATCGTACACACATCTTAGGTATACCCAGCGGTTTCATTTCCGTTTTCGTAGCACCATTATAGAATTTCAATGTCATAATGACAGTAGTCGGGTTTGGTCATCGGGTTGTAGGTATTATCGTTATAGTTGTGTCGCACCATTACTGTTGTCTGGTTGTTTTATTTGTCGATACTATAGTAGGGTCGGACTGCTGATATTATAGTCATGTTGTGCGATGGTGTCGTGTACGGGTTTGTCGGACTATTGCCATTGTTGTGCGAGGTTTTGCTTGAGGTTGTTGTCGACATTAATTAATGGGTCGAGTACGGAGCCATGAGTTGATCATGCAAGTCAGTACAATTGAAATCCTTTAAGTCGTGACGTTATTCCGAGCTAAGCGGAATAACTGGAATACGGTAGCTATGTTTTTACTCTGGCCTAGTATTTTTGTGTTTGTGCCCACCAATGTCGTTGTCGGCGTTGGATTATGTACGAACAGCATGGAGGGAGTGTGTGGGTGGTAACTGTAGAGTAGTAAACTATTAGAAGTGAGCTATTAGAATATATATGTGTGTGTGTGTGTGTGTGTGTAAGTCAGTGGGTTAATCTATGCCAACCCAAGTTATGATTAATTCGTTCTACGTACTTAGTTAGTATTGTTAACTTTTGTTTAGTGCGTGGTCGTGTGGGTGAAACATTGGTGTCGGGTTGAGTCAATTATGTAGGCTAATGTAATTTATGGGGGAAAAGTTAGTAGGTTAATTAGAAGTAATACCCATGTTATTTTATTTTGATTTAAGAGGGTCGTATCGACTTATTGCATATAGTAAATATGCTAGGACCAATATTAATTTATTTATATAATATTTTATTAGGTTCGAATTTCGTAGAAGTACCGTGGTGAATTGTACTAACGACGAGGTGGTGACCTACTAACTAGGTAAGGTTATCCTTACTCAGTTTATGTTGTATGTATGATATGTAATGGTATAATGATGATATTGAAATTAAGGCTGTGTGCCTATTGAGAGAAGCTAGCTAGGACTAGCTAGCACTACTACAAAAATATGCTTAGAGAACAGTTGAAATAGGCCTTAGAGAACACCTTTGGTGCGTTATTTAGTGCAGCGTTCTCTAAATATTAGAGAACAGTCAGAGTAGGCGTTTTCTATTGATAGTGATAGAGAACAGTTACACTTGTGAACTGTTCTCTATTACTTAAGATTAGAGAACAGCTATGCTATAGAGGCGTTCTCTATTCATTGAAATAGAGAACAATTATGCTTGATAGGCGTTTTCTTTTTCATATGAATAGAGAACAGTTTAATTGGACAATTGTTCTCTATTTTCTTAATTATTAAATATATATATATATATATATACCACAAAATTGAAATATAAAAAAATTAAAATATAATATTTTTATTACTTCAAAATTGAGAATTACAAATATCTTGTTTTATCATCATCCTACACACCGTACATACTTATATATGCTCCATCCGAGCATCTTGTTTACCAATGACTCGATAATACTGAGCTTACTCAATATACACTATGCCATTAATCAGCTCCAATTGAAACCATACTACGTCAATACAAAATGCTTCATCTAGTTGAGCTTGAGCATCATCTAGCACCTACACAATCCAAAGAAGATAACGGATATTCATTAATTCAGATGTAAAATCAAATCATATGCATTAGAATAATTGATTCCACAAAGGAAAGAAGCAAATAAAGGAACACAAGAGAGAAACATAAGAGAATTGTCCCTCGAATACTCCAGCACCACAACCAAAAACAAACTAACAACAACAAAAACATACACCATTAAAATCCCTAAATTCTCATTTAATTTTGTCATTAATTATCTGATCTCATAAGATTTCGATAAACAATTGTTAATAAAGTCAAAATCACTAATTTAACAATCTTACAACCTAGAAAATGAATTGAAAATCACGGATTCATCCAATACAAAAGCATTCATCCTATGTTACTCCAACAGTACCACTCAGCTACAAGTGTAGGCAGGATAATGATAGTTAAGGGAATTGTTGTAGTTCATCATGAATCGTAGTTTTATATGAACGCAATAATTTTAATCCAACCAAGTTCATTCAATAAAACAAAGTACATGACCCCAAATCGAAATTAGGGTTTCATATTGGAATCGAAAACGAAAACAAAAAAAGGGAAAAGAAAAGAAAACTTACCAACTACTGAAGAATCCTAATTAATATTACGATTAACAATATTTAAATTAAATATAATGAAATCAGAACATAATTGAAACATAAACACAAAAAATTAAAGAGGATTAAAGACGGTGATGGTGAGATACGGTACCGGTTATATGAGTGGAAAGTGTTGTGGTGGATGGTGGTCGAAGTAGTCGGTGCCGGAGGAGACGAAGTCCGGCGATAGAGGTGGACAAAGTGGTTGGGTTGACGGTGGAGATCTGGGAAAAAGCGAAGGGAAAAAAAGCGAAGGGAAACAGTTGCAGGGGTGGCTGCCGGAGTTCGAATTGATGGGTGATTGGAGGTTCGACGCTGGTGATGGGTTGTAGAGCAGGATGGAAATGGAGACGACCGGAGGTTACATGACCATGGTGGTCACATTGTGGGTCGGATTGCTGGGAATGGGTCGAATTTTGTTGGACTGCGGGCGCGCCGGAGTGATGGTGGTCGAGTTCTGGGTGGAGCAGAGCTCGAAGGTTGAGTGATGGAGATATGGAGAGGCAGAAATGGAGATTGCTGGGGTTGGTGAAGATGGAAATATGAAATGTTTTTGAGATGGGGTTGGGGAAGATGGAAATTGACATATACGGATATGGGGTTGAGGAAGATGGAAATGGACAGTACTCCGTATATGTTTATTCCACTCGTCATTTATTGGTTAAGGACTTGTTTTTTTTTTTTTTTTTTTAATTCTACCTTTCAAATAGATAACGGTTGAATCTAGAAGTGTTTTCTATTAATTGTTTAGATAACAATTGAACAATAGGCGTTCTCTATTATTTGTTTAGATATCAGTTACTCGAAAGATGTGTTCTCTATAGTTTTAGAAAACACTCATCTAAATGTGTGTTCTCTAATTAGCGTTTCCTACTCCATATTTTGTAGTAGTGTAGGCCCGGTTGATCTCGGGACCTTCCCTAATGTTTCCTCCTAGGAGAGCCTAGGAGGGGTGTGCACACTCGGACTGACGGGGCGTGACTGCGGTTGCGATAGTGATGATAGGGATAAAGATGATGTTGATTATGATGTTTGTGATGTGGGTTGTACTAATGTTGTTTAATGCTATCGTAAACTGACCTTGTGTGTGTATGTCTGATGTATCTGTGATGATCCACTTGACGGTTATGGTCATTTGGGGAGTAGGGATGTATTCAGGTGCTTGATGAGATGTGATTTTGACTCGGGATGCTATTTGCGGGACGGGCAGAGTGCGAAATCATCAGACTAGTATAGACCCTTGGCCATTTGTATTTTATTTTGTTTACTAGACCGTCACAGATACTCTTTATCTTTTAGTTTGAAGATTGTATTTTTATAATCTTTTATTAAGTTGTAACGTTTTTGCACTCTATTATTGTGAGTAATGATGTCTGTTACCTCGGGTTACCAAGATGGTAACACCCATTTTGTTCGGGACGTCTTGTTAAGTCTCCTGAACAAATGAGGGTGTTACAAAGTGGTATCAGAGCGATCGATTCTGGAGCCTGAATAAAAGAATATAGGAATTTAAAATGAACCCCGGTGATTGACCATTAGGAGCCCACTTAGAATCTATGGTTGAGGAGACGTCCTCATACCAACCTCCGGCCCTTTTGGTTTTGACCCGGTAACCACGTATGAGATCGAGAGGGGGTAGAATAGGATGAGTCCGACGGTGATGATGTAAATCTCCTTTGAATTGCATAATATTATGAGTAGTTATAAGTGTAATGTTTACAATGATATGAGTAATTACAACGTTAATAGTAATATATAGTTATGATGTATGAGCATTTAAGGCTTATGTGTATGGTATTGTTGTTTTGAAGTAATCATGTCAAAGGAAGCAGCCACCAGTTCTACCTCAGCCACTCTGAGTGCCGAAGAAATGGCGCGCTTAAGGCAACCAACGATGCGCTTTTGGAAGCTTTGAGAAACTCTACGTCCCGAAACCACCAGTGACAGACGCGGCCACCATTAGCGCTGCGATAGCACGCCTTCATCCCAGCAAATATGACGGGACTGGTGGGCCGTCGCGGCTAGAGAACTGGGTGAGAGAAATGAAGAAGGTGTTCCAAATCGTGAATTGCCCGGAGAATATGGAGCTGGGTCAAGCTGCATTCTATTTGAGTGGCAAGGCCGACTTATGGTGGCACCTTAACTATGACAAGCTTATTGCAGAGCATGAGGAAGGGGATTATGGGGAGTATGCCTTTGGGTGGAAGAGTCTCGCAGAAGCGCTGAGGGTGGAATTCTTTCCGGAACATATCCGTAGTGCAAAAAGAGCTGAATTTGATCGTTTCATCATGACAGAAGACATGACTGTCGAGGACTATTACGACAAGTTTATGGAGCTGGCCACTTATTCTGCTGACCTCAATTTGAGTTTTGAACTATTGGCTTCCCGCTTTGAGAGGGGCTTGTCTGTCAGAATCCTGGAAAGGCTACCCATGGGACTTAATACTGATGTGAAAGAGGTATATTTGAGAGCCGGGCACGCAGAACGATTGGCTGACCGAATAAAGGAGTTGGGAGAGCAAAAGCGGGAGAAGAGAAAAGCCGAATCTGAAGGCACACTCCAGAATGAACCTAAGAGGGGAAACCAGAACTGTGGAATGGTGCGACCTCAATACTTTGGGGGAAACAACTATGGAGGAACAGGGTCCGGTCAGGGACGAAGGAACGAACCTCGAGTATATGAATGTAAGAACTGTGACCGCAACCACCCCGGTAAGGATTATAATGGAAAACCCGTCACGTGCTACAATTGTGGGAAAGCGGGACACCGTGCCTATGAGTGTTTTGCACCGAAGCAGAATGGAGGTTCGAGTCAAGGGGTTTTTTTACTCCTCTCCTTCAGCAACTTCTGGCAATGTTAACCATGGGAATCGATACCATGGTAACGGGAACCGACAGCAGAGAAACTGGAATCGATCACAGGGGAACTGGAATCGGCAACAGGGAAGTTACTATCAGGGGTAAGGAAGCACTACCCAGTCAGCTGCAACCGTTGGGCCAACTACCTCTATTAATGGGGCGCCTGAAGGTAGTAAGAATACTGGGAAGCTCTTTGCTATGGGGAAACAAGCTGCTAAGGAGGACACACAAGTTATCACGGGTACCTTTCTCGTTAACTCGAAACCTTCTTTTATTTTGTTCGATTTTGGGGCAACCCATTCATTTGTAGCCTGTAACCATGTACCGAGTCTAGGGTTAGTAGATTTTGAAAATATAGCTGATGATATAATCACACCCTCGGGGAAGTCGGTTAGGTGTACAAGGGTCTTTCGAAATATGTCTTTAATAGTTGAGGGAGTTGACCTGCCAGTTAATTTTATAGAGTTCCCCTTGGATGACTTTGACATTATCCTGGGAATGGATTGGTTAGGACGGTTTAGAGCCCAGATTGATTGTAACCTCAAGAAAGTGTCATAAAGAGGTCCGAAGGGCGTTAGAGTGTCTTATAGGGGATTTGTGGTAAAGCCAACTATGAAGATCATAGCAGCCATTACCCTGACGACTCACCTGAAGAAGGGGAGTCCGTTATTCTTGTGCCATGTACGGGACACTCGGGCCGAGGACTTATCTTCTAACTCAATACCTGTAGTGAATGAGTTCGAAGACGTAATTCCGGAGGAGATCCCGGGGTTACCACCAAAGCGAGAAGTTGATTTCGGTGTCGAATTAAAGCCAGGGACGGGGCCGATCTCTAAAGCACCATACCGTATGGGGCCTAAGGAGCTTAACGAGCTAAAGAAATAGTTGGAAGAATTGATGGATAAGGGGTATATCAGACCTAGTGTATCGCCGTGGGGTGCTCCTGTTTTGTTTGTACAGAAGAAGGATGGGAGCATGAGACTGTGCATCGATTACAGGGAGCTGAACAACGTCACTGTGAAGAATCGGTACCCTTTGCCTCGTATTGATGATTTATTCGATCAACTGAGTGGGGTCGGTATCTTTCAAAGATTGATTTGAGGTCCGGTTATCACCAGTTAAGGGTCAAGAATGAAGATATTCCTAAGACCGCATTCAGAACGCGGTATGGCCACTATGAATTTGTGGTGACGCCGTTTGGTCTAACAAATGCTCCTACTGTTTTCATGGATTTGATGAACCGAGTTTTCTGCCCCTACTTGGACAAGTTCGTTGTGGTGTTTATCGATGATATCCTGGTATATTCAAAGAACCAGGAAGAGCATGCAGAGCATCCGAGGATCGTTTTGCAACTACTCCGAGACAACCAGTTGTACGCTAAGTTATCAAAGTGTGAGTTCTGGTTGGAGAAGGTCGCCTTTTTGGGACATGTGATTTCAAAGGAAGGGGTATCTGTAGATCCGAGCAAGATCGAGGTTGTCTCCAAGTGGCAGGCACCAAAGAATGTGGCAGAGATTCAGAGTTTCTTGGGGTTAGCCGGGTACTATCGAAGGTTCGTGAAGGACTTCTCGAAGATAGTAAGACCGTTGACTAACCTTATGAGGAAGGAGATTCAGTATCGGTGGGATGACAGCTGTGAGAAGGCGTTCCAAACCTTGAAGGAGTGTCTGATTACGGCACCAATCCTGGCCCTACCCGAGGGAAGTGAAAATTTTGAGGTATACACTGATGCGTCGAAAAATGGGTTGGGTTGTGTACTGATGCAGAATGGGAAAGTCATTGCGTATGCTTCACGTCAGCTGAAGACTTACGAAGAGAACTACCCAACTCATGACCTAGAACTTGGGGCAGTCGTGTTTGCTCTGAAGATATGGAGACATTACTTGTATGGGGCGACATTCAAGGTGTTTTCAGACCACAAGAGTTTGAAATACATCTACACACAGAAGGAGTTGAATATGCAGCAGAGGCGATGGATTGAGTTGATCGGAGATTATGATATGGAGATTCTGTACCACGAGGGAAAGGCAAACGTGGTGGCCGACGCTCTAAGCAGGAAATCGGTGCATTCTTTGTGTTTGAATATGTCCAGACTGAGGCTAAGGAATGAAGTGCAACAGATGGGGATTCATGTGATAAGGAAAGGGGAAACAATGTCGGACTTGGCTATTCAACCCGAGTTGTACGCCGAAATACAAGAAGAGCAGTTTTTGGATCAGAAGTATGTACTGTGGTGAGCCCGTATTGAGAGAGGTGAACCCTCAAATCTCACCATTCACTCAGATGGGAGCCTCAGGTTTAATGACAGGTGGTGGGTGCCAGAAGGAGGAGAATTAAGGAGGAAAATCATGACCGAGGCGCATTGTAGTCCTTACTCGGTACATCCGGGTGGGGACAAACTGTATAAGGACATGAAGAAGACATTCTGGTGGGAGAACATGAAGAGAAAAGTGGCCGAGTTTGTGTCCAGATGCTTGACTTGTCAGAAGGTCAAGAGTGAACACAAACGACCACAGGGTAAGCTGCAACCATTAGAGGTACCTGAGTGGAAGTGGGACTCCATTTCCATGGATTTCATTGTAGGTTTGCCGAGAACCCCAAAGGGGAATAATATGATTTGGGTGATAGTAGATCGACTCACCAAGTCGGCTCACTTCGTGCCAATGAAGGATACATGGAGTAAGTCTGAACTAGCAATGGCTTATAGGAGGCATGTTCTGTAATTACATGGAGTACCTAAGGACATTGTGTCAGATCGTGATTCGAGGTTCATATCGAAATTTTGGCAGGAGCTGCAGGAATCCTTGGGTACACAATTGAAGATGAGTACAGCCTTTCACCCTGCGACTGATGGTCAGACAGAACGAACCATACAGACTTTGGAAGACATGTTGCGGGCCTGTGCCTTGGAATTTCGGGGTTCGTGGGAAGATCGAATGGATCTGATTCAGTTCTCCTACAACAACAGCTACCATGCTAGCATCCAGATGGCACTGTTTGAAGCTTTGTATGGGAGAAAGTGTAGGAGCCCGGTATGTTGGGACGAGATGGTCGACGCAGTAGTGCTAGGGCCCCACATGATTCAGGAGATGATCGAGCAGGTACATGTAATCCGACAGAAGATGCGAGCGGCAAAAGATCGTCAGAAGAGCTATGCTGACCTCCACCGCCGAGAGGTTGAGTTTTCTGTGGGTGACAAGGTCTTGCTGAAAGTGTCACCTATGAGACAGGTGATGAGGTTCGGGAAGAAGGGTAAGTTGAGCCAAAAGTTTATTGGGCCGTATGAAATTCTGGATAGCATAGGGGAGGTGGCGTATCGGTTAGCCCTTCCTCCAGCTCTCGATAAAGTTCATAATGTGTTTCATGTTTCCCAGTTGAGGAAAAACTTGAGTGACCCGTATCACATCATTGAACCCGAGACGATCCAGTTAGATGATTCTCTTACTTATGAGGAGGTTCCCAAGGAGATTTTAGACCGCAAAGTTCGGAAAACTAGGGGAGGAGAAACAGCTCTCGTCAAGGTTTTGTGGTCTAATCACAATGTAGAGGAGGCCACTTGGGAAACAGAAGCATCGATGTAGAAACGTTTCCCTCATCTCTTCAGCCAGGTAATTACTTCGGTTACGGGGACGTAACCTTGTCTTTGAGGAGGGTAGGATGTAACAATCTGATCCATGCTATATAATTAAATTTCATGGCATAGTTATAGACATTTCATGCTACTTGCTACTTGCCTTATTATTAGAGGAGTAATTCTTTACAATTCTGTTGAAGTTGCGTCAGGGAGTGAACTTCGGGACGAAGTTCCAAATAAGGAGGGTAGATTGTAATACTCGTATTTTTGTCATAAGTCAAACCGAGTCAAGCGGAACAAGTACTCGACCCGGGCCCAATTGGCTAATGACGTTGCAAGCCTTCACCTACACCAAATCCAATATAATATAGTAGTCCACTAATATTATCCATAATACATGAAACCCATGCCTATTATATATATACACGCATGAGGAGTAACCTAGAACCCTGAACACAAATTCTCACTTGAACCACAAACAACGGCCGCGCACGATTAAGAACGAGAAGACGAAAAGGGAGAACCCTAGGAGTCGGATCGGACCATCGGTAGACTAGACTTGATCGTACACACATCTTAGGTATGCCCAGCGGTTTCATTTCCGTTTTCGTAGCACCATTATAGAATTTCAATGTCATAATGACAGTAGTTGGGTTTGGTCATCGGGTTATAGGTATTATCGTTATAGTTGTGTCGCACCATTACTGTTGTCTGGTTGTTTTATTTGTCGTTACTATAGTAGGGTCGGACCGCTGATATTATAGTCATGTTGTGCCATGGTGTCGTGTATTACGGGTTTGTCGGACTATTGCCATTGTTGTGTGGGTTTTGCTTGAGGTTGTTGTCGACATTAATTAATGGGTCGAGTACGGAGCCATGAGTTGAACATGCAAGTCAGAACAATTGAAGTCCTTTAAGTCGTGACGTTATTCCGAGCTAAGCGGAATAACTGGAATACGGTAGCTATGTTTGTACTCTGGCCTAGTATTTTTGTGTTTGTGCCCACCAATTCGTCGTTGTCGGCGTTGGATTATGTACGAACAGCATGGAGGGAGTGTATGGGTGGTATATATATATATATATAAAAGTTTGTGGGCTAATGTATGCCAACCCAAGTTATGATTAATTCGTTCTACGTACTAAGTTAGTATTGTTCTTAATATAATTACCTTTTAACAAAAAAAATAAAAAAATAAGTTAGTATTATTAACTTTTGTTTAGTGCGTGGTCGTGTGGGTGAAACATTGGTGTCGGGTTGAGTCAATTATGCAGGCTAGTGTAATTTATGGGGGAAAAGTTAGTAGGTTAATTAGAAGTAATCCCCATGTTATTTTATTTTGATTTAAGATGGTCGGTATCGACTTATTGCATATAGTAAATATGCTAGGACCAATATTAATTTATTTATATAATATTTTATTAGGTTCGGATTTCGTAGAAGTACCGTGGTGAATTGTACTAACGACGAGGTGGTGACCTACTAACTAGGTAAGGTTATCCTTACTCAGTTTATGTTGTATGTATGATATGTAATGGTATAATGATGATATTGAAATTACGGCTGTGTGCCTATTGAGAGAAGCTAGCTAGGACTAGCTAGGCCCGGTTGATCTCGGGACCTTCCCTAATGTTTCCTCCTAGGAGAGCCTTGGAGGGGTGTTCACACTCGGACTGACGGGGCGTGACTGCGGTCGCGATAGTGATGATAGGGATAAAGATGATGGTGATTATGATGTTTGTGATGTGGGTTGTACTAATGTTGTTTAATGCTATCGTAAACTGACCTTGTGTGTGTATGTCTGATGTATCTGTGATGATCCACTTGACGGTTATGGTCATTTGGGGAGTAGGGATGTATTCAGGTGCTTGATGAGATGTGATTTTGACTCGGGATGTTATTTGCGGGACGGGCAGAGTGCGAAATCGTCAGACTAGTATAGACCCTTGGCCGTTTGTATTTCATTTTATTTACTAGACCGTCACAGATACTCTTTATCTTTTAGTTTGAAGATTGGATTTTTATAATCATTTATTAAGTTGTAACGTTTTGGCACTCTATTATTGTGAGTAATGATGTCTGCTACCTCGGGTTACCGAGGTGGTAACACCCGTATTTGTTCGGGATGTCTTGTTAAGTCTCCTGAACAAATGAGGGTGTTACACGACCTAAAATCTTAACTTCACCGGGAACATCCAACAGACGGGAATACGGCACTTACGACCATATAGTGCCTCGAACGGGGACATCTTAATAGAAGCATGGTAGCTGTGGATAAACAAAAACTCTACCAGCGGAAGATGTCGGATCCAATTCTCTTGGAAATCCAAAGAACAAGCCCGTAACATATCCTCCAATGTTTGGATCGTTCTCTCGGACTGTCCATCAGTAGCAGCATGGAAAGCGGTACTCATCAATAATTTGCTTCCGAAAGCATCTTGCAATGCCTTCCAGAATTTAGAGCAGAATCTCGGATCCCGATCTGAAACAATCTCGAGCGGTACGCCATGATGACGGACAATCTCGGCAACATAAACCACTGTGAGCTTCTCCACAATCCAAGTGTCACGAGTAGGGGTGAATCGTGCACACTTGGTCAAGCAGTCCACCACAACCCAAATACCATTTCTTCCATTTATGGTTCTCGGAAATACCATCAAAAATCCATCGATATGCACTGCCACTTCCATTCTGGAATAGGGAGTGGTTGAAGCAAACCTCCTGGCTTCTTGTGCTCGAACTTCACTTGCTGACATGTTAAGCACTTACTCACAAACTCTGCGATGTCCTCTCTCATATGAGGCCACCAGAAATGGAGCTTCAAATCCCGATACATCTTGTCACCACCAGGATGAATAGAGTACCTCATTTTTTGTGCCTCGGTTAGAACTTGCTTTCTCACTTTACCATCACTAGGGACAACCCAGCGGTTCTTAAACTTCAGTGCGCCACTAGAATCCACAGAAAAATCTAGAGCCTTACCAAGATTCATTTTCTCTCGGATACCGGCTACAAAAGGATCTTCCAACTGCTTCTCATGAAACTCTTGGAAAAGAGTTGGTTCAGTAACAAGGGCATTGAGGTGACCATCATAACCTTCGTCAACCACATCAATAGACATCTTGGCAAAATCTCACGCCAACTCCTCAGATAAGCCAGAACACGGAGTTAGGGAATGGAGGGTTTTTCTGCTTAGAGCATCAACAACCACGTTAGCTTTACCCTCACAATACACCAATTCAAGGTCATAGTCATTCACCAACTCGATCCAACGTCTCTGTCTCGCATTCAGATCTTTCTGCATGAAGAGATATCGCAGACTCTTGTGGTCAGTGTGAACCTTGCATCTTACTCCATACAAATAATGCCTCCAAACTTTCAAGGCATGCACCATAGCTGCTAACTCCAAGTCGTGGGTAGGGTAATTCACCTCATGAACTTTCAACTGTCTCGAGGCATAAGCGATCACCTTACCACTCTGCATAAGGACACAACCCAAACCATTCTTAGAAGCGTCACAATATACATCGAAACCAACGCCTTCTTCAGGTAGGGTCAGGATAGGAGCAGAATTTAGCTTTTTCTAGAGCTCAGAAAAAGCATCTTCACAGGCTTGACTCCACAAAATTTTATTCTCTTTCTTGAGTAATTGATTCATGGGCTGTGCTATCTTAGAAAAATCTTGCCCTAACCTTCGGTAATAGCCAGCAAGATCTAGGAAACTTCGGATCTCGCCAACATCTTTGGGACTTGCTCAGCTCTTGATAGCTGAAATCTTAGCAGGGACAACTTTATTACCTTCCTTTGTGATAACATGACCCAGAAAAGCTACCTCGTAAAGCCAGAACTAACACTTGGAAAACTTAGCATACCACTTTTGTTCTCGTAGAATGCCAAGAATAATCTTGAGATGTTCCGCATGCTCGACTTCCGACTTGGAATAAATCAGGATGTCATCAATAAAGACAACAACACAGTGATCCAAATACTCTCTGAAAGTTCTGTTCATCTAATCCATAAAAACAGCAGGAGCATTGGTTAGTCCAAAAGGCATGACTTTGAATTCATAATGTCCATACCTTGAACTGAAAGCCGTCTTTGGAATATCTGATTCTCGGACGGGAATTTGGTGATATACAGACGTTAAATCGATCTTGGAAAACACAGAAGCAACCTTAAGTTGATCAAAGAGATCATCAATTCTGGGCAAAGGATATTTGTTCTTGATCGCAACCTTGTTGAGATCACGATAATCAATACACAGGCGCATCGAACCGTCTTTCTTCTTGACGAAAAGAATAGGAGCGCCCCAAGGGGAAGAGCTTGGACGAATGAAATCTTTCTCAATCATTTCATCCAATTGCTTGCGCAACTCTTGCAACTCAGCAGGAGCCATTCTGTAAGGTGGTTTGGCGATCGGACTAGTTGATGGTAAGGATTCGTCGTGGGTCCTAACTAACAATAATTAACCAACTAGACCTAGTGGGTAGCTAGGGTAAGTCGGGTCGTGTCCACGGAGACGGTATTGTAAGGGTTAGACTAAGTCGACCTAAGAACGAGACTAGGCTACCAAAACAACACAAAGATGAAGAGAATTGGTAAACTATGGTGATGGAAGAGGTATGACTAGGCTAACAATGAACTAGCTAAAACAAGGCTAAATTAAATAACTAATGATCAAACAAACTAGCGAACCTAAGGAAATGATGACTAACTAAGAAGTTGAGATCAAATATGAAAAGAAGTGGGGTAGGTCAGGTTCTTAAGTGTAGAAGGGTAATTGGGCGATCAAAGGTGTAGGTGTCTCCTAGTTGCTAGAGTCGGTCCGGGCTCTAGCTACGTAGACCGATGTCGAGGTAGGTTCGCGCTCTCGCGTCTAAACCCTAGTCCGCACTCTCGTGTCAACGACTATTCTCAACATAATCACATACTAGACAAACAATGAGAAGATGAGCACAAGTATGGGGAGCATTGGCCACTACTACTCACACAAGCAAATCAACAAACACATAGAGTGCCCATTATGTGACTAACAACAAAAAAGTCACCTTTACCCCTAATCACCCATAATCTACCCCTAATCCCCCTACTAACCCCAGAAGGAGACTACTCACTCATTATCAAGAAGAAACCAACAATAATAAGAGAAAATAACCTGAAAAACCAAACATCCATAATGAACAATAAGAACAATAACAAGAACAATATATAAAGATTGAAACTTGAATAAATAACAAAGAACAAGAGTAGAGAAGATTATACCAACAACAAAATGAAGAGAAAGATGTAAACTTGCATAAATAAGAACCCAAATCAACTCCAAGGATGTCAAGCTTGGATGAATCTTCAAGAACCCACTTAATACAAGACTAGTTACAACTAGATTAAAGGAAGATTAACTAAAGATTAAAGGAAGATTAATCTAAATGGATGAACACTAAATCTAGGGTTTTAAAGTTGTAGAGAGGCTTAAGAGAGTCTAATGTAATGTATGATACATAAACAATACAAGAGGGAAATATTTATATGGGTACAAGAATGAAGGCGGAGAAAGGAAACAAGGCGCGCAGCAATACCACGGTCCCGCCCGGGACGGTTTGGTCCCGCCCGGGACGGTGTGATCCCAACCAAGACGGTTTGGTCCCGGCCGGGACGGGCTCAAGACAGAAGGTCTCTCTTTTGTGCACCCCATCCCGGACGGGTTTAGGCCTTCCCGACCGGGATGGGCCTTGTAGGCCTCAAATAAGCTCTTTTTGGTCTCTCCTTGCTTCTCATGGGTTTCTCATCGATTCTCGGGACTCGGGATCGGGTCTAAGAGGCTCGGGAATGGGTCCCGAGGTCTCGGGGTCGAATCCAAGGCACCGAGTGATCGTTCCTTCATTTCGTTGGCTCCAAAAAGTGTATGTATCGAGTCGGATTTGCTCCAACTCTTCACAAATGGTCTCGGGAACCTGAAACGAACTAAAGGAAGCATAATTAGCCCATAAACCGCTCCGAAGGAGCGATTCCACAAGGAAAATGGGACCAAAACACATGAAAATAGGCATTACAAACTACACTTATCAACTCCCCCACACTTAACCCTTACTCGCCCTCGAGTAAGCACATACTAACTACTAAACTAGCCGAGTGGGTATTAGCGCACCCTACGTCCTTTCAACTCACGCGAGTACACTTAGAGGAAAAGTGCACTCCGCAAGGCAAGTAAGGTCTTGAGAAGAAACTGTGGATGCAACCGGACACAAACACATAAACAAGCAAGCATACAACAAACAAACACAAGGTTGCACCCAAAAGAAAACAAATACCGCTTACCTCAAACAAGCGGTGAAAGAAGCACCGGTTTAGGACTCGAGGCAAGTGACAACGTTCCCAAGCTAATCATACAAATCGAGATGAACTAAACCCTAATAGTATGACAACAAAGCAATAAAAACGTTGGTAACTTACCTAGGTCCTCCTAACTTTCTAAGAACGTACTACGGGACGATAGGCGGGATGGAAAGTGATGAACCACGGTGTTAGTCGACACTGTAGGTAAGTGAGACCCCGCCCCCTTTAGCGATGAGCCAAGAGGGTTGTCCTATGCCCGAAACCGCCTAACTAGTCCAAGTAAAAAGGTGGAATTATTTGCAAAGTGAGGGAAGACCGACCATTACCGCTATCATACATCCTAGGGACTCGGTCTTTTGGTAAGCTCTTCCCGGTAATAGTCGGTAAAATGCTTATTTTTGAGGGGTTGAGATCTTTTTGTGAGACGATTTTCTTTTTGGCATTTTTCTTTCTTTTGTGTTTTTGCTTTGTGTGTTGCCATGCCATTTCTTTTTCTTCTTTTCTATTTTCTTTTTGGCTTTTTGTGCCTTTTCTTTTTCTTCAATCTTTTCTTTCTTTCATTTTCTTTTCTTTGCCCTTTTGGCTTGTAAGCATTTCTTTTTGCAACAAGAAAGATGATTTAAACAATTTGCAATTTTATTGTGTGGAAATGTGTAGGAGGTAGGGTAATGGGAGAGTCGGGGAGCGTCCTTCCCTTCAAACCCACAAAAAGTGGAGAACTTGGACTAATCAAACAATCTCAAACATGGTCACCTAAGAGACGGGACTCGGCAACCAAGGCCTTTTCACACCGTAAGTGGTCATAATGGTCAAAATGCAAATCCCGTAGTAAATCCCTAGTAAGCTAGGTGGACTCAAGGTAAAGGACCAACGAAATCATTGATTTAGGGTCATTCTACTAGACTAAAGTCCAAGACTCGATTTACATCACTAGAAAGAGAAAGTAAACACTCGCACACTAGCCTCTAAACCGGGTTTTCGAAAAACCGTTTACACACATGACACGTTACTCAACACAAAACAAAGACATGACGAAAACGAGAGAAAAAGTGACAAAAGGCAACAATATAAAACAAAACAAGACAAGAACAAAAACAAAACAAACACCACCCCGAACTTCCAATCAAGTCACCAAATCAACCACAACTTTACAAAGCTCCACCCGAGCACACCTCATTACAAATCTCTTCCAAACATTACAAGAGATAAAGAGGAGGAAGTGATAAAAGGGTATTACTGGATGTCTTGAAAGCTTTCCAAAGCTAACGGTAATTAAGCGACCTACAAGGAAAAAGGGAGGCAAACACACACAACACAACAAAAGCACGACATAACGGCACAAAAGAAAAAGACACAAAAAGAAAATCTTTTTGATTTTTGTGAAATTTTTCAAATTTTTAGGGTTTTTAATGATTTTTCGAAAAACTACGAAAATAAAACTATCTACGATAGAATACCGCTCCCCCACACTTAAACCGAGCAATGTCCTCATGCTCGATCGTAGTATGCGGAGACAAGGAAGAAATAAAAGAAACTACGAAAATAAAGCTAGAAATCAAAGAAAAAGTGGAGAAAAGGGTAGAATGTGTCCGGCCGGGGTGTAATCAAGTCACCGTGGGCCGAGACAAGAAAAGATATGGAAGGGGGGAAAATAAAAAGAAGGAAATAAAAGGAAATGGGAGGGGAGGGCTAGGTGTAATCAAGTCACCTAGCCCGGATTCCGCCTAAATCCGACTAAATCCTAAGAAAAGGGTGAAAAATCTTATAAATTTGGATTTTCAAAATGACTCTCGATGTAATCACATCATCGAGAGTCGGGAGCAAAAACTACCAAGGCCTCGAAGGCTACCATGACACCAAGACACAAAAGTGTACAAGGGGAAGAGGATAAACAAGGGAAAACAAGCAACAACAAAAACGGAAAAGAAAGGATAGTTGCCATACCCATCGGTTAGCAACTCACTCTCTCCATCGTCTTCAATGGTCAATAATTGCACTTCGCTTTTCGTTATCATCGTCTTCCCTTTTCAAGCTTGAAAGTATCGCAGGGTTGAGGTAGTAAGCTTGCAATGGTGTGAGGAGGTGAGATTTGATGTGAGGCTTGGTGTAAAGTGAATATGAAATGAAGTGAGGGTATGCAAATGAAGTATTTGGGTCATGTGATATGAGCAAGGATAAGAAGGGAGGTTGGGAGGGGGTATACAATGGTTGGGTGGACTCAAATGTCGAAGAAGAGGCATAAGGGGGAATAGGGGACCATCCCGGTCGGGATGGATGGTCCCGGTTGGGATGACACACCCGTCCCGGTCGGGAAGCTCCCTTCCCGGTCGGGATGGCACTCCAGAAACTTCAATTTTTGGCACCTTCATCCCGATCGGGACGGCTCCTTCCCGGTCTGGATGACTCCTTCCCGGTTAGGATGCTCTCTTCATGGCTTCCAAAACACCAAAAGCTATTCAAAGCTTCAAAAACCTATTCCCTTGCTCACGATCCAAGCTCTATCGATAACCAACCCTCTCTAGGAGTCATCTTCACTTCGCCTATCACAATAAACTCAAATACCACATCAAATTCTCTCCCTCACAACGCTCATCAACAATCCAAATAACAAAAATTTCACAAAACCAAAGAAACTACAAGAAAAAGATATATACAAAGAGACGGTTCTTGTGGAACTCCGTCAAACCAAGGATGGTGCATTCTTCAATCTTTTTCAACAACACTGTAGCTTATTCCATCTCCATCGAGGGCACGAAGAGACAAGTCGAAGGCCCTAGCAAAGTCTTCAATCAAGCTAGTAATATAAGCATCCACATACCAAGGTTCTCCATGACCTTGCATCGACGTTCCCGAGGCATCCCGATCTTCCAAGTTCAATGGCTTGAACTTGTACTTTTGATCCTTCGGGATATACCCAAACGTCCACTTGTCCTCATGTGGCCCCAAGAGAGGCTCGTCTTGCTTCTTGCCTTTCAACTTGTCACAAACCCATGATATGGGCACTCATCTTCCTCACTCTCGGATTCATCGTCCTCAAGTACATAAGAGTAATTCTTCAAGCTTTGTCCCGAATCTTCCCCTAGATCGATGTCTTTCGTGGCGTGGATCATGTTGCAAGACTCATCATTAGTAGGCGAAGTGTTGCCTTGGAGGTCAAACACTAGCTTTTCTTCGCCTAACTCGAAGGTGATCCTACCGTTCTTCACATCGATCATGGCACCGGCGGTGTGTAGAAATGGGCGCCCAAGAATAATGGGAGTGTTAGCATCTTCCGGCATATCGAGCACAATGAAATCGACCGGAATAAAGAACTTCCCGATTCGTAGCGGCACGTCCTCTATCATCCCCAATGGTCGGTTAAGAGATTTATCGGCCATTTGGAGTGTAATGGACGTACATTTCAGCTCCTTCATCCCTAATCGATCACAAATGGAATAAGGAATGATGCTCACACTCGCACCCAAGTCACATAATGCTCTCTCGATCTTGTAATTGACTATGGTGCATGGGATCGAGAAACTACCCGGATCCTTCAACTTTGGAAGCGTGGAACCTTGAATAAGCTCGCTCACCACCCTCGTGAACGCTATTGTCTCTTCCTTGTCGATGGATCTCTTCCTAGCTAGGATATCTCGCATGAATCTTCCATATGTCAGGATTTGGGTAAGTAACTCGGTGAATGGGACATCAACATTCAATTTCTTCACAATGTCTAGGAATTTGTCAAATTGGACATCCACCTTAGTCTTCATTTGCCTTGTTGGGAAAGGCAACTTGATGTGAACCTTGTTTTGCTCAATAGGGGTGGACTCCTCACATGACACTTTCCCTTTACCCTTTTCTTTTGCTTGAAGTGGGGGAAGCTTGTCTTCAATGGGTTTTTCGATCTCCCATAAGACTTGCTCCTCCATTGGATCTTCCATGCTTGAGCTTTCTTGAATTGGAGATGCAACTTTCTTCGTTGGTTCTTGCATTGGCTCTTGCTCACTAGGGAATGAAGGGGAGTCATAGGATGTACCTCTCCTCGTGGTAATAGCATTTACATGCTCTAATTTTGGTGTTTAACCTTGAGGAGGTAGTTGCCCCTTTTGTCTTGAGGAGCTTCCCGAAGCAAGTTGAGATAATTGGGTCTCAAGCATCTTCGTACGGGCATCTCTTGCCGCGTTTTCCCCTTGAATATAAGCAAAGAACTCTTGTTGGTTTCTTGACATCTCCATTTGATTTTTATGCAACTCTTGATTACTCTTTTGCACATCCATCATAGTCTTTTGAATGTTGAAATCTCGAGGAGGAGATTGTGGATTATGCGGAGTATCGGTGATGGCAAGAGGAATGCCATAGTCATGAGTAGGAGATCGGCTCCTAGGCTTGCTTTGTTGTTGTTGACCTTGAGTTGTTTGTTGTTGACGGTTCCCTTGGAACCCATGACAATTGCCTTGATTAAGGCCTTGATTGTTGCCATGGTTGTGATTTTGATACCCTTGGTTGTGGTTTTGTTGTCCTTGGAAATTTTGGTTTCCTTGGAAACCACCTTGATTGAAGTTCCCTTGTTGGAACCCTTGATTGTTGTTGTGAAATGTACCTTGGTTATTTTGCTTGAAGTTGTTGAAGGGTCTTGGATTACCCACATAACCTTGATAACCTTGATTGTTGTCCCTTAAGGGAGGTGGAACATAGGGACGAGGTTGCATAGCTTGTTGTTGAGGGACTTGATTGGAAGCTTGGTAATGATTAGAATAAGAGGCACCTTGCTTGAACGCTTGAAAGGCGTTCACTTGCTCAACGCTTCCTCGACAATGCATTGGATCATGACCAATGATTCCACAAGTATCACACATGCCATAATAAGGCAAAGGAGGTGCAAATCCCAAAGCATTCACTTCTTGAATGGAGTGTTGGTGGGAGGAACTAGTGCCTTGGACTTGATTGAGGTGGCTTTGGAGCTTCTTGTCAATAGTCTCCATGTGGGTTTTTAATTGAGCTCCAAGGTCAATGCTCAATTGTGTAATAGCATCGACCTCATGCCTACCTCCTCGATTCGCCTTCCTTGGCTTTGAGTATTGTGAATTATGAACCGCCATCTCCTCTATTCTTGACCAAGTTTGGTCATCATCCACTTCGGTAAACCTCCCATTAGATCCCATGTTGAGTATGGCCCTTGAGTCTTCATATAACCCATTCCAAAATTGTTGCACAAGGAACCATTGTGATAGACCATGGTGTGGACAAGAACGGATCAAGGCTTTGAATCTTTCCCACTATTCATAGAGGCTTTCTTCATCACGTTGTTGGAATTCCGTGATAGAGGCTCTCAGTAGATTTGTCTTTTCCGGGGGATAGAATTGTTGGTAAAAAGCTAAGGCTAGCTTCTTCCAAGTATCAATACCGAGTCTTGCTTTGTCCAACCCCTTGAACCATTGCTACGCCTTGCCAATTAGAGAGAAAGGAAATAATACCCACCGGATTTGGTCTTGACTTATTCCCGTTTGAGAAATAGCGTCACAATAGTCCGAAAAGGTTTCCATGTGTTGATGAGGATCTTCGGTTGGTAACCCACTAAATTGGCTTCTCTCGACAAATTGGATAAATTGCGTTTTCGCCACAAAAATCCTGGTATATGCCTCCGGTAAAGTGGTTGGACCCGGCAAAACGTCTTTCGTGAAGGTTGAGTGAGAAGAGAACTTAGGCATGACTGGATATGCGGGAGAAGATGGTGTAGACGGTGTTGATGTAGAACTAGACGGAGAACTAGGTGAAGAAGAATGGATAGATGAACCAAAGGGATTTATGAAGATCCCTTCGGCCGTCTCTCGAGGTGACTCGTTAAAGTCGGATCCCTGAGCTTGCTCTTGATGGGTATTGCTAGTACCCGGTTGAGAGTGTCTAACCCGATCAATCGTCCGTTGGCGAAAGGCTCTAAAGAGTCTCTCCGGCTCTGGATTGAAGAGAAAGAAATCGCCACCCCTCCTAGGCATACACTACACACTAGAACAAAAGTGAGAACACCTAGTGCTTTGTGGGCACTAGGCAACGACAATAAACAAGCACAATCGAAAGACAAAGAGAAAAGGAAGATAAGAAAACAAGAAAAATCTACAAAATATGCACAAGAGATGATAGAAGAGCACAAAGAAAGGTAACTAAGTCAAGCTAGAAGTAAACTAAGTCTAAACAATGCACCGTCCCCGGCAACGGCGCCAAATTGATGGTAAGGATTCGTCGTGGGTCCTAACCAACAATAATTAACCAACTAGTCCTAGTGGGTAGGTAGGGTAAGTCGGGTCGTGTCCACGGAGACGTTATTGTAAGGGTTAGACTAAGTCGACCTAAGAATGAGACTAGGCTACCAAAACAACACAAAGATGAAGAGAATTGGTAAACTATGGTGATGGAAGAGGTATGACTAGGCTAACAACGAACTAGCTAAAACAAGGCTAAATTAAATAACTAATGATCAAACAAACTAGCGAACCTAAGGAAATGATGACTAACTAAGAAGTTGAGATCAAATATGAAAGGAAGTGGGGTAGGTCAGGTTCTTAAGTGTAGAAGGGTAATTGGGCGATCAAAGGTGTAGGTGTCTCCTAGTTGCTAGAGTCTGTCCGGGCTCTCGCTACGTAGACCGATGTCGAGGTAGGTTCGCGCTCTCGCGTCTAAACCCTAGTCCGCACTCTCGTGTCAACTACTATTCTCAACATAATCACATACTAGACAAACAATGAGAAGATGAGCACAAGTATGGGGAGCATTGGCCACTACTACTCACACAAGCAAATCAACAAACACATAGAGTGCCCATTATGTGACTAAGAACAAAAGAGTCACCTTTACCCCTAATCAAACCCTAATCACCCATAATCTACCCCTAATCCCCCTACTAACCCCACAAGGAGACTACTCACTCATTATCAAGAAGAAACCAACAACAATAAGAGAAAATAACATGAAAAACCAAACATCCATAATGAACAATAAGAACAATATATAAAGATTGAAACTTGAATAAATAACCAAGAACAAGAGTAGAGAAGATTATACCAACAACAAAATGAAGAGAAAGATGTAAACTTGCATAAATAAGAACCCAAATCAACTCCAAGGATGTCAAGCTTGGATGAATCTTCAAGAACCCACTTAATACAAGACTAGTTACAACTAGATTAAAGGAAGATTAACTAAAGATTAAAGGAAGATTAATCTAAATGGATGAACACTAAATCTAGGGTTTTAAAGTTTTAGAGAGGCTTAAGAGAGTCCAATAATGTATGATACATAAACAATACAAGAGGAAAGTATTTATATGGGTACAAGAATGAAGGAGGAGAAAGGAAACAAGGCGCGGCAGCAGCACCACGGTCCCGCCCAGGACGGTTTGGTCCCGCCCGGGACGGTGTGGTCCCGACCGAGACGGTTTTGTCCCGGCCGGGACGGGCTCATGACAGAAGGTCTCTCTTTTGTGCACCCCATCCCGGACGGGTTTAGGCCTTCCCGACCGGGATGGGCCTTGTAGGCCTCAAATAAGCTCTTTTTGGTCCCTCCTTGCTTCTCATGGGTTTCTCATCGATTCTCGGGACTCGGGATCGGGTCTAAGAGGCTCGAGAATTGGTCCTGAGGTCTTGGGGTCGAATCCAAGGCATCGACTGATCGTTCCTTCACTTCGTTGGCTCCAAAAAGTGTATGTATCGAGTCGGATTTGCTCCAACTCTTCACAAATGGTCTCGGGAACCTGAAACGAACTAAAGGAAGCATAATTAGCCCATAAACCGCTCCCAAGGAGCGATTCCACAAGGAAAATGGGACCAAAACACATGAAAATAGGCACTACAAACTACACTTATCACTAGTACCAGGCACAAGTTCGATAGCGAATTCCACATCTCTTTCGGGTGGAATACCTGGTAACTCCTCGGGAAATACATTTGCATAGTCACACACTATACGTACTTCCTCGAGTTTAGGGAGTTCAGCAGTTACAGTTACCGTACATAAAAATGCTTGGCAACCTTTTCTCTGTAATCTGATAGCCTTCATGGCAAAAATAATTTTGATACCCTTCTATCTTCGACCACCACGATAAGACACTCGAACACCTTCGGGAGTCTTCAGAAAAATATTCTGATCTCGACACTGAAACCTTGCGTCATATTGAGCCAACCAGTCCATTCCTAAAATAACATCGAACTCAGCGAGAGGGAACTCAAGGAGAGTAGAAGGAAGAATAGTACCAACAAAGAGAATAGGTACATTTTGATAAGCCTTGGAACAATCAAAAACTTCACCAGAAGGAAGGGTAATAGCTATTGGTTCAGCTTGACAGGGGAATAAGGATGATTTTGATACCAGAATAGAAGATATGACAGATGTAGAAGCGCCAGTATCAAATAGTATATAAGCACTAACACCAGAAATCAGAAACGTGCCCGTAACCACATCAGGATTAGCCTCAGCGTCGGCACGGCTCATCAGAAAGATACGCCCTTTACGAGGAGCGGGAGTAGTAACAGCGCCAGCTGTAGTAGCGATGATGGTTGTTGTTTTCTTCGGGCAATAGGTAGAGCGGTGCCCCACTTCTCCACAGTGGAAACAGGTAACAGGGTTTCTTTCAGAAGTCAAACCAGGATGATAAGCCTTCTTGCATTTGAAACAGGTAGAATCCTTGTTGTTGGGATTCTAGTTGAAATTGTTTTTCTTGTAACCACTACCTGTAACATCATGTAGTAGAGTCAAAACTTTTTAGGAGAAAAGAAGATAAAACAAGAAGGGAAAGGAAAAGTAATCCAAACCTCCAGAGTTGAACTTCTTTAAAGAAGATGAAGAGTTATTCCAAGAATGAGGAAAAGGTCGTTTATAACTAGAGGATGGGTTCATAGATTTCACCCGCTCAATTGAAGACTCTGCGTACAGCGCGGCATCATCGAGCTCATTAACCGTTGTGAGACTCCAGGGAATGTTTCGGGTGATATCGGCTCGGGAATTCTCATTGGGTAGCAGGTCTCCAACATAGTTCGCCAGGAAATGGAACCGAGTAGTGTATGCTTCTACAGACATGGTACCCTGGCACAGAGCGCTGAATTCAGTCATCCTCTGATGCCTCAGCTCCTCATGATAGAATCTTCGTTCTAAAAGGACCCTGAATTGAGTCCAGTTGAATCTTGGAGTTCGAAGTGTAGTCGGGCCAACCTGGGTCCACCATCGGTCTGCTTCGTCTGACAGGTACAACACAACCAAGCCCACCTTCTGGTCCTCGGGGGCGGAGTAAATCCCGAACTGTCGTTCCATCAGTCGAAACCAACGGTTCATGATTTCAGGATCCACGGAGCCGTCATAAAAATCCAGCTTGCTTTTGGCCATTCCTTCAGCTGCGTGAGAGAAGCTAAAGGCTCTCTGGTGGTTCCGGTTGTTCTTCTCGTTAATGGTCTGCGCTATGTTGCGTAGCGAGTCAGCCAATGCCTTGAATCCTCCTTGATCATCGTTGCTGTTGTTTCACTTGCCTCTCCCGGCCATCTTGAAGTTCACAAATAACAACATATGATCAATGCTAGTCATCGAGTTCAGGAACAGATAATCTTAACAGTTAAGTCCTTATTTGTTTCTACCCATTTCTAACAATATTTTTATTTAATGTTTAAATAATTTACTAGTATTTTCCCTAATTTCAGGTGTAAGCGTTGGGAGCAATGATGCTCTGATACCAACTGTAATCCCCTAGAAATCTAACGTGATACAATGGCAGAAACACTGTAGAGTCGGGATTAAAACACGCTGTAACTATGTCTTAATAAAATTAAAACGGTAAGTTCAAACATTAGGCGTAAAATAAATTGGCCAAAAAATTAAACAATCCAAAAGAAAGGGGTTTAAACATCCACAAGACATAATTATTAAAAAGAAAATGAGCAGGATCCAAATTGCTCGCTAGCCCACACCCGTAAACAAGTATACCTGCCATGTTAAAACATAACAGCCATAATCAGTGGGGAGCAACGTCAGCGTTCTCTCAGCCGTATAACAGGATTTTAAAACTGTAATTACTACTATAAAAAGAATAGTAAAAATGGAAAACAGTAAAAACAGCATATTAAAAATAAGTTTTCCGCGTAAACCAAAGTAATAAAATGAGTTTCCGAAGAAACATAAAATATTTGCCAACCTGCAAACCAATTTACATCGATAATAAATAAAATAATCAAAGTGGCGTTATGGATAGGGTTAATGTAGAATCTAGACTTTCACTAGGACAATACTAGAAACTAGCTTCGAGAACTGTAGACTTAACTCATAACAGAATCCAGTCTCTAACTATTGTAGACACACGCATTTTGACTGCCAGGTGTCTATGGTAGTTTCCAAAAATCACCCGATGATGATCGGACGCTAACATGTTTCTACGCGCTCAGATACGGGCTCAAATCCATTAATCGTTGGCTAACACACTTACGGAGTACAAATCTCACCAAACGGACCTCAAATCCAGGCCCAGTGGATCATTCCGAGTCAAACAAGACTAATTTGGGCCAAAACCGACACCGGAATTAAAACCGACTTTTCATGATTGGGTCAACCCCGGTCAAAGTCGTTTCCGAGACACACAAAACAGCCATACAATCATCAAAAGTCCAAGTCAAACACAAAACCCATTAAAGTCGAGGTCCAAAAACTGATCTGCGCGACCCAGCTGGGCCACTCGATCGAGTGACCCTCCCACTCGATCGAGTAGGCCTGTTTCGAGCCCGACGGCTGGCATAACGGGCCACTCGACCGAGTTGGCCTCCTACTCGGTCGAGTAGCCCTAATCCGGGTGCCCTAGCTTGCCTATATAAGCACCCCCCATGTAACACAACCAACAATCTTTTACAATCCTTTACAAACCCTAAACACCTTCACAACCCTAATCCCGGTGCATCCTCAAGCAACCCTAGACAAACCCTAGGAAAATCGACTTTAGCAAACCCTAAACCTAGTTTTAGGAATTCAACCCGAGCCACCACAACTTAGCCTCCATATACCTCGAAGACTCTCGTGTCATAGCCGCGTTTACGAGCCTTATTCCGAGACAAGAACATGTAGGTTGAGGGTGACAAACCTCGTTCTCTTTTCCCTTTTTCTCTCGTCGTTCATCTCCTTTTTTATTCTTTTTTTACGTTTATTATTATTATTACGGTATTATTATTATTATTATTATTACGGTATTATTATTATTATTATTATTATTATTATTACGTTATTATTATTATTATTATTATTACGTTATTATTATTATTATTATTATTATTATTATTATTATTATTATTACGTTTATTATCATTATTATTATTATTGTTGTTATTACGATTATTATCATTATTATTTACCTTGTTATCATTATTGCATCAAAATATTAAAATACTCATTGATTTGTGTCGAGTAAGAAGGATATCGGGATAAGAAAACACGAACATACAAGTGTACTGCACACAGCGTTGACGGTCGCTTATCCCGGTACCCCGATTATTTGATTATTGAGATGAGTCAACTTAAACAAGAATTCGTCATTATTTCTCGTCGTTATCATCTTTAATATTGCATTCATCGAATTTTCTAAAACCAATTTTAATAAGGGTCGAAACCCGTTGACACGGATCCGACATCACGATCTCTAGGGATTTATCGATGTCAGAGAAGTCGAGGGAATCAAGTTCTTTTTATTATTTAATCAAAGAGTCAATCTTTCTAAATCGCATTAAATCAACTTAGGGCAATTTTCGTTGATGCTAAATAATTGTCAAAACAATTCTTTAGAATTATGACATTATTAACGGGGAGAAAATTTAATCACATCTCAATAATCAATTTAAAACGATTTTCGACATAAAACACGATTTTACAAACGAATCTTAATTCGTATAGAGGGCACTCGACCGAGTGCCTAGCCCACTCGGTCGAGTGGCACCTCAAAATCAAGTCAGTATGCTAATCACGATCACCACTCGATCGAGTCTCACAGTGACTCGGTCGAGTGGCTATGTACTCGACCGAGTTGGTCAATAACTCGGCCGAGTACGGTCTTTGACGCAAAACAGAATCAATTTTTTAGGGTCCACTCGATAGAGTCCATCGACCACTCGATCGAGTGACCTCATAACGACTCAAATTACGAGTCTTACATTGTTCTATTTTCAAAACCCGATAGTATTTCTCGACTTAGGTCAACACGTGCATAATTAATCACATGTATACTATGTTTTCAAATCATGCATCCTCATATTTGCATCTTTTCAATTCAATTCAATATTTGCAAACCGTTATTATTCGTTATATCGCTATATCGTTACTAACGCGTTTTCTGTTTCTTTTGTCAATTTAATTATTATTCGTTTATTGTACTAAATGAACCCGCATGCTAAAATACAACTTTGACGTTAATTTTAGTTGCATTAAATTGACTTAGAAACCCGTTTCGATTCCATTCGCATGTTTAGGGAAAATAAATCTTTGCATATCATTTTCCCGTTTACTAGCACGCGTATTAGAAAGTCATTCGAGTTCTTAGTAGAGGCCGCTAATGTGCGGGCGGGGTTGGGTGTCCTTTGTGGGTTTCCCAACACGTACCCTCACCCCTTACTCAGAACCTCGGTTTCCGGATGCCCGAAACCGTTGGCGCACGAGAGTCATTCAATATACGATTAACCGCTCAAGTCGGCATCCATATCGATATGCAAAGGGACGAGCCCAATAAATTCTGACATCGGAAATGGGCCGTATTTTGTATACGGCCCACTATGACATAGAGTGGGCTCGAACGGTTCCGAATAACCATAAAATTCGGTGGCGACTCCACATAGACCTAAATTTCAATTCGATCCTTCTCATATGAAGATTCATTCGCTTACCCAAACCCGCGCGTGGCCGCGTCGGGGTGGACCTATGTCATGTCCACAACTATGCAACTCAACTGTAACAGGACTGCGTGCAGCTGTCCTGGTTTAAGTAGTGCACACCCCTTCTGGATACAAACCATATCCAGTTCAAAACGACGCGACTTATACGATGCGATATCTAAGTTTAAGGTAAATATACACTCTCCTGAACGCAAACCATGCTCAGTTCAACAACCAATGCGTCCCATAAAGATACACCAGCCTTACAGTTGATGGCAAAACGTACATCCCAGACTATATTATTCTAAACCCACACTTGTCCTTATTCCATAACTCCAAAACAAGGTCATTATCGATACTTGAAAGATATAATCATTGTAACTAATATGGAGATAAAAGGAGTAATTATAATATTCTAAAAGAGGAAACTTTCTATTTTAAGAAACTTCTATTTTAGGAAACTTCTATTTTTAGACACTTTACTAAAAAATAGCATCATATCAAAATAGCGAAAACATTAGTTTATAATAATTCAACATTTTTAATAAACGATATAGATTTATAAAACTACTTCCGGCCTTAACGATATTAATTCCTAAAACGAGAACAATCGGATTTATGACATTATTAAAATATCGTACAAGTGTTATAAAATGATTAAAGATGTCTTAAGCATTTTAGTACTACTAATCAGGGTGTTTTCAAAAGTTGCAAAGCTAAAATTCCCTAATTATTATTAGTTTCGACAATACGATTATAAATAGGATTTTACGGCAAATGTCAAATTAAATCTTTTAACGTCTTTTACTTAGTTAAACCAATGAATATATTTAGAGTATGTTAAGGGATGATTTAACTCTTAAAGTTTCAGATTTAAATCTTTTCAAAATTGCTAGAAAAATAATTCTTTTAGGTAAGACGAAGCCTTTTAACGATAAATCGTAATTTGTTCAAAAATCTACTATTAATTAAAGACTTCAATAAATAGTAAAAAAATTACGTAAAATAACTAAAATATATTTACAGACATTCTGTTCAGAAAATAAAATTTTCCAGAATACTTAGACTCGGTTTTTAAAGGGTTTTCTCGTTAATCGTCTAATCTCGACAATAACGATTAATAAAAATAGTAATTACAAAACAATTTACGTATTAATATCCAAAAATTATTATTAAACTTAAAAATTTTTATTTTCCAGAAACTACTATTTTTCCAGATTTCCAGAAATTCCAGATTTAATAAATCCCGTTAAAACCGTCTTTTAAACCCGTTTTCACAATTTACGATTCCATTAATAAATCTTATCGTTCCTAACATTTTATTAATGCAATAAAAATCATAAAATTACATTTTATTATGAAATAATCAGAATCATATTTTTTTTACAGATTTAATCATACGACCAGAAATCGAGAATTTAAACGACAAACGCGGTTTTATCGATAAACGATGATTTAAAGTGATTAATTAATTCATCCACTTCTCAATTCCAAAAAATTATGAAAAACATCAGAAAATTATATATCGTCATAAAGTTTCACCACGTCAAAAATCAGATTAAAATAAAATGTTTAAGTACTAGAACTAAAAATCGGCTTTTAATCGTTTTTGTTCGTAAACGTTAATAATTCAATAATCGATATCTAAAATATCATAAAAGTACTAAATCATTAAAAATCATCAAAAACTTCATTTTTACTGAATATATTCATATATTAAAAGTTTAGGCCGAATATTACGATTTTACAAATTAATATAACAATTTAATCGTTAATCTCGTAAAAGCGATAAAAATACCGAAACATGCAAATTTTCAACTTTTAAAAATTTTCCAGATTATATGACATAAATATATTGTCAAAAATGAAATATAAAAATATACATGCAATTACACAATTAAAAACACGAAATACCGAGTAACATCGACGTTACCTCTAATCCAAGTATGAATCGATAATATACTCGTCAGCCTCGGGACCGTCCACGAATGCTACAATATATAGAAATCATGGCAGAAAAATACCATGAGAAAATCTAAAAAAAATCAAGGTAAATAATGATCGAAACGACATCGATTATTACCTTAACGAAAGAATTGGAAAGAGGATTGATTCGACGATAGGAATGCGACAATTAGGACTCGATTTAAACAAAAATCAGCCTAGGGAGGATGGAGAGGATACACGGCCAAGAGGGAAGGAATGAAGGAGAGGAAGTGTTGTAATTTTTTTTGTTAATGCACAAAATGAATGTAGAGTAAAGGAGGAGAAGTAGGTTACTACACTTAAAGAGCATAAATGGCATTAAGGTGAATAAGAATCCAAGGTGTTTATCAACTAATTAAGTTGGCCGGCCAAAATGCATAGGGGAGGAATGAATAGTTTGAGTATTAAAGCCTCAATTCAATGACAAGAAAAGAATCTTATGTTTACGGTTTATGTGATAAAATGAAACGTAATAATAAAACGTAGTTAAATTTTGACAAGAAGCTTTGTCGGTCCAAAATATAAGGAAAAGGTCTCAAATGATTTATAAGTTGATGAAAAATATAATCGTAAAATAGTTAAAGGCATTTTAAAGCAATTCGAGTAAACCTCGCGTAAGAAAATAATTATTTGCGAAGCTTCGTAATAAAATCATTAATGGCTAAATTTTCGTAAATAAAAATATTTACTACTTGAAAATATTATATAAATGTATTTAAAAATTTTTAGGAAAAAGAGTAACTTAAATCCAAGCTTTAAAACGTCAATTCAAAGAGAAATAGAATTCCTCGCGGAAAATTAATTAGCTTACGAAGAAAACCAAATAAATGGATTTGAGAGAATTAAAATCTTTAACAATGAAAATTAAATATCATTAACCTCAAAAAAAAAAAAAAGCTTGGAAAAATGATGAAACATGAGCCAAAATGTGATAGAGTTATAATGATGTCATAACGGAAAGAATAAAAACGCTAGGAAAATAGCGGGTGTTACAATCCTCCACACTAAAAGAAAGTTTCGTCCTTGAAACTAAGAATAAGCAGAAAGGAAATCGAGGTTTACCTTACACAAAGAGATGAGGATGTTTAACTCGCATTGAAGACTCGGTTACCCACGTTTCTTCTTCAAACCGATTACAACGCCACAGAACTTTTACCAGGGGTACAACCTTGTTCCTTAAGCGCTTCTCACGACAATCAGTAATCTTCACCGGCCTTTCTTCATATGTCAGATCTGGTTCGAGATCCACAATCTCGGGTTCCAACACGTGCTCGGGGTCACTAACATATTTCCTCAGCTGAGAAACATGAAAGACATCGTGAATTTTACCCATGGAAGCAAGCAATTCCAGCTTATAAGCAACTTCGCCCACTTTCTCGACCACGGGGTATGGACCAACGAACTTAAGGCTGAGCTTGCCCTTAATCCCGAACCGTTTCACCCCTTTCATAGATGATATCTTCAGGAACACATGATCATCAACTGAAAACTCCAGAGGTCGGCGACAGACATCTGCATACGACTTTTGTCGATCCTGGGCAGACTTCATCCTAGCTCGGACCACATTCACCACATCAATAGTCTGAGCCAACAGATCCGGACCTAAAATCTTCACTTCACCGGGAACATCCAACAGATGGGACTACGTCACTTACGACCATATAGTGCCTCGAACGG
Organism: Agrostemma githago; assembly: GCA_958450325.1. NCBI lineage: Eukaryota > Viridiplantae > Streptophyta > Magnoliopsida > Caryophyllales > Caryophyllaceae > Agrostemma > Agrostemma githago. The sequence continues at coordinate 25,665,670 of OY288257.1, forward strand.
GGACATCTTAATAGAAGCATGGTAGCTGTGGATAAAGGAAAACTCTACCAGCGGAAGATGTCGGATCCAATTCTCTTGGAAATCCAAAGAACAAGCCCGTAACATATCCTCCAATGTTTGGATCTTTCTCTCGGACTGTCCATCAGTAGCAGCATCGAAAGCGGTACTCATCAATAATTTGCTTCCGAAAGCATCTTCCAATGCCTTCCAGAATTTAGAGCAGAATCTCGGATCCCGATCCGAAACAATCTCGAGCGGTACGCCATGATGACGGACAATCTCGGCAACAGAAACCACTGCGAGCTTCTCCAGAATCCAAGTGTCACGAGTAGGGATGAATCGTGCACACTTGGTCAAGCGATCCACCACAACCCAAATACCATTTCTTCCATTTATGGTTCTCGGTAATGCCATCACAAAATCCATCGATATGCACTTCCATTCTGGAACAGGGAGTGGTTGAAGCAAACCTCCTGGCTTCTTGTGCTCGAACTTCACTTGCTGACATGTTATGCAATTACTCATAAACTCTGCGATGTCCTCTCTCATATGAGGCCACCAGAAATGGAGCTTCAAACCCCGATACATCTTGTCACCACCAGGATGAATAGAGTACCTCGTTTTTTGTGCCTTGGTTAGAACTTGCTTTCTCACTTCACCATCACTAGGGACCACCCAGCGGTTCTTAAACTTCAGTGCGCCACTAGAATCCACAGAAAAATCTAGAGCCTTACCAAGATTCATTTTCTCTCGGATACCGGCTACAAAAGGATCTTCCAACTGCTTCTCACGAATCTCTTGGAAAAGAGTTGGTTCAGCAACAAGGGCATTGAGGTGACCATCATAACCTTCGTCAACCACATCAATAGACATCTTCACAAAATCTCGGGCCAACTCCTCAAATAAGCCAGAACACGGAGTTAAGGAATGGAGGGTTTTTCTGCTAAGATCATCAGCAACCACGTTAGATTTACCTTCACAATACACCAATTCAATGTCATAATCATTCACCAACTCGATCTAACATCTCTGTCTCGCATTCAGATCTTTCTGCATGAAGAGATATCGCAGTCTTATGGTCAGTGTGAACCTTGCATCTTACTGCATACGAATAATGCCTCCAAACTTTCAAGGCATGCACCACAGCTGCTAACTCCAAGTCGTGGGTAGGTTAATTCACCTCATGAACTTTCAAGTGTCTCGAGGCATAAGCGATCACCTTACCACTCTGCATAAGGACACAACCCAAACCATTCTTAGAAGTGTCACAATATACATCGAAACTAACGCCTTCTTCAGGTAGGGTCAGGATAGGAGCAGAACTTAGCTTTTTCTTGACTCAGAAAAAGCATCTTCACAGGCTTGACTCCACAAAAATTTATTCTCTTTCTTGAGTAATTGATTCATGGGCCGTGCTGCCTTAGAAAAATATTGCAAAAACCTTTGATAATAGGGAGCAAGACTGATAAGTGTAGTTTGTAGTGCCTAATTGTTGTGTTTTGGTCCCATTTTCCTTGTGGAATCGTTCCTTGGGAGCGTTTCATAGGCTTCTTATGCTTCCTCTAGCTCGTTTCAGGTTCCCGAGACCATTCATGAAGAGTTGGAGCGATTCCGACTCAATACATACACTTTTTGGAGCCAACGAGGTGAAGGAACGATCACTCGATGCCTTGGATTCGACCCCGAGACCTTGGGACCCAATCCTGAGCCTCCGAGACCCGATCCCGAGTCCCGAGAATCGATGAGAAACCCATGAGAGGCAAGGAGGGACCAAAAGGAGCTTAAAGGAGGCCTACAAGGCTCAACCGGGTCGGGATAGCCTCAACCGGTCCCGGTTGAGGTGCACGAAAGAGGAGCTGCTGTGAAGGGTCCATCCCGACCGGGATGAGCCCAGTTCAGCCCGCAATTGCATTGTTTCATCTCCTTTCCTCTTGAAACCCTATATACACTCTTTCCTTGTTTTGTTTATGAAATATACTATATTAGACATTAAACCCTAGCCTAATTTAGCATAGATTAGCATAGATTAGTGTAGATTAGTCTTTAATTAGTTGTTAATCTTATATTAGCTCTTGTAATTTGGGAATTCTTGAAGAATCCAACCAAGATTGACAACCTTGGTTGATGCATTTAGGTTTTCTTCCATTTATGCAAGATTTCTTCTTTTCATCTTCTCTAGTATGGTATAATCTTATTTTCCCTTCTTTTTATCATTGTTTTATCATCCAAGCTTTAATCTTTATTCATTGTATTGTTCATAGTTCATAGTTTTCTCTAGTTTCACTATGTTTGTTTTGATTGTTATGTTGATTCCTCTTGTTAGTGTTAGTTTTAGCATAGATATGTTAGAGTAGGCTCTTGCTAGGTTTATTAGGGAGATTGGTTGTGATTGTGGATGATTAGGGTGAGATGGGTAGTACTAGATGTTGTTTTTGTTGTTTCTCCTCAACCTTGCACTCCACATGTTCGATGAAATGCTTGTTAGACTAGTGACGATCAATCCTTGTTTTTCTTGCATATTATCTTGTATGTGTGTGTTTGGTTGGTTGGTTTGGTCGCGTCACTACGTAGCGAGAGCCCGGTGAGGACGACCCCTAGACCGATTACGTAGCGAGAGCCCGATCGGTGTTACCTAGGCCTCGAAGGCATGCTAGTGACCCCGTTTACCCCTTTTCGTTTTCTTCGCATCCATGAACCCGACCTAACCCTAGTTTTCATTCTTTGCTTTCTCTAGTCGTTAGTTACTTGTTTTGTCTTCCTTTTTCTTGTCTTAGACCTTAGACTAGTCCCTAGCCAACCCCCTAGATTAGCTCGTCTCGAACCTAGTCCTAGACCGTAGCACCCATTAGTCTGAACGCATTTCCGTCCCTGTGGATTCGACCCGACTTGCCCTAGCTACCCTAGTTAGGTTAGTTGGTTATTATTTGACGGCAGGATCCACGACAAATCCCTCCCATCAAATTGGCGCCGTTGCCGGGGACGGTGTAGTTTAGACTTTTGTTTGCTTAGTTTTAAACTTTGTTCTTGACTTTTGTGTTCTCTTCTCCTTGTGTATCTCCGTTCTACTTCTTGTGTGCTATTCTCTCTTCCTAGTGCCTCAAAAGCACTAGGCTACTAACGTTTGCTCAAGTGCTTCTAGTTCATCCTAGGTATCGAAGCAACATTATGTAAATGGCACGTCCTAGCTTCCATCAATCGTCACGGGACAACTATGGGGCAAATTGCCAAGTCCCAAAATTTCACCAACCATGTCAACCTCATCGACAATCTTATGAATGCCCTCCATATGGTTACCATGAAAGTTGTCAAGGATCATTCCAACATCCTAACAACTACCGAACACCCTCACATAACCCACAACCAAAAATCCCCGACTTTGAGACTTGTCAAATGTTGGTCCAAATGCAACAGAGTCAACAAGAGGCGATAATGCTATTGTAAAAGGGCCAACATGAGATGATGATTTTAATGCAAAAGAGTCAACAAGCGATGATGACTCACATACAAGGGGTTGAAAAGGAGCTCAAGGCCCAAATAGAGGTGCAAGATGCTCGCATCAATGCACTCATGGCTCGTATCACGATGTCGGCCACGCGAGCTCCACGACTTGTTGAGGAAGGTTCATTTGGGCATGAAGGTCGGGTGTCTCCACAAGAAAGTCAACCCGATCGTGAAGCTACAAATGAAGAAGAGAGGGTCGATCAAGAGATCATTGTTCAGTGTTGCTTGGATGGTGAAGATAAGGGAAGAATAGAGGAAGTTGAAGCTTCAAGGGTCGACAATGAGGAGGGGAGTGAACATGATTCTCGAGATAACTCTTGGGGAGCCGATGTATTGGCTATTAAATTGGATTTGTTCGATTTTCTTCGTGATGAACCGGATCTAGACAATCCAAAGCCAAGTGAAGACATACCTCCTCTAGGCCATATTGACAAGGTGAGTGAAAAGGAGCGTAATATTTGGGAAAAAGAGGTAGATGCCTTGGAACTCGCCTTGAATGGAAAATTGGAGGATCCTAAAGCCTCCAATGAAGAAAACTTGATGCCTTCTCCTCCTCTATCGCACTCGATTTCTAGTCCCTTGTCTTGTGAGACGGTTGGTGAAGAGGATCCTTGTCGGGCGGTGGAAGAGAACTCCACTCTCGACCCCGTAGAAGAAGCGACACCCTTAGGGTGTGATCTCCCACATCATAATGCCGAGCATGACTCTAGACCACTATACCTACCGGATGGTTATAAGAGTCGTTGCTATCATGGTTCCGAAGACCCGGAAGATCACGAGAACCCCGAGCATAACGAAGATGATCGCTTCTTGCCTCCGACTTGGAAGCTATTGAAAGTGGCTAGGATCAGCCATGTGAGCTTAAACGAAGATGTTGCTAGGGCATTTGACTTACTCCTTCGAGCTCTTGATGGCTATGGAGGTGTAGTTGGTGAGAGTAGCGTAGTGTAAATATCTTTTCCCTTTTCTTTTGTGCTTCTATTTGTGTTTATGTTTGTTTGGATATTTTGGTTTTTAGGATTGTTAGTTTTTGTGGAAATCTTGTAATTTGGTATTTTGATGAGTGATGTGAGGGAGGGATTTTGATGAATGCTTTGAGCTTGTTTGTTAGGTATAGTGTGAAGATGAAGTCTCGAGGAGAATGGTTGTGGATAGAAGCTTGGAATTGGGCATGGGAGTCGGTTTTTGAAGCTTTGGATAAGCTTTTGGGGTCATGGGAATCATGAAGACCCTTCTCGGCCGAGAAGGAGGCTTCCCGACCGGGAAGGATGTGTCATCCCGACCGGGAAGGAACCATCCCGAACGGGATGAGGGTGCAAAAATTAGAGATTTCTGTAGAGCCATCCCGACCGGGACGAGGGCTTCCCGACCGGGATGGGTGTGTCATCCCGACCGGGACCATCCTTCCCGACCGGGATGGTCCCCTTCTCCTATTTTGGCCTCTTCTTCATCAAGTGAGCCCACCCTACCATTTTATACCCCCTCCCAACCTCCCTACCTACCCTAGCACCTATCATATGACCTTGCACTTCATATGCATACCCTCACCTCACCTTCTCTTCACTTTACACCGACTTTCCCATCAAATCCCACCCCCCTCACACCATTACTACCTCTACCATGAGGTTTTATCAAGCTTGAAGAAGGATGACAAGGATGAAGACAAGCAAAGTACCTATATTGATCTATGAGACGATGGAGCGAGTGAGTTTCTAACCTATTGGTACGGCAACTATCCATTCTTTTCCGTCTTTTATCGCTTGTTTTCCTTTGTGTTGGTTCCGTTCCCCTTGTACACTTTTGTGTCATGGTGACATGGTGGCCATCGAGGCCTTGGCAGCTATTGCTCCCGACTCTCGATGACGTGACTACGTTGAGAGTCATTTCAAAATCCAAATTTACAAGCCTTTTCACTTTATTTTTCACTTTTTGGGAATTAGTCGGATTTGGGCGGAATCCGGGCTAGGTGACTTGATTACACCTAGCCCTCCCCTCCCATTTCCTTTTATTTCCTTCTTTTATTTCTTCCCCTTTCCATATCTTTTCTTGTCTCGGCCCATGGTGACTTGACTACACCTCGGCCGGACGCATTCGACCTTTTCTTCACTTTTCTTTTTGATTTTTAGCTTTATTTTCGTAATTTCTTTTCTTTTATTTTGTGTCTCCACACACTACGATCGAGCATGAGGACATTGCTCGGTTTAAGTGTGGGGGAGCGATATTCTAGTATAGCTTAGTTTATTTTCTTAGTTTTTTCGAAAAAAACTTTAAAACCCTAAAAATTTGAAAAATTTTCACAAAAATCAAAAAGATTTTCTTTTGTGTCTTTTTCTTTTGTATCGTTGTGTCGTATTTTTGTTTTGTTGTGCGTGTTTTGCCTCCCTTTTTCCTTATAGTCGCTTAATCACCGCTAGCTTTGGAAAGCTTGCAAGACATCCGGTAACGCCTTTCTATCCCTTCTTCCTCTTTATCTCTTGTGGAGTGTGGAGGAGATTTGTGATGTTGTGTGCTCGGGTGGAGCTTTGTGAAGAGTTGTGGATGATTGGTTGCTCATTTGGAAATTTGGGGTGGTGTTTGTTTGTTTATGTGTTTGTTTTATCTTGTTTTGTTTTTTGTTGCCTTTGTTTCTTTTCCTCTCTTTTTCGTCATGTCTTTGTTTTGTGTTGTGTAGTGTGTCATGTGTGTAAACGGTTTTCGAAAACCCGGTTTAGAGGTTAGTGTGCAAGCGTTTACTTTCCCTTTCTAGTAGTGTAAATCGAGTCTTGGACTTTAGTCTAGTAGAATGACCCTAAATCAATGATTTCGTTGGTCATTTATCTTGAGTCCACCTAGCTTAGTAGGGATTTACTACGGGATTTGCACTTTTGACCATTATGACCACCCACGGTGTGAAAAGGCCTTAGTTGTCGAGTCCCGTCCCTTAGGTGACCGTGTTCGGAATTGTTTGACTAGTCCAAGTTCTACCCTTTTTTGTGAGTATGAAGGGAAGACGTCGTCCCAACATACCCATTACCCTAACTCCTACACATATCCGCACAATAAAATTCCAATTTGTTGAAATCTCTCTTTCTTGTTGCAAAAAGAAATGTCTACAACTCATATCAAGCCAAAAAGGGCAAAGAAAAGAAAAAGAAATAAATGAAAGAAAGAAAAGATTGAAGAAAAAGAAAAGGGCACAAAAAGCCAAAAAGAAAATAGAAAAGAAGAAAAAGAAATGGCATAGCAACACTCAAAGCAAATATGCAAACAAAAGAGAAAATGCCAAAAGAAAACCCGTCTCACAAAAATAATCCCTACATCTCAAAATAAGCCTTTTACCGACTATTACCGTGAAGAGCCTACCAAAGGACCGAGTCCCTAGGAAGGATGATAGCGGTAATGGTCGGTCTTCCCTCACTTTGCATATATTTCCACCTTTTTACTTGGACTAGTTTAGAGGTTTCGGGCATGGGACGACCCTCTTGGCTCATCGCTAAAGGGGGCGGGGTCTCACTTACCTACAGTGTCGACTAACACCGTGGTTCATCCCTTTTCCACTCCGCCGAACGTCCCGTAGTACGTTCTTAGAAGGTTAGGAGAAATCTAGGTAAGTTGCCAACGTTTTTGGTGCTTTATCGTCATACTATTAGAGTTTTGTCCATTTTGGTTTGTATTGCTAGCTTGGGAACGTTGTCACTTGCCCTGAGTCCTAAACCGGTGTCTTTTCACCGCTTTGCTGAGGGAAGCGGTATTTGTTTTCTTTTGAATGCAACCGATTATTTGTTTGTTTGTATGCTTGTTTGTCTTTGTGTCTTGCGATCGGTGGCATCCACGGTTTTGTCGCAAGACCTCACTTGCCTTGCGGAGTGCACTTTTCCTCTAAGTGTACTCGCGTGAGTTGAAAGGGCGTAGGGTGCGCTAATACCCGCTCGACAAGTTTAGTAGATAGTTTGTGCTTACTCGAGGGCGGGTAAGGGTTAAGTGTGGGGGAGTTGATAAGTGTAGTTTGTAGTGCCTAATTATTGTGTTTTGGTCCCATTTTCCTTGTGGAATCTCTCCTTAGGAGCGGTTCATGGGCTTCTTATGCTTCCTCTAACTCGTTTCAGGTTCCCGAGACCATTCATGAAGAGTTGGAGCGATTCCGACTCAATACATACACTTTTTGGAGCCAACGAGGTGAAGGAACGATCACTCGATGCCTTGGATTCGACCCCGAGACCTTGGGACCCAATCCCGAGCCTCCGAGACCCGATCCCGAGTCCCGAGAATCGATGAGAAACCCATGAGAGGCAAGGAGGGACCAAAAGGAGCTTAAAGGATGGCCTCAACCTGTCCCGGTTGAGGTGCACGAAAGAGGAGCTGCTGTGAAGGGTCCATCCCGACCGGGATGAGCTCACCTGACCGGGATGAGCCCAGTTCAGCCCGCAATTGCATTGTTTCATCTCATTTCCTCTTGTAACCCTATATATACTCTTCCCTTGTTTTGTTTATGAGATATACTATATTAGACATTAAACCCTAGCCTAGTTTAGCATATATCAGCATAGATTAGTGTAGATTTGTCTTTAATTAGTTGTTAATCTTAGATTAGCTCTTGTAATTTGGGAATTCTTGAAGAATCCAACCAAGATTGACAACCTTGGTTGATGTATTTGGGTTTTCTTCCATTTATGCAAGATTTCTTCTTTTCATCTTCTCTAGTATGGTATAATCTTCTTTTCCCTTCTTTTTATCTTTGTTTTATCATCCAAGCATTAATCTTTATTCATTGTATTGTTCATAGTTCTTAGTTTTCTCTAGTTTCACTATGTTTGTTTTGATTGTTATGTTGATTCCTCTTGTTAGTGTTAGTTTTAGCATAGATATGTTAGAGTAGTCTCTTGCTAGGGTTATTAGGGAGATTGGTTGTGATTGTGGATGATTAGGGTGAGATGGGTAGTACTAGATGTTGTTTTTGTTGTTTCTCCTCAACCTTGCACTCCACATGTTCGATGAAATGCTTGTTAGACTAGTGACGATCAATCCTTGTTTTTCTTGCATATTATCTTTTATGTGCGTGTTTGGTTGGTTGGTTTGGTCGCGTCACTACGTAGCGAGAGCCCGGTGAGGACGACCCCTAGACCGATTACGTAGCGAGAGCCCGATCGGTGTTACCTAGGCCTCGAAGGCATGCTAGTGACCCCGTTTACCCCTTTTCGTTTTCTTCGCATCCATGAACCCGACCTAACCCTAGTTTTCATTCTTTGCTTTCTCTAGTCGTTAGTTACTTGTTTTGTCTTCCTTTTTCTTGTCTTACACCTTAGACTAGTCCCTAGCCAACCCCTAGATTAGCTCGTCTCGAACTTAGTCCTAGACCGTAGCACCCATTAGTCCGAACGCATTTCCGTCCCTGTGGATTCGACCCGACTTGCCCTAGCTACCCTAGTTAGGTTAGTTGGTTATTATTTGACGGCGGGATCCACGACAAATCCCTCCCATCAAAGACCTAGGAAACTTCGGATCTCGCCAACATCTTTGGGACTTGCTCAGCTCTTGATAGCTGAAATATTAGCAGGGTCAACTTTAATACCTTCCTTTGTGATAACATGACCCAGAAAAGCTACCTCGGAAAGCCGGAACTCACACTTCGAAAACTTAGCATACCATTTTTGTTCTCGTAGAATGCCAAGAATAATCTTGAGATGTTCCGCATGCTCGACTTCCGACTTGGAATAAATCAGGATGTCATTAATAAAGACAACAACACACTGATCCAAATACTCCCTGAAAGTTCTGTTCATCTGATCCATAAAAACAGCAGGAGCATTGGTTAGTCCAAAAGGCATGACTTTGAATTCATAATGTCCATACCTCGAACTGAAAGCCATCTTTGGAATATCTGATTCTCGGACGGGAATTTGGTGATATACAGACCTTAAACCGATCTTGGAAAACACAGAAGCAACCTTAAGTTGATCAAAGAGATCATCAATTCTGGGCAAAAAGGATATTTGTTCTTGATCGTAACCTTGTTGAGATCACGATAATCATTACACAGGCGCATCGAATTGTCTTTCTTCTTGACAAAAAGAACAGGAGCGCCCTAAGGGGAAGAACTTGGACCAATGAAATCTTTCTCAATCATTTCATCCAATTGCTTGCGCAACTCTTGCAACTCAGCAGGAGCCATTCTGTAAGGTGCTTTGGTGATCGGGCCAGTACCAGGCACAAGTTCAATAGTGAATTCCACATCTCTTTCGGGTGGAATACCTGGTAACTCCTCGGGAAATACATCTGCATAGTCACACACTATACGTACTTCCTCGAGTTTAGGGAGTTCAGTAGTTACAGTTACCGTACATAAAAATGCTTGGCAACCTTTTCTCTGTAATCTGATAGCCTTCATGGCAAAAATAATTTTGATACCCTTCTATCTTCGACCACCACGATAAGACACTCGAACACCTTCAGGAGTCTTCAGAAAAATATTTTGATCTCGACACTGAAACCTTGCGTCATATTGAGCCAACCAGTCCATTCCCAAAATAACATCGAACTCAGCGAGAGGGAACTCAAGGAGAGTAGAAGGAAGAATAGTACCAGCAAAGAGAATAGGTACATTTAGATAAGCCTTGGAACAATAAAAAACTTCACCAGAAGGAAGGGTAATAGATATTGGTTCAGCTTGACAGGGGGTTAAGGATAATTTTGATATCAGAATAGAAGATATGACAGATGTAGAAGCGCCAGTATCAAATAGTATATAAGCACTTACACCATAAATCAGAAACGTGCCCGTAACCACATCAGGATTAGCCTCAGCGTCGGCACGGCTCATCAGAAAGATACGCCAAAACTGTGGATGCAACCGGACACAAAAACACACAAACAAACAAACATACAAACAAACAAGAAATCGGTTGCACCCAAGAAGAAACAAATACCGCTTCCCTATACAAAGCGGCGAAAGAAGCTTCGGTTAAGGACTGAAGGCAAGTGACAACATTCCCAAACTAATATTACAAACCGATATGAACTAAACCCTAATAGTATGACAACAAAGCAACAAAAACGTTGGCAACTTACCTAGGTTCCTCCTAACCTTCTAAGAACGTACTACGGGACGATCGGCGGGATGGAAAAAGGATGAACCACGGTGTTAGTCGACACTATAGGTAAGTGAGGCCCTGCCCCCTTTAGCGATGTGCCAAGAGGGTCGTCCCATGCTCAAAAATCGCCCAACTAGTCCAAGTAAAAAGGTGGATAAGGTTTGAAAAGTGAGGGAAGACCGACTATTTACCGCTATCATCGACTCGGTCCTTTGGTAGGCTTTTCACGGTAACGATCGGAAAAAGGCTTATTTTCAAGAGGGTGAGAATCTTTTTGTGAGATTGTTTTCTTTTTGGCATTTTTTTTTGCATTTGGCTTTTGAATTGCTATGCCACTTCTTTTTCTTCTTTTGTATTTTCTTTTTGATTTGTTGTGCATTTTCTTTTTCTTCATTCTTTTCTTTCTTTTCTTTCTTTTGACTTGGCTTACCCTTTTTGGATAACTTTTTTTTTGTAGGCAATTCTAGCAACCAAGTAAGAACTTCAACAATTTGCAATTTATTTGTGGAGATGAGTCGGAGGTAGGGAAATGAGTAAGTCGGGATGGGCCCTTCCCTTCGAACCCACAAAAAGGTGGAAAACTTGGACTAATCAAACAATTTCGAACACGGTCACCTAAGGAACAGGACTCGGCAACCAAGGCCTTTTCAAACCGTGGGTGGTCATAATGGTCAAAATGCAAATCCCGTAGTAAATCCCTAGTAGACTAGGTGGACTCAAGGTAAAGGACCAACGAAACTATTGATTTAGGGTCATTCTACTAGACTAAAGTCCAAGACTCGATTCATACTACTACGAAGGGAAAGTAAACACTTGCACACTAGCCTCAAAACCGGGTTTTCGAAAACCTTTTTACACAAGACACAAACTAAACAAGACACAACAAGGACGAAAGAAAATGAGACACACACAACAAAACAAATCGAAATAAGAGAAAAGAAAACAAACATACAAACACAACAAACACCACCCCGAAACATCCATATAAGCAACCAAAACAACCACAACCTTCAACAAGCTCCACCCGAGCATACATCATCACAAATCTCCTCCAAACTCCACAAGAAACAAAGAGGAAAAGAGATAGAACGACGTTACCGGATGTCTTGAGCTTTCCAAAAATTACGGCGATCCGGGAACCTATAAGGAAATGGGGAGGAAAAACGTACAATACAACAAAAATACGACACAACAACACAAAAGGAAAAGACACAAAAGAAAATCTTTTTGATTTTTGTGAAAATTTTCAAATTTTTAGGAATTTTTATGGTTTTTCGGAAAAACTACGAAAATAAAACTAAACTATACTAGGATATCGCTCCCCCACACTTAAACCGAGCAATGTCCTCATGCTCGATCGGTAGTGTACGGAGACACTAAAAAGAAAAGAAACTACGAAAATAAATCTAAAAAATCAAAAAGAAAAGCGGAGAAAAGGTAGAATGTGTCCGGCCGGGGTGTAGTCAAGTCACCATGGGCCGAGACGAGAAAAGATATGAATGGGGGAAGAAATAAAAAGAAGAAAATAAAAGGAAATGGGAGGGGAGGACTAGGTGTAATCAAGTCACCTAGCCCGGATTCCGCCTAAATCCGACTAATACCTACTAAATAGAAAATAAATGAAAGAAAAAGTTAAAGGACTCGTACATTTGGATTTTTGAAATGACTCTCGATGTAGTCACGGTATCGAGAGTCGGGATAAATGACTACCAAGGCCCCGAGGGCCACCATGACTCAAAATAGATAAAGGGAAGGGGAACACACAAAGGGAGACAAGTCATAAAAGACAGAAAAGAAAGGATAGTCGCCTTACCAATCGGTTAGCAACTCACTAACTCCATCGTCTCAATGATCATTAACGGCACATTTCTTGTCTTCATCATGGTTATTCCTCTTCATTCTTGATATGGTTGCATGGTTGAAGTATTAGGCTTGCATTGGTGTAAGTGAGGTGAGATTTGAGGTGAAACTCGGTGTGTAGTGAAGAGAAGATGAGATGAATGTAAATATATGAAGTGTAGGGGTCATATGATAGGTGCAAGTATAGGTAGGGAGGTTGGGAGGGGGTATAAAGTGGTTGGGTGGGCTTAAATGACGAAGGGGAGGCAAAACGTGGGAGCTGAGACTCATCTCGGGCGAGAGAAACTCATCTCGGTCGGGAAGGTCCCTTCTCGGGCGAGATGATACCCTTCTCGGTCGGGATGGGTAGTCAGTAGCTCCAGATTCCACGCACACTTCATCTCGGTCGAGATGAAACCCTTCCCGGCTGGGATGGCTCATCTACCTCTTCAATCTTTATGATAGCTTCATCCACATGACAACTAATACATCGGGATCTCGAATCCCGTCCCCGAAAGCTTGTCAAAACCTTCAAAAACCGACTTCCATGCCAAAAATCCAAGCTCTATCAACAACCACTCCTCTCAAAACTTCATCTTCACAAGCAACCTATCGAATAAACTCAATAACATCATCAAAATCCCTCCCTCACATCGCTCATCAAATTACCAAATCACAAGAATTCCACAAAACACAAAAGAATAAGAAAGAGATATATAGAAAGAGACGGTTCTTTTGGAACTCTGTCAAACCAAGGATGGGGATTCTTCATTCATTTTTTTTAACAACACCATAGACAACTCCATCACCATCAAGGGCACGAAGTAACAAATCGAAGGCTCTCGAGAAATCTTCGATCAAGCTTGTGGAATACCAACCTCCACTCCAAGGATCATCACATCCTAACCTTGACGTTCCCGGGGTATCCCGATCTACTAAGTTCAGCGGCATGAACTTGTACTTGCGATCCTTCGGTATATACCCAAACTTCCATCTATCTTCATGTGGCCCCAAGGGAGGCTCAACTTTCTTCTTACCTTGCAACTTGTCCTCATTCACATCACATGGGCATTCATCCGCCCCAAGCTCGGAATCATCATCATCAATTCCATACAAGTTGTTGTTTTTCTAGCTTTCACTCGACTCATTCCCTAGATCTTTGTCTTTCATGGCGTGGATCATATTACATGACTCTTCATATGTAGGCGAGGTGTTGCCCTGGAGGTCAAACACTAGCTTCTCGTCGCCTAGCTCAAAGGTGATCCTACCTTTCTTGACATCGATCATTGCACCGGCGGTATGTAAGAATGGGAGGCCTAGGATAATGGGAGTGATGGCATCTTCCAGCATATCAAGTACAAGGAAGTCGACCGGAATGAAGAACTTCTCTATTCTTAGTGACACATCCTCTAGCATTCCTAATGGTCGGTTAAGCGAACGATCGACCATTTGAAGTGCAATAGAGGTACACTTGAGCTCTTTTATCCCAAGTCGCTCACAAATAGAATAAGGAATAATGCTTACACTCGCACCCAACTCACATAATGCCCTTTCAATCTTCAAGTTCCCTATGGTGCACGGGATTGAGAAACTAACCGGATCCTTCAACTTAGGGAGTGTAGAGCCTTGAATGAGCTCGCTCACCTCTCTTGTGAACGCTATGGTCTCTTCCTTGTCCACGGATCTCTTCCTAGCCAAGATTTCTTTCATGAACTTTCCATAGGCCGGGACTTGGGTAATTAGTTCGGTGAAAGGGATGCTCACATCCAACTTCTTCACAATATCAAGGAACTTGTCATATTGAATATCCACGTTGGTCGTCATTTGCCTTATTGGGAATGGCAACTTGATGTGTATCTTGTCTTGCTCATTAGGGTTGGATTTTTCAATTGACATTTTCTTCTTTCCTTTGTCTTCTCCTTGGAGTGGGGGAAGCTTGTCTTCATGGGGTTTCTCAACCTCCCACAAGACTTGCTCCTCCATGAGGTTTCCCCAACCTTCAGTGCTGTGAGATGGAGATACAACTTCTTTCATGGCTTGTTGCTCACTAGGAAACAAGGGTGAATCGTAGAATGCACCGCTCCTCAAGGTGATGGCATTCACATGTTCAAATTTTGATGGTTCACCTTGAGGAGGTAGTTGACCCCTTTGTCTTAAAGAACTACCCGAAGGAACTTGAGCTAGTTAGGTTTCGAGCATCTTGAGATGAGTTTTTGTTTCCTTGTTTTCCATTTGAAGTTGGGCAATAAGTTCTTGTTGGGATCTTTGCAACTCCATTTGACTTCTTTGCATCTCCAACATTTGCTTTTGTGTATCGAAATCCCGAGGGGGAGATTGTTGATTGTGTGGAGTATTGGTGATGGCTAAGGGAGTGCCATAATCGTGAATTGGAGACCGGCTCCTTTGCTTGCTTTCTTGTTGAGTACCTTGAGACCCTTGTTGTTGTTGGAAGTTCCCTTGGAACCCATGAGAATTGCCTTGATTAAGGCCTTGAGAGTTACCATGATTGTGGTTTTGGTAACCTTGGTTGTTGTTTTGATGTTATTGAGAGTGTTGGTTTCCTTGGAAACCACCTTGATGATTGAAGTTCCCTTGATTTTGGAACCCTTGATTGTTGTAGAAGGCACCTTGGTTATGTTGTTGGAAATTGGTGAAAGTTTTTTGATAGACTTGGTTGTTGTCCCTTAAGGGAGGTGGAACATATGGACGGTGTTGTTGTAGAGATTGTTGTTGGGAAGCTAGGAACATGTGAGGATTTGGCACATTTTGAGCCTTGAAGTTAGAGTATGGGGCACCTTGCTTGAATGCTTGAAAAGCATTCACTTGCTCAATGCTACTTCTACAATACGAAGACTCATGTCCATGTATTCCACAAATCTCACACATCCCATAATACGATGTAGGAGGTACAACTCCCAAAGCATTGACTTGTTGAATTGAATGTTGGTGGGAAGAACTTGTCCTTTGGCCTTGATCAAAATGACTTTGGAGCTTCTTGTCAATAGTTTCCGTGTGAGTTTTTAATTGTGCTCCAGGATCGATACTAAGTTGTGTAATGGCATCGATCTCATGCCTTCCCCCTCGAGTCGCCTTCCTAGGCGTTGAGTATTGAGAGTTGTGAACCGCCATTTCCTCAATTCTTGACCAAGTTTGGTCATCATCTACCTCGGTGAACCTTCCATTAGATTCCATGTTGAGTATCCCCCTTGAATCTTCATATAACCCATTCCAGAATTGTTGGACAAGGAACCACTGTGATAAACCATGGTGAGGACAAGAACGGATAAAGGCTTTAAACCTTTCCCACGACTCATAGAGACTTTCTTCATCACGTTGTTGAAACCCCGTGATTGAAGCTCTCAATAAATTAGTCTTCTCCGGTGGATAAAATTGTTGGTAGAATGCTAAGGCTAGCTTCTTCCAAGTGTCTATACCGAGAGCCGCCTTGTCTAAACCTTTGAGCCATTGCTTTGCCTTGCCGATCAAAGAGAAAGGAAATAATACCCATCGGATTTGGTCTTGGGTTATTCCCGGTTGTGAGATAGCATCGCAATAGTCCGAAAAGGTTTCCATGTGTTCATGAGGATCTTCTATTGGTAACCCATTAAATTGACTTCTTTCAACCAACTGGATAAATTGCGTTTTAGCCACAAAATTCCCGGCATATGCGGCCGGTAAAGCGGTTGGACAGGGCAAAACATCTTCCGTAAAGGTTGAATGGGAAGGGAACTTAGGCATTATTGGATGTGCGGGAGATGACGGTGTAGATGGTGTTGATGCAGAAGTTGAAGGAGAACTAGGTGAAGAAGAATGGATAGATGTACCAAAGGGATTGATGAAGGTCCCTTCGGCGGTCTCTCAAGGTGACTCGTTCAAGTCGGATCCTTGAGCTTGTTCTTCAATGGTATTGCTAGTACCCGGTTGAGAGTTCCTAACCCAATCAATCGTCCGTTGGCGAAAGGCTCTAAAGAGTCTTTCCGGATCTGGATTGAAGAGAAAGAAGTCATCTCTCCTCCTAGCCATGCACTACACACTTGAACAAACGTGAGAACACCTAGTGCTTTATAGGCACTAGGCAAAGACAATAAACGAGCACAACGGAAGACAAAGAGAGAAGAAAACAACAAAAACAAGAAAAAGACTACAAAATATGCACCAAGGATAGAAAAAGAACACAAGAGGGGTAACTAAGTCAAGCTAATAAGTAAACTAAGTCTAAACATGCACCGTCCCCGGCAACGGCGCCAAATTGACGGGAGAGATTTGCCGTCAATCCCTACCAACAAGTAAACAACCTAAACCTAACACGTAGCTAGGGTAAGTCGGGTCGATATCCACGGAGACGGTTATGAGGTGTCTAGACTATGGTCTACCTACAAGACAAGACTAGGCCACAAACAAACACAAAGAGGATGAGAATTGACAAACTATGATGATGGAAAGGGGTGAAACTAGACTAACAAAGGACTAGATATAACAAGAAGTAAATGAAACAACTAAAGATTAATGAAACTATCAAACTAGAGAAAATGATTGACTAAAGATATGGAGAAATCAAATATGGGAAGGAGTAGAGTTAGGTCGGGTTCATAAGTGTAGTAGGATGATTTGGAAGATCAAGGGTGTAGGTTTCACATAGTTACTAAGGTCGGTCCGCGCTCTCCCGTCAAAGCCAAAGTCCGCACTCTCATGTCAAAGACTAAAACCGAATACTCATGCAAGATATTACCCAGTACACAAGAATTTAACCACAAATCAATCACAAAATGAGAAGATGAAAACAAGCATGAGAAGCATGGCCACTACAATTCAAACAAGCAATTCAACAAACACATGGTGCTCTTAACATGTGACTAGTAACAATGAATCCACCTTTACCCTTAATCAAACCATAATTACCCATAATCCACCCTTAATCTCCCTACTAACCCCACAATAAGTGTACTCACACATAATGAAACTAACCCTAACCATAACAAGAGGAATCAACACAAACAAGATAACATTCATAATGAAACTAGCAAGAACAAGAACAATAATCGAAGATTAAAACTTGAAAGATTAAACAAGGATTAAGAGTAAAGATAATAAGAAGATTATACCAACAAACAAGAGGATGAAAAGATGAAAACATGTATTGATAAGAAAAACCCAAATGAATCTCCCAAAGTTGTCAATCTTTGATGAGTCTTGAAGAATTCCCTTAATACAAGACAAATTACTAAGATTAATATAAGATTAACAAAAGATTAATATAAAACAAAACTAGGGATCAAGAGAGTCTTTCTAGGGTTTAGATTAATGTAGAGTAGTGTAAGGTGCTTAAATAATACAAAGGGAGGGTATTTATAAGGTTACAAGAGCAAAGGAATTGAAAAGAGGAAACACAGGGCTTCAGGTGGCCCGTC
The DNA here is from genome assembly GCA_958450325.1 of Agrostemma githago. NCBI lineage: Eukaryota > Viridiplantae > Streptophyta > Magnoliopsida > Caryophyllales > Caryophyllaceae > Agrostemma > Agrostemma githago. The sequence goes on from OY288257.1 coordinate 25,683,485, forward strand.
CCGGCCAAGATGAGATGGTCTCGGTGGGGAAGGGACCCATCTCGGCGGAAATGACCCTCATCTCGGTCGGGAAGGGTGGTCAGTGGCCGATTTTTGCTTCCCTTCTTCATCCCGACCGAGATGGCCTTCATCTCGACCGGGATGGGTCTTGTAGGCCTCAAATATGATCTCAAGGGTCCCTACTTGCTTCTCATGGCCTTCTCATTGATTCTCGCTGCTCGGGATCAAGTCTAAGGGGCTCGAGAATGGGTCCCAAGGTCTCGGGATCGAGTCTAAGCCACCGAGTGATCGTTGCTTCTCTTCGTTGGCTCCAAATGTATCGGAAACGAGTCAGAATCATTCCACCTCTCCAAGATTGATCTTAGGAACCTAAAATAAACTAGAAGGAGCATAATTAGCCTCGAAACCGCTCCAGAGAGAGATTTCACAAGAGAAACCGGGACCAAACACAAGGAAAATAGCACTACAAAACACACTTATCACCTGGATTGTCTGCGCGGTTGGAAGGTAGTCGGCCTCGGTGATGCCAAGGGCCTTAGCGGTCCTTAAGGTAAAGACATTCACGGCGGACCCGTCGTCGATGAGGGTCATTGGGAGGTATTTCCCTCGGCAAATGACCGTGATGTATAGGGCCAAGTTATGGGCGGCCCCAAATGGTGGAAGATCGGACTCATAGAAGGTGATGAGTGGGCCTTCTTCTTTGGACTTGCCCTTGAGATAGGGCATGATAGTGGCTACCATTTTAGCAGGGGTAACCTGTGAGTCGACCTTAATTTGATCGAGAGCCTTAGTCAGTGCTTCCCGATGTTCTTGTGAGCTGACCAGAAGTTGCCATATGGTTAGATCAGCTCGAACCCTCTTCAATTGCTGGACCAAAGTCGTGTCATTGCTTGGTTCCTCAAGGGTAGATTCTGTCCTGGAAGGTTCAGTGACGGTTGTTGAGGTAGGACGGCCGGTGGTGGCGAGGTGGTTGGTGGCTAAGGCTTTAGACATAGCTTTACGAACCTCTTCACTGGTGCTGGGGACAGCTTCCTCCTTAGCTAGGTAAACGTCTTCCTCATCATCGAACCATATCCCGTTAATTTGTGGGATAAAGGGGGAAATGAGGTGTGAGCAGTCGATTACCTCTCCAGTGAATATAGCATGAGCACTGAACGGGTTTTCTTTGTTGCTCGGCTTGTCTCCGGGCAATGGGATTTTCCCGCTTTCGATCAGATCTTGGATCAGATGCTTCCATTTCCAGCATTTCTCCATGTCATGCCCATTGCCCCGATGATATAGGCAATAGGCCTGAACATTATAGCTCTTGGATCTTTTCTCCACTGGAACTTCTAGAGTTGGGCCTATTTGTTGGATCAGGCCCTTTGAAGATAGCCTCTGTGAGGCGTAGGTATAGGTAGTCCCTATATCCATGAATACCAGAGTTGGAGCATTCTTTTTGGATGAGGCATCGAGCAAATTAACCTCATCGAAGATGCTGCGAGTTACAGCTGCAGGTCTGGGCTTGCTCACAGATGAACTGGCCCCTTGATATCCCTTGGTAGAGGCCTTAGTCAGGCTCTCTAACCTTAAGTCATCCTCGATCCTTATGCCCATTTCGATCAGATGGCAAAGTTAGGAATGACAGCATACCGGAGGTGGACCCGGTAGGAAGGGAGGAGGTTCTTGACAAAGGCCTCCACCAAGACTTTCTCGCTGGGCTTATCCACCAGCTTCACACTCTCGGCCCTCCAGCTTTGTAGCTATTTGGTGAACCCTTCTTTAGGCTCTTCGGCCATAACTTCCAGAGTACGCATTGTAGTCTGGATCTCGGTATTGGGGTGCTTCTCGAGGGAGGAAGCGAAGAGGTGCTTGAACATGGTGGACTGCACCCCCTTGACAGCCATAAATTCTTTGAAAGCGTTGATGTGGTAGACCGGGTCTTCAGTACCCTAAGACATCGGTATTCCTGTGAGGTTGAGGTTAGAAGGTAACTCGTCATTCAGAGGGGAATAGGAATGAGCATTCTCAGTATGGATCGAGTTGCTTGTTGACAGGTGGACCTGCTCTTCAAGCTTGCGAACAACGCTCATTAGTTCAGCTATGGGCCCAGTGGGCTCAGATCCAGTAGGATTCCCTTTCTCCACGGCACTCAGACGGGTGGCAAACGTCGCTTGATCGGTCTGGATGGTAGTCAATCGAGTCTCGATCTTGGCCAGTGCGGCGGTCAGTTGATCCAAAGTTCCTTGCATTTTCTGTCGTCTAGTTTCCGGTGGCCTGTCTGTAAGAACACCGCGTAATCAGAAACTAGCCCAAATAGAAGTACATCTCGAGCAAAATGAAAGACTAAAAGAGGGAATGACTCGAAAAAGACACCTACACGGGTGACTTGTGAAAGGTGGGCCACCTTTAGGATTCAGCGGGTGGGCCGAGTCCTGTTCGAAAGAAGGTCCACGTGAGACATCCCCAGACTTTGGGCTCGAATGTGTAGATGGGCCCTCCTTTGTAGGAGTATGTCCTACGTAGGTGGGCCTTGCCTTAGTCAAATAAGGCGGACTAGGATAGGGAGGAAACTCGTGATATAAGATCGATAGAGTTTCGACGCTAGAGACTTCGACGACTTATGACATGACCCGACACTGCTAAATACGAGAAGTCCTAAGAAGAAGAAGGTTTCGAAAAAGGATTTTTTTTTTGAGAAAATCCGACAAATTCGGGATAGGGCCCAATTTTTCGAAGAAAACGAAAAAAAATGTATCGGGCCACAGTTTTGAAAGTTCGAAAATATTCTCGAGTTTTGAAGTGGGCAGAATACCGGCTTGAAATAGACTATTTTGAGTAAAATCATAAGTCCTAAATTCGGTATACGTCCCGGGTTTTGAAATTGGATATTTTGAAAGAGGATGCAATTTTTGAAAATGACGGTTTTTGAAAAATGACTTTAGAAACCAAGCAGCACATAGTCACGCAAGCATTATAACGACGTCATGTATGCTCTACGCTAAGTCTCGGTCGGTCTATAAAGGGTCTATACCAGTGCACATAGCCTATCCGAGAATCGGGACGGACTTCCTAAGTCGAGTTGAGCTTAGAACATGCCGCGAAACCCATACGAATCGACTATGGACACATTTGACATATCCATATTGGAGTAAATCACCGTAAAGTGGGACATCGGTCACCAGTACTGGCCCGGGAAAATATAGGGTTATGCATGAACCGTAAAACTAAAACGCGTATTGTACTAGTCGAACGATTTCTACTCGAGCCTCACCCTGAGGATGCCGATGGTAAGTCACGCATCAGTTAATTCCCAGCGGAGTCGCCAAATTGTGGACATGACATAGGTCCACCCCGACGCGGCCACGCGCGGGTTTGGTGAGGCGAATGAATCTCCATATGAGAATGATCGAATTGAAATTTAAATCGAAGTGGAGTCGCCACAGAACTTTCTGGGAGTTTGATAAGTGTAGTTTGTAGTGCCTAATTATTGTGTTTTGGTCCCATTTTCCTTTTGGAATCGCTCCTTGGGAGCGGTTTATGGGCTTCTTATGCTTCCTCTTGCCCGTTTCAGGTTCTTGAGACCATCTACGAAGAGTTGGAGCGATTCCGACTTAATACATACACTTTTTGGAGCCAACGAGGTAAAGGAACGATGACTCGATGCCTTGGAATCGACCCCGAGACCTTGGGACCCAATCCCGAGCCTCCGAGACCCAATCCCAAGTCCCGAGAATCGACGAGAAACCCATGAGAGGCAAGAAGAGACCAAAAAGCTCTTAAGGGAGGCCTACAAGACCCATCCCGGTCGGGAAGGCCTCAACCCGTCCGAGATGGGGTGCACAATTGAAGAGGCTACTGTGAGGAGCCCGTCCCGGCCAAGACCAGGCCGTCCCGGTCGGGACCACACCGTCCCGAGCGGGACCAAACCTTCCCGAGCGGGACCAAACCGTCCCGGGCGGGAAGGAGCAGGGGCTGCGCGAGACTCTTTTCTTTCTTCTCCTTCATTCTTGTACCCATATAAATACTCCCCTCTTGTATTATTTATGTATCTTATCATACCCTAGACTATTTTAAGCCTCCATTAAGCATTAAAAACCCTAGATTAGAGTTCCTCACATTAGTTTTAATCTCTAATCTTTAGTTAATCATTGTAATTAGTTCTTGTATCAAGAAGTTCTTGAAGAATTCTCCAAGCTTGACATCCTTGGGGTTTATTTTGGGTTCTTATTTATACGAGATTGCACCTTTTCATCTTCTTATTGTTGGTATAATCTTTCTTTCTCTTGTTTATTGTTATTTAATCTAGTTTCAATCTTTCTCTATTGTTCTTGATATTGTTCTCGTTATTCATAATGGATGTTTGTTTTGTGATATCGATTTCTCTTGTTATTGTTGGTTTTCTCTTCATAATGAGTGAGTAGTCTTCTTGTGGGGTTAGTAGGAGGATTAGGGGTAGATTATGGATGATTAGGGTTGATTAAGGGAAAAGGGTGAATCTTTGTTGTTAGTCACATTATAGGCACTCAATGTGTTTGTTGATATGCTTGTGTGAGTAGTAGTGGCCATGCTCCCCATACTTGTACTCATCTCCTCATTGTTTATCTATCTTGTGGTCATGTTGAGAATAGTCGTAGTCGCGAGAGCGCGGACTAGGGTCTACGTAGCGAAAGCCCGGACCGACTCTAGCAACTAGGAAACACCAACACCCTTGATCACCCCAATTACCCTTCTACTCCTATGAACCCGACCTACCCCACTTCCTTTCCATATTTGATTCAACTTCCTAGTTAGCCATCGTTCTTCTAGTTTATTTGTTAGTTCGATCTTTAGTTATCCTATTTTAGCATCGTTTTAGATAGTCATTGTTAATTAGTCTACTTCCTTCTTCTCCAGTCATAATAGTTTGACAATTGTAGCTTTCTTTGTGTTTGTTTGGTATCTTTGTCTTGTTTTAGGCCGACATAGTCTAAACCTTGCAATACCGTCCTCGTGGATACGATCCCGACTTGCCCTAGCTACCCACTAGGCTAGTTGGTTGTTTATTGACGGTTAGGGACGTGACAAATCCTTACCATCAATTTGGCGCCGTTGCCGGGGACGGTGCATTGTTTAGACTTAGTTTGCTTATTTCTAGACTTAGTTACCCTTGTTTGTGCTCTCCTATCTTCTCTTGTGCATATTTTCTAGATTCTTCTAGTTTCTTTAGTTTATTTCTTCCTTTTTTTTCTTTGTCTCTAGTTGTGCTTGTTTATTGTCGTTGCCTAGTGCCCATAAAGCACTAGGTGTTCTCACGTTTGTTCTAGTGTGTAGTGTATGCCTAGGAGGGGAGGCGACTTCTATCTCTTTAATCCAGAGCCGGAGAGACTCTTTCGAGCCTTTCGCCAACGGACGATTAACCGGGTTAGGATCTCTCAACCAAGTGCAAGCAATACTCATCAAGGGCAAGCTCAAGGAGCCGACTTTAGCGAGTCACCTCGGGGGACGGCCGAAGGGATCTTAATAAATCCCTTTGGTTCATCTATCCACTCTTCTAGTCCTAGTTCCCCCTCTTCATCTACATCAACACCATCTACACCACCATCTTCTCCCTTATATCCAATCATGCCGAAGTTTTCATCTCACTCCACTTTTACCGAGGATGTCTTGCCGGGACCGAGTGCATTACCGGAAGCCTATACCGGGAATTTTGTGGCAAAGACTCAATTTATTCAACTTGTGGAGAGGAGCCCATTTAGTGGTTTGCCCACCGAAGACCCGCACCAACATATGGAGACCTTCTCCGATTATTGCGATGCTATTTCTCAAACCAGGGTTTCACAAGACCAAGTCCGTTGGGTATTATTTCCATTCTTATTAATCGGAAAGGCAAAGCAATGGATCAAGAGTCTTGATCGGGCAACCATGGGGATCGATACTTGGAAAAATCTTGCGTTGGCGTTCTACCAAAAGTTTTACCCTCCGGAAAAGACCAATTTGCTTAGGGCCTCCATCACCGGGTTCCAACAAAGGGATGAAGAGAGCCTATATGAAGCTTGGGAGCGGTTTAAATCTTTGGTTAGGTCGTGCCCCCACCATGGAATCTCACAATGGTTCTTGGTTCAACAATTTTGGAATGGCCTTTATGAGGACTCAAGAGCTATACTCAATATGGGCTCCAATGGTAGGTTTACCGAGGTCGATGACGATCAAACTTGGGCGAGAATCGAAGAGATGGTGGTGCATAATTCGCAATACTCTAGGCCTAGGAAGGCACATCGAGGAGGTATGCATGAGGTTGATGCTATCACTAAGTTAAGCATTGCCCTTGGAGCTCAATTGAAAACACACATGGAGACTATTGACAAGAAGCTCCAAAGCCACCTCAACCAAGTCCAAGGCACTAGTTCCTCCCACCATCAACCAATTCAAGAGGTGAATGCTTTGGGATTTGCACCTCCTATGCCTTATTTTGGGATGTGTGATACTTGTGGAATCGTTGGTCATGATCCTATGCATTGTAGAGGAAGTATTGAGCAAGTGAACGCCTTTCAAGCGTTCAAGCAAGGTGCCTCCTACTCTAATCAATACCAAGCTTCCAATCAAGTCCCTCAACAACAAGCCTTTCAACATCAACAACAACATCGTCCCTATGTCCCACCTCCCTTAAGGGACAACAATCAAGGTTATCAAGGTTATGTGGGTAATCCAAGACCCTTCAACAACTTTAAGCAAAATAACCAAGGTACCTTTCACAACAACAATCAAGGGTCCCAACAAGGGAACTTCAATCAAGGTGATTTCCAAGGAAACCAAAACTTTCAAAGACAACAAAACCACAACCATGGCAACAACCAAGGCCTTAATTAAGGCAATTCTCATGGGTTCCAAGTGAACCATCAACAACAACAAGCAATTCAAGCTAACCGTCAAGAAAACAAGCCTAGGAGCCGGTCTCCTATTCATGACTATGGCACTCCATTAGCCCTTACCGATACTCCGCATAATCCTTCATCTTCTCCTCGAGATTTCGACATTCAAAATACTATGACGGATGTGCAAAGGAGTACTCAAGAGATGCAAAAGAGTCAAATGGACATGTCAAGAACCCAACAAGATCTCTTTGCTTATGTTCAAGGGGAAACGGCGGTAAGAGATGCTCGTATGAAGATGCTTGAAACTCAAGTATCTCAACTTGCTTCGGGGAGCTCCTCAAGACAAAAGGGGCAACTACCTTCTCAAGGTGAAACACCGACATTTGAGCATGTAAATGCTATCACCACAAGGAGAGGTACATCTTATGACCCCCCTCCATTCCCTAGAGAGAAAGAGCCAATGCAAGAACCGACAAAGAAAATGACATCTCCAATTCAAGAAAGCTCAAGCTTTGATAATCCAATGGAGGAGCAAGTCCTTTGGGAGATCGAAAAACCCATTGAAGACAAGCCCTCCCCACTTCAAGAACAAGACAAGGGTAAAAGGAAAGCGTCATTTGAGGAGTCCACCCCTATCGAGCAAAACAAGGTTCAAATCAAGTTGCCTTTCCCGTCAAGGCAAATGAAGACTAAGGTGGATGTCCAATTTGAAAAGTTCCTTAACATTGTGACGAAACTGGATGTTAATGTCCCATGCACCGAGTTACTTACCCAAGTCCCGGCATATGGGAAATTCATGCGAGATATCCTAGCTAGGAAGAGATCTATCGATAAGGAAGAAGCGATAGCGTTCACGAGGGTGGTGAGCGAGCTTATTCAAGGTTCCACGCTTCCAAAGTTGAAGGATCCGGGTAGTTTCTCTATCCCATGCACCATAGGCAATTACAAGATCGAAAGAGCTATGTGTGATTTGGGCGCGAGTGTGAGCATCATTCCCTATACCATTTATTGCCGACTCGGGATGAAGGAGTTGAAATGTACATCCATTACACTCCAAATGGCCGATAAATCATTCAATCGACCATTAGGGATGCTAGAGGATGTGCCGGTAAGAATTGGGAAGTTCTTCATTCCAGTCGACATCATCGTGCTCGATATGCCGGAAGATGCCAACACTCCCATCATCCTTGGGCGCCCATTTCTACACACCGCCGGTGCTATGATCAACGTGAAGAACGGTAGGATCACTTTCGAGTTGGGGGAAGAAAGGTTAGTGTTTGACCTCCAAGGCAACACTTCGCCCCTAACGATGAGTCTTGCAATATGATCCAAGCCACGAAAGACATCGATCTTGGGAGCGAGCCGGGACAAAGCTTGAAGAAGTACTCTTATGTACTTGAGGATGATGACTCCGATTTGGAGGAAGATGAGTGCCCATATCATGGGCTTGATGACAAGTTGAAGAGCAAGGAGAAGGATGAGCCTCCCTTGGAGCCACATGAGGATCGGTGGACGTTCGGGTATATCCCAAAAGATCAAAAGTACAAGTTCAAGCCATTGAACTTGGAAGATCGGGTTGCCCCGGGAACGTCAATGCAAGGTCAAGGAGAACCTTGGTATGTGGATGCCTATATAACAAGCATGATCGAAGACTTTGCTAGGGCCTTCGACTTGTTCTTACGTGCCCTTGATGGAGATGGTATTGGTCATGGTTGTTGAAAAAGAATGAAGATGCACCATCCATGGTTTGACGGCGTTCCAAAAGAACCGTCTCATTGTATATATCTCTTTAATGTTATTCCTTTGGATTTTTGTGAACTCTTGTGATATTGGATTATTGATGAGCGATGCGAGGGAGAGAGTTTGATGTTGAGTTTGAGTTTGTTTGATAGGTATGAAGTGAAGACGATTCCTAGAGATGAATGGCTATGTTAGAGCTTGGATAGTAAGCATGAGGATCGGGTTTTTGAAGCTTGGAGTAATCTTTTGGGATTGTGGATGGTCAAGAAGACCTATCCCAACCGGGAAGAGGCTTCCCGACGGGGAATGGTGCGGCATCCCGACTGGGAAGGAGCCATCCCGATCGGGATGAGGGCGCACATTATCGAGTTTCCTGGAGTGCCATCCCAATCCGGATGAAGGCGTCCCGACCGGGACGAGTGAGACATCCCAACCGGGACTATCCATCCCGACCGGGATGGTCCCCTGCTCCCTTTTGTGCCTTTTCTTCGACGTTTGAGTCCACCCAACCGTTTTATACCCCCTACCAACCTCCCTAGCTATCCTTGCCTTATCGTATGCCCCATATACTTCATTGTCACGCCCTCACCCCATTTCCTATCCACTTTACACCGACCCTCACATCAAATAACACCCCCTACCATTACTACCTCCACCGTGAGTTCTTCTCAAGTGTGAAGCGAGATGGCATCCAAGAAGACAAGCACCGTGCCTATAATGATCATTGAAGACGATGGAGTTCGTACGTTACTAACCGATTGGTTTGGGTAACTATCCTTACTTTTCCGTATTTTGTCGCTTGTTTTCTCTTGTTTCCCCCCTTCCCCTTGAGTCATGGTATCTTAGTGGCCTTCGAGGCCGTAGTATGGTTGCTCCCGACCCCCGATGACGTGATGACGTCGAGAGTCGATCGATTAATTCAATTGTACAAGATTTTCACCTTTCTTTTTAGGATTTAGTCGGATTCGGGCGGAATCCGGGCTAGGTGACTTGATTACACCTAGCCCTCCCCTCCCATTTCCTTTTATTTCTTTCTTTTATTTTCTTCCCCCATCCATATCTTTTCTTGTCTCGGCCCATATTGACTTGAGTACACCCCGGCCGGACACATTCTACCATTTCTTCACTTTTATCTTTGATTTTTAGCTTTATTTTCGTAGTTTCTTTTCTTTTTCTTTTGTCTCTCCGCACACTACAATCGAGCATGAGGATATGGCTCGGTTTAAGTGTGGGGGAGCGATATTCTAGCATAGTTTGCTTTATTTTCTTAGTTTTTCGAAAAATCTTTGAAAAATCCCTAAAAAGTTGAATTTTTTTCATAAAAATCAAAAATATTTTCTTTTGTGTGTTTTCCCTTTGTGTCTTTGTGTCGTGTATTTGTTCTATTGTGTGTGTTTTGCCTCCCTTTTCCTTATAGGTTGCTTAATCACCGTTAATTTTGGAAAGCTTTGAAGACATCCGGTAACATCTTCTATCCCTCTTTCCCTCTTTATTTCTTGTGAAGTTGGAGAAGGTTGTGTTGAGGTGTGCTCGGGTGGAGCTTGTACATTGTTGTGGTTGATTTGGTGGCTTGTTTGGATGATCGGGGTGGTGTTCGTGTTGTTTATGTGTTCGTTTTGTTTTGTTTTTTTTGTTTTGTTGCTTTTGCTTCTTTTGTTTCTTTCGTTCGTTTTCGTCATGTCTTTGTTTTGTGTTCTGTTGTGTGTCATGTGTGTAAACCGTTTTCGAAAACCCGGTTTAGAGGCTAGTGTGCGAGTGTTTACTTTCCCTTCCTAGTAATGTAAATCGAGTCTTGAACTTTAGTCTAGTAGAATGACCCTAAATCAATGAATTCGTTGGTCCTTTACCTTGAGTCCACCTAGCTTACTAGGGATTTACTACGGGATTTGCACTTTTGACCATTATGACCACCCATGGTGTGAAAAGGCCTTGGTTACCGAGTCTCGTCCCTTAGGTGACCGTGTTTGGGATCGCTTAATGATAAGTGTAGTTTGTAGTGCCTATTTCGTAGTGTTTTGGTCCTATTTTCCTTGTGGAATCGGTCCTTGGGAGCGATTTACGGGTTACTTATGCTTCCTTTAACTGGTTTCAGGTTCCCGAGACCATTCATGAAGAATTGGAACGATTCCGACTCGTTTCATACACTTTTGGAGCCAACGAAAAGAAGGAACGATCACTCGATGCCTTGGATTCGACCCCGAGACCTTGGGACCCAATCCCGAGCCTCTTAGACTCGATCCCGAGACCCGAGAGTCTGTGAGAAGCCCATGAGAACCAAGGAGGGACCAAAAAGATCATAATGGAGGCCTACAAGGTCCTTCCCGGGCGGGATAGTGGCCTTCCCGACCGGGAAGGAGTGCACAAAACCAACAGCTCCTGTCTTGAGCCCGTCCCGGCAGAGAAGGACTCGTCCCGGGCGGGACCATCTCGTCCCGGGCGAGACCATCTCGTCCCGGGCGGGATGAGTGAGCTGTAGCACGCAACTCATTGTTTTCTTCTCCTCACTCATTGTAACCCTATATATACTATTCCCTTGTTTTGTTAAGCTCATGTTAGACATTAGACACTAAACCCTAGATTATTTTAGCATAGATTAGCATAGATTAGTGTAGATTAGTCTTTAGATTATCGTTAATCTTAGATTACTTCTTGTATTAAGTGAATTCTTCAAGATCTCCACCAAGATTGACAACCTTGGGTGATTGTTTTGGGTTTTCTCTTTTATACAAGTTTTCATTCTTCCATTCATCTTGTTAGTAGGTATAATCTTCTTTTCTCTTCTCTTAATCTTTTTCTTTCATTAAAGTTTGAATCTTTGTTGATTGTTTTGTTCATTGTTCATAGTTTTACTAGTTTCATTATGTATGTTTTGTTGTTTGAGTTAGTTTCTCTTGTTCTTGTTATTTTTAGTATAGATATGTTAGAGTAGACTCTTTCTAGGGTTAGTAGGGTGATTGGATGTGATTGTGGGTGATTAAGGGTTTGTTGGAGATGTTGGTGGAAGTTTTGGGTCTCCTCTTGGTTAGATGCATGGAACATGTTTGATGAAATGCTTGAATGACATGTTGTGGACATGACATAGGTCCACCCCGACCACGCGCGGGTTTGGGGAGGCTAATGAATCTCCCTATGAGATGGTCAAATTGAAATTTAAATCGAAGTAGGAGTCGCCACCGAATTTTATGGTTATTCGGAACCGTTCGAGCCCACTCTATGTCGTAGTGGGCCGTATACAAAATACGGCCCATTTCCGATGTCAGAGTTTATTGGGCTCGTCCCTTTGCATATCGATACCGATGCCGACTGGAGCGGTTAATTGTATATTGAATGACTCTCGTTGCCAATGGTTTCGGACATCCGGAAACCACGGTTCTGAGTAAGGGGTGAGGGTACGTGTTGGGAAGTTCACTAAGAACACCCAACCCCGCCCGCACTTAGCGGCCTTTACTAGGATATCGTTCGTTTTTGGTGTACACGGGTTAGTTCGACGGTTGAATGATATGCAAACATTATTTTCCTAAGCATGTGAGAAAAATAAAGTGGGTTGCTAAGTCGTTTAATGCATATTAAACTAATAACGTCAAAGTTATTTTAGCATGTGAGTTCGTTTTAGTCTAATAAAACGATAAAAACAAATAAAAAGCCACAAACACGAGAAAACGAGTTAGTAACGGTTTGTGAAAATAATATAGCAAATAAATATACGAGATCGAAAAAAATAAATATTAATCGAAATCTGGAAAATATTGTTAAAAAACGATGTTTTGTATAAAAAAACGAAGTTCCAAAAATAAAAAAAACGAGAAAAAGGGGCGTCGAGGAGCCGGCCGCGCGGCTCGCCCGGGATGCCGGCGAGTCGCGTGTCGGTCTGATTTTTTAGACGATTTTTGAAGACTTGACTTTTTTATTAAACCGCGTACAAATATTGCATAATTCGCACTCGATCTAATATTTTCGATATTCGTTATATTTAATAGTTGACTACGAAATCAATATCAAATATTCGGAATAGTTTTAGAAAAGATGTAAATTTTGAAATCGTTTCGTAGAATAAATAAAATAAAACGAACGAAGAAAGCTAAAAAAACGACTCGGATTTCTGGCCCGTGCGCGAGGCGCGACTCGCGCGCGGGTCTGTCCGATTTTATATTTTTTGTTCGATATTGCTAATTTTGATAAATCGCGTACAAAATATGAATTAATTTGTATTCGATTCATGCTTTCGATATTCGTCGTACCCGATATTTGATTATGAAATCGATATCGAGTATTCGGAATGAATAAAAAAAGGTTTTCTAAAAAAGATAAAAAAAAAGTTTGAACAAAAAAAAAAAAAAAAAAAAAGATGTAACGACTTTATATCGTCGAGTTTTGATTTAATTCCTTTTGTCACAACATTCAACTATGGAGTTGATATTGCACCTTAAGAATGTTTGTTAATATGAAAATAGTTTTTTGATAATATCGATATTAGAAAAATATATGCGATGAACGACCCATATTAAAATATGAAACGACCGACGAAAACTAACTAAAAAAGAAGAAAAAACGTGAGAAAGAGAGAGAAAGGAAGATGAATCGGGTTTGATTTTACACCCTCAACCTACATGCTTTAGTTTCTCGGTATAAGGCTCGTCGAACGGTGGCTTAGGCACGGGAGCGTCAAGATGATGCGGGTGAGTTAAGGTGTCGGTTTTGGAGCGTTTTTGTGTGTGTGTGTGAGGCGTGGATTCGGTCGGGTGACGGGACGGATTCGTCGGATTTTGGACACTATTTCGGTATTCCTTCGGATGTGGATTTCGAGATTGTTTTTGCTATGATAATCGTGTATGAGTTGCTGAAAAATTGTGTATCAAAACTGTTGTCTTTGTGTCGGATATAAGGTCCTATTTATAGGAATCGAGGTGGTCTTGTTTGTGTGACAAGAAACACCGGTTTGGATAGGAAATACGAGAGTTCGTAAGGGAATAAACTTCTCGTTTCTTGGTGAATAAGCCAAGAATCTCGGCTGGTGGGGAGGTATCTCGGCTGTTTCAGCCGAGTATCTGAGCTCGGGTGATACTTTGTTTCGGTTTCCGGATAGAATTCCTACTTGAGATCGAATTCCATCCTTAAACGGATTTGTTTAATATTATTTGAAGGCTGATTTTTGTAGTGTTTCAGTCCGAATTGGACGTGTAATGACACGGCCAGACCGCGTGACTCGGGAAAAAATATCTTTGACCGGGTTTGACTCGGTCGCTAAAAGACGGTTTTACCCCCGGTGTCGGAATCGACTCAAATTAGTCTCATTTGACTCGAAACGACCCACTGGGCCTAGATTTGAGGTTGGTTTTGTGAGATTTGTACTCCGTAAAAAGCCTAAACCAAATGTCCATGATTTCGAGCCCATATCCGAGCCCATTAAAGCACGTTTGCGTCCTATCATCATCGGGTGTTTGGCGGGACCTACTATAGACACCTGGCGGTCAAAATGTGGGTGTCTACAGAGCCCCCACTCTGGCTGAGGCTTGGACAAGGCGAAAGTCAGAGTAGCTACCAGGCCAATCGAGGATTAAGACCTGGCAGACTTCTGATCGGGTCGTTTAGAGTCCATTAGACTTGCGTGAAGGGCTCGCCAGCCATAAGATAGAAATCATACCTGGATAGATGTTGATAATGGCGTGGGGACTTTCTACTAAAAAAGTCTTGGATTTGTCTGGTTGCAGACAATTTCCATTTTGAAATTGCGCGGGAGCTCCTATTAGAAGCTGCGGATGTACCGCTTACTGATACATCCGATTCCTTAGCGAAAATGTTGCTTGAATTTTCACTGAGAACTTTGAGAATTCTCCAGGAGTCTTGGGATACCTGTCTGTTTTGCATGCAACATACAGATAAAACATCGACTCGTGCTGGGGCAGAAAATGATTTTCGGTTGATTTTTTTTTGGAAAAAACCGATTTTTTTTTTGAAAATGGCGGAAATTTTGAAAAATTTGGAAGAAAAGGAATGTTTGGGATGACTTGATTCCTGATTAGATTCTGACACGGACTTCTAAAATCCTCTAGTTAGGCCTGTATGCCGACAGACTCGATTCTGGATGCGAGAGGATGAGTTGACAGATACAACTTGGACTCTCTAAGGGTTAGACCGTGACTCGGTAGGGGATGGGCCACCTAAGATGACAAGACTCTTAAGTTGTGTTATTCCGTAGCCTAGGCGAGTGACAACATGGTCGAATCCTCGGAACGGGAGAGATGAGACTGTTTCCGTACGACAGGGCTTTGTGGCAGCAACGCCGTAGACTGGTGTTCTTTTGGATTTTTGATTTTTAGGGCACATTCCCAAAGTAGGTGTTGTCTCGAGTCTCTGACAGATTCTTGTCTTCGACTGGGCCGAGTACTAGGACACACTATAGAAAGGTGGCTAGATTTTGAAAGTATTTGGATTATGTGAGTGGATGGAGAACTTCTGCTTAAGAGAAGCCCCCGGGACGACAAAGCTAGCTGCTGAGAACATGACAGTGTCGTGACCGGAATGACGGTGCTTTTGAATGAGTGTCAATGTGGGTGGTTGTGCCTCTGTTGAAAGGCTGCCTACGTATTCACGTGTTGTGAAATCAAACCAAGCCGTAGTTCAGTGTTGAAAAATGTATTATGGTGCCTAGTTTATTAGGGCTTTGTGTGTAACTAGCATAGCAATGGTGTAGGCTAGGTGCATTCCCAATGATGTCTTGACCAAAGGGCTAGAATAGTTAGGATGTTGATCCTGTGACTGTGAGCATTTTCCGGGGTAGCCCCCAGGGGTGGTGTGAACTATTTGGGCATGTTCTATGCTGACCGCAAGTTGAATTCCCGTGTTTGGGGTTGGTAACTGGTTTAGATGTTTTTGGAAACGTGGTGCTAGGAAGTAAGTGGCTTTGATGGTTCGAAATCTGGAGCTCGATTTTGTGGAGCTAAGGCTTCGAGGGTAAGGTATTGTAATGTGGTAGGAAAGGGGGAAGTCGAGTAATAATGACTCGAACTTCGATCGGGGTCGGTTTGATAATGCGGGATCTGATTTCCATGTCTAGCCCTAATGGTTAGGGTATCCTGTGGAGGTTGAATCCTCAAAATTCCGGGCTGTCTCTAGCCTAGGTCTCGGGAAGGTCTTGAGGGTTGTAATGTGGGAAGGCTAGATGTGGTGCTAGCTGACCAGCTTGACTGTCACTCCCCTATTGGATGGTATTGATAATTTTGAATTTGACCGTACCCCGATCATAGGATTTTCACTTGAGTTGACCGTTGACCATGGTCATGGGTATTTGATTTTTTTTATTGACCTCTTAGCCCCGGTCATGGGTTTTCTTTGAATTTTTGCTGGTTGACCTCTTAGCCCCGGTCATGGTTTTTTTTTAATGTTGGTTGACCTCTCAGCCCCGGTCATGGGTTTCTTGAATTTTGGTTGACCTCTCAGCCCCGGTCATGGATTTTTTGAATGTTGGTTGGACTAATACCAAAGGTAGGGATCGGTTGATCTTATCGGATGGGTGATTATTGTGGGAAATGGGCTTGCCTCCCGTCTTGGACCCAAACTAGGAGACTACCTAGATTTGTCATAGGATTCGATACCGCTCCTACTAAGGGTGGTTATGTGGCTTTCTATGTCAGACATGGAACAGGTAAAAGGAAAACACGGGTCTCGATTTCCTGCAGTCGTTATAGATGTGCCTATAATAGTCACGTGCATGTGCTCACAGTGTATGATGGTGTTCATCATGTTCTCGGAAACACATAAGGAAATATATGAGAAAATAGAAAAGCTAATTTTATTGAAATGTGAAAAGAGGACAGAATGCAAATGACTCTGACTTTGACTTTGACATAAAATAGTGATCCTAGACACGGACTCAGACTAGGACTTGAACCAAATCTAGACTCTCGGATAATGTTGTCATTTGTCGTCGGCTTCTGAGGACTCGAGTTGATGTCCAACATAGCCTTCAACGGAAGCTTCACCCGGATCTTCATTGTGTCGAAGATCATCTTCAATCCTAGTGCCCATTTCGGTAAGCACTGCAAAGTTGGAAATGCCGGCATACCTAAGATGGATGCGGTAGGAAGGTAGGAGGTTGTTGATGAACGCCTCCACTAGTGTCTTCTCGTTGGGCTTGTCTACCAACTTCACACTCTCGGCCCTCCACCTTTGAAGGTACTTAGTGAAACCTTCCTTGGGCTCTTGGGCCATGACTTCTAAAGTACGCATCGTGGTCTGGATCTCGGTATTATCGGCATAATTCCGAGCGAATTCCGTTGTCACGTCATCCCAAGTCTTGTACTTCTTGGAGTCAAGCCTGTAGTACCAGGCTTTCGGGTGCTTCTCGAGGGAGGTAGCAAACAGGTGCTTGAACATGGTTGATTTCGCTCCTTTGATGGCCATGAATTCTTTGAAAGCCCGGATATGTAATACGGGTCTTCAGTCCCATCGAACATTGGTAGGCCCGTCAGGTTGAGGTTAGCGGGCAGCTCGTCGGTCAAAGGTGAATAGGAACGAGCATTTTCCGTATGGATTGAATTTTTGGTCGACAGGTGGACCTGTTCCTCCAGCTTGCGGACTGCGTTGGCCAGTTCAGCTATGGGCCCAGTGGTTTCATTCCCGACCTTAGGAGTCCTTTGTTCCAAGGCACTCAAACGGGTGGCAATGGCGGTTTGGTCTCCCCTTATCTGGTTCAGTTGATCTTGGATCTTGGCCAACGAGTCGGTCAATTGATCAATGGAGTCCTTAGTCATGGTTCGGGTGAAGGGCGGCCTGTCTGTAAGAATACCGCGTAATCAGGAAAGTTGCTTCGGAACTCAAATACACCAAGGCATAGGAAATAGCGCGGGAGGAGAGACGACTCCAGTTTGACTCGGGATAGATTCTCCTAAAACAAATGTGCGGGGTATGATTCTCGGAGTGACTATGATTAATCGCTCCGTCGGAGAATAGCCCCCAAGTGAGACTAGGGCTCAGACATGACTCAGATGGTGTGACACCTAAGTGACTCGAAAGTGGGATACGTGAGACAACACGTGTAAGACCTGACCCTTAGAGTAACCGTGATTGATCGCTACGCTAAAGGGTAGCCCCCGAGTGAGGCTGAAGACCGATTCCTAGACGGGTGACTCGTGGATGGTGGGCTTTCTTTAGGATTTCGGCAGAATGGGCCTAGTCCCGTGTGAAGAAAGACCTACGTGTGAGCTAAACCCAGACTTTGGACTCGACTGTGTAAGTGGGCTTCCCTTTGTAGGAGTTTGTCCTACGTAGGTGGGCCGTGCCTTGACTAATAAGGCGGACTTGGGATGGGGTGGAAACCCGTGATGTAAGATCGACGGAGTTTCGACGCTATAGACTCTTACTACTTATGACAAGACCCGCCACTGCTAAATACGGGAAGTCCTAAGAAGAAGAAGGTTTGAAAAGAGGATTTGAATTTGAAAACCGAGCAAAGTCGGGTTGGACGGCCCGATCTTTTTTGAAAATCGAAAAAAAGGTTTATCGGACCGAGATTTTGAATTTTTTGAAAAGTTTGGACAGCATACCGGCTAGAAAATAGGCTATTTTGAGTCAAAATCATAAATCCTAAATTCGGTAGCTTTCCGGGTTTGAAAAGTGGATAGTTTTCGAAAAAGATGCAAGTTTTTTTTTTTTGAAAACACGGTTTTTTGAAAAAAAAAAAAAAAGGATGAGACACGGACCAAGTAGCATGTAGTCACGGAAACAGTATAACGACGCCATGTGCTCTTAGTCTAAGTCTCGGTCGGTCTAATAGGGTCTATACCAACAACGATGGCTTTCTCGTACTGAGGACGGACTCCCTAAGCCGAGTGGGTCTTAGGACATGCCGCAAAACCTAAACGAGTTCCACCATCGATGTCTTTAGTGGGTCCAAGTAGGAACGCACCGTGGTATAGTGGGACGTCCGTCACAAGTAACCGGCCCGGGAAAGATTGGGTTATGCATGGCCCATTGAACTAAAACGTGTACATTACTATTCGAACGATTTCTTTTCGAGTCTCACCCTAGGGATGCCGATGGTAAGTGACTCATCAGTTAATCCCCAGCGGAGTCGCCAAATTGTGGACATGACATAGGTCCACCCCGACCACGCGCGGGTTTGGGGAGGCGAATGAATCTCCATATGAGATGGTCAAATTGAAATTTAAATCGAAGTAGGAGTCGCCACCGAATTTTATGGTTATTCGGAACCGTTCGAGCCCACTCTATGTCGTAGTGGGCCGTATACAAAATACGGCCCATTTCCGATGTCAGAGTTTATTGGGCTCGTCCCTTTGCATATCAATATCGATGCCGACTGGAGCGGTTAATCGTATATTGAATGACTCTCGTTGCCAATGGTTTCGGACATCCGGAAACCACGGTTCTGAGTAAGGGGTGAGGGTACGTGTTGGGAAGTTCACTAAGAACACCCAACCCCGCCCGCACTTAGCGACCTTTACTAGGATATCGTTCGTTTTTGGTGTACACGGGTTAGTTCGACGGTTGAATGATATGCAAACATTATTTTCCTAAGCATGTGAGAAAAATAAAGTGGGTTGCTAAGTCGTTTAATGCATATTAAACTAATAACGTCAATGTTATTTTAGCATGTGAGTTCGTTTTAGTCTAATAAAACGATAAAAACAAATAAAAAGCCACAAACACGAGAAAACGAGTTAGTAACGGTTTGTGAAAATAATATAGCAAATAAATATACGAGATCGAAAAAAAAAAATATTAATCGAATCTGGAAAATAATGTTAAAAAACGATGTTTTGTATAAAAAAAACGAAGTTCGAAAAATAAAAAAAACGAGAAAAAGGGGCGTCGAGGAGCCGGCCGCGCGGCTCGCCCGGGATGCCAGCGAGTCGCGTGTCGGTCTGATTTTTGAGACGATTTTCGAAGACTCGACTTTTTTATTAAACCGCGTACAAATATTGCATAATTCGCACTCGATCTAATATTTTCGATATTCGTTATATTTAATTGTTGACTACGAAATCAATATCAAATATTCGGAATAGTTTTAGAAAAGATGTAAATTTTGAAATCGTTTCGTAGAATAAATAAAATAAAACGAACGAAGAAAGCTAAAAAAACGACTCGGATTTCTGGCCCGTGCGCGAGGCGCGACTCGCGCGCGGGTCTGTCCGATTTTATATTTTTTGTTCGAAATTGCTAATTTTGATAAATCGCGTACAAAATATGAATTAATTTGTATTCTATTCATGCTTTCGATATTCGTCGTACCCGATATTTGATTATGAAATCGATATCGAGTATTCGGAATGAATAAAAAAAAGGTTTTCTAAAAAAGATAAAAATAAAAGTTTGAACGAAAAAAAAAAAAAAAAAAGATGTAACGACTTTATATCGTCGAGTTTTGATTTAATTCCTTTTGTCACAACATTCAACTATGGAGTTGATATTGCACCTTAAGAATGTTTGTTAATATGAAAATAGTTTTTTGATAATATCGATATTAGAAAAATATATGCGATGAACGACCCATATTAAAATATGAAACGACCGACGAAAACTAACTAAAAAAGAAGAAAAAACGTGAGAAAGAGAGAGAAAGGAAGATGAATCGGGTTTGATTTTACACCCTCAACCTACATGCTTTAGTTTCTCGGTATAAGGCTCGTCGAACGGTGGCTTAGGCACGGGAGCGTCAAGATGATGCGGGTAAGTTAAGGTGTCGGTTTTGGAGCGTTTTTGTGTGTGTGTGTGAGGCGTGGATTCGGCCGGGTGACGGGACGGATTCGTCGGTTTTTGGACACTATTTCGGTATTCCTTCGGATGTGGATTTCGAGATTGTTTTTGGTATGATAATCGTGTATGAGTTGCTGAAAAATTGTGTATCAAAACTGTTGTCTTTGTGTCGGATATAAGGTCCTATTTATAGGAATCGAGGTGGTCTTGTTTGTGTGACAAGAAACACCGGTTTGGATAGGAAATACGAGAGTTTGTAAGGGAATAAACTTCTCGTTTCTTGGTGAATAAGCCAAGAATCTCGGCTGGTGGGGAGGTATCTCGGCTGTTTCAGCCGAGTATCTGAGCTCGGGTGATACTTTGTTTCGGTTTCCGGATAGAATTCCTACTTGAGATCGAATTCCATCCTTAAACAGATTTGTTTAATATTATTTGAAGGCTGATTTTTGTAGTGTTTCAGTCCAAATTGGACGTGTAATGACACGGCCAGACCGCGTGACTCGGGAAAAAATATCTTTGACCGGGTTTGACTCGGTCGCTAAACGACGGTTTTACCCCCGGTGTCGGAATCGACTCAAATTAGTCTCATTTGACTCGAAACGACCCACTGGGCCTAGATTTGAGGTTGGTTTTGTGAGATTTGTACTCCGTAATAAGCCTAAACCAAATGTCCATGATTTCGAGCCCATATCCGAGCCCATTAAAGCACGTTTGCGTCCAATCATCATCGGGTGTTTGGCGGGACCTACTATAGACACCTGGCGGTCAAAATGTGGGTGTCTACACATGTATATGTATATGCTTGTTTTTCTTGCCTTTTCTCTTGTGGGTGATAGTTTCTCTTGTGGGTTTGGTTCCCAAACTACGTAGCGAGAGCCCGGTAAGGACGACCCCTAGGTCGGTCTACGTAGCGAGAGCCCGGATGCGACCTAGGCCACGATAGTCAGACCCCCGTCCCTGTGGATTCGACCCGACTTACCCTAGCTACCCTAGTTAGGTTTTGCCGGTTTTATTTGACGGTTGGGATTCACGACAAATCCCTCCCATCAAATTGGCGCCGTTGCCGGGGACGGCGTAGTTTAGACTTTTGTTTGCTTAGTTGTGGACTTTGTTCTTGACTTTTGTGTTATCTTCTCGTTGTGTATCTCCGTTTTTCTTATTGTGTGCTATTCTCCCTTCCTAGTGCCTCAAAAGCACTAGGATACTAAAGTTTGCTCAAGTGCTTCTAGCTCATCCTAGGTACCAAAGCGACGTTATGGACATGGCTCGTCCAAGCTACCATCAATCATCACGGGACAACTTTGGGGCAAATGGCCAAGTCCCGAAATTTCACCAACCATATCAACCTCATCAACAATCTTATGAACGCCCTCCTTATGGTTACCAAGAAAGTTGTCAAGGATCATTCCAACATCCTAACAACAACCAAACACCCTCACATAACCCACAACCAAATATCCCTAACTTTGAGACTTGTCAAACGTTGGTTCAAATGCAAAAGAGTCAACAAGAGGCGATAATCCTATTGCATAAGGGTCAACAAGACTTGAATCTATTGGATAAGACTCAACAAGCGATGATGGCTCAAATACAAGGGGTTAAAGAGGAGCTCAAGGCCCAAATAGAGGTGCAAGATGCTCGCATCAATGCACTCATGGCTCATATCACGATGTCGGCCACTCGAGCTCCACAACATGTTGAGGAAGGTTCATTTGGGCAAGAAGGTCGGGTGTCTCCACAAGAAAGTCAACCCAACCTTGAAGCTACAAATGAAGAAGAGAGGGTCGATCAAGAGACCATTGTTGAGTGTTGCTTGGGTGGTGAAGATAGGGGAAGAATAGAGGGAGTTGAAGCTTCAAGGGCCAACAATGAGGAGGGGAGTGAACATGATTCTCAAGATAACTCTTGGCGAGCAGATGTTTTGGCTATCAAATTGGATTTGTTCGATTTTCTTCGTGATGATCCGGATCTAGACAATCCAAAGCCAAGTGAAGACATACCTCCTCTAGGCCAACTAGACAAGGTGAGTGAAAAGGTGCGCAATATTTGGGAAAAAGAAGTGGATGCCTTAGAACTCGCCTTGTATGGGAAATTGGAGGAGCCTAAAGCCTCCAATGAAGAAAACTTGATGCCTTCTCCTCCTCTACCGCACTCGATGTCTAGTCCCTTGTCTTGTGAGACGTTTGGTGAAGAGAATCCTTGTCGGGCGGTGGAAAAGAGTTCCACTCTCGACCCCGTAGAAGAAGCGACACACCTAGGGTGTGATCTCCCGCATCATATTGCCGAGAACGACTCTAGACCACTATACCTACCGGATGGTCATAAGAGTCGTTGCTATCATGGTTCCGAAGACCCGGAAGATCACGAGAACCCCGAGCATAATGAAGATGATCGCTTCTTCCCTCCGACTTGGAAGCTCTTGGAAGTGGCTAGGCTCGGCCATGTGAGCTTAATTGAAGATGTTGCTAGAGCATTTGACTTACTCCTTCGAGCTCTTGATGGCTATGGAGGCATAGTTGGTGAGAGTAGTTAGTGTAAATATCTTTTCCCTTTTCTTTTGTGCTTGTATTTGTGTTTATGTTTGTTTGTATAGTTTGGTTTCTAGGATTTGTTAGCCTTTGCGGAACTCTTGTTCATTTGGATTTTTGATGAGCGATGTGAGGGAGGGAATTTGATGTTGTAATTGAGTTTATTGTGATAGGTGTGAAGGAAAATTGATTCCAAGAGGAGAGTAGATAATGATAGAGCTTGGATCGTGAGTTTGGAAGTCGGTTTTTGAAGCTTTGGTGAAGCTTTTGGGGTTTGTGGAAGGTCGAGAAGATCCATCCCGACCGGGAAAGAGTCATCCCGATCGGGATGAGGGTACCAAAATTCGAGCTTACTGGAGTGTCATCCCGACCGGGATGGGGGCTTCCCGATCGGGACGGGTGTGTCATCCCGATCGGGACCATCCATCCCGACCGGGATGGCCTCTTTTCTCCTCTTTTGGCCTCTTCTTTGACATTTGAGCCCACCCAACCATTGTATACCCCCACCCAACCTCCCTACCCATCCTTGCTCATGTCATATGACCATTACACTTCATTTACATACCCTCACCTCATTTCTCTTCCCTTTACACCGAGTTTCACATCGAATCCCACTCCCCTCACACCATTATTACCTCTACCATGTGTTTTATCAAGTTCGAAGCGGGATAGCAATGATGAAGACAAGCAAAGTGCCTTTATTGATCATTGAAGACGATGGAGCGAGTGAGTTGCTATCCTATTGGTACGGCAACTATCCTTTCTTTTCCGTCTTTTATTGCTTGTTTTCCTTTGTTTACTCCCCTTCCCCTTATATTTGTGTCATGGTGGCCTTCGAGGCCTTGGTATATGGTTGCTCCCGACTCTCAATGATGTGATTACATCGAGAGTCCTTTCAAAAATCCAAATTTTACAAGTTTTTCATCCTTTTTTTTGTTGGATTTAGGCGGAATCCGGGCTAGGTGACTTGATTACACCTAGCCCTCCCCTCCCATTTCCTTTTATTTCCTTCTTTTTATTTTCTTCCCCCATCCATACCTTTT
Organism: Agrostemma githago; assembly: GCA_958450325.1. Classification (NCBI taxonomy): domain Eukaryota; kingdom Viridiplantae; phylum Streptophyta; class Magnoliopsida; order Caryophyllales; family Caryophyllaceae; genus Agrostemma; species Agrostemma githago. The sequence goes on from OY288257.1 coordinate 25,707,344, forward strand.
TCTCGTCTCGACCCATGGTGACTTGACTACACCCCGGCCGGACGCCTTCTACCCTTTTCTTCACCTTATTTTTGATTTTGAGCTTTATTTTCGTAGTTTCTTTTCTTTTTCTTTTGTCTCTCCGCACACTACGATCGAGCATGAGGACATGGCTCGGTTTAAGTGTGGGGGAGCAATATTCTAGGGTAGTTAGCTTTATTTTTGTAGTTTTTCGAAAAAAGCTTTAAAAAACCCTAAAATTTTGAAAAAATTTCACAAAAATCAAAAAGATTTTCTTTTTGTGTGTTTTTCTTTTGTTTCGTTGTGTCGTATTTTTGTTTTGTTGTGCGTGTTTGCCTCCCTTTTTCCTTATAGGTTGCTTAAATCGCCGTTAGCTTTGGAGAGCTTCCAAGACTTCCGGTAACATCTCTTCACCCCTTTTTCCTCTTTGTTCCTTGTGGAGTTTGGAGGATTTGTGTGTTGTGGTGTCCTCGGGCGGAGCTTGTAAAGTTTGTGGTTGATTGGTGACTTGTTTGGAAATTCGGGGTGGTGTTTGTGTTATGTATATGTGTTCGTTTTGTTTTGTTGCTTTTGCTTCTTTTTCTTTCGTTCGTTTTCGTCTTATCTTTGTTTTGTGTTGTGTTGTGTGTCTTGTGCGTAAACCGTTTTCGAAAACCCGGTTTAGAGGCTAGTGTGTGAGTGTCTATTTTCCCTTTCTAGTTGTATAAATCGAGTTTTGGACTTTAGCCTAGTAGAATGACCCTAAATCAATGAATTTGTTGGTCCTTTACCTTGAGTCCACCTAGCTTACTAGGGATTTACTACGGGATTTGCACTTTTGACCATTATGACCACCCACGGTGTGAAAAGGCCTTGGTTACCGAGTCTCGTCCCCTAGGTGACCGTGTTTAGGTTTGTTTCGATTAGTCCAAGTTCTCCACTTTTTGTGGGTTTGAAGGGAAGGACGCTCCCCGACTCTCCCATTTCCCTACCTCCTACACATTTCCACACAATAAATTGCAAATTGTTGATTTCTACCTTTCTTGTTATACAATGAAAATGCCAAAAGCCAAATCTTGCCAAAAAGGGCAAACAAAAGAAAGAAAAATGAAAGAAAGAAAAGAATGAAGAAAAAGAAAAGGCACAAAAGCCAAAAAAGAAAATAGAAAAGAAGAAAAAGAAGTGGCATGGCAACAAACAAGGCAAAAATGCAAAAGAAAGAAAAATGCCAAAAAGAAAATCGTCTCACAAAAAGAATCCCTACATCTTAAAATAAGCCTTTCACCGACTACTACCGTGAAGAGCCTACCAAAGGACCGAGTCCCTAGGAAGGATGATAGCGGTAATGGTCGGTCTTCCCTCACTTTGCATATATTTCCACCATTTTACTTGGACTAGTTAGGCGGTTTTGGGCATGGGACGACCCTCTTGGCTCATCGCTAAAGGGGGCGGGGTCTCACTTACCTACAGTGTCGACTAACACCGTGGTTCATCCCTTTTCCACTCCGCCGATCGTCCCGTAGTACGTTCTTAGAAAGTTAGGAGGAACTAGGTAAGTTACCAACGTTTTTGTTGCTTTATCGTCATACTATTAGGGTTTAGTTCACCTTGGTTTGTATTACTAGCTTGGGAACGTTGTCACTTGCCTCGAGTCCTAAAACCGGTGCTTCTTTCACCGCTTGTTTGAGGGAAGCGGTATTTGTTTTCTTTTGGGTGCAACCGATTATGTGTTTGTTTGTGTTCTTGTTTGTCTTTGTGTTTTGTGTCCGGTTGCATCCACGATTTTGTCGCAAGACCCCACTTGCCTTGCGGAGTGCACTTTTCCTCTAAGTGTACTCGCGTGAGTTGAAAGGGCGTAGGGTGCACTAATACCCACTCGGCTAGTTTAGTGGATAGTATGTGCTTACTCGAGGGCGAGTAAGGGTTAACTGTGGGGGAGTTGATAAGTGTAGTTTGTAGTGCCTATTTCGTAGTGTTTTGGTCCTATTTTCCTTGTGGAATCGCTCCTTGGGAGCGATTTATGGGTTACTTATGCTTCCTTTAGCTCGTTTCAGGTTCCCGAGACCTTTCATGAAGAATTGGAAAGATTCCGACTCGTTTCATACACTTTTGGAGCCAACGAAGAGAAAGAACGATCACTCGATGCCTTGGATTCGACCCCGAGACCTTGGGACCCAATCCCGAGCCTCTTAGACTCGATCCCAAGACCCGAGAGTCGGTGAGAAGCCCATGAGAACCAAGGAGGGACCAAAAAGATCATAATGGAGGCCTACAAGGTCCTTCCCGGGCGGGATAGTGGCCTTCCCGACCGGGAAGGAGTGCACAAAACCAACAGCTCCTTTCTTGAGCCCGTCCCGGCCGAGAAGGACTCGTCTCGGGCGGGACCATCTCGTCCCGGGCGAGACCATCTCGTCCCGGGCGGGATGAGTGAGCTGTAGCACGCAACTTATTATTTTCTTCTCCTTACTCATTGTAACCCTATATATACTCTTCCCTTGTTTTTTTAAGCTCATGTTAGACATTAGACACTAAACCCTAGATTATTTTAGCATAGATTAGCATAGATTAGTGTAGATTAGTCTTTAGATTATCGTTAATCTTAGATTACTTCTTGTATTAAGTGAATTCTTCAAGATCTCCACCAAGATTGACAACCTTGGGTGATTGTTTTGGGTTTTCTCTTTTATACAAGTTTTCATTCTTCCATTCATCTTGTTAGTAGGTATAATCTTCTTTTCTCTTCTCTTAATCTTGTTATTTCATTAAAGTTTGAATCTTTGTTGATTGTTTTGTTCATTGTTCATAGTTTTACTAGTTTCATTATGTATGTTTTGTTGTTTGAGTTAGTTTCTGTTGTTTTGTTAGTTTTAGTATAGATATGTTAGAGTAGACTCTTGCTAGGGTTAGTAGGGTGATTGGATGTGATTGTGGGTGATTAAGGGTTTGTTGGAGATGTTGGTAGAAGTTTTGGGTCTCCTCTTGGTTAGATGCATGGAACTTGTTTGATGAAATGCTTGAATGACATGTATATGTATATGCTTGTTTTTCTTGCCTTTTCTCTTGTGGGTGATAGTTTCTCTTGTGGGTTTGGTTCCCTCACTACGTAGAGAGAGCCCGGTGAGGACGACCCCTAGGTCGGTCTACGTAGCGAGAGCCCGGATGCGACCTAGGCCACGATAGTATGCTAGTAACCCCGTCTGTTGTATGTGTCGCTAAGGTGTGTTCTATCAAGAACCTCTAGGTCGGTCTACGTAGCGAGAGCCCGGACTACACCTAGATTACCCGACTACCCCTTTACCTTAGCTCTTCCTTGACCACTCCATCACCCCATGAACCCGACCTAACCCTAGTCTTCCTTCTTTTGTTATCTTTTTGTCTTCCTTTCCCGCGTTTTAGACCTAGTTTAGTCCTTAGCCTCCCCCTTAGAATAACTTGTCTCGAACTTAGTCTTTTACCGTAGCATACCTTAGTCAGACCTCCCTTCCCTGTGGATTCGACCCGACTTACCCTAGCTACCCTAGTTAGGTTTTGCCGGTTTTATTTGACGGTTGGGATTCACGACAAATCCCTCCCATCAAATTGGCGCCGTTGCCGGGGACGGCGTAGTTTAGACTTTTTTTTGCTTAGTTGTGGACTTTGTTCTTGACTTTTGTGTTATCTTCTCCTTGTGTATCTCCGTTTTTCTTCTTGTGTGCTATTCTCCCTTCCTAGTGCCTCAAAAGCACTAGGATACTAAAGTTTGCTCAAGTGCTTCTAGCTCATCCTAGGTACCAAAGCGACGTTATGGACATGGCTCGTCCAAGCTACCATCAATCATCACGGGATAACTTTGGGGCAAATGGCCAAGTCCCGAAATTTCACCAACCATATCAACCTCATCAACAATCTTATGAACGCCCTCCTTATGGTTACCAAGAAAGTTGTCAAGGATCATTCCAACATCCTAACAACTACCAAACACCCTCACATAACCCACAACCAAATATCCCTAACTTTGAGACTTGTCAAATGTTGGTTCAAATGCAAAAGAGTCAACAAGAGGCGATAATCCTATTGCATAAGGGTCAACAAGACTTGAGGATTCTATTGGATAAGACTCAACAAGCGATGATGGCTCAAATACAAGGGGTTAAAGAGGATCTCAAGGCCCAAATAGAGGTGCAAGATGCTCGCATCAATGCACTCATGGCTCATATCACGATGTCGGCCACTCGAGCTCCACAACATGTTGAGGAAGGTTCATTTGGGCAAGAAGGTCGGGTGTCTCCACAAGAAAGTCAACCCAACCTTGAAGCTACAAATGAAGAAGAGAGGGTCGATCAAGAGACCATTGTTGAGTGTTGCTTGGGTGGTGAAGATAGGGGAAGAATAGAGGGAGTTGAAGCTTCAAGGGCCAACAATGAGGAGGGGAGTGAACATGATTCTCAAGATAACTCTTGGCGAGCAGATGTTTTGGCTATCAAATTGGATTTGTTCGATTTTCTTCGTGATGATCCGGATCTAGACAATCCAAAGCCAAGTGAAGACATACCTCCTCTAGGCCAACTAGACAAGGTGAGTGAAAAGGTGCGCAATATTTGGGAAAAAGAAGTGGATGCCTTAGAACTCGCCTTGTATGGGAAATTGGAGGAGCCTAAAGCCTCCAATGAAGAAAACTTGATGCCTTCTCCTCCTCTACCGCACTCGATGTCTAGTCCCTTGTCTTGTGAGACGGTTGGTGAAGAGAATCCTTGTCGGGCGGTGGAAAAGAGTTCCACTCTCGACCCCGTAGAAGAAGCGACACCCCTAGGGTGTGATCTCCCGCATCATATTGCCGAGCACGACTCTAGACCACTATACCTACCGGATGGTCATAAGAGTCGTTGCTATCATGGTTCCGAAGACCCGGAAGATCACGAGAACCCCGAGCATAATGAAGATGATCGCTTCTTCCCTCCGACTTGGAAGCTCTTGGAAGTGGCTAGGCTCGGCCATGTGAGCTTAATTGAAGATGTTGCTAGAGCATTTGACTTACTCCTTCGAGCTCTTGATGGCTATGGAGGCATAGTTGGTGAGAGTAGTTAGTGTAAATATCTTTTCCCTTTTCTTTTGTGCTTGTATTTGTGTTTATGTTTGTTTGTATAGTTTGGTTTCTAGGATTTGTTAGCCTTTGTGGAACTCTTGTTCATTTGGATTTTTGATGAGCGATGTGAGGGAGGGAATTTGATGTTGTAATTGAGTTTATTGTGATAGATGTGAAGGAAAATTGATTCCAAGAGGAGAGTAGATAATGATAGAGCTTGGATCGTGAGTTTGGAAGTCGGTTTTTGAAGCTTTGGTGAAGCTTTTGGGGTTTGTGGAAGGTCGAGAAGATCCATCCCGACCGGGAAGGAGTCATCCCGATCGGGATGAGGGTACCAAAATTCGAGCTTACTGGAGTGTCATCCCGACCGGGATGGGGGCTTCCCGATCGGGACGGGTGTGTCATCCCGATCGGGACCATCCATCCTGACCGGGATGGCCTCTTTTCTCCTCTTTTGGCCTCTTCTTTGACATTTGAGCCCACCCAACCATTGTATACCCCCACCCAACCTCCCTACCCATCCTTGCTCATGTCATATGACCATTACACTTCATTTACATACCCTCACCTCATTTCTCTTCCCTTTACACCGAGTTTCACATCGAATCCCACTCCCCTCACACCATTATTACCTCTACCATGTGTTTTATCAAGTTCGAAGCGGGATAGCAATGATGAAGACAAGCAAAGTGCCTTTATTGATCATTGGAGACGATGGAGCGAGTGAGTTGCTATCCTATTGGTACGGCAACTATCCTTTCTTTTCCGTCTTTTATTGCTTGTTTTCCTTTGTTTACTCCCCTTCCCCTTATATTTGTGTCATGGTGGCCTTCGAGGCCTTGGTATATGGTTGCTCCCGACTCTCAATGATGTGATTACATCGAGAGTCCTTTCAAAAATCCAAATTTTACAAGTTTTTCAACCTTTTTTTTGTTGGATTTAGTCGGATTTAGGCGGAATCCGGGCTAGGTGACTTGATTACACCTAGCCCTCCCCTCCCATTTCCTTTTATTTCCTTCTTTTTATTTTCTTCCCCCATCCATACCTTTTTCTCGTCTCGGCCCATGGTGACTTGACTACACCCCGGCCGGACGCCTTCTACCCTTTTCTTCACCTTATTTTTGATTTTGAGCTTTATTTTCGTAGTTTCTTTTCTTTTTCTTTTGTCTCTCCGCACACTACGATCGAGCATGAGGACATGGCTCGGTTTAAGTGTGGGGGAGCAATATTCTAGGGTAGTTAGCTTTATTTTTGTAGTTTTTCGAAAAAAGCTTTAAAAAACCCTAAAAATTTGAAAAAATTTCACAAAAATCAAAAAGATTTTCTTTTTGTGTGTTTTTCTTTTGTTTCGTTGTGTCGTATTTTTGTTTTGTTGTGCGTGTTTGCCTCCCTTTTTCCTTATAGGTTGCTTAAATCGCCGTTAGCTTTGGAGAGCTTCCAAGACTTCCGGTAACATCTCTTCACCCCTTTTTTCTCTTTGTTCCTTGTGGAGTTTGGAGGAGTTGTGTGTTGTGGTGTCCTCGGGCGGAGCTTGTAAAGTTTGTGGTTGATTGGTGACTTGTTTGGAAATTCGGGGTGGTGTTTGTGTTATGTATATGTGTTCGTTTTGTTTTGTTGCTTTTGCTTCTTTTTCTTTCGTTCGTTTTCGTCTTGTCTTTGTTTTGTGTTGTGTTGTGTGTCTTGTGCGTAAACCGTTTTCGAAAACCCGGTTTAGAGGCTAGTGTGTGAGTGTCTATTTTCCCTTTCTAGTTGTATAAATCGAGTTTTGGACTTTAGCCTAGTAGAATGACCCTAAATCAATGAATTCGTTGGTCCTTTACCTTGAGTCCACCTAGCTTACTAGGGATTTACTACGGGATTTTCACTTTTGACCATTATGACCACCCACGGTGTGAAAAGGCCTTGGTTACCGAGTCTCGTCCCCTAGGTGACCGTGTTTAGGTTTGTTTCGATTAGTCCAAGTTCTCCACTTTTTGTGGATTTGAAGGGAAGGACGCTCCCCGACTCTCCCATTTCCCTACCTCCTACACATTTCCACACAATAAATTGCAAATTGTTGTTTTCTACCTTTCTTGTTATACAATGAAAATGCCAAAAGCCAAATCTTGCCAAAAAGGGCAAACAAAAGAAAGAAAAATGAAAGAAAGAAAAGAATGAAGAAAAAGAAAAGGCACAAAAGCCAAAAAAGAAAATAGAAAAGAAGAAAAAGAAGTGGCATGGCAACAAACAAGGCAAAAATGCAAAAGAAAGAAAAATGCCAAAAAGAAAATCGTCTCACAAAAAGAATCCCTACATCTTAAAATAAGCCTTTCACCGACTACTACCGTGAAGAGCCTACCAAAGGACCGAGTCCCTAGGAAGGATGATAGCGGTAATGGTCGGTTTTCCCTCACTTTGCATATATTTCCACCTTTTTACTTGGACTAGTTAGGCGGTTTTGGGCATGGGACGACCCTCTTGGCTCATCGCTAAAGGGGGCGGGGTCTCACTTACCTACAGTGTCGACTAACACCGTGGTTCATCCCTTTTCCACTCCGCCGATCGTCCCGTAGTACGTTCTTAGAAAGTTAGGAGGAACTAGGTAAGTTACAAACGTTTTTGTTGCTTTATCGTCATACTATTAGGGTTTAGTTCACCTTGGTTTGTATTACTAGCTTGGGAACGTTGTCACTTGCCTCGAGTCCTAAAACCGGTGGTTCTTTCACCGCTTGTTTGAGGGAAGCGGTATTTGTTTTCTTTTGGGTGCAACCGATTATGTGTTTGTTTGTGTGCTTGTTTGTCTTTGTGTTTTGTGTCCGGTTGCATCCACGATTTTGTCGCAAGACCCCACTTGCCTTGCGGAGTGCACTTTTCCTCTAAGTGTACTCGCGTGAGTTGAAAGGGCGTAGGGTGCGCTAATACCCACTCGGCTAGTTTAGTGGATAGTATGTGCTTGCTCGAGGGCGAGTAAGGGTTAACTGTGGGGGAGTTGATAAGTGTAGTTTGTAGTGCCTATTTCGTAGTGTTTTGGTCCTATTTTCCTTGTGGAATCGCTCCTTGGGAGCGATTTATGGGTTACTTATGCTTCCTTTAGCTCGTTTTAGGTTCCCGAGACCTTTCATGAAGAATTGGAAAGATTCCGACTCGTTTCATACACTTTTGGAGCCAACGAAGAGAAAGAACGATCACTCGATGCCTTGGATTCGACCCCGAGACCTTGGGACCCAATCCCGAGCCTCTTAGACTCGATCCCGAGACCCGAGAGTCGGTGAGAAGCCCATGAGAACCAAGGAGGGACCAAAAAGATCATAATGGAGGCCTACAAGGTCCTTCCCGGGCGGGATAGTGGCCTTCCCGACCGGGAAGGAGTGCACAAAACCAACAGCTCCTTTCTTGAGCCCGTCCCGGCCGAGAAGGACTCGTCTCGGGCGGGACCATCTCGTCCCGGGCGAGACCATCTCGTCCCGGGCGGGATGAGTGAGCTGTAGCACGCAACTTATTATTTTCTTCTCCTTACTCATTGTAACCCTATATATACTCTTCCCTTGTTTTTTTAAGCTCATGTTAGACATTAGACACTAAACCCTAGATTATTTTAGCATAGATTAGCATAGATTAGTGTAGATTAGTCTTTAGATTATCGTTAATCTTAGATTACTTCTTGTATTAAGTGAATTCTTCAAGATCTCCACCAAGATTGACAACCTTGGGTGATTGTTTTGGGTTTTCTCTTTTATACAAGTTTTCATTCTTCCATTCATCTTGTTAGTAGGTATAATCTTCTTTTCTCTTCTCTTAATCTTGTTATTTCATTAAAGTTTGAATCTTTGTTGATTGTTTTGTTCATTGTTCATAGTTTTACTAGTTTCATTATGTATGTTTTGTTGTTTGAGTTAGTTTCTGTTGTTTTGTTAGTTTTAGTATAGATATGTTAGAGTAGACTCTTGCTAGGGTTAGTAGGGTGATTGGATGTGATTGTGGGTGATTAAGGGTTTGTTGGAGATGTTGGTAGAAGTTTTGGGTCTCCTCTTGGTTAGATGCATGGAACATGTTTGATGAAATGCTTGAATGACATGTATATGTATATGCTTGTTTTTCTTGCCTTTTCTCTTGTGGATGATAGTTTCTCTTGTGGGTTTGGTTCCCTCACTACGTAGAGAGAGCCCGGTGAGGACGACCCCTAGGTCGGTCTACGTAGCGAGAGCCCGGATGCGACCTAGGCCACGATAGTATGCTAGTAACCCCGTTTGTTGTATGTGTCGCTAAGGTGAGTTCTATCAAGAACCTCTAGGTCGGTCTACGTAGCGAGAGCCCGGACTACACCTAGATTACCCGACTACCCCTTTACCTTAGCTCTTCCTTGACCACTCCATCACCCCATGAACCCGACCTAACCCTAGTCTTCCTTCTTTTGTTATCTTTTTGTCTTCCTTTCCCGCGTTTTAGACCTAGTTTAGTCCTTAGCCTCCCCCTTAGAATAGCTTGTCTCGAACATAGTCTTTGACCGTAGCATACCTTAGTCAGACCTCCCGTCCCTGTGGATTCGACCCGACTTACCCTAGCTACCCTAGTTAGCTTTTGCCGGTTTTATTTGACGGTTGGGATTCACGACAAATCTCTCCCATCACATAATTAGTCCAAGTTCTCCCCTTTTTGTGGGTCTGAAGGGAAGGGCCCGTCCCGACTTACCCATTCACCTACCTCCTACACATATCCACACAATAAATAGCAACTTGTTGAATTCTCTCTTTCTTGTTACACAAAGAAAAGCCAAAAAGCCAAATCAAGCCAAAAGGGCAAGGAAAAGAAAAAGAATGAAAATGAAAGAAAGAAAAGAATGAAGAAAAAGAAAAGGCACAAAAGACAAAAAGAAAATAGAAAAGAAGAAAAGAAATGGCATTGCAACAAACAATGGCGAAAATGCAAAAGAAAAGAGAAAATGCCAAAAGAAAACCCGTCTCACAAAAATAATCCCCTCACCACAAAAATAAGCCTTTTACCGACTATTGCCGTGAAGAGCCTACCAAAGGACCGAGTCCCTAGGAAGGATGATAGCGGCAATGGTCGGTCTTCCCTCATTTTGCATTATTTCCACCTTTTTACTTGGACTAGTTTAGCGGTTTCGGGCATGGGACGACCCTCTTGGCTCATTGCTAAAGGGTGCGGGGTCTCACCTACCTACAGTGTCGACTAACACCGTGGTTCATCCCTTTTCCACTCCGCCGATCGTCCCGTAGTACGTTCTTAGAAAGTTAGGAGGAATCTAGGTAAGTTACAAACGTTTTTGTTGCTTTATCGTCATAATATTAGGGGTTAGTTCACCTTGGTTTGTATTGCTAGCTTGGGAATGTTGTCACTTGCCTTGAGTCCTAAACCGGTGTCTTTTCACCACTTTGTTGAGGGGAGCGGTATTTGTTTTTCTTTTGGGTGCAACCAATTATTTGTTTGTTTGTGTGTTTGTTTGTTTATGTGTTGTTGTGTACGGTTGCATCCACGGTTTTGTCGCAAGACCCCACTTGCCTTGCGGAGTGCACTCTTGCTCTAAGTGCACTTGTAATCCCCTATAAATTCTAACGCAATACAGTGGCGGAAACACTGTAGATTTGGGATTAAAACACACCGATGTTCTAAATTTTACAAAAAGAACGGTCAGTCAATACAAATGACTCTTTTCACAAAAGGGCTAAAAATAAAAATTCTCCAAATGGGTTTAACAATCCAAAAATTAATATAAATGAAGTAGAGTAGGATCCATGCCACTCGCTAGCTCACACCCAAAACCCAGCAGCAAAAACCTGTCATGTTATAAACATAACAGCCACAATTCAGTGAGGAGTAACGACGACGTTCTCCCAGCCATATTACATGACATTAAAGCATAATTACTATTATATCAAAACAGCTCAAAATGGAAAATGTTTAAAACGATTTAGTAAAATAATTTAAAATGATTGCCAACCTGTAAGTCAATATCAACCAATAATAATAACGGCGTTATGGATATGAATCAGTGCAACAGAATAGACTTTCACTAGGAGAATACTAAACTAGCTTCGAGAACTTAGTTCAAACAAATCAAACTTCGATCTCTAACTAGGCTACTCAACCATAATAGGACGGCGACTTATCAATGCGAGGTCCTAGCTTAAGTAAATATGCACACCCCTCCTGGAACACCAAGTGTGCCCAGTTCAACCCGACGGCGTCTTACATGCGAGGTACGAGCTTAAGGTCAAAATGAACATACACTCCTGGACAAGAACATGCCCAGTTCAACAACCAATGCATCCCGCTCGGATACAGTAGCCTTATAGCTGATGGCAAAACGTATACTCTAGACTGTATTATTCTACCCGTACACTTCTCTTATTCCATAACTCCAAAACAAAGTCATTATCGAAATTCAATAAAATATAGTTTGTTCTTCAAAAGAGAAAACTTTATAAAAATATAAACTTTCTTAAAATAATAACTTCCAGAAGTAGGTAATATTATATAAATAGAAATCGATTAAAATAGAAGTTATATAAAATAGTTAATATTGGCCTCGAGACGTAAACATTATATTTATTATATAAATGTATAATTCATGATTAAAAGTCAACTAAAGTCAAAATCATAATTATTTTTAAAAAAGTTGAAGTTTAAGAGTAACTAAAAGTATTTAAATAACAAATTGACAGATTTTCCAGATTTGCACTGTCTTACTATAAAATTTGTAATTAAATCATTAAAAATCAAAACATTGTAAGACCAGTGGCTTTGAAAACATAAGAAACTTATATACAACTTGTATTTCTGAAGAAAATCCAAATTCCAAATAAAACATGAGTTTATGTTCGTATATTTAAAAACTATCAGGATTAGACACCCGATTGTATATCTTTAATAAAACACGTTTAAAAAATGATTTTAAAGAAATTCCAATTGGAAACCTTAACTAGACTTTTCATAGTTTCTTTAAGTAAATTACCAATATTAAATAAAAAGTTTAACATATCTTTCAATTTAGATCTTATCACAACTGACAGAATTGCGGATTAGTTTGACACTTGTTCATAAACAATTTATTGTGACCAAACCACTTGGAATTAATTTACGAAATTAAATAGGAATAAAGTAGACTTAAAATAAATAGTAGTCTCTTTTCAAAGTTTTTCCGTAAATAAAGTTTTTAAAACAGAGTTTTAATTAACACAAAAACACTAACAGATTCTGAAACATGTTGTAACTCTATTAAAACAATAAAACTTTCAATTTGACCCTTTATATCAAAAATCACGAAAATTATGAAATTAATTATTATTTGTATATTTTAGTCTCGGTCTTTTAATACTTTTTAATAATTAAAAGAAAGACTTGTTCGCAAATCTCGTAAAAACAATTTAAAATAACGAAACATGTGAAAATTTACGTTTTTAAAGCCTTTTTTTTATTAAAAACGAGACATACATATATTGTCTAATAGAAATCTAATTTCTATACATGCAACTACAACAATAATATCACATAATACCGAGTAACGTGTCAATGTTACCTTAACCGAGATCCGAATCAATTAAATACTCATCTTCGTCGAATCTAGCACAATAGCCTATGAAATAATTAAACATATGGTATTAAAACCACATTATAAGCGAATAGAAAGCAGAAAAAGAGATGAAAAACGAATAAGAGTAATTAAATTACCCTCGAGATCGGAAAGAATTAGAGACGAATTATGATCGGATTGACGAACAAAAAGGAGGAAGTTTAACTTAAAATAGAGGAGGAAAGAAGACTTTGTGAATAAAATAGACTAGAATGAAAGAGAATATATATAAAGAGAAATTAGGAAGCTAAAAGATAGCAATAATATGTCACAAGGACTCTTAACTTAACTAGGAAACGAGATGGTTGAGATGGAACGAACAAGCAATGAATTGATGTGATAAGTTTCCGATTAAAATAAACACGAGATAAGATTTGAAATAAATAGGATAAAAATAATATGTAGTGTTGACAAAAGAAGGTTCGTAAAATAATATAAGTGTTTACGAAAAAAAAATCGGATTAAAACGCGTTGGAAAATAATTATTTATGAAATCGCGTAGTAAAACGTACAATTAAACATAATTGCATCTCAAAGAATTAAATGGATTTTCAAATAAAAATAGAATAATTAAAATTCTTTTACGAAAATAAATAATTTTAGGCTCGATAATGAAAGAGACCTCGAAATGGGAAAAATGTAATTGACGAAATATTACAGAGTTACGATATAATCGTAACGGAACAGATAACAAAGCTAGGAAATTTGCGGGTGTTACAGCACTCGCGTGAGTTGAAAGGGCGTAGGGTGCGCTAATACCCACTCGGCTAGTTCAGTAGTTAGTATGTGCTTTCTCGAGGGCGAGTAAGGGTTAAGTGTGGGGGAGTTGATAAGTGTAGTTTGTAGTGCCTAATTGTTGTGTTTTGGTCCCATTTTCCTTGTGGAATCGCTCCTTGGGAGCGGTTTATGGGTTACTTATGCTTCCTCTAGCCCGTTTCAGGTTTCCGAGACCATCTACGAAGAGTTGGAGCGATTCCGACTCAATACATACACTTTTTGGAGCCAACGAGGTAAAGGAACGATGACTCGATGCCTTGGAATCGACCCCGAGACCCTGGGACCCAATCCCGAGCCTCCGAGACCCGATCCCGAGTCCCGAGAATCGACGAGAAACCCATGAGAGGCAAGGAAAGACCAAAAAGCTCTTAAGGGAGGCCTACAACACCAATCCCGGTCGGGAAGGCCTCAACCCGTCCGGGATGGGGTGCACAATTGAAGAGGCTACTGTGAGGAGCCCGTCCCAGCCGAGAACAGGCCGTCCCGGTCGGGACCACACCGTCCCGAGCGGGACCAAACCTTCCCGAGCGGGACCAAACCGTCCCGAGCGGGACCAAACCGTCCCGGGCGGGAAGGAGCAGGGGCTGCGCGAGACTCTTTTCTTTCTTCTCCTTCATTCTTGTACCCATATAAATACTCCCCTCTTGTATTATTTATGTATCTTATCATACCCTAGACTATTTTAAGCCACCATTAAGCATTAAAATCCCTAGATTAGAGTTCCTCACATTAGTTTTAATCTCTAATCTTTAGTTAATCATTGTAATTAGTTCTTGTATCAAGAAGTTCTTGAAGAATTCTCCAAGCTTGACATCCTTGGGGTTTATTTTGGGTTCTTATTTATACAAGATTGCACCTTTTCATCTTCTTATTGTTGGTATAATCTTCCTTTCTCTTGTTTATTGTTATTTAATCTAGTTTCAATCTTTCTCTATTGTTCTTGATATTGTTCTCGTTATTCATAATGGATGTTTGTTTTATGATATCGATTTCTCTTGTTATTGTTGGTTTTCTCTTCATAATGAGTGAGTAGTCTTCTTGTGGGGTTAGTAGGAGGATTAGGGGTAGATTATGGATGATTAGGGTTGATTAAGGGAAAAGGGTGAATCTTTGTTGTTAGTCACATTATAGGCACTCCATGTGTTTGTTGATATGCTTGTGTGAGTAGTAGTGGCCATGCTCCCCATACTTGTACTCATCTCCTCATTGTTTGTCTATCTTGTGGTCATGTTGAGAATAGTTGTAGTCGCGAGAGCGCGGACTAGGGTCTACGTAGCGAGAGCCCGGACCCACCTTGACATCGGTCTACGTAGCGAGAGCCCGGACCGACTCTAGCAACTAGAAAACACCTACACCCTTGATCACCCCAATTACCCTTCTACTCCTATGAACCCGACCTACCCCACTTTCTTTCCATATTTGATTCAACTTCCTAGTTAGCCATCGTTCTTCTAGTTTATTTGTTATTTCGATCTTTAGTTATCCTATTTTAGCATCGTTTTAGATAGTCATTGTTAGTCTACTTCCTTCTTCTCCAATCATAATAGTTTGTCAATTGTAGCTTTCTTTGTGTTTGTTTGGTATCTTTGTCTTGTTTTAGGCCGACATAGTCTAAACCTTGCAATACCGTCCTCGTGGATACGATCCCGACTTGCCCTAGCTACCCACTAGGCTAGTTAGTTGTTTATTGACGGTTAGGGACGTGACAAATTTTTACCATCAGAGTTCGGGTCCGTTCGAACCCACTCTATATCTTAGTGGGCTATGCACAAGGTATGGCCCATTCGGATGTCAGAGTTTATTGGGCTCATCCCTTTGCATTTGATACCGATACCAACATTATCGGATACCGTGTATTGAATGACTCTCGTGTGCCAATGGATTCGGATATCCGGAAACCATGGTTCTGAGTAATGGGTGAGGGTACGTGTTGGGAAGTTCATAAAGAACACCCAACCCCGCCGGCACATTAGCGGCTTCTACTAAGATTTCGAATGACGTTTTAATACACGCGTTAGTAGAACGATGAAATGATATGCAAACATTGTTTTCCCTAAACATGCGAAAAATTGAATGGGTTTCTATGTCGATTTAATGCATCTAATTCTAACGTCAAAGTTATATTTAGCATGCGAGGTTTATTTTACTAGAATAAAATAAACGACGAAAATGTGCTACCCAGACTTGAACCGCTTGCCTCCCGTCTTGAACCCAAACTTGGAGACTACCCAAATTTGTCCTAGGATTTGATACCTCCCCTGCTAAGTGTAGTTTTGTGGCTTCCTATGTCAGACATGGAACAGGTAAAGGAAAACACGGGTCTCGATTTCCTGCACTCATTATAGATGTGCCTGTAATAGTCACGTGCATGTGCTCACAGTGTATGATGGTGTTCATCATGTTCTCAGAAACACATAAGGAAAGCATATATGAGGAATAGAAAAGCTAATTTTATTGAATTTTTGAAAAGGAGGACAGAATATAAATGACTCTGACTCTGATTTGGAAATGAGAATGTAGGGCATCCTCACTACTACAAATCCCTTTCTTTTATGATGCTTTATAAGTCTATTTATGACGCTAAAAAGCGTCAAAATTTTATTTGTTGACGCTTACAATAAGCGTCAAAATTTCGGGTGCCTTAATCTTTTGACGGTTTTTAGTGTCAATATTCTTGACGCATTTATGCGTCTTAATTTAGTGATGCTCATTTGTGTCAATATTTTTTGATGCAAAGTTACGTCACGGAATAATTATTGACACCTTTTTTTTGTGTATGCCAAAAGAACTCTTAATTAATAATAATTATTGAGCCTTTTCCTGTCACAATGATTTGGTGCTAATCGTGCTATATATAGAACGATCGCAAAAGCTAATTAAATATTCAAAAAGAAAAAAGATTAAAAAGAACATCAAAAAGAAAAATATCAAAACATTTCTTCTTCATAGAAAAATATATATCCATCGTCCACAAAAGGCTAAAAAAAATGCTATAACAATATTGTTGCGATTATTCAAAATAATTAACCTTGACATATAGTTCCAATAAAAAAATTGCTATAACAATTATCGTTGTTGAAGAACATCTCTTAAAAGAAATAAAACGATATATGTTTCTGTCGATGTAAAAGCTAAGACTCTTCAAGCGCCTCTTCACCATTTAAAGACTTTGAAACCTACAAACGAAAAATGAGCTTTGATCAGCATAATAAAAAGTAGTATCAACATTTATACTTGGTATATCAATCTTGTATAAAAACAACGTTAGTTGTAATTACGGAAAAACGAATCTTTTCTAAATTCAACAAAACAAACATAATTCAGTTCTTCATCCACGCCAACTAATTACCGATTAGATAATGAGATCTGTTATAGTTGAATCTCAAATTCCAAAGTCCTACACTCAGATGACAGCATAATCTATACAAAATCAAATATGGATAAACTCATATTTGAATGAATTCACCACTTCTCCGGTAGAGTAATATGGGGTAGATTTTTAAGAGCCGTAAGTGTTCTGTTTTAGCAATTCAGCCACCACCCACTAGACAATATGATAGTACATTTGGAACAAAAGATCAAACAAAGAATGCAATGTAAGATTATCAATATCAGCATCATCATAGAACATCGAACATCATAATCATCATAGAATATCATCAACATCAGCACAATTAAAAGTCCATGTTTTTCTCACCTGATCAAAACATTAATAACAAAAGTTTTATAGCCCTTGCGATCTTACCGTTTAAATCTGTATTGAACAAGAAGGTATACAACTATATATATATACACCAAAAACAAACATTATTAACAAAAACCATAACAGCGTCATTTAATATGAGATGAAGACTTACCAATAGTAAGTACCTCTTCATTTTCATTAAACTTGACTGTGATTCGTCATCTTTTCCTAGCCAGACCCTTGTTCTTTTTCTTCGATAATTTATCATTGAGAAATACGCTCCTAGATATATCCTGAAATATTAAGAACACATTAGAAAAAAATTATTAACCGAGAAAAAAGGACAAAGTAGCTGATCATTGAGAAATACTACTATAGTTCACAATCTTCAAGAAATCTGGCTTAAACCCATTTTCTTATTGTAGAGCACTATGATGAAACTGGAAGAGAGCGTCTAGCTAGTCTCATTCTACCTCTAAATTGATACTTATAACTGAAAGAAAGATATCTTTAACAAACTTTCACAGATGAAAAGTAAGTTATTCATTGTTCAATAGAGCAAGTATAGTAGCAAAAGCCCGACTGCAACGAAAATAGTAATATCCTGCAAAACAATGCAATTAATATTAGAATTCCAATTCAAGTGAAAAAGAGCCACAGATTTTGAAGGATTAGAAAAGAAGGAAATTTGAGCATGATATAATTAACTATTACGGTAACATATTCTATCATTAAAACATGACATCATTACATGGTTAGTGATGCACAAGGGCCTCAATACAAAGAATAAGTTGTTGCATATTACTTGTACTCTGTAATTGCTATAATGCAGTAGAGAACGATGACCATCTATTCCTTAGTTGTGACTAGAGCAAACAGATAGCGACACCAATATCTCATGCTACTTGTACATAACTCTTATGGTTATTTTTCAATACTACTACTACTCACATTTTACCTAAAAAAATATATTCTATCATTAACAAATACGACTAGCAGAATATTCTAGGGATCTGTTTTGCAAGGACTAAGGAGCATGTACAACTACATCAATACTTTCACCAATTAACAGGTAGGATTTCAGGCTGAATTGGTATCTTCACAACTTCAAATTTGTTGACTTATTCATTCATAATAATACTCTACTTACAGATTTGATACAAGATTGTTGAAAGCTACTCCAACTCATATATTATAGCTTACATCAATTCATCAAATGAAAAGCTAATTAGCTTCACATCCTAAGGAATTTCTATTTACTATAGTATATACATTAGCTTCATTCTGAAATTTCAGTTGCCCAATCTTACAATCCTTGTAAACAGTGAATAAGCTTGGTTATAATCTACGACAAGAATGCTAATTTGTAGTCAAATTACATCAATATTTAAACAGCTCCTAAACAAATCAAGTGGATTTTGATTAGAATTTGAAAGAGATTCAGTTAACCAGTAGAAGAATGCTCTCTCTTCAGGCCTAATAACAGTCACAATACCTGAATACTACGCAAACCCCACATTCTCTGGTCTTATCATTGTTTTGATCTGCAAATGTCACATTATTGTAGCAACCCATTAACAACACCAACAAAAAAAACCAAGCACACAACTTTAT
Source organism: Agrostemma githago (assembly GCA_958450325.1). Taxonomy (NCBI): domain Eukaryota; kingdom Viridiplantae; phylum Streptophyta; class Magnoliopsida; order Caryophyllales; family Caryophyllaceae; genus Agrostemma; species Agrostemma githago. Next base: position 25,726,031 of record OY288257.1, read on the forward strand.
CAATAATACACGAAGTATAAAATCAGATGTATATACGGAAATGAGAATCATAGAAACATCATATTTGTATCCAAACTGATGTATCAATAGTACATCATATTCTTATTAGGAAAAATTATCAAATGAAAATCATAGAAAGAGAACATATGAAGTAAATAATTGGAAAACATACTGGTTCTATTTCTTAATCTCATAACTTATTAAAGTAAGGATCAAAGTCAAACAGAAAACTTGAAAAATTTATCAATTAATTTAAATTGCGGCAATTGTAACAATTCTGGCAAACAATGACTGATTAAAATAACTAAGTAAGCATCAAAATCAAACAAAATACTCGAAAATATCATCAATTAATTCTAAATTACAATATTAGTAAAGCATTAGTAACAATTCTGGCAATCAAAATATTGATTGAAGCACGCTTCAAAATCGAACAAAAACCCAAATTTCATCAACTAAGACTAAACTACAGCGCACTACTCATAATTCAGATTATCAACTAAGTAATCAAAGTAAAGCACCAAAAATCAAACAGAAAAATCAAAGATAACATTTAATTCTAAATTGCAGCATTATATTAGTGATAAATTAAACATGAGATTAAGCAATAGAATTCAGATCCTTTACCTCAATTTAAAACATATGGATGACATATCTAAAGTGAATAACTGAAAAACAATACCTGTTGTGCGGGATGAATATTAGGATTTAGGATTTAGGATTTAGGGAATTTTAGGGGTTATTAGGGTTATCAGGGATAAATTTGGGATAGGCGGGTTAATTAGAGATAGGCGGGAGTGAGCGGGACTATGAATTGTTTTAACTTCTCTAAAAAAATTGATAAACGTGCTTAATTAATTTTGTCATTGATTTTTTTTTGGGTAAAATAATAGCTAATTTAGCTTATGACATGAAAGCGTGTCATAATATAAAAGAGGGAAAATTTTGAGGTTGACACTCTACAAGAGCGTCAATAGCAAAGCGTCATAAAAACAAGGGATTTTTAGTAGTGCCTAGACTCGGACTCAGACTTAGACTCGAATCAAATCCGGACTTTCGGATGCTCGGTTGGTTGTTTCTTTTTTTGGTAAGGTCTCGGATTGGAGAAAACGACTAGTGCCACGACTCGCCTAAACTCGACTTTGCGCAAATGTAAGAGAGAGAGTCAAACTAGACACAGCCCGGGGTGACGGGTCGACAAAAACTCCTAGACCGGGATACTCGGACGTTGACCTAGACAAGGTGACGACCCTGGCTCGGACTCGACCATGAGATCTGAGCTGCATGCGGGTGAGTCCGAAAATGGGGCGACCGTGTTTGACCGTGTCGCGTGCTCGGACCAATCGTGGCAACCTAAACCTAGGTGACTCGAGTATTCGTAGCATAGGTACGACTCGAAGAAGGCATCGTAAGGACGCCGGTGCAAGATGGACGTAAGGTACCCATTAAGGTGACTGTGGTTGACTGCTCGGGTGGAGGACAGCCCCCGAGTGAGACTAAAGACTCAGATAGGACTCAGATGGTGTGGCATCTAAGTGGCTCGAAAGTGGGGTACGTGAGACACGTGTAACACATGACCCTTAGAGCAACCGTGATTGACCGCTCTGATGAAGGGTAGCCCCCAAGTGGGATCGAAAATTTGGTTAAGACTCGAGTGTCGGACGAGTGACCCTAAGACGTAAGGGTCACTAACCTTTTCTTATAGGGCTATGCCTTGTAAAAGGTTGACTCGGAAAAGACACTTAGACGGACGACTTGTGAAAGGTGGGCCTCCTTTAGGATCTGGCTGTGTGGGCCGGGTCCCGTTTGAAAGGAGATTCACGTGAGACATTCCCCAGACTTTGGACTCGATTGTGTAAACGGGCCAACCTTTGTAGAAGTATGTCCTAAGAAGGTGGGCCTTGCCTTAGTCTAATAAGGCGGACTGGGATAGGGAGGAAATCCGTGATATAAGATCGACGGAGTTTCGACGCTAGAAGACCTTGACGACTTACGAAACGACCCGACACTGCCAAATACGGGAAGTCCTAAGAAGAGGAAGGTTTCGAAATATGATTTTTTGAAAGCCCGAAAAATTCGGGGAGAACCGGCCTTTTTTCGAAAAACGGAAAAGGTGGGTCGGGCGACGGTTTTGAAAGTTTCGAAAATATTTTCGAGTTTTGAAATGGGCATAATACCGGCTAAAAATAGGCTATTTTGAGTAAAATCGTAAATCCTAAATTCGGTATATGACCCGGGTTTTGAAATTGGATGTTTTGAAAAGGATGCTATTTTGAAAATGATGGTTTTTGAAATAGACTTGTAAATCAGGTAGCACGTAGTCATGGAAACAGTATAACGACGCCATGTATGCTATAATTCTAAGTCTCGGTCAGTCTGAAAGGGTCTATACCAGTGTACACAGCCTATCGAGAATCGGGGCGGACTTCCTAAGTTGAGTTGAGCTTAGAACATGCCGTAAAACCCATACGAATCGGCTAATGGACACCTTCGACATATCCAATTTGGACTACATCGATAGTATAGTGGGACGTCGGTCACCAGTACCGGCCAGGGAAAATATGGGGTTATGCATGAACCGTAAAACTAAAACGCGTATTGTACTAGTCAAACGATTTCTATTCGAGTCTCACCCTGAGGATGCCGATGGTAAGTCACGCATCAGTTAATCCCCAGCGGAGTCGCCAAATTGTGGACATGACATAGGTCCACCCCGACACGGCCACGCGCGGGTTTGGGGAGGCGAATGAATCTCCATATGAGATGGTCAAATTGAAATTTAAATCGAAGTTGGAGTCGCCACCGAACTTTGTGGGAGTTCGGGCCCGTTCGAACACACTCTATGTCGTAGTGGGCTGTGTACAAAATACGGCCCATTTCCGATGTCAGAGTTTATCGGGTTCGTCCCTTTGCATTTGATACCGATACCGACTTGATCGGATACCGTGTATTGAATGACTCTCGTTGCCAATGGTTTCGGACATCCGGAAACCGAGGTTCTGAGTAAGGGGTGAGGGTACGTGTTGGGAAGTTCACAAAGAACACCCAACCCCGCCCGCAGATTAGCGGCCTCTACTAAGATATCGTTTGATTTTAAAATACGCGCGTTAGTAATACGATGAATGATATGCAAACATTGTTTTCCTAAACATGCGAGGAATTGAATGGGTTGCTAAGTCGGTTTAATGCATGAAAATTAACGTCAAAGTTGAATTTAGCATGTGAGATTCGTTTTAGTATAATAAAACAAACGATAAAAAGTTGAATTTGCTACCAAAGATGAACAAACGAGTTAGTATCGATTTGTGAATAAAAGACGTAAATATGATAATATGCATGATTTCAAAAAAGTGTTTATGATACGTGATGGATTAAACACGCGTTGACCAAGGTCGAAATATATTTGTCGAAACCTGAAAATATGCCGAGAAAGCCGCTTGTTTTATGTAAGAGACGATGTAAAATAAAAAAAATAAAAAAAAAGAGAAACGAACAAAAAAACGGGTCGCGGTTCAGGCTTGCGCGCGAGTCGCCTGGGAGGGGCACGACTCGCGTGGGCAGCTGTCTCGGTTCAGGTTTTTTTCGAAAATTGTTAATTTTGATAAATCGCGTACAAATATGAATTAATTTATACTCGATTTATATTTTCGATTATGAAATCGGTATCAAATAGTCGGAATGATTTTTAGAAAACGTTTTATAAAATCGTTTTGAAAAGAATTTGAACGAAAAAAAGAAAAAAAGAATGTTAATTCTCTCCGCGTTAGAATCGTCATATTTTGTAAAAAAAGTATGTGACGATTTTTAGCATCAACGAGATTTAATTTAGTTCTTGTTAGATACGATATTCGATTAGAGAATCGATATCATATTTTAAGAACGTTATATTTTATTAAATAATTTTGTAGTATCGATATTAGAAATAAAAAATATGTGACGAACGACCTGTAAAAAAAAATGACCGACGACGAAAAAAGGAAAGAGACGAGGAAGAGACGAGAAGGAGAAGAAGAGAAGAAAAGAGAAGTCGGGTTTGATTTTACACCCTCAACCTACATGCTTCGTTTACTCGGATCGGGGCTCGTCGGAATGTGGCTAGGGCACGGGAGCGTCGAGTGAATGTCGGTGAGTTATGGTGGTTCGGTTTGGACATGTGAGGTGGGGCGAGGTGGCCGGTTTCGTCGGGTGAGTTCGGCGTAGTCTCGGGTTGTATCGGTTTCTCGATGCTAAGGGTGTATGTATTTTTGTGTTGATGATAATTGATGTATATTTGATAGATTGTATGTGAGTGCTCATGAATGAATCTTGAGTTGTGCAAGGGGCTATTTATAGGAATATTCCCGACCTTGGCTAGGAGAAGTGCTTAGTGTGAGAACTACCGCTTAGGATAGGAAACGTAAGAAGCTGAGAAGCACGAGAATTCCGTTTACTTGGCAAAGAAGAAAGGGAATCTTGGCTGGTTGGTGGAGCTCGGCCGAGTGACTTGCACTTGGTCGGGTGTTTGATTCGGTTTTCGGATAGAATTCCTACTTGAGATCGAATTCTATCCTTAAACGGATTTGTTTAATATTTTGTGTAGCTGATTTCTTGTAGTATTGGAGCTCGAATCAGCCATGTGAGGTGTCACGGCTGACTCGCGTGTATCGAGAATATTTTTGACCGGGTTTTGACCCGGTCGCTAAAAGACGGTTTTGCCCCTGGTGTCGGAATCGACTCAAATTAGTCTTATTTGACTCGAAACGACCCACTGGGCCTGAATTTGAGGTCGGTTTTGTGAGATTTGTACTCCGTAAAAAGCCCAAGCCAAATGCCAATGATTTTGAGTCCGTTTCCGAATATATTAAAGCATGCTTGCGTCCGATCATCATCGGGTGTTTGTCGGAAACTGCTATAGACACCTGGCGGTCAAAATGTGTGTGTCTACAATGGGATAAAATGTTTGCTTTAGGATGGACGTACTATATGTAAAGTATGTTTGCTAGGTTAGAATGTTTTTATGTTTAACGTACCATATGTAAAGGATGAAGTTTTTCTAATGTAAATATATTTTCATCGCTATTTCCTGGTTTCGTAATCATGCAAGGTCTATAGCAAAATCACTCATCTTTTCACATTTAAAACCACGCAGATGTGCACCAATTGGTTTGTACCCAAAAGTGGTCGTATTTGTATAATCACACTCGCCATATTGTATATTCTCACACTCGCCATGTTGTATAGTCACACTCCTAATGTTGTATAGTCACACTCCTTGCAAACATGAAATCAACTATAAAAGAAACCAACATGAATGAAATTTTAATATTTAATGCAATGTTTAAATACTTTTGTATGTGATTAATACTTTCATTTTTTATAATGTTGTTACTGAGGAAAGTCACAATCGTCCATTCATCCATATTCAACCTTCATTTTTTTGGATAATGAAGATGAATAATTTTATAAATACCAAAAAAAGAAGGTATGAAAAATAAAAAAAGCATGAAGATGAAGATGATTAAACGAATGATACCTTAGTCCCAAGGTATTCTACAGCTGCGTGATTCTACAACATAACGAGTGTGGCTATACAGCATAATGAGTGTGACTATACAACCGAAAGTGTGTGACCTTGCAATTCTACAAGAACGTTACGCACTAAATGGGTTGTTCTTTTTTTTAATTAGAATGTTTTTACAGTAAATTAAAATAAAATTTCTAACTAGACTATATTAATTAGAATATTTTTTTGTTGGATGAATGAAGTTGGAAGATGAAGTTGTTCTTTTTTTGGATGAACGAAGCTTGAAGATGATGAAATCCTTTTTTTTTTTGGATGAATGAAGCTTGAAGATGAAGTTGGTTCTTTTTTTCTGGGATGAATGAAGCTTGAAGATGGAGATGTTGAAGATGAAGATGAAGAATATGAGTGATTCTACAGCTGCATGATTCTACAACATAGCGAGTGTGACTATACAGCATAATGAGTGTGACAATGCAACTGTATATGTGACTACAATGAGTGTACAACTGTCAGATTGTACGACATAATAAGTGTGACTATACAGCATAATGAGTGTGACTATACAACTGAAAGCGTGTGACCTTGCAATTCTGCAAGAACATTACGCACTAAATGACTTGTTCTTTATTTTTAATTAGAATGTTTTTAAAGTCAATCAAAATAATATTTCCAGCTAGAACATATTAATTAGAATGTTTTTTTGTTGGATGAATGAAGTTGGAAGATGAAGTTGTTCTTTTTTTTGGATGAATGAAGCTTGAAGATGAAGAAATTCTTCTTCTTTTATCGGATGAATGAAGCTTGAAGATGAAGTCGTTCCTTTTTTGTGGGATGAATGAAGCTTGAAGATGGAGATGTTGAAGATGAAGATGAATGAAGGTAGAAGAACTGAAAAAATATGTCAAAGAAGAGTATTAATTGAATTTTTGAGAGGGAATGATTTGATTAAATTGTATAAAAAATAAATGGAGTGTTTAGTATGAATGAGAGCGAGTGATTTGAATTGTAGTGAGAGAGTTTGGTGTGATTGATAGTGAGGGAGTGGACATCATTGCTGCTACTGCTGTTGTCAGGAGAACCTTTCCCCTCTTTTTTTTAAATCTAATCTAAGCCATCAATTTCACCCAATATCAAGGGACTTAAAACGCAGTCCAAATAGCCTCAACATGCAGTCCAATGGACTTAAAATGACCCGACCGGACGGCCACCAGGTCATAATCTTCGATTGACCTTGGCGGCTATACTTCGACTTTCGCCTTGTCCAAGCCTCAGTCAAAGTGGGGGCTTCTGTAGACACTTAGATTTGGACCTGGTGGCTGCAGAAGTGCCCAACAAACACCCGATGACGATAGGACTGCAACGCGACACGGGTTCACGATGTTTTAGATAGTTTTTCTATAGAACGGATCAAATAAATTACTCGGGTAAATTAAACTAACATGATGACAGCCTTAGTCGTGTCGTTACGGTCTCATAGACACTAATTAGAGTCAATTCTGACACCAAGACCCCGAGTCGGTCCCAAAACTCAAATCGTGTCAACACCGCACCAAGTGAACCTCGGGATGCACACCCGAGGCCCACTAATGTTCACGGCACTAGGGTAACACACGGGAGCCTTAACTCCCAAGTATCATATTATCATCCTCCCTCTCGGTTTTGGAAAGTATCAAATCGTATTGTAATCCCCTAGAAATCTAACGCGATACAGTGGCGGAAACACTGTAGAGTCGGGATTAAAACACGCTATAACTATGTCTTAATAAAATTAAAACGGTAAGCTCAAACATTAGGCCTAAAATAAATTGGCCAAAAAATTAAACAATCCAAAAGAAAGGGGTTTAAACATCCACAAGACATAATTATTAAAAAGAAAATGAGCATGATCCAAATTGCCCGCTAGCCCACACCCGTAAACAAGTATACCTGCCATGTTAAAACATAACAGCCACAATCAGTGGGGAGCAACGTCAACGTTCTCGCAGCCGTATAACAGGATTTTAAAACTGTAATTACTACTATAAAAAAAAATAGTAAAAATGGAAAACAATAAAAACAGCATATTAAAAATAAGCTTCCACCGTAAACCAAAGTAATAAAATGAGTTTCCGAAGAAATATAAAATATTTGCGAACCTGCAAAACAATTTACATCCATAATAAATAAAATAATCAAAGTGGCGTTATGGATAGGGTTAATGTAGAATCTAGACTTTCACTAGGACAATACTAGAAACTAGCTTCGAGAACTGTAGACTTAACTCATAACAGAATCCAGTCTCTAACTAGGCAACTCAACTGTAACAGGACTGCGTGCAGCGAGGTCCTGGTTTAAGTAGTGCAGACCCCTTCTGGATACAAACCATATCCAGTTCAAACCGATGCGACTTATACGATGCGATATCTAAGTTTAAGGTAAATATACACTCTCCTGAACACAAACCATGCTCAGTTCAACAACCAATGCGTCCCATAAAGACACACCAGCCTTACAGTTGATGGCAAAACGTACATCCCAGACTATATTATTCTAAACCCACACTTGTCCTTATTCCATAACTCCAAAACAAGGTCATTATCGATACTTAAAACATATAATCACTGTAAATAATGTGGAGATAAAAGGAGTAATCAAAATATTCCTAAAGAGGAAACTTTCTATTTTAAGAAACTTCTATTTTAGGAAACTTCCATTTTTAGAAACTTTACTACAAAATAGCATCATATCAAAATAGCGAAAACATTAGTTTATAATAATTCAACATTTTTAATAAACGATATAGATTTATAAAACTAATACTTTCGGCCTTAACGATATTAAGATCTAAAACGAGAACAATCGGGTTTATGACATTATTAAAATATCGTACAAGTGTTATAAAATGATTAAAGATGTCTTAAGCATTTTAGTACTACTAATCAGGGTGTTTTCAAAAGTTACAAAGCTAAAATTCCCTAATTATTATTAGTTTCGAAAATACAATTATAAATAGGATTTTACGGCAAATGTCAAATTAAATCTTTTAACGTCTTTTATTTAGTTAAACCAATGAATATATTTAGAGTATGTTAAGGGATGATTTAACTCTTAAAGTTTCAGATTTAAATCTTTTAAAAATTGCTGGAAAAATAATTCTTTTAGGTAAGACGAAGCCTTTTAACGATAAATCGTAATTTGTCCAAAAATCGCTACTATTAATTAAAGACTTCAATAAATAGTACAAAAATTACATAAAATAACTAAAATATTTTATGGACATTCTGTTCAGAAAATAAAATTTTCCAGAATACTTAGACTCGGTCCTTAAAGGGTTTTCTCGTTAATAGTCTAATCCCGACAATAACGATTAATAAAAATAGTAATTACAAACAATTTACGTATTAAAATCCAAAAATTATTATTAAACTTAAAAAATATTATTTTCCAGAAACTACTATTTTCCAGAAATTCCATATTTAATAAATCCCGTTAAAATCGTCTTTTAAACCCGTTTTCACAATTAACAATTCCATTAATAAATCTTATCGTTCCTAACATTTTATTAAAGCACTAAAAATAATAAAATTACATTTTATTATGAAATAATCAGAATCATATTTTTTTACAGATTTAATCATAGGACCAGATATCGAGAATTTAAACGACAAACGCGGTTTTTCGATAAACGATGATTTAAAGTGATTAATTAATTCATCCACTTCTCAATTCCGAAAAATTGTGAAAAACTTCAGAAAATTGTATATCATCAGAAAGTTTCACCACGTCAAAAATCAGATTAAAATAAAATGTTTAAGTACTAGAACTAAAAATCGGCTTTTAATTGTTTTTGTTCGTAAACGGTAATAATTCAATAATCGATAACTAAAATATCAGAAAAGTACTAAATCATTAAAAATCATCAAAAACTTCATTTTTACAGAATATAGTCATATATTACAAGTTTAGGCCGAATATTACGATTTTAAAAATTAATATAACAATTTAATCGTTAATCTCGTAAAAGCGATAAAAACACCGAAACATGCAAATTTTCAAATTTTAAAAATTTTCCAGATCATATAACATACATATATTGTCAAAAATGAAATATAAACATATACATGCAATTACACAATTAAAAACACGAAATACCTAGTAACATCGACGTTACCTCTAATTCAAGTCTGAATCGATAATATACTCATCAGCCTCGGGATCGTCCACAAATGCTACAATATATAAAAATCATGGCAGAAAAATACCATGAGAAAAGCTAAAAAAAATCATGGTAAATAATGATCGAAACGACATCGATTATTACCTTAACGAAAGAATTGGAAAGAGGATTGATTCGACGATAAGAACGCGACGATTAGGACTCGATTTAAACAAAAATCAGCCTAGGGAAGATGGAAAGGATACACGGCCAAGAGGGAAGGAATGAAGAGAGGAAGTGTTGTAATTTTTTTTGTTAATGCACAAAATGAATGTAGAGTAAAGGAGGAGAAGGAGGTTACTACACTTAAATAGCATAAATGGCATTAAGGTGAATAAGAATCCAAGGTTTCTATCACCTAATTAAGTTGGCCAGCCAAAATGCATAGGGGAGGAATGAATAGTTTGAGTATTAAAGCCTCAATTCAATGACAAGAAAAGAATCTTATGTTTACGGTTTATGTGATAAAATGAAACGTATTAATAAAACGTAGTTAAATTGTGACAAGAAGCTTTGTCGGTCCAAAATATAAGGAAAAGGTCTCAAATGATTTATAAGTTGATGAAAAGTATAATCGTAAAATATTTAAAGGCATTTTAAAGCAATTCGAGTAAACCTCGCGTAAGAAAATAATTATTCGCGAAGCTTCGTAATAAAATCATTAATGGCTAAATTTTCGTAATTAAAAATGTTTACTACTTGAAAATATTATATAAATGTATTTAAACATTTTTAGGAAAAATAACTTAAATCCGAGCTTTAAAATGTCAATTCAAAGAGAAATAGAATTCCCCACAGAAAATTAATTAGCTTACGAAGAAAACTAAATAAATGAATTTGAGAGAATTAAAATCTTTAACAATGAAAATTAAATATCATTAACCTCAAAAACAAAAATAAAGCTTGGAAAATTGATGAAACATGAGCCAAAATGTGATAGAGTTATAACGATGTCATAACGGAAAGAATAAAAACGCTAGGTAAATAGCGGGTGTTACAATACTCCCACTAAAAGAAAGTTTCGTCCTCGAAACTAAGAATAAGCAGAAAGGAAATCGAGGTTTACCTTACACAAAGAGATGAGGATGTTTAGCTCGCATTGAAGACTCGGTTATCCACGTTTCTTCGTCAAACCGATTACAACGCCACAGAACTTTTACCATGGGTACAACCTTATTCCTTAAGCGCTTCTCACGGCAATCAGTAATCTTCATCGGCCTTTCTTCATAAGTCAGATCTGGTTCGAGATCCACAATCTCGGGTTCCAACACGTGCTCGGGGTCACTAACATATTTCATCCTCAGCTGAGAAACATGAAAGACATCATGAATTTTACCCATGGAAGCAATCAATTCCAGCTTATAAGCAACTTCGGCCACTTTCTCGACCACGGGGTATGGACCAACGAACTTAAGGCTGAGCTCGCCCTTAATCCCGAACCGTTTCACCCCTTTCATAGGTGATACGTTCAGGAACACAAGATCATCAATTGAAAACTCTAGAGGTCGGCGACGGATATCTGCATACGAATTTTGTCGATCCTGGGCAGACTTCATCCTAGCTCGGACCACATTCACCACATCAATAGTCTGAGCCAACAGATCCGACCTATAATACTCGTATTTTTGTCATAAGTCAAACCGAGTCAAGCGGAACAAGTACTCGACCCGGGCCCAATTGGCTAATGACGTTGCAAGCCTTAACCTACACCAAATCCAATATAATATAGTAGTCCACTAATATTATCTATAATACATGAAACCCACGCCTATTATATATATACACGCACGAGGAGTAACCTAGCACCCTGCACACAAATTCTCACTTGAACCACAAACAACGGCCGCGCACGATTAAGAACGAGAAGAAGAAAAGGGAGAACCCTAGGAGTCGGATCGGACCATCGGTAGACTAGACTTGATCGTACACACATCTTAGGTATGCCCAGTGGTTTCATTTCCGTTTTCGTAGCACCATTATAGAATTTCAATGTCATAATGACAGTAGTCGGGTTTGGTCATCGGGTTGTAGGTATTATCGTTATAGTTGTGTCGCACCATTACTGTTGTCTGGTTGTTTTATTTGTCGTTACTATAGTAGGGTCGGACTGCTGATATTATAGTCATGTTGTGCCATGGTGTCGTGTATTACGGGTTTGTCGGACTATTGCCATTGTTGTGCGGGGTTTTGCTTGAGGTTGTTGTCGACATTAATTAATGGGTCGAGTACGGAGCCATGAGTTGATCATGCAAGTCAGTACAATTGAAATCCTTTAAGTCGTGACGTTATTCCGAGCTAAGCGGAATAACTGTAATACGGTAGCTATGTTTGTACTCTGGCCTAGTATTTTTGTGTTTGTGCCCACCAATGTCGTTGTCGGCGTTGGATTATGTACGAACAGCATGGAGGGAGTGTGTGGGTGGTAACTGTAAAGTAGTAAGCTATTAGAAGTGAGCTATTAGAATATATATGTGTGTGTGTGTGTGTGTGTGTGTGTGTGTGTGTGTGTGTATGTATGTATGTAAGTCAGTGGGCTAATCTATGCCAACCCAAGTTACGATTAATTCGTTCTACGTACTTAGTTAGTATTGTTAACTTTTCTTTAGTGCGTGGTCGTGTGGTGAAACATTGGTGTCGGGTTGAGTCAATTATGTAGGCTAATGTAATTTATGGGGGAAAAGTTAGTAGGTTAATTAGAAGTAATACCCATGTTATTTTATTTTGATTTAAGAGGGTCGTATCGACTTATTGCATATAGTAAATAGGTTAGGACCAATATTAATTTATTTATATAATATTTTATTAGGTTCGGATTTCGTAGAAGTACCGTGGTGAATTGTACTAACGACGAGGTGGTGACCTACTAACTAGGTAAGGTTATCCTTACTCAGTTTATGTTGTATGTATGATATGTAATGGTATAATGATGATATTGAAATTACGGCTGTGTGCCTATTGAGAGAAGCTAGCTAGGACTAGCTACGCCCGGTTGATCTCGGGACCTTCCCTAATGTTTCATCCTAGGAGAGCTTAGGAGAGGTGTGCACACTCGGACTGACAGGGCGTGACTGCGGTCGCGATAGTGATGATAGGGATAAAGATGATGTTGATTATGATGTTTGTGATGTGGGTTGTACTAATGTTGTTTAATGCTATCGTAAACTGACCTTGTGTGTGTATGTCTGATGTATCTGTGATGATCCACTTGACGGTTATGGTCATTTGGGGAGTAGGGATGTATTCAGGTGCTTGATGAGATGTGATTTTGACTCGGGATGCTATTTGCGGGACGGGCAGAGTGCGAAATCGTCAGACTAGTATAGACCCTTGGCCGTTTGTATTTTATTTTGTTTACTAGACCGTCACAGATACTCTTTATCTTTTAGTTTGAAGATTGTATTTTTATAATCTTTTATTAAGTTGTAACGTTTTTGCACTCTATTATTGTGAGTAATGATGTCTGTTACCTCGAGTTACCGAGATGGTAACACCCGTATTTGTTCGGGACGTCTTGTTAAGTCTCCTGAACAAATGAGGGTGTTACAAAGTGGTATCAGAGCGATCGATTCTGGAGCCTGAATAAAAGAATATAGGAATTTAAAATGAACCCCGGTGATTGACCATTAGGAGCCCACTTAGAATCTCTGATTGAGGAGACGTCCTCATACCAACCTCTGGCCCTTTTGGTTTTGACCCGGTAACCACGTGTGAGATCGAGAGGGGGTAGAATAGGATGAGTCCGACGATGATGAATTGCATAATATTATGAGTAGTTATAAGTGTGATGTTTACAATGATATGAGTAATTACTACGTTAATAGTAATATATTGTTATGATGTATGAGCATTTAAGGCTCATGTGTATGATATTGTTGTTTTGAAGTAATCATGTCAAAGGAAGCAGCCACCAGTTCTACCAGCCATTCTGAGTGCCGAAGAAATGGCGCGCTTAAGGCAACCAACGATGCGCTTTTGGAAGCTCTGAGAAACTCCACGTCCCGAAACCACCAGTGACAGACGCTGCCACCATCAGCGCTGCGATAGCACGCCTTCGTCCCAGTAAATATGACGGGACTGGTGGGCCGTCGCGGCTAGAGAACTGGGTGAGAGAAATGAAGAAGGTGTTCCAAATCGTGAATTGCCCGGAGAATATGGAGCTGGGTCAAGCTGCATTCTATTTGAGTGGCAAGGCCGACTTATGGTGGCACCTTAACTATGACAAGCTTATTGCAGAGCATGAGGAAGGGTATTATGGGGAGTATGCCTTTGGGTGGAAGAGTCTCGCAGAAGCGCTGAGGGTGCAATTCTTTCCGGAACATATCCGTAGTGCAAAAAGAGCTGAATTTGATCGTTTCATCATGACAGAAGACATGACTGTCGAGGACTATTACGACAAGTTTATGGAGCTGGCCACTTATTCTGCTGACCTCAATTTGAGTTTTGAACTATTGGCTTCCCGCTTTGAGAGGGGCTTGTCTGTCAGAATCCTGGAAAGGCTACCCATGGGACTTAATACTGATGTGAAAGAGGTATATTTGAGAGCCGGGAACGCAGAACGATTGGCTGACCGAATAAAGGAGTTGGGAGAGCAAAAGAGGGAGAAGAGAAAAGCCGAATCTGAAGGCACACTTCAGAATGAACCTAAGAGGGGAAACCAGAACTGTGGAATGGTGCGACCTCAATACTTTGGGGGAAACAACTATGGAGGAACAGGGTCTGGTCAGGGACGAAGGAACGAACCTCGAGTATATGAATGTAAGAACTGTGACCGCAACCACCCCGGTAAGGATTGTAATGGAAAACCCGTCACGTGCTACAATTGTGGGAAAGCGGGACACCGTGCCTATTAGTGTTTTGCACCGAAGCAGAATGGAGGTTCGAGTCAAGGGGTTTTTTACTCCTCTCCTTCAGCAACTTCAGGCAATGTTAACCATGGGAATCGATACCATGGTAACGGGAACCGACAGCAGAGAAACTGGAATCGATCACAGGGGAACTGGAATCGGCAACAGGGAAGTTACTATCAGAGGTCAGGAAGCACTACCCAGTCAGCTGCAACCGCTGGGCCAACTACCTCTATTAATGGGGCGCCTGAAGGTAGTAATAATACTGGGAAGCTCTTTGCTATGGGGAAACAAGCTGCTAAGGAGGACACAAAAGTTATCACGGGTACCTTTCTCGTTAACTCGAAACCTTCTTTTATTCTGTTCGATTCTGGGGCAACCCATTCATTTGTAGCCTGTAACCATGTACCGAGTCTAGGGTTAGTAGATTTTGAAAATATAGCTGATGATATAATCACACCCTCGGGGAAGTCGGTTAGGTGTACAAGTGTCTTTCGAAATGTGTCTTTAATAGTTGGGGGAGTTGACCTGCCAGTTAATTTAATAGAGTTCCCCTTGGATGACTTTGACATTATCCTGGGAATGGATTGGTTAGGACGGTTTAGAGCCCAGATTGATTGTAACCTCAAGAAAGTGCCATTAAGAGGTCCGAAGGGCGTTAGAGTGTCTTATAGGGGATTTGTGGTAAAGCCAACTATGAAGATCATAGCAGCCATTACCCTGAAGACCCACCTGAAGAAGGGGAGTCCGTTATTCTTGTGCCATGTACGGGACACTCGGGCCGAGGACTTATCTTCTAACTCAATACCTGTAGTGAATGAGTTCGAAGACGTATTACCGGAGGAGATCCCGGGGTTACCACCAAAGCGAGAAGTTGATTTCGGTGTCGAATTAAAGCCAGGGACGGGGCCGATCTCTAAAGCACCATACCGTATGGGGCCTAAGGAGCTGAACGAGCTAAAGAAATAGTTAGAAGAATTGATGGATAAGAGGCATATCAGACCTAGTGTATCGCCGTGGGGTGCTCCTGTTTTGTTTGTACAGAAGAAGGATGGGAGCATGAGACTGTGCATCGATTACAGGGAGCTGAACAACGTCACTGTGAAGAATCGGTAGCCTTTGCCTCGTATTGATGATTTATTCGATCAACTGAGTGGGGCCGGTATCTTTCAAAGATTGATTTGAGGTCCGGTTATCACCAGTTAAGGGTCAAGAATGAAGATATTCCTAAGACCGCATTCAGAACGCGGTATGGCCACTATGAATTTGTGGTGATGTCGTTTGGTCTAACAAATGCTCCTACTGTTTTCATGGATTTGATGAACCGAGTTTTCCGCCCCTACTTGGACAAGTTCATTGTGGTGTTTATCGATGATATCCTGGTATATTCAAAGAACCGGGAAGAGCATGCAGAGCATCCGAGGATCGTTTTGCAACTACTCCGAGACAACCAGTTGTACGCTAAGTTATCAAAGTGTGAGTTCTGGTTGGAGAAGGTCGCCATTTTGGGACATGTGATTTCAAAGGAAGGGGTATCTGTAGATCCGAGCAAGATCGAGGATGTCTCCAAGTGGCAGGCACCAAAGAATGTGGCAGAGATTCAGAGTTTCTTGGGGTTAGCCGGGTACTATCGAAGGTTCGTGAAGGACTTCTCGAAGATAGCAAGACCGTTGACTAACCTTATGAGAAAGGAGATTCAGTATCGGTGGGATGACAGCTGTGAGAAGGCGTTCCAAACCTTGAAGGAGCGTCTGATTACGGCACCAATCCTGGCCCTACCCGAGGGAAGTGAAAATTTTGAGGTATACACTGATGCGTCGAAAAATTGGTTGGGTTGTGTACTGATGCAGAATGGGAAAGTCATTGCGTATGCTTCACGTCAGCTGAAGACTTACGAAGAGAACTACCCAACTCATGACCTAGAACTTGGGGCAGTGGTGTTTGCTCTGAAGATATGGAGACATTACTTGTATGGGGCGACATTCAATGTGTTTTCAGACCACAAGAGTTTGAAATACATCTACACACAGAAGGAGTTGAATATGCAGCAGAGGCGATGGATTGAGTTGATCGGAGATTATGATATGGAGATTTTGTACCACGAGGGAAAGGCAAATGTGGTGGCCGACGCTCTAAGCAGGAAATCGATGCATTCTCTGTGTTTGAATATGTCCAGACTGAGGCTAAGGAATGAAGTGCAACAGATGGGGATTCATGTGATAAGGAAAGGGGAAACAATGTCGGACTTGGCTATTCAACCCGAGTTGTACGCCAAAATACAAGAAGAGCAGTTTTTTGATCGAAGTATGTATTGTGGCGAGCCCGTATTGAGAAAGGTGAACCCTCAAGTCTCACCATTCACTCAGATGGGAGCCTCAGGTTTAATGACAGGTGGTGGGTGCCAGAAGGAGGAGAATTAAGTAGGAAAATCATGACCGAGGCGCATTGTAGTCCTTACTCGGTACATCCGGGTGGGGACAAACTGTATAAGGACATGAAGAAGACATTCTGGTGGGAGAACATGAAGAGAGAAGTGGCCGAGTTTGTGTCCAGATGCTTGACTTGTCAGAAGGTCAAGAGTGAACACAAACGACCACAGGGTAAGCTGCAACCATTAGAGGTACCTGAGTGGAAGTGGGACTCCATTTCCATGGATTTCATTGTAGGTTTGCCGAGAACCCCAAAGGGGAATAATATGATTTGGGTGATAGTAGATCGACTCACCAAGTCGGCTCACTTCGCGCCAATGAAGGATACATGGAGTAAGTCTGAGCTAGCAATGGCTTATAGGAGGCATGTTCTGTAATTACATGGAGTACCTAAGGACATTGTGTCAGATCGTGATTCGAGGTTCATATCGAAATTTTGGCAGGAGCTGCAGGAATCCTTGGGTACACAATTAAAGATGAGTACAGCCTTTCACCCTGCGACTGATGGTCAGACAGAACGAACCATACAGACTTTGGAAGACATGTTGCGGGCCTGTGCCTTGGAATTTCGGGGTTCGTGGGAAGATCGACTGGATCTGATTGAGTTCTCCTACAACAACAGCTACCATGCTAGCATCCAGATGGCACCGTTTGAAGCTTTGTATGGGAGAAAGTGTAGGAGCCCGGTATGTTAGGACGAGAAGGCCGACGCAGTAGTGCTAGGGCCCCACATGATTCAGGAGATGATCGAGCAGGTACATGTAATCCGACAGAAGATGCGAGCGGCACAAGATCGTCAGAAGAGCTATGCTGACCTCCACCGCCGAGAGGTTGAGTTTTCTGTGGGTGACAAGGTCTTGCTGAAAGTGTCACCTATGAGAGGGGTGATGAAGTTCGGGAAGAAGGGTAAGTTGAGCCAAAAGTTTATTGGGCCGTATGAAATTCTGGATAGCATAGGTGAGGTGGCGTATCGGTTAGCCCTTCCTCCATCTCTCGATAAAGTTCATAATGTGTTTCATGTTTCCCAGTTGAGGAAATACTTGAGTGACCCGTATCACATCATTGAACCCGAGACGATCCAGTTAGATGATTCTCTTACTTATGAGGAGGTTCCCAAGGAGATTTTAGACCGCAAAGTTCGGAAAACTAGGGGAGGAGAAACAGCTCTCGTCAAGGTTTTGTGGTCTAATCACAATGTAGAGGAGGCCACTTGGGAAACAGAAGCATCGATGCAGAAACGTTTCCCTCATCTCTTCGACCAGGTAATTACTTCGGTTACGGGGACGTAACCTTGTCTTTGGGGAGGGTAGGATGTAACAATCTGATCCATGCTATATAATTAAATTTCATGGCATAGTTATAGACATTTCATGCTACTTGCTACTTGCCTTGTTATTAGAGGGGTAATTCTTTACAAGTCTGTTGAAGTTGCGTGACTTGCGTCAGGGAGCGAACTTCGGGACGAAGTTCCAAATAAGGAGGGTAGATTGTAATACTCGTATTTTTGTCATAAGTCAAAACGAGTCAAGCGGAACAAGTACTCGACCCGGGCCCAATTGGCTAATGACGTTGCAAGCCTTCACCTACACCAAATCCAATATAATATAGTAGTTCACTAATATTATCCATTATACATGAAACCCACGCCTATTATATATATACACGCATGAGGAGTAACCTAGCACCCTGCACACAAATTCTCACTTGAACCACAAACAACGGCCGCGCACGATTAAGAACGAGAAGAAGAAAAGGGAGAACCCTAGGAGTCGGATCGGACCATCGGTAGACTAGACTTGATCGTACACACATCTTAGGTATGCCCAGTGGTTTCATTTCCGTTTTCGTAGCACCATTATAGAATTTCAATGTCATAATGACAGTAGTCAGGTTGTAGGTATTATCGTTATAGTTGTGTCGCACCATTACTGTTGTCTAGTTGTTTTATTTGTCGTTACTATAGTAGGGTCGGACTGCTGATATTATAGTCATGTTGTGCCATGGTGTCGTGTATTACGGGTTTGTCGGACTATTGCCATTGTTGTGCGGGGTTTTGCTTGAGGTTGTTGTCGACATTAATTAATGGGTATTAGAATATATATATATATATATATATATATATATATATATATGTATATATATATGTATATATATATGTCAGTGGGCTAATCTATGCCAACCCAAGTTATGATTAATTCGTTCTACGTACTAAGTTAGTATTGTTCTTAATATACTTACCTTTTAACAAAAAAAATAAAAAAAATAAGTTAATATTGTTAACTTTTGTTTAGTGCGTGGTCGTGTGGGTGAAACATTGGTGTCGGGTTGAGTCAATTATGCAGGCTAGTGTAATTTATGGGGGAAAAGTTAGTAGGTTAATTAGAAGTAATCCCCATGTTATTTTATTTTGATTTAAGAGGGTCGGTATCGACTTATTGCATATAGTAAATATGCTAGGACCAATATTAATTTATTTATATAATATTTTATTAGGTTCGGATTTCGTAGAAGTACCGTGGTGAATTGTACTAACGACAATGTGGTGACCTACTAACTAGGTAAGGTTATCCTTACTCAGTTTATGTTGTATGTATGATATGTAATGGTATAATGATGATATTGAAATTACGGCTGTGTGCCTATTGAGAGAAGCTAGCTAGGACTAGCTAGGCCCGGTTGATCTCGGGACCTTCCCTAATGTTTCCTCCTAGGAGAGCCTAGGAGGGGTGTGCACACTCGGACTGACGGGACGTGACTGCGGTCGCGATAGTGATGATAGGGATAAAGATGATGTTGATTATGATGTTTGTGATGTGGGTTGTACTAATGTTGTTTAATGCTATCGTAAACTGACCTTGTGTGTGTATGTCTGATGTATCTGTGATGATCCACTTGACGGTTATGGTCATTTGGGGAGTAGGGATGTATTCAGGTGCTTGATGAGATTTGATTTTGACTCGGGATGCTATTTGCGCGACGGGCAGAGTGTGAAATCGTCAGACTAGTATAGACCCTTGGCCGTTTGTATTTCATTTTATTTACTAGACCGTCACAGATACTCTTTATCTTTTAGTTTAAAGATTGGATTTTTATAATCTTTTATTAAGTTGTAACGTTTTGGCACTCTATTATTGTGAGTAATGATGTCTGCTACCTCGGGTTACCGAGATGGTAACACCCGTATTTGTTCGGGATGTCTTGTTAAGTCTCCTGAACAAATGAGGGTGTTACACGACCTAAAAACTTAACTTCACCGGGAACATCCAACAGACGGGACTACGACACTTACGACCATATAGTGCCTCGAACGGGGACATCTTAATAGAAGCATGGGAGCTGTGGATAAAGAAAAATTGTACCAGCGGAAGATGTCGGATCCAATTCTCCTGGAAATCCAAAGAACAAGCCCGTAACATATCCTCCAATTTTTGGATCGTTCTCTCGGACTGTCCATCAGTAGCAGCATGGAAAGCGGTACTCATCAATAATTTGCTTCCGAAAGCATCTTGCAATGCCTTCCAGAATTTAGAGCAGAATCTCGGATCCCGATCCGAAACAATCTCGAGTGGTACGCCATGATGACGGACAATCTCGGCAACATAAACCACTGTGAGCTTCTCCAGAATCCAAGTGTCACGAGTAGGGGTGAATCGTGCACACTTGGTCAAGCAATCCACCACAACCCAAATACCATTTCTTCCATTTATGGTTCTCGGTAATGCCATCAAAAATCCATCGATATGCACTGCCACTTCCATTCTGGAATAGGGAGTGGTTGAAGCAAACATCCTGGCTTCTTGTGCTCGAACTTCACTTGCTGACATGTTAAGCACTTACTCACAAACTCTGCGATGTCCTCTCTCATATGAGGCTACCAGAAATGGAGCTTCAAATCCCGATACATCTTGTCACCACCAGGATGAATAGAGTACCTCATTTTTTGTGCCTCAGTTAGAGCTTGCTTTCTCACTTCACCATCACTAGGGACAACCCAGCGGTTCTTAAACTTCAGTGTGCCACTAGAATCCACAGAAAAATCAAGAGCCTTACCAAGATTCATTTTCTCTCGGATACCGGCTACAAAAGGATCTTCCAACTGCTTCTCACGAAACTCTTGGAAAAGAGTTGGTTCAGTAACAAGGGCATTGAGGTGACCATCATAACCTTCGTCAACCACATCAATAGACAACTTGGCAAATTCTCAGGCCAACTCCTCAGATAAGCCAGAACACGGAGTTAGGGAATGGAGGGTTTTTCTGCTAAGAGCATCAGCAACCACGTTAGCTTTACCCTCACAATACACCAATTCAAGGTCATAGTCATTCACCAACTCGATCCAACGTCTCTGTCTCGCATTCAGATCTTTCTACATGAAGAGATATCGCAGACTCTTGTGCTCAGTGTGAACCTTGCATCTTACTCCATACAAATAATGCCTCCAAACTTTCAAGGCATGCACCATAGCTTCTAACTCCAAGTCGTGGGTAGGGTAATTCACCTCATGAACTTTCAACTGTCTCGAGGCATAAGCGATCACCTTACCACTCTGCATAAGGACACAACCCAAACCATTCTTAGAAGCGTCACAATATACATCGAAACCAACGCCTTCTTCAGGTAGGGTCAGTATAGGAGCAGAATTTAGCTTTTTCTAGAGCTCAGAAAAAGCATCTTCACAGGCTTGACTCCACAAAAATTTATTCTCTTTCTTGAGTAATTGAGTCATGGGCCGTGCTATCTTAGAAAAATCTTGCCCTAACCTTCGGTAATAGCCAGCAAGATCTAGGAAACTTCGGATCTCGCCAACATCTTTGGGACTTTCTCAGCTCTTGATAGCCGAAATCTTAGCAGGGACAACTTTAATACCTTCCTTTTTGAAAACATGACCCAGAAAAGCTACCTCGGAAAGCCAGAACTAACACTTGGAAAACTTAGCATACCACTTTTGTTCTCGTACAATGCCAAGAATAATCTTGAGATGTTCCGCATGCTCGACTTCCGACTTGGAATAAATCAGGATGTCATCAATAAAGACAACAACACACTGATCCAAATACTCCCTGAAAGTTCTGTTCATCTAATCCATAAAAACAGCAGGAGCATTGGTTAGTCCAAAAGGCATGACTTTGAATTCATAATGTCCATACCTTGAACTGAAAGCCGTCTTTGGAATATCTGATTCTCGGACGGGAATTTGGTGATATACAGACATTAAATCGATCTTGGAAAACACAGAAGCAACCTTAAGTTGATCAAAGAGATCATCAATTCTGGGCAAAGGATATTTGTTCTTGATCGCAACCTTGTTGAGATCACGATAATCAATACACAGGCGCATCGAATCGTCTTTCTTCTTGACGAAAAGAACAGGAGCGCCCCAAGGGGAAGAACTTGGACGAATGAAATCTTTCTCAATCATTTCATCCAATTGCTTGCGCAACTCTTGCAACTCAGCAGGAGCCATTCTGTAAGGTGCTTTGGCGATCGGACTAGTTGATGGTAAGGATTCGCCGTGGGTCCTAACCAACAATAATTAACCAACTAGACCTAGTGGGTAGCTAGGGTAAGTCGGGTCGTGTCCACGGAGACGGTATTGTAAGGGTTAGACTAAGTCGACCTAAGAACGAGAGTAGGCTACCAAAACAACACAAAGATGAAGAGAATTGGTAAACTATGGTGATGGAAGAGGTATGACTAGGCTAATAATGAACTAGCTAAAACAAGGCTAAATTAAATAACTAATGATCAAACAAACTAGCGAACCTAAGGAAATGATGACTAACTAAGAAGTTGAGATCAAATATGAAAGGAAGTGGGGTAGGTCAGGTTCTTAAGTGTAGAAGGGTAATTGGGCGATCAAAGGTGTAGGTGTCTCCTAGTTGCTAAAGTCGGTCCGGGCTCTCGCTACGTAGTCCGATGTCGAGGTAGGTTCGCGCTCTCGCGTCTAAACCCTAGTCCGCACTGTCGTGTCAACGACTATTCTCAACATAATCACATACTAGACAAACAATGAGAAGATGAGCACAAGTATGGGGAGCATTGGCCACTACTACTCACACAAGCAAATCAACAAACACATAGAGTGCCCATTATGTGACTAACAACAAAAGAGTCACCTTTACCCCTAATCAAACCCTAATCACCCATAATCTACCCCTAATCCCCCTACTAACCCCAGAAGGAGACTACTCACTCATTATCAAGAAGAAACCAACAATAATAAGAGAAAATAACCTGAAAAACCAAACATCCATAATGAACAATAAGAACAATAACAAGAACAGTATATAAAGATTGAAACTTGAATAAATAACAAAGAACAAGAGTAGAGAAGATTATACCAACAACAAAATGAAGAGAAAGATGTAAACTTGCATAAATAAGAACCCAAATCAACTCCAAGGATGTCAAGCTTGGATGAATCTTCAAGAACCCACTTAATACAAAACTAGTTAGAACTAGATTAAAGGAAGATTAACTAAAGATTAAAGGAAGATTAATCTAAATGGATGAACACTAAATCTAGGGTTTTAAAGTTGTAGAGAGGCTTAATAGAGTCTAATGTAATGTATGATACATAAACAATACAAGAGGGAAGTATTTATATGGGTACAAGAATGGAGGAGAAAGGAAACAAGGCGCGCAGCAGCACCACGGTCCCGCCCGGGACGGTGTGATCCCAACCAAGACGGCTTGGTCCCGGCCGGGACGGGCTCAAGACAGAAGGTCTCTCTTTTGTGCACCCCATCCCGGACGGGTTTAGGCCTTCCCGACCGGGATGGGCCTTTTAGGCCTCAAATAAGCTCTTTTTGGTCTCTCCTTGCTTCTCATGGGTTTCTCATCGATTCTTGGGACTCGGGATCAGGTCTAAGAGGCTCGGTAATGGGTCCCGAGGTCTCGGGGTCGAATCCAAGGCATCGAGTGATCGTTCCTTCATTTCGTTGGCTCCAAAAAGTGTATGTATCGAGTCGGATTTGCTCTAACACTTCACAAATGGTCTCGAGAACCTGAAACCAACTAAAGTAAACATAATTAACCCATAAACCGCTCCCAAGGAGCGATTCCACAAGGAAAATGGGACCAAAACACATGAAAATAGGCACTACAAACTACACTTATCAACTCCCCCACACTTAACCCTTACTCGCCCTCGAGTAAGCACATACTAACTACTAAACTAGCCGAGTGGGTATTAGCGTACCCTACGCCCTTTCAACTCACGCGAGTACACTTAGAGGAAAAGTGCACTCCGCAAGGCAAGTAAGGTCTTGAGACGAAAGTGTGGATGCAACCGGAGACAAACACATAAACAAGCAAGCATACAACAAACAAACACAAGGTTGCACCCAAAAGAAAACAAATACCGCTTCCCTCAAACAAGCGGTGAAAGAAGCACCGGTTTAGGACTCGAGGCAAGTGACAACGTTCCCAAGCTAATCATACAAATCGAGATGAACTAAACCCTAATAGTATGACAACAAAGCAATAAAAACGTTGGTAACTTACTTAGGTCCTCCTAACTTTCTAAGAACGTACTACGGGACGATAGGCGGGATGGAAAGTGATGAACCACGGTGTTAGTCGACACTGTAGGTAAGTGAGACCCCGCCCCCTTTAGCGATGAGCCAAGAGGGTTGTCCCATGCCCGAAACCGCCTAACTAGTCCAAGTAAAAAGGTGGAATTATTTGCAAAGTGAGGGAAGACTGACCATTACTGCTATCATCCTTCCTAGGGACTCGGTCTTTTGGTAAGCTCTTCACGGTAATAGTCGGTAAAAGGCTTATTTTTGAGGGGTTGAGATCTTTTTGTGAGACGATTTTCTTTTTGGCATTTTTCTTTCTTTTGCGTTTTCGCTTTGTGTGTTGCCATGCCATTTCTTTTTCTTCTTTTCTATTTTCTTTTTGGCTTTTTGTGCCTTTTCTTTTTCTTCAATCTTTTCTTTCTTTCATTTTCTTTCATTTTCTTTTCTTTGCCCTTTTGGCTTGTAAGCATTTCTTTTTGCAACAAGAAAGATGATTTAAACAATTTGCAATTTTATTGTGTGGAAATGTGTAGGAGGTAGGGTAATGGGAGAGTCGGGGAGCGTCCTTCCCTTCAAACCCACAAAAAGGTGGAAAACTTGGACTAATCAAACAATCTCAAACATGGTCACCTAAGAGACGGGACTCGGCAACCAAGGCCTTTTCACACCGTGAGTGGTCATAATGGTCAAAATGCAAATCCCGTAGTAAATCCCTAGTAAGCTAGGTGGACTCAAGGTAACGGACCAACGAAATCATTGATTTAGGGTCATTCTACTAGACTAAAGTCCAAGACTCGATTTACATCACTAGAAAGGGAAAGTAAACACTCGCACACTAGCCTCTAAACCGGGTTTTCGAAAAACCGTTTACACACATGACACATTACTCAACACAAAACAAAGACATGACGAAAACGAGAGAAAAAGAGACAAAAGGCAACAATATAAAACAAAACAAGACAAGAACAAAAACAAAACAAACACCACCCCGAACTTCCAATCAAGTCACCAAATCAACCACAACTTTACAAAGCTCCACCCGAGCACACCTCATCACAAATCTCTTCCAAACATTACAAGAGATAAAGAGGAGGAAGGGATAAAAGGGTATTACTGGATGTCTTGAAAGCTTTCCAAAGCTAACGGTAATTAAGCGACCTACAAGGAAAAAGGGAGGCAAACACACACAACACAACAAAAGCACGACATAACGGCACAAAAGAAAACGACACAAAAAGAAAATCTTTTTGATTTTTGTGAAATTTTTCAAATTTTTAGGGTTTTTAACGATTTTTCGAAAAACTACGAAAATAAAACTATCTACGATAGAATATCGCTCCCCCACACTTAAACCAAGCAATGTCCTCATGCTCGATCGTAGTGTGGGAAGACACAGAAGAAAATAAAAGAAACTACGAAAATAAAGCTAGAAATCAAAGAAAAAGCGGAGAAAAGGGTAGAATGTGTCCGGCCGGGGTGTAATCAAGTCACTGTGGGCCGAGACAAGAAAAGATATGGAAGGGGGAAAAATAAAAAGAAGGGAATAAAAGGAAATGGGAGGGGAGGGCTAGGTGTAATCAAGTCACCTAGCCCGGATTCCGCCTAAATCCGACTAAATCCTAAGAAAAGGGTGAAAAATCTTATAAATTTGGATTTTCAAAATGACTCTCGATGTAATCACATCATCGAGAGTCGGGAGCAAAAACTACCAAGGCCTCGAAGGCCACCATGACACCAAGACACAAAAGTGTACAAGGGGAAGGGGATAAAGAAGGGAAAAGAAACAACAACAAAAACGGAAAAGAAAGCATAGTTGCCATACCCATCGGTTAGCAACTCACTCTCGCTCTCCATCGTCTTCAATGGTCAATAATTGCACTTTGCTTTTCGTTATCATCGTCTTCCCTCTTCAAGCTTGAAAGTATCGCAGGGTTGAGGTAGTAAGCTTGCAATGGTATGAGGAGGTGAGATTTGATGTGAGGCTTGGTGTAAAGTGAATATGAAATGAAGTGAGGGTATGCAAATGAAGTATTTGGGTCATGTGATATGAGCAAGGATAAGAAGGGAGGTTGGGAGGGGGTATACAATGGTTGGCTGAACTCAAATGTCGAAGAAGAGGCATAAGGGGGAATAGGGGACCATCCCGGTCGGGATGACACACCCGTCCCGGTCGGGAAGCTTCCTTCCCGGTCGGGATGGCACTCCAGAAACTTCAATTTTTGGCACCTTCATCCCGATCGGGACGGCTCCTTCCCGGTCTGGATGACTCCTTCCCGGTCGGGATGCTCTCTTCATAGCTTCCGAAACCCCAAAAGCTATTCAAAGCTTCAAAAACCCGTTCCCTTGCTCACGATCCAAGCTCTATCGATAACCAATCCTCTCTAGGAGTCATCTTCACTTCGCCTATCACAATAAACTCAAATACAACATCAAATTCTCTCCCTCACAACGTTCATCAACAATCCAAATAACAAGAATTTCACAAAACCAAAGAAACTACAAGAAAAAGATATATACAAAGAGACGGTTCTTGTGGAACTCCGTCAAACCAAGGATGGTGTATTCTTCAATCTTTTTCAACAACACTATAGCTTATTCCATCTCCATCGAGGGCACGAAGAAACAAGTCGAAGGCCCTAGCAAAGTCTTCAATCAAGCTAGTAATATAAGCATCCACATACCAAGGTTCTCCATGACCTTGCATCGACGTTCCCGGGGCATCCCGATCTTCCAAGTTCAATGGCTTGAACTTATACTGTAACACCCGCTATTTTTCCTAGCATATTTATTCTTTCTGTTAGGACTCCATCTTAACTTTGTCACTTTTCGGCCTCGTATTTCATCATTTTACTAAACTCCATTTTCATTTTTGAGTTTAATAATTTTTATTTTTAATTTTAAAGATTTTAATTCTTTTTAAATCCATTTATTTGGTTTCCTTCGCAAACTAACTAATTTTCCGCGAGGAATTCTATTTCTCTTCGAATTGACGTTTTGAAACTCGGGTTTAAGTTATTCTTTTTCCTAAAAAGGTTTGAATGCATATATATAATATTTTCAACTAGTAAATATTTTTATTTACAAAAATTAAGCCATTTATGATTTTAATACGAAGTTTCGTAAATAATTATTTTCTAACGCGAGGTTTACTCGAATTGCTTTGAAATGCTTTTAAAAATTTTACGATCCTTATTTTTATCAACCTACAACTAAAAAGAGACCCTTTTGGACCGTGACACCATGTAGTCACACCTTTGATTACAACTTTTATTTACATAACACTTTATGTTTTAACTTTAAGTAAAAAGATATTTTTCTTTTTAATTGATTTAGATGCTTAAATTACAAACTTTTCATGCTACCATCTCATTCACTCTTGGCTGAAATTTTTGAGGTTAATGTACCTAGTTTTCATCACCCTTATTATTATCTCCATTTAAGCAAAAACCATCCATTTCTTTTACATTGATTTTTCATAAAAAAAATATTACAACATCTTTTTCCTCCTTCATTTCTGGCCGTGACACTCCTCTCCTCTCCTAGGCTGACTTTTGCTTAATTCGAGCCTCGATCGCATCATTTTTATCGTCAAAATAATCCTCTTTCCGATCCCTTCGTTAAGGTAATAAACGATGTTGTTTTCGATCGTTATTTACCTTGATTTTCTTAGTTTTCTCATGGTATTTTTCCACCATGCTTTTCATGTGTTGAAGGATTTTTGAATGATCCCGAAGCCGACGAATTTATAATCGACTCGGATTTGGATTAGAGGTAACGTCGATGTTACTCGGTATTGCATGATTTTATTTGTGTAATTGCATGTATATTATTATAATTTTGTTTTTGACAATATATGTATGTCATATAATCTGGAAATATTTTAAAAGTTGAAAATTTGCATGTTTCGGTATTTTTATCGCTTTTACGAGATTAACGATTTAATTGTTATATTAATTTGTAAAATCATAATATTCGGCCTAAACATGTAATATATGTTTATATTCTGGAAAATGTTGTTTTTGATGATTTTTAACAATTTAGTATTTTTCTGATATTTTTGATATCGATTATTGAATTATTACCGTTTTCAGACAAAAACGATTAAAAGCCGATTTTTTGTTCTAGTACTTAAACATTTTATTTTAATCTGATTTTTGACGTGGTGAAACTTTCTGGTGAAATAGAATTTTCTGAATTTTTTTCATAATTTTTCGGAATTGTTAAGTGGATGAATTAATTAATCACTTTAAATCATCGTTTATCGTTAAAACCGTGTTTGTTGTTTAAATTCTCGATCTATGGTCTTTGGTTTAAATCTGGAAAAAATTATGATTCTGATGATTTCATATTAAAATATATTTTTATGATTTTTAGTGCCTTAATAAAATGTTAGGAACGATAAGTTTATCAATGAAATCGTTAATCGTGAAAACGGGTTTAAATGACGGTTTTGTTGGAATTTGTTGAATCTGGAATTTTTTGAAAAATATGGATAATTTATATTCTTGAAACTTAGGATTTTAAAGTGTAATAATAATTTTTGGATATTAATACGTAAATCGTTTTGTAATTACTATTTTTATTAATCGTTATTGTCGAGATTGGACGATTAACGAGAAAACGCTTTAAAAACCGAGTTTTAGATTCTGGAAAATTTTCTTTTCTGGACAGAATGTCCATAAATACATTTTAACTATTTTACGTAATTTTTGTACTATTTATTAAAGTCTTTAATTAATAAGTATTGATTTTCGGACAAATTGTGCTTTATCGTTAAAATTCTTCGTCTTACCTAAAAGAATTATTTTTCCAGCTATTTTGAAAGTGTTTAAGTCTGAAACTTTAAGAGTTAAATCATCCCTTAACATACTCTAAATATATTCAATGGTTTAGCTAAATAAAAGACGTTAAACGATTTAATTTGACATTTGCCGTAAAATTCTATTTATAATTCTATTGTCGAAACTAATAATAGTTAGGGACTTTTAGCTTTTTAACTTTTGAAAACACCCTAATTAGTATTATTAAAATGTTTAAGACATTTTTAATCATTTTGTAACGCTTATACGATATTTTAATAATTTCATAAAATTAAATGTTCACTCTAATAATTAATATCGTTAAGGCCGAAATGACTAGTTTTCTAAATCTATATCGTTTACTAAAAATGTTGTATTTGTTTAAACTAATATTTTGCTATTTTCATATGATGCTATTTTTAGTAAGTTTCTAAAAATAGAAGTTTCCTAAAATAGAAAGTTTCCTCTTTTGGAAAGTGATCCTTTTCTTTTTGTTCTCATATTGTTTATATTGAATACATCTTTTATATATCGATAATGGCTTGTTTTGGAGTTATGGAATAAGGACGAGTGTGAGGTTAGAGTAATATATTCTGGGGTTTACGTTTTTGCCATCAACTATAAGGCTGGTGTGTCTTTATGGGGCACACTGGTTGTTGAACCGAGCATATATGGTGTTCGGGAGTGTGTGTATATTTTCTTAAGCTCGTGCCTCGCAGTGTAAGACGCCGTCGGGTTGAACTGAGTATTTATGGTGCTCGGGAGGGGTGTACATATTATCTTAAACTAGGGCCACGCATTTATAAGTCGCCGTCCTATTATGGTTGAGTAGCCTAGTTAGAGACCGAAGTTTGATTTGTTTGAACTAGGTTCTCGAAACTAGTTTTTAGTATTCTTCTAGTGAAAGTCTAGCCGCCTACACTAATTCTATCCATAACGCCATTTTGATTATTTTATTTATTATCGATAAATTGGTTTGCAGGTTGGCAAATATTTTTATGTTTCTTCGGAAACCCTTTTTATTATTTTGTTTTATGGTGAAAGCTTATTTTAACATAATGTTTTACTGTTTTCCATTTTTACTATTTTTCTATAGTAGTAATTACAGTTTTAAAATCCTGTTATACGGCTGGGAGAACGTTGACGTTGCTCCTCACTGATTGTGGCTGTTGTGTTTTTAACATGACAGGTATGCATGTTTCTGGGTGTGGGCTAGCGGGCAGACATGATCCTTGCTCGATTAATTTTAATAATTTTGTTTTGTGGATTGTCAAACCTCTTCGTGGATTGTTTTTAATTTTTGGCCATTTTATTTAAGGCCTAACGTTTGACTTTACCATTTAAATTTTTTTTACAAGACATAGTTACAGTGTGTTTTAATCCCGGCTCTACAGTGTTTCCGCCACTGTATCGCGTTAGAATTTTCCAGGGGATTACATATACTTTTGATCCTTCGGGATATACCCAAACGTCCACTTGTCCTCATGCGGCCCCAAGGGAGGCTCGTCTTGCTTCTTGCCTTTGAACTTGTCACAAACCCATGATATGGGCACTCATCTTCCTCACTCTCGGATTCATCGTCCTCAAGTACATAAGAGTAATTCTTCAAGTTTTTCCCGAATCTTCCCCTAGATCGATGTCTTTCGTGGCGTGGATCATGTTGCAAGACTCATCATTAGTAGGCGAAGTGTTGCCTTGGAGGTCAAACACTAGCTTTTCTTCGCCTAACTCGAAGGTGATCCTACCGTTCTTCACATCGATCATGGCACCGGCGGTGTGTAGAAATGGGTCCCCAAGAATAATGGGAGTGTTATCATCTTCCGGCATATCGAGCACAATGAAATCGACCGGAATAAAGAACTTCCCGATTCGTAGCGGCACGTCCTCTATCATCCCCAATGGTCGGTTAAGAGATTTATCGGCCATTTGGAGTGTAATGGACGTACATTTCAGCTCCTTCATCCCTAATCGATCACAAATGGAATAAGGAATGATGCTCACACTCGCACCCAAGTCACATAATGCTCTCTCGATCTTGTAATTGCCTATGGTGCATGGGATCGAGAAACTACCCGGATCCTTCAACTTCGGAAGCGTGGAACCTTGAATAAGCTCACTCATCACCCTCGTGAACGCTATTGTCTCTTCCTTGTCGATGGATCTCTTCCTAGCTAGGATATCTCGCATGAATCTTCCATATGTCGGGATTTGGGTAAGTAACTCGGTGAATGGGACATTAACATCCAATTTCTTCACAATGTCTAGGAATTTGTCAAATTGGACATCCACCTTAGTCTTCATTTGCCTTGTTGGGAAAGGCAACTTGATGTGAACCTTGTTTTGCTCAATAGGGGTGGACTCCTCACATGACACTTTCCCTTTACCCTTTTCTTTTGCTTGAAGTGGGGGAAGCTTGTCTTCAATGGGTTTTTCGATCTCCCATAAGACTTGCTCCTCCATTGGATCTTCCATGCTTGAGCTTTCTTGAATTGGAGATGCAACTTTCTTCGTTGGTTCTTGCATTGGCTCTTGCTCACTAGGGAATGAAGGGGAGTCATAGGATGTACCTCTCCTCATTGTAATAGCATTTACATGCTCGAATTTTGGTGTTTCACCTTGAGGAGGTAGTTGCCCCTTTTGCCTTGAGGAGCTTCCCGAAGCAAGTTGAGATAAATGGGTCTCAAGCATCTTCGTACAGGCATCTCTTGCCGCGTTTTCCCCTTGAATATAAGCAAAGAACTCTTGTTGGTTTCTTGACATCTCCATTTGATTTTTATGCAACTCTTGATTACTCTTTTGCACATCCATCATAGTCTTTTGAATGTTGAAATCTCGAGGAGGAGATTGTGGATTATGCGGAGTATCGGTGATGGCAAGAGGAATGTCATAGTCATGAGTAGGAGATCGGCTCCTAGGCTTGATTTGTTGTTGTTGACCTTGAGTTGTTTGTTGTTGACGGTTCCCTTGGAACCCATGAGAATTGCCTTGATTGTTGCCATGGTTGTGATTTTGATACCCTTGGTTGTGGTTTTGTTGTCCTTGGAAATTTTGGTTTCCTTGGAAACCACCTTGATTGAAGTTCCCTTGTTGGAACCCTTGATTGTTCTTGTGAAAGGTACCTTGGTTATTTTGCTTGAAGTTGTTGAAGGGTCTTGGATTACCCACATAACCTTGATAACCTTGATTGTTGTCCCTTAAGGGAGGTGGAACATAGGGACGAGGTTGCATAGCTTGTTGTTGAGGGACTTGATTGGAAGCTTGGTAATGATTAGAATAAGAGGCACCTTGCTTGAACGCTTGAAAGCCGTTCACTTGCTCAACGCTTCCTCGACAATGCATTGGATCATGACCAACGATTCCACAAGTATCACACATCCCATAATAAGGCAAAGGAGGTGCAAATCCCAAAGCATTCACTTCTTGAATGGAGTGTTGGTGGGAGGAACTAGTGCCTTGGACTTGATTGAGGTGGCTTTGGAGCTTCTTGTCAATAGTCTCCATGTGGGTTTTTAATTGAGCTCCAAGGTCAATGCTCAATTGTGTAATAGCATCGACTTCATGCTTACCTCCTCGATTCGCCATCCTAGGCTTTGAGTATTGTGAATTATGAACCGCCATCTCCTCGATTCTTGACCAAGTTTGGTCATCATCCACTTCGGTAAAACTCCCATTAGATCCCATGTTGAGTATGGCCCTTGAGTCTTCATATAACCCATTCCAAAATTGTTGCACAAGGAACCATTGTGATAGACCATGGTGTGGACAAGAATTGATCAAGGCTTTGAATCTTTCCCACTATTCATAGAGGCTTTCTTCATCACGTTGTTGTCCCGTGATAGAGGCTCTCAATAGATTTGTCTTCTCCGGGGGATAGAATTGTTGGTAAAAAGCTAAGGCTAGCTTCTTCCAAGTATCAATACCGAGTCTTGCTTTGTCTAACCCCTTGAACCATTGCTTCGCCTTGCCAATTAGAGAGAAAGGAAATAATACCCACAGGATTTGGTCTTGACTTATTCCCGTTTGAGAAATAGCGTCACAATAGTCCGAAAAGGTTTCCATGTGTTGATGAGGATCTTCGGTTGGTAACCCACTAAATTGGCTTCTCTCGACCAATTGGATAAATTGCGTTTTCGCCACAAAAATCCTGGTATATGCCTCCGGTAAAGTGGTTGGACCCGGCAAAACGTCTTTCGTGAAGGTTGAGTGAGAAGAGAACTTTGGCATGATTGGATATGCGGGAGAAGATGGTGTAGACGGTGTTGATGTAGAACTAGATGGAGAACTAGGTGAAGAAGAATGGATAGATGAACCAAAGGGATTTATGACGATCCCTTCGGCCGTCTCTCGAGGTGACTCGTTAAAGTCGGATCCTTGAGCTTGCTCTTGATGGGTATTGCTAGTACCCGGTTGAGAGTGTCTAACCCGATCAATCGTCCGTTGGCGAAAGGCTCTAAAGAGTCTCTCCGGCTCTGGATTGAAGAGAAAGAAATGGCCTCCCCTCCTAGGCATACACTACACACTAGAACAAAAGTGAGAACACCTAGTGCCTTGTGGGCACTAGGCAACGACAATAAACAAGCACAATCGAAAGACAAAGAGAAAAGGGAGATAAGAAAACAAGAAAAATCTACAAAATATGCACAAGAGATGATAGAAGAGCACAAATAAGGGTAACTAAGTAAAGCTAGAAGTAAACTAAGTCTAAACAATGCACCGTCCCCGGCAACGGCGCCAAATTGATGGTAAGGATTCGTCGTGGGTCCTAACCAACAATAATTAACCAACTAGACCTAGTGGGTAGCTAGGGTAAGTCGGGTCGTGTCCACGGAGACGGTATTGTAAGGGTTAGACTTAGTCGACCTAAGAACGAGACTAGGCTACCAAAACAACACAAAGATGAAGAGAGTTGGTAAACTATGGTGATGGAAGAGGTATGACTAGGCTAACAATGAACTAGCTAAAACAAGGCTAAATTAAATAACTAATGATCAAACAAACTAGCGAACCTAAGGAAATGATGACTAACTAAGAAGTTGAGATCAAATATGAAAAGAAGTGGGGTAGGTCAGGTTCTTAAGTGTAGAAGGGTAATTGGGCGATCAAAGGTGTAGGTGTCTCCTAGTTGCTAGAGTCGGTCCGGGCTCTCGCTACGTAGACCGATGTCGAGGTAGGTTCGCGCTCTCGCGTCTAAACCCTAGTCCGCACTCTCGTGTCAACGACTATTCTCAACATAATCACATACTAGACAAACAATGAGAAGATGAGCACAAGTATGGGGAGCATTGGCCACTACTTCTCACACAAGCAAATCAACAAACACATAGAGTGCCCATTATGTGACTAACAACAAAAGAGTCACCTTTACCCCTAATCAAACCCTAATCACCCATAATCTACCCCTAATCCCCCTACTAACCCCACAAGGAGACTACTCACTCATTATCAAGAAGAAACCAACAATAATAAGAGAAAATAACATGAAAAACCAAACATCCATAATGAACAATAAGAACAATAACAAGAACAATATATAAAGATTGAAACTTGAATAAATAACCAAGAACAAGAGTAGAGAAGATTATACCAACAACAAAATGAAGAGAAAGATGTAAACTTGCATAAATAAGAACCCAAATCAACTCCAAGGATGTCAAGCTTGGATGAATCATCAAGAACCCACTTAATACAAGACTAGTTACAACTAGATTAAAGGAAGATTAACTAAAGATTAAAGGAAGATTAATCTAAATGGATGAACACTAAATCTAGGGTTTTAAAGTTGTAGAGAGGCTTAAGAGAGTCTAATAATGTATGATACATAAACAATACAAGAGGGAAGTATTTATATGGGTACAAGAATGAAGGAGGAGAAAGGAAACAAGGCGCGACAGCAGCACCACGGTCCCGCCCAGGACGGTTTGGTCCCGCCCGGGACGGTGTGGTCCCGACCGAGACGGTTTGGTCCCGACCGGGACGGGCTCAAGGCAGAAGGTCTCTCTTTTGTGCACCCCATCCCGGACGGGTTTAGGCCTTCCCGACCGGGATGGGCCTTGTAGGCCTCAAATAAGCTCTTTTTGGTCCCTCCTTGCTTCTCATGGGTTTCTCATCGATTCTCGGGACTCGGGATCGGGTCTAAGAGGCTCGGGAATTGGTCCTGAGGTCTCGGGGTCGAATCCAAGGCATCGAGCGATCGTTCCTTCACTTCGTTGGCTCCAAAAAGTGTATGTATCGAGTCGGATTTGCTCCAACTCTTCACAAATGGTCTCGGGAACCTGAAACGAACTAAAGGAAGCATAATTAGCCCATAAACCGCTCCCAAGGAGTGATTCCACAAGGAAAATGGGACCAAAACACATGAAAATAGGCACTACAAACTACAATTATCAGTAGTACCAGGCACAAGTTCGATAGTGAATTCCACATCTCTTTCGGGTGGAATACCTGGTAACACCTCGGGAAATACATCTGCATAGTCACACACTATACGTACTTCCTCGAGTTTAGGGAGTTCAGCAGTTACAGTTACCGTACATAAAAATGCTTGGCAACCTTTTCTCTGTAATATGATAGCCTTCATGGCAAAAATAATTTTGATACCCTTCTATCTTCGACCACCACGATAAGACACTCGAACACCTTCGGGAGTCTTCAGAAAAATATTCTGATCTCGACACTGAAACCTTGCGTCATATTGAGCCAACCAGTCCATTCCTAAAATAACATCAAACTCAGCGAGAGGGAACTCAAGGAGAGTAGAAGGAAGAATAGTACCAGCAAAGAGAATAGGTACATTTTGATAAGCCTTGGAACAATAAAAAATTTCACCAGAAGGAAGGGTAATAGCTATTGGTTCAGCTTGACAGGGGGTTAAGGATAATTTCGATACCAGAATAGAAGATATGACAGATGTAGAAGCGCCAGTATCAAATAGTATATAAGCACTAACACCAGAAATCAGAAACGTGCCCGTAACCACATCAGGATTGGCCTCAGCGTCGGCACGGCTCATCAGAAAGATACGCCCTTTACGAGGAGCGGGAGTAGTAACAGCGCCAGCTGTAGTAGCGATGATGGTTGTTGTTTTCTTCGGGCAATAGGTAGAGCGGTGCCCCACTTCTCCACAGTGGAAACAGGTAACAGGGTTTCTTTCGCAAGTCAAACCAGGATGATAAGCCTTCTTGCATTTGAAACAGGTAGAATCCTTCTTGTTGTTGGGATTCTAGTTGAAATTGTTTTTCTTGTAACCACTACCTGTAACATCATGTAGTAGAGTCAGGACTTTATAGGAGAAAAGAAGATAATAGAAGAAGGGAAAGGAAAACTAATCCAAATCTCCAGAGTTGAACTTCTTTGAAGAAGATGAAGATTTATTCCCAGAATGAGGAAAACGTCGTTTATAACCAGAGGATGGGTTCATAGATTTCACCCGCTCAATTGAAGACTCTGCGTACAGCGCGGCATCGTAGAGCTCATTAACTGTTGTGAGACTCCTAGGAATGTTTCGGGTGATATCGGCTCGGAGTCCTCCTCGATAATAGAAAACTCGGGAATTCTCGTTGGGTAGCAGGTCTCCAGCATAATTCGCCAGGAAATGGAACCGAGTAGTGTATGCTTCTACAGACATGGTGCCCTGGCACAGAGCGCTGAATTCAGTCATCCTCTGATGCCTCATCTCCTCATGATAGAATCTTCGTTCTAAAAGGACCCTGAATTGAGTCCAGTTGAATCCTGGAGTTCGAAGTGTAGTCGGGCCAACCTGGGTCCACCATCGGTCTGCTTCGTCTGACAGGTACAGCACAGCCAAGCCCACCTTCTGGTCCTCGGGGGCAGAGTAAATCCCGATCTGTCGTTCCATCAGTCGAAACCAACGGTTCATGATTTCAGGATCCACGGAGCCGTCATAAAAATCCAGCTTGCTTTTGGCCATTCCTTCAGCTGCGTGAGAGAAGCAAAAGGCTCTCTGGTTCCGGCTGTTCTTCTCGTTAATGGTCTGTGCTATGTTGCGTAGCGAGTCAGCCAATGCCTTGAATCCTCCTTGATCATCGTTGCTGTTGTTTCGGTTGCCTCTCCTGGCCATCTTGAAGTTCACAAATAACAACATATGATCAATGCTAGTCATCGAGTTCAGGAACAGATAATCTTAACAGTTAAGTCCTTATTTGTTTCTACCCATTTCTAACAATATTTTTATTTAATGTTTAAATACTTTACTGGTATTTTCCCTAATTTCAGGTGTAAGCGTTGGGAGCAATGATGCTCTGATACCCACTGTAATCCCCTAGAAATCTAACGCGATACAGTGGTAGAAACACTGTAGAGTCGGGATTAAAACACGCTGTAACTATGTCTTAATAAAATTAAAACGGTAAGTTCAAACATTAGGCCTAAAATAAATTGGCCAAAAAATTAAACAATCCAAAAGAAAGGGGTTTAAACATCCACAAGACATAATTATTAAAAAGAAAATGAGCAGGATCCAAATTGCTCGCTAGCCCACACCCGTAAACAAGTATACCTGCCATGTTAAAACATAACAGCCACAATCAGTGGGGAGCAACGT
The DNA here is from genome assembly GCA_958450325.1 of Agrostemma githago. NCBI lineage: Eukaryota > Viridiplantae > Streptophyta > Magnoliopsida > Caryophyllales > Caryophyllaceae > Agrostemma > Agrostemma githago. The sequence goes on from OY288257.1 coordinate 25,763,884, forward strand.
CAGCGTTCTCCCAACCGTATAACAGGATTTTAAAACTGTAATTACTACTATAAAAAGAATAGTAAAAATGGAAAACAGTAAAAACAGCATATTAAAAATAAGTTTTCCGCGTAAACCAAAGTAATAAAATGGGTTTCCGAAGAAACATAAAATATTTGCCAACCTGCAAACCAATTTACATCGATAATAAATAAAATAATCAAAGTGGCGTTATGGATAGGGTTAATGTAGAATCTAGACTTTCACTAGGACAATACTAGAAACTAGCTTCGAGAACTGTAGACTTAACTCATAACAGAATCCAGTCTGTAACTACGCAAGTCAACTGTAACAGGACTGCGTGCAGCTATGTCCTGGTTTAAGTAGTGCACACCCCTTCTGGATACAAACCATATCCAGTTCAAAACGACGCGACTTATACGATGCGATATCTAAGTTTAAGGTAAATATACACTCTCCTGAACACAAACCATGCAAAGTTCAACAACCAATGCGTCCCATAAAGATATACCAGCCTTACAGTTGATGGCAAAACGTACATCTCAGACTATATTATTCTAAACCAACACTTGTCCTTATTCCATAACTCCAAAACAAGGTCATTATGGATACTTGAAAGATATAATCATTGTAACTAATATGGAGATAAAAGGAGTAATCATAATATTCTAAAAGAGGAAACTTTCTATTTTAAGAAACTTCTATTTTAGGAAATTTCTATTTTTAGACACTTTACTAAAAAATAGCATCATATCAAAATAGCGAAAACATTAGTTTATAATAATTCAACATTTTTAATAAACGATATAGATTTATAAAACTACTTTCGGCCTTAACGATATTAATTCCTAAAACGAGAACAATCGGGTTTATGACATTATTAAAATATCGTACAAGTGTTATAAAATGATTAAAGATGTCTTAAGCATTTTAGTACTACTAATCAGCGTGTTTTCAAAAGTTGCAAAGCTAAAATTCCCTAATTATTATTAGTTTCGACAATACGATTATAAATAGGATTTTACGGCAAATTAAATGTCGAATTAAATCTTTTAACGTCTTTTATTTAGTTAAACCAATGAATATATTTAGAGTATGTTAAGGGATGATTTAACTCTTAAAGTTTCAGATTTAAATCTTTTCAAAATTGCTAGAAAAATAATTCTTTTAGGTAAGACGAAACCTTTTAACGATAAATCGTGATTTGTTCAAAAATCGCTACTATTAATTAAAGACTTCAATAAATAGTACAAAAATTACGTAAAATAACTAAAATATATTTACGGACATTCTGTTAAGAAAATAAAATTTTCCAGAATACTTAGACTCGGTTTTTAAAGGGTTTTCTCGTTAATCGTCTAATCTCGACAATAACGATTAATAAAAATAGTAATTACAAAACAATTTACGTATTAATATCCAAAAATTAATATTAAACTTAAAAATTATTATTTTCCAGAAACTACTATTTTTCCAGATTTCCAGAAATTCCAGATTTAATAAATCCCGTTAAAACTGTCTTTTAAACCCGTTTTCACAATTTACGATTCCATTAATAAATCTTATCGTTCCTAACATTTTATTAATGCAATAAAAATCATAAAATTACATTTTATTATGAAATAATCAGAATCATATTTTTTTTACAGATTTAATCATACGACCAGAAATCGAGAATTTAAACGACAAACGCGGTTTTATCGATAAACGATGATTTAAAGTGATTAATTAATTCATCCACTTCTCAATTCCAAAAAATTATGTAAAACTTCAGAAAATTATATATCATCATAAAGTTTCACCACGTCAAAAATCAGATTAAAATAAAATGTTTAAGTACTAGAACTAAAAATCGGCTTTTAATCGTTTTTGTTTGTAAACGTTAATAATTCAATAATCGATATCTAAAATATCATAAAAGTACTAAATCATTAAAAATCATCAAAAACTTCATTTTTACTGAATATAGTCATATATTAAAAGTTTAGGCCGAATATTATGCTTTTACAAATTAATATAACAATTTAATCGTTAATCTCGTAAAAGCGATAAAAATACCGAAACATGCAAATTTTCAACTTTTAAAAATTTTCCAGATTATATGACATACATATATTGTCAAAAATGAAATATAAAAATATACATGCAATTACACAATTAAAAACACGAAATACCGAGTAACATCGACGTTACCTCTAATCCAAGTATGAATCGATAATATACTCGTCAGCCTCGGGATCGTCCACGAATGCTACAATATATAGAAATCATGGCAGAAGAATACCATGAGAAAAGCTAAAAAAAATCAAGGTAAATAATGATCGAAATGACATCGATTATTTCGTAATTAAAAATATTTACTACTTGAAAATATTATATAAATGTATTTAAACATTTTTAGGAAAAAGATTAACTTAAATCCAAGCTTTAAAACGTCAATTCAAAGAGAAATAGAATTCCTCGCGGAAAATTAATTAGCTTACGAAGAAAACCAAGTAAATGGATTTGAGAGAATTAAAATCTTTAACAATGAAAATTAAATATCATTAACCTCAAAAACAAAAAATAAAGCTTGGAAAAATGATGAAACATGAGCCAAAATGTGATAGAGTTATAACGATGTCATAACGGAAAGAATAAAAACGCTAGGAAAATAGCGGGTGTTACAATCCTCCACACTAAAAGAAAGTTTCGTCCTCGAAACTAAGAATAAGCAGAAAGGAAATCGAGGTTTACCTTACACAAAGAGATGAGGATGTTTAACTCGCATTGAAGACTCGGTTACCCACGTTTCTTCGTCTAACCGATTACAACGCCACAGAACTTTTACCAGGGGTACAACCTTGTTCCTTAAGCGCTTCTCACGGCAATCAGTAATCTTCACCGGCCTTTCTTCATAAGTCAGATCTGGTTCGAGATCCACAATCTCGGGTTCCAACACGTGCTCGGGGTCACTAACATATTTCCTCAGCTGAGAAACATGAAAGACATCGTGAATTTTACCCATGGAAGTAAGCAATTCCAGCTTATAAGCAACTTCGCCCACTTTCTCGACCACGGGGTATGGACCAACGAACTTAAGGCTGAGCTTGCCCTTAATCCCGAACCGTTTCACCCCTTTCATAGATGATATCTTCAGGAACACATGATCATCAACTGAAAACTCCAGAGGTCGGCGACATACATCTGCATACGACTTTTATCGATCCTGGGCAGACTTTATCCTAGCTCGGACCACATTCACCACATCAATAGTCTAAGCCAACAGATCCGGACCTAAAATCTTCACTTCACCGGGAACATCCAACAGACGGGACTACGTCACTTACGACCATATAGTGCCTCGAACGGGGACATCTTAATAGAAGCATGGTAGCTGTGGATAAAGGAAAACTCTACCAGCGGAAGATGTCGGATCCAATTCTCTTGGAAATCCAAAGAACAAACCCGTAACATATCCTCCAATGTTTGGATCGTTCTCTCGGACTGTCCATCAGTAGCAGCATGGAAAGCGGTACTCATCAATAATTTGCTTCCGAAAGCATCTTCCAATGCCTTCCAGAATTTAGAGCAGAATCTCGGATCCCGATCCGAAACAATCTCGAGCGGTACGCCATGATGACGGACAATCTCGGCAACATAAACCATTGCGAGCTTCTCCAGAATCCAAGTGTCACGAGTAGGGATGAATCGTGCACACTTGGTCAAGCGATCCACCACAACCCAAATACCATTTCTTCCATTTATGGTTCTCGGTAATGCCATCATAAAATCCATCGATATGCACTTCCATTCTGGAACAGGGAGTGGTTGAAGCAAACCTCCTGGCTTCTTGTGCTCGAACTTCACTTCCTGACATCTTCTGCGATGTCCTCTCTCATATGAGGCCACCAGAAATGGAGCTTCAAATCCTGATACATCTTGTCACCACCAGGATGAATAGAGTACCTCGTTTTTTGTGCCTCAGTTAGAGCTTGCTTTCTCACTTCACCATCACTAGGGACCACCCAGCGGTTCTTAAACTTCAGTGCGCCACTAGAATCCACAGAAATATCTAGAGCCTTACCAAGATTCATTTTCTCTCGGATACCGGCTACAAAAGGATCTTCCAACTGCTTCTCACGAATCTCTTGGAAAAGAGTTGGTTCAGCAACAAGGGCATTGAGGTGACCATCATAACCTTCGTCAACCACATCAATAGACATCTTCACAAAATCTCGGGCCAACTCCTCAGATAAGCCAGAACACGGAGTTAAGGAATGGAGGGTTTTTCTGCTAAGAGCATCAGCAACCACGTTAGCTTTACCTTCACAATACACCAATTCAATGTCATAGTCATTCACCAACTCGATCCAACGTCTCTGTCTCGCATTCAGATCTTTCTGCATGAAGAGATATCGCAGACTCTTATGGTCAGTGTGAACCTTGCATCTTACTCCATACGAATAATGCCTCCAAACTTTCAAGGCATGCACCACAGCTGCTAACTCCAAGTCGTGGGTAGGGTAATTCACCTCATGAACTTTCAACTGTCTCGAGGCATAAGCGATCACCTTACCACTCTGCATAAGGACACAACCCAAACCATTCTTAGAAGCGTCATAATATAGATCGAAACCAACGCCTTCTTCAGGTAGGGTCAGGATAGGAGCAGAATTTAGCTTTTTCTTGAGCTCAGAAAAAGCATCTTCACAGGCTTCACTCCATAAAAATTTGTTCTCTTTCTTGAGTAATTGATTCATGGGCCGTGCTGCCTTAGAAAAATCTTGCACAAACCTTCGATAATAGCCAGCAAGACTGATAAGTGTAGTTTGTAGTGCCTAATTGTTGTGTTTTGGTCCCATTTTCCTTGTGGAATCGCTCCTTGGGAGCGGCTCATGGGCTTCTTATGCTTCCTCTAGCTCGTTTTAGGTTCCCGAGACCATTCATGAAGAGTTGAAGCGATTCCGACTCAATACATACACTTTTTGGAGCCAACGAGGTGAAGGAACGATCACTCGATGCCTTGGATTAGACCCCGAGACCTTGGGACCCAATCCCGAGCCTCCGAGACCCGATCCCGAGTCCCGAGAATCGATGAGAAACCAATGAGAGGCAAGGAGGGACCAAAAGGAGCTTAAAGGAGGCCTACAAGGCTCAATCGGGTCGGGATAGCCTCAACCGGTCCCGGTTGAGGTGCACGAAAGAGGAGCTGCTGTGAAGGGTCCATCCTGACCGGGATGAGCCCAGTTCAGCCCGCAATTGCATTGTTTCATCTCCTTTCCTCTTGTAACCCTATATATACTCTTCCCTTGTTTTGTTTATGAAATATACTATATTAGACATTAAACCCTAGCCTAGTTTAGCATAGATTAGCATAGATTAGTGTAGATTAGTCTTTAATTAGGTGTTAATCTTAGATTAGCTCTTGTAATTTGGGAATTCTTGAAGAATCCAACCAAGATTGACAACCTTGGTTGATGTATTTAGGTTTTCTTCCATTTATACAAGATTTCTTCTTTTCATCTTCTCTAGTATGGTATAATATTCTTTTCCCTTCTTTTTATCTTTGTTTTATCATCCAAGCTTTAATCTTTATTCATTGTATTGTTCATAGTTCATAGTTTTCTCTAGTTTCACTATGTTTGTTTTGATTGTTATGTTGATTCCTCTTGGTAGTGTTAGTTTTAGCATAGATATGTTAGAGTAGGCTCTTGCTAGGGTTATTAGGGAGATTGGTTGTGATTGTGGATGATTAGGGTGAGATGGGTAGTACTAGATGTTTTTTTTGTTGTTTCTCCTCAACCTTGCACTCCACATGTTCGATGAAATGCTTGTTAGACTAGTGACGATCAATCCTTGTTTTTCTTGCATATTATCTTGTATGTGTGTGTTTGGTTGGTTGGTTTGGTCGCGTCACTACGTAGCGAGAGCCCGGTGAGGACGACCCCTAGACCGATTACGTAGCGAGAGCCCGATCGGTGTTACCTAGGCCTCGAAGGCATGCTAGTGACCCCGTTTACCCCTTTTCGTTTTCTTCGCATCCATGAACCCGACCTAACCCTAGTTTTCATTCTTTGCTTTCTCTAGTCGTTAGTTACTTGTTTTGTCTTCCTTTTTCTTGTCTTAGACCTTAGACTAGTCCCTAGCCAACCCCCTAGATTAGCTCGTCTCGAACCTAGTCCTAGACCGTAGCACCCATTAGTACGAACGCATTTCCGTCCCTGTGGATTTGACCCAACTTGCCCTAGCTACCCTAGTTAGGTTAGTTGGTTATTATTTGACGGCGGGATCCACGACAAATCCCTCCCATCAAATTGGCGCCGTTGCCGGGGATGGTGTAGTTTAGACTTTTGTTTGCTTAGTTTTAGACTTTGTTCTTGACTTTTGTGTTCTCTTCTCCTTGTGTATCTCCGTTCTACTTCTTGTGTGCTATTGTCTCTTCCTAGTGCCTCAAAAGAACTAGGCTACTAACGTTTGCTCAAGTGCTTCTAGTTCATCCTAGGTATCGAAGCAACATTATGGAAATGGCACGTCCTAGCTTCCATCAATCGTCACGGGACAACTATGGGGCAAATTGCCAAGTCCCAAAATTTCACCAACCATGTCAACCTCATCGACAATCTTACGAACGCCCTCCATATGGTTACCATGAAAGTTGTCAAGGATCATTCCAACATCCTAACAACTACCGAACACCCTCACATAACCCACAACCAAAAATCCCCGACTTTGAGACTTGTCAAATGTTGGTCCAAATGCAACAGAGTCAACAAGAGGCGATAATGCTATTGTAAAAGGGCCAACATGAGATGATGATTTTAATGCAAAAGAGTCAACAAGCGATGATGACTCACATACAAGGGGTTGAAAAGGAGCTCAAGGCCCAAATAGAGATGCAAGATGCTCGCATCAATGCACTCATGGCTCGTATCACGATGTCGGCCACGCGAGCTCCACGACTTGTTGAGGAAGGTTCATTTGGGCATGAAAGTCGGGTGTCTCCACAAGAAAGTCAACCCGATCGTGAAGCTACAAATGAAGAAGAGGGGGTCGATCAAGAGATCATTGTTGAGTGTTGCTTGGATGGTGAAGATATGGGAAGAATAGAGGAAGTTGAAGCTTCAAGGGTCGACAATGAGGAGGGGAGTGAACATGATTCTCGAGATAACCCTTGGGGAGCCGATGTATTGGCTATCAAATTGGATTTGTTCGATTTTCTTCGTGATGAACCGGATCTAGACAATCCAAAGCCAAGTGAAGACATACCTCCTCTAGGCCATATTGACAAGGTGAGTGAAAAGGAGCGTAATATTTGGGAAAAAGAGGTAGATGCCTTGGAAATCGCCTTGAATGGAAAATTGGAGGATCCTAAAGCCTCCAATGAAGAAAACTTGATGCCTTCTCCTCCTCTATCGCACTCGATTTCTAGTCCCTTGTCTTGTGAGACGGTTGGTGAAGAGGATCCTTGTCAGGCAGTGGAAGAGAACTCCACTCTCGACCCCGTAGAAGAAGCGACACCCTTAGGGTGTGATCTCCCACATCATAATGCCGAGCATGACTCTAGACCACTATACCTACCGGATGGTCATAAGAGTCGTTGCTATCATGGTTCCGAAGACCCGGAAGATCACGAGAACCCCGAGCATAATGAAGATGATCGCTTCTTGCCTCTGACTTGGAAGCTATTGAAAGTGGCTAGGCTCAGCCATGTGAGCTTAAAGATGTTGCTAGGGCATTTGACTTACTCCTTCGAGCTCTTGATGGCTATGGAGGTGTAGTTGGTGAGAGTAGCGTAGTGTAAATATCTTTTCCCTTTTCTTTTGTGCTTCTATTTGTGTTTATGTTTGTTTGGATATTTTGGTTTTTAGGATTGTTAGTTTTTGTGGAAATCTTGTAATTTGGTATTTTGATGAGTGATGTGAGGGAGGGATTTTGATGAATGCTTTGAGCTTGTTTGTTAGGTATAGAGTGAAGATGAAGTCTCGAGGAGAATGGTTGTGGATAGAAGCTTGGAATTGGGCATGGGAGTCGGTTTTTGAAGCTTTGGATAAGCTTTTGGGGTCATGGGAATCATGAAGACCCTTCCCGGCCGAGAAGGAGGCTTCCCGACCGGGAAGGATGTGCCATCCCGACCGGGAAGGAACCATCCCGATCGGGATGAGGGTGCAAAAATTGGAGATTTCTGTGGAGCCATCCCGACCGGGACGGGTGTGTCATCCTGACCGGGACCATCCTTCCCGACCGGGATGGTCCCCTTCTCCTATTTTGGCCTCTTCTTTATCAAGTGAGCCCACCCTACCATTTTATACCCCCTCCCAACCTCCCTACCTACCCTTGCACCTATTATATGACCTTGCACTTCATATGCATACCCTCACCTCACCTTCTCTTCACCTTACACCAACTTTCCCATCAAATCCCACCCCCCTCACACCATTACTAATTCTACCATGCGGTTTTATCAAGCTTGAAGAAGGATGACAATGATGAAGACAAGCAAAGTACCTATATTGATCTATGAGACGATGGAGCGAGTGAGTTGCTAACCTATTGGTACGGCAACTATCCTTTCTTTTCTGTCTTTTATCGCTTGTTTTCCTTTGTGTTTGTTCCCTTCCCCTTGTACACTTTTGTGTCATGGTGACATGGTGGCCTTCGAGGCCTTGGTAGCTATTGCTCACGACTCTCGATGACGTGATTACGTTGAGAGTCATTTCAAAATCCAAATTTACAAGCCTTTTCACTTTAATTTTCACTTTTTGGGAATTAGTCGGATTTGGGCGGAATCCGGGCTAGGTGACTTGATTACACCTAGCCCTCCCCTCCCATTTCCTTTTATTTCCTTCTTTTATTTCTTCCCCTTTCCATATCTTTTCTTGTCTCGGTCCATGGTGACTTGACTACACCCCGGCCGGATGCATTCGACCTTTTCTTCACTTTTCTTTTTGATTTTTAGCTTTATTTTCGTAATTTCTTTTCTTTTATTTTGTGTCTCCACACACTACAATCGAGCATGAGGACATTGCTCGGTTTAAGTGTGGGGGAGTGATATTCTAGTATAGCTTAGTTTATTTTCGTAGTTTTTTCGAAAAAATCTTTAAAACCCTAAAAATTTGAAATTTTTTCACAAAAATCAAAAAGATTTTCTTTTGTGTCTTTTTCTTTTGTATTGTTGTGTCGTATTTTTTTTTGTTGTGCGTGTTTTGCCTCCCTTTTTCCTTATAGGTCGCTTAATCACCGCTAGCTTTGGAAAGCTTGCAAGACATCCGGTAACGTCTTTCTATCCCTTCTTCCTCTTTATCTCTTGTGGAGTGTGGAGGAGATTTGTGATGTTGTGTGATCGGGTGGAGCTTTGTGAAGATTTGTGGATGATTGGTTGCTCATTTGGAAATTTGGGGTGGTGTTTGTTTGTTTATGTGTTAGTTTTATCTTGTTTTGTTTTTTGTTGCCTTTGTTTCTTTTCCTCTCGTTTTCATCATGTCTTTGTTTTGTGTTGTGTAGTGTGTCATGTGTGTAAACGGTTTTCGAAAACCCGGTTTAGAAGCTAGTGTGCAAGCGTTTACTTTCCCTTTCTAGTAGTGTAAATCGAGTCTTGGACTTTAGTCTAGTAGAATGACCCTAAATCAATGATTTCGTTGGTCCTTTACCTTGAGTCCACCTAACTTACTAGGGATTTACTACGGGATTTGCACTTTTGACCATTATGACCACCCACGGTGTGAAAAGGCCTTAGTTACCGAGTTCCGTTCCTTAGGTGACCGTGTTCGGAATTGTTTGACTAGTCCAAGTTCTACCCTTTTTTGTGAGTATGAAGGGAAGACGTCGTCCCAACATACCCATTACCCTACCTCCTACACATATCCGCACAATAAAATTACAATTTGTTGAAATCTCTCTTTCTTGTTGCAAAAAGAAATGTCTACAACTCATATCAAGCCAAAAATGGCAATGAAAAGAAAAAGAAAGAAATGAAAGAAAGAAAAGATTGAAGAAAAAGAAAAGGGCACAAAAAGCCAAAAAGAAAATAGAAAAGAAGAAAAAGAAATGGCATAGCAACACTCAAAGCAAATATGCAAACAAAAGAGAAAATGTCAAAAGAAAACCCGTCTCACAAAAAGAATCCCTACATCTCAAAATAAGCCTTTTACCGACTATTACCGTGAAGAGCCTACCAAAGGACCGAGTCCCTAGGAAGGATGATAGCGGTAATGGTCGGTCTTCCCTCATTTTGCAATATTTCCACCTTTTTACTTGGACTAGTTTAGAGGTTTCAGGCATGGGACGACCCTCTTGGCTCATCGCTAAAGGGGGCGGGGTCTCACTTACCTACAGTGTCGACTAACACCGTGGTTCATCCCTCTTCCACTCCGCCGATCGTCCCGTAGTACGTTCTTAGAAGGTTAGGAGAAATCTAGGTAAGTTGCTAACGTTTTTGTTGCTTTATCGTCATACTATTAGAGTTTTGTCCATTTTGGTTTGTATTGCTAGCTTGGGAACGTTGTCACTTGCCTTGAGTCCTAAACCGGTGTCTTTTCACCGCTTTGTTGAGGGAAGCGGTATTTGTTTTCTTTTGGATGCAACCGATTATTTGTTTGTTTGTATGCTTGTTTGTCTTTGTGTCTTGCGATCGGTGGCATCCACGGTTTTGTCGCAAGACCCCACTTGCCTTGCGGAGTGTACTTTTCCTCTAAGTGTACTCGTGTGAGTTGAAAGGGCGTAGGGTGCGCTAATACCCGCTCGGCTAGTTTAGTAGATAGTTTGTGCTTACTCGAGGGCGAGTAAGGGTTAAGTGTGGGGGAGTTGATAAGTGTAGTTTGTAGTGCCTAATTATTGTGTTTTGGTCCCATTTTCCTTGTGGAATCGCTCCTTGGGAGGGGTTCATGGGCTTCTTATGCTTCCTCTAACTCGTTTCAGGTTCCCGAGACCATTCATGAAGAGTTGGAGCGATTCCGACTCAATACATACACTTTTTGGAGCCAACGAGGTGAAGGAACGATCACTCGATGCCTTGGATTCGACCCCGAGACCTTGGGACCCAATCCCGAGCCTCCGAGACCCGATCCCGAGTCCCGAGAATCGATGAGAAACCCATGAGAGGCAAGGAGGGACCAAAAGAAGCTTAAAGGAGGCCTACAAGGCTCAACCGGGTCGGGATGGCCTCAAACGGTCCCGGTTGAGGTGCACGAAAGAGGATTTGCTGTGAAGGGTCCATCCCGACCGGGATGAGCCCAGTTCAGCCCGCAATTGCATTGTTTCATCTCCTTTCCTCTTGTAACCCTATATATACTCTTCCCTTGTTTTGTTTATGAGATATACTATATTAGACATTAAACCCTAGCGTAGTTTAGCATAGATTAGCATAGATTAGTGTAGATTAGTCTTTAATTAGTTGTTAATCTTAGATTAGCTCTTGTAATTTGGGAATTCTTGAAGAATCCAACCAAGATTGACAACCTTGGTTGATGTATTTGGGTTTTCTTCCATTTATGCAAGATTTCTTCTTTTCATCTTCTCTACTATGGTATAATCTTCTTTTCCCTTCTTTTTATCTTTGTTTTATCATCCAAGCTTTAATCTTTATTCATTGTATTGTTCATAGTTCTTAGTTTTCTCTAGTTTCACTATGTTTGTTTTGATTGTTATGTTGATTCCTCTTGTTAGTGTTAGTTTTAGCATAGATATGTTAGAGTAGGCTCTTGCTAGGGTTATTAGGGAGATTGGTTGTGATTGTGGATGATTAGGGTGAGATGGGTAGTACTAGATGTTGTTTTTGTTGTTTCTCCTCAACCTTGCACTCCACATGTTCGATGAAATGCTTGTTAGACAAGTGACGATCAATCCTTGTTTTTCTTGAATATTATCTTGTATGTGCGTGTTTGGTTGGTTGGTTTGGTCGGGTCACTACGTAGCGAGAGCCCGGTGAGGACGACCCCTAGACCGACTACGTAGCGAGAGCTCGATCGGTGTTACCTAGGCCTCGAAGGCATGCTAGTGACCCCGTTTACCCCTTTTTGTTTTCTTCGCATCCATGAACCCGACCTAACCCTAGTTTTCATTCTTTGCTTTCTCTAGTCGTTAGTTACTTGTTTTGTCTTCCTTTTTCTTGTCTTAGACCTTAGACTAGTCCCTAGCCAACCCCCTAGATTAGCTCGTCTCGAACCTAGTCCTAGACCATAGCACCCATTAGTCCGAACGCATTTCCGTCCCTGTGGATTCGACCCGACTTGCCCTAGCGACCCTAGTTAGGTTAGTTGGTTATTATTTGGCGGCGGGATCCACGACAAATCCCTCCCATCAAAGACCTAGGAAACTTCAGATCTCGCCAACATCTAAGGGACTTGCTCAGCTCTTGATAGCTGAAATATTAGCAGGGTCAACTTTAATACCTTCCTTTGTGATAACATGACCCAGAAAAGCTACCTCGGAAAGCCAGAACTCACACTTCGAAAACTTAGCATACCACTTTTGTTCCCGTAGAATGCCAAGAATAATCTTGAGATGTTCCGCATGCTCGACTTCCGACTTGGAATAAATCAGGATGTCATCAATAAAGACAACAACACACTGATCCAAATACTCCCTGAAAGTTCTGTTCATCTGATCCATAAAAACAGCAGGAGCATTGGTTAGTCCAAAAGGCATGACTTTGAATTCATAATGTCCATACCTCGAACTGAAAGCCGTCTTTGGAATATCTGATTCTCGGACGGGAATTTGGTGATATACAGACCTTAAATCGATCTTGGAAAACACAGAAGCAACCTTAAGTTGATCAAAGAGATCATCAATTCTGGGCAAAAAGGATATTTGTTCTTGATCGTAACCTTGTTGAGATCACGATAATCATTACATAGGCGCATCGAATTGTCTTTCTTCTTGACAAAAAGAACAGGAGCGCCCTAAGGGGGAGAACTTGGACCAATGAAATCTTTCTCAATCATTTCATCCAATTGCTTGCGCAACTCTTGCAACTCTGCAGGAGCCATTCTGTAAGGTGCTTTGGCGATCGGGCCAGTACCAGGCACAAGTTCAATAGTGAATTCCACATCTCCTTCGGGTGGAATACCTGGTAACTCCTCGGGAAAGACATCTGCATAGTCACACACTATACGTACTTCCTCGAGTTTAGGGAGTTCAGTAGTTATAGTTACCGTACATAAAAATGCTTGGCAACCTTTTCTCTGTAATCTGATAGCCTTCATGGCAAAAATAATTTTGATACCCTTCTATCTTCGACCACCACGATAAGACACTCGAACACCTTCGGGAGTCTTCAAAAAAATATTCTGATCTCGACACTGAAACCTTGCGTCATATTGAGCCAACCAGTCCACTCCCAAAATAACATCGAACTCAGCGAGAGGGAACTCAAGGAGAGTAGAAGGAAGAATAATACCAGCAAAGAGAATAGGTACATTTAGATAAGCCTTGGAAAAATCAAAAACTTCACCAGAAGGAAGGGTAATAGCTATTGGTTCAGCTTGACAGGGGGTTAAGGATGATTTTGATACCAGAATAGAAGATATAACAGATGTAGAAGCGCCAGTATCAAATAGTATATAAGCACTAACACCATAAATCAGAAACGTGCCCGTAACCACATCAGGATTAGCCTCAGCGTCGGCACGGCTCATCAGAAAGATACGCCCTTTACGAGGAGCGGGAGTAGTAACAGCGCCAGCTGTAGTAGCGATGATGGTTGTTGTTTTCTTCGGGCAATAGGTAGAGCGGTGCCCCACTTCTCCACAGTGGAAACAGGTAACAGGGTTTCTTTCACAAGTCAAACCAGGATGATAAGCCTTCTTGCATTTGAAACAGGTAGAATCCTTGTTGTTGGGATTCTAGTTGAAATTGTTTTTCTTGTAACCACTACCTGTAACATCGTGTAGTAGAGTCAGAACTTTTTAGGAGAAAAGAAGATAAAACAAGAAGGGAAAGGAAAAGTAATCCAAACCTCCAGAGTTGAACTTCTTTAAAGAAGATGAAGAGTTATTCCCAGAATGAGGAAAAGGTCGTTTATAACTAGAGGATGGGTTCATAGATTTCACCCGCTCAATTGAAGACTCTGCGTACAGCGCGGCATCATAGAGCTCATTAACCATTATGAGACTCCGGGGAATGTTTCGGGTGATATCGGCTCGGAGTCCTCCTCGATAATAGAAAACTCGGGAATTCTCGTTGGGTAGCAGGTCTCCAGCATAATTCGCCATGAAATGGAACCGAGTAGTGTATGCTTCTACAGACATGGTGCCCTGGCACAGAGCGCTGAATTAAGTCATCCTCTGATGCCTCAGCTCCTCATGATAGAATCTTCGTTCTAAAAGGACCCTGAATTGAGTCCAGTTGAATCCTGGAGTTCGAAGTGTAGTCGGGCCAACCTGGGTCCACCATCGGTCTGCTTCGTCTGACAGGTACAGCACAGCCAAGCCAACCTTCTGGTCCTCGGGGGCGGAGTAAATCCCGAACTATCGTTCCATCAGTCGAAACCAACGGTTCATGATTTCAGGATCCACGGAGCCGTCATAAAAATCCAGCTTGCTTTTGGCCATTCCTTCAGCTGCGTGAGAGAAGCTAAAGGCTCTCTGGTGGTTCTAGTTGTTCATCTCGTTAATGGTCTGCGCTATGTTGCGTAGCGAGTTAGCCAATGCCTTGAATCCTCCTTGATCATCGTTGTTGTTGTTTCGGTTGCCCCTCCCGGCCATCTTGAAGTTCAAAAATAACAACATATAATCAATGCTAGTCATCGAGTTCAGGAACAAATAATCTTAACAGTTAAGTCCTTATTTGTTTCTACCCATTTCTAACAATATTTTTATTTAATGTTTAAATAATTTACTGGTATTTTCCCTAATTTCAGGTGTAAGCGTTGGGAGCAATGATGCTCTGATACCAACTGTAATCCCCTAGAAATCTAACGTGATACAGTGGTGGAAACACTCTAGAGTTGGGATTAAAACACGCTGTAACAATGTCTTAATAAAATTAAAACGGTAAGTTTAAACATTAGGCCTAAAATAAATTGGCCAAAAAATTAAACAATCCAAAAGAAAGGGGTTTAAACATCCACAAGACATAATTATTAAAAAGAAAATGAGCAGGATCCAAATTGCCCGCTAGCCCACACCCATAAACAAGTATACCTGCCATGTTAAAACATAACAGCCACAATCAGTGGGGAGCAACGTCAACGTTCTCCCATCCGTATAACAGGATTTTAAAACTTTAATTACTACTATAAAAAAATTGTAAAAATGGAAAACAGTAAAAACAGCATATTAAAAATAAGTTTTCCGCGTAAACCAAAGTAATTAAATGGGTTTCCGAAGAACACAAAATATTTGCCAACCTGCAAAACAATTTACATCGATAATAAATAAAATAATCAAAGTGGCGTTATGGATAGGGTTAATGTAGAATCTAGACTTTCACTAGGACAATACTAGAAACTAGTTTCGAGAATTGTAGACTTAACTCATAACAGAATCCAGTCTCTAACTAGGCAACTCAACTGTAACAGGACTGCGAGCAGCGAGGTCCTGGTTTAAGTAGTGCACACCCCTTCAGGATACAAACCATATCCAGTTCAAACCGACGCGACTTATACGATGCGATATCTAAGTTTAAGGTACATATACACTCTCCTGAACACAAACCATGCTCAGTTCAACAACCAATGCGTCCCATAGAGACACACCAGCCTTACAGTTTATGGCAAAACGTACATCCCATTTTGTATTACTCTAAACCCACACTTGTTCTTATTCCATAACTCCTAAACAAGGTCATTATCGATACTTAAAAGATATAATCATTGTAAACAATATGGATATAAAAGGAGTAATCATAATGTTCTAAAAGAGGAAACTTTCTATTTTAAGAAACTTCTATTTTAGGAAACTTTCTATTTTAAGATCTAAAACGAGAACAATCGGGTTTATGGCATTATTAAAATATCGTACAAGTGTTATAAAATGATTAAAGATGTCTTAAGCATTTTAGTACTACTAATCAGAGTGTTTTCAAAAGTTACAAAGCTAAAATTTCCTAATTATTATTAGTTTCGACAATACGATTATAAATAGGATTTTACGGCAAATCTCAAATTAAATCTTTTAACGTCTTTTATTTAGTTAAACCAATGAATATATTTAGAGTATGTTAAAGGATGATTTAACTCTTAAAGTTTCAGATTTAAATCTTTTCAAAATTGCTGGAAAAAATAATTCTTTTAGGTAAGACGAAGCCTTTTAACGATAAATCGTAATTTGTCCAAAAATCGATACTATTAATTAAAGACTTCAATAAATAGTACAAAAATTACGTAAAATAACTAAAATATATTTATGGACATTATTTCCAGAAAATAAAATTTTCCAGAATACTTAGACTCGGTTTTTAAAGGGTTTTCTCGTTAATCGTCTAATCTCGACAATAACGATTAATAAAAATAGTAATTACAAAACAATTTACGTATTAATATCTAAAAATTATTATTAAACTTAAAAATTTTTATTTTCCTGAAACTACAATTTTTCCAGATTTCCAGAAATTCCAGATTTAATAAATCCCGTTAAAACCGTCTTTTAAACCCGTTTTCACAATTTACGATTCCATTAATAAATCTTATCGTTCCTAACATTTTATTAAAGCACTAAAAAACATAAAATTACATTTTACTATGAAATAATCAGAATCATATTTTTTTTTTTACAGATTTAATCATAGGACCAGAAATCGAGAATTTAAACGACAAACGCGGTTTTATCGATAAACGATGATTTAAAGTGATTAATTAATTCATCCACTTCTCAATTCCGAAAAATTATGAAAAACTTCAGAAAATTATATATCATCAGAAAGTTTCACCACGTCAAAAATCAGATTAAAATAAAATGTTTAAGTACTAGAACTAAAAATCGGCTTTTAATCGTTTTTGTTCGTAAACGTTAATAATTCAATAATCGATATCTAAAATATCAGAAAAGTACTAAATCATTAAAAATCATCAAAAACTTCATTTTTACAGAATATAGTCATATATTAAAAGTTTAGGCCGAATATTACAATTTTACAAATTAATATAACAATTTAATCGTTAATCTCGTAAAAGCGATAAAAATACCGAAACATGCAAATTTTCAACTTTTAAAAATTTTCCAGATTATATGAGATACATATATTGTCAAAAATGAAATATAAAAATATACATGCAATTACACAATTAAAAACACGAAATACCGAGTAACATCGACGCTACCTCTAATCCAAGTCTGAATAGATAATATACTTGTTAGCCTCAGGATCGTCCATGAATGCTACAATATATAAAAATCATAGCAGAAAAATACCATGAGAAAAGCTAAAATAAATCAAGGTAAATAATGATCGAAACGATATCGATTATTACCTTAACGAAAGAATTGGAAAAAGGATTGATTCGACGATAAGAATGCGACGATTAGGACTCGATTTAAACATAAATCAGCCTAGGGAGGATGGAGAGGATACACGGCCAAGAGGGAAGGAATGAAGAGAGGAAGTGGTGTAATTTTTTTTGTTAATGCACAAAATGAATGTAGAGTAAAGGAGGAGAAGAAGGTTACTACACTTAAAGAGCATAAATGGTATTAAGGTGAATAAGAATCCAAGGTGTTTATCACCTAATTAAGTTGGCCGGCCAAAATGGATAGGGGAGGAATGAATAGAGTATTAAAGCCTCAATTCAATGACAAGAAAAGAATCTTATGTTTACGGTTTATGTGATAAAATGAAACGTATTAATAAAACGTAGTTAAATTGTGACAAGAAGGTTTGTCGGTCCCAATTATAAGGAAAATGTCTCAAATGATTTATAAGTTGATGAAAAGTATAATCGTAAAATAGTTAAAGGCATTTTAAAGCAATTCGAGTAAACCTCGCGTAAGAACATAATTATTCGCGAAGCTTCGTAATAAAATCATTAATGGCTAAATTTTCATAAATAAAAATATTTACTACTTGAAAATATTATATAAATGTATTTAAACATTTTTAGGAAAAAGAGTAACTTAAATCCGAGCTTTAAAACGTCAATTCAAAGAGAAATAGAATTCCTCGTGGAAAATTTATTAGCTTACGAAGAAAACCAAATAAATGGATTTGAGAGAATAAAAATCTTTAACAATAAAAATTAAATATCATTAACCTCAGAAAAAAAATAAAACTTGGAAAAATGATGAAACATGAGCCAAAATGTGATAGAGTTATAACGATGTCATAACGGAAAGAATAAAAACGCTTGGAAACCTAGCGGGTATTACACGTATCCGCAAAATCCCAACCGCCCCACCTCACGCGTCTTAGTCTCACCGCACCTAAGCCCAGGCGCCTAAGTCTTGCAGCGCCTCAACTCAGGCGTCCATATGGGCGACGAGGGCCGAAAACACCTATAAATACCCCCCATCACCTCATTCATTCGACACAACTTCTCATCTTCTCTTCCCCCTCTACTCTCTTGCTACGGGCTCGCACTCCGACACCCGAGGCAAACGATCCACTCGATCGTAGTTCTGATAAAAAAGCGACATCGACGCTACTCCTCACCTTCGAGCACCCCACTCGATACCGAGGTGCCTGTGTTCGACTAGCTTAAGTCTAGTAATGAATTTCTGCCGGATTAGCCGCAGAATCAGTCCATAGCAACGAAGGTCTGCCGGAGTAGCCCCAGGAAGGGTCAACGGTAACAGAGCTCTGGCGGAATCACTGGTCAAGCTAGGAGGATCCGCCTATTGAAGTCGAGTCGTCACTAGGTTGCCATCTATACAAAACTTTCCATATTCGTACTTTGTTTTATTATGCACTACGACAACACTAGATGCGGACACTAGGTCTGCAAGCACTCACTAAAATACGTAACGTCCCAACTTCAACCACAAACACTAAAATAGACTAAATAGACCCGAGTAATTCCGAGATCCGTCCTCAAACTATCTATACATCGTGTCTCCTTTAGTGTATACTCCGAGGATGAAACTCCTCACTATGTGATTTACTTACGTTCGCATTTACAGTTTTACGTATGATTTATTGCTTTTACGACCTCATAATCGCATGCTAAATCACCTAACACGAAATTCAAGACATAAAACAACTAAAACTGAACAAAGTGATGGTCGGGTTCCGTATTAGTTCGGGTACTCGCCTTACTAGGTTCGAACACTTCGATGTACCTCTATTAAAACCGAACCAACGCATCTTAAACAGAATTCCAGGTAAGATATACAACGAGAAAGACTAATATCCGTATTATCACGTTAAAACTGGTTTGCTAATACGTATAATACTAGTACTCTCTACTCTCCTATGTGCATCTTTTCATGGCCTACTTGTCATGATAAGTGTAGTTTGTAGTGCCTATTTTACTATGTTTTGGTCCCATTTTCCTTGTAGAATCGCTCCTTGGGAGCGATTTATGGGCTTCTTATGCTTCCTTTAGTTAGTTTCAGGTTCCCGAGACCGATTTGGAAGAGTTGGAGCGATTCCGACTCGATACATACACATTTTGGAGCCAACGGAGTAAAGGAACGATGACTCGATGCCTTGTAATCGACCCCGAGACCTTGGGACCCAATCCCGAGTCTCCGAGACCCGATCCCGAGTCCCGAGAATCGATGGGAAGCCCATGAGAAACAAGGAGAGACCAAAAAGTTCATATTGGAGGCCTACAAGACTCATCCCCGACGGGTATGGCCTCAACCGGTCCCGGTTGAGGTGCACTAACAAGGAGGCTACTGTCCAGGGCCCATCCTGACCGGGAGCATGGCTTCCCAACCGGGACCGACCCCGTCCCGACCGGTACCACCCCTTCCCGGCCGGGATGGGCTGCAGCTCCCGGTTTTTGTGCCTCGTTTCTTGGAGATGAAGCTTGCTTGTGATTGGAGGCGATACTTAGGGAGGTAGAGGTCGGTGAAGCTCGTAGGATGGATAGACCCCGGAGATGACATGAAGGATGACGATGGGTCTTGGGATTCTTACTTCTTGCCTCCTCCTTGGAGGCCGTGGAGGTCGGCTAAGCTCGAGCGCTTCTTGGGCCTTCACTATGATATCGGTAGCGCATTCGACTTGCTCCTCCATGCCCTTGAGGGCTACTGTTGAAGAAGAGTCCACCATCCTAGGTTTGACGGAGTTCCTAAAGAACCGTCATGTTGTATATTCCCCCTCCCTCTTCTTTAGAGTACTTGTGTTTGTATTTGTGTGATTTTTCTTTTGATTTTTGTTGTTTTGTGAAGCTCTTGTAATTGATTTGGTATTTTGATGAGCGATGTGAGAGAGTGAATTTGATGTGTACTTTGAGTTTATTGTGATAGGTGAAGTGAAGGTGACTCCTAGAAAGGAGTGGTTAGTGATAGAGCTTGGATCGTGAGTAAGGGAGTCGGTTTTTGGGGTCATGGGAGTCATGAAGACCATTCCCGACCGGGAAGGGTGTGTCGTCCCGACCGGGATGGGGCCGTCCCGATCGGGATGAGGGTGCCAAAAATCGAGTCCACTGGAGTGTCATCCCGATCGGAAAGGAAGCTTCCCGACCGGGAAGGGTTTATCAATCCGACCGGGATCATCCATCCCTACCGCGATGATCCCCTACTCCTTTTTGGTGCCTCTTCTTCGACATTTAAGCCCACCCAACCATTGTATACCCCCACCCAACCTCCCTACCTTCCTTTCTCATATCATACCACCCACATACTTCATTTCCATACCTTCACCTCATTTCCTCCTCACTTTAGACCGATATTCACATCAAATCCCACCCCCCTCACACCTTTACCACCTCTACCATGCGGTATTATCGAGAATGAAGAGGAATAGCAATGATGAAGACAAGCTTTGTGCCTATAATGATCATTGAGACGATGGAGCGAGTGAGTTACTAGCCGATTTGTTTCGGTAACTATCCTTACTTTTCCGTCTTTTATTGCTTGTTTTCCTTTGTTTATTCCCTTCCCCTTGAGTCATGGTATCTTAGTGGCCTTCGAGGCCTTGGTAGTGGTTGCTCCCGACTCTCGATGATGTGACTACATCGAGAATCATTTCAAAATCCAAATTTTACAAGTTTTTCACTCTCTCTTTTTTAGGATTTAGTCGGATTTAGGCGGAATTCGGGCTAGGTGACTTGATTACACATAGCCCTCCCCTCCCATTTCCTTTTATTTCTTTCTTTTTATTTTCTTCCTCCCATCCATATCTTTTCTTGTCTCGGCCCATGGTGACTTGACTACACCCCGGCCGGACACCTTCTACCCTTTTCTCCACTTTTCTTTTTGATTTTTAGCTTTATTTTCGTAGTTTCTTTTCTTTTTCTTTTGTCTCTCCGCACACTACGATTGAGCATATAAGGACATTGCTCGGTTTAAGTGTGGGGGAGGGATATTCTATCATAGTTAGTTTTATTTTCTTAGTTTTTCGAAAAAAAAACCTTTCAAAAAATACCTAAAAATTTGAAAAAAAATTCACAAAAAATCAAAAAGATTTTTCTTTTGTGTATTTTTCCCTTTATGTCTTTGTGTCGTGTTTTTGTTGTATTTTGTGTGTTTTGCCTCCCTTTTTCTTATAGGTTGCTTAATCACCGTTGTTTGGAAGGCTTTGAAGACATCCGGTAACATCTTCTAACCCTCTTTCCCTCTTTATTCCTTGTGATGTTTGGAGAAGGTTGTGTTGAAGTGTGCTCGGGTGAAGCTTGTACATACTTGTGGTTGATTTGGTGATATGTTTGGAAGTTTGGGGTGGTGTTTGTTTGTTCATGTTTTGTTTTTGTTGCCTTTTGTTTCTTTTTCTTTCGTTTTCGTCATGTCTTTGTTTTGTGTGTAGTTGTGTCTTGTGCGTAAAAGGTTTTCGAAAACCCGATTTTGAGGCTAGTGTGCGAGTGCTTACTTTCCCTTCCTAGTAGTGTAAATCGAGTCTTGGATTTTAGCCTAGTAGAATGACCCTAAATCAATGAATTCGTTGGTCCTTTACCTTGAGTCCACCTAGCATACTAGGGATTTACTGCGGGATTTGCACTTTTGACCATTATGACCACCCACGGTGTGAAAAGGCCTTGGTTACCGAGTCTCGTCCCTTAGGTGACTTTGTTTAGGATTGTTTGATTAGTCAAAGTTCTCCACTTTTTGTGGGTTTAAAGGGAAATCGCGACCCCCGACATACCCATTCCCCCTACTTCCTACACATATCCACACAATAAATTGCAATTTGTTAAATTCTCCCTTTCTTGTCATACAAAGGAATGCCAAAAAGCCAAATCAAGCCAAAAGGGCAAAGAAAAGAAAAAGAACGAAAATGAAAGAAAGAAAAGAATGAAGAAAAAGAAAAGGCACAAAAGCCAAAAAGGAAATAGAAAAGAAGAAAAAGAAATGGCATGGCAACAAACAAAGTAAAATGTCAAAAAGAAAGAAAAATGCCAAAAGAAAACCCGTCTCACAAAAATAGTCCCAACATCTCAAAATAAGCCTTTTTCCGACCTTTGCCGTGAAGAGCCTACCAAAGGACCGAGTCCCTAGGAAGGATGATAGCGGCATTAGTCGGTCTTCCCTCATTTTGCATTATTTCCACCTTTTTACTTGGACTAGTTAGGCGGTTTTTAGACATGGGATGACCCTCTTGGCTCACGCTAAAGGGGGCGGGGTCTCACTTACCTAAAGTGTCGACTAACACCGTGGTTCTTCACTTTTCCACTCCGCCGATCGTCCCGTAGTACGTTTTTAGAAAGTTAGGAGGACCTAGGTAAGTTACCAACGTTTTTGTTGCTTTATCGTCATACTATTAGGGTTTAGTCCACCTTGGTTTGTATTGCTAGCTTGGGAACGTTGTCACTTACCTCGAGTCCTAAACCGGTGCTTCTTTCACCGCTTTTAGAGGGAAGCGGTATTTGTTTTATTTTGGGTGTAACCGTATAACTGTTTGTTTGTGTGTTTGTTTGTTTGTGTGTTTTGTGTCCGGTTGCATCCGCGGTTTTGTCGCAAGACCCGACTTGCCTTGCGGAGTGCACTTTTCCTCTAAGTGCACTCGCGTGAGTTGAAAGGGCGTAGGGTGCGCTAATACCCACTCGGATAGTTTAGTAGATAGTTTGTGCTTACTCGAGGGCGAGTAAGGGTTAAGTGTGGGGGAGTTGATAAGTGTAGTTTGTAGTGCCTATTTTACTATGTTTTGGTCCCATTTTCCTTGTAGAATCGCTCCTTGGGAGCGATTTATGGGCTTCTTATGCTTCCTTTAGTTCGTTTCAGGTTCCCGAGACCGATTTGGAAGAGTTGGAGGGATTCCGACTCGATACATACACATTTTGGAGCCAACGGAGTAAAGGAACGATGACTCGATGCCTTGGAATCGACCCCGAGACCTTGGGACCCAATCCCGAGTCTCCGAGACCCGATCTCGAGTCCCGAGAATCGATGGGAAGCCCATGAGAAACAAGGAGAGACCAAAAAGTTCATATTGGAGGCCTACAACACTCATCCCCGACGGGTATGGCCTCAACCGGTCCCGGTTGAGGTGCACTAACAAGGAGGCTACTGTCCAGGGCCCATCCCGACCGGGACCGACCCCGTCCCGACCGGGACCACCCCTTCCCGGCCGGGATGGGCTGCAGCTCACCCGCGCCTACTTCCTTTCACCTCCTTCCATACTTAAACCCTATATATACCCTTCCCTTGTTTTGTAAAGCATATGCACTTCATTAGACATAAAACCCTAGACTACTTTAGGTTAGATTAGCTTAGATTAGAGTAGATTAGTCGGTAATTAGTAGTTAATCCTAGTTTAGTACTTGTATTAAGGGAATTCTTCAAGATCCATCCAAGATTGACAACCTTGGTGGTTTGTTTTGGGTTTTCTTCATTAATGCAAGTTTCAATCTTTCCTCTTCACTAGTTTGGTACAATCTTCTTCTCCTTTTACTCTTAATCCTTTATTGTTTATCAAGTTTGATCTTTATTATTGTTTGTTCTTGTTCTTGTTAGTTTGATTGAGTTTGTTTAGGTATGTTTTGTTTCTGATGATGAATCCTCTTGTTCTTGTTAGTGATAGTTGGATTATGTTAGAGTAGCATCTTGCTAGGGTTAGTAGGGTGATTAGGGTGTTAATTGGATGATTAAGGGATTGTTGGAGATGTTGGTGGAGGATTTGGGTTTCCTCTTGGTTTGATGCATATCACATGTTTATTGAAATGCTTGAATGACTAGTATGTGCATATGCTTGTTCTTCTTGACTTTCTCTTGTGAGTGATAGTTTGTTTGTGGGTTCGGTTCCCTTACTACGTAGCGAGAGCCCGGTGAGGACGATCCCTAGGTCGGTCTAAGTAGCGAGAGCCCGGATGCGACCTAGGCCACTATAGCGCGCTAGTAACCCCATTTGTCATGTGTGTCGCCGAGATGGG
Organism: Agrostemma githago; assembly: GCA_958450325.1. Classification (NCBI taxonomy): domain Eukaryota; kingdom Viridiplantae; phylum Streptophyta; class Magnoliopsida; order Caryophyllales; family Caryophyllaceae; genus Agrostemma; species Agrostemma githago. Next base: position 25,788,269 of record OY288257.1, read on the forward strand.
TTTTAGGTGAAACCTCTAGGTCGGTCTAAGTTGCGAGAGCCCGGACCATACCTAGATTACCCTAATACCTCCCTCACTCTAGTTCCTCCTCGACCATTCCGTTACCCCTTTGACCCCGACCTAATCCTAGCCCGTTTTCCTTAGTTGTTTTCTCTGTCTCCTTAGCCATAGCCTTAGTTTTCTCCCCTCTTATCATTCTTGTTTAGCGTAGTCCGTTGACTTAGTCTCGTATTTAGGCGACCTTAGTCTAGGCTTTACATTACCGTCCCCGTGGATTCGACCCGACTTACCCTATCTACCCTAGTTAGGAGTAGCCGGTTTATTTATTGATCGGTTGGGACGTGACGAATCCCTACCATCAATTTGGCGCCGTTGCCGGTGACGGTGCATTGTTTAGACTTTGTTTTCCTAGTTACTTGACTTTGTCTTTGTGTTTGTGTTTTTCTTTTTTTTTGTTACCTTGCTTCTTGTGTGTGTGAAGTTTATTTCTCTCTTGTCTAGTGCCCAAAAAGCACTAGACTTCTCACGTTTGTTCTTAGTCTACAGTTTATGCTTAGAGGTGGTGACTATCTTCTTCTTGCAACTTAGAGCCGCTTTAACGGACGGTTGCTAGGGGGAGAGGTTTCCAACCGGGTATGGACCACGACTTTCGAGCAAGCATGGGGTTTGATCTAAACTCCCCACACATGGAAGCCGATATGAGCTACTCCTCTTCTTCCATGAACCAAGGGTATGACATGACGTCCCCCTACCATTATCAAGCTTTTTGGGGTAATCAAGACGGGTGTGATCTTCAAGAATATGGAAATGGCTACCAACGAGTGAATGACTATCAATCCTACGACCATGGTGGCTATTACTCGAGCTATGATTGTGAACCCACCATGTTCAATCAAGATTCACCGTATGGAAGCCAATTTCCCCAAAACCCACCATATTACCCGACACCCCAACCACAATATGAACCCCATGACCCACAATACTACCAATCACCTCAACCTCACTACCAACAATATGATGCCCCACCCTTTAGGCATCATCAAGATTTTCAAGGAGCTTTAAAAGACCCCAATGATCACCAATTGCCCGACATGGAGGTGTTTCAATCGAGTCTTCAAATGCAAAGGAGCATCCAAGAAACGGCCATTCAATTGCAAAAAGAACAAGAGGAATTAATGACCCAAATTCGAAGGGGAAACGAGGCGAGGAATGCTCAATTAAATGCATTATCGGTTCAAACCGTAATGTTTTTATCCCGAGCGTCACATTTAGATGAAGGGTGCCCACTTGAGAGAGAGGAGCAACCTAATCACGAAGCCGCCGATGTAGTTCCCTTTGAAAGAGAAATTTGCTTTGAAGAACCTCAATCGTCTACCCAAAAAGAGACGAATAAGGATATGCCCCTTGGTGAAGGCATCGTTGGTGAAGAATTAGAGGAGGATAGTGAGTTGGATGGGTTGGTTGAATTCGTGAGGTTGTTAGGTGAGATTGATAGCCTCGAGTTGCCCTTGTGCGATAATGTGACTAAGCACCAAGAGCCCCTTGCTAGTACACCGAGAGATGGTTTGGAAGAGATTGAAACCGCCGGTATAAGTTTCGATCCTCTCCTCCAAGATGATGTGGGGCCAAGTGATGAAGGTGGGGAACCACAACTTGAGGAAAGTGTGGGGGTGTGCAACGAGGAAATGAGGCCAAAACCGCTTTTTGTGCCTCGTTTCTTGGAGATGAAGCTTGCTTGTGATTGGAGGCGATGCTTAGGGAGGTAGAGGTCGGTGAAGCTCGTAGGATGGATAGACCCCGGAGATGACATGAAGGATGACGATGGGTCTTGGGATTCTTACTTCTTGCCTCCTCCTTGGAGGCCGTGGAGGTCGGCTAAGCTCGAGCGCTTCTTGGGCCTTCACTATGATATCGGTAGCGCATTCGACTTGCTCCTCCATGCCCTTGAGGGCTACTGTTGAAGAAGAGTCCACCATCCTAGGTTTGACGGAGTTCCTAAAGAACCGTCATGTTGTATATTCCCCCTCCCTCTTCTTTAGAGTACTTGTGTTTGTATTTGTGTGATTTTTCTTTTGATTTTTGTTGTTTTGTGAAGCTCTTGTAATTGATTTGGTATTTTGATGAGCGATGTGAGAGAGTGAATTTGATGTGTACTTTGAGTTTATTGTGATAGGTGAAGTGAAGGTGACTCCTAGAAAGGAGTGGTTAGTGATAGAGCTTGGATCGTGAGTAAGGGAGTCGGTTTTTGGGGTCATGGGAGTCATAAAGACCCTTCCCGACCGGGAAGGGTGTGTCGTCCCGACCGGGATGGGGCCGTCCCGATCGGGATGAGGGTGCCAAAAATCGAGTCCACTGGAGTGTCATCCCGATCGGAAAGGAAGCTTCCCGACCGGGAAGGGTTTATCAATCCGACCGGGATCATCCATCCCTACCGCGATGATCCCCTACTCCTTTTTGGTGCCTCTTCTTCGACATTTAAGCCCACCCAACCATTGTATACCCCCACCCAACCTCCCTACCTTCCTTTCTCATATCATACCACCCACATACTTCATTTCCATACCTTCACCTCATTTCCTCCTCACTTTAGACCGATATTCACATCAAATCCCACCCCCCCCCCTCACACCTTTACCACCTCTACCATGCGGTATTATCGAGAATGAAGAGGAATAGCAATGATGAAGACAAGCTTTGTGCCTATAATGATCATTGAGACGATGGAGCGAGTGAGTTACTAGCCGATTGGTTTCGGTAACTATCCTTACTTTTCCGTCTTTTATTGCTTGTTTTCCTTTGTTTATTCCCTTCCCCTTGAGTCATGGTATCTTAGTGGCCTTCGAGGCCTTGGTAGTGGTTGCTCCCGACTCTCGATGATGTGACTACATCGAGAGTCATTTCAAAATCCAAATTTTACAAGTTTTTCACTCTCTCTTTTTTAGGATTTAGTCGGATTTAGGCGGAATTCGGGCTAGGTGACTTGATTACACATAGCCCTCCCCTCCCATTTCCTTTTATTTCCTTCTTTTTATTTTCTTCCCCCCATCCATATCTTTTCTTGTCTCGGCCCATGGTGACTTGACTACACCCCGGCCGGACACCTTCTACCCTTTTCTCCACTTTTCTTTTTGATTTTTAGCTTTATTTTCGTAGTTTCTTTTCTTTTTATTTTGTCTCTCCGCACACTACGATTGAGCATATAAGGACATTGCTCGGTTTAAGTGTGGGGGAGGGATATTCTATCATAGTTAGTTTTATTTTCTTAGTTTTTCGAAAAAAAAACCTTTCAAAAAATACCTAAAAATTTGAAAAAAAATTCACAAAAAATCAAAAAGATTTTTCTTTTGTGTATTTTTCCCTTTATGTCTTTGTGTCGTGTTTTTGTTGTATTTTGTGTGTTTTGCCTCCCTTTTTCTTATAGGTTGCTTAATCACCGTTGTTTGGAAGGCTTTGAAGACATCCGGTAACATCTTCTAACCCTCTTTCCCTCTTTATTCCTTGTGATGTTTGGAGAAGGTTGTGTTGAAGTGTGCTCGGGTGGAGCTTGTACATACTTGTGGTTGATTTGGTGATATGTTTGGGAGTTTGGGGTGGTGTTTGTTTGTTCATGTTTTGTTTTTGTTGCCTTTTGTTTCTTTTTCTTTCGTTTTCGTCATGTCTTTGTTTTGTGTGTAGTTGTGTCTTGTGCGTAAAAGGTTTTTGAAAACCCGGTTTTGAGGCTAGTGTGCGAGTGCTTACTTTCCCTTCCTAGTAGTGTAAATCGAGTCTTGGACTTTATCCTAGTAGAATGACCCTAAATCAATGAATTCGTTGGTCCTTTACCTTGAGTCCACCTAGCTTACTAGGGATTTACTGCGGGATTTGCACTTTTGACCATTATGACCACCCACGGTGTGAAAAGGCCTTGGTTACCGAGTCTCGTCCCTTAGGTGACCGTGTTTAGGATTGTTTGATTAGTCCAAGTTCTCCACTTTTTGTAGGTTTGAAGGGAAATCGCGACCCCCGACATACCCATTCCCCCTACTTCCTACACATATCCACACAATAAATTGCAATTTGTTGAATTCTCCCTTTCTTGTTATACAAAGGAATGCCAAAAAGCCAAATCAAGCCAAAAGGGCAAAGAAAAGAAAAAGAACGAAAATGAAAGAAAGAAAAGAATGGAGAAAAAGAAAAGGCACAAAAGCCAAAAAGGAAATAGAAAAGAAGAAAAAGAAATGGCATGGCAACAAACAAAGTAAAATGTCAAAAAGAAAGAAAAATGCCAAAAGAAAACCCGTCTCACAAAAATAATCCCAACATCTCAAAATAAGCCTTTTTCCGACCTTTGCCGTGAAGAGCCTACCAAAGGACCAAGTCCCTAGGAAGGATGATAGCGGCATTAGTCGGTCTTCCCTCATTTTGCATTATTTCCACCTTTTTACTTGGACTAGTTAGGCGGTTTTTAGACATGGGATGACCCTCTTGGCTCACGCTAAAGGGGGCGGGGTCTCACTTACCTAAAGTGTCGACTAACACCGTGGTTCTTCACTTTTCCACTCCGCCGATCGTCCCGTAGTACGTTTTTAGAAAGTTAGGAGGACCTAGGTAAGTTACCAAAGTTTTTGTTGCTTTATCGTCATACTATTAGGGTTTAGTCCACCTTCGTTTGTATTGCTAGCTTGGGAACGTTGTCACTTACCTCGAGTCCTAAACCGGTGCTTCTTTCACCGCTTTTAGAGGGAAGCGGTATTTGTTTTGTTTTGGGTGCAACCGTCTAAGTGTTTGTTTGTGTGTTTGTTTGTTTGTGTGTTTTGTGTCCGGTTGCATCCGCGGTTTTGTCGCAAGACCCGACTTGCCTTGCGGAGTGCACTTTTTCTCTAAGTGCACTCGCGTGAGTTGGAAGGGCGTAGGGTGCGCTAATACCCACTCGGATAGTTTAGTAGATAGTTTGTGCTTACTCGAGGGCGAGTAAGGGTTAAGTGTCGGGGAGTTGATAAGTGTAGTTTGTAGTGCCTATTTTACTATGTTTTGGTCCCATTTTCCTTGTAGAATCGCTCCTTGGGAGCGATTTATGGGCTTCTTATGCTTCCTTTAGTTAGTTTCAGGTTCCCGAGACGGATTTGGAAGAGTTGGAGCGATTCCGACTCGATACATACACATTTTGGAGCCAACGGAGTAAAGGAACGATGACTCGATGCCATGGAATCGACCCCGAGACCTTGGGACCCAATCCCGAGTCTCCAAGACCCGATCCCGAGTCCCGAGAATCGATGGGAAGCCCATGAGAAACAAGGAGAGACCAAAAAGTTCATATTGGAGGCCTACAAGACTCATCCCCGACGGGTATGGCCTCAACCGGTCCCGGTTGAGGTGCACTAACAAGGAGGCTACTGTCCAGGGCCCATCCTGACCGGGAGCATGTCTTCCCGACCGGGACCGACCCCGTCCCGACCGGGACCACCCCTTCCCGGCCGGGATGGGCTGCAGCTCACCCGCGCCTACTTCCTTTCACCTCCTTCCATTCTTAAACCTTATATATACCCTTCCCTTGTATTGTAAAGCATATGCACTTCATTAGACATAAAACCCTAGACTACTTTAGGTTAGATTAGCTTAGATTAGAGTAGATTAGTCGGTAATTAGTAGTTAATCCTAGTTTAGTACTTGTATTAAGGGAATTCTTCAAGATCCATCCAAGATTGACAACCTTGGTGGTTTGTTTTGGGTTTTCTTCATTAATGCAAGTTTCAATCTTTCCTCTTCACTAGTTTGGTACAATCTTCTTCTCCTTTTACTCTTAATCCTTTATTGTTTATCAAGTTTGAATCTTTATTATTGTTTGTTCTTGTTCTTGTTAGTTTGATTGAGTTTGTTTAGGTATGTTTTGTTTCTGATGATGAATCCTCTTGTTCTTGTTAGTTGTAGTTGGATTATGTTAGAGTAGCATCTTGCTAGGGTTAGTAGGGTGATTAGAGTGTTTGATGGATGATTAAGGGATTGTTGGAGATGTTGGTGGAGGATTTGGGTTTCCTCTTGGTTTGATGCATATCACATGTTTGTTGAAATGCTTGAATGACTAGTAGATGCATATGCTTGGTTTTCTTGCCTTTTCTCTTGTGGGTGATAGTTTGTTTGTGGGTTCGGTTCCCTCACTAAGTTGCGAGAGCCCGGTGAGGACGACCCCTAGGTCGGTCTAAGTAGCGAGAGCCCGGATGCGACCTAGGCCACTATAGCGCGCTAGTAACCCCGTTTGTCATGTGTGTCGCCGAGATGGGTTTTAGGTGAAACCTCTAGGTCGGTCTACGTAGCGAGAGCCCGGACCATACCTAGATTACCCTACTACTTCCTTCACTCTAGTTCTTCCTCGACCATTCCGTTACCACTTTGACCCCGACCTAATCCTAGCCCGTTTTCCTTATTTGTTCTCCTTAGTCATAGTCTAGCCTTCTCCCCTTCCTATAATTCTAGTTTAAGTTAGCTCGTTGACTTAGTCTAGTATTTGGGCCGACCTAGTTTAGGCTATACATTACCGTCCCCGTGAATTCGAACCGACTTGCCCTATCCACCGTAGGAATAGCCGGTTATATATTATTGATCGGTTGGGATTCCACGACAAATCCCTGCCGTCATGTCACGTGAAATCGCATGCAAAGAACGTAAACACAACTACTTTGACGACAAAACTTACTTGTCCTTAAACAACCGACCGTAGCGAAAGGTATAGGGTTAAAACAACGGATGTTACAGTATTTCCACTACAACGAAAGAACTAGGTTATCAGCCCACCGATTGATTAGTAGAGGTCGTTATAGTGCGGGCGGGATTGGGTGTTGACATCTATAGGACGTTGGCTTCCAAATACGTACCCTCACCCCTGTGGACATGACATAGGTCCACCCCGACGCGGCCACGCGCGGGTTTGGGGAGGCGAATGAATCTCCATATGAGATGGTCAAATTGAAATTTAAATCGAAGTAGGAGTCGCCACCGAACTTTGTGGGAGTTCGGGTCCTTTCAAACCCACTCTATGTCGTAGTGGGCCATGTACAAAATAAGGCCCATTTCCGATGTCAGAGCTTATTGGGTTCGTCCCTTTGCATTATGATACCGATACCGACATTATCGGATATCGTGTATTGAATGACTCTCGTTGCCAATGGATTCGGACATCCGGAAACCATGGTTCTGAGTAAGGGGTGAGGGTACGTGTTGGGAAGTTCACTAAGAACACCCAACCCCGCCCGCACTTAGCGGCCTTTACTAAGATATCGTTCGTTTTTTATGTACACGCGTTAGTTCGACGGTTGAATGATATGCAAACATTATTTTCCCTAAATATGTGAGAGAAAAATAAATGGGTTGCTAAGTCGATTAATGCATATTAAACTAATAACGTCAAAGTTATTTTAGCATGTGAAGTTCGTTTTAGTCTAATAAAACAATAAAAAATAAATTGCTATAAACATGAGAAAACGAGTTAGTAACGTTTGAATAAATCGAATAAAGATGTAAATACGATGATATACATGATTTTTGAAAAGGTTAATGACACTCGAAAAATACTTGTCAAAATCTGAAAATATACCGAGAAAACCACTGTTTTATGTGAGAAAACGATGTTGGAAAAATCGGAAAAAAAAACGAAAAAAAGGCCGCGGCTTACAGCAGCCCGCGCGACTCGTCCGAGAGGGCGCGACTCGCGCGGGTGGCTGTCTCGGATTCGCTTTTCGAAAATTGTTAATTTTGATATATCGCGTACAAATATGGATTAATTTATACTCGATTTATATTTTCGATATTCGTCGTATTCGATTATGAAATCGATATCGAATAGTTAGAATGCTTTTAGAAAAGGTTTTGAAAAAAATTCGTTTTGAAGGAAAAAATGAGAAAAAAAAGGATTTGAACGAAAAAAATGTTAATTCTCTCCGCGTAAAAATCGTCGAATTTGGTTTAAAAAGTTGCAACGATTTTTTAGCATCAACGAGTTTTAATTAATTTAGTTTTTGTTAGATACGATATTCGATTAGAGAATCAATATCGTATTTTAAGAACGTTACAAAAAATTGTTTTTTGTAGTATCGATTATTAGAAATAATGAAAAATATGTGACGAACGACCCATATTAAAAAAAAGACCGACCAACGACACGACCCATAAAAAATGTGAGAAAGGAAGAGAAGAAAGAGAAGAATTGGGTTTGATTTACACCCTCAGCCTACATGCTTTGTTTTCTCGGATAAGAGCTCGTCGGAAAGTGGTTTAAACTTGGGTGCGTCGAGATGATGTGGGATGAGTTTGGGTGTCAGTTTGGTCGTGTGATGTGGTGGGTTTCGGTCGGCGTGTGGGTCGGATTTGTCGGGTTGATTTTGACGGTATTTCGGTGCTTTTTGGATGTATGTCGGGATTTGCTTTGAATTATCTTTGCTAGATGACGTATGAATGATAGATAATGAATGTGTGTCGAGGTTGATGAATAATTGTAGATGTTTTTTTTTGTGTTGAATGGAGGGTCCTATTTATAGGCGAAAAGGCTTTGGAAAGGTATCTTGCTTGGACAACAAGAAATACCGGTTAGGATAGGAAACGTGAGAGTTCGAAAGGGAACGAAAGTCCCGTTTCTTGGTGGGGAAGCCGAGTGTCTCGGCTGTTTGGGATGCTTTGGTCGAGTGTTTGAGCTCGATCGGTAAGTCGTTTTGGTTTTCGGATAAAATTCCTACTTGAGATCGAATTCTATCCTCAAATGGATTTGTTTAATATTTTTGAAGCTGATTTTTTGTGGTGTTTGAGTCCAAACCGGACGTGTGGTGTCACGGCTGGCTCGTGTGACTCGGCAAAAAATATCTTTGACCGGGTTCGACCCGGTCGCTAAAAGACGGTTTTGCCCCTGCTGCCGGATTCGACCCAAATTAGTCTTATTTGACTCGAAACGACCCACTGGCCCTGGATTTGAGGTTGGTTTTGTAATATTTGTACTCCGTAATAGGCCTCAACCAAATGTCCATGATTTCGTGCCCGTATCTGAGTCCATTAAAGCATGTTTGCGTCCGATCATCATCCGGTGTTTGGCGGGAACTATCATAGACACCTAGCGGGCAAAATGTGTACAGAGCCCCCACTCTGACTGAGGCTTGGACAAGGCGAAAGTCAGAGTAGCTACCAGGCCAATCGAGGATTAAGACCTGCAGACTTCCGATCGGGTCGTTTATAGTCCATTAGACTTGCGTGAAGGGCTCGCCAGCCATAAGATAGGAATCATACCTGGATAGATGTCAATAATGTCGCGGGGACTTTGCCTGAAAAGTCTTGAGTGTGTCTGTTTACAGACATATCCCGTCTTGAAATTGTGTGGGAACTTGCCTTGTAAGCTCTGGGTGTATCTGCTTGTAGATGCATCCCGTCTTGGAATCGCGGGGGAACTTGCCTTGTAAGCTCTGTGTGTACCTGCTTACAGATACATCTCGTCTTGGGATTGCGTGGGAGCTTTCCTTGTAAGCTCTGGGTGTACCTACTTACAGATACATCCCGTCTTGGGATTGCGTGGGAGTTTGCCTTGTAAGCTCTGGGTGTATCGGCTTGTCGCGATACATCCCCATTAATAAAAATGTTGCTTGAACTTTCCACTGGGGAGTCTTTGAGAATTCTTCGGGAGTCTTGGGTGTACCTGTATGCTGATACATAACAGATTGCATGTAATATCTAGGCAAAACACCGACTCATGCTGGGAAAGAAATGGTTTTTGATTGATTTTTGGAAAGAAAATGCTGAAATTTTTTTGAAAATTTTTGGAAATAAGAATGCTTGGGATTTCCAATCAGATTCGGACATGGATTCCTAAAATCCTCCGGTTAGGCCTGTATACCTAGATGAAGTAGGGAGTATGATAAGAAAAATTCCTATTCCTGTGGTGACTAGGAAAGGGATTTCCTCAAATTGGTAAGTTTTGCAAATTTTAAAATGAGAATTTGAAGATAGAGATATACCGACAGACTCGACTTCGGACGCGCGAGGACGATTTGACAGACACGACTTTGACTCTCTAAGGGTTAGACCGTGACTCGGTAGGGGGTGGGCCACCTAAGATGACAAGACTCTTAAGTTGCGTTATTCCGTAGCCTAGGCGAGTGGCAACATGGTCGAATCCTCGGAACGGGAAAGATATGTTATGAGACTGTTTCCGTACGACAGGGCTTTGTGGTAGCAACGTCGTAGACTGGTGTTCTTTTGAATTTTTTTGTTTCGGGGTATATTCCCAAAGTAGGTGTTGTCTCGAGTCTCTGACAGATTCTCGTCTTCGACTGAGCCGAGTATTAGGACACACTATAGAAAGGAGGCTAAATTTGAAAGTTATTTGGATTATGTGAGTGGAAGGAAAACTTCTGCCTAAGAGAAGCCCCCAGAATGACAAAGCTAACTGTTGAGAACATGACAGTGTCGTGACCGGAATGATGGTGCTTTTTTGAATTTGTGTTAATGTGGGTGGTTGTGCCTCTTTTGAAAGGCTGCCTACGTATTCACGTGTTATGAAATCAAACCAAGCCGTAGTTCAGTGTTGAAAGATGTATTATGATGCCTAGCTTATTAGGGCTTTGTGTGTAACTAGCCATAACAATGGTGTAGGCTAGGTGCATTCCCAATGATGTCTTGACCAAAGGGCTAGAATGGTTAGGATGTTGATCCTGTGACTGTGAGCATTCTTCGGGATAGCCCCCAAAGGTGGTGTGAACTACTTGGGCATGTTCTATGCCGACTGCAAGTTGAGTTCCCGTGTTTGGGCTAGTAACTGGTTTAGATGTTTTTGGAAATGTGGGGCCAGGTAGTAAGTGGCTTTGATGTTGACATCTGGAGCTCGATTTTGTGGAGCTAAGGCTTCGAGGGTAAGGTATTGTAATGTCGTAGGAAAGGGGTGAGGGTACGTGTTGGGAAGTTCACTAAGAACACCCAACCCCGCCCGCACTTAGCGGCCTTTACTAAGATATCGTTCGTTTTTTATGTACACGCGTTAGTTCGACGGATGAATGATATGCAAACATTATTTTCCCTAAACATGTGAGAGAAAAATAAATGGGTTGCTAAGTCGTTTAATGCATATTAAACTAATAACATCAAAGTTATTTTAGCATGTGAAGTTCGTTTTAGTCTAATAAAAAAATAAAAAAATAAAAAATTAAATTGCTACAAACATGAGAAACGAGTTAGTAACGTTTGAATAAATCGAATAAAGATGTAAATACGATGATATGCATGATTTTTGAAAAGGTTTATGACACTCGAAAAATACTTGTCAAAATCTGAAAATATACCGAGAAAACCGCTGTTTTATGTGAGAAAACGATGCTGGAAAAATCGAAAAAAAAAAACGAAAAAAAGGCCGCGGCTTACAGCAGCCCGCGCGACTCGCCCGGGAGGGGCGCGACTCGCGTGGGTGGCTGTCTCGGATTCGCTTTTCGAAAATTGTTAATTTTGATAAATCGCATACAAATATGGATTAATTCACACTCGATTTATATTTTCGATATTCGTCGTATTCGATATTCGATTATGAAATCGATATCGAATAGTTAGAATGCTTTTAGAAAAGGTTTTGAAAAAAGTTCGTTTTGAAGGAAAAAAAGAGAAAAAAAAAGATTTGAACGAAAAAAAATGTTAATTCTCTCCGCGTAAAAATTGTCGAATTTGGTTTAAAAAGATGCAACGATTTTTTAGCATCAACGAGTTTTAATTAATTTAGTTCTTGTTAGATACGATATTCGATTAGAGAATCAATATCGTATTTTAAGAACGTTATAAAAAATAGTTTTTTGTAGTATCGATTATTAGAAATAATGAAAAATATGTGACGAACGACCCATATTAAAAAAAAGACCGACCGACGACACGACCCATAAAAAACGTGAGAAAGGAAGAAAAGAAAGAGAAGAATCGGGTTTGATTTACACCCTCAGCCTACATGCTTTGTTTTCTCGGATAAGAGCTCGTCGAAAAGTGGTTTAAACTTGGAAGCGTCGAGATGATGTGGGATGAGTTTAGGTGTCGGTTTGGTTGTGTGATGTGGCGGGTTTCGGCCGGCGTGTGGGTCGGATTTGTCGGGTTGATTTTGACGGTATTTCGGTGCTTTTTGGATGTATGTCGGGATTTGCTTTGAATTATCTTTGCTAGATGACGTATGAATGATAGATAATGAATGTGTGTCGAGGTTAATGAATAATTGTAGATGTTTTTTTTTTGTGTTGAATGGATGATAAGTGTAGTTTGTAGTGCCTATTTTGTTGTGTTTGGTCCCTTTTTACCTTGTGAAATCGCTCTTTGGAGCGGTTTCTGGGCGACTCATGCTTCCTTTAGTTCGTTTTAGGTTCCCAAGACTATTCATGAAGAATTTGGAACGATTCCGACTCGTTTCATACACTTTTGGAGCCAACGAAGAGAAGGAACGATCACTTGATGCCTTGGATTCAATCCCGAGACCTTGGGACCCATTCCCAAGCCCCTTAGACTCGATCCCGAGCACCAAGAGTCGATGAGAAGCCCATGAGAAGTAAGGAGAGACCTTAATGATCATATTTGAGGCCTACAAGACCCATCATGGTCAAGATAAGAGCCATCATGGTCGGGAGGAAGAGTACAAGCAAAACCGAGCTACTGGAGTGGCATCTCGGCCGAGACCACCACCATCTCGGCCGAGACCACTTCATCTCGCCCGAGATGGAGCACCTGCAGACCCGCGTCACTTCTTTTCTTCTCCTTCATTCTTATAACCTTATAAATACTTCCCCCTTGTTTTGTTTAAGCATCTTACATTACCCTAGATTATTTTAGACCTCTCTTGAACATTAAAAACCATAATTAGCTTCTCTTCATCTCTAGTTTAGTTTCATATTAATCCTTAGTTAATCTTAGTTTACTCTAGCAATTAATCTTGTATTAAGGGATTCTTGAAGACTCTTCCAAGCTTGACAACCTTGGAGATTTGTTTGGGTTTCTTATTAATGCAAGTTCTCATCTTTTCATATTCTTGCTAGTTTGGTATAATCCTCTTCTCCTCTTTACTTTTAATCTTTGTTAATCCTTCAAGTTTGAATCTTTACTTATTGTTCATTGTTCTTGTTTGTTCTTAATGGATGTTTTGATTATCACGTTGATTTCTCTTGTTAGTGATAGATTTAGTTTCATAATGTGTGAGTAGACTCCTTGTGGGGTTAGTAGCGGGATTAAGTGTGGATTATGGGTGATTAGGTCTTGATTATGGGTAAAGGTGATTTCTTTGTTGCTAGTCACATATTGGGCACACCATGTGTTTGTTGTATTGCTTGTGTGGGTAGTAGTGGCCAATGCTTCTCATACTTGTATCCATTTTCTCATTGTTGACTAATTTGTGATTGAATACTTTTGTTTTGAGTAGCATCTAGCATGAGTGTTCGGGTCTAGTCTTAGACACGAGAGTGCGGACTTTGGCTTTGGCGCGAGAGCGCAAACCGACCCTAGTAACTAAGAGACACCTACACCCTTGATTACCCAATCATCCTACCACATTTATGAACCCGACCTAACCCTACTCTTTCCCATATTTGATTTCTCTACCTCTTTAGTCGATCACTTCTCTAGTTTCATTGTTTAGTTAATCTTAGTTGTTTCATTTAGTTTATGTCATACATAGTATATCGTTAGTCCATTCTCATTCTCCTCAACCATCATAGTTTATCAATTATAGTCTCCTTTGTGTTTGTTTGTGACTTAGTCTCGTTTTAGGTCGACCTAGTCTAGACTTTACATAACCGTCTCCGTGGACACGACCCGACTTACCCTAGCTACCCACTAGGTATAGTTGGACTCTATTTGTTGGCTAGGATCGGCGACAAATCCTTGCCATCAATTTGGCGCCGTTGCCGGGTACGGTGCATTGTTTAGACTTAGTTTACTTCTAGCTTGACTTAGTTACCCTTCTTTGTGCTCTTCTATCATCTCTTGTGCATATTTTGTAGGTTTCTCTTATTTCCTTAGCTTTCTTTTCTCTTTGTTTTTCGTTGTGTTCGTTTATTGTCTTTGCCTAGTGCCCAAAAAACACTAGGTGGTCTTACGTTTGCTCAAGTGTGTAGTGTATGCCTAGGAGGGGAGGCGATTTCTTTCTCTTTAATCCAGAGCCGGAAAGGCTCTTTCGAGCCTTTCGCCAACGGACGATTTACCGGGTTAGAATCTCTCAACCAAGCGCTAGCAATACCCATCAAGAGCAAGCTCAAGGATCCGACTTTAACGAGTCACCTCGAGAGACGGTCGAAGGGATCTTCATAAACCCCTTTGGTTCATCTATCCATTCTTCTTCACCTAGTTCCCCGTCTAGTTCTACATCAACACCGTCTACACCATCTTCTCCCGCAAATCCAATCATGCCGAAGTATTCATCTCCCTCCACTTTCACCGAGGATGTCTTGCCGGGACCGAGTGCTTTACCGGATACTTATACCGGGAATTTTGTGGCAAAGACACAATTCATCCAACTTGTGGAGAGAAATCAATTTAGTGGGTTGCCCACCGAAGACCCGCACCAACACATGGAGACCTTCTCCGATTATTGCGATGCTATCTCTCAAACCGGGGTTACTCAAGATCAAATCCGTTGGGTACTTTTCCCGTTTTCTCTCATTGGAAAAGCAAAGCAATGGATAAAGAGTCTCGATAGGGCAACCATCGGTATCGATACTTGGAAGAAACTTGCATTGGCGTTCTACCAAAAAATTTACCCTCCGGAGAAGACAAATTTGCTTAGGGCCTCCATCACCGGTTTCCAACAACGGGATGAGGAGAGCCTTTATGAAGCTTGGGAACGGTTTAAATCTTTGGTTAGATCATGCCCCCACCGTGGACTTTCACAATGGTTCTTAGTCCAACAGTTTTGGAACGGTTTATATGAGGACTCAAGAGCTATACTTAATATGGGCTCCAATGGTATGTTTACCGAGGTCGATGACGATCAAACTTGGGCAAGAATCGAGGAGATGGTGGTGCATAACTCCCAATACTCAAGGCCTAGAAAGAGGAATCGAGGAGGTAGCCACGAGGTCGATGCTATTACACAATTAAGCATTGACCTTGGAGCTCAATTAAAAACCCACATGGAGACTATTGACAAGAAGCTCCAAAGCCACCTCAACCAAGTTGAAAACGCTAGTTCCTCCAACCAACACTCGATTCATGAAGTTAATGCTTTGGGAGTTGTGTCTCCTACACCTTATTATGGGATGTGCGATACTTGCGGGATAGTTGGACATGAGCCTATATATTGTAGGGGAAGTATTGAGCAAGTGAACGCCTTTCAAGCGTTCAAGCAAGGTGCCCCCTATTCTAATACATTCCAAGCTTCCCGTCAAGCTTCCAATCAACAAGCTCTACAACACCGTCCCTGTGTTCCACCTCCCTTACGGGACAACAATCAAGGTTACCAAGGTTATATGGCAACCCAAGGCCATTCAACAATTTTAAGTAACATAACCAAGGTACCTTCAACAACAATCAAGGGTTCCAACAAGGGAACTTCAATCAAGGTGATTTCCAAGGAAACCAACACAATCAAGGACATCAAAACCACAACCATGGCAACAATCAAGGCCTTAATCAAGGCAATTCTCATGGGTTCCAAGGGAACCATCAACAACAACAAGCAACTCAAGGTAACCGACATGAAAGCAAGCCAAGGAGCCGGTCTCCTATTCGTGATTACGGTACTTCATTAGCCCTCACCGATACTCCACACAATCAACAATCTCCACCTCGGGATATGGATATACAAAAGCAAATGTTGGAGATGCAAATGAGTCAATTGGAGACACAAAGGTCACTACAAGAGCTCATTGCCCAACTTCTAATGGATAACAAGGAAACAAAAAATCATATGAAGATGCTTGAGACTCAAATATTTCAACTTGCTTCGGGAAGTTCTTCAAGACAAAGGGGACAATTACCTCCTAAAGGTGAAACTCCGAAATTTGAGCATGTAAATGCTATTACCACAAGGAGTGGCGCATCTTATAATTCCCCCTTACCCCCTAGTGAGCAAGAATCAAGGCAAGAAGTTATACCCCCCCCTCAAGACAATTCAAGCTTTGAAAATCCAATGGAGGAGCAAGTCTTATGGGAGATTGAGAAACTCCATGAAGACAAGCTTCCCCCACTTCAAGGAAAAGACAAAGGTAAAGGGAAAGTGTCATTTGAGAAGTCCACCCCTATTGAGGAAAATAAGATTCATATCAAGTTGCCTTTCCCAACAAGGCAAATGAAGACTAAGGTGGATGTCCAATTCGATAAATTCCTAGACATTGTGAAGAAATTGGATGTGAGTGTCCCATTTACCGAGCTACTTACCCAAATCCTGGCATATGGAAGATTTATGAAAGAAATATTGGCTAGGAAGAGATCCATCGACAAGGAGGAGACGATAGCGTTCACGAGGGTGGTGAGCGAGCTTATTCAAGGTTCTACGCTTCCTAAGTTGAAGGATCCGGGTAGTTTCTCGATCCCATGCACTATAGGCAACTTCAAGATTGAGAGAGCATTATGTGATTTGGGTGCGAGTGTAAGCATCATTCCCTACTCTATTTGTAAGCGACTTGGAATGAAGAAGCTCAAGTGCACTTCCGTTACACTCCGAATGGCCGATAGTTCACTCAACCGACCATTGGGGATGTTTGAAGATGTGCCAATTAGAATCGGGAAGTATTTCATTCCGGTCGATTTCCTTGTACTTGACATGCCGGAAGATGCTATCACTCCCATTATCCTTGGGCGCCCATTTCTACATACCGCCGGTGCCATGATCGATGTCAAGAAGGGTAGGATCACTTTTGAGCTAGGCGACGAGGAGTTAGTGTTTGATCTTCAAGGCAAAACCTCGCCTACGAACGAGTCATGTAATATGATCCATGCCACGAAAGACTTTGATCTAGGGGATGAGTCGGGGAAAAGCTTGAAGAACGACTTTTTTGGAATTGAAGATGATGATTCCGATTTTGGGGGGAATGAATGCCCATATCATGATTTTGAAGACATGTTGCAAGGCAAGAAGAAAGATGAGCCTCCCTTGGGACCACATGAAGATAGGTGGATGTTTGGGTATATACCGAAGGATCGAAAGTACAAGTTCAAGCCATTGAACTTAGTAGATCGGGATGCCCCGGGAACGTCGAGGTTAGGATGTGATGATCCTTGGAGTGGAGGTTGGTATTCCACTACTTTGATCGAAGATTTCGCGAGAGCCTTCGATTTCTTTCTTCGTGCCCTTGATGGCGATGGAATTGGCCAAGTGTTGTTGAAAAATGATTGAAGAATGCACTATCCTTGGTTTGACGGAGTTTTAAAAGAACCGTCTCATTGTATATATCCCTTCCTTGTAATTTATTTGTTTTGCTTTGTGGAATTCTTGTAATTTGGAATTTTTGTTGAGTGATGTGAGGGAGGGGATTCTAATGATTATTGTGAAGTTGTGTAGGATGATTGATGTTTGAAGGGTGATTATATGAGTTTTTGAAGGTGAACGCTTGAAGCGATCTTGGGAGAGGTTCTATTATTGATTTTTGGAGCTTTGATGAAGTTATGTGCCTAGATGAATGTTCGTAAATCAAGAGAAGCTCCATTTTTTTTATCTCCCATGATTAGTATCAAGTACTGCATGCTCGGTCTTCTATTTTTCCTACAAGTGTCGTGATGGGATTTTTATTGGAAGATGGGAGCTAGATGGTCATTTTTAAGCTTATAATAAGCTTTTGGGGACGGGATTTCGGATTCCGAGGTGTTATTTGTTGATTGGGAGGTAGGTTCGGCGTGTTCTTATTGAAAGGAAGATTCAAAGGCATCCCGGGCGAGACGATGAGTGGGCATAAGAACACAGCTACTGTGAGCCCAACTCGGGCGAGACAAGATCATCTCGAGCGAGACGACGGATCTTCTCAGGCGAGACGATACCATCTCGGCCAAGATGATATGGCAAAAATTCTCAGCTACTGGAGGCTCATCTCGGGCGAGACGAGAACATCTCGGGCGAAACGAAGACTCATCTCGGGCGAGACGAGTTCATCTCGGCCGAGACGGGGCTGTTTACAGCACACTTCGTTTCCTCCTTGCAGCCCGAACCCAGCTCACCTTCATTAAGCCCGCCCCGCCCCATACACTCCTCTCATACAAAAATACCCAACCCAACCCAACCCATTCCCATCTCATACTAACTCATCTTCAACCTTCTTCATCTTCCATAACACACAAAATAAACCCCAAATTTCAAAAACACCATAAATCTTCAAATACTCCACCAAATCTCATCAAATCACCTCCTAAACACCCCAAAATCAGTTTCTATCACATTATTATCTATCCTAGACCCATTTTCTACCATTTAAATCACCAAAAACGAAAAAAATCGAGTTTTTATCACCATTTTTTCCAAAATCCAAGTTTGGGGTTTTGTTTCAAAACTCGATTTAGCTTGTTGGAGTTGGTCTTGGAAGCTTATTACACCATTTTTAAGCTTCTATTGGGTGTTTTTGTGGGTTCTAGCTAGTGTTTTTGGGTAAAATTCGAGTTTGGGTGTTTACCATTTTTGAAGCTTCTTCATCTTCAATGGATCCAAAGAAGAAAAGTGGGGTGGTTCAAAGCAAGAAAAGGAAAAATGCATCCACATCAAGAACCGAAGTCGAGCCCGAAGTCGAGGAACCGGAAATTCCTCGTCTACCGGGTTTTCCTAATCTTGTCTTTGGCTCGGAATTGCAAAGGGAGCAGTTCATTAAGCTTCTTGGTAAGCCTTTTGAGCCTACTACATTTCTTTGTAAAATCATACTTACAAGCATTGAGGGTATGGGCTTGGAGTTGTTGTTCAATATCCAAGAATTGACTTACAAGCAACTCACTCTAGAGTTCTTTAGTAGCTATACCCTAAACACTAGAGTCAACCCTCCCCGAGTTGCGTTTCGGTTGAATAATGTTGATTAGCACTACACCCTACCACAATTTGGTGACATTTTTGGCCTTCCCCTTTCTCCTCGTGGTAGCATACCCGCCGACTTTAATGTAGTCGATGTTTGGAAATGCATAACCGGTCTCACTCTCGTCGACTTTCGACGGTTGTCTAGCCGTCATGTCCACCATCCGGTTGTGCGTATTTGGCAATGTCTTATTGCGGGTACAATATTTGGGAGGCCCGAAATAAGCACCTTCACTCAACAAGAGTTGACAATACTAGGTGCTAATTTGAATATCAAGAGCAAACCTAGGTTTGAAACCGACCTTCCCCTTGCTTTGGCGAAACATTTTCAAAATATTAGTAACGCGGGGAAAAATATGAGTGAGATTGTTCTAGGGGGGCTCATTACACACGTGGCTAAGGCGATTGATGAATATTTTAGTGAGGAGGAGTTGACCCCCGTATTGGGGGATACGACCATAGACGAGGAGTGTTTAACTAGGTACCATAAGTGGATTACCTATGAGAGGGAGCATAAGAGGTATACATGGATTACCTCGGGTCGGCCACACTTCACTTTTCCATGCGATACGTTACCGACCCTTAAGCCTATGAAACATTCCATCGTTCTGGTCCAAGAGCTTAACCTAGTAGTGTCGGGTGCGGTAGGTAACCCCGGTGCTTCTTCCTCCCGTACCCCGCTTCCACGTCCGAGTGTGGCACAACAACAACCAACCCAACAACAACAACAACAAGGCAATACCCAACACTACCCCTTTTACACTTCACCCCCGTCTTTTATTGATGTCCCT
This sequence comes from Agrostemma githago, assembly GCA_958450325.1. Lineage (NCBI taxonomy): Eukaryota > Viridiplantae > Streptophyta > Magnoliopsida > Caryophyllales > Caryophyllaceae > Agrostemma > Agrostemma githago. Next base: position 25,808,003 of record OY288257.1, read on the forward strand.
AAGTTTCCACCATACACCCCCTTTGCCTACCCTTCGCCCCCGGCCGATCCATCTATGGCCGCTATGCTTAATGTTCTACACATTGGGCAATATGAGCAGAGGAGGGACGATTACTGATAAGTGTAGTTTGTAGTGCCTAATTTGTTATGTTTTTGTCCCGTTTTCCTTGTGGAATCGCTCTTTGGAGCGATTTCTGGGCTACTCATGCTTCCTTTAGTTCGTTTTAGGTTCCCAAGACCGTTCATGGAGAATTGGAACGATTCCGACTCGTTTCATACACTTTTGGAGCCAACGAAGAGAAGGAACGATCACTTGGTGCCTTGGATTCGATCCCAAGACCTTGGGACCCATTCCCGAGCCCCTTAGACTCGACCCCGAGCTCCGAGATTCGATGAGAAACCCATGAGAAGCAAGGAGGGACCTTAGAGCTCATATTGGAGGCCTAGAGACCCTTCCCGGCCGAGAACAAGTGCCTTCTCGGTCGGGAAGGAGTGCAAGAAAGAGCAGGCCAGTGGAGGGGCCGTATCGGCCGAGACCAAACTCGTCTAGGGCGAGACCACACCGTCTCGGGCGAGACCACATCCATCTCGGCCGAGATGGACCCAGAAATGGGCTGTTTCGCTTTTCTCGCCTCCCTTACTCTTGAAACCCTATATATACTCTTCCCTTGTTTTGTTAAGCTTATGTACTTCATATTAGACTAAACCCTAGATTATTTTACCATAGATTAGCATAGATTAGTGTAGATTAGTCGGTAATTAGTCTTTAATTATAGATTAATGCTTGTAGTTTGGGAATTCTTCAAGATCTCCACCAAGCTTGACAAACTTGGATGTTTGTTTTGGGTTTTTCTCATTTATGCAAGTTTCCTTCTTCCTTTCATCTTGTTAGTAGGTATAATCTTCTTTTCATTTCTCTTAATCTTGTTCTTTCATTAAAGTTTGAATCTTTGTTGTGTGGATTGCTCATAGTTCATAGTTCTTGTTAGTTTCATTATGCTAGTTTGGTTGTTTGAATTGATTTCTCTTCTTAGTGTTAGTTTTAGTATAGATATGTTAGAGTAGTATCTTGCTAGGGTTAGTAAGGTGATTAGGGAGTTAATTGGATGATTAAGGGATTGTTGGAGATGTTGGTGGAAGATTTGGGTTTCCCCTTGGTTTGATGCATATCACATGTTTGTTGAAATGCTTGAATGACTAGTATGTGCATATGCTTGTTTTTCTTGCTTTTATCTTGTGGGTGTGTAGACACCCAAAATTTGACCGCCAGGTGTCTATAGCAGTTTCCAAAAAACACCCGATGATGATCGGACGCAAACATGACTTAGTATACTCGGACTTGGGCTCAGAATCAATGATATCCGACACGGACTTTTAGCGGAGTAAAAATCTCACAAAACAGACCTCAAATTCAGGCCCAGTGGGTCGTTCCGAGTCAATCAAGACTAATTTGGGCCAAAACGACACCAAAGATAAATCCCGTCTTTTAGCGACCGGGTCAAAACCCGGTCAAAGACGAAACCATCTCAGAAATCAGCCAAGTGCGTCTCGAAACTTGCGCCACAATTCGAAATCAGCCAAAAATTCAATCCAATCCTATCCAAATCAATCACAATCAATTAAAGCACAAATCAAGGGCAATCACGCCCAAAATAACCCGGCTTGATTGATCCACTCGATCGAGTGGATTGGCCACTCGATCGAGTGGAGCCTCTTTGAACCCGTCCAGGTTCATTCGTAGGAGCACTCGACCGAGTGCACCCGCGCCACTCGGTCGAGTAACCCGGGGTCGGGGCTCCCTATAAATACCCCATGACCCCATGCACAACACACACTTCAACATTCATCCATCACAACTTTGAAGCTTTTAGCATACACCCTTAACCTACATTCACTAACACTTTGCAACTACACACAATACTACGACCCTAGCGATCCTAGGCAAGACACACAAAACCCGAGCCCCTCGTCCCTCGGAGAACCGGCGAAGCATACGCACATATACACACCATAACTCGCATACATCCTCGATACTCCCAAGCCCGTGCCGCTATTACGAGTCTATTTCCGAGGTCCCTACTAAGCATGTATGTTGAGGGTGTCCTAAACCCCATCTTGATCTCTTTTTCTAGTCTCATCTTCGTTTTTATTTATCGTGTTTTCATATCATATTTATTATCATAGTCGTAGTAATAACACTAGCATTAATATCATCATATTTTCGCGTCTTCATTTTTTAACATCATCCTTTTTTATCATCATTATCGTCATAATACCGCGTATATATATTATAGTATGAAAACTCGGGTTTTGGATGCGTTGGACTATGATAATCAATCTAAAGTCATAGTTGAACGCATTTAATCCCATTTCCAATTAGTACGAAACCCGTTGATACGAAACCGACATCACATAACTCGAAAGAGTTAGTTACGATGTCGTGACGTAGAGGGACATCTTTCGTAACTAATTCAAAATTCTTAAACTAGCGATAAAACGTTTTCCTAAAACTCCGGTGACGGTACTATAAATCATTCATACATGATTATAATACCGGAAGCTAAATTATATGCGAATCATGCAATATTCGTATTTAATTTAGCCGATCATCGATTTCAAATCATAAAACGAAACGAATACTCATTCGTACAGGGGCTACTCGACCGAGTACGAATGCTACTCGATCGAGTAGCACCCATAAAAGCAGGCAGTAGCTGCGTCTAAGGACGCACTCGACCGAGTCAGATCACGACTCGGTCGAGTGAGTTCTGTAACACATAAAACCGAGGGCTTGAACACACACACTTCGAGCCCCGTCCTTTTATCGACCTAGTCATCACGTGTAAAGACCATCACGTGACTCTCCTATTTTTAAAATCACGCATATCACGACACGTAGAACGACTTAGATCAATCCTTGACATGACAAGTCGGGACATGACTACGAAATATGGGATCGGGCTAACAACACGCCAAAATCCCATGTTTTCGTCCCTTGGTTAATACACAACATAATGTGTATTTCAATCGGGGTTCGTCCATCTACACAAATTCACAACTTAGCATGCATTTATTATATACGGGTCTTCGACGAGTCGTGTATTTATGTATCGTTATTTTACTATGTACCGTTGTATTGTGAATTCCGGGTTGTATTCCGCCCGTGTAACTTGTAACCGATCTATTTTTGCCTTGCTTTATTTATTTGCGTTTTACCGCTTTTAAATGAACCTTCGCATGCTAAATCACTTTGACAATAAATTAGATGCATTAAATGACGTAGCAACCCATTCAATTTCTATATCTTGTAAAATGTTGTTTGCATAACATTTCACCGAATTACTAGCGCGCATATTAAAAAGTCAAACGATGTCCTAGTAGAGGCCGCTAAGAGCGGGCGGGGTTGGGTGTCCTTAGTGGGCTTCCCAACACGTACCCTCACCCCTTACTCAGAACCGTGGTTTCCGGATGTCCGAATCCATTGGCAACGAGAGTCATTCAATATACGATTAACCGCCCAAGTCGGCATCTATATCGATATGCAAAGGGACGAGCCCAATAAACTCTCAAACCAAAATGGGCCATACTTTGTGTATGGGCCATGGCGATATAGAGTGGGCTCGAATGGTTCCGAATAACCATAAAATTCGGTGGCGACTCCATTTCGACTTAAATTTCAATTCGATCCTTCTCATATGGAGGTGCATTCGCCTAACCCAAAACCCGCGCGTGGCCGCGTCGGGGTGGACCTACGTCATGTCCACAATTTGGCGACTCCGCTGGGGATCAACCGATGTGTGCCTTACCATCGGAGTTCTCAGGGTGAGACTCGAATAGAAATCGTTTGACGAGTACAATATGCGTTTTAGTTTTACGGTTCATGCATAACCCCATATTTACCCGGGCCGGTACTGGTGACCGACGTCCCACTATACCACGACGTATTCAGTCTTGGATACGTTAAAGGTGTTCATGGTCGACTCGTATGGACTTTGCGGCATGTTCTAAATTCCACTCGAGTTAGGAAGACCGTCCCGTTTCTCGACTAGACCATGAACACTGGTATAGACCCTATTCAGACCGACCGAGACTTAGTGTAAAGCATACACGACGTCGTTATAATGCTTACGTGACTATGTGCTACTTGGTTTCCGTGTCGTTTTCAAAAATTGTCATTTCAAAAAATGCATCTTTCCAAAAATATTCAAATTCTCAAAAACTCGGAAAGCTGCCGAAATTTAGACTTAAGATTTGACTCAAAACAAGCCTTTTTTTTAGCCGGCATGCTGCCCATTTCAAAATTCGAATCTCCGATCCACCATTCGATTTTCGAATTTTCAAAATTCAATTTTCAAATCCTCGCGATGCCATTTTCAACTTTCAAATCTTCGAGATGCCGTTTTCAAATCTTCGGGATCTCATCTTCAAATTTTCAAATCGTCAGAAATTCTATTTTCCAACATTCAAATTTTCAAATTTCAAGATATCCAATTTTCAAAACCCGGGACACATACCGAATTTAGAACTTATGATTTTACTCAAAATAGCCTATTTCTAGCCGGTATGCTGCCCAATTCCAAACTCGAAAATATTTTCGAACCATCAAAACCAAGGCCCGATACCCTTTCCGATTTTTCTCGAAAAATCGGGCCTTCCCCCGAGATTTTCTCGGACTTTTCCAAAACTATCAATTTTTCCAAACCTTCCTCTTCTTAGGAGTTCCCGTATTTAGCAGTGTCGGGTCATGTCATAAGTCGTCAAGGTCTGTAGCGTCGAAACTCTGTTGATCTTATATCCCGAGTTTCCTCCCCACCCCCAGTCTGCCTTATTAGACTAAGGCAAAGCCCACCTACGTAGGACATACTCCTACAAAGGAGGGCCCGTCTACACACTCGAGTCCAAAGCCTGGGGTTTAGTCTCATGTGAACCTTCCTTCGAACGAGACTAGGCTCACCAAGGCCGAAATCTTAAGGAAGTCACATCACCTACGAGTCATCCGTCTAGGTGTCTTTCTCAAGTCCTTTTTCTTTCGGGTCGCTCGGGATGTACTTGTTTTAATTCCAAGGTCTGGGTTCGGTTCCTGATTACGTGGTGTTCTTACAGACAGGCCACCGGCAACCAGACACGCTCGAAGGATGGCCACTTTGAACAGTCTTCAAACCTCTCTAGATGCCATAATCGAGAAGCAAGCCGACATAGAAGCCCAACTGACTGAAATGAGGGCCGGCCAAGTGGCCATTGTTGCTCGCTTAGCTACAGTGGAGCAAAGGACTCCTAATACCGGGGTCACGGAACCCCTAACTGAACTAGTTATCTCGGTCCGCCGATTGGAAGAACAAGTCTACTTAACCGGGAATAACAACATCCATCGGGAGAATAGTCGGGATTACAACCCGGTAAGTGACAAACTGCCCGCAAACCTGAATCTCACGGGCCTACCTATGTTCGAAGGGACTGAAGACCCGTTACTACATGTACGGGCCTTCAAGGAGTTCATGGCCATTAAGGGAGTGGACTCTTCTATGTTTAAGAACCTCTTTGCTGCATCTCTGGAGAAACACCCAAAGGCCTGGTATTACAGGCTAGACCCAAAGAAGTTCTCAACCTGGGACGATGTGGCTACGGAATTCGCTCGGAACTAAGCTGATAACACCGAGATCCAAACCACTATGCGGTCCCTAGAGGTTATGGCCCAAGAACCTAAGAAGGGCTTTACCAAATACCTCCAACGCTGGAGGGCCGAGAGTGTCAAACTGGTCGATAAGCCCAGTGAGAAGACTTTAGTGGAGGCCTTTGTCAAGAACCTCCTCCCTTCCTACCGGGTTCACCTCAGGTATGTTGTCATACCCAATTTCACCACTCTTACTGAAATGGGCATGAGAATTGAAGATGATCTAAGGCAAGAGAGCCTGACTAAGGCCTCTAACAAGGGTTACCAAGGAGCTTCCTCATCCACTACTAAACCTCCGGCCGCAACCCGAAGCATCTTCGACACGGTTAACCTTTTGGATGCCTCATCCAAAAGAAACGTCCCTCATAGGGTATTCACTGATATAGGGACTACCTATACATATGCCTTACAAAGGCTATCTTCCAAAGGCCTGGTCCAGCCGATAGGCCCAACTCCCGAAGTCCCAGTCGAAAAACGTTCCAAGAGCTACAACGCCCAAGCCTACTGCCAATATCACCGAGGCAATGGGCACGACACCGAGAAGTGTTGGAAGCTGAAGCATCTAATTCAGGATTTAATTGAGAGCGGGAAAATACCACTACCCGGGGACAAGCCAAGCAACAAGGACAACCCCTTTAGCTCTCATGCCATCTTCACCGGTGAGGTGATAGACTGTTCTCATCTTATCTCTCCTTTCCTCCCACAAATCAACGGGATCTGGTTCGATGATGAAGAAGATGTATACCTCGCTAAAAGGGAAACTGTCCCCGTTACCCTCGAAGAAGTCCGGAAGGCTAAATCCAAAGCTTTAGCCGGTAATTCCCTCACCAAAGACGGCTCAGTCCAGGCAACCGTCACTGAACTTACCAGGACGGAAGAAGCCATTGAAGAACCAAGCACCAATACGGCTCTTGTTAAACAATTGAAAAGGAGTCGAGTTGACCTCACTATATGGCAACTCTTGGTTAGCTCACAAGAACATCGAGAGGCACTTACTAAGGCTCTCGATCAGATCAAGGTCGATTCCCAGGTTACCCCTACTGAAATGGTAGCCACTATCTTACCCTACCTCAAGAGTAGGCCCAAAGGAGAAGGCCCATCAATCACCTTCTCAGATGCCGACCTACCACCGTTCGGGGCCTCTCACAATCTGGCCCTATACATCACAGTGATTTGCCGGGGTAAGTATCTTCCGATGACCCTAGTTGACGATGGGTCCGCTGTGAATGTCCTCCCGCTAAGGACTGCCAAAGCCCTCGGGATCACTGAGGCCGACTACATACCAACTGCCCACACTATCCAGGCTTTCGATGGAAGCCCAAAAGCAGTTTCCGGGGCCGTCAAGCTGACTATTGTGACCGGCCCAATCGAGAAAGAGCTAGAATTCCAGGTGATCGATGTCACCTCTTCCTTCAATCTACTCCTGGGAAGACCATGGCTCCATGCTGTGAAGGCGGTATCTTCTACTCTGCACCGAAAAATCAAAATGCCCCTACAAGACGGTATTATCACCTTAGAAGCAACCCCTATGACCGTGGCTAGCTGTAACACCACGGACCGCACCGACCTTTGGGGGTTCGATTTTGTAGGGATGATTGAAGAAGAAATCCTTTTTAGGCCCTACTTCACCACGAGCATCGACACGATGCTACAAAACTTGGGGTATTTACCGGGGGCTACTTCGAGGCCATATCATCCAGCTGGGAAGATTATTGAGGTTCTGAATGATGGGGAATCTCACTTCGGTTTAGGGTATGCTATAACCCCGGGAAATGTGGTCCGAGCAGGAATTGAGAAGGCCTGCAACATCATCAAGGGTACCTACTTGGGCCCTTATAGCCCAAGACTGAGTGACTACTTCGTCACACCCGTATTTGGAGCTATTCAAGTTGGCCTATATCAACCAACCATCACGCATCCCGAGGCTGCACTAGCTCGGGAATGCAACTACATTCCAGATGACATATTTGCCCTCCTCCAAGCTGAATCCAAAGAGGGTACTGACAATGCCGAGCCCGTGCTGGGACTCTTATTCGGGGAAGACAAAGCTGTCCCGAACCCTAAAGAAGACTTGGTGAACCTGATCCTTCGAAGCAACAAGTTCGACCCTTCGAAGCTGATCTCGGAAGTCGGTGCTGATACCGGGAAAAGAAGCTGGAAGAAGACCGTCAAGTGGACCGACGGTCAAGGCCGAGTCTACAAGCTGACCACCGGGGAAGGAGACGTGCCAGACACCGATTCTGAGTCCGAGTCAGAGTCTGAGTCCGAGTCTGTATTCGAGTCTAAGGGGTCTGATGCTAGAGTCCAAGCTGTAACCCCTCTCCTTGTAGTCACTGCCACCGGAGCCTCGGGGTCTGTCCCGAGAGCACTCCCAATCCCGCCTCTGACCAATGATCAGATGGCCGCTCTCTTCGAGCTGTTTTCCAAATTCTCTATCAATAATAACGAAAACCGTTCCGCTTATGACTTGGCTTATTTTCAAAATACTTTCAAAAATACTTTTTGCAATGACATTGAGAAACCCGATGAACAGGTGTCCCTACCCCCACATCTGATCAAGCAGCTAGAGCAGAGGGAATCCCGAGACCCGGTAATCGAAGAAACTGAGTCTATCAATGTGGGAACAACCTTAGAGCCTCAGATGCTTAAGATAGGGTTATCCTTAGATCCCGAGGAGAGACAACAACTCACAAGCCTCCTCCAAGAATTCAAGGATGTCTTTGCATGGTCCTACAAGGACATGCCGGGTATAGACCGGGAAATAGCCGAACACCGTATACCCATCAAAGATGGGTGTAAGCCGGTAAAACAGAAGCTTCGAAGAATGAAGCCCGAGTGGTCTCTCAAAGTCAAGGAAGAAGTAGACAAACAATTCAAAGCAGGCTTTATACAGGTGTCTGAATATCCAGACTGGGTTGCGAACATCGTGCCAGTACCCAAGAAGGACGGCAAGGTTCGGGTATGTGTAGATTTCCGGGACCTTAACAAGGCCAGCCCAAAAGACGATTTTCCGTTGCCACACATCGACATATTGGTGGACAATACAGCAGATCACGCCCTTTTATCATTTATGGATGGGTATGCCGGATACAACCAAATCAAAATGGCAGAAGCAGACATGGGTAAAACCACTTTCACCACACCGTGGGGTACCTATTGCTATACCGTTATGCCATTTGGTCTCATTAACGTCGGGGCCACTTATCAACGAACAGCCACGACCTTATTACATGACATGATGCATAGGGAAGTGGAAGTTTATGTCGATGACATGATCGTCAAGTCTAAAACCGAGATGGGCATGTCGCTGCCCTAAGAAAATTCTTCACCCGCTTGCGTAAGTACAATATGAGGTTAAACCCTCAAAAATGCAGTTTCGGGGTAACATCAGGCAAATTACTGGGCCATATCGTTAGCCAACGTGGTATCGAGGTCGACCCAGCTAAAATCAAAGCCATCACCGAGATGCAACCTCCCAAGACCGAAAAAGAAATAAGGGGATTTCTCGGGAAAGTCCAATACATCAGCCGTTTTATTTCAAAGCTAACCATGGTGTGTGAGCCCATTTTCAAGAAACTGAAGATAGGAGAACGGGTGCTATGGGACGATAAATGTCAAGCGGCCTTCGACAAAATCAGGGAAATCCTGTCTGCTCCACCGGTACTAATGCCACCTCAACCCGGTTTGCCTCTATCGTTATACCTAACAACGACTGAGACAGCCATGGGGGCTATGCTGGCCCAGACAGTCGATTCAGAAGAAAGGGCTATTTACTACATCAGTAAAAAGTTCCTAGAATACGAGTGCAAGTACACAATGCTTGAGAAGACATGCCTAGCTCTGGTTTGGGCCACTAAAAAGCTCAGACACTACATGCTCAGTCACGAGGTACATGTCCTGTCCAAAATGGACCCGATCAAATATTTGTTCGAAAAGCCCATTCTTAACGGTAGAATGTCCAGATGGACTCTAATGCTAGCTGAGTTTGACCTCAAATTCGTTCCGCTAAAAGCCATCAAAGGCCGAGTAGTAGCCGAGTTCCTCGCTGATAGTCCGATATTTAAAGAGGGCTATACCGACACTTGGGCCTTTCCTGATGAAGACATATTCCATACTGACACCGAAACATGGGACTTGTATTTCGACGGAGCATCCAATTTTCGAGGCTTTGGGGTCGGTATTCTCCTAATCTCACCCCAAGGGGAACACACCCCGTTGTCCATCAAATTAGACTTTGATGTAACAAGCAATGCGGCCGAATATGAAGCATGCATCCATGGGTTACAAGCAGCAACTGACTTGGGCATTACAAATCTCAGGGTTCACGGGGACTCGTCCTTAGTCATCAATCAAGCTCTTCAAAAATGGAAAACTCGGAATGCCAATCTCGTGGCTTACCAAGCACGAGTAAGGATTCTAGAGAAACAATTCCAGAGGGTAGAGTATATCTACCTCCCACGTGAAGAAAACCAGTTCACAGATGCACTTTCCAAATTAGCATCCCTGCTAAACATCTCGGAACATATGCCCAGTATGCAAATCTGTGTCGAAAGACGGTCCGAGCCGGCGTATGTCAACGCCATTCAAGACATTGAGATCACCGATCCAGAACCTTGGTATCAGGTTGTTGTAACCTATTTGACTACGGGAGAATATCCACCAGGAACTGAAAACCGGGCCAAGAAAGCCCTGCGAAGACTGGCTACCCAGTTCATTCGTACGGACGACGGTCAGCTATACAAGAAGACGGCACAAGGGGCTTTACTCTTATGCATCGACAAAACACAGGCCGAAAAGGTAATGGCCGAAGTACATGACGGCGAAAACGGTCCGCATATGAATGCCCATATGCTAGCCCGAAAAATCATGAGGCTCGGATACTACTGGAACAGTATGGAGGCCGACTGTCAATCATATGTCAAACACTGCCATAATTGTCAAATTTTCGGTAATATTCGACACATGCCGTCATCCCTATTATACACCATGACATCACCATGGCCATTTTTGACATGGGGGATTGACATAATTGGAAAGGTGAATCCTTCTGGAACGGGAGGTCACTGTTTTATTTTGGTGGCGATCGACTATTTCACCAAATGGGTCGAAGCTGAATCATACCGTGTCTTGAACGCCAAGCACGTGGCCAAATTTATCCAAAATAAAATCATATGCCGGTACGGGATCCCCCATGAGTTTATCAGTGATCACGGGACCCACTTCCAAGCAGAAACCGCTACTTTGCTAGCAAAATACAAAATCCAGAGGCACACATCTTCGCCTTACCGTCCCCAAACAAACGGAGCGGTAGAAGCTGCTAATAAAACAATTATCACCATACTCAAAAAGATGGCTGATAATTATCGGGATTGTCCCGACAAAATACCCTTCGCCCTATGGGGATACCGGACATCGATCCGAACTGCGACCGGAGCAACCCCATATTATTTGACATATGGGATGGAGGCGGTCCAACCAATCGAATTAGAAGTACCTTCCCTCCGGATCCTGCTAGAAAGCCAGGTACCCGAAGCAGATTGGATTCGAGCTCGATATGACTCGTTGGTTCTTTTAGACGAACGACGATCCCGGGCTCTCAATAACATCCAAATATATCAAAAGAGAATCAAATGGGCCTTTAACAAAAGAGTTAGGCCCAGGAACATCAAAGAAGGCGATTTGGTCCTGAAGTCGGTTCGTGCCTTACTACCGGTTGACCCAAGGGGAAAATTCAAACCCAATTGGGCTGGGCCATACCTAGTCAAGAAGGATCTATCAGGAGGAGCAGTAATGCTGACGGATCTGGACGGAAATGAATTTGTCAACCCGACCAACCTAGACCAGCTGAAACGCTACTACCCCTAAACCTTATCTCAATGTCATTCGCAAAATTTATTTAAACACTTTTTCAAAAGTTTATAAAGCAAGTCAATAAGTTAGGATTATTTATCCTACTGTCACACATCTTGAACTCATAGTCTTGGTGTATTTCAAAATTGCAAAAAATTTTCGCCCGAACTACGTTTGGTTTGATTCCACTAACTGTGGATACGTAAGCAGCCCCTCAAAAGGGCACAACCACTGCAATAACGAAAAAAGACAGAAACGGTTTCACTAATAATATTTTTATTATTCCAAAAAAAAACACCGATAAACACGATAATTCAAAATTACAAAAAGCCACAAAAAGCCAAAAAAAAAACACTACAAAAATAGTAATAATATTTCAAATAATAATAAAAGAGAGAGCATCCCTTGCCTTTGCCTTTGCCTTTCGGGTCTTGAGGAGCCCGCGGACGTCGGGGCGGCGGCGGGGGCGGGCGTTCCCGAATGACAACGGGAACTTCCTTAACCCGAGTCCTCTTCAGCTATAGTCACAGGCCCAAGTCGAGCCCGTACATGCTCCGGCAACCTATCCTTAGGACCAAGTCGGTCCTGGGCTGAAAGTCTCGGCCCTAGTCTCCTCTCCAAATCGGTCTGGGGGCTCACCTCCCCCTGAACACCTCTAGCATTGGACCCTCTAGCTCGAGTCCTAGTTCTTCTTCTCTGACTTGGCCTCAGACGGACTATGGGAGCTTGAGTCTCCCCTTCAGCAAAGAAATCCCGGTTGTCTTTGACTTTTTCCCGCCTAAGCAGGTCGAAGGCCTCGTCGATCTTCAGAGCAGCACGAGCTTCGGCAGTCTCGGCTTTGGTCCACTTCTCGTAGGAATAAGACACCCAGGCAGAATGAAGCGGCTTGGGAACGGACCAAGTAACTCTAGTGTACCATCTCTGAATCCAGGTGTCACACAAAATGTCGGTCAGTGGGGTAGGTGCACTCACAACCGCCTCATTCTCAGGGATACGCTGTGTCCGCCCATACTGCCTGAGTATGCGGTCGGGATAGAGGTGAACTGTGTGGCTAAAAGACAGAATCACCTGGTACCGTGCCTTGTCGTCAGGTGCCAAACCCGTCCAGGAATAAATCGGCCACCATAAAACCACCCATCGTATCAGCGGACCACGATGGAACGTCAGCTCTTCTTCCCAATATTTCTGAGTGACGAGGCAAGATGAATCGGTGGGCCGTCTCCTCGTCGTCACCTGGTTGAACCAATACTCACTCGGGTTGGGGGGAGGCTCTATCTTGGACAACCTTTCAAGTAGCCAAAGCTGAAAACAAAAAAGGAAGCGCTTATGAGATTTTGGACGAATTCAGGCGTCCGCATAAGGGCACTCGATCGAGTGCCGGGGTCACTCGATCGAGTGACATCCCTAAAACGTGGCAGAACGCTCCTCTACGAGGGCACTCGATTGAGTGTCAAGGTGACTCGGTCGAGTGTCCCCTGCAACAGACGGGTACTACCTGCAACAGACGGGTACTACCCGAGAAACGGGCTGACTCATCCCTCTTCCGGTTGTCTAAACCTGAATAATCTCCCCCGTAATTAACGACGCGGGACTGCACTCCGTCTCCATGAGATCGGCAACAACAAGAAGACGAACGCTACCCATGCAAGACAGTAGGTCCATATGGCCTTCAAAGGCATACACGTGCAGCATACAGAAGGCGAACGCCCTACGGCTATGAATGGGCGTAACCCGGATGTCATACGGGTTCATGAACTTCTCAGCTAAGGCAAGCAGAGAAACGGTATCCCCCTCAAGCATGCGGGATACTTCAGCGTGAGAAAGCCCCAAAAATTCCCGTAGTTTCCTCCTAGGGTCTCGAACGGAGAAAGGGACAGCAGGGCGGAGCAACGGATTCCACCCTCCTATAGCAGCAATTTCCTCGGGGAGGGGACAGATTTCGCCCCGAGGGAAGGCGAAGACATGATGGGTGTCATCCCAGAAGGTCAGACAGGCATCAAGGAAGTGACGGTCCACGTGCAACTGACGAAACGTGAACAGTTGGAATATACCCGACTGCCTCAGAACTACCTTGCTCGCATCCCTAAAACGGTGTGACCAATCTTGCAGCATGTTGATCAGACGGTCGATACCCATGCTAAGTTTCTTGAGAGGAATAAAAGTTTTCTTTTAAAAGAGAAGATGAAGCTTTTTGAGAATTGTGACAAAAAAGAAGAACCAGGGTGATGTATTTATAATATCAAAACCCTGGGGCATCCCCTGCAGCTGTGCCTCCTTGGCCCAAGCGGGCCTAGAACATACAGGCCCGACCCATGTTTCTTCCTCACAGACACAGGAATTTAGTCATCCCGAGCAGTCCGTCAAAAATTCAAAAAATTTCAAAACTTTCAAAGATTTCAAAAAATTCAAAAAATCATTTTCCCCAGCACGAGTCGTTTTACTACCTACGTGTTGCATACGTTTTATGTGACTTTTACAGGTACGACTCAAATAGGGACATGTAACCCTCTAAAATCTCCCCAGCGGAAGCCCAAGGCGGCATTTTCCCGGAATGGTACGGGATGAGCCCACATATAGGCACACCCAGGACTTAGGCGACAAGTCCGATTCCCCACGGAGACACTATCAGCAGCTCAGGTATGATTTCTGACTTATGGCTGGCGAGCCCTTCACGCAAGTCTAACGGACTATAAACGATCCGAACGGAAGCCTATCAGGTCTTAATTGACTTGGTAGCTACTCTGACTTTCGCCTTGTCCAAGCCTCAGTCAGAGTGGGGGCTGTGTAGACACCCAAAATTTGACCGCCAGGTGTCTATAGCAGTTTCCAAAAAACACCCGATGATGATCGGACGCAAACATGACTTAGTATACTCGGACTTGGGCTCAGAATCAATGATATCCGACACGGACTTTTAGCGGAGTAAAAATCTCACAAAACAGACCTCAAATTCAGGCCCAGTGGGTCGTTCCGAGTCAATCAAGACTAATTTGGGCCAAAACGACACCAAAGATAAATCCCGTCTTTTAGCGACCGGGTCAAAACCCGGTCAAAGACGAAACCATCTCAGAAATCAGCCAAGTGCGTCTCGAAACTTGCGCCACAATTCGAAATCAGCCAAAAATTCAATCCAATCCTATCCAAATCAATCACAATCAATTAAAGCACAAATCAAGGGCAATCACGCCCAAAATAACCCGGCTTGATTGATCCACTCGATCGAGTGGATTGGCCACTCGATCGAGTGGAGCCTCTTTGAACCCGTCCAGGTTCATTCGTAGGAGCACTCGACCGAGTGCACCCGCGCCACTCGGTCGAGTAACCCGGGGTCGGGGCTCCCTATAAATACCCCATGACCCCATGCACAACACACACTTCAACATTCATCCATCACAACTTTGAAGCTTTTAGCATACACCCTTAACCTACATTCATTAACACTTTGCAACTACACACAATACTACGACCCTAGCGATCCTAGGCAAGACACACAAAACCCGAGCCCCTTGTCCCTCGGAGAACCGGCGAAGCATACGCACATATACACACCATAACTCGCATACATCCTCGATACTCCCAAGCCCGTGCCGCTATTACGAGTCTATTTCCGAGGTCCCTACTAAGCAAGTATGTTGAGGGTGTCCTAAACCCCATCTTGATCTCTTTTTCTAGTCTCATCTTCATTTTTATTTATCGTGTTTTCATATCATATTTATTATCATAGTCGTAGTAATAACACTAGCATTAATATCATCATATTTTCGCGTCTTCATTTTTTAACATCATCTTTTTTTATCATCATTATCGTCATAATACCGCGTATATATATTATAGTATGAAAACTCGGGTTTTGGATGCGTTGGACTATGATAATCAATCTAAAGTCATAGTTGAACGCATTTAATCCCAATTAGTACGAAACCCGTTGATACGAAACCGACATCACATAACTCGAAAGAGTTAGTTACGATGTCGTGACGTAGAGGGACATCTTTCGTCACTAATTCAAAATTCTTAAACTAGCGATAAAACGTTTTCCTAAAACTCCGGTGACGGTACTATAAATCATTCATACATGATTATAATACCGGAAGCTAAATTATATGCGAATCATGCAATATTCGTATTTAATTTAGCCGATCATCGATTTCAAATCATAAAACGAAACGAATACTCATTCGTACAGGGGCTACTCGACCGAGTACGAATGCTACTCGATCGAGTAGCACCCATAAAAGCAGGCAGTAGCTGCGTCTAAGGACGCACTCGACCGAGTCAGATCACGATTCGGTCGAGTGAGTTCTGTAACACATAAAACCGAGGGCTTGAACACACACACTTCGAGCCCCGTCCTTTTATCGACCTAGTCATCACGTGTAAAGACCATCACGTGACTCTCCTATTTTCAAAATCACGCATATCACGACACGTAGAACGAATTAGATCAATCCTTGACGTGACAAGTCGGGACATGACTACGAAATATGGGATCGGGCTAACAACACGCCAAAATCCCATGTTTTCGTCCCTTGGTTAATACACAACATAATGTGTATTTCAATCGGGGTTCGTCCATCTACACAAATTCACAACTTAGCATGCATTTATTATATACGGGTCTTCGACGAGTCGTGTATTTATGTATCGTTATTTTACTATGTACCGTTTTATTGTGAATTCCGGGTTGTATTCCGTCCGTGTAACTTGTAACCGATCTATTTTTGCCTTGCTTTATTTATTTGCGTTTTACCGCTTTTAAATGAACCTTCGCATGCTAAATCACTTTGACAATAAATTAGATGCATTAAATGACGTAGCAACCCATTCAATTTCTATATCTTGTAAAATGTTGTTTGCATAACATTTCACCGAATTACTAGCGCGCATATTAAAAAGTCAAACGATGTCCTAGTAGAGGCCGCTAAGAGCGGGCGGAGTTGGGTGTCCTTAGTGGGCTTCCCAACACGTACCCTCACCCCTTACTCAGAACCGTGGTTTCCGGATGTCCAAATCCATTGGCAACGAGAGTCATTCAATATACGATTAACCGCCCAAGTCGGCATCTATATCGATATGCAAAGGGACGAGCCCAATAAACTCTCAAACCAAAATGGGCCATACTTTGTGTATGGGCCATGGCGATATAGAGTGGGCTCGAATGGTTCCGAATAACCATAAAATTCGGTGGCGACTCCATTTCGACTTAAATTTCAATTCGATCCTTCTCATATGGAGGTGCATTCGCCTAACCCAAAACCCGCGCGTGGCTGCGTCGGGGTGGACCTACGTCATGTCCACAGGGTGATAGTTTGTTTGTGGGTTCGGTTCCCTCATTAAGTTGTGAGAGCCCGGTGAGGACGACCCCTAGGTCGGTCTAAGTTGCGAGAGCCCGGATGCGACCAAGGCCCCGATATCACGCTAGTAACCCCGTTTGTCGTTTGTGTCGCCAAGGTGGGTTTTAGGCGGAACCTCTAGGTGAGTCTAAGTTGTGAGAGCCCGGGCATTACCTAGATTACCCTACTACCTCCCTCACTCTAGTTCTCCCTTGACCATTCCATTACCCCTTTGACCCCGACCTAATCCTGGCCCGTTTCCTTTGATTGTTTTCTTGCTTTAGACCTAGCTTAGTCCTAGTCTCCCCCTCCTTAGAATAGTTTGTCTGGAACCTAGTCCTAGACCGTAGCATACCCTAGTCCGACCTCCCGTCCCTGTGGATTCGACCCGACTTACCCTAGCTACCTTAGTTAGGTTTGCCGGTTTTGTTTGACGGTTGGGATTCACGACAAATCCCTCCCATCAATTACTATGCTCAATACCCCGGGTATCATCTTTTGGCTCAACAAGGGTATATAAATCCGCAAGGCTATCTCCCATCATGGTATAGTCCCGAATACTTTCCGAACTACGTTAATCCTAGTAGTAGTGGCGCTATGATGGATGACGAGGAGTTTGAAGCCGAAGATGCCTTCGATGTTGATAGGGGGGGGGGTAATCAAGAAAAAGAAGATCAGGAAGAAGAAGAAGATGAAAGTGGTGACGATGATGATGATAACAATGGAAGTGAGGAGGGGGATGTTGACGAGCACGATGACTTTTGATTATTGAAACGATGGAGATGCGTTAGTTTCTAACCTTTGGTATGGCAACTTTCTTTTCTTTTCCGTTTTTGATGCTCGTCTATTTTATTTCCCCCTTGTTATGAGTATTTTGTTGGCCCTCGGGGCCTTTATGGTGATCGCTCCCGACTCTCGTTGACATGACTACATCGAGAGTCATTTCAAAATCCAAATTTACAAGATTTTCACCTTTTTGTAGGATTTAGTCGGATTTATGCGGAATCCGGGCTAGGTGACTTGATTACACCTAGTCCTCCCCTCTCATTTCCTTTTATTTCTTTCTTTTTATTTCTTTCCCCTTCCATATCTTTTCTTGTCTCGGCCCATGGTGACTTGACTACACCCCGGCCGGACGCATTCTACCATTTTCTCCGCTTTATCTTTGATTTTTAGCTTTATTTTCGTAGTTTCTTTTCTTTTCTTTTGTGTCTTCGCACACTATGATCGAGCATGAGGACATTGCTCGGTTTAAGTGTGGGGGAGCGATATTCTAGTATAGTCTAGTTTATTTTCTTAGTTTTTTTCGAAAAATCTTTAAAGACCCTAAAAAATTGAAATTTTTTCACAAAAATCAAAAAGATTTTCTTTTCTGTGTTTGACATTTATGTCGTTGTATCGTATATTTGTTTTGTTGTGTGTGTTTTGCCTCCCTTTTTCTTATAGGTTGCTTAATCACCGTTAGTTTTGGAAATCTTTCAAGACATCCGGTAACATCTTCTATCCCTTTTCCCTCTTTATTTCTTGTGAAGTTTGGAGAAGGTTTGTGATGTTGTGTGCTCGGGTGGAGCTTTGTAAAGTTTGTGGTTGATTTGGACGCTTGTTTGGAAGTTCGGGGTGGTGTTTGTTTTGTTTATGTGTTTGTTTCTCCTTGTTTTGTTTTGTTATCTTTTGTCTCTTTTTCTTTCATTTTCGTCGTGTCTTTGTTTTGTGTGTGTAGTTGTGTCTTGTGTGTAAAAAGGTTTTCGAAAACCCGGTTTAGAGGCTAGTGTGCAAGCGTTTACTTTCCCCTTCTAGTAATGTAAATAGAGTCTTGGACTTTAGTCTAGTAGAATGACCCTAAATCAATGATTTCGTTGGTCCTTTACCTTGAGTCCACCTAGCTTACTAGGAATTTACTACGGGATTTGTATTTTGACTATTATGACCACCCACGGTGTGAAAAGGCCTTGGTTGCCGAGTCCCGTCCCTTAGGTGACCATGTTCGGAATTGTTAGATTAGTCCAAGTTTTCCACCTTTTTGTGGGTTTGAAGTAGGGGTGAGCAAAAATATACGATACGGTTTTATTATACGTATACGATACGGTATACGCTTTCAATTATACGAATTTTCGGATATCCGATACGAATAACCGTATATACGATACGGTTTTGCTTAAAACCGTAGCGGATACGTATCGGGGAAAATTGAAACCGGATATCCGGTTTCCGATCCGGTTTTTTTAAAAACAATAAAAAATATGAAAAATATAATCCTAATATGCATTATACAGTAAAGAATTCAAAACTTACCAATTATTCTCAAAGGTAAAAAACAAAACTATTAGTGAATTTATGATTTTAGGTAATGAAACGTCATATTTTTTTGGAACAATGGTACCGCAAGTCATATATATCATTTTTTTTTAGGTTTTTTTATGTATTTTTCAATTTATATAAAACGTAACGTTGCTTAAAAACAATTAACTAGTCTTAATTAAAAATGAAAAATTGTTTTAAAAAAAAGAAAAATTGAAAAAAAATATAAAACCGGATACCGGATATTCGAAAACCGGATATCCGAAAAAACCGGATATCCGGAAAAAACCGGATCGGATACGGATCGCAAAATTTTAAGTTTTTAAAACCGGATATCCGATACGGTTTGCAAAACTGGATCGGATATCCGGTTTTGCTCACCCTTAGTTTGAAGGGAAGGCGCCGTCCCGACTCACCCATTCCCTTACCTTCCACACATATCCACACAATAAATTGCAATTTGTTGAAGTCTCTCTTTCTTAGTTGCAAATAAATGCCTATCACTCAAATCAAGCCAAGAAGGGCAAAGAAAAGAAAATGAAAGAAATGAAAGAAAGAAAAGATTGAAGAAAAAGAAAAGGCATAAAAAGCCAAAAAGAAACTAGAAAAGAAGAAAAAGAAATGGCATGACAACAAACAAGGCAAAAATGCAAAAAGAAAGAAAAATGCCAAAAGAAAACCCGTCTCACAAAAATAATCCCCTCATCTCAAAATAAGCCTTTTACCGACTATTACTGTGAAGAGCCTACCAAAGGACCGAGTCCCTAGGAAGGATGATAGCGGTAATGGTCGGTCTTTCCTCACTTTGCAATATTATCCACCTTTTTACTAGGACTAGTTGGGCGGTTTTGGGCATGGGACGACCCTCTTGGCTCATCTCTAAAGGGGGCGGGGTCTCACTTACCTACAGTGTCGACTAACACCGTGGTTCATCCTTTTTCCATCCCGCCGATCGTCCCGTAGTACGTTCTTAGAAGGTTAGG
Source organism: Agrostemma githago (assembly GCA_958450325.1). Lineage (NCBI taxonomy): Eukaryota > Viridiplantae > Streptophyta > Magnoliopsida > Caryophyllales > Caryophyllaceae > Agrostemma > Agrostemma githago. The sequence goes on from OY288257.1 coordinate 25,828,137, forward strand.
AGGACCTAGGTAAGTTATCAACGTTTTTATTGCTTTGTTGTCATACTATTAGGGTTTAGTTCATTTCGATTTGTATTATTAGCTTGGCAACATTGTCACTTGCCTTGAGTCCTAAACAGGCGCTTCTTTCACCGCTTTTTAGAGGGAAGCGGAATTTGTTTCTGTTTGGGTGCAACCGATTACTTGTTTGCTTGTATGTTTATTTGTTTTTGTGTTTTTGTGTCCGGTTGCATCCACAGTTTTGTCACAAGACCTTACTAGCCTTGTGGAGTGCACTTCTCCTCTAAGTGTACTCGCGTGAGTTGAAAGGGCGTAGGGTGCGCTAATACCCACTCGGCTAGTTTAGTAGTTAGTTTTTTCTTACTCGAGGGCGAGTAGGGGTTAAATGTGGGGGAGTTGATAAGTGTAGTTTGTCGTACCTATTTTGTTGTGTTTGGTCCCTTTTTACCTTGTGAAATCGCTCTTTGGAGCGGTTTCTGGGCTACTCATGCTTCCTTTAGTTCGTTTTAGGTTTCCAAGACTATTCATGAAGAATTTGGAACGATTCCGACTCGTTTCATACACTTTTGGAGCCAACGAAGAGAAGGAACGATCACTTGATGCCTTGGATTCGATCCCGAGACCTTGGGACCCATTTCCGAGCCCCTTAGACTCGATCCCGAGCACCGAGAGTCGATGAGAATCCCATGAGAAGCAAGGAGAGACCTTAATGATCATATTTGAGGCCTACAAGACCCATCATGGTCAAGATAAGAGCCATCATGGTCGGGATGAAGAGTACAAGCAAAACCGAGCTACTGGAGTGGCATCTCGGCCGAGACCACCACCTTCTCGGCCGAGACCACTTCATCTCGGCCGAGACCACTTCATCTTGCCCGAGATGGAGCACCTGCAGACCCGCATCACTTCTTTTCTTCTCCTTCATTCTTGTAACCTTATAAATACTTCCCCCTTGATTTGTTTAAGCATCTTACATTACCCTAGATTATTTTAGACCTCTCTTGAACATTAAAAACCCTAATTAGCGTCTCTTCATCTCTAGTTTAGTTTCATATTAATCCTTAGTTAATCTTAGTTTAATCTAGCAATTAATCTTGTATTAAGGGATTCTTGAAGACTCTTCCAAGCTTGACAACCTTGGAGATTTGTTTAGGTTTCTTATTAATGCAAGTTCTCATCTTTTCATATTCTTGCTAGTTTGGTATAATCCTCTTCTCCTCTTTACTTTTAATCTTTGTTAATCCTTCAAGTTTGAATCTTTACTTATTGTTCATTGTTCTTGTTTGTTCTTAATGGATGTTTTGATTATCACGTTGATTTCTCTTGTTAGTGATAGATTTAGTTTCATAATGTGTGAGTAGACTCCTTGTGGGGTAGTAGCGGGATTAAGTGTGGATTATGGGTGATTAGGTCTTGATTATGGGTAAAGGTGATTTCTTTGTTGCTAGTCACATATTGGGCACACCATGTGTTTGTTGTATTGCTTGTGTGGGTAGTAGTGGCCAATGCTTCTCATACTTGTATCCATCTTCTCATTGTTGACTAATTTGTGATTGAATACTTTTGTTTTGAGTAGCATCTAGCATGAGTGTTCGGGTCTAGTCTTAGACACGAGAGTGCGGACTTTGGCTTTGGCGCGAGAGCGCAAACCGACCCTAGTAACTAAGAGACACCTACACCCTTGATTACCCAATCATCCTACCACATTTATGAACCCGACCTAACCCTACTCTTTCCCATATTTGATTTCTCTACCTCTTTAGTCGATCACTTCTCTAGTTTCATTGTTTAGTTAATCTTAGTTGTTTCATTTAGTTTATGTCATACATAGTATATCGTTAGTCCATTCTCATTCTCCTCAACCATCATAGTTTATCAATTATAGTCTCCTTTGTGTTTGTTTGTGACTTAGTCTCGTTTTAGGTCGACCTAGTCTAGACTTTACATAACCGTCTCCGTGGACACGACCCGACTTACCCTAGCTACCCACTAGGTATAGTTGGACTCTATTTGTTGGCTAGGATTGGCGACAAATCCTTGCCATCAATGGAGGGTCCTATTTATAGGCGAAAAGGTTTTGTAGAGGTATCTTGCATGGACAACAAGAAATACCGGTTAGGATAGGAAACGTGAGAGTTCGAAAGGGAACGAAAGTCCCGTTTGTTGGTGGGGAAGCCGAGTATCTAGGCTGTTTGGGATGCTTTGGCCGAGTGTTTGAGCTCGGTCGGTAAGTCGTTTTGGTTTTCGGATAGAATTCCTACTTGAGATCGAATTCTATCCTCAAATGGATTTGTTTAATATTTTTGAAGCTGATTTTTTGTGGTGTTTGAGTACAAACCGGACGTGTGGTGTCACGGCTGGCTCGTGTGACTCCGGAAAAAATATCTTTGACCAGGTTCGACCCGGTCGCTAAAAGACGGTTTTGCCCCTGGTGCCGGATTCGACCCAAATTAGTCTTATTTGACTCGAAACGACCCACTGGGCCTGGATTTGAGGTTGGTTTTGTAAGATTTGTACTCCGAAATAGGCCTAAACCAAATGTCCATGATTTCGAGCTCATATCCGAGTCCATTAAAGCATGTTTGCGTCCGATCATCATCGGGTGTTTGGCGGGAACTATCATAGACACCTAGCGGTCATAATGTGGGTGTCTACAACCCCTTACTCAGAATTGTCGGTTTTCGGATGTCCGAAACCATTGGCAATGAGGTCATTCTAGGCATGGAGTGCTTAAGGGTACAAGTCTTTATCTTTAGGTCCCATTCCACTCAACTTTGAGCCGGCAAGGGATCAAAGTTTACTTGAACGGTTTGCGAGTCCACATAATTGACTCGGTGGCGACTCCAAAAATCGAGAACGAATTCAGTTCACTAAAAATGTCGCCTTACCAAACAAAATGGCCTTTAAACATTTATAACCACGACTCGATCGATTCCAAACGAAAACACGGGTGCCCGCACCCGTCTAGTACAAGTCCGGATCGTCATCCGAATCGAGGTCCAAAACATCGCCCCGTACGCGAGATCGGACCGGCCCTTGACAGGGAGGGGGCCACGTGGGTGGCCGCCGCCACACGTTGTAAAACCGGGTCGATCCCGCGCGGGACGCCGGGCGGTGGGAACGAACGTCCACAGTTTGGCGCCTCCGCTGGGGACTTGGAAACATGTTTCCAGCGGTGGTGTAACTTGAACGAGGTCGGTGAAGCTCATTTCTTAGTTCCTAGTTGTGGTCACTACAGGTTTTGGCCCTAAAAAAGCCACCCTAACCGATATCAGGATCAATCGACCTCTTCGCGGTAAGATCTTTTGGGACACGCGAAGAGATCCTCGATTGACGCTCCGGCCGCCTAAAACGTACCCCGCGGGAATAATAAAATAGTTCTGAACGGACGGTATGACACTCGTCTCCCAAAATAATTGTCAATGCCTAAGTAAAGACTATTCGTGGGCGGTAGCCTACCCTAACCTACCCGTGTCTGCATCCTGCATAAGTGTATGCATTCCTAGTTACGTGTAGCGTGTTTGCAAACAACTCAAATAAAACACCAAAATCTGAATTCAACCACGCCAACATATTCAACCGCACCCAATTCCGTTTTCTAAAAAATACCTCATCTTTTCAAAACAACCTCTTAAACGCCGATACTCCAGTCAAATCATGATTTCTGAAAAGGGAAAAGCATTTTTAGATGCCGTTATCATGGCAAATTTTACACTAAAAAAATCAATAAATGTATGTTGTTAGTGCCACCACCTGGGCCAAAGTAAAACCGTCGACAACAAATACCGTTAATACCACCGAGACTCCTAATTAATGGGATCAAGGTACACCAAACAGTTACATTTTATTTTCAAAAAAAATTATTTTTTTACACACATACAGTTAACACAACCAAACTTCAATTAATGAAGTCAAGGAATCCAAAACGGTTACATTCTCAAAATAGTTTGCACAATACATCATTCCCCGCCGGCAAATGCTAGTTAATGCAACCGACAAACGTGCATCGTTAGTTTTATAACTTTTTCTAAAAACACTATTCACTACCTAAACCCTTAATAGGGATTTAGTTACACCAAAACACCATCATTAGACTTCACGCTCCACCACGAGTACCATATCCACTACAAGTATCGAGCTAGCTAATTAATAGTAGTCTCGATAAAAGCATCACGTTATCGTTTTCAAAACTGGTTCCCCTAAGAACCATGTTCCTTTCAAAAAAAAACAAACATTTACACTTTTGCTATCGCCGGATTCCCGACACACACACATAGCAACACATTTTTACGTCACAAACAGTGTCACCACACCATCGACACCCTAATTTTACAAAATCATTTTCTTTTAAAAAAATTTCCTCTGCGAGTATTGGTCGTTTTCGAAAAAATAATTCTTTGATCCTAGGCCAGGATCGCGATCAACTTCTTACGTCGTACAACCATGTGATTAACTGTCTATGTAAGTTACTAGGATTACCTCTACTCGAGGTCTTACATTTTGGGTCGTCCCCTTTTGAGAAGTCCTCTTTAAACCTCATCTCCGAGGTTTGTGTCAAATCGTCTCGTCACAGAGATCTAAAATTCATTAGGCGCCTCGCCGAATACACCAAGAGTCTAAAGCACCCGAGTCCCTAAGTCAGTGACCGCATGCACATGCGAGTCAAGGGTCTCATTCCGCGTCGCTCAGTCACGAGCATTCCTCGAGTATTTAAATCATCGGAAGGATTCGACCTTATGCTCTTATTTTGCTAGACCCGAGAATGGCGCCAAATAGCAATGAAAGTGGCACCGATAAACTCAACGCCTTGATGAACGTGGTCCATGGGGTACTGGGGATAGTGCTGTCAATCTCCTCCTTCATCGACGATGTCAGACGTCGCCTCGAGACCTTGGAAGGTCCTGAAAGGAAACCCCGGGAAGGACCAATAGGCCGGGAACTGGTACTTAGTGGGGATCCATATGTGGAATAAGCCAGGCTCGCGCACCCTGTCGAACCTACAGGCCTTCGTCGTCCCTTTAGGCAATTCACCGAATTAGGGGAATCCTATGCTGAAGCCCTCCGGAAACTGCAGGAGGCCTGGCTATTATGGCCAATAGGACCCACCCCAAACCCACCTATAGAGAAGAGGGGAGCGGGTTGGAATCCGAACGCTTACTGCCTGTACCATCAAGGCCAAGGGCATGAGACCCAAGTGTCCACCGAACTCAAGCATGAAGTGCTGGACCTGATTGATAAGGGGGTTTACGTCCCATTGGGGTGTCTTCGGAGGAGGACTGGCTGCAGGTATCAAGAGAGCGACCAGCGTGAGCACCGAGAGCCCAATCAACGAAGGTTCCTCTAGAGGCACGTATAACCGGTCTTAGTCAGAGTCTAGTTCATCTTAGGGCCTAGACTAAAATAATAATAATAAATGTCTTGTCTTTTTCCCTTTTCGAGTCCAGGGAGGTGCGAGGGGACATGTCCTCCACCTCCCCCAAAGTTAATCACGGGCATCTAGCCCATCTACTATATATATTATCAATAAAACAACTTTTTTTTACAAACGTGCCTCGACAATCGCTTAACCTTCTTTCAACAGTTTACTTTAAACGCTTAAAAAACTCGACTTTACGCCACTTTTCGATGACAACTGATAAAAACGCAAGGGCTACCACAAACAGCCCATTTAGCTTCACCCTAAAAAAAAGAGATCGGGAAGAACAACCCTAGGATCGACCTGTCATCAAATCCCTAACCAAGCAATAATGAGCCCGTAACGAACGAACCTCGATACGACTAAACTACCCCAACATAACCAAATACGAAGCCTGTCTAGTAGGTCTAAAAGCAGCCATATCTCTTGGAGTTAAAAACCTTAGAGTACACGGAGATTCATCCTTAGCAGTCAACCAAGCCACGGGAACCTGGAAGGTTTATAGTGAAAGCCTAACCCCATACCAAACCAAAGTGGAAACAATGTCTCGAAAATTCACCGAAATCGACTTCATACACATACCCCGCGATAAAACCAATTCGCTGACGCATTTTCCAAACTAGCCTCCCTAATAAACATGCCCGATCACCTTTTCTCTATCCCTATCTGCGTAGAGAGAAGCGAAGAACTAGCCTACATCCATAACCTCGAAACCGATGACTCCCCCGAAGAACCATGGTACAAAACAATCCTACACTTTAAAACCCACGGGTCATATCCGCCCAACACCAAGACCAAGGGTAAAGAGCCCTACAAATACAAGCCACCCATTATGTACTGAATAAAGGACTACTATACAAACGAACCCCACAAGGAGTCCTCCTTAGGTGCATAAACAAAAACCAATCCGAGAGAGTCATGGAAGAGGTACATGACGGAGAGTGCGGACCCCACATGAGTGCAAACCTACTAGCCCGAAAAATAATGAGACTGGGCTATTTATTGGATTACCTTAGAGGCAGAGTGTCGACATCACGTTCGTCACTGCCACAATTGCCAAATATTTGCCAACGTCCAACACCGGCCTCCATATCCTCTACACACCATAGCTACACCCTGGCCTTTCTCTACTTGGGGAATAGACATCACAGGAAAAGTCCACCCATCAGGGACCGGCAGGCACTGCTTTATATTAGAGGCCGTCGATTGCTTCACCAAATGGGTAGAAGCCGCCTCTTACACCGTACTAACCTCAAAACAAGTAGTGAAATTCCTACAAAAATAACATCATCTGCCGCTACGGTATACCTCACGAGATTATCAGTGATCAGGGGGTCCACTTCAGCGCCGACACCCAAAAACTCCTCGACAAATAAAAAATTCAAAAACACAAGTCATTACCGTATAGACCACAAACGAACGGGGCCGTAGAAGCAACCAACAAAACCGTAACCACAATCCTTAAAAAAATGAAAGACAATTATCAGGATTGGCCAAACAAGATCCCCTTCGCTTTATGGGGATACCGAACATCCTATCGAACTCCCACTGGAGCCACACCACATTACCTAACCTACGGTTCCGAAGCCGTACAACGCGTAGAGCTAGAAATACCGTCACTAAGGATATTAGCCGAGAGCGGTATTCCCGAAGAAGAGTGGAACCAAAAACGATATGACGAGCTAGTACTCCTAGATGAGCGTAGGATACATGCTTTATCCAACGTACAGGCCTACAACAACGCATCCAACGAGCCTTTAATAAACGAGTTAAATCCCAAAACATACACGAGGGAGACTTAGTGATCAAATCCATTAGAGCACCCCTTCCCGTCGACCCTAGAGGGAAATTTAAACCAAACTGGGCAGACCCTTACCTCGTTAAAAAAATACTCTCGGGGGGCGCGATGATCCTCATCGACTTAGACGGTCAAGAGTTCTCAACCCAACCAACATGGATCAACTCAAACGGTACTACCCATAGACACCCTAACAACCCCATCCTGACCTCCGACTTAGGGGGAAGCCATGCAAAACAAGAAAAATAATTAATTGAGTTCGCATCGATAATTGGCATAAACGAGTCTAAAGCAAAATCACTCACATTTTTGAAAGAACTACGAACATGGTTTGATTCCGTCTAACAACGGATACGTAGGCAACCCTTCCCCGGGTACAACCAATTAAACAGACAAAACAAACAAAGATCGATTACTCGATTCATGTACAAACCGGGACTCCTTCCACGTCCCGGTCGACGGGTGATTTAAAATGACGAAGCACAAACGAGGAGCCGAGGACGGGGTGGAAACCTGAAAGGGCGCCCTGGGCAAAATGAAGAATCGAGTTGCGAGGCGTCGTAAAAAAAAAGAACAAAAAAAATTTAATAAAAAAAAGGTGAGCCGAGGACGGAGTGAAAACCCGAAAGGGCGCTCCGGGTAAAATGAAGAATCGAGTTGCGAGCCACCACAAAAAAATTAAAAAATAATGACAATGTGCTTCTCATTAATAAAAGTTGGTTAAAACGAGCCTTTGTTGAGACACTTACATCAAGCATCCGAAATTCGGATATCCCGGAAAGCAAAAACGTGTCAAAACTCCACAATAAACTAGTACTAATACGCCACATAATATCAACTAATAAGACATAATACAAAATGGTTGGGCTCTACCGGGCCGACCTTTTCTTCCCCTTGCCATTCGGGTGTACCTGCTTGCGTTCCTCATCATTGATCTTCTGAATGCTAGCTTCTACCGCCCTAGCCGAAGGCGAGCCCGGCCGATCCCACTCTCCTTCCTCTGGCACAGTTTTAATATGGGTCTCGTTAGTCTTGGCCCGCTTAGAGAACTGACGGAACTATGATCGGTACCACTGTCTTTGGATAGGCACTTGGTGACAGTCTCTGGAGTCACCTCCTCGCCTCTTAGCGGCGCTGTCTTCCTAACTTTTGAGTTGCTTTGTCCTGATGGGTGTTCACAAACCCTTCTCCTGACGGAAACATTGTCGGTTGGTCGAACACTCTCAATAACAATAGGACGCAAGAACTTCTGTTCCCTAGACGCCCTAAACTCCCTGAGCGAATCCTCCGTCCATGGGTCAAAACTAGGAGTAACTTTAGCATCCTTCGAAGCGGGAGGTCTGACACCCATTTGATTTGACAATAAACCCGGATAAAACCTGATCCCTCATGGATAATATTAACAAAGCCTCGGTTGAGGACGAAAATGGAAACCCGGTACACCCACTAATGCTACACCATGGGATAGACCACCTGATGATCACTTCGCCCTTAGCCAAATAGGAAAGCCACTCCTCTTCCTTGTGACCTTTGCTCCACACCTCCACCGTCTTCCGGCCCGTGAAACCCCTGTAATTATAATCTTTAAAACACCGGGGAGGGACGACCAAACCAAGCTGCTCCTGCAACCAAACCTGTACAAACCACTATAAAACATCACACGTCCAGACCAAAACAACCACAAAAACAAAACCAAAAAAAAGGGGAAACAAAAAAAAAATTGGGTTACGAAGAAACATGGCACCAAAAACACCTGTAAGATGATCCTAGAGTCCCGAGAAGGTGTCTCCTGTAACCGGGCGCTAACATCAAAACCGAGAATGAGCTCACCCTAAATAAGCAAAGATGGTGATCGTCCATGTTCCATTGCCGCTACCACATCCAAAACCCGAGGATTACTCTAACCTTCACGTGACCTCGCATCCTCAAAAATGATAATAGCAAGCAATAGCAATGTTAAAAGCATGCCTACATGCTAAGGCCGAAACATGATAAGACCTAACCTGTGAGAATGTCCTAGAAAGCAACTCTAAGTTAATGTCATCTCCTCCAAAGAAACCTTTAGCCTCCTCCAACGAAGAAAGGTCCAAAAAGTGAGAAAACCTTTCCACATAAGCATTATCATCCACCGAAGGCACGCAAGGCCGAACCGAACTCCACCCATCTATGGCATCTATCTCTTCGGAAAGAGGACAAATTTTACCCCCGGGGAAAGCAAAAACATGGCCCTTTGAGTCCCAAAACTTAATTTTTTTTTTGGTAAAATGTAAATGTATTAATAAACTTTGAATCTCCTTTAATTACATAGCCATAACCAACAATCTCTCAGCTACTAGTATTTGACTCCTAGTAGTCTAACCCAATTCTTATCTATACATGAATTAATCAATTGTATCTTAGCATCCACACGCCTACAAACTTCCCGCTTAACCTCCTGCATTAACTTCTCAGGAGGTCGTATGCAGAAATTGATCCTACATGTATTACGTTCATAACACAGGTAGTATATCAGTCCTAACAACGCTGAACTCACTATCTGTTTCTGCATTATCGATTTTGCCCTCCATTTGACACACCAATCCACAACATTTATATCTGGAATCGGAATGTCAAGCCATTGCTGCATCAGTTTGAAACATCGCCTGCTATAATCACATTCAAAGAAAATTTGTTTAGTCGTCTCCGGTTGCGAATGACAGAGAAGACATAAGTCTTCCTGAATAATCTCGAACCTGCATAACCTTTCCTTCGTCATAAGTCTATTGTGCATAACCAACCAAGCAATGAACGAGTGCTTAGGAATTGCCATTTTACACCATACAACAGGCTGCCAGTTCACCTTCGTTGTCTGACCAACAAGCCATGCATATCCCTCCTTAATTGTATAATCAACATTGGTGTGCCACTTCCCTGTACTGAATGGAACCCTATAAATGTTTATGATGGAACAAATCCGTCTCCAACTCCAGCTTGTGGCTTGTGATGGCTCATACTCCATCCAATTCACACCCTTCAGGTAGACCGCATTGACCCATTTGATCCATAGATGATCTTTCTTTTCATGTATCCACCAATTAAACTTGCATATATTCGCCTTATTCCACATTGAAGCATTTAAGATACCTAAACCACCATTCTTGTGCCCTTGAAAGCACTTCTCCCAAGCCATGAGTGGAACCTTATGGTAATCTCCTTCCCCAGACCATAAGTAATTCCTACATATGCTTTCAATACGTTTAATCACCCCATTTGGGAGCAGGAAAATTCGACTCCAATAGGAATGAAGGTGAGTTAGTACAACCTTGATTAGCGTGAGTCGGCCTGCATAACTAGGCTTCCTCGTTCCCCATCCACGTATTCTTTTAGTCAGTTTTTCAGTTAGAATAACACAATCTGCAGAGGAAAGTTTTTTATATGATATGGGTACGCCGAGATACCTGAATGGTAACGCCCCACATGTGAACCCTGATAGTCGCAGTAGCACCCGTTTAGCCTGTTCATTCACACCACTGACAACCATTTCAGATTTCTGCAAATTCACTTCCAACCCTGAAGCAGCCGAAAACAAATCAAAGGCCTTTTTAATGCAGCTCACCGAATCCTCATTTGCATAGCAGAACACCAATAAATCATCCGCAAAACACAGATGTGACAGTCTAATTCTGTTACACAAAGAATGGAACTTAAAGCCCCTTTCTAATGTAGTCCCAAAACTTAGAACATGCCCATAAGAAGTTATCTTGTACCTTGACTCGACTCAGCGCAACGACCGTTGACAAACCGTCATTTGAACTAACCTCGGGGTCACATTTCTTAAAAGAACCCGCCCACTCGGTTAGGATATTCCCAAAACCCGACATGACCCTAGATATGGATGCTCTAGACCCTATGGATATTCTAGTATGTCTAAAACAAGCACCCACAACCCGTATATATAGCCCTAATCCCACAAGAATTAGGAAACATCAAAAAAAATTCAATAACCCGGGCTCGAACAGCCCCGGCCCACGCGCCCGAGTCTCCGGCCGCTCGAGTCCAAGCGGTTCGGAACCCGGTAGCCTTGGCCAAAGCGCCTGTAGCCGGGCAGGCGACATCTCGAACAACCCAAGGATAGAAACTCTGATCTCGCGTTATCACCATAGCTATCACACGACACCTCGGACATCGGGAACGACCTCCCGAAGTCACTAAAACCCGCCCCGGAAGCCGAGTTACACACGCAAGAGCTACAAGAACGCGAGTCCACACGTCGGACGCACGAGACTTAGACGTTTTGTTATTTCTTTTTAGGGGGATAAGTTACCCCACCTAGGCGTGTCGTAGCCTTTTAACGGTTATCGTCAAGTCGCGTCTGTAGCCTAATAAGGCAATATTATGAATGTATGAAAAGTGGCCTAACTTTCTTTTTTTTCAAAAGTCGCCCGAATTTTAACTTCGGCCTCGTTCGGAATGTCAAGACAACCACGCTCATCTCCTAATAGACTCGTTCAAAACACGTTAACAATTTACATCTCGTCCATCTCAAGTCAAAACGTTTTAATCGACGTATTACCTGATCCGATTCCCGGCTCAAACTAACGCATTTCAAAACATCCGAAAGGAACTATTTTCATACTCTCATGCAACGCTAACACGCCCACAACTAGGTCAAATCGCAAATAAATGAAAGCAAAAAGTGATTACTTGTCAATCTAGGTAAACAAATTCGCTAAACACAAGACTAATCCAACTCATTAAAAAACGAATATACAAAATATACAAATTCATACACAAATCGAGGCTAGGAGGACCCCTAGAAGCTGCGCCAATGGCCATCACGACCTCACAAATGTCATCATCCAAATCTAGATCCTTCAAGTCTAAAAGAGGAGACGCACTACCATCCATCCCCGACAGCATGTCTAGGGTAGTTGTCTCGGGGATTCCTCCAACCTCCTCGGTAGCACCTGTAACCTCGGCCTCAGCCTCATTCTCCCTCTCAAGCCGATGCCTAGCCTCACCCTGCGCAGAGGTCTCACCCCGAGACCGAGTCAGCTGCTCCTTAAGGAAAGCGATCTCGTCAGCTCAATATTACAGGAGCCGTTGCGACTCAACCTCTCTCGCCTCGAGCTCGGTCACCCAAGTCTCCAGTTGTCCCACCATATCCGAGACATCCTGCAAATACACTCAAACATTAGGAAAACACGTAAGCGGCCAAGAAGACCACCCCAGTCACGCAAACTCACTGATCGAGGCCCCGAAGTATCACGGGAAACCCTCGAGGCGTAGACCCGGAAGCATTTGGCAGCCTGCCACAACCGCTGATGGCAAGCTGACGAAACCTGAGAGTTAAAATCACAAAAGTTAGTTGAACCGACCCTAAACCCTTAGAACGCAAATCGAAAACAAAAGCCAAAACTCATCCGGTATACCCGGTCACGCCACTCTATCCCGGCATCCATCTCCTCGATAGAACACAGGGGAAGAGGCTCGGTGAAGGGTATCCCGGCCGCGTCCACCCTAAGCAGCGTCAGGGGGAAATATGGGGGCTTGATTTCATCAGCCGGATCGACTAACTGAGAAAATGACAGATCGAACGGTCAGGGGGCAAGGAAACAATAAACCGCAAAATAAACCTTAGAACCAAAAATTAGAGCATTACGACGAGGCGGTACCAAGTTAGCCGCCGAGTGACGTGAGATAGGTAGGAGGCACCAAGCACCAAGAGCGTATCGCCTCCCTCTCTGTCCCTATCCTTGAGGACCTCTGCGGCGGTCGGCGGTCTGAAGAAGGTCCGGGGAGGATCAACCGACACCCTGAAATCGTCGTACAGACACTGACTCACCAACCGCTCGCCCAGATACCAAACTGGGCGAAACAACACAGGAAGGAGCATCCTTCTATAACTCCAAGGCCTCAGCTCCGCAGTCACGTACCCAGGCGCACCCTCATAATTGGCCCACGGGCGGGCCACAAACTACACAAATAGAACCAACATCCGATTGAATCCCAAACCTTAGGGGCTACTAAACGAAATAGGCTACAAAAAGAAAACTTACATCCTCGAGGCGTAGCTTGTTAACCAGCGCATTCTCCGACGGGTAATGGCTGATTGTGCTCTTAGGCTGAGCCAACCTCCACTCAATCCCCGCCGGGAATCTGTTCGGGTGAACCCGCACCGTCTTAGGTGCCAAACAAGGAAAATAGGAGTAGATCCAGGCCTGTAAAAACCCAAAACAACTTTAGCAAAACCAAGCTAAAAAAAACTAAGAAGAACTTGAGAGACAAAAGTTAGAATAGTAACTAACCTCCAGTATAAGGCTCGGACCCACAATGGGCACACCTGAAGGCGACTCTACCGCCAGCGGCCTCACCATGACTTGCAAACAGCGAGTCATCTCCGCGAAAGCCGCGGTCACCCAATCATAACGTCCTAGCTGAGCCAGGTCAGCTAGGAAGGGCAAAATCCTAGTACTAAACCTCTCGACTTTACCCGAGAAGTGAGTCTACCCTAGGAAGTACCACAACCACAACCGGGCATCCTGCTCCGGCGTGTTGGGTTCTCGACCCTCTAACACTGCCACTCGCTCGAAGTGATCGGTGATATACGAGCTCACCAGAGCATGAGGCGCACTATATGCCTCACGCTCTAAACAATCTCCGATGAGGCCCCGCACCTCATCACTATCTAGACTAGGGCCTTCGGCAGCCCACCTAATCCTGTGCGGACCCCAGGGCAGATCGGTAATCATACCAAAATCCTCTAGGGTCATCTCGACCTCCCCAAAAGCCATGTGGAAGGTCGAAGTAGTATCATGGAAGCGATCTATCATCGCCCTAATCACCATAAGGTTGCACTTAGTCTTGCAACCCACTAGCCGGACCCACTGCTCGACCACGGGACCTAGAGCGGTCAACGCGATAATTTCCTTTACCGCGGGGGTCAACTTCTAAAAACAAATATCAAGACACGTAGTAAAGCCCGAGAAAGTCCTCATCGGACCTGGGGACTGCAAATCAAAACAATGCAAGAATTAGCGAAACAAATCTAACCTAACCCAAGCCAAAAAAAAAATCTAAGACATAACTAATGAGCACGAATAGGACACTCAACAGACTACGCACGATGCGGTGAGAAACGTAAAGATCAAGGTGAAACAAAAACTGATGACCATCCCAGTCCCGAGCCCACTCGGGATCTTCGTAACCAATCTCCTCGCTCTCCGGTACAGGAACCGGAACATGAGCCCTCCTAGCCACCGTCTCTGGAAGTTTGCGTTTATTCACTCTATCAAAATCGGCCTCATTAATGGCCTCGGGGTCACGTCGCTGAGATGCTCCGTCATCTCCTACAAATCCCTCGAGGAGTCTATGAACTCGTCCCAACAACCTCCTCACTAGCACCGAACGAGGAAGTTCCCTCGGGACGCTCGGTACGGCCTGTAACTTCAAAACCAAACAAGAATAAAAAAAACATACCTTTGGTCAGGCTGAAACGACTTAAACAGGTTAAAATATGGTCAAAATTTCGGATAAGAATATCAAAATTCCGAGAAAGCCGCTAGCACCCATTTTCAATCCCAGCCACAATGGAAGTGGTTTCAGGAAAATCCGGAGTCGTTTCGATACCTTTTGGTCCGTCTTAAGACACACAGTTATTCCGGAGGCACAGAAACAACAATTTTGCCCGAGGGGTCTTAGTTATTCCGGAGGCACAGCAACAACAATTTTGCCCGAGGGGTCTTAGTTATTTCGGAGGCACAACAACAACAATTTTGCCCGAAGGATCTTAATTATCCCGGAGGCACAGCAACAACAATTTTGCCCGAGGAGTCTTTGTTATCTCGGAGGCACAGTGATCGCCTCCCAATCGGATTGGTCGTTAACGAAAGACGGGGGATCAAACGATATTTGTAAGACTCCAAATAACACAAAAACTACTAGAGTAATCGTGGTAAGTCGAGGTCGGTCCACAGGGAACAGTGTGTTTGTCAAGCTTAAAGTGTCGTGTTCGATGTCTTAGAAGAAGGTTTTTCTAGGGGTCGAGTCTTAAACTAAGGGAATATCTAGAGAAATGGCTAAGGGTGGTCAATCTAGGGAAAAGGCGTTGGGGATAAGTCGGGATTCGGTACTTGGAGTCTAAGAAGGTCGGAATCGAGTTTTTGTCGCATTATTGATAAACTCACCTAAAATCCCACTTTCGCGGCGAAAGAGGGTAAGTCCCAAGTCATGGTAATTTCTACCCCAAGTTTCCCCATATTGATAGAAATTAGTCAAGGTCGGTCTAGTTGGCCGGACTAAAACAACAATGACACAACACCATAAATAAGATAAACCAACATGCAAGCAACCCACCAACATCCCTATATTCAAATAATCCAAGCCTTCATCCCTAAACTCCCGAACAAGAAATCTACTCACACATCATTATGGAAATCATCACAAGATGCATATTAATTAGATCTAAACAAGATGATGATGCGAAAACAACACAAAAACTAAACTAGAGATTAGAGAGTGGAAGAGAATTATACCAACTATGTAGATCTATAAGAAATAAGAAGATATCATAGATAAAGATTGAATCTTTGATGAATAAAATGGAGAACTTGTCACTAATCCTCCAATAAACCCAACAAATCTTCAAATAAAACATGAATAATCTTCTTACAACCTTGAAATCTAGATAATTGTTGATGGAAACTTGTAGATCTACTATTAATTACTATGTAAACTACTAGAATTTTGGAAGATTTTTCTAGATTACTACTACTAATGGATGGTGTAATAGGATGGTGGAAGGGTGTAATGTCTTCCCTCCTTAGCACAATGGAGAGGTGGTTTAGGCAATGAATTAGGGTAACATATATATAGTAATCTCTTAATGGGGTTTTTTCACCTAAAGCCCAAATCCAACTTTATGCTCCATTAGTGAGACAATCTCCTTTTGCATCTCCATGGGGTGAAACTTTGCCCTGCGGACTTGACGATAATTCCCATCGGGTGAAATTTTCGCCCGGTGAGATTTTCTTCTTTTTTTTCGCATTTTCGGCACTTCTTCCCATCGGGCAAAATTTCACCCGGTGGGCGAAATTTCGCCCAGTCAGTTTCGCCCGGTGGGTAAGCTCGGAAAATCTTCGGGAGGAACTTTTCACCGTCGGGTGAATTTGATAAATTTTTCTGGCCTCGAATCTTGTCTCATTCTTCATTGTTCAAACGGATGGCTTTAAAGTTTAAGTTGTGTGCTTTGCTCTTTGGACGGTTTTCCCTTCTCTTGTGCTCGTGGAAGCTCAATCGTGATTTCGGTGCCAAATCCTATCAAAATGATAGAAAAACTACCAAAAACACGTAAAACGCACAAGAGGGACGCTAATGCGAGAAGTACGCAAAATATGGCGATAATCGCACTCAAGACTCGCAAAACGAGGGAAAAACGGGTCTAAATGGAGGGAAAAATGGTCTAAATTTAGCACACAACACACAGCAATAGAAATTTGCCCGAGGGATCTTAGTTATCCCGGAGGCACAGCAACAGCAATTTTGCCCAAGGGATCTTAGTTATCCCGGAGGCACAGCAACAGCAGTTTTGTCCTGGGGTCAGAGGCATCCCGAAAGACAGCTACTCGAGTTGAGACTGACGCCCTCGAGTAGTTTATATCATTTTATTTTGTCCTAGGGGTTAGAGGCATCCCGAAAGACAGCTACTCGAGTGGAGATTGACGCCCTCGAGTAGTTTATATCATTTTGTTCTGTCCTAGGGGTCACAAGCATCCCGAAGACGACCGCTCGAGTGGAGACAGACGCCCTCCAAAGTTTTATTTCATCAAGGGTTCACAAGCATCCCAAACACTTTGTTCAAATAAAAGCCAAACACATTTACGCTGAACGCGTCACCAACACACGAAAACACTTAAAATTAAGCAAAACTTTTAAATAAACCGAAGAAGACAAAGTACGCGCGCGTGAAGAATCGAGAACAAGACGAGAAGCAACGGCCCGGTGATATGGCTAAAGTCGTATTACCAAATCAAGATTATCCTAGTACTACTAACAAGATAGTCAGTGGTAAGTAGGGTATCGTATCCGAAGGGAGAAGGTCAAACTGTTAGAAGCTATGGCGATTCTTAATTGCTCAAACGCTTGGTTTGATTGGCTAACTAAGACTAGAAATACGTAATCAAAATAGAATTAATCAATTAAAGGAAAATCTAGGGCTATGGGTTCACAATGAGTAGAAAAATGATCATGCAAGAATAAACGGTAAACACATAAACATGGTAGTTGGCTATAATACGTTCTCTCGGATCGAAATCAACCTAGGAAGACACTAACGGGCTCTCGCTACTTATTAGGCTTCCTACCGAATCACATGGGGGTGTAATCTCAACTCGGCTCTCGGACATGAACTGAAATTTTCCTAATTCGATTAACAAGTTGTGGCCTTTAAAGAATTAATCGTCTTTTAGAGCATGTTAATAAGGCACTAGCATATATATGAATTCATCAAATATTCAACAAGAACATAAATTCTACTCATCGATCCCCCCTTGACCCTAGTAACAGAATTAGCTACTCGTAATTAAATTGACACGAAATAAACAATTGATAATGAAACGCATAATGATCGATACGGAAAAAGGAAAACTAATAAAATAAATACTAGAAATGAAAATAGACAATCAATAACATAAAAGATGAATAAGAATTGAAACTAATTGAAATGTTTACCGATTGGAAATTTTAGCAAGAACAAGAGTAAATCTTCCAACTTGAGAATTAAAAGACTAATATTATTCTAATACTAGGCTTAGGGTTCTTAGGAAATGAAAAAGGTACGTTTAAAACTGACACAAAGCATTCATATATAGCCAAAGAAAGAAGAAGTTGAAAAGACACTACAACTATGTCGTCCCGAATCGGGATGGGGTCCTTCCCGAATCGGGATTAAAGTCGTCCCATGGGATGAGGGTCGTCCCGATTCGGGACGACTGAAAAATCCACTTTTGCTCAATTTCTTCATTTTTCCGTGTGTGAGGCAATAGGGACGACGCCCATCCCTAGGGACGGACCTCGGGACCAATAAAAAGGACTCTTCTAGTCTTCTAAACTTCATGATATGGTTCCAACTTGACTCGGGATCACTTCATGACATCCACGCAACCTCGATAGCAACACCTAGCTTGTGGGTAAATAGTCACCGACCTCCATGTGAGCCATGATGAAAGGGAAAAGGCGCCCATATCGCCTATTTTCCTACGAAACCAACAAAACACTACAAAACACACAAGAGGAGAAGATTAGTTTCCAAAACAGCTCCTAAGAGCGCATTTAACACAATAAATACATGGGAAAACGAGGATAAAAGCATATAGAATATCAACACATCAAAATCCCCCAAACCAAACTCTTGTTTGTCCTCAAGCAAGCATCGTCAAACATGACAAAACAAGAGCGGTGAACAAAACCAAGTATCCCCGAAATGACAAATGCCATTGACAAGCTCTAGCAAGTTCACAATTCAATCTCAATTCAAACACGAGATGCAAGATAAGCACACATGGTTTAGAATTACATGGCAAAAATATGAGGGAGACAAGTACTAAGACATTTCAACTCTTGCATGACCCTTATTGACATCGGTCTCCTCACGGGTTCACTCTTCACTCATTTTGTGAACGGGTAGTATATTGTGAGAACACTCACCTACTACAACTCATAAGAATGCGCCCGCGACGTAGGATGGTAAACATTCCCAATTCCATTGACAATTTATCACAATTTGCACAAAAGAAGCTAAGAAAAGAACAAGAGAAGGCTCGGGTGAAGGGTAGAAGCTGGACAAACGTTATGGACATGTGGAGCTAAAGGTTAAATTAGCAACAATCCAAACGCGCTAAGAATGCTCAAACCACGACCAACACCACTTAGACATTATTACATCAATACAAGACAACATATGTATCGAATTATAACCTCATCTAACATCACTTCCCAATCCAATATCAATTATAAATAACTTGGAAGTAACATTATCTTTTTCTTTCACTTTTTTTCTTCTTGTTTTTTCTTTCTTTTTTTCATCTTCTTTTTCAACATTTTTTTTCTTCAACTTCATTTTTCATTTTTCCACAAAAGAAATCTCGGGAGTCAACAATCCCGGAAAAACAATTCTCACATTATTATCAACATTCACCACAATAACCTTAATAAGCACCCATAACGCATCCGACAATTACTAGCTTAACAAGGTAGGCATGATATTTGTAGCTAAATATTGTGGGATATAAAAATAAACATGTGGGCTCAAAAGGCTAAGAAATATTATGTGAGAAAACAACGAAATAGCTTCAAGTGCAAACTGATCAAAAACATCACGGAAAATGGAACAAAAACCATACATGTGCGTAATTATGCAACGCATACTACGAGGAGACCTACTCTCACCTAAAGAAGATCGATTAAACATGAATCAATCCAAAAGGCTCTAAAACTCACATTTTGTAGCTTACCAACGTCAAGGATCAAGTATACTTTGTCTTAGTCTCATCATCGCATACAAAAATACCAAAACATCACCAAAATGTACAAATCCTGAAAACCAAGCTTAAAAGGAGATATGAACGGAAAACCGCAAAGCTATGCAAGGGGATAAGCACAACGGGATAACAACAAACCCAAAAACTAATTTTTTTTTGAGATTCAATTTTTTCAATTTTTTTTTCTTTTCAACTTTTTCCGAGATTTTTCAAAACAAACAAAAACAACTATATAAACCAATCCCTCCCCCAAGCTAGAACGACACATTAGCCTCAATGTGGCAAAACACAACAAACCGAAAAATCGACTTCCGGTGCAGAAGACCACAAATCAATCATAGTGCTAAAAAGAGAGACGGGGATTGACCAATAAAAGAAAAACTAAGCAAAGACACATACGACATTTGTAGAAGCCTTCCCAAGCTAGCTTGAAAGTGGTCATTGTTCCATTCCATTCATTCGAGCATCGTTACGCCATGATTCTTGAGTACCTGAAAAGGACAAGGCTAATACAAAACTAAAAAAACAAAAACCAAAACCTATTGTCCGATCAATTACAACAAACCAAATTGTCTAAATCAAACCAAAACAAGCCCAAAAACAATAAAAGGAAAAAGTGGACCAAAAATCCAACGAAAAAAAAATTAAAAAAAAACTCAAAACTACTCTAAATACACGGGTTGTCTCCCGCATTATTTCATCGTTCTGCATGAATTCTTTTTTTCCTAAACGACACCATCTTCGTCTTTCTTTAAAAATCCCATCAATGCCCGTAGTAGCAAATCATATTCCTGGGCATGAGAAATATGAAAGGAATCATAAGTCATTGACCAGGTATAAACGGTATAAATCAAGAGGAATAGATGCAATATCTTATCAAACCCGACACCATTTGTAACGTGAACACTCGACTCATCAGCAGGAGATGAAGTATAAAGCTTGCCATCATGACACACAATGTTAAAATCCATCGGGAAATCATTATAAAAATTTAAATTAGATGGATTAGTAGATTTACCTTTCATCAAATCAAATGAAATGAGGAAAATAGGAAAGGGTTTACCAACATTGAAGTCAAGCAGTTCACTGGCGCATAATGGTAGTAGGGAAGCCAAACACAGAGGCGGATCGGGAGTTCACAACGGTGACACTAGACAAGGAGGAGGATGGAGTAAAGGAGCTGAGGGAGCTACTTCCATATATATGTTGGGAGATAAGGTAATAGGCACGAAAACCAAGGAATTATTCAACCCAACGTTATTTATATTATTCCCTCGAACCTCAAAATCAAAATCACGAGATTCTATGCTATCCTCATCACTAAACTCTTCACTAAAAAGGCTCATGGCTCCTTCAGAATCGTCAATCTCAATGGCGTCAATAACTAAGGACTCGAGGAGGACCTCATCACAGAAAGTCTCAACGGTGGTCTCAATGGAATCCTCAATAGTATTAATAGCATCAACAAGGGGTTTCTTAGGCACAACTGAAGGAGTTCCTTCAAAAGACTCAAAAGGGGCTATTATATTGGCTTCTCTAGGAGGATGTTCGCTATGGTTCACTATCTCGGTTGGCTTAACAACAACCGGGGTCATCTCGAGAGTGGTAGTCCCAACAATATGGTGGATTGGGTCAACGGTGGATGGAATATTAAACCAAAAACTCGGTTCATCATCATCGTCGTCATCGTTACTCAACAATTTATGATTATCAAAAACTTGAGACTCACATGGAGTAGCATGATAATCACTAAGATAAGTGGTTACCGTATGTCGAGCCGTATTAAAAGTATCCTTGCAAGCTTCTTGTCGAAACATCGCGTCACTCACAACCTCATTTTGGAACGATGCGTTATCGTGAATATAAGCTAATGGCTCACTCTCATGAACCACGTGATCATCATTAGGTACAACGTCATTAGGCACATTTTCACCTGCCATCTCTTTTAGCATTCTGTTAATTCTAGCCTGACTGTCGTAGAATTCTGTTTCAAAGCTTGTTGGAGTCAAATTTGGTTTTACCACCTCGCGGGCTTGTGCTTGGGACATCCAAGCTAAATAGTGCAAGAAATCCCATAAATCCCTTGTAATTTTATCGTAAATACCTCCCATGGTCATGTTAATGGCTAATTCACGACAGTCGTAATTCATTCCTGCAAAAACAGCATGACCCAATTCTAGCTCATCATAAAAATATCCGACAGAAACAAGGTTATTAACATATCCCTTGAATCGATCAAGATACTCATGAAAAACATCGTGCTCGCGTTGTGGGGAGACAAAAGAAAGACTCATACCTGAAAAACACTAAAACTACAAGAAAACGATGAGATGGATTCCATGTTCCTTGGGAGTAGAATGAAAGTGTAACGGGCCATTAAAGCATCTACAAGGAACTAATGAAATCATTTTCGAGGAACTTTCGTTCCCCGAAACAAAACAGAGTAATAAAGAAACAAGCTAAAAGCAGTAAA
The DNA here is from genome assembly GCA_958450325.1 of Agrostemma githago. Classification (NCBI taxonomy): domain Eukaryota; kingdom Viridiplantae; phylum Streptophyta; class Magnoliopsida; order Caryophyllales; family Caryophyllaceae; genus Agrostemma; species Agrostemma githago. The sequence goes on from OY288257.1 coordinate 25,850,339, forward strand.
AGACTGTCTCCCCGACAACGGCGCCGAATTTGATATGGCTAAAGTCGTATTACCAAATCAAGATTATCTTAGTACTACTAACAAGATAGTCAGTGGTAAGTAGGGTATCGTATCCGCAGGGAGAAGGTCAAACTGTTAGAAGCTATGGCGATTCTTAATTACTCAAACGGTTGGTTTGATTGGCTAACTAAGACTAGAAATACGTAATCAAAATAGAATTAATCAATTAAAGGAAAATCTAGGGCTATGGGTTCACAATGAGTAGACAAATGATCATGCTAGAATAAACGGTGAACACATAAACATGCTAGTTGGCTATAATACGTCCTCTCGGATCGAAATCAACCTAGGAAGACACTAATGGGCTCTCGCTACTTATTAGGCTTCCTACCGAATCACATGCGGGTCTAATCTCAACTCGGCTCTCGCACATGAACTGAAATTTTCCTAATTCGATTAACAAGTTGTGGCCTTTAACAAATTAATCGTCTTTTAGGGCATGTTAACAACGCACTAGAATATATATGAATTCATCAAATATTCAACAAGAACTTAAATTCTACTCATCGATCCCCCCTTTGACCCTAGTAACGGAATTAGCTACTCATAATTAAATTGACACGAAATAAACAATGGATAATGAAACGCATAATGATCGATATGGAAAAAGGAAAACTAATAAAATCAATACTAGAAATGAAAATAGACAATCAAGAACATAAAAGATGAATAAGAATTGAAACTAATTGAAATGATTACCGATTGGAAATTGTAGCAAGAACAATAGTAAATCTCCCAGCTAGAGAATTAAAAGAGTAATATTGTTCTAATACTAGGCTTAGGGTTCTTAGGAAATGAAAAAGGTACATTTAAAACTGATACAAAGCATTCCTATATAGCCAAAGAAAGAAGAAGTTGAAAAGACACTACAGCTATGTCGTCCCGAATCGGGATGGGGTCCTTCCCGAATCGGGATTAAAGTCGTCCCATGGGATGAGGGTCGTCCCGATTCGGGACGGCTGAAAAATCCACTTTTGCTCAATTTCTTCATTTTGCCGTGAGTGAGGCAATAGGGACGACGTCCATCCCTAGGGACGGACCTCGGGACCAATAAAAAGGACTCTTCTCGTCTTCTAAACTTCATGATATGGTTCCAACTTGACTCGGGATCACTTCATGACATCCACGCAACCTCGATAGCAACACCTAGCTTGTGGGTAAATAGTCACCGACCTCCATGTGAGCCATGATGAAAGGGAAAAGGCGCCCATATCGCCTATTTTCCTACGAAACCAACAAAACACTACAAAACACACAAGAGGAGAAGATTAGTTTCCAAAACAGCTCCTAAGAGCGCATTTAACACAATAAATACATGGGAAAACGAGGATAAAAGCATATAAAATATCAACACATCAAAATCCCCCAAACCAAACTCTTGTTTGTCCTCAAGCAAGCATCGTCAAACATGACAAAACAAGAGCGGTGAACAAAACCAAGTATCCCCGAAATGACAAATGCCATTGACAAGCTCTAGCAAGTTCACAATTCAATCTCAATTCAAACACGAGATGCAAGATAAGCACACATGGTTTAGAATTACATGGCAAAAATATGAGGGAGACAAGTACTAAAACATTTCAACTCTTGCATGACCCTTATTGACATCGGTCTCCTCACGGGTTCACTCTTCACTCATTTTGTGAACGGGTAGTATATTGTGAGAACACTCACCTACTACAACTCATAAGAATGCGCCCGCGACGTAGGATGGTAAACATTCCCAATTCCATTGATAATTTATCACAATTTGCACAAAAGAAGCTAAGAAAAGAACAAGAAAAAGCTCGGGTGAAGGGTAGAAGCTGGACAAACGTTATGGACATGTGGAGCTAAAGGTTAAACTAGCAACAATCCAAACGCGCTAAGAATGCTCAAACCACGACCAACACCACTTAGACATTATTACGTCAATACAAGACAACATATGTATCGAATTATAACCTCAACTAACACCACTTCCCAATCCAATATCAATTATAAATAACTTGGAAGTAACATTATATTTTTCTTTCACTTTTTTTCTTCTTGTTTTTTCTTTCTTTTTTTCATCTTCTTTTTCAACATTTTTTTTTCTTCAACTTCATTTTTCATTTTTCCACAAAAGAAATCTCGGGAGTTAACAATCCCGGAAAAACAATTCTCACATTATTATCAACATTCACCACAATAACCTTAATGAGCACCCATAACGCATCCGACAATTACTAGCTTAACAAGGTAGGCATGATATTTGTAGCTAAATATTGTGGGATATAAAGATAAGCATGTGGGCTCAAAAGGCTAAGAAATATTATGTGAGAAAACAACGAAATAGCTTCAAGTGCAAACTGATCAAAAACATCACGGAAAATGGAACAAAAACCATACATGTGCGTAATTATGCAACGCATACTACGAGGAGACCTACTCTCACCTAAAGAAGATCGATTAAACATGAATCAATCCAAAAGGCTCTAAAACTCACATTCTGTAGCTTACCAACGTCAAGGATCAAGTATACTTTGTCTTAGTCTCATCATCACATACAAGGAGATATGAACGGTAAACCGCAAAGCTATGCAATGGGATAAGCACAACGGGATAACAACAAACCCAACAACTAATTTTTTTTTGAGATTCCATTTTTTCAATTTTTTTTTTCTTTCAACTTTTTCCGAGATTTTTCAAAACAAACAAAAACAACTATATAAACCAATCCCTCCCCCAAGCTAGAACGACACATTGTCCTCAATGTGGCAAAACACAACAAACCGAAAAATCGGCTTCCGGTGCAGAAGACCACAAATCAATCATAACGTGCTAAAAAGAGAGACGAGGATTGACCAATAAAAGAAAAACTAAGCAAAGACACATACCACATTCGTAGAAGCCTTCCCAAGCTAGCTTGAAAGTGGTCATTGTTCCATTCCATTCATTCGAGCATCATTACGCCATGATTCTTGAGTACCTGAAAAGGACAAGGCTAATACAAAACTAAAAAAACAAAAATCAAAACCTATTGTCCGATCAATTACAACAAACCAAATTGTCTAAATCAAACCAAAACAAACCCAAAAACGATAAAAGGAAAAAGTGGTCCAAAAATCCAAAAAAAAAACAAAAAAAAGATAAAAATGTCAAAACTACTCTAAATACACCGGTTGTCTCCCACATTGTTTCATCGTTCTGCATGACTTCTTTTTTTCCTAAACGGCACCATCTTAGTCTTTCTTTAAAAATCTCATCAATGCCCGTAGTAGCAAATCATAAGTTATTGACAAGGTATAAACGGTATAAATCAAGAGGAATAGATGCAATATCTTATCAAACCTGACACCAGTTGTAACACGAACACTCCACTCATCAGCAGGAGATGAAGTATAAAGCTTGCCATCATGACACACAATGTTAAAATCCATTGGGAAATCATTATAAAAATTTAAATTAGATGGATTAGTAGATTTACATTTCATCAAATCAAATGAAATGAGGAAAATAGGAAAGGGTTTACCAACATTGATGTCAAGCAGTTCACTGGCGCATAATGGTAGTAGGGAAGCCAAACACAGAGGCGGATCGGGAGTGCACAACAGTGACACTAGACATGGAGGAGGATGGAGTAAAGGAGCTGAGGGAGCTACTTCCATATATATGTTGTGAGATAAGGTAATAGGCACGAAAACCAAGGATTTATTCAACCCAACGTTATTTATATTATCCCCTTCGAACCTCAAAGTCAAAATCAAGAGATTCTATGCTATCCTCATCACTAAACTCTTCACTAAAAAGGCTCATGGCTCCTTCAGAATCGTCACTCTCAATGGCGTCAATAACTAAGGACTCGAGGAGGACCTCATCACAGAAAGTCTCTACGGTGGTCTCAATGGAATCCTCAATAGTATTAATAGCATCAACAAGGGGTTTCTTAGGCACAACTGAAGGAGTTCCTTCAAGAGACTCTAAAGGGGCTATTATATTGGCTTCTCTAGGAAGATGTTCGCTATGGTTCACTATCTCGGTTGACTCGACAACAACAGAGTTGTAGTCTCAACAATATGGGGGATTGGGTCAACGGTGGATGGAATATTAAACTTAAAACTCGGTTCATCATCATCGTCATCATCGTTATTCAACAACTCATGATTATCAAAAACATGAGACTCACATGGAGGAACATGATAATCACTAAGATAAGTAGTTACCGTATGTCGAGCCGTATTACAAGTATCCTCGCAAACTTGTTGTCGAAACATCGCGTTACTCGCAACCTCATTTTGGAACGATGCGTTATCGTGAATATAAGCTAACGGCTCACTCTCATGAACCACGTGATCATCATTAGGTATAACGTCATTAGGCACATTTTCATCTACCATCTTCTTTAGCATTCTGTTAATTCTAGCCTGACTGGCGTAGAATTCTGTTTCAAAGCTTGTTGGAGTCAAATTTGGTTTTACCACCTCGCGGGCTTGTGCTTGGGACATCCAAGCTAAATAGTGCAAGAAATCCCATAAATCCCTTGTATTTTTATCGTAAATACCTCCCATGGTCATGTTAACGGCTAATTCACGACAGTCGTGATTCATTCCTGCAAAAACAGCATGACCCAGTTCGAGCTCATCATAGAAATATCCGACAAAAACAAGGGTATTAACATATCCCTTAAATCGATCAAGATACTCATGAAAAACTTCGTGCTCGCGTTGTGGGGAGACAAAAGAAAGACTCATACCCGAAAAACACAAAAACTACAAGAAAACGGCGAGATGGATTCCATGTTCCTTGGGAGTAGAATGAAAGTGTAACGGGCCATTAAAGCATCTACAAGGAACTAATGAAATCATTTTCGAGGAACTTTCTTTCCCCGAAATAAAACAGAGTAATAAACATGACCTAATAGACATAGGTTAAAAGAGAAACCCACATCTATTTTTAATAGACATAGGTTATTTAAAAAACCTATGTATATAAAAGAAAATATACATAGGTCAAAATTAAAATCCATGTCTATAAATTATACACATAGGTCAAAGTAAAACCTATGTCTGTAATATATGAATAGATGTAGGGCATATAGGAAACCATGTATATTGATGTAATACTAATAAAGTAGTGACACATGTCTATTGTATTAGTCCTTATAAACTAATAATATTTTATTACTCTTACTAAACTAGCAAACTTAAATCCTACGCAGCCTTCTTTCCCTTTTGCATTTCAATAATCGAAACTCAGCCATATAGAACTCGAAGCTCAGCCATGAAACGAAAACTAAGCTCCGACATACTTAATCCCTAATCCTCCGACATACTCAATAATCTTCAATCCTAATCCTTCAATCAACCTTCAATAAGCTACAATTCTGATTCTCTGTCACGCCTAGGCTTCATCAATCCGTCACTTCTAATCCGGCAGTCGCTAGCTTCTTCAATCCGTCAATCCTGATTTCACGCGTATGCTTCTTCAATCCGTAAGTTTCTTCTTCAATTCCTTCAGTAATCCGTCGCCTCCTCTGTTATTGTTCTTTTATATTCGATTTTGGGGTTTTAGGGTTTTCGATTTGTGAAATTGTGATGAGTCAGTTTGATTTTCGTTTGTCGATTCGTCGATTAAATTACGTTAAGCTCAGTTTGTATTTTTCAATTCATGTGCTAATACTCAGTTTGTTTTTTTCAATTCTAATCTGCATTTTTACGATTTATGATTTACGATTTTTTCAATTCGTCGATTGATATCATATACTCATGCTTCGGATTTTGAATTCTTTATGTTCTTGCGATTCTCGATGAGTTAGCTAGTGTTTGTTGTTATTGTAGTGCGTTACATGCTTAGCTTCTTGTGGTTGAAATTGATAGTCGTAAAATGGTAGCGTTACGAAATTGAAATTGAAACTGAAACGGTATGTGTTATCTGAACAAACGTATGTGTTATCATTAATTTCTAGACTAGACTAATGATAACACATACCTGATGATAAAAGAAAAATTTAGTGTCGTTACCAGAAGGCCAGAACTTGGTAGGAAACTTGAGAAATATTTTAGAGTAGATTCCAATACTGAACTCTGAGATTCCAAACTTGAGAAACTTGGTATGTATTTGTTTATTATTAAAAAATGTTTAATCAAATGATAGTCTCAGCTGATTTCAAATTAACGTTGTTTCCCCACAAATAGGCAAATAGTGTTAAAATGGCACCAGTGACGGTATATTCATAACGAGTTACGGGTCAAAAAAAAGGATTCATCACCCTAAAACAACGGGTTGGATGAGTCGGATTTACGAGTGATTTTGTATGCGTATTCATTTTACTTCTTAGGATGATATTGTTCGAGTTTTGAGGCTTTAGTATATTATATTTGGATACTCGGAGCTTATGCGGCACTTGTGAAAGGAGATGAGTTATCGATTGTTTGTTCTTCTGAAATTAATTGTGATTTTTTGAGTTTGTGAAGTTAGTTTGATTTTGTTTGTTGTTTGTTAGTTCTTTAAAGAATTTGATTGATTTTGTTTTTCGTTTAGGGTTTTTTATTTTATTTCTTTATTGTTAGTTAATTTCTGTTTTCTGTTTTCTGTGTTTCCTAAGCTAATCGATCGCCTCATCCTCTGTATTTCAGTAATCGATCGCCTCCTCCTTTGTATTTCAGTAATCAATCGCCTCCTCCTTTGTATTTCAGTAATCGATCGGCTCTTCCTTTGTATTTCAGTAATCAATCGTCTCCTCTGTAAGTCACTTTTTGTACTTTTTCCTGTAATGACGTAAGAAATACTTTGATTAATCGTATTTGTTGAATTTTGTGTTGTTATTGTTGTTGTGATTTTGGTGCGTAGTTTAGGTCGTTGGGTTTTCAGTGAAATTAGCGATTTATGCTAGTTTATGACTCAAGGAGTATTCTAAATCAATCATTTCTGTTGAGTTTTGTGTTGTTGGTTCGATTTCAATGCTAGGCTCAAGTCATTGTTTTTAGTGAAATCTCGATTTCCTCTAGTTCATTGTTTCTGTCAATTTTTTTCTTTTCTTTTCGATTGATGCTAGGTTTAGGTCATCTTGTTATTCTGAGATTAGTGTGGATTGGGATTAGTATGATTACCAAAATCGTCAAATCGGCTCCAATTGAACTAACATAAAAATAAAAAAATAAAAAACAATAAAGAAATTAAATGAATAATATACCAATTGCACGAGGTTAACACTAGTACTAGATCAAAACTCCGACCCAATCTTACTAAGAGATGTATTATGTAGAAAACGTTGGCTCAATATTTCCGACCAAAGTGAGTTTAACTTAATTAAACCGAAGTGAAATAAAACGGACGTAACAAGATTGAACTGGACTGAATTGGTCTAGACGAGATGAGCTTAATAGAACTGAAATGATGCCATTTGAAATGACTCCATGTTTCCAACACAAAACAATAAACTAACAACACTGAACAAACATAAGAGGGTGGGGGGGGGGGGGGAACAAAACCAGTGAAAACTTGCACTATTGGATGTGATTAAAAAACAGACTAGGGGAAAAGATTAGCATACAAAAGTTTGATCCTATGTTAGCCAAACTGGAAATTGCAAGTAAAAAGGTCAACCTCCATCCCACACGGCCGCTAGTCGACCCCCACCACGCTCTCTATAACTCTACCCGCTGCACCCTCATGCTGCGTAGCTTCAAGTACTAAGGAGAGTTTTTGACTAGTAGCTGTTTTGCCACATGTGTTGCTTGCTTTGCTTGGGCTGCGGTCCCTGAGAACCGCCGCCAAGGAACCCACCGTCCCTTCACATCTGCTGGTGGTGGTCAAGGGAGAGGCCGCCCTGAGAGTGGTAGTAGTTAGGGTACCCTGCTAGGCTACCGTAGTGCTATGATGGTGGCTGCTAGCTTTGTCGGCATTGCAATTGGCATAAATAATAATCCGTACATGTATTATACTTTGAGGATAAAAGTATATATACATAAATAATAATCCGTACATGTATTATACTTTGAAAATAAATGTATATATACATAAATAATAATCCGTACATGTATTATATATTATGAGAAAATATTGGTATGATATTTTTATAATTTCGACGTCTTGTCCCCTTAATTCAAATATATATATTACACGGGATTGAATCTGGATTTCGATCGGAGTAATAGTTTTGTTAAATTGAGCAATTTAGACGGTTTTAAACGAGTATAGAAAAGTGGATGGAGGACGTACAAATTAATGGACTTGTAACATGAACGAAATGAGGAGCCCAAATGAGAAGGTAATGATGACGGACATGGTATCAACAAATTATTATACCTTAAGTAATTATATTATATACTCATTTTAGATTTTTATCAAGATGTCAACATGGTATCAATAAATTATCAAGATGTTATAGATTAATAATGCACCTTACTTCATTTTAGTTCATAATTATTCTTGTGTGAAATAGATTAATACGGTGTTGTTTGAACCGAATGATCCATCGATAGGGAAATGATACATTCATAATTTTATTTGATTGGGTGTTCTATATCTTGTAGTAGTTGGTTGATTATCCATCTTTCATATATTGCTTTTCATATCATGTTAGGCAAGACGACTTTTATTTAAAAAATTCTGATGTCATTTTTATTTAAAGAGTAAGTGATATGATCATAGGTGATTAAAGCAGATTTCCAATTTGTGTGTTAATATGAAGCTTAATCAGGAAGTAACACCTCATTTATAATTCCAATTTGTGTGTTAATATGAAGCTTAATCAGGAAGTAACACCTCAAGTTACAATGAAGTTAATCATTGAACAACCAAAACAGCATACTTCTGAAGAATCAAAGAAAGCCGAAAGTGGAAAAAGTATTAGAACAATGGAGTCGTTTGCTACATCAACCGATATTGTGAAAGCTGGTTTGGAACAACAGTTTGAATCTAGGAAAATATTGTCTAAGTTGGTTAGTATGATGGTTGATGGAGGAAAATCTGAACTTGCTTTGGGTAAGGATGTTGTGGGCTATGAGCAAATAATTTCTCTAACAAAGGAAGACATCAAATTGTTGTTGAATATGGAAAAACTCAATTTGTCGTGCATTAAGACTTTTGTTGGGTAAGACTACTTGTAATTATTTTTGAGACACAAAGATGTATATGGTACATAGTAGTATTGATTTTTTTTACATACTACAGGTACTTGCATAGTATTTGTGACAATCGTCGATATGGGTTTCTATGTCCGGAATTTCTTTCGATGATTGGGCATAATACGGATGAGATGACGACGTACATCCATCAGTTCATGAACAAAGGGAGAAAATCCATATATTTGGCTCCATTTTATAACAAGTACTTTTTTGTTCTAATACATGATTAAGTGAAGTTAATTTTTGTTATTAATTAAGTGAAGTTATTAGGGAAGTACTTTTTTTCATTATTGATTAAGTTATAACAAGTACGTACTTTTTTTTGTTATTAGGGATCATTGGGTGCTTATAATATTGGATATTGTTGAGCATAATCATGTGTATTGGTTTGACCCACTAGGAAAGTTTGAGCCTTCGGGATATAAAGCTCTACTTAATACGTGAGTTTGTCCCAACATGTTATTGCTAATTCTAACAATAATGTTCATAAAAGACAACTTAGGTTATTCTATTATATTGATTTGATCTTTCTTATCTCGTTATAGGTCGATAAGGGCGTACGGATATGGTGGAGGTACAAGAAAGAGTACTAAAGCACCACAATGGGTGAAAGTTGATGTAAGTATTGTTTGATTTGTCACTTGTTGCAGCAAAGTAGTAATGTTTAATTTGTTACTTGTTTGGCTTCAGGTGAAACATTTACACTTCAATGTATGTGTGAGACATAAGCTTGTTTGGTACTCCCTCATTTTTTATGTTTAGTCCCGTTTCAATTAAATACTCCTCGCAAATCTTAAAAAAAAACCTAGAAGGAACATAAAAAATGGAGGGAGTATGATAATTTGATCGGATTTGATGCATGTTGCCTTGTTGGTTCTTTTTTGTGATTGAATTGCTGATGTTGGTATATATGTTGCTATAGTGTGCTTGTCAGCCGGGTAACACAGAATGTGGCTACTACATAATGAAGTACATGACCGACTTAATCACTTCTTCTAATTTGAAAGGAACTATTGATAAGGTAATAAGACTTCGAGCACATACACATTTTTTCTATGTTATAACCAAAGTATTTATGTTCTTGAAGTATTCGCTTTCAATTATATTGAAATTGTTGCAGCACTTCAAACTACTTGGCATGTATTCACAAGAAGACATCGATGAGGTTCGCGATTTGTGGGCTAACTATTATCTTCAAAATTAGAAGTATGAGACATGCATGTGATATTCAATGTATTAGCTAAAAATATTGGTTGTAGTAGGAAGAGATTTTATTATTGGTACATCGCGTACTTGTGTAGTTTTTTTATCTTAACTATTTATTTGTTTGGGATGATGACTACTTTTATGAAATATGGAACGTTTGATCGTCCAATTGGGTGTTGTACAAATTATGAGATTTATTTTGGTTTCGGTTGGATTGCAGTTTCTTATAAAAAATACAGAAAGCATTAATAATTGATATCTTTTTAGGATTGATTACTATGACAATAAACATGGGGCAGCCAAAAAACCCATGTCTGTACTATGGCAATAAACATGGGGCAGACAAAAAACCCATGTCGTACTGTGACAATAAACATGGGGTGAACAAAAAACCCATGTCTATATCTATAATAGACATAGGGCGAGGAAAAAACCCATGTCTATAGTTTTTATAGACATGGGTTAATTGTATAAAGACATGGGTTAATTGAAAAACCTATGTCTATGTTTTAGATAGACATAGGACATACGACCCATGTCTAAGTATTGGACAATAGATGTCACTCAACTTAACATGGGTCGCGAAACCCATGTCTATTAGTTAAAACGACCCATGTCTATGTCATGTTTTGTAGTAGTGGAGTAAAGGAGCTGAGGGAGCTACTTCCATATATATGTTGTGAGATAAGGTAATAGGCACGAAAACCAAGGATTTATTCAACCCAACGTTATTTATATTATCCCCTCAAACCTCAAAGTCAAAATCAAGAGATTCTATGCTATCCTCATCACTAAACTCTTCACTAAAAAGGCTCATGGCTCCTTCACAATCGTCACTCTCAATGACGTCAATAACTAAGGACTCGAGGAGGACCTCATCACAGAAAGTCTCAACGGTGGTCTCAATGGAATCCTCAATAGTATTAATAGCATCAACAAGGGGTTTCTTAGGCACAACTGAAGGAGTTCCTTCAAGAGACTCAAAAGGGGCTATTATATTGGCTTCTCTAGGAAGATGTTCGCTATGGTTCACTATCTCGGTTGACTCGACACAACAGAGTTGTAGTCTCAACAATATGGGGGATTGGGTCAACGGTGGATGGAATATTAAACTTAAAACTCGGTTCATCATCATCGTCATCATCGTTATTCAACAATTCATGATTATCAAAAACATGAGACTCACATGGAGGAGCATGATAATCACTAAGATAAGTAGTTACCGTATGTCGAGTCGTATTACAAGTATCCTCGCAAGCTTTTTGTCGAAACATCGCGTTACTCGCAACCTCATTTTGGATCGATGTGTTATCGTGAATATAAGCTAACGGCTCACTCTCATGAACCACGTGATCATCATTAGGTACAACGTCATTAGGCACATTTTCACCTGCCATCTCCTTTAGCATTCTGTTAATTCTAGCCTGACTGGCGTAGAATTCTGTTTCAAAGCTTGTTGGATTCAAATTTGGTTTTACCACCTCGCGGGCTTGTGCTTGGGACATCCAAGCTAAATAGTGCAAGAAATCCCATAAATCCCTTGTATTTTTATCGTAAATACCTCCCATGGTCATGTTAACGGCTAATTCACGACAGTCGTGATTCATTCCTGCAAAAACAGCATGACCCAATTAGAGCTCATCATAGAAATATCCGACAAAAACAAGGTTATTAACATATCCCTTAAATCGATCAAGATACTCATGAAAAACTTCGTGCTCGCGTTGTGGGGAGACAAAAGAAAGACTCATACCTGAAAAACACTAAAACTACAAGAAAACGGTGAGATGGATTCCATGTTCCTTGGGAGTAGAATGAAAGTGTAACGGGCCATTAAAGCATCTACAAGGAACTAATGAAATCATTTTCGAGGAACTTTCGTTCCCCGAAACAAAACAGAGTAATAAAGAAACAAGCTAAAAGCAGTAAAAGACCGTCTCCCCGACAACGGCGCCGAATTTGATATGGCTAAAGTCGTATTACCAAATCAAGATTATCTTAGTACTACTAACAAGATAGTCAGTGGTAAGTAGGGTATCGTATCCGCAGGGAGAAGGTCAAACTGTTAGAAGCTATGGCGATTCTTAATTACTCAAACGGTTGGTTTGATTGGCTAACTAAGACTAGAAATACGTAATCAAAATAGAATTAATCAATTAAAGGAAAATCTAGGGCTATGGGTTCACAATGAGTAGACAAAGGATCATGCTAGAATAAACGGTAAACACATAAACATGCTAGTTGGCTATAATACGTCCTCTCGGATCGAAATCAACCTAGGAAGACACTAATGGGCTCTCGCTACTTATTAGGCTTCCAACCGAATCACATGCGGGTCTAATCTCAACTCGGCTCTCGCACATGAACTGAAATTTTCCTAATTCGATTAACAAGTTGTGGCCTTTAACAAATTAATCGTCTTTTAGGGCATGTTAACAAGGCACTAGAATATATATGAATTCATCAAATATTCAACAAGAACTTAAATTCTACTCATCGATCCCCCCTTGACCGTAGTAACGGAATTAGCTACTCATAATTAAATTGACACGAAATAAACAATGGATAATGAAACGCATAATGATCGATATGGAAAAAGGAAAACTAATAAAATCAATACTAGAAATGAAAATAGACAATCAAGAACATAAAAGATGAATAAGAATTGAAACTAATTGAAATGATTACCGATTGGAAATTGTAGCAAGAACAAGAGTAAATCTTCCAGCTAGAGAATTAAAAGAGTAATATTGTTCTAATACTAGGCTTAGGGTTCTTAGGAAATGAAAAAGGTACATTTAAAACTGATACAAAGCATTCCTATATAGCCAAAGAAAGAAGAAGTTGAAAAGACACTACAGCTATGTCGTCCCGAATCGGGATGGGGTCCTTCCCGAATCGGGATTAAAGTCGTCCCATGGGATGAGGGTCGTCCCAATTCGGGACGGCTGAAAAATCCACTTTTGCTCAATTTCTTCATTTTGCCGTGAGTGAGGCAATAGGGACGACGTCCATCCCTAGGGACGGACCTCGGGACCAACAAAAAAGACTCTTCTAGTCTTCTAAACTTCATGATATGGTTCCAACTTGACTCGGGATCACTTCATGACATCCACGCAACCTCGATAGCAACACCTAGCTTGTGGGTAAATTGTCACCGACCTCCATGTGAGAAGATACTCCCAAAACAGCTCCTAAGAGCGCATTTAACACGAGAAATACTTGGGAAAACGAGGATAAAAGCATATAGAATGTCAACACATCACCCGGGCCCAAGCAAGCAACCGCAAGCAAACATGTCAGGTACGATCTCTAGGCATTGGCTGGCGAGCCTCAACACGCAGTCCAATGGACTTAAAACGACCCGACCGGACGGCCACCAGGTCGTAATCTTCGAATGACCTGGGCGGCTATACTTTGACTTTTGCCTTGTCCAAGCCTCAGTCAAAGTGGGAGCTTCTGTAGACACCTAGATTTGGACCTGGTGGCTGCAGAAGTGCCCAACAAACCCCCGATGACGATAGGACTGCAATGCGACACAGGTTCGCAATGTTTTAGGTAGTTTTTTTATAGAACGGATCAAATAAAGTACTCGGGCAAATTAAACTAACATGATGGCAGCCTTAGTCGTGTCGTTACGGTCGCGTAGACACAAATTAGAGTCAATTCAGACAACGGGACCCCGAGTCGGTCCCAAAACTCAAACTGAGTCAACATCGCTCCAAGTGAACCTTGGGATGCACACCCGAGGCCCACTAATGTTCACGGCACTAGGGTAACATACGGGAGCCTTAACTCCCAGGTATCATATTATCGTCCTCCCTCTCGGTTTTGGAAAGTATCAAAATCGTATCCTCAAAATCCCAACCGCCCGACCTCACGCGTCTTAGTCTCACCGCGACTAAGCCCAGGCGCCTGAGTCTTGCAGCGCCTCAACTCAGTCGTCCATATGGGCGACGAGGGCCGAAAACACCTATAAATACCCCCCATCACCTCATTCATTCGACACAACTTCTCATCTTCTCTTCCCCCCCTCTACTTTGTCGCTAAGGACTCGCACTCCGACACCCGAGGCAAACGATCCACTCGATCGTAGTTCCGATAAAAAAGCGACAACCACGCTAGTCCTCACCTTCGAGCACCCCACTCGATACCGAGGTGCCTGTGTTTGACTAGCTCAAGTCTAGTAACAAAGTTCTGCCGGATTAGCCGCAGAATCAGTCCATAGGAACGAAGGTCTGCCGGAGTAGCCGCAGGAAGGGTCAACGGTAACGGAGCTCTGCCGGAATCACTGGTCAAGTTAGGAGGATCCGCCTATTGAAGTCGAGTCGTCACTAGGTTGCCATCTAAACAAAACTTTCCATATTTGTACTTTCTTTTATTATGCACTACGACAACACTAGATGCGGACACTAGGTCCGCAAGCACTCACTAAAATACATAACGTCCCAACTTCAACCATAAACACTAAAATACACTAAATAGACCCGAATAATTCCGAAATCCGTCCTCAAACTATATATGCATCGTGTCTCCTTTAGTGTATACTCCGAGGGTGCAACTCCTCACTATGTGATTTACTTACGTTCGCATTTAAAGTTTTTCGTATGATTTATTGCTTTTATGACCTCATAATCGCATTGTAAATCGCCTAACACGAAATTCAAGACGTAAAACAACTAAAAGTGAAAAAAGTGATGGTTTTGTCACTAGTGGAAAAAAGTTAATTTGCGGCTACCAAAAATCCATCATTTGGGGCGTTTTTGGCTAAGGAGCAAATGTGGGGGAAGCAAATAAAATAAAATTTGCGGCGTTTTTTAAACGCCTCAAATAAGTACTATTTGTGGCGTCTTAATAAAAAAACGCTTCAAATAATCGCATTATCTGCGGCTCCAAATTATAAAAACGCCTCAAATAATGAATTTTTTTATGGTACTTTATGGCCTATTTACGCCGCAAATACACTGCAACTAATGAAGAACTAAAAATACACTGCAACTACATTTCTAAAATGAAAAAAAAAAACATTTTTTTGAGAATTTTTCTACCATTCCAATTGTCAATATCACCAAAGATGCCAATATACTATTCAAAAGGGTATCAATAAATTGCCAAATCCAAATAATTCATAGTGACAACTTACATATTCATCCACAATTCAAAAGAGCATTCTACTACAATGAACCTAGAAATTCTAAATTACTTAGCATTCTACGTACAACGAGAAGTAAAGTAAGAAGCCCACTTGTCCCGCACTTCATTAAGTTCATCTTCGCTATAGTTGTAAGGGTCCTCTTTGCGTGAGATCCAAACCTAATATAATACCACAAAAACGACCAATATTCATATTACATATGCATCCATATTTACAAAATATCCAATTTCAAGACTTCAATACCCACAAAATTGACCAATTAAACATAACTTCAAGACCCCAATTTCATAACTCATTGGAAAGAGTCACGAAAAACGTACCTTATCCAAGTCACTTGTCGTCGAGCAATTTTTTACAATATCGTGCATAAACCGCATCACATAGGAGCCATGGTCCATGTCTCCACTTTGTTGAGGGCACTACCAAGCAAAATACAAAAATATCGGTATTCTTATCCCAATAATTGAAGCTCAAATGAAAACACAAAGAAATGAATTTTTAAACGTTTACCCTCATTGATTTCCAAAATGGTTCATTTCTTTTGACCTTCATTTCACCACCACTCATTTTGAACCTCTTTAGAGCCCTACAAGTAAAACATTATTATGTTTTTTTCTTTTGTTTTCATAGTTGATCAAACGAAATTAAGCTTTTAATTTTGAGTTACCTATTGACCACTATCTTCACATATAACTTGCGACCTTCTTTAAGGGTTATTGAGTCAAACTCATAAATGGTGTAAGCTCGAGGGCAAATCACAAGTAACACCCAATGCTTACTACATAAAAAAAAAGAGATGTCAAAGTTTATTAGTATACGCAAATGAAAGAATACTAGTATCAGCCCTAACATGTTAGTCACAACTTATCGTCCGCATTTTTCCAATTCCAGCACTCAACTCCAACCTACACTAACCATAATGCAGGTAATAATAATCTTAACTAACTTTTACTTTACTTGCTCTATAGTCTATATACTACACCCAACGCTATTTAACGTACGGTCGTTCCAAGTATTCCTGTTTGTGACGAATATATTTGTTACAAACTTGATTGTGTCGATTGAGTCAAATATCTATTAATATTCGATCATATGATTAAGTATACGTTTAAGATAGAAGTCATGGTAGCACTCAGATGACTTGAAGTTGATTGGAGCTAGATAGACGTACATGAGTATTATATTGGAGGGAGGTAGGATTTAATTTGGATATATTTGGGTATGTTTAGGAGAATAAGTAGAGCAGCAAGTGGAAGTGGTACAATATAATATTTGGAGGTATAGAAACAAGTAAGAAGTGAAAAAAGAAGCAAGAACACATTTACTTTGGATCTTAGCTTATATATGTGGAGAGGAGTATTCTTTTTCCATACCCTTTTTCTTTTCTCATCTCATATCACATGCTTTTTATTCTCCATACATAAATGGTTAGTGTAGATGTTAATGTTTATTAGTTGACTGACATGAATGGAGTATTAACAAATGACCACTTCCTCCATTAACGTTAAAAACGAAAATTACACAGTTGTGGAATGTGGACTGAACTGAATTGTCTGCACTCCGCCAATCAATCCGCCACCCACTCCATCGCACGCCACCACCATTTCATCCTCATCCAACCCTAATTGAATTGAATTAATAAAATCGAAATCAATCAATGTGGTTTACTAATAGCAAATATAAGAGCAAGAGTTGCATACATGATTGAAAATTTAGGTGGTGGAGAAAGTGAAAATCCCTAACGTCCTTCAGGTGCTATTCCACTTGAAAAATCAATACAAAAGTTTCATAAAAAAAAAAAAAAAATCGGGTTCGTGTCGGGTTCTCAGATTGCAGTCACAAAAAACCACTATCAACAAACACTTCAACAACAGTCACAACACTACAGCAGCAGTCACTAAAACACAAAAAAAATCAATTAAAGAATAAACACATCCAATTGAAATAATAAACCCTAGAAATAGAACCCAAATAGCCCCAATTAAACATCCAATTAAATCGAAAACAAATCCGAGAAATAGAACCTAAATAAGTAATAATCAAGAATAACAAACCCACAAAATCTAATTGAATTGAAGAAATGAAGAATGCGAAGACTGTGTGAAGAATGCGAAAAAATGAACCTGACTGTGCCAAGAATGTGTCGGTTGCATCTGCGCCGGCGTGGCGTTAGCGTGGGCGGGCGTCGGCATCGGCGGGCGTCGTAGAGAGGGTGAAGGCTGGGTATGTTTGAATTGGGGGTGAATGAGGGGATGGCGTATGTTTTCAATTTTAGGGCCAATAAGAGTAAACCGTGTCCTATATTGCTTGGTCCGTGTTCGATACGTATCATATTTTTTTTTAAAAACGAGACACGCAAAAAACAGTGTCGGACACGTATTTAGCCCTGTCCCAGGCGTGTCCGTGTCCGACACGGTGTCCGACACGGATATTCCCCTAATGGGCCGTGTCCGTGCAACATAGAATACAGTATTGTCATTTTTTTAATTTTTTTAGTCGTGAATATGTCTGACAGCTTAACCACCCGAATAAGAGTAGACTAATAAAAATGACTCGACCCAAAAATCCGACTCGAAACCGCCCGAAAAAAATCTAAAAAATCCGCCCGAAAATGACCGAAATTCAAAAGTGACCCGACCCGACAATAACTCGAATACTTTGAGTCAAAACCCGTCTGAACCTATTATGATAAATAAAATTGTATTTATGATTAAAAAAAAAGTACAAGAAAATTAATGTTTTCAAAGTATGTTATAACCCGTATTTGACCTGAAACCTGTATAAACCCGCTCTGTATAAAACCCATATTTTTCAAACCCGATATACACCCGACCCATATTTTACTCAAACCCGAACACAAAACCCGACCGTCCGACCCAATCGACGGGTCTTACAAAAGAGGCTTTATTTTTAACATAAAATAATTTGGGTGAGAAATTAGAAAAAAAATTATTTGCTGCTATTTGGTTAAAAAGTCGCAAATGAAGAGCCGCAAATTAGCTTTTTCCACTAGTGTCGGGTTCCGTATTAGTTCGGGTACTCACCTTACTAGGTTCGATGTACCTCTATTAAAACTGAACCAACGCATCTTAAGCAGAATACCAGGTAAGTGTACCACGAGAATGACTAATATCCGTATTATCACGTTAAAATTGGTTTGCTAATAAGTATAATATTAGTACTCTCTACTCTCCTATGTGCATCTTTTCATGGCCTGCTTGTCACGTGAAATCGCATGCAAAGAATGTAAATACAACTACTTTGACGATTAAAATTACTTGCCCTCAAGTAACCGACGTAGCAAAAGGTATAGGGTTAAAACAACAGATGTTACAGTATTTCCACCACAACAAAAGAACTAGGTTATCAGCCCACCGATTGATTAGTAGAGGCCGCTATAGTGCGGGCGGGATTGGGTGTTGACATCTATCGGATGTTGGCTTCCCAATACGTACCCTCACCCCTTACTCAGAATCGACGGTATCCGGATGTCCGAAACCATTGGCAATGAGAGTCATTCCATGCATGGACTGCTTAAGGGTACAAGTCTTTATCTTTAGGTCCCGTACCACTTAACTTTGAGACGGCAAGGGATCAAAGTTGACTTCAACGGTTTCCGAGTCCCCAAAATCAACTCGCTGGCGACTCCACAAATCGGCAACGAATTCAGTTCACTTAAAAGGCCACCTTACCAAATAAAACTGCCTTTAAACATTTACAACCACGACTCGGTCAATTCCAAATGGACACACGGGTGCCCGCACCCGTCTAGTACAAGTCTGGATCGTCATCCGAATTGAGGTCCGAAACATCGCCTCGTACGCGAGATCGGATCGGCCCCCGACAGGGAGGAGGCCGCGTGGGTGGCAGCCGCCACACGTTGAAAAACCAGGTCGGTCCCGCGCGGGGCGCCAGGCGGTGCGGACGGACGTCCACACGTATGTCATCTGTAACTTTAATATAGAATTTAAAAAATTGTTGACCTTATCTGAACCTACCTTTATATATATATATATATATATATATATATATATAGAAAAAGACGAGAAAAAGAAGGGAGAAGAAGGAATGTCGGGATTTAAATTACACCCTCAACCTACATGCTTTTGTCTTTGAATACGACTCGTTTAGTTGTGGCAAAGGCACAGGAGCGTTAACATATGTAGGCAAGTTATGGTGTGTATGATTGGGGAGATGTTTGACGAGTTTTTCTCTCGGTCTTTGATGAGTTTTGATCTCGGGTTTGCTTTAAATGTGTACGTATGTGCGTATCGTAAAAGTTGGCCAAAAATATGAAGGTGAAAGGTGGTGAAAAGGGTTGAAAAAAAGGTTGTAAATGTGATGGGTGAAAAAAGTTGGTGAAAAAAGTTGGTGAAATGAGTTGAGATGACAGGGTATCTTTAGAGAAAATACCCCGGTTTAGGGCCACTCGATCGAGTGGTGTAAGCGCATTCGATCGAGTGCCCAGTTCATGGCCGGTTTGGCCGGTTCGCTGGCTTACTCGACCGAGTGGACAAACTGCATGGCGGGTTTTTAGGAAAGATTTGTTGACTATTTTGAATGTGATTTGGTACTTGAGGCTAGCTTCTAGAGGCGAATGTAGCTGATTTTTTGTATCGTATTCGACTTTGACCGGGTTTTGACCCGATCGCTAAAAGACGGTTTCATTCCCGGTGTCGGTTTCTACTCAAATTAGTCGTATTTTATTGGAAACGATCCACTGGGCGTGAATTTGAGGTCGGTTTTGTGAGTTTTTTAATCCACTAAAAGCCCATGCCAGATACTATTGATTTCGAGCCCATATTCGAGCGCATTAAAGTACGTTTACGTCCGATCATCATCGAGTCTTTTGTCGGAGACCGCTATAGACACTAGTAGCCAAATGCGGGTGTCTATATATACGCTATTAAACTCACTATATATCGGGTCTTTGATATCGGTTGCGGGTCAAAGCGATCGCCCTATAACTATGGTTTGACGAAATTGAATTGTTTCTAGCGAACAAAAATAACGAAAAAGAAAAGGAACACACACAAAGTTTTGGTGACGCGGAAACCCGATGTGGGAAAAACCGCGGGGGGAGTTGGAATCCCACCAAAATTATACTATGGACTAGAAGAGATGAAGAAGAGAATGCAAATTGATAAGTGCCATTTGTAGTGCCTATTTCGTAGTGTTTTGGTCCCATTTCCTTGTAGAATCGCTCCTTGGGAGCGGTCTATGGGCTACTTATGGTTCCTTTAGCTCGTTTCAGGTTCCCGAGACCGTTCATGGAGAGTTGGAGTGATTCCGACTCAATACATACACATTTTAGAGCCAACGAAGCTAAGGAACGATGACTCGATGCCTTGGAATCGAACCCGAGACCTTGGGACCCAATCCCGAGCCTCCGAGACCCGATCCCGAGTCCCGAGAATCGATGAGAAGCCCATGAGAAGCAAGGAGGGACCATAGAGATCATATTGGAGGCCTACAAGGCTATTCCCGGTCGGGTATGGCCTCATCCCGACCGGGAATGAAGTGGAACACAAGAGGCGGCTACTGGGAGGTGTTCCCGACCGGGTCCAAGAAATCCCGATCGGGAATGTGAGAATCTCGACCGGGTCCAAGAAATCCCGATCGGGAATGTTGCCAGTTCGCCCGCATTCAATCCTCTCCTTCTCCTTTCATCCTTAAACCCTATATATACCCTTCCCTTGTTATGGAACAGGGATGTCTTTCATTACCCACTAAACCCTAGATTATTTTAGCATAGATTAGCATAGATTAGTGTAGATTAGTCTTTAGATTATCGTTAATCTTAGATTAGTGCTTGTAATTTGGGAATTCCTCAAGATCTCCACCAAGCTTGACAAACATGGATGTTTGTTTTGGGTTCTTCCATTTATGCAAGTTTCTTTCTTCCTTTCATCTCTAGTTTGGTATAATCTTCTTTTCTCTTCTCTTAATCTTTGTTTTATCATTAAAGTTTGATTCTTTGTTGATTGCATTGCTCATAGTTCATAGTTCTTGTTAGTCTCTTCATGTTTGTTTTGGTTATTATGTTGATTCATCTTGTTACTGTTAGTTTTCCTTTAGATATGTTAGAGTAGTAGATTGCTAGGATTAGTAAGGTGATTAGGGTGTTAATTGGATGATTAAGGGATTGTTGGAGATGTTGGTGGAAGATTTGGGTTTCCTCTTGTTTGATGCATGTTACATGTTTGTTGAAATGCTTGAATGACTAGTATGTGCATATTACTTGTTTTTCATGCTTTTCTCTTGTGGGTGATAGTTTGTTTGTGGGTTCGGTTCCCTCATTAAGTTGCGAGAGCCCGGTGAGGACGACCCCTAGGTCGGTCTAAGTTGCGAGAGCCCGGATTAGACCTAGGCCACTATAGTGCGCTAGAACCCCGTTTGTCATGTGTGTCGCCGAGATGGGTTCTAGGTGGAACCTCTAGGTGGGTCTAAGTTGCGAGAGCCCGGGCCAACCTAGATCACCCTACTACCTCCTTCACTCTAGTTCTCCCTTGACCATTCCTTTACCCCTTTGACCCCGACCTAATCCTAGCCCGTTTTCCTTGTTTGTTCTTCTCTTCCTTTTTCTTGCTTTAGACCTAGCTTAGTCCTAGCCTCCCCTTTAGATTAGCTTGTCTCGAGCATAGTCCTAGACTGTAGCATACACTAGTCCGCACTCGTTTTGCCATCCCTGTGGATTCGACTCGACTTACCCTAGCTACCCACTAGGTTAGCCGGTCTTATTTGTTGGGCGGGGACCCACGACAAGATCCTCCCATCAAATTGGCGCCGTTGCCGGGGACGGCGTAGTTTAGACTTTTGTTTGCTTAGTTGTGGATTTTGTTCTTGACTTTTGTGTTCTCTTCTCCTTGTGTATCTCCGTTCTACTTCTTTTGTGCTACTCTCTCTTCCTAGTGACTCAAAAGCACTAGGATACTAACGTTTGCTCAAGTGCTTCTAGCTCATCCTAGGTACCAAAGCAACGTTATAGACATGGCTCGTCCAAGCTACCATCAATCATCACGGGGCAACTTTGGGGCAAATGGCCAAGTCCCGAGATTTCACCAACCATATCAACCTCATCAACAATCTTATGAATGCCCTCCTTATGGTTACCAAGAAAGTTGTCAAGGATCATTCCAACATCCTAACAACTACCAGACACCCTCACATAACCCACAACCACAAGATCCCAACTTTGAGACTTGTCAAATGATGATTCAATTGCTTAAGAGTCAACAAGAGTCGATAACTCTAATGCAAAAGACTCAACATGAGATGGTGGCTCAAATAATGGGGGTTGAAAAGGAGCTCAAGGCCCGAATAGAGGTGCAAGATGCTCGCATCAATGCATTCATGGCCCATATCACGATGTCGGCCACTCGAGCTCCACAAGTTATGGAGGAAGGTTCATTTGGGCATGAAAGTCGGGTGTCTCCACAAGAAAGTCAACCCGATCGTGAAGCTACAAATGAAGAAGAGAGGGTCGGTCAAGAGACCATTGTTGAGTGTTGCTTAGGTGGTGAAGATAGGGAAAGAATAGAGAGAGTTGAGGCTTCAAGGGCCAACAATGAGGAGGGGAGTGAACATGATTCTCGAGATAACTCTTGGGGAGCCGATGTATTGGCTATAAAATTGGATTTGTTCGATTTTCTTCGTGAAGAATCGGATCTAGACGATCCAAAGCCGAGTGAAGACATACCTCCTCTAGGCCAATTGGACAAGGTGAGTGAAAAGGAGCGCAATACTTAGGAAAAATAAGTAGATGCCTTGGAACTTGCCTTGTATGGGAAATTGGAGGATCCTAAAGCCTCCAATGAAGAAAACTTGATGCCTTCTCCTCCTCTACCGCACTCGATGTCTAGCCCTTTGTCTTGTGAGACGGTTGGTGAAGAGGATCCTTGTCGGGAGGTGGAAAAGAGTTCCACTCTCGACCCCGTAGAAGAAGCGACACCCTTAGGGTGTGATCTCCCGCATCATAATGCCGAGCACGACTCTAGACTACTATACCTACCGGATGGTCATAAGAGTCGTCGCCATCATGGTTCCGAAGACCCGGAAGATCACGAGAACCCCGAGCATAATGAAGACGATCGCTTCTTCCCTCCGACTTGGAAGCTCTTGGAAGTGGCTAGGCTCGACCATGTGAGCTTAATCGAAGATGTTGCTAGGGCATTTGACTTACTCCTTCGAGCTCTTGATGGCTATGGAGGTGTAGTTGGTGAGAATACTTTATTGTAAATATCTCTTCTTCTCTTCTTTTGTGCTTGTATTTGTGTTTATGTTTGGTTGTATAGTTTGGTTTTTAGGATCGTTAGATTTTGTGAAATCCTTGTAATTCGGTATTTTGATGAGCGATGTGAGGAAGTGAATTTGATGTGCATTTTGAGTTTATTGTGGTAGGTGAAGTGAAGATGACTCCTTGAGAGGATTGGTTATCGATAGAGCTTGGATCGTGAGTGAGGATTGGGTTTTTGAAGCTTGGAGTAAGCTTTTGGGTTTGTGGAAGGTCAAGAAGACCCATCCCAACCGGGAAGGAGCCATCCCGATCGGGATGGATGTGCATATTGAGTCCACCCAACCATGATATACCCCCTCCCAACCTCCCTAACCTTCCTAGTCCATATCACATGCCCATGTACCTTAATTACATACCTCCACCTCATTTCCTCCTCACTTTAGACCGATATTCACATCAAATCCCACCTCCTCGCACCATTGCTACCTTAGCCATGCGGTTTTATCAAGTTTGAAGTGGGATGACAATGAAGACAACAAGCAAAGTGCCATTATTGATCATTGAAGACGATGGAGTTCGTGAGTTGCTAGCATGTTGGTAAGGCAACTCTACATTCTTTTCCGTCTTTTAGTTGCTTGTTGCCCTTTGAATACTCCCCTTCCCTTATATTTGTGTCATGGTGGCCTTCGAGGCCTTGGTAGCTGTTGCTCCCGACTCTCGATGATGTAACTACATCGAGAGTCATTTTCAAAATCCAAATTTTGCAAGTTTTTCACTCTTTCTTTTTAGGAATTAGTCGGATTTAGGCGGAATCCGGGCTAGGTGACTTGATTACACCTAGCCCTCCCCTCCCATTTCCTTTTATTTCCTTCTTTTTATTTCTTCCCCCATCCATATCTTTTCTAGTCTCGGCCCATGGTGACTTGACTACACCCCGGCCGGACACCATCTACCTTTTCTTCACTTTATTTTTGATTTTTAGCTTTATTTTCGTAGTTTCTTTTCTTTTTCTTTTGTCTCTCCGCACACTACGATTGAGCATATGAGGACATTGCTCGATTTAAGTGTGGGGGAGCGATATTCTATCGTAGTTAGTTTTATTTTCCTATTTTATCTAAAAATCTTGAAAAAACCCTAAAAATTTGAAAAATTTTCAAAAAAATCCAAAAAGATTTTCTTTTGTGTGTTTTTCTTTTGTGTCCTTGTGTCGTACATTTGTTTTGGTTGCGTGTTTTGCCTCCCTCCTTCTTTATAGGTTGCTTAAGTCACCATTAGCTTTGGAGAGCATTCAAGACATCCGGTAACGTCTTATCCCTTTTTCCTCTTTATTTCTCGCGGAGTTTGGAGAAGATTATGATGTGGTGTGCTCGGGTGGAGCTTTGTAAAGTTTGTGGTTGATCGGTGACTTGTTTGGAGATTCGGGGTAGTGTTTGTGTTGTGTATGTGTTCGTTTTGTTTTATTCTTGTTTTGTTGCTTTTGTTTCTTTTTCTTTCGTTCTCGTTGAGTCTTCACTTTGTTTTGTGTGTAGTTGAGTTATGTGTGTAAATGGTTTTTCGAAAACCCGGTTTAGGGGATAGAGCGTGAGTGTTTACTTTCCCTTCCTAGTTCTATAAATCGAGTCTTGGACTCTACTCTAGTAGAATGACCCTAAACCAATGAATTCGTTGGTCTTTTACCTTGAGTCCACCTAGCTTACTAGGGATTTACTACGGGATTTGCATTTTGACCATTATGACCACCCACGGTGTGAAAAGGCCTTGGTTACCGAGTCTCATCCCCTAGGTGACCGTGTCTAGGATTGTTTGATTAGTCCAAGTTCTCCACTTTTTATGGGTTTGAAGGGGAATGCGCAACCCTGACTCACCCATTTCCCTACCTCCTACACATATCCACACAATAAACATGCAAGGTGTTGATTTCCCTCTTTCTTGTTACACATTGAAATGCCAAAAAGCCAAATCAAGCCAAAAAGGGCAAAGAAAAGAAAAGAAAGGAAAAAAATGAAAGAAAGAAAAGAATGAAGAAAAAGAAAAGGCACAAAAGCCAAAAAGAAAATAGAAAAGAAGAAAAAGAAATGGCATGGCAAAACAAAGCAAAAATGCAAAAGAAAAGAGAAAATGCCAAAAGAAAACCCGTCTCACAAAAATAATCCCAACATCTCAAAATAAGCCTTTTTCCGACTTTTGCCGTGAAGAGCCTACCAAAGGACCGAGTCCAGAGGAAGGATGATAGCGGCATAGGTCGGTCTTCCCTCATTTTGCATATTTCCACCTTTTTACATGGATTAGTTAGGCGGTTTTGGACACGGGACGACCCTCTTGGCTCACGCTAAAGGGGACGGGTCTTCACTTACCTACAGTGTCGACTAACACCGTGGTTCGTCACTTTTCCACTCCGCCGATCGTCCCGTAGTACGTTTTTAGAAAGATAGAAGGACCTAGGTAAGTTACCAACGTTTTTGTTGCTTTATCGTCATACTATTAGGGCTTAGTCCATTTTGGTTTGTATTGCTATCTTGGGAACGTTGTCACTTACCTCGAGTCCTAAACCGGTGTTTCATTCACTGCTTGTTTGAGGGAAGCAGTATTTCTTTGGTTTTGGGTGTGACCGATTATGTGTTTGTTTGTGCATTTGTTTGGTTATGTGTTTCGTGTCCGGTTGCATCCACAGTTTTGTCGCAAGACCCGACTTGCCTTGCGGAGTGTACTTTTCCTCTAAGTGCACTCGCGTGAGTTGAAAGGGCGTAGGGTGCGCTAATACCCACTCGGATAGATTAGTAGTTAGTATGTGCTTACTCGAGGGCGAGTAAGGGTTAAGTGTGGGGGAGTTGATAAGTGCCATTTGTAGTGCCTATTTCGTAGTGTTTTGGTCCCATTTCCTTGTAGAATCGCTCCTTGGGAGCGGTCTATGGGCTACTTATGGTTCCTTTAGCTCGTTTCAGGTTCCCGAGACCGTTCATGGAGAGTTGGAGTGATTCCGACTCAATACATACACATTTTAGAGCCAACGAAGCTAAGGAACGATGACTCGATGCCTTGGAATCGACCCCGAGACCTTGGGACCCAATCCCGAGCCTCCGAGACCCGATCCCGAGTCCCGAGAATCGATGAGAAGCCCATGAGAAGCAAGGAGGGACCATAGAGATCATATTGGAGGCCTACAAGGCTATTCCCGGTCGGGTATGGCCTCATCCCGACCGGGAATGAAGTGGAACACAAGAGGCGGCTACTGGGAGGTGTTCCCGACCGGGTCCAAGAAATCCCGATCGGGAATGTGAGAATCTCGACCGGGTCCAAGAAATCCCGATCGGGAATGTTGCCAGTTCGCCCGCATTCAATCCTCTCCTTCTCCTTTCATCCTTAAACCCTATATATACCCTTCCCTTGTTATGGAACAGGGATGTCTTTCATTACCCACTAAACCCTAGATTATTTTAGCATATATTAGCATAGATTAGTGTAGATTAGTCTTTAGATTATCGTTAATCTTAGATTAGTGCTTGTAATTTGGGAATTCCTCAAGATCTCCACCAAGCTTGACAAACATGGATGTTTGTTTTGGGTTCTTCCATTTATGCAAGTTTCTTTCTTCCTTTCATCTCTAGTTTGGTATAATCTTCTTTTCTCTTCTATTAATCTTTGTTTTATCATTAAAGTTTGATTCTTTGTTGATTGCATTGCTCATAGTTCATAGTTCTTGTTAGTCTCTTCATGTTTGTTTTGGTTATTATGTTGATTCATCTTGTTAGTGTTAGTTTTCCTTTAGATATGTTAGAGTAGTAGATTGCTAGGATTAGTAAGGTGATTAGGGTGTTAATTGGATGATTAAGGGATTGTTGGAGATGTTGGTGGAAGATTTGGGTTTCCTCTTGTTTGATGCATGTTACATGTTTGTTGAAATGCTTGAATGACTAGTATGTGCATATTACTTGTTTTTCATGCTTTTCTCTTGTGGGTGATAGTTTGTTTGTGGGTTCGGTTCCGTCATTAAGTTGCGAGAGCCCGGTGAGGACGACCCCTAGGTCGGTCTAAGTTGCGAGAGCCCGAATAAGACCTAGGCCACTATAGCGCGCTAGAACCCCGTTTGTCATGTGTGTCGCCGAGATGGGTTCTAGGTGGAACTTCTAGGTGGGTCTAAGTTGCGAGAGCCCGGGCCAACCTAGATCACCCTACTACCTCCTTCACTCTAGTTCTCTCTTGACCATTCCTTTACCCCTTTGACCCCGACCTAATCCTAGCCCGTTTTCCTTGTTTGTTCTTCTCTTCCTTTTTCTTGCTTTAGACCTAGCTTAGTCCTAGCCTCCCCTTTAGATTAGCTTGTCTCGAGCATAGTCCTAGACTGTAGCATACACTAGTCCGCACTCGTTTTGCCGTCCCTGTGGATTCGACCCGACTTACCCTAGCTACCCACTAGGTTAGCCGGTCTTATTTGTTGGGCGGGGACCCACGACAAGATCCTCCCATCACAAATACAAGCAATTTCACTCTAATTCTGATTTTGACTGATTGTGGGTATGTGAGCTTGGAATGGGTGTTATTGGATGCCCCCCTTCCTTCCTCTGCCTTGCCTTTTTATATCGCTGCTAACCGTTTTCTCTCTCCCCAAGAATCTTGAAATTTAATCCCCTCTTAATTGCCTGAGATCTCCTCCCTTAACTCTCCCCCAGCCGTTACCTTCTTCCCCTGGATTCTCTCCAGGTCTGCAAGAGGGTTTCTTGATTTGTAGGGGAGGTTAGTGCCTCCTTTTCTCTTAGTGTGGGCTAGATTTCATCCTTCATGTGTTGGGCCTTCTTGAAATAAGTGGCCCACTGTCTTACTTCATGTTTCACTTGAACTACTATTGTGTATAGTCTCGGATTTGTTTGACTTGGCGTCTTCTGAGTATTTGACTTCCGTCTTTTAATCTTTGACTTTGACATTTTTATCTGCGAATTTTGACTCTCTTATTGTTGACTTTTGACCTCTGACTTTTTGACTATCCACTTGTGTTTTGCCATGTGGTATTCCTGGAGCGCAAATTTTTGGCACGAACAAATGCCCCCAAATGTCCGACTAAACTCTCTTTAGGCGGGAATTTTCGTTCTTCTGCAGATAACTTCTGGTATCGGTCAATCGACTGCCTTTCAAAAGGCTGATGCCTCCAACTCCCCAATTAATGCTCTTGTTCCACTCCCTCCATCATCACTTGTCTTTTCAACTCACATTTCCCAATTACTTTTTACTCCTTCTTACCCCAATTACTTTTTACTCGTCATCTTCCAAAATTCAAAAAGCACTCGACCCCTCTTTTCTTTTGTTCGTTGCTGTTACGGTGATAAGCTCCATACTCTTCGTCAGGATTTTCAGGTGATTCTCTTCTTTGTAGTGATTTCCCTCCGTTCCTGCTTGTTTTATTTCCATGGCTTCCAAGCAAGTTTGATCGCTCGAAATCTCCAACCCCTATTTCATCGTCATCGTCTCCTTCCTCTTCCATAATGTTATTTCCTTCTACACTTACCCTTAGTCCTCCTCACTCGTGTGACTTCTGCTATACTGAAAGGGATTTTCCTACCATCAGAGAGATTTTTGGTTTTCAGGAGAATGTAATCATTCACGTTCCCCTTCATGATCAGAAGGCGGACTTTTTCCGTCCTGGATGGATTTGCCTCTACACTTATTCCTTCCGTTTAGGCCTTAGGTTTCCCTTTCCCGCGCTGACTCGTGATTTTCTGTCCTTCCATCGCCTTGCCCCCTGCCAACTGACGCCGCATGTGTGGCGTCTCCTGCTATGTTTATGTGCTATGAATCATCGATATCAAAGGGGCATTACCTTGGGTGATGTCTCGACCATCTACCGGGCCAGATCTGTTGGGAATGGCCTGGTGACCCTTCGTTTGCAGGAGGGTAGGGAATCCTGCATTTCTTTCCCTACCAACCCGCCAGACGCCAAATGGTATAGGTATTTCATTTTCGTGAAGAATGATAGTATCTCCCCTCATGCTGTCAGCTATCTCTTCTCTCCCTGGAAGCCTGTTGAAGGTACAAGTGTCTCTCCTATCTCTGGATTTTCTTCGCAGGCTCATTCTTCTTACTGAAACTATGGTGCAGTCTTGGAGGAACCCCACCTTGATTCTGAAGATCCGGATTCTTTGTCTCGCCTCTTTGGTCTGGAGCCTGAGTTTCGGTCATTCTATCATCTGGTGAGCCCTCTGGGGGATAATCTTTCTTCCTTTGTCTCCTCAGGGGAGGATTCTGCTGACACCATGTCCTCAGGTATACTTTGTTTTTGATTTTTGCTAAAGTGCTTCGTCTTTACCGTGATTTTGAGGTTTGTCTTTCGTCTTTTTCTTAGGGAATCCTAAGCCTCGTATGACCTTGAACCGACTGACTGCTTTTAGGAAGAAGAAAATGTTCGCCAATTCCTTGTCCAAGGGGAAATCCAACTCTACTCCATCTGCTTCTCTTGGAGCCAAAAGAAAGCGCGGTTCTCCTCCATCTCCCGGAGACACCTCTGCTGGGAAATCCCCGGTACTTGGAACTTCTGCTCCTGTCTTTGACTCTTCCCCCCAGTCAGCAGGCAATACGGCTCCCGAGTTAACGCTTAAGTTTTCCAATGGCTTTGGCTTCTTTAAGTCTCGGGAGGATTGGACGGCTTTGGATCAGTTACTATTTCCCGTCCCTGAAGCCGCTATGGACAGGAGACCTCTGGGGGACCTGACTGACCTGTTAACGGAGCAGACCTTCGAGGTATTTATTTCTTCGTCTTTTTGTTGGGCGCGATTTTCCTGACCATGCCTTGACTTGCTGTGGTTCTGCTTAGGCCTTGCAATTGGGTATATACTTGCGCAGCGTCGTGCCCCGATTAGCAAACGAGGTGGACTTTCTTAGGGATAAAAGGGACGGTCTGCGGAGCACAGTTGACGGAGCCAAGGAGGAGGCCTCCAAACTAGGTGGGGAGCTAGAGCAGGTTAGGAAGCTGCTGGCACAGGAGAGGGGCCGTCGTGAGGTTGTGGTGGGCGAACTATCCCGAGTTCAGGAAGTCAATTCTTCACTAAGGGAACTGATCTCCAAGTTGAAGCGGATGTTGATGGATGTTTACAGCTGGCCTCTCTGCAGACTCGAGTGGAAATGATGGAAGCTTATTCGAAGGGAGAACACGAATCCTGGGATTTATCAGCTGAGAAAGAAGAATAAGCGGAGCAGTTTCCTGTGGCACCTGACTTGGATCTTCTTGCTGATGAAGAGGGGGAAGTTGTGGGTGAGTCGGCTGTTTCCCTCTCCCCAGATCAGAGGACTAAGAAGGTTGACGAAGCTGCCCAGGAGCATGCTATTACTCCCACTGTCGTGGAACCTCCTGTCTCCTCGTCCCCAGAAGGGGCTGGTGTCTAGGCTCCTTTCTTTTCGTCTGTTGAATCTGTTTGTTGTCCTGTGTGGCACAGAAAACACTTTTTAATTTAAAACTTCGTATTTTGAATTTTCTTTACTTTTATCCAAGGGGCAACGTATTTGTTGAATACATTGTGGTACTTTGTATTCGACTGTTGATTTGACTGTTTGTTTTTGACTGTGATCGTTTGTTTTAGTTTTGTCTGACTACCTTCTATTGTATGCATGCCTTATGTATGTATGGTCGACCTTTGATATAGTGGTGGCCTAGGGTTTACTTCGCCCACTCAGTCAGAGGTGCCACGCTTTGCGTGGGTGCTAAGTGGCGCAGGAGACTGTAATGTCCCGGTTGTGGGCACTTAGTCACAAGACACATGCCTCTGTAGAAATTGTGCACTCCACCAGGTTAGTCACCAGTATGGGAAAACTGAAAAAATTCGGCAAAGATAGGGAACGCAATATTTGAAGACATATGTGGAAGAAAAAATCGAATTTCGAAAATATATGAAGAGAGAAAATCAAATTTCGAAAATGTATTTAATAATAAAATCAAACTTTGATGCCAAAGAAAATTGAATTTTGACGGCATACGTAAAAAGGAAATCAAATTTTTTCCTGATTTAAATATGCGGGAAAAAATTTGAATTTTGCGAAAAGAAAGAAAAGAAAACGGAAGAATGACAGGAAAAAAATATGTTTGCAAGGTTTGAAAAGATTAAACCTGTGTTCTGGTGGAGGTGCACCTGGCAGAATAGATGCCACGTTTCTGGCGGCTGTAGCCCATGTTTCTGGCGGCAGTGGCTCGGATTGCTGGCAGTTGTTGCCCGTTTAGAAGAAGTATTTCTTTAGGTGTACGATGTTCCATGGCTTTTGGATGATTTTCCCCTCCATGGTCATAAGTCGGTAGGCTCCATTCCCAACTACCTTCTCCACTTGGTAGGGTCCTTCCCAGTTGTAGGCGAACTTTCCTGCTCATTGGTTCCTGGTGTTCTGGAAGACTTTTCTGAGGACTAGGTCTCCTTCCTGCAGGATTCTGACTCTGACATTCTTGTTGTAACTTCTGGCGACTGTCTGTCTGTAGGAGGCCATTCTTATTTGAGCATCGGTCCTGAGCTCATATAGTATCCAAGCTGCTTGCCATCTCCACCTGGTTCCTGTCTTCGGTTATGCATCCGTATCTATGAGTGGGCACTCTTACTTCTGAGGGAATAACTGCCTCAGCACCAAAGACCAAGGTGAAAGGCGTCTGTCCAGTAGCCACTTTAGGTGTGGTTCTGTCAGATCATAATACCAAGGGGAGTTCTCGGAAATGAAGCTTGCTTGTGATTGGAGGCGATGCCTAGGGAGGAAGAGGTCGGTAAAGCTCGTAGGATGGATAGACCCCGGAGACAATTTGAAAGATTATTTTGGGTCTTGGGATTCCTACTTCTTGCCTCCACCTTGGAGGCCGTGGAGGTTAGCTAGGCTCGAGCGCTTCTTGGGCCTTCATTATGATGTCGGTAGAACGTTCGACTTGCTCCTCCATGCCCTTGAGGGCTACGGTTGAAGAAGAGTCCACCATCCTAGGTTTGACAGAGTTCCTAAGGAACCGTCATGTTGTATATTCCCTACCTCTCTTCTCTTTAGTTTTGTGGTTGTAATAGTGTTTATTGCGATTTTTGTTTCTAGGACCTTTTTTGTTTTGTGATATTCTTGTTATTTGGATTTTTGATGAGCGATGTGAGGGAGCGAATTTGATGTGTGTATGAGCTTTGTTTGATAGGTGAAGTGAAAGTGATTCCTAGAGAGGAATGGTTGATGAAAGAGATTGGCTTGTGAGCTAGGGAGTCGGTTTTTGGGGTCGTGGGAGTCATGAAGACCCTTCCCGACCGGAAAGGGTGTGTCGTCCCGACCGGGATGAGGCCGTCCCGATCGGGATGAGGGTGCCAAAAATTGAGTCCACTAGAGTGTCATCCCGATCGGGAAGGAGGCTTCCCGACCGGGAAAGGTTTATCGACCCGATCGGGATCATCCATCCCGACCGGGATGATCCCCTGCTCCTTTTTGGTGCTCCTTCTTCGACATTTGAGCCCACCCAACCATTATATACCCCCACCCAACCTCCCTACCTTCCTTGCTCATATCATACCACCCACATACTTCATTTTCATACCCTCACTTCATCTTCTAGCTACTTTAGACCGGTATTCACATCAAATCCCACCCCCTACCATTACTACCTCTACAATGCGGTTCTATCAAGCTTGAAGCGGGATAACAATGATGAAGACAAGCAAGTGCCTATATTGATCCATGAGACGATGGAGAGAGTGAGTTGCTAACCTATGGTACGGCAACTATCCTTTCTTTTCCGTTTTTGTTGCTTGTTTTCCTTTGTTTATTCCCTTCCCCTTGTACACTTTTGTGTCTTTATGTCATGGTGGCCTTCGAGGCCTTAGTAGTGGTTGCTACCGACTCTCGATGATGTGACTACATCGAGAGTCATCTTCAAAATCCAAATTTTAAAAGTTTTTCACTCTTTCTTTTTGAGGATTTAGTAGGATTTAGGCGGAATCCGGGCTAGGTGAGTTGATTACACCTAGCCCTCCCCTCCCATTTCCTTTTATTTACTTCTTTTTATTTCTTCCCCCATCCATATCTTTTCTTGTCTCGGCCCTTGGTGACTTGATTACACCCCGGCCGGACACCTTCTACCCTTTTCTCCACTTTTTTTTTTTAATTTTTAGCTTTATTTTCGTAGTTTCTTTTCTTTTTCTTTTGTCTCTCCGCACACTACGATTGAGCATATGAGGACATTGCTCGGTTTAAGTGTGGGGGAGCGATATTCTAGCATAGTTAGTTTTATTTTCTTAGTTTTTTCGAAAAAATCTTTAAAAACCATAAAAATTTGAAAAATTTCACAAAAATCAAAAAGATTTTCCTTTTTGTGTGTTTTCCTTTTATGTTTTTGTATCGTGTTTTTGTCGTATTGTGTGTGTCTGCCTCCCTCTTTCCTTATAGGTTGCTTAAATCGCCGCAAACTTTGGATAGCTTGCAAGACTTCCGGTAACACCTTTATCCCTTTTTCTTCTTTATCTCTTGCGGAGTTTGGAGGATATTGTGATGTTTTGTGCTCGGGTGGAGCTTTGTAAAGTGTGGTTGATTTGGTGGCTTGTTTGGATGATCGGGGTGGTGTTTGTGTTGTGTATGTGTTCATTTTGTGTTGTTTTTGTTTCGTTACTTTTACTTCTTTTTCTTTCGTTCTCGTTGAGTCTTTGTTTGTGTGTGTGTTTGTGTCTTGTGTGTAAATGGTTTTCGAAAACCCGGTTTAGAGGCTAGAGTGCAAGTGTTTACTTCCCCTCTCTAGTAGTGTAAATCGAGTCTTGGACTTTAATCTAGTAGAATGACCCTAAATCAATGATTTCGTTGGTCCTTTACCTTGCGTCCACCTAGCTTACTAGGGATTTACTACGGGATTTGCATTTTGACCATTATGACCACCCACGGTGTGATAAGACCTTGGTTACCGAGTCTCGTCCCTTAGGTGACCGTGTTTAGGATTGTTTGATTAGTCCAAGTTCTCCACTTTTTTGTGGGTTTGAAAGGGAATGCGCAACCCCGACTTACCCATTCACCTACCTCCTACACATTCCACACAAATAAATGCAATTTGTTGATTTCTCTCTTTCTCATCTGTCAAAGAAATGCCAAAAATGCCAAATCATGCCAAAAGGGCAAAGAAAAGAAAAGAAAGAAAAATGAAAGAAAGAAAAGAATGTAGAAAAAGAAAAGGCACAAAAGCCAAAAAGAAAATAGAAAAGAGGAAAAAGAAATGGCATGGCAACAAACGAATCAAAACGTCGAAAAGAAATAAAATGCCAAAAGAAAACCCGTCTCACAAAAAGAAATCCCCACAAAATAAGCCTTTTGCTGACTTTTGCCGTGAAGAGCCTACCAAAGGACCGAGTCCCGAGGAAGGATGATAGCGGCATTAGTCGGTCTTCCCTCATTTTGCATGTTTTCCACCTTTTTACTTGGACTAGTTTGGCGGTTTTGGACACGGGACGACCCTCTTGGCTCACGCTAAAGGGGGCGGGGTCTCACTTACCTACAGTGTCGACTAACACGGTGGTTCTTCACTTTTCCACTCCGCCGATCGTCCCGTAGTACGTTTTTAGAAAGTTCGGAGGACCTAGGTAAGTTACCAACGTTTTTATTGCTTGATCGTCATACTATTAGGGTTTAGTTCACCCTGGTTTGTAATGCTAGC
Organism: Agrostemma githago; assembly: GCA_958450325.1. NCBI lineage: Eukaryota > Viridiplantae > Streptophyta > Magnoliopsida > Caryophyllales > Caryophyllaceae > Agrostemma > Agrostemma githago. The sequence goes on from OY288257.1 coordinate 25,885,699, forward strand.
TTGGGAACGTTGTCACTTACCTCGAGTCCTAAACCGGTGCTTCTTTCACCGCTTTTAGAGGGAAGCGGTATTTGTTTTTCTTTGGGTGCAACCTTGTGTTTGTTTGTTTGTTTGTTTGTTTATGTGTTTGTTGTTTGTGTGTTTTGTGTCCGGTTGCATCCACAGTTTTGTCGCAAGACCCGACTTGCCTTGCGGAGTGCACTTTTCCTCTAAGTGCACTCGCGTGAGTTGAAAGGGCGTAGGGTGCGCTAATACCCATTCGACTAGTATAGTAGTTAGTATGTGCTTACTCGAGGGCGAGTAAGGGTTAAGTGTGGGGGAGTTGATAAGTGTGGTTTGTAGTGCCTATTTTGTAGTGTTTTGGTCCCATTTTCCGTGTAGAATCACTCCTTGGGAGCGGTTTAGGGGCTTCTTATGCTTCCTTTAGTTCGTTTCAGGTTCCCGAGACCGATTTGGAAGAGTTGGAGCGATTCCGACTCTATACATACACATTTTGGAGCCAACGGAGTAAAGGAACGATGATTCGATGCCTTGGAATCGACCCCGAGACCTTGAGACCCAATCCCGAGCCTCCGAGACCCGATCCCGAGTCCCGAGAATCGATGGGAAGCCCATGAAAAGCAAGGAGGGACCAAAAAGTTCATATTGGAGGCCTACAAGGCTCATCCCGAATGGGTATGGCCTCATCCCATCCTGGATGAAGGAGGAAACGAAGATGAGCCTACTGAGGGTCCATCCCGACCGGAACCATGGCGTCCCGACCAGGACCGACCTCGTCCCGACTGGGACCACCCCGTCTCGGCCGGGACGGGCCTGCTGCTGCACGCCTTTCTTTCTTTTCTTCTCCTTTCATTCTTAAACCCTATATATACCCTTCCTCTTGTAATCTTATGATATATTCTTCACTTCTCCTTAAACCCTAGACTACTTTAGGTTAGATTAGATTAGATTAGTGTAGATTAGTCGGTAATTAGTAGTTAATCCTAGTTTAGTCTTGTATTATTGGATCTCTTGAAGAATCCATCCAAGATTGACAACCTTGGTGGATGAATTTGGGTTATCCTCTATGAAAGTGTTCTTGTTTTCATCCTTTGTAGTTGGTGCAATCTTTCTCATCCTTTTACTCTTAATCTTTGTTTATTTCATTCAAGTTTTCATCTTTGTTATAGTTTGTTCTTATTCTTGTTAGTTTCATAATGTATGTTGGATGTTTGTGTTGTTTCCTCTTGTTTATGTTGGTTTTTCCATTAGATATGTTAGAGTAGTGTTCTTGCTAGGGTTATTAAGGTGATTGGGGTGTTAATTGGGTGATTAAGGGATTGTTGGAGTTGTTGGTGGAAGATTTGGGTTTCCTCTTGGATTGGTGCACATCACATGTTTTTTGAAATGCTTGAATGACTAAGTAGTTGTGAATGCTTGTTTTTCTTGCCTTTCTCTTGTGGGTAATAGTTTGTTTGTGGGTCCGGTTCCCTCACTAAGTTGCGAGAGCCCGGTGAGGACGACCCCTAGGTCGGTCTAAGTAACGAGAGCCCGGATTCGACCTAGGCCACCATAGCGCGCTAGAACCCCGTTTGTCATGTGTGTCGCCGAGATGGGTTCTAGGTGGAACCTCTAGGTGGGTCTATGTTGCGAGAGCCCGGACCAACCTAGATCACCCTACTACCTCCTTCACTGTAGTTCTCCCTTCACCATTCCGTTACCCCATTGACCCTGACCTAATCCTAGCCCGTTTTCCTTAGTTCTTATCTCCTTAGTCATAGTCTAGCTTTCTCCCCTCCTTATCATTTCTAGTTTAGCTTAGCTCGTTGACTTAGTCTCGTATTTAGGCGACCTTAGTCTAGGCTATACATTACCGTCCCCGTGTATTCGACCCGACTTGCCCTATCTACCCAGTTAGGATTAGCCGGTTATATTATTGATCGGTTGGGATTCCACGACAAATCCCTCCCATCAGTTGCGTTCTTCCCGACCGGGAAGTGTTTATCGACCCGATCGGGATCATCCATCCCGACCGGGATGATCCCCTGCTCCTTTTTGGTGCTCCTTCTTCGACATTTGAGCCCACCCAACCATTATATACCCCCACCCAACCTCCCTACCTTCCTTGCTCATATCATACCACCCACATACTTCATTTTCATACCCTCACTTCATCTTCTAGTTACTTTAGACCGGTATTCACATCAAATCCCACCAACTACCATTACTACCTCTACCATGCGGTTCTATCAAGCTTGAAGCGAGATAGAAATGATGAAGACAAGCAAGTGCCTATATTGATCCATGAGACGATGGAGAGAGTGAGTTGCTAACCTATGGTACGACAACTATCCTTTCTTTTCCGTTTTTGTTGCTTGTTTTCCTTTGTTTATTCCCTTCCCCTTGTACACTTTTGTGTCTTGATGTCATGGTGGCCTTCGAGGCCTTAGTAGTGGTTGCTACCGACTCTCGATGATGTGACTACATCGAGAGTCATCTTCAAAATCCAAATTTTACAAGTTTTTCACTCTTTCTTTTTGAGGATTTAGTAGGATTTAGGCGGAATCCGGGCTAGGTGACTTGATTACACCTAGCCCTCCCCTCCCATTTCCTTTTCTTTCCTTCTTTTTATTTCTTCCCCCATCCATATCTTTTCTTGTCTCGGCCCTTGGTGACTTGATTACACCCCGGCCGGACACCTTCTACCCTTTTCTCCACTTTTTTTTTTAATTTTTAGCTTTATTTTCGTAGTTTCTTTTCTTTTTCTTTTGTCTCTCCGCACACTACGATTGAGCATATGAGGACATTGCTCGGTTTAAGTGTGGGGGGGCGATATTCTAGTATAGTTAGTTTTATTTTCTTAGTTTTTTCAAAAAAATCTTTAAAAACCATAAAAATTTGAAAAATTTCACAAAAATCAAAAAGATTTTCCTTTTTGTGTGTTTTCCTTTTATGTTTTTGTATCGTGTTTTTGTCGTATTGTGTGTGTTTGCCTCCCTCTTTCCTTATAGGTTGCTTAAATCGCCGCAAACTTTGGATAGCTTGCAAGACTTCCGGTAACACCTTTATCCCTTTTTCTTCTTTATCTCTTGCGGAGTTTGGATGAGATTGTGATGTTGTGTGCTCGGGTGGAGCTTTGTAAAGTGTGGTTGATTTGGTGGCTTGTTTGGATGATCGGGGTGGTGTTTGTGTTGTGTATGTGTTCGTTTTGTGTTGTTTTTGTTTCGTTGGTTTTACTTCTTTTTCTTTCGTTCTCGTTGAGTCTTTGTTTGTGTGTGTGTTTGTGTCTTGTGTGTAAATGGTTTTCGAAAACCCGGTTTAGAGGCTAGAGTGCAAGTGTTTACTTTCCCTCTCTATTAGTGTAAATCGAGTCTTGGACTTTAATCTAGTAGAATGACCCTAAATCAATGATTTCGTTGGTCCTTTACCTTGCGTCCACCTAGCTTACTAGGGATTTACTACGGGATTTACATTTTGACCATTATGACCACCCACGATGTGAAAAGGCCTTGGTTACCGAGTCTCGTCGCTTAGGTGACCGTGTTTAGGATTGTTTGATTAGTCCAAGTTCTCCACTTTTTTGTGGGTTTGAAAGGGAATGCGCAACCTCGACTCACCCATTCACCTACCTCCTACACATTTCCGCACAATAAAATGCAATTTGTTGATTTCTCTCTTTCTCAATTGTCAATGAAGTGCCAAAAAGCCAAATCTTGCCAAAAAGGGCAAAGAAAAGAAAAGAAAGAAAAAAAATGAAAGAAAGAAAAGAAATGAAGCAAAAGAAAAGGCACAAAAGCCAAAAAGAAAATAGAAAAGAAGAAAAGAAGAAAAAGAAATGGCATGGCAACAAACAAATCAAAACGTCGAAAAGAAAGAAAATGCCAAAAGAAAACCCGTCTCACAAAAAAGAAAACCCCACAAAAATAAGCCTTTTTTCCGACTTTTGCCGTGAAGAGCCTACCAAAGGACCGAGTCCCGAGGAAGGATGATAGCGGCATTAGTCGGTCTTCCCTCATTTTGCATGTTTTCCACCTTTTTACTTGGACTAGTTAGGCGGTTTTGGACACGGGACGACCCTCTTGGCTCACGCTAAAGGGGGCGGGGTCTCACTTACCTACAGTGTCGACTAACACCGTGATTCTTCACTATTCCACCCCGCCGATCGTCCCGTAGTACGTTTTTAGAAAGTTAGGAGGACCTAGATAAGTTACCAACGTTTTTGTTGCTTTATTGTCATACTATTAGGGTTTAGTCCACCTTGGTTTGTATTGCTAGCTTGGGAACGTTGTCACTTACCTCGAGTCCTAAACCGTTGCTTCTTTCACCGCTTTTAGAGGGAAGCGGTATTTCTTTTGTTTTGGGTGCAACCATCTAGGTGTTTGTTTGTGTGTTTTATGTTCGGTTGCATCCACAGTTTTGTCGCAAGACCCGACTTGCCTTGCGGAGTACACTTGTCCTCCAAGTATACTCGCGTGAGTTGAAAGGGCGTAGGGTGCGCTAATATCCATTCGGCTAGTATAGTAGTTAGTATGTGCTTACTCGAGGTCGAGTAAGGGTTAAGTGTGGGGGAGTTGATAAGTGTAGTTTGTAGTGTCTATTTTACTGTGTTTTGGTCCCATTTTCCTTGTGGAATCGCTCCTTGGGAGCGATTTATGGGCTTCTTATGCTTCCTTTAGTTAGTTTCAGGTTCCCGAGACCGATTTGGAAGAGTTGGAGCGATTCCGACTCAATACATACACATTTTGGAGCCAACGGAGTAAAGGAACGATGACACGAAGCTTGGAATCGACCCCGAGACCTCGGGACCCAATCCCGAGCCTCTGAGACCCGATCCCGAGTCCCGAGAATGGACGAGAGGCCCATGAGAGGCAAGGAAGGACCAAAGAGCGCTTAAGGAAGGCCTACAAGACCCATCCCGTTCGGGATGGCCTCATCCCGTTCGGGATGGGGTGCACGTTGAAGGGTGCCACTGTGAGCCTATCCCGGTCGGGACCAACCCGTCCCGATCGGGATGACAGGGCCGTCCCGGTCGGGATGATCCGTCTCGGTCGGGACGAAGAGCTGGCAGCACGGGCTTCTTCTTTTCTTCTCATTCATTCTTGTACCCATATATATACTCCCTTCTTGTAATATTAAGACATCTTATCATAGTTTAGACTCTCTTAAGCTTCCTAAACCCTAGATTTACTTCCACTCATTAGCTTTAATCTTCTTTTAATCTTAGTTAATCTTTAGTTAATCCTTGTAATTAGTTCTTGTATTAAGAGGATACTTGAAGAATTCTCCAAGATTGACAAACTTGGGTTTTATTTGGGTTCTTATTTATACAAGATTGCATCTTTTCATCTTCCTAGTGTTGGTATAACCTTTCTTACTCTTAATCTTGTTTATTTAATCTTGTTTGAATCTTTTCATATTGTTAGTATTATTGTTCTTGTTATTCATTATGGATGTTGGTTTTCTAGTATTGATTTCTCTTGTGAATGTTGGTTTTCTCTTTATAATGAGTGAGTAGATTACTTGTGGGGTTAGTAGGGGGATTAGGGGTAAATTATGGATGATTAGGGTTGATTAAGGGGAAAAGGTTACATCTTTGTTGTTAGTCACATTGTGGGCACTCTATGTGTTTGTTGATATGCTTGTGTGAGTTGTAGTGGCCATGCTTCCCATACTTGTGTTCATCTTCTCATTGATTGCTTATTTTGTGGAAATGTTGAGAGTAGTTTAGTCGCGAGAGAGCGGACTAGGGTCTAAGTTGCGAGAGCCCGGACCCACCTTGACATCGGTCTAAGTTGCGAGAGCCCGGACCGACTCTAGTAACTAGGAGACACCTATACCCTTGATCACCCCAATTACCCTTCTACTCCTATGAACCCGACCTACCCCACTTTCTTTCCATATTTGAGTTAATCCTCCTAGTTAGTCATCATTCCATTAGTTTCTTTGTTTAGTTAGTCTCTAGTGTTAGCCTAGTTCTTACTCACCATCCCTCATTAGCTTTCCAATTATCGTTCTTTGTGTTTGTTTTGGTAATATCTAGTCTCGTTGTAGGCCGACCTAGTCTAAACTTTGATATATCGTCCTCGTGGATACGACCCCGACTTACCCTAGCTACCCACTAGGTTAGTCGGTGTTTTATTGATCGGTTAGGGACGTGACAAATCCCTACCATCAGGTGCGCTAATACCCATTCGGCTAGTAAAGTAGTTAGTATGTGCTTACTCGAGGGCGAGTAAGGGTTAAGTGTGGGGGAGGTTATAAGTGTAGTTTGTAGTGCCTTTTTCACTATGTTTTGGTCCCATTTCCTTGTGGAATCGCTCCTTGGGGAGCGATTTATAGGTTTCTTAGGCTTCCTTTAGTTCGTTTCAGGTTCCTGAGACCGATTTGGAAGAGTTGGAGCGATTCCGACTCTATACATACACATGTTGGAGCCAACGGAGTGAAGGAACGATGACTCGATGCCTTGGAATCGACCCCGAGACCTTGGGACCCAATCCCGAGCCTCCGAGACCCGATCCCAAGTCCCGAGAATCGGCGAGAAACACATGAGAGGCAAGGAGGGACCAAAGAGCTCTTAAGGGAGGCCTACAAGACCCATCCCGTTCGGGATGGCCTAATCCCGTTCGGGATGGGGTGCGACATTGAGGGTGCTGCTGTGGGCCCGTCCCGGTCGGGACCAACCCGTCCCGGTCAGGACCGTGGACCTGGCAGCCGCACTCCTTTCTTTTCTTCTCCTTCATTCTTGTACCCATATATATACTTCCCTCTTGTAATGTTAAGACATCTTATCATAGTTTAGCATTCCTTAAGCCTCCCAAAAACCCTAAAACCCTAGATTTACTTTCACTCATTTGTTTTAATCTTCTTCTAATCCTAGTTAATCATTAGTTAATCCATTGTAATTAGTTCTTGTATTAAGAGGATACTTGATGAATTCTCCAGGCTTGACAACCTTGGGTTTTATTTGGGGTTCTTATTTATACAAGATTGCATCTTTTCATCTTCCTAGTGTTGGTATAATCATCCCTACTCTTAATCTTGTTTATTTAATCTTGTTTATTTAATCTTGTTTGAATCTTTTCATATAGTTATTGTTGTTGTTCATAATGGATGTTTGTTTAGTGAGTTTGTTTTCTCTTATTATTGTTGGTTTCTTCTTTATAATGAGTGAGTAGTCTTCTTTGTGGGGTTAGTAGAGGGATTAGGGGTAGATTATGGATGATTAGGGTTGATTAAGGGGAAAGGGTGAATCTTTGTTGTTGGTCACATTGTGGGCATTCCATGTGTTTGTTGATATGCTTGTATGAGTTGTAGTGGTCATGCTTCCCATACTTGTGCTCATCTTCTCATTGTTTGTCTATGATGTGGAAATGTTGAGAATAGTTTAGTCACGAGAGTGCGGACTAGGGTCTAATTTGCGAGAGCCCGGACCGACCCCAGCAACTAGGAGACACCTATACCCTTGATCACCCCAATTACCCTTCTACTCCTATGAACCCGACCTACCCCACTCCCTTTCCATATTTGAGTTCATCTTTCTAGTTAGCCATCGTTCTTCTAGTTTATTTATTAGTTCGATCATTAGCTTAGTCATACTTCTCCTCCACCATAGTTTTCCATTTATAACTTTCTTTGTGTTTGTTTGGTAGCATAGTCTCGTTTTAGGTAGACATAGTCTAAACTTCGCCTCACCGTCCTCGTGGATACGATCCCGACTTACCCTAGCTACCCACTAGGTGTAATCGGTAGTTTATTCACGGTTAGGGACGTGACAAATCCCTACCATCAAAGGTGGTCATCTCCGGTTGGATCGCGTGTCCCCATTCTGGTGCCTGATGGATGGGGGTATCTGCGAAAGACAACGAGTTAGTTTCCTGACCTTCGACATTGGAGAGAGGGTTACCTGTGGTACGAGATCTGCCGGGGATGGGGCCATAGGTTAGGTAACCCAACCTTTGGGGTTCAATAACTGGGCCTGGTGGAGCCAATCCTAGCTCTAGTCTGGTGACCAATTCTGAGGGGACTTCTCTGGTGGTCCTCTTGCCAGTTGCTGATTCCCTACGGGTGGTGGGTTCTCCTCTAGGCATCAGGGACGGTATCTCTGGTGACATCTGGAGCGATGCAACTGGAGTCTTGTTTGCTGCCGAGATCCGAGCCTTGATATCTTGGTTGTCCTTCTGCAGGGTTTCTACTGCTTGGCGCAGAGCATTGATTCCTTGGAGCATACTCTGCATCAGGTCTGGTGACCCCGCGCCACTGGAAGCTTCTCCCACGACTCCTCCTGGAGTCGGAATTCTGGTTGGTATGCCCTCCTTCCTGGACTTGGAGGAGCTGGTGGCCCCAGAGGTTTTAGGCGTCAGAGGGGGCCTAGACGCCGACAGCGTGGGTTTCACCATTTGGCTGGTGGGAATTGCCAGGGTAAGGGGCGTGAAAACCGGCTCTGCTGATCCTGGGGATGATCCTCCTCCAATGGGCTGAGGGGATCCTCCTTGACTGCTGGAAGAACTTTGGCCGGATCCGGTCATGATGTCACGATATTGCTTCACGGTAGGATTTGGTTTATAGGAAGTGATCACTTTGCTCCACGGTGGGCGCCAAATTGTTTTGGTAAAAATTTACCGGGTCTTTGATATCGGTTGCGGGTCAAAGCGATCGCCCTACAACTATGGTTTGACGAAATTGAATTGTTTCTAGCGAACAAAAATAACGAAGAAGAAAAGGAACAGACACAAATTTTTGGTGACGCGGAAACCCGATGTGGGAAAAACCGCGGGGGGAGTCGTAATCCCACCAAAATTATACTATGGACTAGAAGAGATGAAGAAGAGAATGCAAATACAAGCAATTTCACTCTAATTCTGATTTTGACTGATTGTGGGTATGTGAGCTTGGAATGGGTGTTATTGGATGCCCCCTTTCCTTCCTCTGCCTTGCCTTTTTATATCGCTGCTAACCGTTTTCTCTCTCCCCTAGAATCTTGACCTTTCATCCCCTCTTAATTGCCTGAGATCTCCTCCCTTAACTCTCCCCCAGCCGTTACCTTCTTCCCCTGGATTCTCTCCATGTCTCCAGGAGGGTTTCCTGATTTGTAGGGGAGGTTGGTGCCTCTTTTTCTCTTGGTGTGGGCTGGATTTCATCCTTCATGTGTTGGGCCTTCTTGAAATAAGTGGCCTACTGTCTTACTTCATGTTTCACTTGACCTACTATTGTGTATAGTCTCGGATTTGTTTGACTTGGCGTCATCTGAGCATTTGACTTCCGTCTTTTAATCTTTGACTTTGACTTTTTTATCTGCGAATTTTGACTCTCTTATTGTTGACTTTTGACCTCTGACTTTTTAACTATCCACTCGTGTTTTGCCACGTGGTATTCCTGGAGCGCAAATTTTTGGCACGAACAGACACTAGTAGCCAAATGCGGGTGTCTATATATACGCTGTTAAACTCACTATATATACACTTCAGAACTCAATATATAAAGTAAAATAATTGTTATATACACTTAAATAGTTACAATGTACATCAATTAATCAACAATGGAACATTCGTCAAATAATGTTATATACATTAAAAACTCATTATATACGCTATTAAAAACTCACTATATATATATATATATATATATATATATATATATATATATATATATATATATATATATATAGAGAGAGAGAGAGAGAGAGAGAGAGAGAGGATCAAGTTAGTCCTCTTTTCATTTTTGAGTCCATAACTCCTAGTTACAACCATTGATCTAGAGGGGATGGATGGTGATGATTGAGTTTAGTAATTAAGGCAATAACTAACATATTTTGGTGAAAATATATTAAAATCCTCTCTCCTCCCTTAATTCTCTCCAACTACTAAAACACGTTACCTCACTACCAAGGATTTCATTCAAAACTCAGACACCCTCCTATAACCTTTCATCTTCGTCATCCCCAAACACAATCGCCCAACTACTGATTTTTTTCAAAACATACCCGCGCATCCTTTCATCCTCAACTTAAGCAAGGCTATATTGAAGCAGCTCTCTAACTTCAGCAAAGATAAACTTCAGGCGACATAATATAAGGTAACTTGCTGCTCTATGCTAATATGCGCTTGTTGTACTGAAGAACTAGGGTTTAATTTATATTGGTAACTGATTTTATTAATTTTCTCGCTAATTATGGATTGATTTAGTTTCCTGCGTATGTGCCCTATAATTAATTGGATTCACCAAGGATTGTTGGGGTATCTGGGTATGCATCTGCTTCGTTTAATTGAATTCATCTACTGCGTGCGTACCTATGCTTTTACTCTACACATTCATTCTAACATATATCGAATGTTATTCTAATGCGCATACTCAGTTACTAGACATGGCAAAGTAAACCTGAACCCGAAAAACCGATCAAAAATACCTGATTTGAAACCTATCGAACACCCGATAGGATTAACCAAGAATAATACCCGAAACCCGATTCAATCTGAATCAAACCAAAATTGTACCAAATTCAATGTAACTGAATGATACCCAAACCCGAATATAATCGAACCAATAATAATCGAACCGATTGACCTGATTAATAAATACTTATTTTTTTCATAAAAACACCCAAATTTATAATTTTCTTCATTGATTCTTTATTTATTAATGGTTTTATAAACTATTACCTACAAATTCAAGGTAAAACAAACTCAAAATTAAATTATTTAATTTTTTACTCAAGAAATTTTTGACTCGAGACTCACCTGACCTGCTATTGACCCAACCTGAACCCTACCCGACTCGAAATAGCATAAAAAAATAAAAGTGGCTAACCGAAATGAACCTGATCGAAATCGAACTGAAACTGAAATTTATGCTAACCCGAAAATGATCGGACCGATTCAACCCAATCAGAAATCGAATCGAATGACCCGTTTGCCAGGTCTATCAGTTACTGTAATAAACTTGATGTGTTACTGTAAGAGGTCGTTCAGTTATAGTGTTACACATGCATGGTGTTATTTTAAAGACGACCATGTGTTATTGTAATGTAGAAGACGTGTTACTTTAATAACCATCTTCGTGCTACTTTGAATGCCAGTAATCTGGTACACTTAATAGTGTAGAAGTGTTACTCTAATTTGCATCTTATGTTACTCTAACACTTTCCTTGTATTACATTAACGCATATCAGCTTTACTTTATTTCTATGGTGTTAATCTAACAAACTTGTGTGTATATGGTGTTACTTTAAAGTATTTTTGTGTTACCGTTATATAGAAGACATGTTACTTTAATTATCATCTTTGTGCTTTTTGAATGCTATTAGTCTGGTACAGACGTGTTATTTTAATTCGCTTCATATGTTACTTTAAAATGTTATTTATTTTACTCTAACGCATATCAGCTGTATTTTAATTTTACATACCAGATTAAACTGTAACAATAGTTGTACATAATTATTGTACTTTTCAGATGGCAAAAGGAGACAAATCAAGAAACACCGGTAGCGCGAAATCGCAGCGTAAGGCGCAAGTCAGTTGCAGGCCTATGAGCCTTAGCAGTGTTGATTTTTTCCTCTTACCTGGTGCATACTGAACTCTAATAATAGTTGATCATACTAATTATTCTCATAATAATAGTTGAACTCTAATAATAGAAGTCAAAAGAAGAGGAAAAAGAAGCTGTAGATAAGAAGGTTCAGTTTAGGTGTAGACCACTGAACCTTGAGGAATTAATGACCAACTTTAATGAGAGGCAGCGGGAGACTGTCAACAGCATCGGTTTCGGCGGCCTACTTCAAATGTATCTTCAAAGCTTCCCCGAGAAGTTTTCCCCCGACTTCATGAAGCTATTTGGCGATGACACTCTAATTTTCAGACTACCAAGGAAAAGTGATCAATTCTTGGTAACGAAGCACGATGTCCACGACTGCTTCCTTCTACCCTACGGTCCGTACCCAGTCAATCTGCTACCTATGGGTCGATCGAAGGAAGCACTGGCCGAGGATGTCATTAATCTGAAACATGCATGGAGGGACCGGTTCCATATTCCTACAGGAAGCGACGTGATCCCTCTCACACCGTTGCTAGAAGAACTACAGAACAACATTGACGGTGGGGACGACTTTTGTAGGCTGTTCGTTCTGTACAACATGTCGATTTTTCTTAACCCAACATTTAATTATGCTGTTGATTTGAGGCTGTTGAGGTGCGTGGAGAACGTAGAGCAGATAGAAAACTACGATTGGTGCACCTTTGTATTGGATGGGCTGGCGGTCGCCTGTCAAGACCACGTGCTCCGGAATCCAACGTACGTGCTCAGTTGTTTGCCATTGCTGATGATCACATACTTTCAGCGCTTTCAATACCGCGACCGTCGTTGCCTGAGTGATCTACCGTTGATCAAGCATCGGGATCGAGAGCGGATGCTCGAAAGGTTAATCGGTGAATTTGTTTGGGGTGGGCTTGGTCGTCTTACCATGTCAAAAGTGAAATACCCCCGTTGTCTACTTGATGAGGTGGTGGATGACGTGCCGCCGTTGAGGATAACAAATTTCCGGCAGACCGATGCCCTAACATCATCCGCGCACAAAGCAGCGAAGTTCATAAACATTAAGCTAGCAGATGGCGTCGAGGATGACGTTGATCTTAAAGCTAAGGCAATAGACGTAAGTAATAAAAAATTTCCTCTATGTGATATATGTCTATGTGCAGAATTCCGTGATATATGTCTATGTGCTCATTAAATACACACAGGTGTCAAGAATGGTGGTATGTGTCTCTATGCTCCTACTATCTCGTGGAATACAGAAAATAAATTTGTTGTTACTGCAGTTGCTTAATTATGTTACTTTTACATTGAACTCCTATTAATCTAACGCGCATCATGTGTTACTTTAAGATATTCAGTTACTTTTTAAGTGTGAAGATGTGTTACTTTAATGTTTATCATGTGTTACTCTAATGAAAAAGATGTGTTACTTTAATACGAATCATAAGTTACAGCCTCCAGATTAACACTTTTCTTTACTCTTGATGCGAGAAGTACATGAGTCGTACCTCATGATGGCGAGGAATGCAGTTGCCTTCCATGATTGGTGGATCTCAGCCGCTTCCAAATTGAGGAGAATAACATCCGGCAAACCACTGTATGATGACCATGTTCCGTCACAGGCCTTGGAAGACTTCTGGAGTGGGAAGGAGCTCCACCGGACGGTCGATGAAGTACGCGAGGCTAACGAACGTGCGAAGAACGCGACGACAAAGGGCCTCGTATTCACGGGCCATCCCACACAACCAGTAGGTGCGGGTATGCGTACAAATGTGACTGGGGATGAGGATGCTGGGGTGATCGTGCCATCTCTCGATTTCGGGAATGAAGGCGGTCCTGACTTCGAATTGTACACGACAGCGGAGATGGATGAGTCTGGTAATGGTGGTTCGGAAGACAAGGATCGCCGATCTGATGATGCAAATATCATTGAGAATTTGTGGGTGGAAGTTGATGGACGGAAGGTCTTACACCCTCATTTCTTCCACTCTGAATTTTTTTTGGAATGCATGCAAGTTGTCGACGAGAAGCTTGGATGCTCGTATGATTATGGGACCTCTGAACTAGACAAGCTAATCGTATCGGAATTTCTGCTTAGAAATAGCAGGTTGTTCAGGTCCGTATTGACCGTTCGGAAAGACATAATGGATTACGTCTTTTACAACAATAAAAAATACAGCGCAGAGTAAGTTTTTTACAGTAATCAATGTCCTTTACCTGTTGTTTTTTTCTATGTTATTTTTTATCAATTGTCACATAATTCATTCAAATTCTATCAGTGAGATGCTGGTAAGGGTTGACGACTTCTTTAACGTACCTCGTGACGAGCTATCGACACTTCAGCCGGGGTAGCTGCTCTCAAACGTTGTCATCGATAGCTGGTGCATACTACTCAACAACCTGGATGCTAGTCAGACCGCACCGTGTCCGATATCACACTGCTTCTTTGGCGTTAGCCACAGTGTAAGATTGTCTCTCCTATTTTGATCATACTAGTACAATCAACAACGAGTGTTACTTTTAAGGCGTTTGATAATGTTACTTTAATACAACAACTAATGTCACTCTAAGGCATGGATATTGTTACTTTAATAAGTGTGTTACTGTAATGATGATATCAACAACTAGTGTTACTCTAAGGCATTAATATTGTTACTTTAATACAACAACGAGTGTTACTGTAAGGCGTTACTATTAATTTAATTCAATAACCAGTGTTAATCTAAGGTGTTGATACTGTACTAGTATTGCTATAATGTGTGTGTTACTGTAATGATTATGAATTGTTACTTTAACATATGTCATGCATAAGACCATATTGAAATTGTGGGAGGGCATGAAGAGTGGTACAAAAGTTGACATTGGCGATGACTTGTTCAACTTCTGGGACATTTGGATTGAAGTAAATAAAGACATCATCCAGTGAGACTCCGACTTGGTACGTCTATATGAAATACTCATACGGTTGACCATTTATTACAGCTCTTTAATATTAATCACCAACAACTTACTTACCAAATAACAGGTGTTAGTCCCGGTGCTTTCTGACGACAACGATCACTACAGCTGCGCATGTATCAACTTCCTCTGAATGCACATCAAATACCTCGACAATAGGAGTTATGAAGAGCAGGAATTCAAAAGTCTACCATACGTCGGCATGGCTAAAATCGTTGTAAGTTTTCTCATGTTACATATAATCGGACATCATTTTATACACAAAGAAACGTGTTGTCAACTGTTAGTCTTATATGTTTTTTTATACATATAATCAAGGTTGTGGAAATGGGAAAATATATGGTCAAAAAATGTATCACAAAGGGTTCGGCTGTCGCGGAGTTCCCTGTTGTCAACATCCCGTTCGCATGGCAGGGTGGCGGTTTTTCGGCTAATGACTGCGGTGTCTACCTCATGATACACATGATGTTGTACGCGGGGGAAGTGTTCTACTGTTGTCTAGGCACAATGGAGGCTAACAACCTCTATAGAGCAGAGATTACAGCGACTCTGGTCCTGTGCGACATCAACAAGGACCGAGATGAGGTTATAACGAAGGTGAGAGAGTTCGTGAACGATAAAGCAAATATCGCCATCGAGAGAACAATCTCCGGTGTTGCAGGGTCGACGAGGAAGACCGTCAAGAGGGCAGGCGAGGTAGAACATGAGGAACCACCGTCGAAGAAGAGCCAACGGTCGACACCTGACCCTACAACCCCGGTAGCAGAAATGGTGCTTGATTCAGAGTTGACAACGTGGGCAAGATCCGTCCTGAGGAGCCGAAACCGTGGTGAGGGCGACGGCCTAGGTTGCTCAACTGACTGTGGCGATGAAGATGCGAACTGTCCTATGTTGTCACCGTTTCTAGCGAACAACAAGATGTTGTTAAGGAAGATCGCCATCCGTCGCAAAAATGTCGTGGACTATTGCCTTGAGGAGCTCAACACTATAGAAAATACGTAAGCATTTACTGTAACAGTGATGAGTGAATATTTTTACAAATTTTGTGACCCCCTTTTTTTTTCTCCTTCTTAAGCGAGGAGGTGGCACAGTATTCAACCATTACTAGAATTGAGCGGAACGATATACGTTCAATGTTGCGGGGTCAGAAAATGGCATCGTGCATCATCGAGTGCTGGTCGATGCTGATGAACAGACTTGCCTCTGGCGTCGCTGGTTCGGACGAGACACCTTCTATGGCTTTCTTTGGTCTCCGACAGACGGTACGCATTACTATTGCATTTTGTGTATATTTTTATAATTATCACCACGGGTCAAGGAGAATACATGTACCTCATATAAATTATTGAGTGAGAGCCAAATTAATAATGTAATCCAAGAGAGAAATTAATACTTAAAGTATGTATAGTAATCAAATCGGCCATGTTTTGTGTTACTCCAACGTAGTGAATGTGTTACTTCAACATATTCTGATTGGTAAAATACTTTACAGTTGACCCTAATCTAAGACACTTTGAATATGTTGTAGGACTGCCTTTATGGGATAATTGACAATTATGAAGACGGTCCATCTACGCAGTTAGTCGACATCTTGATGGCCCATTTCGAGTTTTTTAAAAAGAAGTGTGGTCGTTCTCTTGACTTGAATGTTGATCTCATCTTTGTTCCCATCAACCTCGATGAGTACTACTCATGCATGTGCATCAATCGTAAGGAGAAGACAGTAGATCTACTTGATCACCAACGCTACACGAACGTGCAAGATACAAAAGTGTGCATGGCCGCAAATATAATTGTGAGCGCTCTACTTCCGATCAGTATATACATGCCATTAGTTATTATTGCATACGGCTATCTGTTTCACACCTACTAACGTTGCTGTGATACACGCAGGTGTCAACAATCATTGATTACCTTGACAAGCTTAAAGTCCTTGGTGCAGCTGATCTGGTTACTTACAAGTTTAACGAGGTTAAGTTGAAGTGGCAGAAATCATGCGCAACCAGGAGCGAGTAGGGAATTTTTCTTATGATGCACATGTTAATGTACGAGGGTCGTGCATTCCACCACATAGACCTCGAGAGGAAGGTCAACAGACGATATCTGGTGGTCCAACTTGCAGCCACACTTTTATTGGCAGACAGGAACAAGGTGCGGTCGCTGTTGTTGGATAACGTAGATAAGTATGTGGACGCGAGACAAAAGATCATCGACGGTCCCAAGACCAAGCCAACAAAAGGCCGAAAAAATAATGTGTCAAATGAACTATGTCATATTTTTTCTAATTACGAATTAATGGTTTGTATTCTTTAAATACTTGTTATGTACATTGGTATTTTGACTATCACCAATGGAACAAAGCTGCTAAACTCTGTTACAGTGACTGACTGTACCTGTTACTCTAAGTAACGACTGGTGTTATTATGGGAATGAATGAATTTAACCCAAGATACTTTGGTCTCATAATCAGTGTGTTACACAGACGCATTGTAACTGGTACTTTAATAAACAAATGATGTTACTTTAAGTGATGAATAGTGTTATTCTGATAATGATGGTTAAACAATGCTATTATCATCAATAACTCTGACGCATTATTTATGATTCTTTACAGAACGAATGTTGTTACTTTGGTAATGAATGGATCTAATCCAAGTTATCCTTAGTTACTTTGGTAATGAATTGTTCTAAACAACATTGTTGTCCTCAGTTACTTTCATTCATTATGTCTGTTACTGTAACGAACGAATGGTGTTACTCTGATATACTTGAGATGTTACTCTAACCAAAAACACATGTATTAAAAAATATAGAGTTAATTGCAACGTTGCACAGCACTATGTGTAAAAAAATGTGTACAGGTTCCGTTATTATTGTAAACCAAAAAAAATTATTAGAATGACCAAAATAACACAAGTATTCTCAAAACACTTGTTCCTCCTCCTCATCTTACTCAGTGTCTTCTTCAGTTTCCTCTTCTTTTTCGTCTTCATTTACTTCACCCTCCTTATCCTCATCATTGGATGGTTTAGTAGGCGGTTTTGGGGGTCGTGCTGCATACAGATTTGGATAGTTTCTCTTGTCATGGTGCGCCATCTGTTTGCAGTTATTGCACATGCGTTTTGGCTTTATAGAAAGAGCGACCGTCTTTTCCTTGCTCGATAACATCCGCTTTATTTCCGCTGCCCTTTGTTTTAGAAATCTTTGGAGGGAGTATCGTGATATTGCCAGAGGTCGTACACCCAAGCATATTTTCTAGTTCCTGTGTTTTGCCAATATTCCTCCCCCCCAAAAATCGGCTGTCTCTACAACCTGAACTCCCGAATTAATCCGCACAAGCTTTCCACATCTGCCTTGTCTCCTGCCCCTAAAAGCCCCATTGTATCATGGATTTCCGACCACAATCTCGACATCTCTATTTGTTTTCTGTCGATGATGTCAATGCTTTCGGTATCTAATCCTTCATCACCGATACGAGAAATGCGAACAACCTCTTTCGTCCACCTTTTGGTTGCCATGTTTTCGGGTATAGTGGTTAGCCCTTTTGATGAATATATCCAGATTACGTGTCTGCACAGTATTCCTCGTAAATTAAACAGCTAACATGTGCAACTGGATTCAGACGTACCTTGACAGATGACGACATAGTAATGTCAAACTATGTCAAAAACAATATAATATCCATTGATTCAATCAGCAGAGAAAACAATTACAATGGAGGTAATGGTGTGCAAAATGTAATGGAGGTCAAAATGAGTTCCTTGTAAGAATAAATGATGTTACTCTAACGAATGATCGGTGTTACTTTCAGAATAAATATTACACAACGGATTATAAATGCTATCCTCAGTTACTCTAACACATTATATATATTATTGTAAGGAACGATTAGTGTTACTTTATTAAATAACGTGGCTAACATAACAAAGGATGGTCTTAACCTAAGAATTAATGGTAAACAACGCTCCTATCATCTGAACAAAATGTCAGTGCATGAGTGAGTTTAACAAGTACCTGATATATATCGGACCGTAAACTCTTTATTTCGTGTAGCATCCCTCACCAATCTCTCCTCAACCCCGTCCTTCTCAAGAAAGCCCCTCACACTGCAAGTACCCACAGAAAATTTCACCTCCTCCTGGAACTCTTCAAATGCGGCGTGGGTGTAAATTCTCGCAGTGTGATATCAATTGGAAGGTGGGTTGTTGTTTTTGGACAAGCTTGCACATTGTCGTTGTCGAGTTTTTTTTGTGTATACCGTTGCTGGTCCATGGCGCTCTCGAATCGCATCCAGAATTCGACCAACGTCCCCGATTTTTGTTCGAATCTTTTGAAGAAACCGTTCTCACTCTCCGACCTTTGCGTTGTGATAAGTGTAGTTTGTAGTGCCTAAATTGTTGTGTTTTGGTCCCGTTTTCCTTGTGGAATCGCTCTTTGGAGCGATTTCTGGGCTACTTATACTTCCTCTAGCTCGTTTTAGGTTCCCAAGACTATTCATGAAGAATTGGAACGATTCCGACTCGTTTCATACACTTTTGGAGCCAACGAAGAGAAGGAACGATCACTTGATGCCTTGGATTCGATCCCGAGACCTTGGGACCCATTCCCGAGTCCCTTAGACTTCGATCTCGAGCACCGAGAATCGATGAGAAGCCCATGAGAAGCAAGGAGGGACCCTTGAGATCATATTTGAGGCCTACAAGACTCATCACGGTCGAGATGAGGGCCATCATGGTCGGGATGAAGAGTACAAGCAAAACTGAGCTACTGGAGGGTGATCTCGGCCGAGACCATCACCATCTCGGTCGAGACCACTTCATCTCGGCCAAGATGCCCTCTTCTCGCCCGAGACTGACCACCTGCAGACCCGCGTCACTTCTTTTCTTCTCCTTCATTCTTGCAACCTTATAAATACTTCCCCCTTGTTTTGTTTAAGCATCTTACATTACCCTAGACTATCTTAGGCCTCTCTACATTGATTAAACCCTAGATTTAGTTATCCTTTCATTAGCTTAATCTTCCTTTAAACCTTTGTTAATCTTAGATTAGTCTAGCAATTAGTCTTGTATTAAGGAGATTCTTGAAGACTCATCCAAGATTGACAACCTTGGAGATTATTTGGGATTCTTATTAATTCAAGTTCTCATCATTTTCATCCTCTTGTAGTTGGTATAATCTCTTTTCTCTTGTTCGTTGTTTATTTAATCACGTTTGAATCTTTACTTATTGTTCATTGTTCTTGTTTGTTCTTAATGGATGTTTTGATTATTATGTTGATTTCTCTTGTTAGTCTTAGAGTTAGTTTCATAATGTGTGAGTAGACTCCTTGTAGGGTTAATAGGGGGATTAAGTGTGGATTATGGGTGATTAGGGTTTGATTGTGGGTAAAGGTGATTCCTTTGTTGCTAGTCACATATTGGGCACACCATGTGTTTGTTGTATTGCTTGTGTGGGTAGTAGTGGCCAATGCTTCTCATACTTGTATCCATCTTCTCACTGTTGACTAATTTGTGATTGAATACTTATGTTTTGAGTAGCATCTATCATGAGTCTTCGGGTCTAGTCTTAGACACGAGAGTGAGGACTTTGGCTTTGGCGCGAGAGCGCAAACCGACCCTAGTAACTAAGAGACACCTACACCCTTAATTACCCAATCATCCTACCACATTTATGAACCCGACCTAACCCTACTCTTTCCCTTATTTGATTCATCCTTCTAGTTAGTCATTATTTCTCTAGTTTCATTGTTTAGTTAATCCTAGTTGCTTCATTTAGTTTATGTCATACATAGTATATTGTTAGTCCATTCTCATTCTCCTCAACCATCATAGTTTATCAATTATCATCTTCTTTGTGTTTGTTTGTGACTTAGTCTCGTTTTAGGTCGACCAAGTCTAGACTTTACATAACCGTCTTCGTTGACACGACCCGACCTACCCTAGCTACCCACTAGGATTAGTTGGACTCTATTTGTTGGCGGGGATCGACGACAAATCCCTACCATCAAGTTGTTAGCATTAAGCCGCCCATCCTTAAATCCCTGCAATGTGCCATCACCAACTGCCTCCTAATGGAGAATGTAGATGAAAACCACTCAACATCACCCCCATGGTACTCCTCCATTATGTCACGCGATTCCGCGTCAAAATCATCTCCATCAATCTTCATATCACATACTATAGCATTCAATCTCTTCAAAAAATCCTGGTAGTCACTCCGCGTTGCACCGTATTTGGTAGGAACTTGTTCTAGATATGCCACATACAGAAATGGTGTCGCGTCGTCTTGAACATCTTCCTTACGGTTGGTATAATACCCGGGTCCTGGTCGGTAATAATATACCCCGGCTCCTTGCCGCCCATTGCAGTCAGAAATCTCTTAAACACCCAAACAAACGATTCATAATCCTCGTGCGCTATCAGAGCACCAGCAAAAGTTACCGATCGTTTGTGATGATCAATGTCGATGAACGGCGTGAATATCATTTTATACTTGTTCGTCCCGTATGTTGGATCGAACAAAACTGCATCTCCAAATAATTGGTAGTTTCGCCGTGCCTCACCGTCAGCCCAGAAAACCTTGCTCACACTCCCATCTTCATCCAGCTCGTAGTCAAAAAAAGAAACCCTTTTTATTTTTAGCCATGTATTTGAAATGATTGATGAATAGCTGACCGTCCCTCTCATGTAGGAAGCACTTTATATCTCTTCCATAGTTTTTGAAATCAACCAAGCTTGTACCCACGTTTGCGAATCCCTCTACCTGCTCCTTGCACATGTTGTATGTCTGCGTTGCGCTAATCTTCGGCTGAAAAGAAGAATCAAGAACTACTGAATTACATGCCCAACAAACAAAATTTATCACCCAGGGTTACTGTCTGTAGAACGTTTATGTATGTTGTTGTAGACTATTCGTGTTACACTATGTTGAAACAGTGTTACTGTAAAGATATAAAGGTGTTACTGTAGCAAAATTAAACTGTTCTATTCAGCATTCTATGTTGATACAAGAATTAAGTGACTTGCATAATATACGTACTTAAACATCGCAGATATGTTACTCTTTTTTATAAAGTGTGTTACTCCAACGTATTCAGCAGGCGGTTAATCTAAAATTAATACACTCAGTTGTATTACTCTTACCCTTAAGTGTTGTTACTCTATAGAACTAATGGTGTTACTCTAACAAAAGTAATTAGATTATGCACACCTTGATCTAATCCAGATGTTACCATCACTAAAAACTGGTGTTACTCCTACCTTACACACATGTTACTCTAATAAAAAAATTGTGTTACTCCATATCCGTGAATTATTCAAGATCATTTGCTTGTGGTACTTTGTAAGATTTCTCGACGGCTTTTGTAATTCTTTGGTGAGATCAGTTCGTGGTTGTGGCCGATGTGGACCTATCAATCCTGAGAGTGCCGTCTTTATTGAACTTCCTTGCCTTGCACCCGCAGCGACAGACTTTTGTCTTCTTTTTAAGCGCGTCTACAACAACTTCCTCCCCAGCTGCATCGTTGACAACTTTCACAGCCGCAGCTGCATCGTTAACAGCTTTAACCGAATTCGTAAACCCCTGTCTGTTGCGGACTAGGAGCTTTGACTTTAACTCACCACCAACAAACGTTTTATGGTATACTTTCTCACATCAAATCCGCAAGCCAGCGCGTAGATTTTATAAAATTCCACCGCCTCTTCGATTGTTCCGAATACCTGCCCCATGTACGGAGTGAATGCCTCACCCACATCTCTTCACCATTCCTGTGCATTCGGTTCTTTGCCAATGCTACCTGCAAAAAAATAAACAACGTTACACCCATGGGACATATGTGTTACAGATGGAAGGATTTGTTGTGGATCCCAACACCAAGAAACCAATTAACTTAGGCTTGGTAACAAATGGTAAGTCGGGTCGAATCCTCAGGGACGGTAAGTATAGACAAGAGAATCCTACGGTTCAAGAATAAGTCCTAGGGTAATGGAAATGATTGGATTGAATAATGGCTAAACAAGAATCTAAGGTCTAGAACAATGTAAAATAAACAAAAGCGATGATGAAAAATGAAGATTAAACAATAGGAGAAGGGACTAGGGTTAAGTCTGGTTCATGGGTTCTTAGGTGAACAAGAAACAACAAGGGTGAAGACAATATCTACTTGGCTAGATTACGTCCGGGCTCTCGCACTTAGACGGTCTAAGTATCTCTTGCTACGCTTACGCTAACAACGAAGAGAACCAACAAATCAATATGCAATAACACACAAGAGGAAACTAGGAAACATCCATTTCTCAATGTCAATTCTACTAGGAAATCCATGAAACATGTTATGTGCATAATGAAAGGAGGCAAAGAAAATGACATCAAAAACCACTAATTCCTCCCTAATCATCCATAATCAACACACAATCCCCCTATTAACCCTAGCAAGGAGACTACTCACACATAATTATGAACACAGTAACATAAGCTAAAGAAACCAACAAAACAATGAAAGCATTCATAATGGATTCTAAACTAGGAACAACGATAAACGTAAACAAAGATTGAAAGTTTAACACTAATGAAGGATTAAAAGAAGAGAGACAAGAAAGATTATACCAAACTCAAATGATAAAAAAAGATTGAATCTCGTATAAAATCAACCCAAGAAGTATCTTCAATGTTGTCTATAGAGAAGAATTCATCAATAGATTTCAATTACCCAAGAACTAACTAAGATTAAACTAGAATTAAATGAAGATTAAACTAAGATTAGGCTAAGATTAAGGAGATATTAGGGAGATATTAAGCTAAGCTACACTAATTTCTATCCAGGGTTTCATGGTTAAAACAATACAAGAGGGGGGTATTTATAGGGTTGCAAGAATAAGGGAGGCAAGCGTCGAAGCGTGGGAGGAAGCATGGCCTTCCTGGCCGTGATGGGGTCCCGTCTCGGCCGTGACCATCTCATCACGGCTGGGGTCGGCCTCAACTCACGGTAGTGACCCTTCTCGACACGGGTGTGAAGGCCAGCAGTAAGCCAACTTCTTTTGCATCTAGAATCACGGCCACGTAGGCTTCTGACACGGTCATGTAGGTCCCTACTTGCTCATCCTAGGCTTCTTATCGATGGTCGGTGCTTGGGATATTCTCAAGTGGGCTCCAAGGGACTCGGGATCGTGTCTAAGGCACCGAATCATCGTCACTTCTCTTCATTGGCTCCATATGCGTTGGAAACAAGACGGAATCGTTCCGTTTCTCCATGATAGACCTTAGGGACCTAAAACATGCTAGAAGAAGCGTAAGTAACCTCGAAACCACTCTAAAAAAGCGATTCCACAAAAGAAATCGCGACCAGACACGTGAAATAAACACTACAAAACACACTTATCAACTCCCCCACACTTAACCCTTACTCGCCCTCGAGTAAGCACGAACTAACTACTAACTAATAAAAACTAAAATACTAGCCGAGCGGGTATTAGCGCACCCTACACCCTTTCAACTCACGCCAAAGTGTCCATGAGGTAGAACACTCCCCGCAAGACAAGTGAGGTCTTGTGACAAATATGGTGGATGCGCCTCGCACACAAAACAAACAAACACACAAACACACAAAAAGAGACGCATCCAAACTAAGAAAACACCGAATTCCTCATCAAAACGGTGGGAAAGACACCGGACATGAACCCAAGGCAAGTGAAACATTCCCAAGTTAGCTACACAAGAGGATAGGGACACAAATTCTAATAGAATGACGACTAAGCAATAACTGTATTGACAACTTACCTAGGTCCTTCTAATCTACTAAAGAAGACTTACACCGGAACGATGAATGGAGTGCATAAGGATGCAACCCGGAGCGAGTCGACACTGTAGGTAAGTAAAATTCTATTCCCCAAGCAAAGCCTAGAGGGTCATCCCAAACTCAAAGTAACCAACTAGTCCAAACAAAAAGACGACCATGCTAAGCAAAAAGGAGGATAACCGAATAGTCGCCGCTATCTTCCTTCCTTGGGACTCAGTCTGTTGGTGGGCCCTTCATGGGGACGCATCGATAAAGCAAAAGGCTTATTATTTTTGTTTTTGAAAATATTTTTGGGGTTTTCGGGTTTTTTTCGGTGTTTATTCTATTCTTCTTTTGACTTGGGGCTAACATTTGTTTCATTTTTGACTTTCTTTTCTTTTCCCCCGAAGTCAATCAATTGAGGGCAAATTTTTGGGCATTTTTTCTTTCTTTATTTTTTATTTTTTTCGAAGCCCTTTCTTTCTCGGTTGGCTTGCCCATGCTTAACAATAAAATGCAACTTGCCAATTTCATTTTGCAAAGCTTATTATTTGAAATGGAGTAATGGTAGGAAAATAGGTAAGTTAGGTGTGCACCCCTTCCTAACCCCAAAAAGGTGAAAAAATTTGGACTAGAAAACGGTTACTTGAATAAGGTCACCTAAGGAAATGAAACCCGGTAACCAAGGCCTAAGCACTCCGGGGGTGGTCAAGATGGTCAAATGCAAATCCCGGTGTAAATTCTTAGTAGAAAGATGGACTCAAGGCAAAGGGTCAATATAAACATTGCTTAAAGGTCATCCTACTAGAATAAAATCCACAAATCAAAATGTGACGCTAACTAGGGAATAAGAGGCACTTGCACCCAAATCACACAACCGGGTTTTCGAAAAAAACTTTTCCTACACCAAACACAAACTATACAAGACAAGGACAAAAGAAAGAGAAAAACACACAAAGAAAAAGAAAATTAAACATGTAAAACGAACACACAAAATAAACAAACACCACCCCTTACAATCCAAGCAAGCTACTTGGTCAACCCAAACTTCACAAAGCTCCACCCGAGCAACCATCACCACAAATCCAATCTCCAAAATCTGCAACGGAAAAAGGTAAAAGAGATGGAGCGATATTACCGAATATCTCTAGAGCTTCCCGAAATTCATGGCCATTGAGCAACCTACAAGGGAAAAGAGAGGCAAAACGCACGCAAACGACAAATATACAAGACATGAACAAGAAGGAAAAATAAAGCACTAAAGAAAATATTTTTTGACATTTTTGAAAATTTTCAATTTTTTAGGATTTTTTGGATTTTTTTTCAAAAAAAACTATGCAACTAACCTTAAACTAAACTAAACTATCGCTACCCCACACTTAAACCGAGCAATGTCCTCATGCTCGATCGGTAGTGTGTGGAAGACACTAAAAAAGGAGAAAAAAGGAAAATAAAACTAAAAAACAAAATGAAAGTGAAGAAAGGGTAGAATGTGTCGGGCCTAGGTGTAATCACGTCACCTAGGTCCACGACAAGAAAAGATATGGATGGGGAAAGAAATTAAAAAAATAAAATAAAAGAAAATGGGAGGGGAGGGGAGGGCTAGGTGTAATTGTAGACACCCACAGTTGGCTGCTAGGTTTCTATAGCAGCTTCCAAAAAACACCCGATGATGATCGGACGCAAACATGCTTTTACATACTCGAATATGGGCTCAAAATTGTTAGTTTCTGGCTTGGGCTTTTAACGGAGTAAAAATCTCACCGAACCGACATCAAATTCAGGCCCACCGGGTCGTTTCCAATCAAATAAGACTAATTTGGGTCAAAACCGACACCTAGGGCAAAACCGTCTTTTAGCGACTGAGTCAAACCCCGGTCAAAGACATTTCTGAGCCACAAAAATCATTTAGGAAATCTGATTCAAAATCAAATACTACACAAAAATCAGCTACAAAGAAGAATTAGGCCACCAAACAACCTCGTTAGAGATAAAATTCTATCTCTCCAACAAAGTCTCCCACGCGACCAGACCCACTCGATCGAGTGGACAAACCCACTCGGTCGAGTAGGCTCGTAAATCCAGCGGGAACCAGTATCAAACCGGGTACTCGATCGAGTGTCATGCACCACTCGATCGAGTGGTCCCTTTTCCTATCCAAAACCGGAATCTATTCCTATCCAAATCGGGTGTTTCCTCCCATCTCCAACCGACTTTTCCTATCCAAAGTGGGTGTTTCTTCTCATCCAAAACCAATATCTTTCCTAGCCAAAGCCGGGTACCCTCTCCTATAAATAACCCCCTTGCACAATTCACAACACACGACACAACAATTCATCCCCGAAATTTCAGCAACCTTTAGCAAACCCGAGATCAAAACTCGTCAAAGACCCAAGAGAAAAACACGTCAAATCCCTTCCCAATTATAAACCACCATAACTCTTCCTATATCATCTCGAAGCTCCCGTGCCTAAGTCAAAACTAGACGAGCCATATTCCGAGAAGACTAAGCATGTAGGTTGAGGGTGTCAAATTCAAACCCGTTTTCTCCCTTTTCTTCTTCTCTTTCTCTCGTCCGTCCGTCTTTTTTATTCGGGTCGTCGTCGCATCTTTTTTTTATTTCTTTTCCTTTTCTCGTTTCTAATATCGATATTTATCGCTACTACTATCTAATTAACATAAAACAATCGTTCTTAAGATGTGATATCGACTCTAGAGTCGAATATCGTGTCTAAAAAAATAAATCACTAAATCAATCTCGTTGATGCTAAGATAATCGTCACATAGTCCTAAAATACAAAATACGACGTTACACGCAGAGAGAAACTATTTCATCTTAGTTCGATTTTCAAACAATTTATAAACATCTTTTCTAAAACCACTCCGAATATTGATTCCATAATCAAGTATCGAATATAACGAGTATCGAAAATTTAAGTCGGGCATAAATCATATCATATTTTTACACGACTTAGTAAAAATTATAGATTTTTCAAAAAACAATTTCGAAATCAAAAGCAAAACGAATCATTGTTCGTACAGAGGACACTCGATCGAGTGCCTAGCCCACTCGATCAAGTGGCACCCCAAAAACCGAGGCAGAAGGTCTTTTTGAGGACCACTCGGTCGAGTCCCTCAATGACTCGATCGAGTGGCACCTCAAATTTTGGGCATAAGCTTTTTCCGAGGTCCACTCGGTCGAGTCCCTCAATGACTCGATCGAGTGGCCTTTATCACGTCAAATCTGTGAGCCCTTCAATACATTCCAAGTCCCGATAAAATACTTTTTTGACTTCGGTCAACACGTGTCAAGTCAATCACGTGACCTGCTACTTTCCAAAACCTTGCATCACGTCGTTTACGTCATTCTATATTATTTAGAAACCGTTATTATCGTTACTAACCCGTTTTTTTTTCCACTTTTGTCTTGTTATTTTGATATGTTTGTTTTATTATACTAAAACGAACCTCGCATGCTAAATAGAACTTTGACGTTAATTTAGATCCATTAAATCGACAAAGCAACTTATTCAAATCTTCACATGTTTAGGTAAAATACTGTTTGCATAACATCTCATCGAATTACTAACGCGCGTATTAAAACATCAAGCGATATCTTAGTAGAGGCCACTAAGTGCGGGCGGGGTTTGATCTAAACTCCGCACCCATGGAAGCCAACATGAGCTACTCCTCTTCCTCTATGAACCAAGGGTATGACATGACGTCCTCCTACCACTATCAAGCTTCGAGGGGTAATCAAGACACTAGTGGGTATGAGCTTCAAGGATGTGGAAACGGCTACCAACAAGTGAATGCTTATCAATCCTATGATCATGGTGACTATTACTCAAGCTATCAATGCGAACCCACCACATTACCTTTCACCTCAACCACAATATGAACCCCATAACCCACAACACTACCAATCACCTCAACCTCGCTACCAAGAATATGATGCCCCACTCCTTGGGTATCATCAAGATTTTCAAGGAGCATTAGAAGACCCCAATGACCACCAATTGCCAAACTTGGAGTTGTATCAATCGATTCTTCAATTGCAAAGGAGCTAACAAGAAATGACCATTCAAATGCAAAAGAACCAAGATGAATTCATGGCTCAATATCAAAGGGAAAACGAGGCGATGGATGCTCGATTAAATACGTTAACGGTTAAAACCTTAATGTTTTTATCCCGAACGTCACAACTAGATGAAGGGCGCTCACTTGAGAAAGGGGAGCAACCTAATCACGAAGCCGCCGATGAAGTTCCTTTTGGAAGCAAACTTTGCTTTAAAGAACCTCAATCGTCTACCCAAAAAGAGACGAATGAGGATATGGCTCTTGGTGAAGGCATCGTTGGTGAAGAATTGGAGGAGGATAGTGAGTTGGATGGGTTGGTGGAATTTGTGAAGATGTTGGGTGAAATTGATAGCCTCAAGTTGCCCTTGTGCGATAATATGGAAAAACATCAAGAGCCCCTTGCTAGTACACCAAGCAATGGTTTGGAAGAGATTGAAACCGCCGGTAGAAGTTTCAATTCTCTCCTCCAAGATGATGTGGGGAAAAGTGATGAAGATGAGGAACCACAACTTGAGGAAGGTGTGGTGATGTCCAATAAGGAAATGAGGCCAAAACCGCTTTTTGTGCCTCTTGTCAAGGATTTGAAGCTTGCTTGTGATTGGAGGCGATGCTTAGGGAGGAAGAGGTCGGTGAAGCTCGTAGGATGGATAGACCCCGGCGATGACAAGAAAGATGACGTTGGGTCTTTTGGTGACTACTTCTTGCCTCCACCTTGGAGGCCGTGGAGGATAGCTTGGCTCGAGCACTCTTTGGGCCTTCATTACGATGTCGGTTGTGCGTTTGACTTGCTCCTCCAAGCCCTTGAGGGTTATGGTTGAAGAATGAGAGTCCACCATCCTCGGTTTGACGGAGTTCCTAAAGAACCGTCATGTTGTATATTCTTCTTTCCTCTTCTTTAGAGCACTTGTGTTTGTATTTGTGTGATTTATCTCTTGATTTTGTTTGTTTTGTGAAACTCTTGTAATTAATTTGGTATTTTGATGAGCGATGTGAGGGAGGGATTTTGATGAATGCTTTGAGCTTGTTTGTTAGGTGTGAAGTGAAGATGAATCCTAGAGAGGAATGGTTGTGGTTAGAGTTTGGATTTTGAGTTAGGGAGTCGGTTTTTGAAGCTTTGGATAAGCTTTTGGGGTTGTGGAGAGTTGGAAGACTCTTCCCGGCCGGGAAGAGAGCATCCCGACCGGGAAGAATGAGGCATCCCGATCGGGAAGGAGCCATCCCGATCGGGATGAGGGTGCAAGAATTTGGGTTTTCTGAGGAGCCATCCCGACCGAGACGGGGGCTTCCCGACCGGGAAGGGTGTGCCATCCCGACCGGGATGGTCCCCTGCTCCCCTTTTTGCCTCTTCTTCGTCATGTGAGCCCACCCTACCACTTTATACCCCCTCCCAAGCTCCCTTCCTATCCTTGCCCATATCATATAACCCATATACCTCATTTACATACCCTCACCTCATTTTCTCTTTACTTTACACCGAGATTCACATCAAATCCCACACCCTACTACCATTACTACCTCAACCATGCGTTCTTATCTAGTTTGAAGCGGGACGACAATGACGAAGACAAGCAAAGTGCCTATATTGATATATGAGACGATGGAGCGAGTGAGTTGCTAACCTATTGGTACGACAACTATCCTTTCTTTTCCGTCTTTTATCGCTTGTTTTCCTTTGTGTTTGTTCCCTTCCCCTTGTACACTTTTGTGTCATGGTGTCATGGTGGCCTTTTCGAAAGTCCTTTTCAAGGTTTTCACCCTTTTTTTAGGATTTAGTCAGATTTAGGGGGAATCCGGGCTAGGTGACTTGATTACACCTAGTCCTCCCCTCCCATTTCCTTTTATTTCCTTCTTTTTATTTCTTCCCCCATCCATATCTTTTCTTGTCTCGGCCCACGGTGACTTGACTACACCCCGGCCGGACACATTCTACCCTTTTCTCCGCTTTATTTTTTATTTTTAGCTTTATTTTTGTAGTTTCTTTTCTTTTCTTTCGTGTCTCCACACACTACGATCGAGCATGAGGACATTGCTCGGTTTAAGTGTGGGGGAGCGATATTCTATCGTAGTTAGTTTTATTTTTGTAGTTTTTCGAAAAATCTTTAAAAAAAACCCTAAAAATTTGAAAAAATTTCACAAAAATCAAAAAGATTTTATTTTGTGTGTTTTTCATTTTGTGTCGTTGTGTCGTATATTTGTTGTGTTGTGCGTGTTTTGCCTCCCTTTTTCCTTATAGGTTGCTTAAATCACCAATAGCTTTGGAGAGCTTTCAAGACATCCGGTAACATCTCTTCACCCCTTTTTCCTCTTTGTTCCTTGTGGAGTTTGGAGGAGATTTGTGATGTTGGGTGCTCGGGTGGAGCTTTGTGCATACTTGTGGTTGATTTGGTGACTTGTTTGGAGATTTGGGGTGGTGTTTGTCTCGTTATATGTTTGTTTTGTTATGGTTTGTTTTTGTTGCCTTTGTTTCTTTTCCTCTCGTTTTCGTCATGTCTTTGTTTTGCGTTGTGTAGTTGTGTCGTATGTGTAAAAGGTTTTCGAAAACCCGGTTTAGAGGCTAGTGTGCAAGCGTTTACTTTCCCTTTCTAGTAGTGTAAATCGAGTCTTGGACTTAGGTCTAGTAGAATGACCCTAAATCAATGATTCTGTTGGTCCTTTACCTTGAGTCCACCTAGCTTACTAGGGATTTACTAAGGGATTTGCATTTTGACCATTATGACCACCCACGGTGTGAAAAGGCCTTGGTTGCCGAGTCCCGTCCCGTCCCCTAGGTGACCGTGTTCGGAATTGTTTGATTAGTCCAAGTTTTCCCCTTTTGTGGGTTTGAAGGGAAGGACGCTCCCCGACTCACCCATTCCCCTACCTCCTACACATATCCACAAAATAAGATGCAAATTGTTGAAATCTCTTTCTTAGTTGCAAAAGAAATGCCCACAACTCAAATCTAGCCAAAAAGGGCAAAGAAAAGAAAGAAAATGAAAGAAAGAAAAGATTGAAGAAAAAGAAAAGGCACAAAAAGCCAAAAAGAAAATAGAAAAGGAGAAAAAGAGATGGCATAGCAAAACAAAGCAAAAATGCAAAAGAAAGAAAAATGCCAAAAGAAAACCCGTCACACAAAAAAGAGTCCCCACATCTCAAAAATAAGCATTTTACCGACTATTGACGTGAAGAGTCTACCAAAGGACCGAGTCCCTAGGAAGGATGATAGCGGTAATGGTCGGTCTTCCCTCACTTTGCAGTATTATGCACCTTTTTACTTGGACTAGTTGGGCGGTTTTTGGGCATGGGAAGACCATCTTGGCTCATCGCTAAAGGGGGCGGGGTCTCACTTACCTACAGTGTCGACTAACACCGTGGTTCATCCTCTTTCCATCCCGCCGATCGTCCCGTAGTGCGTTCTTAGAAAGTTATAAGGACCTGGGTAAGTTACCAACGTTTTTGTTGCTTTATCGTCATAGTATTAGGGTTTAGTTCATCTTGGTTTGTATTGCTAGCTTGGGAACGTTGTCAATTGCCTCGAGTCCTAAACCGGTGCTTCTTTCACCGATTTTTAGAGGGAAGCGGTATTTATTTCTCTTTGGGTGCAACCGTTTACTTGTTTGTTTGTGTGTTTGTTTATGTGTTTTGCGTCCGGTTGCATCCGCGGTTTTGTCGCAAGACCTTACTTGCCTTGCGGAGTACGGTTTTCCTCTAAGTGTACTCGCGTGAGTTGAAAGGGCGTAGGGTGCGCTAATACCCACTCGGCTAGTTTAGTTGTTATTATGTGCTTACTCGAGGGCGAGTAAGGGTTAAGTGTGGGGGAGTTGATAAGTGTAGTTTGTAGTGCCTAATTTTCTGTGTTTTGGTACCATTTTCCTTGTGGAATCGCTCCTTGGGAGCGGTTTATGGGCTACTTATGCTTCCTCTAGCTCGTTTCAGGTTCCCGAGACCATTCATGAAGAGTTGGAGCGATTCCGACTCGATACATACACTTTTTGGAGCCAACGAAGTGAAGGAAAGATCACTCGATGCCTTGGATTCGACCCCGAGACCTTGGGACCCGATCCCGAGCCTCTTAGACTCGATCCCGAGCCCCGAGAATCGGTGAGAAGCCCATGAGAACCAAGGAGGGACCAAAAAGATCATATTGGAGGCCTACAAGACTCATCCCCGACGGGAAGGGCCTCATCCCGTCCGGGATGAGGTGCACAATTGAAGCAGCTACTGACCTGGAGTCGTCCCGATCGGGAAGAGCAATAACACAGCCTGGTGTTATTGATAACACAGCCCGGTGTTATGCTTGATCCCGACCGGGAAGATAGCTTCCCGACCGGGAAGGATGGCCCATCCCGACCGGGACCATTCCTTCCCGACCGGGAAGAAGTGTTGTAGCCCGCAATTGCTTCTTTCCTTCTCCTTATTCATTGTAACCCTATATATACCCCCCTCTTGTAATCTTATGTGATGTTCTTCATTACCCATTAAACCCTAGACTACTTTAGGTTAGTTTAGCCTAGATTAGTGTAGATTAGTCTTTAATTAGTCCTTAATCTTAGTTTAATCTAGTTAGGCTACTCTTGTAATATTGGAATTCTTGGAGATTCTACCAATCTTGACAACATTGGTGGATGTTTTGGGTCTTCTTCTATACAAGTGTTCATCTTTTCCTTTCATCTAGTTTTGTATAATCTTTCCTTTCTCTTTTCCTTTAATCTTTCATATTTAATCAAGTTTTCATCTTTGTTATTGTTTGTTCATCCTTGTTATTCCCATTATGGATGTTTTGTTGTTTGTGTTGATTCTTCTTGTTATGGTTAGTATTAGTTTCATTATGTGGGAGTAGACTTGTTGTGGGGTTAGTAGGGGGATTAAGTGTTGATTATGGATGATTAGGGTTTGATTGTGGGTAAAGGTAGATTCTTTGTTACTAGTCACATATTAAGAGCACCATGTGTTTGTTGAATTGCTTGTTAGAGTAGTAGTTGCAAATACTCCTCTTGCTTGTCTTCCTCTTATCATTCTGTGAATGATTTGTGGTTGAATCCTTGTGTATTGGGTGACAACTTGCATAAGTATTCGGGTTTGTCTTTGACACGAGAGTGCGGACATTGGTCTACGTAGCGAGAGCCCGGACCAACCTTAGTAACTAGGTGAAACCTACACCCTCGATCTCCCAACTATCCTACTACACTTATGAACCCGACCTAACCCTACCCTTTCCTTATTTGATTTCTTCGTTACCTTAGTTGTAGTCATAGATTCATCCCCTTCTTATTGCCTTAGTCTAGTTTAGCTCGTTGACTTAGTCTTGTGTTTGGGTAGACCTAGTCTAGACGCCTCTACCGTCCCCGTGGATTCGACCCGACTTACCCTATCTACGTGTTAGGTGTAGTTGGTTATTATTTGACGGTGGGGATCCACGGCAAATCCTTACCATCACTCCACTAGATCTTCATTCTTCTTTATCATCCCAAGTCTTCCACCCTAAGAACATTACCAACGACGGGATTAAACTCCCGTCCCAAAGCTTACAATAAGCTCAAAAACCGACTTCCTCGCCCAAGTTTCAAAGCTTCTATCATCCAAAAACCCTTCAAAATTCTTCATCTTCACTTCAAACCTATCAATCAATCTCAATAACCACATCAAAAATCCCTCCCTCACATCACTCATGAAAATTCCAAATGACAAGACCAAGCACAATATATACACAAATTCTAGAAATCAAATAATACACACAAAGAAACACAAAAATTGGAAGAAGAGAAAAGAGATATTTACAACATGATGGTTCTAAGGGGAACTTCAAATTTTGGTACTCTCACCGTCTACGACCCCATAGCCCTCAAGGGATCGGAGGAGTAAATCAAATGCTCTAACAACATCTTCATGAAGGCTCATATGGCTGAGCCAAGCTATCATCAAAAGCTTCCAAGTCGGAGGCAAGAAGCGATCATTTAATTCATTATGCCCGAGTTTCTCTTGATCTCACGTGTCTTTCCAACCAACAAAGCAACGACTCTTATGACCATCCGGTAGGTATAGTGGTCTAAGGTCATGCTTGGCGTTATGGTTTGGGGGAAATACTCTAAGGGTGTTGCTTCTTCTACGGGATTAAGAATAGAATTCGTTTTTGCTGCCCGACAAGGATCCAATTTATCAACCACCTTACAAAACATGGGACATGAAATCAAGTGTGATAAAGGAGGTGAAGGCATCAAGTTTTCTTCTTTGGAGGCTTTAAGGGAAACCTCGTCGTCATTCTTACAAGAATTCTCACCATGAAGAAATTCAAGGCCTTTGAGGGCGGCCTCAATTTATTCAACGGTTTGGTCTAGCATAGCATCTCCAAACTCCCCAATAGGCTCCCCTAATTTCCCATCCAAGGCAAGTTGTAAGGCATCTATCTCTTTCTCCCAAGTATAGCCTTCATTTTCACTCACCTTGTCAATTTGGCCTAGAGGAGTCTTATCTTCACTTAGTTTTAGATTTTCACTCATGATTTTAATTTTCTTGAAACCTATCTTCAGGACTTCTGGTTTCTTTGGAGGAATGAAAGTGGTAAACAAATTCTTTGATGACAAGACATTGTCATCTTCATCTATATCCTCATGTATCATCTCCACTCCTTCTTCCGGCTTCAAAGTTGGTTGATGGATCTTGGTTTGTGATTTTCTTGAAGGAATGGTTTCAATCTCTCCAAAAATAAGATTCGGTTCATCACGAAGAAAATCATGTAAATCTGATTTAATGGTATCAACAATGGCTTCCCAAGAGTTAATATGAGAATCATGTTCAATTTCCTTCTCATTGTCAACCTTACCAATTGTATGACTTTCTTCAAGCTTGTTTCTTAAGGCATTGGTAGCATGCGAGTTGAAAATGATATTCTCCTCAAGATCACCCTTCGAAGCTTCAACTTCTTCCATTATTCCCATAGCTTCACCATCCGAGCAACTCTCAACAATGATCCCTTGGTTGACCCTCTCTTCTTTATTCGTGGCTTCATAATCGGGTTGATTGCCTTGTGGAGGCAACCGATCTTCTTGCCCAAATGAACCTTCCTCAACAAGTTGTGGAGCCCGAGTGGTCAACATCGTGTAACGAGCAATGAGTGCATTAAGTCGAGCATCTTGCACCTGAATTTCTCTTTGATGTTGGGGCCATGAACTCATCTTGGTCCTTTTGCATTTGAATCATCATCTCTTGTTGACTCTTTTGCATTTGAAGAATCATTTGACAAAGCTCAAAGTTGGGGAGTTTTGGTTGTGAGTTATGTGAAGGTATTTGGTAATTGTTAGGATTTTGGAATGATCCTTGACAACTTTCATGGTAGCCAAATGAAGGGAATTCATAAGATTGTTGAGGAGATTGAGATAGTTGGTAAAATTGTGGGTCTTGGTAATTTGTCCCATGATTGTCCCATGAAGATTGATGGTAGCTTGGATGCGCCATTGTCATAACATTGCCTTGATACATCGGATGAACAAGAAAAATTTGAGCAAACGTTAGAAGCCTAGTGCTTTTGAGGCACTAAGAAGAGAGAAATAGGCACACAAGAAGAAAGAACGGAGATACACAAGGAGATGAAAACACAAAAATCAAGAACCAAGTCTAAAACTAAGCAGACAAAAGTCTAAACTACGCCGTCCCCGGCAACGGCGCCAAATTGATGGAAGGATTTGTCGTGGATCCCAACACCAAGAAACCAACTAACCTAGGCTTGGTAGCAAATGGTACGTCGGGTCGAATCATCAGGGACGGTAAGTATAGACAAGAGAATGCTACGGTTCAAGACTAAGTCCTAGGGTAATGGAAATGATTGGATTGAATAATGGCTAAAAAAGAATCTAAGGTGTAGAACAATGCAAAATAAACAAAAGCGGTGATGAAAAATGAAGATTAAACAATAGGAGAAGGGACTAGGGTTAAGTCGGGTTCATGGGTGCTTAGGTGAACAAGGAAGAACAAGGGTGAAGACACTATCTACTTGACTACATTACGTCCGGGCTCTCGCACTTACACAGTCTAAGGATCTCTTGCTACGCTTACGCTAACAACAAAGAGAACCAACAAATCAGATCAATATGCAATAACACACAAGAGGAAACTAGGAAACATGCATTTCTCAATGTCAAGTCTACTAGGAAATTCATCAAAAATGTTCTGTGCACAATGAAAGGAGGCAAAGCAAATGACATCAAAAACCACTAATTCCTCCCTGATCATCCATAATCAACACACAATCCCCCTATTAACCCTAGCAAGGAGACTTTTCACACATAATTATGAACACAGTAACATAAGCTAAAGAAACCAACAAAACAATGAAAGCATTCATAATGGATTCTAAACTAGGAACAACAATAAACGTAAACAAAGATTGAAACTTTAACACTAATGAAGGATTAAAAGAAGAGAGACAAGAAAGATTATACCAAACTCAAATGATAAAAGAAGATTGAATCTTGTATAAAATCAACCCAAGTATCTTCATTGTTGTCTATAGAGAAGAATTCATCAATAGATCTTCAATTACCCAAGAACTAACTAAGATTAAACTAGAATTAAATGAAGATTAAGGGAAGATTAAACTAAGATTAGGCTAAGATTAAGGAGATATTAGGGAGAGATTAAGCTAAGCTACACTAATTTCTATCCGGGGTTTCATGGTTAAAACAATACAAGAGGAGGTATTTATAGGGTTGCATGAATAAGGGAGGCGAAGCGTCGAAGCGTGGAAGGAAGCATGGCCTTCCCGGCCATGACGGGGGTTTCCCGGCCGTGACCATCTCATCACGGCCGGGATGGGCCTCCACTCACGGTAGTGACCCTTCTCGACAGGGCCGTGAAGGCCAGCAGTAAGCCAACTTCTTTTGCATCTTGAATCACGGCCATGTAGGCTTCTGACACGGTCATGTAGGTCCCTACTTGCTCTTCCTAGGCGGCTTCTTATCGATGCTCGGTGCTTGGGATATTCTCAAGTGGGCTCCAAGGGACTCAGGATCGAGTCAAAGGCACCGAATCATCTCACTTCTCTTCATTGGCTCCATATGCGTTGGAAACAAGACAGAATCGTTCTATTTCTCCATGATAGAATTTAGGAACCTAAAACATGCTAAGCTAGAAGAAGCGTAAATAGCTTCGAAACCACTCTAAAGAGCGATTCTACAAAAGAAAGCGGGACCAAACACGTGAAATAAACACTACAAAACACACTTATCAGTTACTTCAACTCATAAGTAGAGTTACTGTAACTCGTAAAGCAAGTTACTTCAACATCAGCGCCAAAAACCTTTTTCAATGTTAAGTGTTTGTGTTACTCTAATTAGAATTAGGTATTACTATAACTTAGAACGTATGTTACTTCAACGCCGTGTCTGCTTCAATAGAAAACAAAACAATAATATCAGTGAAGCTTAAGAAAAACCTAAACAATAAACACAACAACCTAGAAACTATGATTAATCAAATGAATAAAATTCCACCTTTTCCTGTGTTGTCCCGTGCATTCGTATCTTTGCCAATTCCACCTGCACAAAATGCAACCAATGTGTTACTGAAGGTAGGGATTTGTCACGTCCCCACCGTCAATAATATGACCAGCTAGACCTAACGGTAGTTAGGGTAAGTCGGGATCGTGTCCACGGAGACGGTGTTGCAAAGCATAGACTATGTCCACTTAAAACGAGACTATGCTACCAAAACGACACAAAGAGAATGATAAATGGTAAACTATGGAGGTGGAAGAGGTATGACTAAGCTAATGATGAACTAGGCTAAACAATGCTAAAATGGGATAACTAATGATCGAACTAACAAGAAAGCTAGAAGAAACGATGACTAACTAAGAAGTTAAATCAAATATGAAAGGAAGTGGGGTAGGTCGGGTTCATAGGTGTAAATAGGTAATTGGGTTGGTGAAGGGTATAGGTGTCTCCTAGTTGCTAGAGTCGGTCCGAGCTCTCGCTATGTAGACCGATGTCGAGGTAGGTCCGGGCTCTTGCTACGTAGACCCTAGTCCGCACTCTTGTGACTACGACTATTCTCAACATGATCACATACTAGACAAACAATGAGAAGATGAGCACAAGTATGGGAAGCATGGCCACTACTACCCACACAAGCAAATCAACAAACACATAGAGTGCCCAATAAGTGACTAACAACAAAGATGTCACCTTTTCCCTTAATCAAACTCTAATCACCCATAATCTACCCCTAATCCCCCTACTAACCCCACAAGTAATCTACTCACTCATCACTAATCACAATTGCTTGAGCCTTCACCCCGAAGGACGTAACTCCTTCTCCTTCTACAAAATTCTTCGACCCGTAATCCTTTAATCCATAATTCTTCAATCGACCATTGAATCCAATTTTCAATCCATCAATTTTTCAATCGACTTTTCTTCAATCCATCAATTCATCACAATTGGGACCCCAGTAACCTAAGTAACTTTTAATTTTTTTTTTAAAATTAATTATTTTATGAGTTAACTTATTCGATTAAATTCATTATTTCATTACAATAGTAACAGTATTATCGTCGTCTAATATAATTCCAATAATCCCATCTATAGTTTTTTTTTTCCAAATTTCCTCATTGACTTAGGAGTTCATCTAAAATATTGTTCTTTAGTTTCCTTTGTACGGATTTTATATGGAATAAAACAATTCTTCTTCAAGCCCTACTCGATTTAATTTTCTTTTTCAATTTTAGCGTACCATTTTTCAATTTTAGCATACCATTGTCGTACCCTCTTTTAATTATGGTGTATCCCTTTTCAATTTTAGCGTACCCTTTCTTAAATTTATCGTACCATTTTTCAATTTTAGCGTACTCTTTTTAAATTTCAACGTACCCTTTTTCAATTTCAATTTTAGCGTACCCTTTTCAAATTTTAGAGTACCCTTTTTCACTTTTAGCGTAATTTTTTTCAATTTCAATTTTAGCATACCCTTTTTCAACTCAATTTTAGCGTACCCTCACTTTTGAATTTTAGCGTACATTTTTTAATTTTGGTGTACCCCTTCTCAAGTTTAGCGTACCCATTTTAGTGTACCCTTTTTGAATTTTAAGTGAATACATTATGTAATAACGAGAATACCCTTTATTAATCTACCCTCGTTTTACCACCTAACTAAAGTAAAACAAAACAAATCGGTGATCCTCATCCTCATCATTAATCACATCAGATCATCATCATCAACATCAACAACAACAACAACAATCCAATAAACCCAAAAATTGAAGACTTGCCCAGTAAACCCATAAATTCCACCCATCCAATAATTTCTTATTCGGTCAGATTCATGAGAGTTTGGGGAAGTGTCAGAGTTTAACAAGGATCCGAATGGGGGGAAATTTCCTAAACTGGTTGATTCCAGAGGGGCTATTCGGGTTTCCCAAACTAACCAGGTTGAACTCCAGGATAATTTACTTACGGGTGGGTTTCCGAATACTAGGGGGTCGGTTCCGTTAACTTGGGTTAGATTTCGCTGTAGAATAACCAGCTTTCGGGTCCTCTTGTTAATTGGGAATTTTTTGGGTATTCATAAATTAATGTTGGATGGAAAACAGAAAACGGTTTTCTGGGCCGATTCCAGTTGAAATTATACGGAGTAGTTGTTGTCTCCACCGAAGAGTTGAACTTTATTTGTGAAATAGGAGAATTGATTTAGTTGTTGTCTCCACTGAAGAATTGAATTTCATTTGTGAAATTGGAGAATTGATTTCATAACTTTTATTTGTTTGAATGAAGTTGAGTGGAGGAAGGGAAGGAGCAACGGTCAAGTTCTACTTTTGGTAAAGAATATGAGTCAAATGATTTGCGTAAGAGTGGGGATGAATTTCAATTAATGTATGTCGTTAGATCTTTTAAGATCTAATGGTTAGGAGAAGTTCTCACAGTTCTCATTATACTATAGGTTCGCACCGGATTTTGACTATATATATATATATATATATATATATACACACACACATTTCAGAACTCAATATATACAGAAAAATAAGTGTTATATACACTCAAATGGTTACTATGTACACCAATTAATCAACATATATATATATATATATATATATACACGGAAATAATTGTCATATGTACTTAATTATATAATTATTTGATATAGTAGAATTGTTATATACGCTAAAATAGTTACTACGTACATTAAAAAAAAATTATATACAAAGAAAATGAATTTTTTAGGAAAAAAAATTGTGTTTTTTTCGGGAAAAAGAAATCGTGTTTTTCGGGAAAAAATTTTGTTTTTTTTTTTAAAAAAAAAATATATTTTTTAGAGATAAAAAAATGTTTTTGTTTCCGGAAAAAAAAAATTCGAGAACATTTTTTTTCTATGTATGCTTTTTTGTTTTAATATTAACCTTTAATTTGATTTTAATCTAATCGCTGAAATTTGATCACAATGGGTGCGGCGAATTGAGCTGTATCAAAGAAAACTAGATCTATATATAAGATTAAAACAAAAAACCATACATAAAAAAAAAAATTCCCCGATTTTTTTTTCCGGGAAAGAATAATGAAAAAAATAAAAAAAATTTCCCGAAAAAAAAAATTCAATTTTTTTTTCAAAAACAAAACACATTTTTTTCCAAAGAGAAAACAAAATAAAATTCCCGAAAAAAAAATCAAATATTTTTATATTAAAATCAAATTGGTGTATATAAAAACAATTTCAATGTACATAGTAACTGTTTTAGCGTATATAAAAATTCTACTATATCAAATAATTAAGTACATATGACAATTATTTCAGTGTATATATGTTGATTAATTGGTGTACATATTAACCATTTGAGTGTATATATATAAAAATTATTTTAGTGTATATATTGAGTTCTTTAGTGTGTGTACATATAATAAGTTTAATAGAATATATAACGAGTTTTTTTAGTGTATATATAACAGATATTTTGTTGTAGGTTCCATTGTTTTACGTTATTCCAGTGTGTGTATATATATATATATGTTGATTAATTGGTGTACATAGTAACCATTTGGGTGTATACAACAATTATTTTACTGTGTGTGTATATGTATATATATATATATATATATATATATATATATATATATATATATATATATATATATATATATATATATATATATATATATATATAGCCGGGCGAATGCGGACTTAGGCCAGGCCTAAGCAATAAAAATGGCCCATGTGAGCGGGTTGGGCCGAGCCGGGCCAAATGAGTGGGCCTATTTTTTAAGCTCAAACCCTAGAACGGACTTTTCGGGCCAAAATGGGCTTTTTGGGCCCTATAATTTAATGCTCTCGTATAAAATGAATATCTTAATATCGCCGTTTAATAATTTAAACTTATGTATTTTGTTTACAAATTTTGTAATTTCTTTAAAAATTAATGATAAACAACAATATCGACAAACATTTATCACTTTAAATATTATATACTCCGTAATGAATAACGTAACAAATTTAAAATATTTAATAAAATATACATGAATATAATATATACTCGTATTGTGTATTACTTTGAGTAATTACGATCATGTTACGGAGATACTAATCATAAATTACGTATGATTATATAAGAATTTCAAAAGAGAGTTATAATCTTATCACTAAGTATAAAAAGAAGTATTAAAAATTATCTATTTTTATTAAGGGCCGGGCCGGGCCAAAATTTGGGCCAAATTCGTGGCCCAAACCCGGCCCAAAAATATTTCGGGCTTTTTAGGGCCGGCCCATCGGCTTTTTTGGGCCATTATATAAGGCCCAAGCCCTTCAAAAAAGCGGGTCGGGCCGAGCCGGGCTTATGGGCTTGGGCCATTTGATCACCTCTAAGAGAGAGAGAAGATCAAATAAGTTCACCATATGTAATTAAATCTATATTAAAGTTACAGATAACATACGATAAAGTTGCATTTTTTCAGAATTGATATGTAACTATAACATTCAGCTCTTTTATCACTTCAAGCGATAAAGTGTAACTTTATCATTCATCTCGGGTAACTTTAAGCACTTTTTGTGTAACTTTAACACTGGAACTTAAGAACTTATAAGAATTCTTTTCCTTATGTGAACATATATATATATATATATATATATATATATATATATATATATATATAGGGGGGATCAAGGGAGTTACTAACTCTCCAACTCTCCCTTAGTGTTAATCCCCACCATCCATTTAGTTTAATATGGACGATGGATGGATGGGTTTAGATTGTATAAAAAAAAAAAAAAAAAAAAAAAAAAAAAGGGCCTGCGGGACTGACAAGCTGCGGACAATCAGCCATCAACCCCATCACCAGTCAATAGTCCCCTCAACCTACCCCCCAATTAATTTCCCTCCTCTCTATTCTCCCGCCCAAAGCCTTTGCACTTCCCTATTCACCTATTTTCAATTCATTTTACTACCTAATCAGTCACCGCTCTCTTCCTCTCTCTAAAAAAACTCATCTCCATTTCCGCAGCTTCTCCATCTTTGATAATGCCTAAAATTCCGGTGGTGCTACAAAGGTATGTTGAATGTTTGATTTTTGACCTCCGATTTTCCTTTTGTTCAACCCTTTTTTATTCCTTTTTCACGAACCCTAAAATGTGGTCAAGAACTCCGGCATGCATGAACCATAAAAAATGTTGAAAGCGCATTTTTCCAACACGATAACCCTAATTTTGAGTTGAAATTGTTGTAGTTGTACAGTAGTTGTAGTGATAGAGTCGAAGATGAAGTTTTTTTTTTCTCTGACAACTAATATTCATACAGTTTTTATTCTTGATTAATCGTTATTCCTCTAGTTATAATCCTAATTTTGAGTTGAAGGGGTCGTAGTTGTACAGTAGTTGCATTTATAGAGCCAAAGATGAAGTCTTTATTTCTTTGTTGAAGTTCATGTTGAAGTTCCCATAGTCGTCATTGTAAGTATGCATGTGCCATCGAGTAGACAGTTTTTTGTTGAAGTTTTGCATGCTTCCATGTTGAAGCTTACGTTAAAGCAGTCTTATAGTCACAGACTTGGTGTTTAGGAACAAATAAAAATAACATTTGAATAGTCATACGGAGTTGGTTGTACAGTCATACAGAGTTGCTTGTACAGTCACCCGTTTGGAAATACATAGTCGCACTCGTTACATTTTGTTGTGAAGTAACAGAATGATGTACAATCACACCTTTGAATCTACACAGTCGCACTTGTTATGATGCAAAGTCACACGCTTTATATTATATAGTCACAGAGTATGTTATACAGTCATACAGAATTGGTTATACAGTCACCCGTTTAAAGGTACATAGTCGCACTCGTTACATTTTGTTGTGAAGTAACAGAATGATGTACAATCACACCTTTTAATCTACACAGTCGCACTTGTCATGATGCAAAGTCACACGCTTTGTATTGTATAGTCACTGAGTTGTAAAGTCACAGAGTCGCACTCGTTGCATTTTGTTGTGAAGTAACAGAATGATGTACAATCACACCTTTGAATCTACACAGTCGCACTTGTTATGATGCAAAGTCACACGCTTTATATTGTATAGTCATGCAGTGTTGGTTGTATAGTCACACGTTTGAGGCTGTATAGTTGCAGAGTCGCTCTCTTTTTACTGTAAAATCACACTCATTACGCATGTTGTTGTTGCAGCAGAAAGTCGGGTGCGAAGAAGAAAGTTCGAACGAAGATCAGTAAGAAGAAGGCCATGGCAGAGACATCGGTCTGCGAAAATGTAATTGATGATAGATTGGTTGTGGACCAAAATTTGGGTAAGAAGAAAAAAAATAAGAAGAAGACTGTTGTAAAGTCTGTTGAAGATACATCGGGGGACCACATCGTTGCCGAGACGAATGTGGGGGGGACAGAAATCGTTGACGAAGG
Source organism: Agrostemma githago (assembly GCA_958450325.1). Taxonomy (NCBI): domain Eukaryota; kingdom Viridiplantae; phylum Streptophyta; class Magnoliopsida; order Caryophyllales; family Caryophyllaceae; genus Agrostemma; species Agrostemma githago. The sequence continues at coordinate 25,929,869 of OY288257.1, forward strand.
CAGACAAAAGAAAAAAAGAGGGTGACTTTTGGTACACCAGTCGCCGATCTGGATGTGGGTGAGACAGAAAGTAAGAGAGACGATCAGTTGGAAGACAGCGAGGTTAACGTAAGTGATCTCCCAGCCACTCTATAAATCATCAACTCTTTGTCCGTTAAACGATTTAATCTGACAGCCTTACCTATGTTTATAAAAGCATATACGATTCATAAAACTGTTATGATCACACTCATCCTGATGTATAGTCACATACTATTGGCTGTATAGTCACATACTATTAGCTGTAGAGTCACACACTATTACCTGTATAGACACACACATTACGTTGTCCAGTCAGTACTATAACGTGCACAGTCACACGCTACAAACTGTACAGTCGCACACTTTATGCTATACAGTCACACACTTTATTCCGTACAATCACACAATTATGTGCTTAGTCATACTCACACTGCCAGCCTCAATACCACTGAGCTTCACACTAATGATTTGACTTCAACTGAATTATAGGACGACCGGCGTTTTTTCATGAATTTCCGGAGGTGTGCGCTAGCCTTTTGCGGTTTTTGTGAGCAGGCTGCCATTAAAGTAAGAGAAATATCGACGAGGAACAACGCAGTTCCAAGTCAAGACACGTCCTCCCAACAATTCTGGGAAGATCCAAATGTCATCCGGTATGTCGATCAAGCCACTTCGTTGGCCGGGTAGTTGAAGCAGACTATCGAGAACGCCCCCGTCGTTGAGGGCGAGGAGCACCTCGATGATGAAGCCTACAATCTGATAAACTAAATTGTGCAAGACATGCGTGACTCTGGATACACGGAAGAAGAAATTGAGGAAACAGATTTCTGTGTGGGATATGGTGACGGAACATAGGGATATGGAAACGATGATGAGGGAACTTTTGATGGTGGCGTCGTGACACCAGGTTTCTGCGAGGGAGAATTTGAAGAGGATGATGCCGCTGAAGAAATCAGCGTTGAAGAGGATGATGCCGCCGAGGACGATGTGCAGGGTTCAGTTGACAGGAGTCTGACCGTAGTGTTGGCTCTACGGCAAGCAGCGGGGGAGACAACTGACGCACGATCGACTTCCAATGTGGAGGGAACACGTGATGTAATGCCGACTCCGCCCGACGCGACAGTGAGTTATAGTCTTGAGAAGGAACTGAACAAAGCAGGCTGGTCTGTAGCGGACGTTGTTGCCACCACGCCTACAACGGCGATAATCGTCACGAACGATTATCAGCAGACAGACGAGGGCTCGCGGACCAGGACGCACCCCAGGGAACTACATCATCGGTACATCTTCCACTCCGACGTGGCATTTGAATGCATGGATACGATTCCAGACAATTTGGGCTGCACGTTGGACTGTGGGAAAATATTGAGGGGGCAGTTTGTAATCTCTCGATTCATGTGCTCCAATATTGTCATCTTCTGGGATATCATGTACGTACGGAAAGATGTAATCGACTACGTCTTTGACCACTCAACGCCACGTCCGTCGGGGTACGTATTTATTGTGCTGCTCGTGTCGTTTTTTAAATGCATGTGCTAATCGGGACTTTGTTTGGTCTACAGCGAAATGCTGGTCGAGTTCACAGATTACGACTGTATAGCGAGGAGCGACATGCAGACGCTCGAGCCTGGCCTGCAACTGATGAATAACGTCATTGACTGCTGGTGTAGGCTGTTGAACCAGCTGGTGTACGAAAAAAAAGCACCAAGAGTAACCAGTAGATGTTACTTCTCTCTTGGACATATGGTACGTTCACCCCCCAATTTAGTTGTACAGTCGCGCACTATTGGCTGTATAGTCACACACTATTGTGTGTACAGTCATACACATTATGTTGTCCAGTCACCACTATAAACTGCGCAGTCACGCACTTCAGGCTGTACAGTCACGCACTTCAGGTTGTACAGTCACGCACTAGTTGCCGTACAGTCACACCTTTTACGCTGCACAGTCACACCTTTTACGCTGCAAAGTCACACAATTATAGATGTGCAGTAACGCTCATGTCAAACACACACTAACTACATGTATTACAATCAATGCATGTGAACAGCACCCAATGTTGGCATTGTGGAGGAAAGGAGGCCAGGGCAACAGTCATGACGAAGAAATATTTTACGTGTGGAATGAGTGGATAAAACACAGCTTCTCCGACTTTGCTTTGGACTCGGACATGGTATTACCCTGCGCATACTGTTTATTCGTAGTTATGTGCAGGATAATACCATGTCTGCCCATAATCCTAACACATTGTTTGCAGGTGTTCGTCCCGATCTTAACGGGTGACGAGGGCCACTACAGTTGCGCCTGCATCAACTTCAATACTGAGCAAATAGAGTACCTCGACAACAGAAAGTACGATAAAGATTTTACAAAGTTGCCTTACTATGGCATTGCTCGGACAGCGGTCAGGCCCTTTAAATTTAATATTAAATCAATTATGTGACGGCGAATGTGTTCACCACCTGATCCTGTTTGAACTTGTTTTGCAGGCTAATAAGATGGGGGAATTCATGATACGACAAGGGCTGAAGAAAGGTTAAAAGGTCCGTGCGTTTAAATTGGTAAACGTTCCCTTATCATGGCAGGGGGTGGGGTACTCCGCCAATGACTGCGGAGTGTACCTGATGATCCACATGATGATGTACAATGGGTCCCCGTTCCACTGTTCCTTGGGGACAATGGCGGCAATGAATATGTGCAGGGCGGAAATCACGGCGACCCTTATACTGAGCGACATGAACAGAATGAGGGACACTGTTTTGGAGAGGGTGGAAAAATTCGTAAAATACAAGGAAACGTTGGACTCTGCCCGTACGCATGAAACCACTCCTGTGAAGGAAACCACCAACAAGCGTCGGAGCAAATCACCGAAAACACCTGAACCCACCCTCCGATCAGTCCCAGAGGAAAGACAGTCGGCAATTAGGTCTCGGATACGGGGCTGTGGGGATGGGTTGGGTTGCTCTTTGCACAAAGGGAGTCCTGACTCCAGCACCATTGTCATGTCGACCTTGTTTCGCCTGCACCGACCGCTGACGAGTAAGATGCCCATCCTGCGGAAGCACACCGCCGACTACTTCTTCCTTGACGATAATGGGTACGACGAAAGGTGAGTAACCGTCTTTGTTTACTGATACGAGTTGCATACTACACATACTGACCGGTGTAAAAAATCTCGCAGTGAACAATTAGGGTCCTACAGCACTCATGCGCAGCTGCAGAGACGTGACATTCAAACGCTATTGTCCGGAGATATCATGAGCGCCGCTGTGCTGGAGTGTTGGTCGCACCTCATGAACTGGTGCGAATAAGACGACCACGGGCGGTGGTTATCCTCCCCCGCCGACCCAACGATGGCATGGTTCGGAATTCAACACATGGTATGCCCCAGTTACCTCTTACCTATCGCATTCAATAGTACAAATGACCCCTCATTCAAATTAACTGAAAAGATATAAAGTCCGTGTAATAGTTAGATATAACCACAAAGTTCACGTAGCACAGTCGCACATGTTGATGTGTACAATCACATGTCATGAATTGCAGAGTCACACATGTTAATGTGTACAATCACATGCTAGATATTGCATAGTCACGGTCAGGGTCACTCGTGTTGAGGTGTACAATCACGTGATATAAAATGTACAGCCACGCACATGATGTAGTCTTGTATAGTCACAGTCTGTATGCTGCAAAGTCACACAGCTTAGTCTGTACAATTACACACTTCGCGATGTGCAGTCACGCACATGATATAGTACTGTCTCGGGCCCCGTCACTGATGGCAACTAATATTCACCGTCTGTTAGGACTTACTGACCCGTATAATGGAACGACCCGACTCAAGTACCCCTGCGGACGAAGACACTGACGGTGTGTACGAAGCGTGTGACAGATTCATACAAGACTGCACCGGGGCATTCGACTTGAACGCCGAACTGTTGTTTTTTCCGGTGCTTACTATGGGGCACTACGCGTGCATCTGCGTCAACTTCAGAGATAGAACAATTGATATCCTCGATCACCAGACACACGCCCCAGGGTCGCATATGTTCCGGATGTCCAGCATAATAGTAAGTTGCACGCATATGCTTTATTTCACCACGTCAATATTATACTGCTCCCATAAGTGCTGACGTTTACTGTTAACTAATATTGCATCAGATGCAAGCATTGATCGACTACATAGACGAAAAGGGGTTGATTAAGAGCAGTCACATGTCAAAATTTACACATCGACAAGTAAAAATGGAATGGCAGAGCGCTCGGGAGAACGATCCGGAGTCCGGCATTGTATGCTTGATGCACATGTGCCTGTACGATGGTGCGCCGTTCACCCACCCTGATATTGGGACAAAGCTCGGGAGGCGTTACTTGTCGTTCGAGGTTGCGGCAGCCCTCGTACTTGCTGACATGAATGGAGCACGTGAGGACGTGTTGCCGAAAATTCGTGCTTTCATGGCAGACGCGCCAAAGATATGGAAAGGAATCGATGAAAGTCATAAGATACGCAATATCGTGAAGCCCTACACGAAACGTAAGGCATGAATGTAGAGTGAAGTAAAAACACTTTTTTTGTGAACATAGAAAAAAAATTCATGTTGGAGTATCTTCTGAGTATCAAATGTATGACAACTCAGTATCAGGGTAGCATGTGCGATGTGATATAGTCACGCAATTTCTGACTCACAGTCACAGTAAAAACTCCGCAGAGTCATGACAGACAACCACAAATTAACTAAATTCACTAGATTAATTTAACTTAATCACCCCCACATATGTCACCATACATTTACTTTCAGTTTAAATAATTCATAAGATGCATTTTGAATCTCCACATACAAACAACAAAATATTGGTTTTCCGACGAATGGTTCGTGAATTACATTGTAAATTATATAGCGAAATAATCGTAAAAAAATTCACAAAACGATGTCGACGACGAATGTTAAAAACCGAGCCGAGACTGTGAAGGGATGTTTGTGAGTCTCAATGAAACATTGAGGAACACAAACACCCACTTCAAACTCCTAACCCTAATTAATTGATGAGGATAAGCACCCCACCTAACCCATTAAATTTTCATCCCCACCTACCCTATTCAACTTTCACCCCACCTTTGCTGCCTAACCCATGCATTTTCAACCACCTATTTACTGCCTCCCCCTCTATAAATACCAACACATTTTTCACAACTCCATCACTTCAAACTTACAAAAAAATGGCAAGCAAGATAGAAGAAATCAGAAAATTGATCGAGGAGTATGAGGGTTTATTGAATACCACTATGTCCACTGAATTAAAGGCCGTGCAGCAAGCAGCAACTGCAGTTGACACGAGGAACTTCGTAGCGTCCATTGGCGATACACATAAAGAGGCAGAACTGGATAACTGCCTCCAGTTCTTCATGAAGAGGTCTATGTACTGTTCCCGCGCAAGGAAGGGGTTCCAGCGCGACTTGGCCAACTTGAAGGAGATGCTTAAAAAGTACAAAGGTTAAGTATGTATGGATTAAGATGTAGCGTTTAGTAACGAACTTTTTTATGTGTTGTAAGTTCTAATGAATGTTAAACTGTAGCGTCTAAATGGTATGCAATGGATGTTTTCCGCATTATGTCGTAGAATGTTTTCGGCGTTTAATGGTATGCAAGTATTATATGTTGTGTAAAAGATGGACTTTTTCTAATGTACAAATATTTCCATCGCTATTTCTCTATTTCCTTCGCTATTTTTCTAATGTACAGACACATGGTGTATAGTCACAGTTCACAAGTTTTAGAATCACACTAAACATGGCATACAGTCACAGTCATCATGTCATAAAACTGGTTTAGATTTCTAACTTCATTTTGTAGAATCACAGTCAGTGTATTGTAGAATCACAGTCATTGCCTTGTACAATCACACTCCCATAATTAAAATCACACTCCACCTCTTGTTCTACAGTCACGCACTGCCTACTGTAAAGTCGCACTCATTGCGTTGAACAATCACACTCACTTGTTTCGTGTCAACCAGATATTAAGGGCATAATGTTCCTGTACAGCTGTATTTGTAGCCAAAGATGATGCATTCCAGAATGAAAATGACTACGTTCCTCAATGTATTCTTACAATCCAAAAAACAAAACCAATTTTACGGACCCCCATGCTTTACGACTACGCCATATTAGAAATAATTAAGGTTCGCAATAGACGTAAACAAAATAACGGACCTTGACCATTTCAAATGCCGCCAAGTCTTTATGTTTCACAAAAAAAAACCATGATCTACGACTTACACCATATTAGAAATGATTGAGGTCCGCAATATACGAAAGCAATGTCACGGACCTTGACCATTTCAAACGTCGACAACTTTTGTGTTCCCAAAAAGAATGTTCCTAAGTAACAGATGATATTCATGAACAATCCTCCTCGGCAATCCCTGCCGGGTCCTCATCCTCCTCCTCCTCAACATCGACAGACAAGTCAGCAATCGGTGGGTACTCAGTAAATGGGTTGGGGCAGTTCCTCTTGTCATGGTGACCCATCCTCTTGCAGTTCTTACACAGCCGTTTAGGCTTGGCTGCAATTGCAGCAGCCTTCGCCTTAGAAGAAAGCATCCGCTTCCCACTGCCCTTGTTCTTGGCTTTCTTTGGGGGCAATATGGTTATTTCAATTGTGCTCGTACAGCCGAGGATCTCCTCTAATTCTTGCGTCTTGCTACAAGGGCCAGCAAAGGCAATATCGGACCTGAAGTCGCGAATGACGTCATCTAAATTACTAACGTCTTCCTTACCCATTTTGCTGACATGACTGACGGTCTCATAGAACTCTGAAAATAGCCTCGTGACTGTAACAGCCTTATCATCGCTTAGGCGACTCTCTGGCAGGGGAGACGCATTAACATTACGTAGAGCATCCCTTGTCCATCTACATGCCACGTACCGTTCCGCGATCGTCTCCCGTCCTTTCGAAGAGTATATCCAAATGGCATGCCTGCAAAGAATTCCATACCGACCGAACCTCCTGCAAGTACAGTTGATCTCACAGGTACCTACGAGTGCATTAAGAAACACATAAAGAGTGCGACTCCTGACCGTACGGACAGTGGCTACGCAACGTACGGGATGTGGCTTTCTAAAGGTATGATCACAACCTTGACAGAATACAGTCACACCCGCTATGCTGCATAGTCACAGTCCTTACGTCGCAGAATCAAACAAATTGCGTTGTAAAATCACACGCACCGCATTCCAGAGTCGCACCCTTTATTGTGTATAGTCACATTCAATGAATTATGGAATAAAACTCGTTACGTTTGGATCATATAGTCAGGCTATGTGACTATGGCTACACGACATGGACAGTGACTTTCTATGCCAGTACCTGGGTTGTATTCAACAATGTAGTTGCGGTCCCGGATGGAGTCCAGTACTGTTGTCGCTTCGATCCCGTTCTTTTCATGATACCTACGGACGCTGCACGTGTAGAGCGAAAACTTAACCTCTTCCTGAAAGTGTGAAAAGGCCACGTGCGTGTACACCCTTGCCGCGTGGCTCTCCATAGGATTCGTCGATCCAATTTTGGGGAATGACTGCAGGTTATCGTTGTCTAGCCTCTTCTGCATGTGCCTCTCTTGGTCCATCGCACTTTCGAAACGCATCCAGAACTGGACCAACGTACCATTGTTGTCTTCAAACTTTTTGAAGAAACTGTTCTCGCTCTCTAATCTCTGCGTTGTCCTCATAATTCCGGACATCCTCACCTCCCTGCAATGCGCGGCACCCATTTGCTCCTGTCTTCGAACATATTTTCGAACCATTCGATCCCAACAGCATCATGGTCAATCATGATCCGCCCCCACTTGTCGTCGAACTCCGACACCTCGATGTCATCGTCCCATATAATTTCATTGAGGGCTTTTACGAATTCTGAGGCCTCCTCTCTTGATCTGCCGTACTTTGCTGGAACCTTTTTCATGATGTGCCACGTGCAACACCGATGGTGCGCTGCTTTGAATATTTTCGGGACGGCTTCTAAAATTCCGGGATCCTGGTCTGTAATGATATAACACGGTTCCTTCCCACCCATGGCTTCCAGAAACCGGGAGAGGACCCATGTAAATGACTCGTAGTCCTCCTTAAATAGCAACGCCCCACAGAACGTGACAGAGCGTTTGTGGTTGTCCATGCCAGTGAACGGTGTGAACACCTTGGAATACACGTTGGTTCCGTACGTTGGGTCGAACGAAACTGCATCCCCGAATGCCGCGTAGTTCCTTCGAGCTGCACCATCCGCCCAAATGACCCTGCGTAAGCTCCCGTCTGTATCCACATCGTAGTCAAAGTAGAAATCCTCCTGACTGTCCCTCAAACTCTTGAACCGGTCTATGAACAACTGACCATCCTGCTCGTGGACGAAGCACTTGACGTCCCTCCCCCAGTTCTTGAAATCAACCAACGATGATCCGATATTCTGATATCCGCCCGACAACTCCTTGGACATCTTGTATGTCCGAGTCGCCCCGATCTTTAGCTGCACACACAAAATTGCAACTGCATTAGTCGCGCAGAGTTAGCAGTCAACCATACACTAACAACATTGTTGACAGACATTACGCACCCTCGAGTTGCAAACGATCATCTCCTTGTGATATCTTGATAGATTTCGAGATGACTTTTGAAACTCTCGGTCCTTCACCATCACAAGATCGTGGTTGTGTTCCTCGATGAACTCTTCAATATAAAACCCCCCGATCATTGCACAGAGCCTAATTCTTGCTCCACATTGCGTCCTCGTCGCCTTCGTAATCCTTTTGGGTTCGTACGATCCCACATACTCTTGCCCCTCCTTCTCTCCCGTGCTCGACAGCTTCACCGTGCTCTGACTAGCTGTTTTGCCTGCCTTGTTACAAGCCAACAATTTCTTCTTGATCGAACCATCAAATGATCTAGTTGTCGTGTACCTCTTCGCCTCGAAACCAAGATAAAATGCGTAAGCTTGATAAACTTGAATGCTCCATCGATGTCCGCGAACTTGTGCCCTACGTAAGGGACAATCACTGTGTCTTCCGCTGACATATAGGTTGGAACAAAAACAAATTATCAAAGGTTGGAACAAAAAAACCCTATATTATACAATAAAAAAGAGACCCTAAATTACACACTATCAATCTTACAACGCACGCATTCATCTCTGACCTTATTGAAATGTGACTTTTCTCAACAAAGACTGTGACTTTGCTCGTATAACAGCATGATTGTTAAAGCTTAACACCCGTACAGCAATAATAAATATATATATTTTCTCAACAAAAAAAAAACACCAACAATAATAAATATAAAAAAGAGAAGGAATCGAACATATATATTTTGAATACTAAAGCAACTTCAGCGTAATATAACTACGCCTGCAGCAGAAAACTACAACTACAACCAAACCCTAAATTACACACTATCAATCTTGCAACGCACGCATTCATCTCTGACCTTAATGAAATGTGACTTTTCTCAACAACGACTGTGACTTTGAAGTAAAACGACTGTGGCTTTGCTCATATAACAGCATGATTGTTAGAGATTAACACCCACACCGCATAACAACTGCAAGTACAACTACAACACAAGCTGCAATACTCAACAACAATAATAAATATAACAATGATAAAGAAACAAACATAAATATTTTGAATAATAAAACAACTACACCTACAGCTAAAAGTACAACTACATGCAACCAACAAAATAATAATTTGCCTTGATTAATATCCACAACACATAAAAACTACAAGTACAACCAACCAATATGCAATACTCAACAACAACAACAACAACAACAACAACACAAAAATACAATGGTAAATATAACAATGATAAAGAAACCAACATAAATATTTGGAATAATAAAGAACCTTCAACGTAATACAACGTAACACAACAAAACAACTACAACAACAGTGAACTTGTGACTGTCTGTCATATTAAGTATGACTGTCACGTTATGACGGTGTGACTCTCCAAAAATATCAAACCAAACAAAATAATGTTCAACTGCACATTTTCGTGACTCTTCTCATTTAACAAACCAAATATATAGGGCTGTTACGCTCTAATCTTACCTCCTACATGTTGCCCATTTTCAGGCATATGATCATCGCGTGGTTCTTCGAGGAACAACACCATTAGAGCATAAGGACGTACAGCAATTTACGAATTAGGGTTTAGTTATTTTGAATAATGGTATAGATAGAGGGATGCTGTTTTATTTGGGATAAATTTGGTTTAGTTATTCTGAATAATGGTATAGATAGAGGGATGCTGTTTTATTTGGGATAAATTTCGAATTTGATTGAGAGCTTGGTGAGAAATTTGTGATGATTTTCAAATTTTGGTGAGGGAGTGAATTTTATTGATGGAAAGGGTGATAGATATGGTGACAGCAATGGTGATGGAATGCTGTACTTTTGCCCTGCTGCTGTCTGCTGCTTGTCATTCACGGACATTTTCTCCCTTATATTTTTTTTTTGATTAATCTAAGTCATCCATCCAAACCAAATCAAGGGCCAAAAACATAACTTCCCAACTTCCCACTTTTCACCAAACTCCCATGATCCCTTTTCTATATATATATATATATATATATATATATATATATATATATATATATATATATAGTGAAGATCAAGTGAGTCCCTTTTTCTTTTTTGAGTCCACGAGTCCTAATCTTAGCAATTGATCTAAAAAAGATGAATGGTTGAGATTGCATGTAGTAATTAAGGTAGTAACTGCCATATTTTGGAAATAATATGAGAACATATTCTCTCCTCCCTAAATTACTGTCAACTGATATCTTCTTCTCTCTCATCTCATTCATTTTTTTCATTCAAACACCCGCTGATGGGAGGGAATCGTCACGTCCCAACCGTCAATAATATAACCGGCTAACCTAACTAGGGTAGATAGGGTAAGTCGGGTCGAATCCACGGGGACGGTAAGAGGCGTCTAGACTAGGTCGGCCCAAATACGAGACTAAGTCAACGAGCTAAACTAGAAAATGATAGAAATGGAGAAAACTATACTAAAACTAGGGAGAACAAACAAGGAAACGGGCTAGGATTAGGTCGGGGTCAAAGGGGTAACGGAATGGTCAAGGGAGGACTAGAGTGAAGGAGGTAGTAGGGTGATCTAGGTTGGTCCGGGCTCTCGCAACTTAGACTCACCTAGAGGTTCCACCTAGAACCCATCTCGGCGACACACACGACAAACGAGGTTCTAGCGTGCTATGGTCCTAGGTCGAATCCGAGCTCTCGCTACTTAGACCGGCCTAGGGGTCGTCCTCACCGGGCTCTCGCAACTTAGTGAGGGGACCGAACCCACAACAAACTAACACCCACAAAACAAAGGCAAGAAAAACAAGCATTCGTACATACTTAGTCATTCAAGCAATTCCACAAACATGTGATGTGCATCAAACAAGAGGAAACCCAAATCTTCCACCAAAATCTCTAACAATCTCTTAATCATCCAATTAACACCCTAATCACCCTACTAACCCTAGCAAGAACACTACTCTAAAATATCTAAAGGAAATACTAACAAAAACAAGGTAAACAAACTCAAACAACCAAACATACACAAACAAACTAGTGAAAACAATAAACAAGAACTAAAGATGTAAACTTGATGAATAATAAAGGATTAGGAGTAAAAGGAGAAGAGGATTATACCATACTACAAAGGAAATGGAAAAGGAGAACACTTGTATATAAGAAAACCCAAATAATTCCACCAAGGTTGTCAAGCTTGAGTGGATTCTTCAAGAAATCCAATAATACAAGATTAAACTAAGATTAGCTACTAATTACCGACTAATCTACACTAATCTAATCTAATCTAACCTAAAGTAGTCTAGGGTTTAGTCTCTAATGAAGTGCATATGCTTTACATAACAAGGGAAGGGTATATATAGGGTTACAAGTGGAAGGGAGAAGAAAGAAAACAAAGCGGAGCTGCAGCACCCCCGTCCCGACCGAGACGGGGTCATCCCGACCGGGATGACATGGTCCCGACCGGGACGGGTTGGTCCCGACTGGGACGGGCCCAGGTCAGCAACCCTCTCATTTGTGCACCCCATCCCGAACGGGATGAGGCCTTCCCGATCGGGATGGGTCTTGTAGGCCTCCCTTATGAACTCTTTGGCCCCTCCTTGCCTCTCATGGGCTTCCCATCGATTCTCGGGACTCGGGATCGGGTCTCGGAGGCTCGGGATTGGGTCCCAAGGTCTCGGGGTCGATTCCAAGGCATCGAGTCATCGTTCCTTTACTCCGTTGGCTCCAACATGTGTATGTATAGAGTCGGAATCGCTCCAACTCTTCCAATTCGGTCTCGGGAACCTGAAACGAACTAAAGGAAGCATAAGAAGCCCCTAAACCGCTCCCAAGGAGCGATTCTACAAGGAAAATGGGACCAAAACACTACGAAATAGGCACTACAAATGACACTTATCAACTCCCCCACACTTAACCCTTACTCGCCCTCGAGTAAGCACATACTAATACTAAACTATCCGAGTGGGTATTAGCGCACCCTACGCTCCTTCAACTCACGCGAGTGCACTTAGAGGAAAAATTTACTCTGCAAGGCAAGTTGGGTCTTGCGACAAAACTGTGGATGCAACCGGACACTAAACACATAAACAAACAAACATACAAACAAACACATAATCGGTTGCACCCAAAACAAAAGAAATACCGCTTCCCTCTAAAAGCGGTGAATGAAACACCGGTTTAGGACTCGAGGTAAGGGACAACGTTCCCAAGCTATCAATACAAACCAAGGTGGACTAAACCCTAATAGTATGACGATAAAGCAACAAAAACGTTGGTAACTTACCTAGGTCCTCCTAACTTTCTAAAAACGTACTACGGGACGATCGGCGGAGTGGAAAAGTGAAGAACCACGGTGTTAGTCGACATTGTAGGTAAGTGAGACCCCGCCCCCTTTAGCGTGAGCCAAGAGGGTCGTCCCGTGTCTAAAAATGCCTAACTAGTCCAAGTAAAAAGGTGGAAATATGCAAAATGAGGGAAGACCGACTAATGCCGCTATCATCCTTCCTCGGGACTCGGTCCTTTGGTAGGCTCTTCACGGCAAAAGTCGGAAAAAGGCTTATTTTTGTGGGGATTTCTTTTTTTTGTGAGACGCGTTTTCTTTTGGCATTTTCTTTCTTTTTGACATTTTTGCTTTTTTTGTTGCCATGCCATTCTTTTTCTTTTTTTCTATTTTCTTTTTGGCTTTTGTGCCTTTTCTTTTTCTTCATTTCTTTTCTTTCTTTCATTTTTTTTTTCTTTCTTTTCTTTTCTTTGCCCTTTTTGGCAAGATTTGGCATTTTTGGCATTTCTCGACATTCAAGAAAGAGAGAATCAACAATTTGCATTTTATTTGTGTGGGTATGTGTAAGAGGTAGGGTAATGGGTGAGTCGGGACGGGCCCTTCTCTTCAAACCCACAGAAAGTGGAGAACTTGGACTAATCAAACAATCCTAGACACGGTCACCTAAGGGACGAGACTCGGTAACCAAGGCCTTTTAACACCGTGGTTGGTCATAATGGTAAAAATGCAAATCCCGTAGTAAATCCCTAGTAAGCTAGGTGGACTCAAGGTAAAGGACCAACGAATTCATTGATTTAGGGTCATTCTACTAGATTAAAGTCCAAGACTCGATTTACACTACTAGGAAGGGAAAGTACACACTCACACACTAGTCTCTAAACCGGGTTTTCGAAAACCATTTACACGAGACACAACACAACACAAAATGAAGACATGACGAAAACAAAATGAAAAGAAACCAAAGGCAAAAGCAACAAAAACAAGAACAACACAAAACAAACACAAACACAACACAAACACCACCCCGATCCTCCAAACAAGTCACCAAATCACCCTCCAATATGCTCAAAGCTCCACCCGAGCACACAACATCACAATCTCCTCCAAACTCTATAAGAGATAAAGAAGAAAAAGGGATAAGATGTTCCCGGAAGTCTTTAGAGCTTTCCAAAGTCATTGGCGATTAAAGTAACCTATAAGGACAAAGGGAGGCAAAACACGCACAAAAACAAATATACGACACGAAGACACAAAATGAAAACACACAAAAGAAAAATCTTTTTGATTTTTATGAAAGTTTTTCAAATTTTTATGGTTTTTAAAGATTTTTTCGGAAAAACTACGAAAATAAAACTAACTATACTAGAATATCGCTCCCCCACACTTAAATCGAGCCATGTCCTCATGCTCGATCGTAGGGTGCGGAGAGACAAAAGAAAGAAAAAGAAACTACGAAAATAAAGCTAAAAAATCAAAAAGAAAAGTGGAGAAAAAGGTAGAAGGTGGACGGCCGGGGTGTAGTCAAGTCACCATGGGCCGAGACAAGAAAAAGATATGGATGTGGGAAGAAAGAAAAAGAAGGAAATAAAAGGAAATGGGAGGGGAGGGCTAGGTGTAATCAAGTCACCTAGCCCGGATTCCGTCCAAATCCGACTAAATCCTCAAAAAAGAAAGTGAAAATCTTGTAAAATTTTGGGTTTTGAAATGACTCTCGATGTAGTCACGTCATCGAGAGTCGGGAGCAACCACTAGCAAGGCCTCGAAGGCCACCATGACACAAATGATAAGGGAAGGGGAGTGAACAAAGGAAAACAAGCAACAACAAAAACGGAAAAGAAAGGATAGTTGCCGTATCATAGGTTAGCAACTCATTCTCTCCATCGTCTCATAGATCACTAAAGGCGCAAGCTTATCTTCATCATTGCTTTTCCACTTCATTCTCGATAAAACGCATGGTAGGGGTAGTAAGGTGTGAGGGGAGTGGAAATTCATGTGGATTCGGTGAAAGGTGAGGTGCACGGGTCATAAGATAGGAGTAAGGAGGAGTAGGGAGGTTGGGAGGGGGTATAATGGATGGGTGGAGACAAAGGGGTCCATCCCGGTCGGGATGGGGGGTCCCGATCGGGTTGATAAACCCTTCCCGATCGGGAAGCCCTCGTCCCGGTCGGGAATGCACTCCAGTGAATCCGATTTTCAGCACCTTTATCCCGATCGGGATGGCTCCTTCCCGGTCGGGATTCTTCATCCTTCCCGGTCGGGAAGCCCTCTTCCCGGTCGGGATGAGTCTTCTTTGCTTCCCCAAGCCCAAAAGCTTATCATAAGCTTCAAAAACCGACTTCCTCGCTCGCAAACCAAACTCCATCATCAACCACTCCTTTGTAGGAGTCACCTTCACTTCACCTAACATAATAAACTCAAAGTACTCATCAAATTCACTCCCTCACATCGCTCATCAAAATACCAAATCAATCACAAGAATATCACAAAGCTACCAAAATCAAGAGATAAAACACAATTGCAAGCACAAGAATTCAAAGGAAGAGAGGAGGGGAATATACAACATGACGGTTCTTTTAGGAATTCCGTCAAACCTAGGATGGTGGACTCCGTTCTTCAACCGTAGCCCTCAAGGGCATGGAGGAGCAAGTCGAACGCGCTACCGACATCGTAGTGAAGGCCCAAGAAGCGCTCGAGCTTAACCGACCTCCACGGCCTCCAAGGAGGAGGCAAGAAGTAGGAATCCCAAGACCCAACGTCATCTTCAAAGTAGTCTCCGGGGTCTCTCCATCCTACGAGCTTCACCGATCTCTTCTTCCCTAAGCATTGCCTCCAATCATTAGCAAGCTTCATCTCTAAGAATCGAGGCACAAAAAGAGGTTTTGGCCTCATCTCTTCATTGCACACCCCCACACTTTCCTCAAGTTATGGTTCCCCATCTTCATCACTCGGCCCCACATCATCTTGGAGAGGAGAATCGAAACTTCTACCTGCGGTTTCAATCTCTTCCAAGTCATCTCTCGGTGTACTAGCAAGGGGCTCTTGATGCTTGTCCAAATTATCGCACAAGGGCAACTCGAGGCTAACAATTTCACTCAACAACTCTACGAACTCCACCAAACCATCCCACTCACTATCCTCCTCCAATTTTTCACCAACGATGTCTTCACCAAGAGTCATCTCCTCATTCGTCTCTTTTTGGGTAGACGATTGAGGTTCTTCAAAGCAAATCTCTCACTCAAAGGGAACTACATCGGCGGCTTCATAATTAGGTTGCTCCTCTCTCTCAAGTGGGCACCCTCCATCTAAATACGATGCTCGGGATAAAGACATTACGGTTTGAACCGATAATGCATCCAAATGAGCATTCCTCGCCTCGTTTGCCCTTCGAAGTTGGACCATTAAATCATCTTGTTCCTTTTTTAATTGAATGGCCGTTTCTTGAAAGCTCCTTTGCATTTGAAGCATCGATTGATGGAACTCTAAGTTTGACGATTGGTGGTCATTGGGGTCTTGTAAAGCTCCTTGATAATCTTGATGATGCCCAAGAGGTGGGGCATCATATTGTTGGTAGTGGGGTTGGGGTGGTTGGTAGTATTGTGGGTCATAGGGTTCATATTGTGGTTGGGGTGGAGGGTAATATTGTGGGTCTTGGGGGTATTGGCTTCCATATGGTGAATCTTGATTGAACATGGTGGGTTCACAATCATAACTCGAGTAATAGTCACCATGATCGTAGGAGTGATAATCGTCCACTTGTTGGTAGCCATTTTCATAATCTTGAGGATCATACCCATCTTGATTACCCCAAGAAGCTTGATAGTGGTAGGGGGACGTCATGTCATACCCTTGGTTCATGGAAGAAGAGTGGTAGCTCATATCGGCTCCCGAGTGTGTGGAGTTTAGATCAAACCCCATGCTCGCTCGAAAATCGTAGTCCATACCCGGTTGGAAACCACTCATTCTAGCAACCGTCCTCTTAAGCGGCTCTGAGTCGCAAGAAGAAGATAATCACCACCTCTAAGCACAAACTGTAGACTAAGAACAAACGTGAGAAGTCTAGTGCTTTTTGGGCACTAGACAAGAGAGAAATAAACCGCACACACACAAGGAGCAAAGTAACCAAAAAGAAAAAGAAAACACAAACACAAAGACAAAGTCAAGTAACTAGGAAAACAAGGTCTAAACTAGCACCGTCCCCGGCAACGGCGCAAATTGATGGGAGGGATTCGCCACGTCCCAACCGTCAATAATATAACCGGCTAACCTAACTAGGGTAGATAGGGTAAGTCGGGTCGAATCCACGGGGACGGTAAGACGCGTCTAGACTAGGTCGGCCCAAATACGAGACTAAGCCAACGAGCTAAACTAGAAAATGATAGAAATTGAGAAAACTAGACTAAAACTAGGGAGAACAAACAAGGAAACGGGCTAGGATTAGGTCGGGGTCAAAGGGGTAACGGAATGGTCAAGGGAGGACTAGAGTGAAGGAGGTAGTAGGGTGATCTAGGTTGGTCCGGGCTCTCGCAACTTAGACTCACCTAGAGGTTCCACCTAGAACCCATCTCGGCGACACACACGACAAACGGGGTTCTAGCGCGCTATGGTCCTAGGTCGAATCCGGGCTCTCGCTACTTAGACCGGCCTAGGGATCGTCCTCACCAGGCTCTCGCAACTTAGTGAGGGGACCGAACCCACAACAAACTAACACCTACAAAAGAAAGGCAAGAAAAACAAGCATTCGTACATACTTAGTCATTCAAGCAATTCCACAAACATGTGATGTGCATCAAACAAGAGGAAACCCAAATCTTCCACCAAAATCTCTAACAATCCCTTAATCATACAATTAACACCCTAATCACCCTACTAACCCTAGCAAGAACACTACTCTAACATATCTAAAGGAAATACTAACAAAAACAAGGTAAACAAACTCAAACAACCAAACATACACAAACAAACTAGTGAAAACAATAAACAAGAACTAAAGATGTAAACTTGATGAATAATAAAGGATTAGGAGTAAAAGGAGAAGAGGATTATACCATACTACAAAGGAAATGGAAAAGGAGAACACTTGTATATAAGAAAACCCAAATAATTCCACCAAGGTTGTCAAGCTTGAGTGGATTCTTCAAGAAATCCAATAATACAAGATTAAACTAAGATTAGCTACTAATTACCGACTAATCTACGCTAATCTAATCTAATCTAACCTAAAGTAGTCTAGGTTTTAGTCTCTAATGAAGTGCATATGCTTTACATAACAAGGGAAGGGTATATATAGGGTTACAAGTGGAAGGGAGAAGAAAGAAAACAAAGCGGAGCTGCAGCACCCCCGTCCCGACCGAGATGGGGTCATCCCGACCGGGACGACATGGTCCTGACCGGGACGGGTTGGTCCCGACCGGGACGGGCCCAGGTCAGCAACCCTCTCATTTGTGCACCCCATCCCGAACGGGATGAGGCCTTCCCGATCGGGATAGGTCTTGTAGGCCTCCCTTATGAACTTTTTGGTCCCTCCTTGCCTCTCATGGGCTTCCCATCGATTCTCGGGACTCGCGATCGGGTCTCGGAAGCTCGGGATTGGGTCCCAAGGTCTCGGGGTCGATTCCAAGGCATCGAGTCATCGTTCCTTTACTCCGTTGGCTCCAAAATGTGTATGTATAGAGTCGGAATCGCTCCAACTCTTCCAATTCGGTCTCGGGAACCTGAAACGAACTAAAGGAAGCATAAGAAGCCCCTAAACCGCTCCCAAGGAGCGATTCTACAAGGAAAATGGGACCAAAACACTACGAAATAGGCACTACAAATGACACTTATCACCCGCCTAACACAAAAACCCTTCACCTTCATCATCTCTCATCTCATTCAATTTTTTCGCTCAACTCAAGCACACCCGAGCACTCAATCTCTCAACTCAACTCAATCGCTCACTTTCAACTCGAGCAAGGTTATATTGAAGCAGCTTTCTAACTTTAGCAAACATAATGAACAAGGTGCGATCGCGATTGTTGGAAAATGTAGACAAGTATGCGGACGCTAGACAAAATATCATCGACGCTCCCAAGAGCAAGCCAACAACGGGCCGAAAAAAATAACGTGTTTACTGAATCATGTCATCTCTTTTCTAACTACGAATTAATGGTTTGTATTCTTTAGTTACCTGTCTAATTACATTGGTATTTTGACTATCACCAATGCATTGAAGCTGTTAAACTCTGTTACACTGACTAGCTGTACCTGTTACTCTAATTTACTGCTGGTGTTACTATGGGGATTACTGAAGTTAACCCAATTTGCTTTGGTCTCACAATCTGTGTGTTACACCGAAGCACTGTAAATGTTACTCTAATGAACAATTTATGTTACTTTAAGTTATTAATGGTGTTTGTACAATGATATTGCAATCAATTCCTCTGACGCATTATATATTGTTTTTTGAAGAACAGATGTTGGTACTTTGTCAATGAATGGAACCAATCCAAGTTATCCCCAGTTACTTTGGCAATGCTTTTGTATAAACAACGTTGTTGTCTTCAGTTACTTCAATGCATTATTTCTGTTACTTTAACAGACGAGTAGTGTTACTCTGACACACATGAGATGTTACTCTAACCAAAAATACATGTATTAAATAAATATAATGTTAAATGCACCATAACACAGCGCTATGTGTAAAAAAAATTGTACAAAATTAGTTTTTCGTGTAAACCAGAAAAAAAGAAAAAAAATCTTATAATGACAAAAAAACACGAGTATTCTCAAAACACTTGTTCATCCTCCTCGTCTTCCTCGGTGTCTTCTTTAGTTTCCTCTCCTTCGATGTCTTCATCTACTTCATCCTCGTCATCCTCATCATTGGTTGGCTTAGTAGGCTGTTTAGACGGTCGTGCTGCGTACGGATTTGGACAGTTTCGTTTGGTTGGCTTAGTATACTTTCTCACATCAAATCCGCAAGCCAGCGCGTAGATTTTGTAAAATTCAACAGCCTCATCAATTGTTCCGAATACTTGCTCCATGTACGGAGTGAAAACCTCACCCACATCTCTGCACCATCCCTGTGCATTCGGTTCTTCGTCAATGCTTCGTGCAAGAAATTAAAAAATGTCACGCCCATGGACATAAGTGTTACTCCAACTCATAAGTTGTGTTACTTTAACCCTTAAAGGATGTTACTCCCACGTCAGCGCCAAAAACCTTTTTCAGTGTTACGTGTTTGTGTTACTCTAATTAGAATTAGATATTACTGTAATTCATAACTTGTGTTACTTCAACGCCATGACTGCTTCAACATAAAGTAAACAATAATATCAGTGAAACAATAATATCAATGAACCATTGTTATTAATCCATGATTGATCAAATGAATCGAATTCTACCTTTTCCAGTGTTGTCATGTGCGTTCGCATCTTTGGCAAAACCAACTTCACAAAATCAAACAACGTTACACCCATGCAAATAATGTGTTACTATAATTCCTAAGTGGTGTTACTCTAACGTGTACAATACGTTACTCTAACATCGTCATCAAAACCCTTTTTCTAAACGTTCATTTGTGTTACTGTAATTGCAAGTAAGTGTTACTTTAATGCAGAAGACATGTTACTTCAACGACTTTTATGCGTTAATTGAAATCAAAACAATAGTATCAATGGATATCATGGAAAATCAGAATAAAAAGCATAAAGCCCTGTAATCTATACAGATCGAGAGAGCAAATAACCATTGATACAAAACTGTGATATCAAAACGCAATGACATAAAAAAAAAACGCAAATTGATATGAAACTGTGATACGAAATGACAATGAAAGCACTATAAACATGAAAATCAACGTAAAAAAAACGCAATTTGACGCGATAAACCATTGATATTAAAACGCACATTGAAAGCAATATGACCATCGAAATTCATGAATAAAAATTGAATCAAAACGTGAATGAAATACTGAAACTCACCATTGTTATACTCGATCAGTTGCTTATCAACCGTTGAAGATGATGACATGGTCATTGAATCCATTGTAACAGAATTCCGAGTACAAAATCGATGACTAAACGTGAATGAAGAAAGGGTTTTTTTTGGTGTTTGAATGAACGTGATATGATGAATGAATGTGATAGGAAGTTATTGTTTCCTAAATTCATGGAGCTATTTTAGGAACGTAAATCTTCTTTTTTTTTCTTTTTTTTTAAATGGATGCATCTTGTCCATCCATCCTCATCCCATCCAATGGATGGGATGAGGACTTAGGGACTCACAAAGAGTAAAGGACTCATAAGAGCCTTATTCTCTCTCTCTCTCTCTCTCTCTCTCTCTATATATATATATATATATATATATATATATATATATATATATATTGTGTTTAATAGCTTATATAACGAGTTTTTTTAGTATATATAACAGTTATTTTGATGTATCTTCCATTGTTTTAGGTAAGATGAGAGAATCAACTTGATTTAAGTGTTGGAGGGTTGGTTGTGATTTAATATTGTCCTTAGATTATTTTTAATCTAATGGTCCATATTATATCTTAATGGGTGTAAGGATTTTGGCTGTCTCAACCGAATACGCCTATATATATTTTTTAGGATCCCGTCCGAACCACAACTTCGGTGCTAACTATTGCTTACGGTCCGAACCCACTTACACTTCTTTAATGCTCCACTTACATTTTTAATGACACCACTTATACTTTAAAAATAGCAAAAAAAAAATTAAAAAAATCGGCCGGTGGGGGCAGGAGGCCGGCCGGCAGGCCGCCGGTGCACAGGGGGCCGGTCAGCCGACCTAACCGCCCTTTTTTTATTTTTTATTTATTTTTGTATTTTTTAAATTGTAAGTAGAGCCCCTAAAAGTGTAACTGGAAATTCAAAGAAGTGTAAGTGGGATTCACACCGTAAGAAAAAGTTTGCACCGAATATTGGTTCGTACCGGATCCCACCCCTATATATATATATATATATATATATATATATATATATATATATATATATATATAAGGATCAAGTGAGTCCATTTATCATAATTGAGTCCGTGAGTCCTCATCTCAACCCTTAAATTAGTGATAGATTAATGGTAAAGATTGTTTTTTCAATTAAGGAAATAACTAACTAAATCTTGGTAAATATTTTATTTTTTTCTCTCTTCTCTTTAATTATCTTAATGCAAATATACTCTCTCCCATCAAATTTTTAACTGCATCTTTCTATCACACAAGTGTGTCGTTTCATCTTCATTTTCACCAAAGAAAATCATCATTTCGCTACTGTCATGTTACTCTAACTCATACAATGTGTTATTCTAACTCATATAATGTGTTACTCTAATTCATGAATTGTGTTACTTTAACTCATAAAATCTATTACGTTACATAATAGTGTCTTATAAAAACAGTATGTTGCAAAATGTATGTTTCTATTAAGGATACTCCAAAACAAAAAATTATAAAACTCCATTATAATTCCAATTTTTCACACCTGTTAATCTAAGAACTTGATATTGGTAATCAAATTATACTCATAAATTGTGTTACTGTAACTCATTAGGTATGTTACTGTAACGCATAATGTGTGTTATTCTAACGCTTAATGTGTGTTATTCTAACTCTTTTTACATCAATAAATTGGTACAGAAGTTCCAACTGAATCAACTTCATTACAATTCCAATATTTCACACCTGTTACTCATAATATGTGTTACTGTAACTCATTACGTATGTTACTCTAACGAATAATGTATGTTACTCTAACAATATACTATCCTACTTAGAATTCTACTTCTTCATCCTCCTCGTCCTCTTCTTCTTCATCATCTTCATTGTCAGAAGCTTTGATTTAATCTAACCACCGCGCCATCTTTTCGTTGTGTACCTCCTCACATCCACAAGGCAATGCGTGGATTTTATAGAAGTTTACATACTCATCCACGTCCTTGAAGATCTGCCCTATGTATGGAGGAAACTCTCACCCACATCCCTACACCTTTCATGTGTTTTTGCGTGTACTGAAAAACAATAACAGTGCCAATAAACGTGGCGAAAAAAACAATCAGAACTTGAAATATGGATTAAAGTAACAGATGACAATAATTAAAGTAACAGATGAAGTGCATTGAAGTAACACTGGATTCAATTAATAGAGAATGCTTATACACCAGGTATAAATTAAAGTAACAGAGGTCAGACATTAAAGTAACATATAGTGTGAATTAAAGTAACAGATAATGTTCGTTAAAATAACACCAGGTATAGGTTAGTGCAAAAAATTCATATAATGATCATAAATGAGAATATGACGCAATATCTTTCTTTGAATGGGGGTGATATTCTTTGATATTGTTTCCTATTTTGAAATCAATCACGTCCCATAATTATAGGAAGCAATATCTTTCTTTTTTATTTTTTATTTTTTTATATGGCGGTATTCTAAATCCTTTTTGTTACTCCAATGCATTACAGTAACAGATGAAAAGAACTAAAGTAACAGATGAAGTGCGTTAAAGTAACACGAGATTCAGTTAACATTATGTGTATTAAAATAACATGGGTTAATCATTAAAATAACAGATTGTGTATATTAAAGTAACACAGCATGTGCATTACAATAACTCCATATATGTTCGTGCGTAAAATTCATATAATGCTTAGACCTTTTTGTGTTACATTTTTGTGTTACTCTAATAAAAATGAGGTGTTACTGTAACTCAGAACGTATGTTACTTAAACACTGTGTCTGCTTCCTTAGAAAACAAAACAATAGTATCAGTGAAGTTTAAGAAAAACCTAAAGAATAAACAAAACAATAACACGAGAGTAATGGACCATTGATATGAATCTATGAATAATCAAATGAATAAAATTCCACCTTTTAAAAAATATAAAAATTTGGAATCTATACTAACAAGATAGCAATGAACCAGATATGAATCTATGATGAATGAAATGACCATGAAAGCAATATCGACATGAAAATCGACGAAAAACATGAATACAAATTAACGCAAATTAGTCGAGATGATGAATAAAAATTGACGCAAAACATGAAAGCAATAACGAAACTCACCATTGTTATAGTCGATGAATTGATTATCAACAATTGATGAAGATATCGCGATCATTGAATCCATAGTAACGGGATTTCGAGCACAAATTTGAATGAATGAATGAATGAAAGAACGTGATATTAGAAGTAGTTTTTTTTTTAGGTTTTTGATGAACGTGAATGAATGAATGAATGAGTGAATGTGATGTTATTGTTACCTAAAATTATGGGAATTATTTTAGGAAACTGTATCTTCCTTTTTTTTTTTAATGCAAATATTAGGATGCAATCTTGTCCATCGATTCTCATCTCATTCAATGGATGAGATGAAGACTTAGGGACTCATATATAGAGAAGGACTCATAAGAGTCTTACTCTATATATATATATATATATATAGAGAGAGAGAGAGAGAGGTTCACATAAGGACACCCCTCACTATAAGTCCATAAGTACTTTTTTCAGCCATTAGATGAATTGAAGATGGAGGGCTGGGATTGAAGTAATATTAATTAGGCAGCCTAATACCCTCATTAATACCCTCTCTCTCTCTCTCTCTTTTATCCTATTAACAGCTTAACAAATACCAAGGGGAAAATTAATTTACCCTCTCTCTCTCCTACACAATTCAACATACTCTGAAGTTGATTTCTCCACCAAATAAATCAGACGGACCAAATTTCATGGCCGTGGTTCCTCGACTTCTTCATTTGTGCTTGGAGTTGAATGTATTTAAAGATTGCAGCATGATGGTGATGGTAATTTTTCGTGCCGAGGTGAATTATAATTTAATTGAAGTTGTTATCTTTGAATTTGTCATCTTGATGGAGGATATGCAGATTGTTGTAGTTCGGTCTGGTATGTTTGTTTTAATTTATTTATTTTTGTAGTGGATGAGTTTTTTTTTTATGGTTTATGAATTGTTGAAGTTGGGGTTTGTAATTGTTGGGGTTTTTACAAGTAATGAATGTTAATTGTTGAAGTTCAATGAGTAATTGTTGGCGTTATCTTTTAGTTGCCGTCGGAGTCGGGGGTTCTAATTGCCGTTGAAGCTGCGGAGATGAAAATACCGGTTGGGGAGGGGATTAAT
This sequence comes from Agrostemma githago, assembly GCA_958450325.1. Classification (NCBI taxonomy): domain Eukaryota; kingdom Viridiplantae; phylum Streptophyta; class Magnoliopsida; order Caryophyllales; family Caryophyllaceae; genus Agrostemma; species Agrostemma githago. The sequence continues at coordinate 25,954,902 of OY288257.1, forward strand.
TTTTTGAACACGACATTTATATGAAGTGTCTTTTTTTGTTTGGTAAAGTTTAAAATGTTAGGCGTTGAAGTTTAGGCGTTGTGAAGATGAAGTTGAAATTGGTTTCATGACTTTGGCTGTGCAGTTGCAGATGCTTTGGAGGGTGAAGAAGTTGCAGAGGTTGTGCCTCCTGTCCTTTATTGTAGGGAAGTAGATAAGGACAAGACGCATTATGTGGGGCAGGAATTTTCCGACGTCGATAAAGCTGTTGAGTTCTATGAAGCGTATGGCCTCGCTTGCGGTTTTGATGTCCGTAGGTGGTCAACGAAGAGGTTCAGTGATGGTACACTGAAATCTCAGCTAGTAGTTTGCAGCAGAGAGGGTTTCACGTACGTTCCGAAGGCAGGTAACGGTGCAGCAGGAGAGGGAGGTTCCGGACGTAAGGCAGGTGGAAAGTGTAACAAATCTAATTCTAAGGTAGTCGGTTCTATTGGTAAGACCGCTAAGAAGTTGAAGAAGAGCAATTCGGGGAAGCGCTGTGATGAAAAGAAGACTAGACGTCGGATAAAAGTGACAAGAGTTGGTTGCGACGCAAGAATCTTGTTGGCCGTAGTGAATGGTGTTGTGGTTGTTAAGGAGTTTACTTGTGGCCACAACCACGAGTTATTTTCAGTAGAGGAGAGGGAGTTCCAGAAACGATCACGGCAGTTGTCGGACTACCACAAGCAGATGATAATTGCTAACTCAAGAGTAAGCCAGTTCTTTGTCTGTTTCGTTGTCGAAGGTTGTGTTAAATTTTGTTAATTATTATGTTCTGCGCGTATTATTTTCATTGCTGTTGAAGCTTCTATTTGCTCGAATTGCAGTTGAAAATTGGAGCGACAAGAACTTACAACATGTGTAAGGAGCATGTGAATGGATTTGAGAATCTTGGGGCGAGCTTGACTGATTTCAAGAATTACGGGAGGGATGTGAAGTGTTTTCTTCATGAACGAGATGGGCAGCTGTTTGTAGACAATTTTAAGGACATGGTGGAGAACAGGGAAGGGTTTTTTTTTTACTACGAGTTGGCAGATGACGGGAGCTTAGACAAAGCGATATGGGTAGTCGCTACCGCCAAGAGAAACTACGCAAAGTTTGGGGATGCTATGTCCTTTGACCCTACATATGGGACAAACATGTACTCGATGATTTTTACTCCGTTCACTGGTGTCGACAATCATAAGAAGTCGGTGAGGTTTGGTGGTGCACTTATTGCGCATGAGAATGGGGAGTCTTTCAAGTGGGTTTTTAGACGATTTTTAGAAGCTATGGGTGGAAAGGAACCGGAGTACATAATAACGGATCAAGACCGAGGTATTATTACATCTGTTGAATCTGTTTTCAAAAACGCGAAACATCGGTTTTGTATGTGGCACATAATGAACAAAGTCCCTGTTAAATATGGGTCGACAAGAAGTGATTACCTTGAATTCATACGGAAGCTGAATGAAATTGTGTGGAACGATGATATTGAAGCTTCGGAGTTTGATGAGAGGTGGATGGAAATCATGGAAGAACATGGATTGGAAGACGTTGAGTGGTTTAAGACCACATTTGCCATAAGAAGTCAGTGGGTAATGGCTCACTGCCGAGACATTCCAATGGGAACCGTTATGAGGACCACTCAAAGATCGGAGAGTGAGAATAGGTTTTTTAAGAGGTTTGAACACAAATCGGGTACATTGGTGGAGTTTTGGATGCGCTTTGAAAGCGCCATGGACCACCAAAGGCATACCCAAAGGAGACTTGATAGTGAGAACAGGCACTCAAGGCCTAAGACGGAGACGCATGTACCAATGGAGGCCGATGGTGCTAAGTTGTATACACATGAGATATTCAGTGAATTCCAAGATGAGGTGAAGTTCTCAATCGACATTTGCACAGTCCGTGGCTTCGAGTTGATCGACGGGGTTGAGATAACGAAGGTGAAGGATCAAAGTAGAGATAGAGTCTACGAAGTGCGCGTAAAACCAGGTGCGTTTGATTTAAGTTATTATTAACTTCATTTTGAAGTTGCTGTTTCGATATTTAGAGTTGCGTTAATTATTGACTGAAGTTGATTTTTTTTCCTCAGATATGGAGGACGCAAGGTGCAGCTGCAAACTGTTCGAAAGGCGAGGGCTTCTATGTAGACATATAATCTGGATTTTAAGGTCATGCGGACATAAAACTATACCGGCAGCGTACATATGCAGGCGGTGGTTGGTTGACCCTGTGGGAGGAATGTCGTTGGATGAAGGTTTTGTTCTTCAGGGTACTGAATACTCGGTTGATGAGAAGCAGTTGGAGATGACAAAGTTGTGGTCGGAGATTCACGAAGCAGTGGGCTTTGTTCGCGGTAAGGGTAAAGACGAAGTTAAAAAATTACGGGAAGCGATCCGAGCTTGTAGAGAGAGTGTGGGTGGAACTTCGGAGCCTCTGACAAAACGTCAGGAATTGGAGAAATACCTTGGTTGTGCGTCCACGTCGGAAGTGACGATATTGGCTCCGAAAATGTCGAAGAACAAAGGTAGTGGGAAGAGGATGTTGTCAACGAAGACCAAGGCGACGGAGCTGGCTAAGAGGCCGAGACGAATGTGTAAAAATTGCAAAAGAATGGCCCACCACGACAAGAGGAACTGCCCCAACCCCTTCTCGAAAAATCCACCGTCGGATGATGATTGCTTTGGCGACAGCGAGGATGATGGATCGGAAGACATTTTGTGATTTCTCTACTGACGCATTGTGTTTGCTGTTAGTGTAATTCTTTCAGGTGCTGGGTACTCGCTCATTTTATTTTCAATCATGACGTAGTATGGTGGAGTAGACCTCTCCCGTTATGTATTGCTTCTCCGATTTACCTTTCTTACTGTTTTTTTGGTTCATCATTGGTCGTTGTATTGTTTAATATTTAATGCCATGATATTGTCATTCCAATTGTGACAGTTCTTCACGTAAGTACGTTGGTGGTGTTGTTCGTATTTGAATTTTTGGAATCTTGTAAGTTTGAAATTTCGTAAGCGTGTAATCTCTAAATTTTGTTGACGTGAACTGTGTAGTTTGTTTTGGTAACGTAATTTGCGATGGTTTTTAAGGAGCTGAAGTTGAACACGTTCTAATTTAAAGTAACATTTTTGCAGTGTAGAAGTTGAAATATGTGTAGTACGGACGTGAGACTGAGTTGCCAGTGTTGGATTGGTAGGGTAAGAGTTACGTTATTAAGTCGTAAACTTAGACCCAAGACTGAAATGTTGAACTGATTATGTTGAAGTTGAAAATGTTGTTAACTAAAGTTTCGTTATGCAGTTGTACGATATGTATAGTTGGCGGTGCGTTGGAATTAATGTCACCGAAAATGTACGTGTAGGCAGGTTAAGTGAAAATGATACATAAGCGAACTAACTACCGAACGAAATATTGACCGTCAACAGAAGAACTAGTTCTTGTCATATGGCAGCAAAATATTACAAGTTTCCACAAAATTTATCTAACTCCGCATATACTATCATATACGCGGAACTAGAAAGTAGGTTTCACCTCAAAAGTAGTAGTTTTTTATAAGAACGTCATACTGTTTGGAATGGGAAGGCTAATAACAATTTACTTCTTTGTGCGTTTTTTGGTCTTAGGGCCAGCACGGATCTTCACCATAGCACGTTTCACCTTAACTTCGGTCAGAATGCTGTCCTTGGTTGCGTTGAAGTCATCAATCAGCCTCATGAGTCGTGTACGTTGTTTGTTGAAGTCTGACAGAAGGAGTGTGGCAATAACCTCTGCGACAAGGAATCTCCTGGCGACCTTGGACGGCATATCCTCGTGTGACGGCATTTTACCGTCGTACAGAAGCATGTGCATCAATGTGAAGAGACCAGACTCCTCTCTGTTCACCTCCTTTTTCTTCCATTCCATCTCAACTTCTTTGATTTTAAAGGTCGAAACGAGGTCTCCCCCATCAACCTTCTTCTCATCTAAGTAGTCGCTCATCCCGGAAGCCTGCAAAAAAGATATTAGATATGTGGAATATGTAATGATTGAGAGACATGTGCTATAGAGAGTACGGTAGAAATATTATGCTTACAATTACGTATGCAGCCTTGTATATGTCTGAATTTTCAAAGTCGGAGTGTAGGCGATGGTCGAGCACATCGATCGTTTTGGACTGTACGTTGACACAAATGCAGGCAAAGTATCCATGGATGTTGACCGGAACGAATATTAGGTCAGCTCCCAAGTTCACAACTCTACCGCAGTCATTAATGTATATGTCCCAGAACTTGAAGAGCTTGTCTCGTAGGCCGTCTAGTGGTGTTGCTTGGTCGAAAGTCTCAATGAGGTTGATGATGACATCCTGTGGTAGAAAGCAAGATTTCAATAATGTGTGACGTCTAGTGGTGTTGCAAGATTTCAATAAAGTCTCAATATTGTGTGCTGAAGTTTTCTTCGAAAGTGGTAATGTGGCACATTTTGAAGTTGTAGACATGGCAGTTGAAGTTATGTAAGTTTTGGAGTTGTGAATGTTGTGGTTCAGAGTTGAAGTATTGGTTTACTTTGCTTGAAGTTACGTTCTTACATCTTCGAAGTTTAATATTTCGTAACATTGGTAGAAGTTTTATATCTTTATTGCTGAAGTTACGTCGTTATATACTTTAAGCTATAAGTTTGGTTCTCCTTGTTGAAGTTACGTTCAAGAATATCTGAAGTTGAAAAGATAGTATACTGAAGTTCCCTTATGTAGTGGTAATGTGGCAGAAGTTGAAGTTGTAGACATGACAGTTGAAGTTATGTTATGTAAGTTCTGGAGTTATGAATGTTGTGGGTCGGAGTCGAAATGTTGGTTTACTTATCTTGAAGTTACATTCGTACAAGTTAGAAGTTTTATATTCCAATAAGATTGTTAGAAGTTTTATATTTCGTAACATTGTTAGAAGTTTTATATCTTTATTGCTGAAGTTACGTCGTTATATACTTGAAGTTAAGAATTTGGTTTTCCTTTTTGAAGTTACGTTCAAGAATATCTGAAGTTGTAAATATTGTGTGCTGAAGTTTTCTTCTGTGCTGGTAATGTGGCACACGTTGAAGTTGAAGACATGACAGTTGAAATTATGTTATGTAAGTTCTGGAGTTACGAATGTTGTGGGTCGGAGTTGAAATGTTGGTGTACTTAGCTTGAAGTTACGTTCTTACATCTTCGAAGTTTTATATTTCGTAACATTGTTAGAAGTTATATATCTTTATTGCTGAAGTTACGTCGTAATATACTTGAAGTTATGAATGTGGTTCTCCGTGTTGAAGGTACGTTCAAGAATATCTGAAGTTGTAAATATTGAGTGCTGAAGTTTTCTTCTGTACTGGTTATGTGGCACACGTTGAAGTTGAAGACATGACAGTTGAAGTTATGTTATGTAAGTTCTGGAGTTACGAATGTTGTGGGTCGGAGTCGAAATGTTGGTTTACTTATCTTGAAGTTACGTTCGTACAACTTTGAAGTTTTATATTCCAATAAGATTGTTAGAAGTTTTATATTTCGTAACATTGTTAGAAGTTTTATATCTTTATTGCTGAAGTTGCGTCGTTATATACTTGAAGTTATGAATGTGGTTCTCCTTGTTGAAGTTACGTTCAAGAATATCTGAAGTTGTAAATATTGAGTGCTGAAGTTTTCTTCTGTACTGGTAATGTGGCACACGTTGAAGTTGAAGACATGACAGTTGAAGTTATGTTATGTAAGTTCTGGAGTTACGAATGTTGTGTGTCGGAGTTGAAATGTTGGTTTACTTAGCTTGAAGTTACGTTCTTACGTCTTCGAAGTTTTATATTTCGTAACATTGTTAGAAGTTATATATTTTTATTGCTGAAGTTACGTCGTTATATACTTGAAGTTATGAATGTGGTTCTCCTTGTTGAATTTACGTCCAAGAATATGTGAAGTTCAAAATATTGAGTACTGAAGTTCCCTTCTGTACTGGTAATGTGGCACAAGTTGAAGTTGAGGAGATGACAGCTGAAGTTATGTTGTGTAAGTTTTGGAGTTATGAATGTTGTGGGTCGGAGTTGAAATGTTGGTTTACTTCGGTTGAAGTTACGTTATAACAACTTCGAAGTTTTATATTTCAGAGTTGTGGTTTTAATTTAACTGAAGTGTACAACCTTAGTAGTTGAAGTGTCGTGTGAGTAGGAATAAAAACTGAAGTATTGATGTATTGATGCTGAAGTTGTGAATGTTGTGGATGAAGTGACGTGTCTACAACTGTGAAGTTTTATTTCATAGATGATGTTGACGGAACGCTGTATTTTTGATGTGCTGGTTTAGTGTATTCGAAGTTGCATTGTTGCAGTTTTGAAGTTATATATTTCAGAGACGAATGTTTAATGGGGTTGAAGTTGAAAATGTTGGTTAGTGAAGTTCATCAACGAAGTGTTAAAGTTATACAGCTTATTATGTTACGAGTTCTAGATGACAGTTGAAGTTATGTTGAAGGAAGTTTGAAGTTATAACATTCATGGATTAGTGTTGAAGTATTGCTCTAACAGTACTGAACTTAGAAAGTTTTGATTTAATGGAATTGAAGTTGAGAATGTTCTCTACTGAAGTTCATTTCTGAAGTGTTAAATTTATAAAGCTGATTATGTTACAAGGTCTGGATATGACAGTTGAAGTTATGTTGAAAAAGGTTTGAAGTTATAATTTTCATGGTTAAGAGTTGAAGTGTTGCTCTAACAATAGATTACATTGACAAAATTTAATTTCGTTAACAAAACTGAAGTTACGTTATAGCACTCCATAAGTGCGGAGTTGTGTTGTAAGGTAATTCATATAATAGTGAGGTAAATGTAAGGTCTGCAGAGTAGGCTTACCGAGTGTCGTATCCCCAAGTATGTCCTCTTTGGCAGAGTTTCGTCGACTTCATTAGATGCAGATAAGCGACTTAGTAGTATTGACCAGCATTCAACCACGGAGTAATGCATGTCGGTGTCAGGGAGTATTGTCAGTATATCCCTCCGAGTTAGCAGAGCGTCCTTCCCGTAATATGCTAGCAGGTCACTGTAATTGAGAAAATGCGTATTGATGTACTCGTCGGCAATGGTTAACAAATACAGTTGAAACATTGAAAGAAAAAGGATAACGGGAAAAAGTACTCGATCTTGTATTTGTAGTCGTGCAGTAGGCTTAAATATGCTGCGTGCTTCCGTAAATTGGGTAGGGTGCTGAGTAGTTGCTGGTTGTCCCGGCAGAACTTTGCCACAACGACGGCCTTTACGTCTACATCTCCGACCTCCAAGCTGCAACCTAGACCATCCCCACCCCCAATTTTGCGGCTACGTAAGGAGGACATTGTGTTGTGATTTGGTGAGTCAGGTTGTGGGGATACGGGGGGCGTCGGCTTCTCGATGCATGGTCGTTTCGATGAGGACTCCGGACGTTCAGACACTCTCTTTGATGACAATACCGTCTTCGAATTTGCGTTGGCAGCAGTCTGTTCTTCATCTGGAATGTCGTTCCCAGCCTCAAGACCCGGAGTTCTGCCCGGGGTTGTGTTGTCGACAATGTTGCCTGCATAACGTAAAAGGAAAAAAAAATTTAACTGTCGTCATTTATTTTACATACCAGTGCTGTCGTTTTGGGACGTACCACCTGCAGCCTCAGGACCGGGAGTTCTGACCACATTTGTATCGTCCGCAATGTCACGCAGTATCTCCCTCAACACCGTGTCTGACCCCTCATAATTCCCTCCGGGACCCGGAGTTTCAGTTGTTGTTTTTGTAGATGCTTCCCCGACGCACGGTGCGTTGCCAGTTGAGTGCTGGAAACGTCTCGCTAGGTCACATACTCTGTCCACGTAACGGTGGAGTTCCTCGTTCGCCCAGAACGACTGCGATGGACCTGGCTGCGGCTCTCTAAAACGGATCGCAGACAATACCTTGATTCTTTCCGCTATTTCACGGACCACACCGTTAAAAGCAACCGCGTTCCTCTCCATCATGTGACATAGGTCATGTAGTTCCTACGCGTATAAGAGTGCAATTAACAAGTAATTATTTTAATACTGAAACTTCAACGCCATGTAAATGTCACTTTGACTTAAACTATATGTCACTTCAATTGTTTGTGTATTAAAGGAGGACAGATGAGGAAAAGTACGTAAATATTAAAGTACGACTGACGAGGAAATGTACTTACGTCCTCTGCCCGACCCACCGGTATGCTGTCGTCCTCTAGACTAGGAGGCAACTCCAGTTGGACGTATTTTTTCACAAGATTCGGGTCAGGGGGGTTGGGCACCGTACGCTCAGCATTGTCATTGTCGGTAATTCTGGGCACAGTTATCACTTCAGCACCGTTCTGAAACGAGCGCGGATAAGAAATATTGGACCAAACTTGCCTACCCAACGACCCTCCGAGCATTTCAGCGTCAAGCCTTTTCGCGAGCTTGGCGTAGTCCCAATGCTTAATTAAGGGGAGCTCGTGGGGGGACGGTTCACCACGAAAATCAAACCTGGAATACGCAGAAACAAACGTAGATATTAAAAGGAGGACATAACAAACGGAAGGTATGTGAAGAGCAAAAGTACGTACACCAAACGGAAGGTATGAGAAACAAACCTGTGAAGGTATGTAATCATCAAAAACGGAATACAACCTGTAATGGACTTCGGATCATCCCTTGAGTGGACCCCCGCCTGAACGATACCATTCAGAACGTGCGTACACCAATCGTACTTGTTGATATCGTCAACGTTATCCACGGCCTTCACAAGCTTCAAGTCAATTCCATTGTTGGATGTTGGGCATAGGAAAGACGACATCGCAAATAGGACGAACATCTTGCAGAACATATCACTACCTAGTTTGTCCGCCATCATGTCCCTCACGAGGCCTCCCAAATTCACTTGACTAGATGTTTTTTTGACGTTATATCGGTCCCTCCAGAAATCCTTCAACCCTTTTATTTCATCACTATCGGAGTTTTTATATCGACCTGTGGGAACCAAATCTACCTCGTGCGGGCCACGAGGTAACAGAAAACAGTCGTGAACATCGTGTTTGGTGACACTAAACTCCTTGAACGGTGACGCCCTAAAAACGTGAGATCCATCATTAAAGGCTTTAATAAAAACGGGAACGTGTGAGATAGGGAACCTGTGGAGTTTAAAATCCAACAACCCGCCAAAACCAATTCTACGAACCGCCTGTTTCTGTCTCTCATTTAGTCTCGATACAAGCAACGCAAGCCTACGCCCCTTACATCTCACAGTAACATTACCGACTTCTTCCTCCTCTTCTGCGTCGACACTGTCAACCTCGACAATTTCCTCTTCGGACGCCATATATGCTACCACATACAATGAACAAAAACTTCATAGGAATTGATAAGCATGGTATAATCTAAAAACTAAACTATTAACAAACAAATGAAATAGAAATCTAATAACAAACCATGACGAAAATTACTGACAAGCAATCACAAATTATTAACGGTACAAAATCACAAATGCAGTACAAAATCACTAATTTCGCTAAAACCACCTAATTAAATATGATGAGTTAGACCCAAAAAGATTAATTAGCAAAAATCATGACTCAACGCAAAAACCCAAATTGTTAATTAAACCCTAATTTTGTTAATTAAACTCGCAACAATTAAACCCTAATTTCCTTAATTTCGCAACAATTAAACCCAAATTGTGAACAATTAAACCGTAATTTCGCAATTAAACCCTAATTTAGCAAGAATTAAACACTAATTTCGTTAATTAAACTCACAACAATGAAACCCTAATTTCCCTAATTTCGCAACAATTCAACCCAAATTGTGAACAATTAAACCCTAATTTCGCAATTAAACCCTAATTTCGCTAAAACCACCGAAACTCGTCAAAAAGAGTACGAAACTTTGATAATAGAACATACCTTTACCTGCAAAAGAGGAGAAATTGATCGAGAATAGAGTGAGCTGATGGGATAATGGAGTTGGAATAGGGTGAAGTATTGAGAAGGGGAAGTAATGGAGCGGGCATAGAGTGTGGTGAGCAGGAATAAGGTGGGAATATTGAGGGGAAAATAATGGAGCGGGAATAGAGAGTGCTTTGGAAACAGAGTGAGGCATAATGAAGGTGGGGATATTGAGGGGGAAGAAAAAGAGGACTGAGTATTAAAGTTTTTTTTTTTTTTCAAATTAAATGTCAAGTAAGATCTGGGCCATCCATTTTATTTTAATCCAATGGCTCATAATAAGCCTTATGGACTTATAAGAGGAGAAGGAACTTATATGATCCCTTCTCTCTCTCTCTCTCTCTCTCTCTCTCTCTCTCTCTCTCTCTCTCTCTCTCTCTCTCTCTCTCTATATATATATATATATATATATATATATATATATATATATATATATATATATATATATATATATATATAACTTATCTCACAGATATATTCCACCAAATATTTAGGTCAAAAATTGCAAAGTAAAAATCATACTCGTTTTATAAATATTCATTCTAAAAAGAGACGGAATAAATGTTTTAGTTGAGTTTTTTAGAATATGCTTAGCAAAGAGATGATTTTTTCTCCATAACATTTAATTAGGCTCAAGTGTACGATATATGTATAGGATAAATTTCGGTGTTTAGGCAAAAAAATTAGAGGGTGATTATCTTAAAAAATAAAGAATTTAGAAATGAATTAAAATTAATCACAATAAAACTAACGATTATCATATTATAATTTTTTTTGGTAAAATGTGATTCTCATTAATTAATTGTTTTTAAATTGCACCAATACATCAAGTGATCAATGACCTCTCTATCCTACTTATAGGACATCATGATCTTTTAACCATATTATAAATTTTCTCATCTTGTTTTGATGATTTTTTTCATATTGAGGCGTGACTACATCTAGGGTTAGAGGTTCATGTCAAGGTCAGATTAGTTAGGGCAATTTGTCACTCAAGTTTATGTTGGGCAAGTTCAGTTCAATGTGGGAGCAAGTAATTGGAAGAGTTTGAGTTAGGACCGGTATTGGTTGGGCCGGTCAAAACTGGTTCAAGTCGGGTCAAATTTATGTCATGTTTTGGTTTGGTCCAGGTCACTTGTTTATGAATGGTCGTCTATTAATCTTAAATAAATAAAGTTTGAGCATTGCAACATTTATGCTATTTTCGTTTGAACAAAAGTAATTCGAAGTTATGAAAGAGTTAATCTTTGTTTTCATTTTAATGTTGATGACATTATTCACTTAGGGTATGTTTGGATAAAAGGAAATGAAGCAAAAGGGAGGGATGAAAAAGGATCAAAGCAAGTTTCTTTATGATTGGTTAGAAAAATTAGTGTGAAGAGATTTGGAGGGGGAGGAAAAATGGATCTCTCCATTTCCTTCCTCAAAGGCAAATAATTTATTTCCTCACCTAAAGAGGTAAGATTTGGAGGGAAAACTCCATGTCTTTCATTTAACCTCCCTAAATGAGAGGGAAAGGGAGGGGAGAAGGAAGGAGGGAAAGGAAACGGAAGGAAGAGAAGGGGAAGAAAAGAGAAGATATGAAGTTTTCCCTCAAAATCTCGCCTCGTTAGGTGGGGGAAAATGATTTGGCTTTGAGGGTGGAGGGAATCATTTTTCGTTCCTGATGGGAGGGATTTGCCGTGGATCCCTACCAACAAATAAAAAACAACTAATCATAACACGTAGATAGGGTAAGTCGGGTCGAGTCCACGGGGACGGTAAAGATGGTTTCGACTAAGTTTCACCTAAAGACTTGACTAGGTCACAAGTCTAAGCTAAACTAGAACGATAAGAAGGGAACAAAACTATGACTATGACTAAGCTAGGTAAAACAACTAAGACTAAACGATTCAACTAACTAACAGAACAATGACTAAGATGGTGAAGAAATCAAACAAGGAAAGAGTAGGGTTAGGTCGGGTTCATAAGTGTAGTAGGATAGTTGGGAGATCGATGGTGCAAGGTTCACCTAGTTACTAAGGTTGGTCCGCGCTCTCGCGTCAAAGACAATGTCCGCACTCTCGTGTCAAAGACAAAACCCAAATACTTTTGCAAGATGTTACCCAATACACAAGGATTCAACCACAAATCAATCACACAATGAGAAGAGGAAGACAAGCAAGAGAAGTATTTGCAACTACTACTCTAACAAGCAATTCATCAAACACATGGTATGCATAACATGTGACTAGTAACAAAGAATTCACCTTTACCCACAATCAAACCCTAATCATCCATAATCAACACTTAATCCCCCTACTAACCCCACAAAAGTCTACTCAATCATATTTAAACAAACATTAACACAAACAAGAGAAATCAACACAAGCATCACAACATTCATAATGAAAGTGAAACTAGTAAGAACAATGAACAATGAACAAAACAATGAACAAAGATTAAAACTTGAATGATAAAACAAAAATTAAGAGAAGAGAGAAGAGAGATTATACCAAACTAGCAAGGATGAAAGATTGAAACTTGTAATAATAAGAAAACTCAAATACATCAACCAAGGTTGTCAATCTTGGTAGAGATCTTCAAGAATTCCCTTAATACAAGGATTAAACTAAGATTAAGGACTAATTAAAGACTAATCTACACTAATCTAAGCTAATATAGGCTAAAGTATATCTAGGGTTTAGTAAGATAGTGTATGGTGCTTAAACAATACAAAGGGAGGGTATTTATAAGGGTTCACAAGCAAAGGAATTGAAAAGAAGTGAAGCGGAGCTGCAGATGGCCCATCTCGGGCGAGATGAGATGGTCTCGGGCGAGATGAGACTCATCTTGGCCGAGATGAGGTGATCTCGGGCGAGATTGAGCATCAGTGGCCCGTCTTTGCTTGTACTCTTCATCCCGGGCGAGATGGCCCTTATCTCGGCCGGGATGGGTCTTGTAGGCCTCAAATATGATCTCAAAGGTCTCTACTTGCTTCTCATGGGATTCTCATCAGTTCTAGGTGCTCGGGATCAAGTCTAAGGGGCTCGGGAATGGGTCCCAAGGTCTCGGGATCGAGTCTAAGCCACCGAGTGATCGTCACTTCTCCTAGTTGGCTCCAAATGTGAAGGAAATGAGTCGGAATCGTTCCAAATCTCCATGATTGATCTTAGGAACCTAAAACAAACTAGAAGAAACGTAAGTAGCAGCCTCGAAACCGCTCCAAAGAGCGATTCCACAAGAGAAACCGGGACCAAAACACAAGGAATAAGCATTACAAAACACACTTATCAGTTCCCTTCAAATCTCTTTACCCCCATTTTCCTACCCAAACAAAGGAACTTGCTTCCTTTCCCTTCCCTTTCCCTCCATTTCTCTCTATCCAAATGGGTATTTAAGGTGTTGTATATTTGGACGATAATACTATTAACTTGTAAACTTTTCTGTGATTTTTTTTAGTTTGTGTTGTGCTTTTTTTGGGGGGTTAAATAGTCATCTAAAGAATTGATGAATTGAATTGTGAAGCTAGAGTAGGCAGTTCGTCGTGTCTGATCGTGCGTCAAAACAGTCTGGTCTTGCCTTAACCCAGACTGAGCTCGACCCAGGCCAATCATGAGAATCAGGCTCGTCGTGCCTTGCTTGGGTGGCCCGGAACAAACTCCTGAACCGAGGCACGGACACCAGGTCGAGCCAACTCGGGCCGGGTGGACCAAATTTCCAGATCTTTTTTTCTTTTTTTGAGGTTTAGGATTCTGTGTAACACCCTACTCTAATCCTAGGACCGGATATGTTAACGACGGTAGCTCATCAGGCTTTGTACTGGTCCCATAGACCAACACGAGACATTTTTTACTCATTTGCATCCCGGAAACCTTCCTAGGAGGTCACCCATCTTAAGACTTCTCCCAACCAAGCACGCTTAAGTGTGAAGTACTTATCATGGGCAAACCAGAAAAGAAAGTGCACTTTGTTGATATGAGCATTACTTCAAATATCTTTAAGCAAAGCTAATAAATATGATCTCTTCAATTAACACGAGGTGTTTCAATCACTCCAACTTGAAGAACGCAACGTCCTCTATGCACTTGGCGTCATAACCGCTGACCCAGAATCCACCTCCGCTAGGTGCAAACCACACGGTCGCAAGGTTGCTCTGATACCATTTGTAACATCCTGACCCAATCCTAGAACCGGAAGTTTTAACCGTGGTAGCTCGCCAGGCTTTATAATGGTCCCATATACTAACACGATTCATTTCCAACGCATTTTGTCCACATTCATGCGCATCCCAGAAACCTTCCTAGGAGGTCACACATTCTAAGACTTATCCTAGCCAAGCACGCTTAACTGTGGAGTTCTTATCATGGGCAAACCAGAAAAGAAAGTGCACTTTTTTGATATGAGTAGTACTTCAAATCCCTTTAAGCAAAGATAACAAATAGGACCTATTCAATTAAAACGAGGTGTTTCATCGTGCTTGTCGGGGTCGTGGCGAAGCACGAAATTTTCTTCACATTGGTATCACAGCGGGACTCTAGGCCGTGTCGAGCCGAGCTCGTACCTATCCCCATCTCCTCTCCGAGTCGTGCCTGTTCGGGCCGTTTGCAAGGTTGCTTCGGTCGTGTCGCGCTGCCCCGGTTAGCCAGCTCTATGTGCAGCACATTTTTTTTGGTAACTGAAAAAAATTGAATTAATGAATAAATTTACAAGAGTTTATGACCTACAGTCATAGCGTTACATATTGATTTTCTCTTAGCGACACGATTCTGTGTCTTAGCATTGCAAACGGCCCGACTAGTATCTGATTTTGCCACTGGTACAATTTTGTATCTTAGCATTCAACTCTTTCTTAAGTTTGGTAAGGACAGATTCCAGTCTCTGAATACAATGTTCCATGCGACACCTATGTCTCTCAGTCCAAATGTTGTAAATAACAGCATTGATGATCTCATTCAGCAAATGCCTCTTAATTTTAGTCCTCATTCTCTTCAATCACCACTTTTGGATCCCTGAATAAGGTATGATGGTGTGTAGCCAAGCGTAATCCAGCAGCATTATTTGCTTTCTAGACTCACATTCACACACCATATGGTTCACTAATTCAGTATAGGGTCACAGATGTGCAGTTTGAACAATTTTTCTTCAGTATTAAAGGCATTATTTTGATATAGCCAACTAATCATGCAATGCTTAGGTGTAGTCCATCTATTCTAGATGAGCTGTTACCCGTTGACCTCCACACCTTGCACCCTTAACCAATCATATCCTTTCCTGATAGTATAAGCTTTGCCCAGAGTATTCTGCCATTCATCATTAGCGTAAGCAGACAGCAACATGTTCTTGACCTTAAAAAATATTCGATGTCCAAGGGGCGTCTGCTGATGGCTTATATTGCAGCTAAGACACCTCTTTGAGGTATATTTGGTGCACCCATCGTACCCATATGGTATCAGTCTTACTATGAATCCGCCACACCATTTTTCCAAGTGCCGCCTTGTTCCAAACTGCATACTCTTTCAGACCTAGTCCCCCTTCTTTTATTGGCTTGCAGATCTTCTCCTGTGATACCAATGGGGTTCTTTTATATTCAGTACTCCCATCCCAAAAAAAAATTCCTAAATACGGAATCAATATGCTTAAGCACTCTAGTAGGTATCATAAAGATGGATGCCCAGTAGTTACGAAGCGTCTTAAGTATAGCTTGAATGAGCACAAGCCTACTATCGTAAGATAACTTCCTTGTACCCAACATTCTGCTATTCTCCATAATGTTATCAATTAAAGGACTGCAATCCTTAGCATTCAGCTTAGTAGGCTTGATTAGGACACATAGGTATTTAAAGGGTAAATGGCCCTCAACACAGCCAAACACAAGAACAATATCTTCCTTCACCTGATCATGGACCCCATTGAAATCCACATTCGACTTACCAGGACTCATTTTGAGTCCTGAAGCCTGTGTATGTGCAACACATTGTTTATTGACTTATTGCTTGGATACGTACTTTGGTGAAGTTAAACTTTGAGATATTATTTAATTTTACGAAGAAGATCTTGTTAAAATTACCTTTGGACAATTCTAATATGTGTATTTTTTCACGCATTTTTCTTTAGTTTTTCCGCGTTATCTTCCTAGTCTTTATCACGTACACCGCAGTTGTGGGTTGGGTTAGCTATCGAATCGAGCCTTTTTTTGGGTCAGAATATGTATTATGTTGATTTGGGTTACGTGTCACCTCGAGCTGAGTGAAGTCAAGTCCAATTTCGAACATACCTAATTGGGTTATATGATTGTATCGAGTTACTGGGTCAACATCAAACCGATTGGGTACATTTCTCGTGGCTTGGTCAGATGTGCTTGGGATTCTGATCGGGTCGCTTGGGTCGGATGACGTTTACTGGCTCTATGACATCATGTTTTATACATATCTTTCTTTAAAAAAGCATCATACTCTTTTCTAATTTGTTTTTGCAAATATTTTTTAAAGCTCTAGTTATATTGATTGGAAATTTAGTTTAGTGTAAAGTCATTATGTGAGATGTAAGGTTTGTCCTTGCCCTAGATAAAACTTTTTTTTAAGGTGGTAAAGTAACACATTTATTTTGATTTGATGAGTGCACTATATATGTTGCGAGTGAATACCAAACTTTAGTTTTATGGATGAAGTAACACATGAAGTGATTTTGTTGAGTAAGCAAGCATATGATACTTTAGTACACAAATTCTTACCAAAAGACGTCTAATAGATTGGAGAGACCTATATGAAGTGTTAGGAATAAGTTCAAGATTTCACTTTGTATATATACACTTTTGACCACGACAAATAAAATGAACTTATTATTTGAATATTCTAGTATTCACTCAAATAATGTAATCAAACTCCCAAAACAAGCTAGATTTCAAGAAAGTTCAGGAAGATCGGAAATGTCTCTCATTTGAACTTATTCGTTCTAATCAATGTTTTCTTAGTAATTTATTTTTTATTCACATTATCAATTGTTTGTTAATCTGAAGTTTCTAAGTCAAGTCATGTTCAACTTGTATTTTCTTACAAATTCATTATTGGAAGTTTCTAAGTCAACTCACGTTAGTGGACATATTTCTAAGGTATTTACATTTTTTTAATCAGAAAAAATTTAGAAGAGTTGGTTTCTCAATGAAAAATCTCTAACATAATAGTAGGTCCTATGAATTTTGTTTTTATTTTTTTAAGCTACGTTTCTCACTAACCTAGCAAAAGATGATCTCTCATAAGACTTAATTAAAAAATATTGTATGATTACATGTTGAAATTGTTATTTATGTTGGCACTCTTACTTAACTAAAGGGTTATATTTTGAAATGAACAACCTCAAGTGACCTTCATTTTTGACCTCCAAACTTTACTCAAGATATGACAAAGCAGTGTACATATAAGGAGTATTTAATGAGTATTGAAACATAATCAGTTAGCCTTATATATATATATATATATATATATATATATATATATAGAGAGAGAGAGAGAGAGAGAGAAGGGATCAAATAAGTTCACCACATGCAATTAAGTCTATATTAAAGTTACAGTTGACATACGTTGAAGTTGCATTTGTTCAAGATCGATATGTAACTATAACATTCAGCACTGTTATCACTTCAAGTGATAAAGTGCAACTTTAACATTCATCTCGTGTAACTTTAAGCACTTTTTGTGTAACTTTAAGCACTTTTTGTGTAACTTTAACACTGGAACTTATGAACTTATAAGAGTTGTTGGCCTTATGTGAACCTATCTCTCTCTCTCTCTCTCTATATATATATATATATATATATATATAGAGAGAGAGAGAGAGAGAGAGAGAAAGAGAGAGAGAGAGAGAGAGAGAGAGAGAGAGAGAGAGAGTCCACTTATCATAATTGAGTCCGTGAGTCCTTATCTCAACCCTTAAATTAGTGATAGATTAATGGTTAAGATTGTTTTGTCAATTAAGGAAATAACTAACTAAATGTTGGTAAATATTTTATTTTTTTCTCTCTCCTCCTTAATTATCTTAATGCAAATCTTCTCTCTCATCAAATTATTAACTGCATCTTGCTATCACACAACAAGTGCGTCGTTTCATCTTCATTTTCACAAAAAAAAAATCATCATTTCGCTACTGTCATGTTACTCTAACTCATACAATGTGTTGATCTAACTCATACAATGTGTTACTCTAATTAATGAATTGTGTTACTTTAACTCATAAAATCTGCTATGTTACATAATAATGTCTTACAAAAACAGTACGTTGCAAAATGTATGTTTCTATTAACGATACTTCAAAACAAAAATGATAAAACTCCATTATAATTCCAATTTTTCACACCTGTTAATCTAAGAACTTGATATTGGTAATCAAATTATACTCATAAATTGTGTTACTGTAACTCATTATGTATGTTACTCTAACGCATAATGTTTGTTATTCTAACGCATAATGTGTGTTATTCTAACTCATTTTACATCAATTAATTGGTACAGAAGTTCCAACTAAATCAACTTCATTAAGATTCCAATGTTTCACACCTGTTACTCATAATATGTGTTACTGTAACTCATTAAGTGTGTTACTCTAACGAATAATGTATGTTACTGTGGACATGACATAGGTCCACCCCGACGCGGCCACGCGCGGGTTTGGGGAGGCGAATGAATCTCCATATGAGAGTGGATCGAATTGAAATTTAGGTCTTTGTGGAGTCGCCACCGAATTTTATGGTTATTCGGAACCGTTCGAGCCCACTCTATGTCGTAGTGGACCGTATACAAAATACGGCCCATTTCCGATGTCAGAGTTTATTGGGCTCGTCCCTTTGCATTTGATACCAATACCGACGTTATCGGATATTGTGTATTGAATGACTCTCGTTCGTCAACGGTTTCGGGCATCCGGAAACCGAGGTTCTGAGTAAGGGGTGAGGGTACGTGTTGGGAAGCCCACGAAGGACACCCAACCCCGCCCGCACATTAACGGCCTCTACTAAGAACTCGAATGACTCTATAATACGCGTGCTAGTAAAACGGGAAAATGATATGCAAAGATTTACTTTCCCTAAACATGCGAATGGAATCGAAAAGTGGGTTTCTATGTCAATTTAATGCAACTAAAATTAACGTCAAAGTTGCATTTTAGCATGCGGGTTCATTTAGTACAATAAACGAATAATGATTAAATTGACAAAAGAAACAAAAAACGCGTTAGTAAACGATGTAAAAAAACGAATAATAACGGTTTGCAACTATTGAATTGAATTGAAAAGATGCAAATATGAGGATGCATGATTTGAAAAGATAGTATACATGTGATTAATTAGGCACCTGTTGACCTAAGTCGTAAAATACTATCGAGTTTGAAAAATAGAATAATGTACGACTCGCGTTTTAGTCGTTATGAGGTCACTCGATCGAGTGGCCGATGGACTCGATCGAGTGGACCCTAAACAATCGATTCCATTTTGCGTCAGAGACCGTACTCGGCCGAGTTATTGAGCAACTCGGTCGAGTACGTAGCCACTCGATCGAGTCACTGTGAGACTCGACCGAGTGGTGGTCGTAAAAAGCATTCTGACTCGATTTTGTGATGTCACTCGATCGAGTGGCTAAAGCACTCGGTCGAGTGGCACCTGTACGAACTTGGTTCGTTTGCAATTTAATTGTTAATTTTGAAATTGCTTTTGATTTTTGATAATTCGACGGTTTTACCGAATCGGACATAAATATTGCACAATTTATGTTCGACTTGGTTTTTTATAAATCGCGAATTTTGTCGAACCGAATATAAATATTGTTGAATTTATACCCGATTCTAAAGTTGAATACTCATCATATCCCATATTCGATTATTGAATCGATATGGGATATTTAGAGTGAAAAATAAAAAAGATGGATTAATTTTAGTCGCTTTGAATTAATTATCGTGATATGAATAAATCACGTTAATTAATTCATATGACTTGATTGTTAGATTCGATATCCAATTATGGAATTGGTATCGAATCTAAAATCGACGCTTTACTTGAATAATAAAAAAAAATAACTTGATTCCCTCGACTTTTCTGACATCGAAATAAATCCCAAGGGATTGTGATGTCGGATCCGTGTCAACGGGTTTCGACCCTTATTAAAAATTGATTTGAAAATTGATGGATGTAAGATGGATGATGATAACGAGAAATAATAATGAATTATTGTTTAAGTTAACTCATCTCAATAATCAAATAATCGGGGTATCGGAATAAGCGACCGGCAACGCTGTGTGCAGTACACTTGTATATTCGGGTTTCCTTATTCCGATATCCCTCTCATTCGACACAAATTGATAAGTATTTTAATGTTTTGATGCAATAATGATAACAAGGTAAATAATAACGATAACAAACGTAATAATAATAATAATAATAATAATAATAATAACGTAATAATAATAATATAATAATAATAACGCCATAATAATAATAATAATAATAATAATACCGTAATAATAATAATAATAATAAAAACAATACCGTAATAATAATAATAATAACAATAATAATACCGTAATAGTAATAATAATAATAATAATAATAATAATAATAATAATAATAACAATAATAATAATAGACGAAAAGGAACGGAGAAAAGAGAAGAGAAAGAAGAAGGAGGTTTGTCACCCTCAACCTACATGTTTCTGTCTCGGACTAAGGCTCGTAAGCGTGGCTACAACACGGGAGTCTTCGAGGTGTATGGAGGCTAAGTTGTGGTGGCTCGGGTTGAATTCCTAAAACTAGGTTTAGGGTTTGCTAAAATTGGTTTTCCTAGGGTTTTTCTAGGGTAGAATTGCTAGGGTTTTGAAGTGTGTATAGATGATTGTCCTAGAGTGTACTAGGGTTTTTAGGGTTGTCAGAAGTTGTGTAATTGTGTTGCATGGGGTTGCTTATATAGGCAAAGCTAGGGCACCTTGGTGTCTAGGGTTTTGTACCTTGACGGACTTGATTTGATGGCCCGTTTGGAGGCGGACCGTGGGTGAGCTACTCGGAAACGACTTTGACCGGGTTTTAATCTGGTCGCTAAAAGTCGGTTTTGTTCCCGGTGTCGGTTTCGACCCAAATTAGTCTTGTTTGACCCGGAATGATCCACTGGGCCTGGATTTGAGGTCTGTTTGGTGAGATTTGTACTCCGTAAGTGTGTTAGCCAACGATTAATGGATTTGAGCCGTATCCGAGCGCGTAGAAACACGTTAGCGTCCGATCATCATCGGGTGATTTTTGGAAACTGTCGTAGACACCTGGCGGTCAAAATGCGGGTGTCTACAGAGCCCCCACTCTGACTGAGGCTTGGACAAGGCGAAAGTCAGAGTAGCTACCAAGCCTGTTAAGACCTGGTAGACTTCCGGTCGGGTCGTTTATAGTCCATTAGACTCGCGTGAAGGGCTCGCCAGGCATAAGACAGAGATCATACCTGCGTTGGATGATTGTGCTCCGTGGGGAATTCGGGCTTGTCGCGTAAGCCCTGGGTGTGCCTGTGTGTTGGCCCATCCCGTGCTATCCCGGAAAATGCTGCTGGGGAGATTTGATGACTTGCATGTCCCTGTTTGAGTCGTACCTGTATGAGTCACATAGAATGCATGCAACACGTAGGTGGTAAAATGACTCGTGCTGGGGAAAATGATTTTGAATTTTTTTTTTTGAAAACTCGAATTTGAATTTGAAATCCTGAAAGCAATCGCGAGCTAGGTTTTCAAAATGGAAAGGGATAGAAAATAAATTCGCAGTATAAATAGACTGAAATCTGACCTTGTCGAAAAAAATCTTTTTTCAAATGGCTAAATTTTGCAAATTTCAAAGTGGAATCATAAGAGAGGGACCTACCGACAGACTCGACTCTGGATACGACAGGACGAGTTGACTGACACGGACTGGACTCTCTAAAGGTTGGACCGTGATTCGGTAGGGGTGTGGGCCACCTAGCAAGACTCTTAAGTTGCGGCATCCCGTAGCCTAGGCGACTGGCAACACGGTCGTACATCGAAATGGGATAGATATGCTATAGGGGGACCGCAATAGTCCGTAATGAGACTGTTTTAGTCTGGTGCCCTTCTGGATTTCCTATTTTAGGATACATTTCCAAAGTGGGTATTGCCTCGAGTCCTGACAGATTTTTGTCTTCGACTGAGCCGAGTACTAGGACACACTACAGAAAGAAGGCTAGATTTTTTGTTGGATTCATCTGGATTTTGTGAGTGGATGGAGGTCTTCTGTCTAAGAGAAGCCCCCGGGACAACAAAGCTAGCTATTGAGAACACGATGGTGTCGTGACCGGAATAATGACGCTTTTTGAATGTGTGTCAATGTGGGTGGTTGTGCCTCTGTTGAAAGGCTGCCTACGTATTCACGTGTGGTGAAATCAAACCAAGCCGTAGTTCAGTGGATTGAGAGATATATTATGGTGCCTAAGCTAATAGGACTTTGTGTGTAACCAGCCATAACGATGGTGTAGGCTAGGTGCATTCCTAGTGATGTCTTGATCAAAGGGCTTGAATGGTTAGGATATTAATCCTGTGACTGTGAGCGTTCTCCGGGGTAGCCCCCAGAGGTGATGTGAACTATTTGGGCATGTTCTATGCCGACTGCAAGTTGAGTTCCCGTGTTCGGGGTTTGTAACTGGTTTGGATGGGATTTTAACGAGTTTTGTTCTCGGGATTTGATGTATTTGGGGATGTGGTGCTAGGAAGTAAATGGCCTTGATAACTCGAAATCTGGAGCTCGGTTCTGTGGAGCTAAGGCTTCGAGAGCCGGATTGATAATGAAGTAAATGGCCTTGATAACTCGAAATCTGGAGCTCGGTTCTGTGGAGTTAAGGATTCGAGAGCCGGTTTGATAATGAAGTAAATGGCCTTGATAACTCGAAATCTGGAGCTCGGTTCTGTGGAGCTAAGGCTTCGAGAGCCGGTTTGATAATGCGGGATCTGGTTTCCATGTCTGGCCCTAGTGGTTAGGGGTATCCTATGGGGCTTGAATCCTCAAAATTCCGGGCTGTCTCTAGCCTGGGTCTCGGGGAGGTTTTGAGGGTTGTAATGTGGGAAGGCTGAGTGTGGTGTTATCTGACCAGCTTGATTGTCACTCCCCTTTTGGATGGCATGGATAATTTTGAATTTGACCGTACCCCGGTCAAAGAATTTTCACTTGAATATTTGATTATTTGATTTTTTGATTGACCTTGCGGTCATGGGGTTTTGATAATTTTGACCGTACCCTGGTCGTGGGGCTTTCACTTGAATTGACCGTTGACCACGGTCATGGGTATTCTGAATTTTCGATGATGGCCTGCCTTTTTGTTTTGGCCTTTTGCTCTTTTTTTTCATGGACTTTCGATTTTTTTTTTGTGTCCAGTTTTCTTTTTTTGATGGCCTTCTTTTTGCTTTGGCCCTTTTTTTTTCTTTTTTTTTTACTTTTGATTTTTTTTTGTCCAGTCAGACTAACACCTAAGGTAGGGATTGGTCAGTCTTATCGGAGGGGTGTTTTATTATGGGAAATGGGCTTGCCTCCCGTCTTGAACCCAAACTAGGAGATTACCTAGATTTGTAATAGGATTCGATACCGCTCCTGCTACGGGTAGTTGTGTGGTTTTTTCTATACCAGACATGGAATAGGTAAAAAGAAAACACGGGCTCGGTTTCCTGCAGTCATTATAGATGTGCCTATACTAGCCACGTGCGTGTGCTCACAGTGTATGATGGTGTTCATCAGGTTCTCGGAAACACATAAGGAAAGTATATATGAGAAACAGGAAAGCTGATTTTATTGGATTTTGAAAAAGAGGACAGAATACAACTGACTCTGACTCTGACTTTGACTTTGATTTTGACTTTGGAATAGAACATCCTAGACTCAGACTCAGACTCGGACTTAAATCAAATCCAGACTCTTGAGTGCATGGGAGGTAGATTGGATGCTTCGGTCATCGGGCCCTGTGTAGTCCACGAGGGGCTTCGCAAGTGACAATGTTTCCAAAACGGAAGTCTTCCCGGCATCGAGGAAGCCTTGAATGAGGTGTTTCAGCTTCCAGCATTGTTCTGTATCGTGTCCCCTCCCTCTGTGGAATTTGCAGTAATGCTCGGCGTTCCATGCTTTGGAACGTTTCTCCACAAATGGGTCGGCTGTTGGGCATATAGGTAGCACTAGGCCCTTTGAGACTAACCTCTGGAAAGCGACGGTGTAGGACATATCCAAGTGGGTAAATGTCCTTTCCTTTGACTGGTTCTTGATTTTTGGAGAGGTGACTTGAGGGTTACCTCTCTCGGCCTTGCCATCTTGAGGGTATCGGACAGTTTTGTAAGAGTGCTCACCCTTCAAATGGTTCGGTTGGGTGATTGGCTGTCTTACCCGCTCTAGTTGTGTTAGGCGGGATCGGGTTCTTACAAGATCTTCTTCGATGATGGTTACCCTGGAATTTAGGTTATCTAGGGCAGTATTGATTTTCGAAAAGATGTTGTTAATGGAGCAAGATAGCATAAGCATACTCCCCTGGATATCCCCTTTCATGACGGCGTGGGATTTGTTGTGGTTTGGTAGTGTCTCGTTCATAGGGTCCCTGATCGGAAAAAACGACAGGTGTTAGAACTCGCCTAAGCTCGGCTTTGCGCAAGAGACAGAGTCTAACTAGACATGGCCCGGGGTGACGAGTCGACAAAGACTCTCGGACCGGGATACTTGAATGTTGACCTAGACGAGGTAACGACCGTAAATTAGCCTCGAACTGCAGAAGGGTGAGTTCGAAAATGGGGCGACCATGTTTGACTCGGGATAGACCCTCCTAAGACAAATGTGTAGGATACGATTCTCGGAGTGACTGTGATTAGTCATTCCGTCGGAGAATCGCCCCCAAGTGAGACTAAGGACTCAGATGGTGTGGCATCTAAGTGACTCGAAAGTGGAGTATGTGAGACACGTGTAAGACATGAGCCTTAGAGCAACCGTGATTGATCGCCCTGCTAAGGGGTAGCCCAGAGTGGGATCGATAATTTTGTTAAGACTCAAGTGTCGGACGAGTGACCCTTAGACGTAAGGACCGTGAACCTTTTGTTATAAGGCTATGCCTTGTAAAAGGTTGACTCGGAAAAAACACCTGGATGGGTGACTTGTGCAAGATGGGCCTTCCTTAGGATTCGGCTATGTGGGCCTAGTCCTGTCCGAAGGAAGGTTGACTCGATTGTGTAAACGGGTCTTCCTTTGTAGGAGTATGTCCTACGTAGGTGGGCCTTGCCTTAGTCTAATAAGGCGGACCGGGATAGGGAAGAAACTCGTGATGTAAGATCGACGGAGTTTCGACGCTAAAGACCTTGACAACTTAAGACGCGACCCGACACTGCTAAATACGGGAAGTCCTAAGGAGATGAAGGTTTTGAAAATTGATTGTTTTTGGAAAGGGTCCGAGAAAACTCGGTTGAGGGCCCAATTTTCGAAAAAACGAAGAGGGTATTGGGCCACGGGTTTTGAAAGTTCGAAATGCTTTTCGAGTTTTGAATTGGGCAGCATACCGTCTAGAAAATAGGCTATTTTGAGTAAAATCATAAGTCCTAAATTCGGTATGTGTCCCGGGTTTTGAAATTGAATGGTTTGAAAAAGATGCAATTTTGAAAAATTGACGGTTTTTGAAAACGACTCGGAAACCAAGTAGCACGTAGTCACACAAGCATTATAACGACGCCATGTATGCTCTATACTAAGTCTCGGTCGGTCTATAAGGGGTCTATACCAGTGTACATAGTCTAGACGTTGATCGGGACAGACTTCCTAAGTCGAGTTGATCTTAGAACATGCCGCGAAACCCACTCGAATTGACTATGGACACCTTTTGACATATCCATATTGGAGTACATCAATGGTATAGTGGGACGTCGGTCGCGAGTACCGGCCCGGGAAAATATGGGTTATGCATGAACCGTAGAACTAAAACGCGTATTGTATTTGTCAAACGATTTCTATTCGAGTCTCACCCTGAGGATGCCGATGGTAAGTCACGCATCAGTTAATCCCCAGCGGAGTCGCCAAATTGTGGACATGACATAGGTCCACCCCGACGCGGCCACGCGCGGGTTTGGGTAGGCGAATGAATCTCCATATGAGAATGGATCGAATTGAAATTTAGGTCTTTGTGGAGTCGCCACCGAATTTTATGGTTATTCGGAACCGTTCGAGCCCACTCTATGTCGTAGTGGGCCGTATACAAAATACGGCCCATTTCCGATGTTGGAGTTTATTGGGCTCGTCCCTTTGCATTTGATACCAATACCGACGTTATCGGATATTTTGTATTGAATGACTCTCGTTCGCCAACGGTTTCGGGCATCCGGAAACCGAGGTTCTGAGTAAGGGGTGAGGGTACGTGTTGGGAAGCCCACGAAGGACACCCAACCCCGCCCGCACATTAACGGCCTCTACTAAGAACTCGAATGACTTTCTAATACACGTGCTAGTAAAACGGGAAAATGATATGCAAAGAATTACTTTCCCTAAACATGCGAATGGAATCGAAAAGTGGGTTTCTATGTCAATTTAATGCAACTAAAATTAACGTCAAAGTTGCATTTTAGCATGCGGGTTCATTTAGTACAATAAACGAAGAATGATTAAATTGACAAAAGAAACAAAAAACGCGTTAGTAAACGATGTAAAAAAACGAATAATAACGGTTTGCAACTATTGAATTGAATTGAAAAGATGCAAATATGAGGATGCATGATTTGAAAAGATAGTATACATGTGATTAATTAGGCACGTGTTGACCTAAGTCGTAAAATACTATCGAGTTTGAAAAATAGAATAATGTACGACTCGCGTTTTAGTCGTTATGAGGTCACTCGATCGAGTGGCCGATGGACTCGATCGAGTGGACCCTAAACAATCGATTCCATTTTGCATCAGAGACCGTACTCGGCCGAGTTATTGACCAACTCGGTCGAGTACGTAGCCACTCGATCGAGTCACTGTGAGACTCGACCGAGTGGTGGTCGTAAAAAGCATTCTGACTCGATTTTGTGATGTCACTCGATCGAGTGGCTAAAGCACTCGGTCGAGTGGCAAACTTGGTTCGTTTGCAATTTAATTGTTAATTTTGAAATTGCTTTTGAGTTTTGATAATTCGACGGTTTTACCGAATCGGACATAAATATTGCACAATTTATGTTCGACTTGGTTTTTTATAAATCGCGAATTTTGTCGAACCGAACATAAATATTGTTGAATTTATACCCGATTCTAAAGTTGAATACTCATCATATCCCATATTCGATTATTGAAACGATATGGGATATTTAGAGTGAAAAATAAAAAAGATGGATTAATTTTAGTCGCTTTGAATTAATTATCGTGATATGAATAAATCACGTTAATTAATTCATATGACTTGATTGTTAGATTCGATATCCAATTATGGAATATCGAATCTAAAATCGACGCTTTACTTGAATAATAAAAAAAATAACTTGATTCCCTCGACTTTTCCGACATCGAAATAAATCCCAAGGGATTGTGATGTCGGATCCGTGTCAACGGGTTTCGACCCTTATTAAAAATTGATTTGAAAATTGATGGATGTAAGATGGATGATGATAACGAGAAATAATAATGAATTATTGTTTAAGTTAACTCATCTCAATAATCAAATAATCGGGGTATCGGAATAAGCGACCGGCAACGCTGTGTGCAATACACTTGTATATTCGGGTTTCCTTATTCCGATATCCCTCTCATTCGACACAAATTGATAAGTATTTTAATGTTTTGATGCAATAATGATAACAAGGTAAATAATAACGATAACAAACGTAATAATAATAATAATAATAATAATAATAATAATAATAATAAATAATAATAATAATAATAATAATAATAATAATAACGTAATAATAATAATATAATAATAATAACGCCATAATAATAATAATAATAATAATAATAATAATAATAATAATAATAATAATAATAATAATAATAATAATAATAATAATAATAATAATAATAATAATAACAATAATAATACCGTAATAATAATAATAATAATAATAACAATAATAATAATAGACGAAAAGGAACGGAGAAAAGAGAAGAGAAAGAAGAAGGAGGTTTGTCACCCTCAACCTACATGTTTCTGTCTCGGACTAAGGCTCGTAAGCGTGGCTACAACACGGGAGTCTTCGAGGTGTATGGAGGCTAAGTTGTGGTGGCTCGAGTTGAATTCCTAAAACTAGGTTTATGGTTTGCTAAAATTGGTTTTCCTAGGGTTTTTCTAGGGTAGAATTGCTAGGGTTTTGAAGTGTGTATAGATGATTGTCCTAGAGTGTACTAGGGTTTTTAGGGTTGTCAGAAGTTGTGTAATTGTGTTGCATGGGGTTGCTTATATAGGCAAAGTTAGGGCACCTTGGTGTCTAGGGTTTTGTACCTTGAAGGACTTGATTTGATGGCCCGTTTGGAGGCGGACCGTGGGTGAGCTACTCGGAAACGGCTTTGACCGGGTTTTAATCCGGTCGCTAAAAGTCGGTTTTATTCCCGGTGTCGGTTGCGACCCAAATTAGTCTTGTTTGACCCGGAATGATCCACTGGGCCTGGATTTGAGGTCTGTTTGGTGAGATTTGTACTCTGTAAGTGTGTTAGCCAACAATTAATGGATTTGAGCCCGTATCCGAGCGCGTAGAAACACGTTAGCGTCCGATCATCATCGGGTGATTTTTGGAAACTGCCATAGACACCTGGCGGTCAAAATGCGGGTGTCTACAGTTACTCTAACAATATACTATCCTACTTAGAATTCTGCTCCTTCATCCTCCTCGTCCTCTTCTTCTTCTTCATCATCATCGTCAGAAGTTTTGATTTAATCTAACCACCGCGCCATCTTTTCGTTGTGTACCTCCTCACATCGAATCCACAAGCCAATGCGTAGATTTTATAGAATTTTACTGACTCATCCACGTCCTTGAAGATCTGCCCTATGTATGGAGAAAACTCTCACCCACATCCCTACACCATTCATGTGCTTTTGCGTCTACTGAAAAATAATAACAGTGCCAATAAACGTGGCGAAAAAGAAACAATCAGAACTTGAAATATGGATTAAAGTAACAGATGACAAGAATTAAAGTAACAGATGAAGTGTATTGAAGTAACATTGGATTCAATTAACAGAGGATGCTTATACACCAAGTATAAATTAAATTAACAGAGTTCAGACATTAAAGTAACAGATAGTGTGAATTAAAGTAACAGATAATGTTCATTAAAATAACACCAAGTATAGGTTAGTGCAAAAATTTCGTATAATGATTAGAAATGAGAGTATGACGCAATATCTTTCTTTGAATGAGGGCGATATTCTTTGATATTGTTTCCTATTTTTAAGTCAATCACGTCTCATAATTATAGGAAGCAATATATATTTTTTTTTTATATGGCGGTATTCTAAATCCTTTTTGTCACTACAATGCATTACAATAACAGATGAAAAGAACTAAAGTAACAGATGAAGTGCGTTAAAGTAACACGAGATTCAGTTAACATTATGTGTATTAAAATAACAGGGGTTAGCCATTAAAATAACAGATTGTGTATATTAAAGTAACACAGTATGTGCATTACAATAACTCCATATATTTGTTCGTGCGTAAAATTCATATAATGCTTAGACCTTTTTGTGTTACATCTGTGTGTTAATCTAATTAAAATTAGGTGTTACTGTAACTCAGAACGTATGTTACTTCAACACCGTGTCTGCTTCAATAGAAAACAAAACAATAGTAATAAACAAAACAATAACACGAGAGTAATGGACCATTGATATGAATCTATGAATAATCAAATGAATAAAACTCCACCTTTTAAAAAATATAAAAATTTGGAATCTATACTAACAAGAGAGCAATGAACCAGATATGAATTTATGATGAATGAAATGACCATGAAAGCAATATCGACATGAAAATCGACGAAAAACATGAAAGCAAATTGACGCAAATTAGTCGAGATAATGAATAAAAATTGACGCAAAACATGAAAGCAATAACAAAACTCACCATTGTTATAGTCGATGAATTGATTATCAACAGTTGATGAAGATATCGCGATCATTGAATCCATAGTAACGGGATTTCAAGGACAAATTTGAATGAATGAATGAATGAACGTCATATTGGAAGTAGTTTTTTTAGATTTTTGATCGATGAACGTGAACGTGAATGAATGAATGAATGAGTATGTGATGTTATTATTTCCTAAAATTATGGGAGTTATTTTAGGAAGCAGTATCTTCCTTTTTTTTAATGCAAATATTAGGATGCATCTTGTCCATCGATTCTCATCCCATTCAATGGATGAGATGAGGACTTAGGGACTCATATATAGAGAAGGACTCATAAGAGCCTTACTATATATATATATATATATATATATATATATATATATATATATATATGTTCCGGTCACGGAAACAATTAACCCGGTCTCGGATCCGGGTCGTGTAATCGGAATGTTGATAAGTAGTGGATCGTTTGATTTCCTTCAACCTCTCCTTTCTCCTTCTCCTATGATCGGACCTCCCCGGCGGAGTTGGACTGCTCCCTGCACAATGAACGCACAGGGCCTCGGAGGTTTGTCCGAGGGAACCCTCTCTGATGCCTAAGTTAGTCCGTGAAATGCCTTGATGAACCTAGCTCGTGAGGAACTAGGCGGCGTTTTTAGGAGTGAGAGTCTAGAGAGAGAAAATCCAACCCCTTCTAAGTGGGAAATGGTTGGATAATTATACCTTCCCACAAGAGAGAGAGGAGGAGAGGGAAAAGAGCGGGAGAATGGGTGGACATGAGGACGACACGTGGCCTCGCCTCATCCACCCACTTCCCCTTACCTGAGGCGGAATGACGGATGGGCCCTCGGTTTCCCCTGCTCGTACTGGGGGTTTGGACACCCTGGAAACCAGCACGCAGGGGACTTGGTGGCCCTGCTCGGCCGACAGCAAGACCTTGCCGAGCAGGCGCAGGCCTTGGAGTGCTTTCAGTAGTCTTTTGCAGGGCGGGCCTACTGGGCAACCCTCAGTTCGCCCTGGGGGCGAATTATTCTAGGGTGCCACGGGCGGGCGACCCGTGGCACTTAGTCAACTCCCATCAATTGGCCCACGTCGGCCAGAGGGAGGCAGGGTCTTCCTCTTGGCAGGCGTTTCACGGGATGGGATGCAGTTGACTTTTGGACTCAATTGCATTTAATGCGTTGCTTGTTCCCGAGGTGGGAGGCCCAAGCGCATTGGTTATGACAAGGAAGGCTGGAATGTTCTTTTAGTAATGATTACTTCTCGCAAAGCGGATTCTCGGGTAACGCGCAGATCCTATGATTGGTCGCTCCCTCTTACAGGGGTGGTTGGAGCGCCATTAATACACAGCCTTAGCTCCTTGTATAAATTCCGTTCCTCTTGCCATTCTTCATAATTCATTCTTAGCTTTTTTATTCCCCAAAGAAAACATGTCATGGATTACAAAGATTCTCCCCCATCGCGGGGCCCGGGTGGTGACCCGCCGCTGGAAGGGATATTGGAGACTAAGGTATCACAGGGTGTCCTTCCTTGCCCTTCGCCGTAGCCGACAATTCAGCACCCGACTTCGTAGGAAACTCGGGAGGAAGGCGCGTGTCAGGGCAGGTAAGCGTCCCAAGAGGGCTTCGCCGGCTGCTTCTAAGTTCAAGCGTTGCCCCCAGGGAGGGGGCTGCTTTGACAGGGGATGCCATGAATGCTTCCCCTGGCTGCATCCTGAGCAGTTTGACCCCAACTGCTCGAAGCTAACTTCTTCTCCGGAATCAGGCCCTTCCTCTCCCTTAATGAAGGTCGGTTGTGGTTCCTGCGATAATGCTCGGACAGTCCCCTATGGCAGGGATTGGGATGTGAGCACTTGTGATTCCGGAGACAGCGACGGCCAGGGCTACTCTTCTGGCTGGAATGAGGACGACGAGCCTGCGGACCCCTTTAAAGACTCAGATGACTGGGATTGGGGCTCCGACGCAGGGGGGTATAATAGCCCTGGGTTTTGACGATGACTAGGCTTGCCTTTGTCAGGCAGGCAGGTTGAGCCAGGCTCCTTGGCTCTTTTTGTAATATGGCCATGCCTTGTAACTTGCCGATTTTTGGGTTTTTTAATGAAAAGATCAGGCGGTTTATTATTATCATTTGTTTGCGTTTTTTTTTTTTTTTTTGAGGGAGAATGACATCACTGAGAGGGTAAATCTTCCTGACGCCTATTTGCCTTCTCGAGGCTCTTCTTGGGAAGAGGTGAGTGGTTGGTTTGTTAAAAGTGTAACACGTGGGGGTAATCTTACGGGGAGTTTTGCAGAGAATGGGGCGACCTTTCAATTGCCCAAGCCTATATAAGCCTCTTCTCCTCTCCCTATTTCCCTTTTTTACGCTTTTGAGACTTAAACCCTTCCCATTTGTTCACTCTTCTTGCTGCTGAGAACCCTTTCAAGACTTTGAGGAACGCCTAACTTCATATTTTTTCAGCGACGGTCATCTTTCTAGGTTAGAATCTTGATTCCAACTCTTCGTTTTTTTCTTCTTTTTCTTCGTACTTCTTCAAGAAAT
The DNA here is from genome assembly GCA_958450325.1 of Agrostemma githago. Lineage (NCBI taxonomy): Eukaryota > Viridiplantae > Streptophyta > Magnoliopsida > Caryophyllales > Caryophyllaceae > Agrostemma > Agrostemma githago. The sequence goes on from OY288257.1 coordinate 25,987,449, forward strand.
AGTATGTCTCGCGCCCGTGCTCTTTCTTTTAGTCCGTTGTCCGGAGGGACGGAGGGTAGGAGAGGGGGGAGATCTGACTTGGCCTCTTCCTCCGGGGTTAGACCCGACGGGGGAAACCGCCCTGAGGAAGATGGGGGTGCCAACTCACCCGAACCCGCTCCCTTTGACGTTGTCGACTCCGACGACGATGAATTGGAGATAGACCCCACTACCATTGCTGGCCTTGTTCCCAGGGAGAAGGGGAAAAAGTATTTCTTGGATAAAAGCAAATACCTGGTTCCTTTGAGAACCTACCCTGAAACCAAGAATCGAGACCTGATTTTGGAGAGCAATGCTGCTGGGGAAATCGAGAAGTTTTATCACTTTGGGGATGGATACACCGTTATAATTCCCGGGGAGAGAGACACGGTGTGCTGCCCTCCCGACGGCTGTGTGGCCGTTTACCACAAGAGCCTGGAATTTGGCCTACGATTCCCTCTACACCCCTTCTTGGAGGAGGTTTTTAGGAGGATGAACGTGGCCATTGCTCAGCTGACTGCTTCGGCGATTAGGACGCTGGTGGCCTACACCTGGACTTGCCTCTTTCATGGGGAAGGGCCTTCTATTGATGCCCTGCGCGCCATGACTTGGCTACAAATGGTGTCTTCATCAAGGGGGGATGATTCCCCTGGGTACTGGTCTATTTTAAAGTCGAAGAGATACGCTCTAGTCTGGCCGGCTTTAAATAGCCTGAAAGACTGGAAGGACAATTTTCTGTATATACATAGTGCCTCAGGGTGGCGGATCCCTAGGCACTTTAGGAACCATGTGCATACCCATATGGAAACTCGTGAAGAATACCATCCGGGCGTCGGGGGGAAAGATCTAAAGGTGAAGTTGAGCCAGGCAGACGAGAGTTTAGTCGAGAAGTTTAAGGTTACTGAGGGGCCTCCCCCTATTGATCCTGCTTTTTGGCTTCCTCACGCAGATCTCATTACCACGGATGAATATCTGACCCCGCTGGGCCTGATTCCCGGTCTTGAAGGTAGTTTAGGGGCTTCAATTGGCCTGATTTTTCTCGAGGTTTCCATCTTTTTTTTTAACTGGCTGTTTATCCGCCTTGCAGGTTCTGCTTCTCGCCTTTGGACAAGGAAGCAGATGAGGAGGCTTGGCCTGTCTGAGGAGTTTGTTGTTACTTTAAAGTGTCCCTCTCTTCCCTCCAATTTCAAGAAAGGAGAGAAGAACTTAATGAGGTTTGTGAAGGAATTTGCCTCTGGCCGACGACTCCCCTTTCCTCCACGGCTAAAACCGGTGGCTCCTTCCCCCAATGCCCAGGGTGGGGAGGCTGAAGTTACTTCTGTGGCGACCCCTTCCCATGCTCACCGGCAGGGTGGTTCCCCTGCCGGGACTCATATTTCCCAGGGGTCACATCCTGCGGACTCTGAGCAGACTGGAGAGAGTGCTCCCTTGGTTCACAGGAGAAAGAGGAATAGGGAGACCCTAGGGGCTGTGCCTATGGTTGACTTGGAGGCTGATGTGGAGACCCCCGAGGCGAAACGCCCTGCTCATGACGTCCCGGGCACCTCTCTTTTGGAGGAAAACGTGGAGTTTCACTGTACTGCAGGCGACAGTGTTGATGTGTCAGGCCTGCTTTCGGATTCTGGTACCGTCTTGGCAGACCGCCTTACCAAGTCTATAACTAGTACCTCCAACCATGTGATTCAATACATACAGCACACTTCCAAGGTGCTGCAGGCCTCTGCCGAGCTGACGGCCCTCACCCGCCTAAGTGATGAGGAGCTGACTGTCACCCCTGGGGCCCCTCCCCCTGATCGCTTAGCTATGGTTGAAAGGGATGTGGCCCTGATCAATAGCGTGAAGGACCAGCTGACAAAGCAGGGGAGCGAGCTAGAGGAGGCGAAAGACCAAGCTAATCGGTGGAAGCTCCAAGGGGAGAAGGCTGTGAGGGAGGCGTCTAAGTTGGAGGTAGAACTGAAGGAGGGCCGCCTGGCCATGGAGCGCGCCACAAAGTCCCTGGCTGAGATGGAGAGTTTCAAGAAGAAAGCAGCTGATTTGGAGGAGAAACTGTCCAAGGCCAACTCAGATTTCAAACAGGCTCAAACTGGGTGGCAAGATGATAAAGATGCCATCCTGAAGGAAGATGAAGCTGCCGCGGACTTAAGCTTTGAGAATGGGGCTAATTCTTCCCTGGATCTTGTTATGGAGGTGATCAAGGAAATGTTTCCTGTCTTTGACGAGGATGCTTTCCGGAACCTTTACGCTGCCAAGAATGAAGCTCAAGCAGCTAGAGCCCCTAAGGAGACTGCTGGTCCCAGCCAGGGTGCGCCTAATGCTTAGGCTTTTTTCTTTGGTGATAACTAACTCTTGTGCTGAGCCTTAGTATGGCCAGCTTGCCTGTAATTCTCCGGCTTCTTTGGATTTTTATTTTGGGTGTTGTTCAAACAATGTTACTCTTTCCTGAGTCGGTTTATGAATATTTGTCCTTTATTTCTGCTTGCTTTGTTCTCCATATAAGGTATGGCCTGCCCCCTGCCTGCCCAGAGGTAGGCAGGGAGGTTTTCGCGCGTTTTTTTATACAAGCCTGGGAGCCTGCCCCCAGTGCTTGTCCTTTTGGCCAGTCTCCGGCTTTTGATCAAAGTCCAGGGGGCCTGCCCCCTGCCCGCCCAGAGGTAAGCAGGGAGGCTCTTTGCGTTTTTTTATACAAGGCTGGGGAGCTTGCCCCCAGTCCTTGTTGATTTGGCCTGTCCCTGGCTTTTGATCAAAGTTCAGGGGGCCTGCCCCCTGCCTGCCCAGAGGTAAGCAGGGAGGCTCTTTGCGTTTTTTATACAAGGCTAGGGAGCTTGCCCCCAGTCCTTGTTGATTTGGCCTGTCCCTGGCTTTTGATCAAAGTCCAGGGGGCCTGCCCCCTGCCTGCCCAGAGGTAAGCAGGGAGTCGTTTAATTTTCGTTGGGGGGGGCCATTTTCCTTAGTTCTGGCAACAGAGGGGCCTCCCCCTATTGCCCCCTGCTCGTTTGTGTGTGAAAACGCAAGTTTGAACAGGCAAAGAGTATAGACTTGAAGTTCTTTCATTTCTTTGTAAAAATTTAACACAAGGGTGGTCGGAGCCGTCGACATTCTTTGACCGTTCTCCGCCAATTTTCCAGGAAACGAAAACTATCTTAAGATTTTGCTAGACATAATACTTCTTCAGGGTGTCTGCGTTCCAGTGAGCACTCAACTCTTGGCCCTCAAGATTGGCGATTCTATACGTGCCTGGCCCTAAGATTTGAGTTACTTGGTATGGGCCTTCCCAGTTATGCTTAGTTTGCCGTGCTCTTTCGATTTTCCCACAGCCTGTGTCTTCCTGGGAACTAGATCACCCATCTGAAAATTTCTCTGATGTACTCTCTTATTGTACGCCTTCCTCATTCGTTGCTGGTAGGCGACGATATTGGCACTGGCTTCCTCCCTCACCTCACTGACCAGATCTAAGGCCTCAGCCATTGCTACTTCATTCTCAGCCTGGTCGTATTGTAGGGAGCGCAGGGAAGGGATCCTGGCCTCAATTAGTAATAGAGCCTCTGCACCATATACCAGGCCGAACGGGGTCTGGCCTGTAGATTCCTTTCGGGTGGTCCGGATTGACCAGAGTATGCTGGGGAGCTCGTCGGTCCATCTGCCCTTGAGGTCATCTACCATCTTCTTAAGGCCATTCAAGATCTGTTTGTTGGCTGCTTCTGCCTGTCCGTTGGTTTGAGGGTGGCAGACGGCAGAGTAAGCAACTGCGACGCCATGGCCTTCCAGCCAGATTCTCAGGGGGTCGTTATCGAATTGTCTTCCATGATCAAACACTAGCATTTTTGGTAGGCCGAATCTAGTGATGATATTCCGCCATATCACCTTCCTGACCGCAGGCTCAGTAATATTAGGCACTGCCTCAGCCTCCACCCACTTGGTGAAGAAGTCGATAGCCACGATCAAGAACTTTCTGCCCCCGGTGGCCACCGCAAAAGGTCCTAGTATGTCCATCCCCCATTGAGCGAAGGGGATGGGGGATAGGATTGGCCTGAGTTCTTGGGCCGGAGCATGGATGGATGGGGCAAAAAGCTGACATTTCCTGCACTTTTGAGTCAAGTCTTTTGCGTCGGCCAGCAGAGTCGGCCAGTAGTATCCCGCCCTCAAGGCCTTGTGTGCCAGCGACTTTCCTCCTATGTGATGGCCACATATTCCAGAGTGAATGTCATCCAATACCTCCCCCGCCTGCTCTGCCCCCAGGCACCTGAGCAGGGGGGGACGAGAAAGATTTCTTGTACAAATCTTCTCCCATTAAGATAAACCATGCAGCTCTTGCCGGCATTTTTCTTTTTTGTACGGGGTCAGAAGGTAAAACTCTGTGTTTCTTGAACAGGATGATGGGGGTCCTCCAATCCCTAGGCCCTGCTTCCTCCACAGCGCTGACGGTTTGGCAGGGGACGGTAGATTTTTCCTGGATGACGTCTACCCATAACGACCTCCTTATATCCTGCAAGCCGGAACTAGCCAATTTTGACAGGGCGTCTGCCCGATTGTTCTGGGACCGAGGGATCTGTCTGATTTCGTACGATTTCAGGCCTGACAATTCCCTTTTCACCATTTCCAGGTACGCGGCCATCGTTTGGTCCCGGGCCTCATACTCTCCATTGATTTGGTTGGCGATGAGCTGGGAGTCTGTTGCCAGGACAATCCGCTCCGCGCCTGCGGCTTTGGCTAGGTTGACGCCTGTGAGACTACTTCGTACTCAGCTTCATTGTTTGACGCGGGGAAGACAAATCTGAGTGCATGCTCAAAGTCAGTCCCCTCTGGGCTGGTCAATACGACTCCGGCCCCTGCTCCATTAGCCGTGGAGGACCCATCGGTGTATACTATCCACTCGCCGGCGGTTGGGCTATCCTCCTTAGAGTGGGAGCATTATGCTAGAAAGTCGGCCAGGGCTTGGGCTTTGATGGCTGTTCTGGATTGGTATGTTATCCCCAGTCCACTCAACTCAATAGCCCACTTTAGCAGCCTGCCTGACTTTTCAAAATTTTCCAACACTTTCTCTAGTGGCTGGTCTGTCAATACTACAACAGGGTGTGCGTCGAAGTACGGCCTCAAATTTCTGGCTGCTATGACAACCGCATAAGCTGCTTTTTCGATCATAGGATAATTTTTCTCTACTGCCCCCAGGACATGACTTACAAAATATATGGGCTGCTGAGCGCCTGCTTCTTCCCTCAAGATGACCGCGCTGACTGTCACAATGGTTACGGCGATGTAGAGGAAGAGTTTTTCCCCTGCCACTGGCCTCGCCAGGGTGGGGAGCTTCTTTAGATGTTCCTTCAACTGCTCGAAGGCTTCCCTTTGCTCGTCCTCCCACTTGAATTGCTTGTTTCCTTTCAGTATTTTGAAGAATGGGGTTGACTTGTCTGCTGACCTGGCGATGAATCGTACCAGGGCGGCCATGCGGCCTGTCAGACGTTGGATGTCCCTGATGGTCCTGGGTTCAGGAAGGTCCAGAACAGCCTGAACTTTCTCGGGGCTAGCGTCTATCCCTCGAGAGCTGACCAAAAAACCCAAGAACTTTCCAGAACGAACCCCAAATGTACACTTTTTAGGCTGGTAGACTGTGCGCTCCTTTTTAGGGGTATCCCCTTCCTCAATTCTCTGCCTTCCGGATTCGTTTCTTCCGCGTCCACCCTGCGGTCCCCCCTGTTGCCTGGTGGGGCCTGCGGGGGTCTCCGGCAGGCTGTGGAACTCCTCTTGCAGCATAAACCCCTCTGCAATCTTTCTGGCTTTGGTCAGGGTCTCTGGCTGGGCTCTGATCATTTGGTTTTTCATCTCGCCGGGGAGCAGGGAGTTGGTTAGCGCATATGCTGCTGTCGGGTCGTCAATTTCTTTCACCTGCAGGAATGATAAGTCAAACATAGAGTAGTTGTAATATAGACGCTCATAACCTTGCCACTTGTGTAACATAGAGTAGTACGTAAAGAATAAAATATCTGGAGTAGAACCTTCTGTAGGCACTAAAAATTTATTAAAGTGTCCAATAAATAAAATTAATTAATTATTTTGAGTTAATACAAAATTTTAGCTCAAGTTAACTTTTTTGCCACGAGCAAATGAAATATGGGTTGATCCGGATAACAAATTAGATTATTTGGATCCTTAAACCCGAAAGGAGTATAAATTGGGTCAATGCCATTAATAAGCTCGCAAATGGGCTTGTGACTATAAAGTACACCAAGGAGAACCAAAACTGTATAAGTAGAGTCCTCTTCATTCATTTATAGGCATTGAAAAATTTCTGAAGCAAAGGATCAAGAGAGAACAAGATACAAGTCGCTACAAGCCTCTCCATCAAATCCGTCTCAAGCAATCAACAAGCATGATAAATCGCGCCGCTTGCTCAGAAGATCCAACAATAAATTCAAACATTCAAGAGAGATTCAAGTTCAGGCGACCCTCTCAAGAACATCAAGCAAGACCGCGCGCGGAGTAGTACAAGTCGGCTTATAATCAAAGGATACATTAGAGATTGTACACATACTTTTGATAATAATTAATAAAATTTATTTGTTTTCTTGTTTTGTATTTCAGTTAGCTGCGATACAAAATTTTTCGTTGCAAATTTTGGTCAACCCGACGTGAAAATCTCTACCTCTCATCTTTACCACTGAAGCAACCAAGACAAATGCTCGAGAAGATGTCTACTAACCAAGGCAACACTTTCACCATCCCTAGGAAGAACGACGCTGACACGCTCCAACAGTCTCCTGGCGTCATCACGCAATCCACTGACATGGTCACTAGAGGAAAGGCAAAGAAGTTTGCCCTCAACGCCGCTGCTACCAGCCTACGCGCCACCCATGTCGCTACTAGGCCGCGTAGGATCTCTGCTGCCTCAATTGCTGCTGTCACAGAAGCCATGATTGCGGCCTCTTCTCCTTCACGCAAGGATGAAATCTCCAAGAGCAACACCGCCTCCCCTCGCAAGCCTAGGGTATAGCCAAAGAAGAAATAAGCCTCCAGTCCTATCAGCGTTTCAGTGATGATTGCTAGTGGTTCCAGTATTGAAGACCAAAACTTGAATCTAACTAAACTCATTGAAAGTATGCAAAAGGCGAATGAAGAGAAGAACAAGAAGATCAAAGGTGTTCAAAAAAAGGTGATCGAGCTCCGAGAGAAGAAATATTTATGTGTCACTAACACCGACAAGGACACCATTCACGGGAGCAATAGCGAAAAGAAGGATGAGTGTGACGAGAAAAAGGATGGTGAAAAGCCTCCAAAGAACAATATCGGTACTTATACCTCGGAGCAGTTGCAAACTTCGATAGCTGACGGGATCAAAATCCAACTTGGTGATGATTCCTCCACTGCTGGACGATATATCAAGCCTTACACCAAAAGAATTGATGTTGTGTGCATGCCTTCCGGATATCAACCCCCCAAATTTCAGCATTTCAATGGATAGAGGAATCCGAAGCAGCACATCACGCTTTTTGTGGAGACATGCAGCAAAGCTGGAACTGCTAGTTATCGCCTGATCAAACAGTTTGTCTGCTCTCTCAAGGGAATCGCTTTTGACTGGTACACAGATTTGAATCTCGAATAAATCGATAGCTGGGTTCGAATGGAAGACGAATTCCTCAACAATAAGGTCTACAACATCAGGCGCATTGTAAGCATGAGCGAGTTGACAAACACTTCCCAGTGGGACGATGCGCCTCTCATTGACTACATCAACCGTTCGCGTACCCTCGGTCTTCAATGCAAGGAACGTTTGACTGAAACTTCAGCAGTCGAAATGTGCATCAACGGGATGAGCTAGGATCTCCTCTACATCCTGAATGGGATCAAACCAAAAAGCTTCCAAGAGTTAGCAACGGGAGCTCATAGCATGGAAATCACGATCAACAACCACAATCAAAATAAGGCAACACATTTCCGAAGACACGAACATAAGGAGCTCCGTGAAGCCACCAACACGACGTCTAAAGAGTCCATGGTCGTCAACGTCATCAATATACCTACGAAGATATCAAGAAATCCTAGATCAAACAACAATAAGAATGGATCTACTTTAAAAGAGCTGCTAGGCAAAAGGTATTCGGTTGATGACTCTGACCTGTTGAATATGTTGGATGACCTTCTCGAAAAGAACGTGATACAATTACCAGATTCAAAACGACCTGAAGAGGCTAACTTGACAAATGATCAGAATTATTGTCGCTATCACATGTTGATTAGCCATCCTGCTAAGAAATTCATAACTCTTAAAGAAGGAAAAATCATCCTGTATCTTGAAGAAAATGTAGCAACCAATGAAACTACTACGACCTGGGAGAAGTCGATGCACAAGAATTCAAGGGGGCAAAAGAAGCTCAAATCACAGCATGTCCATCATCAAAGAAAACAAGGAAGGAGAAACATGATGTATCCTCCAATAGAAGGAAAGTTCTTTCCTATAAACACTATCAACTACGTTAGTGTGAACACATCTTAGTCCTGGGAAGCAAAGAGAATGGAAATGACAGAAATACACGTCCATCAAAACTCTCTATCTTTGATAGGATACTCCCACCAACGAAGAGATCACAATCTTCTGTGTTCCATCAGTTGGGAAGAGTTGCAACTAAAGAAAGACATCAACTTCCTCTAAATAATTGTCTGTCCATCTTCAATAGGCTAGCTAGATGCCTGTGAAGGGGGCAATAATAAGTTCATCAATCCATCAACTTCAGATGGAGGAACATCAATGTTCAAGCGCTTCGATTCGCCTAAAAGTGGAGTCTAGTCGCATAGAGATATTCACAATGACAAGTTGTAATGTGCCTCCCTCAGGTGAAGATGTCAAACAAACGAAAGTTAACAATAATATACAAAGTCTTGTCGCTTCTAGCATGAAGCGTATGGACATAGTAGACATCACTCAAGTTCACCCCCTTAAAGCAAAAAGACGGGTTGTAGTTCTCACGAATCAACAAAAGCTACCAAAATCTCATGAAAGTGAAATGATTGAAAACATTTCATCTCCATTACGCGCAAATGTAAGGGTCGATGATGGCAAAACATCTTCTACCTTTTGAAAAGAAACAAGCCATGCTACTAAACAAGAGGATAAACTGCAAGCATGCTCCTAAGTAAGAGGATAAACCGCAAGTGTACTCCTAAACAAGAGGATAAACTGCAAGGAAGACACCTAAGCGATAGGCTAAAGTGCGCGCACACACAAAAAAAACACAAAAATTTAAACCCACGAACTATGTTGGCTAGATCTTGTGGAACATCATCTGTGTTCTGCAAGTACGTAGGTAGCTCGAGTGAGCACGTAGCTTGAGTGTAACTACATCTCCAAACAAACCACCCATTCCGTTACCAAAGTACGTTGGCTTGATTTTGTAAAGCATTATTCGTGTTTTGCAAGTACGTAGACAACTCGAGTGAACATGTAGCTTGAGTGCAGCCACCTCTCCACAATAACAAATAATTGCTCCTGGCGCGCAATAACGTAAACTGTGAATGACTAAAGAAACAACAAATCTTCAAATCGGACCTTCGTAAAAAAAACTTCAAATTGGAGTTCCGTGAAAAGATCTTCAAATTCGAGCTTCGTGAAAAAGTCTTCAAAGCGGAGCTTCACAAAAATCAACCCCGAAGGAGCTTCACAAAAATCGTCATCAAGCAGAGCTTCCCTACAAGAAAGTTATGATGGCCCAAACGGGTTCCCTCATGACAACTCAGGTGAGGACGGTCTTCAGACGAGACTTCTCCGTGGCTCCTCACAAGAAAGTCATGATGGCCCAAATGGGTCCCCTTATGACAACTCAGGTGAGGATGATCTTCAGATAAGGCTTCCTTCGTAGTAGCGTCGTGATAACCCAAACGGGTTCACCTAATAACAACTCCAAGTGCTCCCTCCGTGGCTCCTAAACATCGAGTGCGTGCTCCCTCCGTGGCTCATCACGAAGAAGGCGCGATGACCCAAACGGGTTCATTTCATGACAACTTGAGTGAAGACAAAGAAGTTGACGTGTTGTGCGTTCTCCATGGCTCCTCACAAAGAAGTCGCGATGACCCAAACGAGTTCATCCCATGACAACTTGTCTGAAAACAAAAATGTCATCGGACTGGATTTCCTATGTAAGAGTGTCGTGATGACCCAAACTGAGATGTACGGTACCTGCACATAGACCCACAAACAAGCACGCAGCTACACAAACAAATTGTATAGGGAAGGTACTTACCATCCAAATTATACCTTATCAAGACAACGGATCCAAAAAGATTGGAACAAACTAGACAATGTGCGAGTAAGTGAGCAATCTACAAAAACAAACAAAGGAGACCGGTGAAAGCAAGACGATGAGCTTTATTCTAGCATACAATTCTACAAATCCATTCCACTACACAAACTAAACTTACTCTCCTTTTCATGCAAAATTTAAAAAAAAAAAAAAAAAAAAAAAAGTAAAGAGATGAAAAAGTCAAAGTTTAATTACTTCCTTTGCTTTGTTAATACTGTGGAGAATTGATATAGTTTTATAAATTTCACATGGCAATACGAAGTGATTAAAAAAAGGGACTTGTTGACCAAAAAAAGAAATTACAAAACATGCCCTAATATTCAAAGACCAAGAGCAGAAGAGTATGCTATAATCAGCATTATCCAAGGACAAAGCAAGCAAATCAACGAAGGAAAATGATGACAAAAAATAGAATGAAAGGGAGGGAAGCGGTGCACCTTGCGGTTTCGTGTTAGCCCCCTCAAGTTTATATATATATATGCATGGGTCCTTGTTAACAATCCAAATTCTACAAAACTCTACAAATGATAAGTGTAATCACAAATTTCCTAAATCAGTAGTCATGGACCTATGGGATTAGATACGGTTTCTATGAAATATATGGAATCCGTATTTTTTCGTTGCGTGAAGTCTTGATATTTCCTGACACAGTTTACCGTAAGACTGAGTTGGAAAGATTGAAGATCGTAGCTAGATAATATAGCATGGTGACATGACTGTCTTACAACAAAAAGTGTGACGGTAGACTTCCAAGTCAATCAAGTAAATTCACAAGTCTGATCGTCTGTCAAGTCAGATAATGAAAGGGTGAATTCAAAATTTAGAGCTACATGTACGACAAGTTCGGTGCTCAACGACTTCCAAGTCAAAGCCAAAACATAAAATGTTCGAGACTTCGCCACTCCAGGACTGCTAAACGGTGCACGTGACAAGGTCCCGCGGGGGCAATTATAGGTATTAAAAATTTATTAAAGTGCCGAATCAATATATATAATTAAAGGAAGCTTTTTTTTCGAGGGAATCCAACTTTTATGAAACACTAAGAATTTAAATATTATCCTTATTAAAAGTGGATATGATAAATAATACTCCTATTTGTTTTAGTATTAGATAATAAATAATACTCCCTCCGTCTCGTTCATTTGTTGTTCTTTTATATTCATTGTGAGGAGTATTTTAATCAAAGGACAACAAATGAACGAGACGGAGGGAGTACTCATTTGACTTTTGGTATTAGACAAAACAATCCAAACACCCTAAGAGTATTACCACCTCAGAAAACAAAATTTGAATAGACACCACGTGGAACGCTTAAAATGGTTATGATTATTTCAAATAATCATCATTGTTGGAGAATTATTATTAAAATAAAATTATTATCCTAATATAAGTAGATATATTTATTAAGACAAAATTATCCTAATAAAATTGGATTTACATTTTTGCGAAAATACGGTGTGAGAAATTACAATTTTATAACTTTTTATCTTTTATATCAATAAAAAAATTTAAGAGTTTTTTTAATTTAATATTGGAGTATTTTATTTATATTCATTACTTGTCATACTTATATAGAAATAATTATAAATAATAAATGTTTTAAAAGATATTACACAATAAAAAAATAAATTATTACTTCATTTATAGGTGTCATCAAAATAAAACTACACTGCATTTAATATTGCAATCATATAGAGTAAATAATTTTTAACGGACAGGTCGGGTTGGGCCGCGACCCTAATATACCGGGTTTGATGACAGTCAAGTAGCGGATCAAGATTTATAGGTGTTGACCTACGAAAAAACGGGTTGGATGGGTTGGGTTTACGGGTCAAGTCAAGTCATTCAGATCAACTAGAGAGTACAACTTTAGTCTCCTGATTTATAAGCAAACAATATATGGAGTATATACTAATAAGAGTGCTAGATAATTTAAGAATTAGAAACAAAATCATGTTCAAATAAATTGATTAATATATAAAAAAATAATTATGTTCAATCAATCAATCCGTCAATTATCAATACAATTAAACGATACATTTTTCGAGCGACGTTGGTGTAGACACGGAAAATTTATTTAAGTGTCGAAAATACAAGAAAATAATTATTTTGAGTCAACAACAAATTTTGACTTAATCTAGTTATATTTGTCCCGTAAAAGTTAAAGACGGCTCGTTTCATTCCCGAGCTTGACCATTTGACCCAAAAGTCAAATAGTTGTAAGCCTGGCCCAAAAGTCAAGAAAATATATCATTGGGCCAAAAGTCAAGAAAATGCCAAGTTGACCCAAAAGTCAAGTGAATGTCAAGTGGACCGAAAAGTCAGATCATAGTCAATATGACCCAAAAGTCAAGCACTCGTCGATCTGGCCCGAATTTCAAGAAATGTCAAACTCGGCCCGAAAGTCAAGCATTGACCAAATTTGACCTAAAAGTCAAGTAACGGTCAATTGGGCCCAAAGAGAAGTCAAGCTTTCAAAAAGCCCAACTCCAAGTCCAACAAGAATGGAGGAAGAAATCCTATAAATAGAGAGCTTCTCAACCATTTTAAGGGAGAAAAAAAGGAGATAGAAGACAAGCTCACTACAAAAGGTGAAGAGAAAGAAGACTACAAAAACTCTGAAATTCTCGAAGCATCATCCCTTCCAAGTAGCAACAAGCACTACAAGATCGTGCCGCCTACTCAAGGAAGTCAAATCAACATCAAGCATCGAAAGGAGACTCAAGTCATCGCGACCCTCCCAAGAAGCTAAAGTCAAGCAAAGAACGAAGATCATTGAAGTGTGCCTAAAGCAACGTAGTAGAATCAGAGGAAGAATAGAGAATCGAACACATAAACTTTCTGATATTATAATTTGTTGCTCCAGTTTTGTACTAAGATATTTATAATATCACTATACAAAATTTGTTGTTACAAATTTTTGGTGAACCCGACGTGAAACCTCTACCTCTCATCTCTATCTCACAAGCAAGCTACTTCAACAAGAAGATGTCTCTCCCAGAGAACACTCTAAGCACACCCAAGCAATCCTATGCATCAATCCTCAAGGAGCCTCTCAAATCAGGCATGCAATCTGCTGGTGTGTCCACTAGAGCAATGACGAAGAAGGCTGCTGTCGATGCCGCTGCTGCTAGCCTACGCGCTGCCAATGTTCCCAGAAGGCCACGTAGATACTCCGTTCAGTCCATTGCTGCTGCTGCCACTGCTTTGCTCAAAGCCTCTTCATCTCCAAGCAAGGAGCAAAAGATGTTGAGTCCCATATGTGGATCTCCCAAAAGTGGATCCCTTCACAAGGCTGCTTCACCTTCAAAGACAAATCAGAAGGAGTTGAAGTCTTCCAGTGCGTCCCCTCGCAAAGAGAAGAAAACTTCCCCAAAGAAAAATGAAGTTGAAGCCCCTCTTATTGCATCAGTGATGACCATTGGTGGCACCACCTTGGAAGAGCAAGTGGCGAACATGAATAAAATCCTTGAACAAATGATGAAGGAAAACGAAGAGAAGAACAAGAGGATTGAAGATCTTCAAAAAGAAATGGAGGATCTTCGTAACAAGGGTGGCTCTAGTTACCATGGAGATACCGCAAGTGAAGTTGGGAGGGACAACGGTGAGAAAGATAATGGCGGAAAAGGTGGTGAAAAGCCTCTCTCCCAAGAACAGCTGCGTAACTTGATTAACAGCACCATCAAGAATCAGCTAGATGAAGGAGCTTCCTACAAACTGCGCTATGTGAGGCCGTATACAAAGAGGATCGATGAGATGCGCATGCCTTCAGGCTACCAACCTCTAAAGTTCCAGCAGTTCGACGGGAAAGGCAACCCCAAGCAACATATTGCACACTTTATCGAGACTTGCAACAACGCAGGGACTGATGGTGACTTGTTGGTGAAACAGTTCGTCCGCTCCCTCAAAGGCATCGCCTTTGATTGGTACACGGATTTAGGTTCTGAGTCCATCGATAGTTGGGATCACTTGGAGACCGAGTTCATGAACAGGTTCTACAGCACACGGCGCATTGTGAGCATGAGTGAGCTGACAAATACCTCTCAGTGGGAAGAGGAGCCCGTTGTAGAATATATCAACCGATGGCGTGCCCTAAGTCTGGAGTGCAAGGATCGCCTTAGCGAGGGTTCTGCAGTTGAAATGTGCATCAATGGCATGAAGTGGGACCTGCTCTACATCTTGAACGGTATCAAACCTCGAAGCTTTCAAGAGTTGGCGACTCGTGCTCATGATATGGAACTAACAATCAAGGCACGTGGAAAGACTCGATCATCTTCTTCCAATGCAGCATCAGAGAAGAAGGAATTCAAGAAAAATGATAAGGGTTCTAAAAGCTCTTCCAAGGAAACAGTGAATGCAACCACCTCCAGTGAGCCCGTCAAAATTTCAGGAAATTCTAAGCAAAACAAAGCCAAGGAAACGTACACAAGTGACTTCAAGCGTGAAAGGCCAACGCTAAAGGAGTTGCAGTCCAAACAGTATCTGTTCCCTGACTTAGATCTATCATGCATGCTTGATGATCTACTTGGGAAGAAAATCATCCAATTACCTGAGTTAAAGCGCCCAGAACAAGCAAACAAGACCAATGATCCAAACTATTATCGTTACCATCGATTGGTGAGTCATCCTTTGGAAAAGTGCATCACCCTCAAGGAAAGAATCATGCAACTATCCAGAGAAGGAAAGATCATCTTGGACTTGGAGGATGCTGTGACAACAAATCATACCTCAGCAACGATTGAAGAATTGGATGCCACACCCATTGACGTTTCAGGTGGAGTAGATTTGCACGAGGAGCATGAAGCGTGTGTGATACAATTTGGAAGTCTTGAGCCTACAGTATTGCAAGTACCAAAATCGACTTCTTGGAGTAAAAAAGCAATCGCAGATAGTCCAAATGATGATGATGATGAAGGATGGACATTGGTCACTCGCAAGAAACCAAGGAAGCCAGTGAAACTTCAGCATCAAGAACCTGTTCAAAGAAGAAGAAAGCAAACAAAGAAGAAGGGGCCACGCCGCCCTAAGAATAAGAAGAAAGCAAAGAAAGTGACCAAGTCAAAAGTCATGCCTATTGATTTGCTAGAGAAAGGTCTTCCATCTCCAATTGTCCTAAAGGAATTTTTCCCCGAGGGCTATCTCGACGAAGTCACTGTTTACACAGTAGCGGCTGAGGTAATTGTGGAGGATGAAGAAGATGAAGAAGAAAGGGATACTTCAAAAGTAGCCACCGAAGAGGATGAGAATCTACCCAAGGACACTAAAGTGTCGGCTACGCTCGATTCTCTACCCGCACGCATGGAGTGGAAGCAAATCTTTCACCTACCAGAGGAGATGCGTCATCAAGTCTCCCAAGCACTTCAAAACCCTGAGTTGTATGAAGAGGAGATAAAAAATGTTGGCAAGTCTGTAGAACAAGAGACCAAATGTCTATCCTGCAACACCGCCTTGACATTCTCTGATGAAGATCTTCTTCTTGGGTCCAAACTTCACAATAGGCCACTGTATGTCTCAGGGTACATCAGAGGGAAGAAAGTAAGTCGCATTTTGATCGATGGTGGATCCGGTGTGAATCTCATGCCTAAGGCAACCATGGTGGAGCTAGGCATTATGGTAGATGAATTATCCAGTAGTCGAACGGTAATCCATGGCTTCAATCTAAATGGCGAGCGTGCGATTGGAATCATTCGCGTCAAGCTGAGCATGGCAGATTTGTCCTCTGACACCCTCTTCCATGTTATTAATGCAAAGACCTCGTTCAAGCTTTTGTTAGGACGACCGTGGAAGCACGAAAATGGTGTGGTTGCTTCAACACTTCACCAATGTTTGAAGTACTATCGTGATGGTGAGCAAAAGATCAATGGCGATGTCAAACCCTTCACTAAGGCAGACTCATTTTTCGCTGATGCAAAATTCTTCGAGGAAAATGCCACTTCAAGTGAATTCATGCCAACCACTATTTCTTCCACTGGAAAAGGGGGCAAAGTTAAAAGAGTTGCAGTTTCTCCGAAGAAGCCTGATGTTCCTGCAAAAAAGGAGTACGAGGGCAATCAACCCATGAGTAAAGGCAAAACCACCCAGGATTCAGAAACCAAGGCTCGAGAAGGAGAGCTTCCAAAGACTTCGCATCCCGTCTTCCGATACATCCCAAAATCGCGACGCAAGCATGGACAAAGCCCTTTTGTAGAGTATCAGGATACAAAGGCATTCCATAAGGAAAGAGCAAAGCACAATCCCTCAGTTAAGCAAGAATGGATGGTGAAGCTTGTTACTCCTCTAGCTCAGTCAAATGAAAAGCAAGTGGTGAAACCTCCACTAAAAGGGTTTGCCTCATCATCTACCATGCTATACGATGGAAAGAAAGAAGGTGTATACAGTACCAATGCATACAAGTTGCTCGAAAAATCTGGATATGACTTTGAGAATCCTAGTCAATTAGGAAAGCATATACAGGTAAAAACAGATGGTGAAGCTCGAAGCCGTAGCTTAACCAAGATTGGTATAGGCTATGAAACACCAATACCAGTCAAGATTTCAGCAAGGCACAAGGCCGACACATCGTCTTCTCAATACATCACAGTTGAAGAAAGTGTTGAAGATGATGATGCCTTAACAAGATCCTCTGTCTTCGATAGGATTCGACCATCCACCACAAGAGGGAGCACTTCAGTGTTCAACCGATTAGGGAAACCGTCGCCTTCAGAGCCCCAAATACCTTTAAGGAATCGTTTCTCCGTATTTAAAAGATTGGGCAAACAAGAGGTTAACGATCGTGCTCGTCATGCGGTAACATCATCACATTCGAAGAAGAAGAAAAGATCAGTCTTCAATCGTTTGGGTGATTCAAAACAAGTCCAGGGTTGCAAACAATCTCGTGCAGCTTCTACAAGCAAAGAAAAAACGAAGGTGAAAGTCAATGATGACCTCAAAAGTATCATCCCTTCCCGCATGAAGCGCATAGAGGAGGTTGACATTGTGCAAGAGCAACCTTTGAAGGTCAAGCAACGTGTTGTCATCCTCACAAACCAACAAAAATCCAAAATCTTGCAAACCAAATGGAAGCCGCGAGTTGATAGAAATTTGGAAGCGTTGGATGATGAAATAATAACAACATATCATATCACTGTGGAGGAGGTCCCTGATCCTAATGAAGAGGTGGAAGCAGATGATGCCCCCGAGTTGTTATAAGATGGTGGACAATCAACAGTAGATGACCTGAAGGAGCTTAACTTGGGAACACCGGAAGATCCACGTCCCATATATGTTAGTGCTCTCCTTACGGACAAAGAGGTGGAAGAGTACCAAAAGCTTTTAAGCGAATACAAAGATATTTTTGCTTGGAGCTACAAGGAAATGCCAGGGCTGAGTCCAAAAGTTGCAGTGCACCGGTTGGCAATCAAAAGAGGTGTAAGCCCCAAGAAACAACCTCAGCGTCGTTTCAGGCCAGACCTTATTCCTGAGATCGAGAACGAGGTCAACAAACTCATCGAAGCTGACTTTATTCGTGAAGTCAAATACCCCACATGGATAGCCAACATTGTGCCAGTGAGAAAAATGAATGGTCAACTACGTATCTGCGTGGACTTTCGGGATCTGAATAATGCTTGTCCGAAAGATGATTTTCCTCTCCCTGTCACAGAACTTATGATCGATGCAACAACCGGGCATGAAGCTCTGTCATTCATGGATTGCACAGCAGGGTATAATCAAATTTTGATGGCACCTGAAGATCAAGAGGCCACGGCTTTCCGCACTCCAAAAGGGATATTTTGTTACAAAGTTATGCCGTTTGGATTGAAGAATGCTGGAGCAACATATCAAAGGGCGATGCAGAAAATCTTCGATGACATGTTACATAAGTCAATTGAATGTTATGTTGATGATGTTGTGGTCAAGACCAAGAAAAAAGAGGATCATCTCAGTGACCTTCGGACTGTCTTCGAAAGACTAAGAAAGTGTCATTTGAAGATGAACCCACTCAAATGTGCATTCGGTGTCTCCTCTGGCAAGTTCTTAGGATTTGTGGTACGACATAGAGGAATTGAGATAGATCAGTCAAAAATCAAAGCTATCCGAGAAATGCCCGCGCCAAAAAATTTGAAGGAGTTACGCGGACTGCAAGGACGTTTAGCTTACATAAGAAGATTCATTTCAAACCTTGCTGGACGTTGCCAACCGTTCAGTCATCTTCTGAAGAAGGATGCTGCATTCCAGTGGGATGAAAAATGCCACAATGCCTTTGAAAGCATAAAAAAGTACTTGTCCTCCACGCCAGTGCTAGGGGCACCAATTCAAGGAAAGCCACTTATCCTGTACATAGCTGCACAAGAACGCTCTCTGGGGGCATTATGTGCTCAAGAAAATGAAGATCGTAAAGAAAGGGCACTCTACTACTTGAGTCGAACTTTGGTGGGAGCAGAGTTGAATTATTCTCCAATCGAGAAGATATGTTTAGCCCTTGTCTTTGCAATCCAAAAATTAAGGCACTACATGCAGGCTCACACAGTTCACGTGGTTTCAAAAGATGATCCTATAAAGTATATACTTTCAAGGCCGGTCTTGTCTGGGCGCTTAGCTAAGTGGGCAGTGTTACTCAAGCAATATGACTTAGTCCATGTTCCTCAAAAGGCAGTCAAAGGACAAGCTTTAGCTGATTTTCTTGCTGACCATCCAATCCCAGGCGGGTGGGAATTACAAGATGACCTCCCTGGCGAAGAAATCTTTTATGTTGATGTGCTTCCTCCATGGCAAATTTATTTCGATGGAGCTGCAAGACGAGATGGTGCAGGTGCCGGTGTCATGTTCTTGTCACCCGAAAATCATCTATTGCCTTATTTGTTTGTCCTCACCCAGCTATGCTCAAACAACATGGCTGAATATCAAGCTCTTATCTTAGGACTTGAAATGACGATCGAGATGGGGATCAAAGACATAGACATTTGTGGTGACTCCCAATTGGTGGTGAATCAAATTCTCGATGATTATGAAGTGAAGAAGGAGGATCTTGTCCCTTATCATCAATATGCAATCCAATTGCTCCATAAGTTAGATAGTGTTCGCATCGGTCACGTACCGAGAAGTGCCAATAAGCTGGCTGACGCGCTCGCTAATCTTGCAGCCACTTTGGCACTGGGGGCAGATGAAGTCACATCCATTCCAATTTGCAATAGATGGGTAATACCGCTGCTAGAAATGGAAGAAGTTAAAGGAACATCCAACATGATCTCTGCTTATCAAGTTGACAAGGAGGATTGGCGACAGCCTATCATCGACTTCTTAGAACATCAAAGGTTACCCGATGATCCAAGACATAAAGTCGAAATTCGTCGACGTGCTCCACGATTCATCTACTACAAAGGTACATTGTACCGACGTTCCTTTCTGGGGCAATGGGTAAGGTGCCTTGATGAAACTGAAGCAGCTCAAGCCATGCATGAAGCTCATTCTGGCATTTGTGGTGCTCATCAATCTGGGCCTAAATTAAATGATCGTGTCAAAAGGATGGGGTATTACTGGCCAACAATGGTGCAAGACTGCATGGACTTCTCGAAAAAATGTGAGGCATGTCAGTTCAACGCAAACTTCATACATCAACCACCCGAGCCTCTACATCCCACCGTATCGTCATGGCCCTTCGAAGCTTGGGGACTAGATGTGGTAGGACCTATCATCCCAAAAGCCTCCAATGGACATGCGTTCATCTTGGCAGCAACAGATTATTTCTCCAAGTGGGCAGAAGTTGTCTTCGTACGTGAAGTCAAGAAGGAAACAGTTGTTGATTTCATCCGTACCCAAGTCATCTATCGATATGGTGTGCCGCAATGCATAATAACTGATAATGGAACGCCTTTCGTCAATAAATTGATGACAAAGTTAGCAGAAAAGTTTAAGTTCAAGCAATACAAGTCATCAATGTACAATGCCCCTGCAAATGGTTTGGCTGAAGCCTTTAACAAGACACTCTGCAACTTGTTAAGAAAAGTGGTGGCTAAGTGAAAACGTGATTGGCACGAAAGAATTGGTGAAGCATTGTGGGCATATCGTACAACATACAAGACGCCCACCCAATCAACCCCGTACGCGTTGGTATATGGAGTTGAGGCTGTGCTACCGCTAGAATTACAGATTCCATCATTGCGTATTGCCATACAAGAAGAACTTTCGAGTGATGATAACGATAAGCTGCGCTTGGCGGAATTGGAAGCCCTTGATGAAAGAAGGTTGCTAGCACAACAAACACTTCAATGTTATCAAGCAAGAATGGCACATGCTTTCAATAAAAAGGTGAATCTTCGATCTTTTCAAGTAGGAGACTTGGTGCTCGCCGTAAGAAGGCCAATCATTACCTCTCACAAACCGGTAGGTAAATTCACTTCTAAGTGGGATGGACCATATGTCGTGCAAGAGGTGTACTCCAATGGTGCTTACAAAATTGTGGATGAAGATGGTGTGCGCATAGAACCAATCAATGGAAAGTTCCTGAACCGCTACTACTCTTGAATCCCTTTGCAACAAGGCTCCTAAGCAAGAGTATAAACTGCATATAAAAAAAAAATAAAAAAATAAAAAAATAAAAATAAAAATCCACCAAATAAAAAATTATCTTTCCTTTGAACTACGTTGGCTTGATCTTGTAGAGTATTTCAATACTTTGCAAGTACGTAGGCAGCTCGGGTGAATATGTAGCATGAGTGCAGTCACATCTCAAAAAAAAATCATTTCCTTTGAACTACGTTGGCTTGATCTTGTGAAGCATTATCCATGTTTTGCAAGTACGTAGGCAGCTCGGGTGAATATGTAGCTTGAGTGCAGTCACATCTCAAAAAAAAATCATTTCCTTTGAACTACGTTGGCTTGATCTTGTAGAGTATTTCAATACTTTGCAAGTACGTAGGCAGCTCGGGTGAATATGTAGCTTGAGTGCAGCCACATCTCAAAAAAAAAATCATTTCCTTTGAACTACGTTGGCTTGATCTTGTGAAGCATTATCCATGTTTTGCAAGTACGTAGGCAGCTCGGGTGAATATGTAGCTTGAGTGCAGCCACATCTCAAAAAAAAATCATTTCCCATGAACTACGTTGGCTTGATCTTGTAAAACCATCCTTTATTCTGTTTTGCAAGTACGTAGGCAGCTCGAGTGAACATGTAGCTTGAGTGCAGCCACACCACCAAACAAATTACCCATTCCTTTATCGAACTACGTTGGCTTGATCTTGTGAAGCATTATCCATGTTTTGCAAGTACGTAGGCAACTCCAGTGAACATGTAGCTCGAGTGCAGCCACCCCCTCCATCCAAAATAACAAATAATTGTTCCTGGCCCGCAAGAGCGTAAACTGTGAACGGCTAAAGAAAAAACATCATCACTGAACGACGCTTCATAAAATTCTTCATCAAGCGGAGTTTCTCTACTAGAAAGTCATGATGGCCCAAACGGGTCCCCTCATGACAATTCAAGTAGGACGAAGTGATGCAACTTGGAGTATCTTCAGAGCAGTCCACACCAGTCATCGAGAAAGGCTTCCTTCGCAGGAGCGTCGTGATGACCCAAACGGGTTCACCTCATAACAACTCCGAGTGATCCCTCCGCGGCTCAACAACTCGGGTGCCTCCTCCACGTGAGCGTCGTGATGACCCGAACGGGTTCACCTCGTAACAACTCGGGTGCCTCCTCCACGCGAGCGTCGTGATGACCCAAACGGGTTCACCTCGTAACAACTCGGGTGCCTCCTCCACACGAGCGTCGTGATGACCCAAACGGGTTCACCTCGTAACAACTCGGGTGCCTCCTCCACGTGAGCGTCGTGATGACCCAAACGGGTTCACCTCATAACAACTCCGGATGCTCCCTCCGTGGCTTCTCACCTCCATGGCTCCTATAAGTCATGATGATCCAAACGACTCCCCTCATGACAACTCAAGTAGGACGAAGTGATGCAACTTGGAGTATCTTCAGAGCAGTCCACACCAGTTATCGAGAAAGGCTTCCTTCGTAGGAGCGTCGTGATGACCCGAACGGGTTCACCTCATAACAGCTCCGAGTGATCCCTCCGCGGCTCCTCAGCTCCGAGTGATCCCTCCGCGGCTCCTCAGCTCCGAGTGCTCCCTCCATGGTCCGAGTGCTCCCTCTGTGGCTCCTCGACTCTGCGTGCCTCCTCCATGCGAGCGTCGTGATGACCCAAACAGGTTCACCTCGTAACAACTCGGGTGCCTCCACGCGAGCGTCGTGATGACCCAAACGGGTTCACCTCGTAACAACTCGGGTGCCTCCTCCACGTGAGCGTCGTGATGACCCAAACGGGTTCACCTCATAACAACTCGGGTGCTTATCCTTTATGGTTCATCACAAGTAAGTCATGATGATCCAAACGGCTTCCCTCATGACAACTCAAGAAGGACGAAATGACTCAGCTCGGAGTAACTTGAAGCAGTCCAGCGGTCCACGAGCCAGCTTCATAGCATGACAACTCCATAGAGAATTAAAATGATTCATTCGGAACTCCAAAATATCCAGCGGTCCACGAGCCACGTCCGTTCCCCGAAGACTCAAAAGAGAAATCCAAATTGATCGCTCGGAACAATCTACAAAAAAAAATATAATAAAAAAAAATATTATAGCATCACCTTTCTTTCCTCCATTTTCAAAAGGAAGAAGACAGAAGCACAAGAAAAAGAAAAAGCTGGTGATATCATCGATGTCATTAACTTCGGTTTTCACTTGTCTGAAGCTACCGGCAACTCGAGCAGCTATTTAGCTTTACCATCACCACAGTGCCACACAGACCCTTTAGAACACGTCCTAAGTGTCGGTTCGTCGATCATCTTCGAGCTGGAATATGCACACTGTCCACTAGCTTTCCGGTTTCAAGATTATTTGGCCGCTACCTGCTCCAAGTTCCGAGCATCGTCATGGATTTCATGTTTCGAGATTCTCCGACACACCTACAAACAACGAGGAAACAGTATTGAAAAGAGAAGTATGGTGTGAATAAGCTATTCCCAAATTCTACAGATCAAAATAGGCGAAGTTCCAAAATTGCTTAATATTGGAAAGGAAGATAAAGAAATCAGTTTATTTACTCCAGAAATTAGTCAAATGCTACAAATGAAGCTCGCTGCATTGAACACAAAACTAAAAAAGAAAAAGGCTCAAAAACATACCTTCATTGAAGACGGAAATACGACGACTCGGTATACAGGCGTGGTTTTTTTTTTCGATGGTGTGTTCTTGGTGGGTGTGAGTATGTTAAGATGACAACATATGCACGGGATATATATAGTGCTGGAATGCATTAAAAAAAAAACAGTATAATATTTGTCATTTAGTGGGATTATATCCGTTGGAAGGCAATAGCTGGCAAGATAAATGAAGAAGATAATGGCTATTGAGTACTCCGTATTTGATTTTATTCCTCCACTGAGTGATGAATATTCGTGAAGAATGCACGCAGTTACAAAAGCCTGCCACCATGAATATTGCTCCAACGGGTAGAAGATTTAACCAAGGTTTAATGATCCGTTAAGCACAGTCAATAACATTTGACCGCACCAATTACAGTATCTACAAGCAACTATACCGTTAATGTCTGTTATACTTTGGGTAAGAAGATGGAGTTGGCAATTGATGGGATGAATAAGATTTGATTTGCTGACCAAATACTCTCAAGTCTCAAATGATGACAAAAAACAAGTTGGCGGTGAGTCATGCATTAGTATCAATTCCAATTAATCCCAACTTAAATGACGAACAAATTATCAAGGCAAAGTACCCAAATTATCCGTCAAAGTTAAAAAGAATAATTGGGTGATGTCTCAAGTTTATGTGGATATTCTTTAACAACAAGTTAAGCACCTATATATCGACTTCCCAGTCAAAGAAAGACCAAAATCATTGTCCGACAAGTCACAAAGTGACAGGGTGATATTTCAAAAGTCTACATCGGTACTCCTACGATAAGTTAAGTACCAACCGACTCTCAAGTCAAAGAAAAATCGAGGTCATATAGTCATCCGCGAAGTTATGACAGGATGACGCAGTACCTGTCGACTTCCAAGTCAAAAGAAAAATTCGAGACCATGTCTTTCGACGGTCAAATCGTCTACGCGACAAGGTCCCGAGGGGGCAATTTGTAGACACGGAAAATTTATTTAAGTGTCGAAAATACAAGAAAATAATTATTTTGAGTCAACAACAAATTTTGACTTAATCTAGTTATATTTGTCCCGTAAAAGTTAAAGACGGCTCGTTTCATTCCCGAGCTTGACCATTTGACCCAAAAGTCAAATAGTTGTAAGCCTGGCCCAAAAGTCAAGAAAATGTATCATTGGGCCAAAAGTCAAGAAAATGCCAAGTTGACCCAAAAGTCAAGTGAATGTCAAGTGGACCGAAAAGTCAAATCATAGTCAATATGACCCAAAAGTCCAGCACTCGTCGATCTGGCCCGAATTTCAAGAAATGTCAAACTCGGCCCGAAAGTCAAGCATTGACCAAATTTGACCTAAAAGTCAAGTAACGGTCAATTGGGCCCAAAGAGAAGTCAAGCTTTCAAAAAGCCCAACTCCAAGTCCAACAAGAATGGAGGAAGAAATCCTATAAATAGAGAGCTTCTCAACCATTTTAAGGGAGAAAAAAAGGAGATAGAAGACAAGCTCACTACAAAAGGTGAAGAGAAAGAAGACTACAAAAACTCTGAAATTCTCGAAGCATCATCCCTTCCAAGTAGCAACAAGCACTACAAGATCGTGCCGCCTACTCAAGGAAGTCAAATCAACATCAAGCATCGAAAGGAGACTCAAGTCATCGCGACCCTCCCAAGAAGCTAAAGTCAAGCAAAGAACGAAGATCGTTGAAGTGTGCCTAAAGCAACGTAGTAGAATCAGAGGAAGAATAGAGAATCGAACACATAAACTTTCTGATATTATAATTTGTTGCTCCAGTTTTGTACTAAGATATTTATAATATCACTATACAAAATTTGTTGTTACAGTTGGTAATCTCCAATAGTTTTAGAATTCTTAAATACAAACTTAAATTATTTATCATATTTAAGTATTTTAAAATTTTGAACACTGCAAACTTGATTAAACTATTTTAACTAATTCAAAATTTAATGAAGTTAAAAACACTTAAATAAAATAATTAAATAATTAAAAACAAAATGAATACATGTCGGGTTAGACTACGGGTATTTCGAGTGACATGTAGTCTCAAACTTTTTTAAACTACATAATTTATTTAAATAACTTTATATATGTCGGGTTAGACTACAGGTCGGTTCAAATAGGGGTCGGGTTATACGGGTCACGAGACGGATTATGCTTAGAATACAGCTGAAAAATAGTTTCGAACGTAGATTTTTTTTATCTTTAAGTAGAACGGAGTAATATTTTCGATATTACCTTTTATTTTATTAATAATATTATTTCTATACTTCTTTATTATAATGTTTATATTACAATGAATTTTAAAAACTATTTTAATAATTATTTACTATCAAAAGATAAGAAATGTTGTATTAAATTGAATATTAATTTATATTTGTAATTTAAAATATCGGGTGTCACGGATCAAAATTTAGATTTCTTGAATCTTAACCTATGTATAAACGGGTTGAGCGGATCGTGTTACAAGTCAGGTCAAGTTTTGTTGAGTCTAATAGTAACGTTACTATTTAACACGATAACACAAATTTAATCTCCCAACAAGTGTTCCTTGTGACGACCATATCTGTCACAGAATCGCAAGCTTGCGAAGACAAAACAAAGTGTCATTTACTAAGTATTTTGCTTTAGTTATCTACCCCACATAGGTAGTACTTGACCTGTCGCAAGTTTGCGACGAATATATCCGTCACGAGTAAGAATTTCGGTTAGGCTCCCTATATACAACTTTACAAGAGAGTAACGTACTAAAATTGCTAGATAATTTATGAGATTAGACATAAAGTTATATTCAAATAAAAGAATAATATATAAAATTAATTATATCAAATAACTAATAAATTAAAATTAGAGTTTTAACAAAATCTAGGCAGAGTAATGGATTGAGTCGAACTGTACTAGGCTTTTAGACTAAAGCTTTTAGATTGGTTTAGGTCAAATGGGTCGCGACTCAGGAAAAAAGGGCTCATGACCCTAAAAACAATGGATCGGGCGGGTAGGGTCGAATATAGTGCGAGATGATGACATACATACAAAATATTTGATGGAGAAAGTCAAATGATTATAATCTTATAAAGTAAAAGACATAGATAAACTAAATGTTCACAGATGAGTTGTGACGTATTAATATTGTTCACAGATACATGACCTACTACTTTGATGAGCGTCGTTTTTTATTCAAGTAAGTAATCAATATAGGCACTAGACCAGTCAAACAAGTTGAGCGGGTCGGCTCACGGGTCGAGTTATACGAGTGGAGTCAGGATACGGGCCGGGTTATACGAGTCACGGGTCGAGTTATTATCAATAACTCCAAAATTACAATTATTTGAAGTAATCATAAACAGTTCGTCACAGTCAATATTATAAAATAAAGTATTATCATTATTATGGATGATTTAGTAGCATTTTTGTTGCGCCCGTGCATTGCACGGGCATTAAAACTAGTAAATAGTATTATTTATTTATTTTTAGTTAATACGAAAATTTAGCTCAATTTAATTATTTTGCCCCGAGCAAATGAAATACGGGTAGACCCGGATAAAAATTGGATTGTTTGGATCCTTAAACCCGAAAAAAAGACAAATTGGGCCAATGTCACTAATAAGCTCGCAAATGGGTCTGTGATTACAAAGTACACCGAGAAGAACCAAAACTCTATGAATAAACTCCTTCTCATTCATTTGAAGACATTGGAAAATTTTTGAAGCAAATGATCAAGAGAGAACAAGACATAAGTCGCTACAAGCCTCTCCATCAAATCCGTCGCAAGCAATTAACAAGCACGATAAATCGTGTCGCCTGCTCAAAAGATCCAACAATAAATTTAAGCATTCAAGAGAGATTCAAGTCCAGGCGGCGACCCTCTCAAGAACATCAAGCATGACCGTGCGCGGAGCAGTAAAAGTCGACTACGCACGTGTCCCTCACATGTACTGCGTACACGTGTCCTCTAACAGCGCATTAGAAACAGAGGACACATTAGAGATTGTACACATACTTTTGATAATAATTAATCAAATTTATTTGTTTCCTTGTTTTGTATTTCAGTTAGCTGCTATACAAAATTTATCGTTACACCTTCGGTAAAAAAAAAAAAAAACTTCATAAGAAGTTTCCATTCATGTGAATGATTGGAGTACCCAAACATCATATATCCATTATGCAATTCACATTAAATAAAATTCTTCTTTAATCAGAGGCAACCAAAAGACCCTTTAATCATTAAGTTTTCAATAGATAACTAGTGTCATGTAGATCGGGTCATCTGGTAATAGCATGATTTTTTTAAGAAGTGTATAAGTAAGAAAAATAAATAAATTTCTGTTTATATTGTGCTTTTTATTCCGTTGTACTTCACACCTTATACGGAATACTAGTAATACTCGTATTATGTTAGTCGTATTGTGAAATCCATACCTTATATTATGTTTATAACATTACTAGGATAGATCCCGTGCAAATGCACGGTTTTTGAGTTACGGGGTTCATGTAGTGGTATCAACTAGGTTTTACTACATATTATTAAAAATAAGTTTGCGTTTGAAATATATTATTGTAATGATTTGTTTTTAAGCTCATTTCTAGAAATTATTTTTAGAAGATCGTATATTTATAATGTTAGATCAACTTTGAACTTAAAAACTATTGATTATTACCGACAGACACATAATATATATCTTGTAGTATGCACACCATATGTACATTTTCAATAGACCACATTATATGTTAAAAATTTAAGTTATCACGTACATATATAATATATAAAGTCAATCTCATACTCCCTCCGTCTTAATAAATTGTTTGCCTATTCCATATTGAGGCGTCTTAATGAATTGTTTACCTTTCTATTTTAGGAATGTTTTTTATATGTAATTTGACAATTGGCTCCACATGTCACCTCCTAATTGGATCTCTTCTCCTTGGTGCCAAAATTAAGTAAAGGCAAACAATTCATTAGAACGGAGGGAGTATACTAATTACCCACTATATCTTATTACGTAATATATATTATATCTTTCATTTATAAATCACCAAATATGGAGTATATTGTAATTTATACCCGTATTATATTTATGCCTTACCTATTACTCCATCCTTCTATTATACGGAGTAATTCATATTGCGTATGGAGTAGTACTCCCTCCTAGTTGATTTTATCCTTCCTCTTTTTTTTGGCACAAAAATTAAGAAGATAATAAAGAATAGATTAAAGTAAGAAAATGTGGGGTATAGAGTAGAAATATGGTGGGGTTTGTGAGTAAAGGAAAGAATAAAGAATTGAAAGAAGAATAAAGAAATGATTAAAGTACAACCCAAAAATGGAAAGAGGGAAGATAATCGAACTAGTTCCAAAAAGGAAAGAGGGAAGATAAAAAATACTAGGAGGGAGTATATTTTATGGGTTTGATATTAAGAATTGTAATTATAAGAAATATGTATGACCCACTACTAACCCAGACCATACATTCTACTGGGCCATTAGTAACATTGGATTTTAATTAAAAGAAATATATTTTGAATGGGAAAAAATGGGAGAAGGAGAACATGACACGTCATCTTTTTTTTCTAGTCCTCCCTATCCTTTTACTTCCTCTGTTACAAAAAATAGGTAGTTTTAGGTTATTAAAAATCTTACTTTTTATAAGTTGTTTTACATTTTTCCATGCACTAAAACTTCTTTAATTGGTCAATAAAAGTTTTTTCAATTTCAAAGCAGTTTAATATCCTTTTCGAATAATTTCTTAATAATTGTGCATTTTTCTAAAACTATCTATATTTTATAACGGATGGAGCAGTATATAGGGAATGAAATGGTAAACATTTGCGTGTAAGAAATTTTGTATGATTATTCATAGCGTGCGTCGGTGGTGGTTATCAATTTGGAAATGATAAAATGGTTCAGGCCAGGGTCGCGGTATCCAAGTGGAGCCCTTTCTTTGTCATCTGATTTAGATTATTGAGTGGGGGTACTCGGTAGTAGAGTGTTTTATCATACAAAATCCAACATGATTGATTTTTGTGGTTGAATAGGAATATATATAGAGGATCAATCTAAATATGAGAAATGATGATCGGATTTGAATATCTCTTATGTTTGTTGGGATGTTATGGTCCACTACGCTCCACCACTTCAATTGTTTGATTCCTATCATTGTGTGTGACTATTCGATAGTATCAAAATACCTGGCATTTCCAACATGCATCTTTCTAAACATAATAATATTGGTGTTCATGCTATAATGAAAAAACGACAAAACTTTCATGTCTTCATCAAAACGAAATTGCCGCGTTTAACCTTAACCAACAACTTTGGTTGCCTTCATTAAATGATCATATATTTATATCCCTAATGTTGATTTTTTTAATTCCCAAAAACATTAAAAAAAATATTTTGTTGGATCTGTCTCAAATCATTCATAAATTAAACAAATCTATGCAGATTTTACCCAATACTAAGTTTTCAATCAATTGAATTGACAATGTTTGATAGAAAAAAACATGAGTAGTAACTAGTAAGATTTCATTCACATGTTTTCTAACCCAAAACACAAAGCTATTTAAGAGTGAATTTCATCAAATTCTTTAGACTAAGGCTTTATAGGATGTCCGAGCTCAAAATTATTTGAACTCATTATACGTCATCCACATTTTTTTTTACAAAAAGAAAAAAGGTTTTATGTATAAAGTTAACTGAATTTACTCTCAATTAATTAATCTTCCATGGCGACATTTTCTCTAATCGTTTCATTTATCCATGGATTGTTCTGACTTTTTTTTTTGAAAAACATCCCCGAGGATCTTTATATTAGATTAATGGCTGCTAAATTCAAAATGGCTTGCGGGAAGTTCGAATACTGCACTAAATCTCCAGACATATCTGACTTCTCCATACGAGACATGTCTGATTAGAAAGGTGTGAAAGATAAAAACAGCAAATTGTCCGTCCCAATTTCATACTGAAGTTTTACCAAATGAAATGAAACTATGGTTTCAAACAAAGTTGAATGAAACGATGTTTGGATGGGGATTATTTATTCAAATGAGTAAGTGTTCCTTGTGACGGTATATCCGTCAAGGTTACAAGGGGCCAAATATCATCCACTTGAATGAACAATGACAAGTCATTCACTATTCACTTGCCACCATATTTTTTGACTCATGCACACTACTTGGCCCAATACAATTCACAAATAAGAATTTGTGTATTCGAATTACAATCGTGGGTCGTGACAAATTATTTTTGCAAGCTTTTAACATACTCCTAAACTGTTTTGTATAAATTGCTTAATCAATAGTGATGTAGCATGCATGTAAAGTCGTAAGTAAAAGTCAACTTAAGTGGAATAATTCTATGTGATGATTGATTCGGGTGATGTCATGATGATGAGTAGGGAGCACCAGATTTATCAGAATTGGGAGACGTGGTTGAAATAAGATTTGGGTTAGGAGTGGATCAACCTCCAACTAGTGCAATCGTCAAGCAACAATTTCAACGGAATATTTTCTACCAATTGAGTCCAATTGAGGTAAACCTTCCACTTTGCTATATACTACGTATGAAACATAAGGTTAATCCATTTTGGCTAAAATACAAAGTTGATCCATACAAGAAATAAGTTGCAAATTGTTGAAATATCTTTCTTAGTTGCAAAAAGAAGTGCCTACAACACAAAAATCTAGCCAAAAGGGTAAACAAAAAAAATGAAAGAAAATGAAAGAAAGAAAGGAATGAAGAAAAAGAAAAGGCACAACAAATCAAAAAGAAAATACAAAAGAAGAAAAAGAATTGGCATAGCAACACAAAAGCAAAAATGCTAAAGAAAGAAGATAACAAAGAAAATATCTCACAAAAAGAATCCCCACCTCTCAAAACTAAGTCTTTTTTCCGATCGTTACCATGAAGAGCCTACCAAAGGACCGAGTCCCTAGGAAGCATGATAGCGGTAATGATCGGTCTTCCCTCATTTCGCAATCATATCCACCTTTTTACTTGGACTAGTTGGACGATTTTGAACATGGACGACCCTCTTGGCTCATCACTAAAGGGGGCGAGGTCTCACTTACCAACAGTGTCGACTAACACCGTGGTTCATCCTTTTTCCATCCCGTCGATCGTCTCGTAGTACGTTCTTAGAAGGTTAGGAGGACCTAGGTAAGTTACCAACGTTTTTATTGCTTTGTTGTCATACTATTAGGGTTTTGTTCATTCGATTTGTATTTTTAGCTTGGGAACGTTGTCACTTGCCTTGAGTCCTAAACCGGTGCTTCTTTCACCGCTTTGTAGAGGGAAGCGGTATTTATTTATTTTTGGGTGCAACCGATTACATGTTTGTTTGTATATTTGTTTGTTTGTGTGATTTTGTGTCCGGTTGCATCCACGGTTTTGTCGCAAGTCCTTACTTGCCTTGCGGAGTGCACTTTTACTCTAAGTGTAATCGCGTGAGTTGAAAGGGCGTAGGGTGCGCTAATACACGCTCGGTTAGTAGTCTAGTTTCTTTTAGTTTTTAGTTAGTTGGTGCTTACTCGAGGGCGGGTAAGGGTTAAGTGTGGGGGAGTTGATAAGTGTAGTTTGTAGTGCCTATTTGTTGTGTTTGGTCCCGGTTTCTCTTGTGAAATCGCTCTTTGGAGCGGTTTCTGGGCTACTTATGCTTCTTCTAGTTCGTTTTAGGTTCCCAAGACCATTCATGGAGAATTGGAACGATTCCGACTCGTTTCCAACACTTTTGGAGCCAACTAGGAGAAGGAACGATCACTCGGTGCCTTAGATTCGATCCCGAGACCTGGGGACCCATTCCCGAGCCCCTTAGGCTCGATTCCGAGCCCCGAGAATCGATGAGAAGCCCATGAGAAGCAAGGAGGGACCATAGTAAAAACCCTAAAAAGCTCTCCTCCATGGCGATTTGAACCTGTGTGCGGCTCAAGGTTTCCTGTGCCATGGCTATGGAAGTCACACCTTCGATCCTACGTAACATCACGAAACGCAAGAACTCTAGTAAGGAGAAAGGAATGAATTCAGATCAAGAGACTAATTTTGAGATATCTCGACCTGATGTTGACAATCCTATTAAGCATGGGAGCGTGAACTCCATCATAGGAATTGCGCCCTATGACTTCTCAGATGCTAATGGATCTAAGATTACCACAGAAACGGGACAGATCATCTCAGAAACAAAACAGAACACGAACCCTACTGATGATGGCATGGGAGACTGGTTCGATAGGCATGGACGTAAGATCATGCAAATTGTTGAGGATGAACCAGAGGAGATCCTACAACTCACAATGGACGATGTAAAAGATGAATTAGACTATTGGAACAACGCAATTTATGGCTTTGTGATTGGAGCTAACCCTCTGTGGCCTGTGTTTGAAGGATACATAAGACGCATTTGGAAGCATCATGTAATTGATTCTATTTCTTTTCTTCCCAATGGTGTGTTTTTGGTGCGGTTTCAAACAAAGCAAATGTAGGAAACAGTTTTACAAGCAGGTACACATCTGTTTGATGGCAAACCTATGATTATCAAGTGTTGGCAACCGGATATAAACCATGAAAAAGAAGAAGTGAAGTGCGTGCCAACGTGGATTCGACTCCATAAACTTCATCTTAAGTTTTGGGGTAATAGCTTGCCTAAGATTGCAGGCAGGGTAGGGAGATACATTCAGAGTGATCACGCTACTGTAAGCAAAACCAGGCTGGGTTTCGCCAGAGTACTTGTTGAGGTTACAGTGGATCAGAAATTTCCTAACCATGTCAGATTTTGAGATGAAAAGGGGCAACTTGTGGAAGTATCATTGGAATATGAATGGAAACCTACTAAATGTACGAGTTGCTCGGGAATGGGACATGAAGCGGAGCATTGCAGGAAAGCTAAATAGGCTACCAAGCCTAACCAGGGCCCTAAGAAACAGACCCTTATCTGGAAGAGAAAGGAGGACTCGCAGCCTACTGTTATTAAGCATGTTCAGGAGATAAAGGAGACCTTGATTCAGGAAGAGAATGCTAGTAAGCCTGTGGTGCTTAATAGTGCTGCTGATACAGGTGGGAGACTGGTGGATCATGTTCTGAAGGAACCAGGACCACCCGGTAAGGAGCAAGTGATGGATCTTCATAAACCTCGAGATAATGATAATCCTTCTAGCCCTTCGTTTAAGGATGTTCTTGCTAGGAGTTCTAACTCGAATAAGGATGGGATGAGGATACTTACTCGTACTCGGAATAAATGAGAATTACTATATGGAATGTTAGAGGTATGAATAAGAGCCAAAAACAAAACTCCATTAATAATTTTCTGTTGGCTAATAAGGTAGGGTTGTTTGCATTACTTGAAACCAAGATTAAACCCCAAAATCAGAATAATGCTATGTTGATGTTCAATAATTGGAGTTTAACCACGAACTCTCACACCCATCCTGGTGGTCGAATCTGGGTTGGGTGGGATCATGATTAAACCCCAAAATCAGTTCAATGTAAATATTATCTCCTATGATCCTCAATTCATCCATTTGAGGGTGATAGATATTATGGCTCAGAGTTCTTTTCACATAACTATGGTATATGCATTTAATGGGGCTGATGAAAGGATCCCGTTGTGGCAGAAATTAAACATTATTGTAGATTCAATGAGAGGTCCCTGGGCTGTTGGGGGGGATTTTAATTGCGTTCTCGTGCCTGAGGAAAGACTAGGAGGGGGGTTTCAGTCATACTGCTGCTGATCAGTTCAGAGATTGCATCATTTACTGTGACCTGCTTGAATGCCCGTCGGTGGGTGCTTATTACACCTGGAGTAATAAACAGAAGCCAGAGGATAGGGTGTATTTGAGACTTGATAGAGTCCTAATTAATCATGATTGGCAGACTGCATTCCCTGATTTACAAGCCGCGTTTCATCCTGAGGGCACATATGACCATACTCCATGCTTCATTCAGTCTGTGCAGGTTCAGCCTAATAAGAAAAGGTCGTTTAAGTTTTCCAATATTTGGCCGTCTCATCATACATATGACTCGATTATTCAAACACAGTGGGGGCAGAATTATGAAGGAACGAGGATGTTCACTCTTGTCCAAAAACTCAAAGCCCTTAAACCTCATCTCAAATTGCTTAATAGACGATGCTTCTCGGATGTGGAGATTAAGGCTGATATTGCCAGAGTTAAACTCAGGGACTGCCAAGAGGCCCTGATCTCTGATCCGGGCAATACCGCTCTGCTACAGATGGAATACTCTATCCATGAGGAATGTAAGGAGTTAGAGAAACTTCAATATATTTACCTCCATCAGAAGGCTAAAGCTCATTGGATGAAGGAGGGTGATGCTAATACGGCGTATTTCCACGGTGTGATCCGGAGTAGAAGGGCGATGAATGCAGTTCAACAAATTACGGATCAACATGGGAATACTCATTATGAGTCTGATAGCATTCAGCAGAGTTTTCTGGAATTTTATCAAAAATTACTGGGTTCTTCGCATGATACTGCTGCTGTTAATACTCATATTGTGCAGCAAGGAGTCATTTGTCAGGCTGAACACCATGCTATTCTTCGCACTCCAGTGAAAAATGAGGAGATCAGGGAAACTATGTTCGGGATCCCAAACGACAAGGCACCTGGCCCGGATGGTTACTCTAGCAAGTTTTTTAAGGCGAGTTGGGATACCATTGGGAATGATGTGTGCGAGGCTGTCCACGAATTCTTCAGGAATTGCAGGATGCTCAAACAATTGAATTGCACAAACATTACACTGATACCTAAAGTTGCGAAACCGCAAACAGTTCAACAATTCCGCCCGATAGCCTGCTGTAATATGACCAATAAAATTATATCCAAGATTATGTGCAGCCGGCTAGCTAAGGTACTTCCAAGCATCATCTCCCCCACCCAAGGTGGATTCATTCAGGGTCGGAATATTGTTGAAAACATCCTGATATGCCAAGATTTAATTAAGCTTTATGGTCGGAAGTCTGTCTCTCCTAGATGTATCTTCAAAATTGATCTGCAGAAAGCCTACGACTCGGTCGAATGGGATTTTCTTAACCAAATGCTCAAGGCATTGAATTTTCCAGAGGACTTCTCGTGTCTTATTATGGAATGCGTGACAACTGCATCCTACTCCTTATCGCTTAACGGGGACTGTTTTGGATTCTTCAAAGGCAAGCGAGGACTTAGACAAGGAGATCCATTGTCTCCGCTCCTATTCACGATTTGCATGGAATATTTGACGAGGCTATTAGAGCACACTACAGCTAATATGGGATTTAAATTCCATTCGCTTTGCTCTTATCTCAAACTGTCTAGCCTCATGTTCGCGGATGACCTCCTAATGTTCAGCAGAGGCGACATTCCCTCTATGATGGTCCTGCTCAGGACCTTTGCATCTTTCTCAGTTGCCTCTGGCCTTACGATGAGCCCGGGTAAATCGAACGTATATTTTAATGGAGTTGATGAGGCTACTAGACATGAGATAGCCCAGATTTTGGGGTGCGTTGAAGGCCGCTTACCTTTCAAATATCTTGGGGTGCCGGTTAAATCAACTAAACTGAATGCTAAGGATTGCAGACCATTAATAGATAAAATTATGGACAGAATACGATCCCTGGGAGCTAGGAAGCTTTCATATGCTGGCCGACTTGTGCTTGTAAAAGCGGTACTGAAGTCCTTACATACTTATTGGGCTACGATTTTCATTCTCCCGGCATCCGTTACTAAGAATATTGAAATCCTGTGCAGAAATTTCTTACGGGACGGAGGCACGGAGTACAAACGAGTTCCGAATGTAGGTTGGGAGAAGGTATGCAGACCAATTCAGGAAGGAGGATTGGGGATAAAGGATGAAGCGACCTGGAATCGGGCTGCCATTGGTAAGCTCGCTTGGTGGGTGCATATTAAGGCTGAAACGCTGTGGGTTCGTTGGGTCAGTCATATTTACTTGAAATCCACATCTTGGATAACCTATGAACCACCCCCTGATACCCCATGGACATGGAAGAAAATATGCAAGACCAAAGATCTGTTTAAGGATGCTTATATGAATGAAACTTGGAAAGATGAGCCTCTGAAGATGTATTCCATCAGGAAAGGCTACGATTACCTGAGAACCCCTGCTCCAAAGGTGAAATGGTATTCTTATGTGTGGAATTCTTGGACGATTCCGAAACTCCAGTTCACAGCTTGGATGATTCAGCATGACGGGCTGAACACACGCGCGAAATTGGCTAAATTTGGTGTGACTACTGCGGACAATCTTTGTATCTGTGATGAAGAGGCCGAGACTGTCAGCCACCTCTTCTTCGACTATCCGTATAGCAGGCGGGTTACTGTATTAATCAGTGAATGGACTGGTATCCAATATCCCCAGGTTAATATCGATGATTGGAGGAAAGCGAGGAGAGGCTCGGCTACTCGTCGAGCCATTGTCAATGGCATTTTGAATGCTATGATCTATAATATCTGGTCGCAAAGGAACAAAGCTCGGATCGAGAATTACCTTATGAAGCCGGAGTACATTGCATCGGTTATTAAGAAAGATTTTCGATTAGCGTTTTCTGATATTTGCGTCACCTCTGTGAGGGACAAAAATCAGATTGATAAACTTATGATGTAACAGGGCTTTTCCCATCTTTTGGCACTTATAATACATTTACATTTTACCAAAAAAAAAGGAGGGACCTTAGAGATCATTTTGGAGGCCTACAAGACCCTTCCCGGGCGGGAAAAGCATCCTTCTCGAACCGAGAAGGAGTGCATGAAAGGAACGGCTACTGATTGAGCCTTCCCGGCCAAGACCAAGGGCCGTCTCGGTCGGGACCAGCCTTCCCGTCCGAGACCAAATGTCTTCCCGGTCGGGAAGAGGGTGTTGTAGCCGCGTGACTTCCCTTCATTCTCCTTCACTCTTGTAACCTTATAAATACTCCTCCCTTGTATTGTTTAAGCATCTTAGACCCCTCTACATTATTCTAAACCCTAGATAGAGTTCCTCCTCTCATTATCTTAATCTTTCCTTAAATTTTTGTTAATCTTAGATTAATTCTAGTAATTAGTCTTGTATTAAGGAGATTCTTGAAGACTCATCCAAGATTGACAACCTTGGGAGATTCATTTGGGTTTTTCTTATTAATGCAAGTTCTCATCTTTTTATCCTCTTATTAGTTGGTATAATCTCTTTTCTCTTAATCTTTGTTAATCTTTCAAGTTTTAATCTTTATTCAATGTTTATTGTTCTTATTAGTTCATAATGAATGTTTTGTTATTTATGTTGATTTCTCTTGATAGTGTTAGATTTAGTTTCACTATGTGTGAGTAGACTCTTTGTGGGGTTAGTAGGGGGATTAAGTGTGGATTATGGGTAATTAGGGTTTGATTAAGGGAAAAGGTGGAATCTTTGTTGCTTGTCACATGTTGAGCACTCTATGTGTTTGTTGAATTGCTTGTTTGGGTTGTAGTGGCCATGCTTCTCATGCTTGTTTTCATCTTCTCATTTGTGTGATCGAGTTGTGGTTGAATGCTTATGTTTTGGGTAATACTTTGCATGAGTATTCGGGTCTAGTCTTTGGCACGAGAGTACGGACTTTGGCTTTGACGCGAGAGCGCGGACCGACCTTAGTAACTAGGAGAAACCTACACCCTTGACCTCCAATTATCCTACGACACTTATGGACCCAAACTAGCCCTACTCCTTCCCATATTTGATTTCTCTATCTCTTTAGTCGATCATTTTCTCTAGTTTATTTGTTTAGTTAATCTTAGTGGTTCCAATTAGTACATGTTATATCTAGTTCATTGTTAGTCCATTTTCATCTCCTCCAACCATCATAGATAATCAATTCTTGTTAGTTAGTCCCCCTTCGTGTTGTGTTGGTAATTTAGTCTTGTTTGTGAGTTGACCCTAGTCTAGAAACCCATAAAACCGTCTCCGTGGATATCGACCCGACTTAACCTAGCTACTAGTTAGGTATAGTTGGTAATACTTGATCGGTAGGACCCACGGCAATTTCCTTACCATCAATTTGGCGCCGTTGCCGGGGACGGTGCATGTTTAGACTTAGTTTACTTATTAGCTTGACTTAGTTACCCCTCTTGTGTTCTTCTTCTATCCATTGTGCATATTTTGTAGGCTTTTTTTTGTTTTATTGCTTTCTCCTCTCTTTGTCTTCCGTTGTGCTCGTTTATTTTGTTTGCCTAGTGCCCATAAAGCACTAGGTGTTCTCACGTTTGTTCAAGTGTGTAGTGCATGCCTAGGAGGAGAGGCGATTTCTTTCTCTTCAATCCAGAGCCGGGAAGACTCTTTAGAGCCTTTCGCCAACGGACGATTGATCAGGTTAGAACCTCTCAACCAAGTACTAGCAATACCATTGAAAAACAAGCTCAAAGATCCGACTTGAACGAAACACCTCGAGAGACGGCCGAAGGGAATTTCATCAATCCTTTTGGTACTTCGAATCAGTCTTCTCAACCTAGTTCTCCTTCTACATCTACTTCAACAGCGTCTACACCATCATCTCCCGCACATCCAACAATGCCTAAGTTCTCTTCTCATTCAACCTTTACGGAAGACGTTTTGCCCGGTCCAACCGCTTTACCGGCCGCATATACCGGCAATTTTGTGGCAAAAAAGCCATTTATCCAATTGGTTGAAAGAAGTCAATTTAGTGGGTTACCAACCGAAGATCCTCATCAACACATGGAAACCTTTTCGGACTATTGCGATGCTATCTCACAACCGGGAATAACCCAAGACCAAATCCGGTGGGTATTATTTCCTTTCTCTTTGATCGGTAAAGCTAAGCAATTGTTCTAAGGGTTAGACAAGGCGACTCTCGGTATTGATACTTGGAAGAAGCTAGCCTTATCTTTCTACCAACAATTTTATCCACCGGAGAAGACCAATCTCTTGAGAGCTTCTATCACGGGATTTCAACAACGTGATGAAGAAAGCCTCTATGAATCGTAGAAAATATTCAAAGCCTTGATCCGCTCTTGTCCTCACCATGGTCTATCACAGTGGTTCCTTGTTCAACAGTTTTGGAACGGGTTATATGAAGATTCAAGGGCCATACTCAACATGGGATCGAATGGAAGGTTTACCGAGGTAGATGATGACCAAACTTGGTCAAGAATCGAGGAGATGGCAGCACACAACTCCCAATAATCAAGGCCTAGGAAGGCGAATCGAGGAGGAAGGCACGAGAACGATGCCATTACACAACTAAGTATTGATCTTGGAGCACATTTAAAAACCCACATTGAAACTATTGACAAGAAGCTCCAAAGTCATTTTGAGCAAGGTCAAAGCACAAGTGCCTCCCACCAACATTCAACTCAACAAGTCAATGCTTTGGGAGTTGTATCTCCTACACCTTATTATGGGATATGCGAGATTTGCGGGATATTTGGACATGAACCTCAACATTGTCGAGGTAGTATTGAGCAAGTGAATGCCTTTCAAGCGTTCAAGCAAGGTGCCCCGTACTCTAACTTCAAGCAAAATGTGCCAAATCCTCACATGTTCCAAGCTTCCCATCAAGCTTCCCAACAATAATCTCTACAACAACACCGTCCCATCTATGTTCCACCTCCCTTAAGGGACAACAACCAAGGATACCAAGGTTATGTAGGCAACCCAAGTCCATTCCAACAACATAACCAAGGTGCCTTTAGCAACAATCAAGGGTTCCACAATCAAGGGAACTTCAATCATCAAGGTGGTTTCCAAGGAAACCAACACTCCCAAGGACATCAAAACTACAACCATGGTAACACTCAAGGCCTTAACCAAGGCAACAACCTTCAACAACAACAAGAGTCTCAAGGTAATCAACATGAAAGCAAGCAAAGGAGTCGGTCTCCTATTCATGATTATGGCATTCCTCTAGCCATCACCAACACTCCTCATAACCAACAATCTCTTCCTCGGGATTTTGACATGCAAAAATCAATGTTGGATGTTCAAAGGAGTAATCAAGAAATCCAAAGAAGCCAAATGGAGATGCTAAGAAACCAACAAGAATTCTTTTATCATCTTCAAAGGGAGAACATAGCAAGAGATGCTCATATGAAGATGCTCGAAACCCAAATAGCTCAAGTTGCTTCGGGTAGCTCTTTAAGGCAAAGAGGCAACTACCTCCTCAAGGTGAACCGGCGAAATTTGAACATGTGAATGCTATTACCTTGAGGAGTGGTGCATCTTATGACTCCCCCGTGTTTCCTAGTGAGCGAGAAGCAATGAAAGAAGTTGTAT
Organism: Agrostemma githago; assembly: GCA_958450325.1. Classification (NCBI taxonomy): domain Eukaryota; kingdom Viridiplantae; phylum Streptophyta; class Magnoliopsida; order Caryophyllales; family Caryophyllaceae; genus Agrostemma; species Agrostemma githago. The sequence continues at coordinate 26,028,150 of OY288257.1, forward strand.
CTCCATCTCAAGACAATGCAAGCTTGGGAAACCTCATGAAGTTTTGTGGGAGATTGAGAAATCCCATGAAGACAAGCTTCCCCCACTTCAAGGAAAAGACAAAGGAAAGAGGAAAATGTCAATTGAAAAGTCCAACCCTAATGAGCAAGACAAGATACATATCAAGTTGCCATTCCCAACAAGGCAAATGAAGACCAAGGTGGATGTTCAATATGACAAGTTCCTTGATATTGTGAAGAAGTTGGATTTGAGTGTCCCTTTTACCGAGCTACTTACCCAAGTCCCGGCATATGGAAGATTCATGAAAGAAATCTTGGCTAGGAAGAGATCGTCGACAAGGAAGAGACCATAGCGTTCACAAGAGAGGTGAGCGAGCTCATTCAAGGTTCTACACTTCCCAAGTTGAAGGATCCGGGTAGTTTCTCAATCCCGTGGACCATAGGCAACTTGAAGATTGAAAGGGCTTTATGTGATTTGGGTGCGAGTGTAAGCATTATTCCCTATTCCATTTGTGAGCGACTTGGGTTGAAAGAGCTCAAGTGTACTTCTATTACACTCCAAATGGCCGATCATTCACTCAACCGACCATTGGGGATGTTAGAAGATGTGCCACTAAGAATCGGGAAGTTCTTCATTCCGGTCAACTTCCTTGTACTTGATATGGCGGAAGATGCCATCACTCCCATTATCCTAGGCCACCCGTTTCAACATTCCGCCGGTGCGATGATTGATGTAAAGAATGGTAGGATCACATTTGAGCTAGGCGACGAGAAGCTCGTATTCAACCTCCAAGGCAACACCTCGCCTACAAATGATGAGTCTTGTAATATGATCCACACCATGAAAGGCATCGATCTAGGGGATGAGTCGGGTGGAAGCTTGAAAAACAACTTCTATGGAATTGAAGATGATGATTCCGAGCTTGGGGCGGATGAATGCCCATATCATGAGATTGAGAACAAGTTGCAAGGAAAGAAGAAAGTTGAGCCTCCCTTGAGGCCTTGTGAAGATGAGTGGAAGTTTGGGTATATACCGAAGGATCGAAAGTACAAGTTCAAGCAGTTGAACTTAGTAGATCGGGATGCCCCGGGAACCTCTAGACAAGGTTGTGAAGAACCTTGGAGTGTGGATTGGTATTCCACAAGCTTGATTGAAGACTTCTCGAGAGCCTTCGATTTGTTAATTCGTGCCCTTGATGGCGATGGAATTGGCTACAATGTTGTTGAAAAAAATGATTAAAGAATGCACCATCCTTGGTTTGACGGAGTTCCAAAAGAACCGTCTCTTTTTATATATCTCTTTCTTGTAATTCTTTTGAGTTTTGTGAAATCCTTGTAATTTGGTATTTTGATGAGCGATATGAGGGAGGGATTTTGATGGATGTTTTGAGCTTATTTGATAGGTGTGAAGTGAAGATGAATCTTAGAGAGAAGTGGTTATGGATAGAGCTTGGATTTTTAGCTAGGAAGTCGGGTTTTTGAGCTTTTCTTAAGCTTTTGGGGACGAGATTCTAGGTCTCGTTGTATTGGTGGCCTTGTGGGTGAAGCTACAAGATTAGGAAGGGCTAGAAGACCCATCCCGACCGGGAAGAAAGCATCCCAACCGGGAAGGATGAGACATCCCGACCGGGAAGGATGTCATCCCGATCGGGATGAGTGTACCAGAAATTGGGTTTTCTGGAGTGTGATCCCGACCAGGAAGGAAGCTTCTCGACCGGGAAGGGTGTGTCATCCCGACCGGGACCATCCATCCCGACCGGGATGAGCCCTGCTCCTCCTTTTGCCTCTTCTTTGCCATGTGAGCCCACCCAACCACTTTATACCCCCTCCCAACCTCCTTACCTACCTTTGCACCTATCATATGACCCCTACACTTCATATACGTACATTCATCTCATCTTATCTTCACTACATACCGAGTTTCACATCAAATCCCACCTCCTTATACCATTGCAAGATTAGTACTTCAACCATGCAACTTTATCAAGAATGAAGAGGAATAATAATGACGAAGACTAGCTATGTGTCGTTATCGAACATTGAGACGATGGAGCGAGTGAGTTGCTAACCGATTGGTACGGCGGAATCCGGGCTAGGTGACTTGATTACACCTAATCCTCCCCTCCCATTTCCTTTTATTTCCTTCTTTTTATTTCTTCCCCCATCCATATCTTTTCTCATCTCGGCCCATGGTGACTTGATTACACCCCGGATGAACACATTCTACCCTTTTCTCCGCTTTTCTTTTTTATTTTTAGCTTCATTTTCGAAGTTTCTTTTCTTTTTAGTGTCTCCACATACTATCGATCGAGCATGACGACATTGCTCGGTTCAAGTGTGGGGGAGCGATATCCTAGTGTAGTCTAGTTTTATTTTAGTAGTTTTTTCGAAAAATCTTAAAAAACCCTAAAAATTTTAAAAAAATTCACAAAAATTAAAAAGATTTTCTTTTGTGTGTTTTCTTTTTGTGTCGTTGTGTCGTATTTTTGTTGTGTTGTGCATGTTTTGCCTCCCTTTTTCCTTGTAGGTCGCTTAATCACCGTTAACTTTGGAGGGCTTTCAAGACATCCGGTAACATCTTTTTATCCCTTTGTCCTCTTTGTCTCTTGTGGAGTTTGGAGGAGATTTGTGATGATGTGTGCTCGGGTGGAGCTTTGTAGAGTTTGAGGTTTATTGGATAGCTTGTTTGGATGTTTCGGGGTGGTGTTTGTTTTGTTTGTATGTTTGCTCTCTTTTCTCTTCTCTTATTTTATTTTGTTTTGTTGTGTGTGTCTCATTTTCTTTCGTCCTTGTTGTTCTTGTTTAGTTTGTGTCTAGTGTGTAAAAAGGTTTTCGAATACCCGGTTTTGAGGCTAGTGTGCAAGTGTTTACTTTCCCTTTCTAGTAGTATGAATCGAGTCTTGGACTTTAGTCTAGTAGAATGACCCTAAATCAATAGTTTCGTTGGTCCTTTACCTTGAGTCCACCTAGTCTACTAGGGATTTACTACGGGATTTGCATTTTGACCACTATGACCACCCACGGTGTGAAAAGGCCTTGGTTGCCGAGTTCCGTCTCTTAGGTGACCATGTTTGAAATTGTTTGATTAGTCCAAGTTTTCCACTTTTTTGTGGGTTTGAAGGGAAGGACGCTCCCCGACTCACCCATTCCCCTACCTCCTACACATATCCACCAAATAAGTTGCAAATTGCTGTAATATCTTTATTAGTTGCAAAAAGAAGTGCCTTGATGGGCTGGGATTTGTCGCGGATTCCGCCACCAAATAATAACCAACTAACCTAACTAGGTAGATAGGGTAAGTCGGGTCGATCCACAGGGACGGAAAGAGGTGTCTTGACTAATGGCTGCTACGGTCTAGGACTAGGTTCGAGACAAGCTAATCTAGGGGGAGGCAAAGGACTAGGCTAAGGTCTAAAACAAGGAAAAGGGAGACAAAACAAATAACTAATGACTAAGGTTAGCAAGGATAACAATAAGAAGGAAAACTAGGGATAGGTCGGGTTCATGGATGCAGAGGAGATAAAAAGGGGAAAAACGGGGTTACTAGCATGCTTTCGTAGCCTAGGTACCGCCGACCGGGCTCTCGCTACGTAATCGGCCTAGGGGTCGTCCTCACCGGGCTCTCGCTACGTAATGAGGGAACCAAACCAACCAACCAAACACACACATACAAGAGAATATGCAAGAAAAACAAGGATTGATCGTCTCTAGTCTCACAAGCATTCATCGAACATGTGGAGTGCAAGATAAATGGGAAACAACAAAGACAACATCTAGTACCACCCATCTCACCCTAATCATCCACAATCACAACCAATCACCCTAATAACCCTAGGAAGAGTCTACTCAAACATATCTAATGCTAAAACTAACACTAACAAGATAAACCAAAACAAGAACATGAGCATACATATGTAAAACTAACAAGGATGATGAACAAAACAATAAACAAGAGCTAAAGATTGAAACTTGAATAATAAAACAAATATTAAGAGAAAGGAAAAGAGATTATACCATACTAGAAGATGAAAGCAAGAATGAAAACTTGTATATAAGAGAAAACCCAAAACAATCTCCCAAGGTTGTCAATCTTGGTTGAATCTTGAAGAATTCAATTAATACAAGGGTAATCTAAGATTAACGATTAACTAAGAACTAATCTACACTAATCTATGCTAATCTATACTAAAGTAGTCTAGGGTTTAGTGGGTAATGAAGAACATCCCATAAGATTACAAGAGGGGGGGTATTTATAGGGTTACAAGAGTGAAGGAGAAGAAAAGAAGAGTCACGCGGCTACATCACTTCTTCCCGGTCGGAAAGGAATGGTCCCGGTCGGGATGGGCCATCCTTCCCGGTCGGGATCAAGCATAACACCGGGCTGAGTTATCCATAACACCAGGCGGTGTTATTGCTCTTCCCGGTCGGGACGGCCAGATCAGTAGCCTCTTCATTCATGCACTCCTTCCCGACCGGGAAGGCTACTCTTCCCGTCGGGGATGAGTCTTGTAGGCCTCCAATATGATCTTTAAGGTCCCTCCTTGCCTCTCATGGGCTTCTCATCGATTCTCGGGACTCGGGATCGAGCCTAAGGGGCTCGGGAAAGGGTCCCAAGGTCTCGGGATCGAATCCAAGGCATCGAGTGATCGTTCCTTCTCTTCGTTGGCTCCAAAAGTGTATGAAACGAGTCGGAACCGTTCCAAATCTTCATGAATGGTCTCGGGAACCTAAAACGAACTAGAAGAAGTATAAGTAACCCATAAACCACTCCTAAGTAGCGATTCCACAAGGAAAACGGGACCAAAACACAACAAATTAGGCACTACAAACTACACTTATCAACTCCCCCACACTTAACCCTTACTCGCCCTCGAGTAAGCATAAACTAACTACTAAACTATCCGAGCGGGTATTAGCGCACCCTACGCCCTTTCAACTCACGCGAGTACACATAGAGGAGAAGTGCACTCCGCACGGCAAGTAAGGTCTTGCGACAAAACTGTGGATGCAACCGGACACAAACACATAAACAAGCAAGCATACAACAAACAAACACAAGGTTGAACCCAAAGAAAAACAAATACCGCTTCCCTCAAACAAGCGGTGAAAGAAGCACCGGTTTAGGACTCGAGGCAAGTGACAACGTTCCCAAGATAATTATACAATCCGAAATGAACTAAACCCTAATAGTATGACAACAAAGCAATAAAAACGTTGGTAACATACCTAGGTCCTCCTAACCTTCTAAGAACGTACTACGGGACGATCGGCGGAATGGAAAAAGGATGAACCACGGTGTTAGTCGACACTGTAGGTAAGTGAGATCCCACCCCCTTTAGCGATGAGCCAAGAGGGTCGTCCCATGTTCAACATCGTCTAACTAGCCCAAGTAAAAAGGTGGAATATGCTTGCAAAATGAGGGAAGACCGACCATTACCGCTATCATCCTTCCTAGGGACTCGGTCCTTTGGTAGGCTCTTCACGGTAATAGTTGGTAAAAGGCTTATTTTTGATGTGGGGACTCTTTTTGTGGGACGGTTTTCTTTTGACATTTTTCTTTCTTTTGCATTTTTTCTTTGTTTTGTGGGACCATTTCTTTTTCTTCTTTTCTATTTTCTTTTTGGCTTTTTGTGCCTTTTCTTTTTTCTTCAATCTTTTCTTTCTTTCATTTTCTTTTTTTTTTCTTTTCTTTGCCCTATTGGCTTGAATTGAGTTGAAGGCATTCCTTTTTGCAACAAGAAAGAGAGATTTCAACAAATTTGCAACTTTATTGTGTGCATATGTGTAGGAGGTAGGGAAATGGGTATGTCGGGAGGACGTCTTCCCTTCATACTCACAAAAAGGGGAGAACTTGGACTAGTCAAACAATCCCAAACATGGTCACCTAAGGGACGGACTCGGCAACCAAGGCCTTTTCACACCATGGGTGGTCATAATGGTCAAAATGCAAATCCCGTAGTAAATCCCTAGTAAGCTAGGTGGACTCAAGGTAAAGGACCAACGAAATCATTGATTTAGGGTCATTCTACTAGACTAAGGTCCAAGACACGATTCATACTACTAGAAAGGGAAAGTAAACGCTTGCACACTAGCCTCTAAACCGGGTTTTCGAAAACCTTTTTACACACTAGACACAACTAGACACACAAAACAAAGACACGACGAAAACAAAAGAAAAAGAGACAAAAGGCAACAAAACAAAACAAGATAAAACAAACACATAAACAAAACAAACACCACCCCGAACTTCCAAACAAATCACCAAATCAACCACAAATATGCACAAAGCTCCACCCAAGCACACAACTTCACACAACCCATCCAAACTCCACAAGGGACAAAGAGGGAAAAGGGGTGAAGAGATGTTACCGGATGTCTTGAGAGCTCTCCAAAGCTAACGGTGATTAGGCAACCTATAAGGAAAAAGGGAGGCAAAACACGCACAACAAAACAAAAATACGATACAACGACACAAAAGAAAAAGACACAAAAGAAAATCTTTTTGATTTTTGTGAAAAAATTTCAAATTTTTAGGGCTTTTAAAGATTTTTTTGAAAAACTACGAAAATAAAACTAACTACAATAGAATATCGCTCCCCCACACTTAAACCGAGCAATGTCCTCATGCTCGATCGTAGTGTATGGAGACACAAAAGAAAAGAAAAGAAACTACGAAAATAAAGCTAAAAATCAAAAATAAAGCGAAGAAAGGGTAGAATGTGTCCGGCCGGGGTGTAGTCAAGTCACCATGGGCCGAGACGAGAAATGATATGGATGGGGGAAGAGATAAAAAGAACGAAATAAAAGGAAATGGGAGGGGAGGACTAGGTGTAATCTAGTCACCTAGCCCGGATTCCGCCTAAATCCGAGTAAATACTACAAAAAAAGGGTGAAAAACTTGTAAATTTGGATTTTGAAATGACTCTCGATGTAGTCACGTCATCGAGAGTCGGAATCAATAGCTACCAAGGCCCCGAAGGCCACCATGACACCATGACACAAAAGTGTATATGGGGAAGGGGACAAACAAAGGAAGACAAGCGATAAAAGACGGAAAAGAAAGGATAGTTGCCGTACCCATCGGTTAGCAACTCACTCGCTCCATCGTCTCATAGTTCAATATCGGCACATAGCTTGTCTTCGTCATTGTTATTCCTCTTCAATCTTGATAGGCCGGCATGGTTGAAGCTTTAAGCTTGCAATGGTAGAAGGGAGTGGGATTTGATGTTAGGCTCGGTAAGTAGTGAAGATAAGGTGAGGTGAGAGTATGCATATGAAGTGTAAGGTCATATGATAGGTGCAAGGGTAGGTAGGGAGGTTGGGAGGGGGTATAAAATGGTTGGGTGGGCTCGAATGTCGAAGAAGAGGCAAAATGTGGAGCAGGGGACCATCCCGGTCGGGATGGATGGTCCCGATCGGGACGACACACCCATCCCGGTCGGGAAGCTCCCTTCTCGGTCGGGACGACGCTCCAGAAAACTCAAATTTTGGTACCCTCATCCCGGTCGGGACGGCTCCTTCCCGGTCGGGATGGATCACTCGTCCCGGCCGGGAAGCCTTCTTCTCGCCCGGGATGGATCTTCTAACCTTCTATAACCCCAAAAGCTTGTCCATAGCTTCAAAAACCGACTCCCTTGCTCAAAACCAAGCTTCTATCATCATCTACTCTCCTCGAGACTTCATCTTCACTAAGACCTACCAAATAAACTCAAATAACATTAATCAAGATCCCTCCCTCACATCACTCATCAAAATACCAAATTACAAGATTTCCACAAAAACTAACAATCTTACAAACCTAAATATCCAAACAAACATATACACAAATACAAGCACAAAAGAAAAGGGAAAAGATATTTACACTAAGATACTCTCACCAACTACACTTCCATAGCCATCAAGAGCTCGGAGGAATAAGTCAAATGCCCTAGCAACATCTTCATTGAGGCTCACATGGCCGAGCCTAGCTACTTTCAACAGCTTCCAAGTCGGAGGCAAGAAGCGATCATCTTCATTATGCTCGGGGTTCTCGTGATCTTCCGGGTCTTCCAAACCATCATAGCAACGACTCTTATGACCATCTGGTAGGTATAGTGGTCTAGAGTCAAGCTTGGCATTATGAGTTGGGGGATCACACCCTAAGGGGGTTGCTTCTTCTACGGGGTCGAGAGTAGAATTCTCTTCCACCGCCCGACAAGGATCCTCTTCATCATCAACCGTCTCACAAGACAAGGGACTTGGAATCGAGTGCGATGAAGGAGGTGAAGGCATCAAGTTTTCTTCATTGGAGGCTTTAGGATCCTCCAATTTCCCATTCAAGGCGTGTTCCAAGGCATCTACCTCTTTTTCCCAAGTATTACGTTCCTTTTCACTCACCTTGTCTAGTTGGCCTAGAGGAGTCTCGTCTTCACTTGGCCTTGGATTGTCAAGATTCGGTTCATCACGAAGAAAATCGTACAAATCCAATTTGATAGACAATACATCGGCTCCCCAAGAGTTACCTTGAGAATCATGTTCACATCCCTCCTCATTGTCGACTTTTGAAGCTTCAACTTCCTCCATTCTTCCCATATCTTCACCATCCAAGCAACACTCAACAATGATTTCTTGATTTACCCTCTCTTCTTCATTCATGGCTTCATGGTCGGGTTGATTTCCATGTGGAGTCAACTGACCTTCTTGCTCAAATGAACTTTCCCCAAAAATTTGTGGAGCTCGAGTGGCCGACATCGTGATGCGAGCCATGAGTGCATCGATTCGAGCATCTTGCACCGCTTTTTGGGCCTTAAGCTCCTCTTTCACCCCTTGTATTTGAATCATCATCTCTTGTTGACTCTTTTGCAATAGAATCATCATCTCTTGTTGACTCTTTTGCATTTGAACCAACATTTGACAAGTCTCAAAGTTGGGGATTTTTGGTTGTGGGTCACGTGAGGGTATTTGGTAGTTGTTAGGATGTTGGAATGATCATTGACAACTTTCATGGTAACCATATGGAGGGCGTTCGTAAGATTGTTGATGAGGTTGATATGGTTGGTGAAATTTTGGGACTTGGCAATTTGTCCCATAGTTGTCCCGTGACGATTGATGGAAGCTAGAACATGCCATTTCCATAACATTGCTTTGATACCTAGGATGAACTAGAAGCACTTGAGCAAACGTAGCAAACGTTAGTAGCCTAGTGCTTTTGAGGCACTAGGAAGAGAGAATAGCACACAAGAAGTAGAACGGAGATACACAAGGAGAAGAAAACACAAAAATCAAGAACAAAGTCCAAAACTAAGCAAACAAAAGTCTAAACTACGCCGTCCCCGGCAACGGCGCCAATTTGATGGGTTGGGATTTGTTGCGGATCCCGCCACCAAATAATAATCAACTAACCTAACTAGGTAGATAGGGTAAGTCGGGTCGATCCACAGGGACGGAAAGAGGTGTCTAGACTAATGGGTGCTATGGTCTAGGACTAGGTTCGAGACAAGCTAATCTAGGGGGAGGCAAAGGACTAGGCTAAGGTCTAAAACAAGGAAAAGGGAGACAAAACAAATAACTAATGACTAAGGGAAGCAAGGATAACAATAAGAAGGAAAACTAGGGTTAGGTCGGGTTCATGGATGCATAGGAGATAAAAAGGGGAAAAACGGGGTTACTAGCATGCTTTCGTAGCCTAGGTACCGCCGACCGGGCTCTCGCTACGTAATCGGCCTAGGGGTCGTCCTCACCGGGCTCTTTCTACGTAATGAGGGAACCAAACCAACCAACCAAACACACACATACAAGAGAATATGAAGAAAAACAAGGATTGATCGTCTCTAGTCTCACAAGCATTTCATCGAACATGTGGAGTGCAAGGTAAATGGGAAACAACAAAGACAACATCTAGTACCACCCATCTCACCCTAATCATCCACAATCACAACCAATCACCCTAATAACCCTAGAAAGAGTCTACTCAAACATATCTAATGCTAAAACTAACACTAACAAGATAAACCAAAACAAGAACAAGAGCATACATATGTAAAACTAACAAGGATGATTAACAAAACAATAAACAAGAGCTAAAGATTGAAACTTGAATAATAAAACAAAGATTAAGAGAAAGGAAAAGAGATTATACCATACTAGAAGATGAAAGCAAGAATGAAAACTTGTATATAAGAGAAAACCCAAAACAATCTCCCAAGGTTGTCAATCTTGGTTGAATCTTGAAGAATTCAATTAATACAAGGGTAATCTAAGATTAAAAATTAACTAAGAACTAATCTATACTAAAGTAGTCTAGGGTTTAGTGGGTAATGAAGAACATCCCATAAGATTACAAGAGGGGGGTATTTATAGGGTTACAAGAGTGAAGGAGAAGAAAAGAAGAGTCACGCGGCTACAGCACTTCTTCCCGGTCGGAAAGGAATGGTCCCAGTCGGGATGGGCCATCCTTCCCGGTCGGGAAGCTCTCTTCCCGATCGGGATCAAGCATAACACCGGGCTGTGTTATCCATAACACCAGGCGGTGTTATTGCTCTTCCCGGTCGGGACGGCCAGATCAGTAGCCTCTTCATTCATGCACTCCTTCCCGACCGAGAAGGCTACTCTTCCCGTCGGGGATGAGTCTTGTAGGACTCCAATATGATCTTTAAGGTCCATCCTTGCCTCTCATGGGCTTCTCATCGATTATTGGGACTCGGGATCGAGCCTAAGGGGCTCGGGAATGGGTCCCAAGGTCTCGGGATCGAATCCAAGGCATCGAGTGATCGTTCCTTCTCTTCATTGGCTCCAAAAGTGTATGAAACGAGTCGGAATCGTTCCAGTTCTTCATGAATGGTCTCGGGAACCTAAAACGAACTAGAAGAAGCATAAGTAACCCATAAACCGCTCCCAAGTAGCGATTCCACAAGGAAAACGGGACCAAAACACAATAAATTAGGCACTACAAACTACACTTACCATGCCTACAACACAAAAATCTAGCCAAAAGTGCAAACAAAGAAAAGAAAATGAAAGAAAGAAAGGAATGAAGAAAAAGAAAAGGCACAACAAATCAAAAAGAAAATACAAAAGAAGAAAAAGAATTAGCATAGCAACACAGAAGCAAAAATGCAAAAGAAAGAAGATGCCAAAGAAAATATCTCACAAAAAGAATCCCCACCTCTCAAAAATAAGCCTTTTGTTCCGATCGTTACCGTGAAGAGCTTACCAAAGGACCAAGTCCCTAGGAAGGATGATAGCGGTAATGATCGATCTTTCCTCATTTTGCAATCATATCCACCTTTTTACTTGGACTAGTTGGGCGATTTTGAACATGGGACGACCCTCTTGGGTCATCGCTAAAGGGGGCGGGGTCTCACTTACCTACAGTGTCTACTAACACCGTGGTTCATCCTTTTTCCATCCCGCCGATCGTCCCGTAGTACGTTCTTAGAAGGTTAGGAGGACCTAGGTAAGTTACCAACGTTTTTATTGCTTTGTTATCATACTATTAGGGTTTTGTTCATTTCGATTTGTATTATTATCTTGGGAACGTTGTCACTTGCCTTGAGTCCTAAACCGGTGCTTCTTTCACCGCTTTGTAGAGGGAAGCGGTATTTATTTCTTTTTGGGTGCAACCGATTACTTGTTTGTTTATATGTTTGTTTGTGTGATTTTGTGTCCGGTTGCATCCACGGTTTTGTCGCAAGACCTTACTTGCCTTGCGGAGTGCACTTTTCCTCTAAGTGTACTCGCGTGATTTGAAAGGGCGTAGGGTGCGCTAATACCCGCTCGGTTAGTAGTCTAGTTTCTTTTAGTTTTTAGTTAGTTGGTGCTTACTCGAGGGCGAGTAAGGGTTAAGTGTGGGGGAATTGATAAGTATAGTTTGTAGTGCCTATTTGTTGTGTTTGGTCCCGGTTTCTCTTGTGAAATCGCTCTTTGGAGCGGTTTCTGGGCTACTTATGCTTCTTCTAGTTCGTTTTAGGTTCCCAAGACCATTCATGGAGAATTGGAACGATTCCGACTCGTTTCCTACACTTTTGGAGCCAACGAAGAGATGGAACGATCACTCGGTGCCTTAGATTCGATCTCGAGACCTTGAGACCATATACCAAGCCCCTTAGGCTCGATCCCAAGCCCCGAGAATCGATGAGAAGCCCATGAGAAGCAAGGAGGGACCTTAAAGATCTTTTTGGAGGCCTACAAGACCCTTCCCGGGCGGGAAGAGCATCCTTCTCGGTCGGGAAGGAGTGCATGAAAGGAACGGCTACTGATTAAGCCTTCCCAGCCGAGACCAAGGGTCGTCTCGGTCGGGACCAGCCTTCCCGGCCGAGACCAAATGTCTTCCCGGTCGGGAAGAGGGTGCTGTAGCCGCGTGACTTCTCTTCATTCTCCTTCACTCTTGTAACCTTATAAATACTCCTCCCTTGTATTTTTTTAAGCATCTTAGACCCCTCTACATTATTCTAAACCCTAGATAGAGTTCCTCCTCTCATTAGCTTAATCTTTCCTTAAACTTTTGTTAATCTCAGATTAATCCTAGTAATTAGTCTTGTATTAAGGAGATTCTTGAAGACTCATCCAAGATTGACAACCTTGGGAGATTCATTTGGGTTTTTCTTATTAATGCAAGTTCTCATCTTTTTATCCTCTTATTAGTTGGTATAATCTCTTTTCTCTTAATCTTTGTTAATCTTTCAAGTTTTAATCTTTATTCATTGTTTATTTTTCTTGTTAGTTCATAATGAATGTTTTGTTATTTATGTTGATTTCTCTTGATAGTGTTAGATTTAGTTTCACTATGTGTGAGTAGACTCTTTTTGGGGTTAGTTGATGGTAGGGGATTTGTCACGTCCCCAACCGTCAATAAATAAACCGGCTAGACCTAACGGTAGTTAGGGTAAGTCGGGATCGTATCCATGGAGACGGTATTGCAAAGCTTAGACTATGTCTACCTAAAACAAGCTTAAATCACCAAACAAACACAAAGAAAGCTACAATTGATAAACTATTATGATTGGAGAAGAAGGAAGTGGACTAACAATGACTATCTAGAACGATGCTAAAATAGGATAGCTAATGATCGAACTAACAAATAAACTAGAAGAAACGATGACTAAATAAAAGGATGAACTCAAATATGGAAGGGAGTGGGGTAGGTCGGGTTCACAGGAGTAGAAGGGTAACTGGGGTGATCAAGGGTATAGGTGTCTCCTAGTTGCTAGAGTCGGTCCGAGCTCTCGCTACGTAGACCGATGTCAAGGTGGGTCCGGGCTCTCGCTACGTAGACCCTAGTTCGCACTCTCGTGACTACGACTATTCTCAACATGACCACATAATAGACAAACAATGGGAAGAAGAACACAAGTATGGGGAGCATGGCCACTACTACTCACACAAGCATATCAACAAACACATGGAGTGCCCACAATGTGACTAACAACAAAGATTCACCCTTTTCCCTTAATCAACCCTAATCAACCATAATCTACCCCTAATCCTCCTATTAACCCCACAAGAAGACTACTCACTCATGATGAAGAACAAAACAACTATAACAAGAGGAAACAACATCACAATCCAAACATCCATAATGAATAACAAAAACACTAAAAATAACAATATAAAAAAGATTGAAACTAGATTAAATAAACAATAACAAGAGTAAAGAAACTTATACCAACAATAAGATGAAGAAAAGATGGTATCTTGTATAAATAAGAACCCCAATAAACCCCAAGGATGTCAATCTTGGAGAATTCTTCAAGAACTTCTTAATAGAAGAACTAATTAAACTAGATTAACTAAAGATTAAAGGAAGATTAAAGGGAGATTAAGATTAATGTGTGTAGAACTAATCTAGGGTTTTGGAGGCTTAAAAGAGTCTAATGTATCATAAGATGTTTTAATAATACAAGAGGGAGGTATATATATGGGTACAAGAATGAAGGAGAAGAAAGAAAAGAGGTTCGCGCTGCCAGCTCGTGGTCCCGACCGGGACGGGCCGGTCCCAACCGTGACGGGGTGTCATCCCGACCGGGACAGACCCACAGTGGCCTCCTCTTTAGCGCACCTCATCCCGAACGGGATGAGGCCATTCCCGGTAGGGATGAGTCTTGTAGGCCTCCTTTAAGCTCCTTTTGGTCCCTCCTTGCTTCCCATGGGCTTCCCATCGATTCTCGAGACTCGGGATCAGGTCTCGGAGGCTCGGGATTGGGTCCCAAAGTCTCGGGGTCGATTCCAAGGCATCGAGTCATCATCCCTTTACACCGTTGGCTCCAAAATGTGTATGTATCGAGTCGGAATCGCTCCAACTCTCCCAAATCGGTCTCGGGAACCTGAAACGAACTAAAGGAAGCATAAGAAGCCCATAAATCGCAAGGAAATGGGACCAAAACATAGTGAAAAAGGCACTACAAACTACACTTATCAACTCCCCCACACTTAACCCTTACTCGCCCTCGAGTAAGCACATACTAACTACTAAACTAACCGAGTGGGTATTAGCGCACCCTACGCCCTTTCAACTCACGCGAGTGCACTAGAGGGAAAAGTGCACTCCGCAAGGCAAGTGGGGTCTTGCGACAAAACTGTGGATGCAACCGGACACAAAACACATAGACAAACAAACATACAAACAAACAAGTAGATGGTTGCACCCAAAAGAAAAGAAATACCGCTTCCCTCAACAAAGCGGTGAAAAGACACCGGTTTAGGACTCAAGGCAAGTGACAACGTTCCTAAGCTAGCAATACAAACCAAGGTGAACTAAACCCTAATAGTATGACGATAAAGCAACAAAAACGTTGGTAACTTATCTCGATTCCTCCTAACTTTCTAAGAACGTACTACGGGACGATCGGTGGAGTGGAAAAGGGATGAACCACGGTGTTAGTCGACACTGTAGGTAAGTGAGACCCTGCCCCCTTCAGCGATGAGCCAAGAGGGTCGTCCCATGCCCAAAACCGCCCAACTAGTCCAAGTAAAAAGGTGGAAAAATATTGCAAAGTGAGGGAAGACCGACCATTACCGCTATCATCCTTCCTAGGGACTCGGTCCTTTGGTAGGCTCTTCACGTTAATAGTCGGTAAAAGGCTTATTTTGAGATGTAGGGATTCTTTTTGTGAGACGATTTTCTTTTTGGCATTTTTCATTCTTTTGCATTTTTGCCTTGTTTGTTGCCATGCCACTTCTTTTTCTTCTTTTCTATTTTCTTTTTGGCTTTTGTGCCTTTTCTTTTTCTTCATTCTTTTCTTTCTTTCATTTTTCTTTCTTTTCTTTTCTGTGCCCTTTTGGCTTGATTTGGCTTTTTGGCATTTCTTTGTGTAACAAGAAAGGGAGAATTCAACAAATTGCAATTTATTGTGTGGGATGTGTAGGAGGTATGGTAATGGGTGAGTCGGGACGGCGCCTTCCCTTCAAACCCACAAAAATGGGAAAACTTGTACTAATCAAACGATCCTAAACACGGTCACCTAAGGGACGAGGCTCGGTAACCAAGGCCTTTTCACACCGTGGGTGGTCAAAATGGTCAAAAGTGCAAATCCCGTAGTAAATCCCTAGTAAGCTAAGTGGACTCAAGGTAAAGAACCAACGAATTCATTGCCCTAGGGTCATTCTACTAGAGTGAAGTCCAAGACTCGATTTATACTACTAGGAAGGGAAAGTAAGCACTTGCACACTAGCCTCTAAACCGGGTTTTCGAAAATGGTTTACACACACGACACACAACACAACACAAAATGAAGACATGACGAAAACGAACGAAAGAAAAAGAAGCAAAAGCCACAAAACAAAACAACACAAAACGAACATATAACAAACACCACCCCGAACATCCAAATAAGCAACCAACCAACATCAAACTTTACAAAGCTCCTCCCGAGCGCACATCATCACAAATACTGCTACGCCCTGACTTGCACGTCAATTGCTGCTACGCCCTGACTTGCACGTCTCCAGCCGTGTCATAAATGCCCAGGTGAGTGCCTTGACTCATGTTTATTTGTTCGGGCTTTGACTTTAACTTACGTTAGCTTGTTTATTTATGCTTGCGTCATCTTGCAGTCCCCAGGTCCGATGAGGACCTTCTCAGGCTTCACGACGTGCATGGAGATTTACTCCCAGAAGCTTAGTCTTATGGCTAAGGAGATAATTACGGAGACGGCTTTGGTCCCCTTGGTCGGGCACTGGGTTCGGTTAGTAGGTTGCAAGACTAAGTGCAACCTTATGGTAAATAGAGCGATGGTAGATCGCTTCCATGATACGACCTCGACATTCCATATGTCGTTCAGAGAGGTTGGGATGACTTTAGAGGACTTTGGGGTCATTACGAGGATGCCTTGGGGGCTCGAGATGATTAGGTGGGCTCCCGAGAGCCCTAGGATGGATAACGATGAGGTTAAGGGCTGGATCGGGGACTGTTTAAAGTCTTCAGCTTACAGTGCACCCCTTGCTTTAGTGAATTCATACTTAACCGATCACTTTGAGAAGGTGGCGGTGTTAGAGGGTCGAGTGCCCAAAACACCGGTACAGGATGGCTGTCTGTGGTTGTGGTACTTCCTAGGGTCGACCCACTTCTCGGATAAGGGCGAGAGGTTTAGCACTAGGATTTTGCCTTTCCTGCTAACTTGGGTCAGCTGGGACGTTATGACTAGGTGACCGCAGCTTTCGCGGAGATGACCCGCTGCCTACAGGTCCTGGTGAGGCCGCAGAGGGTGCACTCTGGCTCGGGTATACCCATCGTGGGTCCAGGTCTCGTAATGAAGGTTAATTATTGTCTTTGTACTTGGTTTCAGGGTTTCGCTTTGTTCGGTTTTGTTTTGCTGACAATATCTAGGGATTTGCAGGCTTGGATTTACACCTACTTCCCTCGCTTGGCACCCATGATGATGCTTGCTCGTCCGGCTAGATTTTCGGCAGGGATTGAATGGAGGTTGGCTCAGGCTAAGAGCACGACGAGTCACTACACATCAAAGAAATGTTGGTGAACCAGCTGCGCCTCGAGGATGTAAGTTTCCTTCTTACGGTTTGTTTTCCTTGGTAGCCCCAAAGGTTAGGTATTCAAAATATTGCCTCGTTTATGCAGTTTGTGGCCCATCCTTGCGCCGACAATGAGGGTTTGCCCGAGTACCTGAGGGCAGAGTTGAGACCTAGGAGCTACAAGAGGATGCTCGTCCTGCGTTGTTTCGCCTGGTGTGGTACTTGGGTGAGAGGTTAGTGCACCAGTGTTTGTACGAGGAGTTTAGGGTGCCAGTTGACCCTCCTCGGACCATGTTTAGACTGCCGCCAACCGCAGAGGCTCCCGAGGGCAGGGACAGAGAGGGAGGCAATGCATTACTGGTGCCTGGTGCCTCCTATGTGTCCCATGTCTGCCAGCGGCTAACTTGCCACCGCCTCGTGGTGCGTACTTTCACTAGTAGAATAATAGCCTTTCGCACCGGTTGCAAACCCCTCTTTAGCATGGTTTTTCGTAGGTGCCCATAGTGTATGCGTTGTAGATGAGGCACTTTTAACACCGGTTGTAAAACCGGTGCAAAAAAAATATTTACACCGGTTGCGAATTGTAACCGGTGCTAAAAGGTATCCTTTAACACCGGTTTCATATTGTAAACGGTGCTAAAAGGTATACCTTTTCGCACCGGTTACAATACGGAACCGGTGTCAAAGGTTGACCTTTTGCACCAGCTGAATCTTAAAACCGGTGTGAAAGGGCGGAATTTTTTTTCATCAATGTCAATTTAAAACCGGTGCTAAAGAGTTATCTTCTCGCATTAAATTCATATTACAGTAGTCAATCTTCTCCGTAACTACAAATCAACGCCAATTGTAGGACAACATCATCAGTTAAGTCATAATGCAACATCCTTATATAACACAAAAGTGTGCACATATGTTTCCACAACCATACAAGCCGCAGAAATGACGGAAAACCATTTTACATACATAGGCTAAGGAAAGAAGTTTGAATAGCCTACATGCACGCTAGCTAGGCTACAATCATTTCATATCAATAACAGCTCTTACACGATTTAAACTTCTTGTTGCCAAACACTCTCTTTAAGTACTAAATGGCTTCGATACATTTTTTAGCCCAAAATTCCCGAACTAGATCCATATCTTCAACCGTCATTCTTGACTTTGAAACACACTACATAAATAAAAAAATGAATAATAATAATAATAATAGTTGATTAGTGATATTGTCTTCAATTATAGGTAAACAACAAAAAATTATTCATACAAAGAAAATACCTCCACTAAGCCCTGCGTACATCAATTTCATGACATAATATCCCCATTCAAAACTTCCAGATTGTTGAGGGCACTAGATTTATATAAAGGAATGTGGAGTAAGTAAATCAACTTATGCATTGAAATATATGCTAAAAATTTGGATAGCTTTAGTTATTTACCTCAATCACACTCACGATAAGTTCTTTTTTTTGGTCGGATGACATCTTCCTGAAATAACCGCGTACATTTTCCAAGCCCTAAAAATATAACCATGGAAAAATCAAGATTACTCATTCCATTCGCAACGAACTTTACCTTAAAATAAGATTATGATAATTAGTAGGAGTATAATCTTAACTTAAAATTTTAGATGATCTGTTATCATCAAACTATGACTATTCTTCTTGTTCGG
The DNA here is from genome assembly GCA_958450325.1 of Agrostemma githago. Classification (NCBI taxonomy): domain Eukaryota; kingdom Viridiplantae; phylum Streptophyta; class Magnoliopsida; order Caryophyllales; family Caryophyllaceae; genus Agrostemma; species Agrostemma githago. The sequence goes on from OY288257.1 coordinate 26,046,759, forward strand.
GTCAAATATATATGCCATATTGTCCCACGGGCAAACGACAATCAACATCCAATTGTTACTACATATATATCAACTTCAACTTAGTATAACAAGATAACAACACCAAATACATTAATAATGAACCAAAAGAACTTTAAGAGTCACCTTGCATAAAAAGCACCCATCACATATTTCTTATTTACTTGGAATTTCCAGACTTTTTGACGTAATCTTCCATAGCCCTTGCGTCATTCACGTATGAACTAAGATGGACAGGACACATGAAACCAACGCCATCTTCACTCACTCCAAGTGATCTCCCATGTACATGTAAGAAACTATATTAACAAAACATTGTGCGATGATTATTCCAAGTGAATATACACACAATACAATGTGATCACTAATCAAAGAGAACAATAAGTTTGTACCTTCTCCAAAATTGAATTATCGTTATGTTCAGTGAATCGTAATTCAACATTTCCTTAATATCCTCTGATGTTAAATGAACTCTGACATCGTCCTTGTAGTTGTAAACTGACTCATTGATATCAATAGATAGCGAAAAGATAGACTCGAATTCTAATGAAGTTAACATTCTTTCCAATTGATGACAATAAGGACCAATCGTTCCAACCTCGGTAACCTACAAAGTATAACTTAATTTCATTTTTGGATATAAACATGAATAATATTTCTAGTAACTGAACTTATGATAGTTGTCGTTTGTAGTGCCTATTCTGTAGTGTTTTGGTCCCATTTTCCTTGTGGAACCGCTCCTTTGGAGTGGTCTATGGGCTTCTTATGTTTCCTTTAGCTCGTTTCAGGTTCCCGAGACCGTTCATGAAGAGTTGGAGTGATTCCGACTCAATACATATGCATTTTGGAGCCAACGAAGCTAAGGAACGATGACTCGATGCCTCGGAATCGACCCCGAGACCTTGGGACCCAATCCCGAGCCTCTGAGACCCGATCCCGAGTCCCGAGAATCGATGAGAAGGCCATGAGAACCAAGGAGGGACCGAAAAGTTCATATTGGAGGCTTACAAGACTATTCCCGATCGGGTATGGCCTCATCCCGATCGGGAATAAAGAGGAAAGCAAGGAGCGGCTACTGTGGGGTGTTCCCGATCGGGAGCATAAAATCCCGATCGGGATTCTCCACTTTCCCGATCGGGATTTCCTTTCCCGATCGGGATTGTCCCAGTTCAGCCCGCGTTCATTTCCTTTCAATTCCTTTCATTCTTAAACCCTTTATATACCCTTCTCTTGTGAGAGGACGAGCACTTATCATACCCTAGACTAGTTTAAGCCTAAAAAAACCCTTGATTGATTCTCACTCATTAGCTTTAATCTTCTCTTAATTCTAGTTAATCTTTAGTTAATCCTTTGTAATTAGTGCTTGTATTAAGAGATTCTTGGAGATTGTCTCAAGCTTGACAACCTTGGGATTGTATTTGGGTTTCTCATTAATGCAAGATTGTTCCTTTTCTTCATCTAGTGTTGGTATAATCCTTTCTCATCCTTGTTCTTTGTTATTTATACAAGTTTGAATCTTTTCTTAGTGTTATTATTATTGTTCTTGTTTGGATTTATCATTATGGATGTTTGGATGTTTGTCTTAGTTTCTCCTTTGATGTTATCCTTCCTTTTATCATGAGTGAGTAGTCTTCTTGTGGGGTTAGTAGGGGGATTAGGGGTAGATTATGGATAATTAGGGTTGATTAAGGGGAAAGGGTGAATCTTTGTTGCTAGTCACATTGTGAGCACTCCATGTGTTTGTTGTTATGCTTGTATGAGTAGTAGTGGCCAATGCTCCTTGTGCATGTGTTCATGAATCCATTGTTTGCCTATGATGTGGAAATGTTGAGAATAATCGTAGTTGCGAGAGCACAGATTAGGGTCTAAGTTGCGAGAGCCCGGACCCACCTTGGCATCGGTTTAAGTTGCGAAAGCCCGGACCGACTCTAGACACTAGGAGACATCCATACCCTTGATCATCCCAATTATCCTTCTACCTCTATGAACCCGACCTACCCCACTTCTTTCCATATTTGAGTCATCTTCTAGTTAGACATCGTTTACTTTAGTTTTCTAGTTAACCCGATCATTAGCATTGTTTAGCATCATTAGTCTAGTTCTTACTCCTCCTCATTTGTTTCCTTTTATAGCTTTCTTTGTGTTTGTTCGTGTGACTTAGCCTAGTTTTAGTGGACCTAGTCTAGACCTTACTCTACCGTCCCTGTGGATATCGACCCTACTTGCCCTAGCTACCCACTAGGAATAGTCGGTTTATTATTGTTGGCTAGGGACGTGACAAATCCCAACCATCAACTTACCTACAAAGTGTTTACTTACCTTTTCTACACTTTGAAGACTTGTCTCATCCTGGTGTGACATCTTGTTACAAGATTCCTTAGGTTCTTTTGGTGAAGGCTTTTCTTTCATCTTATATGGTCGACATTCAATGAAGTTTTTAATATACTTCAAACATACACCTCTTTGATTTGGGGTTAATAAAGCATAAAAACATACCTCTTTTTTAGTTTTGGGACGAGTTGAACCCTTAGGTTGAACCTTATTTCGAGACTCCTTGGTATCTTTGGATCTTTCTTTCCTTTTCAAGGTCTCATTGGAGCGTAGCTATAACAAGTAAGAAAGGAAATGAAGCTATTATTAACGTTTAAATATATGAATAAAATTAATTCAATATTTTGTGTCTGACTAATTATCTAATTATTTCGTGAATATTCACCTCATCTACAACCAACAAAATCCACTTTTTTGGCCATTGAGCAAAACTACCTGCAGCCTCACCAACCGTTTCAAACCCGGACCATGGAACTGGAAGTAGTGCAGTAGAATCTAAACAATTATCAATAGACACATGAACATTAAGTGGGCTCAACGGTTTTTGGTGCACTACTACGTTGTCTCTCCATGGCCAAACCATCCCTTCGGCAACGACGACCAAAGTAGTCCCATCATGAATACCTAACTTACATGGTGTATGATCCTATAGAAATATAAGAAAGCAAAGTTAGGTAAATGTTATCATATTTAAAATTATAGACTAAATATGACGGTAATGTTACCTTTAATTCAATAAAAGGGTCACTTTGATCAATTGAAGGACAAGTTGTTTCGTAATCATATCCAGACGGGGAATGATTTGAAGCTTTCTCATCCTCGACAAAAGCATGGGGTAAAATCAAACCACAAGACTTTGCCATTTCTAAAAACATACTCTTCATCTCCACCCTTGTTTGGCTTTGCATCTCCTCTAACTTTGCATCCATTTCTTCTACTGTGTACATTTTCTCATGATTACTTCGAATTGGTTGACCAAAAACTTTCCGATTACCAACCAAATTTCCAACTCCTCTTGTCCTTCCAGGATGCTCCTTTTTGCCCGTTGCTTTCACCAATACGTCTACCGATCTCGAAGAAACAAAACTCCCCTTTGCTTTCCATATCTGACCAATGTTTCTGTTTACATAAAAATGAAATTATGTTACGTAATTTTTTGGAAGTTACAAAAAACTAAATAACATATTTTCAGTTAATATGGTTATGGATAAGATTTAAAATGTTGTCGATAACTTCTTGAGTTTCAGGTGTAAGAGCACTTGATGATGGTGTATGTCCTTTAATCCACTTAAAGCTTCTATCTTTAACACGTTTCAGAATAATTTTTTCTATTTCAATAGGATCGGCAGTAGGAATTTTTTTTTTCTCGGAAGCAATTTCTTCTGCAAACCATTGTTCACTCTTGCCAACATACCCTGCTCTACCCATGAAATGTCGAATCTTGTTATTGACTTGGGCGGCTCGAGCTTTTTCACTCCTTTCCTGCAAACATGACAACAACACAACCAACAAAAGAAATAGTGAAAACAATCCAAAAACATAATAATGAACACCAAAATAGGTAAAAAACAACACTAAAACACAAAACAACCCTTAAATAAAACAGCCCCCAAAAAAAATTTAAAAACAAAACAAATGGTCCCAAAACAACAATATACAATTGAAAATAGCTGAAAACAGCAGAGTATAGCAGTAAATTAAACTAAACAGCCTAAAAAAACAAAGAAAACAGAATAAATAGTCCCAAAATAGCGACATAAAACCGGAAAACAACTAAAAACAGCAGACAATAGCAGTAAATAGGACAAAACAGTCCCCAAAAAAATCGAACAAATAGTCCCGAAACAGCAGCATACAACCGGAAAACCATAAAACAGTCCCCAAAAAACAAAAAACAAAAAACATAGCCAATCATATGTTCATACCTTCCACTTTGGATCCATACGTTGTCTTACAAACTCCTCCCAATCTTCTTCTGCGATCCCGAATTTTGAACAAAGATTGACATCCAAATGTTCTACCTCTAACCCATTTTCATCTAACTCCTCTTCACTTCTTTGTTTCCGTTTTTTGTGAATATATTCCCTTGTTAACCTTGTCCGAAAATCTTTGAAATGATTCCCCACAATGCTTAGTACAACATGACGTTTGTCTTCTTTGATGGTGTACTCATCCTACACAAGTAACAAATGAAAATGTAGGTTTATCATAAATTAAAGTAGATTTCTTTACCAATCTAAAAAAAAATTACCTTCAGTTGTAGCCAAATTGTTTGTTTTTTGCCCTCGGGTACATTAGGCCAACTCTTATATGTGATTTTAATTTCTCGAGATATGACCCCTACTCGTGTCGAAAAGGATTTTCTATGTGGTCCAACTGGGTTATCCACTTCATCAAAGTCTAAAATTTTCGGAACCTTTTTAGTATCTTTCTTTTTCTCCTTCAGGCCAGTTGTCGGGCCTCTAGGTTTATACTTCTTTTTTGTTGGTGGATTTTGGACATCATTATTCATACTGTTAGCTTCTTCCATGATACCTGAAACATAGGAAATAATATAAGCAAAAAGAATAATAAGAAAAATAAAAAACAAAGAATAAAATATAATATAACAAGCGATATATACATGAACTAATAAAGAATAATAATGAATTTATATACAACCAAAAATGACTATACCTTTCCTTATTTAAAATCACATATTATGAATCTAAGACAATGAACTGTGTCTATTGTTTAGGGTTATCAAACCACATTCCCTCGTTATGATCGTCACGTATATATGTTTCATCTCTTATATTTACCATCTGTTGGTTACTGGAAACAGGAGGAAGTTCATCAAACTGGTCATATTCTTCTTCGTCACCAACACCTTCTACACCAAGAATGCGTCGTTTACCCGAACGAACAACCGACAATCTTTTATTAGAAGGGTCTTCTATATAGAAAACCTGTTTACCTTGAGATGCAAGTATAAAAGGCTCTTTTGTATGTCCTACGACGTTGAAATCAACCAAAATGAATCCCATATCATCAACTTTAACACCCTTATCACAATCAACCCATTTACACTTGAATAAGGGCACATTAAATGTCGAATAATCAAGCTCCCAGATGTTTTCAATTATCCCATGAAATTTCTATTGGTTTCTTACCTCTTCCGACATATGCTTCTGATGATGCAGTAACAGTAACACCACTATTCTGCATTGTACTTCTCCAATCCTGACGACTTGTATAAAAACAAAATCCATTGATATCATACCCATCATAAGAGCTAATAGTTCGATTGGGTCCATGTGCTAAGCATCTTATGATTTTACTTACCTTGTGTGAGGGATTGGATAACTCGTCCATCACCTTATCTTCAAACCACCTGACAAAAGTTCGATCGTGTTCAGCCATCAACCAACCCTCTCGCTTATTTGGATATAGTTGCTTCAACAGAGTAAAGTGTTCTGATAAGTACCGATGGACTTTGGTTATATGTTTTAAAACATACATATGAGCTCGCTGCAAGGTTTGGTTGCCAACTATAATGAACTTCTTCCCCAAAATTCCCTTACCTTGTAGTCTTCCTTCGTGTCGAGATGTTGGGGGTCCAATAGGTTGCACATTTTCCACATAATCAACACAAAATCCTAGTGCTTCACAACCAATGGTTGCTTCAACAATACTTCCTTCCGGACGACAATGATTCTTCATTCGGCGCTTATATGTTCCCATTTCTCGTTCCATCGCCCACATATTTCTTTGGAAGACTGGACCACAAATCTTTATCTCTCTCACTAAATGAATGATTAAATGAACCATGATATCGAAAAAAGATATCGGGAAGAACATTTCTAACTCACAAAGAGTTTCGATCACATTAGCTTGCAAGAGATCTAAGGTATCTGGTTCAATATCCTTACAATTGATGGAATTGAAGAACAAACATAACTTGGTAATAACTTGTCTAACATGCTTGGGCAATACGGATCGAATTGCCACAGGCAACAGCTGTGTCAACATAACATGACAGTCATGAGATTTCAAACCTACTAGCTTCAAATCTTTCATTGAAACAAGTCGGCTTATATTCGAAGAATATCCATGTGGCACCTTAATACCCTTTAAAGACTCACACACCGCAGTCTTCTCATTCTTCGAAAAAGTTGTGCTAGTTGGGGGTCGTTGCCAGTTTCATCAAACTGGTCATTATACTATCAAAGCCATTTTTCTCCACGTGCATAACGTCAATACAATGTCTTACAGACAAGTGCTCCCAATAAGGAAGCTCCCAAAAAATTTACTTCTTTGTTTGATATACCCCATTCGGAGGAGGCCTGTATGGTTTTCCAAACTCAGTCATTATGTTCTTAACTCGATTGTGATACTCTTTCCCACTCAAAATCTTAGGAGGGGGTCGTTGCTCCATTTTCCCGTAAAAAGCTATCCTCTTCTTACTATATTGATGGCCCTTGGAAAGAAATCGACGATGACCCATGTATGCATATTTACCCGAGTTTTCTAACCAATCAGACTCAATGTCATCCCCACAGACAGGGCAACCTTTATCAGTCTTCAACCTATATCCAGAGAGGTTGCCATAGGCAGGGAAATCATTAATTGTGCAATACAACATTGCATGCATTTGGAATCTCAAGTTTGTGGCAGCATCAAAAACACGCACACCAACATCCCACAACAACTTCAAGTCCTCAATAAGTGGAGCCAAATATATGTCGATGTCGTTTCCCGGTTGCTTCGTACCTGATATAAGTAATGTCAACATGATGTATTTGCTCTTTGTAGTAAGCCAAGGTGGGATATTGTATATTATTAACATTATAGGCCAACTACTATGTTGTGTACTCAGTGTTCCAAATGGATTAATTCCATCTGTACATAGTCCTAATCTTAAATTTCTATGCTCTAGACCAAATTTCGGAAAGGTTCTATCAATATTTCGCCATTCGGGAGCGTCGGCAACATGTCTCAATTTTCCATCTTTATTTCTCTCTTCGTGGTGCCACAACATGAGCTTCGCATCTTTTGGATTTGCAAAGAGCCGCTTAAACCTTGGGATTATTGGTAAATACCATAAAGTTTTCACCGGACCTCCTTTCTTGCCTCCTATATTATTCTCTACCAATTTGTACCGTGATTCTCCACATCTTGGACACTCTTCTAAGTCATTGTATTCTTTTCGATACAAGATACAGTCATTTGGACATGCATGAATCTTTTCGTATTTCATAGCCAATGGACATAACATTCTCTTGCATTGGTATGTGGTGGTTGGAAGTTCATGATCCTGTGGCAACAAGCCCGATACATACTCTAACAAAGATGTGAAACTCTTATCACTCCACCCACTCCCAGCTTTTAATGTGTACAATCCCAACACACTAGTTAATCGACTAGATTTACAACCTGGGTATAAAGATTTCTTTGAATCAGCAACCATTCGTTGAAACATTTCCGGACACTGCACAAAATCTTTTTCAAGATCAACCATCATGTCATCTATATTTCCAGGCTCTTCATTCTCATCTGCGTCAATAGCCTTGTGATAAGTGTAGTTTGTAGTGCCTAATTTGTTGTATTTTGGTCCCATTTTCCTTGTGAAATCGCTCTTTGGAGCGGTTTCTGGGCTACTCATGCTTCCTTTAGTTCGTTTTAGGTTCTCGAGACCGTTCATGAAGATTTGGAACGATTCCGGCTAGTTTCATACACTTTTGGAGCCAACGATGAGAAGGAACGATCACTCGGTGCCTTGGATTCGATCCCGAGACCTTGGGACCCATTCCCGAGCCCCTTAGACTCGATCTCGAGCCCCGAGAATCGAAGAGAAGCCCATGAGAAGCAAGGAGGGACCTTAAAGATCATATTGGAGGCCTACAAGACCCATCCCCGTCGGGAAGGACCTCATCCCGTCCGGGATGAGGTGCACAAAAGCAAGCAGGCTTGTTTTGAGTCCGTCCCGGTCGGGACCAACCCGTCCCAGTCGAGACCATGCCGTCCCGGTCGGGACCATCTCGTCCCGGTCGGGATGGTTGAGTTGCAGCCCGTGTTTGCTTCTTTTCTTCTCCTTCATTCTTGTAACCTTATAAATACTTCCCCCTTGTATTGTTTACATAACATACATTACCCTAGACTATCTTAGGCCTCTCTTGAACATTCAAAACCCTAGATTAGTGTTCCTCTAATTAGCTTAATCTTCCTTTAAACTCTTGTTAATCCTAGTTTAATCTAGTTTAATTAGTCTTGTATTAAGAAGATTCTTGAAGACTCATCCGAGATTGACAACTTTGGAGATTATTTTGGGTTTCTTATTAATTCAAGTTCTCATCTTTTTCATCATCTTGTAGTGGGTATAATCTATTTTCTTTTGTTCTTTGTTTATTTATCAAGTTTGAATCTTTACATATTGTTTATTGTTCTTGTTTGTTCATTATGGATGTTTAGTTTGATTTCTCTTGCTTTTGTTAATCTTGGTTTCACCATGAGTGAGTAGTTTCCTTGTGGGGTTAGTAGGAGGATTAAGTGTGGAGTTATGGGTGATTAGGGTTTATTAGGGAAAAAGGTTGCATCTTTGTTGCTAGTCACATATTGGGCACTCTATGTGTTTGTTGAATTGCTTCTGTGGGTAGCAGTGGCCAATGCTTCTCATACTTGTTCTCATCCTCTCATTGTTTGACTAGTGTGTGATTGTGTTCGGGTATAGTCTTAGACACGAGAGTGCGGACTTAGGTTTTGACGCGAGAGCGCGAACCAACCTTTACCTAGGCTTTGACGCGAGAGCGCAAACCGATTCTAGTAACTTAAGAGGCACCTACACCCTTGATCACCATATTATCCTTCTATACTTAAGAACCCGACCTAACCTTACTCCCTTTCATATTTGATTCATCCTTCTAGATAGCCATTATTTCTCTAGTTCCATTGTTTAGTTAATCTTAGTTGTTTCATTTAGTTTATGTCATATATAGTATATTGTTAGTCCATTCTCATCCTCCTCAACCATCATAGTTTACCATTTCTCTTCATCTTTGTGTTGTTTTGATAGCCTAGTCTCGTTTATAGGTCGACTTAGTCTAGACTTTACAATACCGTCTCCGTGGACACAGCCCAACTTACCCTAGCCACCCACTAGGATTAGTTGGTTATTATTTGTCGGTGGGGATCCACGGCAAATCCTTACCATCACCTTGTTTATGTCATCTTCATTGTCAAACTCTCCTTGAACCTCAATGTGAGCGAAATCATCATCCACTACATACCTATTAATATCATTTGCATTCTCTCCATGGCATATCCAAACACGGTAATTTGGTTTAAACCCTTTAATAATCAAATGCTCTCGCAACTCTTCAATAAATTTAACCTTCTTCACATTGTAACATACATTACATGGACACCTGATTGGATTACCATCCCCTTCTAGCGTCTGATGTGTAACGGCAGTATTTATAAATTCTTCAAGCCTTCGACTAAATTCAACATCCCGATTTTCATACATCCAACTTCGATACATAGTCTAATAATTAACACACGCCGATTCAAAATACTTGTCAAGTTAGAGTTCATCTATTTGGAGACTACAAAAAGAGGAATAAGCAACACAAGCTAAAGAACGGTGGAGTTGTTTATCTAGAGTACAAGAGTTCATCTAGAGTACTTGTTTTAATAATGGGACAATACCGTGCAACATTACAATGGGACAAACGCATATAGTTAGTTGGATGTTAATTGAGCATCCAAGTATTCCCTATATGTATATATGTATACAACAGCTTTATGGAGAATCTACAACAGCTTAATGAATAACGAAAGATAAAAAAAACAAAGAATAACGAAAAAAAAAAAAAAAGAATCAAAGAATAACGAATTCAGGGAGGGACTAAATTTTAGTAGTGCATTCTGTTGGTAGACCTTGAGGAAACCTCTAAACATCAGTACAATAATTATACCATATACTTCCTCTGTACCCTATTTAACCTCTACACATTCGCCAAATTCATCTATTGGTTCAACCAATTCGAACTCGAGCGAGCTCAAAGACGAACCCGACTCACAAGATGAAGAACCCGAACCTGAACCCGAACCCAAACCCGAACCCAAACCCCAAACAACACAACCACTGGCGTTATACCCCTTAAAACCCCGAGCAAAAGGAGCCGTAGACCAATCTCTCCGTACCTATTATTATTCCAATCTCTCCGTTCCTATTTACTTAATTTACACATTTAAAGTGCAAAATAGTATAATAATCATTATTCGCAAAATCAGCATGCTGTTAAACGGTTCTGTTCTTTATTATCCAACACTACTGATTCAATCATCCACTTGAAAAATCGCATAATAACATAAAGTAGATGGAATTCAGCTTGAACACAACACGTTTGAAACAAAACAACAAGAAAAATTCACACTGAATGAAAATCGACAACCCTAGTACCAAAAATTAACAACCCTAATTCAAAATTGATATAATCTGTAAACTCATCAATATAATCTGTAAACTCATCAACAATTGAAAAATAAAATCCCCAAATCGAAACAAAAAAAATATAATTAATAATTTGAAAAAAAAAACCTAAATAACATACTTGGTCGTCGGTTTGCCGGACTTCGGCTGCCAGTCGTCGGAGGAGGTCGTTGGAGGAGGTCGGAGGCCGGAGGAGGTTGTCGGGTCTGGTGCTCGCGAAGAAGAAGAAGAAGGGCGCGCGGGGCTGGTGGTGGGTTATTTGCTTGGTTTGCTGATGTAACGGAGTACTAATGTTGTTGTATATAATGTTGTTGTAGTATAATGTTGTGTATAATAATGTTGTTGTAGTACAGTAGAGTATATTATTTGGGTAGCCTTTCCCACCGGTTCTAAAAGAAACAGATGTTATTGGGTACTCTTTCACACCGGTTTCAATTTACAACTGGTGTTAGATGGGTTCTAACCACCCTTTCACACCGGTTTATTATGTACAACCGGTGTGAATGTACATTTTTAATTTTTTGCCCACCATTTATGACTTTTTAGCATCGCTTTTTTTACAACCGGTGTCTTATGACAGATGTCGTTGGTACTTATTCTACTAGTGTTTGTTTTTTTTTTGTTTTTTTCTACAGTTAAGTGTCTGTTTGTATTTTGAACGGTTTGCTTTCCCTTTAGATGGCCGATCCGGCTGATGCTGTTTAGCCAGCAGACTTCCCCTTGACATTGCTCAGGGTCTACGCGGTTAGGGTGGCCTTTACAGAGCCTCTTCCCTCGTATTTCGCGGAGGAGATGGAGGTTGGGGTGGATTGGTGTCACCAGGTGTACCGGGTAAGCTTTAGGATTTTGCCTTGAACTCGGTTTCGAGGTTTGGATTTTGTTAACTGGTTTGTTTGGTTCCTTTCCAGGTATCGTCGGCTTCCCATCAACGGTTGTGGCAAGCCGCCGAGTGCTTCCGGGCCTACGCGTCGAGGATGGCTGCTGACTCTTCCCCTGATACATCGGGACCTCGATGGGTAAGTAGTGCTTTTTCTAGGAATGGTCTTCTAGGCTTGTTGTGTTTTTTTTCCTAAGAGGTAATTGTGTCTGCAGGATGCCCCGGACATGGTGGGACAGTTGGAGACTCGGGTGACCGAGCTCGAGGCGACTGAGGCCAGGTTGCTGCAATTTCTACAATCTCGGGACAACGAGATCGCTAAGCTTAAGGAGCAGTTGGCTCGAGCTCAGGGCGAGACCTCGCCGCAAGGTGAAGCTAGGCTCGGGGCCAAAGTGGAGAGTGAGGTTGAGGCTGAGGGTCAGGCTATGGGCACCACCGACGATGTTGGAGGAATTCCCGAGACAGCTAACCTGGATATGCTGACGGGTATGGATGGTACTTAGTCTCCCACCTTTGACCTGGGGGATCTAGACTTAGACGATGACCTCAGTGGGCTTATACTGGCTGTAGCTGCAGCCTCTAGGGGTCTTCCCAGGATTGTAAACTTGATTTATGTTTGGATTTAGTACTCCCTCCGTTTCTATGATTTCTTCCACCTTAAAAGTGGCACATTTCTTAAGAAAAACAATAAAATAAGTAAAAGTAGAGAGGGAGTAAAGTAAGTGGGCCACCTAGGTAAGAGAGAAGTGTGATAGAAAAAAGGAAAGTGGAAGAAATCAAAGAAATGGTTGAAAAAGGAAATGTGGAAGATATCAAAGAAACAGAGGGAGTATATTTTTGTATATTCTAGACTTTTAATACTATGATTAACTTATTAGTGTTGTGTGTTGTTTTGAAATTTGACTTAGATGACAAGTAATCACTTCAAGTTTGGTTTGTTCATGATTTCCTCATAGTTTAGGACGTTTTAAATACGTTCGGATTGCATAGGAGTACGAAAATGCTTTTGAAATTCTTAAAATGCGTTAGTTTGAGCCGGGAGTTGGATCAAGTAGTACGTCGATTAAAATGTTTGACTCGAGCGTGCAGAATATGTAAGAAGAGCTTCATAGCTAAAGTGTTTTGACTGAGTGCGTGTTCGGTGTTGGGACAAGTGTAATCATTTTGATGCTCGTGTTCAAAATGAAGTAAAAAATAAAAAGTTAGACCACTTTTTATGCCTTAATGTCAATGCCGTATTGGGCTAAAGACGTAAATTGGCGATGCCAGTTGGGGCTACAACACCCCTAGGTGAGGTAGCTTATCCCCCGAAAAAAATGTCTAAGTCCGGTGGATCCGGTGGACGAAAATTTGTCATCCACATGGACCTTTCATTCTGACACGAGGCTTGTAATGGACGCTTCGGCTTTTGTTAAGGGGTCGAGTGACTTCAGAAGGTTGTTCCTGATGTCCGCGGGTTGTCAAGTGATAGCTGATGGGTTAAAGTATGGCTGACAACATGGGATTCGGGCGCCAGGAGACTAATGGTCAACGATATCAACGCCTGGGCTTGGGCGGTTTGGTCTTGGGGCGCCTGGGTTCGGGCGGCCCAGTTCGCGATTATGGAAATTTGTTGTGCGATTAAGGCTATATATGCGGGTTATGGTTATAGGTGCTCATCTTAGACATATTATATTACCCATAGTGTCTTTATAGCTTCCTTGTATTATTTGGAGTCATGTCGGATTTTGGGAGTCTCTTAACCGGGTGGATGGGTCGTCTTAAGAAAGGTGATCTTGAGGTTTTGCCAGGTGACGGTTTGTCTATTGTTACCGCGCTAAAACAGGTTAAAGTACAAGATGACTTTTTGTTGGCATGTTCTCACTTTTGGGATGCTAAGAACCACGTTTTTGTTTTCCCGGGGGGTAATGTTTGTCTTCTCCCTGAGGAGCTAGATGTTATAGTAGGGTGGCATTCGGTTCGTCCTTGTATACCCATTGGGGTTGATGTTCCCGTGGAACAATTTCGTCATTTTTTGGACATTCCCTTGTTGGAGGTGGCTAATGCTTTCTTTGGGGAAGGTGGTATTGATTTAAAGTTTCTTGTTAAGGCATTCTCACAGAAAGGCTCTCGTGATGCTTTGCCTTTAGCCCATAAATGAGCTCTTAATATTGCGGTGGCATGTTATTATCTTTTTGAAGATGCGTCTGTGCATGAAGGCTGGGGTAGTCCGTGGGTTTTGAATGTTGTGATGGGGATGGAGCATGGGCGATCGCCCTCTTGGCTTATTTTGGGTGAGCTTATCATGGGTCTCGACACCCGTGCATAGATACATCGTGCTCCCTTTCGAGGTTCTAGGATTAATTTGCAGGTACGTTGGGGTACTACTTTCCTTTTTCGATACTTGCCTTAGTTCGAAAGTTTGACACTATGTTGTGATTCGTGCAGGTTTGGCTACAAGAGAGGTTAGGTTTGATCGAGCCTCCTCGATCTATCAAGGGTTACAGCTATAAAGGCTTTGCTGGTCAGAGTGTGGTGCGGCCGTGGAACGATGGCTATACCGAAAAGAATTGGGTTTCCTACTTGCGGTCTAGCGGAGGGGTCACCATTAGGTGGATGATACCATGGTGGCATATCAGTAGATATATCGGGCTCCCGCTCTCATTACCGGACCGGTGCTATGCAGATATTGTCTTTAAGTGACTGCGTTAATATTTATCCGGACAGGCTGGCGCGCGAGATCGGCGCAAGGCAAGCCATATCAGATGTTACCGCTAGTGCTACCAACTCTTACCCATGGAAGGAGGATTCCCTCAGAAAGTCTGAAATGTCATGGAGGCAAAGGACTATGCAATACATTCCTTTAGAAAATGTTCGACCGACACTCCCGACTCATGCCCGGCGGGAAACTAACGGATATTCGACTGCGCGGGACAAGTCAAATGTCAGGAAGACCATGATGCTACGGGATAAGGAGGCAGTACGAGTTAATGTCACTAAGCACTCGACCGAAGGCAGTGTTACCGATCCTAGTACCGTCAATTCATTTAAACAGGCCAAGACTGACAATACCCATATTAAAAATGTGAGTAAGGAGGGAAAATGGGACTGGCTGGGCTCGCCTCGGACAAAGATGGTGGAGGCTTGTGAGCGGAGGGTCTATAGTGAGAGACCCGGAGAAACACGCTCGAATGGTAAGGGAAAGGAAAAGTTGGACTGGTAGAGCTCAGCCTTTTAGTACTATGTTGTATTAATTGATATTATGTGGCATATTAGTACTATTTTTTGTGAGGTTTTGCTTGACACGTTGTCATTTTCCGGAGTATTCGGGTAATAGGTGCTTGATGTAAAGAGCCTCGACAAAGGCTTGATTTAATTAATTTTGTATTAATGAGAAGCACTTTTTTTTGTGGTGGCTCGCAACTCGATTCTTCATTTTGCCCGGAGCGCCCTTTCGGGTTTTAACTCCGTCCTCGGCTCACCTTTTGCTTTTTTTCTTTGTATTTTTTTTCTCTTTTTCTTTTTTTTTACGATGACTCGCAACTCGATTCTTCATTTTGCCCGAAGTGCCCTTTCGGGTTTTCACTCCGTCCTCAGCTCGTTGTTTGTGCTTTATCATTAAAATCACTTGTTAATCGGAATGTAATGGTGTTTCCGGTTTGCATGCATGTGAATTGAGTAATCGATTTTTGTTATTTTTGTTGGTTGTACCCTTGGAAGGGTTGCCTACATATCCGAGTTTAGACAGAATCAAACCATGTTCGTAGTTCATAAAAATATGAGTGGTTTTGCTTTAGACTCGTTATGTCATTTATCAATGCGAATTGTTTTTAAGCGTTTACGTACGGGTTTTAATCCTAGCTTACAGATCAGGATGAGGTCGTTTAGGAGGTTAAGGATAGTAGCGTTTAAGATGGTCCATGTTGGTTGGGGTTGACAATTCTTTACCTTCTAGGTCGGTAAGGATCACGGCGCCCCCCGTGAGTATTTTCTTGACACTGTAGGGGCCTTCCTGTTTGGTTTAAATTGTCCTTTAGGGTCGACGGGAAGGGGTGATCTAATAGATTTGACTACTAAGTCTCCGTCATGTATTTTTCGGGATTTAACTCGCTTGTTAAAGGCTCGTCGTATTCTCTGACGGTATGCTTGCACGTTGGATAGCGCATGTATTCTACGCTAGTCTAGGAGTACAAACTCGTGATAACGTTTTGGATCAACTCTTCTTCGGGAATGTCGTTTTCGGCTAGTATCCTTAGTGAGAGTATTTTTAACTCAATTGGTTGTACGGGTTTGGAGCCGTAGGTTAGGTACTAGGGTGTGGCTCCAGTGGGAGTTCGGTAGGAGGTTCGGTATCCCCATAATGCAAAGAGTATTTTGTTGGGCCAATCCGGGTAGTTGTCTATCATCTTCTTAAGGATTGTAACGATGGTTTTGTTTGCTGCTTCCACAGCCCCGTTTGTCTGAGGTTTGTAGGGTGAGGATTTGTGTCATTGGATTTTGTATTTGTCTAGGAGTTTTTTTGTTGTCGGCCTTAAAGTGAGCCCCCTGATCACTGATGATTTCGTGTGGTATGCCATAACATCAAATGATGTTATTTTGTAGGAATTTGACTACTTGTATGGAAGTTGGTATGGTGTAAGAGGCTGCTTCTACCTATTTGGTAAAGTAGTCGACGGCCACTAGTGTAAACAGTGTCTGCTGGTCCCGGATGGGTGTACCTTTCCTATAATGTTTATTCCCCAAGTAGAGAAGGGCCAGGGTGTTGTTGTGGTGTGGAGTGGATATGGTGGTAGGTGTTGGATATTGGCAAATATTTGACAATTGTGACAGTGACGGACGTGATGCCAGCAGTCTGCCTCTAGGGTGATCCAGTAATAGCCCAATATCATTATTTTACGGGCTAACAAATATGCGCTCATGGGGGGTCCGCATTCCCCGTAATGTACTTCTTCCATGACCTTTTTGGATTGGGTTTTATTTATGCATCTAAGGAGTACTCCTTGTGGGATTCGTTTGTATAGTAATTCTTGGTTTAGGACGTACGTAGTTAGTGGCTTATATTCTAAGGGAACAATTTTTTTTGGTGTTTATATTAGGCGGGTATGATCCGTCGGTTTTGAAATCTAGGATCGCCTTTGTACCAGGGTTCTTCGGGGGTGTCATCAGTTTCAACGTTGTGGATATAGGCGGATTGGTCACTTCTCTCCACGCAGATAGGTATAGAGAAAAGCCTGTAGGGCATGTTTATTAGTGAAGCTAACTTGGATAGGGTATCAACGAATTGGTTTTCCTCGCGTGGTATGTGTATGAAGTTGATTTCGGTGAACTCTCGGGATATTGTCTCTATTTCGGTTTGATATGGAGTTAGGCTTTCGCTATAAACCTTATACGTGCATGTGGCTTGGTTGACTACTAGGGATGTATCTCCATGGACTCTAAGGTTCATAATCCCTAGCATTGTTGCGGTTTTTAGTCTTATTAGGCAAGTTTCATATTCGAATGCGTTGTTGGTTATCAGGAAGTCTAGTTTGACTGATGTGGGTGTGTGGTCGCCTTTTGGTTATCGATTGTGTGGGTTCCTGTATCGGATTTTTGGCTAGGAAATTGGCTATGGGTTGGATCAAGTGTTTGGATGATCGTATTGTTCTCGCCTAGAGTGAAATTGAGTGGGTCGTCAGTTGTAGCCCTTACGTTTTTGATGTAGGGATTTGCCGTGTATCCCGAAACCAAATAACCAACTAAACCTAACAAGGTAGCAGAGCAAGTCGGGACGAACCAAAAGGACAGAAAACGGTCTATACTAGAGTTTGCCTACAACACAAGACTAAGTCACAATATCAGAAAGAGAGGATAATTAACATGAATTGATTACTAACACGATCACTAGGCTAAAAATAAGCCTAAACAAGCAAAGGAAATGAAAGGAAAGAAAGCTATGATTATGAAGGAACTAGGGATGATATAAACTAAATGATTCAACTAAAGCTAAATTCAAACAACAAACAAGAAGAACCACTACTAAGATGAAGAAGAAATCAATAAGAGGAAAGAGTAGGGTTAGGCCGGGTTCATAGGTGCATTAGGCTAGGGGGAAATTGAGGACAAAGGTGTCACCTAGTCACTAAGGAAAGTCCGCGCTCTCGCAAAAAAAAAAAAACCCCGAAAACACATGCAAGAAGTTACCCAGGCCAAAACAAGAGAATTCAACAACCAATCAAACATACAACAGGAAGGAGGAAACTAGTAAGAGTAGTATTGGCCACTACCACCTTAACAAACATTTCATCAAACACATGGCATGCATAACAAGTGACTAGCAACAAAGATTCAACCTTTACCCTCAATCAACCCTAATCACCCATAATCAAAACCTAATCCTCTTACTAACCCCACAAGAATCTACTCACACATGTTTAAATTAAAACTAACATAAACAAGAGAAATCATCATAAGAACAAAAACATTCATAATGAAGAACAACAAGAATGAACAATAAACAAAAGATAAAGATTGAAACTTAACTAACAATAAAAGATTAAGAGAAAAGAGAGAAGAGAGAAGAGAGATTATACCAAGCTAGAAAGGCGATGAAAAGATTGAAACTTGTATATAAAGAAAACCCAAATACATCCACCAATGTTGTCAATCTTGATAAAATCTTCAAGAATTCCAATAATACAAGAGTAACTACTAAGATTAAGCTAAGATTAAAGGAAGATTAAGGAGAAACTAAGCTAAGGATGTGAGTTCTCTATCTAGGGTTTTTCATGCTTAAAAAATTACAAGAGGAAGGTATATATATAAGGTTCCATAAGTGAGGGGAATGAAAGAATGAAGCGTAGTGTGAGCTGGGGTCGTCTCGGCCGTGATGGGGGTGGTCACGGTCGGGATGGGGCCCGTCCCGGCCGTGATGGTGGTGGTCACGGTCGGGACCACCCTACAGTGGCTCGTTTCTTCTCGTCTTCTCATCCCGGCCGTGATGGGTCCTTCCCGGCCGTGGTGGGTCCTTATTTACTCTTCCTAGGCTTCTTATCGATGCTCGGTGCTCGGGATATTCTCAAATGGGCTAGGGATATTCTCATTGAATCATCGTCGCTTCTCTTCATTGGCTCCATATGCATGGGAAACGAGACGAAATCGTTCCACTTCTCCATGATGAGCATTAGGAACCTAAAACAAGCTAGAAGAAGCTTAAGTAGCCTCGAAACTGCTCTAAAGAGCGATTTCACAAAAGAAAGCGGAACCAAACACGTGAAATAAACACTACAAAACACACTTATCAGTTTTGATTGATCGTTATCGACAAATGGCATAGTATCAAGTCGTAAGCGAGAAAGTGCGTTATTTTAAATCAAGCGATTGTCGAGGCGCGTTGTAAAGAAAGAAAATTTTATTCCGTTTTTATTGACAGCAGTATATGCGGGCTATGTGCCCGAGACATTGCTTTGGGGAAGGCGGGGACAAACCCCTACGCATCTCCTGACACGATGTAAAAAGAACGACAAAAACTTATTACTGTGCTAAGCCTAGGCCCCTAAGATGAACTAGACTCGGAAACGGATTCATTTCCTTTAGTAGAACCTTCGCCGGTTGGACTCTCGGGGTTCATAATTCATTCCGGTCACCTGCTTGGTTGGTTTGGTATAGGGAGTTGGTCCATCTTCGAAGGCATCCCACAGGGACATAGACCCCCTTGTCGATTAGATCTTGCACCTCATGCTTGAGCTCAGTGCATGTTTCGGTCTCATGTCCCCGACCGTGATGGTACAGACAGTAGGCGTTCGGATTCCAAGCCGCTCCCCTTCTATCCATTGGCGGGTCGGGAGTTGGTCCTATTGGCCATAACAGCCATGCCTATTGTAACTTTTTGAGGGCCTCGGCATAAGACTCTCCTAATTTTGTGAATTGTCTAAAGGGTCTGCGAAGGGTCATGGCTTCAGTGGGATGGGCGAGCCTCGCGTATTCAACATACGGGTCGCCACTAAGCACTAGTTCCCGACCTATCGGCCTTTCATAGTGTTTTCTTTCGGTTCCTTCCAAGGTCTCGCGCCGACGCTTGACATCATCAATGGAGGAAGAGATCGATAATACAGGTCCTAGGACATCGTGGACTACGTTCATTAAGTCATTGAGTTGGTCGATGTTTTTTTCGTTGTTGTTCGAAGTCATCGTCGGGTCTGCGAATCAAAACTGAAGATGAGACTGGATCCACCAAACGACTTAAAGACTAGAGGAATGCTCGTAGGTGAGCGACATGGAAACGAGACCACTTGATTTGCACGTGTTTGCGGTCATCGGATTTGGGACTCGGGTGCTTCAGAATCTTGGTGTATTGGGCGAAACGCCCAACAGACTTGTATCTCTAGAACGAGACGATTTGACACGAATCTTGGGGAGAGATTTAAAGAAGAGGACTTCTCGAGATGAGACGACCCAAAACATAAGACCTCGACTAGAGGTGACCGTTACTAACTAGCATAGAAAGTTAATGACACGGTTGTACGACATAAGGAATTGATCTCGATCCCGGCTCGGAATCAAAGAGTTTGGATGTTTTTTGGAAGTGAGGCGGTTTTGAAAAGAAGATGTCCTTTTTCGAAAACGGAGGTTGGGTGCATTTGAATATGTTGTCGTGGTTGAATCCGGATTTTAATGCTTTATTTGGGTTGTCACACACGCTACACATAACTAGAAATGCATACACTCATGCAGGATGCCGACTGATGGTAGGATTTGTCGTGAGTCCTAACCGATCAATAAACAACCAACTAACCTAGTGGGTAGCTAGGGCAAGTCGGGATCGTATCCACGAGGACGGTATTGCAAGGCTTAGACTATGTTGGCCTAAAAACGAGACTAAATCACCAAACAGACACAAAGAAACGATAATTGGAAAACTATGGTGGAGGATGAGAAAGAACTAGACTAATGAAATAACTAGAAACAAACTAAACAATGATACTAGAGAATTGATGACTAACTAAGATGATGAATCAAATATGAAAAGAAGTGGGGTAGGTCGGGTTCATAAGAGTAGATGGGTAATTGGGGTGATCAAGGGTGTAGGTGTCTCCTAGTTGCTAGAGTCGGTCCGGGCTCTCGCTACGTAGACCGATGTCAAGGTGGGTCCGGGCTCTCGCTTCGTAGACCCTAGTCCGCACTCTCGTGACTATGACTATTCTCAACATGACCACATAATAGACAAACAATGGGAAGAAGAACACAAGTATGGGGAGCATGGCCACTACTACTCACACAAGCATATCTACAAACACATGGAGTGCCCACAATGTGACTAACAACAAAGATGTAACCTTTACCCCTAATCAAACCCTAATCACCCATAATCTACCCTTAATCCCCCTACTAACCCCACAAGAGAACTACTCACTCAAAATCAAGAAGAAACTCACAATAACAAGAGAAAACAACATCACAAACCAAACATCCATTATATACAATAAGAACAATATCAAGAACAATATAAAAAGATTGAAACTAGATTAAATAACAATAAACAAGAGAAAGGAAGATTATACCAACAATAAGAAGATGAAAAGATGCAATCTTGTATAAATAAGAACCCAAAATAAACCCCAAGGATGTCAAGCTTGGAGAATTCTTCAAGAACTTCTTGATACAAGAACTAATTACAATGATTAACTAAAGATTAAAGAGAGATTAAAACTAATGTGAGGAACTCTAATCTAGGGTTTTTAATGCTTAATGGAGGCTTAAAATAGTCTAGGGTATGATAAGATGGGTTAACAATACAAGAGGGAAGTATATATATGGGTACAAGAATGAAGGAGAAGAAAGGAAATGATGCGCGGCTGCCTCTGCTCTTCCCGCCCGGGACGAGATGGTCTCGCCCGGGACGAGATGGTCCCGACCGGGACGAGTCCTTCTCGGCCGGGACGGGCTCCTCACAGCAGCACCTCTAAATGTGCACCCCATCCCGGACGGGATGAGGCCTTCCCGACCGGGATGGGTCTTGTAGGCCTCCCTTAAGAGCTTTTTGGTCCTTCCTTGCCTCTCATGGGATTCTCCTCGATTCTCGGGACTCGGGATCGGGTCTTGGAGCCTCGGGATTGGGTCCCAAGGTCTCGGGGTCGATTCCAAGGCCTCAAGTCATCGTTTCTTTATCTCGTTTGCTCCAAAATGTGTATGTATCGAGTCGGAATCGCTCCAACTCTTCCAAATCGGTCTCGGGAACCTGAAACGAACTAAAGGAATCATAAGAAGCCCATGAATCGCTCCCAAGGAGCGATTCCACAAAGAAATGGGACCAAAACATAGTGAAAAAGGCACTACAAACTACACTTATCACCGACACGGGTAGGTTAGGGTAGGGTACCGTCCACGAATAGTCTTTGCTTAGGTGATGATAGGTCACCGGGGGAGGTGAGTGTTATCTCATTCGCTCAGTGCCCCTCACTTGGCATATCCATGGAATGCGTGGATACCTTAGACGGTCGGAACGTCAGTCGAGAGTCTCTCCGCGCATCCGTTAAGGATCTTACTGCGAAGAAATCGATTGGTCATAATATCGGTTAGGGTGGGATTTCTAGGGCGAAAAGCTGTTGTGACCACAAAAAAGGAAATAGGATATGAGCTTCACGGACCTCGTTCGAGTTACACCATCGCTGGAAACTTGTTTCCAAATCCCCAGTGGAGTCGTCAAACTGTGAACACTCGTCCACACCGCCCAGCTCCCCGCACGGGACCCCCGGTCATGGCGGCCGCCCACGCGGCCCCGTCCGTCCTGGGGCCGGTCTGATCTTGCGTATGGGGCGATGTGTTGGACCTCGATTTGGTTGAAGATTTGAATTGTACTAAACGAATGCGGACATCCGTGTTTCCGTTAGAATCGATCGAGACGTGGTTATAAGTGTTTAAAGGGCGATGGGTATTGTAAGCCGACCTTTTAGTGAACCGAATTCGTTAACGACTTGTGGATTTGCCACCGGGTTAGTTTTGGGAACTCGGACACCGTTCAAGTCAACTTTAATCCTTAGTCGGCTCAAAGTTGAGTGTCATGGGGACCTAAAGATAAAGACATGTACCCTTAAGGAATTCATGCCTAGAATGACTCTCATTGGCAATGGTTTCGGACATCCGGAAACCATCGATTTTGAGTAAGGGGTGAGGGTACGTATTGGGAAGCCAACGTCCGCTGGACATCGACACCCAATCTTGCCCGCACATAACGGCCTTTACTAATCAATCGGTGGGCTGATAACTTTGTTTCTTAATTGTGGCGGAAGTACGATAACATCGGTTATTTTAAACCCTATGTCTTTGCTAAGTCGGTTGTTTAAGAACAAGTAAGCTTTTGTCGTCGAAGTAGTTGTGTTTACATTCTTTGCATGCGATTTCACGTGATAGGCAGGCCATGAAAAGATACATATAGGAGAGTAGAGAGTACTAGATATTATACGTATTAGTAAGTCAATTTTAACGTGATAATACGGATATTAGTCATTCTCGTGGTATACCTTACCTGGTATTCTGCTTAAGGTGTATCGGTTCGGTATTAATAAGGATGCGTCAAACCACGTGTGAGAGGTGAGCATCGGGATTAATACGGAACCCGACCACCACTTGTTCAGTTTTAGCCTTATTTACGTTTTGAATTCCGTGTTAGGTGATTTAGCATGCAATTATAGTCATAAAAGCGGTAAATCATACGAAATCGATAAATACGTAATGTAAGTAAATCACATTGTGAGAAGTTGCACCCTCGGAGTGTACACTAAACGAGACACAATGCGTAGATGATTGAGAATGGATCTCGGAACTACTCGGGTTTAGTTTAGGGTATTTTAGTGCTTAGGGTTGAAGTTGTTAAGTATGTTTGTCATATGCCATGGACCTAGTGTCCATACGAGTCAGACTCGGCGTTATCGAAGTGCATAAGTAAAGAATACGAAATGTAAAGTTGAGTTTAGATAACAACCTTGTAACACCCGCTATTTTTCCTAGCGCTTTTATCCTTTCCGCTATGACTTCGTCATAACTCTATTTCGGCCTTACGTTTCATTATTTTTCCAAGCTTTATTTTTATTTTCGAGTCCAACGATATTTATTTTTATTTTAAAGGATTTTAATTCTTTTAAACCTATTTATTCAATTTTCATCGTAAACTAATTAATTTTCCGCGAGGAATATTTCTATTCGAATTGACGTTTTTAAACTCGGATTTAAGTTATTCCTTTTCCTAAAAATGTTTGAATACGTTTATATAAAATTTTCAACTAGTAACTATTTTTATTTACAAGTATTTAGTCGTTAATAATTTTATTACGAAGCTTCGCGAATAATTATTTTCTTACGCGAGGTTTACTCGAATTACCTTGAAATGCCTTTAACTATTTTACGATTATACTTTTTATCAACTTATAAATCATTTGAGACTTTTTCCTCATATTTTGGACCGACAAAGCTTCTTGTCGCAATTTAACTACGTTTTACTAACACGTTTCATTTTATCACTTTAAACCGTAAACATAAGATTCTTTTCTTTCATGAATTGAGGCTTTAATACCCAAACTTCTCATTCCTTCCCTTATCCTTTTTGGCCGGTCAACCTATGCTAGTAAGCACATTGGATTCTTCATCCACCTTAATTCCACCTTAATTCCATTTATGCCCATTTAACTTTAGTAACCTCCTCCTCATTTACATTCATTTTTGCATTAGCAAAAAAATATTCAACATCATCTTCTTCCTCCCTTTGGCCGTGTGATGGCAAGGATTTGTCACGTCCCTAGCCGATCAATAAAACACCGACTAACCTAGTGGGTAGCTAGGGTAAGTCGGGATCGATTCCACGAGGACGGTATATCAAAGCTTAGACTATGTCGGCCTACAAACGAGACTATGCTACCGAAACGACACAAAGAAAGCGATAAAAGGAAAACTAATGGTGGAGGAGAAGTATGACCAAGCTAGCGATGAACTAAGCTAATGATCGAACTAACAAGTAATCTAGGGTAAATGATGGCTAACTAGAAGGATTAACACAAATATGGAAGAAAGTGGGGTAGGTCGGGTTCATAGGAGTAGAAGGGTAATTGGGGTGATCAAGGGTATAGGTGTCTCCTAGTTGTTAGGGTCGGTCCGGGCTCTCGCAACTTAAACCGATGCCAAGGTGGGTCCGGGCTCTCGCAACTTAGACCCTAGTCCGCACTCTCGCGACTAAACTATTCTCGACATTTCCACATAATAGACAATCAATGAGAATATGAGCACAAGTATGGGAAGCATGGCCACTACAACTCATACAAGCATATCAACAAACACATAGAGTGCCCACAATGTGACTAACAACAAAGATGCAACCTTTTCCCCTTAATCAACCCTAATCATCCATATTCTACCCCTAATCCCCCTACTACCCCCACAAAGAAACTACTCACTCATTAACATGGTCAAACTAACAATCATAAGAGAAAACAAACTCACAATCCAAACATTCATTATGAATAACAAGAACAATAGCAATAATAACATAAAAAGATGGAAACAAGATTAAATAACTAAGAACAAGAGTAACAAAGGTTATACCAACAATGGGATGAAGAAAAGATGAAAACTTCTATTAATGAGAAACCCAAATACAATCCCAAGGTTGTCAATCTTGGAACAATCTTCAAGAATCTCCTTAATCCAAGAACTAACTACAATGATTAACTAAGGATTAACTAAGATTAAGGGAAGATTAAAACTAATGAGTGAGAGTAAATCTAGGGTTTTGGAGGCTTAAACTAGTCTAGGGTATGATAAGATGTCTTAATATTACAAGAAGGGAGTATATATATGGGTACAAGAATGAAGGAGAAGAAAAGAAAAGAGTCGCACTGCCCCTGTAGCTTCCCGACCGGGACGGACCATCCCGATTGGGACGGCCCTGCCATCCCGACCGGGGCGGGTTGGTCCCGACCGGGATGGGCTCACAGCAGCCATCTCAATGTTGCACCCCATCCCGAACGGGATGAGGCCATCCCGAACGGGATGGGTCTTGTATGCCTTCCTTAAGCGCTCTTTGGTCCTTCCTTGCTTCTCATGGGCTTCCCACCGATTCTCGGGACTCGGGATCGGGTCTCGGAGGCTCGGGATCGGGTCCCAAGGTCTCGGGGTCGATTCCAAGGCATCGAGTCATCGTTCCTTGACTCCGTTGGCTCCAAAATGTGTATGTATAGAGTCGGAATCGCTCCAACTCTTCCAAATCGGTCTCGGGAACCTGAAACGAACTAAAGGAAGCATAAGAAGCCCATAAATCGCTCCCAAGGAGCGATTCCACAAGGAAAATGGGACCAAAACACATGTAAATAAGCACTACACACTACACTTATCAACTCCCCTACACTTAACCCTTACTCGCCCTCGAGTAAGCACACACTAACTACTAAACTATCTGAATGGGTATTAGCGCACCCTACGCCCCTTCAACTCACGCGAGTGCACTTAGAGGAAAAATGCACTCCGCAAACTTTGGATGCAACCGGACACAAAACACATAAACAAACAAACACACAAACAAACACATAATCGGTTGCACCCAAAACAAAAGAAATACCGCTTCCCTCAAAAAAGCGGTGAATGAAACACCGGTTTAGGACTCGAGGTAAGTGACAACGTTCCCAAGCTAGCAATACAAACCAAGGTGGACTAAACCCTAATAGTATGACGATAAAGCAACAAAAACGTTGGTAACTTACCTAGGTCCTCCTAACTTTCTAAAAATGTACTACGGGACGATCGGCGGAGTGGAGAAGTGAAGAACCATGGTGTTAGTCGACACTGTAGGTAAGTGAGACCCCACCCCCTTTAGCGTGAGCCAAGAGGGTTGTCCCGTGTCCAAAAACCGTCTAACTAGTCCAAGTAAAAAGGTGGAAAACATGCAAAATGAGGGAAGACCGACTAATACCGCTATCATCCTTCCTCGGGACTCGGTCCTTTGGTAGGCTCTTCACGGCAAAAGTCGGAAAAAGGTTTATTTTTGTGGGGATTTTTTTTTGTGAGACGGGTTTTCTTTTGGCATTTTCTTTCCTTTCGACGTTTTGATTTGTTTGTTGCCATGCCATTTCTTTTTCTTCTTTTCTATTTTCTTTTTGGCTTTTGCGCCTTTTCTTTTTTTTTTCTTCATTCTTTTTTTACTTCATTTTTTTTTCTTTTCTTTTCTTTTTCTTTTCTTTGCCCTTTTTGGCAAGATTTGGCATTTTTGGCATTTCAATGTGTAACAAGAAAGAGAGAATCAACAATTTGCATTTTATTGTGTGGAGATGTGTATGAGGTAGGTGAATGGGTAAGTCGGGACGGGCCCTTCCCTTCAAACCCACAAAAAGTGGAGAACTTGGACTAATCAAAACAATCCTAAACGCGGTCACTTAGGGGACGAGACTCGGTAACCAAGACCTTTTCACACCGTGGGTGGTCATAATGGTCAAAATGCAAATCCCGTAGCAAATTCCTAGTAAGCTAGATGGACTCAAGGTAAAGGACCAACGAAATCATTGATTTAGGGTCATTCTACTAGATTAAAGTCCAAGACTCGATTTATACAACTAGGAAAGGAAAGTAGCTACTCACACACTAGCCTCTAAACCGGGTTTTCGAAAACGGTTTACACACTCAAGACACACTTAACACAACACAAAACAAAGACACGACGAAAATGAAAGAAAAAAAAGAGACAAAACAAAACAAAACAAAACAAAACAACATAAACATATACAAACACCACCCCGATATTCCATACAAGTCACCAAATCACCACAAGTATACACAGGCTCCACCCGAGCACACCTCAACACAACCTCCTCCAAACATCCCAAGGAATAAAGAGAGAAAGAGGGTTAGAAGATGTTACCGGATGTCTTCAGAGCTTTCCCAAACAACGGTGATTAAGCAACCTATAAGGAAAAGGGAAGCAAAACACACACAATACAAAACAAATATACGACATGACGACACAAAGGAAAGAGACACAAAAAGAAAATCTTTCTGATTTTTGTGAAAAAAATTCAAATTTTTAGGGTTTTTAAAGGTTTTTTCGAAAAAGGGGAAAATAAAACTAACTACGATAGAATATCGCTCCCCCACACTTAAATCGAGCAATGTCCTCATATGCTCAATCGTAGTGTGCGGAGAGACAAAAGAAAAAGAAAAGAAACTACGAAAATAAAACTAAAAATCAAAAATGAAGATGAAGAAAAGGGTAGAAAGTGTCCGGCCGGGGTGTAGTCAAGTCACCATGGGCCGAGACGAGAAAAAGATATGGATGGGGGAAGAAATAAACAGAAAGAAATAAAAGGAAATGGGAGGGGAGGGCTAGGTGTAATCAAGTCACCTAGCCCGGATTCCGCCTAAATCCGAAAAAGGAGTGAAATCTTGTACTATTGGATTAATCGATCGACTCCCGACGTAATCACGTCGTCGGGAGTCGGGAGCAACCATACTACGGCCTCGAAGGCCACTAAAATCCCATGACTCGAGGGAAGGGGGAAACAATGGAAAACAAGCGATAAAAAGACGGAAAAGTAAGGATAGTTACCCAAACCGAGCGGCTAGTAACTCACTTGCTCCATCGGCTTGATGATCATTAGAGGCTCGTTGCTTGTCTTCTCGGTTGCCATCTCGCTTCACACTCAAGAAGGACTCACGGTCGGGGTAGTAATGGTGTGAGAGGATGGGATTTGATGCGAGAGTCGGTGTAAAGTGGATAGGAAATGGAATGAGGGCACGACAATGAAGTACATGGGGCATATGATAAGGTTAGGGTAGCTAGGGAGGCTGGGAGGGGGTATAAAACGGTTGGGTGGAGTCAATTGTCGAAGAAGAAGCACAAAGGGGGAGTAGAGGACCATCCCGGTCGGGAAGATCGATCCTGATCGGGTTACCTCACCCTTCCCGGTCGGGACGCCTTCATCCCGGTCGGGACGAACCCACAGGAAGTTCGAAATGTGGTTCACCCATCCCGATCGGGACGGCACCCTTCCCGATCGGGATACCTTACCCTTCCCGGTCGGGACGCCTCATCCCGGTCGGGATGGACCTTCTTCAACTTCCACAATCCCCAAAAGCTTGCTCCAAGCTTCAAAAACTCGATCCTCGTGCCTACAACCCAAGGTATATCATAGCCAATCCTCTCTAGGGATCATCTTCACTTCACCTATCCAACAAACTCAACTCAAGCATCAAATTCTCTCCCTCGCCGCGCTCATCAATAATCCAAATAACAAGAATTCACAAAAATTCAAAGCAAATATAATACAAGGATATATACAAAGAGACGGTTCTTGTGGGACTCTGTCAAACCAAGGTGGTACTTTCTTCAATCTTTTTCAACAACCTCCAAGCCGATTCCATCTCCATCGAGGGCACGTAAGAACAAGTCGAAGGCTCTAGCAAAGTCTTCAATCAAGCATGTCATATAACCAACCACATCCCAAGACTCTTCATGGCCTTGCTTTGATGTTCCCGGGGCATCCCGATCTACTAAGTTCAATGGCTTGAACTTGTACTTGCGATCCTTCGGGATATACCCAAATGTCCAACGATCCTCATGTGGCCCCAAGGGCGGCTCATCATTCTTTTCTTCGCTTTGCAACTTGTCATCAAGCCCATGATTTGGGCACTCATCCTCCTCACTCTCGGAGTCATCATCATCAAGTACATAAGAGTACTTCTTCAAGCCTTGTCCCGAATCATTCCCTCGATCGACGTCTTCCGTGGCATGGATCACATTACATGTCTCGGTCATAGGCGAAGTGTTGCCTTGGAGGTCGAACACTAACTCTTCGTCGCCTAGTTGAAAGGTGATCCTACCCTTCTTCACATCGATCACGGCACCGGCGGTGTGTAAAAATGGGCGTCCAAGGTTGATGGGAGTGTTAGCATCCTCCGGCATGTCAACCACAATGAAGTCGACCGGAATGAAGAACTTCCCTATTTGCACCGGCACATCCTCTAACATTCCCAATGGTCGGTTAAGAGACTTGTCGGCCATTTGGAGTGTAATGGACGTACATTTCAACTCCGTCATCCCTAATCGCTCACAAATGGTGTAGGGGACAATGCTCACACTCGCACCCAAATCACACAGCTCTCTCGATCTTGTAATTGCCGATGATGCATGGGATAGAGAAACTACCCGGGTCCTTCAACTTCGGAAGCGTGGAACCTTGAATAAGCTCGCTCACCACCCTATTGAACGCTACCGTCTCTTCCTTGTCGATGGACCTCTTCCTAACCAAGATTTCTTTCATGAATTTACCATATGCCGGGATTTGGGTAAGTAACTCGGTAAACGGGACACTAACATCCAATTTCTTCACAATGCTAAGGAACTTGTCGTATTGAGTGTCCACCTTAGTCTTCATTTGCCTTGATGGGAAAGGCAACTTGATTTGGTACTTGTTTTGTTCAATTGGGGTGGACTCTTCAAAGGACACTTTCCTTTTTCCCTTGTCTTTCTCTTGAAGAGGGGGAGGGTTGTCTTCTTGGGGTGTTTGTTGTCAAAATCTTTTGAATGTCAAAATCCCGAGGTGGAGATGATGGATTATGCGGAGTATCGGTGATGGCGAGAGGAATGCCATAATCATGAGTAGGAGACCGGATCCTAGGCTTGCCTTGTTGTTGACTACCTTGTGTAGCTTGTTGTTGACGGTTCCCTTGGAACCCATGAGAATTACCTTGTTGATGGCCTTGATTGTTGCCATGGTTGTAGCTTTGATACCCTTGGTTGTGGTTTTGTTGTCCTTGGAAATTTTGGTTTCCTTGGAAATTTTGGTTTCCTTGGAAACCACCATGATTGAAGTTCCCTTGTTGGAACCCTTGCTTGTTGTTGTGGAAGGTACCTTGGTTATTTTGCTTGAAGTTGTTCAAGGGTCTTTGGTTACCCACATAACCTTGGTAACCTTCATTGTTGTCCCGTAAGGGAGGTGGGACATAGGGACAATGTTGTTGTTGATGTTGAAGTGCTTGTTGTAGGGGGACTTGATTGGAAGCCTTGTATTGATTAGAGTAGGAGGCACCTTGCTTGAACGCTTGGAAGGCGTTCACTTGTTCAATACTCCCTCTACAATTCATAGGGTCATGACCAACGATTCCACAAGTATCACACATCCCGAAGTAAGGTGTAGGAGGTGTGAACCCCAAAGCATTCACTTCTTGAATCGGTTGATGGTGTGAGGAACTAGTGCCTTGGACTTGGTTGAGGTGGCTTTGGAGCTTCTTGTCGATAGTCTCCATGTGTGTTTTCAATTGAGATCCAAGGCCAATGCTTAATTTGGTGATAGCATCGACCTCATGTATGCCTCCTCGATGTGCCTTCCTAGGCCTAGAGTATTGCGAATTATGCACCGCCATCTCTTTGATTCTCGCCCAAGTTTGGTCGTCATCGACCTCGGTAAACCTACCATTGGAGCCCATGTTAAGAATGGCTCTCGAGTCCTCATAAAGACCATTCCAAAATTGTTGCACCAAGAACCATTGTGAGAGTCCATGATGAGGGCACGATCTTACCAAAGACTTAAACCGCTCCCAAGCTTCATATAGGCTTTCTTCATCCCTTTGTTGGAACCCGGTGATGGAGGCCCTAAGCAAATTCGTCTTTTCCGGAGGGTAAAACTTTTGGTAGAACGCCAAGGCAAGCTTTTTCCAAGTATCGATCCCCATGGTTGCCCTATCGAGACTCTTGATCCATTGCTTCGCTTTTCCAATAAGAGAAAACGGGAAAAGTACCCAACGAATTTGATCTTGAGTAACCCCGGTTTGAGATATAGCGTCACAATAATCGGAGAAGGTCTCCATGTGTTGGTGCGGGTCTTCGGTGGGCAAACCACTAAATGGGCTCCTCTCCACAAGTTGGATAAATTGAGTCTTTGCCACAAAATTCCCGGTATAGGCTTCCGGTAATGCACTCGGTCCCGGCAAGACATCCTCGGTAAAAGTGGAGTGGGATGAAAACTTCGGCATGATTGGATATAAGGGAGAAGATGGTGGTGTAGACAGTGTTGATGTAGATGAAGAGGGGGAACTAGGAGAAGAATCACCGAAGGAATTGATGAAGGTCCCTCCGGCCGTCTCTCGAGGTGAATTGTTCAAGTCGGCTCCTTGGGCTTGCCCTTGATGAGTATTGCTTGCACTCGGTTGAGAGATTCTAACCCGGTTAATCGTCCGTTGGCGAAAGGCTCGAAAGAGTCTCTCCGGCTCTGGATTAAAGAGATAGAAGTCGCCTCCTCTCCTAGGCATACACTACACACTAGAACAAACGTAAGAACGCCTAGTGCTTTATGGGCACTAGGCAACGACAATAACAAACACAACTAGAGACAAAGAGAAAAGAAAGCTAAGGAAAGAAGAGAAACTAGAAAATATTCACAAGAGAAGATGGGAGAACACGAAGAAGGGTAACTAAGTCTAGAAATAAGCAAACTAAGTCTAAACAATGCACCGTCCCCGGCAACGGCGCCAAATTGATGGCAAGGATTCGTCACGTCCCTAGCCGATCAATAAAACACCGACTAACCTAGTGGGCAGCTAGGGTAAGTCGGGATCGACTCCACGAGGACGGTATATCAAAGCTTAGACTATGTCGGCCTACAAACGAGACTATGCTACCGAAACGACACAAAGAAAGCGATAAAAGGAAAACTAATGGTGGAGGAGAAGTATGACCAAGCTAGCGATGAACTAAGCTAATGATCGAACTAACAAGTAATCTAGGGTAAATGATAGCTAACTAGGAGGATTAACACAAATATGGAAGTAAGTGGGGTAGGTCGGGTTCATAGGAGTAGAAGGGTAATTGGGGTGATCAAGGGTATAGGTGTCTCCTAGTTGTTAGGGTCGGTCCGGGCTCTCGCAACTTAAACCGATGCCAAGGTGGGTCCGGGCTCTCGCAACTTAGACCCTAGTCCGCACTCTCGCGACTAAACTATTCTCGACATTTCCACATAATAGACAATCAATAAGAATATGAGCACAAGTATGGGAAGCATGGCCACTACAACTCATACAAGCATATCAACAAACACATAGAGTGCCCACAATGTGACTAACAACAAAGATGCAACCTTTTCCCCTTAATCAACCCTAATCATCCATATTCTACCCCTAATCCCCCTACTACCCCCACAAAGAAACTACTCACTCATTAACATGGTCAAACTAACAATCATAAGAGAAAACAAACTCACAATCCAAACATTCATTATGAATAACAAGAACAATAGCAATAATAACATAAAAAGATGGAAACAAGATTAAATAACTAAGAACAAGAGTAAGAAAGGTTATACCAACAATGGGATGAAGAAAAGATGAAAACTTGTATTAATGAGAAACCCAAATACAATCCCAAGGTTGTCAATCTTGGAACAATCTTCAAGAATCTCCTTAATCCAAGAACTAATTACAATGATTAACTAAGGATTAACTAAGATTAAGGAAAGATTAAAACTAATGAGTGAGAGTAAATCTAGGGTTTTGGAGGCTTAAACTAGTCTAGGGTATGATAAGATGTCTTAATATTACAAGAAGGGAGTATATATATGGGTACAAGAATGAAGGAGAAGAAAAGAAAAGAGTCGCGCTGCCCCTGTAGCTTCCCGACCTGGACGGACCATCCCGATCGGGACGGCCCTGCCATCCCGACCGGGATGGGTTGGTCCCGACCGGGACGAGTTGGTCCCGACCGGGATGGGCTCACGGCAGCCATCTCAATGTTGCACCCCATCCCGAATGGGATGAGGCCATCCCGAACGGGATGAGGCCATCCCGAACGGGATGAGTCTTGTATGCCTTCCTTAAGCGCTCTTTGGTCCTTCCTTGCTTCTCATGGGCTTCCCTCCGATTCTCGGGACTCGGGATCGGGTCTCGGAGGCTCGGGATCGGGTCCCAAGGTCTCGGGGTCGATTCCAAGGCATCGAGTCATCGTTCCTTCACTCCGTTGGCTCCAAAATGTGTATGTATAGAGTCGGAATCGCTTGAACTCTTCCAAATCGGTCTCGGGAACCTGAAACGAACTAAAGGAAGCATAAGAAGCCCATAAATCGCTCCCAAGGAGCGATTCCACAAGGAAAATGGGACCAAACACATGTAAATAAGCACTACACACTACACTTATCACCGTGTACCCCATCCTCTCTCTAGGATTATTTTAGCTCCATTTCGAGTCACAATCGCATCAATTTTATCGTCATAATAATCCTCTTTCCAATTCCTTCGTTAAGGTAATAATCAATGTCGTTTTCGATCATTATTTACCTTGATTTTAGCTTTTCTCATGGTAATTTTTCTGCCATGATTTTCGTGTTTGGTAGGATTTGTGGACGATCCCGAGGCCGACGAGTACATAATCGATTCAGACTTGGAGTAGAGGTAACGTCGTGTAGGGTTACAACCCTTAAACCCAAGGACCTGTTACGAGTATTAACCGAAAAGACAAAAGAAGAGGGATAACAATTATACCTTATTTACAGCGGAACAGCGTATTAATAAGAAGTATAATAAACCCAGAAATATATATATAATCTCCACGGACAGAATAAATAATCTTGACGGATAGAATAGATAATTCCCACGGACAGAATAAAGCACCCCAAACGTGATGCCTCCTTTGGTATCCACACGGGTACAGAACTGCGACGTATATGCTAGTATAAAGGTACGTGAGACCGTCTCACAACTTCTCTCTATATCTCTCTTATAACTCTTTATAAGACGAATGTATATTATGAGTCAATACTCTTAATTCCCTATCTTGGTTCATCATATGAGCCTCCTTATATTGGAGATGAGAAACTAGAATTAGGTTATTACTATAACCCTAATTACCATAATTAGATTATTAGTATAACTCAAATTACTATAACCCGACAACGCAGCTGGGTCCGTATTACTATTGACCCGATATATTTAATATATCGATATATATATTAGTAATATCCCGTACATATTGTGTGTGACCCAATGGGCCCACTTAAGACTACCAGACACGTAACTCATTTACATGTCAATCCGACATCGACCTCTAGCAAGGCATATCGGATACATAGACTTAAGCGGGTTAATCCGTAGGACAGTGGACATAACTCCTTCACGTCGATGTTACTCGGTATTTCATGATTTTAATTGTGTATTTGCATGTATATATTTTTATGTTTTATTTTGACAATACATGTATGTCACCAAATCTGGAAAATTTTTAAAAGTTGAAAATTTGCATGTTTCGGTATTTTTATCGCTTTTACGAGATTAACGATTAAATTGTTATATTAATTTGTAAAATCATAATATTCGGCCTAAACATGTAATATATGTTTATATTCTGTAAAATTGATATTGTTGATGATTTATAATAGTTTAAGATTTTTCTGATATTTTAAATATCGATTATTGAATTATTACCGTTTACGGACAAAAACTATTAAAAGCGATTTTTAGTTCTAGTACTTAAACATTTTATTTTAATCTGATTTTTGACGTGGTAAAACTTTATGATGAAATAGAATTTTATGATTTTTTTCATAAGTTTTCGGAATTGTTAAGTGGATGAATTAATTAATCACTTTAAATCATCGTTTATCGTTAAAACCGTGTTTATTGTTTAAACTCTCGAATTCTGGTCTTTGGTTTAAATCTGGAAAAAATTTGATTCTGATGATTTCATATTAAAATGTATTTTTATGATTTTTAGTGCCTTAATAAAATGTTAGGAACGATAAGTTTATTAATGAAATCGTTAATTGTGAAAACGGGTTTAAATGACGGTTTTGTTGGAATTTGTTGAATCTGGAATTTTGGAAAAATCTGGAAAATTTATATTCTGGAAAATCAGGATTTTAGAGTGTAATAATAATTTTTGGATATTAATACTTAAATCGTTTTGTAATTACTATTTTTATTAATCGTTATTGTCGAGATCAGACGATTAACGGGAAAACGCTTTAAAAACCGAGTTTTAGGATTCTGGAAAATTTTACTTTCTGGACAGAATGTCCATAATTATGTTTTAACTATTTTACGTAATTTTTGTACTATTTATTAAATTCTTTAATTAATAATTATTGATTTTCGGACAAATTGTGCTTTATCGATAAAATTCTTCGTCTTACCTAAAAGAATTATTTTTCCAGCAATTTTGAAAGTATTTAAATCTGAACTTTAAGAGTTAAATCATCCGTTAACATATTCTAAATATATTCAATGGTTTAATTAAATAAAAGACGTTAAAGGATTTTATTTGACATTTGCCGTAAAATCCTATTTATAATCGTATTGTCAAAACTAATAATAATTAGGGAATTTTAGTTTTGTAGATTTTGGAAACACCCTAATTAGTAGTATTTAAAATGTTTAAGACATTTCTAAATCATTTTATAAACACTTGTATGACGTTTCAATAATTTCACTAACGCAAAAGTTCTCGTTTTAAGAATTAATATCGTTATGGCCGAAAGTACTAGTTTTATAAATCTATATCGTTTACTAAAAATGTTGTATTAGTTTAAACTAATATTTTGCTATTTTCATATGATGCTATTTTTAGTAAGTTTCTAAAAATAGAAGTTTCCTAAAATAGAAAGTTTCCTCTTCTAGAATATTGTGATTGCTCCTTTTGTTCTCTTATTATTATGATGATAATATCTTTTGAATATCGATAATGGCTTTGTTTTGGAGTTATGGAATAAGGAAAAGTGTGGGTTTAGAGTAATATAGTCTGGGCTGTACGTTTTGCCATCAACTATAAAGCTGGTGTGTCTATGTTGAGACACATTGGTCGTTGAACTGAGCATGGTTTGTGTTCAGGAGAGTGTATGTTTACCTTAAACTTAGATATCGCATCGTGTAAGTCGCGTCGGGTTGAACTGGATATGGTTTGTATCCAGGAGGGGTGTGCACTACTTAAACCAGGACCTCGTTGCACGCAGTCCTGTTATAGTTGAGTTGCCTAGTTAGAGATCAAAGTCTGATTTGTTTTGACTAAGTTCTCGAAACTAGATTTTAGTATTGTCCTAGTGAAAGTCTAGATTCTACATTAATCCTATCCATAACGCCATTTTGATTATTTTATTTATTATCGATATAAATTGGTTTGCAGGTTGGCAAATATTTTTATGTTTCTTCGGTAACCCATTTTAACATTTTGGTTTTGTGCCGAAAACTTATTTAAATATGATGTTTTACTGTTTTCCATTTTTATTATTTTTCTATAGTAGTAAGTACAGTTTTAAAATCCTGTTATACGGCTGGGAGAACGTTGACGTTGCTCCCTACTGATTGTGGCAGTTATGTTTTAACATTGCAGGTATACGTGTTAGTTCCCGGTGGGTGTGGGCTAGCGAGCAGTCTTGGATCCTGCTTGATTTTCTTTTTATAATTATGTCTTACGGATTGTTTAACCTTTTTACGGATTGTTTTTAATTTTAGCCATTTTATTGTACGGCATACGTTTGACTTTACCAATTTAATTTACTAAGACATAGTTACAGTGTGTTTTAATCCCGACTCTACAGTGTTTCCGCCACTGTATCGCGTTAGAATTTCTAGGGGATTACAACCTAGTGACGATACGACTTCAAAGGCGGATCCTCCTAGCTTTCTTGCGGTAAAGCCGCCAGAGCTTCGCTACAGTGTTGTGAGGTGGCTAGTCGAATACAGGTGCCCCTTTTCGTTCAAATCAAGCCAAGGACTCGAGGAACTCCAAAGAGTAGTGTTGATTCGCTTATCGGCAACAAACGATAGAGTGGATCGTACTTAGAGTCGGAGTGTGACGCTAAGTTAGAAGGAGAAGCTCGTAAAAAAGAGGAGAGGGATGAGAATTGAAGTGTGTGTCGAAATGAGCGGAATAGGGGAGTATTTATAGTTTTTCTCGCAGTTCAAATCAACTACTCAGGCGCCTGGTGGCTTGCGCACCAGAACTGGGTCGCGTGAGGTCCTGCGTAAGAGTTTTGAGGCGCCTGGAGGGGGCGTTTGGGTTTTTTGAAGAAACGATTTCGAAACTTTCCAAAACGGAGAATATGCGTATCTTCGGTTTGCTTGGCGGTTAAGACTCCCTTCTTGACCTAGCGCGTCAAGCGCAGGGTGGGCCTCAGGCGGGTGTCTCGAGGTTTGCTCGGCCTGACGTGTTGACTCGGGTCTGACTTTGCGTGTTTCGGGACTGATTCGGAGCCTCGGTGTCGGAATTGACTCTAATTAGTGTCGACGCGACCGTAATGACGATACGATTAAGACTGTTTTGTTGTTGAATTAAATTTTCCGAGTAATTATTTGATCCGTTCTACAGAAAAAGCATTTAAAACATTGTAATCTCGCGTCGCGTTGCAGTCTGATCCTCATCGGGTGTTTGTCGGGCACTCTTGCAGGCACCAGGTCAGAATCTTGGTGCCTACAATCGGCCGATATTTTGGTATGGTCTTGGGATTTATCTGACGTCTTTAGACCTTATTAAATAAGAGACTAGTAGTGTCTCGAGGTTGAGCGACTTCGGTACCATAGATAGTTTTTTTTGGTGAAATGTGAGTAATATCATTCATCAAAAAATAGAGTTACAAGCATATTCTGTACAGCAATATAAGACAACAGAAGAAAAGGTGAAATCAATCAGATACAGACACCCTAGGTATTGTATCCAATCTGCCTGAAGAGCCAAATATCCTGACTAGTAAAACTATCATTCTTTCCAAGTTTGATCCGTCCTCTAATCTCAGCTGCAATTTTCCTCACAACATTCTCAGGATGACTTATTCTATCTTCCATCCTTGCCTTATTTCTTTGTTCCGAGACGTGGTAGTAGAAGGCAGCAAGTAGAGCCGCATGAAGCTTCTTATGGACATTATTAGAGTCTATATTAAGAACGTAACCAAGTGCAGGAGTATAGCCTGAATACTAGTGAACAAGGTTCATCATCTTGATGGCATAGGGACAGTTAAAGAATAGGTGTTCCATCGTTTCAGGGTATTGTTGGCATGAGCAGCAGATATTATCCTCAATGTACCCCAAATTATATAGTTTCTCCTTCACATTCAATCCTCGATGCATGATAATCCAACATAAATGAGCATGTTTAGGGATATTCCAAGAATTCCAAGTGAATTCAATCCAAGACGGAGCTGTAACAATTGGTCGGATCCACGAATATCCGCTGCTAATGGATTAGTCATCATCCCATTGCCCATTATCAAAGCCCGGTTTCATTCTATCCTTAACCTTACAGATTGCTTTCCACGTCCATGGCACATCTTTCTGAGGGGTATAGTCAGACCAGTTGGTGCTTCTAATATAGATAGTATTAATCCATTTGATCCATAGAGTGTTTCTCTTGCTATAAACCCAATGCACCAGCTTTGCTATTGCAACAATATCCCAGTCGCTCGCTCTCTTTATCCCGAGCCCACCATAACTCTTTGGGAGGGTGACGGTATCCCAAGCAATTAAAGGAGTCCTTCTATAATCCGCAGTCCCATCCCATAAGAAATTCCGACATATAGCTTAAATTCTTTTGATTGTGTGATTTGGAATGACAAAAATTGAAGTCCAATAATTGTACAAGGAGCTTAAAACAGAAGAGATGAGCGTGACTCTACCATAGATAGTTACTCGTACTGTATAGTTAGGCCCGTCTTAATACCAACTAGGATATCAAACCATTTATACTATTTATGGCTTGTTGGTTCGAGGAGAAAGAATTTGTAGATTAATTAGCTTGGACTGACCGTCTTGAGGGGTAAGGACGTTTTACCCGTTTCATCTTTAAGTAAAGAGCATCGTCAGTTGACATCATATTTTCAAACAGGTTCTAAATTATTTTGTCAATGACGATTTCTTTTGGGAAAGTGTAAGTAATATATATAAATGAATCAATCAAATATACATTAAGGAGACATCATCCTAGATATGAAATTGTTATCTCTAGTGCTAAGTATCCCTTTCTGGACGCTATTAAAGTACATTTGAAGTTCTTTAATAATATTCTTAGTCACTACATGAGGCCGTAATAGAACCCCATCCATCCTACTCTTGTTTCTTGGCTAACAAATGTTGTAGATGGTAGCATTAATCACACTATTAGCCACTGCACGCAGAAGCTTACTGCCTTTCATCCTATCTCGCCATTTATTTGTAACTTTACTGCTGAAATCTTGGTCAATCCATTTTGCCAGGTTCGTAATATGCTGCTACTGTAAGAACACTCGCAGACAAATGTTCAATCTCCTCCGCCTGCTCGCCACAAATGCAACAAAGATCGTCGATCGTCAAATTGAGACCGTGCAGGTTTGTTTTCGTATTCATAGCAATGTGTTGGTGTAGCCAAGCGATCAATCTGTGCTTAGGAATTGTCCATTTATTTCACACTAGTTTAAACCACTCCACTTCTTCCTCTCTATCTCTGATCCAATGGTATCCTTTGGCCGTGGTGTATGGGTTAAAGTCAGTCCATTCCCCACCTTCTATACCAGCTTTGAATTTCTCCTTCATTTTGCAAATACGTCTCCATCCCCACCCTACATCCGACGATGGGCTTTACTACATCCATGGTTGTCCTTTCAGATAAACTGAGTTGACCCAAGAAACCCAAAGCTTGGTAGGATGTTTCGCTACCCACCAGGCCAATTTGCTTATCGCTGCCTTCTTCCAATTGGAGCATTGTTTCAGATTTAAGCCTCCTTCTTTATATGGAACACAAACCTTCTTCCAGGAAACAGGTGGGGATCTGGTATAAGTTGTCTCACCCTCCCATAGATAAGTCCTACAAACTCCCTCAACCTGTTTGATAACTCGTGTCGGGAGCCAAAAATTGCTCACCCAATATTTGTGAAGAGTAGAGAGGACGGATTTGACCAACACCAATCGACCTGCATATGATAATTTTCTAGCACCCGGTCGTCTAATTCGTTCAGTAACATTATGAACCAGTGGCTGACAGTCCAGGATAGTTAGTCTTGAGGATTTGATAGGAACCCCTAATTATTTGAATGGAAGCGACCCGACTTTGCATCCATATACGGCCAGAATATTCTGTTGCATCTTCTTCTCCACCCCATTGAAATAGATATATGATTTTCCTTTACCGAGTTTTTATGATACTCTGTGATATTTTGGATAATGAACTTGTGACACGAGTCACACATTAGTATTGTGTTGGTAAAATTTTGGTGGTTATAACAGACTCTGAGAGCTTTGTTGGTCTATGAGGTTTAAGGTGCGTGTGAGATGTCCCTGGAATTTTGTCCAGAAACTGAACTCCTGGCCAGAGTTGTGTTGAGTGGGGTTGTCAGGCTCCCACTTGCTAGGTAGTTAGACTTTCTCCTTTGCCACCCTCATCCTATTGACTGCCCAAATGTGAGTAGTGCGCACTATAACAAGTCCAACTGAACACAAGTCGTTATCTCTAGACTGTGCAAAAGGGTATGACCTTGGCACACAGGTGGTGAAATATTAATTGGTTGGATTCTGACTTTTGAGTTTGACTACTGTTTTTACAGTATTGTGGTTAGGTATCGAGACAGTGACTTTTAACTCTGGTTTCAGTTTACTACAAATTATAATATTATCTTACATTTTTATTATAATATATTTTACTCAACTTTGTTGACGTCCTTTTGTTTTGGGTCGTTTTCCCACTGCAACCTGTACCTATTCGTGATTTTGGGTACACTTGATAAGCTGCATTGGTGCATTTTGGTTTCGAGTTTTGCTGAGCGAGGAAGGGTTTTGATTATTTAACTTTGGCTCCGAGCTATTCATATTTATATTAGATTTATTGGTTTGAGATTGATTTAAACCATTTTGTGTTTTGTAAGACATAAATTTTGCGCTGTAACATTTTCATTTAATTAAGAATCGAATTTCTACTTCGTTTCAATTATTTTCAATCAATTTTTTTTTTGATAGATTTAAAATATTTTATTTGCCTTGCACTTGGCTTGGTGAGTTAAGTGCGGAGTAACAACATTGAGTTTTCCGTTTTCGGTTAATTATTTTGGTCGCAAAAATTTAGGGTTGTTACAGAGTCTCACCGTCTATCGTCAACCGTTAGTCGAGTATTCTTAGATTCAATATCACCTTCCGTGCTCGAGTTGTTTTTGAATTCAAGTTCTTGGTTTGAGATTTCTTATTACGTGGCAATCTTCTAGATAGGCCGCCTTCTACCAGGCAATGGAACATGGAAAACACTATCAACGAAATGAAGGCTCTACTAGAGACAGTGGTTAGCAAGCAGACCACGGCTAAGACAACCCAACTAGGGGCCATAAGGGCTGATCAAGAGGCTATAAATGCTCACCTGATCGTCATCGAGCAGAGAGGCAGCGATTCCGGTGTTACGTATACCGGACCAATTGATGAATTGAGTAGCTTGAAGAGCAATTTCACTCAGCCCAGGGTAACAACATCATCACTACGAACTCTATGGCCTATTCCCTTGTAAGTGATAAGTTGCCAGTCAACCTGAACCTCACAAGTCTGTCAATGTTCGAAGGGACTAAAGACCTGCTACTTCATATTCGAGCCTTCAAGGAACTCATGGCTATAAAGGGGGTCGATTCAAGTATGTTCGTGAACCTGTTCGCGGCATCCTGTGGACGTCCGTCCGCACCGCTCGGCGCCCCGCGCGTGCCCGTGCGGGACCGACCCGGTTTTCAACGTGTGGCGGCGGCCACCCACGCGGCCCCCTCCCTGCCGGGGGCCGGTCCGATCTCGCGTACGGGGCGAAGTGTCGGACCTCGATTTGGATGATGATCCGGACTTGTACTAGACGGGTGCGGGCACCTGTGTTTCCGTTTGGGAATCGATCGAGTCGTGGTTGTAAATGTTTAAAGGTCGTTTTGTTTGGTAAGGCGACCTTTTTAGTGAACTGAAGTTGTTGCCGATTTGTGGAGTCGCCACCGAGTCAATTATGGGGACTCGGAAACCGTTCAAGTCAACTTTGATCCCTTGCCGGCTCAAAGTTGAGTGGCACGGGACCTAAAGATAAAGACTTGTACCCTTAAGCACTCCATGCCTGGAATGACTCTCATTGCCAATGGTTTCGGACATCCGGAAACCGTCGATTCTGAGTAAGGGGTGAGGGTACGTATTGGGAAGCCAACATCTGATAGATGTCAACACCCAATCCCGCCCGCACTATAGCGGCCTCTACTAATC
Organism: Agrostemma githago; assembly: GCA_958450325.1. NCBI lineage: Eukaryota > Viridiplantae > Streptophyta > Magnoliopsida > Caryophyllales > Caryophyllaceae > Agrostemma > Agrostemma githago. The sequence continues at coordinate 26,089,592 of OY288257.1, forward strand.
AATCGGTGGGCTGATATCCTAGTTCTTTTGTTGTGGTGGAAGTACTGTAACATCCGTTGTTTTAACCCTAAACCTTTTGCTATGTCGGTTGTTTTAAGACAAGTATGTTTTGTCTTCGAAGTAGTTGTGTTTACATTCTTTGCATGCGATTTCACGAGACAAGCCGGCCATGAAAAGATGCACGTAGGAGAGTAGAGAGTACTAGTATTATACGTATTAGAAAATCACTTTTAACGCGATAATATGGATATTAGTCATTCTCGTGGTATACCTTACCTGGTATTCTGCTTAAAATGCGTCGGCTCGGTATTAATAAAGATGCGTCGAACCCAATAAGGTGAGCACCGGGACTAATGTAGAACCCGACCATCACTTTGTTCAGTTTTAGTTGTTTTACATTTTGAATTCCGTGTTAGGTGATTTAGCATGCGATTATAAGGTCATAAAAGCAATAACTCATACGAAAAACTATAAATGCGAATGTAAGTAAATCACGTTGTGAGGAGTTGCACCCTCGGAGTATACACTAAACGGGACTCGATGCATAGATAGTTTGAGAACGGATCTTGGAATTACTCAGGCCTATTTAGTGTGTTTTAGTATTTGCGGTTGAAGTTAGGACGTTACGTATTTTAGTAGATGTTTGTGGGCCTAGTGCCCACATCTAGTGTTATCATAGTGCATAGTAATAGAAAGTTCATATATGGAAAGTTTTGTTTAGATGGCAACCTAGTGACGATACGACTTCGACAGGCGGATCCTCCTAGCTTGACCAGTTATTCCGGTAGAGTTTTGTTACCGTTTGACCTTCCCGCGGCTACTCCGGCAGAGTTTCGTTGCTAAGGACTAGTTCTGCGGCTAATCCGACAGAATTTGTGTACTAGTCTTGAGCTAGTCGATCACAGGCACCTCGGTATCGAGTGGAGTGCTCGAAGGTGAGGAGTAGCGTCGATGTCGCTTTATTATCGGAACTACGATCGAGTGGATCGTTTGCCTCGGGTGTCGGAGTGTGAGCCCTTAGCGAGAGTTTAGAGGGAGAATAGAGAATTGAATTTTTTGTTTTGAAATGAGGGCGTGAAGGGGGGTATTTATAGGTGTTTTGCCCTCGTCGCCCATATAGGCACCCGAGCTGGAGACTCAGGCGCCTGGGTCCGAGCGTGGGGAGACCCAGGCGCGTCAGGTAGTGCGGTTGGAGTTTTGAGGATACGATTTTGATACTTTCCAAAACCGAGTGGGAGGAGTGTGATATGTTCCTTGGGGGTTAAGCTTACTCCGGGTTTGACCTAGCCCCGTGGGTTTAGTGGGCCTCGGGTGTTCATCCCGAGGTTCGCTTGGCGCGGTGTTGACTCGGTTCGAGTTTCGGGGCCGACTCGGGGTCCCGGTGTCAGAATTGACTCTAATTAGTGTCTATGGGACCGTAACGACACGACTAAGGCTACCATCATGTTAGTTTTATTTGCCCGAGAACTTATTTAATCCGTTCTATAGAAAAAAAAAACTATCTAGAATATCGCGAACCCGCGTCGCGTTGCAGTCCTATCGTCATCGGGTGTTTGTTGGGCACTTTTGCAGCCACCAGGTCCAAATCCGGGTGTCTACAGAAGCCCTCACTTTGACTGAGGCTTGGACAAAGCGAAAGTCAAAGTATAGCCGCCCAGGTCAATCGAAGATTACGACCTGGTGGTTGTCCGGTCGGGTCATTTTAAGTCCGTTAGACTGTGCGTTGGGGCTCACCAGCCAAGGTTTAGGAGTCATACCTGATGTCTTCGCTTGTGGTTGCTTACTTAAGCCCGGGCCGTTGCTTGTTGTCTTGTTCTTGATTCTTTGTGCGCGCGCGCTTTGTTTTCTTCGATTTATTTAAGGTTTTGTTTAATTTTAAGCGCTCTTATGTATTAGGTATAAATGTATTTGCTTTTACTTGGGATACTTATGAACCCTTGATGACGCAGAACGTTCGAGGGCGTTAGTCTCCACTCGAGCGGTCATCTTTGGGATGCTTATGACCCCTAGGACAAGGTAAGGTGATGTAAAACTATTCGAGGGCGTCAGTCTCCACTCGAATGGCTGTCTTTCGGGATGCCTCTGACCCCTAGGATAAAGTTGTTGTTGCTGTGCCTCCGGGATCACTAAGATCCCTTAGGCAAAACTCCTCGAGGGCGTCAGTCTCCTCTCTCGAGTAGCTGTCTTTCGGGATGCCTCTGACCCCTAGGACAAAATTGTTGTTGTTGTGCCTCCGGGATCACTAAGATCCCTTGGGCAAAACTCCTCGAGGGCGTCAGTCTCCTCTCTCGAGTAGCTGTCTTACGGGATGCCTCTGACCCCTAGGACAAAATTGTTGTTGCTGTGCCTCCGGGATCACTAAGATCCCATGGGCAAAACTCCTCGAGGGCATCAGTCTCCTTTTGAGTAGCTGTCTTTCGAGACGCCTCTGATCCCTAGGACAAAATTGATGTTGATGTGCCTCCAGGATCACTAAGATCCCTTGGGCAAAACTCCTCGAGGGCGTCAGTCTCCTCTCGAGTAGCTGTCTTTCAAGACGCCTCTGACCCCTAGGACAAAATTGTTGTTGTTGTGCCTTCGGGATCACCAAGATCCCTTGGGCAAAACTCCTCGAGGGCGTCAATCTCCTCTTGAGTAGCTGTCTTTCGGGATGCCTCTGACCCCTAGGACAAAATTAGTGTTGTTGTGCCTCCGGGATCACTAAGATCCCTTGGGCAAAACTCCTCGAGGGCGTCAGTCTCCTCTCGAGTAGCTGTCTTTCGGGATGCCTCTGACCCCTAGGACAAAATTGTTGCTGTTGTGCCTCCGGGATCACTAAGATCCCTCGGGCAAATTGTTGTGCCTCCGGGGTAACTCAGACCTCTCGGGCAAATTTGCTGTGCCTCCGGGGTAACTCAGACCCCTCGAGCAAATTGCTGTGCCTCCGGAGTAACTCAGACCCCTGGGGCAAATTGCTGTGTCTCCGGGATAACTCAGACCCCTCGGACAAATTGCTGTTTGTTTATTTGTTTTCGTAAAATGCTGGTGTTGTCTCTTAGTTAATTTTGTTTTGTAGGCTTCTCTTACTTTGTTCGGGTTTGTTCTTGCTTTTGTTTCGATCTTGGGTTTGTTGAGTTTGCTCAGGGTTTGCTTATGTTAATCTTGGTTGTTTTGTTACGCATCCGGATGTAGCGTTAGTGCTTGTTTTATTAGTCGAGAGTGTATTATCGATGTTGATTAGTAATTATTCTGTTTATTGTTACTTTGTTTGTTTTAAAGGTCGTATGTATTGAACCTTGAGTTTGCTTGTTTTGTTTTGTTTTAGTTTGCACCGAGCTATTTAGACGCGCGCCTGTTTGCGGCCTAGTCTTGAGGCGCCTAGCCCCCAGCGCACCTAAACTTAGACGCGTTGGCAAAAGTGTCACTAATGGAGCAAAAATTGGATTTGGACTTTAGTTTAAGTGATCCATTAAGGATATGTATAAATACTTAACCCTAGATTTCATCCTAGAACAATCTCTATTATCTTTCTTTATCATCATTTTTAGGAGGCTTCAATTAGTTAGATCTTCATGTTTTGTAGTTTCCATAGAAAAACTCTAGAATTAGATCTAGAATACTCTTTTAGCTTATGTTAATTCTACACTTGGTAATCAAGTTATTTCCTTTAGTGAAGATTTGGTTTTTATTGAAGATTAAAAGGGTTTTACAAGGGTTTAGTGGCAAGACTCTGGTTTGTTGCCTTGAAGCTTCATTATTTACTATTATCTTCATCTTCTTCCTTTAAGCATTCCTCCATTGTTGGTATCATCTTGTTTTCTCTCTCTTCTACTTAGTTTCTTCTTCTTTAGTTTTCTCTCTACTCTATTGTTTTGCTTTATTTATTTAGATTGTCTACCTTTGTTAATTATTTATTCGTTAGTTGTTGTTCTTGGTTTTGTTTTTCTTTCATTTGTGATTAGATTAACTTTTTTTCCTCTTGATTAGCATGAATTGTCTTTCCTTAGCTCTCTTGTTAACTTATTTATTTAGATTGTCTAGCTTTTTTTCCTTAATCATGACTAGTGAGTAGACTCTTGTTAGGGGGTTAAGGAATGATGGGATTGGGTACCATGGATTAAGGACTCTTGAAATTGGTTGCACTTGGGTTGATTGATTTAATTTGGAATTGTTGTATATGTGTTGACCTTACTTGATCGCTTTGGTTGACTTGTATTCACCCGAATCAATATGGAGAAACTCGAGATTTGGGTAATTCCGGTTAGAGACTTAACTATTTCGTCATGAAAGTGGGTTCTAGTTAGGTTGAGTGGAGGAACCGAAAGGGGACTCACTCCTTATTAATCGTGCATCGTTCCTAGCTTCCCTGTCTATTTATCCTGTTCTTGATTCCCCGATTCCCCTTAACACCTTTTTCTTATTGATTAGTTCTTGTCATTTATCGCATTGTAGTTAGTATCGACTTAACCCCCCCCCCCCCCCCCCACTAGACCCCAAACGCAATTGCTAATACTCGATATTCTCTTGCCTTCCCTGTGGACCGACCTCGACTTACCACGACTACATTTACTTGTTTTTGTGCTAATTGTGAGTCTTATAACTATAGTTTGACCCCCTATCCTTCGTTAACGACCGATCCTAAATAGGGGCGCGTCAAAATAGCATCGTTGCCGGGGAACGGTGATTAGTTAGCCGAGTTTTAGTCTTCTTGTGTTTGGTTATTGTTTTCTTTTTTTATTTCCCTCTACCCTAGTACCACTTGGTGCTAAGAGTCTCACGTTTGAATTGAGTTGTGTTTAGGAACAGTCATATGACGTTGGTTATCCCAAATCGGTGAAAGCAAGACGAGTATTATTATTTTGGTCATCAACTAAACCAAAGTGATACCTCACCCACATCTTGCACTACCTTACATACATTCAACCCTCCAGGGGCGAATCTGATTAGTAGCAAGGGGTAGCGGGCGCTACCCCAAGCCCGAAAAATTCGATGAAGAAGATGCGTTTGTGCTACCGAAAATATAATTAAGTATAGAATAAAATAATAACATGCACAAAATTAACAATGAAATGCTTTGGCCTAGTGGTAAGGTGGTGGATAAGTGTATTGAATGTCATGGGTTCGAACCCCAATAAGGATTGTTTTATTACTTTGTATTTTTTGTGTATACTACGGATCACTAACTAATACGGATTTACTCTTTACACTCTACACTAAAATATTGGAGTATAATTATATACTAATACGGATTATAACTTATTATATACTCTTAACTTTTTTATTTCCTCCGTCTCTCTCTACCAATTTGATTAAAATATACTATACCACCTAAATGAATATATAACAGATAGATCATTAAAAGATAATGTAAGTATTATGTTTTGAGGGTAAAACTAACAGAAACGTTAAACTCCGTACTATTTAATACAGAATATAACATTTTCTTTATTTATGTAAAATTTTCATTTTTTTAGGAAGACACATGGATTTAATTAATTTATATGCTACTTCGTATATATATTATTCCGTACTAGGAATACCATATATATTACATAATTATGTTATTTAGATTAATAGTCACGAGTACTAAAATCCTTCACGTAAAAGTAAATGGTCGGTATAATACTAATTATTTAATTAACGTTCTAGGATATGAGGTTTAACTCTCAGTAACCACATCAATCATGAGTCGTTTTTTATACAAAATTGAGTTTTTATTTTAAAATTTTCTCTAAAAGAGAAAAAAAAAGTCTTCCGAAAATTTCGCTACCCCATATTTTGAATCCTAGATTCGCCCCTGCAACCCTCTCAAATCTTCCACAGAAAATTTCCCTCCACTTTTTCCCTTCAAAAATACTTCCACAAACAAACATGCCTACCCTAGGATCTCATTCCCAACTACTATTGAACAAACCTTCTCTCCCGTTGCATATGGAGTTATACCCTATGATTTTGAACTTAAAGCCTCCTTGATTAGTATAGTCCAACAAGACACTTATCATGGACTATCTCAAGAGGATGCTTTAGAGCATATATCAACATTTAAGGAGAAATTAGTTGGGGTGAGATTGAATGGGCTCACATCATGCAATACCATAGGCTATTATTTCCGAAAACTTTGCGAGATGATGCTAGGAGATGGCTACAAGGCCATCCGGACAACACTTTCCGAACATGGGATCAATTAGCTAATGCATTCTTGGAAAGATATTATCCTCCCTCCAAGACAAACCAATACCGGATGGAGATCCAAACCTTCCAACAATATAAGAATGAAAGTTTAAGCGAGGCTTGGGATCGATTCCGAACTCTACAAAGGAGGTGTCCACATCAGGGAATTCCAAGTTTGCTCTTGCTCCACATATTCTTCAATTCCCTATCGGATAATGCAAAAACAATGTTAACACGGCGGCAAAAGGTGATTTTTTTCTTACTTGATGAAGGCGAATCCCAAAGGCTTCTTGAAAAATTGGCCAAGAGTGGTGAGCATTCCAAAGATGTCCAAGGCGGTGAGTCAACCGATGGGTCAAAATCATCAACTAATATGGGAGCCATTCTTGAAGCGAGGTTCGCTGAATTGGTTAGGAGATTTGAAATATTTGTTGCTAGAGACAATTCTAGACCCAAGATAAGGCCACCACCAAGAAGTATGACCCCACCTAGAGAAGTAACTCCCCCAAGGCAAGCATCGATTTCGCCACCTAAACCATATTGATTCGAGGTGCCGTGTGACCATTGTGGAAATTACGATCATGAATCTGACTTCTGCATGAAAGAAGAGAGAGCTCATCAAGTGGAGAATCAAAGAACTTATGATGAACCTTATTTGCATAATTCTAATTGGAAAGCCGGGTCTAGTCCGCCATCGCATCATCCATCTCAAAGATTTTATCCTATGTCGACCCGAGAATCGTATTATTGTCAAGATCAATCAAGTTCAAGAGCCTCGAATCAAAGGAACTACTCTAGTTCCAATGGGTTTAATTATCAACAACAATATTCTCATGGAAGTAACTTCAATCAAGGAAACCATTTCCCTCAAGGACCTTATCAATCTAACTATGGTCCTCCATTTCAACAATTCAATGAGGAATTTCATCCCCATTTCAATCAAGGTCCTCAAAGGTATGATCAATTTAACTTTCAACATCCACCCAATTTTGGCAATACCCCGTACTTCCCTTGTTACGATATCCAAAGAGCACTTAGGCTTTTGATGGAAGAGAATGCATTCATCCGAGCAAGGATCGAGACCTTAGAGGTGCATGCCGTCTCTCGAGCCCGGTATTCACACGAACCAACACACTCTTCCCATTAAGCATCCGTGAATGCCATAAAAGTGGTGAGTAATGAAAAACCGGAAAAATCCTTTAAGGCACAAACATGTCCTACTCATGCCTTAATCATTGATTTTGATGAAAGTATGGTTAAGGACGTAACTGAACGACCGATGAGAAAGCCCTCCAAGTACCTTGTTGGGGATCTTACTTATGTCATTGAGCAAATCCCGACCAAAGCTATGAACTCGATCTCTAGGATCGACGTGTCACCATTGCGTGATATGCCACAAACTCCTCCAAGTAACAAGGATATGGAAAGTATAACATTCACTGATTTGCTTGAAAATCTCGAAACAAGCTTCTTTATGCCTACTTCTTCTTAATAGATACGAGATATTATCTTGAGTTCTACCGAGAAGGAAGAAATTCCCATATCACCAAAGGTCACCCCGAAGGTCACTATCCCCATTAAATTAGGTGACCCCAGTAGCTTCTCCATACCATGTTCCATAGACAATGTTCAAATACATCGAGCTCTTTGTGACCTAGGAGCGGATATTAGTCTTATGCCCTTGGTCATCGCCCAAACTATCAATATTAAGACTATGGTGTATTTTCCGTTGAATGTTCAAATGGATGACGGGTCCACAAAAGAGCCGGTGGGGCTTGCTCGGAATCTCATGGTCAAGGTAGGAACCTTGTATATACCCACCGATTTCTTAATTCTAGATATGCATGTAGAGGAGCGCAACCCTATTTTGTTGGGACGACCCTTCGTAGCCACCGGAGGCGTACTTATTGACGTGAAGAAAGGAAGATTGTATTTCAACGTTGCTAATAACGTCGTACAATTCGTATTGTCCGCATTCCTTCTAGACAATTCATTCAATGGAGAACTATGGAACCAAATGGTAGAATTTCCCACTATCGAAGAACCATCTATAGATGATGTCGATCATGATGATAGCGAGGATGATGGTGCCCTATTAATACTTTGCCCCACCTCCAAAAACATTACCAAGGATTGTACTATGCTTCCCGAGGTGGCTCGGCTAATGGGCTTGCCAGAGTCAAGAATAGAGCTTGCAATTGGTAATATTATTTTCAAGAACGTAAACTATGACCTTCCGGGTTGCTTTTCTTGCAACCCCGTCTTTGAATGACTTTATTCGGTTTGGTTGTATCCACAATAATCACCTTGTAAATAATTGTATTTGTACTCCTTAATTTCTCTTGGACAATAGTTTTTGGTACTCCGCTGGAGCTTGTTTTAATGATTCATGCAGGATTTAAGAAGATTTCTGTTTGGGAGTATTTGGGGTGTTCTTCAATGACTTTGAGAGTTTTTCTTCGTGTATTTCGATACATGGATTGAGAAGGGTGTAAATATTAAGGATTTTTCGCCGCTTAAGGCATTTTCGAATTGGGAAGAACCGCCGGGTGAAACTTCACCGGTGGAATTTATACCTTAAGTCCGTCGGGTGAAATTTCACCCGATGGCAATTGGGCTGAAAAAGTAGGAGCTGGAGAAAAAATCCGTCAGGTGAAACTTCACCCGATGGAATCTCATCGGGCGAAACTTCGTCCGACGGTAAAATTTTATGTGACTAGCAATTGACGGAAATCCGTTGGGTGAAACTTCATCCGATGGAATCTCATCGGGCGAAACTTCGCCCGATAGTAAAACGCGCTGAATTGTCGATTTTTGGACCAAAGTCCGTCGGGAGAAATTTCACTCGATGAAGGTCCACTGGGTCAAACATCACCCCGCGTCAATTACCACCCAAACCACCCTCCAATTCCTCATTATTTCATCTTCTTCTTCTCTCTCCTTGACAAAAAAATCCCCAAATTTCACCATCTTTAATCCCTTCCCATTTTCAAATTACTTCACCAAAATCAAATTAAATTTCATCCTCATCATATTCCTAACGACTTTTAGGAATTTTTTTTGAAGAAATCGATTAAATCCACACAACCCCAAACTCTAACTCCATCACAATTCACCATCATCAAGCTGCAATTATGAAGGGATTTAAGCAGACTGCCAGGAAAAAGTTGTCGTCCGTCTTCAACCGCAGATCGGGCTCTTCATCCTCATCGCAGTCAGAAGAGCATACTCCAATGCCTATTTAAGTTCAAGGCTCGATTCTGCGTGAACAACCGGTTCCGCTTGAGGTACGTTACTCCTCCATTCGTCGTAGTTTCGTCCACCCCGGGTTTGGTGTTCCTTTCTCTAAAAAATCGTGTCTTGATCGGTATAAAACTCTATGGAACTGTCGTTTCAAGCCTACCCGTTGGGCCTCGAGGACCGTTCTCGCCTGTATGGGCATAGAAGCGCAGGTCCTAACAATGTGCGAAAAGATTGCTCTCAAAAAATTTTATGCCTCAACTGAGGATACTTTCAAAAACTTGACCTGTGAGTTTTTCGCAACCTATGAACTGACTATTAATGGTGATGACACTACTGTGTCAGTTGCGAGAAACTCATCATGTCGTGTCTCTTGAGGCTTTTGGCGCATTGCTTGGCTTACCTACTCTAATTTCCGGAAAACCTCGGGCGGGGCAATCACGAGAAGAAAAACTTGCCCAGGACCGATTTTGACACAAGATTACCCGCCAGAAAGTTTTCAAAGGGGGTAAGATGCGCTCGTTTTTTATTCAAAACCCCATCCTCAAGTACTTGGCGCGTATCATAGCCAATTCTTTCCTTTCAAGCTATGACATGCACCACAACTGTAGTGCGACTGCCGTACAGCTGCTTGAGGATGCGGTTATGAACTGTAGCCCATCCATTGACATGTCTGATGCCTTAACTACTCATTTTGCCCAAGTTATGAAGGGTAATAGTAAGAGAATTTCTTGTGGTGGTGTTGTTACGATGATAGCTAAGGCAGTAGGTCTTGATTTGGGCGGCGAGGCACTAGTCATAGGGGTTGGTAAGCTGTTAGACGAGACTTATTGGCCATTTCTGGTTTGGCCTTAAGGCGATTATAACATTTTGTTCTTGTGTAAAATTACTGACTTAAGAGCTATCGCTATGCCTAATCCCTATTGGGTTTCGCTTGAGTTCGAAGAGAACTTTGGTATGCCCAAGAGGTCCAGGGAGTACATTTGGGATCACACCCGAGGTAAGTTTTATCAAGTTAATTACCCCGCAGGACCCGTGGATTGTGGCGATGATGAGGTCGAAGTTGAGGATGTGATGGGGGAGGAACCAGAGGTCACAACCTTCCGGGATGAGGGTCAGCGTGCTTTACCCTCTTCATCTCAAGGACCTTCTTCCTCTCGTCAGCCCGAACCTCAGACCACTCAGTTCTTCACCCCTGACTTTACAGACTTTACCCTTCATCGACACTCTACCTACACCCAGTCGACCCCCGAGTTTCAAGATGACGTTAGTATGAGTCCTCCGAGGCACTCCTCCTTCTTTGGATCTGAGGATTTTTACAATCAATGGGGGGAGGTCTATAACTACTCTAGACAGACTTGGAAAAATTCGACCACTTCACTGAACTTGGCCCAGGATGCCTATAATGTGGCCCGGGATGCGCGCGATACTGTGCATCATTCTTACGCGTACTCTAGGGATGGTTATGAGTACGCCAGGACAGCTATGAATGGCTAGGGACCGACGCTGCGAGGGATGCCCAAGCGGCTAGGTTGGCGGTGGAGGAGAACCAAAGACTGTTACAGCAACAGCAACAATACTTTGATCGATTCTTTGGTATACCTTCGCCCCGGTCATATTACCCACCACCTCCTCCTCCGGGTCCCATGTGAGAGTGGTTGAGTGTCGGTAGCGGTTAGTGTGGGGGGGTGTCGGTTGCCCAATGTCAGTAATTTTGTCAGTTCTCTGTAGCGCTTGTTACGGCATTTTTATGATTTTTGATAATTTGTGATTATTGGTTTGGTCAGTTGTTAGCCCCTCCATGACCCAAGTTGGGTCGATTATTTGCGTGAGGATATGATGCAGGTACCCTTGGAGAAGAAGAGCCTGATTTTAAGCTCCCGGTCTTTGGTGAAGTGATTGCACCAGGACCATCTGGAAATCCAAATTTTTATTCCCTTTTTAATTCTCCCGATTCGAGCGGAATCGGGGCGAGGTGACTTGATTACACCTACGCCCCCTTTATGCCTTTCGGTTTTTCTCCTTTTCTTTTCCTTTTCATTTTCTTATTTCGTTTTATTTTATTTCATCTTCTTTTACTACTTTATTTTATTTTATTTCATTTTCTTATTTCGTTTTAATTTTATCCTTATTTTTCATTTTCCTCTTTGGCTAGGGTCAAGGTAACGTGATTACACCTAGGCCCGCCACCACTTTTTCATTTTACTTTCTTTTTCTTCCTTTTCGTTCCTTTTTATTTTAATTCATTTAATTTTGAAAAATACAAAATCATTCGAAAATGCATAAAAACTCAAAAACATTTTCCCATTCTTTTCTCTTTTTCTACTTTTTCTACTTTTTCGATCTTTTCCCCTACTCGTGCATTGAGGACAATGCACAGTTTTAGTGTGGGGGAGGAATCTACTATCCTTTTCTTCCTTTTCTTTTTCTTTTTTTTCCTTTAAAAACCCAAGAAATCGAAAAGGATTTTATTTTTCTCTTCATTTTAGTTTTATTTTTCTTCCCTTTTTTTACTTGTATTGCTTTGTTTTCTCCTTTCTCATAGGTACGCCGCCAACCACTTAGCATATGGACTTGAGGTAACGAAATTAAAGACCACTTAGTAATATCTTCTACCTTTGTCTTTTCCCTTTCTTATTCACGTGAGAGTATGGGCATGTATGTTTGGAGGTTCACTTGGTGAACGTTTTGGAATTGGTGGCTGTGATTATGTTGACTTGATGGAGATCGGAGTGTTTGGCTTTACTTGTGTGTTTTGTTTTGCTCTTTTTGTGTTCTTGTTCTTTTTAATTCTTTTTCATTTTTGTGTAGTATGTCTAGGTAAAAAGGTTTCGAAAACCCAATTCTGAGCTAGAGCCGAGTGTTTACCACTTCCTCGTTAGGAACCAATTTTGATTTTTGGACATTGTTCTAGTAGAGTGACCCTGAACCAATGTTTGCATTGAATTTTTACCATGAGTCCATCCATCGGGATTTGCATTTGACCACCTTGACCACCCATGGAGTGATAAGGCCGCCTTGGTTACCGTTTCCCTTTCTCTTAGGTGACCTTACTTGAGAAGCCATCTTTTAGTCCAAATTTCCATCTTTTTGTGGGTTCGGAGGGGGTGCACACCCGACTTGCCTATTTACCTACTATTCATACACTTCCACAAATAAGTTTACAAAAGTAATGTTTTACCTTGAATCTCAAATGCATCACCTAGCCAATTATGGGCTACTCAAAGCAAAAAGGGAAAAATGAAGAAAGTGCAAAAAAAAAAGCCCTCAACTGAAATCAAAGGGGAAAGGAAAGAAAAACCGAAAAGAAAATCAAACCTCGAAAAAACATTCCCAAACCCAAATAAACCCTTGATTGACTTATCGCCGTGAAATGCCTACTAGAGGATCGAGTCCCGAGGAAGGAAAATAGCGGTGATTAGTTAATCATTACCATTTTGCAAACACTTGTTCACTTTTTGTTTGGACTAACTGGCTTTCTCAAGTTTGGAACGACCATCTAGGCTAGGCTTAGGAGACGGGATAACACCTACCTCCAGTGCTTACTAACTCCATGGTTCACTCCACTCCACTCCATTTTTCGTCCCGTTGTAGGCATTTTAGTGGACTAGAAGGACCTTGGTAAATTTTCAATGTTTTTATTGTTTGATTGTCATTCTATTAGAATTTTGTCCATGTCAACTTGAGTGACTAACTCGGTAGTGTTCCTACTTGTCCATTTGGACCGTTTTTCCTCCCATTTAGACCCGTTTTTCCTCCGTTTTGCGAGACTAGAGCGCGATTATCGCCTTATTCTTGGTCTTTCTCGCATTAGCGTCTCTCTTTTGCATTTCACGTGTTTTTGGTAGTTTTCTATCTATTTTGATAGGATTCGTAACCAAAGGCGTGTCCGAGCTTCTACGAGCACGAGAAAGGGAAATACCGTCCGAAAAGCAACGCACAAAACTAAAAGTTCAAGCAATCCAATCAAACGGTAAAGAAAGAGACCAGAAACGAGGTCAGGAAGCCATCGGGTGAAGTTTCACCCGATGAGATACCATCGGGCAAAGTTTCGCCCGATGAGATACCATCGGGCAAAGTTTCGCCCGATGAGATACCATCGGGCAAAGTTTCGCCCGACGACATTTCCACCTCCCTGAAGATCTTCAGGAAAGTTCCACCACCGGGCGAAATGACCTGGCGAAACTTTCACCCATTGAGTGAAGTTTCGCCCAACCGTAATGATGCCCCCAATCGCATAATCTGGAGAAGAACTTCATCGGGTGAAACCACCGGGTGAAGTTTCACCCGGCGGTATTAGCTCGTGAATGACAAATGATCGCAGGGTGAAGTTTTACCATAAAAAGACTCATAGGGCAAAAGTCTCACTAATGGAGCAAAAATTGGATTTAGACTTTAGTTTAAGTGATCCATTAAGGATATGTATAAATACTTAACCCTAGATTTCAATCTAGAACAATCTCTATTATCTTTCTTTAACATCATTTTTAGGAGGCTTCAATTAGTTAAATCTTCATCTTTTGTAGTTTCCATAGAAAAACTCTAGAATTAGATCTAGAATACTCTTTTAGCTTACGTTAATTCTACTTTTGGTAATCAAGTTATTTCCCTTAGTGAAGATTTGGTTTTTATTGAAGATTAAAGGGGTTTTACAAGGGTTTAGTGACAAGACTCTGGTTTGGTGCCTTGAAGCCTCACTAGTGTAGATCCCGCACACTAATGCACGATACATTTAGGATTTCTTATTTAGTTATTAATTATAAATATCTAATTTGCAACATATTAGCTTTCCACAGTTTTAAGTTTTTTGAAAAAATAATTTAAAATTTCAAAGATAATCAGGATAATTGAGTAATCACATTTAATGTGTACTTAAATAAATACTCCTATGTTTTTTTTGTTATAAAGCTAATGATAATATTTTATATTTTTTAACCTGATTATTTAATTAAAAGTTTAGTTTTCTTATCACGAAACAAAGCGTCTCGAATAAATTTATATATTCAGATTAGTTAGAACTTTTTCCAACAAATGAGAAGATAACATAATACTCCAAATATTATCATATTAAAAAAAATTATATATTAAAATAAAGTACTCCCTCCATCCCACAATGATGTTCCCATTTACTTTTTGGGGGTCAAAGTTCGTAAACTTTGACCATGAATTCTGTAAAAAGTATACAATTTTATAATATAATTTTCACATAATTACATTTGTTATCAAAATATCTTTGTAAAATTATAACTTCAACAAAAAATAATGACGTATAGCGATGATAAAACACGGTCAAAGTACCGTCTCGAAGACCGTGAAAAAGCAAATTGGAACATCTCTTTGGGATGGAGGGAGTATTATATTTGTTTACGTCAATATATGATCGCGATAGTTTGTAACACTTATATTTAGTTTTAAAAAAATGTCTCATAAATATCTATATTTTCTTAATAGCCCATACATAATAATTTTATTTATTGTCTTATTGAAGAATTTTTTCTTCCGATTTTACATCAATATTTACTTTGTCTTAAATTTAGATATTATAATTATTTGAATTTAATGTTTTATTTGTTTTCTTATTTGATTAATTGTGTTTGGAGGGAAAAAAATCATGAGAATGTGACACCTCATTTACTATCCTCTTAGTAGTAAGAGGATTATTTATTATTATCTTCATCTTCTTCCTTTAAGCATTCCTCCATTGTTGGTATCATCTTGTTTTCTCTCTCTTCTATTTAGTTTCTTCTTCTTTAGTTTTCTTTCTATTCTATTGTTTTGCTTTATTTATTTAGATTGTCTTGCTTTGTTAATTATTTCTTCTTTAATTGTTGTTCTTGGTTTTGTTTTTCTTTCATTAGTGATTAGATTAATTTTCCTCCTCTTGATTGGCATGAATTGTCTTTCCTTAGCTTCTCTTGTTATCTACTCCCTCCGAGTTCCTATTATTGTCCCACTTTCCTTTTTGGGCTGAGTTTGATTTTTGTCCCACTTTCCTTTTTAGACCATCAATGTGTGGTTCACAATTACTCTCTCATTTCTCTCTCTTCCTCCTTCTTTTTTGAGCCACTTATTTTCCATTCCTTATTTCCCACCCCAAAAGGTTTTGGGACAATAATAGGAACTCGGAGGGAGTACTTTTTTTAGCCTAATCATGACTAGTGAGTAGGCTCTTGTTAGGGGGTTAGGGGAGGATGGGATTGGGTACCATGGATTAAGGAATCTTGAAATTGGTTGCACTTATGTTGATTGGTTTAATTTGGAATTGTTGTATATGTGTTGACCTTGATCACTTTGGTTGACTTGTATTCACCCGAATCAATATGGAAAAACTCGGGATTTGGATAATTCCGGTTAGAGACTTAACTATTTCGTCATGGAAGTGGGTTCTAGTTAGGTTGAGTGGAGGAACCGAAAGAGGACTCACTCCTTATCAATCGTGCATCGTTCCTAGTTTCCTTGTCTATGTATCCCGTTCTTGATTCCCCAATTTCCCTTAAAACCTTTTTTTTTATCGATTATTTCTTGTCATTTATCACATTGTAGTTAGTATCGACTTAAAATCCCCCCCCCCCCTACTAGACCCCAAACGCAATTGCTAATACTCGATCTTCTCTTACCTTCCCTGTGGACCGACCTCGACTTACCACGACTACATTTAGTTGTTTTTGTGCTATTTACGAGTCTTATAAATATCGTTTGACCCACTTATTCTTCATTCGTTAACGACTGATCCTAAATAGGGGCGCGTCATTTACGGTTTCTATTTGTGTTTCTATTTACAAGCTCATTTATTGTTTACGTTTACCTTTTCGAATTCGATGTTATTATTGCTTGTCGTATTACGAAATCCGGGTTTCCGCCTGTGTAACTTGTAATCTATTTTCAAGTCATTTAATTCATTGTTTGACATTTATTGTTTTCAAATGAACATCGCATGCTAAATTCAACTCCGAAAAACTTTAAAGGTGCATTAAACAACATAGCAAACACGCAATCTGCATGTGTAGTCTAAAACGATGGTTGTCATACATTTTCATCATCTTACTAGCACGCATACTTAAACACCAATCGATATTGTAGTAGAGGCCGCTATGTGCGGGCGGGATTGGGTGTCTTTCGTGGGCTTCCCAACACGTATCTTCACCCTACTCAGAACATCCAATTTTCGGATGCCCAAAACCATTGACAGAGTCATTCGATATACGATACTCGATAATTTGACATCGGTATCGTTATGCAAAGGGATAACCCCACAAACTCTAGAACTATAAGGCACGCCGTGCTTTGTGCGCGATACACCTAAGTATAGAGTGAATTTGAACGGGTCCGAGCTCCCACAAGGTTCGGTGGCGACTCCATTATCATTTAAATTTCAATTCAAGATCAATTTCACACGAGAACATCCGCCTACCAAAACGCGCGCCCAACCGTACTGGGCGTTGACCTATGTCATGTCCACACACAATGGGACGTGCATTTTTTTTCTTCAGGTATGATGGGCCGGCACGTGACATGGCACGGCAGGACCCATTTCCATCTCTACTTACAACAAATGTCACCACTTCTACTCATCTTTATTTGGGACCCTCCATTTAATCTTTTGATTTATCTATAATACTCTTACTTTAATCTCATTTTCTTAAGACATGTATTCAACCCAATGTTACCATTGGATTGGATGGGAGAGAGTATATTTACATGACGTGTAGTTTAATCCTTATTCTCTGTACATTCGAGTCCTCGGCAAATCATGCTCATCTATGGTAGAATAAAAAGTCCCCCTTTTCTACCAATGTTCATGTGGAACACTAAAGGCTTAAAGGCTGTCAACAATATAGGTCGTAGGATGAAGCAAACCCAGCAGTTAATGAGACAGAAAATCAGTAGTATGAAAAAATTAGCACAAATTGATCAGGAAATGTCTACAATCTTTTCCTTGCTCTTAATGAAGAATATACCAACCATACAAATACAAAACACCCCAAAAAAAAAAAAAACTGACTTATCAATGTGGCAAGATTAAATATCTAAACAAAGTGCCCTTAATGTTCGAGGGCAAAGAAAAGAGACAAGACTCAGTTGGACCATACGTGAACAAGACCATGCCTATTTCCAGTATATATTTCATTACGTTCCTCGTCGTAAAAGAGAGCGGTGATGTCTTCCAAAGCCTCGGCAGGCGTGCTCTGTATCCTAGATGCTCTTACACGCTTCTTAGAGCTGCTGCTGCTGCAACCATCATCTTCGACAGTTGAGCAGTTATCTGGTTTTATCTTTGCCAAGCATTTCCCAGTCAAGATATTACTCACATTGATTGAGCCTGCTGCTTGATTTTCATAAATCACAATTAGAGTACATCAAATCTTAGATTAAAATGCAAACTAGGTCAAGTTTCAAAGATAAGGGAGAATATTTGCAGAAAATAACCAAAGAAATACTCCGTAGAAGTTTTGCTGAATTAATAAAAAGTAAAACTGAGAGAAATAAAAGAGGTCACATCAACATCCAATATATTCCATATGCCTTCTCTCTGTTTTCTATTTGTTGGTTAACCTCGATCACAAAGCTCGCCATGTGTAGTTTGTCAAGTTTTTAACATTTTTTCCTCTTTTCACATCATCTTTTACAACAGTGTATAAACTCGGTAATATATAGTGAAAATTTATGGTCAAAGTTGATCAAAGTTGACTTCCACAAACAAATGAAATGTGGAGTTTAAAGGTCGCCTAGGGAAAAGATTACATCTATGACACAATTACTGCCAAGACTGACATGATGGCATGATTCAACCAAATTCCGTGAAACAGGTGTATCATACCGCACAAGTCCTTTCATGTAAGAGACACATGGAGAACGATAAACCACTGCTCATATAAAATTAAGCTAAACTAATAACATCTGCAAGGTTTATATAAAATAAAAGTTGCGGTAATCTGCTATTGTGACGTTAGAAAGGAGAAAAAGATGAGGTTTACCATTTGCTTCAGGCAAAGGGTCATCAGTATCGGCCTTGCAGTAGGAAATGATAAGGTCTTGGTCACTCGTGATGTAAATATTGTTAGTGTTGCAGTCAGGATGCCATAAGAGGTGATCCTCGAAAGAAGTGACGAGCTCCCCCCTGAAGTTCCACACAGCCACTGTTCGGTTCCTAAAAGTCAGGAACAACTGGTTCTCATACAGGAATATAAAGGCAGAAGGGGTCATAAAGTCAGTTTTGCTGACTTCAGTTAGCTCTGAGTTGCGAACCTGACAAAGAAAAGTAAGATATTATTTAGGCTTTGCAAAAGCCACTCGAAAATGTGAAGAGACGAAGTGTATGCTCTTACGTCCAGAATTTGAAGATTCTCGTTTTCTTGCTTAACTAGAAGCTTTTCATTGAATTGCTCGATGAAGTCAACCTTTTTATTTCGACGGATGAGGTGAGTGAATGATTTGAGAACGGTACCATCCTCGATGGACAGGATTTTTAGAGGTACATGACTAGCTTCTTTGTTAAATATCAGCAGCATGATTCCCGGGCTGTTGTATACAAAATAGAAAACCATAATGAACAGTCATAACATATAGTATGCTTCCAGGCAATAGCACATGTCAACTACATAAGGCACAATGATGGGTCGAGGGGAGGGGTGCGCTGACGCATATGTCACTCGTTCGAGGCGCACTGTTTTTAAAAATGAATTTATTTATTTATTCGAAATAGTTATGGTCAACGATATCCTCTAAGAATAGTAGTACGTACTCTAGGTAGTAGCCCATGTGAACTACAAAGTGCAAGGAAGCACGCCAAGTTCATTCAAGGCGCCAGTTTTTGCAAAAGAAATTATATTTCAAAAATAAAGTTATAGTCAACAATAAGCCCTACAATGTTTGCAGGGGGCCAACAAGACCTCACAAAATTTACCCAGAATCCAGAACAAGACCAAAAAATAACCGACATTGGACACCAGAACTAAATTGAGCTAAATCCACTTGACCCGACCTAGACCCAATCCAAGCTTTGAGAAATTAAACAATCCAAAATACCTAAGCTGATACCATCCACACAAAAATGACTTGGAAGTGACCCAAAATAACATGAAACAATTAATTGAAAATAAAAATGATGTCATTTGGGTATAAGTTGGGTTAAATAAACCGGGTGTAATTTGAGCGAGCCATAGTTTCAACTTCAGTGCAGTTCAGTATACTTTGGTTATTTACCTTAATCAAGATCAAGTTCATCTCAATCACTCACTAAATATCTCAAGTCAAGATTTGAAATATAACAAATCAGATGTTACATACAGAATTTTTGACATCCATAATTCATATTACTCCACCTACATGATTGCATAATGTAGCCAATACTCTTTCCCATTCACAGGAAAGCATTCCTTTTTCGGCTCGTTCCTAGAGTCCTACCATTTCTTAAAGTGATTAAATTTAATCTTGTAATACCCATATACCCCCAACCTAATAGATAACTCACAAAATCTTTAAAGAGACGGTCTCTCAGTGGCATTATTAAGAGACCTCTCACATGATGTGAGGAAGTAGTTATTTAATTTCCAACTTCTAATGTTATGTCTCACATTAATTTAGATTACTAAGCCCACCATACTCCATCAGCTTCTCTCATCACCTCTTCCACCACAACCCCCATCATCACACCTCTAACTACGCCGCCTCAAGAACCACCACTTACCAGCGCACTATCCCACTTCTGCCACCATCATGACAACCATCACTCGCTGGCAGCACCATCACACCTCTGCCACCTTCACAACAACCACCACTCGCCGGCCTCACCATCACATCTTCACGAAAACCAGCACTCGCCCACTGCACCACGGAATCACTATTGCCACCACAATCCCAAACCACTTGTCGGCTTGTCGTGCACCACCATGTCTTTCACCTCACACTCTTCACAACCACGAAGATGCTCCCCTCCAAATTCATTAGTCATGACTCACGACCACTACTAAAACCAGCTGGAGAGCAGTGATTAGAGGTAGAAAAACTACGATCTAGTGTGGTGGAAGTGGAGGTAGAGATCCAAATCTATCGTGTCCAAAACTAGAATTTTCTGTCACCACCCATCGTCGGCGGCTCAAGGGATGAATTCAGATGGTGTTCTGGTGTTGTGTTGGCGATGGTTCTGGGATGCACCAGCAGCGGTGGTCGACGGTGGTGGTTCAAATTGCAGCTAGTGAAGGGTGGGGTTGTGGTGGAATTACCGGTTTGTTCAGTGAGGAAAGGACTTGGTGATATTGGTAGGGGAATTTTGGTAAACTAACTAATTTGGCCCACTTTTGTTAATATTGGTGCCAAATGCAAATGGTAGCTTTCCAATGAATGGGAGGGGACTGTTGACTGATACGGACAATACTCCTTGATACTTACACGATAGAAGGCTGATAAAATAAATAGGAGATCAATATGCAAAATTTGACCAGTTTGAAAATAGGCCACGATAAAATAAGTATCAAATGTTTGATGAGGTCAATTACAAATCGGCTATGGCAAAAAAAAAACCAAAAAGGAACATAACATGATAATTACACTGGAAATTTCTTATAGAGACGGATGGAGATAGGATACCTGATTTTAATCTCCTGAACATTTTTGTCAGAAATGGAATAGAGCATTGTATAGTTCTTCAAGTCAAAGACCTTGTAGACACTGACTTGGTTTAAACATAAAAAAACAATCAAAATTATACTATGGCAATTTACGGAAGAACAAAGATGCAACAATAAATCATAAATGACCCGCTCTTTACCTGTCCTGAGCAGAATAAGTGAGCACCTTTCCATTTACATCATCAAACTCAACAAAACCAGGCCATTTCAGTGACTCAGACTCAAACAGAGCAAACCCAGCATCAGGCTTTCCTCTCTTTATGTATCTGATCGATTTCAAGAAACCACATAATTAAAACATAGCTTTAAACAAAACTGTGAAAATGCATCCAAACCTCTTGCATTTGTAATTTAATAATGTAAAATACACAAGCAATATAATGTAATTACTCAAAATATAGAAGTAATAGAATGTAATTTGAGTTGTTTTATATATCAAAACACATTTTCATATTTTGATTTCTCAAAAATGGTATCATTTGTATATTGTGAGAAAATGGTGAAACTTCACATCATTTGACTAACATAGTCGAATGGGGACAATATAACATAGAATATGACATGCACTGTGCACAAGTATTTGTATTTTCAGTTTCTTAAATTGAATTGAATGATTGCTAGAGAGTACTCCCTCCTTTTCACTATGATCTTCTTGCACCTTTTGGGTACAAAATTTAAGGGAAGGGGAATATGTGGTTGAGGTTGAGTGGTGTAAAAAGTGATAATATTAGCTATGTATTTTGTATAAAAAAAAGGAAAGACGAAGATCTTAGAGAATATACCAAAAAAAAGGAACGGAGGAAGAACTTGGTGAAAATGAGGGAGTATATTATTATAATATTATACTTCCACCCTTCATTACCAAACACATCTAAAACTTAAATGCCATTTAGTTTCGTCATAGAATTTAATGGTTGAATAACATATTTATTGGTCAAAAATTTCTCAGCAAGTGACAGGAACAAATTATATAATTTTCGTGTACCTAGTCCTCGTTTTAGTGCAACTTAATGTAATTTTTTGGTGTATGTAACTCCTCTTTCAGTGTTTCTAAAGTGCGTTTTAGCGTACCTGTAAACGTTTTATACACATTTTCTTACTATAATCATTCAAACTATGATTAATAATATCCAACAAAGTATTTGAATTAACTAAGCTAAGGGTAAATTAATCATCTAAACTTTCGAAACAAAATTTGGTTGAGATTTAGTGGAGGTTCTCAACGAGTTGGTGGTTTATTTACAGCCACCTACTTGTTGAAAACCGTGAGAACCTCCACCAAATATATAAACCAAATACATTAGTTCATTCAAACACTTAATTGGATATAACTAATCATATTTTAATGAATATAATATGAAAAATTGTAATTGATTTACAAAAATTACTCCCTCCTTTCATTGATATCTTCCACATTATCAAAACTTATTTTGATATAAAAAATCAAGTGGATTATCTTTTGATTTTTATACTATATATATTTCCCCAATTATAATAGTGAATGTTTACATTTTTCAAGTAAATACTTTTACAATTCAATTAACAAAGTACTGTAAAAAAAACGAAAGTGATATATGGTAAAAAAAAATGTTATAATTACAGAATTGATTTCTTATTATTTGCTCATGTTTTATTATGATAAAAAATAAAAAACGGTACAAATATCAATAGCACTTACTCATATTATACATAGATATTAGAAATAATGACTAGCAAGTGTTCATCGTCTGACTCGGGCTGGATGTCGGACCTACTTGTGAAAAATATGGTGTGTTTCTTAGTATGGATTTGTACACAATGAAAGAATAATGTAAGTTCAACGAATCTACTACGTATAAATAGTAGAATTGTCAACTAGAAGATCACCATAAGATTGGGTGATTTTATTATTATAAATAAGAGTCCTCCTAAGTCTTTAGGTATCAACCCAAAAACTTTTGAGTTATTGTTTTAAAGAGAGTTCTTAAAAGCTAGTACTATTATCTCCAGAAACTTGATGTACTCACTACTCAGTGATTTGTTTGGTGAGCCACGTAAATTTGTCTGTCACAATAGTACATAATAGTGACCTTCACAAATGTTATTATAATAATATGTTTATTTTAAGACAAGTGATAATATAATAACTTTATTTAAGACAATCACTTTAAAATAAAATGGTACCCGTAATAAATATACCTAAATTGGTTATCATACTCCCTCTGTTTCTTTAGAATTGCCTCATTTGATTTGTATACCCCTCACAAATCTTAAAAAGTGAAGTGTTTCCAAAGAAACAGATGGAGTAATATAATAAGTCATAAATAATGATACTTTATTAAAAATAGAAAATTTACAATTATAATAAAATCATGTGTTATAATAGTAGAATTATCTTACGTCGATAGATTATGATAAATAAAAAATAATGATAATCTCTTACTTCCTCTCATCCAATCCAAAATTTACATTGCCTTTTTGGTAAAAGACTTCACCATTAATCTTTATATCTTTTCTCTATTTCCACAAAATGTCATTACTTTTTACCAACTTAATTTAGGACCTATAAGACCTTATGATTGACTAATAATTTCCTTACTTTTTACCTATTTCTTAAAACTAGCGAAGAACTCAATGTATACTTTGTTTTGGATGTGAAGAGGTATTTATAAAAATAGAGTGAATTCACAATAAAGCGATAATTAGCTCTTTTAGTTTGATAAATGTTAAACTAGTTGAGTAAATGTTTAATAAATCTTTTAACTTTCAAATACAGTAGATATGCCTCATACCAGTTGAGTAAAGTAAAATGCATCCTAATTTTTAACCATTACAAAAACTCGGACAAAAAAATCATTTATACATTTTATTTTGAAAACTCTCTTATAGAAGAGTTCTATAGTATAGAACAGACCCAAAAGAGCAAAACCCCAACTTAAAAGGGTTAGTTATTATTTAAAAAAAGGAAGTTATTATGCTACATTTTGGATTATTATTGTAATGGCCGAATGGGTATGTCATACTCTATATCATATAGGATTGTCTCCTACAACAATTTGCATTTTCTCCCTCCATTTCATATTATAAGTAGTTTTAGGGAAGAAAAAAAACATTTTATATATTCTTTTACATTTTTTAAAGACTCCATAGTTTCCAAAATTGTAATACGAAATAACTAGGAAAATAAATACCTTAAACTATAAGATTTGCAGAAAATACTTATTTTATATTGTCAAAGATCAATAATTACATATAGCTAATAAGACTAAAATTTTCCAACATTATCTTAATTTATGTGCAACATCTTAAAATGAAAATAAGGATATAACAAATTAAATTACAATTTTTGTATATTACTGAGAAATAGATATAAGCTTAAACAAGCTATACATTTAAATTTGGTGATTTCACAATTATATATTGGTGTGTTTGGGAACACATATTTCATTTGAAAATTTGTATTTAAGCTATTTACGATGTTTGGATGATTAAGGGATTTGGCCCTTATCCCCACAATCCTAACTCTTTCTCTACCCAACTCTTCCTAAAATAGTGAGATTTCAAATGACACCCTCACCCTTAGTATTTCATCCATTAAAATACCCACTCTCCTCCTACCACTGTGTTTCTCACGCTTCCACCATCATTCTTTCTCCCCTTTCTCCCTTCAATTTACGCTCAGTATCTCCAAACCTTTTTACTATTCCACGATGGAGATTAACCTATGCTAACGATCGAAATATTGGAGGCCTAAATGAAATGTGGAAGAGTAATTTTGCGATTCAATTGCAAAAAGGTGACAATCAAGGGTTACCTTTTGTACTTCATTTTCTACAATTGTTCATAATTTAAAAGTCTCTTTGGAAATTGAAGAGGCTTTCTTATAACTTTGATATTCCATTTGTTTTACTTAACAGATGGATTTAGTGTGTTATTGATATACGTATTGTTGTATAGAATTGAAGTCTCATATCCATAAATGTAATGTTTTGAGTCCTTTTATCTTTCCAAGCAATAGATTTGGGATTGGAGATCGGAATTTTAGATTTAGATTATAAATTTAGAAATCAAATTTCAGTACCAGTTAAACAATATTCAGAGTATGTGGTATATGATGACATAATTTCAAATAAACTCTAAACTTATTCAATTATAATTTCTTTGTAAGGAATATTTTAATTTAATATAAACAAATGATTAGACTAAGAATATAAACATTAAACCTTTATAACATTTTTTTCAATATAATTAAGCTAATTAACTTGTGCAACGCACGTGCTTTCAACCTAGTTGTATATGATGTGTAATTAAAGATATTAACATTTAACAGAGTGCATTGGCATACGTGCAAAAAAAACAAATGGTGGTGTTTGCCGGTTTGGTAATGGATGGAGTAATATATTGCCTAAGATTCAAGACCCAAATTGCATACTCAGAAGAAAAACAAATATTCAGAGGTAAAGAATTACGTACTCAATCCTTGTCGTCCTGCACTTCAAAGAACTGAAATTGTCAGATGCGTATACTGAGACGGTGATAAGGGAATCATTATTTTTGTTGTAGAACAAACTTCTTATAACTTCGTCCGAACTGACATTCAAAAAGCATATCCTCTGGTTTGTTTCTGAAATCAATGTGTTACATAGCTTAGTTGTAACAATTATAAACTGACATACATTACCAGATGAAGATAAGTAAAGGCTGTCAGCAACACATTTCCAACCAGCCACTAACCTCGACTGAATGCTGCACAGATACCAGACTGTGCAAGAGCAAATACAATATTATGTGCAGCTACAATCTCAATGATTTTTGATCTCTTCCTCAGAAACGGTAATACGGTTGGGCATTGGCCTTTGGGATCATGAGTATCATACTCTTCCTGAAGCAATCGACAGAAGGATGTTGTAACATACGAACAAAAAGTATTCCCACAAATCAAATTTATTGTCTACATTTTACTTTGGCAGCAACCAGCGTCAAGTTTGACCCTTAATTCCTCAGGATAAATTTAGAAACACAATGCAAAATTTATCATTTTTCAGTTACCATTCTTTTTTCACAAACAGACGTTTCCTACTATTGTGTTCTGAGAAAATACCCTCATAATCAACATCAACCTAGTACCACAGCGGAATGGGAATGGTATAAGTGAGATAAGCGGAGTAAAATAATAGGGAAGGGATGGCAAGTCGCCATAAATTCATGTAGCAACAATTTTCGATTCTAAGACACTTGCAAAACGATGAAGCACATCATTGAACATAAGGCGTGAAGACAGCCAAGTAGCCAGCCTACAGTAGCAATTATCATGAAGCTTCAAAATTCCATGATCACACAACGTAACAATCTGGCATCTCCACTAAACAGTTAAAAACACCTCTGACATTTAAGCTAGCCCCGCTTCTTTGTGTGAAAGAGCATTGAGACACAGACGCCATATAAACTTGCATTTACATAGAACTCAATGAATTGAATAGATTACTTGGATATAAATATAAGTATGTAGATAAAATTAGTACATCCTTCATCCCACCTATATTGTCCCCACTAACTAAAGCTTAGTTTTAAAAAATAATAGGGACATACCATTAATACCTTTTGACTAATTGATTTAAACATGAAGTACATGGTATAATGGGAATGGAAGATCATTTCTTTAGGGGGAAATAGGGAGTTTACTATTTTTAGAAACTATATGTGGAAAGGAGACAACAAATTTGGGATGCTCAAATAAGGAAATGGGGACAATAAAAGTGGGATGGGGGGGAGTAATAAATAATATCTTTGTGTGACATGTAAGTTATCCAAACTGATGAATCACAAAAGAATGGTGATAACAGTGTGTTAACAATAAACCACAAAGCACAATTGGGGAAAAAAAAGAAGAAAATATGTAACAATCATCTGTGACAGCATTAACTTTGAAGGGTACCACAAGCATTGATATATACCCTGCTCCTGTAAAACAGGAGTATGAACGGTATCTCATGTATAATAGGGTAGAATATAAAGTGTCATACTTCCATAAAAAAAAATACATCACATGTAGTTATCAACCAAGAGAGAAGAACTAAGGCTTGTTTTCCCAGATATACCTTACACATAAAAATTCAAAGTTAGAGACAACTAAGTCATGACTAGCAGTGAGATTCAAAACTTCCGATCAAAAAGGAACATTTCAAACAAAGAGTTACTTGAATGGTCATATATTTTCTCAAGTATATGACAGCTTATCCTTAAATTTAAGTAAAATTACAGAGACAATAACTTTCATTCAAAATGGAAGACCTGGCTCCAAGTCTCTAACAAACAAAAAGACTTGACATCGAAATTGTACACCAATAGGTGAAACCCTAACCCATTGGCAGGTTCTTTTTCTTAAATATCCAGCACCCCAGAATCAGAAATGTACATTTGTGTTCCTTTTTCATCTCAGGTTTCAATCTACTAGCATATCCTCATTGTTTGGTGTTTCCTTAAAAATAAAAGGCCAAACAGAACAAGGACACAAGACAAGCTGGATAGTTTGTTAATGTTAGCCCTATGCATGGTTTAAAATAGCGGTATTGGTCGCGGTGGCGGTATTGGTCTTGTTACGCTTCACAGACCGAATTGCAATGCAGTCACTTTTTAATATAGTGTTTGTGTAATGCTTTTGAAGTATAAAAACCTTAGCTACAATTAAGTTTACAACTAAATAAGAGTTAAGTGTTAAAATGTTACATCTTAGCAATTGGCAATGAAAAAAATGTCTACACAGTACTCTCTCCACTCCCCTAAGATTTTCTCACTTTCCTTAAAAAAAAACCATTAAATTCTCATTTTAAAACTTACCTTCTTAAGCATAAAACTTGGTTGAAGGGTTACAGGAAAGGGAAAGAGAATCAACATCCTTCATTCCCTTTATGGTTGTCTGTTTTAACTTTTTTGCATTCTCTTTCCCCTTTTGCATTCCCTCCCAAGCCCCCATACTCCTCTAATTTCATTCCCCCACCCCCCAAGGTTTGGATTTTGTTTCCCTCACCCACCCCAGCTCATCACCCACCATCCTAAAACAACCACCACTCCGGCACCACTACTAATGTCACCACCACCACCAACCTCGTCACTACCGCCACCTCGATAGCATCACCACCTTATCATTTCTATTACCTATAATTTCTAAACAAACAACAAGGAAAATCTAAGGGAATCCCTTTGATTTCTTTTCCTTTACACTTGTTTCCCATGTTTTTTCCCTTTCTCTTTCTCATGTTTTAACCAAACGCCCCCTTATTATAATACCCCTCTATACCATCAATATTTACCACTATAATTGAACTCCACCATTATATAATATCCATATTTAAAATGATTTGACTAAAAGATACCCCACTCAACATTTAATTTCATTTTTTTAATACATTTCTTAATCAATGTGCCCAAACAAAGTGGGAAAATCATTATGGAGTGGAGGGAGTAACATTTAATGTATTATAAAAGCAGTAATTATTGTGTATAACCGTTGTACCATGCGACAGTAGTAAAAATTTGTAACTTATGATAAAAAGTGATCATTTTAGGTTAGTTAGTTACCACTTTCAGATAAATAGTTACCACTTTTTTCATATTAAAACGTAGTCACTATTTAACTTAAAGTGATCACTAAATAACGTAAAGTGGTAACTTTTTACCATAAATTAGGTCCGTCGTACGGTACAACGGTGGTATAGTATAATTAGTGTTATAAAAGACCCTATTAGAAGGAACGCATGCTACGTAGCTCAGAAGTCGCATCTTAGCATGTGCCAAGAAAAGACATGCCACCACATATACCTCACTTTAGCCATGTATTTATTTTATGAAAAAAAAATGGCAGTTACATTATAAACCCTAGCACATCACACAGTATACCAACATCATTCTTGTTTTATTTACTCTACCCCTCAATCACTATCAACTCTCTCTCGTTGCCCCCTCCCTCCTTCTATATCCCCACCTTCTACAACTAATGTCAGTCATCAAGTAGAGAACCATCTTGTTCCACTACCCATTTTATGAAGCCTTCCCATCAGATGCCATAAAGACCACAGATGCCATAAAAAATCGATGGTTGCGGTCATATCGGACTGAGTCAAGCAAGATACCCAACTCAACTCGATCATCTCAGCCAATTTTGGCCCATTTGAAAAGTGGCCGATACACATCTCGTCGTATCATGTATTAGCAACCCAAGACTGATACATCTCGACAGATACGCAACGTATCGGCTGAGTTTGAACCATGGCCTTACGTAAGAACCTCTAAGTGGCAACTGTGTAACAACATGTCACACATACATAAATAATTTTAAAGATAATCATGTTAAATCTTATTAAGAGCTAATTATGAGTCACCAATGTCTGATCCCATCAACAAAATAACAGGAATGGCGAACAACCTATAGCCCTAAAAATACATCCACAACCAAATGGTTGATTCCCACAAAAACCTAGAGAATGAGGACTCCTAAAATGACTAAAACGCTTATCAATGGCAACAAAGCATATCTAGCCAAATTTCAAACACCTTACACCAACCCATAAAGTGTAAGGCCTTGTCTCTTCACCTTATCTTCTTAAGCCCACTTCAGTTCACTTCGGCAGTTCGGCCCCATTAAATTCAATGTCTCACCCAATCAGCTCAGCTCACAACTTCAGCCAAAAAGAAAGAACAGCGCCTAAGACTATAACAACACAATCTTCATTAGGTCAAATTTTCATCACACCTGCTATTGGACTAGCTTTGTGGACGGTTTTTACATGAAGGAAGCTCAATTTAGATCATGTGATCAAGTGTCCAAGGGCATGGACATGCCGGTGCCTACCCCCAATGAAGACGCACTAACACTAATGCTAAATATGGTTACAATCATAATCACATAATCGACAGTAACAGCCTGGTATTGACCGCTCGGCTAAAAGATGCAATCGGTACCACATCGAAACGCAGTCATATGACCTATGAATCATTTGCAAAGAAGTCACAATATGATTTTGCTGCCTTATTATAATATAGAGGCACAAACTTCATTTTAGGCCAGATCAAAGTAAGGCAAGGTGTGCTGCAAAGAAAGTGCAGATGAAGATATTAAAGCACTCTATTGTCAATCTCAACTCATTAAAATCAAATTGAACTAAAAACTTCGTCAAAAGTGATTGACACCGAAATATGGTTCCCATAAGTAAGAACTCCACTACAGAGACGACCAAACAGCTACTAGTATATCATTATTCTTGGTATTTTTGCCTTTTTTATAGGAATCATTGCACCATCAACCAACTCAAACAACTACTACCTCCCATTCACTGGAAACCTACCATAAATTGAATATATGTGAGGTATATTTTAATCAAATGGTAGGATTTCAATAAATGGGAGGGAGTATAATTGACTTACTTCTCCACACTCTTCGTTAAACAGCAAATATATATATATATATATAGAGTAAAGCTCTTATGAGTCCTTTACTCTATATGAGTCCCTAAGTCCTCATCAATGGATGGACGAGATGCTTCCAATTATTTGCATTAAAAAAAAAAATTTACGTTCCTAAAATAGCTCCCATGATTTTAGGAAACAATAACCCCATGATTACGTTCATTCATCATTCAGTCATTCACCTTACAAAATTCATCAAAACCTAAAACACAAAAAAAAAAAAAAAAAAAAAAACTTCCATCATCACGTTCCGTCATTCATTCAATCAAATCTAGGTTCAAAATCCCGTTACTATGGATTCAATGAGCGCGACATCATCATCAACTGTTGAAAAGCAATTGATCGAGTATAACAATGGTGAGTTTTGATATTTCTTTCACGTTTTGCTTCAATTATAATTCGGCGATCGACTAACAAAAATTAAATTTCTTTCACGTCGCTTTGGCTTCGTTTTTTATGTCAATTTTCATGTTAATATTGTTTTCATTGTCATCTCATTCATCATAGATTCATATTGATGGTTAATTGATATTCATATCGATTTGGCTTCCCTTTTTACATCGATTTTTATGTTGATATTGTTTTTTCATTCATCATAGATTCATAGTGATGGTTAATTGATACTAGTTTTAATGCCCGTGCGATGCACGGGTGCAACAAAAATGCTACTAAATCATCCATAATAGTGATAATACTTCATTTTATGATATTGACTATGACAAACTGTTTATGATTATTTCTAACTAAATTTTGGAGTTATTGATAATAACTCGACCCGTGGCTCGTATAACCGGACCCGTATCCTGACTCCACTCGTATAACTCGACCCGTGAGCCGACCCGCTCAACTTGTTTGACTGGTCTAGTGCCTATATTGATTACTTACTTACTTGGATAAAAAACGACGCTCATCAAAGTAGTGGGTCATGTATCTGTGAGCAATATTAATATGTCACAACTCATCTGTGAACATTTAGTTTATCTATGTCTTTTACTTTATAAGATTATAATCATTTGACTTTCTGCATCAAATATATTGTATGTATGTCATCATCTCGCACTATATTCGACCCTACCCGCCCGACCCATTGTTTTTAGGGTCATGAGCCCTTTTTTCCTGAGCCGCGACCCATTTGACCTAAACCAATCTAAAAGCTTTAGTCTAAAAGCCTAGTTCGACTCAATCTATTACTCTGCCTAAATTTTGTTAAAACTCTAATTTTAATTTATTAGTTATTCGATATAATTAATTTTATATATTATTCTTTTATTTGAATATAACTTTATGTCTAATCTTAACATAAACTATCTAGCAAATTTAGTACGTTACTCTCTTGTAAAGTTGTATATAGGGAGCCTAACAGAAATTCTTACTTGTGACGGATATATTCGTCGCAAACTTGCGATGGGTCAAGTACTACAGATGTGGGGTAGATAAACCAAAGCAAAATACTTGGTAAATGACACTTTGTTTCGTCTTATCTACCCAATGGGTAGTATTTTCCCCGTCGCAAGCTTGCGATTCTGTGACAGATATGGTCGTCATAAGGAACGCTTCTTGGAAGATTAAATTTGTGTTATCGTGTTAAATAGTAACGTTACTATTAGACTCAACAAAACTTGACCTGACTTGTAACACGATCCGCTCAACCCGTTTGTTCATAGGTTAAGATTCAAGACATCTAAATCTTGATCCGTGACTCGATACTTTAAATTACAAATATAATTAATATTCAATTTAATACAACATTTTTTATCTTTTGATAGTAAATAATTATTAAAATAATTTTAGAATTCTTTGTAATATAAACATTATAATAAAGGAGTATAAAAATAATATTATTAAAATAAATAAAAAGGTAATATTGAAAATATTACTCCGTTCTACTTAAAAGGTAAAAAAAAATCTAAGTTCGAAACTATTTTTCATCTGTATTCTAAGCATAATCCGTCTCGTGACCCGTATAACCCGACCCCTATTTGAACCGACCTGTAGTCTAACCTGACATATATAAAGTTATTTAAATAAATTACGTAGTTTAAAAAAGTTTGAGACTACATGTCACTCGAAATATCCGTAGTCTAACCCGACATGTATTCATTTTGTTTTTAATTATTTAATTATTTTATTTAAGTGTTTTAACTTCATTAAATTTTGAATTAGTTAAAATAGTTTAATCAAGTTTGCAGTAGTTCAAAATTTTTAAATACTTAAATATGATAAATAATTGAAGTTTGTATTTAAGAATTCTAAAACTATTGGAGATTACCAACGTCGCTCGAAAAATGTATCGTTTAATTATATTGATAATTGACAGATTGATTGATTGAACATAATTATTTTTTATATATTAATCAGTTTATTTGAATATGATTTTGTTTCTAATTTTAACTTAAATTATCTAGCACTCGTATTAGTATATACGGAGTATATTGTTTGCTTATAAATTAGGAGACTAAAGTTGTACTCTCTATTTAATCTGAATGACTTGACTTGACCCGTAAACTCAACCCATCCAACACGTTTTTTCGTAGGTCAGCACCTATAAATATAGATCCGCGACTTGACTGTCATCAAACCCGGTATATTAGGGTCGCGGCCCGACCCGACCTGCCCGTTAAAAATTATTTACTCTATATGATTGCAATATTAAATGCAGTGTAGTTTTATTTTGATGACACCTATAAATGAAGTAACAATTTATTTTTTTTATTGTGTAATATCTTTTAAAACATTTATTATTTATAATTATTTCTATATAAATATGACAAGTAATGAATATAAATAAAATACTCCAATATTAAATTAAAAAAACTCTTAAATTTTTTTATTGATATAAAAGGTAAAAAGTTATAAATTTGTAATTTCTCACACCGTATTTTCGCAAAAATGTAAATCCAATTCTATTAGGATAATTTTATCTTAATAAATATATCTACTTATATTAGGATAATAATTTTATTTTAATAAAAATTTTCCAAAAATGACGATTATTTGAAATAATCATAACCATTTTACGTGTTCCACGCGGTGTCTATTCAAATTTTGTTGTTTTCTGAGGTGGTAATTGACGGTTTATATAATGGTAATTCTTTGACTCTTAGGGGTGTTAGGATTGTTTAGTCTAATACTAAGAGTCAAAGGAGTATTATTCATTATCTAATACTAAGACAAATAGGAGTATTATTTACCATATCCACTTTTAATATGGATAATATTTAAATTTTTAGTATTTCATAAAAGTTGGATTCCCTAAAAAAAAAAACTTCCTTTAATTATATATATTGATTGATTGATTCCATAGTTTTATGTTTGTTATTTGGGTTTTCAATGAGGTTCACTGATAATATTGTTTTGTTTTCTATGAACGCAGTCACGATGTTGAAGTAACATACGCTCTACATTACAGTAACACTCCATTGCAATTACAGTAACACACTAAACGTTACGAAACAGTTTTTGATGATGATGTTAGAGTAACGTACTTTACCAGTTAGAGTAACACAATGTAAGAGCTGAAGTAACACATTGGCTGCATGGGTGTAACGCATATGTATTAACGTTACAGTAACACTTAATTGCAATTACAGTAACACACTGAACGTTGAGAAACAGTTTTTGATGATGATGTTAGAGTAACGTACTTTACCAGTTAGAGTAACACAACGTAAGAGTTGAAGTAACACATTGGCTGCATGGGAGTAACACGTTGTTTAATTTTGTGCAGGTGATATTGGAAGTGATGCGAATGCACAAGACAACACTGATAAAGGTGGATGAGGATGAGGAGGATGAAGTGGATGACGACGACGAAAATGAGGAAACTGAGGAAGACACCGAAGAAAATAAGGAGGAACATGTGTTTTGAGAATACTTGTGTTTTTGGTCATGATAAAAATATTTTTCTTTTTTTGTTTACAGGAATAACTGATTTTGTACACATTTTTTACAAGTAGCGTTGTGCTACGTAGCAATTAACTCTATATTTCATTTAATACATGTGCATTTGGTTAGAGTAACATCTTTGTTCTATTGGAGTAACACCTTTCGTCAGTTAGAGTAACAGACATAATGCATTAAAGTAACTGAGGACAGCAGCGTTTAAACAAATGATTACCAAAGTAATTGATGATAACTTGGATTGGAACCATTCATTACCAAATTAACGATTGTCGTTCTTTAAAGAACGATATATAATGCGTCAGAGTAATTAATGATAATAACATTGTTTAACCATGAGACAAAGAATAACACCATTAATTACTTGGAGTAACATCATTTGTTCATTAAAGTAACACTTATAATACGTCAATGTAACACGGGTGTGTAGCCTTGCTTGAGTTGAAGATGAAAGAATGAGCGGGTGTGTGTTTTGAAAGAAATTAGAAGTCGAGAGATTGAGTTTGGGATGATGAAGATGAAGAGCTTTAGTTAGGCGGGTGAGTTTGAATGAAAAAATTGAATGTGATGAAACATAATCAAGTAAGTTAGGTGGTTGGAGATAATTAAGGGGGGAGAGAGGATTTTATTATATTTTTTCCAAAATATGTTATATATTACCTTAATTACTAGACTCAATCACCACCATCCATCTCATCTAAATCAATGGCTCTAAATAGGACTTATGGACTCAAAAAGAAAAAAAGGATTCACTTGATCTTTACTCTATATATATATATATATATATATATATATATATATATATATATATATATATATATATATATATATATATATATATATTTCACATCTCTAGTAGCAATTTCTAGAAATGTGGTTTTCAATACAATTAAATCAGAACTTTGAACTGGAAGCATGTTGCAGAAGTTATTCTCATCCCCAATTTTTTTATAATAGGGCTATGTTCAACTATGACCTACACCAGTACCCTATAAGCCATATCTTTCATGAATTTAACTGATCCTCTCGACATATCACAACAAGGCCCATTGGTATATGGCATTCATATAACCCACAATTACTTGAGCATATATTTTCCTCTATTGTAGGTCAATGATCCATAATAGAAGCCTACAACTTAGAAACATGAACTAAATGCATACTTTTAGCACTTCTCCCCTCTACCATAGCTCAATCATTCAAAACATAAGATCACAACATACAAACATATACTTAAAGCAGCTATACACCTAAAAAAGCCACAACCAAGAGTATAAGAGTACATAACTAGCACACCAAAATGCCACCTAATAACAAACCCTTCGACAAAAAAAAACCATACTTCATAATTTCAAATCGATACCCCATCCTCAGTTTCAGCTTTATATTCAAATTATAAAGCACCGCATGTTGTAGATACTATTTAAGAAGTCATCCTCAAGTCTCATTTAATTCCACAGCATAAGGTCAGACAGTTCTGTGCTTCTGTAGGCTACACCTGGATCTAAAATGAGAGCAAACCCGAAAAACCAACAATCGCAAAAAGTTCTACGTAAGATTTCAATCTGAATTTGAACCAATCAGAAAGTCAATGATCTACAAATGATTTCAATCTGAATCTAAAAAAAGTTCAGCCTTTACAAAGCTCTCTATCTGATCAGCTCCTAATAAACTTTGGTATAGCACCTCTAACTTCTTGTTTTCACCTTAAAACACTCATAATTCATAATTGAGCACTATAGCAATGAGCCCTATATCTCCCATAAAACACCCATTGCGGAAGACTCACAACCAAATTCAACTAGAGTATAACACCTAAAATAAATATCTTTAATAAGGCCACATCCTAAAACACACGACCTGCAAAAAGATAGCATCGCCAAACTCAAACAAAACAGCACATCAAGATTAAACATTTAATAATCCAAGATCCACAGCAGTAAAACACTAATTATAAGTTGCTCAAAATAGCAAAAAGACCATTACCTGCAAAAGAATGTTACGAAATCGCTCCTGTGCATCACTCATGCTAAACGCACGATACCGTTTGGAGCAAATCTCTCTCCTTTGCAGCTTCCTGACACTATTTACAAACCCATCAATGCCACCACCTCGAGGCCTCTTTTTTGCAACAACCCGACGCACTGCACAGGGTCTAGGGCTCGCCGAAATCCTCCTACCATCCATTGTTTTTCTATCTCTCAAACAATTGGAAACCACAACCAGACACCCAATCAAATAATCCCCCAAAAGTTTTGAACTTTTGTAGCTAAAGCTGGAATTTGCCCATCAAAATTAGGGTTTTTTTGCAGTTGAAATCATGGGTGTTACTGGAAATTGGAGAGCGAAATCATGGGGTTTTGGAAATCAAGATCTATGGATATCTTGGTATTTGATATTGTTTGCGATGGTGTACTTCTTCTCTCTGATTTCGGAGAGAAGAAGTGAAGTTCAAGTGCAGTGAAAGGAAGAGTTTTGGGGGGTCTCTCTCTTGAACAAATAGATGGAGTATGTGTCTATAATCAATATACGAGAAAAAGGGTAAAACTCGAGAGCGAAGAGGGTGATTTAATGCCAAATGGGGTGAGGTTTTCAAATTTTAATTAGGGTCACGTACGCACATGACATGAGGAATTTTACCGCCTTAACTTGGTACGTGTCCCGTGAAATTCACGGGTTAATCTATTTTAATTTTTATTGTTAGTTAAATATTCTCTTCGTTCCAATAAATGGTTTGTCTTTACTTTTGACATCAAGGACACGGGATCCAATTAAGAGGTGACATGTAGAGTCAAACTCATGAGAAGATCAAATTACATATAAAAAATATTCCTAAAATAGAAAGGAAAATAATTTATTGAGACGCCCCAATATGGAATAGGCGAACAATTCATTTGAACATAGGGAGTATATTTTCGATCAAGTATTGCGTTAATTTTAGAATATATGAATTGTTGTAAATAAATACTGAAAGAGAAAGATTGAGAGTAAATGTGTTGTCATTCTCATTCATCAGATCATGTATTTATACTACGTATATACCGTATACATAGTTGATGTTTGGAAGGAATTTCTTCCATAACTACTGTTCAAGATATGGGTGGGGGATGTTTTGTAGAGGAAACCGTGGGCTGAGATTTTCACCCTCATGTTGTTCAACACTCCTCCTTGAAAATATCACTCATATGGATCACAATGTTGGATGATACTGCCTCATTAAAAACCTTGTCAGTAAAATCCTATGGGATAAAACCTAACGAAGGAAAAAAGAGTGCAGCACACCTAATACTCCCCCTCAATCCAACATTTATCCTTTAATCGACACATTCCGACCTGGCGAACAAGTTTATGGAATTGCTTTGATGGCAATGATTTTGTTAATAAATTTGCTAAATTTTCATTTGAACGAATTTGTTGGATGTTAACTACGTCTTGGTTCTTGCAGATCATGTGCAAAGAAGAACTTTGGTGATATGTGTTTAGTCCTATCTCCTTTCATATAGCCTCCTTTCACTTGGGTAATGCATGTAGTATTGTCTTCATATATTGTGGTTGGTTGATCACTTGTCTTAATTTCACATTCCTTTTCGATGTGTTGTATCATGGACCTCCACCATACACATTCCCTAGAAGCCTCGTAGAGCGCAATTAGTTCTGCTTGATTTGATGATGTCGCAGTCAAAGTTTGCTTTGCTGACTTCCAGGAAATGGTCGTGCCACCATACGTGAAAACATACCATGTTTGTGATTTTGCCTTGTGTGGGTGTGGACATGACATAGGTCCACCCCGACGCGGCCACGCGCGGGTTTGGGGAGACGAATGAATCTCATGTGAGATGGATCGAATTGAAATTTAAATCGAAGTGGAGTCGCCACCGAACTTTGTAGGAGTTCGGGCTCGTTCGAACCCACTCTATATCTTAGTGGGTCATGCACAAAGTATGGCCCATTCGGATGTCAGGGTTTATGGGATTCGTCCCTTTGCATTTGATACCGATACCGATATTATCGGATACCATGTATTGAATAACTCTCGTGTACCAATGGATTCGGATATCCGGAAACCACGATTCTGAGTAAGGGGTGAGGGTACGTGTTGGGAAGTTCACAAAGAACACCCAACCCCGCCCGCACTTAGCGGTCTCTACTAAGATATCTCTTGACTTTCGAATACGCGCGTTAGTAATACGATGAGATGATATGCAAACATTGTTTTGACTAAGCATGCGAATATTTGAATAAGTTGCTATGTCAATTTAATGCATCTAAAATTAACGTCAAAGTTATATTTAGCATGCGAGATTCATTTTAGTACAATAAAACGAATAACGGAAATAAAATGCCAAAATAGAAACAAACGTGTTAGTAACGATGATAATGATAATAACGGTTTGTGAATAATATAGAATGATGTAACGAGATGATGCATGATTTTATAAAGTAATAAATCACGTGATAGACTTGACACGTGTTGACCGAAGTCATAAAAAAATATTATCGAGACTCGAAAGGTGTTGTGGGACTCACGGTTTTGTCGTGATAAAGGCCACTCGATCGAGTCATTGAGGGACTCGACCGAGTGGACCTCGGAAAAAGTTTTTGTTCCGGAATTCGAGGTGTCACTCGATCGAGTCAGTGAGGGACTCGAAAAAAAAAGACGAGGAAGAGAGGAAGATGACGCGAGGGAGAGGAGAAGAGAAAGAAAATCGGGTTTTTGCACCCTCAACCTACAATAAATCATCTATAAAAACCGGTGTGACCTAGACAACTCCTCACCCCTTTGACATTTGTAGGTGCAGTGGTGGCAAGTTCTCAATCACGGAGACTTTCGCCTTATCGACTTCAACTCCTCTATTAGAAACAATATGACCAAGGACAACACCTTGTTCCACCATAAAATGACATTTTTCCCAATTTAAAACTAGTCTATACTCTTCACATCGAGCCAACACTTGATCAAGATTATCAAGGCAAGAATCAAAAGATGTACCATGGACACTAAAGTCATCCATAAAAACTTCCATGGATATTTCAATAAAATCGGAGAAAATAGCCATCATACATCTTTGAAACGTTCCCGACGCATTACACAATCCAAATGGCATCCTTCTACAAGCATAGGTGCCATAGGGACATTTGAAAGTGGTCTTCTCTTGGTCATCGGGATGAATGAGAATTTGAAGAAATCCGGAATGACCATCACTACAAGAAAAGGTGTCCCAGGCGTCCGCCTAGTGGGCACCGACAGTGGACGCTATAAGCAGACGGGCGTCCGCAAACAGACGCCAGAAAGCGGAAGCCACGATTGGTCGCCCATTTTTAACACGGGCGTCCACTATTGGACGCCAGGAGAATTGGCGACCGACAGCGGACGCCATGTTTGGCGTCCGACTGTGGACGCCAAGAGCCTTACTTTGGCGTCCGACTGTGGACACCATCCAGGGTTAACTGACATCCACAGTCGGACGCCAGGTCCCGTGAATGCTGTCAATTTTGGTCGATTTTAGCTTCCCCTGACGTCTGGCATGGCGTCCGGGATTGGACGCCACTTACGCTGCTGCATGGCCGTAAACATGCGTTCAATGTCTAGCCAAAACCTGCAAAATAAACCACATCCACAACTCCCAACCAACCACAACCGTCGACTATCCACAATACCTCAACCTCATTCACTCTCAATCAACCAAAACACTTCATCTCTCGACTCATTTATGCTGAAAAAACTTATATAGAAAAGATTTAACATACGGTGTGAAGGTACACAAATCTAAACTAGTTCCAAGATACATAATCTGTAAATAAAGTTACAACAACAACAACAACAAAAAACAATCAGCTAACTGGGAACCTAGCTGGAGCACCAGAGTTACCACCATCCCCGTTAAAGGGGTCTCTGTCGTCTGGAGGGGATGAGGGACGACCCTGGTTGCATCTCTGAAACATGACCTGAAACATGGCCATCTGTTCCTGCATCTTCTTTATGTGCTCCGCCTGTTCCTTCAGTTGTTGCTGCTGCCCGTCAGCTGTTCCTTCATGGCCTCCTTTTCCGGGTCGGGTTGCTGAGATCTGGCCGGCGTGTACTCCATTTGTGTAGAGGTGCTGAGATGCGGTGTGGGAGGTGTGAAGTAGATACCGTGTGCATTTCCAACACCGTACACACTTCCTTTCTTGTAACCCTTGACGACCTTGAAAAAAGTCTCATTCGGGTCGACTTCCTCAGCATCAGAAGCAGCCTCGAGGTTCGCTAGCTCTTCTTGGTAGGCATCCTGCGTACACAACAGTGATTTCAATTCAAGTTATTATTAGATGAAATCATTGAAGATAGTTATCTACCACCTAAAGTATAGACAAAGTGATGGTAAGGATTTGTCACGTCCCTAGCCAACAATAATAAACCGACTATTCCTAGTGGGTAGCTAGGGCAAGTAGGGTCGATATCCACAGGGACGGTAGAGTAAGGTCTAGACTAGGTCCACTAAAACTAGGCTAAGTCACACGAACAAACACAAAGAAAGTTATAAAAGGAAACAATTGAGGAGGAGGAGTAAGAACTAGACTAATGATGCTAAACAATGCTAATGATCGGTCTAACTAGAAAATGACTCAATTATGGAAAGAAGTGGGGTAGGTCGGGTTCATAAAGGTAGAAGGGTAATTGGGGTGATCAAGGGTATGGATGTCTCCTAGTGTCTAGAGTCGGTCCGGGCTTTCGCAACTTAAACCGATGTCAAGGTGGGTCCGGGCTCTCGCAACTTAGACCCTAATCCGTGCTCTCGCAACTACGATTATTCTCAACATTCCCACATCATAGGCAAACAATGGATTCATGAACACATGCACAAGGAGCATTGGCCACTACTACTCATACAAGCATAACAACAAACACCTAGAGTGCTCACAATGTGACTAGCAACAAAGATTCACCCTTTCCCCTTAATCAACCCTAATTATCCATAATCTACCCCTAATCCCCCTACTAACCCCACAAGAAGACTACTCACTCATGATGAAAGGAAGAATAACAATCAAAAGAGAAACTAAGACAAACATCCAAACATCCATAATGACAAATCCAAACAAGAACAATAACAATAACACTAAGAAAAGATTCAAACTTGTATAAATAACAAAGAACAAGGATGAGAAAGGATTATACCAACACTAGATGAAGAAAAGGAACAATCTTGCATTAATGAGAAACCCAAATACAATCCCAAGGTTGTCAAGCTTGAGACAATCTCCAAGAATCCCTTAATACAAGCACTAATTACAAAGGATTAACTAAAGATTAACTAAAATTAAGAGAAGATTAAAGCTAATGAGTGAGAATCAATCTAGGGTTTTTGAGGCTTAAACTAGTCTAGGGTATGATAAGTCCATGTCCTCTTACAAGAGAAGGGTATATAAAGGGTTTAAGAATGAAAGGAATTGAAAGGAAATGAACACGGGCTGAACTGGGACAAATCCCGATCGGGAAAGGAAATCCCGATCGGGAAAGTGGAGTATCCCGATCGGGATTTTATGTTCCCGATCGGGAACACCCCACAGTAGCCGCTCCTTGCTTTCCTCTTTATTCCCGGTCGGGATGAGGCCATACCCGATCGGGAATAGTCTTGTAGGCCTCCAATATGAACTTTTCGGTCCCTCCTTGGTTCTCATGGCCTTCTCATCGATTCTCGGGACTCGGGATCGGGTCTCGGAGGCTCGGGATTGGGTCCCAAGGTCTCGGGGTCGATTCCAAGGCATCGAGTCATCGTTCCTTAGCTTCGTTGGCTCCAAAATGTGTATGTATAGAGTCGGAATCACTCCAACTCTTCATGAACGGTCTCGGGAACCTGAAACGAGCTAAAGGAAACATAAGAAGCCCATAAACCGCTCCAAAGGAGCGGTTCCACAAGGAAAATGGGACCAAAACACTACAGAACAGGCACTACAAACGACAATTATCACAAAGTCGATTTATTTGAAATAGTTAGTACTCACCCAGATTGCCTGATCCTTTCTCGTCTTAAAACTAGTCCCTTTGGCATCGGTCTTTAATGTGCGGGCGTCGCGACCCGTACATGCAAACAATATTAACACCGACAAACCTAACTAATGTAGTAGTGGTAGGTCGGGATCGATCCACAGGGAGATGGGTTAAGCGATATTGGTCAAGTCTAGAGTTTAATCATGAATGGGATTGAGATGGGGGTTTTGGGTCGAGAGAGGTCGAACTAATGCTATTGAGCTACGCTAACTAAGG
Organism: Agrostemma githago; assembly: GCA_958450325.1. Taxonomy (NCBI): domain Eukaryota; kingdom Viridiplantae; phylum Streptophyta; class Magnoliopsida; order Caryophyllales; family Caryophyllaceae; genus Agrostemma; species Agrostemma githago. Next base: position 26,132,195 of record OY288257.1, read on the forward strand.
CTAGGGACAATAATAGGAATAGGTGTTGGGGAGAGTCGGGATTCAGAAATGGGGTCTTAGAGTCTCGGGATCGAGTTTTTGTTACAATGTTAAAAAGGGAGAATGCCACCTTTCGGTTTCTCAGCCAACCTACCTAAACCCGCTTTCGCGACGAAAGGGTAAGTCTCAAATTAAGGTAATTTCTACCCCGAGTTTCCCCATATTGGTAGAAATGAATCAAGGTCGGCCTAGTTGCGATTCTAAGTCAACAAAGACACAAAAACCTTAAAATTGATAATTAACAAGTAAACAACCCACCAACATCCCTTGAATCAAATAATCCAAATCCTCCTCCCTAATTCTCCAACAAGAAAATCTACTCACTAGTCATGATAAATAACAATAAAACACTAACTAAAGAGAAATTAACTAAAACCTTCATAATAAGTACACTAACAAATTATACTAAGGAGAGAAAAACATAAGTCAACTAATGGAGAAGAGGGAGAGGAAATAATTTACCAACTATGGAGAAGATTAAAGAGGAAGATGAAGATTAATATGAAGATTGAATCTTGGAAGAAATATACAAGAATTTGTCACTAATCCATGCATAAATCTTCTATATTCAATACAAGAAATATGAATCTTCAAGAATATAAACAAGAGCCTTTGTCACATAAACCCTTGCAAAACCCTTGAATCTTCAACATAAAACACAATCTTCAATAAAAATGGATGCTTGATTACTAATTATAGAAGAATTATACTAATACTAGGTAGATCTACTAATTGTTTGTAGAGAATTTTACTAGGAAACTTACTACAATCTACTACTACTAAGGATCCTCTAAACTACCACTACTACAAGAATGATCTAAGAGACCACCTCTAACACACCGGTTGAATTGTATAATCGGTCTCTTAATATTACGAAACCATTCATTTATTTTAACAGGTCTCTTAAAGTCATTGATAACACATCGGTTGAATTTTTAACCGGTCTCTTAATAAAAGAGACCCTTTATTATTACTAACTAGTCTCTTATAATCATAGATAAGACACTGGTTAAATATATAACTAGTTTCTTAAATATAAGAATCCTTTTATTTATTAACCGGTCTCTTAGTATATCAAAAATAACTCCCACGTGTTGCTTTATACCAATAATAACCACTCTGTCGTTCCCACAATCCCACCCCGTATATCTCTTATTCCCGCCGAATTACTTAAATCATCGTCTCCATCATCTTATTGATCAGTTCCATAATTTACTCTCAATGTGTATAAAACACTTAATCATCTCAATCATTCCATCATCTTATTAATCAGTATCACTCAAAGTTTCAGGTAAGCTTTCCCCAATTTTCTTCTTTGCATGATTTGAACTGAACAAACCCTAATTTTCCCCCTAATTTAGGACCTTAGGTCACCGGATGTTCGTCTTCGTCGCCGGCGGCGGATGAGAAACGGCGTCGTCAGATGTTCGGAGGTAAGAAAAGTGGAACGACGCTGAAACGGACATCATTGCTTAAGGATTTGAGGGATAAGGTTGGATTAAATCAACAGCAACAGCAGCAGCAGTAGCAGAATCAACAGAGTTTTCCGTCGGCTTCGTCGTCAAATTCGTTAGAATCGCTTTCGAATTCGAGTTCGTCGTCTGCGTTGAAAGACATTCACCAAATTCTGCTCCTCATTCTCCCTTGCATTACACTACTGCTAGGTATAATTTAAATTTTTTATTTTTTATTTTTATATTTTGTTCTTCTAATTTTCAGTATGTTTGATGTGTAGATTGTTAATTTGTGTTGTGTTGAAATGCTTTTTCCCTTGTGACTTGTGAATCAAGGGAACAAATAAGTAATGTCGGACCAAATATGTACTGTCATTTATGCTTCAAATTGGTGACAGGTGAGATAGGACAATGCTCTTTCCTTCACCAAGGTGTAGTGGAATATATAGTACTCGTACTAGATACAAAGGAGCCTCGTTTTGTAAGCAACAAAAGTAACACACCTGAATTGATTGGAGTCATGGAGTAGTGTTTATTTCTCAAATGATGGACTACTTTAATACCAAATACCAAATTCTAGTTCGTTATCAGTCGAACTAGTTAAGTAAGCCGTTGAATTTTCTTTGATAAAGTCAAAGAAACTAATTGAATGAGTCAGCCAATGATGCAATTTCTACCAAACGAAAGAAGCTGGCCAAAAACCAAATAATAGGGTCATCGTGTCGATCTATGCTTGGAAGCCTGGACTTAATCCAAACTTTTAAGCAAAAACTTAGAAAGGAAGGGCTGTTTTCTACAAAGTATTATCATTCCGTAAACAATCAGCTTATATAACACAAAATCAGAAACTTTCTAAGCAAGATCAAAGACTCTGAGGCCCATAATAGTACCGGCTAAAGCTTAATAAGTCTTACTAATTGAAGACTAAGTTGTCTACAAGCTGAGTTGAAAAAAAAATCTCTACAGGCTGAGCTGTCTATGATTTGTATGTGAATCAAAACGATGTTTTTTCAGGTTGTTGGACTGGAAGATGAAAATGCTATAACCTATCATGAAAAGATAAGGTGAAATACCAACAACTATGTTTCTTGTTTAGAATTGTACGGAGTAGTAAAATTTGTAATTTACCACCCAAGTTCTTTCAAGACTGTTCGTGATTGACTGCTTTGTCTTAAGACAAAATGCTTAAATTAAACAAGATACTATTGGTTGTTTTGGCAGGGTTGATGACTTTCTCAGGTAATGAACCCCCATTCCTCGCGGTGTCAATTTAATTACTGCTACTGATAACCTGTGTCTTTCTAGAGGTTTAACATGTGGTTAACCTTTGTTTGCGGTTATATCATATGAATCATGTGTCGTCGTGCTGGCATTTGTTCTGCTATACTATATACGTTGACAGTTCACATTGATGTTGAGTACAACAGATCGAGATTACGTGTTTCAATAATACTTCAGATGAAAGTTTAAACACTAAAGCAGAGTAGTTAACCAGTTAAATTAGATTGACTGAAGGCAAGAAGTCGAGAACATATAAATGATCAATTAGGTCAATAGAATCTTTCTGTTGGTTTTCATTTTGAGGATTCAAATGTGTCTACTGTTTGTTTGTTTTGAATCTTGTAGCTCACATTATCTTGTTAATTAATCTGGGTGCTTTCTTCATTTTCAATTTTATGGATTGCTCCTAAAAGCGATTTCCATGTAGCTGTCTGTCTGTTTGTGTGGGCTGGAGTTAATCAACTATCATCAATGCATCCAATTCAATCTAAAAATACTAGGAGTACTGTATTTGAAAGCTCATGGACGGACACCAATCCAAAATTTAAAGATACTGAGTATTTGTAGTAGCTAATTGTTTTATATGTGTATATATATATATTGTACAATATGCTAATTGTGTTATTTTTTTGTAGTATTTTTCCGGAAATCGGGACTCATATGAACAAGAAAATATTGACGAGGTTAGAAATACTTGGGCGACGTATTTATTGGACCAAATTGAAGACGAGGATATCCCCGACAATGACAATATGGATGTTAACGAAGCTTGTTTTAACCATTCTCATTATTAAACTTTTTTGTATTGCAACTCATTTTAGCAATCAATGTTTTTTTCCACACATATGTCTATTTTGTAAAAAAACACCGATTATATTAGCATTAGCATGAACATTTGTAGTTTAAATTTCATATATATGAAAACGGCTTTTTATTATTACTACCGTGTACTTTTTTAATATATACGATGGTATATTATTGTTCGCACGTTTATATATGATATAAAATATCTCGGGATTGAATAATAAACGTTTTGATAGTGTTTTTGTGAATGAAACTAATTATTGTAAGAGACCGGTTCCTTTGCAAACCGGTTTTTTAATACAACTCAAAGAGACCACTTTTTCTTAATGCTGGTCTCCTAGCCTTCCTCAAAGAGACCATTTTCTTTGTAAAACTGGTCTCTTAGACAACTCAAAGAAACCAGTTATAACTAACCTCCGGTCTTTTAAGTACTCCCTCCGGTTCTTTGGAATTGCAACATTTGATTAAAATACTCCTCACAAATCATAAAAAATGTTGCAATTCCGAAGAACCGGAGGGAGTATAAAGCAAAGAGACCATTTCTAGGCAATATTAAGTCTCTTAACTTCACCAATGAGACCACATTATTCAACCGATTTCTTAGACTTGAGACACCGGTGAGATGGAGACCGGTTGTTAACCGGTTTCTTATGCCATTTTTAACCGGTCTCTTTGGCACTTTTTGTAGTAGTGTACTCTAGAAAACCTCTAAACTACTACTCCTAAGGCTCACTCAAGGCACACTTAAGGCTCAAGAACGCACACTTGAGCCTTAGGAGTAGTAGTTTAGAGGTTTTCTAGAGTACACTACTACAAAAAGTGCCAAAGAGACCGGTTAAAAATGGCATAAGAAACCGGTTAACAACCGGTCTCCATCTCACCGGTGTCTCAAGTCTAAGAAATCGGTTGAATAATGTGGTCTCATTGGTGAAGTTAAGAGACTTAATATTGCCTAGAAATGGTCTCTTTGCTTTATACTCCCTCCGGTTCTTCGGAATTGCAACATTTTTTATGATTTGTGAGGAGTATTTTAATCAAATGTTGCAATTCCAAAGAACCGGAGGGAGTACTTAAAAGACCGGAGGTTAGTTATAACTGGTTTCTTTGAGTTGTCTAAGAGACCAGTTTTACAAAGAAAATGGTCTCTTTGAGGAAGGCTAGGAGACCAGCATTAAGAAAAAGTGGTCTCTTTGAGTTGTATTAAAAAACCGGTTTGCAAAGGAACCGGTCTCTTACAATAATTAGTTTCATTCACAAAAACACTATCAAAACGTTTATTATTCAATCCCGAGATATTTTATATCATATATAAACGTGCGAACAATAATATACCATCGTATATATTAAAAAAGTACACGGTAGTAATAATAAAAAGCCGTTTTCATATATATGAAATTTAAACTACAAATGTTCATGCTAATGCTAATATAATCGGTGTTTTTTTACAAAATAGACATGTGTGGAAAAAAACATTGATTGCTAAAATGAGTTGCAATACAAAAAAGTTTAATAATGAGAATGGTTAAAACAAGCTTCGTTAACATCCATATTGTCATTGTCGGGGATATCCTCGTCTTCAATTTGGTCCAATAAATACGTCGCCCAAGTATTTCTAACCTCGTCAATATTTTCTTGTTCATATGAGTCCCGATTTCCGGAAAAATACTACAAAAAAATAACACAATTAGCATATTGTACAATATATATATATACACATATAAAACAATTAGCTACTACAAATACTCAGTATCTTTAAATTTTGGATTGGTGTCCGTCCATGAGCTTTCAAATACAGTACTCCTAGTATTTTTAGATTGAATTGGATGCATTGATGATAGTTGATTAACTCCAGCCCACACAAACAGACAGACAACTACATGGAAATCGCTTTTAGGAGCAATCCATAAAATTGAAAATGAAGAACGTTTTTCCTCCGTTTTGCGAGACTTGAGTGCGGTTATCGCCATATTTTGCGTAATTCTCGCATTAGTGTCTCTCTTTCGCATTTTACGTGTTTTTGGTAGTTTTCTGTCCATTTTGATAGGATTTTCGACCGAAAACGTTTTTGAGCTTCTACGAGAAATAGAGAGATACGGTCCAAAAGCAAAGCACACAACTGAAAGTTCAAGTAATCCAATTGATCGACAAAGAAAGAGACCGGAAAAGAGTCGGAAGACCACCGGGTGAAGTTTCGCCCGGTGAGTCATCACCGGGCGAAGTTTCGCCCGACGACATTTTTCCACCTCCGAAGATTTTCACGGCACTCCCGACCGGGCGAAATTTCGCCTACCGGGTGAAATTTCGCACGATGGAGAAACCGGGCCAGAATTGCAAAAGATGAAAAAAATCTCACCGGGTGAAATTTCACCCGGTGGGATTATTATGTCAAGCTGCGGGCCGAAATTTCGCCCCATGAAGATGCAAAGGGTGAAGGTCTAGCTAAAATGAAGAGGAATTGGATTTGGGCCTTGAAGTTTGTGCACTAAAGTTATCGGATATGTTTCCATATGCGACGGGAGAAGAAGTTTGTTCATGGGTGGGTTTGGAGTGAGATCTCAGAGTAGGCATGTTTGTTTTTAAAGGTAATTTTTGAAGAGAGAAGAGGGAAAGGGAATTTTGTAGAAGTTTTGAGAATGTTGGATGGGTGAAAGGTTGATGTAAGATATGGATGAGGTTTCACTTTGGTTGATTTGAAGTCCGAAATAATAATATCGCCTCGCTTGCACCGGTATGGAATACGCAATGTCAAATATGATTGTTCCTGAACACAACTCAATTCAAAGATGAGACTCCTAGCACCGAGCGGTACTAGGGTAGAAGGAGAAGAAACAATTATCCAAACACAATAAAACAAAGACTTAATCAATTAACTAATCACCGTCTCCCCGGCAACAACGCCATTTTGATGCGCGGGCGTCGCGATCCGTACATGCAAACAATATTTTTAACACCGACAAACCTAACTAATGTAGTAGTGGTAGGTCGGGATCGATCCACAGGGAGATGGGTTAAGCGATATTGGTCAATTCTAGAGTTTAATCGTGAATGGGATTGAGATGGGGGTTTTGGGTCGAGAGAGGTCGAACTAATGCTATTGAGCTACGCTAACTAAGGCTAGGGACAATAATAGGAAAAGGTGTTGGGGAGAGTCGGGATTCGGAAATGGGGTCTTAGAGTCTCGGGATCGAGTTTTTGTTACAACATTAAAAAGGGAGAATGCCACCTTTTGGTTTCTCAGCCCAACCTACCTAAACCCGCTTTCGCGACGAAAGGGTAAGTCTCAAATTAAGGTAATTTCTACCCCGAGTTTCCCCATATTGGTAGAAATGAGTCAAGGTCGGCCTAGTCGCGATTCTAAGTCAACAAAGACACAAAAACCTTAAAATTGATAATTAACAAGTAAACAACCCACCAACATCCCTTGAATCAAATAATCCAAATCCTCCTCCCTAATTCTCCAACAAGAAAATCTACTCACTAGTCATGATAAATAACAATAAAACACTAACTAAAGAGAAATTAACTAAAGCATGCATAATAAGTACACTAACAAATTATACTAAGGAGAGAAAAACATAAGTCAACTAATGGAGAAGAGGGAGAGGAAAGAATTTACCAACTATGGAGAAGATTAAAGAGGAAGATGAAGATTAATATGAAGATTGAATCTTGGAAGAAATATACAAGAATTTGTCACTAATCCATGCATAAATCTTCAATCTTCAATACAAGAAATATGAATCTTCAAGAATATAAACAAGAGCCTTTGTCACACAAACCCTTGTAAAACCCTTGAATCTTCAACATAAAACACAATCTTCAATGAAGATGGATGCTTGATTACTAATTATAGAAGAATTATACTAATACTAAGTAGATCTACTAATTGTTTGTAGAGAATTTTACTAGGAAGCTTACTACAATCTACTACTACTAAGGATCCCTCTAAACTACTCTAGAAAACCTCTAAACTACTCCTACTCCTAAGGCTCACTCAAGGCACACTTAAGGCTCAAGGAGGCACAAACCCCTAGGAGGAGTATATATAGAGTTCTTAATGGGTTGCACAAACTTCAAGGCCCAAATCCAATTCCTCTTCATTTAAGCTAGACCTTCACCCTTTGCATCTTCATGGGGCGAAATTTCGGCCCGCAGCTTGACATAATAATCCCACCGGGTGAAATTTCACCCGGTGAGATTTTTTTCATCTTTTGCAATTCTGGCCCGGTTTCTCCATCGTGCGAAATTTCACCCGGTAGGCGAAATTTCGCCCGGTCGGGAGTGCCGTGAAAATCTTCGGGGGTGGAAAAATGTCGTCGGGCGAAACTTCGCCCGGTGATGACTCACCGGGCGAAACTTCACCCGGTGGTCTTCCGACTCTTTTCCGGTCTCTTTCTTTGTCGATCAATTGGATTACTTGAACTTTCAGTTGTGTGCTTTGCTTTTGGACCGTATCTCTCTATTTCTCGTAGAAGCTCAAAAACGTTTTCGGTCGAAAATCCTATCAAAATGGACAGAAAACTACCAAAAACACGTAAAATGCGAAAGAGAGACACTAATGCGAGAATTACGCAAAATATGGCGATAACCGCATTCAAGTCTCGCAAAACGGAGGAAAAACGGGTCTAAATGGGAGGAAAAACGGTCCAAATTTGGCACACAATAATTCCCCCACACTAAACCGTTGCTCGTCCTCGAGCAATGACCCAAAAAGAAACTAGCTACTACTACTAAGCTAGACTATGCTAAGCCGATACGAGGCAATTAACGGGCCCGCTCCGTCCCTTCAACTCACATCGAGATACCCATGAGGTAGGGTACCTCCATGCAAGGCAAGTTGGGTCTTGCTCAAAATTGGGGTTGCGACTAACACACACAAAAACACAAAACAAAGAAGACACACATAAAAAGATAGTCGCAACCAAAGAGAAAATAAATCACCGAATCCCTCATCGAAACGGCGGAGAAAGCACCGATTTGAGTTTAAGACAAGCGAGAACACTACCAAGTTAGTAACACAAATTGACATGGATAAGATCCTAATAGGATGACAATCAAACAATAAAAACATTGAAAATTTACCAAGGTCCTTCTAATTCCACTAAAGATGCCTACAACGGGACGATAAATGAAATGGATAAGTGAGAAGCATGGAGTTAGTAAGCACTGTAGGTAAGTGTTATGCCGTCTCCTAAGCTAAGCCTAGAGGGTCAACCAAGGGATAAGTGTTTGCAAATGGTAAGGATTGCCAAATTACCGCTATTTTCCTTTCTCGGGACTCGGTCCTCTAGTAGGCATTCACGGTAATAAGTCAACCAAGGGATTATTTGGGTTTGGGAACGATTTTTGAGATTTTGATTTTTCTTTTCTTTCCCCATTATTTCGATCGAGGGTTTTTTTTTTTTTTCATATGCCCTTCTTCTTCATTTTCCCTTTTTCTTTTGGATAGCCCATTTTTGGCTAGATGATTCATTTGAGGAACAAAGTAAAACACATTTTTGCAAACTTATTTGTGGAAATGGGTGAATGGTAGAGAAATTGGCTAGTCGGGTGTGCAACCCCTTCGAACCCATTAAAGGATGAAAATTTTGGACTAAAAGTGGCTTCTCAAGTAAGGTCACCTAAGAGAACGGGGAACGGTAACCAAGGCCTTATTACTCCATGGGTGGTCAAATGAAAATCCCGATGTAGACTCCTAGTAGAAAAGATGGACTCATGGGTGGTCATTCTACTAGAATTATGTCAAAAAATAAAAAAGGGTCACTAACAAGGGAGTAATAAACACTCGGCCTAATCTCAAAATCGGGTTTTCGAAAACTTTACCTAGACAAACTATACACAAAATAAAAAGAACACAAAACGACAAAAATACAAGAAAACAAAAGCAAAAACAAAACGAAATCACAAGTATAGCCAAACACTCTAAACTTCCTCAAGTCAACACAATCCACAACCACCAATTCCAAAATGTTCACCAAGTGAATCTCCAAAAAGCATATATGCCCAAACTCCATGCATAAGAGAAAGGGATAAAACGAAGGTAGAAAGTATTACCGCGCGATCTTCATTTCATTTCCGCTACCTTTCGTATCAATGCTAAATGGTTGGCGGTGTACCTACAAGAAGAAGAATGCAAGACAATACAAGTGACACAAAAACGAAAATAAAGGGAAGAAAACTAAAAAGAGAGAAAAAAAATGATTTTTTTTGGATTTTTGGTTTTTAAAGGAAAAATGAAAAAGAAAATAAAGAAAAGGATAGTAGATCCCTCCACCACACTAAAACTGTGCATTGTCCCCAATGCACAAATAGGAGAAGAATCGAAAAAGAAAAAGAGAAAAGAACGGAATTTTTTTTTGAATTTTTATGATTTTTCAAATTTTTTTGGATTTTTGATGATTTTTCACATGTTTTTGTATTTTTCAAAAATTAAGGGAATAAAAAGAAATGAAATGAAAACGGAGAAAAAGAAAATATAAAAGATAAAATAAAGAAGATGAAGTGGTGGGCCTAGGTGTAATCACGTCACCTAGACCCTAGCCAAAGAGAGAAATCGAAAAATAAGAAAAGAAAAATGAAGTGAAAAATAAAAAAGAAGAAAAATCGATAAGTGAACAAAGGGCGTAGGTGTAATCACGCCACCTCGCCCGGATTCCGCACAAATCGGGAAAATTAAAAGAAAAAGAAATTTTTGGATTTTTCAAATGGCCTTGGTGCGATCAAGTCACCGAAGACCGGGAGCAACAATTAGGTCCTTCTTCTCTAAGGCACCTGCAATAAACCTCACGTGTGTAACGACCCAAGTAGGGTCACGGAGGGGCTGACAATTTCTCAAACCAACAAAATAATCAATTACAAATCAATCAACAACCATAATTATCAAATGCCAAATATTGGCGCTGCAAGGACAGACAGTGACTGAGATAACAAAGATAAGAGAACAGATTACTGACGACTGACAACTGACAACCGACAATTAACACCCCCACACTAACACTAACAACCCTCAACCACTCACATAGAACCTGGGGGACGAGGTGGTGGGTAATAAGACCCGGGCGGAGGCATACCGAAAAATCGATCAAAATAGTGCTGCTGCTGTTGCAACATCCTTTGGTTCTCCTCCGCCGCCAACCTCGCTGCTTGGGCATCCCTAGCAGCCTCCCTAGTCATCTCAAAACTGGTCCGGGCGTACTCAAAACCTTCCCTAGAGTACGAGTACAAACTATGCGCAGTATCGCGCGCATCCCGGCCACATTGTAGGCGTCCTGGGCCAGGTTTAGTGAGGTGGTCGAGTTCTCCCAAGTCTGACGTGTACGATCATAGACTTCCCCCCATTGGTTATAAAAGTCCTCCGATCTAAAGAACGTGGAGTGTTGTGGAGGACTCATGTTGACGTCCTTCTGAAAACCAGGGGTAGACTGGGTGAACGTGGAGTGTCTGTGTGGTGTGAAGTCTGAAAAGTTAGGGGTGAAAATTTGCGAGGCCTGGGGTTCGGGTTGGCAGGAGGAAGAGGGTCCGTGTGATGATGACGGTAATGTTCTTTGACCCTCATCCCGAGAGGTTTCAACCTCCGGTTCCTCCTCCGACACGTCTACGACCTCTATATCATCGTTGCCAAAATCTAAAGGTCCCTCGGGGTATTCAATCTGATAAAACTTACCTCGGGTGCTACCCCGAACGTACTCCCCGGACCTTTTCGGCATGCCGAAGTTCTCTTCAATATCTAGCCTTACCAATTCGGGGTTAGGCATTGCAATAGCCCGCAGCTCAGTAATCTTATACAAAAACAAACTGTTATAATCTCCTTTCTGAGGCCACACAAGGAAAGGACAATAAACTTCATCTATGTAAATTCCCGCCCCGTCAACCGGCGTCAAATCGCTAAAATCGACGCCTAAGGCTTTAGCTAGCATCGTTACAACACCGCCACAAGAAATTCTCTTGCGGCCGCCCTTTGCAATCTGGGCGAAGTGAGTAACTAAAGCCTCGGACATATCGATCGACGGGTCTCTCTCTACAACCGCATTCTCTAACAGCTGCACAACTGTTGCACTACAGTTGTGATGCGTATCATAGCTCGACAAGAATGAATTAGCTATAATACGCGCCACATACCGGAGGATGGGGTTTCGGATAGAGAAAGAACACATTTTTCCTCCCTTGAAAGTCCTATGGTGGGCTATTTTAAACCAAAATCGATCTCGGCCGAATTTATCGTCCCGAGTGTCCCGCCCTAGGCCTTCCAAGCACTGAAGAAGGTAAACCGAGCAATGCACCAAAATACCTCAATTGAGGACGTATAGAGTTTCTCGCAGCTGAAAACTAACAGTAGTATTATCATCACCACTTAGCTCAAAAGTTGCGAAAAACTCACACGTCAACTTTTGAAAGGTATCCTCCTCGGAGGCATAAAATCTGATGAGACCAAGATTTTGGCACATTGTTCGTACCTGCGGTTCTATACCCATTCGAACAAGTACATCTCAAGCTGCCCAACGGGTTGGCTCGAGACGACAGACCCATAATTTTTTACATTTATCAACATGGACTTTCTTAGCGAAATAGAGACCAGACAGAGGTTCACGGAAATTTCGACGGATTTTCGGGTAACGTACCTCAAGCGGAACAGGTTGTTCGCGCGGTATTGAGCTTTGTGTCTGAACAGGCATTGGGACAGATTCGTCCCGAGCCTCGGCCTGCGGCTCCTCGGACCGCAAGGACGATGTTGACCCCGAATTTCGATTAAGCATTGAAGAAATCCTTTTCCTTGCCATTTGTTTTACCCTCCTCATCCTTGATGCTTGAATTTGACGATTATGTGTTGACGGTCTCGGTTTGGGGTTTGTCGGAATCAGAATAATTTCTCGAAACAAACTCCAAGAAGATGTTAGGAATGATAAGGATGAGAAATATATAATTTGATTGAATTTTGGTGAAGGAATAGAGGGATTAGAGGTGGTTTAAGGTGGTGGATTTGGGGTTTTTGGGGTTTGGTTGAGGAGAGAGATAGGAAAGGTGTATAATGAGGATGGGTAAGGGGGGTTTGGTTGGGTAAGGGTGCCGCGAGGTGTCATTTCGCCCGGTGGTCACCATCGGGCGAAATTTCGCCCGACGGTCTTCGGGTCATTTTCGTCATTTCCGCGCAAATTCACCACCTGGCGAAATTTCGCCCGGTCGGATTTCCGTCAATTTCCAAGTCGCAAAATATTTTTACCGCAGGGCGAAATTTCGCCCGGTGAGATTCCACCGGGTGAAGTTTTGCCTGACGGATTTTTTGTCAATTCCTTTAGTTCGAGCAAAGTCACCACCGGGTGAAATTTTACCCGATAAAATAATTCACTTCAAAACGGGACCTTGCTACGAAAATTTTCTTCGACTTGGCCCAAACCTTCCTTAACTTCTTCATAACCTATCTTCTCAATCCAAATCGTTCAAAATCATTCAAAGCCCAACCCCAAAAATTCGAAAGAAATCTTCACGATTCCTGCAGGTACCAAAACAAGCAAGCTCCAAAGAGAAAAATCCAAAAGCTATTGTTCGAAGAAGATAAAAAGAGACGAGAATATATAAATATTTACAAAGGTGGTTATTATGGACACTACCAAACCGAATTGAATAGTTTGAGATTAGTTGGGGTTGCTTAAAAAGCAACCCGGAGGGTCTTGATCATTCACTTCAAATTCCACATTACCGATCTTGAGCTTTTCTCTAAACTCCGGCATACCCATAAGTTGTGCTACCTCGGGAAGCATTGCAAATTCTTTGGGAATATCTTCGTCGGAGGTAGAACCAAGTATGAACAGGGCACCGTCGTCTTCTTCATCATCGTAGTCAAGATCTTCGGTAGAAGGCTCTTCATTTGATGGGAACTCCACCATTTGGTTCCAAAACTCCATATTAGGAGGATCTTTGGGAAGGAACGCGGGAAGCACAAATTGAACCGTTTCGTTAGCGACATTGAAGGATAAACGTCTTCGCTTCACATCGATAATCACCCCACGGGTAGCTAGGAAAGGCCGTCCCAAGAGGATAGGATTCCTCTCCTCAATTGGCATGTCTAAAATGACGAAGTCGGTAGGGATGTACAAATTCCCCACATTAACCATGAGGTTACGGGCTAATCCATAGGGCTCCTTAGTGGTTCCATCGGCCATTTGCACATTCACGGGAAAGTAATCCAAGTCTTTAATATAAATAGTGCGAGCAATGGCTAAAGGCATCAAACTAATGTCGGCGCCAAGGTCGCACAAAGCTCGGCCTATCAAGACATGGTCGATTGAGCATGGAATGACAAAACTAGCCGGATCTCCTAATTTGATAGGAATTGTTGCTTTAGGGTTGGTCCTTGGAGAAACGGGAGCTTTTTCCTTCTCGGCGGGTTTCAAAATGATGTCTCGGATGTAATCGGACGGGGTAGGCATGGATGTGCTTGTGACAATGTCTTTAATAAGGTCGGTGAAGGTTATCATTCCCAAAGCTTGATCATTGAATGGGATTGGTGGCTTGTCATTCAAAGGAGGTACTTCAATCCTAGAGACTAGATTTGTGTCCTCTATTGGAATTTGTTCAATAACAAATGAAAGGTCTCCTACAAGATACTTTGATGGATCTCTTCTTGGTTTTTCGGTTACATCCTTGACCACACTCTCATCGAATTCATTGATTGAGGGATGAGATACAAGAGTTTGTGGATCAAAAGATTTCACCTGTTTCTTTTTGCTTACTACCTTAATGGCATTATATTCACGGAAGCTTGGTTGAAAGAATCGGTCGGCTCATGAGGAGATTGAGCTTGCGATGCGGCTCGTGCCTCTAAAGCTTCAAGTCTAGCTCGGTTTGACGCACTTTCTTTCAATAAGAACTTGATCGTTTGTTGAATGTCATAGAAGGGTTGAGAGTTACCTTGAAAGTTCATTGGAGGACCTTGGTTAGGTGGTGGATAAGTTCCAAAAGGAGGACCATAATTTGGTCGAGCTGGTCCTTGAGGATAGAAATAACCTTGATTGAATTGATTTGTGTGAGGGGGTCTCGGTTGATAATGAGGTCCATATGAATTAGGATAAACCCTTTGATTGGGGGCTCTTGGAAAAGGATATGATCCTTGAGTTGGCATGGAATAGAATCCGGTCCCCAAATTAGGATTGTTCGTTTGAGGCTTTTCATATGTTTCTTGAGTGTTGGCTTGATAAGCGTGTTCCTTCCAATCCTTACACAAAAATTGGAATCGTGATCATACTTTCCACAATGATCACATGGAATTTCAACTCTATATGGCTTTGGAGGCGAGAAAGATGTTCGCCTAAGTGGTGTGATTCTTCTTGGTGGAGTGACTCTTCTTGGTGGTGTGACTCTTCTTGGTGGGGGCCTCATTTCGGGTTGGAAGGTGTCCCTAGCAACCATTGCTTCAAATCTCTCAACTAGTTGAGCGATTTGTACTTCAAGAGTGGCCTCCATGTCATTTGACGATTCCGAGTCTCCACTTGATTCACCCTCTTGCATTTCTTTAGCGCACATGTCACCTTTGGCTATCTTGTCAAGAAGCTCGTGGGATTCATCCTCGTTGAGTAGGAAAAAGTCGCCCCTTGCGGTTAAGTTAAGAATGTCCCTTGCATCGGCGGATAAGGAATAGAAAAATGTTTGGAGCAAAAGCCAATGAGGGATACCATGGTGTGGGCACTTCCTTTGTAGAGTTTGGAATCGATCCCAAGCTTCGCTTATGCTTTCATTTTCACCTTGTCGGAAGGTTTGAATCTCCATTCGATAATGATTGGTCTTGGAAGGAGGATAGTATTTTTCTAGAAATGCATTGGCTAATTGATTCCAAGTTTGGAAGGTATCATCGTGGTGGCTTTGTAGCCATCTCCTAGCATCATCACAAAGGGTTTTGGGGAACAAAAGTCTATGGAATTGACATGAAGTAAGTCCATTTAGCTTCATTCCAACTAGCTTTTCTTTAAACATCGCTATGTGTTCTAGAGCGTCTTCTTGTGGAAGCCCATGATAAGTGTCTTGTTGGACTATGGCAATTGAAGAAGTCTTGAGCTTAAAGTTATCGGATATGTTTCCATATGCGACGGGAGAAGAAGTTTGTTCATGGGTGGGTTTGGAGTGAGATCTCAGAGTAGGCATGTTTGTTTTTAAAGGTAATTTTTGAAGAGAGAAGAGGGAAAGGGAATTTTGTAGAAGTTTTGAGAATGTTGGATGGGTGAAAGGTTGATGTAAGATATGGATGAGGTTTCACTTTGGTTGATTTGAAGTCCGAAATAATAATATCGCCTCGCTTGCACCGGTATGGAATACGCAATGTTAAATATGATTGTTCCTGAACACAACTCAATTCAAAGATGAGACTCCTAGCACCGAGCGGTACTAGGGTAGAAGGAGAAGAAACAATTATCCAAACACAATAAAACAAAGACTTAATCAATTAACTAATCACCGTCTCCCCGGCAACAACGCCATTTTGATGCGCGGGCGTCGCGATCCGTACATGCAAACAATATTTTTAACACCGACAAACCTAACTAATGTAGTAGTGGTAGGTCGGGATCGATCCACAGGGAGATGGGTTAAGCGATATTGGTCAATTCTAGAGTTTAATCGTGAATGGGATTGAGATGGGGGTTTTGGGTCGAGAGAGGTCGAACTAATGCTATTGAGCTACGCTAACTAAGGCTAGGGACAATAATAGGAAAAGGTGTTGGGGAGAGTCGGGATTCGGAAATGGGGTCTTAGAGTCTCGGGATCGAGTTTTTGTTACAACATTAAAAAGGGAGAATGCCACCTTTTGGTTTCTCAGCCCAACCTACCTAAACCCGCTTTCGCGACGAAAGGGTAAGTCTCAAATTAAGGTAATTTCTACCCCGAGTTTCCCCATATTGGTAGAAATGAGTCAAGGTCGGCCTAGTCGCGATTCTAAGTCAACAAAGACACAAAAACCTTAAAATTGATAATTAACAAGTAAACAACCCACCAACATCCCTTGAATCAAATAATCCAAATCCTCCTCCCTAATTCTCCAACAAGAAAATCTACTCACTAGTCATGATAAATAACAATAAAACACTAACTAAAGAGAAATTAACTAAAGCATGCATAATAAGTACACTAACAAATTATACTAAGGAGAGAAAAACATAAGTCAACTAATGGAGAAGAGGGAGAGGAAAGAATTTACCAACTATGGAGAAGATTAAAGAGAAAGATGAAGATTAATATGAAGATTGAATCTTGGAAGAAATATACAAGAATTTGTCACTAATCCATGCATAAATCTTCAATCTTCAATACAAGAAATATGAATCTTCAAGAATATAAACAAGAGCCTTTGTCACACAAACCCTTGTAAAACCCTTGAATCTTCAACATAAAACACAATCTTCAATGAAGATGGATGCTTGATTACTAATTATAGAAGAATTATACTAATACTAAGTAGATCTACTAATTGTTTGTAGAGAATTTTACTAGGAAGCTTACTACAATCTACTACTACTAAGGATCCCTCTAAACTACTCTAGAAAACCTCTAAACTACTCCTACTCCTAAGGCTCACTCAAGGCACACTTAAGGCTCAAGGAGGCACAAAACCCTAGGAGGAGTATATATAGAGTTCTTAATGGGTTGCACAAACTTCAAGGCCCAAATCCAATTCCTCTTCATTTAAGCTAGACCTTCACCCTTTGCATCTTCATGGGGCGAAATTTCGCCCCACGGCTTGACATAATTATCCCACCGAGTGAAATTTCACCCGGTGAGATTTTTTTCATCTTTTGCAATTCTGGCCCGGTTTCTCCATCGGGCAAAATTTCACCCGGTGGGCGAAATTTCGCCCGGTCATTTCGCCCGGTCGGGAGTGCCGTGAAAATCTTCGGGGGTGGAAAAATGTCGTCGGGCGAAACTTCGCCCGGTGATGACTCACCGGGCGAAACTTCACCCGGTGGTCTTCCGACTCTTTTCCGGTCTCTTTCTTTGTCGATCAATTGGATTACTTGAACTTTCAGTTGTGTGCTTTGCTTTTGGACCGTATCTCTCTATTGCTCGTAGAAGCTCAAACACGTTTTCGGTCGAAAATCCTATCAAAATGGATAGAAAACTACCAAAAACACGTAAAATGCAAAAAAGAGACACTAATGCGAGAATTACGCAAAATATGGCGATAATCGCACTCAAGTCTCGCAAAACGGAGGAAAAAAGGGTCTAAATGGGAGGAAAAACGGTCCAAATTTGGCACACAACAGTCTTCCCATGTATGTCGAAGAATATCTCCGCCGCGGTTGGCACCTTCCCGAGTTCAGCTTTCAGCTATTAAATGAGTACGAACGTTAGGCGAATATAAATTATGCGAACATAGTTTACGATTATTCAAGGAAGAGTACGATATTGGTAGAAATCATACCCTCTTGGCACGACTGAAAGAAGACTGAGAACCCCGATGATGTGTCGGGTTTGCGTGGCCCTCATGTTCACAGTTCGACAATTTGTTCCTCTGGGCCCTCTCAGACCTGACCTTGAAGTCCTGCTTGTCGTGGTACGCAACCCACCTCTCCAACGCATCCCCTGAAATATGACGACACCAATATATTATTTAATACAGTGAAAGATTGAAGTTAGATTGTTTGTTAAAATTGATTACTATAAAAAACAACACCTTTAAGGTCTTTTAGCGCAGTCCCCCGCGTGTGGCGTTTGTTCATCACACAAGCGAAACGTCGTGTGCACGTCTCGTTATAACGATCCCATACCGTTCCTTCTAACTCTGTTTTCCAAGTGAACTTCAACTACACAATCAAGGCGGATTATTAATTAGTAGCAAAAATATTTACAAAGTCCACATTATAAATTAAAAACTCGGTAACAAAAACAATCCACGTACCCGGAATTGGTTGAACCACCACTCCCGTACGGCCGCCGGCACCTGAGTCGAGCAGGAATACCCCTGTCCTCTGTCGGCCATGTAGCTGCTAGTACAACCACTGGTGACCTTTCTATGCAGAAACCTGCACCGAGTCGAGAAGCACATATATGTACAAAATCATACAAGATGTAGTCCAAAAATAAATATGTTACAAAAGAATAATCAACATGTTAGATTATATTACCATACGCCTGTAGGGTCAAGAATCACCCGACCGTGCTCGTTCTTCTTTAGCTCCTCCTCCTGCCCTTGATCCTGCTGCTCCTCATCCTCCTGCTCATCGGTCTGCTCCGGTCCCGTTTCGGGGACCATTTCCTCCTGCTGCTGCTGCTGCGTGGTGGACGTCTGAACAGACCTACTACCCCCACCACGTTTCCTGGTCGATCTACCTCCTGCCATTATCTTAACCTTGCAATAATTTAAACAATGTTAACAACAATTAGCAATTACATTCTAAATTGATTGAAATAATGTACCAAATAAGTAGCACAATCACCTAACCATGTAATCATCAATATAACCTACTACATCAACTCTAGTATTCATCTTCGCTGTCGTTATTGTCTTCAGCCTCATCCTCCTCAGTCTGATCCTCCTCCTCCGTCTCCTCGCCCTCCACTTGATCGTCCTCCAAATCCTCTTCATCGTGTCTGTCACCCTTCTCAAGGATCTCCGGAACATCCCTAACCATGTAATATCCTTTTCCATCATCATCATCATCATCCTCAAATTCTTCTTTGCCCCTTCATTCTGATCTTCTTCGTAGAATATGGTCTCTTCAATAGTAGATAAGCGTGTACCACTTGCAGCCGTATCTTCCTGGAACAGAGAACTGTCTATTTGTCCCCGTGGTTTAGTCGTAAAGACTGCCCACCATTGACTTTGATTTCTGTCATTTTTCGTGTAAGGAGAAGGAGCAAAGTAGACTTGCTTCGCCTGATGCGCGAGTATGAACAGATCGTACGTAGGATATTTCCTTGTGTGATTAATTTCCACATTCTTGTAACGTTCATGCACTTGGGTCCCGTTCACGGAGCTGTCTTTCCACTCACATTTGAATACCACAGCTCTATACCCCCGTTCTTTGCCAACATAACACAACTCAAAAATATCCTCCAAAACACCATAGTACTCATCACCATCAAGAGATGACACACTCACACCAAAATTGCATCTAGCCTTGTTCTTCCCGTAGTTTAATGTGTGAAAATTGAACCCATTCACCGAGTACCGGTTCCAGGTTTTAACCACTCGTACTGGACCGTATGCCAAACTTCTAACCAAATCATTATGTATGTCTAAGGCAACTACATGATCCTTGAGCCACTTAGGAAAATGTTCGTCGTGCTTACTCCAAACGTCATCAGGGTTCACGTCAGGGTTCGCAGCGACATATTCAGTTACAAATTGCTTCCCATAAGGCTCTAAGATCCCACAATTAGAGAGTAGGTAAAGGTGCACTCGGTTGTACTCTTTCTCATCTAGTGTCCTAGAACCCTTAACGGATGAAGTTCCTTCATCGTCCTTCTTTTGAAAAAACTCGGGTATAGTAGGATCAATGGACACCGAATGTTCTAGGTTCAGGTTCTTGGTTTTTGTTTGGACATCTTTCTCGAAGTAGAGGGAGCAAAAGTTTGCAATCTCTTCTGTCAAATATGCATTACAAATAGAACCCTCTACCCTAGCCTTGTTACCAATTTTCTTCTTCAAATGATCGAGGAACCTAAATAAACAAGATATATATTTCAATAAATTAAAATTTGTTATGTTTAAATTAAATTTTTAAATGAAGTTACTAACATTTATGTACATTTCAAATGGGTATGATAAGTGTGGTTTGTAGTGCTTATTTCGTAGTGTTTTGGTCCCATTTTCCTTGTGGAATCGCTCCTTGGGAGAGGTTTATGGGCTACTTATGCTTCCTTTAGCTCGTTTCAGGTTCCCGAGACCATTCATGAAGAGTTGGAGCGATTCCGACTCAATACATACACTTTTTGGAGCCAACGAAGCTAAGGAATGATCACTTGATGCCTTGGAGTCGACCCCGAGACCTTGGGACCCAATCCCGAGCCTCCGAGACCCGATCTCGAGTCCCGAGAATCGGTGAGAAGCCCATGAGAACCAAGGAGGGACCAAAAAGATCATAATGGAGGCCTACAAGGTCCTTCCCGGGCGGGATAGTAGCCTTCCCGACCGGGAAGGAGTGCACAAAACCAACAGCTCCTGACTTGAGCCCGTCCCGGCCGAGAAGGACTTGTCCCGGTTGGGACCATCTCATCCCGGGCAAGACCATCTCGTCCCAGGCGGGATGAGTGAGCTGTAACACGCATTTGATTCTTTTCTTCTCCTTACCCATTGTAACCCTATATATACTCTTCCCTTGTTTTGTTAAGCTTATGTTCTATATGTTAGACATTATTCCTTAAACCCTAAATTACTTTAGGTTAGATTAGCTTAGATTAGAGTAGATTAGTCCTTAATTACTCGTTAATCCTAGTTTACTCTTGTATTATTGGATCCCTTGAAGAATCCATCCAAGATTGACAACCTTGGTGGAATTATTTGGGTTTTCTTCTGTACAAGTGTTCTTCTTTTCATTCTTCACTAGTATGGTAAAATATTCTCTTCCTTTTTACTCTTAATCCTTTATTGTTCATCAAGTTCTCATCTTTACTCATTGTTTGTTGTTTATCCTTGTTTTCCATTATGTATGTTTGGATTCTCATGTTGATTCCTCTTGTTCTTGTTAGTTGTAGTTTGATTATGTTAGAGTAGTATCTTTCTAGGGTTAGTAGGGTGATTAGGGTGTTAATTGGGTGATTAAGGGATTGTTGGAGATGTTGGTGGAAGATTTGGGTTTCCTCTTGGTTTGATGCATGTTACATGTTTGTTGAAATGCTTGAATGACTAGTAGTTGCAAATACTTGTTTTTCTTGCCTTTTCTCTTGTGGGTGATAGTTTGTTTGTGGGTTTGGTTCCCTCACTACGTAGCGAGAGCCTGGTGAGGACGACCCCTAGGTCGGTCTACGTAGCGAGAACCTGGATGCGACCTAGGCCACTGTAGCGTGCTAGTAACCCCGTTTGTCATGTGTGTCGGCGAGATGGGTTTTAGGTGAAACCTCTAGGTCGGTCTACGTAGCGAGAGCCCGGACCACACCTAGATTACCCTACTACTCCCTTCACTCTAGTTCTTCCTCGACCATTCCATTACCCCTTTGACCCCGACCTAATCCTAGCCCTTCTGCTTACTTGTCTTCTCCGTCTCCTTAGTCATAGTCTAGCTCTCTCCCCTTTTAATTGTTTTGTTTAGTTTAGCTCGTTGACTTAGTCTCGTATTTAGGCGACCTTAGTCTAGACGCCTCTTACCGTCCCCGTGGATTCGACCCGACTTACCCTATCTACCCTAGTTAGGATTAGCCGGTTTATTTATTGATCGGTTGGGATGTGACAAATCCTTGCCATCAATTTGGCGCCGTTGCCGGGGACGGTGCTAGTTTAGACTTTGTTTTCCTAGTTGCTTGACTTTGTCTTTGTCTTTGTGTTTGTGTTTTTCTTTTTTCTTTTTGTTACCTTGCTTCTTGTGTGTGTGAAGTTTATTTCTCTCTTGTCTAGTGCCCAAAAATCACTAGGCTTCTCACGTTTGCTCTTAGTCTTCAGTTTGTGCTTAGAGGTGGTGACCATCTTCTTCTTGCAACTCAGAGCCTCTTTAACAGACGGTTGCTAGATTGAGAAGTCCTCAACCGGGTATGAGCTACGATTTTCGAGCGAGCATGGGGTTTGATCTAAACTCCCCACACATGGAAGCCGATATGAGCTACTCCTCTTCTTCTATGAACCAAAGCTATGACATGATGACTCCTAATTACTATCAAGCTTCTTGGGGGGATCAAGACTCTAGTGGGTATGAACTTCAAGGTTATGAAAATGGCTACCAACAAGTGAACGATTACCAATCCTACGATCATGGTGACTATTACTCGAGTTATCGATGTGAATCCACCATGTTCAATCAAGATTCACCTTATGGAAGCCAATACCCCCAAAACCCACCATATTACCCTCCACCCCAACCACAATATGAACCCCATGACCCACAATACTACCAATCACCTCAACCTCACTACCAACAATATGATGCCCCACCCCTTGGGCATCATCAAGATTATCAAGGAGCTTTACAAGACCCCAATGACCACCAATCATCAAACTTGGAGTTGTATCATTCGATTCTTCAATTGCAAAGGAGCACACAAGAAATGGCCATTCAAATGCAAAAGGAGCAAGATGAATTCATGGCCCGATTTCGAAGGGAAAACGAGGCGAGGGATGCTCGATTAAATGCAATATCGGTTCAAACCGTAATGTTTTTATCCCGAACATCACAATTAGATGAAGGGTGCCCACTTGAGAAAGAGGAGCAACCTAACCATGAAGCCGCCGATGTAGTTCCCTTTGGAGGAGAGATTTTCTTTGAAGAACCTCAATCGTCTACCCAAAAAGTGACGAATGAGGATATGACCCTTGGTGAAGACAACATTGGTGAGTAATTGGAGGAGGGTAGTGGGTTGGATGGTTTGGTGGAGTTTGTGAAGTTGTTGGGTGAAATTGATGAGACCAAGTTGCCCATGTCCGAGAATGTGGATAAGCATCAAGAGCCCCTAGCTAGTGAACCAAGCAATGACTTGGAAGAGATTGAAACCGCCGGTAGAAGTTTCGATCCTCTTCTCCAAGATGATGTGGGGACGAATGATGAAGATGGGGAACCACAAAGTGTGGGGGTGTGCAATGAGAAGATGAGGCCAAAGCCGTTTTTTGTACCTCGTTTCTTGGAAATGAAGCTTGCTTGTGATTGGAGGCGATGCCTAGGGATGAAGAGGTCGGTTAAGCTCGTAGGATGGATAGACCCCGGAGACAACATGAATGATGACGTTGGGTCTTGGGATTCCTACTTCTTGCCTCCACCTTGGAGGCCGTGGAGGTTAGCTTGGCTCGTTTACTTGGGCCTTCATTACAATGTCGGTCGTGCATTTGACTTGCTCCTCCAAGCCCTTGAGGGCTATGGTTGAAGAAGAGTCCACCATCCTCGGTTTGACGGAGTTCCTAAAGAACCGTCATGTTGTATATTCCCTCTTCCTCTTCTTTAGAGTACTTGTGCTTGTATTTGTGATTTTTGTTTCTAGGACTCTTTTGTTTTGTGATATTCTTGTCATTTGGATTTTTGATGACCGATGTGAGGGAGCGAATTTGATGTGTATATGAGCTTTGTTTGATAGATGAAGTGAAGATGATTCCTAGAGAGGAATGGCTATGATAGAGATTGGATAGTATGCATGAGGATCGGGTTTTTGAAGCTTGGAGTGAGCTTTTGGGATTGTGGAAGGTCAAAAAGACCCATCCCGACCGGGAAGAAGGCTTCCCGACCGGGAAGGGTGCGGAATCCCGACCAGGAAGGAGCCACCCCGATCGGGATGAGTGCACCAAAGTTCGAGCTCACTGGAGGTCCGTCCCGACCGGGATGAGGGCGTCCCGACCGGGACGAGTGAGACATCCCGACTGGGACCATCCATCCCGACCGGGATGGTCCCCTACTCCCCCTTTGTGCCTCTTCTTCGACATTTGAGTCAACCCAACCATTATATAGCCCCTCCCAACCTCCCTAACCTTCCTTGCTCTTACCATATGATCCATGTACCTCATTTACATACCCTCACCTCATTTTCGCTTCACTTTACACCGAGATTCACATCAAATCCTACCCCCCCTCATACCATTACTACCCCAACCATGCGGTATCATCAAGCTTGAAGGGAGATGACAATGAAGACAACAAGCAAGTGCATTTATTGATCATTGAGATGATGGAGCGAGTGAGTTACTAGCTGATTGGTTTGGGTAACTATCCTTACTTTTCCGTCTTTTATTGCTTGTTTTCCCCTTGTTTATCCCCTTCCCCTTGTACACTTGCGTGTCTTGAGTCATGGTCTCTTAGTGGCCTTCGAGGCCGTAGTATGGTTGCTCCCGACCCCCGATGACGTGATTACGTCGAGAGTCGATCGATTAATCCAATTGTACAAGATTTTCACCTTTCTTTTTAGGATTTAGTCGGATTCGGGTGGAATCTGGGCTAGGTGACTTGATTACACCTAGCCCTCCCCTCCCATTTCCTTTTATTTTCTTCTTTTATTTCTTCCCCCATCCATATCTTTTTCTCGTCTCGGCCCATGGTGACTTGACTACACCCCGGCCGGACACATTCTACCATTTCTTCACTTTTAGCTTTTATTTTTAGCTTTATTTTCGTAGTTTCTTTTCTTTTTCTTTTGTCTCTCCACACACTACGATCACTCCCCCACACTTAACCCTTACTCGCCCTCGAGTAAGCACATACTAACTAGTAAACTAGCCAAGCGGTTATTAGCGCACCCTACGCCCTTTCAACTCACGCGAGTGCACTTAGAGGAAAAGTGCACTCCGCAAGGCAAGTGGGGTCTTGCGACAAAACTGTGGATGCAACCGGACACAAAACACATAGACAAACAAACATACAAACAAACAAGTAGACGGTTGCACCCAAAAGAAAAGAACTACCGCTTCCCTCAAACAAGCGGTGAAAGAAACACCGGTTTAGGACTCGAGGTAAGTGACAACATTCCCGAGCTAGCAATACAAACCAAGGTGAACTAGACCCTAATATTATGACGATAAAGCAATAAAAACGTTGGTAACTTACCTAGGTCCTCCTAACTTTCTAAGAACGTACTACGGGACGATCGGCGGAGATGGAAAGTGATGAACCACGGTGTTAGTCGACACTGTAGGTAAGTGAGACCCCGCCCCCTTTAGCGATGAGCCAAGAGGGTTGTCCCATGCCCAAAACCGCCTAACTAGTCCAAGTAAAAAGGTGGAAATATTGAAAAATGAGAGAAGACCGACCCTTACCGCTATCATCCTTCCTAGGGACTCGGTCCTTTGGTAGGCTCTTCACGGCAAAAGTCGGAAAAAGGCTTATTTTGAGATGTTGGGATTATTTTTGTGAGTCGGGTTTTCTTTTGGCATTTTCTCTTTTCTTTTGCATTTTTGCCTTGTTTTGCTATGCCATTCTTTTTCTTCTTTTCTATTTTCTTTTTGGCTTTTGTGCCTTTTTTTTTTCTTCATTCTTTTCTTTCTTTCATTTTCTTTCTTTTTCTTTTCTTTGCCCTTTTTGGCTTGATTTGGCATTTTGGCGTTTCTTTGTATGACAAGAAAGGGATAATTCAACAAATTGCAACTTATTGTGTGGATATGTGTAGGAGGTAGGTAAATGGGTGAGTCGGGGAGCGTCCTTCCCTTCAAACCCACAAAAAGGGGAAAACTTGGACTAATCGAGCAAATTTCAAACACGGACACCTAAGGGACGAGACTCGGTAACCAAAGCCTTTTCACACCGTGGGTGGTCATAATGGTCAAAAGTGCAAATCCCGCAGTAAATCCCTAGTAAGTTAGGTGGACTCAAGGTAAAGGACCAACGAATTCATTGATTTAGGGTCATTCTACTAGGCTAAAGTTCAAGACTCGATTTACACTACTAGGAAGGGAAAGTAAGCACTCGCACACTAGCCTCTAAACCGGGCTTTCGAAAACGGTTTACGCACAAGACACACAACACAACACAAAACAAAGACACGACGAAAACGAACGAAAGAAAAAGAAGCAAAAGCAAAAAAACAAAAAAACAAAACAAAACGAACACATAAACAACACGAACACCACCCCGATCATCCAAACAAGCCACCAAATAAACCACAACTATGTACAAGCTCCACCCGAGCACACCTCAACACAACCTTCTCCAATTTCACAAGAAATAAAGAGGGAAAGAGGGATAGAAGATGTTACCGGATGTCTTCAAAGCTTTCCAAAATTAACGGTGATTAAGCAACCTATAAGGAAAAGGGAGGCAAAACACACACAATACAACAAATACACGACACAAAGACACAAAGGGAAAACACACAAAAGAAAATCTTTTTGATTTTTGTGAAATTTTTCAAATTTTTCGGGATTTTTAAGATTTTTTCGAAAAAGTAAGAAAATAAAACTAACTATGCTAGAATATCGCTCCCCCACACTTAAACCGAGCAGGGTACATCCATCTATACTGGACAGGTCCTCCAACCTTAGCCTCGTAGGGCAAGTGGACAGGTAGATGCTCCATGGAATTAAAGAACGACGGTGGGAAGATCATCTCAACTTTGCATATTACCTGTGGAATTTGATTCTCGAGCCGAGTCATGTCCTCAATTGATACCATAGAAGAACAAAAATCTCGGAAGAACTGAGATATCTCAGTTATAGAATTCCACAACGTCGGTGGCAAAAGTTGCTTTAGTGATACCGGAAGCAACCTCTCCATGAAGACGTGGCAGTCATGACTCTTTAACCCTTGCAGCTTTAGGTTCTTAAGATCAACACAGCGTTTGAAGTCGGAGGCGTACCCATCAGGGAGCTTCAACTTCTCTACCCACTCCAACAACGCCTTTCTCTGAGCCTTGTCAAGTGCGAACAAGGCTCTCGGTTTCGACCCATCCCGTTTTATGTGCCGTTGAGGACGGTCATAGAAATTCTTTAAATCTCGCCGGGAGCCTGTAGTGTCACAACTCTTCCCCTCCATATCCATCACCATCACAGTGTGAATCAACTGCTCGAAGAAGTTTTTCTCTAGGTGCATCACATCTAAATTGTGACGAAGTAACAAAGTCCTCCAATATGGTAGGTAAAAAAATATGCTACGTTTAAACCAACCATTTTTCAACTTCTGGTCTTTGAACTCCTGCTCGGTTCCGTCGACAGTGGACGGGTGATCCGAAATCAACTCCCATATTTCATCTCCGGGGAGTCGATCAGGTGTGTCATCAAGCACAACCTCACCCTTCTTGAATGCCTTCTTATTCTTTCTATATGGGTGACCTTCTGGTAGGAACTGCCGATGACAGTCAAACCAACTTATTTTACTAGAATTTGGAAGATAAAAAGCTTTGCTCTCATCCATACAACACGGACATGCTTTCTGACCCGCAGTAGACCACCCCGAGAGCATACCGTATGCGGGAAAGTCGTTTATAGTCCACAACAGAGCTGCTTTCAACTGAAAGTTTTGTCTCAGAGAGACATCATAAGTTTCCATCCCTACCTCCCACAGTTGTTTTAGTTCCTCAATAACAGGTTGCAAGTAAACATCCAAATGATTTTTCGGGTTTCTGGGTCCGGGCACAATAAGAGATAGGAAGATGAAAGGCTGCTTCAAACACAACCAAGGAGGTAGGTTATAAGGTGTGATCATCACTGGCCATCAAGAGTACGACTTACCAAATTGGCCGAAAGGTGCAAATCCATCAGTGCACAACCCAAGCCTTACATTTAGGGGTTTTAACGCAAAGTGGGGATGTAGTCTATTGAAACGCTTCCACTCCTTACCGTCACTCGGATGACACATCTTCCCTGGTACCCTAATGTCCTCCTTGTGCCACCTCATTTGCTCCGCTATGGTTTTTGTGGCATACAATTTTTGAAGCCTAGGTGCAATAGGGAAGTACGTAAGCTAACTTATTGGGATTGGTTTCTTACCCCTGACACCGCTTTTCCCTTTCCTACCTCTCAAAACAATATCCCCCTCAACCGTCTTATACTTACCCTTACCACATCTCCTACATTCATCAAGCATCGCATCATTCTTCCAAAATAACATGCATCAATCTTTTGATTCGGGAGTTGAAGGCCCTTCACAACCTTTTTGGTTGTGTAGAATGTTCGGGTCATGATATTGTCTTTTGGGATAACTCTCTCGAGCAAGGCAGCAATACCATCGACACAAGCAAAGGGTAGGTTGAACTCACATTTAAGGCTGACTACCATAGATGCGACTTCTAACAAAGTCACATCGCACCCTCCGTATAACGGTTTCTCCGAAGCGTCCAACATGTCAAAAAATGCCTTTGTTCGTGGGTTAGGCTCTTGTGGGTTAGGTGAGTCTTGTGGGTTGGGTGAGTCTCGTGGGTTAGGTGAGTCGTCATTCCCATATGTGTTCTCGTTGTTAAACAAGTTGCACTCCACAACGTCAACTATCATACCTCTCAATCCCCCCTCATTTTGATGGTTTTCGGGTTCCTCAGACTGAGATGGCTCACCATGACAAATCCAATTATAATAATCGGGTGAAAAACCACTATAGATGACATGTTCCTTAACTACAAGGACCTCAAAAAATTTTAGGTTCTTGCATTTAGTACACGGACACCTAACCTCCCCCCTCGATGCATAATCTACTGACTTTTTAGCCACCTCGACAAATGATTCAACACCCCTCAAAAATTCGACGGTGGGACGTCTCTTCTTATCAAGTCTTCCCTCATACATCCATTTCCGTTCAATTCTCTTCATTTTCTATGTTCAAAAAATATATATAAAAAATTAAAGTTTAATTTCCCTAACTTAATTTAGAACTTACTAAACGTAAATTTAATCACGATTTAACTTAAACTTAATTTCTCTAACTTAATTTCCATAACTGAGCTCCTCAATTTAATCACTAATACGTCAAAGTAAACCCAATTTTTAATTTGCAAATGTCTTATTAATTTTTAATTGACCTTACAAAAATTAGTCACTGAATTTAATCACAAATGTAATCACAATTTAATCCCAATTTACAAAAACCCTAGCTAATTTATCAATGTAATCACAATTCAACCGAACAAAACACAACAATTCATGGCTTAGGTCACACATAAACAGCTTAAACAGGTAAAAAAAAGGTCAAATTTTCGGATGCAGATATCAAAATTCCGAAAGCGCCGCTAACATATGTTTACAACCCCGATCAGGATAGAAGTGGTTTCGGGAAAATCCGACATTATTACGACACTTTTTGTTCCGTCCTAAGTCACACAAAACCTCACATAAGGCCCTAAGGGTCATTCTATCTCAATTCAACCAAATTCATCAAACTCTAATCAAAATTGTGATGGGCAAAACTAATCAACCTAATCGAATTTGGCCTAAACTAATCAACCTAATCGAAATTTAAACCTAAACAATATTTACTAGCTGTAGACACCCGCATTTTGACTGCCAGGTGTCTATGGTAGTTTCCAAAAATCACCCGATGATGATCGGACGCTAACATGTTTCAACGCGCTCGGATACGGGCTCAAATCCATTAATCGCTGGCTAACACACTTACAGAGTACAAATCTCACCAAACAGACCTCAAATCCAGGCCCAGTGGATCATTCCGAGTCAAACAAGACTAATTTGGGCCAAAACCGACACCGGAATTAAAACCGACTTTTCACGATTGGGTCAACCCCGGTCAAAGTCGATCCCGAGACACACAAAACATCCCGTCAATCATCAAAAGTCCAAGTCAAACACAAAACCCATTAAAGTCAAGGTCCAAAAACCGATCTGCGCGACCCAGCTGGGCCACTCGATCGAGTGACCCTCCCACTCGATCGAGTGGGCCTATTTCGAGCCCGACGGCTGGCATATCGGGCCACTCGACCGAGTTGGCCTCCTACTCGGTCGAGTAGCCCTAATCCGGGTGCCCTAGCTTGCCTATATAAGCACCCCCATGCAACACAATTATCAATCTTTACAATCCCTTACAAACCCTACACAACCTTTACAAACCCTAAACACCTTCACAACCCTAATCCCTGTGCATCCTCAAGCAACCCTAGACAAACCCTAGGAAAATCGACTTTAGCAAACCCTAAAACTAGTTTTAGGAATTCAACCCGAGCCACCACAACTTAGCCTCCATATACCTCGAAGACTCTCGTGTCATAGCCGCGTTTACGAGCCTTATTCCGAGACAAGAACATGTAGGTTGAGGGTGACAAACCTCGTTCTCTTTTCCCTTTTTCTCTCGTCGTTCATCTCCTTCTTTTACTCTTTTTTTACGTTTATTGTTATTATTATTATTATTATTATTATTATTATTATTATTATTATTATTATTATTATTATTATTATTATTATTATTATTATTGTTATTGTTATTGTTATTGTTATTGTTATTGTTATTGTTATTGTTATTGTTATTGTTATTGTTATTGTTATTGTTATTGTTATTGTTATTGTTATTGTTATTGTTATTGTTATTGTTATTGTTATTGTTATTGTTATTGTTATTGTTATTGTTATTGTTATTGTTATTGTTATTGTTATTGTTATTGTTATTGTTATTGTTATTGTTATTGTTATTGTTATTGTTATTGTTATTGTTATTGTTATTGTTATTGTTATTGTTATTGTTATTATTATTATTATTATTACGGTATTATTATTATTATTATTACGGTATTATTATTATTATTATTATTATTATTATTACGGTATTATTATTATTATTATTACGTTATTATAATTATAATTATTATTATTATTATTATTATTATTATTATTATTACGTTTATTATCATTATTATTATTATTATTGTTATTACGATTATTATCATTATTATTTACCTTGTTATCATTATTGCATCAAAATATTAAAATACTTATCAATCTGTGTCGAATGAGAAGGATATCGGAATAAGGAAACCCGAATATACAAGTGTACTGCACACAGCGTTGCCGGTCGCTTATTCCGATACCCCGATTATTTGATTATTGAGATGAGTTAACTTAAACAGTAATTCATTATTATTTCTCGTTATCATCATCCATCTTGCATCCATCAATTTTCAAATCAATCTTTAACAAGGGTCGAAACCCGTTGACACGGATCCGACATCACAATCCCTAGAGATTTATTCGATGTCAGAGAAGTCGAGGGAATCAAGTTTTTTATTTTATTTATTTAACCAAAGAGTCAATCTTTCTAAATCGCAATAAATCAACTTAGGGCAATTTTCGTTGATGCTAAATAATTGTCAAAATAATTCTTTAGAATTATGACATTATTAACGCGGAGAAAATTTAATCACATCTCAATAATCAATTTAAAACGATTTTCGACATAAAACACGATTTTACAAACGAATCTTAATTCGTACATAGGGCACTCGACCGAGTGCCTAGCCCACTCGGTCGAGTGGCACCTCAAAACCAGATCAGAATGCTCACCACGACCACCACTCGATCGAGTCTCACAGTGACTCGGTCGAGTGGCTATGTACTCAACCGAGTTGGCCAATAACTCGGCCGAGTGTTGAGTACGGTCTTTGACGCAAAGCAGAATCAATTTTTTAGGGTCCACTCGATCGAGTCCATCGACCACTCGATCGAGTGACCTCATAACGACTCAAATTACGAGTCTTACATTGTTCTATTTTCAAAACCCGATAGTATTTCTCGACTTAGGTCGACACGTGCATAATTAATCACATGTATACTATCTTTTCAAATCATGCATCCTCATATTTGCATCTTTTTAATTCAATTCAATATTTGCAAACCGTTATTATTCGTTATATCGTTATATCGTTACTAACGCGTTTTCTGTTTCTTTTGTCAATTTAATTATTATTCGTTTATTATACTAAATGAACCCGCATGCTAAAATACAACTTTGACGTTAATTTTAGTTGCATTAAATTGACTTAGAAACCCTTTCAACTACATTCGCATGTTTAGGGAAAATAAATCTTTGCATATCATTTTCCCGTTTTACTAGCACGCGTATTAGAAAGTCATTCGAGTTCTTAGTAGAGGCCGCTAATGTGCGGGCGGGGTTGGGTGTCCTTTGTGGGCTTCCCAACACGTACCCTCACCCCTTACTCAGAACCTCGGTTTCCGGATGCCCGAAACCGTTGGCAAACGAGAGTCATTCAATATACGATTAACCGCTCAAGTCGGCATCTATATCAATATGCAAAGGGACGAGCCCAATAAACTCTGACATCGGAAATGGGCCGTATTTTGTATACGGCCCACTACGGCATAGAGTGGGCTCGAACGGTTCCGAATAACCACAAAATTCGGTGGCGACTCCACATAGACCTAAATTTCAATTCGATCCATTCTCATATGGAGATTCATTCGCCTCCCCAAACCCGCGCGTGGCCGCGTCGGGGTGGACCTATGTCATGTCCACAATTTGGCGACTCCGCTGGGGATTAACTGA
This sequence comes from Agrostemma githago, assembly GCA_958450325.1. Classification (NCBI taxonomy): domain Eukaryota; kingdom Viridiplantae; phylum Streptophyta; class Magnoliopsida; order Caryophyllales; family Caryophyllaceae; genus Agrostemma; species Agrostemma githago. The sequence continues at coordinate 26,164,803 of OY288257.1, forward strand.
TGCGTGACTTACCATCGGCATCCTCAGGGTGAGACTCGAATAGAAATCGTTTGACAAATACATTACGCGTGTTAGTTCTACGGTTCATGCATAACCCATATTTTCCCGGGCCGGTACTCGCGACCGACGTCCCACTATACCGTCGATGTACTCCAATATGGATATGTTGAAAGGTGTCCATAGTCGATTCGAGTGGGTTTCGCGGCATGTTCTAAGATCAACTCGACTTAGGAAGTCCGTCCTGATCAACGTCTAGACTATGTACACTGGTATACCCTCTATAGACCGACCGAGACTTAGTATAGAGCATACATGGCGTCGTTATAATGTTTATGTGACTACGTGCTACTTGGTTTCCGAGTCGTTTTCAAAAACCGTCAATTTTTCAAAATTGCATCTTTTTCAAACTATTCAATTTCAAAATCCGGGACACATACCGAATTTAGGACTTATGATTTTACTCAAAATAACCTATTTTCTAGACGGTACGCTGCCCAATTCAAAACTCGAAAATACTTTCGAACTTTCAAAACCCGCGGCCCAATAACTTTTCGTTTTTTTTTCGGAAATTGGGCCCTCAAACCGAGTTTACTCGGTCCTTTTGCAAAATCAATCAATTTTCAAAAACCTTCCTCTTCTAGGACTTCCCGTATTTAGCAGTGTCGGGTCGTGTCTTAAGTTGTCAAGGTCCGTAGCGTCGAAACTCTGTCGATCTTACATCACGAGTTTTTTCCCTTTCCCAGTCCGCCTTATTAGACTAAGGCAAGGCCCACCTACGTAGGACAAACCCCTACAATGGGGGGCCCGTCAACACAATCGAGTCTAAAGTCTGGGGATGTCTCACGTGAACCTTCCTTCGAACAGGACTAGGCCCACTCGCCAAATCCTAAGGAAGGCCCACCTTTCGCAAGTCACCCGTCTAGGTGTCTTTTCCGAGTCAGTTACCTCTTTTAGTCTTGTTCGGGATGTAATTTCTACTTCAGGATTTTGGGCTAGTTTCTAATTATGTGGTGTTCTTACAGACAGGCCACCCGTAACCCGACACCAACGCAAGATGGACGAGTTGAAGGACGCACTAGCTAAGCTCGAGAGTCAACTAACCTCCATCCAGACTAACCAAGCAGCGATAGTCACCCGCCTAAGTGCCGTGGAAAAAGCGGCCCCAGTCGAAGGAGCTGAGCCCAATGGGCCCATGGCCGAGTTGGTCAGTATCGTTCGTAGGCTCGAGGAACAAGTTCACCTATCAACGAACAACTCGATCCACACCGAAAATGCTCGTATTTATTCGCCTTTGGATAACGAGCTACCTGCTAACCTCAACTTAACGGGACTTCCTATGTTTGAGGGTACTGAAGACCCGGTCCACCACATCCGGGCTTTCAAAGACTTCATGGCAGTCAAGGGGGTGAAGTCAACAATGTTCAAGCACCTATTCCCCTCCTCTCTGGAGAAACACCCCAAGGCCTGGTTCTACAGACTCGACCCCAAGAAATACAAGACTTGGGACGATGTGGCGACCGAGTTTGCTCGGAATTACGCCGATAACACTGAAATCCAGACTACAATGCGTACTCTGGAGGTAATGGCCCAAGAGCCCAAAGAAGGGTTCACAAAATATCTGCAACGATGGAGGGCCGAAAGTGTGAAGCTGGTCGACAAGCCCGGCGAAAAGGCCCTAGTAGAAGCCTTCGTCAAGAATCTACTCCCATCCTACTGGGTCCATCTCCGGTATGCTATTATCCCAAACTTTGCTGTCCTTACTGAAATGGGCACAAGGATCGAAGATGATTTGAGGTTGGAGAGCCTGACTAAGGCCTCTACCAAGGGCTATCAAGGGGCTAGTTCATCCACAAACAAGCCCACACCTGCAGCTGCGACCCGCAGCATCTTTGATGAGGTAAATTTGCTCGACACCTCATCCAAAAAGAATACACCTAATCGGGTATTCACAGATATAGGGACTGCCTATACTTATGCCTTACAAAGGCTATCTTCCAAGGGTCTGATTCAACCAATAGGCCCAACTCCAGAGCCTCCAGCAGAGAAGAGGCCCAAGTATTACAATGCTCAAGCCTACTGTCAGTATCACTGGGGCAACGGACATGATACTGAAAAATGTTGGAAGTTAAAGCATTTAATCCAAGATCTTATTGAGAGCGGGAAATCCCGTTGCCCGGAGACAAGCCGAGCAACAAAGACAACCCGTTCAGTGCCCATGCCATATTTACGGGGGAGGTAATTGACTGTTCTCACCTCATTTCCCCGTTTATCCCACAAATCAACGGGATATGGTTTGATGATGAGGATGATGTGTACCTGGCTAAAGGGGAAGCTGTCCCCGTCACCAGAGAAGAAGTCCGAAAAGCCAAGTCCAAGGCCTTGGCCACCAACCACCTCGCCACTGCTGGGCGCGCCACTCCAACATCCGTTACTGAACCTGCCAGGACGGAACCGACCTCCGAGGAACCAAGCAATGACACGGCCTTGGTCCAACAAATGAAGAGGGTTCGAGCTGACTTAACCATATGGCAACTACTGGTTAGCTCACAGGCTCATCGGGAAGCACTGACTAAGGCTCTCGATGAAATCAAGGTCGACTCAGAAGCTACCCCCGCTGAAATGGTAGCCACCATCATGCCCTACCTTAAGGGCAAATCCAAAGAAGAAGGCCCACTCATAACCTTCTCTGAAGCTGATCTACCTCCATTTGGGCCCAATCATAATCTGGCCCTATACATCACGGTCATCTGCAAGGGTAAGTACCTTCCCATGACCCTTATCGACGATGGATCAGCCGTGAACGTCCTACCACTAAGGACCGCCCGGGCCCTCGGCATCACTGATGCCGACTATCTCCCGACGGCCCAAACTATTCAGGCGTTCGATGGAAGCCCAAAGCCAGTCGCCGGGGCCGTTAAATTGAAGATCATAATGGGCCCAATCGAAAAGGAGCTAGAATTCCAGGTGATAGATGTCACCTCATCATTCAACCTCCTGCTAGGAAGGCCTTGGATTCACACAGTCAAGGCCGTGACATCTACCCTCCATCGCAAAGTCAAGATGCCACTTCAAGACGGTATCGTAACACTGGAGGCAACACCAATGACCGTGGCGAGCTGCAACGCCACAAACCGGGCCGAACCACGAGGTTTCGATTTCGTGGGCATGATTTAAGAAGAATATCTTTTCAAGCCCTACTTCGCCCCTAACATCGACACGATGCTACAAAATCTGGGTTACCTACCCGGAGCTACCTCAAGACCATATCTTCCGGCGGGGAAGATCATCGAGGTCCTAGACAACGCAGAATCCCGACTCGGATTGGGATATACTATACGCTCGGAGGATGTGGGCCGGGCCTCTGCAATCAAATTTGTCACTCCAGTCTTCGGAGCCATCCAAGTGGGCCTCTACCGACCCACCATCACATATCTCGAGACCAAAACGGCTCGGGAATGCAACTACATCCCCGATGACATTCACCGTTATCCAGGATGAGTCCGAGAAAAGGGAAAACGACTCTGAGCCCGTGCTGGGGCTCTTATTTGGAGAAGACAAGACCGTCCCTGCTCCGAAAGATGACTTGGTCAACTTGATCCTCCGCAGTGATCGGTTCGACCCAACCAAGCTCATTACCGAGGTCGGCACCAACACCGAGACGAGGGCTTGGAGGAAAACTATAAAATGGACCGACAGTCAAGGACGGGTCTACAAGCTAACCACCGGCGAAGGAGACATGCCGGATACCGAGTCTGAGTCCGAGTCCGAGTCAGAGTCGGAGTCTGAGTCCAGGTTTAGAGGGTCTGGTGCTGGAGTCGAGTCTGTAATCCCTCTTCCCCTAGCCACCGAGGTCTCGGGGTCTGTCCCAAGACCTCTTCCTATCCCGCCACTGACCAACGATCAGATGGCAGCTCTATTCGAGCTATTTTCAAAATTTACCATTAATAATAATAACGAACACCGTTCTGCTTACGGCTTGTCTTATTTCCAAAATTTTCTCAATTTCAAAAGTTTTATATGCAATGACATTGAGAAACCCGACGAACAGGTACCTCTACCACAACATCTGGTCGAGCAGCTCGAGCAAAGGGAATCCCGAGATCCGGTAATCGAAGAAACCGAGTCCATCAACGTGGGAACCACTTTAGAGCCCCAGATGCTTAAGTTGGGCCAATCTTTTGATCCAGAGGAGAGACAACAGTTCACAGACCTCCTCCTAGAATTTAAAGACGTCTTTGCATGGTCCTACAAGGACATGCCGGGAATAGATCGAGAAATAGCTGAACACCGAATACCCATCAAAGATGGGTGCAGACCGGTAAAGCAGAAGCTCAGAAGAATGAAGCCCGAATGGTCTCTTAAAGTCAAGGAAGAGGTCGATAAACAATTCAAAGCGGGTTTTATACAAGTGTCTTAATATCCAGACTGGGTTGCAAACATCGTGCCGGTACCCAAGAAGGACGGCAAGGTGCGAGTATGCGTAGACTTCCGGGACCTAAACAAGGCCAGCCCAAAAGATGATTTTCCGTTGCCACACATCGACATTTTGGTGGATAATACGGCCGACCATGCCCTTCTATCATTCATGGACGGGTATGCCGGATACAATCAAATTAAAATGGCAGAAGAGGATATGAGTAAGACTACCTTCATCACACCTTGGGGTACTTACTGTTACACCGTCATGCCATTTGGGCTTATTAATGCAGGAGCCACTTATCAACGGACAGCCACCACCTTATTACACGACATGATGCATAAGGAGGTGGAGGTCTATGTGGACGATATGATCGTTAAGTCTAAAGACCGAAGCGGGCACATCACGGCCCTAAGAAAGTTCTTTACCAGACTGCGAAAATACAACATGAGACTAAACCCACAAAAGTGCAGTTTTGGGGTAACGTCAGGCAAATTACTGGGCCATATCGTTAGCCAACGCGGCATCGAGGTCGACCCAGCTAAAATCAAAGCCATTACCGAGATGCAGCCACCCAAGATCGAAAAGGAAATAAGGGGGTTTCTCGGGAAAGTCCAATACATCAGCCGTTTCATTTCGAAGTTAACCATGGTATGTGAGCCCATCTTCAAAAAGCTAAAAATCGGAGAACGGGTACTATGGGACGACAAATGTCAAATGGCTTTTGACAAAATCAAGGAGATCCTGTCTGCCCCGCCAGTGCTAATGCCACCTCAACACGGTTTGCCTTTGTCGTTATACCTGACAACGACTGAGACAGCCATGGGGGCTATGCTGGCCCAGACAGTTGATTCAGAAGAACGGGCTATTTACTACATCAGCAAAAAGTTCCTCGAGTACGAATGCAAATACACAATGCTCGAAAAGACGTGTTTAGCATTGGTTTGGGCCACTAAAAAGCTCCGACATTACATGCTTAGCCACGAGGTACATGTTTTATCCAAAATGGATCCAATCAAGTACCTATTCGAGAAGCCCATCCTCAACGGCAGGATGTCAAGATGGACTTTAATGCTGTCCGAGTTCGACCTCAAGTTTGTACCGCTAAAAGCCTTCAAAGGCCGGGTAGTTGCCGAATTCCTCGCTGACAGCCCAATATCCGAAGAAGGCCACACTGACGCATGGGCCTTTCCTGATGAAGACATATTCCATACCGATACCGAGACATGGGATCTGTATTTTGATGGAGCATCCAACTTCCGAGGATTTGGGGTCGGAATTCTGCTAATCTCACCCCGAGGGGAACACACTCCTTTATCCATCAAGTTGGACTTTGACGTGACCAACAATGCAGCCGAATACGAAGCATGCATTCATGGGTTGCAAGCCGCCGCTGATTTAGGGGTAACAAACCTCCGGGTCCACGGTGATTCATCATTGGTCATCAATCAAGCGCTCCAAAAATGGAAAACTCGGAACGCCAATCTCGTGGCTTACCAAGCACGAGTACAGGTTCTAGAGAAACAATTCCAAAAGGTAGAGTATATCTACTTGCCCCGAGAAGAAAATCAGTTTGCAGATGCACTTTCTAAATTAGCATCTTTACTGAACATCCCGGATCACATGACCAGCATGCCAATCTGTGTTGAAAGACGGTCCGAACCAGCATACATCCATGCCATTCAAGATATCGAGATAACTGACCCAGAACCTTGGTATCAAGCCGTCTTAACATACCTGACAACGGGAGAATATCCTCCGGAAGCTGAAAATCGGGCCAAAAAGGCCCTACGAAGACTAGCAACCCAATTTGTTCGTACTGATGACGGGCAATTGTATAAAAAGACGGCACAGGGGGCTCTCCTCCTATGCATCGACAAAATACAAGCCGACAAAGTCATGGCCGAGGTCCACGACGGTGAAAACGGTCCGCATATGAACGCCCATATGCTATCCCGTAAAATCATGAGGCTCAGGTATTACTGGAACACCATGGAGACAGACTGTCAGTTATACGTCAAGCACTGCCATAACTGTCAGATCTTCGGTAATGTACAACATATGCCGTCTTCCCTATTATATACCATGACATCACCATGGCCATTTTCGACATGGGGAGACATAATTGGGAAAGTACATCCTTCCGGGACGGGAGGACATTGCTTCATTTTGGTGGCCATCGACTACTTCACCAAATGTGTAGAAGCCGAGTCATACCGTGTCTTGAACGCCAAGCACGTGGCCAAATTTATCCAAAATAAGATTATATGCCGGTATGGGATCCCGCACGAATTTATCAGTGATCATGGGACCCACTTTCAAGCTGAAACTACTGCATTACTGGCAAAATACAAGATTCAGAGGCATACATCTTCACCTTACCGACCACAAACAAATGGAGCGGTAGAAGCGGCCAACAAAACGATTGTCACCATACTAAAAAAGATGGCTGAGAATTATCGAGACTGGCTCGACAAGATACCATTCGCCTTATGGGGATACCGAACTTCAATTCGCACCGCAACCAGAGCAACTCCATATTATCTGACATATGGAATGGAAGCAGTCCGGCCGGTCGAGCTAGAAGTACCATCCCTAAGGATCTTGCTTGAAAGCCAAGTACCAGAAGCAGATTGGGTCCAACCCCGATACGATTCGCTAGTCCTCTTGGACGAACGGCGGTCCCGGGCCCTCAACAATATTCAAGTATATCAAAAGAGAATCCAGCGGGCCTTCAACAAAAGAGTTAGGCTCAGGAAAATCAAAGAAGGTGATTTGGTCCTAAAATCGGTTCGTGCCTTACTACCGGTGGACCCAAGGGGAAAGTTCAAACCCAATTGGGCTGGGCCATATTTAGTCAAGAAAATCCTATCAGGAGGAGCGGTGATGCTAACGGACCTGGATGGCAACGAGTTCGTCAACCCGACCAACTTGGACCAGCTGAATCGCTATTACCCATAAACCCCTGTCTCAATGTCATTTGCAAAAATTTATAAAATTTGTCTTTTTATAAATTTTCAAAATTTTAGACAAGTCAATAAGTTAGAATTAATTATTCTACCGTCGCACACCTCGAATCAATGATCTTGATGTATTTCGAAAATTGCAAAAAAATCAAATCAATCAAATCAAATTTTGAACTACGTTTGGTTTGATTCCGCTAATTGTGGATACGTAGGCAACCCCTCAAAAGGGTACAACCACTGCAATATCGAAAAGACGGGAACGGTTTCAAATAATATGTCTTTTATTAATATCTCGATAAACTCGGGAATTACAAAAAAAAAAAAAAAAACACGGCAAAACAACTAAAAAAAAAAAAAAAACGCACCAGAAAAATAATAGTAATATTCAAATAATAAATACGGAGGCTAATATCCGGGCATCTTCCCCTTTCCCTTGTCCTTCGGGTCGTGTGGAGCCCGAGGTCGTCGAGGTGGGGAGGAGCGTTCCCTAATCACAAGGGGAACCTCCTTAGCACGGGCCCGCTTCTTTGACGACGGGTCTTCAATCACAGTCTTTGGCCCAACTCGAGCCCGGACGTGCTCGGGTAGTCTATCCCGTGGGCCAAGTCGGTCCTGCACGGCTAGTCTAGGGCCCAGTCTCCTTTCCAAGTCTGTCTGGGGGCTCACCTTCCCCCGAACACCTTTGGCACCGGACTCTTTAGCTTGAGTCTTAGCTTTCTTCTTTTGCCCTGACATTAGACGAACTAGGGTAGCTGGAGTGTCCCCCTCATCAAAGAACCCCCTGTTTGTCTTTAGCCTGTTCTCTCCTCAGCAGGTCAAAGGCTTCATCCACCTTCAAAGCAGCTCGGGCTTTAGCATCACCTACTTTAGTCCACTCGGTATATGAGTCTGAAACCCAGATCGAATGACGAGATTTGGAAACGGGCCAAGTGTGCCGGGTGTACCATCTTTGCATCCACGTGTCGCACATCACATCCGTCAATTGGGTAGGATCACTCACAATTGCCTCCATTTCTGGTATCCGCTGAGATCGTCCATACTGCCTTAGTATGCGATCCGGGTATAGATGAACCGTTTGGTTGAAGGACAAGATCACTTGGTAACGGGCTCTCTTCCTCGGGTCCAAACCTGACCAAGCCGGGATGGGCCACCATGGCACGACCCATCGAATCAACCGTCCACCATGGATGGATAGCACCTCATCCCAATACTTCTGGCTAATCAAGCGAGAAAAATCGATGGCCCGTCGTCTCGTCATCAGCTGGTTATGGCGGTAGGTACTGGCATCAAGTGGGGGATCTATCACCGATAGCCTCTCATAAAGCCAAATCTGAAAAAAGAAAACAAAAGCATTAGATTTCGAGACAAAACGGACGACACTCGATCGAGTGACAGCATGACTCGATCGAGTGGCGTCACTGGAGACGGACAGAAGCTTGTCAGCGAAGGCACTCGATCGAGTGCCAGGGTGACTCGATCGAGTGCCCACTGCAGTAGCCGAGTTCTCGAAAAAAATTCAAAAAAATCGAGGAATCAAAAAAATAAAAAAATCCGACTTACTTGCAACAAACGGGTGCTTCCGGTGAGACGAACGGACTGATCCCTTTTGCGATTATCCAATCCTTGGATGATTTCGCCCGTAATTAACCAAGCCGGGCTATGTTCCGTCTCCATCAAATCCACAACGGTTATGAGATGGGCATTACCCATGCAAGATAACCAATCCATGTGACCCTCAAAAGCGTAAACATGGAGCATGCAGAAAGAAAAGGCCCTACGACTATGGGCCGACCTCACCCGGACATCATGCGGATTCATGAATTTCTCAGCCAAGTCGATCAGAGAAATATTGCCACCTTCCATCATACGGGATAATTCGTTATGGGATAGCCCCAGAAATTCCCTCAGCTTCCTCTTTGGGTCATAGACTGAATACGGGACGGCAGGCCGAAGCATCGGGTTCCATCCTCCTATAGCTGCAATCTCTTCAGGTAGAGGGCAGATCTCGCCCCGAGGGAAAGCAAAGACATGATATATGTCATCCCAGTAAGCCAAGCAAGCATCCAAAAAGTAACGATCGACCACCATCTGACGGAACGGGTACAGCTGAGTTATACCCGTCTGGTTCAAAACCACCCTGTCGGCATCCCTAAACTGTCGGGACCATGCCTGCAACATAGCACTCAACCTATCGATTCCCATGATAAATTTCTTAAAATGATAAAGAGACTCTCTTTTTGCCTTAAGGGAAGTAAAAGACTTTCTTGTGATGGGAATTATGAAGAAGTTCAAGAGCATGGAGGGCTATATATAGCAATAGCCTTGCAAATTCCTTTCCATATCGCTTCTAGGAAAAGTTTCCTAATTGCAATTAGAATCAAGCCACAAGCCTAGTCTCAATACTAGTGTGGAAATAATCATCCCGAACTTTCCTAATTTCTTTAGGAGTCAATTTCAAAAACTTCAAAATTTCAAAGTTTTCAAATTTCAAAATTTCGAAAATTCAAGAGTCTTTTTCCCCCAGCACGAGTCATTTTATTACCTACGTGTTGCATGCATTTTATGTGACTTATACAGGTACGACTCAAACAGGGACATGCAAGTCATCAAATCTCCCCGGCGGCATTTTCCGGGATATCACGGGATGGGCCAACACACAGGCACACCCAGGGCTTACGCGACAAGCCCAAATTCCCCACGGAGTACAATCATCAAGCTCAGGTATGATTTCTGTCTTGTGGCTGGCGAGCCCTTCACGCGAGTCTAATGGACTATAAACGACCCGAACGGAAGTCTACCAAGTCTTAACGGACTTGGTAGCTACTCTGACTTTCGCCCTGTCCAAGCCTCAGTCAGAGTGGGGGCTCTGTAGACACCCGCATTTTGACTGCCAGGTGTCTATGGTAGTTTCCAAAAATCACCCGATGATGATCGGACGCTAACATGTTTCTACGCGCTCGGATATGGGCTCAAATCCATTAATCGTTGGCTAACACACTTACAGAGTACAAATCTCACCAAACAGACCTCAAATCCAGGCCCAGTGGATCATTCTGAGCAAACAAGACTAATTTGGGCCAAAACCGACACCGGAATTAAAACCGACTTTTCACGATTGGGTCAACCCCGGTCAAAGTCGATCCCGAGACACACAAAACAACCCGTCAATCATCAAAAGTCCAAGTCAAGCAAAAAACCCATTAAAGTCAAGGTCCAAAAACCGATCTGCGCGACCCAGCTGGGCCACTCGATCGAGTGACCCTCCCACTCGATCGAGTGGGCCTATTTCGAGCCCAACGGATGGCATAACGGGCCACTCGACCGAGTTGGCCTCCTACTCGGTCGATGATAAGTGTAGTTTGTAGTGCCTATTTTACTATGTTTTGGTCCCATTTTCCTTGTAGAATCACTCCTTGGGAGCGGTTTAGGGGCTTCTTATGCTTCCTTTAGTTCGTTTCAGGTTCCCGAGACCAATTTGGAAGGGTTGGAGCGATTCCGACTCTATACATACGCATTTTGGAGCCAACGAGATAAAGGAGCGACGACTCGAGGCCTTGGAATCGACCCCGAGACCTTGGGGCCCAATCCCGAGCCTCCGAGACCCGATCCCGAGTCCCGAGAATCGACGGGAAGCCCATGGGATACAAGGAGGGACCCTAGAGCTCTTATTGGAGGCATACAAGACCCTTCCCGGTCGGGATAATGACCTTCCCGATCGGGAAGGGATGCACATTTAGAAGCGCCACTGTGGGTCCTTCCTGGTCGGGTTGAATCCTTCCCGATCGGGAAGACAGAACCCTTCCGGATCGGGAAGATCCGTCCCGGTCGGGATGGGCTACAGCTCACCCGCACTTCTTCTTTTCTTCCCCTTCATTCTTGTACCCATATATATACTCCCTTCTTGTAATATTAAGACATCTTATCTTATCTTACCCTAGACTAGTTTAAGCCTCAAAAACCCTAGATTAGTGTTCTCACATTAGTTTTAATCTCTCCCTAATTATTAGTTAATCATTGTAATTAGTTCTTGGATTAAGGGGATTCTTGAAGATTATTCCAAGCTTGACAACCTTGGGATTTTATTTGGGTTTCTTATTAATACAAGTTCTCTTCTTTTTCATCCATTGTTTGTTGGTATAATCTTCTTCTCTTATTTACTCTTGTTCTTAGTTTGTTAATCAAGTTTGTATCTTTATATTTTGTTTATTGTTTTTGTTATTGTTCATTATGGATGTTTGGATGTTCAAGTTGTTTTTTCTTATTATTGTTAGTTCTTCATTGATAATGAGTGAGTAGATTACTTGTGGGGTTAGTAGGGGGATTAGGGGTAGATTATGGAAGATTAGGGTTGATTAAGGGGAAAAGGTTATATCTTTGTTGTTAGTCACATTGTGGGCACTCTATGTGTTTGTTGATATGCTTGTGTGAGTTGTAGTGGCCATGCTTCCCATGCTTGTGTTCATCTTCTCATTGATTGCTTATTTTGTGGAAATGTTGAGAATAGTTTAGTCGCGAGAGCGCGGACTAGGGTCTAAGTTGTGAGAGCCCGGACCCACCTTGACATCGGTCTAAGTTGCGAGAGCCCGGACCGACTCTAGCGATTAGGAGACACCTATACCCTTGATCACCCCAATTATCCTTCTACTTCTATGAACCCGACCTACCCCACTTCTTTCCATATTTGTGTTAATCCTCTTAGTTAGCCATCATTTTCGTTAGTTTTATCGTTTAGTTAGTCTCTAGTGTTAGTTTAGTTCCTACTCCTCCTCCATCATAGTTTTCCATTTATCGCTTCTTTGTGTTTGTTCGGTAATCTAGTCTCGTTGTAGGCCAACCTAGTGATAAGTGTAGTTTGTAATGCCTATTTGTTGTGTTTTGGTCCCTTTTCCTTGTGGAATCGCTCCTTTGGAGCGATTCATGGGCTTCTTATGCTTCCTTTAGTCCGTTTCAGGTTCCCGAGCCCGATTTGGAAGAGTTGGAGTGATTCCGACTCAATACATACACTTTTTGGAGCCAACGAGATAAAGGAACGATGACTCGAGGCCTTGGAATCGACCCCGAGACCTTGGGTCCCAATACCGAGCCTCCGAGACCCGATCCCGAGTCCCGAGAATCGACGGGAAGCCCATATGATACAAGGAGGGACCATAGAGCTCTTATTGAAGGCATACAAGACCCTTCCCGGTCGGGATAATAGCCTTCCCGATCGGGAAGGGAGGCACATTTAGAAGCGCCACTGTGGGCCCTTCCCGGTCGGGTTGAGCCCTTCCCGATCGGGATGGAAGAACCCTTCCCGATCGGGATGATCCGTCCCGGTCGGGATGGGCTACAGCTCACCCGCATTTCTTCTTTTCCTCTCCTTCATTCTTGTACCCATATATATATACTCCCTTCTTGTAATTTGAGAGGGATCTTATCTTACCCTACGTTAGTTTAAGCCTCCAAAACCCTAGATTTACTCTCACTCATTAGCTTTAATCTTCCCTTAATCTTAGTTAATCCTTAGTTAATTATTGTAATTAGTTCTTGTATTAAGAGGATACTTGAAGAATTCTCCAAGATTGACAACCTTGGATTTTATTTGGGTTCTTATTTATACAAGATTTCATCTTTTCATCTCCTTAGTGTTGGTATAACCTTTCTTACTCTTAATCTTGTTTATTTAATCTTGTTTGAATCTTTTCGTATTGTTAGTATCATTGTTCTTGTTATTCATTATGGATGTTGGTTTTGTAGTATTGATTTCACTTGTGAATGTTGGTTTCCTCTTTTTAATGAGTGAGTAGTAGTCTTGTGGGGTTAGTAGGGGGATTAGGGGTAGATTATGGATGATTAGGGATGGTTTAAGGGGAAAAGGTTACATCTTTGTTGTTAGTCACATTGTAGGCACTCTATGTGTTTGTTGTTATGCTTGTGTGAGTTGTAGTGGCCATGCTTCCCATGCTTGTGTACATCTTCTCAATGATTGCTTATTTTGTGGAAATGTTAAGAATAGTTTAGTCGCGAGAGCGCGGACTAGGGTCTAAGTTGCGAGAGCCCGGACCCACCTTGGCATCGGTTTAAGTTGCGAGAGCCCGGACCGACCCTAACAACTAAGAGACACCTATACCCTTGATCACCCCAATTACCCTTCTACTCCTATGAACCCGACCTACCCCACTTCTTTCCATATTTGTGTTAATCGTATTAGTTAGTCATCGTTTACTTTAGTTTATTTGTTAGTTCTATCGTTAGCTTAGTCATATTTCTCCTTCATCATAGCTTATCGTTTATCGCTCTCTTTGTGTTCGTTTGTGTGACTTAGCCTAGTTTTTAGTGGACCTAGTCTAGACCTTACTCTACCGTCCCCGTGGATATCGACCCTACTTGCCCTAGCTACCCACTAGGAATATTCGGTTTAATATTGACGGTTGGGATTCACGACAAAATCCAACCATCAATTTGGCGCCGTTGCCGGGGACGGTGCATTGTTTAGACTTAGTTTGCTTATTTCTAGACTTAGTTATCCTTCTTTGTGCTCTCCCATCTTCTCTTGTGTATATTTTCTAGTTTCTCTTCTTTTCTTAGCTTTCTTTTCCCTTTGTCTCTAGTTGTGTTTGTTATTGTCGTTGCCTAGTGCCCATAAAGCACTAGGTGTTCTTACGTTTGTTCTAGTGTGTAGTGTATGCCTGGGAGGGGAGGCGACTTCTATCTCTTTAATCCAGAGCCGGAGAGACGCTTTCGAGCCTTTCGCCAACGGACGAATAATCGGGTTAGGATCTCTCAACCAAGTGCAAGCACCACTCATCAAGGGCAAGCCCAAGGAGCCGACTTGAGCATTTCACCTCGAGAGACGGCCGGAGGGACCTTCATCAGTCCCTTCGGTGATTCTTCTTCTAGTTCCCCCTCCTCTTCTACATCAACACCGTCTACACCACCATCGTCTCCCTTATATCCAATCATGCCTAAGTTCTCTTCTCACTCAACCTTTACGGAAGACGTTTTGCCGGGTCCATCCACTCTACCGGAGGCATATACCGGGAATTTTGTGGCGAAAACGCAATTTATCCAATTGGTCGAGAGAAGTCAATTTAGTGGGTTACCAACCGAAGATCCTCATCAACACATGGAAACCTTTTCGGACTATTGCGACGCTATTTCACAAACGGGAATAACTCAAGACCAAATCCGGTGGGTATTATTTCCTTTCTCTCTTATCGGTAAAGCGAAGCAATGGTTCAAGGGGTTGGACAAAGCAAGACTTGGCATTGACACTTGGAAGAAGCTAGCCTTAGCCTTCTACTAACAATTCTATCCCCCGGAGAAGACAAATCTATTGAGAGCCTCTATCACGGGTTTCCAACAACGCGATGATGAAAGCCTCTACGAATCGTGGGAAAGATTCAAAGCCTTGATCCGTTCTTGTCCACACCATGGCTTATCACAATGGTTCCTTGTACAACAATTTTGGAATGGGCTATATGAAGACTCGAGGGCCATACTCAATATGGGATCTAACGGTAGGTTTACCGAAGTGGAGGATAACCAAACTTGGTCAAGGATTGAAGAGATGGCGGTGCATAATTCACAATACTCAAGGCCTAGGAAGGCAAATCGGGGAGGTAGGCATGAGGTTGATGCCATTACACAATTGAGCATTGATCTTGGGGCTCAACTAAGAACTCACATGGAGACCATTGACAAAAAGCTCCAAAGCCACCTCAACCAAGTTCAAAGCTCTAGTTCCTCGAACCAACACTCGATCCATGATGTAAATGCTTTGGAGTTTGCACCTCCTTTGCCTTATTTTGGAATGTGTGATACTTGTGGAATCGTTGGTCATGATCCAATGCATTGTAGAGGGAGTATTGAGCAAGTGAACGCCTTTCAAGCGTTCAAGCAAGGTGCCTCCTACTCTAATCAATACCAAGCTTCCAATCAAGTCCCTCAACAACAAGCCTTTCAACATCAACAACAACATCGTCTCTATGTTCCACCTCCTTTACGGGACAACAATGAAAGTTACCAGGTTATGTGGGTAACCAAAGACCCTTTAACAACTTCAAGCAAAATAACCAAGGTAATTTCAACAACAAGCAAGGGTTCCAACAAGGGAACTTCAATCAAGGTGGTTTCCAAGGAAACCAAAATTTCCAAGGAAACCGGAACTTTCAACAACAACAAAACCACAATCAAGGCCTTAATCAAGGCAATTCTCATGGGTTCCAAGGGAACCATCAACAACAAGCAAATCAAAGTCATCAACAACAAAGAAAGCTAGGAGTCGGTCTCCTATCCATGACTATGGTACTCCGTTAGCCCTCACCGATACTCCACATAATCCATCATGCAAGAAATATATGATGGATATGCAAAGGAGTAATCAAGAGATGGCAAGAAATAAACAAGAGTTCTTTGCTTACGTTCAAAAGGACAACCAAGCAAGAGATGCTCATGCGAAGTCGATGGAAACCCGAATATCTCAACTTGCTTCGGAGATCTCTACAAGACAAAAGGGGCAACTACCTCCTCAAGGCGAAACACCAAAATTTGAGCATGTAAATGCTATTACTACGAGGAGTGGTACATCCTATGAACCCCCTTTTTCACCTAGTGAGCAAGAACCAAGACAGAAGTCATACCCCCCTCTCAAGATAATGCAAGCTTTGACATTCCAATTGAGGAGCAAGTCTTATGGGAGGCCGAGAAACCCCAAGAAGACAACCCTCCCCCTCTTCAAGAGAAAGACAAGGGAAAAAGGAAAGTGTCCTTTGAAGAGTCCACCCCGATTGATCAAAACAAGTACCAAATCAAGTTGCCTTACCCATCGAGGCAAATGAAGACTAAGGTGGATACTCATTACGACAAGTTCCTTAGTATTGTGAAGAAATTGGATGTTAGTGTCCCGTTCACCGAATTACTTACCCAAATCCCGGCATATGGAAGATTTATGAGAGAAATCTTAGCTAGGAAGAGATCCGTCGACAAGGAAGAGACCGTAGCGTTCACGAGAGTAGTGAGCGAGCTTATCCAAGGTTCCACGCTTCCAAAGTTGAAGGATCCGGGTAGTTTTTCGATCCCTTGCACCATAGGCAACTTCTTGATCAAGAATGCGTTATGTGACTTGGGCGCGAGTGTGAGCATCATTCCGTATTCTATTTGTTGCCGAGTCGGAATGAAAGAGTTGAAATGTACGTCCCTCACCCTCCAAATGGCCGATAAATCATTCAATCGACCATTAGGAATGTTAGAGGACGTACCGGTACGAGTGGGGAAATACTTCATTCCGGTCGACTTCATTGTGCTCGACATGCCGGAGGATGCCAACACTCCCATTATTCTTGGGCGCCCATTTCTACACACCGCGGGTGCCATGATCGATGTGAAGAACGGTAAGATCACATTTGAGTTAGGCGAGGAGAAGATAGTGTTTGACCTCCAAGGCAACACTTCGCCTACTAGCGATGAGACATGCAATATGATCCAAGCCAAGAAAGACATCGATCTAGGGGGTGAACCGGAACAAAGCTTGAAGAAGTACTCTTATGTACTTGAGGATGACGACTCCGATATGGAGGAAGATGAGTGCCCAATTCATGGGCTTGATGACAAGTTGAAGTGCAATGACAAGGAAGAAGATGAGCCTCCCTTGGGGCCGCATGAGGACCGTTGGACGTTTGGGTATATCCCCAAGGACCAAAATTACAAGTTCAAGTCGTTGAACTTGGAAGAGCGGGATGCCCCGGGAACGTCAAGGCAAGGCCATGAGGAGCCTTGGGATGTGGTCGGTTACATTACGACCTTGATTGAAGACTTCTCAAGGGCCTTCGACTTGTTTTTACGTGCCCTTGATGGAGATGGAACTAGTTTTGGTTGTTGAAAAAGATTGAAGAAAGCACCACTTTGGTTTGACGGAGTTCCACAAGAACCGTCCCATTGTATATATCTCTTTCTTGTAATTTGTTGGATTTTTGCAAATTCTTGTTATTTGGATTGATTGATGAGCGTTGTGAGGGAGAGAGTTTGATGTGTGTTTGAGTATTGTTTGATAGGTGAAGTGAGAACGCTCCTAGAGAGGATTGGCTATGGTTTACCTTAGGTTGTGAGCTAGAGGATTGGGTTTTTGAATCTTGGAACAAGTTTTTGGGATCGTGGAGGTCGAAGAAGACCCATCCCGGCCGGGATGAGGCGTCCCGACCGGGACGGGTGAGGTAACCCGATCGGGAAGGGTGCCGTCCCGATCGGGAAGAGTGCACCTCTTTTCGTGCTTCCTGGGAGTCCTTCCCGACCGGGATGAAGTCATCCCGACCGGGACGGGTAAGCTGACCCGATCGGGATCAACCTTCTCGACCGGGAAGGTCCGCTGCTCCCCCTTTGTGATTCTTCTTTGCAAATCGAGTCCACCCAACCGTTTTATGCCCCCTCCCAACCTCCCTAACCACCCTAGCCTTATCATATGCCCCATGTACTTCATTGTCATGCCCTCACTCCATTTCTTATCCGCTTTACACCAACTCTCACATCAAATCCCACCCCCTACCATTACTACCTATACCGTGAGTTCTCTTCAAGAGTGAAGCGAGATGGTAACCGAGAAGACAAGCGACGAGCCTCTAATGATCATCGAGACGATGGAGCAAGTGAGTTACTAATCGCTCGGTTTGGTAACTATCCTTACTTTTCCGTCTTTATATCGCTTGTTTTTCATTGTTTGCCCCCCTTCCCTTGAGTCATGGGATCTTAGTGGCCTTCGAGGCCATAGTATGGTTGCTCCCGACTCCCGACGACGTGATTACGTCGTGAGTCAATCGATTAGTCCAATTTACAAGATTTTCACCCCTTTTTAGGAGTTAGTCGGACTTGGACGGAATCCGGGCTAGGTGACTTGATTACACCTAGCCATCGCCTCCCATTTCCTTTTATTTCTTTCTTTTTATTTTCTTCCCCCATCCATATCTTTTCTTGTCTCGGCCCATGGTGACTTGACTACACCCCGGCCGGACGCCTTCTCCCTTTTCTTCATCTTTAATCTTTGATTTTTAGCTTTATTTTCGTAGTTTATTTTCTTTTTCTTTTGTCTCTCCGCACACTACGGTTGAGCATATGAGGACATTGCTTGATTTAAGTGTGGGGGAGCGATATTCTATCGTAGTTAGTTTTATTTTTCCCTTTTTTCGAAAAAAACCTTTAAAAACCCTAAAAATTTGAAAATTTTTCACAAAAATCAAAAAGATTTTCTTTTGTGTATTTTCCTTTTTCGTGTCTTTGTGTCGTATATTTTTTTGTGTGCGTGTTTTGCCTCCTTTTGTCCTTATAGGTTGCTTTAATCGCCAATGACTTTGGAAAGCTCTAAAGACATCCGGTAACATCTTCTAACCCTCTTTCCCTCTTTATTCCTTGTGATGTTTGGAGAAGGGTGTGTTGAGGTGTGCTCGGGTGGAGCTTGTACATTCTTGTGGTGGATTTGGTGACTTGTATGGATTATCGGGGTGGTGTTTGTTATATGTTTGTTTTGTTATGTTTTGTTTTTTGTTGCCTTTGTTTCTTTTCCTCTCGTTTCCGTCTTGTCTTTAATTTTGTATTGTGTTGTGATGTGTGTAAACCGTTTTCGAAAACCCGGTTTAGAGGCTAGTGTGTGAGTGTCTATTTTCCCTTCCTAGTAGTGTAAATCGAGTCTTGGACTTTAGTCTAGTAGAATGACCCTAAATCAATGATTTCGTTGGTCCTTTACCTTGAGTCCACCTAGCTTACTAGGGATTATCTGCGGGATTTGAACCTTTGACCATTATGACCACCCACGGTGTGAAAAGGCCTTGGTTACCGAGTCTCGTCCCTTAGGTGACCGTGTTTAGGATTGTGTGGACATGACGTAGGTCCACCCCGATGCGGCGAAGCGCGGGTTTGGGTAGGCGAATGAATCTCGTGGTAAGATTGTTCTCGGGTTCGAAATTTAAGTCAAAATGGAGTCGCCACCGAATTTTGTGGTTATTCGGAACCATACGAGCCCACTCTATGTCGTCATGGGCTATACACAAAGTAAGCCCACTCCGATTTCAGAGTTTATGGGGCCCGTCCCTTTGCATTGCGATACCGATACCATCTATACCGGTAATCGTGTAAAGAATGACTCTCGTTCGCCAAGGGTTTCGGACATCCGGAAACCAAAGGTTCTGAGTAAGGGGTGAGGGTACGTGTTGGGAAGCCCACTAAGGACACCCAACCCCGCCCGCACATGGCGGCCTCTACTAAGACACCGTTCGTGTTCGTGTACGCGCGCTAGTAAAATAATTAGATGATATGCAAACAGCGTTTTAGCTAAACATGTGAGTTTTGCGTTAACTACGTCATTTAATGCATCTTATTATTTGTCGAAGTGATTTAGCATGCGAGGTTCGTTTATAAAGCGTAAAAGCAAGTAAATAAACAAAGCTCGTAAATAAATAAAAATAACGTACAAATTACACGGGCGGAAATACAACCCGGAATTCACAATACAACGTTACGTAAAAGTAATAAACAAAATAAAAATAACGCGATATAATGATAGGGACAGACCCGTAAGTAAGCTAGACCGCGAGAATATGTAGACGGACTAACCCCGATTAAATACGCATTATGTCGCATATTAAACGAAGGACGGGAACATGAGACTGCGGCATATTGCTAGCCTAATCTCACGTCCCGTAGTCTTGTCCCGACTTATCACGTCAAAGTGGTCAAAGTCGTTCTACGTGTCGTGATGTGTGTGAGTTTTGAAAAATAGGAAGGTCGGATGATGGTCTAAAGTCGATAAAGAACGGGGCTCGGAATATGTGTCTAAGCCCTCGGTATTGCGGGTTATGAGACCCACTCGATCGAGTCATTGACTGACTCGGTCGAGTGCGTCATTAGCGTGGCTACTGACCACTTTTTGGGGTGCTACTCGATCGAGTGGCTTATGGCACTCGATCGAGTGCCCCCTGTACGAGTGATGATTTGCTCGGTTTTATGGCTTGAAATCGATAGTCGGCCTAACCAAGTACATACGGATATTACATGATTCGTACTTAGTGCGACCTCCGGTATTATAATCGTATATGAACGATTATAATACCGTCATCGGGATTTTATGAGAATGCTTTACGTTAGATTAGGAAATTTTGAATTAGTAACGAGATGCATCCCTCTACGTCACGACATCGAAACTAACCCTTTCGGGTTATGTGATGTCGGTATTCGTGTCAACGGGTCTCGAACCAATTATGGAAAGGGGATTAAATCCGTTCAACTACGACGGATCACGATCTCGTCACGCCCTTGAGTACATTGGGGCGGGGCTCCTCGAAAGGGCTCCACCTCCGTCGTTGCTCGTAAAGGGATTAGACGGACCAAAAGTGATCATCGTAGTCAAACGTTTTAAAACCGATTTTGATACTAGTTTTATATATATGCGGTATTATTTATGATGCTAGTAATAAAAAAAATGACGAAACGAAATAAAGATGCAAAAGAATAGAAACGCGAAAATATGAAAAAACTAGTGTTAGTGTTAGTGTTACTACGATACAATAATGCAAAAATGTACATAAAAAACGATATAGAAAAGAGATAGAAAAGGGGTTTAGGACACCCTCAACATACATGCTAGTATACATCTCGGAAATAGGCTCGTGAACAGCGACAATGCTTAGGAGTATCGAGTACGTATGTGAGTTATGGTGTATATGGATGTTGTGTCGGTTTTCGAGGGACAAAGGGGCTCGGAAATGGTGTTTTTGCTTAGGGTTTGTAGTGTAGGTGTGCAAGGAGGGAATAGGGTAGATGTGGCTGAAAAGTGTAGGGTAAAATGCTCAAAAAAAGTTCTGAAAATGCATGGGGGTGAAGCGGTATTTATAGACTTCACCCCTCGACCTAGGGGCACTCGATCGAGTGGCCCTAGTGCACTCGATCGAGTGCCTTCGCAAATGGGCCTAAACCGGATAAAAGAGCTCCACTCGACCGAGTGGGTCAATCCACTCGATCGAGTGGATCAGTTGGGTGAGAAAAATAAGGAAGACTAGGTCTTCTTTGTTTTGGTTGCTCTTTTTTGAATTCGAATTTATGCGCCAACTGATCTCAGCCGATTTATGAGACGGTTTCGTCTTTGACCGGGTTTTGACCCGGTCGCCAAAAGACGGGAAATATTTTTGGTGTCGGTTTTGGCCCGAATTAGTCTTATTTGACTCGGAACGACCCACTGGGCCTGAATTTGAGTTCCGTTTTGTGAGATTTTTACTCCGCTAAAAGTCCATGTCGGATATTATTGATTCCGAGCCCAAGTCCGAGTATACCAAGTCACGTTGACGTCCGATCATCATCGGGTGTTTTTCGGAGACTACCATAGACACGTGGCAGTCAAAATGCGGGTGTCTACAGAGCCCCCACTCTGACTGAGGCTTGGACAAGGCGAAAGTCAGAGTAGCTACCAAGCCCGCTAAGACCTGGTAGACTTCCGGTCGGGTCGTTTATAGTCCCGTGGACTCGCGTGAAGGGCTCGCCAGCCATAAGCAGAGGGTCATACCTGTCCTGATGATGATAGCTTCGCGGGGAATCAGACTTGTAGCATAAGTCCTGGGCGCGCCTTATGTGTGGGCCCATCCCGTATCATTTTGGGAAAATGCCGCCTCGGGCGTTCCGCTGGGGAAATATATGAGCTGTTCGGGCTTGCTTCTGAAGCCTTGAGTCGTACTTGAGCTAATGACGATGCTCCGTGGGGAGTAAAGCTTGCCTCTTTTGGGGAGTAGGTGTACCCGTATGCCGACACATCGCACTTTGGATGTAGCACACCGGGGGAAAGCTGACTCCGTTGGGGAAGTTAAATAGTTTCGCGGGGACTTGCTTCTTGAAGTCTGGGGTGTACCTGTATGCTGACACATAAAAACTTGCATGTAACACGTAGGTAAAATGTTGACTCTCGCTGGGGAGAAAAAGATTGAAAATTTTGGAAAGGCAAAAATTTTGACGCAAAGAAATTTTTAGAAAATCTTAGGAAAGCTCGGGACAGCTTGATTTCTATTCTGGGTTCAAGTTTGAAATCAGGCCTGCGCGCGCATAGGGCCCAGCTTGCTGAGGAGGCAGGGTAGTTAGGTTTTTAGTTAGGTTTTCCCATTATAAATATGGGAATCCCTGCTTCAGTTTTCTGCACCTCAACTCAAACTCTTCTTTTCCCTTCTCAAAATCTTTTAGACTTTCAAGAAAGTTAGGAAACTTTGCTATGGGTATTGATCATTTAACGGCTATGCTTCTCGCCTGGTCCCAATACTTTCGGGACGAGGAGAAGGTCCGGCTGACTCAGATGGCGATAGTCAATTTATTCCCTTTTCAGCATCTGATAGTTGACTCGCATTTTCTGGATGCCTGTCTGTCGTTTTGGGACACCACCCATCACGTGTTTGCATTCCCGAGGGGCGAGATGTGTCCCTTGCCCGAGGAGATTGCGGCCATAGGCGGCTGGGGTCTTGCTATTCAGCCCGCCATTCCCCCGTTCTACCCGGATCCGAGGAGGAGATTAAGGGAGTTCTTGGGTTTGTCTCATGCTGAGGCAAATCGGATGGTGCAGGGAGATACCGTTTCCCTGTTTGACCTGGCCGACAAGTTCATGAACCCACGGGATGTGAGGGCCACCTCTGCTCATAGGCGTAGGGCATTCGCCTTCTGCATGCTGCACTGCTATGTTTTCGAGGGGCTGATGGAGCTTGACTCATGCAGGGGTCAAGTCAGGCTAATCGGAGTGGTTGACCAGATGGAGACTGGTCATAGCCCTGCTTGGCTAGCCACTGGAGAGATCATCACGGGTCTGGACGCCAGACGGCTTGACCCAACTCGACCGCTGACGGGGAGTACCCGTTTTCTTCAAGTATGCACCTCGATTTTTTTTTTTTTTTTTTTTCACGTTTCGCGTGAATTTTCTGTTTCTCGTAAGTCACTCGATCGAGTGGACCTGTCACTCGATCGAGTGACACTCGTGCTGGGCTACTGCCTGTTTTTGACAGGCTTACTCGATCGAGTCAGCTGCTGTACTCGATCGAGTGGGCTGTAGCGGACCACTCAATGGCTTACGAAGCTTGTGTATGCTTTTCAGATATGGTTGTCGGAGCGGTTATCAATCATAGAGACCCCTCCAAGCATTCCCAATTACCGGAGCAGTCAGATTAGCTCCCGAAGGCGGAAGATAAGCTCGAGTCATCGGATTGATCGAGCTTACTGGGACGAGGAGTTGGTGTTTCACGGGGGTCCTTTGGTCAGGTGGACCGTCGCTTGGTGGTTCCTTTCAAAATTGACCGGACTGGCTAAGAGGGACCAAGCCCGATACCTGACGATCTTGTCCTTAGACTGGACAATTCATATTTATCCGGACCGCCTCCTAAGGCAGTTCGGTTCGTCTCAGCGCATCCCTGAGACTGAAGCCATTATCAGCGTCCCGCTCCAATTGACGGACGCTATGTGCGACACTTGGTTGCAACGATGGTTCACTCGTCCCACATGGACGATACCTAGCCCTTGTCAATCCACTTGGGTGTCACGGGCTTATCAGAAGTGGACTTCTGAAGAGTCCGAGGAAGCTCGAAAGGCCTTAAAAGTTGATGAGGCCATCGAATTGGTTCAGCGTGAGTCGGCGAAGGACAATAGAGACTTCTTCACCGGGGAACACAGTCCTGAGACCACAGTTCGGGGAGAATCGGGTCTTAAGTCACATACTAAGACTCGATCTAAGGAAGTCGGTTCTAGCAGCACTCGAGGGCAGACTGACTTGGAACGACGACTTGGGCCGAGGTTGGCGGTCCGGGACCGACTTGGTCCGCGTGACCGGCTCCCTGAGCCCGTCAGGGCTCGACTTGGGCCCATCGATATGACAGGGGAGTCGGACTCAAACACTCGAGCCCGAGCTAGGAAAGTTCCCGTGGTGATTCGGGAACGCTCCCCTCCGCGTCGTCGCCAGTGGACGACTAGGGATGCCAAGGACAAGGGGAAGGGCAAGATGCCCTAAATGCCGAGTCCTTAGATTTATTATTATTTAAGTATTATTATTATTATTTGTGTGCCCTTTTTTGTGTATATTTTTTTTGATTCCTGCATTTTGTAATTTTCCGAGTTTATCGGGATTTTTTTTTTTGAATTAATAAAAGAAGTTTATTATTAAACCGCTCCTGTCTTTTCTTGATTGCATTGGTTGTACCCTTTTGAGGGGCTGCCTACGTATCCGCGATTAGCAGAATCAAATCAAACGTAGTTCAGGCATAGGAAATTTGCAATCTCGAATTACACCAAGACTATTGGTTCAAGATGTTTATGACAGTAGAATAAGTAATTCTAGCTCATTGACTTGCTTTTTGTAAAAAAATGATTTTTATAAAATTTGCTAATGACATTGAGAAATGGCTAAGGGTAGTAACGCTTCAGCTGGTCCAGGTTGGTTGGGTTGACAAATTCATTCCCGTCCAGGTCCGTCAGCATCACTGCTCCCCCCGATAGGATTTTCTTCACCAGATATGGCCCAGCCCATTTGGGTTTGAATTTTCCCCTCGGGTCAACTGGTAGTAAGGCCCGAATAGACTTAAGGACTAGATCGCCCTCCTTGATGTGTCTGGGCCTTACTCTTTTCTTGAAGGCCCGTTGGATCCTCTTCTGGTAGATTTGGATATTATTGAGGGCACGAGACCGTCGTTCGTCTAGTAGAACCAGTGAGTCATATCGTGCTCGAACCCAGTCAGCTTCGGGTACTTGACTTTCTAGCAGAATTCTGAGGGACGGTACCTCCAGCTCGACTGGTTGGACTGCCTCCATCCCGTAGGTTAGGTAATATGGTGTCGCCCCGGTTGCGGTGCGAATTGACGTTCGATATCCCCATAGGGCAAAAGGTATTTTGTCGGGCCAGTCCCGGTAATTATCAGCCATCTTTTTGAGTATGGTGACAATTGTTTTGTTAGCCGCCTCTACTGCTCCATTTGTTTGGGGACGGTAAGGCGAGGAAGTATGCCTTTGGATTTTATACTTGGTCAGTAGGGCCGCAGTCTCGGCTTGAAAATGAGTCCCGTGATCACTGATAAATTCAGCGGGAATCCCATATCGACATATTATCTTGTTTTGGATAAACTTGGCGACATGCTTGGCAGTGAGGATGCGATATGATTCAGCTTCGACCCATTTGGTGAAATAGTCGATAGCTACCAAAATAAAGCAGTGCCCACCGGTACCCGAGGGATTTATTTTCCTGATTATGTCGATACCCCACGTTGAGAATGGCCAGGGTGACGTCATGGTATAGAGCAGCGATGACGGCATATGTTGCACATTGCCGAAGATTTGGCAGTTATGACAATGTTTGACATATGACCGGCAATCGGCTTCCATGGTATTCCAGTAATAACCGAGCCTCATGATTTTCCGGACCAGCATGTGGGCATTCATGTGTGGGCCGTTCTCACCATCATGTACTTCAGCCATAACCTTTTCAGCCTTGTATTTGTCAACACAAAGGAGAAGAGCCCCCTGTGCCGTTTTCTTGTACAATTGTCCGTCGTCGGTACGGATGAACTGGGTGGCTAGCTAATACGGTTTGGTACCATGGTTCGGGATCGGTTATTTCGATGTCTTCAATATCGCAAACGTACGCCGGCTCAGACCGTCTTTCGACGCAAATCGGCATACTGGTCACGTGGTCGGGAATATTCAGCAAAGATGCTAATTTTGAGAGTGCATCTGCGAACTAATTTTCTTCCCGAGGCAAGTATATGTACTCTACCTTTTGGAATTGTTTCTCGAGATCCCTTACTCGTGCCTGGTAGGCCACGAGATTAGCATTTCGAGTCTTCCATTTTTGAAGTGCTTGGTTAATGACCAAGGATGAATCACCATGTACCCGGAGATTTGTAATCCTTAGATTGGCGGCGACTTGTAGCCCGTAAATGCATGCTTCGTACTCTGCTGCATTATTGGTAACATCAAAGTCCAGTTTGATGGAGACGGGAGTATGTTCCCCTTTTGGTGAGATTAGGAGGATCCCGACTCCGAACCCTCGAAAATTAGATGCACCGTCGAAGTATAAATCCCATGTTTCAGTATCAGTATGAAAAATATCTTCATCTGGGAAGGACCAAGTGTCGGTGTGTCCTTCTTCGGTTATCGGGCTATTGGCGAGAAATTCAGCTACTACTCGACCTTTAATAGCCTTTAACGGTACAAACTTTAAGTCGAACTCTGCCAGCATTAGAGTCCATCTAGAGATTCGGCCGTTGAGAACGGGCTTTTCGAAGATGTATTTGATGGGGTCCATCTTGGATAGCACGTGGACCTCGTAACTGAGCATATAATGTCGGAGTTTCTTGGTGGCCCAGACTAGAGCCAAACACGTCTTTTCGAGCATGGTATATTTGCACTCATACTCTAAAAACTTCTTGCTGATATAGTAAATGGCTCTTTCTTCGGAGTCAACTGTCTGAGCCAGCATAGCCCCCATGGCTGTCTCGGTCGTCGTTAGGTATAACGACAGAGGCAAACCGGGTTGAGGTGGCATTAAGACCGGCGGAGCAGACAGAATTTCCTTGATTTTGTCGAAAGCGGTTTGGCACTTGTCATCCCATAGTACCCGTTCTCCCACTTTCAGCTTCTTGAAAATTGGTTCACACACCATGGTTAGCTTGGAAATGAACCGACTAATGTACTGGACTTTCCCGAGGAATCCCCTTATTTCTTTTTCTGTTTTAGGAGGTTGCATCTCGGTAATGGCTTTGATTTTAGCTGGGTCGACTTCGATACCTCGTTGGCTAACGATATGACCCAGTAATTTGCCTGATGTTACCCCGAAACTGCACTTTTGAGGATTTAACCTCATGTTGTATTTGCGTAGTCGGGTGAAAAATTTTCTTAGGGCGGTGATGTGACCGTCCCGTTCTTTGGATTTGACGATCATGTCGTCAACGTAAACTTCTACCTCTTTATGCATCATGTCGTGTAATAAAGTGGTAGCAGTCCTTTGATATGTGGCCCCGGCATTAATGAGACCGAAAGGCATGACGGTATAGCAGTAAGTACCCCAAGGTGTGGCGAAGGTAGTCTTACTCATGTCTTCTTCCGCCATCTTGATTTGATTATACCCGGCATACCCGTCCATGAATGATAGAAGGGCATGATCGGCCGTGTTATCCACCAGTATGTCGATGTGTAGTAACGGAAAATCATCTTTCGGGCTCGCCTTGTTAAGATCCCGAAAATCTACACATACCCGCACCTTACCGTCCTTTTTAGGAACCGGCACGATGTTTGCAACCCAGTCCGGATACTCGGACACTTGTATGAAGCCGGCTTTGAACTGTTTATCGACTTCTTCTTTTACTTTGAGAGACCATTCGGGCCTCATTCGACGAAGCTTCTGTTTGACCGGTTTGCACCCGTCTTTGATTGGTATGTGGTGCTCGGCTATTTCCCGGTCTATCCCCGGCATGTCCTTGTAGGACCATGCGAAGACATCCTTGAACTCTTGGAGGAGGCTTACGAACTGTTGTTTCTCCTCGGGATCTAAGGATAACCCTATCTTAAGTGTCTGAGGCTCTAAGGTTGTTCCCACATTTATGGACTCGGTTTCTTCGATCACCGGGTTCCGGGACTCCCTTTGCTCTAGTTGCTCGATCAGATGCGGAGGTAAGGGTACCTGTTCGTCTGGTTTCTCAATGTCATAGCATAAATCATTTTTAAAAGCAGAATTTGAAAGAGACAAGTCGTAAGCAGAACGGTTGTTATTATTGATTGAAAACTTGGAAAACAGCTCAAAGAGAGCAGCCATCTGATCATTGGTCAGTGGCGGGATAGGTAGGGCACTCGGGACAGACCCCGAAGTGCCAGCAGCAGGAATAATAAAAGGGAGGGGGGTTACAGGAGTGACTCTAGCACCGACTTCCCTAGACTCGACCTCAGACTCTGACTCAGACTCCGACTCAGACTCGGACTCAGACTCAGGCATGTCTCCCTCTCCGGTGACCAGCTTGTAAATCCTTCCCTGACTGTCAGTCCACTTGACAGTCTTCCTCCAAGCCCTGTTTCCCGTCTCGGAACCAACATCCGAGATCAGCTTGGTCGGGTCAAACCTGTTGCTGCGGAGGATCAGGTTGACCAGGTCTTCCTTTGGAGTTGGGGCTACGGTGTCTTCCCCAAATAGTAGCCCTAGAGCGGGCTCAGCATCTTCAGCTCCGTTGGATTGGATGAGGACGAACACGTCATCCGGGATGTAGTTGCAGTCCCGGGCCATGTGGGTCCCGAGCTGCATAGCTTTGGGTTGGTATAGACCAACCTGGATAGCCCCGAATACTGGTGTGACAAAGTAGTCAGCCAACCGTGGGCTATAAGGGCTCAAGTAGATACCCTTAAGGATGTTGCAGGCCTTTTCGATCCCTGCTCGGACAACATTTTCGGGGGTGATGTCATAACCGAGACCGAAGTGAGATTCTTCGTCTTTGAGAACCTCGATGATCTTCCCAGCTGGAAGATCGGGTCGAGAGGTAGCCCCCGGAAAGTATCCTAGGTTTTGGAGCATCATGTCGATACTCGTAGTGAAGTAAGGCCTAAAGAGGTACTCTACCTCGATCATCCCCATAAAATCGAACCCCCAGAGGTCCATGCGACCCGTGGCGTTACAGCTAGCCACAGTCATTGGTGTTGCCTCTAAAGTGATGACATCGTTAAGCAGAGGCATCTTGATCTTTCGGTGGAGGGTGGAGGACACCGCCTTGACCGCGTGGATCCAAGGCCTACCTAGGAGCAAGTTGAATGATGAGGTGACATCAATCACTTGAAACTCGAGCTCCTTCTCTATCGGGCCAGTGATGATGGTCAGTTTCACGGCCCCAGCTACCGACTTCGGGCTCCCATCGAAATCTTGGATGGTCTGAGCAGTCGGAACATAGTCGGCCTCGGTAATGCCGAGGGCTTTTGCGGTCCTCAAGGGAAGGACGTTTACAGCAGACCCGTCATCAACTAGGGTCATGGGGAGGTATTTTCCTCGGCAGACCACAGTAATGTAGAGGGCCAGATTATGGGTGGCCCCAAATGGTGGTAGGTCGGCTTCGGAGAAAGTGATTACCGGTCCTTCTTCCTTAGCCTTGCCTTTTAGGTGGGGCAAGACCGTGGCTACCATTTCAGCAGGGGTAACCAAAGAGTCAACCTTGATTTGATCGAGAGCCTTTGTGAGTGCTTCCCGATGTTCTTGAGAGCTAACCAGGAGTTGCCATATAGTGAGGTCAACTCGGGTCTTCTTCAATTGTTTCACAAGAGCCGTTTCAGCAGTTGGCTCTTCAGAGGCGACTTCCGTAATGACGGTTGTCGGGATAGGGGCGTCCCTAGAGCTAGTGGCTTGAAAGGGACGGCCAAGGTGGTTACTGGTTAAGACTCGAGATTTAGTCTTTCGAATCTCCTCGGCGGTAATGGGGACAGCTTCCCCTTTGGCGAGGTAGACGTCTTCCTCGTCGTCGAACCAGATCCCGTTCACTTGCGGGATAAATGGGGAGATAAGGTGGGAGCAATCAATCACCTCCCCGGTGAAGATGGCATGGGAGCTGAAAGGATTCTCCTTGTTACTGGGCTTATCTCCAGGTAGCGGGATTTTACCGCTTTCAATCAGGTCTTGGATCAAGTGCTTCAGCTTCCAGCACTTCTCGGTATCATGCCCATTGCCTTGGTGGTATCGGCAATAGGCTTGAGCATTATAGTTCTTGGAGCGTCGCTCGACCGGAACTTCAGGAGTTGGGCCTATCGGTTGGATTAGGCCTTTTGAGGACAGCCTTTGTAAGGCATAAGTATAGGTCGTACCTATATCGGTGAAAACCCGAGGTGGGGTGTTCCTCTTGGACGGGGCATCTAGTAGATTCACCGCGTCGAAAATACTGCGGGTTGCAGCTTGAGGCTTGGTTGTGGAGGAAGAAGCCCCTTGGTAACCCTTAGCAGCGGCCTTGGTGAGGCCTTCCAGTCTCAAATCATCTTCGATCCTCATACCCATTTCAGTAAGGGTGGTGAAATTGGGTATGACAGCATATCGGAGGTGAACCCGGTAAGATGGGAGGAGGTTCTTGACAAAGGCCTCCACCAAAGTCTTCTCACTGGGCTTATCGACCAGTTTCACGCTCTCGGCCCTCCAGCGTTGAAGGTATTTGGTAAAACCTTCCTTCGGCTCTTGGGCCATAACTTCCAGAGATCTCATTGTGGTTTGGATCTCGGTGTTGTCAGCATAGTTCCGAGCGAACTCGGTGGCCACATCATCCCATGTAGGGTATTTCTTCGGGTCTAGCCTGTAGTACCAGGCCCGAGGGTGCTTTTCAAGAGACGCAGCAAAGAGGTTCTTGAACATGGTAGAGTCCACCCCTTTGATGGCCATGAACTCCTTGAAGGCCTGTACATGTAGTAAGGGTCTTCAGTCCCTTCGAACATAGGCAAACCGGTGAGGTTCAGGTTTGCAGGCAGCTTGTCACATAGCGGGTTATACTCCCGACTGTTTTCCCGGTGAATGTTGTTATTCCCAGTTAAATGAACTTGTTCTTCCAGTCGGCGGACCGAGCTAACCAGTTCAGCTAAAGGTCCGGTAGTTCCGGTAGCAGGAGTCCTGTGCTCCACCGAAGCCAGTCGGGTGACGATAGCAACTTGCCCAGCCCTCATTTCATTCAGTTGGGCATCGATGTCGGCCTGCTTCTCGATCATGGCATCAATGGAGGTTTTCAGTTCAGCTAAGGCAGTTTCCATCCTGCGAGTGTGTCTGGTTGATGGTGGCCTGTCTGTAAGAACACCACGTAATCAGAAACCGAACCCAGTCTTGGAATCAAAGGAAACAGTATATCCCGAGCGACCCAAAAAGAAAGGACTGAACGGAAAAGACTCGAGAAAGACATTTAGACGGATGACTCGTGGGTGGCATGACTTCCTTAGGATTTCGGCTTTTTGGGCCTAGTCCTGTTCGAAGGAAGGTCCACGTGAGATTACTCCCCAGACTTTTGACTCGAGTGTATGGACGGACTTTCCTTTGTAGGGATATGCCCTACGCGGGTTGGTCGTGCCTTGACAGATAAGGCGGACTCGGGAAAGGGGGGAAACTCGTGATATAAGATCGACGGAGTTTCGACGCTATAAACCCTCTACGTACTATGCAAAGACCCGACACACGGATGGACGGTAGGTCCTATAATAAGGAAGGTTTATTTTAGGAAAGTTGAAAGTTGAGGTTTGAATGCAAAAATGAACGAATTTCCGAGAGTTTTGAAAACTGAAAACGGAATTTCGAAAACCGAGATTAGAATTTTGAAAAGGAAAATTCCGAAAATCAAGGTGGTGGGGGTGGAAATTCGAGAATTAAAACGGACAGCATGCCGACTACAGAAAAGGATATTTTGAGTCAAATCGTTGATCCTAAATTTCGGCGGCATTCCGAGTTTTGAAAATTGGATATTTTGAAAAGGTGAGTCCCGAAATGGACAGTATTTCGGGTTTTTTCAAAATTGGGCGTTTTTTAGAATGACGGGTCCCGAAACGGACAGCATTTCGGGTTTTTCGAAAAGGTGGGTATTTTTGGAAAGATGCAATTTTGAAATGACGTTTTTTTGAAAAGTGACACGGAAACCAAGTAGCACGTAGTCAAACAAGCATTATAACGACGCTTATGTATGCTTTACACTAAGTCTCGGTCGGTCAAAATAGGGTCTATACCAACAACTATGGCTTTCTCATGTGATGGACGGACTCCCTAAGCCGAGTTGGTCTTAGGACATGCCGCAAAACCGAGATGAGTTCCACCATCGATGTTTTTAGCGCACCCATGTAGGAATGCACCGTGGTATAGTGGGACGTCGGTCACAAGTAACCGGCCCGGGCAAAAATGGGTTATGCATGAATCATTAAACTAATGCGCGCACACTATTCTACGAACGATTTCTCTTCGAGTCTCACCCTAGGAACCCCGATGACATGTGGTACATCAGGTATCCCCAGCGGAGTCGCCAAATTGTGGACATGACGTAGGTCCACCCCGACGCGGCGAAGCGCGGGTTTGGGTAGGCGAATGAATCTCGTGGTAAGATTGTTCTCGGGTTCGAAATTTAAGTCAAAATGGAGTCGCCACCGAATTTTGTGGTT
This sequence comes from Agrostemma githago, assembly GCA_958450325.1. Taxonomy (NCBI): domain Eukaryota; kingdom Viridiplantae; phylum Streptophyta; class Magnoliopsida; order Caryophyllales; family Caryophyllaceae; genus Agrostemma; species Agrostemma githago. Next base: position 26,197,287 of record OY288257.1, read on the forward strand.
ATTCGGAACCATACGAGCCCACTCTATGTCGTCATGGGCTATACACAAAGTAAGCCCACTCCGATTTCAGAGTTTATGGGGCCCGTCCCTTTGCATTGCGATACCGATACCATCTATACCGGTAATCGTGTAAAGAATGACTCTCGTTCGCCAAGGGTTTCGGACATCCGGAAACCAAAGGTTCTGAGTAAGGGGTGAGGATACGTGTTGGGAAGCCCACTAAGGACACCCAACCCCGCCCGCACATGGCGGCCTCTACTAAGACACCGTTCGTGTTCGTGTACGCGCGCTAGTAAAATAATTAGATGATATGCAAACAGCGTTTTAGCTAAACATGTGAGTTTTGCGTTAACTACGTCATTTAATGCATATTATTATTTGTCGAAGTGATTTAGCATGCGAGGTTCGTTTATAAAGCGTAAAAGCAAGTAAATAAACAAAGCTCGTAAATAAATAAAAATAACGTACAAATTACACGGGCGGAAATACAACCCGGAATTCACAATACAACGTTACGTAAAAGTAATAAACAAAATAAAAATAACGCGATATAATGATAGGGACGGACCCGTATGTAAGCTAGACCGCGAGAATATGTAGACGGACTAACCCCGATTAAATACGCATTATGTCGCATATTAAACGAAGGACGGGAACATGAGACTGCGGCATATTGCTAGCCTAATCTCACGTCCCGTAGTCTTGTCCCGACTTATCACGTCAAAGTGGTCAAATTCGTTCTACGTGTCGTGATGTGTGTGAGTTTTGAAAAATAGGAAGGTCGGATGATGGTCTAAAGTCGATAAAGAACGGGGCTCGGAATATGTGTCTAAGCCCTCGGTAATGCAGGTTATGAGACCCACTCGATCGAGTCATTGACTGACTCGGTCGAGTGCGTCATTAGCGTGGCTACTGACCACTTTTTGGGGTGCTACTCGATCGAGTGGCTTATGGCACTCGATCGAGTGCCCCCTGTACGAGTGATGATTTGCTCGGTTTTATGGCTTGAAATCGATAGTCGGCCTAACCAAGTACGGATATTACATGATTCGTACTTAGTGCGACCTCCGGTATTATAATCGTATATGAACGATTATAATACCGTCATCGGGATTTTATGAAAATGCTTTACGTTAGATTAAGAAATTTTGAATTAATAACGAGATGCATCCCTCTACGTCACGACATCGAAACTAACCCTTTCGGGTTATGTGATGTCGGTATTCGTGTCAACGGGTCTCGAACCAATTATGGAAAGGGGATTAAATCCGTTCAACTACGACGGATCACGATCTCGTCACGCCCTTGAGTACATTGGGGCGGGGCTCCTCGAAAGGGCTCCACCTCCGTCGTTGCTCGTAAAGGGATTAGACGGACCAAAAGTGATCATCGTAGTCAAACGTTTTGAAACCGATTTTGATACTAGTTTTATATATATGCGGTATTATTTATGATGCTAGTAATAAAAAAAATGACGAAACAAAATAAAGATGCAAAAGAATAGAAACGCGAAAATATGACAAAACTAGTGTTAGTGTTAGTGTTACTACGATACAATAATGCAAAAATGTACATAAAAAAACGGTATAGAAAAGAGATAGAAAAGGGGTTTAGGACATCCTCAACATACATGCTAGTATAGATCTCGGAAATAGGCTCGTGAACAGCGACAATGCTTAGGAGTATCGAGTACGTATGTGAGTTATGGTGTATATGGATGTTGTGTCGGTTTCAGAGGGACAAAGGGGCTCGGAAATGGTGTTTTTGCTTAGGGTTTGTAGTGTAGGTGTGCAAGGAGGGAATAGGGTAGATGTGGCTGAAAAGTGTAGGGTAAAATGCTCAAAAAAAGTTCTGAAAATGCATGGGGGTGAAGCGGTATTTATAGACTTCACCCCTCGACCTAGGAGCACTCGATCGAGTGGCCCTAGTGCACTCGATCGAGTGCCTTCGCAAATGGGCCTAAACCGGATAAAAGAGCTCCACTCGACCGAGTGGGTCAATCCACTCGATCGAGTGGATCAGTTGGGTGAGAAAAATAAGGAAGATTAGGTCTTGTTTGTTTTGGTTGCTCTTTTTTGAATTCGAATTTATGCGCCAACTGATCTCAGCCGATTTATGAGACGGTTTCGTCTTTGACCGGGTTTTGACCCGGTCGCCAAAAGACGGGAAATATTTTTGGTGTCGGTTTTGGCCCGAATTAGTCTTATTTGACTCGAAACGACCCACTGGGCCTGAATTTGAGGTCCGTTTTGTGAGATTTTTACTCCGCTAAAAGTCCATGTCGGATATTATTGATTCCGAGCTAAAGTCTGAGTATACCAAGTCACGTTGACGTCCGATCATCATCGGGTGTTTTTCGGAGACTACCATAGACACGTGGCAGTCAAAATGCGGGTGTCTACAGATTGTTTGATTAGTCCAAGTTTTTCCCTTTTTTTTTGTGGGTTTGAAGGGGAAGCGCACTCCCGACTCACCCATTCACCTACCTCGTACACATTCCACACAAATAAAATGCAATTTGTTGATTTCTCTCTTTCTCAATTGTCAAAAAAGGGCCAAAAAGCCAAATCTTGCCAAAAAGGGCAAAGAAAATGAAAGAAGAAAGAAAATGAAAGAAAGAAAAGAAATGAAGAAAAAAGAAAAGGCACAAAAGCCAAAAAGAAAATAGAAAAGAAGAAAAAGAATGGCATGGCAAAACAAAGCAAAATGCATAAGAAAAGAGAAAATGCCAAAAGAAAACCCGATTCACAAAAATAACCCCTACCTCTCAAAATAAGCCTTATCCCGACTCTTGCCGTGAAGAGCCTACCAAAGGACCGACTCCCTAGGAAGGATGATAGCGGCATTGGTCGGTCTTCCCTCATTTTGCATATTTCCACCTTTTTACTTGGACTAGTTAGGCGGTCTTGGACACGGGACGACCCTCTTGGCTCACGCTAAAGGGGGCGGGGTCTCACTTACCTAAAGTGTCGACTGACACCGTGGTTATCCACTTTTCCACTCCGCCGATCGTCCCGTAGTACGTTTTTAGAAAGTTAGGAGGACCTAGGTAAGTTACCAACGTCTTTATTGCTTGATCGTCATACTATTAGGGTTTAGTTCACCTTGGTTTGTACGTCTAACTTGGGAACGTTGTCACTGGCCTCGAGTCCTAAACCGGTGCTTGTTTCACCGCTTTTAGAGGGAAGCGGTATTTCTTTTGTTTTGGGTGCAACCAATTATGTGTTTGTTTGTGTGTTTGATTGTTTGTGTGTTTTGTGTCCGGTTGCATCCACAGTTTTGTCGCAAGACCCAACTTGCCTTGCGGAGTGCACTTGTCCTCTAAGTGCACTCGCGTGAGTTGAAGGGGCGTAGGGTGCGCTAATACCCATTCGGTTAGTGTAGTGGTTAGTGTGTGTGTACTCGAGGGCGAGTAAGGGTTAAGTGTGGGGGAGTTGGTAAGTGTAGTTTGTAATGCCTATTTGTTGTGTTTTGGTCCCTTTTCCTTGTGGAATCGCTCCTTTGGAGCGATTCATGGGTTTCTTATGCTTCCTTTAGTCCGTTTCAGGTTCCCGAGCCCGATTTGGAAGAGTTGGAGTGATTCCGACTCAATACATACACTTTTTGGAGCCAACGAGATAAAGGAACGATGACTCGAGGCCTTGGAATCGACCCCGAGACCTTAGGTCCCAATCCCGAGCCTCCGAGACCCGATCCCGAGTCCCAAGAATCGACGGGAAGCCCATATGATACAAGGAGGGACCATAGAGCTCTTATTGAAGGCATACAAGACCCTTTCCGGTCGGGATAATAGCCTTCCCGATCGGGAAGGGAGGCACATTTAGAAGCGCCACTGTGGGCCCTTCCCGGTCGGGTTGAGCCCTTCCCGATCGGGATGGAAGAACCCTTCCCGATCGGGATGATCCATCCCGGTCGGGATGGGCTACAGCTCACCCGCATTTCTTCTTTTCCTCTCCTTCATTCTTGTACCCATATATATATACTCCCTTCTTGTAATTTGAGAGGGATCTTATCTTACCCTACATTAGTTTAAGCCTCCAAAACCCTAGATTTACTCTCACTCATTAGCTTTAATCTTCCCTTAATCTTAGTTAATCCTTAGTTAATTATTGTAATTAGTTCTTGTATTAAGAGGATACTTGAAGAATTCTCCAAGATTGACAACCTTGGATTTTATTTGGGTTCTTGTTGTTATGCTTGTGTGAGTTGTAGTGGCCATGCTTCCCATGCTTGTGTACATCTTCTCAATGATTGCTTATTTTGTGGAAATGTCGAGAATAGTTTAGTCGCGAGAGCGCGGACTAGGGTCTAAGTTGCGAGAGCCCGGACCCACCTTGGCATCGGTTTAAGTTGCGAGAGCCCGGACCGACCTAACAACTAAGAGACACCTATACCCTTGATCACCCCAATTACCCTTCTACTCCTATGAACCCGACCTACTCCACTTCTTTCCATATTTGTGTTAATCGTATTAGTTAGTCATCGTTTACTTTAGTTTATTTGTTAGTTCAATCGTTAGCTTAGTCATATTTCTCCTTCATCATAGCTTATCGTTTATCGCTCTCTTTGTGTTCGTTTGTGTGACTTAGCCTAGTTTTTAGTGGACCTAGTCTAGACCTTACTCTACCGTCCCCGTGGATATCGACCCTACTTGCCCTAGCTACCCACTCGGAATAGTCGGTTTAATATTGACGGTTGGGATTCACGACAAATCCCTACCATCACCTAGTCTAAACCTTGATATACCGTCCTCGTGGATACGATCCCGACTTACCCTAGCTATTCACTAGGTTAGTCGGTGTTTTATTGTTGGCTAGGGACGTGACAAGTCCCTTCCCATCAATCGAGTAGCCCTAATCCGGGTGCCCTAGCTTGCCTATATAAGCACCCCCCATGCAACACAATTATCAATCTTTACAATCCCTTACAAACCCTACACAACCTTTACAAACCCTAAACACCTTCACAACCCTAATCCCGGTGCATCCTCAAGCAACCCTAGACAAACCCTAGGAAAATCGACTTTAGCAAACCCTAAACCTAGTTTTAGGAATTCAACCCGAGCCACCACAACTTAGCCTCCATACACCTCGAAGACTCTCGTGTCATAGCCGCGTTTACGAGCCTTATTCCGAGACAAGAACATGTAGGTTGAGGGTGACAAACCTCGTTCTCTTTTCCCTTTTTCTCTCGTCGTTCATCTCCTTCTTTTATTCTTTTTTTACGTTTATTGTTATTATTACGGTATTATTATTATTATTATTATTATTATTATTATTATTATTATTATTATTATTATTATTATTATTATTATTATTATTATTATTATTATTATTATTATTATTATTATTATTATTATTATTATTACGGTATTATTATTATTATTATTATTATTATTATTATTATTATTATTATTATTATTATTATTATTATTATTATTATTACGGTATTATTATTATTATTATTATTATTATTATTACGTTATTTTATTATTATTATTATTATTATTATTATTACGTTTATTATCATTATTATTATTATTATTATTATTGTTATTACGATTATTATCATTATTATTTACCTTGTTATCATTATTGCATCAAAATATTAAAATACTTATCAATCTGTGTCGAATGAGAAGGATATCGGAATAAGGAAACCCGAATATACAAGTGTACTGCACACAGCGTTGCCGGTCGCTTATTCCGATACCCCGATTATTTGATTATTGAGATGAGTTAACTTAAACAGTAATTCATTATTATTTCTCGTTATCATCATCCATCTTGCATCCATCAATTTTCAAAACAATCTTTAACAAGGGTCGAAACCCGTTGACACGGATCCGACATCACAATCCCTAGGGATTTATTCGATGTCAGAGAAGTCGAGGGAATCAAGTTTTTTATTTTATTTATTTAATCAAAGAGTCAATCTTTCTAAATCGCATTAAATCAACTTAGGGCAATTTTCGTTGATGCTAAATAATTGTCAAAACAATTCTTTAGAATTATGACATTATTAACGCGGAGAAAATTTAATCACATCTCAATAATCAATTTAAAACGATTTTCGACATAAAACACGATTTTACAAACGAATCTTAATTCGTACAGAGGGCACTCGACCGAGTGCCTAGCCCACTCGGTCGAGTGGCACCTCAAAACCGGATCAGAATGCTCACTACGACCACCACTCGATCGAGTCTCACAGTGACTCGGTCGAGTGGCTATGTACTCAACCGAGTTGGCCAATAACTCGGCCGAGTACGGTCTTTGATGCAAAGCAGAATCAATTTTTTAGGGTCCACTCGATCGAGTCCATCGACCACTCGATCGAGTGACCTCATAACGACTCAAATTACGAGTCTTACATTGTTCTATTTTCAAAACCCGATAGTATTTCTCGACTTAGGTCGACACGTGCATAATTAATCACATGTATACTATCTTTTCAAATCATGCATCCTCATATTTGCATCTTTTTAATTCAATTCAATATTTGCAAACCGTTATTATTCGTTATATCGTTATATCGTTACTAACGCGTTTTCTGTTTCTTTTGTCAATTTAGTTATTATTCGTTTATTATACTAAATGAACCCGCATGCTAAAATACAACTTTGACGTTAATTTTAGTTGCATTAAATTGACTTAGAAACCCTTTCAATTACATTCGCATGTTTAGGGAAAATAAATTTTTGCATATCATTTTCCCGTTTTACTAGCACGCGTATTAGAAAGTCATTCGAGTTCTTAGTAGAGGCCGCTAATGTGCGGGTGGGGTTGGGTGTCCTTTGTGGGCTTCCCAACACGTACCCTCACCCCTTACTCAGAACCTCGGTTTCCGGATGCCCGAAACCGTTGGCAAACGAGAGTCATTCAATATACGATTAACCGCTCAAGTCGGCATCTATATCAATATGCAAAGGGACGAGCCCAATAAACTCTGACATCGGAAATGGGCCGTATTTTGTATACGGCCCACTACGGCATAGAGTGGGCTCGAACGGTTCCGAATAACCATAAAATTCGGTGGCGACTCCACATAGATCTAAATTTCAATTCGATCCATTCTCATATGGAGATTCATTCGCCTCCCCAAACCCGCGCGTGGCCGTGTCGGGGTGGACCTATGTCATGTCCACACTAGCAAACTACCAATAAATAACGATAACAATAAAAAACAAGAACTAATTATAATGAATAAGAACTAAGTAAGTAAGAAAACATACCAAAGATTAATAAAAAGTAGGAAAATTGGAAGAGAGGAAAGGAGATTTGGGTCGGCGAGGGAAGAGGGAGTGTAGAGAGTGTTTTTTTAATTAGAGAGTGAAGGGGGAGAGGGGGGTGGGCGGGTATTTGACGTCAAACTGACCCAGGCGGGCGTCCACTATCGGACGCCACAGGTGGACGCCATAAACACCTAATTGACGTCCGACAGTGGACGCCATTAGTGGTATATGGTGTCCGCCTGTGGACGCCCGTCGGCCTGCATTTCGTCCTTCCCAATTTCAGTCGGACGCCAAGTTTGGCGTCTGACTGTGGACGCCCGTTTGTATTTTCAGACGCCATGTAGGCGTCCATATGCCCATGACGCCCACCAGGTGGACGCCCGGGACTTTTTTTCTTGTAGTGCATCAAGGAAACAAAAATGAGAATGATGCGCCAATCTTTCAAGCATTTGATCAATAAAGGGAAGGGGGAAATGGTCTTTTATGGTGGCCGTGTTCAATTTTCGATAATCTATACACATCCGCCAACCGGTAATGGTCCTAGTAGAAATTGACTCACCCTTATCTCCTTTTACAACCGTCATTCCTCCTTTTTTCGTCACAACTTGTACGGGACTAACCCATTTACTTCCGGTTATTGGGTATATAATGTTAGCCTCATACAACTTGAGGACTTGCTTCATGACAACCTCTTTCATAGTGGGGTTCAACCTACGCTGACCCTCAACCGAAAGACGGTGGTCATCATCAAGGATGATCCTATGCATACAAACATTTGGGCTTATGCATTGGAGGTCGGCAATGCTATACCCGATGGCCTTTTTGTGCTTTCTCAAAACAATCAAAAGTTTTTCCAATTGAGGACCATCAAGGGTAGCATTGACGATAACGAGATAATTAGTTCCTTCAAGAAAAGCATATTTGAGGGAAGAGGGGAGTGGTTTAAGTTCAAGATTAGGAGGAGAAGATACCATACTCTTACCCACCGGTAGTGGTTCTACCTTTCCATCATGCAAACATTCTTCAAGAGGTGGAGAGTCAAATGGTTCATGTATCAAGCTATACTCAACCAAACTATCAATAACTTCAATGGAATGCATTTGTTCAGTCATTGGTTGTTTAAGAGCTTGAGAAAGGGAAAACTGTACCGACTCGTTCCCTATGTTAAATGACAACTTTCCATAACATCAACTATAGTACCTCCGGTAGCCATAAAAGGCCGACCTATGATAATGGGGGTAGTAGTTTCTTCAGGCATATCCATGACAACAAAGTCGGAGGGGATGAAGAACTTACCAACTTGAACGGGTACATCCTCAAGTATCCCAAGCGGGTACTTGACGGAACTATCCGCAAGTTGAATCGACATACTAATGGGTCTCATCTCCCCCACACTAAGTCTCTTGGCAATAGAATAAGGTAACAAACTAACACTAGCCCCTAGGTCACATAAAGCTTGATTAACAATAACATTTCCGACCCGACAAGGGACGGAAAAACTACCGGGATCCTCTAGTTTCTTTCGCATTTGATTCATAAGAATGACACTACATTGTGCCGTGAGAGAGACACGTTCTTTGTCTTCTATGGTTCTCTTTTTAGTCAAGACATCTTCAAAAACTTAGAGTAGAGGGGCATTTGAGAAATTACCTCGGTGAAGGGTAAAGCTACCTCTACTTTCTTCAACATATCCACGAAACGGCTAAATTGGGCATTCTCCTTATGTGGCTTAACTCGGTCGGGAAAAGGCAATGGAGGGACAAAAGTGGGAGGCGGTGGAACATTGGATTCTTCTTCTTCTTCTTCTTCGGCTAATCGCTCCGCCTCTTTTCTTTTGGCTTCTTCCGCTTCCATTTACTCTTTCTTCTTTCTTTGTTCTCTTTGTTCATTCTCCGCATTTTGTAGGATATCAAACTCCGCTTGTATTCCCCGGTTTTGTTTGGGGGAAGTGGGAGATGATTCTTGTGGTGCACTTGGTTGATTCACTTTGGATGGGGTGGTTTTAGTGTTCATCAAGTCCAAGTTCTTGTATGGGTCCTCAAGTTCTTTGCCACCTCTCAAAATGACGACATTTGCTTCGTGTGAAGGGTCTCTTGGGTTTTGGGGTTGCCCGGGTAAACCATGGGGTGGATGAATCGGAGCGGCTAAGGCTTTTGTTGCTTCTTGTGATTCCCAAACCTTTAACCTTGCCTTAGTATCTTGATGCTCATTCCATAGTTGCCCAACGGTTCTTTGTAAATCATTAATGTTATTCCATGGACTTCCTCCTTGACCAAATTGAAAATTACTTGATTGGCCATAATATTGAGAGGGTTGATTAAATGATTGTTGATTGTAACCTTGATTACCATGAAAATTTCCTTGGAACCCTTGATTGTATCCATGATTGAAATGATTACCATGTTGATTTTGGTAATTGTTGTAATTGTTAGGAACATGGAAGTTGCTACCTTGTTGATTGAAGTTGCTCCTTTGATGAGGAGGCATATATGGGGGCATCTTTGGAGGACCTTGATTAAAGGACCTTTGTTGACTTTGATTGAATGACCTCATTTGACTTCCTTGGGCACGTGGCATCGGATTTTGAACATTTTGATTTCCATAAGAAAAATTAGGATGAAACCTTGTGCCGACATTATAAGTATTAGAAAAGGGATGAAATTGAGGTGTTTGCCCATACACTTGTATAGCTTGGACTTCATTTGACTCTTCAACATAAACTTCTTCATCAGGAATACAAGAGCTAGAATCGTGGCCATAATTGCCACAATGATCACATTGAACTTCCCATGTTAATTGCTTTGGAGGTGATGGTTGCCTTGGTGGAAAACTCCCTTGAATTTGGTACATACCTCTAGGAGTAGGCTTAGAATTCATGGCATCCATTCTCTTTTTCAATTCTTCAACTTCCGCTTGAAGTTTCAATTCATTAGAACTCTTAGATGAGTTCACTTCAACTTTCTTTCTAGAATCCCTCAATTGACCCATTCTAGAATCACTCCTTGCCATCTTTTCAATAAGATTCTTAGATGCCTCATCGGTGAGAGAAGAGAAGTCTCCTCCGGCGGCCGAATTGAGGTTCTCCTTGGTTCTCGATGAAAGGGTGTTATAAAATGTTTGGGTGGTTAGCCAATCGGGTATTCCATGGTGTGGACATTTGCGCAATAAATCTCTAAATTTTTCCCAAGCCTCACTTAGGCTTTCAAATTCATCTTGCTTGAATGTTTGTATTTCCATGCGATATTGATTGGTCTTTGACGGCGGAAAATATTTCTCCAAGAAGGCGTTAGATAGTTGAGCCCATGTTGTGAATGTATTAGTGGGATGGCCTTGAAGCCATCTACGAGCTCCATCTCTCAAGGTCTTTGGAAATAACAAACGATGCAATTGACATGAAGTTAATCCATTGAGACGGGCTCCTACTAATTTTTATTTAAATGAAGCGATGTGCTCTTGAGCATCTTCTTGAGAAAAATCGTGAGAAGTATCTTGTTGGACCGCATTTGTCAAAGAGGCTTTCAATTCATAGTTCTCGGGTATCTCTCCGAAATCAACGAGAGAAGGTTTTTCTTCGTGTGTTAATTGAGAATGAGAGGCTAAGGTCGCCATTGGTTGGATTGGTGGTGATGGTGGATTTGAATTTGGTGAATTTGGAGGGGATGAATTTGAATTTGGTGGTGGTGTTTTCGGTGATGGTGGTGTAGGTGGTGAATTTTGTGAAGTGGAAGGTATGAAAGGATTATTTGGAATGGGGTTATGTGATGTAGAAGGTGTATGTGGTAGGATGAGATTAAGGTTAGGAGGTGATAATGAAGGATGTGGAATAATGGTGGTTGAGTTATTTCCCCGAAAACGTAATGCTCTAAAAGTCCTTTCCGGCTCCGGATCGAACCACAAGGGCGATGACGTGTTCGTGGGCATAAAACTCAATTAAACGGTGAGACTCCTAGCACCTAATGGTACTAGGGAAAAGGGAGAAGAGAAAAGAATCAAACACAATAACTAAAAACACAATCAACTACTAGCCGTTCCCCGGCAACGGCGCTATTTTGATCGCGCCTCAATCGGATCGGTCGTTTAGCGAAGGACGGGGGATCAAACAATATTTATAGACTCGGAATAACACAAAAATTACTAGAGTAATCGTGGTAAGTCGAGGTCGCACTAGTAGAAACAGTAGATTTGTCTAGTAGCAAAAGTTTCGGTTCTTGTTAATAACCGTAGCCTCTTATGTAGATAGAATAGGATTTATAAAATGACTACGGTTATTATCAAACAACCATAGCCAAAACTAAATGGCTACGGTTCTTCAACAAAACTGAAGCTAAAAGTATGTATAAAAGGCTTCAGCTGTTTTTAACAACCAAAGCCAAAAATATAAGGTTACAGTTCTAGTTTACAACCGAAGCCAATAATATTTATAAAAGGTTTCACTGGTTATGACAAGCACAGCAAAATATAAAAGACTACGGTCCTAGGATATAACTGAAGCCTAAAGAATGTTAATATAATCCTAGTGACAAATAAAAATATCCCCTCACCCTTATTACTACTTAGAAAATAAAACCCTAAAAATCCTCTTTCTCTGATATCTGTCTCAACAACTCGGTCAATTGAAACTAAAAGTTTTCAAGTGAAACGCAGACCCAACTTAGATCAATTCCATTCTTTCCCAAATCACTTCCCTTCCTCAATCGATTGAAACTCAGTCAGAGCAAACATGACATTTTGCTGATGGTCCAATTGGTGCGCCGATTATGTTCGAGAGGTTTCAGTGGCGCGACGTTTGTGTGTGGCGCTAGGAGAGGCGGCTGGAAGCGGCGAACTTGTACTTATCGGTGGGGATTGGTGGTTGAAAAACCTGTAATCGGCGGTTGATGGTTAAGGGGAGGATGAGCAAGCACTCCTCTGAGACACCGATTGTTGAACTCAAGGCTTGGTGGACGATGGTAGAGACGCTTAGGGTGGGTGGATATCTTGTTTTAATGTTAATTTCTTAATAGCTTTTGGTAACAAAGTCATTCCGACTGTTGTTGTTGTGTCGCAGCTTGCTGTTCTTAATATCTCTAAACTATAAGTGAGAGTTGAGTGACTAAAGTATAAATCTGAGACGCTGTCAACTAATTATGAATACATTCATTGGTTTGATGGGTTGTTTTAAAGGCCATGTTTGTGTGTATTGACTTTTTTTTGTTCTTCATTTGTCATTTGACATCAATGCGTGTGTTTGCCGGCTTAATATTTGCTGATTTAAGATGTATTAGGCTTGGTGAGGCAACTTTGGGCGAGGAAACACGAGTGATAAAAAAAAGTGGTTCTTTATTTAAGCTAGAGAGTTTTAGGGACTAGGGAGCCAAACAACATGTACCAGCTCAGAATTTTTAGTGCTGTATACAGGTTGACAAGATCGCTTAGACTACATATGTAAGTATAAATTTGGAGGGATCATTTTATTCTTTGACTAACAGGTCGGTTTGTTTTATCATGTTGCTCGGTCATTTATGCATCAATTCTTTTGATTCGATTGGAGTCAGTTTCGCTTTGGTGACCTAAAAGTATAGACAATTTAAAAAGACAGTCTTTAGGTTCTATGAACGATATTCTTGAGGGAATCTCTATGCCATTATGGAAAGCGAATGGTAGAAAATATAAGGTTAATTGTAGCCTTGCTAGTATCAATAAAATAGACCTTAAATTATAAGTCCAATTTTCGTCTCATTCGTCTGCTTAATTTCGTTAATTATGTAGTCTTTTCCCGTTCAATAGAAAAATGTCTTTCATTAGTGTGTGGTTGTGCTAATGTACCCGATTAATGACTACATCTTGTGTATCCTTATAGTTCTAAATTTGAGGGGGCTTCCTTAAGTAATGTTAGCTAGTTTGGTAAGTTGGATTTCAATTGAGTGGTTCTTCGTGGAAAACAACATAAAAAGATGGTTTAGCTCTAGATGGATTAGACTCTTGGTTCAACCGTACATAAATTGTGAATTATGTTAAAAGGATAATTGTTCGAGAGTGTTGACTTCAATTGAAATCATGAAGTAAAGGATTAGGTGATGGGCTGCATAGGTATTAAGAGTCAGGTTATGTAGTTCTTTTGGATTCGATTTATAATTTTGGTTGTGTTGTCTCGTGTTGTTGGTTAAGATGTTATGCTAATGCTAAGACAATACTTTCTTATTCAACGTATATGCATTTATATATACACATCGACCTGCATTTCTATGGGTGCTTTATGTCTTCGTTTGTTGTGTTTGTATTATGGATGTAATTGCAGGTATGTACATTGCTGCCTGTCGTAATGCAAGCTGCGAGAAGAGCGCTTTCAGTAATCAAGATGCTGGCTGCAATTTTTGATGCAATAATGTCTTTCCATGAGGTAATTGGGGATTCATTTTTAAATTCAAACTGCCCCATCCTATGTAAATGAAAGGGTCATGATTTTATGTCAATTTAAATGCAATACGCACCAGGTATAATTCACGTCCGTCTTTTTATTTGTTCTTAGTTGCTACATGTCGTCTTTGTTTGCCATTAATTAGAAAAGGACAACTTTTATAGTCCTTATTTTGAAATGTGTTGTCGTGTAGTAGCAAAATATGCTCCTAGATTAAATTGATAAAGTAACTATGCTTCTTTGTGTTGCTCATTGATAATCATCTGTTATACATGTGATTTCTTTTCTCAATTACCAAGAAAGCGTACATAATTTGATGTTTATCAAGTTGTTGATAAGTCGCTAACATAACATCTTCCTATGCTGCAGATATCTTAATTATTTTCTTAAATCGGGCCAATAAAATGCAAGACTTCGGTTAGTTATTTGTCGAAATGCATGATAAATTGATGTTTTTGTTTCTTTTGTCGTAGACAAGTGATCAAGATGAATGTCGGTGGAATATGCTATAAGCCGTCAATGAAAAGACAGTTGATTATGTAACTTCAATTTTCTAGAGTGTCATTAGTTATCCAAGACTAGACAAATGTGATTATGATTGTGTACATTTGAATACACTACCAAATATATTGTTTGTTATTAATAATATTAGCAGCATGCTACAAAAAATTTACCTAATTTTTTTTAATTTTTTATTTGGGAAATTGCTTCGGTTGTCCATTATTAACCGTAGCCTTAACCTACTTTTGGCTTCGGTTGTTAATAATAACCGATGCCATTCGTCACTTTTGGCTTCGCTTCACCTTAGCAACCGAAGTCTTTACTACGTCTTTGGCTTCGGTTCCTACAAATAACCGTTGCCATAATTATTTTTTGCTTCGCCTCTTAACCGAAGCCATAACTCATGGACTTAATGCTACACCTCGATTTACTACGCCCATATAACCGAAACCATATGTCCTTTTTAACCGAAGCCAGAATTGGTTTTTGTACTAGTGTCGGTCCACAGGGAACGGAAAGTGTTGACAAGTTTAAAGTGGCATGTTTGATGTCTAGAGGGGGGGGGGGTGGTGGGTGGGGGGGGGGGGGGGGTGATAAGTGCCATTTGTAGTGCCTATTTCGTAGTGTTTTGATCCCATTTTCCTTGTGGAATCGCTCCTTGGGAACGATTTATGGGCTTCTTATGCTTCCATTAGTTCGTTTCAGGTTCCCGAGACCGTTTTGGAAGAGTTGGAGCGATTCCGACTCAATACATACACATTTTGGAGCCAACGAAGCTAAGGAACGATCACTCGATGCCTTGGAGTCGACCCCGAGACCTTGGGACCCTATCCCGAGCCTCCGAGACCCGATCCGGAGTCCCGAGAATCGGTGAGAAGCCCATGTGAACCAAGGAGGGACCAAAGAGTTCATATTGGAGGCCTACAAGACTCATCCCCGACGGGTATGGCCTCCGTTCCGGTTGAGGTGCACAAAAGAGGGTGCGTCTTCCTGGAGCCCATCCCGACCGGGAGCAAGCCTTCCCGGCCGAGACCGACCTCATCCCGACCGGGACCACCCCTTCCCGGCCGGGATGGGCCACTGCTACCCCGCGCTCACTTCCTTTCTTCTCCCTTCCATTTGTAACCCTATATATACTCTTCCCTTGTTATGTTAAGCTTATGTTCTTCATATTAGACTAAACCCTAGATAGTTTTAGCATAGATTAGTGTAGATTATTCTTTAGATTATCGTTAATCTTAGATTAATACTTGTAATTTGGGAATTCCTCAAGATCTCCACCAAGCTTGACAAACTTGGATGTTTGTTTTGGGTTCTTCCATTTATGCAAGTTTCTTTCTTCCTTTCATCTCTAGTTTGGTATAATCTTCTTTTCTCTTCTCATAATCTTTGTTTTATCAGTAAAGTTTGATTCTTTGTTCTTGTTATTGTTCATAGTTCATAGTTCTTGTTAGTTTCATTATGCTAGTTTGATTGTTATGCTAATTCATCTTCTTAGTGTTAGTTTTAGTATAGATATGTTAGAGTAGACTCTTGCTAGGGTTAGTAAGGTGATTAGGGTGTTAATTGGATGATTAAGGGATTGTTGGAGATTTTGGTGGAAGATTTGGGTTTCCTCTTGTTTGGTGCACATCACATGTTTGTTGAATTGCTTGAAAGACTAAGTAGTTGAGAATGCTTGTTTTTCTTGCTTTTCTCTTGTGGGTATTAGTTTGTTTGTGGGTTCGGTTCCCTCATTAAGTTGCGAGAGCCCGGTGAGGACGACCCCTAGGTCGGTCTAAGTTGCGAGAGCCCGGATGCGACCTAGGCCTATAGCATGCTAGTACCCCGTTTGTCGTTTGTGTCGCCAAGGTGGGTTTTAGGATGAACCTCTAGGTGAGTCTAAGTTGCGAGAGCCCGGGCATTACCTAGATTACCCTACTACCTCCTTCACTCTAGTTCTCCTTCGACCATTCCATTACCCCTTTGACCCCGATCTAACCCTAGTCTTCCTTCTTAGTGTTATCCTAGTTTCCCTTAGTCCTAGTTTTAGACCTTAGACTAGTCCTAGTCTCCCCCTTAGAATAGCTCGTCTCGAACCTAGTCCTAGACCGTAGCATACCCTAGTCCGACCTCCCGTCCCTGTGGATTCGACCCGACTTACCCTAGCTACCCACTAGGTATAGTTGGTTTTATTTGACGGTTGGGATTCACGACAAACCCCTTCCCGGCCGGGATGAGCCACCTGGCAGCCGCGCTTGTTTCTTTCCTCTCCTTTCCACTTGTAACCCTATATATACTCTTCCCTTGTTATGTAAAGCTTATGCACTTCATTAGACACAAAATCCTAGATTATTTTAGCATAGGTTAGATTAGATTAGAGTAGATTAGTCGGTAATTAGTCTTTAATCTTAGTTTAATCTTGTGTTAAGAGATTTCTTGAAGAATCCATTCAATCTTGACAACATTGGTGGATGAATTTGGGTTTTCTTTATATGCAAGTGTTCTCCTTTTCCATTTCCTTTGTAGTATGGTATAATCCTCTTCTCCTTTTACTCTTTATCTTGTTTATTTGATGGTAGGGATTTGTCGTGGAATCCCAACCGTCAATAAAATAACCGGCTAAACCTATGGTAGATAGGGTAAGTCGGGTCGAATCCACGGGGACGATAAGAGGCGTCTAGACTAAGTCGGCCCAAATACAAGACTAAGTCAACGAGCTACACTAGAAAATGATAGAAAGGGAGAAGACTAAACTAAGACTAAGAAGAACAACTAAGGAAAACGGGCTAGGATTAGGTCGGGGTCAAAGGGGTAACGGAATGGTCAAGGGAGGACTAGAGTGAAGGAGGTAGTAGGGTGATCTAGGTTGGTCCGGGCTCTCGCATCTTAGACTCACCTAGAGGTTCCACCTAAAACCCATCTCGGCGATACACAACACAAACGGGGTTCTAGCATGCTATAGGCCTAGGTCGCATCCGGGCTCTCGCAACATAGACCGACCTAGGGGTCGTCCTCACCGGGCTCTCGCAACTTAATGAGGGGACCGAACCCACAAACAAACTAACACCCACGAAAGAAAGGCAAGAAAACAAGCATTCGTACATACTTAGTCATTCAAGCAATTCCACAAACATGTGATGTGCATCAAACAAGAGGAAACCCAAATCTTCCACCAACAACTCTAACCAACCGTTAATCACCCAAT
Source organism: Agrostemma githago (assembly GCA_958450325.1). Lineage (NCBI taxonomy): Eukaryota > Viridiplantae > Streptophyta > Magnoliopsida > Caryophyllales > Caryophyllaceae > Agrostemma > Agrostemma githago. The sequence goes on from OY288257.1 coordinate 26,214,606, forward strand.
TAACACCCTAATCACCTTACTAACCCTAGCAAGAACACTACTCTAACATAATCAAACTACAACTAACACTAACAAGATGGATTAACAAAAGAAACAACACAAACATCTACAAACTAATGAAAACTATTAACTACAATCAAAGATTGAAACTTTGAATAACATAAATAAAGATTAAGAGGAAAAGGAAAGGAATATAACAAACTAGTGAAGGAGAAAGAACAAAACTTGCATTAATGAAGAAAACCCAAAACAAACCTCCAAGGTTGTCAAGCTTGGAGAAGATCTTGAAGAATTCCGTTAATACAAGTACTAATCTAAGATTAACTACTAATTATCGACTAATCTACACTAATCTAATCTAATCTAATCTAACCTAAAGTAGTCTAGGGTTTAGTGTCTCAAGGAGTGCATATGCTTTACATAACAAGAGAAGGGTATATATAGGGTTACAAGTGGAAGGGAGAAGAAACAAAGCAAGCGCGGGTGAGCTGTAGCCCATCCCGACCGGGATAAGGTGGTCCCGGTCGGGACGGGGTTGCTCCCGGTCGGGAAGCCTTGATCTCGGTCGGGATGGGCCCAGGTCAGGAGCCTTCTTGTTTGTACACCTCATCCCGAACGGGATGAGGCCATCCCGAACGGGATGAGCCTTGTAGGCCTCCAATATGATCTTTTTGGTCCCTTCTTGCTTCTCATGGGCTTCCCATCGAATCTCGGGACTCGGGATCGGGTCTCGGAGGCTCGGGATTGGGCCCCAAGGTCTCGGGATCGATTCCAAGGCATCGAGTCATCCTTCCTTTGTTTCGTTGGCTCCAAAATGTGTATGTATTGAGTCGGAATCGCTCCAACTCTTCCAAATCGGTCTCGGGAACCTGAAACGAACTAAAGGAAGCATAAGAAGCCCCTAAACCGCTCCCAAGGAGCGACTCCACAAGGAAAATGGGACCAAAACACTACGAAATAGGCACTACAAATGACACTTATCAACTCCCCCACACTTAACCCTTACTCGCCCTCGAGTAAGCACATACTACTACTAAACTATCCGAGTGGGTATTAGCGCACCCTACGCCCCTTCAACTCATGCGAGTGCACTTAGAGGAAAAGTGCACTCCGCAAGGCAAGTTGGGTGTTGCGACAAAACCGTGGATGCAACCGGACACCACAACACATAAACAAACACACAAACAAACAATCAAACACTTAGACGGTTGCACCCAAAACAAAAGAAATACCGCTTCCCTCAAAAAGCGGTGAAAGAAGCACCGATTTAGGACTCGAGGTAAGTGACAACGTTCCCAAGCTAGACATACAAACCAAGGTGGACTAAACCCTAATAGTATGACGATCAAGCAATAAAAACGTCGGTAACTTACCTAGGTCCTCCCAACTTTCTAAAAACGTACTACGGGACGATCGGCGGAGTGGAAAAGTGAAGAACCACAGTGTTAGTCGACACTGTAGGTAAGTGAGACCCCGCCCCCTTTAGCGTGAGCCAAGAGGGTCGTCCCGTGTCCAAGACCGCCTAACTAGTCCAAGTAAAAAGGGGGAAATAACGCAAAATGAGGGAAGACCGACTAATGCCGCTATCACCCTTCCTAGGGACTCGGTCCTTTGGTAGGCTCTTCACGGCAAAAATCGAAAAAAGGCTTATTTTTGTGGGGATTTCTTTTTGTGAGACGGGTTTTCTTTTGGCATTTTCTTTCTTTTCGACATTTTGATTTGTTTGTTGCCATGCCATTTCTTTTTCTTCTTTTCTATTTTCTTTTTGGCTTTTGTGCCTTTTCTTTTTCTTCATTCTTTTCTTTCTTTCTTTTTTTCTTTCTTTTTCTTTTCTTTGCCCTTTTTTTTGGCAAGATTTGGCATTTTTGGCATTTCTTGACAATTAAGAAAGAGAGAATCAACAAATTGCATTTTATTGTGTGGATATGTGTGAGAGGTAGGTGAATGGGTAAGTCGGGGTTGCGCATTCCCTTTCAAACCCACAAAAAGTGGAGAACTTGGACTATTCAAACGATCCTAAACACGGTCACCTAAGGGACGAGACTCGGTAACCAAGGCCTTTTCGCACCGTGGGTGGTCATAATGGTCAAAATGCAAATCCCGTAGTAAATCCCTAGTAAGCTAGGTGGACTCAAGGTAAAGGACCAACGAAATCATTGATTTAGGGTCATTCTACTAGACTAAAGTCCAAGACTCGATTTACACTACTAGGAAGGGAAAGTAAGCACTCACACACTAGCCTCTAAACCGGGTTTTCGAAAATGGCTTACACACAAGACACACAACACAACACAAAATGAAGACAAGACGAAAACAAAAGGAAAAGAAACAAAGGCAACAAAAATAAAACAAGGTAAAACAAAACACATAGACAAAACAAACACCACCCCTATCATCCAAACAAGTATCCAAATCAACCTCAAACTTTACAAAGCTCCACCCGAGCACACCACAACACACAAATCTTCCAAACTCCACAAGGAACAAAGAGGAAAAAGGGGTGAAGAGATGTTACCGGAAGTCATGAAAGCTCTCCAAAGCTTACGACGATTTAAGCAACCTATAAGGAAGAAGGGAGGCAAAACACACACACAAAACAAATATACGACACAAGGACACAAAAAAGGAAAACACACAAAAGAAAAATCTTTTTGATTTTTTGTGAAATTTTTCAAATTTTTAGGGTTTTTAAGATTTTTTTTCGGAAAAACAACGAAAATAAAACTAACTATACTAGAATATCGCTCCCCCACACTTAAATCGAGCTATGTCCTCATGCTCGATCGTAGGGTGCGGAGAGACAAAAGAAAATGAAAAGAAACTACGAAAATAAAACTAAAAATCAAAAATAAAGTGAAGAAAAATGGTAGAAGGTGTCCGGCCGGGGTGTAGTCAAGTCACCAAGGGCCGAGACGAGAAAAAGATATGGATGGGGGAAGAAATAAAAGAAGGAAATAAAAGGAAATGGGAGGGGAGGGCTAGGTGTAATCAAGTCACCTAGCCCGGATTCCGCCTAAATCCGACTAAATCCTCAAGAAGAAAGTGAAAATCTTGTAAAAATTTGGATTTTGAAATGACTCTCGATGTAGTCACATCATCGAGAGTCGGGAGCAACAACTACCTAGGCCTCGAAGGCCACCAAGATACCACGACACAAAAGTGTACAAGGGGAAGGGAATAAACAAAGGAAAACAAGCAACAACAAAAACGGAAAAGAAAGGATAGTTGTCGTACCATAGGTTAGCAACTCACACTACTACACAAATGGGCTATTGCAACACTTTACTTGCAACGCTTTTACTTTGTGTTGCATAAATAAGTAATTTGCAACACTTTTAATTAAAATGTTGCTTATACTAAAGCGATGCAACATTTTTATAAAAATGTTGCATTAAACTATCTAATTGCAACACTATTTGTAACACTTTTCAAAGTGTTGCTACGAATAGACAGTAATAGAATTAATACCATTGGAACCTATTCAAATGAATCAGTTGTAAGAATAAGAGGGCCTTAGATGACCAAAAAAAATGGTTGTTCACTACCAAGAGGTGGCAAAGGTAGAGGCTAAAATATAGATATTTTTGCACCTGTTGTAAGTTAAACCGATTTCAAAGACCCCATTAATAGAACTGGTTTCTACACCAAGAGGTTCCAAAGATCGAGAAATTCTGGAAATTAGAAACCTACAACTCATTTATATAAAAAAAGGAAAGAAACCTACACAATCAGCAATTACAAACCCTTATCCCAAAAATCCCAAAACTCTAAAAAAAAAAGAAATTACAAATCCTAAGAACACGAAGAAGCCACAATCAGTCACGAAGAACACGAAGAAGCCATGAAGAACAGACGAATATTTCAATTTTGTCAACTGGGAATTTGATTTGTGGAAGAAAGCTGAGGTTTCCTACCATGGCATACTCTGCAAGAACAGGCGAATATTTCAATTTCTGACCATGACCTATTCAAAAATTTGAAGAAGAGTGGAGCGCAACAGTTCTACATACCTAGGCAAAATGGAGCCGAGTATGTCCTTTCTTCCCTGAGCAGTTCACTAAAACTCGTAGGCTACAATACTAAAGAACCCTAATTCAACATTTTCCCTCTCTTTTTTCAACCAGCGTGTATCGGTAATTTTGGTGCACCACTCTTCACTTTGGCTTCTTCCTCCTTCGCAATCGATCAGGTAATCTCTTTTATACGGACTACATTCAAATTCTCATTTGGTTAATTTTAGGTTAATTCAACCTGAATTTTATGTTAATTGTGCATACGTTTGCTTAATTTGATGTACAATGCATAGTTTGGATATAATTCTCACTTTTGAAGCTCATGATGTTTTTGACCTGAATTTTAAGTTCATTGTGACTAATTTCGCTTTATTTGTTTCATGATATACGGAGTATACTTTAAATCTAATGTACAATTGATGATTTGGACTCAAACTTTAGGTTAGTTGTGAGAAATTAGAAATTGAGACATTTCAAGTGTAACATGATTTATTTAGCGCAACACTATTCACTATTGGCTTAAGGTTGCTGATTTTTTCCCTTTAATTGGAATGTTTTTCAACAATCATCTTTGTCCGTTTAGGTTTAGTTGATGTATTCGTAACGCAATACACAATACTAATCACTATTCCCTCAAATGAGGTCATATTTAATGTATTTTCTTATTGATTTCTGTTGTCGAACAATGATTTCGGAATCACCCTGTAGAATAAGAATCAAGGCTAATGATATTTGAACGACTTAAACCAAATCATGTGTCTTTTGTAGTCGAAACTTAGGTTTTCTGAGCTGGAGGCTGCCAAGAGGTAGGATCTAGCTTATTAATCTTGTGTAGTTGTAATGTGTATGTGGCTAGATTTTCATGATTGTGCCATTATTACACTATCTTACACTTGTTTATAATCAATTTGTTTGCTTCACAGAGCCCAACTCCTAAAGTCTATAGTTTCTCTTTACTCATTGTGGTCTTTTACATATTTTCTCAGAGGTATTGAAGCAATTATGGGATCTATTCAACTAGGATAGTGATGGCATACTTTCATTTTGAGAGTTCTGCATAGCCCTCAACTTGGTGAAGTGGTATAGAGAAGAGCGTTCCCTTCCCCGTACACTTCCTGACAGCTTTAAGTTTGATGAAATACTCATGCGTTGACTGATCTTTCTTATTCATCTCATGGTAATACATGATGGGGCCCTACATACGTTCAGCCTCGTTCATTTTATGGTTGATGTTAACTAGGGGTTCCCTTTATCTTCTTCCAACATTGAACAGATTCATTATTCCTTTGTTCTTGTCTATGATGAAATCATGGAATAAACAAAATAGCTCACTAGACTAATTTATATAAATTGTGAAGTAGCCGTCTACATAATTTTTTAGACTATTTACATTATGGCTCACCTGTAAACAATATTATGCTCCGTCCCTTTTTGTTCCTTATCCTGTCTGTTTTATTTTGCTTAGCTTTTTCCTTTCTTTAAACTAGGGGTTAAGCCAGGGCAAGGAATGTCTGCTTCTCAACCTATGCCTCCAGCATCTGGTTTGAAGTCAGTCCCACAGTCCCCTGATACTGATATGACAATGCAATCCCAGCACCCAAAACATCAGCTCGATAAACTTGAGGTAATTAACTAGATCGCATTTGTTAGATTGCATTGTTGTCTTAGCTTGGCAAGAAAATAAGGATTATTAATGGAGTATACTATTGCATGCTAATTAATTAATCTTTGGGAATGTACCTCGTGTTTCTTGATTAGGACATTATCATCAAACACAAGTTAAAATTTGGATATGAAGGTTTTGTTTTGATAATGGGAGTGCGGCTGCTTTTTTGGAAAGTGGAAAAGCAAAAACTTGTATCATGCTAAGCGGCTGCCGAGTTCAATGGAATGTAGGCCACCAGAATGCTTTTTGTTAATTACAGAGTCTTTTACTATCATGCTTATGTTCATTATTTTATAATTAATGCTAGTTGATTGGTATAGTTTTTAATAATCCCTTATTTATTTATGTTCACTATTTGTTCTGTTAGAATGCATTGTTATTTGGTATGAAAGAAACATAGTGGTAAATGTGATCTATTGACTTAAAAAAAATATACTTCGTATCATCTTATCTCTAGCCATGAACGGTACAAACTAACCTGATACATATACTGGACGCTAAGAGGACCGATCAATATGATACATGTCTTAGAGCCCAGTATACCAAGGTGAGTACCCCATATACAGGAACGACCATAACATCAGCTCTATCTAAGTATATTTTGTCTAAGTATATTTTGTTTTTCTACAGTTCAGTTTTTACGTTCCTAAAGTTGAAGATGTAGGTTTTTTAACAGTTTAGTTTATGTAATTAAATATTTGATTATTATTATAATTCTGTAATTTTTTGCAGATATCATCGCCTAGTTGTTCGGTGAGAAGGTTATTGCTGAAAGATTTTGAATCTCTAAGTTTGCAACAATGGAGGTCTACATTTTTCATGGACTCGAAGTTGAGATAGACAAACATACAATATCTGAACTATATTTTTCTTTTTATTTTGCTTTAATAATATTTTTGAATATGTATTTTTTGAATGGAGGACGGTAAAGTGGATGCTATATATATATATATATATATATATATATATATATATATATATATATATATATATATATATATATGAAGGTTGATAGTAATGTATCGGTGAACTATGTATTATTTAAGTTGAATCAACAATGAAATCAATTTTCGGTGTAATTTTACGTTATTTATTAAAATTTCAGAAATTATTGCAATTGATAAGTGTTGCAAACAATGATTACGAATGTTGCATTTTTTGCATGAAAGTGTTGCTTTAGCCAATTACAAGTGTTGCAAAATAAAAAGACAAGTGTTGCTTTTACCCCTCAAATTGTTGCATTTTGTTGTAAAATTGTTGCAGTAGACAAGCACGTGTGTTGCAAAAAAAAGTGTTGCATTTGGTAAGAAAGTGTTGCGTAAAGTGTTGCATGAAGCTATTGCAACACAACTCTAAGCAACACACCAAAGAGTGTTGCAAAAGCCTTTAGCAACACTTTTCAGTCATTAGGCAACACTTTTAAGGTGTTGCAATAGACCATTTGTGTAGTAGTGTCACTCTCTCCATCGTCTCGTAGATCAATATAAGCACTTTCTTGTCTTCATCATTGCTAATCCGCTTCATTCTCGATAAAACGCATGGTAGAGGTAGTAATGGTGTGAGGGGGTGGAAATTGATGTGGATCTCGGTGTAAGGTGAGGTGTACGGGTCATATGATAGGATTAAGGAGGAGTAGGGAGGTTGGGAGGGGGTAAAATGGATGGGTGGAGACAAAGGGGACCATCCCGGTCGGGATGGATGGTCCCGATCGGGTTGATAAACCCTTCCCGATCGGGAAGCTCTCGTCCCGGTCGGGAATGTACTCCAGGGAGTACGAATTTCTGCACCTTCATCCCGATCGGGACGGCTCCTTCCCGGTCGGGATTCCTCATCCTTCCCGGTCGGGAAGCCCTCTTCCCGGTCGGGATGAGTCTTCTTTGCTTCCCCTAGCCCAAAAGCTTATCATAAGCTTCAAAAACCGACTTCCTCGCTCGCAAACCAAACTCCATCATCAACCATTCCTTTCTAGGAATCACATGCACTTCACCTATCACAATAAACTCAAACAAAACATCAAATTCTCTCTGTCACAACGCTCATCAATAATCCAATATTACAAGAATATCACAAAACTAACAAAATCAAGAGATAAAACACAAATACAAGCACAAGTACTCTAAAGAGGAGAGGAGGGGGAATATACAACATGACGGTTCTTTTAAGAACTCCGTCAAACCTAGGATGGTGGACTCCATTCTTCAACCATAGCCCTCAAGGGCATGGAGGAGCAAGTCGAACGCGCTACCGACATCATAGTGAAGGCCCAAGAAGCGCTCGAGCTTAACCGACCTCCACGGCCTCCAAGGAGGAGGCAAGAAGTAGGAATCCCAAGACCCGACATCATCTTCAAAGTAGTCTCTGGGGTCTCTCCATCCTACGAGCTTAACCGATCTCTTCCTCCCCAAGCATTGCCTCCAATCACAAGCAAGCTTTATCTCCAAGAATCGAGGCACAAAGAGCGGTTTTGGCCTCATCTCTTCATTGCACACCCCCACACTTGCCTCAAATTGTGGTTCCCCGTCTTCATCACTCGGCCCCACATCATCTTGGAGAGGAGAATCGAAACTTCTACCGGCGGTTTCAATCTCTTCCAAGTCATCTCTCGGTGTACTAGCAAGGGGTTCTTGATGCTTGTCCAAATTATCGCACGAGGGCAACTCGAGGCTAACAATTTCACCCAACATCCTTACAAACTCCACCAACTCATCCAACCCACTATCCTCCTCCAATTCCTCACCAAATATGCCTTCACCAAGAGCCATATCCTCATTCGTCTCCTTTTGGGTAGACGATTGAGGTTCTTCAAAGCAAGCCTCGCTCCTCATAGGGAATTCATTAACGGCCTCGTCATTGGGTTGTTCCCCTTCCCCAAACGAACATCCCTCATCAAGTTGTGAAGATCGAGTTAAGAGCATTAGGGTTTGAGCCGTTAAGGAATTCAATTTGGCTTTAGATTTCTCCTTTTCCCTAAGGATTTCGGCCAAGAGATCATTATTCTTTTGCGATTGGATGGCCATTTCTTGTTGCATTTGAAGCATCGATTGATGAAACTCCAAGCTCGGCATTTGGTGGTCATTGGGGTCTTGTAAAGTTCCTTGATAATCTTGATGATGCCCAAGGGGTGGGGCATCATAGTGTTGGTAGCAAGGTTGGGGTGGTTGGTAGTATTGTGGGTCATAGGGTTCATATTGTGGTTGGGGTGGAGGGTAATATTGTGGGTCTTGGGGGTATTGGCTTCCATATGGTGAATATTGATTGAACATGGTGGGTTCACAATCATAACTCGAGTAATAGCCACCATGATCGTAGGAGTGATAGTCATTCACTTGTTGGTAGCCGTTTTCATAATCTTGAAGATCATACCCGTCTTGATTACTCCAAGAAGCTTGATAATGGTAGGGGGACGTCATGTCATAGCTTTGGTTCATGGAAGAAGAGTGGTAGCTCATATCGGCTCCCGAGTATTTGGAGTTTTGATCAAAACCCATGCTTGCTCGAAAATCGTAGTCCATACCCGGTTGGAAACCACTCATTCTAGCAACCGTCCGTTTAAGCGGCTCTGAGTTGCAAGAAGAAGATAATCACCACCTCTAAGCACAAACTGTAGACTAGGAACAAACGTGAGAAGTCTAGTGCTTTTTGGGCACTAGACAAGAAAGAAATAAACCACACACACACAAGAAGCAAAGTAACAAAAAGAAAAAAAAAACACAAACACAAAGACTAAGTCAAGTAACTAGGAAAACAAAGTCTAAACTAGCACCGTCCCCGGCAACGGCGCCAAATTGATGGTAGGGATTTGTCGTGGAATCCCAACCGTCAATAAAATAACCGGCTAAACCTATGGTAGATAGGGTAAGTCGGGTCGAATCCACGGGGACGGTAAGAGGCGTCTAGACTAAGTCGGCCCAAATACAAGACTAAGTCAACGAGCTACACTAGAAAATGATAGAAAGAGAGAAGACTAAACTAAGACTAAGAAGAACAACTAAGGAAAACGGGCTAGGATTAGGTCGGGATCAAAGGGGTAACGGAATGGTCAAGGGAGGACTAGAGTGAAGGAGGTAGTAGGGTGATCTAGGTTGGTCCGGGCTCTCGCATCTTAGACTCACCTAGAGGTTCCACCTAAAACCCATCTCGGCGATACACAACACAAACGGGGTTCTAGCATGCTATAGGCCTAGGTCGCATCCGGGCTCTCGCAACTTAGACCGACCTAGGGGTCGTCCTCACCGGGCTCTCGCAACTTAATGAGGGGACCGAACCCACAAACAAACTAACACCCACGAAAGAAAGGCAAGAAAACAAGCATTCGTACATACTTAGTCATTCAAGCAATTCCACAAACATGTGATGTGCATCAAACAAGAGGAAACCCAAATCTTCCACCAACAACTCTAACCAACCCTTAATCACCCAATTAACACCCTAATCACCTTACTAACCCTAGCAAGAACACTACTCTAACATAATCAAACTACAACTAACACTAACAAGATGGATTACAAAAGAAACAACACAAACATCTACAAACTAATGAAAACTATTAACTACAATCAAAGATTGAAACTTTGCATAACATAAATAAAGATTAAGAGGAAAAGGAAAGGAATATACCAAACTAGTGAAGGAGAAAGAACAAAACTTGCATTAATTAAGAAAACCCAAAACAAACATCCAAGGTTGTCAAGCTTGGAGAAGATCTTGAAGAATTCCGTTAATACAAGTACTAATCTAAGATTAACTACTAATTATAGACTAATCTACACTAATCTAATCTAATCTAACCTAAAGTAGTCTAGGGTTTAGTGTCTCAAGGAGTGCATATCCTTTACATAACAAGGGAAGGGTATATATAGGGTTACAAGTGGAAGGGAGAAGAAACAAAGCAAGCGCGGGTGAGCTGTAGCCCATCCCGGCCGGGATGAGGTGGTCCCGGTCGGGACGGGGTCGGTCCCGTTCGGGAAGCCTTGATCCCGATCGGGATGGGCCCAGGTTAGGAGCCTTCTTGTTTGTGCACCTCATCCCGAACGGGATGAGGCCATCCCGAACGGGATGAGGCCATCCCGAACGGGATGAGCCTTGTAGGCCTCCAATATGATCTTTTTGGTCCCTCCTTGCTTCTCATGGGCTTCCCATCGAATCTCGGGACTCGGGATCGGGTCTCGGAGGCTCGGGATTGGGCCCCAAGGTCTCGGGATCGATTCCAAGGCATCGAGTCATCCTTCCTTAGTTTCGTTGGCTCCAAAATGTGTATGTATTGAGTCGGAATCGCTCCAACTCTTCCAAATCGGTCTCGGGAACCTGAAACGAACTAAAGAAAGCATAAGAAGCCCATGAATCGCTCCCAAGGAGCGATTCCACAAGGAAAATGGGACCAAAACACTACGAAATAGGCACTACAAATGGCACTTATCACCGGTTTTATTTGACGGTTGGGATTCACGACAAATCCCTCCCATCAAATTGGCGCCGTTGCCGGGGACGGCGTAGTTTAGACTTTTGTTTGCTTAGTTGTGGACTTTGTTCTTGACTTTTGTGTTATCTTCTCGTTGTGTATCTCCGTTTTTCTTCTTGTGTGCTATTCTCCCTTCCTAGTGCCTCAAAAGCACTAGGATACTAAAGTTTGCTCAAGTGCTTCTAGCTCATCCTAGGTACCAAAGCGACGTTATGGACATGGCTCGTCCGAGCTACCATCAATCATCACGGGGCAACTTTGGGGCAAATGGCCAAGTCCCGAAATCTCGTCAACCATATCAACCTCATCAACAATCTCACGAACGCGCTCCATATGGTTAACAAGAAGGTTGTCAAGGATCATTCCAACATCCTAACAACTACCAAACACCCTCACATAACCCACAACCAAAAATCCCCGACTTTGAGAATTGTCAAATGTTGGTCCAAATGCAAAAAAGTCAACAAGAGGCGATAATGATATTGCATAAGGGTCAACATGAGATGATGAATTAAATGCAAAAGAGTCAACAAATGATGATGACTTACATACAAGGGGTTGAAAAGGAGCTCAAGGCCCAAATAGGGGTGCAAGATGCTCGCATCAATGCACTCATGGCTCATATCACGATGTCGGCCACTCGAGCTCCACAACATGTTGAGGAAGGTTCATTTGGGCAAGAAGGTCAGGTGTCTCCACAAGAAAGTCAACCCGATTGTGAAGCTACAAATGAATAAGAGGGGGTCGATCAAGAGACCATTGTTGAGTGTTGCTTGGGCGGTGAAGATAGGGGAAGAGTAGAGGAAGTTGAAGCTTCAAGGGCCCACAATGAGGAGGGGAGTGAACATGATTCTCAAGATAACTCTTGGGGAGCCGATGTATTGGCTATCAAATTGGATTTGTTTGATTTTCTTCGTGATGAACCGGATCTAGACAATCCAAAGCCAAGTGAAGACATACCTCCTCTAGGCCAACTAGACAAGGTGAGTGAAAAGGAGCGCAATACTTGGGAAAAAGAAGTAGATGCCTTGGAACTTGCTTTGTCTGGGAAATTGGAGGATCCTAAAGCCTCCAATGAAGAAAACTTGATGCCTTCTCCTCCTCTACCGCACTCGATGTCTAGTCCCTTGCCTTGTGAGACAGTTGGTGAAGAGGATCCTTGTCGGGCGGTGGAAAAGAGTTCCACTCTCGACCCCGTAGAAGAAGCGACACCCCTAGGGTGTGATCTCCCACATTACAACACCGAGCATGACTCTAGACCACTATACCTACCGGATGGTCATAAGAGTCGTTGCTATCATGGTTCGCAAGACCCGGAAGATCACGAGAACCCCGAGCATAATGAAGATGATCGCTTCTTACCTCCGACTTGGAAACTCTTGGAAGTGGCTAGGCTCGGCCATGTGAGCATAAATGAAGATGTTGCTAGAGCATTTGACTTACTCCTTCGAGCTCTTGATGGCTATGGAGGCGTTGTTGGTGAGAGTAGTTAGTGTAAATATCTTTTCCCTTCTTTTGTGCTTGTATTTGTGTTCATGTTTGTTTGTATAGTTTGGTTTCTAGGATTTGTTAGCCTTTGTGGAATTCTTGTTTATTTGGATTGTTGATGAGCGATGTGAGGGAGGGAATTTGATGTTGTATTTGAGCTTATTGTCATAGGTGTGAAGTGAAGATGATTCCTAGAGAGGAATGGTTAATGATAGAGCTTGGATCGTGAGTATGGAAGTCGGTTTTTGAAGCTTCGGTGAAGCTTTTGGCGTTTTGGAGGTCAAGAAGACCCATCCCGGGCGGGAAGGGAGCTTCCCGACCGGGAAGGATATGCCATCCTGACCGGGAAGGAGCCGTCCCGATCGGGATGGAGGTGCAAAAATTGGAGCTTGCTGGAGTGCCGTCCCGATCGGGAAGGTGGCTTCCCGACCGGGACGAGTGTGTCTTCCCGACCGGGACCATCCATCCCGCCCGGGATGGTCCCCTTTCTCCTCTTTTGGCCTCTTCTTCGACATTTGAGCCCACCCAACCATTGTATACCCCCACCCAACCTCCCTACCCATCCTTGTTCATGTCATATGACCCTTACACTTCGTTTACATACCCTCACCTCATTTCTCTTCCCTTTACACCGAGTTTCACATCGAATCCTACCCCCCTCACACCATTACTACCTCAACCGTGCGGTTTTATCAAGTTTGAAGAGGAATAGCATTGACGAAGACAAGCCTTGTGCCTATATTGATCTATGAGACGATGGAGCGAGTGAGTTGCTAACCTATTGGTACGACAACTATCCTTTCTTTCCCGTATTTTATAGGTTGTTTTCTTTCGTGTTTATTCCCTTCCCCTTGTACACTTTTGTGTCTTGATGTCATGGTGGCCCTCGGGGCCTTGATATATGTTGCTCCGACTCTCGATGATGTGATTACATCGAGAGTCATTTCAAAAATCCAAATTGTACAAGTTTTTCACCCTTTTTTTGTTGGATTTAGTCGGATTTAGGCGGAATCCGGGCTAGGTGACTTGATTACACCTAGCCCTCCCCTCCCATTTCCTTTTATTTCCTTCTTTTTATTTTTCTTCCCCCTTCCATATCTTTTCTTGTCTCGGCCCATGGTGACTTGACTACACCCCGGCCGGACACCTTCTACCCTTTTCTTCACTTTATTTTTGATTTTTAGCTTTATTTTCGTAGTTTCTTTTTCTTTCTTTTGTCTCTCCGCACCCTACGATCGAGCATGAGGACATGGCTCGGTTTAAGGGTGGGGGAGCAATATTATAGCATAGTTAGTTTTATTTTCTTAGTTTTTTCGAAAAAATATTCAAAAACCCTAAAAATTTGAAATTTTTTCACAAAAATCAAAAAGATTTTCTTTGGTGTGTTTTCATTTTGTGTCATTGTGTCGTGTATTTGTTTTGTGTGCGTGTTTTGCCTCCCTTTTTCCTTATAGGTTGCTTAATCACCGATAGCTTTGGAGAGCTTTCAGGACTTCCGGTAACATCTCTTCACCCCTTTTCCCTCTTTGTTCCTTGTGGAGTTTGGAGGATTTGTGTGTTGTGGTGTGCTCGGGTGGAGCTTTGTAAAGTTTGAGGTTGATTTGGAGACTTGTTTGGAAGATCGGGGTGGTGTTTGTGTTTTGTTATATGTTTGTTTTGTTGTTTTTTCTTCTTTTCCCTTTCATTTTTTCATCATGTCTTCGTCTTGTGTTATGTTAGTTGCGTCTTGTGTGTAAATGGTTTTCGAAAACCCGGTTTAAAGGCTAGTGTGCGAGTGTTTACTTTCCCTTCCTAGTTGTATAAATCGAGTCTTGGACTTTAGTCTAGTAGAATGACCCTAAATCAATGAATTCATTGGTCCTTTACCTTGAGTCCACCTAGCTTACTAGGGATTTACTACGGGATTTGCACCTTTGACCATTATGACCACCCACGGTGTGAAAAGGCCTTGGTTACCGAGTATCGTCCCTTAGGTGACCGTGTTTAGGATCGTTTGATTAGTCCAAGTTCTCCACTTTTTGTGGGTTTGAAGGGAAATCGCGACCCCCGACTTACCCATTCATCTACCTCCTACACATATCCACAAAATAATTTGCAACTTGTTGAATTCTCTCTTTCTTAATTGTCAAGAAATGCCAAAATGCCAAATCTTGCCAAAAGGGCAAAGAAAAGAAAAAGAAAAAAAAAATGAAAGAAAGAAAAGAATGAAGAAAAAGAAAAGGCACAAAAGCCAAAAAGAAAATAGAAAAGAAGAAAAAGAAATGGCATGGCAACAAACAAATCAAAATGTCGAAAAGAAAGAAAATGCCAAAAGAAAACCCATCTCACAAAAAGAAATCCCCACAAAAATAAGCCTTTTTCCGACTTTTGCCGTGAAGAGCCTACCAAAGGACCGAGTCCCGAGGAAGGACGATAGCGGCATTAGTCGGTCTTCCCTCATTTTGCATATTTCCACCTTTTTACTTGGACTAGTTAGGCGGTTTTGGACTTGGGACGACCCTCTTGGCTCACGCTAAAGGGGGCGGGGTCTCACTTACTTACAGTGTCGTCTAACACCGTGGATCATCACTTCCCACTCCGCCGATCGTCCCGTAGTACGTTTTTAGAAAGTTAGGAGGACCTAGGTAAGTTACCAACGTTTTATTGCTTTATCGTCATACTATTAGGGTTTAGTTCACCTCGGTTTGTATTGCTAGCTCTGGAACGTTGTCACTTGCCTCGAGTCCTAAACCGGTGTTTCTTTCACCGCTTGTTTGAGGGAAGCGGTATTTGTTTTTCTTTTGGGTGCAACCGATTATGTGTTTGTTTGTGTATTTGTTTGTTTGTGTGTTTGGTGTCCGGTTGCATCCACAGTTTTGTCGCAAGACCCGACTTGCCTTGCGGAGTGCACTTTTCCTCTAAGTGCACTCGCGTGATTTGAAGGGGCGTAGGGTGCGCTAATACCCACTCGGATAGTTTAGTAGATAGTATGTGCTTACTCGAGGGCGAGTAAGGGTTAAGTGTGGGGGAGTTGATAAGTGTGATTTGTACTGCCTATTTTGTAGTGTTTTGGTCCCATTTTCCTTGTAGAATCGCTCCTTGGGAGCGGTTTAGGGGCTTCTTATGCTTCCTTTAGCTCGTTTCAGGTTCCCGAGACCGTTCATGAAGAGTTGGAGCGATTCCGACTCGATACATACACTTTTTGGAGCCAACGAAGCTAAGGAACGATCACTCGATGCCTTGGAGTCGACCCCGAGACCTTGGGACCCAATCCCGAGCCTCCGAGACCCGACCCCGAGTCCCGAGAATCGGTGAGAAGCCCATGTGAACCAAGGAGGGACCAAAGAGTTCATATTGGAGGCCTACAAGACTCATCCCCGACGGGTATGGCCTCAACCGGTTCCGTTGAGGTGCACAAAAGAGGGTGCGTCTGCCTGGAGCCCATCCCGACCGGGAGCAAGCCTTCCCGGCCGGGACCGACCTCATCCCGACCGGGACCACCCCTTCCCGGCCGGGATGGGCCACTGCTACCCCGCGCTCACTTCCTTTCTTCTCCCTTCCATTTGTAACCCTATATATACTCTACCCTTGTTATGTTAAGCTTATGTTCTTCATATTAGACTAAACCCTAGATAGTTTTAGCATAGATTAGTGTAGATTAGTCTTTAGATTATCGTTAATCTTAGATTAATACTTGTAATTTGGGAATTCCTCAAGATCTCCACCAAGCTTGACAAACTTGGATGTTTGTTTTGGGTTCTTCCATTTATGCAAGTTTCTTTCTTCCTTTCATCTCTAGTTTGGTATAATCTTCTTTTCTCTTCTCCTAATCTTTGTTTTATCATTAAAGTTTGACTCTTTGTTCTTGTTATTGTTCATAGTTCATAGTTCTTGTTAGTTTCATCATGCTAGTTTGATTGTTATGCTAATTCATCTTCTTAGTGTTAGTTTTAGTATAGATATGTTAGAGTAGACTCTTGCTAGGGTTAGTAAGGTGATTAGGGTGTTAATTGGATGATTAAGGGATTGTTGGAGATTTTGGTGGAAGATTTGGGTTTCCTCTTGTTTGGTGCACATCACATGTTTGTTGAATTGCTTGAAAGACTAAGTAGTTGAGAATGCTTGTTTTTCTTGCTTTTCTCTTGTGGGTATTAGTTTGTTTGTGGGTTCGGTTCCCTCATTAAGTTGCGAGAGCCCGGTGAGGACGAACCCTAGGTCGGTCTAAGTTGCGAGAGCCCGGATGCGACCTAGGCCTATAGCATGCTAGTACCCCGTTTGTCGTTTGTGTCGCCAAGGTGGGTTTTAGGATGAACCTCTAGGTGAGTCTATGTTGCGAGAGCCCGGGCATTACCTAGATTACCCTACTACCTCCTTCACTCTAGTTCTCCTTCGACCATTCCATTACCCCTTTGACCCCGACCTAACCCTAGTCTTCCTTCTTAGTGTTATCGTAGTTTCCCTTAGTCCTAGTTTTAGACCTTAGACTAGTCCTAGTCTCCCCCTTAGAATAGCTTGTCTCGAACCTAGTCCTAGACCGTAGCATACCCTAGTTCGACCTCCCGTCCCTGTGGATTCGACCCGACTTACCCTAGCTACCCTAGTTAGGTTTTGCCGTCTTTATTTGACGGTTGGGATCCACGACAAATCCTCCCATCAAACTGGCGCCGTTGCCGGGGACGGCGTAGTTTAGACTTTTGTTTGCTTAGTTTTGGACTTTGTTCTTGATTTTTGTGTTCTCTTCTCCTTGTGTATCTCCGTTTTTCTTCTTGTGTGTTACTCTCCCTTCCTAGTGCCTCAAAAGCACTAGGCTACTAACGTTTGCTCAAGTGCTTCTAGCTCATCCTAGGTACCAAAGCGACGTTTTGGACATGGCGCGTCCAAGCTACCATCAATCATCACGGGACAACTTTGGGGCAAATGGCCAAGTCCCGAAATCTCACCAACCATATCAACCTCATCAACAATCTTATGAACGCCCTCCTTATGGTTATCAAGAACGTTGTCAAGGATCATTCCAACATCCTAACAACTACCAAACACCCTCACATAACCCACAACCGCAAAATCCCAACTTTGAGACTTGTCAAATGATGATTCAATTGCTTAAGAGGCAACAAGAGTCGATGACTCTATTGCAAAAGAATCAACAAGCAATGGTGGCTCAAATAATAGGGGTTAGGGAGGAGCTCAAGGCCCAAATAGAGGTGCAAGATGCTCGCATCAATGCATTCATGGCCCATATCACGATGTCGGCCACTCGAGCTCCACTACATGTTGAGGAAGGTTCATTTGGGCAAGAGGGTCGGGTGTCTCCACAAGAAATTCAACCCGATCGTGATGCTACAAATGAAGAAGAGAGGGTCGATCAAGAGACCATTGTTGAGTGTTGCTTGGGTGGTGAAGATAGGGGAAGAGTAGAGGAAGTTGAAGCTTCAAGGGTCGACAATGAGGAGGGATTTGAACATGACAATCAAGATAACTCTTGGGGAGCCAATGTTTTGGCTATAAAGTTGGATTTGTTTGATTTTCTTCGTGATGAACCGGATGGCGACAATCCAAACCCAAGTGAAGAGATGACCCCTCATGACCAATTAGACAAGATGAGTGAAAAGGAGCGCAATACTTGAGAAAAGGAAGTAGATGCCTTGGAACTTGCTTTGTATGGGAAATTGGAGGATCCTAAAGCCTCCAATGAAGAAAACTTGATGCTTTCTCCTCCTCTACCGCACTCGATGTCTAGCCCTTTGTCTTGTGAGACGGTTGGTGAAGAGGATCCTTGTCGGGCGGTGGAAAAGAGTTCCACTCTCGACCCCGTAGAAGAAGCGACACCCCTAGGGTGTGATCTCCCACATCATGACACCGAGCACGACTCTAGACCACTATACCTACCGGATGGTCATAAGAGTCGTAGCTATGTTGGTTTCGAAGACCCGGAAGATCACGAGAGCCCCGAGCATAATGAAGATGATCGTTTCTTCCCTCCGAATTGGAAACTTTTGGGAGTGGCTAGGCTCGGCCATGTGAGCTTAAATGAAGATGTTGCTAGAGCATTTGACTTACTCCTTCGAGCTCTTGATGGCTATGGAGGTGTAGTTGGAGAGAGTATTTTAGTGTAAATATCTTTTTCCTTTCTTTTGTGCTTGTATTTGTGTTTATGTTTGTGTTTAGGACTTGTTAGTTTTTGTGGAATCCTTGTAATTTGGTATTTTGATGAGCGATGTGAGGGAGGGAATTTGATGTTGTATTTGAGATTGATTGCTAGATGTGAAGTGAAGATGAAATCTCGAGGAGAATGGTTGTGGATAAAGCTTGGATTTGGGCATGGGAGTCGGTTTTTGAAGATTTTGACAGGCTTTTGGGAAGGAGATTTTAGATCTCGATATATTAGTGGCCTTGTGGTTGAAGCTATCAAGGAAATGAGGGCCTAGAAGACTCATCCCGACCGGGAACGATGTCATCCCGATCGGGATGAGTGTGCTGAAAATTGGACATTCTGGAGAGTCATCCCGACCGGGACGAGGGCTTCTCGACCGGGATGGGTGTGTCATCCCGACCGGGACCATCCATCCCGACCGGGATGGTTCCCTTCTCCTCTTTTGGCCTCCTCTTCATCATGTAAGCCCACCCTACCACTTTATACCCCCTCCCAACCTCCCTAACCTTCCTTGCTCGTATCACATGACCCATGTACCTCATTTGCATACCCCCACCTCATTTCTCTTCCCTTTACACCGAGTTTCACATCGAACCCCACCCCTCCTCACACCATTACTACCTCAACCATGCGGTATTATCGAGAATGAAGAGGAATAGCAAGGATGAAGACTAGCTATGTTCTTACATTGATCATCGAGACGATGGAGTGAGTGAGTTGCCAACCATTCGGTATGGCAACTATCCTTTCTTTTCCGTCTTTTATGGCTTATCTCCCTTTGCATGTTCCCCTTTCCCTTATTTTGTGTCATGGTGGCCTTCAAGGCCTTGGTATATGTTGCTCCCGACTTTCGATGATGTGACTACATCGAGAGTCATTTTCAAAATCCAAATTTTTCATGTTTTTCACCCTTTTTTGTTGGATTTAGTCGGATTTAGGAGGAATCCGGGCTAGTTGACTTGATTACACCTAGCCCTCCTCTCCCATTTCCTTTTATTTCCTTCTTTTTATTTCTTCCCCCATCCATATCTTTTCTTGTCTCGGCCCATGGTGATTTGACTACACCCCGGCCGGACACCTTCTACCCTTTTCTCCACCTTTCTTTTTGATTTTTAGCTTTATTTTCGTAGTTTGTTTTCTTTTTCTTTTGTCTCTCCGTACCCTACGATCGAGCATGAGGACATGGCTCAATTTAAGTGTGGGGGAGCGATATTCTAGTGTAGCTTAGTTTATTTTCGTAGTTTCTTCGAAAAAATCTTAAAAATCCCTAAAAATTTGGAAAAAATTTCACAAAAATCAAAAACATTTTCTTTTGTGTCTTTTCCTTTTTGTGTCGTTATGTCGTATTTGTGTTTTGTTGTGCGTGTTTTGCCCCCCTTTTTCCTTATAGGTTGCATAATCGCCGTTAGCTTTGGAAAGCTTTGAAGACATCCGGTAACATCTTCTATCCCTTTTTCCCCTCTTTATTTCTTGTGAAGTTTGGAGAAAGTTGTGTTGAGGTGTGCTCGGGTGGAGCTTGTACATACTTGCGTTTGATTTGGTGATTTGTTTGGAAGATAGGGGTGGTGTTTGTGTTGTTTATATGTTTGTTGTGTTTTGTTTTCGTTTTGTTGCCTTTACTTCTTTTTCTTTCATTCTTTGTCATGCCTTCATTTTGTGTTGTGCTAGTTGAGTCTTGTGTGTAAATGGTTTTCGAAAACCCGGTTTAGAGGCTAGTGTGTGAGTGTGTACTTTCCCTTCCTAGTAGTGTAAATCGAGTCTTGGACTTTAGCCTAGTAGAATGACCCTAAATCAATGATTTCGTTGGTCCTTTACCTTGAGTCCACCTAGCTTACTAGGGATTTACTACGGGATTTGCATTTTGACCATTATGACCACCCACGGTGTGAAAAGGCATTGGTTACCGAGTCCCGTCCCTTAGGTGACCGTGTTTGGGATTGTTTGATTAGTCCAAGTTCTCCCCTTTTTGTGAGTATGAAGGGAAGACGTCGTCCCGACATACTCATTCCCCTACCTCCTACACATATCCACACAATAAGTTGCAATTTGTTGAATTCTCCATTTCTTGTCATACTAAGGAATGCCAAAAAGTCAAATCAAGCCAAAAAGGGTAAAGAAAAGAAAAAAAGAAAGAAAATGAAAGAAAGAAATGAATGAAGAAAAAGAAAAGGCACAAAAGCCAAAAAGAAAATAGAAAAGAAGAAAAAGAATGACATGGCAAAACAAAGCAAAAATGCAAAAGAAAAAAGAAAATGCCAAAAGAAAACCCGATTCACAAAAATAACCCCTACCTCTCAAAATAAGCCTTTTTCCGACCTTTGCCGTGAAGAGCCTACCAAAGGACCGAGTCCCTAGGAAGGATGATAGCGGCAAAGGTCGGTCTTCCCTCATTTTGCATATTTCCATCTTTTTACTTGGACTAGTTAGACGGTTTTGGACACGGGACGACCCTCTTGGCTCATGCTAAGGGGGCGGGGTCTCACTTACCTACAGTGTCGACTAACACCGTGGTTCTTCACTTTTCCACTCCGCCGATCGTCCCGTAGTATGTTTTTAGAAAGTTAGGAGGACCTAGGTAAGTTACCAACGTTTTTGTTGCTTTATCGTCATACTATTAGGGTTTAGTTCACCTTGATTTGTATAGCTAGCTTGTGAACGTTGTCACTTACCTCGAGTCCTAAACCGGTGCTTCTTTCACCACTTTAGAGGGAAGTGGTATTTCTTTTGTTTTGGGTGCAACCGTCTATGTGTTTGTTTGTGTGTTTGTTTGGTTGTGTGTTTTGTGTCCGGTTGTATCCGCGGTTTTGTCGCAAGACCCGACTTGCCTTGCGGAGTGCACTTTTCCTCTAAGTGTACTCGCGTGAGTTGAAAGGGAGTAGGGTGCGCTAATACCCGCTCGGCTAGTTTAGTATTTAGTATGTGCTTACTCGAGGGCGAGTAAGGGTTAAGTGCGGGGGAGTTGATAAGTGCCATTTGTAGTGCCTATTTCGTAGTGTTTTGGTCCCATTTTCCTTGTGGAATCGGTCCTTGGGAGCGATTTATGGGCTTCTTATGCTTACTTTAGTTCGTTTCAGGTTCCCGAGACCGTTTTGGAAGAGTTGGAGCGATTCCGACTCAATACATACACATTTTGGAGCCAACGAAGCTAAGGAACGATCACTCGATGCCTTGGAGTCGACCCCGAGACCTTGGGACCCAATCCCGAGCCTCCGAGACCCGATCCCGAGTCCCGAGAATCGGTGAGAAGCCCATGTGAACCAAGGAGGGACCAAAGAGTTCATATTGGAGGCCTAAAAGACTCATCCCCGACGGGTATGGCCTCAACCGGTTCCGGTTGAGGTGCACAAAAGAGGGTGCGTCTGCCTGGAGCCCATCCCGACCGGGAGCAAGCCTTCCCGGCCGGAACCGACCTCATCCCGACCGGGGCCACCCCTTCCCGGCCGGGATGGGCCACTGCTACCCCGCGCTCACTTCCTTTCTTCTCCCTTCCATTTGTAACCCTATTTATACTCTTCCCTTGTTATGTTAAGCTTATGTTCTTCATATTAGACTAAACCCTATATAGTTTTAGCATAGATTAGTGTAGATTAGTCTTTAGATTATCGTTAATCTTAGATTAATACTTGTAATTTGGGAATTTTTTCCTCAAGATCTCCACCAAGCTTGACAAACTTGGATGTTTGTTTTGGGTTCTTCCATTTATGCAAGTTTCTTTCTTCCTTTCATCTCTAGTTTGGTATAATATTTTTTTTCTCTTCTCCTGATCTTTGTTTTATCATTAAAGTTTGACTCTTTGTTCTTGTTATTGTTCATAGTTCATAGTTCTTGTTAGTTTCATTATGCTAGTTTGATTGTTATGCTAATTCATCTTCTTAGTGTTAGTTTTAGTATAGATATGTTAGAGTAGACTCTTGCTAGGGTTAGTAAGGTGATTAGGGTGTTAATTGGATGATTAAGGGATTGTTGGAGATTTTGGTGGAAGATTTGGGTTTCCTCTTGTTTGGTGCACATCACATGTTTGTTGAATTGCTTGAAAGACTAAGTAGTTGAGAATGCTTGTTTTTCTTGCTTTTCTCTTGTGGGTATTAGTTTGTTTGTGGGTTCGGTTCCCTCATTAAGTTGCGAGAGCCCGGTGAGGACGACCCCTAGGTCGGTCTAAGTTGCTAGAGCCCGGATGCGACCTAGGCCTATAGCATGCTAGTACCCCGATTGTGTTGTGTATCGCCGAGTTGGGTTTTAGGTGGAACCTCTAGGTGGGTCTAAGTTGCGAGAGCCCGGGCATTACCTAGATTACCCTACTACCTCCTTCACTCTAGTTCTCCTTCGACCATTCCATTACCCCTTTGACCCCGACCTAACCCTAGTCTTCCTTCTTAGTGTTATCCTAGTTTCCCTTAGTCCTAGTTTTAGACCTTAGACTAGTCC
The DNA here is from genome assembly GCA_958450325.1 of Agrostemma githago. Lineage (NCBI taxonomy): Eukaryota > Viridiplantae > Streptophyta > Magnoliopsida > Caryophyllales > Caryophyllaceae > Agrostemma > Agrostemma githago. The sequence continues at coordinate 26,237,789 of OY288257.1, forward strand.
TAGTCTCCTCCTTAGAATAGCTTGTCTCGAACCTAGTCCTAGACCGTAGCATACCCTAGTCCGACCTCCCGTCCCTGTGGATTCGACCCGACTTACCCTAGCTACCCTAGTTAGGTTTTGCCGGTTTTATTTGACAGTTGGGATCCACGACAAATCCTCCCATCAGGGGGGTTTCTAAGGGTCGAGTCCATACTAGAGGAATGACTACGAGGATAACTAGGGGTGATCAATCTAGGGAAATGTGTTAGGGGGAAGTCGGGATTCGGTACTTGGAGTGTAAGAAGGTCGGAATCGAGTTTTTGTTGCAACATTGATAAAGGGAGAATACCACCTTTCGGTTTCTTCACCCAACCCACCTAAAAACTTGCTTTCGCGGCGAAGAAGGGTAAGTCTCTAGCTATGGTAATTTCTACCCGGAGTTTCCCCATATTGATAGAAACTAGTCAAGGTCGGTCTAGTTGGCCGGACTAAAACAACAATGACACAACAACCATAAACAAGATAAACCAACAAGCAAGCAACCCACCAACATCCCTTAATTCAAATAATCCAAGTCCTCATCCCTAAAGCCCCAACAAGAAATCTACACACTAATCATAATGCAAGACAATAAAAGATTAACTAAGGAGAAAACAACTACAGCATGCATAATAACTAGATCTAAAGGAACTATCAACTAAACAATAAGAAAACTATGATCTAACAATTACCCACTAAACTATGGAAGAAATAAGATCTAACACAATAAACTAGAGAATAATCTAGAACATCATAAATAAAATCTAGAGTAACTAACAACACTAATATGATCTATATAAGACAATAATAAGAGAATAACATTAAATCTAAACTAGAGATTAGAGAGTGGAAGAAAAATATACCAACTATGAAGATCTACAAGAAATAAAAAGATTGCATAAATAAAGATTGAATCTTTGATGAAGAGAATGAAGAACTTGTCACTAATTCTTCAATAAACCCAAAAAATCTTCAAATAAAACTTGGAATAATCTTCTACAAACTTGAAATCTAGAGGATTGTTGATGGAAACTAAGTAGATCTACTACTAAATTACTACTAAGAATACTACTAGATTGTTCTACTAATGGATGGTTATACTACACTAATGGTGGATGAAGTGATGGATGATTATGGATGTGATACTACACTAATGAAGGGATGATAGTGGATGCCTTGGGCAACAAACTAGGGTAACATATATATAGTAATGCCTTAATGAGTATTTAACCTAAAGCCCAAATCCAACTTTTTGCTCCATTAGTGAGACAATCACCCTTAGCATCTTCATGGGGTGAAACTTTGCCCTACGGTTTGACGTATTAATCCGACCGAGTGAAATTTTTGCCCGGTGAGATTTTCTTCACTTTTTGCGATTTTCGGCACTTCTTTCCATCGGGCGAAATTTCACCCGGTCAGTTTCGCCCGGTGAGAAGTCTCGGAAAATCTTCGGGGAGGCATATTTACCGTCGAGTGAAACTTCGCCCGGTGGTGTCTCACCGGGTGAAATTTCACGCGGTCATTTTCTGGCCTATTTTCTTGTCTCATTCTTCGTTGTATGATTGGATGACTTTAAACTTTAAGTTGTGTGCTTTGCTCTTTGGACGGTATTCCCTTCTCTTGTGCTCGTGGAAGCTCGATCATGATTTTGGTGCCAAATCCTATCAAAATTGATAGAAAAACTACCAAAAACACGTAAAACGCACAAGAGAGACGCAAGAAGTAAACACGTAATGCGAGAAGTACTCAAAATATGGCGGTAATCGCACTCAAGACTCGCAAAATGAGGGAAAAACGGGTCTAAATGGGAGGAAAAATGGTCTAAATTTAGCACACAACATCATGTCGTCCACATAAACCTCCACTTCTTTATGCATCATATAGTGTAATAAAGTAGTGGCGGTTCGTTGGTAAGTGGCTCCGGCGTTGATGAGACCAAATGGCATAACGGTGTAACAGTAAGTACCCCAAGGTGTAATGAAGGTGGTCTTACTCATGTCTTCTTCCGCCATTTTGATTTGATTGTATCCGGCATATGCGTCCATAAATGATAGAAGGGCGTGATCGGCCGTATTGTCCACCAGTATATCGATGTGTGGCAACAGAAAATCATCTTTTGGGCTGGCCTTATTAAGGTTCGGAAGTCTACAGATACCCGCACCTTACCGTCCTTTTTAGGTACCGGCACGATGTTTGCAACCCAGTCTGGATATTCAGACACTTGTATGAAGCGTGCTTTGAATTGTTTGTCAACTTCTTCTTTGACTTTGAGAGACCATTCGGGCCTCATTCTTCGGAGCTTCTGTTTTACCGGCTTACACCCATCTTTGATGGGTATACAGTGTTCAGCTATTTCCCGATCTATCCCCGGCATGTCCTTGTAGGACCATGCGAAGACGTCCTTGAATTCCTGGAGGAGGTCCGTGAATTGTTTTCTCTCCTCGGGATCTAGGGATGGCCCAACTTAAGCATCTGGGGCTCTAAAGTGGTTCCCACATCGATGGACTCGGTTTCCTCAACTACCGAATCTCGGGATTCTCTTTGTTCGAGCTGCTCGATCAGATGCGGAGGCAGAGGTACCTGTTCGTCGGGTTTCTTAATGTCATTGCATATAAGATTTTTGAAATTGTTTTGAAAATAAGACAAGTCGTAAGCGGAACGGTTATCGTTATTATTGATAGTAAATTTGGAAAACAGCTCGAAGAGAGCGGCCATCTGATTGTTGGTCAGAGGCGGGATAAGGAGTGCCCTCGGGACAGACCCCGAGGCTCCGGTGGAAGTGACTAAAGGGATAGGGGTTACAGATTGGACTCTAGCACCAGACCCTCTAGACTCGGACTCTGACTCCGACTCAGACTCGGACTCGGTATCCGGCGTGTCTCCTTCTCCGGTGGTCAGCTTGTAGACTCGACCTGGCTGTCGGTCCACTTGATGGCCTTTCTCCAGGCCCTTTTCCCGGTGTTTGCACCAACTTCGGAGATTAGCTTCGTCGGATCGAACCGGTTGCTGCGGAGGATCAGATTGACTAGATCTTCCTTAGGAGCGGGGACGACCTTGTCTTCCCCAGATAGAAGCCCCAGCACGGGCCCGGAATTGTCGGCGCCCTCCTTGGATTCCGTCTAGACAAGGGCAAATATGTCATCTGGGATGAAATTGCATTCCCGAGCCATTTTGGTCTCGGGATATGTGATGGTGGGTCGGTAGAGACCCACTTCAATAGCCCCGAATACTGGGGTGATGAAGTAGTCGGTTAGTTTCGGGCTTTAAGGGCCCAAGTAGGTACCCTTGATGATGTTCTGAGCCTTATGAAAATCGGCTTGAACCATGTTTTCCGGGGTTGCAGCATACCCTAGGTCGGATCGTGATTCTCCATCGCTTAGAACTTCGATAATCTTCCCAGCCGGAAGATAGGGTCTCGAGGTAGCCCCCTGTAAATAGCCCAAGTTTTGTAGCATCGTATCGATGCTAGTGGTGAAATAGAGCCTGAAGAGATATTTTACTTCAATCATTCCCGCGAAATCAAATCCTTGCGGGTCTGCCCGGCCCGTGGCGTTGCAGCTTGCCACGGTCATAGGAGTTGCCTCTAGAGTGATGACACCGTCTTGTAGAGGCATCTTGACCTTTATGTGAAGGGTAGAGGATATGGCCTTGACTGCATAGATCCAAGGCCTTCCGAGTAGCAAGTTGAAAGACGAGGTGACATCAATTACCTGAAACTCCAGTTCTTTTTCAATTGGGCCCGTTATAATTGTTAGTTTAACGGCCCCAGCAACCGGTTTTGGGCTTCCATCAAAGGCCTGGATAGTCTGTGCGGTTGGAAGGTAGTCGGCCTCGGTGATGCCGAGGGCTTTTGCGGCCCTTAAAGGAAGGACATTCACGGCGGATTCATCATCGATCAGGGTCATTGGGAGGTATTTCCCTCGGCTGAGATAAGGTATAATAGTGGCTACCATTTCAGCAGGGGTAACCTATGAGTCGATCTTGATTTGATCGAGAGCCTTAGTTAGTGCTTCTCGATGTTCTTGTGAGCTGACCAGAAGTTGCCATATGGTTAGATCGGCTCGAACCCTCTTCAATTGCTTGACCAGAACCGCGTCAGTGCTCGGCTCTTCAAGGGTAGATTCTGTCCTGGCAGGTTCAGTGACGGTTGTCGAGGTAGGATGTTCGGTAATGGCGAGGTGGTTTGTGGCTACGACTTTAGATTTAGCTTTTCGAACCTCTTCAATGGTGATGGGGACAGCTTCCCCTTTGGCTAGGTAGACGTCTTCTTCATCATCAAACTATATCTCGTTAATTTGTGGGATAAGAGGGAAAATGAGGTGAGAACAGTCGATTACCTCTCTAGTGAATATAGCATGAGCACTGAACGAGTTGGGGTATTCTTTTTGGATGAGGCATCCAGTAGATTAACCTCGTCGAAGATGTTGTGGGTTGCGGCTTGATAAGGCTAAAGTCGTATCACCTTAATCAAAATAAACCTAACTAACGACTAACAAATAGCTAGTGGTAAGTAAGGGTCGACCCACAGAGAGATGGATGAATATTGCAAATTATTTATAATCGACTCTAAACTATTCTAATTCCGGTGTTTTGTGTTTGATTTTCTAAACTATTGCAGTAATGTAAATTAAGAGGTTCTAACAATATTAAAAGGATCTAGGGTCTTGCGGTTCACTATGTAATTAAATTGGGTAAAGTTAATTAATCATTCAATCAATCAATCAATCACAGTTATTTAGGGCAAATACACGGCCTATCGGAACTTATGTCAACCTTAGGATAGATTCTGACGGGCTCTCGCAACTTACCAGATTATCCTACCCACTTACTTGTAAGTCTACCCTTACCAGGCTTTCGATCTTAGGTTCGGGTTCCTAAACATTCGACTAGTTCAACGTCTCAAACTAATCAAACAATAATACAAGACAAGTAGTAAGGCAATAACATATGAATGAGCAATTAAACAAATAATCAATCTAACATCCCCAATTCAATTAACATAGATCCCCTTCAACCCTAGATAAATAAATTAGCTACTCATACTAAAGCATAAAGCAATAAAGAAATTAAGCATAATAAAATATGTTCCGGTCAAGGAAACAATTAACCCGACTTCGGATTCGGGTCGTGTATTTGGAATGTCGATGAGTTACGAATCGTCCGATTTCCTTTAGCCTCTCCTTTCTCCCACTTCTGTGATCAGACCTTCCCGGGGAAGTGAGCCTGCTCCCTGCACAATGAACGCACAGGCCCCGGAGGTTGTCCGAGGGAACCCTCTCCGATGCCTAAGTCAGTCTGTGAAATGCCTTGATGAACCTAGTTCGTGAGGAGCTAGGTGGCGTTTTTAGGAGTGAGAGTCTAGAGAGAGAAAATCCAACCACTTTCAAGTGGAAAATGGATGGGTATTTATACCTTCTCACATGAGAGAGAGGAGGAGAGGGGAAAGAGCGGGAGAATGGGTGGATGGCAAAGTGACACGTGGACCCATTTTGTCCACCCATTCTCTTTTACCTTAGGCGAAATGATGGCGGGGCCCCTGGTAACCCCTGCCCTGCTTGGGGGAGAGGTCACCTGGAGACAGGCGAGCAGGGGGCCTTTGAAGGCCCTTCCTGGTAGGTCGCGTCGCCCTGCTGGGCAGGCGACCTGCCTGGAGCTATCCCCTTGGGGAATTCCTGTTGGCCTGTCCTGACAGCCTGCTGGGCAGACTCTTTGATTCCTCGGGTCGGGTCCTTATGGGGCCTGTTGGGCGGACGCCCTGGCACAGGCTCTCGACCCTCATCAATTGGCCTTCACCGGCTGGGGGGAAGCAAGGCTTTTCCTTAGCAGGTGAACTCTTGATGGTGGGAAGTTGACTTGCTGGCTTCACTACTGCATTTAATGCGTTTGCATGTTCCCGAGGGAGGAAACTCAACTGTATTGGGCATGCCAAGAGTTATAGATGTCTTTTGGTCATGATTGTTCCTTACACTCAGTGGATTTTTGGGCAGCGCGCTGATCTGCTGATTGGATGCGCCCTCTGCTGAGGTAGTTGGAGTGCCATTTAATGCCTTGGCCTCCCCTTTTTGTATAAATTGCGGCCTTTCCTACCATTTTGCTATCACATCCTCACTTTCCTTCTGCTTATCTTTTTTCAAAGAACCATGTCTTGGGTTAAGAAGACAGTTATTCGCAATGGAATTCGTACTATTAGCTTTCTCTTCAAGGGGTTCTGGAGGCTGAGGTACACCAAGGCAGCCTTTTTGGCCCTGCGTCGGAGTCGACATCCGCGCCCTTGCCCTCGCCAGAACGCTAGGAAGGTATCCGTCAGGGTAGGCAAACGTTCTATCAAATCCTCGCCTTCAGTTGGCTCCCGGTTTAAGTGTTGCCTCCAAGGCGGGGGTTGCTACGACAGGGGATGCCACGAGTGCTTTCCTTGGCTGCACCCAGAACAATTCGACCCCAGCTGTCCTGAGCTGAATTCTTCTTCGGAGTCAGGCCCCTCTTCTCCTCTGGCGAGGAGAGTGGGTTGTGGCTCTTGTGATGACAATCAGACAGTCCCTTATGGAAGAGACTGGGACATCAGCAGCCAAGACTCCGGGGATAGCGCAGGCATGGGCTACTCTCCTAATAGGGACGAGGATGGGCTTCCAGACGACCCCTTCAAGGACTCCAGTGACTGGGACTGGGGGTCTGACATAGGAGGCCAGGATAACTCTGGGGACTATTCCCCGGATATAGATGATGACTAGGCCTGCTTGCAGGGCACAGGCGCAATGAGCCGGAAATTTGGGCTCCTTTTGTACTTTTTGTCTGTCATGTGTGGGATGTAACTTGCCCGTTTTTCGGGTTTTCTCCAAATTAATGAAAAATCAAGCAGTTTGTTTATGTGTGGCATTTTTATTATTTATTATTATTTATTTTTTGTTTTTGTTATTATTTGAGTTAAGGGATGACGTCACAGGGCGATTAATCCTCTGACACCCTTTTGTCTTCTCGAGGCTGCCCTTGGGAAGCTACAAAGGGCTGACTCTTGAGAACACGACATGTGGAAAGTAGTCCTTGGGCGGGTTTCTTAGGGTTGGCGACTCTTCGTCTGCCTTCCCCTCTATAAAAGCAGTCCGACATTCATACTTCTTCTTTTTCCAAACTCCTTTTTTCCTGCAAATATTTGAGAGAAAATTCGAGCCTTTTCTCGCACCATATTTCCGGGAAACTTACTTGGGCTTTTCTTCTCAATTTTTCGTCCAATCAGCAGTCAATCTTAGGTTAGATTTCTAATCCCAAGCTCTTGCTCTTTTTCTTTCGATTTCTTGCTCTTCTTTCGTCTTGGGTCACTATGTCTAGAAATCGCGCCCGTATTCTATCAATTATCGAATCGTCAGCTGAGAGGACGAGGGACGGAGAGGAGAGTAGGGAAAATGTTGCTTCCTCTTCTAGGGGGGTTGGCCCCCAAATAGTCGAGGAAGATTGTTCGGGGGATAGTGGAGGTGGCAACTCGCCTGACCCTGCCCCTTATGATGTCGTTGACTCGGAGGACGGGGTGTTGGAGATCGATCCTTCTAGGACCTCCGACCCCCTCATTCCCCGAGAAAAGGGAAAGACATATTACCTGGACAAAACCAAATATCACGTTCCTCTGGGGACTTACCCTGAGCCAAAGAACCGGGATTTGATTCTGGCAAAAAATGCCGCCGCCGCGATTGAGCGGTTTTACAATTTTGGGGAGGGGTACACGATTATTGTTCCTGGGGAGAAAGATACTGTATGCAACCCCCCTGATGGCTGCATAGCCGTCTACCACAAGTGCTTAGAATTTGGCCTTCGTTTCCCCCTGCACCCTTTTCTGGAGGAGGCTTTCAGGCGGATGAATGTGGCCATAGCTCAATTGACCGCCATGGCGGTTAGGTTCCTGATATCATATGCTTGGACCTACTTGTTTCATTATACCGAGCCTTCCATCGATGCCCTGAGATTCATGGCGGGTTTACACATGGTCCCTTCCGGGAGTGAGGGTTCTCCTGGATACTGGTCTATCCAGAGGCAGAAAGGTCACAGCCTGGTGTGGCCAGCCATGGATAGCCTGAGGGATTGGAAGAACAACTTCTTGTACGTGCATAGTGCTACAGGATGGAGGATCCCTCGGCATTTCAGGAACCATGTCCATACCAGGCTGGAGACACGCCAGGAGTATCACCCTGGTGTTGGGGGAAAAGCCCTCGAGGTGAAGCTGGGCGCCAAGGATGAGGATTTGGTGAAGAAGTTTGCGGCCCATATGGACAAATCAGGGGTTTATGGCCCTAGTTTCTGGCTTCCCCATGCAGAACTTATTGCCACCGATAGATTCCTGACCCGAGTGGGTTTGAACCCTGGCCTGGATAAAGGTAGTTCAGGGGTGTCATCGGCTTTTCTTCATCCCCTTTGTCCTGTTCTGAGTGTTTTCTAACTGTTCTTTCTTTTACCCTGCAGACCTTGCCACCAGTACTTGGACGAAGAAAGAGGTGAGGTGTCTGGGTTTAAGTGAGGAACTTGTCATTATCCAGAAACGGCCTTCTCTTCCCCCCAACTTTAAGAAAGGTGAGAAGAACCTAATGAAGCATTTGAAGACCCTCTCTGCTAGCAGGACAAGGCTTCCCCCTCTCCCTAGATCCACGCCTGTGAAGCCGACGGCTCTCCCTTCTTTGGATGTGGAAACTGCAGCCCCCCCTGAGGCCACTTCTTCTTCTGCTGGCAAACAAGGGGGCTCTCTTGCAGGAACTCTCACCCCTCTGGGGCCGGAAGCTGCTGATTCTGAGGGGACTGGGGAGAGCACTCCTCAGGCGCTGGTTAAGAAAAGGCACAGGGAGCCCTCAAATGCTGAGAACGTTGTGGATCTAGAGGCGGACACTCCTGAACCGAAGCGCCCTGCACGAGACGTTCCAGGCACTCTCTTTTCAAAGGAGAACACTGAGTTTCACTATACCGCTGGTGATAGCCTTGACGTTTCTGCCCTGCTCTCTGACTCTGGGGCTGTCTTGGCGGATCACCTCATAAAGACTGTGAACTCTGCCACTAGTCAAGTGACCCAGTACATCCAGCGTACCTCCCGGGTTATTCAGGCCTCTGCTGAACTGGCGGCCCTCAGCCGCCTGAGTGATGAAGAATTGGTGACTTCTCCTCCCTCTGACTGTCTGGCCACAATTGAGAGGGATGTCACCTTCATTGCCAGCCTGAAGGATCAGCTGGCCAAACTGGAGGGTGAGCTGGAGGATGCCAAGGATCAGGTAGCCCGCTGGAAGTCTCAGGGTGAGGGGGCAGTTAGAGAGATATCTTGCCTGGAAGATGAGCTAAAGAAGTCCAAGCAAGCTGTTGTGGAGCTTGAGCAGGTCAGGAAGGCGTTGGCGGCGCTGGAGCAGGCTAAGAGGAGAGTTGCTGACTTAAGGGAACGCCTTTCCCAAGCTGAATCAGACCTCCAGACAGCTCGCAGCGATTTGGCGGCGAAGGCCGAGGAATGGCAGAAAGAGAAGGACGAGATAGTCCAAGAGGCTGAGACTGGGATGGAGAAAGCCTTCGAAAATGGTGCTAACTCCTCCTTGGTGGTGGTTATGGAGGCCATCAGGGAGATGTTCCCTGATTTTAATGAAGAGGCTTTTCAGGCTCTTTACTCTGCCAAAGACGAGGCCCGGGTGCGTAGATCGGCTATGGAGACTGTTGGCCCTAACTCTGGCGCTCCCCCTGCCTAACCTCCGAGGCATCCGTCTTTTGAGGGTTTTTACCTCTCTTTGCTAGTACTTCCAACTTTTGTGCTGGGCCCTGATGTGGCCAGCCTGTCTGTAATATTTTGGCTTCTTCAGATTTTTGTTTTGGTGTTCTTGTTAAACAGTTTTACTTTTTCACGAATCTTCTTATGAACATCCTTTCCTTATTTCTGTTTGCTTTAGCTTCTTTGGGATATGGCCTGCCCCCTGCCTGCCCAGAGGCCGGGAGGGGGGATCTTACGTTTTAATACAAGGTTGGAGGGATTGCCCCCAGTCCTTGCTTATTTCTAGCGTGCGAAGCCGGCCTGGCCCTGACTTCTTTGTTCGAAATCCAAAAGGCCTGCCTCCTGCCTGCCCAGAGGTAGGCAGGGAGGCTTTTGCGTTTTTTATACAAGGTTGGGGAGCCTGCCCCCAGTCCTTGTTCGTTCGGCACGTGTGGCCTGGCCTGACCCTGACTTTTGGCCTGACCCTGACTTTTGATCAAAGCCCAGGGGGCCTGCCCCCTGTCTGCCCAGAGGTAGGCAGGGAGGCTTTTGCGTTTTTTATACAAGGTTGGGGAGCCTGCCCCCAGTCCTTGTTCGTTCAGCGCGTGGGGCCTGGCCTGACCCTGGCTTTTGATCAAAGTCCAGGGGGCCTGCCTCCTGCCTGTCCAGAGGTAGGCAGGGAGGCTTTTGCGTTTTTTATACAAGGTTGGGGAGCCTGCCCCCAGTCCTTGTTCGTTCGGCACGTGTGGCCTGGCCTGACCCTGGCTTTTGATCAAAGCCCAGGGGGCCTGCCCCCTGTCTGCCTAGAGGTAGGTAGGGAGGCTTTTGCGTTTTTTATACAAGGTTGGGGAGCCTGCCCCCAGTCCTTGTTCGTTCGGCGCGTGGGGCCTGGCCTGACCCTGACTTTTGATCAAAGTCCAGGGGGCCTGCCCCCTATCTGCCCAGAGGTAGGCAGGGAGGCTTTTGCGTTTTTTATACAAGGTTGGGGAGCCTGCCCCCAGTCCTTGTTCGTTCGGCGCGTGGGGCCTGGCCTGACCCTGACTTTTGATCAAAGTCCAGGGGGCCTGCCTCCTATCTGCCCAGAGGTAGGCAGGGAGGCTTTTGCGTTTTTTATACAAGGTTGGGGAGCCTGCCCCCAGTCCTTGTTCGTTCGGCGCGTGGGGCCTGGCCTGACCCTAGCTTTTGATCAAAGCCCAGGGGGCCTGCCCCCTGCCTGCCCAGAGGTAGGCAGGGGGACTTTAGAATTTTTGTTGGGGGGGTCATTTTCCTTGGTTCTGGCAATAGGGGGCCTCCCCCTATTGCCTCCTGCTCGTTTGTGTGTGAAAATGCAAGTTTGAACAGGCAACAAGTATAGACTTGAAGTTCCTTTCATTTCTTTTTAAAAAACTTAACACAAGTGTGGTCGGAGCCGTCGACATTCTTGACCGTTCTCCGCCAATTTGTTAGGAATCGAAACCTATTTTAAGATTTTGCTAGACATAGTACTTTTTTAGAGTGTCTGCATTCCAGTGCGCACTCAACTCTTGGTCTTCAAGATTGGCGATTCTGTATGTGCCTGGCCCTAAGATTCGAGTAACTTGGTATTGACCTTCCCAGTTAGCACTTAGTTTGCCGTGCTCTCTTGATTTTCCCACAGCCTGCGTTTTTCTGAGAACCAGGTCGCCTATCTGAAAACTTTTCTCATGTACTCTCTTGTTGTACGCCTTCCTCATCCGTTGCTGGTAGGCGGCGATGTTGGCACTAGCCTCCTCCCTTACTTCACTGACCAGGTCTAGGGCCTCAGTCATTGCCACCTCATTTTCTGCCTGGTTGTATTGCAAGGATCATAGAGTTGGAATTTTGACTTCGATGGGCAGCAGGGCTTCTGCCCCGTATACCAGACCAAATGGAGTCTGACCCGTAGACTCTTTTCGAGTGGTCCTGATTGACCAGAGTATACTGGGTAGCTCGTCGGCCCATCTGCCTTTTAGGTCATCTACTATCCTCTTGAGACCGTTCAGGATCTGTTTGTTGGCTGCCTCTGCCTGTCCGTTGGTTTGAGGGTGGCAGACGGCAGAGTAGGCAACTGCAACGCCATGGCCTTTCAACCAGATCCTCAGAGGGTCGTTATCAAATTGCCTTCCATGATCAAATACTAACATCTTCAGCAGGCCGAATCTGGTGATGATATTCCTCCATATTACCTTCCTGACTGCAGGCTCAGTGATGTTAGGCACTGCCTCAGCCTCCACCCATTTGGTGAAGTAGTCGATCGCCACAATCAGGAATTTCCTACCCCCGGTTGCTACCGCAAAAGGACCTAGTATATCCATCCCCCATTGAGCGAAGGGGATGGGGGATAGGATTGGTCTGAGTTCTTGGGCCGGGGCATGGATGGATGGGGCAAAAAGTTGACATTTCCTGTATTTTTGAGTCAAGTCCTTCGCGTCGGCCAGTAGGGTCGGCCAGTAGTATCCCGCCCTTAAGGCCTTGTGCGCCAACGACTTTCCTCCTATGTGATGACCACATATTCCTGAATGGATGTCATCCAAGACCTCCGCCGCCTGCTCTGCCCCCAGACATTTGACCAGGGGAGACGAGAACAATTTTTTGTACAAATCTTCCCCGATTAATATGAACCATGCAGCTCTTGCCGGCATCTTTCTCTTTTGCACAGGGTCAGACGACAAAATTCCGTGTTTCTTGAACAGGATGATGGGGGTCATCCAGTCCTCAGACCCTGTCTCCTCTATAGCGCCGACTGTTTGGCAGGGGATGGTTAATTTTTCTTGGATGACGTCTACCCAAACTGACCTACGTATATCCTGCAGGCTGGAACTAGCCAGTTTTGACAGGGCATCTGCCCGGTTGTTCTGGGACCGAGGGATCTGCCTGATTTCATACGACTTCAGGCCTGACAACTCTCTCTTCACCATCTCCAGGTATGCGGCCATCGTTTGATCCCTGGCCTCATATTCTCCATTAATTTGGTTGGCGATGAGTTGGGAGTATGTCGCCAGGACGATCCGCTCTGCGCCTGCGGCTTTGGCTAAGTTAACGCCTGCGAGCACTGCCTCATATTCAGCTTCGTTGTTCGACGCGGGGAAGACGAATCTAAGTGCGTGCTCAAAGTCAGTCCCTTCTGGGCTGGTTAACACGACTCCGGCCCCTGCACCATTAGCCGTGGAGGACCCATCGGTGTACACCACCCATTCGCCGGCAGGCGGGCTATCCTCCTCGGAATGGGAGCATTCTGCTAAGAAGTCGGCCAGGGCCTGGGCTTTGATGGCGGTTCTGGATTGGTATGTTATCCCCAGTCCGCTCAGCTCGATGGCCCATTTTAGCAGCCTGCCTGATTTCTTGAACTTCTCCAGTACCTTCTCTAAAAGCTGGTCTGTCAGCACTACGACAGGGTGTGCGTCGAAGTATGGCCTTAACTTCCTGGCTGCTATGACAACTGCGTAGGCTGCTTTTTCGACCATTGGATAATTCTTTTCTGCTGCCCCAGGGCATGGCTCACAAAGTATATAGGCTGCTGAGCGCCTGCTTCTTCTCTCAAGATGACTGCGCTTACTGTCACATTAGTTACAGCGATGTAGAGGAAGTGTTTTTCCCCTGCTACTGGCCTTGCCAGGGTGGGGAGCCTCTTCAAATGTTCCTTCAACTGTTTAAAGGCTTCTCTTTGCTCATCCTCCCACTTAAACTGCTTGTTGCCCTTCAATACTTTAAAGAATGGAGTCGACTTGTCTGCTGACCTGGCAATGAAGCGTGCTAGGGCGGCCATGCGGCCTGTCAGACGTTGAATGTCCCTTATGGTTCTGGGTTCAGGAAGGTCCAGAACAGCCTGAACTTTCTCAGGGTTAGCGTCTATCCCTCGAGAGCTGGCCAGAAAACCCAAGAACTTGCCAGAGTGAACCCCGAACGTACATTTCTTTGGATTGAGTTTCATCTTGTAGGCGCGCAGGGAGGAGAAGGTCTCCTGCAGATCTGTCAAGTGTTCATTGTCTCCTTTGTTTTTTACAATGGCGTCATCGACATAGGCTTCTATGTTTCTGCCTTTTTGACTTTCGAACACCTTGTCGACCAGGCGCTGGTATGTGGCCCCTGCGTTTTTAAGCCCAAACGGCATCATTTTGTACATGTAGGTGCCTGAACTGGTGATGAAGGCACATTTTACCCTGTCCGGCTGCCATAAGTACACTTGATGATATCCTGAGAAGGCGTCCAGGAAGCTTAGCATAGAATATCCACTGGTAGCGTCTACCAGTTGGTCAATACTGGGGAGTGGGTAGCAGTCTTTCGGGCAGGCCTTGTTAAGGTTTGTAAAGTCTACGCACATTCTCCATGCGCCCGATGATTTCTTAACCATGACCACGTTTGCTAACCATTCCGGGTAGTCACAAACTTCAATAAAATCTACCTTCAGAAGTTTTTCAATTTCTTCTTTAATCGCCACGTCCTTCTCTGCGGACATATTTCGCTTTTTCTGCTTTGCAGGATGGGCATCCGCGTTTACGTTTAGCCTGTGAACGATACATGCTGGATCAACCCCTGGCATTTCGTCTGCCGAGTAAGCGAATACATCCTTGTTATCCTTTAGTAACTTAATCAGTTCAGCCTGGTAGGACTCTTCCAGGTCAGCCCCTACGAGGACCTGTCTCCCTGGTTCTAGGTCCACCAGCATGCTCTCTCCCCCAGGTTCCAGGTGGTTTGCTGCCTGATCACCGACTGGGATCTCGCCTTCCCTGCTGGGGGAACTGTCAGCTTTTCTCTTTCCCTTTCTTTCACTTTCATGGGTTTGCAGGGCCACGGAGTAGCACTGCCTAGCTGACTCCTGGTCTCCATGCACTTTACCTTCAAGACCAAAATCTGTAACATAGGCTATGGTGAGAGCCCTGATTTATATGGCTGCTTCAATCTCATCTAGGGTGGCCCTGCCAATCAGGGCGTTGTAAGCAGACCTTGCATCTACTACAACAAACGACGCCCTGATGTTCCTGGCAGTGGTCCCCTCCCCGAATGTCACAGGCAGGTCTATAATTCCCATGGGCAGTACGCCTGCCCCGATGAAGCCGTACAACGATCCAGGGGCAGGTCGCAGGTGCCTTTTTTCCAGGCCCATTTTATCGAAGGCATCTTTGTATAGCAGGTTCCTGTATGCGCCAGTATCCACCATGCATCTCCGCACAATGTGGTTGCTGATTTCTAGGGATAGCACCAAGGGATCGCTATGGGGATACACCACCCGTCCTGCATCCTCAGGGGTGATGCTCAGCGTCATTCCCTTCGGGCTTCCTGCCCTTTCAGCATAACAAATTTGGTTTCTCAGTTCACGAATCTGCCTCTTCTGACTTCTTCTACTGGTCTGGCCCTCTGCATCCCCTGATATCACATGGATTATCAGGCGGTTCTGCGCCGAACCTTCAGGCTTCTCTGGTATCTCCTTCTGTGTTTTATTCCTTGCTGCGTAGTTGGTCAGCCAGCCATTCCTGATTAGTTTTTCGATTTTATCCTTCAGGTGGCGGCACTCCTCGGTGGTATGACCTACGCAATCATGGAAGGTACAGAACTTCTTGGGGTCCCCCTTTGGGCTGCGTGGTTTGCTCGGGCGATTCCACTTGGCAGTCTCCTTTTCCAGTTCGAAAATCTCTGCCCTGGATTTGTTGAGGGCCGTGTAGCTGTCGAACCTAGGCTGGTAGACTGTGCGTTCTTTCTTAGGGGTATCCCCTTCTTCGACTCTCTGTTTTCCGGATTCATTTCTGCCACGTCCACTCTGCGGTCCCCCCTGCTGCCTGGTAGGGCCTGCGGGGGTATCCGGCAGGCTGTGGAACTCCTCTTGCAGCATAAACCCCTCTGCGATTTTCCTGGCCTTGGCCAGAGTCTCCGGCTGGGCCCTGATCAGTTAGTTCTTCATTTCTCCGGGGAGTAGGGAGTTGGTCAGTGCGTACGTCCCCGTCGCATCGTCTATTTCTTTGACCTGTTGGAAAGACAAGTCAAACCTCTTTAGGTACTCCCTGATAGACTCGCCCTTCCTCTGCCTGAGGGTCATCAGGTCGAACCGAGTAAGGCGTCGCCTCTTGTTTCCCGCATACTGGTCAAGGAAGGCCTCAGCCAACTCGATGAAGAAACAAATTGATTCCTGAGGCAAATCTCTAAACCAACCCTGGGCTAGACCCATCAAGGTGGTTGGGAAAATTTTGCACCACATCGCGTCGTCGGCGTCATACATGCCCATATGACTCTCGTACGCCGCCAAGTGATCCTCTGGGTCAGTCGTGCCGTCAAACTTAATAGAGGGCATCTTAATTTTTAGGATAGGATATCCTTGCACCTCAGGGTGGAGCGGGGTTTTGGTCGGCCTGCCCACCATTCTCGGCCTGCTCACGCTGGAGTACTGACCGTGGTCGTCTCTCCTGTCAGGGGTCGGTCTCCTACTTTCAGGGGAGCGGTACCTAGGCGGGCGCCTGCTTATTGCTTCATCGTCCCTGGAAGGGGAATGATACCGTGAGCGCTTCTTTTGAGCAGGCTCGAGGTTATCATCCTGGCGGTGCCTTGACTTTAGAGGCTGGCCATTGTTAAGTCTGGACTGCAGGCTCTGGGACAATTCTGGTGCATTATGCCTGGATTCTTCGACTGGTGTCAGCCTGGAGAACACATCTCCCTGTTTCTCCCCCAGACGTTTGGACACAGGCTCCTTATGCCTCATGCGATTCTTCAGGTCTTGGGATAAACCCCTTCTTTCGCGAGCAGCCGTAGACTTTGTAGTGTGAATGGAGAACGCCTCTTCAGGATCAGCGGCCTCTTGTTGCGCAGGCGGCTCTTGACGGGCTCCTATGACCCGCCTTTGCACCTGTGCATATGCTTGGGCTGTCTTCCTGGCCTTTCTCTGAAGGTTTCTAGCGGCGGTCCGCTTTGAGCCCCCGGTTCCTTCTCCACTTTCAAAGTGGAGCAACCTGGGGGTCGTGGCGACCCTGCCTACCAGATCGTCCGGAGTAAACTCCTGATTCAACATCGATGAGAAAAATGCTGCAGTCTGCATCATCTGGGCAGGGGTGAGGTTTGGATTTTGCCTCGGATGTGCCCCCTGCCCTGCAATGGCGGCTACCCCTTGACCCGGTGCTCCTTGGAAGCTGGCCCGCCCCACGCCTGGAATCGTGGGTGCGGGTGTTACCTCTGGCGGCATGCCATACAGGGGAGCATTGGGTGGATTTGCCGTAGAGCTGGCGTCGAAAATCTCAGGCATGTTTGATTGTAATTGGTTAATTTTGTGTTTGAGAATGGTTGATTTTGTGGGTAATTTCGTGGGTACAACCGTATTCTTCCCCACAGACGGCGCCAAATTGTTCCGGTCAAGGAAACAATTAACCCGACTTCGAATTCGGGTCGTGTATTTGGAATGTCGATGAGTTACGAATCGTCCGATTTCCTTTAGCCTCTCCTTTCTCCCACTTCTGTGATCAGACCTTCCCGGCGAAGCGAGCCTGCTCCCTGCACAATGAACGCACAGGGCCCCGGAGGTTGTCCGAGGGAACCCTCTCCGATGCCTAAGTCAGTCTGTGAAATGCCTTGATGAACCTAGTTCGTGAGGAGCTAGGTGGCGTTTTTAGGAGTGAGAGTCTAGAGAGAGAAAATCCCACCACTTTCAAGTGAAAAATGGATGGGTATTTATACCTTCTCACAAGAGAGAGAGAGAGGAGGAGAGGGAAAAGAGCGGGAGAATGGGTGGATGGCAAAGTGACACGTGGACCCATTTTGTCCACCCATTCTCTTTTACCTTAGGCGAAATGACGGCGGGGCCCCTGGTAACCCCTGCCCTGCTTGGGGGAGAGGTCACCTGGAGACAGGCGAGCAGGGGGCCTTTGAAGGCCCTTCCTGGTAGGTCGCGTCGCCCTGCTGGGCAGGCGACCTGCCTGGAGCTATCCCCTTGGGGAATTCCTGTTGGCCTGTCCTGACAGCCTGCTGGGCAGACTCTTTGATTCCTCGGGTCTGTTTGTTATGGGGCCTGTTGGGCGGACGCCCTGGCACAAGCTCTCGACCCTCATCAAAAGACAATATGAAACTAAGAAAAAAGAGAAAAATACCAATTACGTAGAACTGAAAGATTGACGATCTAAAAGTAGGATTACAAACTACAAGAATTCTAATGCTAGTAAAAACTAAACTAAACTAAGAATATGAAAGTGTAATTAAATCTAAACTAATGAATATGAAAGTGTAAACTAAACTACTGAATGAGAAAGTGAGAAAGTGTTCATAAATCTAACCCTAAGGAGGGTATATATACTGATAATGATAAGGAGTGTCATTACTCCTACTTTCCTAAAACTAATTAGGAAAGAATATCCCGTAAAATAGAAGTTATGGTAAGTGAAGGAGTCCAAAAATAGAAATCCCATGAAACAGCCTCAAACCGGTTGGTTTGGGTCTGAACCGACCGGTTCAATGTTGTCCTGACCGGTTTGGGTTCGTCCCGACCGGTTCGGGTTTCTCTGCACTGCGCAATGATTTTGAAATGCTTGCTGTTACTTCGTTACTTATCTTATTTGGACGTGTGATATACCGTTGGAAAGTAAGTGAAAGAGGTTTCCAACGCCATAAAAATCAGATCAATCGGAGTTGTAGAACTCAAGATATTCACGTTTGAAGTTGACCCTTGTTTTAGCGATCGTTCTTTCTTCTCGATTTGCATTTGTTTGAGCTTTCTAACTTATTTCTTTGTCGTTTCTTATTGTTTCTTCACTTCACGTCCTTCCTCAAGTATTCACTTAGTATCCTCTAACTTTTATTGCTTCTTTCTTGTAGATCTCATGGCTCGACTCTCGTCATTGCCCAAAATATAGCTCAATCGCCTTTATTTATCTCGTTTCCTACAAAACGTATACAAAATACCCGGCATAACAAAGAAGAATAAAAAGCTATAAAAACGACTCCTAGGACACGGAAAATGAACCAAAATAAAAGAGAAGTTGAGGTTAAATATATATACGAAATGAGTTCATCAAATCCCCCCAAACCAAACCTTTGCTTGTCCCTAAGCAAAACAATCATCAAAGAGTATGGACAAGACTTAAAACAATGGCTTAGAGCTAACTTCATCAACACGAATCCCAACATCGAATACTCCAACAAGCGAATGACACCTAGGCTAAAGAAACGAATTCATTAGCAAAAAGATAAAGAGTAAAAGAATTTCAAAAATCAAGCTCCAATCAATATTCAAATGCCAAACTTTTAATCTTGCACAACCTTCTATGTCGAGATTCCTTACGGTTTACACTCATCACTCAATAAGGGCAATCTGTGAGTTTATGTAGAATCGGAAAGACAAAACACTCACCTAAGTGCGACTTATAAGAACATGCATGCAATCTAACATGATACCAATCTCTACCAACCGTACATACACATTCAATCGGACCAAGACACATGCCGAGGACTTACATATGGTATAAAGTAAGGCTAGTCGGGTAAGAAGGGGCAAAACAATATGGATATGTGGAGGTAAAAGCCAAGCTAGTCCAACCGTAACCAAACTAAATTCATTCCATTCTTAACCAACTTCAATCAAAGGAATTACAAGTAGTACCAAGCACCATATTTTCAAATTTTCATAACCGGCTTCGCACCAACAACTATGAAAAACAGAGACATCAATTCTTTTCTCATAGCAAAAACACATTCCTTTTCTTGTTTCACTTTTTTTTCTCTTTTTTTTCAACTATCTCCTTTCTTATTCTTTTCTTTCATTGATTTTTTTTCAATTCATTCATCATTTTTTTTCTTCCCCAATCAACATGACATAGTACCAATTTTCACCCGAAAAAAATAATTTCGTCTAATTAACCAGACTAGCTTGACTAGGGTAGTCAAATATGGCATATAGTTGATAAACGGGTCAAAATAGGTCAAATTATGGCTACGTGAAGTTCATGGGAATAAGATAAAAGAAAGGGAGTGCCTCTTCTACATGTGTCATAATCACAAACTGAATACATACATGTATTTAAGAGACGAATGTCATGCTTATGCAATTTGATGTTACATGTCTCATAAGAAGTACTACTCTCAACCTATATAAAACTAATCATGGATGTCATCAGTTTAAGGCTCTAAGTCTCACAATATAAGTAGCTTACTCGACAACAGATTAATTGACTCATTTGACACTTAAAACATAATCGGCAACAAGATTAAAGAAATACTAAACTCAAATAACGGGAAATAAGTGTCATTCACAAGAAAGAGCAAAGAACTAGGGAAAAGCATGCCACAAACGCAATGTCATCATTGCCGACACGACTCTATACTAAGGCACACGAAAAGACGGAAAAAATGGAAAATTAAATAAATAACAATTTTTTTTTTTTGAAAAATAAAACACACATAAAAGAAAAATACATTAAACACAAAATATCCCCCCAAACAAAATTACACAATGTCCTCATTGTGAACCAAGAGAAATAAAATAGGACAAAAATATAACGGGTAAAGGAAGACAAAAAAAACGAAAATAAAAAATAAAAAATAAAATAAGAGAGAGAGGGAAAGGTACCGACAATATATTTACCGTAAATAAGTCCCCAAAACCAGCAACCAACCGGGACTAAGAATCTGACTCATACCCATCAATAACAAAATCATAGTAGCTTAAGGCTCTCAGAAGTTGATCAAAAAGATGCGCATGTGCTACACAGGAGCATAAGTAGCACCAAGATATAATAAAGACATCATATAAAATCAATGTCAATGATCGTCTCAGCTTGTCAGAATTTCTTTGAAAACTTTCAAAAGTCCTCGACATATAATCCTAGCCGTCAATAAATGGTGGAAAATAATATCGTAAATTATCGGGCATGTAAAACAACTTAATACCTCTCAGATCAACAATATTATTTTTCTCAATTAATTCACACGAAACGGGAGGAATACCTGTACTATCATCGAAGTAAGGAGGGAGTTCAAGTGGATGTGAATGTTTTATTACCTCAACGAGTGTATCCACGATCCCATATACCTCAAGATTTTCTATTTCGAGGGTTCCTGGATGATTTAGCGCTGCTTCTAACGCATCTACCTCCGCTTTCCAAGGGTTTGATTCACCTGCACAACTGCCCAAACACATCAAATCCTCTAAAGGAGCCTCGGTTAGGAGCCCTTGTGTAGAATAATCAACAAAATTATCAATCACACACGAAGCATCAACACATGAGTTAGGCATAGTGATTTCAGACGAAAGCTCGGTAGGTGGACGACTAGAATCATCAATTGAATCACAAATGGGCTTATTAACAATGCTCAAAATCTCAGGATTTTCCGTCAAAGATTGAATCATTAAATTTTCAGACATAACAGAATCAACTTCAATGATCGAAGAATGGACTTTCAAAGCAAAAATCAAAGGCTCATCATCATCGTCATCAAATAGGTCAATATCCTCTCTAACATGTGCAACGGACGTACTCATAACACAGTCAGTTGATGATGGTGCAGGACCAGCTCTCAAATTTGACTCACGTAGAGTAGCCGTTAATTTTTGCAATATCGCCTTACATTCCGCCACGAAAGCAATCCACCTCTTCTCTGACTCAGCGCTATTTCGGGCTAAATATTTAAGGAGTTCCCATCGCTCCTCATAAGGCATATAATTAAACATCCCATTGCAATTTGCCTCTATATTAGCCCGTCTCTCATCATCCACACCATCATAAATCATATGACACATCTCCCAAATATCAACATGATAGTCACTTTGATAAATAAAAGACTCGAGTCTATCCCAATAAGTATGTAGTGACTCATGATTAAATTGAGGAAAGTAGAAAATAGTCATAATGATGAGATAAAAAAATAAAAAAATATACGAAATAAAAATAAATAAATATATACAAAATAATCTAGAACCCAAAACAAATAATAAGCAATAATACAAAACCGTCTCCCCGGCAATGGCGCCAAAATTGATAAGGCTAAAGTCGTATCACCTTAATCAAAATAAACCTAACTAACGACTAACAAATAGCTAGTGGTAAGTAAGGGTCAAACCACAGAGAGATGGATGAATATTGCAAATTATTTATAATCGACTCTAAACTATTCTTCCGGTGTTTTGTGTTTGATTTTCTAAACTATTGCAGTAATGTAAATTAAGAGGTTCTAACAATATTAAAAGGATCTAGGGTCTTACGGTTCACTATGTAATTAAATTGGGTAAAGTTAATTAATCATTCAATCAATCAATCACAGTTATTTAGGGCAAAGACACGGCCTTTCGGATCTTATGTCAACCTTAGGATAGATTCTGACGGGCTCTCGCAACTTACCAGATTATCCTACCCACTTACTTGTAAGTCTACCCTTACGAGGCTTTCGATCTTAGGTTCGGGTTCCTAAACATTCGACTAGTTCAACGTCTCAAACTAATCAAACAATAATACAAGACAAGTAGTAAGGCAATAACATATGAATGAACAATTAAACAAATAATCAATCTAACATCCCCAATTCAATTAACATAGATTCCCTTCAACCCTAGATAAATAAATTAGCTACTCATACTAAAACATAAAGCAATAAAGAAATTAAGCATAATAAAAGACAATATGAAACTAAGAGAAAAGAGAAAAATACCAATTACGTAGAACTGAAAGATTGACGATCTAGGATATATTCAATGCTAGTGAGCGGAGAGAGAAAGCTAGAGAGAGAAACCCCTAGAAAACCTTCCTTGTTTTCAGCAATGGCAAGATCCAAGAAAGGTAAATCTAGGACTAGTATATCACACAAAAAACAAAATAATAGACATTACAATACTAATAACACAAAAAGTAATAGTAATAATTCACATAATAATAAATATAGTGAGGAGAGGAATACATTGATCCGTGACAAAGGCAAAAACATTACACCGCCTGATGAAGATGAGCTGATTGCAGAAGTCTTTTCTGAAGAAGATGCTGATGCTTTTGGTAATCAGGAACTGAATAATCTTGTGGAATCGGAGCTGGGATGGCAGGAAGTCTCAGGGAGACAACGCAATAGTGAGAGCTCAGGGGGACTACGGCTGACACATGACGATGTTAAAGGTGAGCTTGAATTTTGGGCTAATTCCATAATTTGCTATGTGTTGGGAGCAAACCCTCCTTGGCATGTTTTGGGGGGTTTTCTAAAGAGGATATGGAATGAGAAGGATATTGAGAAAATCGCCTTTAAACCAAATGGGGTTACCATAGTCAAGTTCAAATCCAGGGAGAAGATGGATCAAGTTTTGTTACAGGGACATCTGTTTTTTGATAACAAACCTTTTGTTGTCAAGGAATGGACGCCCACTAGTAAACTTGAGAAAGAAGGTATGGATATTGTACCTATTTGGATTCGGTTTTATGGCTTGAATCTCAAATTTTGGGGTAATGCTCTGATGAAAATAGAAGCACTGGTAGGCAGGCCTGTGCAGACAGATGTTGCAACGAAGGAGAAGAATTTTATTGGATATGCTAGGGTGATGGTGGAGGTTAAATTTGGTGCTGACTTGCCTGATACTATTACTTTCTATGATGAACTTGATATTAGGCATAATCTGAATGTGCACTATGAATGGAAACCTTGTCAATGCACAAAATGTCATGGGGTTGGTCATGAGGCTAAGGATTGTAGGAAGGGGACGAAGATGAAGAAGGTGGATAAGGTCTGGCGCCCGGTTGTACAACCTAGGCAACCAGTAATGCCCGTGATCCAAGAAGAGGTGGTAACTCCAGCGCCAATTCAAGCTCCAAGCAATAGTGTAACACCAGCGCGTATTGTGACAAGAATAACACAACAACCAAGAGGAGGATCGTGTCTTATAGGGAAATCCTTTTATGATGCTCTCAATTTGACCCTTCATCAAAGCAATGGAGTATTAGTTAACCTTGAACAAAATCAGACAGGTGGCCTTGATCTTGGGAGTCAGGACCATGGCTAATCTGGGTTTTTGGAATGTGAGAGGAATAAACAACCCGAATAAGCAGCGAGAAATTAATTGGTTCTTACATAATAATAACGTGGGGTTGTATGGTTTGTTAGAAACTAGGGTGCGAAGTTCTTCCATTAATAAAGTTCATAAGGGACTAGGGGATCATTGGGAGCTTGTTACGAATAATGACATAAGTAATGGAGGGCGCATTTGGCTTCTTTGGTTGCCGAATGTGTTTAAAGTGGATGTTATTGAAAGAGGGGAGCAGGTTATACATGTCTTTGTCACTTATTTGCCGAAGAATATAGGCTGGTGGCTCTCTATTGTGTATGGAAGGAACATGGTGGCTGAAAGAATGCCTCTGTGGGAATCGTTGCGTGAGATGAAAAGGAGGGTCAGAGGTCCGTGGATGGTAGCTGGAGACTTTAATAACGTCCTTGCTACTGATGAAAGGATTGGGTCCATGGTGTCCATTGCGGAAACCCAAGAGTTTCAGTCGTGTATTGATGATTGTGATTTGAGGGATATTCCCGCAACTGGAGCTTTTTTCACTTGGAACAATAAACATGAAACAAGAGACCGGGTGTTTAGTAGGATTGATCGGGTGCTTGGGAATGACGAGTGGGTGATCAGTTGGCCTGGTGGACACATACAATTCCTTCCTGAAGGATTGTATGACCATTGTCCCTGTCTAATTGATCTATGGAAGGAAGAGCAAAAGAGGAAGGGGTCCTTCAAGTACTTCAATATGTGGGGGAAGGAAAGATCGTTTTTGTCAATTGTCAATCAATGTTAGACAGCGGAGATTGAGGGTACCTTAATGTATCAACTGGTGAAAAAACTTGCAAGTCTTAAACGTCCGTTGAAACAGTTGAATAGAGACAACTTTCACAATGTTGAGCATACGGCTGACATTGCTCTGCAACATCTCAAAGATATTCAGCTGCAACTACATAGAGATCCGGCTGATGCCCAACTCCAACTGAATGAGAAAGCTGCTGCTGATGCTTATCGTACTTTAGATGAAGCTCGGAGAAGTTTTCTTGCACAGAAGGCCAAGAGTAGATGGATTGATGAAGGGGGTGATAATACTTCCTATTTTCACAGTGTCATAAAAGGAAGAAGGGCTCACAATATGGTGTTCCAAATAAAGGATGCGTGGGGGAATTGTTGGTCTAATCCAAAGGAGATAGAACATGTCTTCCTCCAGCATTTTGAGGTTATTCTTGGGACCTCACAGCGAACTGGTGGAGTGAATATGAATATTGTTCGACGAGGCCAAATACTGGATGAAACAAGAGCAACTCGGATGTGCAGGGAGGTTTCAGAGGAAGAGATTAAATCTGCTCTGTTCTCCATCTCTACAAACAAGGCCCCGGGTCCCGATGGATTCTCGAGTGAGTTTTTTAGGGACGCGTTCTCTATTGTGGGTACTAGTGTTATTGAAGCAGTAAAGGATTTTTTTAAGACTGGTAAGCTACTGAAACAAGTGAACAGTACGATTGTCACCCTAATTCCCAAGAAAGAAAGGGCTGAGAGTGTGAGTGAGTATAGACCTATAGCGTGTTGCAACATCCTTTATAAATGCATTACAAAGGTTTTATGTAGTCGGCTGATGGAGGAAGTCCCTTTTCTTGTGAGTCACAATCAAAGCGCTTTCATCAAAGGTCGAGATATTGTAGATAACATACTCATCTGTTAGGATATTGTGAGGCTTTACAATAGACAAAGTTGTTCGCCAAGGTGTATCATGAAAATTGATCTCAGTAAAGCGTATGATTCGGTGGAATGGTGATTTATACGACAAATGCTTGAGGGGTTGAATTTTTCGCCCATAATGATCCAATGGATAATGGAATGCATCTCGACTCCGTCATACACTTTAGCATTGAATGGATCGCAATTTGGTTTTTTTCATGGGAAATGTGGGATTAGGCAAGGTGACCCAATGTCGCCGATTATATTCACGCTATGCTTGGAGTATCTGACCCGAATTATTGATGCAACTGCTGCGTGTGAGGGGTTTAAATATCACCCGCTTTGCAGACAAGTGAAACTCAATCACCTCTGTTTTGCAGATGATATACTACTCTTTTTTCGTGGGGATGTGTGCTCGGTCAGGATATTAATGAAATCTTTTAAATCCTTTTCTCGAGCATCGGGGCTGAATATTAATCCTGAGAAATTTTAGATATTAATGAACGGGGTTCCTGCTACTACTGCTGCAAGATTATTGGGTTTAACTGGGTTTCGTCAAGGTACTTTTCCGTTTAGGTATCTTGGCATCCCAATTTCTTACAAGAGAGTGGCACCCGGGGACTGTAATAGACTGATTGATAAGATGGTGAATCGCATAAGAGGCTGGGGCTCACGAAAATTGAGTTATGCGGGGCGTCTTATGCTTGTCAAAGCAGTTTTGTCTCACATACAGGCCGACTGGGCTCGGATTTTCCTTCTTCCTAGTGGTGTAATGAAGAGGATAACTGCTATTTGTCGAAATTACTTATGGAATGGTCAATCTACCTATGAGAAAGTTCCCCTTGTTGATTGTAACACGTGCTGCAAGTCTAAGAGGAATGAGGGACTTGGGATTCTTGATGGGGTGGTGTGGAATAAGGCCACTATTGGTAAGTATACTTGGTGGCTCGCTAACAAGGCTGATCATCTTTGGGTTCGCTGGGTGAATGCCATATACTTGAAAGGACAACACTGGAGAGATTATAGCCCCTCTTATTCTAGTAGTTGGACATGGAGAAAAATCTGTCAGGTGAAGGAGGTGTTTAAAATGGGTTATGTGGGTGATAGTTGGTTGACGCAGGATGGGCAATACACAGTGGCTAAGGGGTATAAGTGGTTACGAGGTGATCATCAAAATGTGAATTGGCATGCTATGGTGTGGAATCACATGAATTGACAAAAACATTCTTTTATCTTGTGGTTGTATGCGCAGCAACGTCTTCTTACAGCTGATAGATTGCTGCGATTTGGGCTAAGAATCGATCCGGCTTGCTCACTATGTATGTTGCAGCCTGAGAGTCACGAGCACCTCTTTTTTTAGTGTCAAGTTAGCAGCCGATGTCTGGTACAGCTACTTGACTGGTTGGGTGTTTTTGGAGTTGCATGTGATATAAAAGAGTGGCTCCGACGATGGAAACCACGGTCCCTCTTGTGGAAGCAGACCGTTACAGCAACTATAGTAGCATTGATTTACACAGTCTGGATGGAGCGAAATGGGAGCAGATTTGAGCTCTGTGTCCATCGACCTGAAGTGATAATGCGGCGAGTCAAGCAGGAGGTACGAGGGAAATTTCGGGGCTTTAGTGCTCGGATCCCAAGCATTGACGATAGGATTTTGGATCGTATATGTAATTAGATGAGTTGATATGGTTGTCTCGGTTTGTAAGGCAATTGTAAGGTTGTGGTTGTAACTGAAGTTGATTTTCCTATTAATATAATTCTTACCATTTACCAAAAAATAAGAAGAAAGATTGACAATCTAAAAGTAGAATTACAAACTAGAAGAATTCTAATGCTAGTAAAAACTAAACTAAACTAAGAATATGAAAGTGTAATTAAATCTAAACTAATGAATATGAAAGTGTAAACTAAACAACTGAATGAGAAAGTGAGAAAGTGTTCATAAATCTAACCCTAAGGAGGGTATATATACTGATAATGATAAGGAGTGTCATTAGTCCTACTTTCCTAAAACTAATTAGGAAAGAATATCCCGTAAAATAGGAGTTATGGTAAGTGAAGGAGTCCAGAAATAGAAATCACATGAAACAGCCTCAAACCGGTCGGTTTGGGTCTGAACCGACCGGTTCAATGTTGTCCCGACCGGTTTGGGTTCGTTCCGACCGGTTCGGGTTTCTCTGCACTGTGCAATGATTTTGAAATGCTTTCTGTTTCTTCGTTACTTATCTGATTTGGACGTGTGATATACCGTTGGAAAGAAAAGTGAAAGAGCTTTCCAACGCCATAAAAATCAGATCAATCGAAGTTGTAGAACTCAAGATATTCACGTTTGAAGTTGACCCTTATTTTAGCGATCGTTCTTTCTTCTCGATTTGCATTTGTTTGAGCTTTCTAACTTATTTCTTTGTCGTTTCTTATTGTTTCTTCAATTCACGTCCTTCCTCAGGTATTCACTTAGTATCCTCTAACTTTTATCGCTTCTTTCTTGTAGATCTCATGGCTCGAATCTCGTCATTTCCCAAAATATAGCTCAATCGCCTTTATTTGTCTCGTTTCCTACAAAACGTAAACAAAATACCCGGCATAACAAAGAAGAATAAAAATCTATAAAAATGACTCCTAGGACACAGAAAATGAACCAAAATAAAGGAAAAGTTGGGGTTAAATATATATACGAAATGAGTTCATCACGGCTGCAGGTGTGGGCTTGCTGACAGATGAGCTATCCCCTTGATACCCCTTGGTAGAGGCCTTAGTAAGGCTCTCTAACCTTAAGTCATCCTCGATCCTTGTCCCCATTTCGGTTAGAGTGGCAATGTTGGGTATGACGGCATACCGGAGATGAACCCGGTAGGAAGGGAGGAGATTCTTCACGAAGGCCTCCACTAGCACTTTTTCGTTGGGCTTATCGAGCAACTTCACACTCTCGGCCCTCCATCTTTGAAGGTATTTGGTGAAACCTTCTTTGGGCTCTTGGGCCATAACCTCCAGAGTACGCATCATAGTCTGGATCTCGGTATTATCAGCGTAATTCCGAGCGAATTCTGTTGCCACATCATCCCAAGTCTTGTACTTCTTGGAATCGAGCCTGTAGTACCAGGCTTTCGGATGCTTCTCGAGGGAGGAAGCAAATAGATGTTTGAACATTGTTGATTTCACCTCCTTAATAGCCATGAATTCTTTGAAGGCTCGGTCCCGTCGAACATCGGTAGCCCCGTCAGGTTGAGGTTAGCGGGCAACTCGTCGGTCAGAGGAGAGTAGGCACGGGCGTTCTCCGTATGGATAGTGTTATTGGTCGACAGATGGACCTGCTCTTCCAGCTTTCGGACCGCGCTAACGAGTTCAGCTAGGGGTTCGGTAGTCTCGACCCCACCACCGGGAGTTCCTTGTTCCACGGCGCTTACCCGGGTAAGGATGGCTATCTGGTCCTCCTTCATTTTCGTTAATTGGGTCTCCATCTTAGCCAACGAGGCTGTCAACTGGTCTATGGATTCCTGCATTTTCTGGCGTCTGGTTACTGTTGGCATGTCTGTAAGAATACTGCGTAATCAGTAACTAACCCAAATCCTAGAATAAAAAGTACATCCCGAGCAAGACTGAAAAGGAAATGATTCGGAAAAGACACCTAGGCGGGTGACTTGTGAAAGGTGGGCTCCCTTAGGATCCGGCTATGTGGGCCGGGTCCTGTTCGAAGGAAGGTCCACGTGAGACATCCCCAGACTTTGGACTCGAATGTGTAGACAGACCCTCTTTTTTAGGAGTATGTCCTACGTAGGTGGGCCATGCCTTAGTCAAATAAGGCGGACTGGGATAGGGAGGAAACTCGTGATGTAAGATCGACGGAGTTTCGACGCTAAAGACCTTCGACGATTCACGACACGACTCGACACTGCTAAATACGGGAAGTCCTAAGAAGAGGAAAGTTTTTGAATATAGATTTTTTTTTTAGAAAATCCGAAAAACTCGGTGGATGGCCCAATTTTTTTCGAAAATCGGAAAAGTGTATCGGGCCGCAATTTTGAAGTTTCGAAAATATTTTTTCGAGTTTTGAAATAGGCTATTTTGAATAAAATCATAAGTCCTAAATTCGTATACTTCCCGGGTTTTGAAATTGGGTATTTTGAAAAAGATTTTTTTTGCAAAAGACGATTTTAAAAAAAAACGACCTTAGAAACCAAGTAGCACATAGTCATGCAAGCATAATAACAACGCCACGTATGCTCTACACTAAGTCTCGGTCGGTCTATATAGAATCTATACCAGTGCACATAGCCTATCCGAGAATCGGGACGGACTTCCTAAGTCGAGTTGAGCTTAGAACATGCCGCGAAACCCATACGAATCGACTATGAACGCCTTTGACATATCCATGTTGGAGTATATCACGGTATAGTGGGACGTCGGTCACCAGTACCGGCCCGGGAAAAAATAGGGTTATGCATGAACCGTAAAACTAAAACGCGTATTGTACTAGTCAAACGATTTCTATTCGAGTGTCACCCTGAGGATGCCGATGGTAAGTCACACATAAGTTAATCCCCAGCGGAGTCGCCAAATTGTGGACATGACATAGGTCCACCCCGACGCGGCCACGCGCGGGTTTGGGGAGGCGAATGAATCTCATGTGAGATGGATCGAATTGAAATTTAAATCGAAGTGGAGTCGCCACCGAACTTTGTGGGAGATGGGCTCGTTCGAACTCACTCTATATCTTAGTGGGCCATGCACAAAGTATGGCCCATTCGGATGTCAGAGTTTATGGGATTCGTCCCTTTACATTTGATACCGATACCGACATTATCAGATACCGTGTATTGAATGACTCTCGTGTACCAATGGATTCGGATATCCGGAAACCACGGTTCTAAGTAAGGGGTGAGGCTACGTGTTGGGAAGTTCACAAAGAAAACCCAACCCCGTCTGCACTTAGCGGCCTCTACTAAGATATCGATTGACTTTCGAATACGCGCGTTAGTAATACGAAGAGATAATATGCAAACATTGTTTCGACTAAACATGCGAATATTTGAATAAGTTGCTATGTCGATTTAACGCATCTAAAATTAACGTCAAAGTTATATTTAGCATGCGAGATTCATTTTAGTACAATAAAACGAATAACGGAAATAAAATGCCAAAATAGAAACAAACGTGTTAGTAACGATGATAATGATAATAACGGTTTGCGAATAATATAGAATGATGTAACGAGATGATGCATGATTTTAGAAAGTAATAAATCACGTGATAGACTTGACACGTGTTGACCGAAGTCATAAAAAAATATTATCGAGACTCGAAAGGTGTTGTGGGACTCACGGTTTTGTCGTGATAAAGGCCACTCGATCGAGTCATTGAGGGACTCAACCGAGTGGACCTCGGAAAAATTTTTTGTCCCGGATTTCGAGGTGTCACTCGATCGAGTCAGTGAGGGACTCGACCGAGTGAGCAGTCACTCGATCGAGTCATTGTGAGACTCGACTGAGTGATTCTCAAAGAACCTTCTGCCTCGGTCTTTGGGGTGCCACTCGATCGAGTGCCCCCTTTACGAATTAGGGTTCGTTTCGCAATTTGTTATAGGTTTCGAAATTGCTTTTCAATTTTGGGAAATCGCTAATTTTGTCAAATCGGGCAGAAATATTGTATGATTTGTGCGCGATTCGGATTTTGATACTCGTCGTATCCGATATTTGATTATGGAATCAATATCGAATACTTAGAGCGAGATCTAAAAATATGTTGTAAGTCGTTTTAAATTGAACTAATACGAAATAAACTATCTCCACGTTTATGGTGTCGTAATTAATTCTTTCGAATTATGTGACAACTATTTTAGCATCAACGATTTCATATTAGTTAAATTTGTTGAATACTTCGTTTAGATACGACGTCCAACTATTGAGTTGGTATCGAATCTAAAGAACGACCCTTTGTATTTGCTTGAAT
Source organism: Agrostemma githago (assembly GCA_958450325.1). NCBI lineage: Eukaryota > Viridiplantae > Streptophyta > Magnoliopsida > Caryophyllales > Caryophyllaceae > Agrostemma > Agrostemma githago. The sequence goes on from OY288257.1 coordinate 26,269,075, forward strand.
TAAAAAAAAAAAGACTTGATTCCCTCCGCATCCCGACATCATAATGAATCCTTGCCGATTATGTGATGTCAGATATCGCATCCACGGGTTTCAACTTATTAAATAAAAGTGCGTGATTTGAAATAGTTTTAGAGATCGATGTGTGCGAAATTAACGATGATGGTGATGATGCGAATAATAAAACGTGAGTATCGACGCGACAAAATAAAAACGCTATAGTTGATGTTGACTCGTTTCAACAATCAAATACTCGGGGTGTCGGGATAAGCGACCGGCAACATCGGGTGCTGTAACACCCTGATTTTATAAAGTAAGTTAATTTAGAGTTATGTTCGTATTTTATTTTGTTTACAATTTAACTCGTAATTCTTAAAATTATTGTAAAACGAATTTATCGTTTAATCGTATCAAACTCCTAAAATTCTATTTGACTCGGAAACTCTTCTTATATTTTAAACATATTTGTCTTTGTATTTCGATTTATTTTATATATTTAATTTAATTCTTATCGAAAATCTATTTCGCCGATTTAAATTCTAGATTCATTTTATTTATTCATATTTAAGCTCGAATTTCAATTTCCGGCTCGAAGTTCATTTATTTTAAATTTCGCCAAAACATCTATTTTCTTTCCTCGAGAAATCAAATTTAATTCACATTATCGAAAATTTATTATTTGTCGGGAAATACTATTTCATCGTCTAATTATTTATTTCTATAAACTTCATTTTCGTCTCGAATAATTATTTATATCTCGAGAAGCGTTTATTTACTAATTTTATTAGTCGACCCAACTATTTATTAATCTTCTTTTTGACTCGATTTTTAATTCGATTCGTGGGTCAGTCAACTTATCATTAGGGAATTAACTTGTATTTCTAAAACCGCTTAATTTAAGACCCACTTATTATTATTTTAACAACCCCCTGTCTTTTATCTTCCCTCTTCATTTCACGTGTCCACCTCCTCACATTTCCACCGTTTCACTCTTGTCTTTCACCTCCTCTTCCTTTCTTTTTATTTATTCGTGCCCTTCCAGCCTTCTCTTCATCGTTCATTATCTATCCTTCCTCTTGCATCTCGCTCGACATGCTATTTCGTTGTTTCGGGTGCAAATCGGGCTGCCTCTGTCCATCGTGCAAGGGTGATGATTGTTTCCGTCGCTGCTGCTGCTATTAGCCACGGTAGACCCCTTTTCCCGTCCTGCTTCCTGCTCGATTTCTTCTCCTTCGCCTGTAATGACTTCTGTACTGTTGTGACTTGTTGATGTTGTACGTATTGCTAATACATTTATGTATCGATGTTGTGGTCACCCTTTTATCTACTCTTCTTCCTCTTTGTTCTTTTTTTGTTCTGCTGTCATTGTCGCTGGCTGTATCGTCTTATTTCTCCGTTGTCATTCGATATTAATGTTTGGACGACTCTCTATTTCTGTATCGTTTCGGTTACTACTGTTTGTTGCTGCTGCGCTGCTGATGTTATATTTCCGACCCTTTTCCCCTTCAATCTTCTTCTTCTTCCGTCATTTTTGCTGCTGCTCCTCTGTTCGTTTTACTGCTGCATTTGTCTTCTTTCAATCCGTCATTCATCTTCTTCTTCTTCTTCTTCTTCTTCTTCTTCTTCTTCTTCTTCTTCTTCTTCTTCTTCTTCTTCTTCTTCTTCTTCTTCTTCTTCTTCGTTCTATTCTGATGTCTCGGCTGCTGCTACTGTCTTTTTCGCTCGAATTCGATTTTAGTTCTTTTCGGTTTAGTTGTCGTGTTGCTACTCTCGCTACTGCTGTCTGCTATTGTTGTTTGCGGTTTATTTGTCGATTTCGTCTCTCTGTCGGACTTCTTCTTTTTATTCTCATTGGCCTGCTGCTGTCCCTCTGTTTGTTTGTATCCGTTCTCATTCCTTCTTCTTTTTCTTCCTTGATTTGCTTTTCCTCGCTGCTGTTACTGTTGATACTCGAGTCGATTCGTCGTCTTTTGGTTGTTGACGTGCTACTGCTACAGTTTCGATGTCACTACTGCTCATTTTCGTTATCGTTTCTTGTTCGCTATTCCTCTGTTCTTTTCCCTCCGGGTTTCTCATTCTTCCTCTCTTTATCCTTGCCTTATTCTAATCAGCGTCTCTGATGTCGTGACACTAGAAACGTTGATGCTGTTGTACGATATTGTTGATGTTGTTCGTGATTTTTGTGCGGTCGTCTTGTGGTCGTCCGTGAGTGCTGCTATCGTCATGGTTGGGTGTTGCTGCTAATGTGGTTGTACTGTTCCGTGCCCGTTCGTTTTGGTTATCGACTCAAGGTAACTTTAGGACGTTACTCGATCTTATATCGTATGTTTGAGTAGTAGTATGTAGTAAATATTTTAACTTCGGTTTTCTAATTTTAGCTATTAATTATTGCTAATAATATTAATTTTAAATCATGTACCTTATAAATATTTTTATAGTTTTTGATATCGTTTTATAAATTGTTAGTAATTTAATTATTTACGATCGTTATAATATTTTGTTGGTTATCGTGACAATACTAACTAAGTAATATCGATTTCATATTTTTCGTCATATTTCATTAATTTCTAAATTTTTAACTCAAAATCGTATTTTTATATTATAATCAAGATTTGTGTACTCGTTCAATAAATTAACTTTCGTTTTACGGCTTATATTAATAAATGAGAAAATAGTCGATTTTGTTTTAAATACATTTTTGGTTGAGACTATTTTCCCTAATAATTTCTCATTTGTCTACGATTGATTATTTTTAGTAAAATCAGTATTATTTATTGATAAAATGTATTTGCTAAAACTAATTTGAAAGCTTTATAAAATCTCGTTTAATTTATAAAATTTGTCGACTCAATTAATTTTGATATCGTTTTTCTTAAAACATCTCTTTTCTAAAATTTATAATTTTAACTCGATTTCCTAATTATTTATAAAATACTATAAAATGACTTATTATATTTTATTTATATTTTGAGTAACGAAATTAGAAATATATTAAAGTTACGATAACGACGATAATAATAAAATGTTATTTTCGTTAGAAATGCTATTTTTATACATTTCACTTATTTTTAATAACTTACGAATTTTCTATAACAATATTTCTATTTTGAGTAAGTTTCTAAGATTAGTAAATTTCTATTTATAGAAAGTTTCCCTTTTTAAATAAAATGTTTATTCTATTTATCCATATCATTTATATTGATTTTATTTACTTTTGAATGTCGATAATGGTTGTTTTGGAGTTATAGAATAAGGACAAGTGTGAGGTTAGAGTAATATAATCTAGGGTTTACGGTTTTGCCATCAACTATAAGGCTAGTGTATCAGGAATCGGTACATTGGTTGTTGAACCGGGTGACAGGTATCCCGGGAGTTGTGTACATTTTGACCTTAAGCTTAGGCCTCGCAGTAAGTCGCCGTCATAAGTTGAACTGGGTGACAGGTAATCCCAGGAAGGGTGTGCATTGTCTTAAACTAGGGCCACGCATTTATAAGTCGCCGCTCTATTATGGTTGAGTAGCCTAGTTAGAGACCAAAGTTTGATTTGTTTGAACTAAGTTCTCGAAGCTAGTTTTTAGTATTCTCCTAGTGAAAGTCTAGTCTTCATCACTAATCCTATCCATAACGCCATTTTGAATATTTTTATTAGGGTTTTTCTATGGGGTACCCCTCAACTATTGGCTTTTCCGAGTGGTACCCCCACCTTTTTTGAATTACATGGTGTACCCCTAAACTTTAATTATCACTCCATATCATAACCAAAGTGATAAGTGTATTACAATTATTTTTATAAAATGAATAATTAACATATTAATCAATCCAATTTGATGCTACAAACCACCTCTTTTTCTTTACCATTCACCAAGCTACCAAATGCCCATCAAAACGCACTTTGTTGTCGACCGACATCGACCTATCTCCCTCACTCTTTTAAATCCTTCAACCTCAATCCCTCCGTCACCCCCATGTCGTAGTGTGGCAGAATGTATTTTTTCGAGTAAAAGATGCAAATTGAAGAAATATATCATGGTTGATGAAAGTAAAATAGGGAATAATCACTATTTATATCATCAATTAAGAAATTTTTGTTGGAAAATTATAACTTGGGGTTACAATATAGAATAATTTACAAAGTTTAGGGGTACAACTTGTAATTCGAAAAAGGCAAGGGTGCCACTTGGAAAAGCCGATAGTTGAGGGGTATCCCATAGAAAAACCCTTTTTATTATTATCGATACATTTTGGTTTGTAGGTTCGCAAATATTTGAAGTTTTCTTCTGAAAACTTGTTCTTATTTTATTGTCCCAATATTTTAAGTTTTCTCCGAAAGCTTATTTTTATTATATCGTTTTAATGTTTTCTCATTTTAAGTATTTTGATATAATAATACTATTGTTTTTCATATGATACAATTTGGCTGGGAGAACGTCCGAGTTACTCCCCACTGACGTGGCTATTATGTTTATAACATTATAGGTATTTGCTGCTGGGTTTTGGGTGTGAGCTAGCGAGTAGCGTGGATCCTACTCTTTCTTCATTCTTGTAATTTATGGATTTGTATAAACCCGTTTGGAGATGTAACTTTTCGCCCTTTTGTAAAAAGTGGTCTTTGTATTGACTTACCATTTCTTTTAATAAGATATAGTTTGTCAGTGTGTTTTAATCCCAACTCTACAGTGTTTCCGCCACTGTATTGCGTTAGATTTTCTAGGGGATTACAGGTGCAATACCCTCGTATATTCGGATTTGCTTATCCCGTCATTCCTTGTATTCGACACGAATCATCGAGTATTTTAATGTCTTAATACTAGTAGTATTATCAATACTAGGAAAATAAAAAAGAACGAAAAAAAAGACGAGGAAGAGAGGAAGACGACGCGAGGGAGAGGAGAAGAGAAAGGAAATCAGGTTTTTGCACCCTCAACCTACATGTTTTGTATTCTCGGACGGGACTCGTTTAATTGTGGCTTGAGCACGGGAGTATCGAGATGTAGATGGAGTTATGGTGGTTTAGGGTTTGTAGTTTCCTAGATGCTAGGGTTGTATGTGTATGTATGTGTATCTATGTGTATGTATGTTGTGTAGATGGGAAAATTAGGGTTGTACAAGATGATTAATTGCATGAAAAAGGGGTGTATATATAGGAAACGTCCTCCACCCTCGTCTAGGGTTACTCGATCGAGTGCCCCTGCTGACTCGATCGAGTGGCCCAATGGAGAGGAGACTGCGGGTCTGTTAAAGGCCCACTCGATCGAGTGGGATGACACTCGATCGAGTGGATGGGCGGACCGGGATATTTTGCAGATTTTGTGTTTGTGTTGGACTTTTGATATTTTTGTGTTCTCGGAAACGGCTTTGACCGGAGTTTGACCCGGTCGCTAAAAGTCGGTTTTATTTTCGGTGCCAGTTTTGACCCAAATTAGTCTCATTTTATTGGAAACGACCCGCTGGGCCTGGATTTGAGGTCAGTTTTGTGAGATTTGTACTCTGTAAAAAAACCTAAGCCAAAAATTAACGGTTTTGAGCCAATATCTGAGCGCGTAGAAGCATGTTTGCGTCCGATCATTATCGGGTGTTTTTTGGAAACTGCTATAGACACCTAGCAGCCAAATGTGGGTGTCTACAGTGGGTCTGATAAGTATCCAGCATCTGCATATCCAATCAATGTAGCATCTTTCATTCTAGGGTAGAACAGACCCAAATCCTGGGTTCCTTGAAGATATCTTAACAGATGTTTAACTCCATTCCAGTGCCTCTTAGTGGGTGATGCACTAAATCTTTCCAATAGGTTAACTGAAAAAGCTATGTCTGGTCGAGTATTATTTGCCAAGTACATTAGCGTGCCTATTGCACTAAGGTATGGTACTTCAGCTCCTAGGGTATCTTCATTTTCTTCTTGTGGTCGAAATTCATCCTTTTCAATACTAAGAGTTCGAACGACCATTAGAGAAATTAGGGGGTGCGATCTAGCCATTTCAAATCTTTGTATAACTCTCTGCGTGTAATTTTCTTGATGGATAAGGATCCCGTCCTTGAGGTGTTCAATTTGTAGGCTGAGGCAGAACTTTGTCAGTCCAAGATCTTTCATTTCGAATTCTTTCATTAGGTATTTTGCAGCAGCTTCAAGCTCATCGGCCGTTCCGATGATATTTAAATCATCAACATATATTGCAATGATTCTAAAACCGTTCATTGTTTTTCTAATGAAAACGCATGGGGTGATGGTATCATTTTTGTAACCTTCTTTTGTAAGGTACTCTTTTAATCTATTATACCACATCCTTCCAGACTGTTTTAATCCATACAAGGATTTCTAAAGTTTTACACAAAACATCTCACGGGGCAGATTAGGATTGTGATCCCTTGGCATTGTTACTCTCTCGGGGATTTTCATGTAGATATCAATGTCAAGTGACCCATATAAATATGTCGTCACTACGTCCATAAGACACATATGTAATCCTCTAGATACTGCAAGTCCGGTTAAAAATATTAGGGTTGTTGCATCAACTACAGGCGAATACGTTTCTTCATAATCTATTCCTGGCTTCTGCGAGAAACCTTGTGCAACAAGTCTTGCTTTGTACCTTAAAATTTCATTTTTCTCATTTCTTTTTCTAGTGAAAACCCACTTATGCCCTATAGGATTTACTTTCTTTGGTATTCGGCTTACCGGGCCGAAAACTCCTCTTTTCTCAAAAGACTTTAATTCTGCCTTCATTGCTTCTTCCCATTTTGGCCAATCATGTGTTTTTCGACACTTGTTGACGGACATTGGTTCAATATTGACTTTGTCGTTCATGATTTCTATCGCTATTGAGTGAACAAATATCTCATTTATATCGACATTCATTATGTCATATTCAATTCCTGTATGAACATAATTCATTGAGATTTCATGATTATCATTTATATTCTATGGGGTGGGTTCTTCTTGAGATTTCATATTTTGTTCATCTTCTTCTGTACCTTTACCGGGTATTTCCTTTGATTTTTTGGATTTTCTCAGCCTTAGGTCTATTGAACCAAGTGGCCTCTCACGTTTCTTTCGTGTCGTAGATTGTTCGGCTATTGATTTCTTAGAACTATCTACGGGGATGTTAATTCTGGATGGAGCATTTACCGCAAGTATATGGGATTTTGTGATTCCCTTTGAGTTTGTGAATGCATCGGGTAATTGATTTGCAATATTTTGCAAATGAATTATCTTTTTCCCTTCTATATTACAAGAACCATTCCTTGGATCAGGATATGATATTAAATTTGCGTTCCATATGATTTCTGTAGATCGTTGGTCCACCTTCTTTTCTCCCCATAAGACTGGGAATGTATTCTGGTCAAAATGACAGTCTGCAAATCGTGCATTAAATAAATCTCCAGTTGTGGGTTCGAGGTATTTAATTATACTTGGGGAGACAAAACCCACATATATTCCTGTGGACGTCCGTCCGCATAGCCCGGCGCCCCGCGCGCCCCCGTGCGGGACCGACTTGGTTTTTCAACGTGTGCCGGCGGCCACCCATGCGGCCCTCTCCCAGTCGGGGGCTGGTCCGATCTCGCGTACGGGGCGATGTGTCGGACCTCGATTTGGATGACGATCCGGACTTGTATTAGACGGGTGTGGGGCACCCGTGTTTTTGTTTGGGAATAGATCGAGTCGTGGTTGTAAATGTTTAAAGGTCATTTTGTTTGGTAAGGCAACCTTTATAGTGAACTGAAGTTGTCGTGATTTGTGGAGTCGCCACCGAGTCAAATTATGGGGACTCGGAAACCGTTCGAGTCAACTTTGATCCCTTGCCGGCTCAAAGTTGAGTGGCACGAGACTTAAAGATAAAGAGTTGTACCCTTAAGCACTCCATGCCTGGAATGACTCTCATTCCCAGCAATGGTTTCGGACATCCGGAAACCGTCGATTCTAAGTAAGGGGTGAGGGTACGTATTGGGAAGCCAACATCCGATATATGTCAACACCCATTCCCGCCCGCACTATAGCGACCTCTACTAATCAATCGGTGGGCTGATAACCTAGTTGTTTTGTTGTGGTGGAAGTACTGTAACATCTATTGTTTTAACCCTATACCTTTTGCTATGTCGGTTGTTTAAGGACAAGTAGGTTTTGTCGTCAAAGTAGTTGCGTTTACATTCTTTGCATGCGATTTCACGTGACAGGCAGGTCATGAAAAGATGCACATAGGAGAGTAGAGAGTACTAATATTATACGTATTAGCAAATCAGTTTTAACGCGATAATACGGATATTAGTCGTTCTCGTGATATACCTTACCTGGTATTCTGCTTAAGATGCGTCGGTTCGGTATTAACAAAGATGCGTCGAACCTAGTAAGGCGAGTACCCGAACTAATACGGAACCCGACCATCGCTTTGTTCAATTTTAGTTGTTTTACGTTTTGAATTCCATGTTAGGTGATTTAGCATGCGATTATAAGGTCATAAAAGCAATAAATCATACGAAAAACTGTAAATGCGAACGTAAGTAAATCACGTAGTGAGGAGTTGCACCCTTGGAGTATACACTAACCGGGACAAGATGCGTAGATAGTTTGAGAACGGATCTCGGAATTACTCGGGTCTATTTAGCATATTTTAGTGTTTGCGGTTGAAGTTGGGACGTTACGTATTTTAGTGAGTGCTTACGGACTTACTCTCTATCAATTTAAAATTTTTATCCATAGACGACATTGAAAAAAGTATCTAGGCATATCTTATTTCTTCATATTTTCATTTCTATGAAGTTTATTTCTTTCCTACAGCTCAAAAAATTGGCGTTTTAGACGATGCATATGTAGTGAGCCTATTTTATTAGTATTTACTAATAAAAGGGGGGTCTTCCTTTTTCCTTCTATAGTGGAGATAGTCGCACGTAATGACAGATCACTGCCATATTATTAAAAGCTTGGGGTAAGAATGGATTTCGTTCTAGTGCCCGGAAATAATATTCTAAAGCTTTCGTATGTTCTCCATTACTTCCGAATAGAATCTCTTTAGAAAGAAGATCTTTTGTCTCATAGTAGCCTGCTCCAGTCCCCTTACGAAACTTTCGTTATTGGGTTAGCCATACACTTCACATTTTTCTAGCAATTCACATGGCATCATCAAATGATACAATGTCTGTTGTATGCTTGTCGACTTTATTTGATGAATTTAGTTGACTCGTATTCACCCTCGTCAATATGGGGAAACTCGGGGCTTGGGTAATTCCGACTTAGTGACCTAGCTTCTTCGTCGCGAAAGCGAGTCTTAGTGAGGTCGGGTGTAGAGACCGAAAGGTGACCCATCCGGCCATCCCTTATCAACTGTGTATTGTTTGGTTGATTCCTTGTTTTTGTGTCCCGTTTCCGATTCCCCGACTTCCCCTAACACTTTTCCTATATTGACATTCTTTTTAGCTATTAGACCGACCATCTTAGTTTAGTTCTAATCCTACTCAAACCCCCCTTAGATCCCAAACACTGATCGACTTTTACTCGACCGACTTTACGTACACCGTCTCTTGGATCGATACCGACCTACCACTACTATATTAGTTAGGTTAGTCGCTGTTACAAATATTGTTTGATCGTGCGGGTCGCGACGCCCGCACATCACCTGCCTACTAACCATCGTCCCCAGCAAAGCCTTCATTTCATTAACAGTGTTTTCCGTGTCCCTATTCTTGTTTGTGGATGCCATACTCTGCGAGAATACGCACGTAATCAGAAATGTTGCATCGGAACCCAAACACGCCAAGGCATAAGAAACAGCGCGGGAGGAAAGAAAACTTCGGTTTGACTTGGGTTAGACTCTCCTAAGACAAATACGTAGGGTACGATTCTCGGAGGGACTGTGATTAATCGCTCCGTCGGAGAATAGCCCCCAAGTGAGACTAAGGACTCTTGTAGGACTCAGATGGTGTGACATCTAAGTGACTCAAATGTGGGGTACGTGACACAACACGTGTAAGTCACGACCCTTAGAGCAACTGCGATTGATCGCTCTGCTGAAGGGTATCCCCCTGAGTGAGATTGAAGGTTTTGCTAAGACTCGAGTCTCGAACGAGTGACCCTTAGATGTAAGGATCACGAACCTTTAGCTACAGGGCTATGCCATGTAAAAGGTTGAATTGGCCTCGAGGATAGGCAGACGGGGTAAGGGAAGAAACTTGCGATGTAAGATCGGTAAAGTTTCGATGCTAGAGACCCTTGACTCGACTTGAATAGGAATAGACCCTGTGATTAGGGTAGACCCTTAAGTTAAAGGACTCTTGAATTGAGATAACTCGACTAATGGATTGAAAGACGGGCAAAATTCCCTTAGGAAAGGTCGTGGGGACCGTCCTGTCGGAGGGAAAAATCGCGTGGGACTTTCTAGTTAGGACTCGAGTTTTTAGATGAACCTTCCATTTACGAGTGTATGACTCGTGTTGGTCGGTTGTGCCTTTAGGGTAAGGCGGACTAGGATGGGGAAGAAACCCGTGATGTAGGATCAACGGAGTTTCGACGCTAATGACCTTCGACGAATTATGAAAAGACCCTGACGGACGGGGATTTGTCGCGAATCCCGATCGATCAAAATAAAAACCAACTATCCTAAACTTGGGTAGTCGAGGGTAAGTCGAGTCGAATCCACGAGGACGGTCTAGCTGAATAAAGGTCTCGGTCAAGTGAAGAATTAGTCGAGAGAAGAGAATGTTTTAGGTTGGAAGAAAGGGTTCTAAACTAGCGAGCTAAACGAGTCGAACAAACAAATGAAATAAATACGATAAAAAGGACTAGGGTCAAGGTCAACGAGGTAGTCTCAAAGAAAATATCGGAGTTCACAAACGAGTCGATTATGGTCGGTAATTAGGAAGATAAAGGGTCTCTCTCGAGTCTCTATCTACCCGGGACGGTTCTAATAATGGGCTCTCGCACTTATTACTAGGTCGACCGACCCCAAAGAAAGCTCGACACAATATAATTCACCTATCGCGGGCAAGACAAGTAAATCATACAAAAATCGCAATCAATGGAGAACACCAACAATAAGTCGACAAGATAATATACCCAAAATAAATCCCATAATCGAGACAAACCAAGTCTACCTCAACTCTAGAAATTAACTACTCAAACATGACTAAAAATAAATAAATTAAGTTGCCCACTACTCTAATCAAACTATTAAACATAAATGACTAATAAAGATACAAACTTTAATAAAATTAAGCATAAAAGAATTTAAAACTAATAAACATAAAAGATGAACAATAAAGAAAAGAGGGAGGAAATATACGAACTTGAAATGGAGAATGGCATAAATGAAGGAGGATATAATCTAAGAGCATTAAAGAAACTAATTAAACTAGATTAAATTTACTAATTAGACTACAATCTAAACAATTCTAGACTTAAATAAATGATGAAAAAGTGAAGAAAAATGGAAGTGCTACTGCTACTATACTATATTCCTACGGCCTCCCCTGCTTTCTACTTGTTGTGCGGCTGCTGCGTGTTGCCTCCATTCCTATCCTACTACGGACTCCTTTTTTTTCTTTCTCCCCCTTTGTCATGTTGTGAAAGATGATTTTGGGCTTGTGTGGCATGAGGCCCTTTCTACAAACGGGTCATATGGCTTAAAACTCCCAAATTAAATCCTTGTGTTGTTCTTCTATCACCTTTTTGGCCAACTTTCATCTTGATTCTAGTTGCTGCTTTGTAGCTCAACTTCGACCATGAATACAACAGAATTGAGTCTCGCTTCCTTCTACAAACTTTTAGTTCTCGAACTTAGCTTTCCAACGCATCTTGAATCACTTGATTCCGATGTCGTATGAGTGAGATATCGTCATTTCAAGACAGTCCGATCAAGAAGGCTTTGACTTTAATTTGACCCGCTTTCTTCATTGACCCGGTTTTTCTCGTCTTTACTGGGTCATTCTTCAGACGATACCTACAAAAATATAAACGAGACAAAGCAGTACCAAATTCTCGGAAAATAACATTTATTACGATTATTATTACTAAGACGATAATTAACACTTAATATCATATAATAACCTATAATGAGCTATAATATTAATTAAGCACACAAAATCGACTCGAATAAGTAAATAAATGTGGGTAAAATAATGACTAAAATGACGTTTATCAGACCCGACACACGGATTACGGTAGGTCCTATAATAAAGAAGGTTTTGAAAAATGATTGAATTTTGAAAACTGAGAGAACGGTCCTGAGATTCGCAATGGGCCAATAGGACCGCGCATTTTGAAATATTAGAATGGTTGCGAGTAAATTCGCGTTTTGAAAAATTGGGAGACGGTCCCGTCTTTTGAAATTGGCAGAATGCCAAGAGGACCGAATGTTTTTGAAAAGTTGAATATTTGGAATTTTGAAATTTTGAATATCGAAAAATGAATTTCCGAAAATTTGAAAAAAATCGGAAACGGAATCCCGAAGATTTGAAAATCAGAACGGCATCCTGGAGATTTGAAAATCGAGAATGGAATCTCGAAGATTAGAAAATCACGAATGGCATCACGAAGATTTGAAAATTGAAATTGAATTTTGAAAAATCGAAAATCGAAAGGGATCGGAAATTCAAAATTTGAAATGGGAAGCATGCCGACTAAAAATAGGCTATTTTGAGTCAAATTGTTAGTCCTAATTTTCGGCGGCACTCCGAATATTTGAAATTGGATATTTTTGAAAGATGCATTTTTGAAATAACGGTTTTTGAAAAGAAATGACACGAAAACCAAGTAGCACATAGTCAAACAAGCATTATAACGACGCTTATGTATGCTTTACACTAAGTCTCGGTCGGTCAAAATCGGGTCTATACCAACAACGACGGCTTTCTCGTAAATTAGGGCGGATTCCCTAAGCCGAATTGCTCTTAGGACATGCCGCGAAACCCATACAAGTTCGGCCATAGAAGTCTTTAGCGCACCCATTTAGGAATGCACCGCGGTATAGTGGGACGTCGGTCACAAGTAACCGGCCCGGGAAAAAATTGGGTTATGCATGAATCATTAAACCAATGCGCGTACATTATTAATCGAACGATTTCTTTTCGAGTCTCACTCTAGGAACCCCGATGACTAGTGGTACATCAGGTATCCCCATCGGAGTCGCCAAATTGTGGACTTGACGTAGGTCCACCCCGACGCGGCCACGCGTCGGTTTGGGTAGGCGAATGAATCTCGTGGTAAGATTAATCTCGGGTTGAAATTTAAGTCAAAGTTGGAGTCGCCACCGAATTTTATGGGAATTCGGACCCATTCGAGACAACTATATGTCGTCGTGGACCGTACACAAAGTACGGCCCATTTCGATTTCAGAGTTTATGGGGTTCGTCCCTTTGCATTGCGATACCGATACCGATACCGTCACTACCGGTTATCGTGTATAGAATGACTCTCGTGCGCCAACGGTTTCGGAGATCCGGAAACCGAGGTTATGAGTAAGGGGTGAGGGTAAGTGTTGGGAAGCCCACTAAGGACACCCAACCCTGCCCGCACTTAGCGGCCTCTACTAAGACATCGTTCGTGTCCGTGTACGCACGCTAGTAAATTGATTAAATGATATGCAAACAGTGTTTTCGGCTCAGCATGCGAATTATTGGTTCACTACGTCATTTTAATGCATCAAAAATATAGTCGAATTGTTTAGCATGTGATGTTCATTTAAGGCAATAAATGGCAAACATCGAAAATAGAAAACACGTAAATAAATTACAAATTACACGGGCGGAATAAAACCCGGAACTTACAATACAACGAGCGATAAAATAATAATCGAATAGAAAACGGTAAACATTAACCATAAACGGACCCGTAAATAAAAAATGTAAAATAAACCGTAATTTGAATAGATGGACGAACTTCGATTAAATACACATTATATTATGCATCAATCGAAGGACGGAGACTTTTAATACGTGCTCACGTATGGGACCGAAGCGCGGTGCTAGCTCGATCCCGGGTCTCGACGCCTTGTCCTGACTTATCATATTGAAAGATTGGTGTCTAGACTAGTCATGCGTCGGATACAGCTAAGGAGTCGTCGACACAAAACTAGTCGTGTAAGACATTAGTCAAAGTCGTGAAAGTAATAGAATAAAATGCATGAGTTTTGAATAAGGAATCATGTGATTGACTTTGCACGCGTAGACCGAAGTCTTAAAAAAAGATCGAGGCTTGAAAAGCGTTTAGAAGCTCACGATATAGTCCAAAAGGGGACCACTAGATCGAGTCATGGTCGGGACTCGGTCGAGTGACCCTGTTACAGATCTTCTGCCTCGTTTTTGGAGTGCTACTCGATCGAGTGGGCTATGGCACTCGATCGAGTGCCTCCTGTACGAGCTACTGCTCGTTTCGAAATGGTGACAGTTTCGTTTTTTATTTTTGCAAAAATCGATGGTTGACCGAGTTACGTAAAATATTATATAATTTGAACTCAACTCGGTTTACGGTGCCTATAATCGTATATTGTACGATTATGAGACCGGCATCGAAATTTTATAAAAAGTGTTATAGGATCGATAAAAATTTGATTAGGACGAAATTGTCTCCCTCCGCGTCACGACACCGATACTAATCCTTACGGATTATGTGGTGTCGATTTTCGCGTCAACGGGTTTTGTACTAATCTCGGAAATGGAATCGGACGCGTTCAACTACGTACGACCACGATCGCGTTACGCCCTTGAGTGCTTAGGGCGGCGCTCCTCGAAAGGGTGTCACCTCCGTCGCGACTCTTAAAGGGATTAAACGGACTTGGAGCGGTCGTCATATTCAAACGTGTTCGAATCCGAAATTTATTACTATATAAAGATAGATGGTATATAAATATAAATAACGATAAATATGAAAGAAAATAAAACGCAATAAAAAAGTTAGTGTTAGTATACTAATAATAATAATAATAATAATAATAATAATAATAATAATAATAATAATAATAATAGTACATAATATATATATAATTGAAAAAGAGCAAGGAGAAATTGATTAGAGAAGAAGAAACGGGGTTAATGACACCCTCAACCTACACGCTTGAAATGGCCTCGGAAACGGACTCGTAATAGCAACGGCAGCGCGGGAGTGTCGAGATATGTAGGGTGAGTTAGGGTGTATATGGTTAGGGAGAGGATGCTCTCGGGTCTTTGACGAGTTTTGATCTCGAAAGGTGAATGTGTATGTGTGTGTAGATGATGGATGATTGAATGTTAAGGTGGAATTGTAGTGTAAAATGTGACGTTGCTTAGGGTTTTTAAGGTTGTGTAAGGGTTGGAAAAGTTGTGAATGTTGTGAATGTGAGGGCGTATTTATAGACACTCCCACGGCTTAGAGTCACTCGATCGAGTGGCCCTAGATGCACTCGATCGAGTGAGCCGCAAAAGGACGCCAGTTCGTTTTTTGAAAATCCACTCGATCAAGTGGGCTCATGTCACTCAATCGAGTGGTTAGGCGGGTGAGCCTATTTAGGGAAGGTTTGACTTTTTTGAATTTTGAAATGTTGGTTGGGCGCTTGTTCTAGAAGCTTTGCACTTGACTGGTTTATGCGTCGGATTCGTCTTTGACCGGGTTTTGACCCGGTCGCTAAAAGACGGTTTTATTTTTTGTGTCAATTTTGGCCCAAATTAGTCTCATTTTATTGGAAACGACCCACTGGGCTGGATTTGAGGTCGGTTTTGAGAGATTTGTACTCCGCTAAATGCCCACGTCGGATATTATTGATTCCGAGTCCGTATTCGAGCGTATTAAGTCACGTTTACGTCCGATCATCATCGGATGTTTTGTCGGGAACTGCTATAGACACTAGCAGGCAAAATGTGGATGTCTACAACATAGTAACCATTTGAGTGTATATATAACAATTATTATACTGTATATATTGAGTTCTTAAGTTTGTATATATAATTCTGCTATATATATATATATATATATATATATATATATATATATATATATATATAGTGAGTTTAATAGCGTATATAATGAGTTTTTTAGTGTATATAACAGTTGATTTGATGTATGTTCCACTGTGAAGAAAGAATCAACTTGATTAAAAGGGTGGAGCTCGAGGTTGGTTGTGATCTAATATTGTCCGTAGGTTATTTTTAATCTAAT
Organism: Agrostemma githago; assembly: GCA_958450325.1. NCBI lineage: Eukaryota > Viridiplantae > Streptophyta > Magnoliopsida > Caryophyllales > Caryophyllaceae > Agrostemma > Agrostemma githago. The sequence continues at coordinate 26,285,183 of OY288257.1, forward strand.
GGTTCAGATTGTGTCTTAGTGTCTCACCGAGTTACCTTGTCTCACCGGAACCCGCCTCTATATATATGTATATATGTGTGTATTCCGAAAATTTTTTAAGTCGTAAATTTTGCATGTTTCGTTATTTTTATCGCTTTTACGAGATTAACAATTAAATTGTTACATTATTTTGTAAAATCGTAATATTTGGCCTAAACATGTAAAATATACTTATATTCTTTAAAAATGATATTCTGGATGATTTTATATTTTTCTGATATTTTAAGAATCGATTATTGATTCGATTTCAGACAAAAACGATTAAAAGCCGATTTTTAGTTCTTATACATAGACAATTTATTTTGGGTCGTGCTTTTTCCTAACGAGTATTTACTCAATCCTAACGACATTTTACCGAATTACCCTTGTCATTTCATCCATCACAATTTTTTGTTTCTCTCTAAATGAATCTCAAAATTCAACCACCCATGAACCACCAAAAACATCGAAACCGTCCGGGTTCCAGGGTCGATGGCTGCCTGGCTGGGGTGGCTGGGATGACTGGGGTCGGGTCGACGGTGCAGGGGTTGGGGTCGGCGAGGGCTAGGTGGGTGTAGTCGAGTCGGGGTCAGGTGGTGGGGTTGCTGGGTGGCGTCGGTCTGGACGGTGGACAGATGGGTTGGGGTTGGATCGAGTCTGGGTGGGTGGGGGCGGTTGGGTCTGGGTGGATGTGAGGGTGGCATGGGGTGGGTCATGGGTGGGAATCGGGAAAGGGAGTAGCAGTTTGTAAATTAGATTTTTTTTTTCCTTTTTTTAAATTATTTTATTTATTTAAATTTCATTTTTTTTCCTTTGTTATTTTTTGTTTTTGTTTTTTATATTAAACTTAAGTAATTAATCAAACAATAATAATACAATAAATAAAATAAATTGGTGAAAGAATAATCGATTTTACGTCATTAGTAATTGAATTAAAACCATAATTGAGTTCGGAAGAAATTGGTTATCTAAATTGATCGAGTAAAACAAAATAAGCATAAATGAATCTCAATGTCAAAGGTAAAGTTTATATGGGGTTATTATGGCTAAATCAAAGGAAAATTCGTTGGGATTGAGTAAAGTCTCGTTAGGACAAAAGTAATTTCATTTATTTTAATCTTAAATTTATCGTTGATAACTTTTCTGATGAAAAAGATTTTTCTGAATTTTTTCATAATTGTTTGGAATTGTTAAGTGTGTTAATTAATTAATCACTTTAAATCATCGTTTTTCGTTAAAACTGTGTTTGTCGTTTTAATTCTCGATTTTTGATTTTTGTTTTGAATCTGAAAAAAAATGTTTCTGATGTTTTCTTGTGAAATACTCCGTATGTATTTTCATGAATTTAGTGTTCTAATAAAAAATTTAAGAAGGACAATTTTATTAAAAAGATCGTTAATTGTGAAAATGGGCTTAAAAGATGGTTTTACTAAATTTCATGAATACTTAAATCGTTTCGTAATTACTATTTTTATTAATCGTTATTGTCGAGATTAGAGGATTAACGTGAAAACCCTTTAAAAACCGACATTAAAGATTCTGGAAAATTTATTTTTCTTGACAGAATGTCCAAATATGTATTTGAACTATTTTACATATTCTTATATTATTTATTGAAGCCCTTAAATAATAGTATCGATTTTTGAGTAATATTGCGGATTAGCGTTTAAATATTTCATTTCAGCTAAATAATATTTTTTTTCTAGCTATTTTGAGAATACTGAAATCTAAACTTTTATAACTTAATCGCTCCTTATAAAATTCTAATTTTTTTAATTTTTAATAAATAAAAGACGTTAAATGATTGTAAAACCTTATTTATGCTTGTTTCGTCGAAATTATTAATAATTAGAGAATTTTAGTTTTATAAATTCTAGAAACACCCTAAGTAGTAATAAAATATTTAAGAAATATTTCAATGACTTAATAAAGTACTCATGTGATATTTGAATGATTTAGTAAACTCATTTATTCTCGATTTGGAAATTAATATCGTTAAGGTCGAAAGTATTAGTTTTATAAATATATAATGTTTATTGAAAATGTTGTATTAGTTTGAAATAATATTTTCGATATTTTGATATGATGCTATTTTTAGTAAAGTTCCTAAAAATAGAAGCTTCCTAAATTGAAAGTTTTCTGTTTCAGAAATAAATTATTATCTTATTTGAATATCGATAATGGCTTTATTTTGTAGTTATGGAATAAGGACACGTGTGAGGTTTATAGTAATATATTCTAGGGTCTATATTTTTGTCATCAACTATAAGGCTGATGTATCAGGAATCGGTACATTGGTTTTTGAACCGGGTGACAGGCTATCCTGGGAATTGTGTACGTTTTGACCTTAAGCTTAGGTCTCGCAGTAAGTCGCCGTCATAAGTTTAACTGGGTGACAGGTAATCCCAAGAGGGGTGTGCATTGTCTTAAACTAGGGACACACATTTATTAGTCGTCGTTCTATTATGGTTGAGTAGCCTGGATAGAGATCGAAGTTTAATTTGTTTGAACTAAGTTCTCGCACCTAGTTTTTAGTATTCTCCTAGTGAAAGTCTTGCCTTCAACACTGATTCTATTCATAATGTCATTTTGATTATTTTTATAATTATTGATATGCTTTGAATTGCAGGTTGACAAATATTCTTATGTTTTCTTCGAAAACTTATGTTGATTATACCGTTTTAATGCTTCTTCCGTTTTTACTATTTTTATATAGTAGTAATTAAAGTTTTAAAATGTTGTTATATGGCTGGGAGAACGTCGTCGTTGCTCTTCACTGATTGTGGCTTTTGTGTTTTGAACATGGCAGGCGTATTATTATTTCCTTTTCGGTGGGCTACCGGGCAGTTGGATCCTGCTCATTTATTAATAACTTTGTACAATGGGTTGTTATACCCCGTTTTGTGGATTGTTTTCATTTTAGCCATTTTATTTAATGGCTTATGTTTTGACTTTACCGTTTTATTTAATCAAGACATAGTTACAACGTGTTATAATACCACATCTACAGTGTTTCCGTCACTGTACTGCGTTAGAATTTATAGGGGATTACAACCTTTGCTCCACTAAGTTCATCCAACATATCATCAAGTCTGATATAGGGAGTCTGTGCTTAACTGTAATGTTGTTGATTGCCCTACTGTCAGTGCACATTCTCCATGTTCCATCTTTTTTAGGCACCAATAGTGCAGGTACATAACAAGGATTCAGGGACTCCCTCACAAACCCCTTGTCCATCAGTTCTTCAACTTTCTTTTGCAGCTCTTGAGTGGCAGTAGGATCATTTATGTATGCAAACCTATTATGTAAGAGTTACCTAGGCACAAGGTCAATTTGGTGCTCAATGCCCTAAACAGGTGGCAATCCCTTTGGTAACTCCCTTGGAAACACATTATGATACCTGTGTATCAACCTTTTAACCTCTACAGGCACCTCAGTTCCCCCCTTAAATACTTCCTTTGATATCATTACCCAAATATGTTCTTCTTGCTTGATTTCTTTCACCATTGAGGCTTCGGATAGGAATAGAACCCCACTAACTTCCTCAGGTAGGTTTGGAGTACCATAATTCCTTTGATTTGGGGGTAAAGGGGTGAGTTCACCTTCTTGTTTTCATGCTTGAAACTGTAGGTATTGTCTTTCCATGGTGAGTGGTGTTGTTATCAAATTCCCATGGTCTGCCTAGAAGTAAATGGCAGACATACATAGGGACAACATCACATAAGACCTCATCTTTGTACACACTTCCTATTGAGAAAGGAACCACACACTGCTTATCCAACTTGACCTCAGCTCCTCTATTCAACCATCTCAGTTTGTAGTTGTTACAGCGTTCCTTAGTCTTTAAATTCAGCTCAATTGGTGCTACATTGGTAACAGATGCTAGATTGGTGCAAATTCCTCCACCAATAATCATGTTATAAACTCTCCCCTGAATGGTGCACCTACTCCAGAAGATCAGGTTCCTTTGGTCATCTTCCAAAAGGGCTTGTTGTGAATGCATTACCCCTATGCTGCGCCTATGTTTTGAAATCAGAAACTAGGTTTCGGCGCTCAAACACATTTTTAAACTCCCCTTAACTCTATAAATACATGCTCATTTTGCCTGATGCAAAGGGAGAAAAAACCGAGAGAAAACCGATGGAGAATCCGAAAGGAAGAACTCTCTTCAACTTTCAAAGACGAAAAAATTATTATTTTTACCGCAATTACACTACACTCTAAAATCTATTCAAGCATATTTAAGATTGCAATCTTGTCATTTTGGCATTAATTAAAACCACACAAAACAGTTGATAATTAGATGGTTTGCCTATGTCGTATTAGACAAATCTAATTATGCAAAAACATTTATAATACCCAAAACTAGCATACAAAAATGACGTAATATAAAGCAAGTAAAAAAAGGTCGAACTACAAGGATGGAATTACTCTATTAAATAATGCAAAGACGAGTGAACAATGTCTAACCAAACTAGAAAATTGCTAAACAAGACACAAAAATAGAAAACTAACCTAAACACAACAAAATGACATGAAATCTGGACCAAGTAGTCTTGATGCCCCAAAACACCCACAAACCAAAAATCAAGTTAATGAGACAAGGCTACAGTCTCGACGGAGTCAGCTGTCTAAGGACAATGTCATACAAAAGCTAAAACAAACAACAATAACTAAGCTAAACATAGGGGGGTTGATAGGTTGGTTGGAAATTGAAGAGCAAAAAATAAGGATAAACAAATGATAAGAGAGTAACTTGGTATAATTCAACTAACATGCTCAACCAAGAACAATGTAAGACAAAGATCAAGTATAAAAAATCTTATCACCCAAACAACTCTATGCTCAATAACATTACACATAGAGTATTCGTTAATTCACACAACGTCTAGCAAACAACATCAACGTGTGTATAGAACTTAGTAAGGAATGAGGGACACTAGTACAAAAACCACTTATGGCTACGGTTAAAAAGGACATCTGGCTTCAGTTATATAGGCGTAGTATATCAAGGCGTACCATTAAGTCTATGAGTTGTGGCTTCGGTTGTGAACCGAAACCAAAAACTGGTAAAGGGCTTCGGTTGTTGATATGAACCGTAGCCAAAAGTACACTTTGGCTACGGTTGTTTAATAGGAACCGAAGCCAAAAGTTTATAAAAGGCTTCGGTTGACGACTATAACAGAAGCTAAAACTACATTAAAGGCTTCGGTTCATAATAAATAACCGAAGCCATTTCTCATTTAAAAATAAAAAAAAAAATATATTCCCGTAGTTTCACATGAAAGTAATTTTAGTAACTACGAAACGAATTTGTACATTATCCAAAACAATAGCACCTAAAAGTGGCTAGCTTTTGAAAACCAACAACCAATAATATAAAAATTTCCAGGAATAATTTCCAAAACAGAAGTCATGCGCTATTCAAATGGCAAACCCAAATGGAACGTGCTGAGTGATGGATGGATCCTCATGCTGCGCGTCAATCCTCTACAAGAATGTGAGATGTGTTCCGTTTATCACTAAAATAATCAAGTCCCACATGAATATGGAAAGTGGCATCTTGAATGCATTGATACACATTAATTCAAAATAGTTTTGCCTCAGCTTTACCTGTACAGCATCACACAGTCACACACCCAAAAACAAATTAAAAAAATGATGTCCCACACTGTGCTACTTTATTTCTAAGTAAATTTAAGCTAGATTCATCACTTAAACCTAACTTTATCTTAGCTGGATAATAATAATTATAATGTCTTTTAGGTTGTCGACCTTTTACCAGAAACTAAACGAATGTAATAACCTAATCAATCTTGCCAATTCCTAATATTGCCTTTTAAACCTTTCGCTACTGTATTCGCTGACATATATTTATATTTCACGTAAATCATACACCCGATATAATACCTATCATACACGATCAATCTCTTTTTATGTTAATCATTGTACTCAATAATAAATACGTAGTACTACTGGGTACAACATCATAGAATGGCTAAAACAACCAGATATGTTAGAAATATACGGAGTACTAAACAATAGAAAAGAAAGGAATGCTAGACAAATACTAGTAGTGTTTAATAAAGTGTAGAGGAAAAGTCCTATAGCATTGGAAAAGGTGCACACAATATTGTAGTAGAAAGTAGAAACATGTCACAAGAGCATACTTTTACACCAGAACTCGGTCCACTGAAAAACAAAACCAATGGTTATTAGTACTTTTAAATGAATATATACTTCTCCATTACTAAACACGCAATCCTAATTTTATAAGGAGCGAGATGCAAGGAGATACCGAGGGCTTGTGGCAGAAAGTCGCAAAAATGACGGTTCAACCACGGATCAACTAAGTTTTATGTATGCTCAAGCGAGCTGGTAATGGGGGCTAAATATGCTCAAGCGGCCACTAGGATAACCACCTACAGATACTATATATTGAATATAGATGACCAATAATAAAATTTGCGCTCAAGCTTCATTGTGTAACTTTTTTACTAAGTCTGGATGTGGAAATAAATTGATACTTTCTCCCATTAGCCTTTGTAAATCAATTTATATAGAGTATAGATGACCCATCATAAATTGATGACTAAATTAATTCAAATTAGCTCAATAATTTCAAAATGATTCCACAGAATTGCTCAACCTAAGTTATTACAAATTAGTTAAACTAACTATTCTATGTGTATAGCATGTTAAACCAGAGAAATTATACTATGATAACTATTGAAACACCATACCTAACATAATTCAATTGAAAACAACCCCTCCAAATCAATGATGATTCATCGCAAATATGATAATTCCCCAAATCACCAATAGAAAAGACAAATCCAAATCAAAATTCACCTTCTAACAACAATATCAATAGCAAAATCGGTAACAAAAAATCCCAATTGAAAATCATAATTGCAAACATGACAATTTCATCAAATTTTCACATCAAAATCAAAATCGGCAAATTATAAATCAAAATAAAGCTATTAAAAACAACATACCTACCTAACAACGACAATATCAGTAACAAGATCACTAGGAACAAAATGTGAGAAATGAGTGAGTACTGGGTAGATATTGGGGACGACGGAAGTTTAGAGGATATGAGGGGTATGCGATGGTGAAGGAGACACCGGAGGCTGTGAGCATCGTGGTGGTCTGTTTGGCCATTGTTTTTTGCGGAAAGAAATTATCGGTTTTTATGTTTGTATCTTGCTAGGAGATTGGAAACAACAAAAAGGACAAATCCGTTGTATTTGAGGTCTCATGGGGGTGATGATTATGGGAGACGGTTGCGAGCAATTGACAGTGGTAGGAGAGGTAGCCGATCGAGTGTGGAGAAGTGGTAGGCGCTCAGAGAAGAGGTGGGACTTGGGGAGAGGTAGCATTGAGAAGATTTGGGTTTTAATTCGGTACGGAGTAATAATTTTACAAAGGGAGAAGGGATCTTGAACTCTTATTTCAGTTCTATTTTTGAACCGCATTTGTTTAACTTTAGCTTCGGTTGTTAAAACAACTAAAACTTATTCTAGATACTTTTGGCTTCAGGTCAATTTAAGAACCATATCCATTTATTTTTTGTTACAGTTGTTTTTAAGCAACCGAAGAAATTATATAGATCCTATTCTCTTCAAATAAAAGGCTACGGTTATTAACAACAACCGAAACCTTTTGTATAAGCCAAATCCACTTTTTCTACTAGTGGAGTAAGATAATGACTATGCTAAAACAATCATCACATCAAACAACTAGATATCTCCTTAGTCTCAATCAATCTGAAGATCCAAATCAACTTGACCAAGAGTGTCTTTGTAATGAAGATTAGCTAACAATGAGGAGGAATTACACCAAGTAATGAATATTAGCTTCTCATAATTACACAAATACAAGAGTTTTCTCCTAAAACCAAAAATAAAGATGAAAAACCTAAACTAGATCTCCAAAGGAAGGTAATCTCTCTCTTAAGAATTCTCCTCTAAGAGATGATGCTTACAAAATCATAGAAATGACCTATTTATACCTTATGTTCATAACCCTTGGATTAAACAAATTAAAGCCAAAAAAAAATCTAAATCCAAAACACGAATTCGATCTGGTAGTTAAGTGGATTTTCCTAGTCTGCGCCTGCCTAGCGCAGGTTGCATAGATCCTGCGTAGTCTGCGCCTGGTGATCTGCACGCCAGCTTGCCAAATTCCAAGCTTGCTTCGATGAATTCCAATGTTGTGGTTTCTTTATTCAGCCAAGCACGATCTTGCTACATGGAAGATGAGGTGATGACTAGGCTCACTGAACTGTCTAGTTCGAGGGCCTCGACATCTTTGGTAGCTTCACTTCCCTAACAATACTAAAGATGTGTCATCCATACCAACAAACATGTGTAAAAAGCTAAGAATGACAACAAAATAAAAAAATGGTGCCAAATTATAACAACACTCTAAATGAGTGAAATAAATCATAAGAACAACCCAAATGAATGAACAAAAGAGCCTAAAGTGAAGGTCAATTTTGTGCGAATCAAATACCCTACACTTGAACTTTACTCGTCCTGAGTAAACTCGAGAACTAAACATGAAAGAAAAGTTCAAATGTAAGCATGGGATATTGATATTACTCTTGTCTTACACCCCTTCCTTCATCAACAACTCCCTTGAGGAAACAACTCCAACAAAATAAACAAGAAAGGAAAATAAGGTTCAAATGAATGTGAAAACTCTCACCTACAAGATCATCTTATTCCTCCCTCGACATAAAGACTCGATTTCTTCCTTCCCTAAATCACATCACAAAAGACATACACCCTTCTTATGATGACTCCCATAAGATAGCAAAGGTGGTCACCTTGGCTTTATCCCAAAACCTAGCAAGGTGACTCGAATTCTCACACATCCTTGATCTTCTTATTTCTCCCTCCTTAAGGCTCCATGAGGTACATGATCACAAGGTCACCAAATAAATCATAAACTCCATACCAAGTGATCATGCAAGAAGATCCCAAAAACAAAAACAAAACAAAATTTCTTCAATCAAAAATAAAAACTATCCTATTCGACCATTTCCTCCTTACAATTATAACTCCCCTTCTTATACCTCCCAAGAAACAAAATAGAAAAAATTAGCTCATACTTTTGGTCTTTTTGCATTTTTCTATTTTTTTGTGGTGGCTCGCAACTCGATTCTTCATTTTACCCGGAACGCCCTTTCAGGGTTTCATCCCGTCCCCAGCCACCACAACTTTTTTTAAGAAAAACTAAAAGATGTACAAGAGAGTATGGCATACAACAACTCCTACCCTACACTTGAATTTTCACAATGTCGTCATTGTGGGTTAGCTTGTCATATTAATTTGTAAAATCATAATATTCGGCCTAAACTTGTAATATACTAATATATTCTGTAAAAATAATGTTTTTGATTATTTTTGATAATTTTTTGTTTTTCCGATATTTTATGTATCGATTATTGAATTATTACCGTTTACGGACAAAAACGATTAAAAGCCGATTTTTAGTTCTAACCCTTAAAAATTTTATTTTTATCTGAAATTTAGCATGGATGATCTTTCTGATGAAATAGAATTTTCTTAATTTTTCCATAATTTTTTGAAATTTTTAAGTGGGTGAATTAATTAGTCACTTTAAATAGTCATTTTAATTCCCGATTTTTTATTTTTGTTTTAAATCTCGAAAAAAAAAATGTTTCTGATGGTTTCTTGATGAAAATTTATTTTTATGAACTTTAGTGATTTAATAAATTAAAGTATTAAGAACGATAATTTTTATTAAGAGAATCATTAAGGTTTTAAAAGACGGTTTTATTGGAATTTCTGAAATCTGGAATTTTGGAACCTTGAAAGAAATGATAGTTTCTGGAAAATCATACTTTTTACATTTAATAATAATTTTCGAATATTAATACTTAAATCGTTTTGTAATTACTATTTTTATTAATCGTTATCGTCGAGATTAGACGATTAACAAGAAAACCCTTTAAAAATAGAGTTTAAAAATACTGGAAAATTTATTTTTCTGGACAGAATGTCCAAATAGCTATTTTAAATAATTTTTGTACTAATTATCAAAGCCTTTAAATGATAGTATTGATTTTTGGACAAAACTACGATTTATCGTTAAAATGCTCCGTTTCAGCTAAATTAATTACTTTTCCAGCAGTTTTGAAGATATTTAAATCTGAAACTTTAAGTGTTAAATCACCCCTTATAATTTTTTAATTTTTTTTAATGGTTTAATGGAATAAAAGACGTTAAAAGATTTATTTTGACATTTGTCGTGAAATCCTATTTATACTTGTTTTGTCGAAATTATTAATAATTAGAGAATTTTAGTTTTATAAATTTTTGAAACACCCTAATTAGTAGTATTAAAATGTTTAAGACATTTTTAATCATTTTATAAACACTTGTATGATATTTCAATAATTTCATAAACCCAATTGTATGTTCTCGTTTTAGAAACTAGTATCGTTAAGGCCGAAAGTATTATTTTTATAAATTTATATCCTTCACTAAAAATGTTGTATGAGTATAAACTAATATTTTTGATATGATACTATTTTTAGTAAAGTTTCTAAAATTAGAAGTTTCCTAAAATAGAATGTTTCCTCTTTTAGAATATAATGATTATTCATTTTACCTCCTATATTATTTAAAATGATTATCTCTTTGAATATCGATAATGGCTTGTTTTTGGAGTATGGAATAAGGACAAGTGTGAGGTTGGAGTAATATATTCTGGGATTTACGTTTTTGCCATCAACTGTAAGGCTGGTGTGTCTATATGGGGCACATTGGTTGTTGAACCGAACATATATGATGTTCGAAAGTGTGTACATTTTGACACTAAACTCGTGCCTCGCAGTGTAAGACGCCGTCGGGTTGAACCGAATATTTATGGTGCTCGGGAAAGGTGTGCATATTATCTTAAACTAGGGCCACGCATTTATAAGTCGTCGTCCTATTATGGTTGAGTTGCCTATATTAGAGACTGAAGTCCGATATGTGTTAAAACTGAAGTTTTCAAAGCTAGTTTAAGTATTCTCATCGTGAAAGTCTAGCCGTCCACACTAATTCTATCCATAACGCCATTTTGAATATTTTATTATTATCGATATAATTTTGATTTGCAGGTTGGCAAAAGCTTTATGTTTTCTCCGGAAAACTCATTTTTATTATATTATTTCGATGTGTGAAGTTTTTCACTGAAATTTAATTTTTATTATAATGTTTCAACGTTTTCCGTTTTTACTATTTTCATATAATAGTAATTACAGTTTTAAAATCTTGTAATATGGCTGGGAGAACGTCGTCATTGCTCCTCACTGATTGTGGATGTTATGTTTTTAACATGGCAGGTATATGTATTTCCCTTCGGGTAGGCTAGCGAGTAGTTAAGGATCCTGCTTCGCTGATTAATAATTTGACTATGGATTGTTATAACTTTTTTATGGATTTTATTTTTATTTTTATTTTGTAGCCATTTTTGTTTTATGACTTATGTATTGACTTACCGTTTTTTTTAATCAAGACATAGTTACAATGTGTTACAATTCCATATCTACAGTATTTCCGCCAATGTATTGTGTTACAATTTCTAGGGGACTACATTTATGACCCTATAATCGCATGCTAAATCACCTAATGCGGAATTTAAAACGTAAACAAACTAAAACTGAACAAAGTGGTTGTCGGATTCTATATTAATCCTGATGCTCACCCCTCACACATGGTTCGATGCATCTCTATTAATACCAAACCAAATCACCTTAAGCAGAACACCAGGTAAGGTATACCACGAGAAATGACTAATATCCATATCATCCCGTTAAAACTGATTTACTAATACGTATAATATTTAGTACTCTCTACTCACCTACGTGCAAATTTTCATGGCCTGCTTGTCACGTGAAATCGCATGCAAAGAATGTAAATAAAACTACTTCGACGACAAAAGCTTACTTGTCCTTAAACAACCGACATACCAAATACATAGGGTTAAACCAACGGATTTTATCGAACTTCCGCCACAATTAAGGAACAAAGTCATCAGCCCACTGATTGATTAGCTGAGGCCGCTATGTGTTGGCAGGATTGGGTGTCGATGTCTAGTGAACGTTGGCTTCTCAATACGTACCCTCACCCCTTACTCAGAATCTACGGTTTCCGGACGTCCGAAACCATTGACAATGAGAGTCATTTCAGGAATGGAGTGCTCAAGGGTACAAGTCTTTATCTTTAGATCTCCATGCCACTCAACTTTGAGCCGGGTAAGGATCAAAGTTGACTTGAAAGGTTTCTGAGTTCCAACAATTAACTCGGTGGCGACTCCACAAATTGGCAACGAATTCAGTTCACTAAAAAGGTCATCTTACCAAACATATCGACCTTTAAACATTTACAACCACGTCTCAATCGATTCTAACGGAAAAATAGATGCCGTTTCATACAATTCGAATCGTCAATCAAATCGAGGACCGACACATCGCCCTGTACGCGAGATCGGAACGGCACCAGTGACGGACGAAGTGGGTGGCCGCCGCGAAACCGGATGTCCCGCGCAGGCGTGCGCGGGGTGCCGGGCGGTGCGGACGGACGTCCACACACATATGAATGCCCAAATTTTATTCTTGAAAATCATGAGACTCGGATATTACAAGAATAATATGGAAACCGATTGCAGGCAATACGGCAGACACAGCCATAACTGTCAGATCTTCGCCAATGTGCAACATATGCTGTCATCTTTGCTATATAAACCATGACGTCACATTGGCCATTTTCGACATGGGGTATTGATATAATCGGGAAAATAAATCCCTCCGGTTCAGGCGGACATTGCTTCATCTTGGTAGCCATCGACTATTTCATCAAATAGGTCAAGGCTGAATCCTACCGTATTCTCAATGCCAAGCATGTAGCTAAGTTCATCCAGAACAAAATCGTATGCCAATATGGGATCCCGCATGAATTCATCAGTGATCACGGGATTTCAGGCCGAAACAACGGCCCTGCTTACCAAATATAAAATTCAGAAGCATACATCTTCGCCTTACTGTCCCCAAACAAATGGAGCGGTAGAAGCAACCAATAAAACAAATGTAACCATACTAAAAAAGATGGCTAATAATTACCGAGATTGCCCCGACAAAATACCTTTTGCCCTATGGGGATACCGGATGTCGATCCGCACCGCAACCGGCGCCACGCCCTATTACCTGACATACGGGATGGAAGCAGTTCAGCCAGTCGAGTTGGAAGTACCGTCCCTCGATCGAGATCCTATTAGAAAGTCAAGTGCCTGAAGCCGATTGGGTCCGAGCGCGATGGTAAGGGATTTGCCGTGGATCCCCACCGTCAAATAATAACCGGCTACACCTAACACGTAGATAGGGTAAGTCGGGTCGAATCCACGGGGACGGTAAGAGGCGTCTAGACTAAGGTCACCTAAACACGAGACTAGGTCAACGAACTAAGCTAAACTAGAATGATAAGGAGGGAGGAAGGCTAAGACTATAACTAAGGTGACGGAGGAAACGAATAAGAAAACGGCTAGGATTAGGTCGGGTTCAAGGGGTGATGGAATGGTTAAGGAAGAGCTAATAAAGTGAAGAGGTAGTCGAGTAATCTAGGTGTAGTCCGGGTTCTCGCTACGTAGACCGACCTAGAGGTTCTTGATAGAACCCACCTTAGCGACACATATGACAAACGGGGTTACTAGCGTGCTATCGTAGCCTAGGTCACATCCGGGCTCTCGCTACGTAGACCGACCTAGAGGTAGTCCTCACCGGGCTCTCGTAACGTAGTGAGGGAACCAAACCCACAAGCAAACTATCACCCACAAGAGAAAAGGCAAGAAAAACAAGCATATGCATCTACATGTCATTCAAGCATTTCATCAAACATGTTCCATGCATCTAACCAAGAGGAAACCCAAATCTTCCACCAACATCTCCAACAAACCCTTAATCACCCATTAAACACCCAAATCACCCTACTAACCCTAGCAAGAGTCTACTCAAACATAACTAAAGGAAAACTAACACTAATCAAGAGAAACAAACATAAGAATCAAAACATACAAACATAATAGAAAACTAACAAAGATGAACAATGAACAAAACCATGAACAATGAACAAAGAATGAAACTTTAATGATAAAACAAGCTTGAGGAAGGGAAAAGAGAGATTATACCTACTAACAAGATGAAAGGAAGAATGAAAACTTGCATTAATGAGAAAACCCAAATACATCAACCAAGGTTGTCAATCTTGGATGGATTCTCCAAGAATTCCCTTAATACAAGATTAGCTAACTAGATTAACCACTAATTACCGACTAATCTACTCTAATCTAAGCTAATCTATGCTAAAGTACTCTAGGGTTTGTGGGTAATGTCTAACATCCCATAGGAATACAAGAGGGAAGTATATATAGGGTTACAAGAATGAAGGAGGAAGAAAGAAAGTGACGCGGGTAGCAGCACCACGGTCCCGACCGGGACGGACCGGTCCCGACCGGGACCGACCCAGATCAGAACCCTCTCCTTTTGTGCACCCCATCCTGGACGGGATGAGGCCTTCCCGACCGGGATGGGTCTTGTAGGCCTCCAATAAGAACTTTTTGGTCTCTCCTTGGTTCTCGTGGGCTTCCCATCGATTCTCGGGACTCGGGATCGAGTCTAAGAGGCTCGGGATCGGGTCCCAAGGTCTCGGGGTCGAATCCAAGGCATCGAGTGATCATTCCTTCGCTTCGTTGGCTCCAAAAAGTGTATGTATTGACTCGGAATCGCTTCAACTCTTCATGAATGGTCTCGGGAACCTGAAACGAGCTAGAGGAAGCATAAGTAGCCCATAAAACGCTCTCAAGGAGCGATTCTACAAGGAAAATGGGACCAAAACACAGCAATTTAGGCACTACAAACTACACTTATCAACTCCCCCACACTTAACCCTTACTCGCTCTCGAGTAAGCACATACTATCTACTAAACTAGCCGAGTGGGTATTAGCGCACCCTACGCCCTTTCAACTCACGCGAGTACACTTTAGAGGAAAAGTATACTCCACAAGGCAAGTGGGGTCTTGCGACAAAACTGTGGATGCAACCGGACACAAGACACAAAAACAAACAAGCACACAAACAAACAAACAAACAAACACAAGGTTGCACCCAAAGAAAAACAAATACCACTTCCCTCAAACAAGCGGTGAAAGAAGCACCGGTTTTAGGACTCGAGGCAAGTGACAACGTTCCCAAGCTAGCAATACAAACCAAGGTGAACTAAACCCTAATAGTATGACGATAAAGCAACAAAAACGTTGGTAACTTACCTAGATTCCTCCTAACCTTCTAAGAACGTACTACGGGACAATCGGCGGGATGGAAAAAGATGAACCACGGTGTTAGTCGACACTGTAGGTAAGTGAAGACCCGCCCCCTTTAGCGATGAGCCAAGAGGGTCGTCCCATGTCTAAAACTGCCTAACTAGTCCAAGTAAAAAGGTGGAAATATTTGCAAAGTGAGGGAAGACCGACCATTACCGCTATCATCCTTCCTAGGGACTCGGTCCTTTGGTAGGCTCTTCACGGTAATAGTCGGTAAAAGGCTTATTTTGAGATGTAGGGATTCTTTTTGTGAGACGGGTTTTCTTTTTGGCATTTTCCTCTTTTCTTTTGCATATTTGCTTTGTGTGTTGCCATGCCATTTCTTTTTTTTTTCTTCTTTTCTATTTTCTTTTTGGCTTTTATGTCTTTTCTTTTTCTTCATTTCTTTTCTTTCTTTCATTTCTTCATTTTCTTTTCTTTGCCCTCTTGACTTGATTTGGCTTTTTTGGCAATTCTTTGTGTAACAAGAAAGAGAGAATTCAACAAATTGCAATTTATTGTGTGGATATGTGTAGGAGGTAGGGGAATGGGAGAGTCGGGAGCGCGCTTTCCCTTCAAACCCACAAAAAGGGGAGAACTTGGCCTAGTCGAGCAATGTCAAACAAGGTCACCTAAGGGACGGGACTCGGCAACCAAGGCCTTTTCACACCGTGGGTGGTCATAATGGTCAAAAGTGCAAATCCCGTAGTAAATCCCTAGTAAGCTAGGTGGACTCAAGGTAAAGGACCAACGAAATCATTGATTTAGGGTCATTCTACTAGACTAAAGTCCAAGGCTCGATTTATACTACTAGGAAGGGAAAGTAAACACTCGCACACTAGCCTCTAAACCGGGTTTTCGAAAACTTTATTAAACACACAAGACACAACTAACACAACACAAAACAAAGACATGACGAAAATGAGAGAAAAAGAGACAAAAGGCAACAATATAAAATAAAACAAGACAAGCACAAAAACAAAACAAACACCACCCCGAACTTCCAACCAAGTCACCAAATCAACCACAACTTTACAAAGCTCCACCCGAGCACACCTCATCACAAATCTCCTCCAAACATTACAAGAGATAAAGAGGAGGAAGGGATAAAAGGGTATTACCGGATGTCTTGAAAGCTTTCCAAAGCTAACGGTAATTAAGCGACCTACAAGGAAAAAGGGAGGCAAACACACACAACACAACAGAAGCACGACATAACGACACAAAAGAAAAAGACACAAAAAGAAAATCTTTTTGATTTTTTGTGTGAAATTTTTCAAATTTTTAGGTATTTTAAAGATTTTTCGAAAAACTATAAAAATAAAACTAACTACGCTAGAATATCGCTCCCCTACACTTAAACCGAGCAATGTCCTCATGCTCGATCGTAGTGTGTGGAGACACAAAAGGAAAGAAAATAAACTACAAAAATAAAGCTAAAAATCAAAAAGAAAAGTAGAGAAAAGGAGTAGAATGTGTCCGACCGGGGTGTAGTCAAGTCACCATGGGCCGAGACGAGAAAAGATATGGATGGGGGAAGAAAATAAAAAGAAAGGAATAAAAGGAAATGGGAGGGGAGGACTAGGTGTAATCAAGTCACCTAGCCCGGATTCCGCGCGCCCGAATCCGACTAAATCCTACAAAAAGCGTGAAAATCTGGTAAAATTTGGATTTTGAAAAGGACTCTCGATGTAGTCACGTCATCGAGAGTCGGGAGAAATAACTACCAATGCCTCGAAGGCCACCATGACACCATGACACAAAAGTGTACAAGGGGAAGGGGATAAACAAGGGGAAACCAAGCAATAAAAGACGGAAAAGAAAGGATAGTTGTCGTACCGATCGGTTAGCAACTCACTCGCTCCATCGTCTCAATGATCATATAGGCACTTTGCTAGTCTTCATCATTGTCATCCCGCTTCAAACTTGAAAGTATCGCATGGTTGAGGTAGTAATGGTGTGAGGGGGCGAGATTTGATGTGGTTCTTGGTGTAAAGTGAATAGGAAATGAAGTGAGGGTATGCAAATGAAGTATATGGGTCATGTGATATCAGCACGGAAAGGTAGGGAGGTTGGGAGGGGGTATAAATGGTTGGGTGGACTCGAATGTCGAAGAAGAGGCATAAAGAGGAGTATGGGGACCATCCCGATCGGGATGGATGGTCCCGTTCGGGATGCCTCACCCGTCCCGGTCGGGAATCTCCCTTCCCGGTCGGGATGGCACTCCAGAAAACTCGAAATATGGCACCCTTATCCCGATCGGGATGACTCCTTCCAGGTCGGGATGGCTCCTTCTTCCCGGTCGGGAAGCCTTCTTCCCGGTCGGGATCGATCTTCTAGCCTTCCAAGACCCCAAAAGCTTATCCAAAGCTTCAAAAACCGACTCCCTAGCTCAAAATCCAAGCTCTATCAATAGCCATTCTTCTCTAGGAATCACCTTCACTTCACATCTATCACAATAAACTCAAATACAACATCAAATTCCCTCTCTCACATCGCTCATCAACAATCCAAATAACAAGAATATCACAAAAAAAAGAGTCCTAGGAACAAAATCACAATAAACATAATTACAAACACAAAACTAAAGAGAAGAGAGGTAAGGGAATGTACAACATGACGGTTCTTTAGGAACTCCGTCAAACCGAGGATGGTGGACTCCCATTCTTCAACCATAGCCCTCAAGGGCTTGGAGGAGCAAGTCAAACGCTCGACCGACATCATAAAGACGGCCCAAAGAGTGCTCGAGCCAAGCAATCCTCCACGGCCCCCTAGGTGGAGGCAAGAAGTAAGAATCCCAAGACCCAACGTCATCATTCATGTTGTCTCCGGGGTCTATCCATCCTACGAGCTTCACCGACCTCTTCCTCCCTAAGCATCGTCTCAAACCACTAGCAAGCTTCAAGTCTTCATCATGAGGCACAAAAAACGGCTTTGGCCTCATCTCTTTGTTGCACACCCCCACACTTTCCTCAAGTTGTGGTTCCCCATCTTCATCACTTGTCCCCACATCATCTTGGAGGAGAGAATCGAAACTTCTACCGGCGGTTTCAATCTCTTCCAAATCATTGCTTGGTTTATTTACAAGGGGCTCTTGATGCTTATCCACATTCTCTGACATGGGCAACTTGGGCTTGTCAATTTCACCCAACAACTTCACAAATTCCACCAACTCATCCAACCCACTAACCTCCTCCAATTCTTCACCAATGTTGCCTTCACCAAGGGTCATATCCTCATTCGTCTCTTTTTGGGTAGACGATTGAGGTTCTTCAAATCAAATTTCTCTTCCAAAGGGAACTACATCGGCGGCTTCATGATTAGGTTGCTCCTTTTTCTCAAGTGGGCACCCTTCATCTAATTGTGACGTTCGGGATAAAAACATTACGGTTTGAACCGATAATGCATTTAATCGAGCATCCCTCGCCTCGTTTTCCCTTTGATATTGCGCCTTAATTCATCTTGATCTTTTTGCATTTGAATGGCCATTTCTTGGTTGCTCCTTTGCAATTGAAGAATCGATTGATACAACTCCAAGTTTGACAATTGGTGGTCATTGGGGTCTTGTAACGCTCCTTGAAAATATTGATGATGCCCAAGGAGTGGGGCATCATATTGTTGGTAGTGAGGTTGAGGTGATTGGTAGTATTGTGGGTCATGGGATTCATATTGTGGTTGGGGTGGAGGGTAATGTGGTGGGTTTTTGGGAAATTGGCTTCCATACGGTGAATCGTGGTGAAACATGGTGGGTTCACATTGGTAGCTTGAGTAATAGTCACCATGATCATAGGATTGATAAGCGTTCACTTGTTGGTAACCGTTCCCATATCCTTGAAGTTCATACCCACTAGTGTCTTGATTACCCCAAGAAGCTTGATAGTGGTAGGGGGACGTCATGTCATACCCTTGGTTCATAGAGGGAGAGGAGTAGCTCATATCGGCTCCCGAGTGTGGGGAGTTTAGATCAAACCTCATGCTTGCTCGAAATCTCGGCTCGTACCCGGTTGGAAACCTCTCAATCTAGCAACTGTCCGTTTATGCGGCTCTGAGTTGTAAAGAAGAGGATGGCGACCACCTCTAGGCAAAAACTGTCGATTCCACGAGGACGGTATATCAATGTTTAGACTAGGTCTACCTACAACGAGACTAAATTACCAAACAAACACAAAGAAGCGATGTATGGAAAACTATGAAGGAGGAGGAGTAAGAACTAAACTGACACTAGAGACTAACTAAACGATAAAACTAACGGAAATGATGGCTAACTAGGAAGATTAACGCAAATATGGAAAGAAGTGGGGTAGGTCGGGTTCATAGGTGTAGAAGGATAATTGGGGTGATCAATGGTATAGGTGTCTCCTAGTTGTTAGGGTCGGTCCGGGCTCTCGCAACTTAAACCGATGCCAAGGTGGGTCCGGGCTCTCGCAACTTAGACCCTAGTCCGCGCTCTTGCGACTAAACTTTTCTCGACATTTCCACAAAATAAGCAATCAATGAGAAGATGAACACAAGTATGGGAAGCATGGCCACTACAACTCACACAAGCATAACAACAAACACATAGAGTGCCTACAATGTGAGTAACAACAAAGATGTAACCTTTTCCCTTTAATCAACCCTAATCATCCATAATCTACTCCTAATCCCCCTACTAACCCCACAAAGAAACTACTCACTCATTATTAAGAGAAAACCAACAATCATAAGAGAAATCAATGTCACAAAACAAGCATCCATTATCATTAACAAGAACAATAGCAATAACAATAACAATAAGAAAGAAACTTGAATAAATAACAAAGACTAAGGATGAAAAGATTATACCAACAATTTGATGAACAAAAGATGAAAACTTGTATTAATGAGAAACCCAAATACAATCCCAAGGTTGTCAATCTTGGAACAATCTTCAAGAATCCCTTAATCCAAGACTAATTACAATAATAACTAAGCATTAAAGAGAGATTAAAACTAATGAGAGTAGCAATAATCTAGGGTTTTGAATGATAATGGAGGCTTAAACTAATCTAGGGTAAGATAAGATGTCTTAAAATTACAAGAAGGGAGTATATATATGGGTACAAGAATGAAGGAGAAGAAAGAAAAAGAGTCGTGCAGCAGCATCACGGTCCCGACCGGGACGGATCATCCCGATCGGGACAGTCCTGTCATCCCGACCGGGACGGGATGGTCCCGACCGGGATGGGCTCACAGCAGCCCTCTTAATGTAGCACCCCATCCCAAACGGGATGGGTCTTGTATGCCTTCCTTAAACACTCTTTGGTCCTTCCTTGCCTCTCATGGCCTTCCCACCGATTCTCGGGACTCGGGATCGGGTCTCAGAGGCTCGGGATTGGGTCCTAAGGTCTCGGGGTCGATTCCAAGGTCTCGAGTCATCGTTCCTTTATCTCGTTGGCTCCAATGTGTATGTATTGAGTTGGAATCGCTCCAACTCTTCCAATTCGGCCTCGGGAACCTGAAACGGACTAAAGGAAGCATAAGAAGCCCATGAATCGCTCCAAAGGAGCGATTCCACAAGGAAAATGGGACCAAAACACAACAAATAGGCACTACAAACTACACTTATCAACTCCCCCACACTTAACCCTTACTCGCCCTCGAGTAAGCACATACTAACTACTACACTAGCCGAATGGGTATTAGCGCACCCTACGCCCCTTCAACTCACGCGAGTACACTTAGAGGACAAGTGCACTCCGCAAGGCAAGTTGGGTCTTGCAACAAAACTGTGGGTGCAACCGGGCACAAAACACACAAACAAACAAACATACAAACAAACACATAAATGGTTGCACCCAAAACAAAAGAAATACCGCTTCCCTCAAAAAGCGGTGAATGAAACACCGGTTTAGGACTCGAGGTAAGTGACAACGTTCCCAAGCAAGCAATACAAACCAAGGTGGACTAAACCCTAATGGTATGACGATAAAGCAACAAAAACGTTGGTAACTTACCTAGGTCCTCCTAACTTTCTAAAAACGTACTACGGGACGATCGGCGGAGTGGAAAAGTGAAGAACCACGGTGTTAGTCGACACTGTAGGTAAGTGAAACCCCGCCCCCTTTAGCGTGAGCCAAGAGGGTCATCCCATGTCCAAGAACGCCTAACTAGTCCAAGTAAAAAGGTGGAAAACATGCAAAATAAGGGAAGACCGACTAATGCCGCTATCATCCTTCCTCGGGACTCGGTCCTTTGGTAGGCTCTTCACGGCAAAAGTCAGAAAAAAGCTTATTTTTGTGAGGATTTCTATTTGTGAGGCGGGTTTTCTTTTGGCATTTTCTTTCTTTTCGACGTTTTTGCTTTGTTTGTTGCCATGCCATTTCTTTTTCTTCTTTTCTATTTTCTTTTTGGCTTTTGTGCCCCTTTCTTATTCTTCATTTCTTTTCTTTCTTTCATTTTTTTCTTTCTTTTATTTTCTTTTTCTTTGCCCTTTTTGGCAAGATTTGGCTTTGCTGGCATTTTCATTGTATAACAAGAAAGAGAGAATCAACAAATTGCAAGTTATTTTGTGGATATGTGTAGGAGGTAGGGTAATGGGTGAGTCGGGGAGCGTCCTTCCCTTCAAACCCACAAAAAGTGGAGAACTTGGATTAATCAAAACAATCCTAAACACGGTCACCTAGGGGATGAGACTCGGTAACCAAGGCCTTTTCACACCGTGGGTGGTCATAATGGTCAAAAGTGCAAATCCCGTAGTAAATTCCTAGTAAGCTAGGTGGACTCAAGGTAAAGGACCAACGAATTCATTGATTTAAGGTCATTCTACTAGACTAAAGCCCAAGACTCGATTTATACTACTAGGAAGGGAAAGTAAGCACTCACACACTAGCCTCTAAACCGGGTTTTCGAAAATGGTTTACACACATGACACAAATACACACACAAAACAAAGACTCAACGAAAACGAACGAAAGGAAAAGAAACAAAAAAAACAACAAAATAAAACAAGACAAAACAAACAAATAACAAGCACCACCCCAATCATCTATACAAGTCTCCAAATCCACCACAAGAATGTACAAGCTCCACCCGAGCACACCTCAACACAACCTTCACCAAACATCACAAGGAATAAAGAGGGAAAGAGGGAAAGAGGGAAAGAGGATGTTACCGGATGTCTTCAAAGCTTTCCAAACAACGGAGATTAGGCAACCTATAAGGACAAAGGGAGGCAAAACACGCACACAAATAAATATACGACACAAAGACACAAAATGAAAACACTAAAAAGAGAAAATCTTTTTGATTTTTGTGAAATTTTTTCAAATTTTTAGGGTTTTTAAAGGTTTTTTCGAGAAAAGGGAAAAAAAAACTAACTACGATGGAATATCGCTCCCCCACACTTAAACCGAGCAATGTCCTCATATGCTCAATCATAGTGTGCGGAGAGTCAAAAGAAAAAGAAAATAAAGCTAAGAAAATAAAGCTAAAAATTAAAAATAAAGCGAAGAAAAGGTAGAAGGTGTCCGGCCGGGGTGTAGTCAAGTCACCATGGACCGAGACGAGAAAAAGATATGGAGGGGGGGGGGGGAAGAAAACAAAAAAGAAGGAAGTAAAAGAAAATGGGAGGGGAGGGCTAGGTGTAATCAAGTCACCTAGCCCGGATTCCGTCCAAATCCGACTAACTCCTAAAAAGGGGGTGAAAATCTTGTAAATTGGACTAATCGATTGACTCTCGACGTAATCACGTCGTCGGGAGTCGGGAGCAATCAACACCAAGGCCTCGAAGGCCACCATGACATCAAGACACAAAGGAAATAAACAAATGAAAACAAGTAATAACAAAAACGGAAAAGAAAGGATAGTTGCCATACCATAGGTTAGCAACTCACTCTCTCCATCGTCTCATAGATCAATAAAGGCGCTTGCTTGTCTTCATCATTGCTTTTCCGCTTCATTCTCGATAACATCGCATGGTAGAGGTGTGAGGGGGGTGGGATTTGATTTGGATCTTGGTGTAAAGGGAGGTGTATGGGTCTTATGATAGGAATAAGGAGGAGTAGGGAGGTTGGGAGGGGGCATAAAACGGTTGGGTGGACTTGATTTGCGAAGAAGAATCACAAAGAGGGAGCAGAGGACCATCCCGGTCGGGAAGACTGATCCCGATTGGGTTACCTCACCCGTCCCGGTCGGGACGACCTCATCCCGGTCGGGACGGACCCACAGTGAGCTCAAATCTTGGTACACCATCCCGATCGGGACGGCTCCTTCCTGGTCGGGATGCCACACCCGTCCCGGTCGGGACGCCTCATCCCGGCCGGGATGGGTCTTCTTCAACTTCCACAATTCCCAAAAGCTTGCTCCAAGCTTCAAAAATCCGATCCTCGTGCCTACAACCCAAGGTATATCATCGCCAATCCTCTCTAAGAGCGTTCTCACTTCACCTATCAATCAATACTCAAACACACATCAAAATCTCTCCCTCACAACGCTCATCAATCAATCCAAATGACAATAATTCACAAAAATCCAACTAACTACAAGAAAAAGATATATACAATGAGACGGTTCTTGTGGAACTCCGTCAAACCAAGGTGGTGCTTTATTCAATCTTTTTCAACAACCAAAATTAGTTCCATCTCCATCAAGGGCACGTAAGAACAAGTCGAAGGCCCTAGAGAAGTCATCAATCAAGCATGTCATATAACCGATCATATCCCAAGGCTCCTCATGGCCTTGCCTTGACGTTCCCGGGGCATCCCGCTCTTCCAAGTTCAAAGACTTGAACTTATACTTTTGGTCCTTGGGGACATACCCAAACGTCACCGGTCCTCATGCGGCCCCAAGGGAGGCTTATCTTCTTCCTTGTCATTGCACTTCAACTTGTCATCAAGCCCATGAATTGGGCACTCATCTTCTTCCATATCGGAGTCGTCATCCTCAAGTACATAAGAGTACTTCTTCAAGCTTGTTCCGGTTCACCCCCTAGATCGATGTCTTTCTTGGCTTGGATCATATTGCATGTCTCATCGCTAGTAGGCGAAGTGTTGCCTTGGAGGTCAAACACTATCTTCTCCTCGCCCAACTCAAATGTGATCCTACCGTTCTTCACATCGATCATGGCACCCGCGGTGTGTAGAAATAGGCGCTCAAGAATAATGGGAGTGTTGGCATCCTCCGGCATGTCAAGCACAATGAAGTCGACCGGAATGAAGTATTTCCCTACTCGTACCGGTACATCCTCTAACATTCCTAATGGTCGATTGAATGATTTATCGGCCATTTGGAGGGTGAGGGACGTACATTTCAACTCTTTCATTCCGAGTCGGCAACAAATAGAATACGGAATGATGCTCACACTCGCGCCCAAGTCACATAACGCATTCTTGATCAAGAAGTTGCCTATGGTGCAAGGGATCGAAAAACTACCCGGATCCTTCAACTTTGGAAGCGTGGAACCTTGGATAAGCTCGCTCACTACCCTCGTGAACGCTACGGTCTCTTCCTTGTCGACGGATCTCTTCCTATCTAGGATTTGTCTCATAAATCTTCCATATGCCGGGATTTGGGTAAGTAATTCGGTGAACGGGACACTAACATCCAATTTCTTCACAATACTAAGGAACTTGTCGTAATGAGTGTCCACCTTAGTCTTCATTTGCCTCGATGGGTAAGGCAACTTGATTTGGTACTTGTTTTGGTCAATCGGGGTGGACTCTTCAAAGGACACTTTCCTTTTTCCCTTTTCTTTCTCTTGAAGAGGGGGAGGGTTGTCTTCTTGGGGTTTCTCGGCCTCCCATAAGACTTGCTCCTCAATTGGATGGTCCAAGCTTGATTCTTCTTGGTTTGGAGATGTCATTTCCATGTTCGGTTCTTGTGTTGGCTCTTGCTCATTAGGATATGGAGGGGGGTTATAGGATGTACCTCTCCTTGTGGTGATAGCATTTACATGCTCAAATGTCGGCGTTTCACCTTGAGAAGGTAATTGCCCCTTTTGCCTTGAGGAGCTCTCCGAAGCAAGTTGAGATACTTGGGTTTCAAGCATCTTCATACGGGCATCTCTTGATGCGTTTCCCTCTTGAATATAAGCAAAGAGCTCTTGATGGCTTTTTGACATCTCCATTTGACCTTGTTGCATATCCATCAAAGTCTTTTGAAGGTCGAAATTCCGAGGTGGGGATGATGGATTATGTGGAGTGTCGGTGATGGCGAGAGGAATGCCATAATCATGAGTAGGAGACCGGCTCCTAGGCTTGCTTTGTTGTTGATTTTGAGTTGCTTGTTGACGGTTCCCTTGGAACCCATGAGAATTGCCTTGATTAAGGCCTTGATTGTGGTTTTGTTGTTGTTGGAAGCCTTGGTTTCCTTTGAAACCGCCTTGATTGAAGTTCCCTTGTTGGAACCCTTGATTGTTGTTGTGAAAGGTACCTTGGTTATTTTGCTTGAAGTTGTTGAAGGGTCTTGGATTACCCATGTAACCTTGGTAACCTTGGTTGTTGTCCCTTAAGGGAGGTGGAACATAGGGACGATGTTGTTGTTGATGTTGAAAGACTTGTTGTTGGGGGACTTGTTGGGAAGCTTGGAATTGATTAGAGTAAGAGGTACCTTGCTTGAACGCTTGGAATGCGTTCACTTGCTCGATACTTCCACGACAATACATAGGTTCATGTCCAACTATTCCACAAGTATCGCACATCCCGTAGTAAGGTAAAGGAGGTGCGAACCCCAAAGCATTCACTTCTTGAATCGGTTGATGGTGTGAGGAACTAGTGCCTTGGACTTGGTCGAGGTGACTTTGGAGCTTCTTGTCAATAGTCTCCATGTGCGTTTTAAGTTGAGCTCCAAGGTCAATGCTTAGCTTAGTGATAGCATCGACCTCATGCATGCCTCCTCGATGTGCTTTCCTAGGCCTAGAGTATTGCGAATTATGTACCGCCATCTCTTCAATTCTCGCCCATGTTTGGTCGTCATCGACCTCGGTAAACCTACCATTGGAGCCCATATTAAGAATGGCTCTCAAGTCCTCATAAAGACCATTCCAAAATTGTTGCACCAAGAACCATTGTGAGAGTCCATGATGTGGGCACGATCTTACCAAAGACTTAAACCGCTCCCAAGCTTCATATAGGCTCTCTTTATCCCTTTGTTGGAAACCGGTGATGGAGGCCCTAAGCAAGTTCGTCTTTTCCGGAGGGTAAAACTTTTGGTAGAACGCCAAGGCAAGCTTTTTCCAAGTGTCAATACCCATGGTTGCCCTATCGAGACTCTTGATCCATTGCTTTGCTTTTCCAATAAGAGAAAACGGGAAGAGTACCCAACGAATTTGATCTTGAGTAACCCCGGTTTGAGATATAGCGTCACAATAATCAGAGAAAGTCTCCATATGTTGGTGCGGGTCTTCGGTGGGCAAACCACTAAATGGGCTCCTCTCCACAAGTTGTATAAATTGAGTCTTTGCCACAAAATTCCCGGTATAAGCTTCCGGTAATGCACTCGGTCCCGGCAAGACATCTTCCGTGAAGGTGGAGTGAGAGGAGAACTTAGGCATTCTTGGATGTAAGGGAGAAGATGGTGGTGTAGAGAGTGTTGATGTAGATGAAGAGGGGGAACTAGGAGAAGAATCACCGAAGGGATTGATGAAGGTCCCTCCGGCCGTCTCTCGAGGTGAAATGCTCAAGTCGGCTCCTTGGGCTTGCCCTTGATGAGTGGTGCTTGCACTTGGTTGAGAGATCCTAACCCGATTAATCGTCCGTTGGCGAAAGGCTCGAAAGAGTCTCTCCGGCTCTGGATTAAAGAGATAGAAGTCGCCTCCCCTCCTAGGCATACACTACACACTAGAACAAACGTAAGAACACCTAGTGCTTTATGGGCACTAGGCAACGACAATAACAAACACAACTAGAGACAAAGAGAAAAGAAAGCTAAGGAAAGAAGAGAAACTAGAAAATATTCACAAGAGAAGATGAGAGAGCACAAAGAAGGGTAACTAAGTCTAGAAATAAGCAAACTAAGTCTAAACAATGCACCGTCCCCGGCAACGGCGCCAAATTGATGGTAGGGATTTGTCAAGTCCCTAGCCGATCAATATAACACCGACTAACCTAGTGGGTAGCTAGGGTAAGTCGGGATCGATTCCACGAGGACGGTATATCAAGGTTTAGACTAGGTCTACCTACAACGAGACTAAATTACCAAACAAACACAAAGAAGCGATGTATGGAAAACTATGAAGGAGGAGGAGTAAGAACTAAACTAACACTAGAGACTAACTAAACGATAAAACTAACGAAAATGATGGCTAACTAGGAAGATTAACGCAAATATGGAAAGAAGTGGGGTAGGTCGGGTTCATAGGAGTAGAAGGATAATTGGGGTGATCGAGGGTATAGGTGTCTCCTAGTTGTTAGGGTCGGTCCGGGCTCTCGCAACTTAAACCGATGCCAAGGTGGGTCCAGGCTCTCGCAACTTAGACCCTAGTCCGCGCTCTCGCGACTAAACTATTCTCGATATTTCCACAAAATAAGCAATCAATGAGAAGATGTGTAACACCCTGATTTTATAAATTAAATAAATTTAAAGATTATGTTCGTATTTTATTTTGTTTATGATTTAACTCGTAATTCTTAAAATTGTTATAAACGAACTTATCGCTTAATCGTTTCAAACTCCTAAAAATTCTATTCGACTCGAAAAACTCTTCTTATATTTAAAACATATTTTTATTTCTATTTCGATTCATTTTATACATGTAATTTAATTCTTATCGAAAGTCTATTTCGACGATTTAAATTCTAAATTCTCCTATTTATTTATATTTAAGCTCGAATTTCTTTTTTCGGCTCGAAGTTCATTTATTTAAAATTTTGTCAAAAACATTTATTTCATTTCCTCGAGAAATCAATTTAATTCACTTTATCGAAGATTTATTATTTATGAGAAATTTCTATTTCATCATCTAATTATTTATTTCTATAAATTTCGATTTCGTCTCGAATAATTTATTTACTCATTTTATTTGACGGTCCGATTATTTATTAATTTTGTTAACTCGTTTAATTCGGTTCGCGGGTTAGCCAACTTATCGTTACGAAATTCGTTTAATTCGTATGTCTAACCCGATTCATTTAATTATTCCAGTCAACATATACTTATTTATGAGTCCGTACACTTTTTATTTATCTATTGTTGAGTTGTATCCAACCCGCTTATATTACTATTGCATTCATTCGCTTTTCTCTTGATCTCCTACTTATTGATTCATTTCCTCTTCCTTTTATTTTTAATTCACTTCCACCGCTTCACGTTTTTTTTACTTCCTCCTCTTCCTTGTTTTTGTTTTCCTCTGCTTCTTCCGTTCATTCCTACGTTTCCCTTTCTTTTCTTCATTCTATTCAATCAACTCTATCATCTCACCCGGCTGCTGTTCCGTGCCCTGATGCTGCTGCTCCTTTTTCTTCTCCTTCTTCTCTTCTTCTTCCCCTGTTTTCCCGTACTGTTGCTGCTGCTATGCTGCTTAGTTATTGTTGCCGCTACTGCTGTTCTTGCTGCGTTTGATTTCTCGTATTCTTGAGGGTAACTCCTTTCTCCTTCTTCTTCTTTTTCGTTCTTCTTCCTGTACGTTATGTTGCTGCTACATCTTCCTGCTGCTGGTCTGTTGTTGCTGTTTGTTTCGGTTCAATTATTGATGTCCGTGTGGGCTGTTCCTTCTGCGATTTGCTGATGCTGCTGCTTCATTGTTTTGCTTCTCCTTTGTCCGTCAATTATTGCTGCTATTGCCTCTATTGATGCCCGATTACTGTTGCACGCTCTTGTTTTGATATTGTGCTGATGTTCCTTTTCTCTTGCCGCTGTCAAGTCATCGCTGCTGTGGATGTAATCTTCGTTCTTGTTGAGGTCCTCTGTGTTGATTTTATCCTGTGTCGCTGCTGTCTTTGTTGTGTACATTACTGTGACTACAGTTTTGTTGTTATTGATGCCATTGTCGCTGGTTGCTCTATTGCTTTCCGTTCTCGTATTCTTCTTCGCATCTTTTTGTTCTGTCGTCATTGTCTTTTAATACAGTTTGTTGCTGCTCTCGATTGTGCCTGCTCGATTGTTCTTCCTCCTTGTTCTTCTTCTTCTTCTTCTTCTCCTTCTTCTGTTATTCCCGTCATCGTTGCTGCCGGATGTTACTATTGCTACCTTGCTGTTTTCTTCGTTATCAATCATCTTCTTCTTCCTTCTCGTTGTCCTTCTTCCTTCTGTCTTTCCTGTTGTTGTTGCTCTTCTTATGTCGTGTTTGTTGATTCGATTAAGTTCAGCCTTCACGCTTCTTTTTGACACGTCGTTTCCCTTTCCATCTTGTGTCGAATACCCACGTCTCATGCTTTTATTTTGCTTCTCGATTTTCGTGTTGAAGCCTGCTTAGAAGACTGACGATTCTACAACTCGGAGCTTGAAGACATTACTAACGATCTGGAGCTCGGACTAATCAAGGACGAGTACGTGTTCGTTTTGGGTATCGAGTCAAGGTAACTTTAGGACGTTACTCGATTTTATATCGTATGTTTGAGTAGTAGTATGTAGTAAATATTTTAACTTCGGTTTTCTAATTTTAGCTATATATTATTGCTAATTATATTCTTTTAAATCGTATTTATAAATATTTTTACAAGTTTTCGATACCGTTTTACAAATCGTTAGTAATTTGATTATTTACGATCGTGATAATATTTTGTTGGTTATCGTGACACTAGTAACTAAATAATATCGATTTCATATTTTCGTCATATTTTATTAATTTATAATTTTCACTCAAAATCGTATTTTTATATTTTAATCGAAATTTGTATACTTGTTAATAAATTAATTTTCGTTTTGCGATTTGTTCTAATAAATGAGAAAATAGTCGATTTTGTTTTAAATATATTTTTAGTCGAGACTATTTTCACTAATAATTTCCTATTTGTTTCCGAGTGACTATTTTTATTAAAATCCTTATTATTTATTAATAAAAACTATCTGTTAAAAATAATTTGAATTCTTCGTAAATTTCATTTCATTTATAAAGTTCGTCGTCTCAATTACTTTTGATATCAT
Organism: Agrostemma githago; assembly: GCA_958450325.1. Lineage (NCBI taxonomy): Eukaryota > Viridiplantae > Streptophyta > Magnoliopsida > Caryophyllales > Caryophyllaceae > Agrostemma > Agrostemma githago. Next base: position 26,315,616 of record OY288257.1, read on the forward strand.
TTTCTTAAAACACCTCTTTTCTAAAATTTATAGTTTTAACTCGATTTCCTAATTATTTATAAAATACTATAAAATGACTTATTATATTTTATTTATATTTTGAGTAACGAATTTAGAAATATATTAATGTTACGATAACGACGATAATAATAAAATGTTAATTTCGTTAGAAATGCTATTTTTATACATTTCACTTATTCCAATAATTTACGAATTTTCTATAAGACTTTCTATTTTAAGTAAGTTTCTAAAATTAGTAAGTTTCTATTTATAGAAAGTTTCCCTTTTAATATAAGATGTTTATTCCTTTTATCCTCATAATGATTATATTTATTTTGAATATCGATAATGGCTGTTTTGGAGTTATGGAATAAAGACAAGTGTGGGGTTAGAGTAATATAGTCTGGGATGTACGTTTTTGCCATCAGCTATAAAGCCGGTGTGTCTATTTGGGGCGCATTTGGTCGTTGAACTGGGCGTAGTTTCGCCCAAGAGAGTGTACGTTTTGACCTTAAGCTAGATATCGCATCGTGTTAGTTGCCGTCAGCTGAACTAGACATATTTGTTGTCTAGGAGGGGTGTGCACTGCTTAAACCAGGACCTCGCTGCGCGCAGTCCTGTTATAGTTGAGTTGCCTAGTTAGAGACTGGATTCTGTTATGAGTTAAGTCTACAGTTTTCGAAGCTAGTTTCTAGTATTATCCTAGTGAAAGTCTAGCCTTGTGCACACTGATCGAATTTCCATAACGCCATTTTTGAATATTATTGTTATCGATTGATTTTGACTTGCAGGTTGGCAAGTGTTTTAAGTTTTCTCCGAAAACTTATTTTTTTATTATATCGTTTTTAATGTTTTCTCATTTTAAGTATTTTGATATAATAATACTATTATTTTTCCATATGATATAATATGGCTGGGAGAACGTCCGAGTTACTCCCCACTGATGTGGTTGTTATGTTTATAACATGACAGGTATTTGCTGCTGGGTTTTGGGTGTGAGCTAGCGAGTAGCGTGGATCCTACTCTTTCTTCATTCTTGTAATTTATGGATTTGTATAACCCGTTTGGAGAATTTCCTTTTTAGCCCTTTTGTAAAAAGAGGCCTTTGTATTGACTTATCATTTCTTTTAATAAGATATAGTTTGTCAGTGTGTTTTAATCCCAACTCTACAGTGTTTCCGCCACTGTATTGCGTTAGATTTTCTAGGGGATTACAGTTGGTATCAGAGCATTGTTGCTCCCGACGCTTACACCTGATTCTAGGAAAAATACCCGTAAATGATTTGAACATTAAAGAAATATTAGTGAGAGATGGGTAGAAACCAAATAAGGACTTAACTGTTAGGTTTATATGTTCTTGTAACTCAATGATTAGCATTGAATATTTGTTACTTTTGTCTGGAAGAAGATGAGTGATCCAGATACTGACGTGATGCTGCTCTAGATCGGGACAAGACCTACTTAGAACTCTTAACGCCTGCTGACTCGAGTGGACAACTGGTGCTCCAAGAAAGATGTCGTTGGTGACTTTTCAGCTACGATTTGGTTTGCTCCAGCTACAGGCCAGACGATCAAGAGTAGATTCCTGTTCCATGATGTTGTAGTAGATCCAGATCGAGCGACCCAAGACTTCCGTGCTCGTGTCTCTACGAGATGATGAAGATACCCCGCGATTTCTTTTGTGAACCTTAGAGGTCCGAAGATCCTCCTCTCTTTTTAAATCTTACTTATTTAGGATCGTTGATTCTTTGCTTCCTTCCTCTACTTCTTCTAATACTTCTCTTGTAAATTCTCGTCTTCATTCTGGTGATAAATCTTCGATTAATTCTCCTACTTTACCATCTTTCCTCTTGAGATTCTTGGTTTGACCGAATTCCGTCTCAGTGAACCCCGTGAAAAGACATAGATGTTTGAGGTTTAGTAAACCCTTGTTACCTATGGTTTGAGGATTGTGAGTTGTACCATATTTCTTAAGCAATTATGAAATTTTCGAGGATTGAGTTGAATGGTATTACTCAAATTAATGGAATTAGGTTGATACTTTAGACACTGAACCTTGGGTTATGGGTTACTTTGATTATTTGGAATGCTTAAAGTTGAATATATTTTGGAGTAGTAAGAGTATGACTTATTTGATGGTTACCTAGTACCTAACCTAGAACCGAACCAAGTATAACTGATAATATTACTTTGGGATTCTTACCTAATGCCTATTTGATGGATGCATCGTGAATATTTGGGATCATAGAGTATGGTTTAAAGTGTTAGCCTGAGTGTTGTGGTACCAGTAAAGGTTTTCGTCAATGTCGTTAGAAATTTTGGTTGACATAGATTACCCGTGTTTCTTAAGAATTTGATCGTTGATCGTTGTTTAAGGTTGTAACCTATGAACTTTGGAGTTGAGTGGTCTGACTTGGATAAATTGTTGTTACCCTTGAAGAAGAGAGCTATCTTACACAATCACGGTTTGTTGTGTTATTTTGAGGAATACTTTGATGTCAATCATATTGATGGCATTATAGTTCAAAACTGTTAGACCAATGGAATTGTGGTTTCGTTGAGTTAATATTTTGGTGATTTAGCTGATACGATATGAACTTTGGTGGAATTCTCAGAAACCTTAGTCGAATGACGTATTTGAAGATGTGAGTGTTTGCGCCATTACCTATAGGTTTGAGCGTGTTTGAGGATTTGTTGTACTTTTCCAAGTTTTGTACTTGTGGCATATTAAATATGTTGATGATCATTTTTGAGGATTTTGTACCCGAGCATTGTTAAATTGGTGGACCTTGTTTAGAGTTCCTTACTCGAGAAATTTGGGGTACACCTCGAGTTCAAACCTTATGAACTTTGGATTTAGGAGCCTTATCGATTGCGAGTTTGGGTGTGTTGTGATGGTCGTTGAGGTTTTAATTGATGAGATTAGATTGTAAAACAATTGTGGTTTGGTATCGTGTCGTTTGAATGATTGGATAGTCATGTAAGACATTATTGGGATTGTGACCAGTAGTACCACTTGGTGCCTGATTTTGGACTTAACGTTATTTGATGGAAATTAGGAACCCGTGCTTTGGGAGTCGTACCGGGAATCTCGAGATGGTTAATTTATTCTATAATCCTTGAGAGATCTATTGGACTCTCAAATTCGTTCCTCCCCTTAGCTTTTCTTAAATCCTACTACTCCTCCTTCGGCTAATTCCTTTGGCTTCTTTATCGGGATTGAAAACTTTTGTTTCGATTTGTCGTTGACCTTGACTCTATTTATCCGTTTACCATTTTCCCGAACCTATGTTATGAAAAGTTTGACTATTTTAAAATTTTGGACCATTGTGAAATTTTAACATTTTGAGTTATAAATTTCAAAACTTTGTATTTTGTATTTTGTTTTATTTTTGGTCCTGTTTCAAAAGGGTCTAAATATTATATTTTAAAGTATTTCGAAATTGTTTAAAATTTTAATTTTGATTTTCAAGTGATCGAGATTTTATGAAAACTTTCTTAATTGCAAATATTTTGATTTCTATAAGATTATCATGTAAAACGATTTAACATTTTCGAAAAATTCCGCACGTCTAAGTTTTTGTTTTATTTTCGATAGACTCTAAATCTATTATTGGAAATATTTGACAACTAGTTCGATTTTCATTTACTAACAACAAAACATGATTTCTCGAATTTTTGTTTGGTCTTAAAATAAAGTATTGTCGAATTTCTTAATTAAAATGTTTCACGGTTGTTTTGAAAATATTTGAGTACCTTTCGCTCTCGAGTTCGTTTACAAATATTATATATCGTCATTATTCTATAAAATAATTTTTAACTTGCGATTTTATTGATTTTAATGATTTTTAAACTTTTGGAATTGAGCCCAACTCTTCTTGAAATAAATTTTGTCTTCGATTTCGATTTCATATCACGTTTTAAGTGGTAAAAGTTTTTAAACAGAGATTGTGATACGAGTTAAGCATTCTCCTTTTGTGCAAAGTGATATAACCTTGTTTTCCATTCTATTATTTTGTTTTTTTTAGTTTCGAGGACGAAACTTCTTTTAGTGGGGAAGATTGTAACACCCTGATTTTATAAATTAAATAAATTTAAAGATTATGTTCGTATTTTATTTTGTTTATGATTTAACTCGTAATTCTTAAAATTATTATAAACGAACTTATCGCTTAATCGTTTCAAACTCCTAAAAATTCTATTCGACTCGAAAAACTCTTCTTATATTTAAAACATATTTTTATTTTTATTTCGATTCATTTTATACATGTAATTTAATTCTTATCGAAAGACTATTTCGACGATTTAAATTCTAAATTCTCCTATTTATTTATATTTAAGCTCGAATTTCTTTTTTCGGCTCGAAGTTCATTTATTTAAAATTTCGTCAAAAACATTTATTTTATTTCCTCGAGAAATCTATTTAATTCACTTTATCGAAGATTTATTATTTATGAGAAATTTCTATTTCATCATCTAATTATTTTGTTTCTATAAATTTCGATTTCGTCTCGAATAATTTATTTACTCATTTTATTTGACGGTTCGATTATTTATTAATTTTGTTAACTCGTTTAATTCGGTTCGCGGGTTAGCCAACTTATCGTTACAAAATTCGTTTAATTCGTATGTCTAACCCGATTCATTTAATTATTCCGGTCAACGTATACTTATTTCTGAGTCCGTACACTTTTTATTTATCTATTGTTGAGTTGTATCCAACCCGCTTATATTACTATTGCATTCATTCGCTTTTCTCTTGATCTCCTACTTATTGATTCATTTCCTCTTCCTTTTATTTTTAATTCACTTCCACCGCTTCACCTTTTTTTTACTTCCTCCTCTTCCTTGTTTGTGTTTTCCTCTGCTTCTTCCGTTCATTCCTACGTTTCCCTTTCTTTTCTTCATTCTATTCAATCAACTCTATCATCTCACTCGGCTGCTGTTCCGTGCCCTGATGCTGCTGCTCCTTTTTCTTCTCCTTCTTCTCTTCTTCTTCCCCTGTTTTCCCGTACTGTTGCTGCTGCTACGCTGCTTAGTTATTGTTGCCGCTACTGTTGTTCTTGCTGCGTTTGATTTCTCGTATTCTTGAGGGTAACTCCTTTCTCCTTCTTCTTCATTTTCGTTCTTCTTCCTGTACGTTATGTTGCTGCTACATCTTCCTGTTGCTGGTCTGTTGTTGCTGTTTGTTTCGGTTCAATTATTGATGTCCGTGTGGGCTGTTCCTGCTGCGATTTACTGATGCTGCTGCTTCATTGTTTTGCTTCTCCTTTGTCCGTCAATTACTGCTGCTATTGCCTCTATTGATGCCCGATTACTATTGCACGCTCTTGTTTTGATATTGTGCTGATGTTCCTTTTCACTTGCCGCTGTCAAGTGGATGTAATCTTCGTTCTTGTTGAGGTCCTCTGTGTTGATTTTGTCCTGTGTCGCTGCTGTCTTTGTTGTGTACATTACTGTGACTACAGTTTTGTTGCTATTGATGCCATTGTCGCTGGTTGCTCTATTGCTTTCCGTTCTCGTATTCTTCTTCGCATCTTTTTGTTCTGTCGTCATTGTCTTTTAATACTGTTTGTTGCTGCTCTCGATTGTGCCTGCTCGATTGTTCTTCCTCCTTGTTCTTGTTCTTCTTCTTCTCCTCCTTCTTCTGTTATTCCCGTCATCGTTGCTGCCGGATGTTACTATTGCTACCTTGCTGTTTTCTTCGTTATCAATCATCTTCTTCTTCCTTCTCGTTGTCCTTCTTCCTTCTGTCTTTCCTGTTGCTGTTGCTCTTCTTATGTCGTGTTTGTTGATTCGATTAAGTTCAGTCTTCACGCTTCTTTTTGACACGTCGTTTCCCTTTCCATCTTGTGTCGAATACCCACGTCTCATGCTTTTATTTTGCTTCTCGATTTTCGTGTTGAAGCCTGCTTAGAAGACTGACGATTCTACAACTCGGAGCTTGAAGACATTACTAACGATCTGGAGCTCGGACTAATCAAGGACGAGTACGTGTTCGTTTTGGGTATCGAGTCAAGGTAACTTTAGGACGTTACTCGATTTTATATCGTATGTTTGAGTAGTAGTATGTAGTAAATATTTTAACTTCGGTTTTCTAATTTTAGCTATATATTATTGCTAATTATATTCTTTTAAATCGTATTTATAAATATTTTTACAAGTTTTCGATACCGTTTTACAAATCGTTAGTAATTTGATTATTTACGATCGTGATAATATTTTGTTGGTTATCGTGACACTAGTAACTAAATAATATCGATTTCATATTTTCGTCATATTTTATTAATTTATAATTTTCACTCAAAATCGTATTTTTATATTTTAATCGAAATTTGTATACTTGTTAATAAATTAATTTTCGTTTTGCGATTTATTCTAATAAATGAGAAAATAGTCGATTTTGTTTTAAATATATTTTTAGTCGAGACTATTTTCACTAATAATTTCCTATTTGTTTCCGAGTGACTATTTTTATTAAAATCCTTATTATTTATTAATAAAAACTATCTGTTAAAAATAATTTGAATTCTTCGTAAATTTCATTTCATTTATAAAGTTCGTCGTCTCAATTACTTTTGATATCATTTTCTTAAAACACCTCTTTTCTAAAATTTATAGTTTTAACTCGATTTCCTAATTATTTATAAAATACTATAAAATGACTTATTATATTTTATTTATATTTTGAGTAACGAATTTAGAAATATATTAAAGTTACGATAACGACGATAATAATAAAATGTTAATTTCGTTAGAAATGCTATTTTTATACATTTCACTTATTCCAATAATTTACGAATTTTCTATAAGACTTTCTATTTTAAGTAAGTTTCTAAAATTAGTAAGTTTCTATTTATAGAAAGTTTCCCTTTTAATATAAGATGTTTATTCCTTTTATCCTCATAATGATTATATTTATTTTGAATATCGATAATGGCTGTTTTGGAGTTATGGAATAAAGACAAGTGTGGGGTTAGAGTAATATAGTCTGGGATGTACATTTTTGCCATCAGCTATAAAGCCGGTGTGTCTATTTGGGGCGCATTTGGTCGTTGAACTGGGCGTAGTTTCGCCCAAGAGAGTGTACGTTTTGACCTTAAGCTAGATATCGCATCGTGTTAGTCGCCGTCAGCTGAACTAGACATATTTGTTGTCTAGGAGGGGTGTGCACTGCTTAAACCAGGACCTCGCTGCGCGCAGTCCTGTTATAGTTGAGTTGCCTAGTTAGAGACTGGATTCTGTTATGAGTTAAGTCTACAGTTTTCGAAGCTAGTTTCTAGTATTATCCTAGTGAAAGTCTAGCCTTGTGCACACTGATCGAATTTCCATAACGCCATTTTTGAATATTATTGTTATCGATTGATTTTGACTTGCAGGTTGGCAAGTGTTTTAAGTTTTCTCCGAAAACTTTTTTTTTTATTATATCGTTTTTAATGTTTTCTCATTTTAAGTATTTTGATATAATAATACTATTATTTTTCCATATGATATAATATGGCTGGGAGAACGTCCGAGTTACTCCCCACTGATGTGGCTGTTATGTTTATAACATGACAGGTATTTGCTGCTGGGTTTTGGGTGTGAGCTAGCGAGTAGCGTGGATCCTACTCTTTCTTCATTCTTGTAATTTATGGATTTGTATAACCCGTTTGGAGAATTTCCTTTTTAGCCCTTTTGTAAAAAGAGGCCTTTGTATTGACTTACCATTTCTTTTAATAAGATATAGTTTGTCAGTGTGTTTTAATCCCAACTCTACAGTGTTTCCGCCACTGTATTGCGTTAGATTTTCTAGGGGATTACAGTTGGTATCAGAGCATTGTTGCTCCCGACGCTTACACCTGATTCTAGGAAAAATACCCGTAAATGATTTGAACATTAAAGAAATATTAGTGAGAGATGGGTAGAAACCAAATAAGGACTTAACTGTTAGGTTTATATGTTCTTGTAACTCAATGATTAGCATTGAATATTTGTTACTTTTGTCTGGAAGAAGATGAGTGATCCAGATACAGACGTGATGCTGCTCTAGATCGGGACAAGACCTACTTAGAACTCTTAACGCCTGCTGACTCGAGTGGACAACTGGTGCTCCAAGAAAGATGTCGTTGGTGACTTTTCAGCTACGATTTGGTTTGCTCCAGCTACAGGCCAGACGATCAAGAGTAGATTCCTGTTCCATGATGTTGTAGTAGATCCAGATCGAGCGACCCAAGACTTCCGTGCTCGTGTCTCTACGAGATGATGAAGATACCCCGCGATTTCTTTTGTGAACCTTAGAGGTCCGAAGATCCTCCTCTCTTTTTAAATCTTACTTATTTAGGATCGTTGATTCTTTGCTTCCTTCCTCTACTTCTTCTAATACTTCTCTTGTAAATTCTCGTCTTCATTCTGGTGATAAATCTTCGATTAATTCTCCTACTTTACCATCTTTCCTCTTGAGATTCTTGGTTTGACCGAATTCCGTCTCAGTGAACCCCGTGAAAAGACATAGATGTTTGAGGTTTAGTAAACCCTTGTTACCTATGGTTTGAGGATTGTGAGTTGTACCATATTTCTTAAGCAATTATGAAATTTTCGAGGATTGAGTTGAATGGTATTACTCAAATTAATGGAATTAGGTTGATACTTTAGACACTGAACCTTGGGTTATGGGTTACTTTGATTATTTGGAATGCTTAAAGTTGAATATATTTTGGAGTAGTAAGAGTATGACTTATTTGATGGTTACCTAGTACCTAACCTAGAACCGAACCAAGTATAACTGATAATATTACTTTGGGATTCTTACCTAATGCCTATTTGATGGATGTATCGTGAATATTTGGGATCATAGAGTATTGTTTAAAGTGTTAGCCTGAGTGTTGTGGTACCAGTAAAGGTTTTCGTCAATGTCGTTAGAAATTTTGGTTGACATAGATTACCCGTGTTTCTTAAGAATTTGATCGTTGATCGTTGTTTAAGGTTGTAACCTATGAACTTTGGAGTTGAGTGGTCTGACTTGGATAAATTGTTGTTACCCTTGAAGAAGAGAGCTATCTTACACAATCACGGTTTGTGGTGTTATTTTGAGGAATACTTTGATGTCAATCATATTGATGGCATTATAGTTCAGAACCGTTAGACCAATGGAATTGTGGCTTCGTTGAGTTAATATTTTGGTGATTTAGCTGATACGATATGAACTTTGGTGGAATTCTCAGAAACCTTAGTCGAATGACGTATTTGAAGATGTGAGTGTTTGCGCCATTACCTATAGGTTTGAGCGTGTTTGAGGATTTGTTGTACTTTTCCATGTTTTGTACTTGTGGCATATTAAATATGTTGATGATCATTTTTGAGGATTTTGTACCCGAGCATTGTTAAATTGGTGGACCTTGTTTAGAGTTCCTTACTCGAGAAATTTGGGGTACACCTCGAGTTCAAACCTTATGAACTTTGGATTTAGGAGCCTTATCGATTGCGAGTTTGGGTGTGTTGTGATGGCCGTTAAGGTTTTAATTGATGAGATTAGATTGTAAAACAATTGTGGTTTGGTATCGTGTCGTTTGAATGATTGGATAGTCACGTAAGACATTTTTGGGATTGTGACCAGTAGTACCACTTGGTGCCTGATTTTGGACTTAACGTTATTTGATGGAAATTAGGAACCCGTGCTTTGGGAGTCGTACCGGGAATCTCGAGATGGTTAATTTATTCTATAATCCTTGAGAGATCTATTGGACTCTCAAATTCGTTCCTCCCCTTAGCTTTTCTTAAATCCTACTACTCCTCCTTAGGCTAATTCCTTTGGCTTCTTTATCGGGATTGAAAACTTTTGTTTCGAGTTGTCGTTGACCTTGACTCTATTTATCCGTTTACCATTTTCCCGAACCTATGTTATGAAAAGTTTGACTATTTTAAAATTTTGGACCATTGTGAAATTTTAACATTTTGAGTTATAAATTTCAAAACTTTGTATTTTGTATTTTGTTTTATTTTTGGTCCTGTTTCAAAAGGGTCTAAATATTATATTTTAAAGTATTTCGAAATTGTTTAAAATTTTAATTTTGATTTTCAAGTGATCGAGATTTTATGAAAACATTCTTAATTGCAAATATTTTGATTTCTATAAGATTATCATGTAAAACGATTTAACATTTTCGAAAAATTCCGCACGTCTAAGTTTTTGTTTTATTTTCGATAGACTCTAAATCTATTATTGGAAATATTTGACAACTAGTTCGATTTTCATTTACTAACAACAAAACATGATTTCTCGAATTTTTGTTTGGTCTTAAAATAAAGTATTGTCGAATTTCTTAATTAAAATGTTTCACGGTTGTTTTGAAAATATTTGAGTACCTTTCGCTCTCGAGTTCGTTTACAAATATTATATATCGTCATTATTTTATAAAATAATTTTTAACTTGCGATTTTATTGATTTTAATGATTTTTAAACTTTTGGAATTGAGCCCAACTCTTCTTGAAATAAATTTTGTCTTCGATTTTGATTTCATATCACGTTTTAAGTGGTAAAAGTTTTTAAACAGAGATTGTGATACGAGTTAAGCATTCTCCTTTTGTGCAAAGTGATATAACCTTGTTTTCCATTCTATTATTTTGTTTTTTTAGTTTCGAGGACGAAACTTCTTTTAGTGGGGAAGATTGTAACACCCTGATTTTATAAATTAAATAAATTTAAAGATTATGTTCGTATTTTATTTTGTTTATGATTTAACTCGTAATTCTTAAAATTATTATAAACGAACTTATCGCTTAATCGTTTCAAACTCCTAAAAATTCTATTCTACTCGAAAAACTCTTCTTATATTTAAAACATATTTTTATTTCTATTTCGATACATTTTATACATGTAATTTAATTCTTATCGAAAGTCTATTTCGACGATTTAAATTCTAAATTCTCCTATTTATTTATATTTAAGCTCGAATTTCTTTTTTCGGCTCGAAGTTCATTTATTTAAAATTTCGTCAAAAACATTTATTTTATTTCCTCGAGAAATCAATTTAATTCACTTTATCGAAGATTTATTATTTATAAGAAATTTCTATTTCATCATCTAATTATTTATTTCTATAAATTTCGATTTCGTCTCGAATAATTTATTTACTCATTTTATTTGACGGTCCGATTATTTATTAATTTTGTTAACTCGTTTAATTCGGTTCGCGGGTTAGCCAACTTATCGTTACGAAATTCGTTTAATTCGTATGTCTAACCCGATTCATTTAATTATTCCGGTCAACGTATACTTATTTCTGAGTCCAAACACTTTTTATTTATCTATTGTTGAGTTGTATCCAACCCGCTTATATTACTATTGCATTCATTCGCTTTTCTCTTGATCTCCTAATTATTGATTCATTTCCTCTTCCTTTTATTTTTAATTCACTTCCACAGCTTCACCTTTTTTTTACTTCCTCCTCTTCCTTGTTTTTGTTTTCCTCTGCTTCTTCCGTTCATTCCTACGTTTCCCTTTCTTTTCTTCATTCTATTCAATCAACTCTATCATCTCACTCGGCTGCTGTTCCGTGCCCTGATGCTGCTGCTCCTTTTTCTTCTCCTTCTTCTCTTCTTCTTCCCCTGTTTTCCCGTACTGTTGCTGCTGCTATGCTGCTTAGTTATTGTTGCCGCTACTGCTGTTCTTGCTGCGTTTGATTTCTCGTATTCTTGAGGGTAACTCCTTTCTCCTTCTTCTTCTTTTTCGTTCTTCTTCCTGTACGTTATGTTGCTGCTACATCTTCCTGCTGCTGGTCTGTTGTTGCTGTTTGTTTCGGTTCAATTATTGATGTCCGTGTGGGCTGTTCCTGCTGCGATTTGCTGATGCTGCTGCTTCATTGTTTTGCTTCTCCTTTGTCCGTCAATTACTGCTGCTATTGCCTCTATTGATGCCCGATTACTGTTGCACGCTCTTGTTTTGATATTGTGCTGATGTTCCTTTTCTCTTGCCGCTGTCAAGTCATCGCTGCTGTGGATGTAATCTTCGTTCTTGTTGAGGTCCTCTGTGTTGATTTTGTCCTGTGTCGCTGCTGTCTTTGTTGTGTACATTACTGTGACTACAGTTTTGTTGCTATTGATGCCATTGTCGCTGGTTGCTCTATTGCTTTCCGTTCTCATATTCTTCTTCGCATCTTTTTGTTCTGTCGTCATTGTCTTTTAATACTGTTTGTTGCTGCTCTCGATTGTGCCTGCTCGATTGTTCTTCCTCCTTGTTCTTCTTCTTCTTCTTCTTCTTCTTCTTCTTCTTCTTCTCCTTCTTCTGTTATTCCCGTCATCGTTGCTGCCGGATGTTACTATTGCTACCTTGCTGTTTTCTTCGTTATCAATCATCTTCTTCTTCCTTCTCGTTGTCCTTCTTCCTTCTGTCTTTCCTGTTGTTGTTGCTCTTCTTATGTCGTGTTTGTTGATTCGATTAAGTTCAGTCTTCACGCTTCTTTTTGACACGTCGTTTCCCTTTCCATCTTGTGTCGAATACCCACGTCTCATGCTTTTATTTTGCTTCTCGATTTTCGTGTTGAAGCCTGCTTAGAAGACTGACGATTCTACAACTCGGAGCTTGAAGACATTACTAACGATCTGGAGCTCGGACTAATCAAGGACGAGTACGTGTTCGTTTTGGGTATCGAGTCAAGGTAACTTTAGGACGTTTTTGGGTATCGAGTCATGGGTATATATTATCGGACTAATCAAGGACTCCATCCTACGAGCTTCACCGATCTCTTTCTCCCTAAGCATCGCCTCCAATCACAAGCAAGCTTCATCTCCAAGAATCGAGGCACAAAGAGCGGTTTTGGCCTCTTCTCTTCATTGCACACCCCCACACTTTCCTCAAGTTGTGGTTCCCCATCTTCATCACTCGGCCCCACATCATCTTGGAGGAGAGGATCGAAACTTCTACCGGCGGTTTCAATCTCCTCCAAGTCATTGCTTGGTTCGCTAGCTAGGGGCTCTTGATGCTTATCCACATTCTCGGACAAGGGCAACTCGAGGCTAACAATTTCACCCAACAACTTCACAAACTCCACCAAACCATCCAACTCACTATCCTCCTCCAATTCCTCACCAATGTTGCCTTCACCAAGGGTCATATCCTCATTCGTCTCTTTTTGGGTAGACGATTGAGGTTCTTCAAGCCAAATTTCTCCTCCAAAGGGAACTACATCGGCGGCTTCATGGCTAGGTTGCTCCACTTTCTCAAGTGGGCACCCTTCATCTAATTGTGATGTTCGGGATAAAAGCTTTACGGTTTTAACCGCTATTGCATTTAATCGAGCATCCCTCGCCTCGTTTTCCCTTCGAAATCGGGCCATGAATTCATCTTGCTCTTTTTGCATTTGAATGACCATTTCTTGTGTGCTCCTTTGCAATTGAAGAATCGAATGATACAACTCCAAGTTCGACGATTGGTGGTCATTGGGGTCTTGTAAAGCTCCTTGATAATCTTGATGATGTCCAAGGGGTGGGGCATCATATTGTTGGTAGCAAGGTTGGGGTATATTGGTACTATTGTGGGTCATGGGGTTCATATTGTGGTTGGGGTTGAGGGTAATATTGTGGGTTTTGGGGGTATTGGCTTCCATAAGGTGAATCTTGACTGAACATGGTGGGTTCACATTGATAACTCGAGAAATAGTCACCATGATCGTAGGATTGATAATCGTCCACTTGTTGGTAGCCGTTTTCATACTCTTGAAGATCATACCCGTCTTGATTACCCCAAGAAGCTTGATTATGGTAGGGGGACGTCATGTCATACCCTTGGTTCAAAGAAGAAGAGGGGTAGCTCATATCGGCTTCCATGTGTGGGGAGTTTAGATCAAACCCCATGCTCGCTCGAAAATCATAGCTCATACCCGGTTGGAAACCACTCATCCTAGTAACCGTCCGTTAAAGCGGCTCTAAGTTGCAAGAAGAAGATAGTCACCACCTCTAAGCATAAACTGTAGACTAAGAACAAACGTGAGAAGTCTAGTGCTTTTTGGGCACTAGACAAGAGAGAAATAAACCACACACACACAAGAAGCAAAGTAACAAAAATGAAAAAAAGAAAAAAAAGAAAAACACAAACACAAACACAAAGTCAAGCAAATAGGAAAACAAAGTCTAAACTAGCACCGTCCCCGGCAACGGCGCCAAATTGATGGGAGGGATTTGTCGTGGAATCCCAACCGTCAATAATAAACCAGCTATTCCTATGGTAGATAGGGTAAGTCGGATCGAATCCACGGGGACGGTAATGTATAGCCTAGACTAGGTCGGCCCAAATACTAGACTAAGTCAACGAGCTAAACTAAAATGATAAGAAGGGAAAAGGCTAAGGCTATGACTAAGGCTAAGGAGAAACAAACAAATAAACGGGCTAGGATTAGGTCGGGGTCAAAGGGGTAACGGAATGGTCGAGGAAGAACTAGAGTGAAGGAGGTAGTAGGGTGATCTAGGTTGGTCCGGGCTCTCGCAACTTAGACCTACCTAGAGGTTCCACCTAGAACCCATCTCGGCGACACACATGACAAACGGGGTTACTAGCGCGCTATGGTGGCCTAGGTCGAATCTGGGCTCTCGCTACGTAGACCGACCTAGGGGTCATCCTCACCGGGCTCTCGCAACTTAGTGAGGGAACCAAACCCACAAACAAACTATCACCCACAAGAGAAAGGCAAGAAAAACAAGCATTCACAACTACTTAGTCATTCAAGCATTTCAACAAACATGTGATGTGCACCAAACCAAGAGGAAACCCAAATCATCCACCAACATCTCCAACAATCCCTTAATCATCCAATCAACACCCAAATTGCCTTACTAACCCTAGCAAGAACAATACTCTAACATAATCCAACTACAACTAACAAGAACAAGAAGATCCAACATAAGAAACAAAACAAACATCTACAAACTAGTGAAAACAATGAACAAGAACAAAACAATCAACTAAAGAGTCAAACTTGAACAACATAAACAAGATTAAGAGAAAGGGAAAAAGATTATACCAAACTAGAAGATGGAAGGAAGAATAAGAACTTGTATAAAAGAGAAAACCCAAAATAATCATCTAAGGTTGTCAAGCTTGGTGAAGATCTTCAAGAATTCCTTAATACAAGAGCTAATCTATGATTAACTACTAATTATCGACTAATCTACACTAATCTAATCTAATCTAACTTAAAGTAGTCTAGGGTTTTAGGAGAAGTGAAGAATATAACATAATATGGTGTCTTAATACAAGAGGGGGGGTATATATAGGGTTACAAGTGGAAAGGAGAAGAAAGAAAGCAAGGCGGAGCTGTAGCAAGCCCGTCCCGGCCGAGACGAGGTGGTCCCGGTCGGGATGGGGTCGGTCCCGGCCGGGAAAACTTTCTCCCGGTCGGGATGGGCAGTCAGTAGGCTCATCTTCGTTTCCTCCTTCATCCCGGACGGGATGAGGCCATACCCGTTCGGGATGAGCCTTGTAGGCCTCCAATATGAACTTTTTGGTCCCTCCTTGCTTCTCATGGGCTTCCCATCGATTCTCGGGACTCGGGATCATTCTCGGAGGCTCGGGATTGGGTCCCAAGGTCTTGGGGTCGATTCCAATGCATCGAATCATCGTTCCTTTACTCCGTTGGCTCCAAAATGTGTATGTATAGAGTCGGAATCGCTCCAACTCTTCCAAATCGGTCTCGGGAACCTGAAACGAACTAAAGGAAGCATAAGAAGCCCCTAAATCGCTCCCAAGGAGCGATTCTATAAGGAAAATGGGACCAAAACACTACAAAATAGGCACTACAAACCACACTTATCACCTAGTAACTAACACAGACAGTTAATCACACGGTTGTATGCGATGTAAGAGATTGATCGTGATCCTGGCTCGGGATCAAAGAGTTTTGATGTTTTTTTTTTGAAAATGATCAGGTTTTGAAAGTAAAACCTCTTCTTTCGAAGGCGAGAGTTTTCTAAAATTGTGTTACGATGGTGTAGTGACATCGTTTGTGAAGTGAAAATGCGTTGCTACGTGCATGCCGAGAACTCGATAGTAGCAAAAGTGTAAATGGCGGGTTTTACAAAAGAAGCATGGTTCTTGAGGGAACCGGTTTCGAAAGTGATAACGTCGAGCTTTTATCGAGACTATTTATTAATTAATTAGCTCGATATGTGCGGTGGAGATGGTGTTCGCGGGAGAGCGTGATGTCCGTGACGGTGCTTTGGAAGGTGTGACTAAATTCTTATTACAGAATTTAGGCGGCGAAAGTGTTTTTAGAGAACTTTTTTTTTTGAAATGTGTGACCCATGCTTGTCGTATCCATTAACTGGCGTTTCGATGATGGGGATGATGCATTAGGAAAAGTATTTTGAGGGTGTAACCATTTTGGTTTTCTCGACTTCATTGGTTGAAGTTTCGGTTGTGTTAACGGTATGTGCAAGAAAACGTTTTTTTTTTGAATTTTTGAATAAAATGTAACCGTTTAGGGTACCTTGATCCCATTAGTTGAGAGTTGGGTGATATTAATGGTCCTCGTTGTTGTTTGAAAAAATGACGAGTTTTACTTTGGCCAAGGTGATGGCCCGCTCAAAAGGTTTTTTTTACGTTTTTGAAAGTAGTGAGTGTAAAATTTGTCGTGATGATAGTGTTAAAATGCTTTCGAAAATAATTCTAATTTGGCCGGAATATCAGTGCTAAAAAGGCAGTTTAGAAAAGAAGATGTTCTTTTTTCGAAAATGGAGTTAGGTGTGGTTGAATATGTTGTCGTGGTTGAATCCAGATTTTAATGTTTTATTTGGGTTGTTCAAACACGCTACAAATAACTAGGAATGCGTACACTCATGCAGGATGCAGACACGGGTAGTATAGGGTAGGCTACTGCCCACGAATAGCCTTTTCTTAGGGGACGACAGGTCACCTGGGGAGATGAATGTCGTACCGGCAGCTTAGAACCATTTGCTTGGTATATCCGCAGGATGCGCGTTAGGTGGCCGGAGCGTCAACCAACGATCTCTCCGCGTGTCCATAAGGATCTTACCGCGAAGATGTCGATTGGTCCTAATATCGGTTAGGGTGGGCTTTTTAGGGCCAAAACCTGTAGTGACCACAACAAGGAACTAGAAAATGAGTTTCACCGACTTCGTTCGAGTGACACCACCCACGTGCCCCCCTCCCGGTCGGGGGCTGGTCCGATTCCGCGTTCGGGGCGAAGTCTCGGACTTCAATTCGGATGACGATCCGGACTTGTACTAGACGGGTGCGGGCACCCGTATTTCCTTTGGGATCGATCGAGTCGTGGTTGTAAATGTTGAAAGGCCGATATGTTTGGTAAGGCGACCTTTTTAGTGAACCGAATTCGTTGCCGATTTGTGGAGTCATCACCGAATCAATTATGGGGACTCGAAAACTGTTCAAGTCAACTTTGATCCTTAGCTGGCTCAAAGCTAAGTGGCACGGGACCTAAAGATAAAGACTTTTACCCTTAAGCACTCCATTCCTGGAATAACTCTCATTGCCAATGGTTTCGGACATTCGGAAACCTTCGATTCTGAGTAAGAGGTGAGGGTACGTATCGGGAAGCCAACGTCCGCTAGACATCGAAACTCAATCCCGCCCGCACGTAGCGTCCTCTACTAATCAATCAGTGGGATGATAACTTTGTTCCCTTGTTGTGGCGGAAGTACTATAACATCCGTTGTTTTAACCCTATGTCTTTGCTATGTCGGTTGTTTAAGAACAAGTAAGCTTTGTCGTCGAAATAGTTATGTTTACATTCTTTGCATGCGATTTCACGTGACAAGCTGGGCATGAAAAGATGCACATAGGAGAGTAGAGGATACTAATATTATACTCCCTCCTCCCCACAATGATTTTCCCACTTTTAATCAAAATGTGTGAGATTAAAATAATGAATGGGAAAATCATAGTGGGGAGGAAGGAGTACGTATTAGCATAACTATAGGTCAAGGAAGGGCAACTCTTTAATTCGTTTGACTACCATAACTATAGGTCAAGGATGAACCTGGACAAGTCTTACAAAATCAACCCCATTGGGCCTAAAAGCCTGGCAGGCTTGCCGCAGGCGATTTGCCAAATTCCAAATCCTGAACCCGGGTCCCAGCCGAGACGACACGCATGCGATTTGAATATTAAGTTACTCACAAGCCCATATAACTGGCCCTCTTCACCCACTTATTGAGAAGGAAAGTAGTAATGAAGTATATAAACATCAACTAGTCGTCATACCCGTGCACCGCACGGGACTATATTGTTTTATATCATTTGTGATTAGTTCCCTTTATTTGCCATATTGTCCAGCCAATGTATATATATATAAGATTTCATCCATATAACTAATAAATCTATTTTTTTTACTACATCTTGATTTTGATTTTGTTTCTTCCTTCTTTGTTTCTCTCTCGCCAATTTTGTTGGCTATTTAGATATTGATTTTTCTTCCATGACTTCTATTGTTATGGTTTTAAGTATCACTTCAAACCTGTGATGCATTTTGAGTGTGCTATTAGTTTTGTTTCTTTAATATAAGCAATTGTTTACTTTCCCTTCTCTTAGCTTTTTCTTCTCCTTTTAACCGGTGTGTTTACCGCAATCCATAATCCTCTAGCATGTTTTCCTAAGTTGTATTTTTATGGTTGCACCTAGGGATGGCAATGGGTCCAAGACCCGACCCAGACCCGGCGGGTCGGACCCGAATGGGTCGGGTCTGGGTCCAAATTTTCCAGACCCGTTGGGCATGGGTCGGGTCTGGGTCCTCCCCAAAAAATTCGGGTACGGGTACGGGTACGGGTCTGAGTTTTGGGACCCGGACCCGACCCGTGGACCCGTTTTAAAAAAAAAAAAAAATTGAAAATTAAACCTACTAAGTACTGAGTTACTAACCAACCCGACCCGTGATATATCATGTATCACTTAATATGTTGTTTTAATAAATTACTTTGTGACGAATGTTTTTAAGACGACCTTTGTGTTGTATTTTGGGAGACGTTGCGGTTGTATTGTGAGATTTGTAGACACTTTTTTTTTATCATTTTTATGCGTTGTTTGTAAACACTTTTAAAATCTTATGCGTAAGGATTGACTCAAGACATTACGTAGTTTTTTTTCGGAAATTAAGTTCGTGTTTTTCTACGAAATTTCCATCGAAACAATGAATAATACAAAATTGTAATAAATAAGGTGGACCCGCGGGTAGACCCGGACCCGGTCCAGACCCGGCCGGTTCGGGTATGGGTCCGACAATTTTGGACCCGTTCAGGTCTGGGTCGGGTCTGGGCCCGGGGTTGAAACTTCGGGTCCGGGTCCGGGTCCAGGCGGACCCGACCCAGACCCGACCCGTTGCCATCCCTAGTTGCACCTATAAAACATACTCCCTCCGGTCATTAATTATTGCCCAATTTCATGATTATATGTGAGGTGTATTTTAATGAAATAGGGCAATAAATTGTGACCAGAGGGAGTATTTTTTTAGTTAGTATTTTGTAGATAGAGATAGAGTTTGTCGTTGTTGGGTCATGATCTTTCCCTCCCTCATTAGAGGCAATATTGTCTTTTCAAACTATAAAGCACCAATGACATGGCTGAAATGTCGACAACCAAGAACAGCACTCGATCTTTCTTATTACCTTCCAATTTTCATCATTCTTTTCTACCATGGTTAATTGGTTAGACTTGGTTGGTATTTTTTCTTCTCATGTATTGTGTTATTAATTTTTTTGTTATTAAGACATGCACATTATTATTATATGAAGGGACCTTATAATGCCGTAATACCTTGTTCGTAATTTGAGACTTTTAATTTGTAGACGTGATGACAACCACCTTGTCATATACATTGTCTGTTTCTGGTGATTTCTTCAGTTGCGCACTTGTGTGGTGTATTGAGATTCATGCTCTCTAATTAATGTTGAGTCTACTATTGTTGGTTAAAGAACGATTATAGTGAGAGAAGATTAAATTAATTGAAAACTGAAGGGGTTTAGAGTAAGATACTGATATTCTATGTTTTTTTAGCGATTTGCTATGTGGTACCCTCCAACTATTGGGGTTTTGATGTAACCCTACTTTTTTACTAAAATCTTTGATGATACATAATTTTTGAATACGTTGGAAATCGATAATTCTTTTTTTGAATTGATCGTCTCTATGAGGTCTTCAGTTTGACATAAAAAACATTGATTTCTGAATTCGTAATCGTGAGTTACATTAAGTCAAAGTTTGTTGTCCAAAAAGTTTTCAAATAACGATAACTCATCCCTACTCGAAGTTTAGAAAAACAATATATATTTTTTTTTGAATTCACCGTTTTTAAAACATCTTTTATTTGATAAAAAAAAAAGTACCAATTTTTTAACACAAATTCAAATTCAAATATGGATGGTCAAAAAACATTTGTCAAAAAAGATGGGCATGCAATAGGAAACCTAAAAGTTGGAGTATTAAATATACTTGTGGACATGACATAGGTCCACCCCGACGCGGCCACGCACGGGTTTGGGGAGGCGAATGAATCTCCATATGAGAATGGATCGAATGGAAATTTAAATCAAAGTGAAGTCGCCACCGAACTTTGTGGGAGTTCGGACCCATTCGAGCTCACTCTATGTCGTAGTGGGCCGTATACAAAATACGGCCCATTTCCGATGTCAGAGTTTATTGGGTTCGTCCCTTTGCATTTGATACCGATACCGACATTATCGGATATCGTGTATTGAATGACTCTCGTGTGTCAACGGTTTCGGGCATCCGGAAACCATAGTTCTGAGTAAGGGGTGAGGGTACGTGTTGGGAAGCCCACAAAGGACACCCAACCCCGCCCGCACATTAGCGGCCTCTACTAAGATATCGAATGATTTTGTAATATGCGTGCTAGTAGTTCGGTTAAATGATATGCAAACGTTGTTTTCCCTAAGCATGTGAGAAATTGAACGGGTTTATAGGTCGATTTAATGCAACTAATTCTAACGTCAAAGTTAAATTTAGCATGCGGGTTCATTTTTGTACAATAAAATAAACGAAATAAATCGATAAGAAAAATAACAAACTTGTTAGTAACGGTATAACGATAATAACGGTTTGCGAATAATATAATATGGAAAGACGTAAACGGGATGATGCATGGTTTTGAAAAGTGGTGTTTCACGTGATAGATTAGACACGTTTTGACCTAAGTCATAAAAAAAAGTATTATCGAGAGTAGAAAAGCGATGTGGGACTCACGGTATTTGTCGTGATAAGGCCACTCGATCGAGTCATTGACGGACTCGACCGAGTGGTCCTCGAAAAAAGCTTCTGAACCGTATTTTAGACCCTACTCGATCGAGTTATTGATGAACTCGACCGAGTACGCTGCCACTCGATCGAGTCATTGCGAGACTCGACCGAGTGGAGATCGAAAAACCCTTCTGTCTCGGTTTTTGGGGTGCCACTCGACCGAGTGGGCTAGGCACTCGGTCGAGTGCCCCCTGTACGAACTAGGGTTCACTTGCAACTTATTATTGATTGCGAGATTGCTTTTCGATTTTGATAAATCGTTGACTCTGCCGAATCGGGCATAAATATTATATGATTTATGCTCGATTCAGATTTTGATAAATCGTTAATTTGTTGAATCGGGTATAAATACTATGGGATTTATACTCGATTCAAATTTGGATACTCGTCATATCCCATATTCGGTTATTGAATCGATACGGAATATTAGAGCGAAAACTTGAAGAAAATAGTATAAGTCGTTTTGAATTAACTAAGACGGTATGAATTTCCTCCGCGTTTATAGTGTCGTAATTCTAACGAATTATATGAGAACTATTTAGCATCAACGAAAAACCGTGTTAGTTAAATTATTTGATTAAATCGTTAGATTCGACATCCAATTATTGAATTGGTATCGAATCTAATAGACCGACACTTGAATTAAAAAGACTCGACTTGATTCCCTCCGCATCCCGATATCATAATTAATTCTTGCGAATTGTTCGATGTCGGATCCGCATCAGTAGGTTTCGACTCAACTTGAATAAAAATACGTGGATAATAATAAGAAAGGGTTTTAAAAATCGATGTATGCGATGTTGATGATGAAGACGCGACAATAAAAAAAACAACGACGACGATGGGAAACGGACGACACGAGTAAAGGAAAGAGAAGAGAAAATCGGGTTTGTTGAATGATAAGTATAGTTTGTAGTGCCTATTTTACTGTGTTTTGGTCTCATTTTCCTTGTGGAATCGCTCCTTGGGAGCGGTTTATGGGCTACTTATGCTTCCTTTAGTTCGTTTCAGGTTCCCGAGACCATTCGTGAAGAATTGGAGCAAATCCGACTCGATACATACACTTTTTGGAGCCAACGAAGTGAAGGAACGATCACTCGATGCCTTGGATTCGACCCCGAGACCTCGGAACCCAATCCCGAGCCACTTAGACCTGATCCCGAGTCCCGAGAATCGATGAGAAACCCATGAGAAGCAAGGAGGGACCAAAAAGAGCTTATTTGAGGCCTACAAGGCCCATCCTGGTCGGATGGCCTCAACCCGTCCGGGATGAGGTGCACAAAAGAGAAGCTACTGACCTGGGTCCGTCCCGGTCGGGACCAGCCCGTCCCGGTCGGGATCAAGCATAACACAGAGCTGTGTTATCAATAACACCAGGCTGTGTTATTGCCCGTCCCGGTCGGGACCGTGGAGCTGTAGCACGCAACTCATTGTTTCATCCTCCTTCACTCTTGTAACCCTATATATACCCTTCCTCTTGTATTCTTATGTTATGTTCTTGACTTCCCATTAAACCCTAGACTACTTTAGGTTAGATTAGCTTAGATTAGTGTAGATTAGTCCTTAATTACTCCTTAATCTAGTGATTACTCTTGTATTATTGGATCTCTTCAAGAATTTACCAAGATTGACAACCTTGGTGGAATTTGTTTGGGTTTTCTTCTATGCAAGTGTTCATCTTTTCCATTCATCTAGTTTGGTATAATCTTTCCTTTCTCTTTTCCTTTAATCTTTCTTATTTAATCAAGTTTTCATCTTTGTTATTGTTTGTTCTTGTTCTTGTTAGTTTCATAATGTATGTTTGGATGCTTGTGTTGATTCCTCTTGTTTATATTGATGTTTGTTTAGATATGTTTGAGTAGATTCTTGCTAGGGTTAGTAGGGTAATTTGGGTTTTTAATGGGTGATTAAGGGTTTGTTAGAGATGTTGGTGGAAGTTTTGGGTTTCCTCTTGGTTTGATGCATGGTACATGTTCGATGAAATGCTTGAATGACATGTAGATGCATATGCTTGTTTTTCTTGCCTTTTCTCTTGTGGGTGATAGTTTGCTCGTGGGTTTGGTTCCCTCACTACGTAGCGAGAGCCCGGTGAGGACGACCCATAGGTCGGTCTACGTAGCGAGAGCCCGGATGTGACCTAGGCTACGATAGCACACTAGTAACCCCGTTTGTCATGTGTGTCGCTAAGATGGGTTCTACCAAGAACCTCTAGGTCGGTCTACGTAGCGAGAGCCCGGACTACACCTAGATTACCCGACTACCCCTTCACCTTAGCTCTTCCTTGACCATTCCATCACCCCTTGAACCCGACCTAATCCTAGCCCGTTTCCTTATTTGTTTTCTTCGTCACCTTAGTCGTAGTCTTAGCCTTCTTCCCTTCTTATCATTCTAGATTAGCTTAGTTCGTTGACCTAGTCTCGTATTTAGATGACCTTAGTCTAGACGCCTCTTACAGTCCCCGTGAATTCGACCCGACTTACCCTAGCTATCGTTAGGAATAGCCGGTTATTTATTGACGGTGGGGATCCACGGCAAATCCCTCCCATCAATTTGGCGCCATTGCCGGGGACGGTGCTAGTTTAGACTTTGTTTTCCTAGTTACTTGACTTTGTCTTTTGTTTTTGTGTTTTTCTTTTTTCTTTTTGTTCCTTTGCTTCTTGTGTGTGTGAGGTTTATTTCTCTCTTGTCTAGTGCCCAAAAAGCACTAGGCTTCTCACGTTTGCTCTTAGTCTACAGTTTGTGCTTAGAGGTGGTGACCATCTTCTTCTTGCAACTTAGAGCCGCTTTAACGGACGGTTGCTAGATTGAGAAGTCCTCAACCGGGTACGAGCCGCGATTTTTGAGCAAGCATGAGGTTTGATCTAAACTCCCCACACTCGGGAGCCGATATGAGCTACTCCTCTCCCTCTATGAACCAAGGGTATGACATGACGTCCCCCTACCACTATCAAGCTTCTTGGGGTAATCAAGACACTAGTGGGTATGAACTTCAAGGATATGGAAATGGCTACCAACAAGTGAGCGCTTATCAATCATATGACCATGGTGGCTATTACTCGAGCAATCATAGTGAACCCACCATGTTTCATCATCATTCACCGTATGGAAGCCAATTTCCCCAAAACCCACCACATTACCCTCCACCCCAACCACGATATGAACCCCATAACCCACAATATTACCAATCACCTCAACCTCACTACCATGACCCCAATGACCACCAAATTTCAAGCTTGGAGTTAGATCAATCGATTCTTCAAATGCTAAAGAACCAACAAGAGATGGCCATCCAATCGCAAAGGAATTATGAACTCTTGGCCGAACTCCAAAGGGAAAGGAAGGAATTTAAAGCTAGATTGAATGCTTTAACGGCTCAAACCCTAATGTTCTTAACTCGATCTTCACAACTTGATGAGGGATGTTCTTTTGGGGAAGGGGAACAACCCAATGACGAAGCCGTTAATGAATTCCCTAGGAGGAGCGAGCTTTGCTTTGAAGAACCTCAATCGTCTACCCAAAAAGAGACGAATGAGGATATGACCCTTGGTGAAGGCAACATTGGTGAAGAATTGGAGAAGGTTAGTGGGTTGGATGAGTTGGTGGAATTTGTGAAGTTCTTGGGTGAAATTGACAAGCCCAAGTTGCCCATGTCCGAGAATGTGGATAAGCATCAAGAGCCCCTTGTAAGTGAACCAAGCAATGGTTTGGAAGAGATTGAAACCGCCGG
This sequence comes from Agrostemma githago, assembly GCA_958450325.1. Taxonomy (NCBI): domain Eukaryota; kingdom Viridiplantae; phylum Streptophyta; class Magnoliopsida; order Caryophyllales; family Caryophyllaceae; genus Agrostemma; species Agrostemma githago. Next base: position 26,340,600 of record OY288257.1, read on the forward strand.
TCGAAGTTTCGATTCTCTCCTCCATGATGATGTGGGGAAAAGTGATGAAGATGGGGAACCACAACTTGAGGAAAGTGTGGAGGTGTAGAACAAGGAAACGAGGCCAAAGCCATTTTTTGTGCCTCATGATGAAGACTTGAAGCTTTCTAGTGATTGGAGACGATGCCTAGGGAGGAAGAGGTCGGTGAAGCTCGTAGGATGGATAGACCCCGGAGACAACACGAGAGATGATGTCGGGTCTTCTGAGGACTACTTCTTGCCTCCACCTTGGAGGCCGTGGAGGTTAGCTTGGCTCGAGCACTCTTTGGGCCGTCTTTATGATGTCGGTCGTGCGTTCGACTTGCTCCTCCATGCCCTTGAGGGCTATGGTTGAAGAATGAGAGTCCACCATCCTCGGTTTGACGGAGTTCCTAAAGAACCGTCATGTTGTACATTCCTCTACCTCTCTTCTCGTTAGTTTTGTGTTTGTAATTGTGTTTATTGTGATTTTGTTTCTAGGACTCTTTGTCTTGTGATATTCTTGTTATTTGGATTGTTGATGAGCGATGTGAGGGAGGGAATTTGATGTTGTATTTGAGTTTATTGTGATAGGTGTGAAGTGAAGGTGATTTCTAGAGAAGAATGACTATTGATAGAGCTTGGATTTGGAGATAAGGAGTCGGTTTTTGAAGCTTTGGATAAGCTTTTGGGGTTTGTGGAAGGTCAAGAAGATCCATCCCGACCGGGAAGAGGGCTTCCCGACTGGGAAGGGTGTGGCATCCTGACCGGGAAGGAGCCATCCCAATCGGGATGAGGGTACCATATTTTGGGTTTACTGGAGTGCCATCCCGACCGGGACGGGTATGTCATCCCGACCGGGACTATCCGTCCCGACCGGGATGGTCCCCGACTCCCCCTTTTGCCTCTTCTTCGACATTCGAGTCCACCCAACCATTGTATACCCCCTCCCAACCTCCCTTCTTCTCCTTTTTCCTATCATACGACCCTTACACCTTATATGCATACCATCACTTCATTTCCTCTTCACCTTACACCGAGATTCACACCAAACCCTACCCCCTCACACCATTACAAGTTTGCTACCTTAGCCGTGCGATTTTCTCAACTATGAAGTGGGATGACAATGAAGACATCAAGCAAATGCATTTATTGAATCATTGAAGACGATGGAGTTCGTGAGTTGCTAGCATGTTGGTAAGGCAACTTTCATTACTTTTCCGTCTTTTGTTGCTTGTTGCCCTTTGAAAACTCCCCTTCCCCTTTGTCATGGTGGCCCTCGGGGCCTTAGTAGTGGTTGCTCCCGACTCTCGATGACGTGACTACATCGAGAGTCATTTCAAAATCCAAATTTTACAAGGTTTTCACGCTTTTTAGGATTTAGTCGGATTCGGGCGGAATTCGGGCTAAGTGACTTGATTACACCTAGTCCTCCCCTCCCATTTCCTTTTATTTCCTCCCCCATCCATATCTTTTCTCGTCTCGGCCCATGGTGACTTGACTACACCCCGGCCGGACACATTCTACCCTCTTCTCCGCTTTCTTTTTGATTTTTAGCTTTATTTTCGTAGTTTCTCTTCTTTTATTTTGGCTCTCCTTTCACTACGATCGACCATGAGGATATTGCTCGGTTTAAGTGTGGGGGAGCGATATTCTAGCATAGTTAGTTTTATTTTTGTAGTTTTTCGAAAAATCCTTAAAAATCCTAAAAATTTGAAAAATTTCACACAAAAATTCAAAAAGATTTTCTTTTTGTGTCTTTTTCTTTTGTGTCATTATGTCGCGCTTCTGTTGTGTTGTGTGTGTTTGCCTCCCTTTTTCCTTGTAGTTCGCTTAATTACCGTTAGCTTTGGAAAGCTTTCAAGACATCCGGTAATACCCTTTTATCCCTTCCTCCTCTTTATCTCTTGTAATGTTTGAAGGAGATTTGTGATGAGGTGTGCTCGGGTGGAGCTTTGTAAAGTTGTGGTTGATTTGGTGACTTGGTTGGAAGTTCGGGGTGGTGTTTGTTTTGTTTTTGTGCTTGTCTTGTTTTGTTTTATATTGTTGCCTTTTGTCTCTTTTTCTCTCGTTTTCGTCATGTCTTCGTTTTGTGTTGTGTTAGTTGTGTCTTGTGTGTTTAAAAAGGTTTTCGAAAACCCGGTTTAGAGGCTAGTGTGCGAGTGTTTACTTTCCCTTCCTAGTGGTATAAATCGAGCCTTGGACTTTAGTCTAGTAGAATGACCCTAAATCAATGATTTCGTTGGTCCTTTACCTTGAGTCCACCTAGCTTACTAGGGATTTACTACGGGATTTGCATTTTGACCATTATGACCACCCACGTTATGAAAAGGCCTTGGTTACCGAGTCTCGTCCCTTAGGTGACCGTGTTTAGGATCGTTGGATTAGTCCAAGTTTTTCCCCCTTTTGTGGGTTTGAAGGGAAGGACGCTCCCCGACTCACCCATTACCCTACCTCCTACACATATCCGCACGATAAATTGCAAATTGTTGAAGTCTCTCTTTCTTAGTTGCAAAGAAATGCCTACACTCAAATCAAGCCAAAAAGGGCAAAGAAAAGAAAATGAAAGAAAGAAAAGATTGAAGAAGAAGAAAAGGCACAAAAGCCAAAAAGAAAATAGAAAAGAAGAAAAAGAAATGGCATGGCAACACACAAAGCAAATATGCAAAAGAAAGGAGAAAATGCCAAAAGAAAATCGTCTCACAAAAAGATCCTAACCCCACAAAAATAAGCCTTTTTCCGACTTTTGCCGTGAAGAGCCTACCAAAGGACCTAGTCCCTAGGAAGGATGATAGCGGCAATGGTCGGTCTTCCCTCACTTTGCAAATATTTCCACCTTTTTACTTGGACTAGTTAGGCGATTTTAGACATGGGACGACCCTCTTCGCTCATCGCTAAAGGGGGCGGGTCTTCACTTACCTACAGTGTCGACTAACACCGTGGTTCATCACTTTTCATCCCGCCGATCGTCCCGTAGTACGTTCTTAGAAAGTTAGGAGGACCTAGGTAAGTTACCAACGTTTTTGTTGCTTTATCGTCATACTATTAGGGTTTAGTTCATCTTGGTGTGTATTGCTAGCTTGGGAACGTTGTCACTTGCCTCGAGTCCTAAAACCGGTGCTTTTTTCACCGCTTGTTTGAGGGAAGCGGTATTTATTTTCTTTTGGGTGCAACCGATTATCTGTTTGTTTGTATGTTTGTTTGTTTATGTGTTTCGTGTCCGGTTGCATCCACAGTTTTGTCGCAAGACCTTACTTGCCTTGCGGAGTGCATTTTTCCTCTAAGTGTACTCGCGTGAGTTGAAAGGGCGTAGGGTGCGCTAATACCCACTCGGCTAGTTTAGTAGTTAGTATGTGCTTACTCGAGGGCGAGTAAGGGTTAAGTGTGGGGGAGTTGATAAGTGTAGTTTGTAGTGCCTATTTTACTGTGTTTTGGTCTCATTTTCCTTGTGGAATCGCTCCTTCGGAGCGGTTTATGGGCTACTTATGCTTCCTTAAGTTCGTTTCAGGTTCCCGAGACCATTAGTGAAGAGTTGGAGCAGATCCGACTCGATACATACACTTCTGGAGCCAACGAAGTGAAGGAACGATCACTCGATGCCTTGGATTCGACCCCGAGATCTCGGAACCCAATCCCGATCCTCTTAGACCCGATCCCGAGTCCCGAGAATCGATGAGAAACCCATGAGAAGCAAGGAGGGACCAAAAAAAACATATTTGAGACCTACAAGGCCCATCCCGGTCGGGATGGCCTCAACCCGTCCAGGATGAGGTGCACAAAAGAGAAGCTACTGACCTGGGTCCGTCCCGGTCGGGACCAGCCCGTCCCGGTCGGGATCAAGCATAACACAGGGCTGTGCTATCAATAACACCAGGCTGTGTTATTGCCCGTCCCGGTCGGGACCGATCCGTCCCGGTCGGGACCGTGGAGCTGTAGCACGCAACTCATTGTTTCATCCTCCTTCACTCTTGTAACCCTATATATACCCTTCCTCTTGTATTCTTATGTTAGACACTTCCCATAAAACCCTAGACTACTTTAGCATAGATTAGCTTAGATTAGAGTAGATTAGTCGGTAATTAGTCGTTAATCTTAGTTTAGCACTTGTATTAAGGGAATTCTTCAAGATCCATCCAAGATTGACAACCTTGGTTGATTGTTTTGGGTTTTTCTTATTAATGCAAGTTTCAATCTTCCTTTCATCTTGTTAGTAGGTATAATAATCTTCTTTTCCCTTCTCTTTATCTTGTTTATTCATCCAAGTTTTAATCTTTGTTCATTGTTATGTTTATTGCTCATTGTTTTCACTAGTTTCTTTATGTATGTTTTGTTGTTTGAGTTGATTCATCTTGTTCTTGTTAGTTTTTCCTTTAGATATGTTTGAGTAGACTCTTGCTAGGGTTAGTAGGGTGATTTGGGTGTTTAATGGGTGATTAAGGGTTTGTTAGAGATGTTGGTGGAAGTTTTGGGTTTCCTCTTGGTTTGATGCATGGTACATGTTTGTTGAAATGCTTGAATGACATGTAGATGCATATGCTTGTTTTTCTTGTCTCTTCTCTTGTGGGTGATAGTTTGCTTGTGGTTTTGGTTCCCTCACTACATAGCGAGAGCCCGGTGAGGACGACCCCTAGGTCGGTCTACGTAGCGAGAGCCCGGACGTGACCTAGGCTACGGTAGCACGCTAGTAACCCCGTTTGTCACGTGTGTCGCTAAGATGGGTTCTAGGAGGAATCTCTAGGTCGGTCTACGTAGCGAGAGCCCGGACCACAGCTAGATTACCCGACTACCCCCTTCACCTTAGCTCTTCCTTGACCATTCCATCACCCCTTGAACCCGACCTAATCCTAGCCCGTTTCCTTATTTGTTTTCTCCGTCACCTTAGTCTTGGCCTTCGTCCCTCCTTATCATTCTAGTTTAGCGTATTACGTTGACCTAGTCTCGTGTTTAGGTAGACCTAGTCTAGACGCCTCTTACCGTCCCCGTGGATTCGACCCGACTTACCCTATCTACCGTTAGGATTAGTTGGTTATTATTTGATCGGTGGGGATCCGCGACAAATCCCTACCATCATTGCACCCTCAACCGACATGTTTCGTGTTCTCAGACGGGATTCGTTAATTGTGGCTTGCACGTGAGTATCGAGATTATGCAGGCTAAGTTATGGTGGTTAGGGTTTCGATTCCTAGATGCTAGGGTTAGGGTTTGAAAATGTGAGATATAGGGTTTTGCAATGTGTGAGAAAGTTGTCTTGATTCGCATGCATGAGGGTGTATATATAGGCCAAACTATGCACCCCCGTCTAGGGTTACTCGACCGAGTATGCCGTTGACTCGGTCGAGTGGCCCAAAGCGACTGCAGTCGGGCTTGCTTAAGGCCCACTCGATCGAGTAGGGCTGACACTCGATCGAGTGGGTCAGCTGGATCGCACGGGTCCGGTATTTTGGACCTCGAGTTGGGTATTTTGTGGGCTTTGTATTTGGGTTAGACTTTTGATGTTTATGTGGCTGTTTTTATGTGTCTCGGAAACGGCTTTGACCGGGGTTGACCCAATCGCTAAAAGTCGGTTTTATTTTCGGTGTCTGTTTTGACCCAAATTAGTCTTGTTTGATTGGAAACAACCCACTGGGCCTGAATTTGAGGTTTGTTTTGTGAGATTTTTACTCCGTGAATGCATAAGTCAGCAACTAATGGTTTCGAGCCCATATCCGAGCGCGTAGAAACACGTTTGCGTCTGATCATCATCGGGTGTTTTTTGGAAACTGCTATAGACACCTGGCGGTCAAAATGTGGGTGTCTACAGAGCCCCCACTCAGACTGAGGCTTGGACAGGACGAAAGTCAGAGTAGCTACCAAGCCGATTAAGACCTGGTAGACTTCCGATCGGGTGGCTTATAGTCCATTGGACTTGCGTGAAGGGCTCGCCAGCCATAAGATAGAAGTCATACCTGAGATGGTGATAATACCTCCGTGGGGAATTCGGGCTTGTCGCGTAAGTCCCGGGTGCGCCTATATGTGGGCTCATCCCGTGAAAAATGCTGCCTTGGGCTTTCCGCTGGGGAGATATGTGAGCTGCACAGTCATGGGTCGTACCTGTATAAGTTTCACAAAATTTTGCATTCAACACGTAGGTAAAACAAATATGACTCGCGCTGGGGAATAAAAATGATTTTTGCTTAGTTTTGAAATCGAAGTCTTGAAAGCAACTCACGTGCTAGGAAATAGGTTTTCAAAACTGATATGGGTAGAAAAGAAATTTGCTGTTTAAATGGGCTGAAATTTGACCTTGTCGAAAAGGATTTTTTTCAAATGGCTAAATTTTGCAAATTTTAAAATCAGAATTTGAAGATAGATGTGTACCGACAGACTCGACACTTGACGTGACCGGACGAGTTGACATACATGACTGGACTCTTGAGGGGTATCACCGTGACTCGGTAGGGGGTGGGCTACCTAAGATGACAAGACTCTTAAGTTGCGCTATTCCGTAGCCTAGGCGAGTGGCAACACGGTCGAATCCTCGGAATGGGGGGACTGCAATAGTCTGTAATGAGACTGTTTTTGCAGAACTTAGCAGTGGCAATGTTGTAGACTAGTACTCTTCTGGATCTTTTTTGGTTTTGGGGTATATTCCCAAAGTGAGTACTGCTTCGAGTCCTGACAGATTCTCGTCTTCAACTGAGCCGAGTACTAGGACACACTAAGGAAATGAGGCTAGATTTTGAAAGTCTTTGGATTATGTGAATGGATGGAGAACTTCTGCCTAGAAGAAGCCTCCAGGATGACAAAGCTAGCTGCTGAGAACATGACAGTGTCGTGACCGGAATGATGACGCTTTTTGAATGTGTGTCAATGTGGGTGGTTGTACCTCTGTTGAAAGGCTGCCTACGTATTCACGTGTAGTGAAATCAAACCAAGCCGTAGTTCATTGAATTGGAAGATATATTATGGTGCCTAGTCTAATAGGACTTTTTTGTGTAACTAGCCATAACAATGGTGCAGGCTAGGTGCATTCCCGATGATGTCCTGATCAAAGGGCTAGAATGGTTAGGATATTGATCCTGTGACAGTGAGCGTTCTCTGGGATAGCCCCCAGAGGTGGTGTGAACTATTTGGGCATGTTCTATGCCGACCGCAGGTTGAGTTCCCATGTTTGGGGTTGGTAACTGGCCTAAATGTTTTTGGAAATGTGGTGTTAGGTCGTAAGTGGCTTTGATGATTCGAAATCTGGAGCTCAATTTTGTGGAGCTAAGGCTTCGAGGTTAAGGTATTGCAATGTGATAGGAAAGGGGGAAGTCGAGTAAAAGTGACTCGGACTTCGATCGGGTAGGTTAGATAATGCGGGATCTGGTTTCCATGTCTGGCCCTAAAGGTTAGGGTGTATCCTATGAAGCTTGAACCCTCAAAAATTCAGGCTGTCTCTTAGCCTAGGTCTCGAGAAGGTCTTGAGGGTTGTAATGTGGGAAGGCTAGATGTGGTATTAGCTGACCCACTTAATTGTTTCTCCCCTATTTGATGGTATGGGTATTGATAAATTTTGAATTGACCGTACCCTGGTCAAGGGACTTTCACTTGGGTTGACCATTGACCACGATCATGGGTTTTCTTTTTTATCATGGCCAACTTTTTCTTTTGGCCTTTTGCTTTTTTTTTCTTTGACTTTTGATTTTTTTTTTGTCCAGATTTTTCTTTTTTCTTGGGCTTTTGATTTTTTTCGTCTAGTTTTTTTTTTTTCTTTGTGTTGGTCAGACTAACACCTAAGGTAGGGATTGGTCGAACTTATTGGATGGGTGTTTATTGTGGGAAATGAGTTTGCCTCCCGTCTTGAACCCAAACTAGGAGACTACCTAGATTCGTCATAGGATTCGATACCGCTCCTGCTAAGTGTAGTTTTGTGGCTTTCTATGTCAGACATGGAACAAGTAAAGGGAAAACACGGGTCTCAATATCCTGCAGTCATTATAAATGTGCTTATAATAGTCACATGCATGTGCTCACAGTGTATGATGGTGTTCATCATGTTCTCAGAAACACATAAGGAGAGTATATATGAGAAATAGAAAAGTTGATTTTATTGAATTTTGAAAAGAGGACAGTATACAGCTGACTCTGACTCTGACTTTTACTTTGGAAGAAATAGCACATCCCAGACTCGGACTTAGACTCGGACTTAAATCAAATCCGGAATGTCGGATGATGTTGTCATTAGTCGTCGGCTTCCAAGGACTCGAGTTGATGTCCAGTATAGCCTTCAGTAGAAGCTTCGCCCAGATTTTTATTATGTCGAAGATCGTCTTCAATCCTAATGCCCATTTCGATAAGCACCGCAAAGTTTGAAATGCCGGCATACCTAAGATGGACGCGGTAGGAAGGTAGGAGGTTGTTGATGAATGCCTCCACTAGTGCCTTCTCGTTGGGCTTGTCTACCAACTTCACACTTTCGGCCCTCCATCTTTGAAGGTATTTAGTGAACCCTTCTTTGGGCTCTTGGGCCATAACTTCTAGAGTACGCATTGTAGTCTGGATCTCGGTATTATCAGCATAGTTCGAGCAAATTCAGTTGCCACATCGTCCCAAGTCTTGTACTTCTTGGAATCGAGCCTATAGTACCAGGCTTTGGGGTGTTTGTCGAGGGAGGAAGCAAACAAGTGATTGAACATGGTGGACTTCACCCCCTTGATAGCCATGAATTCCTTGAAACCCCGCCCGCACATTAGCGGCCTCTACTAAGATATCGAATGATTTTCTAATACGCGTGCTAGTAGTTTGGTTAAATGATATGCAAACGTTGTTTTCCCTAAGCATGTGAGAAATTGAACGGGTTTCTAGGTCGATTTAATGCAACTAATTCTAACGTCAAAGATAAATTTAGCATGCGGGTTCATTTTAGTACAATAAAATAAACGAAATAAATCGATAAGAAAAATAACAAACTTGTTAGTAACGGTATAACGATAATAACGGTTTACGAATAATATAATATGGAAAGACGTAAACGGGATGATGCATGGTTTTGAAAAGTGGTGTTTCACGTGATAGATTAGACACGTGTTGACCTAAGTCATAAAAAAAGTATTATCGAGAGTAGAAAAGTGATGTGGGACTCACGGTATTTGTCGTGATAAGGCCACTCGATCGAGTAATTGACGGACTCGACCGAGTAGTCCTCGAAAAAAGCTTTTGTCCCGTATTTTAGACCCTACTCGATCGAGTTATTGATGAACTCGACCGAGTACGCTGCCACTTGATAACTCAGTAATTATTCATATTTTCACCCCGTTTTTATGTGTCGTTAATATAATTTATTATATTCTTTGAGCTATATAGTATACTTTTCGCTAATTTGGATATTCACTTAGGTAAATATTATTTTAGTATAATAGTGATTAAATTGTACTAATTATGATATAGATACAAATTGAGCGGATGAATAAGAAGCGGAGCGAATCCATATAAAGAATGGTTGTCGTTGATTAAGGATCGGAAGCAAGGAAAATAAGTCAAGTCTCAAACTAAAGACCACTTGCCAAATTGACAAGCTCACACCACATCATAAGACCCGAAGAAAATATTGGACAACCAAGGAAAATTGAAGAAAAAAAGGAAGGAAAAGCTAATATAATTCTTGTACAAGATTTGGAAAAAGGGTGTACAGCACTCACAATTATAGGAAAGAAGAAAAGGAAAATCACACCACCCATATCTATGGAATTTAACGAAGATACGAGGCATCAAATATGGAAACACAATATTCCCATCTCATCGGTTTCCATATTTCTACCCAGAAATCGTACTCCAAATCTTTCCTAATTTTGACCCAATGTAACTATAAATACCCGGTTCCCATCATGAATAACTCAAGCAAGCAAACACAAAAATACCAAACCCTATTAGTAATTGAAGTTAACGGTTTTCGGGAGCTCGGAGCAGTCCGTCGGGTGAAGCGGCTTCAACTCGAGGAAAGACGGAAGTACTACTTGTGGAGGTGTCGAAACCAAATCAAGGAGGAGTCTTTCGGTTCTACATATTAAGTTCTCTACTCCTTAATACTTGTTAATTTCAGTTGTTAATTTTGTCTTGGATCTTATATGACATTAATCGTTCAGTTATGAAATCAATTAGTTTTATCAATATTATTTTGTTAGTATTCAATTTTATACTCGTCCTTATTGTTCAATAGCTAGTTGTATTATTTGGCGCGGCGTTAAGTTATACAACCGAGTAGCAACTATATTAATTTAGGACTGCGAATTGTCACTAGGTTAATCTAGGAGTATAATTTGATCTAGTTAACTTAAATTGACTAGGATTAATGATGTCTTTCTTGTTCTTAATGCAACTTGTTAACTTACGGAGCGTCGAAACTTACGTAATAATTAATTAGTTAGTATTGGTGGTCGAGCGGCTCGACACCGATTATAAGTAAGGAAGGATAGGGAGATTTAGCGGCTAAATTCTCTACAATTAATCTATTAATAAAATAATATGATTACGACGAGTCGATTTAGTAACTGAATGAGTAATTGAATTTAAGAAGTATATGAGCCGAATTATTATGCTTGTTTCACTTGTATATATTAGGATATTAATTATAGTTATTATGGATTAGTTTATTATTTATTCATTTAGATTATTCGAGACAATTAATTAAACCACCATTCCGTATATATTCTTGTTAATATTGTTAATATGTTATTCATAAAAGTAAATATGTAGTGGACTAGTTAATGAATAAATCGTCTCTCCGTGGGATCGACCCTTACTTGTACTATACTACGTAATTTTTAAGATCGTTAGTGTAATAAGAGTAAGGTTATAAATTATTAATTTGAGTATGATAACGACACGTATCAAATTTTGGCGCCGTTGCCGGGGAGATTGCATTGTTATTCATTTCAGTGTGTACGTGTGTTGAGCAAACATGGACTTGGTTGTGTTTATATATGTAAAAGAGTTATTTGCATGACTGTTGTGTGATTTAACCTTCTTCCTTCTTGGGCATTATTACGTGAATGATAAATATTGATTGAGATTATGTGGAGTAGTTGCCTGGGTGGGATGATTAAGCCTTTCACTTATGATGCATGTCAGACTATGCTATATGGGTACCATGATTTCTTGTCACTAGTAGCTAACTAACTTGGAATTCACTGACAAAATACAATTAAGTTCTTATAATTTGATTTAAAGTAGACTTGCTACTGGCCTATTTGAAGACTGAAACTTAAATTGCTAAATGCCCAAGTGTAGAAGTTCTACTGATTATATTCATGTGCAATTAGGCTTTTATGTTTGAAATGCTTAATTAAATTGAGGCACCCGTATGCTGCTGCTGATATTCTTGAGCGAACATAAGTCCAATTTAATTTTAATTTATAATAATTTATATAATCAAATTCTACTAGATTGACATGTAATCGTTAGTTCGACATGTGCATGCAAATCACTTTTAAGTATATATATATATATATATATATATATATATATATATATATATATATATATATATATATATATATATATATATATATATATATAGATAGATAGATAGAGTTAAGATCGGGTGAGAACCTATCCCTTAATGAGAACTGTGAGAACTTTTTAGAACCATTAGATCTTATTCAGACATTATTCTTAAAAAATCCCCTCTTCCTTTAACAAAAAAACCAAATCTGTTTCTTTCTCTCTCTTGCTTCCTTCTCTCTTCTCTTATCAACCATGGCTGAAATTGAAGAAAATAATTCAACAAAATTCACCAAAAATCAAGAAACTGCAGATGAAGCTTTGTTCATCAATGCAAATTCCGAAGGTTTTGTTGTCTAATCTTAATAAATTAGGGTTCCGGTGTTCATAAAATTGGGGATTTATATACAATTGGGGATTTATTTAAATTAGGGTTCATATTTTCATTAAAACCATTAAATACGTCCACTTGATTTGAGATTTTTGTGTAATTGGGGTTCTTTTATGTCAAATTAAGGGTTTGTACGTCCATTAAGAATTGGTACTCTTGGTTTTGTAGTATTCTTGTCTATTCTTCATTTCTTTTTGTGTAGCACATCTTTTTGTGTATTTTTCATTAATAATTTTGTAGTAACGATAAAATTGAAATTACTTGGTATCACATATACACGGTCAACTTAGGAACTTAAGATATACACGGTTCACCTATAAATTATTATATTATTTCCATATATATCTTATGGACTACAATTATTCAATTATGGTTCAAATAGCACCTCACTGTTATGTGCACTAAAATAGCACTAAAATAGAAAAAAATGTACGCTAAAATAGAAAAAGGGTAAACTAAAATTGAAAAAGGGTACAATAAAATTGAAAAGAGGTACGCTAAACGTGAATAAGGGTACGCTAAAATTAAAAAAGGGTACGCTAAAATTAAAAAATGCTACGTTAAAATTGAGATTGAAAGAGGGTACGCTAAAAGTGAAAAAGGGTACGCTAAAATTGAAATTGAAAAAGGGTACGCTAAAATAGGAAAAAGGGTACGCTAAAATAGAAAAAAGGTACGCTAAAATAAAAAATATGATACGCTAAAATTGAAATTGAAAAATGGTACGCTAAAAGTGAAGAAGGGTATGCTAAAATTGAATAAAACTGAGAATGAAATTGAAATCCAAGTTCTTAATTAAAAGGATTGATGATGAAATTTAAATGTATTTCTACAATTAAACTCTTTTAAAAAAAATTGAGAATGAAAACGAAATGTTACCTTAATTAAAACATATATAAAAATGAGAATAAAATTGAAATTTGTTTCCAAAATTAAAATCCAGGAAGAAATGTATTTATTAGACTGCCACGTAAAATCTGGAATGCAAGCATGGGTATTCGAACCCATAACCTCCTCACCAATAGTTTCATTCCCAACCAACTGAGACACAACATGAAATTGAGTATTTCGTGTTGAAAATAATAATTAAGCCTGTTTCGGACCTGGCCTGAGCCGCATCCCACAATGACTTCTACGTTGGTTCATCAATTGATTTAATGGATGTAATTAGTTCTCATGGTTCTCATTATACAAGTGGTTCTCATATGATCCTAAATCTATATATATATATATATACAAATTTGTAGACATAAAAATATGTCTATTATTTTGGTCAAAGTCAAATATCGTCTCACAAAATTTAAGTCAAAAAGTCAAAGTAAAAAATGTTGACTATTTGTTTAATCGGGTCAACTCTCATTTAAATTGGGTCAACTTTTATCGAAGTGGGCCAAATACGAAGTGAGGTTTACAAAGCCCATTTTAAATGACTCCAAGTCTTTCTCACAATGGACTAATAAGTCCAAGAAGGTTGCATTAACCTAATCCTTCCTCTATAAATACAAATTTCTGGTCTCATTTGGAGACTAATCCTGACATATACAACAAAATCAGAAACATTCACAAAAAAAACTTACAAAAGTCTCATTTTTCTCTTTACAAACTCTCTTCTAAGAGAAATAAGAGAAAGAACATTTGGAATTACTCTTCATCCGCCGACGTCAAGCATTCTGTGGACATGACGTAGGTCCACCCCGACGCGGCCACGCGCGGGTTTGGGTTAGGCGAATGCACCTACATATGAGAAGGATCGAATTGAAATTTAAGTCGAAATGGAGTCGCCACCGAATTTTATGGTTATTCGGAACCTTTCGAGCCCACTCTATATCGCCATGGTCCATACACAAAGTATGGCCCATTTCGGTTTGAGAGTTTATTGGGCTCGTCCCTTTGCATATCGATATAGATGCCGACTTGAGCGGTTAATCGTATATTGAATGACTCTCGTTGCCAATGGATTCGGACGTCCGGAAACCACGGTTCTGAGTAAGGGGTGAGGGTACGTGTTGGGAAGCCCACTAAGGACACCCAACCCCGCCCGCACTTAGCGGCCTCTACTAGGACATCGTTTGACTTTTTAATATGCGCGTTAGTGATTCGGTGAAATGTTATGCAAACAGCGTTTTAGCTAAGCATGCGAATTAAATGTGAGCTACGTCAATTTAATGCATCTAATTTATTGTCGAAGTGATTTAGCATGGGAGGGTTCATTTAAAAGCGGTAAAACGCAAATAAATAAAGCAAAGCAAAAATAAACCGATTACATGTTACACGGGCGGAATACAACCCGGAATTCACAATACGACGTACAATAGAATAATCGAAATATACAACCAAAATGATTAGCGATAAGTAGAAACGGACCCGTGTATAAACTAGACCGTGAGTCGTGTAAATGGACTAACTTCAATTAAATACATATTATTTTTTTGTATTAATCGAAGGACGGGGATATAGGACCTAGGCGTGGTGCTAGCCCGATCCCAAATCCCGATGTCTTGTCCCAACTTATCATGTTGGTAAATTGGAGCCTAAATTAATTATGCGTCGGATACGACTACGGAGTCGTCAACACAAGATTAATAGTGAGACCGTTGATCAAAGTTGTTTAAGTGAAGTGATATATATGAGTTTTGAAAAGGAGATCACGTGATTGACTTTACACGTGTCGACTAAGTCGTAAAAAAAAAGACGAGGCTCGAATGTTGCATTAAAGCTCTCGGATTTCTGGGCTACAGGACTCACTCGGCCGAGTCATGGCCTGACTCGGTCGAGTGTGTCTTTAAATTAGCTACTGCCCGTTTTTTAAGGTGCTACTCGATCGAGTAGCTTGCGTACTCGGTCGAGTGACATCTGTACGAGGTATGACTCGTGTGGTTTTATGTGTTTTAAATCGATGATTGGCCGAGTCAAATAAAAATATTGACGGATTTAAATTTAACTCGGTTTGTCGGTATTATAATCATGTCTTGTATGATTATAATACCGTTATCGGAAATTTGTGGAAAAGGTTATTGTTTGATAAAATTTGATTAGTGACGGAATTGCGCCCCTCTACGTCACGACGTCGATATTAATCCTTACGGATTGTGTGACGTCGGTTTTCGTGTCAACGGGTTCTGTACTAATCTTTGAAATGGATTCATACGCGTTCAACTACGAATGATCGGGATCGTGTTAATAAACGAACCTTAAAAAAAATGATCATCGTAATCAAACGAATTAGGATCCGAGTTTTGATATTATTATATATATACACGGTACATACGATATTATAGTAAAATATAATAACGATGATTAAATGCGAAAGGTAAAATGTTAGCGTTAGTAATCATGTCGTTACTATCGACTAAATATAATACTATAGCAAAAATGAATGTACATAAAAAAGGAACGAGAAGAAAGGAAGAAGAAGGAGAAATCGGTGTTGAATTGTTACACCCTCAACCTACATGCTCTTGCTTCTCGGGATACGGTTCGTCTAATGGCGGCAATGGCGCGGGAACATCGAGATATGTAGGAGGAGTTGATGGTGTGTTTATGGCTCTTGGTTTGTATGGATTTTTACGAGTTTGTGCTCTCGAAATGCATGCAAGGATGACGGTGTTTATGGCTGAAAAATGTATGCAAAGGGGTTGTGTAAGAGTTGATTCTTGTGTAAAGTTGTGGGAGAAAAGATGTTGGGAAAAGTTGTGATGGATGCCAGTTGTGTGTTGTGCATGGGGTCATGGGGTATTTATAGGGAGCCCCGACCCCGGGTCACTCGACCGAGTGGCGCGGGTGCACTCGGTCGAGTGCCCTCGCGAATGCATCTGGACGGGTTCGAAGAGGCTCCACTCGATCGAGTGGCCAATCCACTCGACCGAGTGGATCAATTAGGCCGGGCTATTTTGGGCATGATTGCCCTTGATTTATTCTTAATTGATTATGATTGATTTGGCTAATTTTGGCTGATTCGTGAGCGATTTGGATAGATTTGTGAACCTGGTGCATGTTTCGGGAACGCACCCGGTCGCTCTTTGTGTCGGGTTTGTCTTGACCGGGTCTTGA
Organism: Agrostemma githago; assembly: GCA_958450325.1. Taxonomy (NCBI): domain Eukaryota; kingdom Viridiplantae; phylum Streptophyta; class Magnoliopsida; order Caryophyllales; family Caryophyllaceae; genus Agrostemma; species Agrostemma githago. The sequence goes on from OY288257.1 coordinate 26,356,498, forward strand.
CCCGGTCGCTAAAAGACGGGAATTATTTTTGGTGTCGGTTTTGACCCAAATTAGTCTCATTTTGCTCGGAATGACCCACTGGGCCTGGATTTGTGGTTGGTTTTGTGAGATTTGTATCCCGTTAAAAGCCCATGCCGGACATTATTGATTTCGAGCCCGTATCCGAGCGCGTTAGAACATGTTAGCGTCCGATCATCATCGGGTGTTTTTTTGGAAACTGCTATAGACACCTGGCGGTCAAATTTTGGGTGTCTACAGAGCCCCCACTCTGACTGAGGCTTGGACAAGGCGAAAGTCAGAGTAGCTACCAAGTCAATTAAGACCTGGTAGGCTTCCGTTCGGGTCGTTTATAGTCCATTAGACTCGCGTGAAGGGCTCGCCAGCCATAAGTTAGAAATCATACCTGAGCTGATGATGATAACTCCGTGGGGAACCGGACTTGTCGCATAAGTCCTGGGTGCGCCTATATGTGGGCCCATCCCGTACCATTCCGGGGAAAATGCCGCCTTGGTCTTCCGCTGGGGAGATTTAGAGGGTTGCATGTCCCTGTTTGAGTTGTACCTGTATAAGTCACATAAAATGTATGCAACACGTAGGTAGTAAAAAATATGACTCGCGCTGGGGAAAAATGTTTTTTGAATTTTTGAAAGTTTTGAAATTTTTGAACCTTGAAATCGAAATCCTGAAAGCAACTCACATGCTTAGGTATTCAAAATGAAAGGGGTAGAAATGAAATTTGCAATTTAAATAGACCGAAATTTGACCTTGTCGAAAAGGATTTTTCAAATGGCTAAGCTTTGCAAATTTTAAAATGGGAATTTGAAGAGAGAGGTATACTGACAGACTCGACTCTGGACGTGACCGGACGAGTTGGCAGACACGACTGAACTCTCGAGGGATTGGACCGTGACTCGGTAGGAGGTGGGCCACCTAACAAGACTCTTAGGTTGCGCTATTCCGTAGCCTAGGCGAGTGGTAACATGGTCGAATCCTCGGAATGGGAAGGATGCATTATCGGGGAATTGCAGTAGTCTGTAATGAGACCGCAACTGCACAACAGGGCTTAGCAATGTTGTTGTCTAGCGCTCTTGAATTCTTGGTTTCGAGGTATAGGCCTGAAGTGGGCGTTGTCTCGAGTCCTGACAGATCCTTGTCTTCGACTGAGCCGAGTACTAGGACACACTATAGACAGGAGGCTAGTTTGAAGTCTTTTGGATTATGTGAGTGGATGGAGAACTTCTGTCTAAGAGAAGCCCCCAGGACAACAAAGCAGACTGTTGAGAACATGACGGTGTCGTGACCGGAATGATGACGCTTTTTGAATTTGTGTCGATGTGGGTGGTTGTGCCTCTGTTGAAAGGCTGCCTACGTATTCACGTGTAGTGAAATCAAACCAAGCCGTAGTTCAGTGGATTGGAAGATATATTATGGTGCCTAAGCTAATAGGACTTTGTGTGTAACTAGCCATAGCGATGGTGTAGGCTAGGTGCGTTCCCAATGATGTCTTGATCAAGGGGATAGAATAGTTAGGATGTTGATCCTGTGGCTGTGAGCGTTCTCCGGGGTAGCCCCCAGAGGTGGTGTGAACTATTTGGGCATGTTCTATGCCGACTGCAAGTTGAGTTCCCGTGTTCTTGATTTGGATGAGAAGAGTTGGGATGGGATTTTAACGAGTTCTGCTCTCGGGGATTTGACGAGCTCTGCTCTCGGGGATTTTTAACGAGTTCTGTTCTCGGGATTTTTAACGAGTTCTGTTCTCGGGATTTTTAACGAGTTCTGTTCTCGGGATTTTTAACGAGTTCTGATCTCGGGTCTTTGATGAGTTTTGATCTCGGGTCTGTGTATGGTGATTGTGAATTCTGTTATGTAAAGGGGAAGTCGAGAAAAATAGCTCGAACTTCGATTGGGATAGGTTTCGATAATGCGGGATCTGGTTTCCATGTCTGGCCCTAATGGTTAGGGGTATCCTATGGAGCTTGAATCCTCAAAATTCCGGGCTGTCTCTGTCCTGGGTCTCGGGAAGGTCTTGAAGGTTGTAATGTGGGAAGGCTGAGTGTGGTGTTTAGCTGACCAGCTTGATTGAGGATTGATAACTTTGAATTTGACCGTTTTTACTACGGTCATGGGTTCTTGAATATTTGTTGGCTGACCTTTTAGCCCCGGTCATGGTTTTTTTTTTTTGAATTTTTTTGTTTTTTTTTTTTTTGGGTTGACCTCTTAGCCCCGGTCGTGGGATTCTTCATTTGGATTGACCGCTATAGCCTCGGTGATGGGTGCCTTTTTTTTTTTACAATGGCCTCTTTTTTTTTGTTTTGGCCTTTTGCGTCTTTCCTGGACTTTTGATTTTTTTTTGTCCAGTTGTTTTTTTAACGGCTACCCCCCGATGGTGTTGTGGGCGAATATGGGGGTGGGCCCATCGGTTGGATTAGGCTTGTGGAGCTAAACCTTTGTAAGGTGTAAGCCTAGTTGGTGTTTGTGTGAGTGCAACTCGCGATGGAGTACTCTACGGTAAACATGGTGGTTTGGATCTCGGTATTGTCATCATAATTCCGAGCAGGCTTGGTGGGAGTATCGTCCCAAGTTGGGTACTTCTTGGCATCAAGTCTATAGAGTCACGATGCTTTTTTTTTGCTTCTGGTCAGACTAAACACCTAAGGTGGGGATTGGTTAGTCTTATTGGAGGGGTGTTTATTGTGGGGAGATGGACTTGCCTTCCGTCTTGAACCCAAACTAGGAGACTACCCGGATTTGTCATAGGATTCGATACCGCTCCTGCTAAGGGAAGTTATGTGGCTGTCTATGCCAGACATGGAATAGGTAAAAGGAAAACACGGGTCTCAGTTCCTGCAGTCGTTATAGATGTGCCTATAATAGTCACGTGCATGTGCTCACAGTGTACGATGGTGTTCATCATGTTCTCGGAAACACAAAAGGGAAGCATATATGAGAGATTGAAAAAGCTGATTTTATTGAATTGAAAAAGAGGACAGAATACAGTTGACTCTGACTCTGACTTTGAAATTGCAAGAGATAGAACATCCTAGACTCGGACTCAGACTCGGACTCAAATCAAATCTGGACTCTTGGATGAGGTTGTCAGTAGTCTTCGGCTCCTAAGGACTCAAGTGGATATCCAGTATAGCCTTCGGTAGAAGCTTCACCCAGATCTTCATTATGTCGAAGATCGTCTTCAATCCTGATGCCCATTTCGGTAAGCACTGCAAAGTTTGAAATGCCGGCATACCTAAGATGGACGCGGTAAGAAGGTAGGAGGTTGTTGATGAACGCCTCCACTAGTGTCTTCTCGCTGGGCTTGTCTACCAGCTTAACACTCTCGGCCCGCCAACGTTGAAGGTACTTGGTGAAACCTTCTGTTGGATCTTGGGCCATGACTTCTAATGTCCGCATGGTAGTCTGAAGTTCAGTGTTATCAGAATAGTTTTTAGCGAACTCGGTAGCCACATCTTCCCAAGTGGGGAATCTTTTTGCATTAAGCCTATAGAACCAGGCTTTTGGATATTTTCCGAGAGATGTGCCGAACAGATTGATGAACATGTCAGCTTTGACCCCCTTGATTGCCATAAATGCTTTGAAGGCTCGGAGGTGTAGTAATGGATCCTCCGTCCCTTCGAATATGGGTAACCCCTCTAAGTTGAGATCTGTTGGTAGTTTCTCACTGATGGGTGTATAGTCTCGGGAGTTCTCAATATAAATGTTATTCCCTTGAAGAGCGTGGAACTGTTGTTCTAGCCCACGCACCGTGCTGATCAGTTTGGCAAATGGCCCAGTATTTACCGACCCAGAATCGAGGTCTTGCCGTTCAATGGCAGTTAGACGAGCATTTATGGCCTCTTGGTTGGTTTTCAGGAACCCTATATGGGTTTCGGTTATGGCCTGCCTACTAACCATTGTCTCTAGCAAAGCCTTCATTTCATTGATGGTGTTTTCCATGTCCCTATTTCCGGTTGTGGGTGCCATATTCTGCGAGAATACCCACGTAATCAGAAATGTTGCTTCGGAACTTGACTACACCAAGCATAGGAAATAGCGCGGAAGGAGAGACAACTCTGGTTTGACTCGGGTTAGACTCTCCTAAGACAAATACGTGGGGTGCGATTCTCGGAGTGACTATGATTAATCTCCCCGTCGGAGAATAGCCCCCAAGTGAGACCAAAGACTCTGATAGGACTCAGATGGTGTGACATCTAAGTGACTCGAAAATGGGGTACATGAGACAACACGTGTAAGACGTGACCCTTAGAGCAACCGTGATTGATCGCTCTGCTAGAGGGTAGCCCCCGAGTGGGGTTGAAGATTTTGTTAAAACTCGAGCGTCGGACGAGTGACCCTTAGACGTAAGGACCGTGAACCTTTTTTATAGGGCTATGCCTTGTAAAAGGTTGACTCGGAAAAGACATCTAGATGGGTGACTCGTGAAAGGTGGGCCTTCCTTAGGATCTGGCGGGTGGGCCGAGTCCTGTTTGAAGAAAGGTCAACGTGAGACATCCCCAGACTTTTGGACTCAATTGTGTAGACGGGCCCTCCTTTGTAGGAGTGTGTCCTACGTAGGTGGGCCATGCCTTAGTCAAATAAGGCGGACTGGGGGTGGGGAGGAAACTCGTGATATAAGATCCACAGAGTCTCGACGCTATAGACCTTGACGACTTACGACACGACCCGACACTGCTAAATACGGGAAGTCCTAAGAACAGGAAGGTTTGGAAAATTGATAGTTTTGGAAAACCCGAGAAAATCTCGGGGAAAGGCCCAATTTTTCGAGAAAAATCGGAAAGGGTATCGGGCCTTGGTTTTGAAAGTTCGAAAATATTTTCGAGTTTTGAATTGGGCAGCATACCGGCTAGAAATAGGCTATTTTGAGTAAAATCATAAGTCCTAAATTCGGTATGTGTCCCGGGTTTTGAAATTTGGATATCTTGAAATTTGAAAATTTGAATGTTGGAAAAAAGAATTTCCGACGATTTGAAAATTTGAAGATGAGATCCCGAAGATTTGAAAATCGAAAACGGCATCTCGAAGATTTGAAAGTTGAAAATGGCATCGCGAGGATTTGAAAATTGAATTTTGAAAATTCGAAAATCGAATGGTGGATCGGAAATTCGAATTTTGAAATGGGCAGCATGCCGGCTAAAAAAAAGGCTTGTTTTGAGTCAAATCTTAAGTCTAAATTTTGGCAGCTTTCCGAGTTTTTGAAAATTTGAATATTTTTGGAAAGATGCATTTTTTTTGAAATGATGATGTTTTGAAAACGACACGGAAACCAAGTAGCACATAGTCACGTAAGCATTATAATGACACCATGTATGCTTTACACTAAGTCTCGGTCGGTCTGAATAGGGTCTATACCAGTGTTCATAGTCTAGTCGAGAAATGGGACGGTCTTCCTAACTCGAGTGGAGCTTAGAACATGCCGCAAAGTCCATCCGAGTCGACCATGAACACCTTTAACGTATCCAAGGATGAATACGTCGTGGTATAGTGGGACGTCGGTCACCAGTACCGGCCCGGGCAAATATGGGGTTATGCATGAACCGTAAAACTAAAACGCATATTGTACTCATCAAGCGATTTCTATTCGAGTCTCACCCTGAGAACGCCGACGGTAAGCCACACATCGGTTGATCCCCAGTGGAGTCGCCAAATTGTGGACATGACGTAGGTCCACCCCGACGCGGCCACGCGCGGGTTTGGGTTAGGCGAATGCACCTTCATATGAGAAGGATCGAATTGAAATTTAAGTCGAAATGGAGTCGCCACCGAATTTTATGGTTATTCGGAACCTTTCGAGCCCACTCTATATCGCCATGGTCCATACACAAAGTATGGCCCATTTCGGTTTGAGAGTTTATTGGGCTCATCCCTTTGCATATCGATATAGATGCCGACTTGAGCGGTTAATCGTATATTGAATGACTCTCGTTGCCAATGGATTCGGACGTCCGGAAACCACGGTTCTGAGTAAGGGGTGAGGGTACGTGTTGGGAAGCCCACTAAGGACACCCAACCCCGCCCGCACTTAGCGGCCTCTAATAGGACATCGTTTGACTTTTTAATATGCGCGTTAGTGATTCGGGGAAATGTTATGCAAACAGCGTTTTAGCTAAGCATGCGAATTAAATGTGAGCTACGTCAATTTAATGCATCTAATTTATTGTCGAAGTGATTTAGCATGGGAGGGTTAATTTAAAAGCGGTAAAACGCAAATAAATAAAGCAAAGCAAAAATAAACCGATTACATGTTACACGGGCGGAATACAACCCGGAATTCACAATACGACGTACAATAGAATAATCGAAATATACAACCAAAATGATTAGCGATAAGTAGAAACGGACCCGTGTATAAACTAGACCGTGAGTCGTGTAAATGGACTAACTTCAATTAAATACATATTATTTTTTTGTATTAATCGAAGGATGGGGATATAGGACCTAGGCGTGGTGCTAGCCCGATCCCAAATCCCGATGTCTTGTCCCAACTTATCATGTTGGTAAATTGGAGCCTAAATTAATTATGCGTCGGATACGACTACGGAGTCGTCAACACAAGATTAATAGTGAGACCGTTGATCAAAGTTGTTTAAGTGAAGTGATATATATGAGTTTTGAAAAGGAGATCACGTGATTGACTTTACACGTGTCGACTAAGTCGTAAAAAAAAAGACAAGGCTCGAATGTTGCATTAAAGCTCTCGGATTTCTGGGCTACAGGACTCACTCGGCCGAGTCATGGCCTGACTCGGTCGAGTGTGTCTTTAAATTAGCTACTGCCCGTTTTTTAAGGTGCTACTCGATCGAGTAGCTTGCGTACTCGGTCGAGTGACATCTGTACGAGGTATGACTCGTGTGGTTTTATGTGTTTTAAATCGATGATTGGCCGAGTCAAATAAAAATATTGACGGATTTAAATTTAACTCGGTTTGTCGGTATTATAATCATGTCTTGTATGATTATAATACCGTTATCGGAATTTTGTGGAAAAGGTTATTGTTTGATAAAATTTGATTAGTGACGGAATTGCGCCCCTCTACGTCACGACGTCGATATTAATCCTTACGGATTGTGTGACGTCGGTTTTCGTGTCAACGGGTTCTGTACTAATCTTTGAAATGGATTCATACGCGTTCAACTACGAATGATCGGGATCGTGTTAATAAACGAACCTTAAAAAAAATGATCATCGTAATCAAACGAATTAGGATCCGAGTTTTGATATTATTATATATATACACGGTACATACGATATTATAGTAAAATATAATAACGATGATTAAATGCGAAAGGTAAAATGTTAGCGTTAGTAATCATGTCGTTACTATCGACTAAATATAATACTATAGCATAAATGAATGTACATAAAAAAGGAACGAGAAGAAAGGAAGAAGAAGGAGAAATCTGTGTTGAATTGTTACACCCTCAACCTACATGCTCTTGCTTCTCGGGATACGGTTCGTCTAATGGCGGCAATGGCGCGGGAACGTCGAGATATGTAGGAGGAGTTGATGGTGTGTTTATGGCTCTTGGTTTGTATGGATTTTTACGAGTTTGTGCTCTCGAAATGCATGCAAGGATGACGGTGTTTATGGCTGAAAAATGTATGCAAAGGGGTTGTGTAAGAGTTGATTCTTGTGTAAAGTTGTGGGAGAAAAGTTGTTGGGAAAAGTTGTGATGGATGCCAGTTGTGTGTTGTGCATGGGGTCATGGGGTATTTATAGGGAGCCCCGACCCCGGGTCACTCGACCGAGTGGCGCGGGTGCACTCGGTCGAGTGCCCTCGCGAATGCATCTGGACGGGTTCGAAGAGGCTCCACTCGATCGAGTGGCCAATCCACTCAACCGAGTGGATCAATTAGGCCGGGCTATTTTGGGCGTGATTGCCCTTGATTTATGCTTAATTGATTATGATTGATTTGGCTAATTTTGGCTGATTCGTGAGCGATTTGGATAGATTTGTGAACCTGGTGCATGTTTCGGGAACGCACCCGGTCGCTCTTTGTGTCGGGTTTGTCTTGACCGGGTCTTGACCCGGTCGCTAAAAGACGGGAATTATTTTTGGTGTCGGTTTTGACCCAAATTAGTCTCATTTTGCTCGGAATGACCCACTGGGCCTGGATTTGAGGTTGGTTTTGTGAGATTTGTATCCCGTTAAAAGCCCATGCCGGACATTATTGATTTTGAGCCCGTATCCGAGCGCGTTAGAACATGTTAGCGTCCGATCATCATCGGGTGTTTTTTTGGAAACTGCTATAGACACCTGGCGGTCAAATTTTGGGTGTCTACACATTCCTATTGCAGTCACGTTCGAAGAGAAGCATCCACACTCGTCGTAGGAGAACCAAGTCATCAAATCAAGACCCTCCGCCGACATCTTGTTCCATTTTGTGTGAAAATCGAATCAGTAGATTAGATAGAGATTTGTACCCGAAACTTTAAATTTTAATAAAATTTATTTTGTTACATTTTATTTGTGTTTTCTCTCTATTTTGCAGATTAAACACAAATTTGTTGTTACAAATTTGGCACGCCCGGTGGGACATAAAAATATGTCTATGATTTTGGTCAAAGTCAAATATCGTCTCACAAAATTTAAGTCAAAAAGTCAAAGTAAAAAATGTTGACATATATATATATAGATTGAGGATCCGGTGCCACGATTTAATCAGATTGAGCCACACGATACCTCTATTCCTCATTCCCTACACGTTGAATCTGTTTTCTCTATTCTTCATCCCTCTATATTTCTCAAAGGTATTTCTACCTTCATTCTTTCACATCAATTCTACCTTTAATTTTGATTAATTCATGCTCCGATCATCGCTTTTTAATCTTGATTTTTGGATAAATTATTCTGTTAATTTCCCTGATTTTTTGATTTTTTTTCTGCTGAGTTTATTTGCATTTTTCTGCGATACAATTGATGCTGTGATTAGATTAGTTTCGAAATTTTTGGGGATTTCAATTCGTTGTTGTTGTTGATGAATGAAAAGAATTACGAATTGACGATTAGGTTTGCGGAATTAATTGATTTTTTTGTAATTTTTCAGTATGTCTTGATTATTTTGCCCAGAATATCTAGGGTTTGCTGTGTAGATTCATAGAATTCACAATAATTCTGGCCAGATTGTGATTTGACTTTCTCCTAGAATGTTCTGTCGGATATGCTCGTCACAAACGAGAATTTGTGATTAATAATAGCTTGGAAATTGTGGTTAGTATGGTACATTTTCAAGGCAATGTGATATTTCTTCCTGTTATGCTCGATGCTTAGAATTAAAATATGATTACTGTATCAGTATTATATAATTATTATACTTGTGTTACTGTAATAGTGTGACAGTGTCACAGTAAGATATTTGTATTACTGTAATAGTGTTCTGTTACTGTAACATTATTACTGTGACATTATTATTGTAATTCCTTATTACTGTGATAGTGTCACAGTAAGATAGTTGTGTTACTGTAATAGTGTTGTTATTGTAACATTATTACTGTGACATTATTATTGTAATTCCTTATTACTGTGATAGTGTCACAGTAAGATAGTTGTGTTACTGTAATAGTGTTATGTTACTGTAACAGTAAGATTATATACGATGAAGATGACGCTGAATCTCAGCCATTCATGTGATTTGATCATGTGGCTGTGATTCGCGGGACGGACTCATTTAAAATAGAGAGACTCACGAGATGCAATTCCTATATATATATATATATATATATATATGTATATATATATATATGTATATATATATATATGTATATATATATATATATATACATATACATACATATATATACATATATATATATATACACATGTATGTGCAATTGTTTTGGAGCTTTAACAATGGATTAGATGCGTAGAGATACCAAGTCATCATGTTTTAAACCCTCAACTATATATTATATATCATGTAATTGAAATATTTGTAGTACTATTTTGGTTTTAGGGAGTTAGTATATACAATTATGCACAGTTTGAAGATAAGTTGGTACGGGTAATCTAACGTATAAACCGGAAAAAGTTATATCTCAGTTGCAATGCATTGTTCATGTTTAGGAAGTAAAATCTCAATTACCAACGTGGTCATTGAACTACAAATATTAAATTAGTCTTCAAACTAACTTGTATTATCTTTTTTTGCCCTTTCTTTATAGGTGTATGCATAAGCATAACACTCGACGATCCAGGGGAGCTACAACTTTCAATCCCGAAATCGAGAGAACCGCAAGGAGGATAAGGAAAGAATTTCTGAGGAAAAGGAAGAGGAACCGTTAGAGCTCGACAAATTCTTTATTGAAGAGGAAGAAGTAGAGATGGCTGAAAAGACGTTAAAGCAATTGGCTACACCAGATGTGACAACCACTCCACTGAGTATCGTATTTCCTACTCTTGAAAAACCTTTAAAGTTAAATTCTGGTTTTCTTAGTTTACTTCCTAAGTTTTACGGTAAGTCAGATGAATTGCCTAATATGCATCTAGTTGCTTTCGATTTGACGTGCTCATCTATGGAATGTGAGGGGGTTAAACTGGAGGACATTAAATTGCGGGCTTTTCCATTTTCGTTAGAGGGGGCTGCTAGACAATGGTTATTTTACTTACCACCAAGTTCTATTACTAGCTGGGATACATTAAAAATTGCTTTTCTAGAAAAATTTCAACCCGCTAGTAGAGTCGCTTCTATTAGGAAGGAAATAAGTGGTATTAAACAGGGGTATGATGAGTCCTTATGTGAATATTGGGAAAGATTTAATAGGCTATGTGCATCGTGTCCTCAACACCAAATAACTGAGCAATTGTTATTGTTTTACTTTTATGAGGGTCTTTTAAGTAAGGATAGACAATACATTGATGCTGCAAGTGGGGGAATGTTGGCTGATAAAACACCGACCGAGGCTAGGAAACTACTAAATAACATGGCCTTAAATACTCAATAATTTAGTTCCTGGAAGGATGTAGGGGAAGTGAATGAGATAAGTAGTGCTGCTATTAATGGTTTAAGGGATCAAATGCAAGAAAATGCCCAACAAATAGCTACTTTGACCACCCTCGTTTCTAAACTTGTTTCGGATCAGTCAAAACAGACCATGTTTGCTGTAAACTCTGAGAATATGTTAGTTAATGGTGCTGGACAACCTTGTATGCAGGAAGAGGTCAATGCTTTGGGTGGTTTTAATGGTAATCAGAATAGAAAATATGACCCTTACTCAAACACTTATAATGAGGGATGGAAGGACCACCATAATTTCAGATATGGGTCAGGACCGAGACCTAATCAGAATAATATTAGACCTGCTACCCCTCCACCTTATTCTGTGTCACTTGAGGATATGATTAAGCAATTAACTAATACAGTTAGTAAGGTTCACAACCAGGCTGTCTCTTATCAACAAAATACCGATTCTCATTTACAACAACTAGACTCTCAAATGGGACAAATCTGCACTACCCTAAGTAGTATTCAAACCACTTTAGGAGGAGCATTACCAGCCCAACCTATACCTAACCTTAACCAGAGTGCACAAGCTATAACACTTAGGAGTGGTAAGGTCCTAGCTGAACAGAATAAGAGTAAAATTGAGAAGGAGCTTGAAGTTAAGCCTGTAGGTGTATAAGAGGAAGCGAGAGAGCATGCGATCACTAAGGATAAAGGTCAAAACCATGATTCGGAAGTCGTTAGCTTTAAGGACCCTCCCCCATTTCCATCTAGGTTTGCTAAAACAAAGAAAATTGAGCTAGAAAAGGAAATTCTTGACACCTTTAAGAAAGTAGAAGTGAATATACCCTTACTTGATGCCATCAAGCAAGTCCCCAAATATGCTAAATTTCTAAAAGAACTTTGCACTAACAAAAGAAAATTCAAAAATGGTGAAAGGGTAAGTATGGGAGAAAATGTGTCCGCTGTTCTTCAGAGAAAAGTCCCACCAAAATGTCATGATCCAGGGATGTTTTCCATTCCGTGTACTATTGGTTCATCTAAATTTGAGAGATGCATGTTAGATTTGGGTGCGTCTATAAATGTTATGCCAAAATCTGTTTATGATACTTTGCATGGAGCTAAGCTTGCTGAGACTGATGTGATGATCCAATTAGCTGATAGATCGTATGCCCACCCATTAGGAGTTTTGGAAGATGTTCTAGTTCAAGTAGATGATTTTGTTTTTCCAGCCGATTTTTATATAATTGATATGGGTCGGTCTCGAGATGCATCTGATGTGCCTTTATTGCTAGGTAGACCTTTCCTTAAAACTTCGAGAGCTAAAATTGATGTGCATAATGGTATTCTATCCTTTGAATTTGATGGTGAAACTATGACATTTAATATCTTCGAGGCTATGAAGTATTCTGACAATATTAATAGTGTGTGTTGTTGATTATATCGATGTTATTGATTGGATCGTACAAGAAGTCTTTGATAATGAATACGCAGAATATGCTTTGAACGAGTCAAGTCTTTTTATAGCACCTAATGTTACCGATGTCTGTAATGTTAACCTTGTTGATTCTCGTAAAAGCTTTATGTCAGGTTCCTTACCCCAGGAGACTTCAACACTTATTCCATCCATTATTAAGGCACCCGAACTTGAACTCAAACCTCTTCCTAATCATTTCAAGTATGCTTTTATTGGTGAAAATGAGACATTACCAGTAATTATTTCACGTTCACTTTCAGACCTTCAGGAAACCAAGTTGTTAGGGGTACTTAGAGAAAATAAAGAGGCTATAGGATGGACATTAGCAGACATTAAGGGTATTAGTCCTACTCTTTGCATGCATAGAATATTCCTAGAGAAAGATGCTAAACCTACTAGAGAGCCACAACGTAGATTAAACCCTTCGATGTTAGAAGTAGTAAAAAAAGAAATGATAAAGTGGACAGATGCCGGTGTCATTTATCCTATCTCGGATTCTGAGTGGGTTAGCCCGATTCATGTTGTCCCGAAAAAATCGGGTATCACTGTAGTGGAAAATGCAAAGGGTGAGCTAGTACCTACGAGAGTGTCTAATGGTTGGCGAGTCTATATCGACTATAGAAAACTGAACAATGCCACAAGAAAAGACCATTTTTCTTTACCGTTTATCGACCAAATGTTAGAAAATAAAACTTGCTGGAAGGTCTTATTTCTGTTTTCTAGATGGATATTCAGGTTATACTCAAGTGGCTATAGCACCCGAAGATCAGGATAAACTACTTTCACCGGTCCCTTTGGTACGTTTGCATTTAGACGAATGCCGTTTGGCCTCTGTAATGCTCCAGGTACGTTCCAAAGGTGTATGATGAGTATTTTTTCTGACTTAATTGATAGTTGTATGGAAATATTTATGGATGATTTTACTGTCTTTGGTGATTCGTTTGACTTCTGTCTTCATAATTTATCACTTGTTCTTAAGAGATGTCGTGAGACGAAACTTGTTCTAAATTTTGAGAAGTGTCATTTTATGGTAGAACAAGGGGTGGTTTTAGGTCATGTGGTGAGTTCTAGAGGACTAGAAGTGGACAAGGCTAAAATAGATGTCATAAGCTCTTTGCCCTACCCTACGAGTGTGCGTGAGATCAAATCTTTTTTGGGTCATGCGGGTTTTTATAGACGCTTCATAAAGGATTTTTCTAAAATTTCAGCTCCTCTATGTTCTTTGTTGGGGAAAGATGTGAAATTTGTGTTTGATGATTCTTGTAAAGTAGCTTTTGACACTTTGAAAAGCAAACTGACTTCAGCCCCTATTATGCGTGCACCTGACTGGAATTTGCCTTTTGAAATTATGTGTGACGCTAGTGATAGAGCAGTAGGTGCAGTACTTGGTCAAAAGGTTAATAAAGAGTCTTATGTAATCCGTTATGCTTCTAGATCACTCGATCCTGCACAGTGTAACTACACAGTTACTGAGAAAGAAATGTATGCTGTAATATTTGCTCTTGAGAAGTTTAGAACTTATTTGCTTGGTGCCCATGTCATAGTTTACTCTGATCACTCGGCCTTAAAATTTCTATTGAAAAAGAAAGAGTCTAAGTCGCGGTTATTACGATGGATGCTTTTATTACAAGAGTTTGATCTAGAAATTAGAGACAAAAAAGGGGCAGAGAATCTTGTAGCTGACCACTTAAGTAGAATAGTCCCTAGAGAGGATTGGCCTTGTATGACCGAGTTTTTCCCCGATGAGCACTTGTATTCTATGTATCTTGAACCGACCCCTTGGTATGCTGACATGGTTAACTACTTAGTAACCACTTCCTTTCCCTCTACATTATCAAGAGCGCAACGAGATAAGATTAGAAGTGAGGCAAAACATTATATTTGGGATGACCCATATCTTTGGAAGTGTTGTAGTGATAATATTATTAGGAGATGTGTCGATGAGTCTGAAGCGCAATCTATTCTCAATTTCTGTCATAGTTTAGAAACAGGAGGACACTTTGGTCCTAAACGGACAGCACATAAGGTTTTAGAGTGCGGTTTTTATTGGCCCACATTACACCGAGATGCTTATTCTTTTTGCAAATCTTGTGTCCAATGTCAGAAAACTGGTAATTTAACTAGGAAAGCTGAAATGCCTCAACATGGAATTCTTGCTTGTGAAATATTTGATATATGGGGTATCGACTTCATGGGTCCCTTTCCAGGGTCACATGGTTATCTGTATATCTTGTTGGCTGTAGATTATGTATCCAAGTAGGTCGAAGTTAAGGCTACTAAATGTGATGATGCTAAGACCGTAGTGAAATTTGTTAAAAGTCGAATTTTTAATAGGTTCGGAATCCCTAAGGCACTCATTAGCGACTGCGGGACTCACTTTTGTAACCGTGTATTAGCTGCATTGCTTAGTAAGTACCAGGTTATTCACAAAATTGCCACTGCCTACCACCCGCAAACTAACGGTCAAGCTGAAGTTTCCATTAGGGAAATTAAGTCAATTTTGGAGAAGATGGTAAAACCGAATAGGAAAGATTGGAGTCTTCGGGTTGATGATGCAGCTTGGGCATATAGGACAGCTTACAAAACACCCATTGGAATGTCACCGTATAGATTAATTTTTGGGAAAGCATGTCATTTACCTGTTGAACTCGAGCATAAATCTGAATGGGCTGTGAAACAGTGTAACTTAGACTATGAGTTAGCCGGGATGGAGAGAAAATTACAATTGCAGGAATTAGAAGAATTAAGGTCAGAATCTTATGAGAATGCTAGAAATTATAAGGAAAGAACCAAGGCTTTTCATGATCAGAACATAAATAGGAAATCATTAAGGGTAGGACAGAAAGTATTATTATTTAACTCCCGTTTGAAGTTATTTCCAGGTAAACTTAGATCACGATGGCTTGGACCGTATATTGTCATGAATGTCTTTCCGCATGGAGCCGTTGAAATAAAGAGTATTGATACTAACCAAGTGTTCAAGGTAAATGGTTACAGGGTGAAACCCTTCTACGAATGGTGCGAGGTAAAGGTGATAGAAGACATGGTTCTTGAGGAACCATAATCCACTCTCTGAACTCGGTCGAGCCAAAGACGTTAAATTAGGCGCTTCTTGGAAGGCAACCCAAGCTTAATTGTATTGTATTGTATTATTTTAATTTTTTTTAGTCGAGTCGGCTAAAGTGCGTCTCTAAGTTTCGCAACCTTTGTAAGGGGATGTTAATTGTGTTGGTTGCACAAAAATATTAGTATTAGAAAATAAACTTCATAAGACGTGTCATTTCTGAGAACATTTTTTTTGGTATTTCGTGTTACACTTGTCTGGGTCTAATGCTTTTGTTCTGCAGGAATACTGTTATTGTGAATTTTTGGTGATTGTGGAGATTGTTATTATGGGATTGGAGCTAATACGATGGACATGCAACCGGGTCGGTGCTGCGCAATTGATTACTCACATATTAAATCCGCTAAGTGCTCTTATCTCTCTCCTTTATTTTTCGAATTTATTTCATGTGTCATCGAGGGCGATGTCGATCTTAAGTGCGGGGGAGGAGTTAATTAAAATCTTAATAAATTGAGTTTATTTTAGAATTTTCAACAAGTGTGCTTTAAAGTTACAACCTAAGCGTTTTTAGGCTAACTAAAATAAGAGAATCGACGACAAGCTCTAATCTAAAAAATTTTTAAGTCCCTAAATATGCTAAAAAAATTACTAACTTTTATAATTTCTATTACTAATATTAAAAAAAAAGTTTTGAAGTTACATATACAGTTATTTTTCCTCCCGATCGAGCTTGGATTAATTAATTTGATAGTAGATGATATTTTAAGTCTCTTTTAAATTTGAGTTATAAGTGAATTATAAAAAATAGCGCTTGGTGGTACTACCTTTACTATTTTTTTTATATTGACTCTAGAGGTACGAAAAGTAAGCCGGTCTTGTTAAATTAATTTGCTTTCCTAGGTGACTCCTAATTAAAGCTAAGGAAGATTAGACACCTCAAGAGAGAGTGAGTCGTTCTTGTGACTCGAGTTAGTAAATCCGAGGGGAACCTAGTCCTAATGGGATTGGGAGAATGCCTAATGCCTTGTCCGGAAGGGCGGGAGTCATTGATTGAAAACTCGCTACATGGGTCATTTGATCGGGCAAAAAAAAAATTATGAAAAAGAAAAAAATCGAAAGAAAAACAGGAAAAAAATATAGAAAAAAATGAGATAAAAATGAAAAAAAATAATAATAATGGAAAAAGTGAGATGAGGTGTTTAGTTTGCCTATGTGCTCGGGAGAACGATCCTCGTACTGAACTGGTAATAGAAATGTACGGAAAGTAAATCCCCTTCCCCCAAGACCTTAAATTGCCGAAACTCGTCGTTTTGAGTCAATTTTTATACAACTTTATTTAGGTAGTTCAGTGAGTGTGAAAAATAATGAGTTCATTTATGATTTATATTTATAAGCAGTCTAAAATATTATACATTGTTAAATTAATTAGGTGAATAGTTCAAGTGTGCAGGAAAAAGTTAGTATATATGCTTCTCAATCTAACTCAAATATTTTTATTGACTTCTCTAACTTAGTAAACTAATTTATCTAACTTAAAATAATTTAGTTTGTCGTCGGTAATCTTGTTTTGGTTTGTCTGAAATTGTCAAGGTTGATCTATCTAATTGTATCTAAGGTTTTGTCATTGTCGAGGACGACAACAAGCTAAGTGTGGGGGAATTTGATAACTCACTAATTATTCGTATTTTCACCCCGTTTTTATGTGTCGTTAATATAATTTATAATATTCTTTGAGCTATATAGTATACTTTTCGTTAATTTGGATATTCACTCATGTAAATATTATTTTAGTATAATAGTGATTAAATTGTACTAATTATGATATAGATACAAATTGAGCGGATGAATAAGAAGCGGAGCGAATCCAAATAAAGAATGGTTGTCGTTGATTAAGGATCGGAAGCAAGGAAAATAAGTCAAGTCTCAAACTAAAGACCACTTGCCAAATTGACAAGCTCACACCACATCATAAGACCCGAAGAAAATATTGGACAACCAAGGAAAATTGAAGAAAAAAAGGAAGAAAAAGCTAATATAATTCTTGTACAAGATTTGGAAAAAGGGTGTACAGCACTCACAATTATAGGAAAGAAGAAAAGGAAAATCACACCACCCATATCTATGGAATTTAACGAAGATACGAGGCATCAAATATGGAAACACAATATTCCCATCTCATCGGTTTCCATATTTCTACCCAGAAATCGTACTCCAAATCTTTCCTAATTTTGACCCAATGTAACTTTAAATACCCGGTTCCCATCATGAATAACTCAAGCAAGCAAACACAAAAATACCAAACCCTATTAGTAATTGAAGTTAACGGTTTTCGGGAGCTCGGAGCAGTCCGTCGGGTGAAGCGGCTTCAACTCGAGGAAAAACGGAAGTACTACTTGTGGAGGTGTCAAAACCAAATCAAGGAGGAGTCTTTCGGTTATACATATTAAGTTCTCTACTCCTTAATACTTGTTAATTTCAGTTGTTAATTTTGTCTTGGATCTTATATGACATTAATCGTTCAGTTATGAAATCAATTAGTTTTATCAATATTATTTTGTTAGTATTCAATTTTATACTCGTCCTTATTGTTCAATAGCTAGTTGTATTATTTGGCGCGGCATTAAGTTATACAACCGAGTAGCAACTATATTAATTTAGGACTGCGAATTGTCACTAGGTTAATCTAGGAGTATAATTTGATCTAGTTAACTTAAATTGACTAGGATTAATGATGTCTTTCATGTCCTTAATGCGACTAGTTAACTTACGGAGCGTCGAAACTTACGTAATAATTAATTAGTTAGTATTGGTGGTCGAGCGGCTCGACACCGATTATAAGTAAGGAAGGATAGGGAGATTTAGCGGCTAAATTCTCTACAATTAATCTATTAATAAAATAATATGGTTACGACGAGTCGATTTAGTAACTGAATGAGTAATTGAATTTAAGAAGTATATGAGCCGAATTATTATGAGTAATTGAATTTAAGAAGTATATGAGCCGAATTATTATGCTTGTTTCACTTGTATATATTAGGATATTAATTATAGTTATTATGGATTAGTTTATTATTTATTCATTTAGATTATTCGAGACAACTAATTAAACCCCCATTCCGTATATATTCTTGTTAATATTGTTAATATGTTATTCATAAAAGTAAATATGTAGTGGACTAGTTAATGAATAAATCGTCTCTCCGTGGGATCGACCCTTACTTGTACTATACTACGTAATTTTTAAGATCGTTAGTGTGATAAGAGTAAGGTTATAAATTATTAATTTGAGTGCGGTAACGACACGTATCAAATTTTGGCGCCGTTGCCGGGGTAATACGCTGCCACTCGATCGAGTCATTGCGAGACTCGAACGAGTGGAGATCGAAAAACCCTTCTGTCTCGGTTTTTTGGGTGTCACTCGACCGAGTGGGCTAGGCACTCGGTCGAGTGCCCCTGTACGAACTAGGGTTCGCTTGCAACTTATTATTGATTGCGAGATTGCTTTTCGATTTTGATAAATCGTTGACTCTGCCGAATCGGGCATAAATATTATATGATTTATGCTCAATTCGGATTTTGATAAATCGTTAATTTGTTGAATCGGGTATAAATATTATGGGATTTATACTCGATTCTAATTTGGATACTCGTCATATCCCATATTCGATTATTGAATCGATACGGAATATTAGAGCGAAAATTTGAAGAAAATATTATAAGTCGTTTTGAATTAACTAAGACTGTATGGATTTCCTCCGCGTTTATAGTGTCGTAATTCTAACGAATTATATGACAACTATTTAGCATCAACGAAAAACCGTGTTAGTTAAATTATTTGACTAAATCGTTAGATTCGACATCCAATTATTGAATTGGTATCGAATCTAATAGATCGACACTTGAATTAAAAAGACTCGACTTGATTCCTCCACATCCCGACATCATAATTAATTCTTGCGAATTGTTCGATGTCGGATCCGCATCAGTAGGTTTCGACTCAACTTGAATAAAAATACGTGGATAATAATAAGAAAGGGTTTTAGAAATCGATGTATGCGATGTTGATGATGAAGACGCGACAATAAAAAAACGACGACGACGATGGGAAACGGACGACACGAGTAAAGGAAAGAGAAGAGAAAATCGGGTTTGTTGCACCCTCAACCGACATGTTTCGTGTTCTCGGACGGGATTCGTTAATTGTGGCTTGCACGTGAGTATCGAGATTATGCAGGCTAAGTTATGGTGGTTAGGGTTTCGATTCCTAGATGCTAGGGTTAGGGTTTGAAAATGTGAGATTAGGGTTTTGCAATGTGTGAGAAAGTTGTCTTGATTCGCATGCATGAGGGTGTATATATAGGCCAAACTATGCACCCCCGTCTAGGGTTACTCGACCGAGTATGCCGCTGACTCGGTCGAGTGGCCCAAAGCGACTCCAGTCGGGCTTGCTTAAGGCCCGCTCGATCGAGTAGGGCTGACACTCGATTGAGTGGGTCAGCTGGATCGCACGGGTCCGGTATTTTGGACCTCGACTTGGGTATTTTGTGGGCTTTGTATTTGGGTTAGACTTTTGATATTTATGTGGCTGTTTTTATGTGTCTCGGAAACGGCTTTGACCGGGGTTGACCCAATCGCTAAAAGTCGGTTTTATTTTCGGTGTCTGTTTTGACCCAAATTAGTCTTGTTTGATTGGAAACGACCCACTGGGTCTGAATTTGAGGTTTGTTTTGTGAGATTTTTACTCCGTGAATGCATAAGTCAGCAACTAATGGTTTCGAGCCCATATCCGAGCGCGTAGAAACACGTTTGCGTCCGATCATCATCGGGTGTTTTTTGGAAACTGCTATAGACACCTGGCGGTCAAAATGTGGGTGTCTACAATACTCTTGACTTTTTTTTAAAAAAAAATAGTTGGTGATTTTATGGTTCAATTAGATTAGCCCATGTGGATTGATTAGGAGGTAGTATTAGGCAAATGGTGTATGAAGGATGTTTTGTTTGAGTTTTAATATAATATATAGATAATTCAATATACTCCCTTTACTCACCAATGTGAGATAGTCGAAAACCCACTTTGCTAAAAACCAAGTCCCTATATATTTCTAATATTATCATCTCATTCAACTCGACTTGAATAATTTACTAAACCGACAAGTGTGGACATGACATGGTCCACCCCGACGCGGCCACACGCGGGTTTGGGAGGTGATATGTTTCCCGTGTGAGATAATTCTCAGGTCGAAATTTAAATCAAAATAGGAGACCTTTGGAGGTAAGCCTTTGTAAGGTGTGAGCATAGTTGGTCTTTATGTGAGTGCAACTCGCGGTGGAGTACTCTACGCTAAGCATGGTGGTTTGGATCTCGGGATTGTCATCGTAATTCCGAGCAATCTTGGTGGAAACATCGTCCCGAGTTGGGTATTTCCTAGCGTTGAGCGTATAGAACAACGATGCTTCCCTTTTTTTTGCCAGACTAACGCCTAAGGTAAGGATTGGTCAGTCTTATTGGAGGGGTGTTTATTATGGGAAATGGGTTTGCCTCCCGTCTTGAAACCAAACTAGGAGACTACCTAGATTCGTCATAGGCTTCGATACCGCTCTTGCTAGGGGAAGTTATGTGGCTTTCTATGCTAGACATGGAACAGGTAAAGGAAAACAAGGGTCTCGGTTTCCTGCAGTCATTATAGATGTGCCTATAATAGTCACGTGTGTGTGCTCACAGTGTATGATGGTGATAAGTGTAGTTTGTAGTGCCTATTTGTTGTGTTTGGTCCCGTTTTCCCTTGTGAAATCGCTCTTTGGAGCGGTTTCTGGGCTACTTATGCTTCTTCTAGTTCGTTTTAGGTTCCCAAGACCATTCATGGAGAATTGGAACGATTCCAACTCGTTTCCTACACTTTTGGAGCCAACGAAGAGAAAGAACGATCACTCGGTGCCTTAGATTTGATCCTGAGACCTTGAGACCCATTCCCGAGCCCCTTAGACTCGATCCCGAGCTCCGAAAATCGATGAGAAACAAGGAGGGACCCTTATGATCATATTAGAGGCCTACAAGACCCTTCCTGGGCGGGAAGAGTAGCCTTCCCGGTCGGGAAGGCGTGCATGAATGAAGAGGCTACTGATTAGGCCATCCCGACCAGGAAGGGAGCTTCCCGACCGGGAAGGGTGTGTCATCCCGACCGGGACCATCCATCCCGAGCGGGATGAGCCAGCTGTAGCCCACGCCTCTTCTTTTCTTCTCCTTTGCTCTTGTAACCTTATAAATACCCTCCCATTGTATTGTTTAAGCACCTTAGACCCCTCTACATTATTCTAAACCCTAGATAGAGTTCCTCCTCTCATTAGACTAATCTTTCCTTAACCTTTTGTTAATCTTAGATTAATTTAGTTAGTTAATCTTGTATTAAGGATCTCTTGAAGAATCCATTCAATCTTGACAACATTGAAGGAGGTTTTGGGTGTTCTTATAATACAAGTTCTCATCTTTTTATCCTCTTCTTAGTTGGTATAATCTCTTTTCTCTTAATCTTTGTTTATTTATCAAGTTTTAATCTTTGTTCATTGTTTTGTTTATTGTTCATTATTCTTACTAGTTTCACTTTCATTATGGATGTTTTAATGTTTGTGTTGACTTCTCTTATTGTTGTTATTGTTAGTTTCACTATGTGTGAGTAGACTCTTTGTGGGGTTAGTAGGGGGATTAAGTGTGGATTATGGGTAATTAGGGTTTGATTAAGGGAAAAGGTCGAATCTTTGTTACTAGTCACATGTTGAGCACTCTATGTGTTTGTTGAATTGCTTGTTTGAGTTGTAGTGGCCATGCTTCTCATACTTGTTTTCATCTTCTCATTTTGTAATCAATTTGTGGTTGAATGCTTGTGTTTTGGGTAATATCTTGCATGAGTATTCGGGTCTAGTCTTTGACACGAGAGTGCGGACTTAGGCTTTGACGCGAGAGCACGGACCGACCTTAGTGACTAAATGAAACCTTCACCCTTGATCTCCCAACTATCCTAGTACACTTATGAACCTAAACTAACCCTACTCCTTCCCAATTTGATTTCTCCTTCTTGTTAGAAATTATCTATCTAGTTAGTTGATTGTTTTAGTCTTTAGTTGATTCATTTATTTCTTGTTATATCTAGTTCATCTTTAATACTAGTTTCATTCCTTTCCATCACCATAGTTAATCAATTCTCACTAGTTTGTTCCTCTTTGTGTTGTTTCGGTAATCTAGCCTTGTTTTTGAGTAGACCATAGTCTAGACACCTATAACCGTCTCCGTGTATATCGACCCGACTTACCCTAGCTACTAATTAGGTCTAGTTGGTATTACTTGATCGGTAGGACCCACGGCAAAGTCCTCCCATCAATTTGGCGCCGTTGCCGGGTACGGTGCATGTTTAGACTTAGTTTACTTATTAGCTAGACTTAGTTACCCTCCTTGTGTTCTTCTTCTATCCATTGTGCATATTTTGTAGGCTTTTTCTTGTTTTTATTGTTTTCTTCTCTCTTTGTCTTCCGTTGTGCTCGTTTATTGTCTTTGCCTAGTGCCCGCAAAGCAGTAGGTGTTCTCACGTTTGTTCAAGTGTGTAGTGCATGCCTAGGAGGAGAGGTGACTTCTTTCTCTTCAATCCAGAGCCGGAAAGACTCTTTAGAGCCTTTAGCCAACGGACGATTGATTGGGTTAGAACCTCTCAACCGAGTACTAGCAATAGCATTGAAGAACAAGCTCAAGGATCTGACTTGAACGAGACACCTCGAGAGACGGCCGAAGGGAATTTCATCAATTCTTTTGGTACTTCTAGTCACTCTTCTCAACCTAGTTCTCCTTCTACATCTACATCAACACCGTTTACACCATCATCTCCCGCATATCCAACAATGCCTAAGTTCTCTTCTCATTCAACCTTTACGGAAGACGTTTTGCCCGGTCCAACCGCTTTACCGGTCGCATATACCGATAATTTTGTGGCAAAAACGCCGTTTATCCAATTGGTTGAAAGAAGTCAATTTAGTGGGTTACCAACCGAAGATCCTCATCAACACATGGAAACCTTTTCGGACTATTGCGATGCTATCTCACAACCGGGAATAACCCAAGACCAAATCCGGTGGGTATTATTTCCCTTCTCTTTGATCGGTAAGGCTAAGCAATGGTTCAAAGGGTTAGACAAGGCAACTCTCGGTATTGATACTTGGAAGAAGCTAGCCTTAGCTTTCTACCAACAATTTTATCCACCGGAGAAGACCAATCTCTTGAGAGCTTCTATCACGGGATTTCAGCAACGTGATGAAGAAAGCCTCTATGAATCGTGGGAAAGATTCAAAGCCTTGATCCGTTCTTTTCCTCACCATGGTTTATCACAGTGGTTCCTTGTTCAACAGTTTTGGAACGGGTTATATGAAGACTCAAGGGCCATACTCAACATGGGATCGAATGGAAGGTTTACCGAGGTAGATGATGACCAAACATGGTCAAGAATCAAGGAGAAGGCGGTACACAACTCCCAATACTCAAGGCCTAGGAAGGCGAATCGAGGGGAAAGGCACGAGATCGATGCCATTACACAACAAAGTATTGATCTTGGAGCACAATTAAAAACCCACATGGAAACTATTGACAAGAAGCTCCAAAGCCATTTTGAGCAAGGTCAAAGCACAAGTGCCTCCCACCAAAATTCAACTCAACAAGTCAATGCTTTGGGAGTTGTATCTCCTACATCTTATTATGGGATATGCGAGATTTGCGGGATATTTGGACATGAACCTCAACATTGTCGACGTAGTATTGAGCAAGTGAATGCCTTTCAAGCGTTCAAGCAAGGTGCCCCATACTCTAACTTCAAGCAAAATGTGCCAAATCCTCACATGTTCCAAGCTTCCCAACAACAATCTCTACAACAACACCATCCCATCTATGTTCCACCTCCCTTAAGGGACAACAACCAAGGCTACCAAGGTTATGTAGGCAACCCAAGGCCATTCCAACAACATAACCAAGGTGCCTTTAGCAACAATCAAGGGTTCCAAAATCAAGGGAACTTCAATCATCAAGGTGGTTTCCAAGGAAACCAACACTCCCAAGGACATCAAAACTACAACCATGGTAACACTCAAGGCCTTAATCAAGGCAACTCTCATGGGTTCCAAGGGAACCCTCAACAACAACAAGGGTCTCAAGGTACTCAACATGAAAGCAAGCAAAGGAGTCGGTCTCCTATTCATGATTATGGCATTCCTCTAGCCATCACCAACACTCCTCATAACCAAAAATCTCCCCCTCGGGATTTCGACATGCAAAAATAAATGTTGGATGTGCAAAGGAGTAATCAAGAAATGCAAAGAAGCCAAATGGAGATGCTAAGAAACCAACAAGAATTCTTTGCTCATCTTCAAAGGAAGAACATAGCAAGAGATGCTCATATGAAGATGCTCGAAACCCAAATAGCTCAAGTTGCTTCGGGTAGCTCTTCAAGGCAAAAGGGGCAACTACCTTCTCAAGGTGAACCGGCAAAATTTGAACATGTGAATGCTATTACCTTGAGGAGTGGTGCATCTTATGACTCCCCCTTATTCCCTAGTGAGCAACCAGCAATGAAAGAAGTTGTATCTCCATCTCAAGACAATGCAAGTTTGGGAAATCCAATGGAGGAGCAAGTCTTGTGGGAGATTGAGAAACCCCATGAAGACAAGCTTCCCCCATTTCAAGGAAAAGACAAAGGGAAGAGGAAAATGTCAATTGAAAAGTCCAACCCTAATGAGCAAGACAAGATACACGTACATTAAGTTGCCATTCCCAACAAGGCAAATGAAGACCAAGGTGGATATTCAATATGACAAGTTCCTTGATATTGTGAAGAAGTTGGATGTGAGTGTCCCTTTTACCGAGCTACTTACCCAAGTCCCGGTATATGGAAGATTCATGAAAGAAATCTTGGCTAAGAAGAGATCTGTCGACAAGGAAGAGACCATAGCGTTCACAAGAGAGGTGAGCGAGCTCATTCAAGGTTCTACACTTCCCAAGTTGAAGGATCCGGGTAGTTTCTCAATCCCGTGCACCATAGGCAACTTGAAGATTGAAAGGGCATTATGTGATTTGGGTGCGAGTGTAAGCATTATTCCCTATTCCATTTGTGAGCAACTTGGGATGAAAGAGCTCAAGTATACTTCTATTACACTCCAAATGGCCGATCGTTCACTCAACCGACCATTGGGGATGTTAGAAGATCTGCCACTAAGAATCGGAAAGTTCTTCATTCCGGTCGACTTCCTTGTACTTGATATGCCGGAAGATGCCGTCACTCCCATTATCCTAGGCCGCCCATTTCTACATACCGCCGGTGCGATGATTGATGTAAAGAATGGTAGGATCACATTTGAGCTAGGCGACGAGAAGCTCGTGTTTAACCTCCAAGGCAACACCTCGCCTACAAATGATGAATCTTGTAATATGATCCACGCCGTGAAAGACATCGGTCTAGGGGATGACTCGGGTGAAAGCTTGAAAAACAACTTCTATGGAATTGAAGATGATGATTCCGAGCTTGGGGCGGATGAGTGCCCATATCATGAGATTGAGGACAAGTTGCAAGGAAAGAAGAAAGTTGAGCCTCCCTTGAGGCCTTGTGAAGATGAGTGGAAGTTTGGGTATATACCGAAGGATCGAAAGTGCAAGTTCAAGCCGTTGGACATCGGGATGCCTCGGGAACATCTAGGCAAGGTTGTGAAGAACCTTGGAGTGTGAATTGGTATTCCACAAGCTTGATTGAAGACTTCTCGAGAGCCTCCAATTTTTTTACTTCGTGCCCTTGATGGCGATGGAGTTATCCTTAGTGTTGTTGAAAAATGATTGAAGAATGCACCATCCTTGGTTTGACGGAGTTCCAAAAGAACCGTCTCTTTGTATATATCTCTTTCTTGTAATTCTTTTGAGTTTTGTGAAATCCTTGTAATTTGATGAGCGATGTGAGGGGGGGATTTTGATGGATGTTTTGAGCTTATTTGATAGGTGTGAAGTGAAGATGAATCTTAGAGAGGAGTGGTTATTGATAGAGCTTGGATTGAGCATGGAAGTCGGGTTTTTTGAGCTTTTCTTAAGCTTTTGGGAACGAGATTCTAAGTCTTGTTGTATTGGTGGCCTTGTGGGTGAAGCTATCAAGATTATGAAGGGGTAGAAGACTCTTCCCGACCGGGAAGAAAGCATTTCGACCGGGAAGGATGAGCCATCCCGACCGGGAAGGATGTCATCCCGATCGGGATAAGTGTACCAAAAATTGGGTTTTCTGGAGTGTGATCCCGACCGGGAAGGGAGCTTCCCGACCGGGAAGGGTGTGTCATCCCGACCAGGACCATCCATCCCGGCCGGGATGGTGCCCTGCTCCTCCTTTTGCCTCTTCTTTGTCATGTGAGCCCACCCAACCACTTTATACCCCCTCCCAACCTCCCTACCTACCCTTGCACCTATCATATGACCCCTACACTTCATATACATACCCTTACCTCATCTTATCTTCACCACATACCGAGTCTCACATAAAATCCCACCTCCTTATACCATTGCAAGCTTAGTACTTCAACCATGCAACCTTATTGAGAATGAAGAGGAATAATGATAAGTGTCATTTGTAGTGCCTATTTCGTAGTGTTTTGGTCCCATTTTCCTTGTGGAATCGCTCCTTGGGAGCGATTTATGGGCTTCTTATGCTTCCTTTAGTTCGTTTCAGGTTCCCGAGACCGATTTGGAAGAGTTGGAGCGATTCCGACTCGATACATACACATTTTGGAGCCAACGGAGTAAAGGAACGATGCCTCGATGCCTTGGAATCGACCCCGAGACCTTGGGACCCAATCCCGAGCCTCCGAGACCCGATCCCGAGTCCCGAGAATCGATGGGAAGCCTGTGAGAAGCAAGGAGGGACCAAAAAGTTCATATTGGAGGCCTACAAGGCTCATCCCGGACGGGTATGGCCTCATCCCGTCCGGGATGAAGGAGCAAAAAGAGAAGCTGCTGTCTGTGGACCATCTCGATCGGGAAGGTGGCATCCCGACCGGGACCGACCTCGTCCCGACCGGGACCACCCCGTCTCGGTCGGGACGGGCGTGCTGCTGCCGTGCTTTGCTTTCTTTCTTCTCCTTTCATTCTTAAACCCTATATATACCCTTCCCTTGTTATGTAAAT
Source organism: Agrostemma githago (assembly GCA_958450325.1). Taxonomy (NCBI): domain Eukaryota; kingdom Viridiplantae; phylum Streptophyta; class Magnoliopsida; order Caryophyllales; family Caryophyllaceae; genus Agrostemma; species Agrostemma githago. The sequence goes on from OY288257.1 coordinate 26,384,173, forward strand.
CTTATACACTTCATTAGACATTAAACCCTAGACTACTTTAGGTTAGATTAGATTAGATTAGTGTAGATTAGTCGGTAATTAGTAGTTAATCCTAGTTTAGCACTTGTATTAAGGGAATTATTCAAGATCCATCCAAGATTGACAACCTTGGTGGTTTGTTTTTGGGTTTCTCTCATGAATGCAAGTTTCAATCTTTATTCTTCACTAGTTTGGTACAATCTTCTCTTCCCTTTTAATCTTAATCCTTTATTATTCATCAAGTTCACATCTTTTGTTCATAGTTCATCATTTTCACTAGTTTGTTTATGTTTGTTTTGATGTTTGAGATGATTCCTCTTGTTTGTGTTAGTTGTAGTTTGATTATGTTAGAGTAGTGTTCTTGCTAGGGTTAGTAAGGCGATTAGGGTTTTAATTGGATGATTAAGGGATTGTTGGAGATGTTGGTGGAAGATTTGGGTTTCCTCTTGGTTTGGTGCACATCACTTGTTTGTTGAAATGCTTGAATGACTAAGTAGTTGAGAATGCTTGTTCTTCTTGCCTTTCTCTTGTGGGTGTTAGTTTGTTGTGGGTTCGGTTCCCTCACTAAGTTGCGAGAGCCCGGTGAGGACGACCCCTAGGTCGGTCTAAGTAGCGAGAGCCCGGATGCGACCTAGGCCACCATAACGCGCTAGAACCCCGTTTGTCATGTGTGTCGCCGAGATGGGTTCTAGGTGGAACCTCTAGGTCGGTCTAAGTAGCGAGAGCCCGGACTATACCTAGATTACCCTACTACGTCCCTCGCTCTAGTTAACCCTTGACCATTCCGTTACCCCTTTGACCCCGACCTAATCCTAGCCCGTTCTCCTAGTTTGTTCTCCTTAGTCATAGTCTAGCCCTTCTCCCGTTCTATCATTCTCTAGTTTAGCTCGTTGACTTAGTCTCGTATTTAGGCGACCTTAGTCTAGGCTTTACATTACCGTCCCCGTGGATTCGACCCGACTTGCCCTATCTGCCGTAGGAATAGCCGGTCATATTATTGACGGTTGGGATTCCGCGACAAATCCCTACCATCAATTTGGCGCCGTTTCCGGGGACGGTGCTAGTTTAGACTTTGTTTTCCTATTTGCTTGACTTTGTCTTTGTGTTTGCCTTTTCTTTTTTCTTTTTGTTACCTTGCTTCTTGTGTGTGTGAAGTTTATTTCTCTCTTGTCTAGTGCCCAAAAAGCACTAGGCTTCTCACGTTTGTTCTTAGTCTACAGTTTGTGCTTAGAGGTGGTGACTATCTTCTTCTTGCAACTTACAGCCGCTTAAACGGACGGTTGCTAGAATGAGTGGTTTCCAACCGGGTATGAGCTACGATTTTCGAGCGAGCATGGGGTTTGATCTAAACTCCCCACACATGGAAGCCGATATGAGCTACCCCTCTTCTTCTATGAACCAAGGGTATGACATGACGTCCCCCTACCATGATCAAGCTTCTTGGGGTAATCAAGACGGGTATGATCTTCAAGGTTATGAAAACGGCTACCAACAAGTGAATGATTATCACTCCTACGACCATGGTGGCTATTACTCGAGCTATGATTCTGAACCCACCATGTTCAATCAAGATTCACCGTATGGAAGCCAATTTCCCCAAAACCCACCATATTACCCTCCACCCCAACCAAAATATGAACCCTATGACCCACAATACTACCAACCACCCCAACCTTGCTACCAACATTATGATGCCCCACCCTTTGGGCATCATCAAGATTATCAAGGAGCTTTAAAAGACCCCAATGATCACCAATTACCCGACACGGAGGTGTTTCATTCTATGCTTCAAATGCAAAGGAGCATCCAAGAAACGGCAATTCAATTAAAAAAAGAACAAGACGAATTAATGGCCCAAATTTGAAGGGGAAACGAGGCGAGGAATGCTCATTTAAATGCATTTTCGGTTCAAACCGTAATGTCTTTATCCCGAGCATCATATTTAGATGGAGGGTGCCCACTTGAGAGAGAGGAGCAACCTAATTACGATGCCCCCGATGTAGTCCCCTTTGGAGGAGCGATTTGCTTTGAAGAACCTCAATCGTTTACCCAAAAAGAGACGAATGAGGAGATGACTCTTGGTGAAGGCATCGTTGGTGAGGAATTGGAGGAGGATAGTGAGTTGGATGGGTTAGTGGAATTTGTGAGGATGTTGGGTGAAATTTTTAGCCTTGAGTTGCCCTTGTGCGATAATTTGGACAAGCATCAAGAGCCCCTTGCTAGTACACCGAGAGATGACTTGGAAGAGATTGAAACCGCCGGTAGAAGTTTCGATTCTCCTCTCCATGATGATGTGGGGCCGAGTGATGAAGACGGGGAACCACAACTTGAGGCAAGTGTGGGGGTATGCATCGAGGAAGTAAGGCCAAAACCGCTTTTTGTGCCTTGTTTCTTGGAGATGAAGCTTGCTTGTGATTGGTGGCAATGCTTAGGGAGGAAGAGGTCGGTGAAGCTCGTAGGATGGAGAGACCCCGGAGACTACTTTGAAGATGATGTCGGGTCTTGGGATTCCTACTTCTTGCCTCCTCCTTGGAGGCCGTGGAGGTCGGTTAAGCTCGAGCGCTTCTTGGGCCTTCACTATGATGTCAGTAGCACGTTCAACTTGCTCCTCCATGCCCTTGAGGGCTACGGTTGAAGAGGAGTACACCATCCTAGGTTTGACGGAGTTCCTAAAGAACCGTCATGTTGTATATTCCCCTCTCCTCTTCTTTAGAATACTTGTGCTTGTATTTGTGTAGTTTTGTTTCTAGGACTCTTTTGTTTTTGTGGGATTCTTGTAATTGTTTTGGTATTTTGATGAGCGATGTGAGGGAGTGAATTTGATGTGCATTTTGATTTTATTGTGATAGGTGAAGTGAAAGTGATTCCTAGAGAGGAATGGTTGATGATGGAACTTGGATTATGAGCAAGGATGTCGGTTTCTGAAGCTTAGGATAAGCTTTTGGGTTTGTGGAAGGTCAAGAAGATTCATCCCGACCGGGAAGAGGGCTTCCCGACCGGGAAGGGTGTGGCATCCCGACCGGGAAGGAGCCATCCCGATCGGGATGAGGGTGCAATATTTCGAGGTTTCTGGAGGTCCGTCCCGACCGGGAAGGGAGCATCCTGACCGGGACGGGTGTGTCATCCCGATCGGGACCATCAATCCCGACCGGGATGGTCCCCTTTCTCCCTTTTGAGCCTTTTCTTAGGCGCTTGACTCCACCCATCCATTATACCCCCTCCCAACCTCCCTACTCCTTCTTGTTCCTATCATATGACCCATACACCTCACTTTACACCGAGATCCACATCAAATCCCACCCCCCTCACACCTTTACCACCTCTACCATGCAGTATTATCGAGAATGAAGAGGATTAGCAATGATGAAGACAAGCTTTGTGCCTATAATGATCATTGAGACGATGGAGCGAGTGAGTTACTAGCCGATTGGTTTGGGTAACTATCCTTTCTTTTTCGTCTTTTATTGCTTGTTTTTCTTTGTTTACTCCCCTTCCCTTATCATTTGTGTCATGGTGGCCTTCGAGGCCTTGGTATATGGTTGCTCCCGACTCTCGATGATGTGACTACATCGAGAGTCATTTCAAAATCCAAATTTTACAAGATTTTCACTTTCTTTTTTGAGGATTTAGTCGGATTTAGGCGGAATCCGGGCTAGGTGACTTGATTACACCTAGCCCTCCCCTCCCATTTCCTTTTATTTCCTTCTTTTATTTCTTCCCCCATCCATATCTTTTCTTGTCTCGGCCCATGGTGACTTGACTACACCCCGGCCGGACACCTTCTACCCTTTTCTCCACTTTTCTTTTTGATTTTTAGCTTTATTTTCGTAGTTTCTTTTCTTTTTCTTTTGTCTCTCCGCACACTACGATTGAGCATACGAGGACATTGCTCAGTTTAAGTGTGGGGGAGCGATATTCTAGCATAGTTAGTTTATTTTCTTAGTTTTTTCGAAAAAAAAATCTTTAAAAACCATAAAAATTTGAAAAAAATTTCACAAAAAAATCAAAAAGATTTTTCTTTTGTGTGTTTTCCTTTTGTGTCTTTGTGTCGTGTATTTGTTTTGTTTTGTGTGTTTGCCGTCTTTTCCTTATAGGTTGCTTAAATCGCCGCTAATTTTGGAGAGCTTTCATGATGTCCAGTAACATCTTCTATCCCTTTTTCCTTCTTTGTCTCTTGCGGAGTTTGGAGGAGTGATGGTGGGGATTCGTCACGTCCCTAGCCGATCAATAAAACACCGACTAACCTAGTGGGTAGCTAGGGTAAGTCGGGATCGATTCCACGAGGACGGTATATCAAAGCTTAGACTATGTCGGCCTACAAACGAGACTATGCTACCAAAACGACACAGAGAAAGCGATAAAAGGAAAACTAATGGTAGAGGAGAAGTATGACTAAGCTAACGATGAACTAAGCTAATGATCGAACTAACAAGTAATCTAGGGTAAATGATGGCTAACTAGGAGGATTAACACAAATATGGAAAGAAGTGGGGTAGGTCGGGTTCATAGGAGTAGAAGGGTAATTGGGGTGATCAAGGGTATAGGTGTATCCTAGTTGTTAGGGTCGGTCCGAGCTCTCGCAACTTAAACCGATGCCAAGGTGGGTCCGGGCTCTCGCAACTTAGACCCTAGTCCGCGCTCTCGCGACTAAACTGTTCTTGACATTTCCACATAATAGACAATCAATGAGAATATGAGCACAAGTATGGGAAGCATGGCCACTACAACTCATACAAGCATATCAACAAACACATAGAGTCCCCACAATGTGACTAACAACAAAGATGTAACCTTTTCCCCTTAATCAACCCTAGTCATCCATAATCTACCCCTAATCCCCCTACTAACCCCACAAGACAACTACTCACTCATTATCAAATAACCCATAACAATAACAAGAGAAAACAAACTAAACATCCAAGAATTCATTGTAAACAACTAACAACAATAACAATATAAAAAGATGAAGCTAGATTGAATAAACAAGGAATAGAGTGGAGAAGATTATACCAACAATAATATGATGAAAAAGATGAAAACGTGCATTAATGAGAAACCCAAATACAATCCCAAGGTTGTCAAGCTTGGAACAATTTTCAAGAATCCCTTAATCCAAGAACTAATTACAATGATTAACTAAGGATTAAAGAGAGGATTAAACTAATAAGAGTGGTAATAATCTAGGGTTTTGAATGTTAATGGAGGCTTAAACTATTCTAGGGTATGATAAGATGTCTTAAAATTACAAGAAGGGAGTATATATATGGGTACAAGAATGAAGGAGAAGAAAAGAAAAAGAGTCGCGCTGCCAGTTCTTCGTCCCGACCGGGACGGATCATCCCGACCGGGACGGCTCTGTCATCCCGATCGGGACAGGTTGGTCCCGACCGGGATGGGCTCACAGTGGCACCCTTTAACTTGCACCCCATCCCGAACGGGATGAGGCCATCCCGAACGGGATGGGTCTTGTAGGCCTCCCTTAAGAGCTCTTTGGTCCTTCCTTGCCTCTCATGGGCTTCTCGTCGATTCTCGGGACTCGGGATCGGGTCTCAGAGGCTCGGGATTGGGTCCCGAGGTCTCGGGGTCGATTCCAAGGCATCGAGTCATCGTTCCTTTACTCCGTTGGCTCCAAAATGTGTATGTATAGAGTCGGAATCGCTCCAACTCTTCCAAATTTGGTCTCGGGAACCTGAAACGAACTAAAGGAAGCATAAGAAGCCCATAAATCGCTCCCAAGGAGCGATTCCACAAGGAAAATGGGACCAAAAAGCATGTAAATAAGCACTACAAACTACACTTATCAACTCCCCCACACTTAACCCTTACTCGCCCTCGAGTAAGCACACACTAACTACTAAACTGTCCGAATGGGTATTAGCGCACCCTACGCCCTTTCAACTCACGCGAGTACACTTAGAGGACAAGTGTACTCTGCAAGGCAAGTCGGGTCTTGCGACAAAAATGTGGATGCAACCGGACACAAGACACATAAACAAACAAACACACAAACAAGGACATAAACGGTTGCACCCAAAACAAAAGAAATACCGCTTCCCTCAAAAAGCGGTGAATGAAACACCGGTTTAGGACTCGAGGTAAGTGACAACGTTCCCAAGCTAGCAATACAAACCAAGGTGGACTAAACCCTAATAGTATGACGATAAAGCAACAAAAACGTTGGTAACTTACCTAGGTCCTCCTAACTTTCTAAAAACGTACTACGGGACGATCGGCGGAGTGGAAAAGTGGATAACCACGGTGTTAGTCGACACTGTAGGTGAGTGAGACCCCGCCCCCTTTAGCGTGAGCAAAGAGGGTCGTCCCGTGTCCAGAACCGCCTAACTAGTCCAAGTAAAAAGGTGGAAAACATGCAAAATGAGGGAAGACCGACTAATGCCGCTATCATCCTTCCTCGGGACTCGGTCCTTTGGTAGGCTCTTCACGGCAAAAGTCGGAAAAAGGCTTATTTTTGTGGGGATTTCTTTTTGTGAGACGGGTTTTCTTTTGGCATTTTCTTTCTTTTCGACATTTTGATTTGTTTGTTGCCATGCCATTTCTTTTTCTTCTTTTCTATTTTGTTTTTTGGCTTTTGTGCCTTTTCTTTTTCTTCATTCTTTTCTTTCTTTCATTTTTTTCTTTCTTTTTCTTTTTCTTTGCCCCTTTTGACAAGATTTGGCTTTTTGGCACTTTTTGACAATTGAGAAAGAGAGAAATCAACAAAATTGCATTTTATTTGTGTGGAATGCGTAGGAGGTAGGTGAATGGGTGAGTCGGGAGCGCGCTTTCCCTTCAAACCCACAAAAAAGGGAAAAACTTGGACTAACCAAACAATCCTAAACACGGTCACCTAAGGGACGGGACTCGGTAACCAAGGCCTTTTCACACCGTGGGTGGTCATAATGGTCAAAATGCAAATCCCGCAGTAAATCCCTAGTAAGCTAGGTGGACTCAAGGTAAAGGACCAACGAAATCATTGATTTAGGGTCATTCTACTAGAATATAGTCCAAGACTCAATTTATACAACTAGGAAGGGAAAGTAAACTCTCACACACTAGCCTCTAAACCGGGTTTTCGAAAACGGTTTACACACATGACACACAACACGACACAAAACAAAGACTCAACTAAAATGAAAGGAAAAGAGATAAAAGGCAACAAAGACAATACATGAACAAACAAACATATAACAAACACCACCCCGATAATCCATACAAGTCACCAAATCCACCACAAGAATGTACAAGCTCCACCCGAGCACACCTCAACACAACCTTCTCCAAACATCGCAAGGAATAAAGAGGGAAAGAGGGTTAGAAGATGTTACCGGATGTCTTTAGAGCTTTCCAAAGTCATTGGCGATTAAAGCAACCTATAAGGACAAAGGGAGACAAAACACGCACACAAACAAATATACGACACAAAGACACAAAATGAAAACACAAAAGAGAAAATCTTTTTGATTTTTGTGAAAAAATTTCAAATTTTTAGGGTTTTTAAAGGTTTTTCGAGAAAGGGAAAAAATAAAGCTAACTACGATAGAATATCGCTCCCCTACACTTAAACCGAGCAATGTCCTCATATGCTCAATCGTAGTGTGCGGAGAGACAAAAGAAAAAAAGGAAAAGAAACTAAGAAAATAAAGCTAAAAATCAAAAATAAAGCGAAGAAAGGGGTGTAGTCAAGTCACCATGGGCCGAGACGAGAAAAAGATATGGATGGGGGAAGAAAATAAAAAGAAATAAATAAAAGGAAATGGGAGGGGACGGCTAGGTGTAATCAAGTCACCTGATTCCGTCCAAATCCGACTAATTCCTAAAAAAAGCGGTGAAAATCTTGTATATTGGACTTAATTGATTGACCCTCAATGTAATCACGTCGTCGGGAGTCGGGAGCAACCATACTACGGCCTCGAAGGCCACTAGATACCATGACTCAAGGGAAGGGGGCAAACAATGATAAACAAGCGATAAAAAGATGGAAAAGTAAGGATAGTTACCCAAACCGTGCGGTTAGTAACTCACTTGCTCCATCGTCTCGATGATCATTAGAGGTTTGTCGCTTGTCTTTTCGGTTGCCATCTCGCTTCACACTCAAGAAGGCCTCATGGTAGGGGTAGTAATGGTAAGGGGTGGGATTTGATGTGAGAGTCGGTGTAAAGTGGATGGGAAATGGAGTGAGGGCATGACAATGAAGTACATGGGGCATATGATAAGGCTAGGATAGCTAGGGAAGTTGGGAGGGGGTATAAAACGGTTGGGTGGAGTCAATTGTCGAAGAAGAAACACAAAGGGGGAGTAGAGGACCATCCCGGTCGGGATGATTAATCCCGATCGGGTTACCTCACTCGTCCCGGCCGGGAAGTCCTCATCCCGGTCGGGATGGATCCACAGTGAGCTCGAATCTTGGTACACCCATCCCGATCGGGACGGCTCCTTCCCGGTCGGGATGCCACACCCGTCCCGGTCGGGATGGGCTTTCTTCAACTTCCACAATCCCAAAAGCTCGCTCTAAGCTTCAAAAACCCGATCCTCGTGCCTACAACCCAAGGTATATCATAGCCGTTCTTCTCTAGGAGCATTCTCACATTACCTATCAAGCAATACTCAAACACACATCAAACTCTCTCCCTCACAACGCTCATCAATCAATCCAAATAACAAGAATTCACAAAAATCCAACTAACTACAAGAAAGAGATATATACAATGAGACGGTTCTTGTGGAACTCCGTCAAACCAAGGTGGTGCTTTCTTCAATCTTTTTCAACAACCTTGAACACTTCCATCTCCATCAAGGGCACGTAAGAACAAGTCGAAGGCCCTAGCAAAGTCTTCAATTAGGCTTGAGATATAACCGTCCACAAACCAAGGCTCTTCATGACCTTACATTGACGTTCCCGGGGCATCCCGATCTACTAAGTTCAATGGCTTGAACTTGTACTTGCGATCTTTCGGGATATACCCAAACGTCCATCGATCTTCTTGTGGCTCCAAGGGGGGCTCATCTTCTTTCTTATCATTGCACTTCAACTTGTCATCAAGCCCATGACATGGGCACTCATCCTCCTCCAAATCGGAGTCATCGTCATCAAGTACATAAGAGTACTTTTTCAAGCTTTGTCCCGATCCTTCCCCTAGATCGATGTCTTCCGTGGTATGGATCATATTACATGTCTCGGTCATAGGCGAAGTATTGCCTTGGAGGTCAAACACTAACTCTTCATCGCCTAGTTGAAAAGTAATCCTACCCTTCTTCACATCGATCACGGCACCGGCGGTGTGTAGAAATGGGCGTCCAAGGATGATAGGAGTGTTAGCATCCTCCGGCATGTCAACCACAATGAAGTCAACCGGAATGAAGAACTTCCCTATTTGTACCGGCACATCCTCTAACATTCCCAATGGTCGGTTAAGAGACTTATCGGCCATTTGGAGTGTAATGGACGTACATTTCAACTCCGTCATCCCTAATCGCTCACAAATGGTGTAAGGAACAATGCTTACACTCGCACCCAAATCACACATAGTTCTCTCGATCTTGTAATTACCGATGGTGCATGGGATAGAGAAACTACCCGGGTCCTTCAACTTCAGAAGCGTGGAACCTTGAATAAGCTCGCTCACCACCCTAGTGAACGCTACCGTCTCTTCCTTGTCGATGGACCTCTTCCTAGCCAAGATTTCTTTCATGAATTTACCATATGCCGGGATTTGGGTAAGTAACTCGGTAAACGGGACACTAACATCCAATTTCTTCACAATACTAAGGAACTTGTCGTAATGAGTGTCCACCCTAGTCTTCATTTGCCTTGATGGGAAAGGCAACTTGATTTGGTACTTGTTTTGCTCAATAGGGGTGGACTCTTCAAAGGACACCTTCCTTTTTCCCTTGTCTTTCTCTTGAAGAGGGGGAGGGTTGTCTTCTTGGGGTTTTTCAACTTCCCATAAAACTTGCTCCTCAATTGGATTTTCATGGCTTGCATCGTCTTGGGAGGAGGGTATGACTTCTTGTCTTGGTTCTTGCTCACTAGGGGAAAAAAGGGGTTCATAGGACGTACCACTCCTCGTAGTAATAGCATTTACATGCTCAAATTTCGGTGTTTCGCCTTGAGGAGGTAGTTGCCCCTTTTGTCTTGTAGAGATCTCCGAAGCAAGTTGAGATATTCGGGTTTCCATTGACTTCGCATGAGCATCTCTTACTAGGTTGTCCTTTTGAACGTAAGCAAAGAACTCTTGTTGATTTCTTGCCATCTCTTGATTACTCCTTTGCATATCCATCATATACTTTTGTACGTCGAAATCCCGTGGTGGAGATGATGGATTATGCGGAGTATCGGTGAGAGCTAACGGGGTACCATAGTCATGAATAGGAGACCGGCTCCTAGGCTTGCTTTGTTGTTGATGAATTTGATTTGATTATTGTTGATGGTTCCCTTGGAACCCATGAAAATTGCCTTGATTAAGGCCTTGATTGTGGTTTTGTTGTTGTTGGAAGCCTTGGTTTCCTTTGAAACCGCCTTGATTGAAGTTCCCTTGTTGGAACCCTTGCTTGTTGTTGAAGTTGCCTTGGTTATTTTGCTTGAAATTGTTGAAGGGTCTTTGGTTACCCATATAACCTTGGTAACTTTCATTGTTGTCCCGTAAGGGAGGTGGAACATAGGGACGATGTTGTTGTTGATGTTGAAGTGCTTGTTGTTGGGGGACTTGATTGGAAGCTTGGTATTGATTAGAGAAGGAGGCACCTTGCTTGAACGCTTGGAAGGCGTTCACTTGCTCAATACTCCCTCTACAATTCATGGGGTCATGACCAACGATTCCACAAGTGTCACACATCCCAAAGTAAGGTGTAGGAGGTGCGAACCCCAAAGCATTCACTTCTTGAATCGGTTGATGGTGAGAGGAACTAGTGCCTTGGACTTGGTTGAGGTGGCTTTGGAGCTTCATGTCAATAGTCTCCATGTGTGTTCTAAGTTGAGCTCCAAGGTCAATGCTTAATTTGGTGATAGCATCGACCTCATGCATGCCTCCTCGATGTGCCATCTCTTCGATTCTCGACCAAGTTTGGTCATCCTCCACTTCGGTAAACCTACCGTTAGATCCCATGTTGAGTATGGCCCTCGAGTCTTCATATAGCCCATTCCAAAATTGTTGTACGAGGAACCATTGTGATAAACCATGGTGTGGACAAGAACGGATCAAGGCTTTGAATCTTTCCCATGATTCATAGAGGCTTTCTTCATCACGTTGTTGGAAACCCGTGATAGAAGCTCTCAATAGATTTGTCTTCTCCGGGGGATAGAATTGTTGGTAGAAGGCTAAGGCTAGCTTCTTCCAAGTATCAATGCCAAGTCTTGCCTTATCCAACCCCTTGAACCATTGCTTCGCCTTACCAATAAGAGAGAAAGGAAATAATACCCACCGGATTTGGTCTTGAGTTATTCCCGTTTGTGAAATAGCGTCACAATAGTCCGAAAAGGTTTCCATGTGTTGATGAGGATCTTCGGTTGGTAACCCACTAAATTGACTTCTCTCGACCAATTGGATAAATTGCATTTTCGCCACAAAATTCCCGGTATATGCCTCCGGTAAAGTGGATGGACCCGGCAAAACGTCTTCTGTGAAGGTTGAGTGAGAAGAAAACTTAGGCATGATTGGATATAAGGTAGAAGATGGTGGTGTAGACGGTGTTGATGCAGATGAAGAGGGGGAACTAGGAGAAGAATCACCGAAGGGATTGATGAAGGTCCCTCCGGCCGTCTCTCGAGGTGAATTGTTCAAGTCGGCTCCTTGGGCTTGCCCTTGATGAGTATTGCTTGCACTCGGTTGAGAGATTCTAACCCGGTTAATCGTCCGTTGGCAAAAGGCTCGAAAGAGTCTCTCCGGCTCTGGATTAAAGAGAAAGAAGTCGCCTCCCCTCCTAGGCAGACACTACACACTAGAACAAACGTAAGAACACCTAGTACTTTATGGGCACTAGGTAACGACAATAAACAAGCACAATTAGAGACAAAGAGAAAAAAGAAGAAATAAAACTAAGGAAAGAAGAAAAATCTAGAGGATATTCACAAGAGAAGGTGGAAGAGCACAAAGAAGGGTAACTAAGTCTAGAAATAAGCAAACTTAAGTCTAAACAATGCACCGTCCCCGGCAACGGCGCCAAATTGATGGTGGGGATTCGTCACGTCCCTAGCCGATCAATAAAACACCGACTAACCTAGTGGGTAGCTAGGGTAAGTCGGGATCGATTCCACGAGGACGGTATATCAAAGCTTAGACTATGTCGGCCTACAAACGAGACTATGCTACCAAAACGACACAAAGAAAGCGATAAAAGGAAAACTAATGGTAGAGGAGAAGTATGACTAAGCTAACGATGAACTAAGCTAATGATCGAACTAACAAGTAATCTAGGGTAAATGATGGCTAACTAGGAGGATTAACACAAATATGGAAAGAAGTGGGGTAGGTCGGGTTCATAGGAGTAGAAGGGTAATTGGGGTGATCAAGGGTATAGGTGTCTCCTAGTTGTTAGGGTCGGTCCGGGCTCTCGCAACTTAAACCGATGCCAAGGTGGGTCCGGGCTCTCGCAACTTAGACCCTAGTCCGCGCTCTCGCGACTAAACTATTCTTGACATTTCCACATAATAGACAATCAATGAGAATATGAGCACAAGTATGGGAAGCATGGCCACTACAACTCATACAAGCATATCAACAAACACATAGAGTCCCCACAATGTGACTAACAACAAAGATGTAACCTTTTCCCCTTAATCAACCCTAATCATCCATAATCTACCCCTAATTCCCCTACTAACCCCACAAGACTACTACTCACTCATTATCAAATAACCCATAACAATAACAAGAGAAAACAAACTAAACATCCAAGAATTCATTGTAAACAACTAACAACAATAACAATATAAAAAGATGAAGCTAGATTGAATAAACAACGAATAGAGTGGAGAAGATTATACCAACAATAATATGATGAAAAAGATGAAAACTTGCATTAATGAGAAACCCAAATACAATCCCAAGGTTGTCAAGCTTTGAACAATCTTCAAGAATCCCTTAATCCAAGAACTAATTACAATGATTAACTAAGGATTAAAGAGAGGATTAAACTAATGAGAGTGGTAATAATCTAGGGTTTTGAATGTTAATGGAGGCTTAAAATATTCTAGGGTATGATAAGATGTCTTAAAATTACAAGAAGGGAGTATATATATGGGTACAAGAATGAAGGAGAAGAAAAGAAAAAGAGTCACGCTGTCAGTTCTTCGTCCCGACCGGGACAGATCATCCCGACCAGGACGGCTCTGTCATCCCGATCGGGACGGGTTGGTCCCGACCGGGATGGGCTCACAGTGGCACCCTTTAACTTGCACCCCATCCCGAACGGGATGAGGCCATCCCGAACGGGATGGGTCTGGTAGGCCTCCCTTAAGAGCTCTTTGGTCCTTCCTTGCATCTCATGGGCTTCTCGTCGATTCTCGGGACTCGGGATCGGGTCTCGGAGGCTCGGGATTGGGTCCCGAGGTCTCGGGGTCGATTCCAAGGCGTCGAGTCATCGTTCCTTTACTCCGTTGGCTCCAAAATGTGTATGTATAGAGTCGGAATCGCTCCAACTCTTCCAAATCGGTCTCGGGAACATGAAACGAACTAAAGGAAGCATAAGAAGCCCATAAATCGCTCCCAAGGAGCGATTCCACAAGGAAAATGGGACCAAAACGCATGTAAATAAGCACTACAAACTACACTTATCAAGGAGATTGTGATATGGTGTGCTCGGGTGGAGCTTGTACATACGTGTGGTTGATTTGGTGGCTTGTATGGATTATCGGGGTGGTGTTTGTTATATGTTTGTTTCGTAATGTTTTGTTTTTGTTGCATTTGTTTCTTTTCCTTTCATTTTCGTTGAGTCTTTGTTTTGTGTTGTGTTGTGTGTCTTGTGCGTAAACCGTTTTCGAAAACCCGGTTTAGAGGCTAGTGTGTGAGTGTCTATTTTCCCTTCCTAGTTGTATAAATCGAGTTTTGGACTTTAATCTAGTAGAATGACCCTAAATCAATGAATTCGTTGGTCCCTTACCTTGAGTCCACCTAGCTTACTAGGAATTTACTACGGGATTTGCACCTTTGACCATTATGACCACCCACGGTGTGAAAAGGCCTTGGTTACCGAGTCTCGTCCCTTAGGTGACCGTGTTTAGGATTGTTTGATTAGTCCAAGTTCTCCACTTTTTGTGGGTTTGAAAGGGAATGCGCAACCCCGACTTACCCATTTACCTACCTTCTACACATATACACACAATAAATTGCAAATTGTTGATTCTCTCTTTCTTGTTACGAGGAAGTGCCAAAAAAGCCAAATCTTGCCAAAAAAAAGGCAAAGAAAAAAAAAGAAAGAAAATGAAAGAAAGAAAAGAATGAAGAAAAAGAAAAGGCACAAAAGCCAAAAAGAAAATAGAAAAAAAAGAAAAAGAAATGGCATGGCAACAAACAAATCAAAACGTCGAAAAGAAAGAAAATGCCAAAAGAAAACCCGTCTCACAAAAAGAAAATCCCCACAAAAATAAGCCTTTTTCCGACTTTTGCCGTGAAGAGCCTACCAAAGGATCGAGTCCCGAGGAAGGATGATAGCGGCATTGGTCGGTCTTCCCTCATTTTGCATGTTTTCCACCTTTTTACTTGGACTAGTTAGGCGGTTTTGGACACGGGATGACCCTCTTGGCTCACGCTAAAGGGGGCGGGGTCTCACTTACCTATAGTGTCGACTAACACCGTGGTTATCCCCTTTTCCATTCCGCCGATCGTCCCGTAGTACGTTTTTAGAAAGTTAGGAGGACCTAGGTAAGTTACCAACATTTTTGTTGCTTTATCGTCATACTATTAGGGTTTAGTCCACCTTGGTTTGTATTGCTAGCTTGGGAACATTATCACTTACCTCGAGTCCTAAACCGGTGTTTCATTCATCGCATTTTGACGGAAGCGGTATTTCTTTTGTTTTGGGTGCAACCGATTATGTGTTTGTTTGTGTGTTTGTTTGTTTATGTGTTTTGTGTCCGGTTGCATCCACAGTTTTGTCGCAAGACCCAACTGGCCTTGCGAAGTGCACTTGTCCTCTAAGTGCACTCGCGTGAGTTGAAGGGGCGTAGGGTGCGCTAATACCCACTCGGATAGTTTAGTAGTAGCATGTGCTTACTCGAGGGCGAGTAAGGGTTAAGTGTGGGGGAGTTGATAAGTGTCATTTGTAGTGCCTATTTCGTAGTGTTTTGGTCCCATTTTCCTTGTGGAATCGCTCCTTGGGAGCGATTTATGGGCTTCTTATGCTTCCTTTAGTTCGTTTCATGTTCCCGAGACCGATTTGGAAGAGTTGGAGCGATTCCGACTCGATACATACACATTTTGGAGCCAACGGAGTAAAGGAACGATGCCTCGATGCCTTGGAATCGACCCCGAGACCTTGGGACCCAATCCCGAGCCTCCGAGACCCGATCCCGAGTCCCGAGAATCGATGGGAAGCCCATGAGAAGCAAGGAAGGACCAAAAAGTTCATATTGGAGGCCTACAAGGCTCATCCCGGACGAGTATGGCCTCATCCCGTCCGGGATGAAGGAGCAAAAAGAGAAGCTGCTGTCTGTGGACCATCTCGATCGGGAAGGTGGCGTCCCGACCGGGACCGACCTCGTCCCGACCGGGACCACCCCGTCTCGGCCGGGACGGGCGTGCTGCTGCCGTGCTTTGCTTTCTTTCTTCTCCTTTCATTCTTAAACCCTATATATACCCTTCCCTTGTTATGTAAATCTTATACACTTCATTAGACATTAAACCCTAGACTACTTTAGGTTAGATTAGATTAGATTAGTGTAGATTAGTCGGTAATTAGTAGTTAATCCTAGTTTAGCACTTGTATTAAGGGAATTATTCAAGATCCATCCAAGATTGACAACCTTGGTGGTTTGTTTTGGGTTTCTCTCATGAATGCAAGTTTCAATCTTTCTTTTTCACTAGTTTGGTACAATCTTCTTTTCCCTTTTAATCTTAATCCTTTATTATTCATCAAGTTCTCATCTTTTGTTCATAGTTCATCATTTTCACTAGTTTGTTTATGTTTGTTTTGATGTTTGAGATGATTCCTCTTGTTTGTGTTAGTTGTAGTTTGATTATGTTAGAGTAGTGTTCTTGCTAGGGTTAGTAAGGCGATTAGGGTGTTAATTGGATGATTAAGGGATTGTTGGAGATGTTGGTGGAAGATTTGGGTTTCCTCTTGGTTTGGTGCACATCACTTGTTTGTTGAAATGCTTGAATGACTAAGTAGTTGAGAATGCTTGTTCTTCTTGCTTTTCTCTTGTGGGTGTTAGTTTGTTGTGGGTTCGGTTCCCTCACTAAGTTGCGAGAGCCCGGTGAGGACGACCCCTAGGTCGGTCTAAGTAGCGAGAGCCCGGATGCGACCTAGGCCACCATAGCGCGCTAGAACCCCGTTTGTCATGTGTGTCGCCGAGATGGATTCTAGGTGGAACCTCTAGGTCGGTCTAAGTAGCGAGAGCCCGGACTATACCTAGATTACCCTACTACCTCCCTCGCTCTACTTAACCCTTGACCATTCCGTTACCCCTTTGACCCCGACCTAATCCTAGCCCGTTCTCCTAGTTTGTTCTCCTTAGTCATAGTCTAGCCCTTCCACCGTTCTATCATTCTCTAGTTTAGCTCGTTGACTTAGTCTCGTATTTAGGCGACCTTAGTCTAGGCTTTACATTATCGTCCCCGTGGATTCGACCCGACTTGCCCTATCTATCGTAGGAATAGCCGGTTATATTATTGACGGTTGGGATTCCGCGACAAATCCCTACCATCAAATAACTATGAGGAAGACTAGCTATGTGGCGTTATCGAATATTGAGACGATGGAGTGAGTGAGTTGCTAACCGATTGGTACAGCAATTATCCTTTCTTTTCCGTCTTTTATTGCTTGTCTTCCTTTGTATGTTCCCTACCACTTTTCTGTGTCATGGTGGCCCTCGGGGCCTTGGTAGTCATTGCTCCCGACTCTCGATGATGTGACTACATCAAGAGTCATTTCAAAATCCAAATTTGCAAGTATTTTCACTTTTTCTTTGATTTTACTTTCTTTTGATAAGATTTAGGCGGATTCGGGCGGAATCCGGGCTAGGTGACTTGATTACACCTAGTCCTCCCCTCCCATTTTCTTTTAATTCCTTCTTTTTATTTCTTCCCCCATCCATATCTTTTCTTGTCTCGGCCCACGGTGACTTGACTACACCCCGGACGGACACATTCTCTCTTCATCTTTCTTTTTGATTTTTAGCTTTATTTTCGTAGTTTCTTTTCTTTTTAGTGTCTCCAAATACTATCGATCGAGCATGAGGACATTGCTCAGTTTAAGTGTGGGGGAGCGATATCCTAGTGTAGTTTAGTTTTATTTTCGTAGTTTTTCCGAAAAACTTTAAAATTCCTAAAAATTTGAAAATTTTCACAAAAATCAAAAAGATTTTCTTTTGTGTCTTTTCCTCTTGTGTCGTACTTTTGTTATGTTGTGTGTGTTTTGCCTCCCTTTTTCCTTGTAGGTCGCTTAATCACCGTTAACTTTGGAGGGCTTTCAAGACATCCGGTAACATCTTTTATCCCTTTTTCCTCTTTGTCTCTTGTGGAGTTTGGAGGAGATTTGTGATGATGTGTGCTCGGGTGGAGCTTTGTAGAGTTTGAGGTTGATTGGGTAGCTTGTTTGGATGTTTCTTGGTGGTGTTTATTTTGTTTGTGTGTTTGTTTTCTTTTCTCTTATTTTGTTTTGTTTTGTTGTGTATGTCTCATTTTCTTTTGTCCTTGTTGTGTCTTGTTTAGTTTGTGTCTAGTGTGTAAAAAGGTTTTCGAAAACCCGGTTTTGAGGCTAGTGTGCAAGTGTTTACTTTCCCTTTCTAGTAGTATGAATCGAGTCTTGGACTTTAGTCTAGTAGAATGACCCTAAATCAATAGTTTCGTTGGTCCTTTACCTTGAGTCCACCTAGTCTACTAGGGATTTACTACGGGATTTGCATTTTGACCATTATGACCAACCATGGTGTGAAAAGGCATTGGTTGCCGAGTCCCGTCCCTTAGGTGACCGTGTTCGGAATTGTTTGATTAGTCCAAGTTTTCCCCTTTTGTGGGTTTGAAGGGAAAGCGCGCTCCCGACAATCCCATTTCCCTACCATCTACACATATCCACAAAATAAGATGCAAATTGTTGAAATTTCTTTCTTAGTTGCAAAAAGAAGTGCCTACAACACAAAAATGTTGCCAAAAGGGCAAACAAAGAAAAGAAAATGAAAGAAAATGAAAGAAAGAAAGAAATGAAGAAAAAGAAAAGGCACAACAAATCAAAAAGAAAATACAAAAGAAGAAAAAGAAAAGGCATAGCAACACAAAAGCAAAAATGCAAAAGAAAGAAGATGCCAAAGAAAATATCTCACCAAAAGAATCCCCACCTCTCAAAAATAAGCCTTTTTCCGATTGTTACCGCGAAGAGCCTACCAAATGACCGAGTCCCTATGAAGGATGATAGCGGTAATGATCGGTCTTCCCTCATTTTGCAATCATATCCACCTTTTTACTTGGACTAGTTGGGCGATTTTGAACATGGGACGACCCTCTTGGCTCATCGCTAAAAAAGACGGGGTCTCACTTACCTACAGTGTCGACTAACACCGTGGTTCATCCTTTTTCCATCCCGTCGATCGTCCCGTAGTACGTTCTTAGAAGGTTAGGAGGACCTAGGTAAGTTACCAAGGTTTTTATTGCTATGTTGTCATACGATTAGGGTTTTGTTCATTTCGATTTGTGTTATTAGCTTGGGAACGTTGTCACTTGCCTTGAGTCCTTAACCGGTGCTTCTTTCACCGCTTTGTAGAGGGAAGCGGTATTTATTCTTTTTTGGGTGCAACCGATTATTTGTTTGTTTGTATGTTAGTTTGTTTTTGTGTTTTTGTGTCCGGTTGCATCCACAGTTTTGTCGCAAGATCTTACTTGCCTTGCAGAGTGCACTTTTCCTCTAAGTGTACACGCGTGAATTGAAAGGGCGTAGGGTGCGCTAATACCCGCTCGGTTAGTAGTCTAGATCTTTTAGTTTTTAGTTAGTTGGTGCTTACTCGAGGGCGAGTAAGGGTTAAGTGTGGGGGAGTTGATAAGTGTAGTTTGTAGTGCCTATTTGTTGTGTTTGGTCCCGTTTTCCCTTGTGAAATCGCTCTTTGGAGTGGTTTCTGGGCTACTTATGCTTCTTCTAGTTTGTTTTAGGTTCCCAAGACCATTCATGGAGAATTGGAATGATTCCAAATCGTTTCCTACACTTTTGGAGCCAACGAAGAGAAAGAACGATCACTCGGTGCCTTAGATTTGATCCCGAGACCTTGGGACCCATTCCCGAGCCCCTTAGACTCGATCCCGAGAACCAAGAATCGATGAGAAGCCCATGAGAAGCAAGGAGGGACCTATATGATCATATTGGAGGCCTACAAGACCCTTCCCGGGTAGGAAGAGTAGCCTTCCCGGTCGGGAAGGAGTGCATGAATGAAGAGGCTACTGATTAGGCCATCCCGACCGAAAAGGGAGCTTCCCGACCGGGAAGGGTGTATTATCCTGACCGGGACCATCCATCTCGACCGGGATGAGCCAGCTGTAGCCCGCACCTCTTCTTTTCTTCTCCTTTGCTCTTGTAACCTTATAAATACCCTCCCATTGTATTGTTTAAGCACCTTAGACCCCTCTACATTATTCTAAACCCTAGATAGAGTTCCTCCTCTTAGTAGACTAATCTTTCCTTAAACTTTTGTTAATCTTAGATTAATTTAGTTAGTTAATCTTGTATTAAGGATCTCTTGAAGAATCCATTCAATCTTGACAACATTGAAAGAGGTTTTGGGTGTTCTTATAATACAAGTTCTCATCTTTTTATTCTCTTGTTAGTTGGTATAATCTCTTTTCTCTTAATCTTTGTTTATTTATCAAGTTTTAATCTTTGTTCATTGTTTTGTTAATTGTTCATTATTCTTACTAGTTTCACTTTCATTATGGATGTTTTAATGTTTGTGTTGACTTCTCTTATTGTTGTTATTGTTAGTTTCATTATGTGTGAGTAGACTCTTTGTGGGGTTAGTAGGGGGATTAAGTGTGTATTATGGGTAATTAGGGTTTGATTAAGGGAAAAGGTCGAATCTTTGTTACTTGTCACATGTTGAGCACTCTGTGTGTTTGTTGAATTGCTTGTTTGAGTTGTAGTGGCCATGCTTCTCATACTTGTTTTCATCTTCTCATTTTGTAATCAATTTGTGGTTGAATGCTTGTGTTTTGGGTAATATCTTGCATGAGTATTCGGGTCTAGTCTTTGACACGAGAGTGCGGACTTAGGCTTTGACGCGAGAGCGCGGACCGACCTTAGTGACTAAGTGAAACCTTCACCCTTGATCTCCCAACTATCCTACTACACTTATGAACCTAAACTAACCCTACTCCTTCCCAATTTGATTTCTCCGTCTTGTTAGCAATTATCTATCTAGTTAGTTGATTGTTTTAGTCTTTAGTTGATTCATTTATTTCTTGTTATATCTAGTTCATCTTTAATAATACTAGTTTCATTCCTTTCCCTCACCATAATTAATCAATTCTCACTAGTTTGTTCCTCTTTATGTTGTTTCGGTAATCTAGCCTTGTTTTTTAGTAGACCATAGTCTAGACACCTATAACCGTCTCCGTGGATATCGACCCGATTTACCCTAGCTACTAGTTAGGTCTAGTTGGTATTACTTGATCGGTAGGACCCACGGCAAAGTCCTCCCATCAGATGGTGTTCATCATTTTCTCGGAAACACATAAGGAAAGTATATGTGAGAGATCGAAAAAGCTAACTTGGTTGAATTAGAGAAGAAGACAGGATACAACTGACTCTGACTTTGATTTCGAAATGAGGATGTGGGTAGACTCGAACTCAGACTTAGTTTCAAATCAAATACGGACTTTCGAATGCTCGGTTGGTATGTGTTCTTTTCGGTAAGGTCCTTGATTGGAGAGAATGACAGGTGCCACAACTCGCCTAAACCCGGTTTCGCGCAAGTGCAAGAGAGGGAGTCCAACTAGACACGGGTCGGCGCGACGAGAATGACTAAGATTCTTGTACCGGGATATTCGAACGTTGACCTACACAAGGTAATGACCCTGGCTTGGACTCGACCATGAGACTTGAGCTGCATGCGGGTGAGTCCGAAAATGGGGCGATCGTGTTTGACCGCATCGCATGCTCGGACCAACCATGGTGGCCTAAACCCTAGGTGACTCAAATGTTCGTAGCATGTGTACGACTCGAAGAAAACATCATGAGGACGCCGGTGTAGGATGAACGTAGGGTTCCCCTTAAGGTGACCGTGGTTGACTGCTCGGGTGGAGGATAGCCCCCGAGTGAGACTAAAGACTCTTATAGGACTCAGATGGTGTGGCATCTAAGTGACTCGAAAGTGGCACACGTTAGACAACACGTGTAGGACATGACCCTTAGAGCATCCGTGATTGATCACTCTGCGAAAGGGTAGCCTCCAAGTGAGATCGATGGTTTTGGTAAGACTCGAGTGTCAGACAAGTGACCCTTAGACATAAGGATCACAAACCTTTTGCTACAGGGCTATGCCCTGTAAAAGGTTGAATCGGCCTCGAGGAAAGGCAGGCGGGGTAAGGGAAGAAACTTGCGATATCAAATCGGCAGAGCTTCGACGCTAGAGACCCTTGACTTGACTTGAATAAAGGATGGCCCTGGGATTAGGGTAGACCCTTAAGTTAAAGGATTCTTGAATTGGGATGACTTGACTAATAGATTGAAAGTTGGGCGAAATTTTCTTAAGAAAGGTCGTGGGGACCGTCCTGTTAGAGAGAAATTGGGAGACGGTCCCGTCTTTTGAAATTGGCAGCATGCCGACAAGACCGGATTTTTGAAAAGTTGAATATTTGGAATTTCAAAAATTTGAATATCGAAAATGAATTTTGAAAAATTTGAATATCGAAAACAGGATCCTGAAGATTTGAAAAAAAAAAACGGCAACTCGAAGATTTGAAAATCGAATAGGAATTTTGAAGATTCAGAAATTGAAAGGGGATCGAAAATTTGAATATTAAAATGGACAGCATGCCGGCTAGAAAATAGGCTTGTTTTGAGTCAAATCTTAAGTCTAAATTTCGGCAGCATTCCGAATTTTTAAAAATAGGATATTTTAGAAAGATGTATTTTTGAAATGACGGTTTTTGAAAACGACACGGAAACCAAGCAGCAAGTAGTCAGGCAAGCATTTATGACGACAGTATGTACGCTTTACACTAAGTCTCAGTCGGTCTAGATAGGGTTTATACCAGTGCGCATAGACTTTCCGATAATCAGAACGGACTCCCTTACCAATTTGTATAAGGACATGCCGCGAAACCCATACGAATCAGCTATGAACACCTTGACGTAACCAATTTGAAATACATCGCGGTATAGTGGGACGTCGGTCACAAGTAACCGGCGCGGGTAGAATTAGGGTTATGCATGAACCTAACGCGCGTATTGTACTAACCAATCGATTTCTCCTTAAGTCTCACCCTGAAAATCCCGATGACAAGTTGTACATCAGGTCTCCCCAGCGGAGTCGCCAAATTGTGGACATGACATAGGTCCACCCCGACGCGGCCGCGCGCGGGTTTAGGCGGCGATATGTTTCCCGTGTGAGATAATTCTCGGGTCAAAATTTAAATCGAAATAGGAGTCACCACCGAAACTTATGGGAGTTCGGGCTCGTTCGAACCCACTCTATACTTTGGCGTATCGTGCACAAAGCACGCCCCGCATTAGTATTAGAGCTTATTGGGTTCGTCCCTTTGGATTACGATACCGATGCCAAGTTATTGGGTATCGTGTATAGAATGACTCTCGTATGCCAACGGTCTCGGGCATCCAGAAACCAAGGTTTTGAGTAAGGGGTGGGGGTACGTGTTGGGAAGCCCACGAAGGACACCCAACCGCGCCCGCACATAGCGGCCTCTACTAAGATATCGATTGATTTTTTAATACGCGCGCTATTAATTCGATGAAATGTTATGCAAAACTTATTTTACGATACATAAATAGTATGTGTTGCTACGTTCTTTAATGCATCTTGGTTTATGTCAAAGTGGTTTAGCATGCGATGTTCATTTAAAAGTGATAAATGGCAAACATCGAAAATAAAGCTCGTAAATAAATTACAAATTACACGGGCGGAAATACAACCCGGAATTCACAATACAACAAGCAATATAATGATAATCGAATTAGCAACCATAAATATTGACTATAAACGGACCCGTAAATAAAAAATTTCAGCTAGACCGTAAATTGAAGAAATGGACGAACTTCGATCAAGTACACATTATATCGTGTATCAATCGGAGGACGGAGACTTTTAATATGCATTTAGCATACGGGACACAAACGTAAGGCTAGCTTGATCCCGAGTCTTGTATTCTTGTCCCGACCTATCATGGTGGATTGGAAATGTCTTAACTTATCGAGTATCAGGTACGACTAGAAAGTCGTCGACACTAGACTAGTTACACGAGACGCCAGTCAAAGTCATAAAAAATGATTAGAAAATAACGGATATAATATTTTGGCTTTTGAAAAAGGAAACACGTGATTGAATTAACACGTGACGACTTAAAGTCGTAAAAAATGCATTGACGGGACTTTGTATCACATTTTAGGCTCACGTTGGTGACCTATAGAGATCACTCGATCGAGCCATATTGAAGACTTGATCGAGTGGCCTTTGCGAAATCCTCCTGCCCACGTTTTAGGGTGTCACTCGATCGAGTGACCCTTGGACACTTGATCGAGTGCCCTCTGTAACAGGCGCAAGATTAGTTTTCAAAATAACCCATTTCGTAAATGGATAATTATTTGAATCAAGGAATAATTAAGCTAAGCGTAAATATTAAATCATTTATGATAGCTTATTTTATCGATAACTCATTATGCACGATGCTCGGTTATGGAATCGGTATCGAACATTTTAGAGAGAAATTTGTAGAATTGAATTTAATCGGACTAGAACGAATATTGATTCCCTCCGCGTTACGATGTCGTAATCAATCCTTTTGGACCGTGTGACAATCGATTCGGCGTCAACGGGTTTCGCGCTAATCAAATTATCGATGACTCTTTTAGGCGTGACATTCGACTATGAAGTCGATATCGTGCCTTTAGAGTAATATTTTGAAAAATGGCGTCGAACACGTTTGACGACGAATCACCGCGATCACATTATACCCTTAAGTGTCTAGGGCGTCACCTCCAGTACCACTTGTCAAGGGATCGGATTATAACGGACTTTGGACGGAATTCGTCATCAAATGTACTCGACCCAAAAATTCGATTGTCGTCAAAAACTAAGATCCTCCGCATTTCGATGTCATAATTCGACTTTAAAGGCCTACAACTATCGATTTAGCGTCATAGGATGTTGCTCCAATCGATTTAAAAAAAATTTGTGAAATAATTATACGCAGTATTATTATTATGACGGAATATTAAAGAAACAATAATAAAATGTTAGATTGTTATAATCTTAGTATACGATAAAATAAAAGTTAGATGTGAAAAGTAAAGTGTTAGATGTTAGTAAACAGAAATTAAATGTTAGTAGTTAGTAATTAATGTACAAAATGATAAGAAAATTAGATTAGAGAATCGGGATTTGGTACACCCTCAACCTACATGTTAATATCTCGGAAAACGGACTCGTAAAGTGTCATCGTAGGCACGTGAGCATCGAGAATGTAGGGTGAGTTAGAGTGTGTATGGTTGGGGGAGAGGATGGTCTCGGTCTTTGACGAGTTTTGATCTCGGGATTGATTTGTGTATGTGTATGTGAAACTCTCAAATGTGAATGAGAGGATGAAGAAGCATGAGTATCGAAGGGATGAAGCCAAGGTCAAAGGTGTAAGGGTTGTATAAGATGTAGGTTGAAAGAGATGTGAAATGTGGAGAAGTGGGGGAGTATTTATAGAGTGCAATAGGACCACTCGATCGAGTGCCCTTGACCGGGTATGAAAGGTCCGGATTTTGTTTTGGCAAGTTGGGATTTGATTGATTTGGTTGTTGTGTCGTGGTTCACAATATGCATTTGGACGCAGCGTGAGGTTGGTTTCGTCTCGGGTTTCGCCTTTGACCGTGTTTTGACTCGGTCGCAAAAAACGGTTTTATTTTGGGTGACGGTTTCAGCTCAAAATAGCTTTATTTTATGGGAAACGACCCGCTGAGTCTGAATTTGAGGTCTTTTTTGAGAGATTTGTACTCTGCTAATTGCCCACGTTGGATACTATTGATTTTGAGTTCGCATTCGAGCGTATTAAAGCATGTTTACGTCTGATCATCATCTGGTGTTTTGTTGGAAACTCCTATAGACACTAGCAGGCAAAATGCGGGTGTCTACAACAAGGCTCTACCTGAACCTGACCCGACCCCATCCGACCTAAATTCGACCCAACCCGTCCAATTTCCACCTTTAAACATATTCTATAAAATTCATTGTAGTGTTTAAGGTTTTAATATAAATCTCAACTAATTATGATC
The DNA here is from genome assembly GCA_958450325.1 of Agrostemma githago. Classification (NCBI taxonomy): domain Eukaryota; kingdom Viridiplantae; phylum Streptophyta; class Magnoliopsida; order Caryophyllales; family Caryophyllaceae; genus Agrostemma; species Agrostemma githago. The sequence goes on from OY288257.1 coordinate 26,409,817, forward strand.
ACATATGGTTTCATACAAAATTATCTTCCAAAATTATTGGAAAACAAAATGAAAATTTGAAATAATTTGTATTGGGTTATTACTTATATATTCCGTAGATGATAAACAACCAAATTATTATATAATAAATGATAAATAATCAAAAATAGTTGATAAGTGTAGTTTGTAGTGCCTATTTGTTGTGTTTGGTCCCGGTTTCTCTTGTGGAATCGCTCTTTGGAGCGGTTTTCGAGACTATTTACGCTTCTTCTAGCTTGTTTTAGGTTCCTAAGATCAATATTGGAGAGAGGGAACGATTCCAACTCGTTTCCGACACATTTGGAGCCCTCGAAGAGAAGCGGCGATAACTCGGTGGCTTAGACTCGATCCCGAGACCTTGGGACACATTCCCGAGCCCCTTAGACTCGATCCCGAGCACCGAGAATCGATAAGAAGCCTATGAATAGCAAATAGGGATCTTTATGATCATATTGGAGGCCTACAAGACCCTTCCCGGGCGGGAAGAGTAGCCTTCCCGGTCGGGAAGGAGTGCAAGAAAGAAGCCTCTTCTGATGGGCCATCCCGACCGGGAAGGATGTATCATCCCGACCGGGACCATCCATCCCGACCAGGAAGGGCCCAATACAGCACCGCGTGACTTCCTTTCAATTCCTTTGCTCTTGTAACCTTATAAATACCCTTCCTTTGTAATGTTTAAGGATGTTAGACATTACCCACAAAACCCTTGACTACTTTAGCCTCGATTAGCCTAGATTAGTGTAGATTAGTCTTTAGTTACTCATTAATCTTAGTTTAATCCTTGTATTAAGGGAATTCTTGAAGAATCCAACCAGGATTGACAACCTTGGTTGATGTATTTGGGTTTTCTTATTATTACAAGTTTCAATATTTCCTCCTTACTAGTTTGGTATAATTTCTCTTCTCCTTTCCTTTAATCTTTGTTTTATGATTCAAGTTTTAATCTTTGTTCTTTGTTTTGTTCATTATTCATTGTTTTCACTAGTTTCATTATGAATGTTTTGTTGTTTGTGTTGTTTTCCTTTCTTTGTGTTAGTATTAGTTTGAACATGTGTGAATAGACTTTTTGTGGGATTAGTAGGGGGATTAAGTGTTGATTATGGATGATTAGGGTTTGATTGTGGGTAAAGGTGGATTCTTTGTTACTAGTCACATGTTATGCACACCATGTGTTTGTTGAATTGCTTGTTAGAGTAGTAGTTGCAAATACCTCTCTTGCTTGTCTTCCTCTTCTCATTGTGTGATTAATTTGTGGTTGAATCCTTGTGTTTTGGGTAACATCATTGTGGACATGACATAGGTCCACCCCGACGCGGCCACGCGCGGATTTGGGGAAGCAAATGAATCTCTATATGAGATGGTCAAATTGAAATTTAAATCGAAGTAGGAGTCGCCACCGAATTTTGTGGTTATTCGGAACCATTCGAGCCCACTCTATGTCGTAGTGGGCCGTATACAAAATACGGCCCATTTCCCATGTCAGAGTTTATTGGGCTCGTCCCTTTGCATTACGATACCGATACCGACATTATCGGATATCGTGTATTGAATGACTCTCGTTGCCAATGGATTCAGATATCCGGAAACCATGGTTCTGAGTAAGGGGTGAGGGTACATGTTGGGAAGTTCACTAAGAACACCCAACCCTGCCCGCACTTAGCGGCCTTTACTAAGATATCGTTCGTTTTTGGTGTACACGCGTTAGTTCGACGGTTGAATGATATGCAAACATTATTTTCCTAAGCATGTGAGAAAAATAAAATGGGTTGCTAAGTCGTTTAATGCATATTAAACTAATAACGTCAAAGTTATTTTAGCATGTGTAGTTCGTTTTAATCTAATAAAACAAAGAAATAAATAAATTGCTACAAACACGAGAAAAAGGGTTAGTAACGTTTGAATAAATCGAATAAAGACATAAATAAATAATATGCATGATTCGAAAAAGATTTAATGACATGTGATGGATTAACACGTGTTGACCGAGGTCGAAAAAAGTATTTATCGAAATATGTCGCGAAAGTCGCTGTTTATGTATGATTCGAAAAGAATAAAAAATAGGAAAGCGAGGAAACGAAAAAAAAGGACCCGACCATCCAGGCCTCCGCGCGAGTCGCCTGACAGGCGCGCGACTCGCGTGGGGGTCTGTCCGGTTTTTTTTATTTTGTCGAAAATCGTTGATTTTTATAAATCGCGTACAAATATGGATTAATTTATACTCGATTTATATTTTCGATATTCGTCGTATTCGATATTCGATTATGAAATTGATATCGAATAGTCGGAATGATTTTGGAAAAGGTTTTGAAAAAAGTTTGTTTTGAACGAAAAGTGAAAAAAAAAAAAAAATTGAACGAAAAAGATGTTAATTCTCTCCACGTATAAAATCGTCGAATTTTGTTTAAAAAAAAGATGTAACGATTTTATTAGCATCAACGAGAATTAATTAATTTAGTTCTTGTTAGATACGATATTCGACTAAAGAATCGATATCGTATTTTAAGAATGTTATAAAAAAATAGTTTTTTAGTATCGATTATTAGAAATAAATAAAAATATGTGACGAACGAACCATATTAAAAATACGACCGACGATGACACGACCAATAAAAAACGTGAGAAAGGAAGAGAAGAATCGGGTTTGATTTACACCCTCAACCTACATGCTTTGTTTTCTCGGATAAGAGCTCGTCGGAAAGTGGTTTAAACTTGGGAGCGTCGAGATGATGCGGGATGAGTTAAGGTGTCGGTTTGGTCGTGTGATGTGGTGGGTTTCGGCCGGCGTGTGGGTCGGATTTGTCGGGTTGATTTGGACGGTATTTCGGTGCTTGTATGAACGATGAATGTGTGTCGAGGTTGATGAATAATTCTAGCTTAATTCTGAATTTTGATGACTGATAATGCCTCTATTGTGTGTGTCGCGAGGGTCCTATTTATAGGAGTGGAGGTAGCCTTGCTTGTACGACAAGAAATACCGATTAGGATAGAAAACGTAAGAAGTCGAGAGGAACGTAAATTCCGTTGCTTGATGAAGAAGCAATGAATCTCGGCTGGTTGGTGGAGTGTTTCGGCTGTTTTGGATATCTCGTCCGAGTGTTTGAGCTCGGTCGGTAAATTATTTTGGTTTTCGGATAGAATTCCTACTTGAGATCGAATTCTATCCTTGAATGGATTTGTTTAATATTTTCGAAGTTGATTTTTGTAGCAGTTGGAGGCCGAATCAGCCACGTGAGGTGTCATGGCTGACTCGCGTGTCTCGAGAATATTTTTGACCGGGTTTTGACTAGGTCGCTAAAAGACGGTTTTACCCCTGGTGTCGGAATCGACCCAAATTAGTCTTATTTGACTCGAAACGACCCACTGGGCCTGAATTTGAGGTTGGTTTAGTAAGATTTGTACTCCGTAATAAGCCTAAACCAAATGTCCATGATTTCGAGCCCATATCCGAGTCCATTAAAGCATGTTTGCGTCCGATCATCATCGAGTGTTTGGTGGTACCTACTATAGACACCTGGCGGTCAAAATGTGGGTGTCTACAGAGCCCCCACTCTGACTGAGGCTTGGACAAGGCGAAAGTCAGAGTAGCTATTATAAGTGTAGTTTGTAGTGCCTAATTTGTTGTGTTTTGGTCCCGTTTTCCTTGTGGAATCGCTCCTTGGGAGCGGTTTATGGGTTACTTATGCTTCCTTTGGTTCGTTTTAGGTTCCCGAGACCATTCATGAAGAATTGGAACGATTCCGACTCGTTTCATACACTTTTGGAGCCAACGAAGAGAAGGAACGATCACTCGATGCCTTGGATTCGATCCCGAGACCTTGGGACCCATTCCCGAGCCCCTTAGACTCGATCCCGAGCATCGAGAGTCGATGAGAAGCCCATGAGAATCAAGGAAGGACCTTTATGATTATATTGGAGGCCTACAAGACTCTTCCCGGGCGGGAAGAGTAGCCTTCCCGGTCGGGAAGGAGTGCATGAATGAAGAGGCTACTGATCTGGCCGTCCCGACCGGGAAGAACCCTTCCCGACCGGGAAGAGCAATAACACAGCCTGGTGTTATTGATAACACAGCCCGGTGTTATGCTTGATCCCGACCGGGAAGATAGCTTCCCGACCGGGAAGGATGGCCCATCCCGACCGGGACCATTCCTTCCCGACCGGGAAGAAGTGCTGTAGCCCGCAATTGCTTCTTTCCTTCTCCTTATTCATTGTAACCCTATATATACCCCCCCTCTTGTAATCTTATGGAATGTTATTTATTACCCACTAAACCCTAGACTACTTTAGCATAGATTAGCATAGATTAGTGTAGATTAGTCTTTAGTTTATCGTTAATCTTAGTTTAGCTCTTGTATTAAGGGAATTCTTGAAGAATCCATCCAAGATTGACAACCTTGGGAGATTGTTTTGGGTTTTTCTTATTAGTACAAGTTCCAATCTTTCTTCCTCTTGTTAGTAGGTATAATCTCCTTATTCCTTTTAATCTTAGTCCTTGTTTAATCCTTCAAGTTTTAATCTTTGATTGTTGTTTATTGTTCTTGCTAGTTTCTTTATGTATGTTTTGTTGTTTGTGTTGATTCATCTTTTTTTGGTTAGGATTAGTTTAGTTATGTTTGAGTAGACTCTTGCTAGGGTTAGTAGGGGGATTTGGTGGTTTAGTGGGTGATTAAGGGTTTGTTTAAGATGTTGGTGGAAGTTTTGGTTGCCTCTTGGTTAGATGCATAGAACATGCTTGATGAAATGCTTGCATGACATGTAGATGCATATGCTTGTTTTTCTTGCCTTTTCTCTTGTGGGTGGTGGTTTGCTCGTAGGTTTGGTTCCCTCATTAGTAGCGGGAGCGTGGTGAGGATGACCTCTAGGTCGGTCTACGTAGCGAGAGCCCGGACGTAACCTAGGCTACGAAAGCATGCTAGTAACCCCGTTTGTCATGTGTGTCGCTAAGTTGGGTTCTTGCGCGAGAGCGAGGAACCTCTAGGATGGTCTACGTAGCGAGAGCCCGGACTACACCTAGATAACCCGACTACCCCTTCACCTTAGCTCTTCCTCGATCATTCCATCACCTGAACCCGACCTAATCCTAGCCCTTTTCTTATTTGTTTTCTTCGTCACCTTAGTCATAGTCTTGGCCTTCTCCCCTTCTTATTGCTTTAGTCTAGTTTAGCTCGTTGACCTAGTCTCGTATTTGGATGACCTTAGTCTAGCCGCCTCATTACCGTCCCCGTGGATTCGACCTGACTTGCCCTGTCTACATGTAGGTGTAGTTGGTTATTATTTGACGGTGGGGATCCACGGCAAATCCCTCCCATCAATTTGGCACCGTTGCCGGGGACGGTGCTAGTTTAGACCTAGTTTGCCTATTTACTTGACTTTGTCTTTGTTTTTGTGTTTTTCTTTTTGTCCCTTTTGCTTCTTGTGTGTGTGAAGTTTATTTCCTTCTTGTCTAGTGCCCAAAAAGCACTAGACTTCTCACGTTTGCTCCTAGTCCACAGTTTTTGCCTAGAGGTGGTCGCCATCCTCTTCTTTACAACTCAGAGCCGCATAAACGGATAGTTGCTAGATTGAGAGCTTTCCAACCTGGTACAAGCCAAGATTTCGAGCGAGCATGAGGTTTGATCTAAACTCCCCACACTTTGGAGCCAATATGAGCTACTCCTCTCCCTCTATGGATCAAAGCTATGACATGATGACCCCTAATTACTATCAAGCTTCTTGGGATAATCAAGACACCGGTGGGTATGAGCTTCAAGGATATGGGAACGGCTACCAACAAGTGAACGCTTATCAATCATATGATCATGGTGGCTATTACTCTAGCAATCAATGTGAACCCACCATGTTTAATCATGATTCACCTCATAGAAGCCAATTCCTCCAAAACCCACCACATTACCCTTCACCTCAACCACATTATGAACCCCAAAACCCACAATACTACCAATCACCTCAACCTCGCTACCAACAATATGATGCCCCACTCCTTGGATATCGTCAAGATTTTCAAGGAGCATTACAAGACCCCAATGACCACCAATCGCCAAACTTGGAGTTGTATCAATCGATTCTTCAATTGCAAAGGAGCAACCAAGAAATGGCCATTCAATTGCAAAAGAACCAAGAGGAACTCATGGCCCAATATCAAAGGGAAACCGAGGCGACGGACGCTCGAATGAATGCGTTAGCGGTTAAAACCGCAATGTTTTTAGCCCGAACGTCACAACTTGACTATGGGTGCTCTCTTGAGCAAGAGGAGAAACCTAATCATGAAGCTGCCGATGAAGTCCCTTTTGGAAGTGAAACTTGCTTTGAAGAACCTCAATCGTCCGCCCAAGAGGAGACGAATGAGGATATGACCCGTGGTGAAGGCATTGTTGGTGAAGAATTGGAGGAGGTTAGTGAGTTGGATGAGTTGGTGGAGTTTGTGAAGTTGTTGGGTGAAATTGATGAGCTCAAGTTGCCCTTGTCCGAGAATGTGGAAAAACATCAAGAACCCCTCGTATATAAACCAAGCAATGGCTTGGAAGAGATTGAAACCGCCAGTAGAAGTTTCAATTCTCTCCTCCAAGATGATGTGGGGACAAGTGATGAAGATGGGGAACCACAACTTGAGGAAGGTGTTGGGATGTGCAACATGGAAATGAGGCCAAAGTCGTTTTTTTGTGCCTCTTGTCAAGGATTTGAAGCTTGCTTGTGATTGGAGGCGATGCTTAGGGAGGAAGAGGTCGGTGAGGCTCGTAGGATGGATAGACCCCGGAGACGACTTGAAAGATGACGTTGGGTCTTTAGGTGACTACTTCTTGCCTCCACCTTGGAGGCCGTGGAGGATAGCTTGGCTCGAGCACTCTATGGGCCTTCATTACAATGTCGGTCGTGCGTTTGACTTGCTCCTCCAAGCCCTTGAGGGCTATGGTTGAAGAATGAGAGTCCACCATCCTCGGTTTGACGGAGTTCCTAAAGAACCGTCATGTTGTATATTCCCCTTTCTCTCTTCTCTTTAGTTTTTGTGTTTGCAATTGTGTTTTTTTTATGATTTTGTTTCTAGGATTGGTTTGTTTTGTGAGACCCTTGTAATTTTGGAATCTTTGATGAGCGATGTGAGGGAGGGATTTTGATGATTGTTTTGAGCTTATTTGATAGGTGTATAGTGAAGATGAACCGAAGAGAGGAATGGTTGTGGATAGAGCTTGGATTTTGAGCTAGGGAGTCGGTTTTTGAAGCTTTGGATAAGCTTTTGGGGTTATGGAGAGTTAGAAGACTCCTCCCATCCGAGAAGAGAGCATCCCGACCGAGAAGGAGCCATCCCGATCGGAAAAAGGGTACCAAAAATTGAACTTTCTAGAGTGCCGTCCCGACCGGGATGGGAGCTTCCCGACCGGGAAGGACATGTAATCCCGACCGGGACCATCCATCCCGACCGGGATGGTCCCCTGCTTCTTTTTTTGATTCTTCTTTGTCTTGTGAGCCCACCCAACCACCTTGTACCCCCTCCCAACCTCCCTACCTATCCTTGCACATACCATATGACCCGTGCACCTCATTTACATACCCTCACCTCATTTTCTCTTCACTTTACACCGAGTTTCACATCAAATCCCACCCCCCATTCCCCCTCACACCATTACTACCTCAACCATGCGTTATTATCAAGTTTGAAGCGAGATGACAATGATGAAGACAAGCAAAGTGCCTATATTGATCATTGAGACGATGGAGCGAGTGAGTTGCTAACCGATGAGTACGGCAACTATCCTTTCTTTTCCGTCTTTTGTCGCTTATCTTCCCTTGTTTGTCCCCTTTCCCGTTTACACTTTTGTGTCATGGTGTCATGGTGGCCTTCGAGGCCTTGGTAGTTATTGCTCCCGACTCTCGATGACGTGACTACATCGAGAGTCATTTTAAAATCCAAATTTACAAGTTTTTCACCCTTTTTGTAGGATTTAGTCGGATTTAGGCGGAATCCGGGCTAGGTGACTTGATTACACCTAGTCCTCCCCTCCCATCTCCTTTTATTTCCTTCTTTTTATTTCTTCCCCCATCCATATCTCTTCTCGTCTCGGCCCATGGTGACTTGACTACACCCCGGCCGGACACATTCTACCCTTTTCTCCGCTTTATCTTTGATTTTTAGCTTTATTTTCGTAGTTTCTTTTCTTTTCTTTAGTGTCTCCGCACACTACGATCGAGCATGAGGACATTGCTCGGTTTAAGTGTGGGGGAGCGATATTCTAGTATAGTCTAGTTTTATTTTCGTAGGTTTTCGAAAAATCTTTAAAAAACCATAAAAATTTGAAAAATTTTCACAAAAATCAAAAATATTTTCTGTTGTGTGTTTTCCTTTTGTGTCGTTTTGTCGTATATTTGTTTTGTGTGCGTGTTGTGCCTCCCTTTTTCCTTATAGGTCGCTCAAATCACCGATAGCTTTGGAGAGCTTTCAGGACTTCCGGTAACATCTTTATCTCTTTTTCTTCTTTATCTCTTGTGGAGTGTGGAGAAGATTTGTGATCATGTGTGCTCGGGTGGATCTTTGTAAGGTTTGATGATGATTTGGTTGCTTATTTGGAAATTCGGGGTTGTGATTGTTTATTTTGTGTGTTTGCTTGTTTGTTTGTCTTGTTTTGTTTTGTTGCTTTTTGCCTCTCACTTTCTTTCGTTTTTGTCGTGTCTTTGTTTCGTGTTGTGTAGTGTGTCATGTGTGTAAACAGTTTTCAAAAACCCGGTTTAGAGGCTAGAGTGCAAGTGTTTACTTTCCCCTTCTAGTAGTACGAATCGAGTCTTGGACTTTAGTCTAGTAGAATGACCCTAAATCAATGATTTCGTTGGTCCTTTACCTTGAGTCCACCTAGCTTACTAGGGATTTACTATGGGATTTGCATTTTGACCATTATGACCACCCACGGTGTGAAAAGGCCTTGGTTGCCGAGTCCCGTCCCTTAGGTGACCGTGTTAGGGATTGTTTGATTAGTCCAAGTTTTCCACCTTTTGTGGGTTTGAAGGGAAGGCGTCGTCCCGACTTACCCATTCCCCTACCTTCCACACATATCCACCAAATAAATTTGCAAATTGTTGAAATCATCTTTCTTAGTTGCAAAGAAATGCCTATCACTCAAATCATGCCAAAAAGGGCAAAGAAAAGAAAGAAAAGATTGAAGAAAAAAAAGGCACAAAAAGCCAAAAAGAAAATAGAAAAGAAGAAAAAGAAATGGCATGGCAACACACAAAGCAAAAATGCAAAAGAAAGAAAAAATGCCAAAAAGAAAATCGTCTCACAAAAAGATATTAACCCCAAAAAAATAAGCCTTTTACCGACTATTACCGTGAAGAGCCTACCAAAGGACCGAGTCCCTAGGAAGGATGATAGCAGTAATGGTCGGTCTTCCCTCACTTTGCAAATATTTCCACCTTTTTACTTGGACTAGTTAAGCGGTTTTGGACATGGGACGACCCTCTTGGCTCATCGCTAAAGGGGGCGGGGTCTCACTTACCTACAGTGTCGACTAACACCGTGGTTCATCCTTTTTCCATTCCGCCGATCGTCCCGTAGTACGTTCTTAGAAGGCTAGGAGGACCTAGGTAAGTTACCAACGTTTTTGTTGCTTTATCGTCATACTATTACGGTCTAGTTCATTTCGGTTTGTATAACTAGCTTGGGAACGTTGTCACTTGCTTTGAGTCCTAAACCGGTGCTTCTTTCACCGCTTTGTAGAGGGAAGCGGTATTTGTTTCTTCTTGGGTGTAACCGATTATGTGTTTGTTTGTATGTTTGTTGTTTGTGAGTTCTCGTGTCCGGTTGCGTCCACAGTTTTGTCGCAAGACCCCACTTGACTTTCGGAGTGCACTTTTCTTCTAAGTGTACTCGCGTGATTTGAAAGCGCGTAGAGTGCGCTAATACCCGCTCGGATAGTTTAGTAGTTAGTTTATGCTTACTCGAGGGCGAGTAAGGGTTAAGTGTGGGGGAGTTGATAAGTGTAGTTTGTAGTGCCTAATTTGTTGTGTTTTGGTCCCGTTTTCCTTGTGGAATCGCTCCTTGGGAGCGGTTTATGGGTTACTTATGCTTCCTTTAGTTCGTTTTAGGTTCCCGAGACCATTCATGAAGAATTGGAACGATTCCGACTCGTTTCATACACTTTTGGAGCCAACGAAGAGAAGGAACGATCACTCGATGCCTTGGATTCGATCCCGAGACCTTGGGACCCATTCTCGAGCCCCTTTGACTCGATCCCGAGCACCGAGAGTCGATGAGAAGCCCATGAGAAGCAAGAAGGGACCTTTATGATTATATTGGAGGCCTACAAGACTCTTCCCGGGCGGGAAGAGTAGCCTTCCCGGTCGGGAAGGAGTGCATGAATGAAGAGGCTACTGATCTGGCCGTCCTGACCGGTAAGAACCCTTCCCGGCCGGGAAGAGCAATAACACAGCCTGGTGTTATTGATAACACAGCCCGGTGTTATGCTTGATCCCGACCGGGAAGATAGCTTCCCGACCGGGAAGGATGGCCCATCCCGACCGGGACCATTCCTTCCCGACCGGGAAGAAGTGTTGTAGCCCGCAATTGCTTCTTTCCTTCTCCTTATTCATTGTAACCCTATATATACCCCCCTCTTGTAATCTTATGGAATGTTATTTATTACCCACTAAACCCTAGACTACTTTAGCATAGATTAGCATAGATTAGTGTAGATTAGTCTTTAGTTTATCGTTAATTTTAGTTTAGCTCTTGTATTAAGGGAATTCTTGAAGAATCCATCCAAGATTGACAACCTTGGGAGATTGTTTTGAGTTTTTCTTATTAGTACAAGTTCCAATCTTTCTTCCTCTTGTTAGTAGGTATAATCTCCTTATTCCTTTTAATCTTAGTCCTTGTTTAATCCTTCACGTTTTAATCTTTGATTGTTGTTTATTGTTCTTGCTAGTTTCTTTATGTATGTTTTGTTGTTTGTGTTGATTCATCTTTTTTTGGTTAGGATTAGTTTAGTTATGTTTGAGTAGACTCTTGCTAGGGTTAGTAGGGGGATTTTGTGGTTTAGTGGGTGATTAAGGGTATGTTTAAGATGTTGGTGGAAGTTTGGTTGCCTCTTGGTTAGATGCATAGAACATGCTTGATGAAATGCTTGCATGACATGTAGATGCATATGCTTGTTTTTCTTGCCTTTTCTCTTGTGGGTGGTGGTTTTCTTGTAGGTTTGGTTCCCTCATTAGTAGCGAGAGCGTGGTGAGGATGACCTCTAGGTCGGTCCACGTAGCGAGAGCCCGGACGTAACCTAGGCTACGAAAGCATGCTAGTAACCCCGTTTGTCATGTGTGTCGCTAAGTTGGGTTCTTGCGCGAGAGCGAGGAACCTCTAGGATGGTCTACGTAGCGAGAGCCCGGACTACACCTAGATAACACGACTACCCCTTCACCTTAGCTCTTCCTCGATCATTCCATCACCCTTGAACCCGACCTAATCCTAGCCCTTTTCTTATTTGTTTTCTTCGTCACCTTAGTCATAGTCTTAGCCTTCTCCCCTTCTTATTGCTTTAGTCTAGTTTAGCTCATTGACCTAGTCTCGTATTTGGGTGACCTTAGTCTAGACGCCTCATTACCGTCCCCGTGGATTCGACCCGACTTGCCCTATCTACGTGTAGGTGTAGTTGGTTATTATTTGACGGTGCGGATCCACGGCAAATCCCTCCCATCAAGCTACCAGGCTAATCGAAGATTAAAACCTGGCAGACTTCCGATCGGGTCGTTTAGAGTCCATTAGACTTGCGTGAAGGGCTCGCCAGCCATAAGTGATAAGTGTAGTTTGTAGTGCCTAATTTGTTGTGTTTTGGTCCCGTTTTCCTTGTGGAATCGCTCCTTAGGAGCGGTTTATGGGTTACTTATGCTTCCTTTAGTTTGTTTTAGGTTCCCGAGACCATTCATGAAGAATTGGAACGATTCTGACTCGTTTCATACACTTTTGGAGCCAACGAAAAGAAGGAACGATCACTCGATTCCTTGAATTCGATCCTGAGACCTTGGGACCCATTCCCGAGCCCCTTAGGCTCGATCCCGAGTCCCGAGAATCGATGAGATACCCATAAGAGGCAAGGAGGGACCTTAAAGATCATATTGAAGGCCTACAAGACTCATCCCCGACGGGAAGGACCTCATCCCATCCGGGATGAGGTGCACAAATGCGATAGCTTCTGTCCAGGGTCCATCCCGACCGGGATGAGTTCATCCCGACCGGGACCACCTCATCCCGACCGGGAAGAGCCATAACACAGCTTGGTGTTATTGATAACACAGCCCGGTGTTATGCGTGATCCCGACCGGGATGAGTTCATCCCGACCGGGACCACCTCATCCCGACCGGGACCACCTCATCCTGACCGGGACCACCTCATCCCGATCGGGATGAGCCCAGTTCAGACGCGTGCTTCATCTTTTCTTCTCCTTACTCATTGTAACCCTATAAATACCCTCCCTCTTGTAATCTTATGTTATATCCTTCATTACACACTAAACCCTAGACTACTTTAGCATAGTTTAGCATAGATTAGAGTAGATTAGTCGGTAATTAGTCGTTAATCTTAGTTTAGCTCTTGTAGTAAGGAATTCTTGAAGATCTCCACCAAGATTGACAACCTTGGAAGATTGTTTTGGGTTTTCTCTTTTATACAAGTTTTCTTTCTTCCTTTCATCTTCTAGTATGGTATAATCTCTTTTCCTTTCTCTTAATCTTTGTTTTATTAATCAAGGTTCAATCTTTAGCTCTTGTTTATTGTTTTGTTCTTCATCCTTGTTAGTTTTTGTTCCGGTCACGGAAACAATCAACCCGATTACGAGTTCGGGTTTTAGTACTTGAATGTTGCTTGATTGAGTTAACGGCTCTCCTTCTTCCTACTCCTTGGGTCGGACTTTTCCCGGCGAAGCTGGCCTGCTCCCTGCACAATGAACGCACAGGGCCCCGGAGGTTGTCCGAGGGAACCCTCTCCGATGCCTAAGTTAGTCCGTGGAATGCCTTGATGAACCTAGCTCGTGAGGAACTAGGCGGCATTTTTTAGGAGTAAGAGTCTAGAGAGAGAAAATCCAACCCCCTCTAAGTGGGAAATGGGTGGGTATTTATACTTTCCCACAAGAGAGAGAGGAGGAGAGGGAAAAGAGCGGGAGAATGGGTGGACGTGAGGACGACACGTGGCCTCTCCTCATCCACCCACTTTCCATTACCTGAGGCGCAATGACGGATGGGCCCTCGGTTTCCCCTGCTCGTACTGGGGGTTTGGGCGCCCTGGAAACCAGCACGCAGGGGATTTGGTGGCCCTGCTCGGCTGACAGCAAGACCCTGCCGAGCAGGCGCAAGCCTTGGAGTGCTTTCCGGTGGTCTTTTGCAGGGCGAGCCTGCTGGGCAATCCTCAATTCACCCTGGGGGCGAATTATTCCAGGGTGCCACAGGTGGGCGACCCGTGGCCCCTAGTCAACTCCCATCAATTGGCCCACGCCGGCCAGAGGGAGGCAGGGTCTTCCTCTTGGCAGGCGTCTTCTCGCGATGGAGTGCAGTTGACTTTTGGACTCCCTTGTCTTTAATGCGTTGCTTGTTCCCGAGGTTGGAGGTCCAAGCGCATTGGTTATGACAAGGAAGGTTGGAATGTTCTTCTGGTAATGATTACTTCTTGCAAAGCGGGTTCTTGGGTAACGCGCAGATCCTGTGATTGGTCGCTTCCCCTTACAGGGTGGTTGAAACGCCATTAATGCACAGCCTTAGTTCCTTGTATAAATTCTGTTCCTCTTGCCATTCTTCATAATTCATCTTTAGCTTTCTTATTCCCCAAAGAAAACATGTCATGGATTACAAAAGTTCTCCTTCATCGCGGGGCCCGGGTGGTGACCCGTCGCTGGAAAGGAGGTTGGAGGCTAAGGTATCACAGGATGTCCTTCTGTGCCCTTCGCCGTAGCCGGCAATTCAGCACCCGACTTCGTAGGAAACTTGGAAGGAAGGCGCGTGTCAGGGCAGGTAAGCGTCCCAAGAGGGCTTCGCCGGCTGCTTCTAAGTTCAAGCGTTGCCCCCAGGGTGGGGATTGCTTCGACAGGGGATGCCATGAATGCTTCCCCTGGCTGCATCCTGAGCAGTTTGACCCCAACTGTTCGAAGCTAACCTCTTCTCCAGAATCAGGTCCTTCCTCTCCCCTAATGAAGGTCGGCTGTGGTTCTTGCGATAATGCTCGGACAGTCCCCTATGGCAGGGATTGGGACATTAGCAGCTGTGACTCCGGAGACAGCGACGGCCAGGGCTACTCTTCTGGCTGGAATGAGGACGACGAGTCTGCGGACCCCTTTAAAGACTCAGATGACTGGGATTGGGGTTCCGACGCAGGGGGGTATAATACTCCTGGGGATTACTCCCCAGGTTTTGACGATGACTAGCCTTGCCTTTGTCAGGCAGGCAGGTTGAGCCAGGCTTCCTGGTTCTTTTTGTAACTCGGCTAGGCTTTGTAACTTGCCCATTTCTTGGGCTTATTCTAATGAAAAAAAGATCAGGCGGTTCATTATTATTGTTTGTTTGCATTTTTTTTTATTATCACTTGAATGGAGGGAGAATGACATCAGTGAGAGGGTGAATCTTCCTGACGCCTATTTGCCTTCTCGAGGCTCTTCTTGGGAAGTGGAGGTTGGTTGTTAGAATCGTGGCACGTGGGGGGTAACTTGTGGGGAGATCTTTGCAGAGAGAGGTGACCCTTCGACTGCTCAGAACTATATAAGCCCATTCTCCTTCCCCTAATTCCCTTTTTAGCACTTTCAAAACTCAAACCTCTGCTTCTTCCTCACTCTCTTTGCTTGCTGAGAACTCTTTCAAGATTTCGAAGGACGCCTAACTTCGGATCTTTTCGGCGACAGTCATCTTTCTAGGTTAGAATCTTGATTCCAACTCTTCGTTTTTCTTCCTTTTTTCTCATATTCCTTCGCGAAATAGAATGTCTCGCGCTCGCGCTCTTACTTTTAGTCCGTCGTCCGAAGGGACGGAGGGTAGGAGAGAGGGGAGATCCGACCTAGCCTCTTCCTCTGGGGTCAGACCCGGCGGGGGAAACCGCCCCGAGGAAGATGGGGGTGCCAACTCACCCGAACCCGCTCCTTTTGACGTTGTCGACTCCGACGACGGCGCATTGGAGATAGACCCTACTACCATAGCCGGCCTTGCTCCTAGGGAGAAAGGAAAAAAGTATTTCTTTGATAAACACAAATACCTGGTTCCCTTGAGAACCTACCCTGAAACCAAGAATCGAGACCTGATTCTGGAGAGCAACGCTGCCGGGGAGATTGAGAAATTTTATCACTTTGGGGAGGGATACACCGTCATAATTCCCAGGGAGAGAGACACGGTGTGCTGCCCTCCTGACGGTTGTGTGGCAGTTTACCACAAGAGCCTGGAATTCGGCCTACGATTCCCTCTACACCCCTTTTTGGAGGAGGTTTTTAGGAGGATGAACGTGGCCATTGCTCAGCTGACTGCCTCGGCAATCAGGACCTTGGTGGCCTACACCTGGACTTGCCTCTTTCATGGGGAAGGGCCCTCCATTGATGCTCTGCGCGCCATGACTTGGCTTCAAATGGTGTCTTCATCAAGGGGGGATGACTCCCCTGGGTACTGGTCTATTTTGAAGTCGAAGAAATATGCTCTGGTCTGGCCGACTTTGAACAGCCTGAAAGACTGGAAGGACAATTTTATGTACGTCCATAGCGCTTCAGGGTGGCGGATCCCTAGGCACTTTAGGAATCACGTGCATACCCGTATGGAAACCCGTGAAGAATACCATCCGGGCGTCGGGGGAAAAGATCTGAAGGTGAAGCTGAGCCGAGCAGACGAGAGCTTGGTTGAGAAGTTTAAGGTTACTGAGGGGCCTCCCCCTAATGAGCCTGCTTTCTGGCTTCCCCATGCAGATCTCATCACCACTGATGAATATCTGACCCCGCTGGGCCTGATTCCCGGCCTTGAAGGTAGTTTAGGGGCTTCAATTGGCCTGATTTTTCTCGAGGTTTCTATCCCTGTTTCCTTAACTGGCTTTTTACCCGTCTTGTAGGTGCTGCTTCTCGCCTTTGGACCAAGAAGCAGGTGAGGAGGCTTGGCCTGTCTAAGGAATTTGTTGTTGCTCAAAAGTGCCCCTCTCTTCCCTCCAGCTTCAAGAAGGGAGAGAAGAACTTGATGAGGTTTGTGACGGAATTCGCCTCTGGCCGACGACTCCCCTTTCCTCCCCGGCTAAAGCCGGCGGCTCCTTCTCCCAATGCTCAGGGTGGGGAGGCTGAAGTTACTTCCGTGGCGACCCCCTCCCATGCTCACCGGCAGGGTGACTCCCCTTCCGGGACTCACATTTCCCAGGGGTCTCACCCTGCAGACTCTGAGCAGACTGGAGAGAGTGCTCCCTTGGTCCATAGGAGAAAGAGGTATAGGGAGACTTCAGGGACTATGCCTATGGTTGACTTGGAGGCTGATGTGGAGACCCCCGAGGCGAAACGCCCTGCTCACGACGTCCCGGGTACTTCTCTCTTGGAGGAGAATGCAGAGTTCCACTGTGCTGCAGGCGACAGTGTTGATGTATTAGGCCTGCTCTCGGATTCTGGTACTGTCTTGGCAGACCGCCTCACCAAGTCTATAACCACTACCTCCACCCAGGTGATTCAGTACATACAGCGCACTTCCAGGGTGCTGCAGGCCTCTGCCGAGCTGGCGGCCCTCAGTCGCCTAAGTGACGAGGAGCTGACTGTCACCCCTGGGGCCCCTCCTCCTGATCGCCTAGCCATGGTTGAAAGGGATGTGACCCTGATTATTGGCTTGAAGGACAAGCTGACAAAGCAGGAGAGCGAGCTGGAGGAAGCGAAGGGGCAGGCCAATCAGTGGAGACTTCAGGGGGAGCAGGCTGTAAGGGAGGCGTCCAAGCTGGAGGTGGAACTGAAGGAGAGCCGCCTGGCAGTGGAGCGTGCTGAAACGTCCCTGGCTGAGATGGAGCATTTCAAAAAGAAAGCAGCTGATCTGGAGGAGGAACTGTCCAAGGCCAACTCAGACTTCAAACAGGCTCAGGCTGGGTGGCAAGATGATAAAGATGCTATCCTGAAGGAAGCTGAAGCTGCCACGGACTTGAGCTTTGAAAATGGGGCTACTTCCTCCTTGGAGCTTGTTATGGAGGTAATCAAGGAAATGTTTCCTGTCTTTGACGAGGACGCATTTCGAAACCTTTATGCTGCCAAGAATGAAGCTCTGGTGGCCGGAACCCCTAAGGAGCCTGCTGGTCCCAGCCATGGTGTGCCTGATGCCTAGGCTTTTTCTCTTTGTCGATAACTTTTTATGCTGAGCCTTAGTATGGCCAGCTTGTCTGTAATGTTCTGACCTTTCCGGATCTTTATTTTGGGTTCTGTTCAAACCATATTACTCTTTCCTGAATTGATTTTTGAATGTTTGTCCTTTATTTCTGCTTTCTTTGCTCTCCATAGAGTATGGCCTGCCCCTACCTGCCCAGCGGCAAGCAGGGTGACACTTGCTTTTTATACAAGGTTGCGGGGCTTGCCCCCGGTCCTTGTTCACTTGGCCTGTCCCTGGCTTTTGACCAAAGTCCAGGGGGCCTGCCCAGGGGCAAGCAGGGTGTGCGTTTTTTATACAAGGTTGGGGGGCTTGCCCCCAGTCCTTGTTCACTTGGCCTATCCCTGGCTTTTGACCAAAGTCCAGGGGGCCTGCCCCCTGCCTGCCCAAGGGTAAGCAGGGTGGCTGCGTTTTTTTTTTATACAAGGTTGGGGGGCTTGCCCCCAGTCCTTGTTCACTTGGCCTGTCCCTAGCTTTTGACAAAAGTCCAGGGGGCCTGCCCCCTGCCTTCCCAGGGGCAAGCAGGGTGACTGTTTTTTATACAAGGTTGGGGGGCCTGCCCCCAATCCTTGTTCGTTTGGCCTGTCCCTGGCTTTTGGTCAAAGTCCAGGGGGCCTGCCCTCTACCTGTCCAGGGGTAAGCAGGGTGGCTGCGTTTTTTATACAAGGTTGGGGGGCCTGCCCCCAGTCCTTGTTCGTTTGGCCTGTCCCTAGCTTTTGGTCAAAGTCCAGGGGGCCTGCCCCCTGCCTGCCCAGGGGTAAGCAGGGTGGCTGCGTTTTTTATACAAGGTTGGGGGGCGTGCCCCCAGTCCTTGTTCGTTAGGCCTGTCCCTGGCTTTTGGTCAAAGTCCAGGGGGCCTGCCCCCTGCCTGTAGGGAGGCGTTGAATTTTTTGTTGGGAGGGCCATTTTCCTTAGTTCTGGCAACAGGGGGCCTCCCCCTATTGCCCCCTGCTCGTTTGTGTGTGAAAACGCAAGTTTGAACAGGCAACGAGTATAGACTTGGAAGTTTTTTCATTTCTTTGTAAAAATTTAACACAAGGGCGGTCGGAGCCGTCGACATTCTTTGATCTTTCTCCGCCAGTTTTCCAGGAAACAAAAACTATCTTAAGATCTTGCTAGACATAATACTTTTTCAGGGTGTCCGCGTTCCAGTGAGCACTCAACTCTTGGCCCTCTAGATTGGCGATTCTATACGTTCCTGGCCCTAAGATTTGAGTTACTTGGTATGGACCTTCCCAGTTAGCGCTGAGTTTGCCGTGCTCTCTCGATTTTCCCACGACCTGTGTTTTTCTGAGGACTAGATCACCCATCTGAAAATTTCGCTGATGTACTCTCTTATTGTATGCCTTCCTCATTCGTTGCTGGTAGGCGACGATATTGGCACTGGCTTCCTCCCTTACCTCACTAACCAGATCTAAGGCCTCAGTCATCGCTACTTCATTCTCAGCCTGGTCGTATTGTAAGGAGCGTAGGGAAGGGATCCTGGCCTCGATTGGTAATAGAGCCTCTGCACCATATACCAGGCCTAACGGGGTCTGGCCCGTAGATTCCTTTCGGGTGGTCCGGATTGACCAGAGTATGCTGGGGAGCTCGTCGGCCCACCTGCCCTTGAGGTCATCTACCATTTTCTTAAGGCCATTCAGGATCTGCTTGTTGGCTACCTCTGCCTGTCCGTTGGTTTGAGGGTGGCAAACGGCAGAGTAAGCAACTGTGACGCCATGGCCTTCCAGCCAGATTCTCAGGGGGTCGTTATCGAATTGCCTTCCATGGTCAAACACCAGCATTTTTGGCAGGCCGAATCTAGTGATAATGTTCCGCCAAATCACCTTCCTGACCGCAGGCTCGGTGATGTTAGGCACTGCCTCAGCTTCTACCCATTTGGTGAAGTAGTCGACAACTATGATCAAGAATTTTCTCCCCCCGGTGGCCACCGCAAAAGGTCCTAGTATGTCCATGCTCCACTGAGCGAAGGGGATGGGAGACAGGATTGGCCTGAATTCTTGGGCCGGGGCATGGATGGATGGGGCGAAAAGATGACATTTTCTGCACTTTTGAGTCAAGTCTTTGGCGTCGGCCAGCAGGGTCGGCCAGTAGTATCCGGCTCTCAAGGCCTTGTGTGCCAGCGACTTTCCTCCTATGTGATGGCCACATATGCCAGAGTGGATGTCATCCAAAACTTCCGCTGCCTGCTCTGCCCCCAGGCACCTGAGCAGGGGGGACGAGAAAGATTTCTTGTACAAGTCCTCTCCCATAATGATAAACCATGCAGCCCTTGCCGGCATTTTTCTTTTTTGTACGGGGTCAGTCGGTAAGATTCCATGCTTTTTGAACAGGATGATGGGAGTTCTCCAATCTTCAGGCCCTGCCTCTTCCACCGCGCCGACGGTCTGGCTGGGGATGGTAGATTTTTCCTGGATGACGTCCACCCATACCGATCTTCTTATATCCTGCAGGCTGGAGCTAGCCAGCTTTGACAGGGCGTCCGCCCGGTTGTTCTGGGATCGAGGGATCTGTCTGATTTCATATGATTTTAGGCCTGACACTTCCCTCTTCACCATTTCCAGGTACGCGGCCATTGTTTGGTCCCTAGCCTCATACTTTCCATTGATTTGGTTGGCGATGAGTTGGGAGTCTGTTGCCAGGACAATCCGCTCCGCGCCTGCGGCTTTGGCTAGATTGACGCCTGCGAGCACCGCTTCGTACTCAGCTTCATTGTTTGACGCGGGAAAGACAAATCTGAGAGCATGCTCAAAGTCGGTCCCCTCTGGGCTGGTCAATACTACTCCAGCCCCTGCTCCATTAGCCGTGGAGGACCCATCGGTGTATACTATCCACTCGCCGGGGGTTGGGCTATCCTCCTCAGAGTGGGAACATTCTGCCAGAAAGTCGGCCAAGGCTTGGGCCTTGATGGCTGTTCTTGATTGGTATGTTATCCCTAGTCCACTCAACTCGATAGCCCACTTTAGCAGCCTGCCTGACTTTTCAAATTTTTCCAGCACCTTCTCTATGGGCTGGTCTGTCAGCACTACGACAGGGTGCGCGTCGAAGTATGGCCTCAATTTTCTGGCCGCTATAACAACCGCGTAGGCTGCTTTCTCGACCATAGGATAATTTTTCTCTGCTGCCCCCAGGGCGTGACTTACAAAATATATGGGTTGTTGAGCGCCTGCTTCCTCCCTCAAGATGACTGCGCTGACTGTCACATTGGTTACAACGATGTAGAGGAAGAGTTTTTCCCCCGCCATTGGTCTCGCCAGGATGGGGAGTTTCTTTAAATGCTCCTTCAACTTCCCGAATGCTTCTTTTTGCTCGTCCTCCCATTTGAATTGCTTGTTGCCTTTCAGTACTTTGAAGAATGGGGTTGACTTGTCTGCTGACCTGGCGATGAATCGTGCCAGGGCGGCCATGCGGCCTGTCAGACGTTGGATGTCCCTGATGGTCTTTGGCTCAGGAAGGTCCAGAACAGCCTGAACTTTCTCGGGGTTAGCGTCTATCCCTCGAGAGCTGACCAAAAAATCCAAGAATTTTCCAGAGCGAACCCCAAATGTACACTTCTTGGGATTGAGTTTCATTTTGTAGGCGCGCAGGGAGGAGAAGGTCTCCCGCAGGTCTGCCAGGTGCTCTCTGTCTCCTTTACTCTTCACAATGGCGTCATCGACATAGGCTTCTATGTTCCTGCCTTTTTGACTTTCGAACACCTTGTCGACCAGGCGTTGGTACGTTGCTCCTGCGTTTTTCAGCCCGAATGGCATCATCTTGTACATGTAGGTGCCTGAACTAGTGATGAATGCGCACTTAACTCTGTCCGGCTGCCATAAGTACACCTGATGATACCCTGAGAAGGCATCCAGGAAGCTTAGCATAGTATACCCACTGGTAGCGTCCACCAGTTGGTCGATTCTGGGGAGCGGGTAGCAGTCTTTCGGGCAGGCTTTGTTGAGGTTCGTAAAGTCCACGCACATTCTCCATGCGCCTGACGATTTTTTGACCATGACTACATTCGCCAACCACTCAGGGTAGTCACAAACTTCTATAAAGTCTGCCTTCAAAAGTTTTTCAATTTCTTCCTTGATTGCCAAGTCTTTTTCTGCGGACATGTTCCGCTTTTTCTGCTTCACAGGGCGGGCGTCCGCGCTTACGTTCAGCCTGTGAACGATAAACGCTGGATCGACCCCTGGCATCTCATCCGCCGAGTAGGCGAATACATCCTTGTTTTATTTCACCAGCTCGACCAGTTCAGCCTGGTAGGACTCTTCCAGGTCGGCCCCTATAAGGACTTGCTTCCCTGACTCCAGGTCCACCAGCATGCTTTCTCCCTCAGGTTCCAGGTGGTTTGGCGCCTGATTACCGGCTGGAATCTCGCCTTCCCTGCTGGGAGAACTGTCGGCTTTTCTTTTTCCCTTTTCTTTCGCTTTCGTGAGCCTGCAGGGCCACGGAGTAGCACTGTCTGGCCGACTCCTGGTCTCCGCGCACTTTCCCTTCTAGGCCGAAATCAGTAACATAGGCTATAGTGAGAGCCCTGATTGATATGGCCGCTTCAATCTCGTCCAGGGTGGCTCTGCCGATCAGGGCGTTGTAAGCAGACCTCGCATCCACTACAACGAATGATGCCCTGACATTTCTGGCAGTAGCTCCCTCCCCAAATGTTACAGGTAGGTCTATGATCCCCATGGGCAATACGCCTGCTCCGCTGAACCCATATAATGACCCAGGGGCAGGTCGTAGGTACCTTTTCTCCAGACCCATTTTGTCGAAGGCGTCTTTGTACAGCAAATTCGTGTAGGCACCGGTATCCACCATGCACCTCCGAACAATGTGGTTGCTGATTACCAAGGATAGCACCAAGGGATCGCTGTGAGGGTACACCACCCGCCCTGCATCTTCGGGGGTAATGCTCAGCGTTACTCCTTTCGGGCTCCCTGCTCTTTCAGCGTAGCAGATTTGGTTCCTTAGCTCACGAATTTGCCTTTTCTGCCCCCTTCGGCTGACTAGGCCTTCCGCATCCCCTGATACCACATGGATTACCAGGCGGTTCTGTACCGAACCTTCGGGCTTTTCAGGCGCTTCTTTCTGAGATTTACTCCTGGCTGCGTAGTTGGCCAACCAGCCATTCCTGATCAGCTTCTCAATTTCGTCTTTCAGGTGGCGACACTCTTCGGTGGTGTGGCCTACACAGTCGTGGAAAGTGCATAGTTTCTTGGGGTCCCCTTTTGGACTGCGCGGTTTGCTCGGGCGATTCCATTTAGCAGTTTCTTTTTCCAGCTCGAAGATTTCCGCCCTGGATTTGTTAAGGGTTGTGTAACTGTCGAACCTGGGCTGGTAGACAAAGCGCTCCTTTTTAGGGGTATCCTCTTCCTCAGTTCTATACCTTCCGGATTCGTTTCTACCGCGTCCACCCTGCGGTCCCCCCTGCTGCCTGGTAGGGCCTGCGGGGGTCTCCGGCAGGCTGTGGAACTCTTCCTGCAGCATAAACCCCTCTGCAATCTTTCTGCCTTTGGCCAGGGTTTCCGGTTGGGCCCTAATCATTTGGTTTTTCATCTCGCCGGGGAGCAGGGAGTTGGTTAGTGCATACGCTGCTGTTGGGTCGTCAATTTCTTTCACCTGCTGGAATGATAGGTCGAATCTCTTTAGATATTCCCTGACAGTTTCGCCCTTCTTTTGCCTGAGGGTCATCAGGTCGAAACGGGTGAGACGCCGTCTTTTGTTTCCAGCATACTGGTCCAGGAACATCTCTGCCAGCTCAATGAAGAAAGAGATTGACCCCTGCGGTAGGTCCCTGAACCAACCCTGGGCTAGGCCCACCAGGGTGGTGGGGAAGATCTTGCACCAGACTGCGTCGTCGGCGTCGTACATGCCCATGTGACTTTCGTACGCAGCCAGGTGATCTTCCGGATCTGTAGTTCCGTCGAACTTTACAGTCGGCATCTTAATCTTCGGGATAGGATACGCCTGAACCTCTGGGTGAAGCGGGGTCTTGGTTGGCCTGCCCACCATTTTTGACCTGCTCGCGCCTGAGTAGTGACCGTAGTCGTCCCTTCTGTCAGGGGTCGGTCTCCTACTTTCAGGGGAGCGGTGCCTTGGTGGGCGCCTGCTTATCGCCTCATCGTCCTGGGAAGGGGAGTGATACCGTGAGCGCTTTTTCTGGGCAGGCTCGAGGTTATCACCCTGACGGTGCCTGGGTCTTATAGACTGACCGTTGTTGAGCCTGGATTGCAGGCTTTGGGATAGCCCTGGGGCAGGCTGCAATCCCTCAACCGGTGTCAGCCTGGAGAATACATCTTGTTTCTCTCCCAAGCGTTTGGACACTGGCTCCTTGTGCTTCATGCGATTTCTCAGGTCCTGGGATAGGCCTCCTCTTTCACGAGCGGCCGTGGATTCTGTAGTATGAATGGAGAATGCTTCCTCAGGACCAGCTACCTCCTGCTGTGCAGGCGGCTCCTGACGGGCCTCTGAGATTCGCCTTTGCACTTGTGCATATGCCTGAGCTGTCTTCCTAGCCTTTTTCTGAACGTTTCTGACGGCGGTTCGCTTTGTGCCCCCGGTTCCTTCTCCACTTTCAAAGTGGAGCAACCTGGGGGTCGTGGCGACCCTGCCTACCAGATCGTCCGGGGTGAATTCCTGATCCAGCATAGCTGAGAAGAACGCTGCAGTCTGTACCATCTGAGCAGGGGTGAGGTTCAGAACTTGCCTCGGATGGCTCCCCTGCCCTGCCATGGCAGCTGCCCCCTGACCCGGTGCCCCCTGGAGACTGGCTCGCCCCACGCCTGGAATCGTGGCGGCAGGTGTTACTTCTGGTGGCATGCCATATTGGGGGGCTTTGGGCGGGTTTGCCACCGAGCTGGTGTCGAAAATTTCAGGCATGTTCGATTGTGAGTGGTTAATTTGTTAATTTCATGTTTTGGAATGGTTGATTTTGTGGGTAATTTTCGTGGGTACAACCTAGATCTTCCCCACAGACGACGCCAAATTGTTCCGGTCACGGAAACAATCAACCCGATTACGAGTTCGGGTTTTAGTACTTGAATGTTGCTTGATTGAGTTAACGGCTCTCCTTCTTCCTACTCCTTGGGTCGGACTTTTCCCGGCGAAGCTGGCCTGCTCCCTGCACAATGAACGCACAGGGACCCGGAGGTTGTCCGAGGGAACCCTCTCCGATGCCTAAGTTAGTCCGTGGAATGCCTTGATGAACCTAGCTCGTGAGGAACTAGGCGGCGTTTTTTAGGAGTAAGAGTCTAGAGAGAGAAAATCGAACCCTCTCTAAGTGGGAAATGGGTGGGTATTTATACTTTCCCACAAGAGAGAGAGGAGGAGAGGGAAAAGAGCAGGAGAATGGGTGGACGTGAGGACGACACGTGGCCTCTCCTCATCCACCCACTTTCCATTACCTGAGGCGGAATGACGGATGGGCCCTCGGTTTCCCCTGCTCGTACTGGGGGTTTGGGCGCCCTGGAAACCAGCACGCAGGGGATTTGGTGGCCCTGCTCGGCTGACAGCAAGACCCTGCCGAGCAGGCGCAAGCCTTGAAGTGCTTTCCGGTGGTCTTTTGCAGGGCGAGCCTGCTGGGCAATCCTCAATTCACCCTGGGGGCGAATTATTCCAGGGTGCCACAGGTGGGCGACCCGTGGCCTCTAGTCAACTCCCATCAGTTTTAGATATATAGTTTTGATTCTTAGTTGATTTCTCTTGTTAGTGTTAGTTTTAGCATAGATATGTTAGAGTAGATTCTTGCTAGGGTTATTAGGGTGATTGGTTGTGATTGTAGTTGATTAGGGTGAGATGGGTGGTACTAGATGTTGTTTTTTGTTGTTTCCCATTAACCTTGCACTCCACATGTTCGATGAAATGCTTGTGAGACTAGAGACGATCAATCCTTGTTTTTCTTGCATCTTCTCTTGTATGTGTGTGTTTGGTTGGTCGGTTTGTTCGCCTCATTACGTAGCGAGAGCCCGATGAGGACGACCCCTAGGCCGATTACGTAGCGAGAGCCCGATCGGCGTTACCTAGGCCACGAAAGCATGCTAGTGACCCAGTTTGTCCCCTTCTTGTCTTCTTTGCATCCATGAACCCGACCTAACCCTACTTTTCATTCTTATTGTTATCCTCGCTTCCCTTAGTCTTTAGCTACTTGTTTTGTCTCCTTTTTCCTTGTTTTAGACCTTAGCCTAGTCCCTAGCCTCCCCCTAGATTAGCTCGTCTCGAACCTAGTCCTAGACCGTAGCGCATCTTAGTCTGAACGCATTTCCGTCCCTGTGGATTCGACCCGACTTTCCCTAGCTACCCTAGTTAGGTTAGTTGGTTATTATTTGGTGGCGGGATAGACGACAAATCCCTCCCATCAAATTGGCGCCGTTGCCGGGGACGGCGTAGTTTAGACTTTTGTGTGCTTAGTTTTAGACTTTGTTCTTGATCTTTGTGTTTTCTTCTCCTTGTGTATCTCCGTTCTACTTCTTGTGTGCCTATTCTCTCTTCCTAGTGCCTCAAAAGCACTAGGCTACTAACGTTTGCTCAAGTGCTTCTAGTTCATCCTAGGTATCAAAGCAACGTTATGGAAATGGCACGTCATGGCTTCCATCAATCGTCACGGGACAACTATGGGGCAAATGACCAAGTCCCAAAACTTCACCAACCATATCAACCTCATCAACAATCTTACGAACGCCCTCCGTATGGTTACCATGAAAGTTGTCAAGGATCATTCCAACATCCTAACAACTACCAAATACCCCCACATGACCCACAACCAAAAATCCCCAATTTTGAGACTTGTCAAATGATGATTCAATTGCAAAAGGGTCAACAAGAGGCGATAACTCTAATGCAAAAGATTCAACAAGAGATGATGATTCAATTACAAGGGGTTAGGGAGGAGTTTAGGGCCCAAAAAGCGGTGCAAGATGCTCGAATCGATGCACTCATGGCTCATATCACGATGTTGGCCACTCGAGCTCCACAAATTGTTGGGGAAGGTTGATTTGGGCAAGAAGGTCGGTTGACTCCACATGGAAGTCAACCCGATCATGAAGCTACGAATGAAGAAGAGAGGGAGAATCAAGAGATCATTGTTGAGTGTTGCTTGGATGGTGAAGATATGGGAACAATAGAGGAAGTTGAAGCTTCAAGGGTCGACAATGAGGAGGGATGTGAACATGATTCTCAAGGTAACTCTTGGGGAGCCGATGTATTGGCTATCAAATTGGATTTGTATGATTTTCTTCGTGATGAACCGGATCTAGACAATCCAAAGCCAAGTGAAGACATACCTCCTATAGGCCATACTGACAAGGTGAGTGAAAAGGAACGTAATACTTGGGAAAAAGAGGTAGATGCCTTAGAACTCGCCTTGAATGGAAAAATGGAGGAGCCAATTGCCTCCAATGAAGAAAACTTGATGCTTTCACCTCCTTTATCGCACTCGATTCCAAGTCCCTTGTCTTGTGAGACGGTTGATGAAGAGGATCCTTGTCGGGCGGTGGAAAAGAGTTCTACTCTCGACCCCGTAGAAGAAGCAATCCCCTTAGGGTGTGATCTCCCACATCATAACACCGAGCATGACTCTAGACTACTACACCTACCGGATGGTCATAAGAGTCGTTGCTATCATGGTTCGGAAGACCCGGAAGATCACGAGAACCCCGAGCATAATGAAGATGATCGCTTCTTGCCTCCGACTTGGAAACTCTTGAAAGTGGCTAGGCTTGGCCATGTGAGCTTCAATGAAGATGTTGCTAGGGCATTTGACTTACTCCTTCGAGCCCTTGATGGCTATGGAGGAGTAAATGGTGAGAGTATCATGTAAATATCTTTTTTTTCCTTTTCTTTTGTTTTCGTTTTTGTATATGTTTGTTTGGATAGTTTGGTTTCTAGGATTTGTTAGCTTTTGTGGAATTCTTGTAATTCGGTATTTTGATGAGCGATGTGAGGGAGGGATTTTGATGGTGTTTATTGAGTCCATTTGATAGGTTATAGTGAAGATGAAGTCTTGAGAGAGTAGTTGATGATAGAAGCTTGGATTTGGGCATGGAAGTCGGTTTTTGAAGCTTTTGACAAGCTTTTGGGGACGAGATTCTATGTCTCGGTGTATTGGTGGACATGTGGGTGAAGCTACCATGGAATGACGGATTACAAGAGAGCATCCCGACCGGGAAGGATGTCATCCCGATCGAGATGAGTGGACTGAAATTTGGATCTTCTGGAGTATAATCCCGACCGGGACCAAGTTCGTCCCGACCGGGAAGGAGTCTTCCCGATCGGGAAGAAGAGCTTCCCGACCGGGATGGTCCCGTGCTCCCTCTTTATGCCTCTTCTTCGACATTCGAGCCCACCCAACCACTTTATACCCCCTCCCAACCTCCCTACCTATCCTTGCACATATCATATGACCTTACACTTCATATGCATACTCTCACCTCACCATATCTTCACTACACACCGACTTTCCCATCAAATCCCACCCCCTTCTACCATTGCAAGCTTAATACTTTAACCATGCGGGCCTATCATGTTTGAAGCGAGATGACAATGATGAAGACAAGCAAAGTGCCTATATTGATCATTGAGACGATGGAGCGAGTGAGTTGCTAACCGATGGGTACGGCAACTATCCTTTCTTTTCCGTCTTTTGTCGCTTATCTTCCCTTGTTTGTCCCCTTCCCCGTTTACACTTTTGTGTCATGGTGGCCTTCGAGGCCTTGGTAGTTATTGCACCCGACTCTCGATGACGTGACTACATCGAGAGTCATTTCAAAATCCAAATTTACAAGTTTTTCACCCTTTTTGTAGGATTTAGTCGGATTTAGGCGGAATCCGGGCTAGGTGACTTGATTACACCTAGTCCTCCCCTCTCATTTCCTTTTATTTCCTTCTTTTTATTTCTTCCCCCATCCATATCTTTTCTTGTCTCGGCCCATGGTGACTTGACTACACCCCGGCCGGACACATTCTACCCTTTCTCCGCTTTATTTTTTGATTTTTAGTTTTATTTTCGTAGTTTCTTTCCTTTTCTTTAGTGTCTCCATACACTACGATCAAGCATGAGGACATTGCTCGGTTTAAGTGTGGGGGAGCGATATTCTAGCGTAGTTAGTTTTATTTTCGTAGTTTCTTCGAAAAATCTTGAAAACCCTAAAAATTTGAAAATTTTCACAAAAATCAAAAAGATTTTCTTTTTGTATCTTTTTCTTTTGTGTCCTTGTGTCGTATTTTTGTTTTGTTGTGCGTGTTTTGCCTCCCTTTTTCCTTATAGGTCGCTTAATCACCGCTAGCTTTGGAAAGCTTGCAAGACATCCGGTAACGCCTTTCTATCCCTTCTTCCTCTTTATCTCTTGTGGAGTGTGGAGGAGATTTGTGATGTTGTGTGCTCGGGTGGAGCTTTGTGAAGATTTGTGGATGATTGGTTGCTCATTTGGAAATTTGGGGTGGTGTTTGTTTTTTTATGTGTTTGTTTTATCTTGTTTTGTTTTGTTGCCTTTTGTCTCTTTTTCTTTCGTTTTGGTCGCGTCTTTGTTTTGTGTTGTGTAGTTGTGTCATGTGTGTAGTTAAGGCAAGGAAAGACTATTTAGGACATATCCAAGTGGGTAAATGTCCTTACTTCTGACTGGTTATTGATTTTCGGAGAGGTGACTTGAGGGTTACTTCTCTCGGTCTTGCCATCTTGAGGGTATCGGACAGTTTCGTAAGAATGTTCACCCTTCAAATGGCCCAGTTGGGTGATTGGCTGCCTTACCCGCTCTAGCTGTGTTAGACGGGATCGGGTTCTTACAAGGTCTTCTTCGATGGTGGTCACCCTGGCATTTAGGTTATCTAGGGCGGTATTGATTTTTGAGAAGATATTGTTAATGGAGCAAGACAGCATAAGCATACTCCCCTGGACATCCCCTTTCTCGACGGCGCGGGATTTGTTGTGGTTTGGTAGCGCCTCACTCATAGGGTCCCTGATCGGAAGAGACGCCAGGTGTTAGAACTCGCCTAAACTCGGCCTTGCGCAAGTGCAAGAGAAGGTGTCAAACTTAAACATGGCCCGGGGTGACGGGATGACAAAGACTCTTGGATCGGGAAACCAGAATGTTGACCTAGACAAAGTAACGACCGCGACTTGGACTCGAGATGCGGAAGGGTGAGTCCGAAAATGGGGGCGACCGTGTTTGACCGTGTCGCATGCTTGGACCAACCGTGGTGACCTAAACCTAGATGACTCGAGTGTTCGTAGCATAGGTTCGACTCGGAGAAGGCATCATAAGGACGCCGGTGTAGGATGGACGTAAAGTACCCCTTAAGGTGACCGTGGTCGACTTCTCGGGTGAAGGACAGCCCTCAAGTGAGACTAAAGACTCTGTTAGGACTCAGATGGTGCGACATCTAAGTGACTCAAAAGTGGGGTAGGTGAGACACGTGTAAGACATGACCCTTAGAGCAACCGTGACTGATCGCTCTGCTGAAGAATAGCCCTCGAGTGCGGAAAAAGCCTGACAAGGAAATGACCCGGAAAAGACACCTAGACGGGTGACTCGTGGATGGTGGGTTTTCCTTAGGATTTTGGCAAAGTGGGCCTAGTCCCGTTCGAAGGAAGATCCATGTGAGTATCCCTAGGCCTTGGACTCTAAAGTGTAATAAATGGGCTTCCCTTTGTAGGAGTTTGTCCTACGTAGGTGGGTCGTGCCTTGTCAGATAAGGCGGACTGGGATGGGGTAGAAACTCGCGATGTAGGATCGACGGAGTTTCGACGCTATAGACTCTAACAACTTATGACATGACCCGACACTGCTAAATACGGGAAGTCCTAAGAAGAAGAAAGTTTTGAAAGGAGAATTTAGATTTGAAAACCGAACAAAGTCGGATAGGATGGCCCGATTTTTTTTTGAAAATCGAAAAAAAAAAAAAACGTTACCGGACCAAGATTTCGAATTTTGAAAAGATTTGGACAGCATACCGGCTAGAAAATAGGCTATTTTGAGTCAAAATCATAAGTCCTAAATTCGGTAGCTTTCCGGGTTTTGAAAAATGGATAGGTTTGAAAAGATGCAAGTTTTTGAAAACGAAGGTTTTTGAAAAGACGATCAAGTAGCACGTAGTCATGGAAACAATATAATGACGCCATGTATGCTCTTAGTCTAAGTCTCGGTCGGTCGAATAGGGTCTATACCAACGACGATAGCTTTCTCACAAATCAGGACGGTCTTCCTAAGCCGAGTTGGTCTTAGAACCTGCCGTAAAACCCATGCGAGTTCCGCCATCGAAGTCTTTAGTGCGCCCATTTAGGAACGCACTGTGGTATAGTGGGACGTCGGTCACAAGTAACCGGCCCGGGAAAAATTGGGTTATGCATGACCCATTGAACTAAAACGTGTACATTACTATTCGAACGATTTCTTTTCGAGTCTCACCCTGAGGATGCCGATGGTAAGTGACTCATTAGTTGATCCCCAGCGGAGTCGCCAAATTGTGGACATGACATAGGTCCACCCCGATGCGGCCACGCGCGGGTTTGGGGAGGCGAATGAATCTCCATATGAGATGGTAAAATTGAAATTTAAATCGAAGTAGGAGTCGCCGCCGAATTTTGTGGTTATTCGGAACCATTCGAGCCCACTCTATGTCGTAGTGGGCCGTATACAAAATACAGCCCATTTCCGATGTCAGAGTTTATTGGACTCGTCCCTTTGCATTACGATACCGATACCGACATTATCGGATATCGTGTATTGAATGACTCTCGTTGCCAATGGATTCGGATATCCGGAAACCATGGTTCTGAGTAAGGGGTGAGGGTATGTGTTGGGAAGTTCACTAAGAACACCCAGCCCCGCCCGCACTTAGCGGCCTTTACTAAGATATCGTTCGTTTTTGGTGTACACGCGTTAGTTCGACGGTTGAATGATATGTAAACATTATTTTCCTAAGCATGTGAGAAAAATAAAATGGGTTGCTAAGTCGTTTAATGCATATTAAACTAATAACGTCAAAGTTATTTTAGCATGTGAAGTTCGTCTTAGTCTAATAAAACAAAGAAATAAATAAATTGCTACAAACACGAGAAAAAGGGTTAGTAACGTTTGAATAAATCGAATAAAGACATAAATAAATAATATGCATGATTCGAAAAAGATTTAATGACACGTGATGGATTAACACGTGTTGACCGAGGTCGAAAAAAGTATTTATCGAAATATGTCGCGAAAGTCGCTGTTTATGTAAGATTCGAAAAGAATAAAAAATAGAAAAGCGAGGAAACGAAAAAAAAAGGACCCGGCCATCCAGGCCTCCGCGCGAGTCGCCTAACAGGCGCGCGACTCGCGTGGGGGTTTGTCCGGTTTTTTTTATTTTGCTGAAAATCGTTGATTTTTATAAATCGCGTACAAATATGGATTAATTTACACTCGATTTATATTTTCGATATTCGTCGTATTCGATATTCGATTATGAAATCGATATCGAATAGTCGGAATGATTTTGGAAAAGGTTTTGAAAAAAGTTTGTTTTGAACGAAAAGTCAAAAAAAAAAAGAATTTTGAACGAAAAAAATGTTAATTCTCTCCGCGTATAAAATCGTCGAATTTTGTTTAAAAAAAAGATGTAACGATTTTATTAGCATCAACGAGAATTAATTAATTTAGTTCTTGTTAGATACGATATTCGACTAAAGAATCGATATCGTATTTTAAGAATGTTATAAAAAAATAGTTTTTTTAGTATCGATTATTAGAAATAAATAAAAATATGTGACGAACGACCCATATTAAAAATACGACCGACGATGACACGACCCATAAAAAACGTGAGAAAGGAAGAGAAGAAAGAGAAGAATCGGGTTTGATTTACACCCTCAACCTACATGCTTTGTTTTCTCGGATAAGAGCTCGTCGGAAAGTGGTTTAAACTTGGGAGCGTCGAGATGATGCGGGATGAGTTAAGGTGTCGGTTTGCTCGTGTGATGTGGTGGGTTTCGGACGGCGTGTGGGTCGGATTTGTCGGGTTGATTTGGACGGTATTTCGGTGCTTGTATGAACGATGAATGTGTGTCGAGGTTGATGAATAATTCTAGCTTAATTCTGAATTTTGATGATTGATAATGCCTCTATTGTGTGTGTCGCGAGGGTCCTATTTATAGGAGTGGAGGTAGCCTTGCTTGTACGACAAGAAATACCGATTAGGATAGAAAACGTAAGAAGTCGAGAGGAACGTAAATTCCGTTGCTTGGTGAAGAAGCAATGAATCCGGCTGGTTGGTGGAGTGTTTCGGCTGTTTTGGATATCTCGTCCGAGTGTTTGAGCTCGGTCGGTGAATTATTTTGGTTTTCGGATAGAATTCCTACTTGAGATCGAATTCTATCCTTGAATGGATTTGTTTAATATTTTCGAAGTTGATTTTTGTAGCAGTTGGAGGCCGAATCAGCCACGTGAGGTGTCACGGCTGACTCGCGTGGCTCGAGAATATTTTTGACCGGGTTTTGACTCGGTCGCTAAAAGACGGTTTTACCCCTGGTGTCGGAATCGACCCAAATTAGTCTTATTTGACTCGAAACAATCCACTGGGCCTGAATTTGAGGTAGGTTTAGTAAGATTTGTACTCCGTAATAAGCCTAAACCAAATGTCCATGATTTCGAGCCCATATCCGAGTCCATTAAAGCATGTTTGCGTCCGATCATCATCGGGTGTTTGGTGGGACCTACTATAGACACCTGGCGGTCAAAATGTGGGTGTCTACAATCTTGCATAAGTATTTGGGTTTTGTCTTTGACACAAGATTGCGGACATTGGGTTTGACGCGAGAGCGCGGATCAACCTTAGTAACTAGGTGAACCTTGCACCATCGATCTCCCAACTATCCTACTACACTTATGAACCCGACCTAACCCTATTCTTTCCTTGTTTGGTTTCTTTGTCATCTTAGTCATTGTTCCCTTAGTTAGTTGAATTGTTTTGCCTTAGTTGTTTTGCCTAGCTTAGTCTTAGTCTTAGTTGTATCCCCTTCTTATCGTTCTAGTTTAGCTTAGACTTGTGACCTAGTCTAGTCCTTAGGTGAAACTTAGTCGAAACCCTCTTTACCGTCCATGTGGACTCGACCCGACTTACCCTATCTACGTGTTAGGAATAGTTGGTTTTTATTTGTTGGTAGGGATCCACGGCAAATCCCTACCATCAATTTGGCGCCGTTGCCGGGGACGATGCTAGTTTAGACTTTGTTTGCCTATTTACTTGGCTTTGTCTTTTGTTTTTGTGTTTTTCTTTTTGTTCCTTTGCTTCTTGTGTGTGTGAAGTTTATTTCCTTCTTGTCTAGTGCCCAAAAAGCACTAGACTTCTCACGTTTGCTCTTAGTCTACAGTTTGTGCTTAGAGGTGGTGACCATCTTCTTCTTTACAACTTAGAGCCGCTTTAACGGACGGTTGCTAGATTGAGAGGTCCTCAACCGGGTACGAGCCATGATTTTCGAGTATAGCATGAGGTTTGATCTAAACTTCCCACCCATAGAAGCCACCATGAACTACTCCTCTTCCTCCATGAATCGAGACTATGCCATGATGTCTCCTAGCTACCACCAAGCTTCATCGGGTAATCAAGAAACCCGTGGGTATGCGCTTCAAGGATATGGAAGCGACTTCCATCGAGTGAGTGCTTATCAACTTTGTGATCGTGGTGGTTATTACTCAAATTACCATCGTGAACCCACCATGCCTCATCATATTTCTCCCTATGGAAGCCAATTTCCCCAAAACCCACCATATTACCAATCACCTCAACCTCACTACCAACAATATGATGCCCCACCCCTTGGGCATCATCGAGGTTTACAAGTAGCACTCCAAACCCCAATGACCACCAAATGCCCAACTTGGAATTATATCAATCGTTTCTTCAATTGCAAAGGAGCCAACAAGAAATGGCCATTCAAATGCAAAAGAACCAAGATGAATTCATGGCCCAATATCAAAGGGAAAACGAGGCGATGGATGCTCGATTAAATGCGTTAGCGGTTAAAACCGTAATGTTTTTATCCCGAACGTCACAACTAGATGAAAGGTGCTCACTTGAGCAAAGGGAACAACCTAATCATGAAGTCGCCGATGAAGTTCCTTTTGGAAGCGAAACTTGCTTTGAAGAACCTCAATCGTCTACCCAAGAAGAGACGAATGAGGAGATAATCCTTGGTGAAGGTGTTTTTGGTGAAGAATTGGGTGAGGATAGTGGGAATTTGAAGAGTTCCATTGATGAAAACACGGATATAATAGAGGAAATTCAAGAGTCTACCCCCTCTATACTTTTTGAACCTTCAATACCCTCCGCTTGCCCTCCTCTTGAGCTTCATGCCGCTTCTTATGAGCCTATTGTTGAGGATATAGAACTTTGGGCTGAGTTGAGTGAGGTGATAGGTGTTGTGAAGTCATGGGACATGAATGATGAAATCAAGTCGCTCATATGTGATAATCCAATAAAACCTTGTGAACCCCTAGTGTGTAATTTGGATCTTGGTTTAGAGGAGGTTGAAACCGCTTGTATGAGTTTTAAATCTCTTCTTATAGATGATGTGGGGAAGAACGATGTTTTAGGATTGGGAGATATTGGGCAGGAACTTGTTGATGACTTGGGTTTACTTGATGAAAAGAAGAGGGTTAAACTCCCTTTTGACCCTTGTGTTAGAAATTCAAGCCTTGGTTGTGCTAGGAGACGGTGCTTAGGGAGGAAGAGGTCGATAAAGCTTGTAGGATAGATAGACCCCGGAGACAACATGAAAGATGATAATGGGTCTTTGGGTGACTACTTCTTGCTTCCGACTTGGAGGCTATGGAGGATAGCTTGGCTCGTTAG
Organism: Agrostemma githago; assembly: GCA_958450325.1. NCBI lineage: Eukaryota > Viridiplantae > Streptophyta > Magnoliopsida > Caryophyllales > Caryophyllaceae > Agrostemma > Agrostemma githago. The sequence goes on from OY288257.1 coordinate 26,444,942, forward strand.
CTTGAGCCCTCATTATGATGTGGCTCGTGCTTTTGACTTGCTCCTCCGAGCCCTTGATGGCTACGGTTAAGGAGGAAGAGTCCACCATCCTCGATTTGACGGAGTTCCTAAAGAACCGTCATGTTGTATATTCTTCTTTGTTCTTCTTTAGAGTTCTTGTGTTTGTATTTGTGTGGTTTGTCTCTTGATTCTGTTTATTTTGTGGAATTCTTGTGATTTGGTAATTTGATGAGCGTTGTGAGGGATGGAATTTGATGATGTTTATTGAGTTCATTTGATAGGTCTTAGTGAAGTTGAAGCTTTGAGAGAAGTAGTTGATGATAGAAGCTTGGATCTTGGGCAAGGAAGTCGGTTTTTGAAGCTTTGGACAAGTTTTTGGGGACGAGAATTTAGATCTCGATGTATTGGTGGCCTTGTGAGTGGAGCTATCAAGGAAATGAAGGGCTAGAAGACTCATCCCGACCGGGAAGGATGTCATCCCGATCGGGATGAGAGTGCTGAAAATTGGGTTCTCTGGAGTGTGATCCCGACCGGGATCAAGTTCATCCCGACCGGGAAGGGATCACCTCGACCGGGATGGTGCCCAGCTCCTCCTTTTGCCTCCTCTTCGACATTTTGAGCCCACCCAACCGCTTTATACCCCCTCCCAACCTCCCTGCCTACCCTTGCAACTATCTATGACCCATATACTTCATTTATGCACCTTCATCTCATCTTCTCTTCACTACACACCGAGTTTCACCTCAAATCCCACCTCATTTACACCATTGCAAGCCTAGTACTTCAACCATGCGACCTTATCGAGAAAGAAGAAGAATAATGATGAAGACAAGCAATGTGCCGATATCGAACATTGAGACGATGGAGTTAGTGAGTTGCTAACCGATTGGTAAGGCAACTATCCTTTCTTTTCCGTCTTTTATGACTTGTCTCCCTTTGTTTCTTCCCCTTCCCCTATCCTTTGTGTCATGGTGGCCCTTGGGGCCTTGGTAGTCTTTGCTCCCGACTCTCGATGACGTGACTACATCGAGAGCCATTTCAAAAATCCAAATTTACAAGAACGACTTTCACTTTTTTCTTTAATTTCACTTTCTTTTGTTTGGATTTAGTCGGATTCGGGCGGAATCCGGGCTAGGTGACTTGATTACACCTAGTCCTCCCCTCCCATTTCCTTTTATTTTCTTCTTTTTATTTCTTCCCCCATCCATATCTTTTCTCGTCTCGGCCCATGGTGACTTGATTCCACCCCGGCCGGACACATTCTACCCTTTTCTCCGCCTTTCTTTTTGATTTTTAGCTTTATTTTCGTAATTTCCTTTCTTTTTTTAGTGTCTCCAGACACTACTGATCAAGCATGAGGACATTGCTCGGTTTAAGTGTGGGGGAGTGATATCCTAGTCTAGCTTAGCTTTATTTTCGTAGTTTTTTTCGAAAAAATCTTTAAATTCCCTAAAAATTTGAAAATTTTCATAAAAATCAAAAAGATTTTTTCCTTTGTGTCTTTTCCTTTTGTGTCGTTGTGTCGTATTTTTGTTGTATTGTGTGTTTTGCCTCTCCATTTCCTTATAGATTCCTTGATCGCCATGAGTTTCGGAAAGCTCAAGACATCCGGTAACGTCATTCTATCTCTTTTCCTCTGTCTCTTGTGGAGTTTGGAGGAGATTTGTGATGATGTGTGCTCGGGTGGAGCTTGTTGAAGGTTGTGGTTGTTTTGGTGGCTTGTTTGGAAGTTCGGGGTGGTGTTTGTTCTCTTTGTGTGTTTGTTTTGTTTTGTTGTCTTTGTCTCATTTTCTTTCGTTTTTGTCGCGTCTTTGTTTTGTGATGTGTAGTTGTGTCTAGTGTGTAAAAAGGTTTTCGAAAACCCGTTTTTGAGGCTAGTGCGCAAGTGTTTACTTTCCCTTTCTAGTGATATGAATCGAGTCTTGGACTTTAGTCTAGTAGAATGACTTTAAATCAATAGTTTCGTTGGTCCTTTACCTTGAGTCCACCTAGTCTACTAGGGAATTACTATGGGATTTGCATTTTGACCATTATGACCACCCACGGAGTGAAAAGACCTTGGTTGCCTAGTCCCGTCTCTTAGGTGACCAAGTTCGAGATTGTTTGATTAGTCCAAGTTTCCCCCCTTTTTGTGGGTTTGAAGGGAAAGCGCGCCCTACTCACCCATTTTCTTACCTTCTACACATATTTCCACAAATAAGTTGCAAATTGTCTAAGTTTCTTACTTGGTTGCAAGAATTGCCTACAATACAAGAATGATCCAAAAGGCAAGCCAGTCAAAAGAAAGAAAAAGAAAAAGAAAGAAAGAAAAGAAAGAAGAAAAAAAAAGGCACAACAAATCAAAAAAAAAAATACAAAAGAAGAAAAAGAAATGGCATAGCAACTCAAAAGCCAAATGCAAAAGAAAAAAATGCCAAAAGATTCTCACCCACTCAAAAATAAGTCTTTTACCGATCTTTACCGTGAAGAGCCTACCAAAGGACCGAGTCCCTAGGAAGGATGATAGCGGTAACGTCGGTCTTCCCTCATTTTGCAACATTTATCCACCTTTTTACTTGGACTAGTTAGGCCGTTTTTGAGCTTGGGACGACCCTCTTGGCTCATCGCTAAAGGAGGCAGGGTCTCACTTACCTACAGTGTCGACGAACTCCGTGGTTCATCTTTTTTCCATCCCGCCTATCGTCCCGTAGTACGTTATTAGAAGGTTAGGAGAACCTAGGTAAGTTACCAACGTTTTTATTGCTTTGTTGTCATACTATTAGGGTTTAGTTCATATCCGTTTGTATTATTAGTTCGGGAACATTGTCACTTGCCTTGAGTCCTTAACCGGTGTTTCTTTCACCGCTTTGTTGAGGGAAGCGGTATTTATTTCTTCTTGGGTGCAATCAATTGCTTGTTTGTTTGTATGTTTGTTTGTTTGCGTGTTTTCGTGTCCGGTTGCATCCACAGTTTTGTCGCAAGACCTCACTTGCCTTGCGGAGTGCACTTTTCCTCTAGGTGTACTCGCGTGAGTTGAAAGGGCGTAGGGTGCGCTAATAACCGCTCGGTTAGTAGTTTAGTTCCTTTAGTTTTTAGTTAGTTTGTGCTTACTCGAGAGCGAGTAAGGGTTAAGTGTGGGGGAGTTGATAAGTGTAGTTTGTAGTGCCTATTTGTTGTGTTTGGTCCCGGTTTCTCTTGTGGAATCGCTCTTTGGAGCGGTTTTCGAGGCTACTTACGCTTCTTCTAGCTTGTTTTAGGTTCCTAAGATCAATATTGGAGAAAGGGATCGATTCCAACTCGTTTCCGACACATTTGGAACCCTCGAAGAGAAGCGACGATCACTCGGTGGCTTAGACTCGATCCCGAGACCTTGGGACCCTTTCCCGAGCCCCTTAGACTCGATCCCAAGCACCGAGAATCGATGAGAAGCCTATGAAGAGCAAATAGGGACCTTTATGATCATATTGAAGGCCTACAAGACCCTTCCCGGACGGGAAGAGTAGCCTTCCCGGTCGGGAATGAGTGCAAGAAAGAAGCCTCTTCTGATGGGCCATCCCGACCGGGAAGGGTGTATCATCCCGACCGGGAAGGACCCAATACAGCACTGCGTGACTTTCTTTCAATTCCTTTGCTCTTGTAACCTTATAAATACCCTTTCTTTGTATTGTTTAAGGATGTTAGACATTACCCACAAAATCCTAGACTACTTTAGCCTAGATTAGCCTAGATTAGTGTAGATTAGTCTTTAGTTACTCATTAATCTTAGTTTAATCCTTGTATTAAGGGAATTCTTGAAGAATCCAACCAGGATTGACAACCTTGGTTGATGTATTTGGGTTTTCTTATTATTACAAGTTTCAATCTTTCCTCCTTACTAGTTTGGTATAGTTTCTCTTCTCCTTTCCTTTAATCTTTGTTTTATGATTCAAGTTTTAATCTTTGTTCATTGTTTTGTTCATTGTTCATTGTTTTTACTAGTTTCATTATGAATGTTTTGTTGCTTGTGTTGTTTTTCTTTCTTTGTGTTAGTATTAGTTTGAACATGTGTGAGTAGACTTTTTGTGGGATTAGTAGGGAGATTAAGTGTTGATTATGGATGATTAGGGTTTGATTGTGGGTAAAGGTGGATTCTTTGTTACTAGTCACATGTTATGCACACCATGTGTTTGTTGAATTGCTTGTTAGAGTAGTAGTTGCAAATACCTCTCTTGCTTGTCTTCCTCTTCTCATTGTGGGATTAATTTATGGCTGAATCCTTGTGTTTTGGGTAACATCTTGCATAAGTATTCCGGTTTTGTCTTTGACACGAGAGTGCGGACATTGGCTTTGACGCGAGAGCGCGGATCAACCTTAGTAACAAGGTGAACCTTGCACCATCGATCTCCCAACTATCCTACTACACTTATGAACCCGACCTAACCCTATTTTTTCCTTGTTTGATTTCTTCGTCATCTTAGCCATTGTTCCCTTAGTTAGTTGAATTGTTTTGCCTTAGTTGTTTTGCCTAGCTTAGTCTTAGTCTTAGTTTTATCCTCTTCTTATCGTTCTAGTTTAGCTTAGACTTGTGACCTAGTCTAGTCCTTAGGTGAAACTTAGTCGAAACCCTCCTTACCGTCCCCGTGGACTCGACCCGACTTACCCTATCTACGTGTTAGGAATAGTTGGTTTTTATTTGTTGGTAGGGATCCACGGCAAATCCCTACCATCAATAATAAACCGGATAATGAATCGATGGTTTAAACAAGACCAAACCAAACCTAGTCCGACCTGAAAATGACTCAAAGCTGACTTGAACTTAACTTAAACTCAACAACTCAACCCAAATGACCCGACATGCCCGCCCGATTACCACCTCCAAATGAGTGCTTAGGCAAGATACGTCGGCGGGAGTAGTAATGCAAATGAGGAGAGTAGAGAGTAGAGAGTAGAGTAGTAGAGTGAGTAAGACAAGAGAGTGAAATGAGTAATGCATTGAAATTGAAAACACACAAATCCCCACATTACGCATATTTCACCACTTTCTTTTTCTTTGCTCATCCCAAAACACTTCTCTCTGTTAGCACTGTACTCCACTAAACACTTTACATTTTCCCCTCTTTATTTACAGTTTTCTGATGCTCAATCCAATAATGTACCACCACAGTGCTACAGTACTACCCTACTTTGTTCCCCTTTCCCCTTTATTTACTCCTTTACTGCTTTCTTGCTTTTCTTTTCTTTTCTTTTCTTTTGTGGAATTCTAATTTTTTTCTGGGCCAACTCTTACCAAAAATAAAGAGGTGAGGACAGTAAAATTCCAAAGTGTATTAATGAGTTGGAGAAAGAGGGGGGTGTAGGTGGGTTTCTGGCAAAAGAGTCATTAATGGCAGATGTTTACTCCAGTTTAACTCCCAATTAAGCAGTTGAGTTGAGGTGAGGTATGATGAGTGGTACACAAAGGGCACTCTTATTTTACTCACTCAATTGGAACCAGGCTTCCTAATTCTGCTTCATTTTCTCAGGAATATTCGACATTGTAGTTCGTTTTCTAAGGTTGGTACTCTCTGTCCACTTAATTAAACTCGTTGCTTTTTACCATTTTGTTAAAATTTGTCAAGTCCTTGGCCTGGTGATTTGACAGTAGTATGCGAAGAAACTGTCTTTTTGCTTCAATTTTTTTGTTGGTCTCGTTAGAATTATGAACAACTGAGATTTGGGTTTTGTTTACTTTGGCCTAGTTTGAGTGAATTGTGTGAGAAATTCGAGGAAAAATCTTAGAATTCATACTCCGTAGTTGGTATTGCAAAATGGGTGCGGTTATTTTTTTTGTTCAACGAAGAGTACACTTATTACAATAGAGGGAAGGAAGATTCGAACCTGAGCACCTAACCTAACTACTAGGTTAAGACATTTTCGATAAAATGGTTGCAGTTACTGAGTGCAGGGTTTTTTGGCTTCCTGTTTATAAATGTCTCTCACAAATTTGTAAATTTCACTGAAGTTTGTAAATTGCAAGCTTAGTCAAACTCACACATTACACAAATTATGAGTTTCTCACCTGCGACGCAGTGCGCATCTCTCCTGACCAACCAGAAAACATTCACATTATGCGACTGGAATATTTGCTGATATTTGTTGATAGAGCAGTGAATATTTGATAGATGGATGTGCATCATGATCCCCTTTATCACTTTTCTAAATATATACTCGTAATAATTGTGGGATTTTTCGGGACTCACGTGCTTCCTATTCTGCTTGTGCAACTAGTTTAATTTTGCTCTAGACACTAAAAAATATAGGGGCCAATTTGTTGAAATGTCTATGTGGTTAAGTGGTTTGTCGGATTATTATGGGTCAAAATACATCCATCTCAACGGCATAAATTATACTACATGTGTGGCATAGTCCAATTCTGTAAAATTAAAATTCATTTAGGCGGATAAATAGGTTAAATTTTTATACAAAGAAACATTTCCACGACGTAAGACTGCATCACACAATAACTACTTGTACTAAACAATCATTATAAAATCATAATCGTCTTTTTTTTTCCTTTCTATAGTATGTTTGGATTGAGATACTTTTGTAGGAAAAGAGAGGGTATGGAACATATTTGATGGAGAGGTGAAATCCAAAAGTAAAATGTTGCGACAGATTTGGGAAAGGGAAAATATTTTTTTTAAAAATATTGTTTTTTATTAACTTAATTAATCAATTTTTGTTTTATCAACCTCTAATAAAGTTTCTTGTAAAACTTGGTTTGATTCATCAATTAAATTCACCTTTGAAAATAATAATAATAATAATAATAATAATAATAAGGGTTATTTCATGAGAATAATCTCATGTGTGGTTCTTAAATTAATCCAAACTATACGTAATTTCATTTTAATATGAATTATACATTCATTAATATCACTTTGGTAGACTTGTTATTACCGGTCATAGTGACTTGTTGTAACCTTCTAGGATTTTATTAGGTCCGTTGCAGTTATCGTGAAAACCAAAATTACAATGAAAACATTTTTTCCATAGCTTTTATAAGACTAATTGAAAAAGAAATGGAAGATGAATTTTCGGAATTTTTTTTTTATCAGTGATCAAAAATGAACACAAAATGTGAATTAGAAGAAGAAGAGTTAAATGTGGGAGGTTCAACATGTAGTCGGTCATCCATAGCAAAGCGATGTTAATGAAGGCGTAGTTCATATTAAAATGAGATTGCATATAGTTTGGATTAATTTAAAAGACACACGTATAGTTAATATTATTTTCATGAAATAATCATAACAATAATAACAACTTACTATGACTCAGGATGTCGGGCCGGATTAGTTTTTCTATTGTAAAAGGAGTGGACCTAGATACTTCTCGCTACCTACTAACTTCTTATAATTTGATAATTTGTTTTGATCTTAATACAAGTTTCGATAAAAAAAATAATAAATAATAATAAATATATTTACTTAAATAATGGTAATATAATGGTCATGAGGGAGGATGGTAGTGGGGCGTGGTTTTAGGTGGATCAGTAAGAGGAAGTGTCGGGTGGGTTGGTGAGGCTGGGTTGGATGGGTGGCCGACTGGTGGTGGGCGGGGTTGGGAGTGGCGTAGTGCAGCTAGTAGGTGGAATGTCGAAAGGGTGGAGTCTCGCCAAAGAGGGAATCGGGGAGGCCGGTAGCAATGAGGATGTTGAGAGGCTCACCGGAGCGGGGTGGTGAGCAGTAGGAAGCTAGGGGGGCGCCGATGGCAGTGGTACAGGGGACGTCAACGATCGGCATCAGGGAAGGGGGTCGCTGACAGTAGTAGGTGGTGAGAAGGGACTGCCGGAGTCCGAAAGATAGTGGTTTCTTTTTGGGAGAAACTCGTCAGAGGCTGAGACTTGGGACTTGAGAAAAGAGTAGAACTGAGAAAGGTAGAGACAAAGTTGGTGAGAGAGAATTTATTGTTAGTTTATTAAAAGGTAAAAAGTACAGTGTGAAAACTTAAAAAAGGGGAAAGTATGAATTATTTTACCGGGACAAAGGGAGTATGATGATAGAGTAAATTGATAGAATGAAAAAGTAACATGCCTTTAGTTTACACTTACCATATATTTTCAGTTTATTATATTTTTTTTATACTTTTATTTTTTATTAGAGATGATTTGACAATTTCAGATAATGATCCGTGTTAGTCAACCCCAAATTCTTTTGGGACTAGGGCTATGATGTTGTTGTATTTATTGTAATTTTTTATCAAAATTATTGTATGGTCGCAATAAGAATATTGTGAAATCTTTCACTTAAGAGGTGTGCTTTTTTATTAAGTCCACACGAACACAGAAAACAGCAGGCCAGGATTGGCCCGTCAGTCAACTAATTTCTAGATTTTTTGTCCAAGCCCGCTTAAATAGCATGCCGGATGAACATGGCCTAGTGTGTCATCACTCGTCCCTAACTTGACTAATAACGATTATTGTCGACTTATAATGTACAAGTTTTTTTAATATATAATTGCTTGTACTAGTGTTTTTTTAATCAAACTTTAATGCTTCAACCCAGGAAGTCTGGAACCTTATTTTCTGGCTCCGCGACTAAGTACGTCCGACCACAATGGAAAATGATAGTGATGCCTTTCGTTGTAGTTATTTCTTGTCATTTTTTGTTCAATATTCTATTTGCTTTACATATTAAACTGTCAAAGGTAATACTATACATACATATAAATATATGTAGTGAACTAGTGACGTACAGAAGAAATCGGTTGATGTTGTTATAGAATGACTGATTTGATTTGTGTATTAAAGTAGATAATGTACATGCATGTTTGCTACCACATGGTTAAGTGATGTAGAATTGTGGATATATCTTGTGATTCAAAATAAGAAATTCTGAAAGTTAGTTCAGAAGTATGTAGCTCTTGGAACCGATGCCTGTATTCTAGCCGTGACAGTTTACTATCAAGGGCCATGTTTTGCATTTGTCTAAACATGGGGTCTTGCCTTCGTAAATAAAGTACTGTACTTTATAGGAGTAGTACTTTGATTCCTGCTGCGCAAATTACTACGGTATTTTCTTTTTCTGATGGCATCATATTCTATGCAATCACTTTATTTTCTTTTCTTTCACTTTAGATTGGCTTTAAATCTTTACAGCTTTTTACCAAATTTTAGGTGATTGATAGATATGCAGAAATATTTATTCCAGGAAACAGTGCAAATTTTTGATTGTTTTTTTTAGTTACAGGGAGATATTTGATTGTAAAAGCTGTAAATTTATGTTGCGAGTAATAAAGATCAAAATGTAACGACATACTCCATAAGTCCATACTAAAGAAAAGTGGTTACACCAATACCTCAACATATGTAAACGTTTCATGGGGCGGAGGAGTAGTTTATTAGGGCTATGCTATTCACTTCTTTAATTCTTTTATAGTTTAATGGCGGAATGGCATGAAGAATATTACTTTTCTCTTTAATCTGAGAGAATTTTAGAAAATAATTGGCATAAAGGTGTTCACAAGGCTGTAAAGATATGCGGAGTATTGAGCTGATTGAGAGAGATGCTAGTAAGTAAGTAATTACTAGTCTACTACGGAGTAGCTAGTTTTCTTAAGGTTGTCTTTGTAGAGTGTTATGATGTACCTTCCTATTTTCTATTTCGTGTGTGGTTTATGTTTGAGGCACTCTTTCTTTATGCCGATGTATATTTTACCTTAAAATCTTGGCTGGTTATTCTGTATTTCCGTTTGTTAGACTTCAACCGAACTGAATTTGCATTCTGTTTTACACTGACATCAGGTGTCAATGGAATTTCGGCCGTCATCAAAGATAACATTCTTTCTACTTCTAGGTCCTCTTTTGCCTCTCATTTATGCCGATTTGAACTCGGACAGTCAAGCTCTTCTTGATTTTTCAGCTCGTGTTCCACATGGCCGGAACCTCAATTGGAATCTTACATCTCTTGTATGTACCTCTTGGGCTGGTGTCACATGTGATTCTGCAGGAACCCGTGTCATTGGTATCCGTCTCCCTGGGATTGGGCTTGTTGGCCCGATACCCGCTGGAACCATCAGCAAACTAGATGCTCTTCAGGTTTTAAGCCTCCGATCAAACAGCCTAAATGGCAACATTCCTGCCGATGTTTCTGCTTTACCATCTCTTCGTTTCCTGTTCCTTCAACACAATAATTTCTCAGGTAGTATCCCGGAATCAATTTCTCCGAGAATTGTCTTACTGGATTTGAGCTCAAATTCCTTCACTGGAAATATCCCGCAAACTATCAACAATTTGACAAGGCTTATGGAACTGAATCTGCAAGACAATAAGCTTTCAGGAGGTGTAACTGACCTTAATCCACCAAGGCTTAAGCTTTTAAATTTGAGCAATAACAAGTTAAATGGAGTAATCCCAAAGCCGCTTCAAAAATTCCCTCAGTCTTCTTTCTTGGGAAACCCTTTATGTGGGCCACCTCTAGAGGGTTGCACGATTAATATGCCATCACCCTCCACAGATAGAAGTGGCAGAGAATTAAGTAGAGGTGCCATAGTGGGGATAATAATTGGAAGTGCAGCTGTACTATTTCTCATTATTATTATAATTTTATTATGCTGTTTGAGGAAAAGGAGTGTAGAGGACAGACCAGTGGAGGAAGGGAAGGAAGTTAACGCCAAGAAAGGCAAAAACCAAATGCCCAAGGAAGACTTTGGAAGTGGTGTGCAAACTTCTGAGAAGAACAAATTGGTATTTTTTGAAGGTTGTTCTTATAACTTTGACTTGGAGGATTTACTCAGGGCTTCAGCGGAAGTCCTAGGGAAAGGAAGCTATGGAACTGCATATAAAGCCATTTTGGATGAAGGGATCGTCGTGGTGGTAAAACGACTAAAGGAAGTTGGAATAGGCAAGAGGGAGTTTGAGCAACATATGGAGATGGTTAGTAAAGTTGGGCAGCATACGAATGTCATACCTTTACGAGCTTACTACTTCTCAAAGGACGAAAAGCTTCTAGTTTACGACTTCATTCCCAGCGGCAGCTTGAGCGCAGTCTTGCATGGTGTGTTTTACCCTGACCCTTGCAATCTGGTTCCACACTTGGTATAAGTATTTGTTCTATTTTGACTTAATATTAGAAGGAAAACACTAGCTTGTATTTATCGTTCTACACTTCTACTACAACAACTTCAAGGCTAGGCCTTGTTCGGATAACCAAATAGGATGGAAATGGAGAGGAGGGATAATGAGGAAAAGGATAGGGACAGAGGAGAACGGGGACAGTAAATGGGTTAGAGATGTTTAGATCCCTTTCCCTTCCAAATCTTTTTTATGGTGGAGATACTCTGATTTGCCTATGAGGGAAAATGGATCCCCCCACCCAATTCCCTTTACCTTTAGTTGCTATACTTTATCCTTTGCTCTCTCCGAATCCCCCCCAACCAAACACGGCCTTAAAGAGGTAAGAGTGTGATATTATTGGGTACTTTTGTAAGGTAAAGCTAGGGAAGATAAGGTGCGCACGATGCACAACTTTACCTTTGTGTAACAACAGTATCCTAGTGTCATCGTAGTGCCACAAGGGCTGTCTCACATACTGGGGTAAGTGTATCTGAATGTGCACAACCTTAGCTGAGAGAGGCTGTAGAGGACCCATCATGACACTGAAAACTGCCTTGAAAATTGCATCAAATGATTACCACTTAACCCAAAAAAAGAAGCTAATTCAGAGTATTTTTTGCCTGACAAAGCCTCATGACCTGGTAATCAGCTTACGCTACACTACGTAGGTACTTGTGCAGGGAACGCATCTGAATCCAACATAAGATCTGTGTGTTCCTCTCCGGAGGATGAGTGGGAGCCTCTTGTTCTTACTATCAAAATATGGCCCTCCACTTCAACCTACGTGGAATGGGTTCTACCGCATTATAAGCCAGAACCGCAGAATTACTGCATGAGAACAAATGGTCACAGTAATAGTTAGAGAAGAGTTACTTATTTCTATAATACACTACTATGCTTCTATTCTTACAAATTGCAGATTATATGCTTGAAATGCTACCTTTTTTTTTCTTTTTTTTTTTTTTCATATTTGCATTCTTTTCCCAAAATTTCAGGTAATGGCTACAGTGGGAAATCTCCCATGGATTGGAACTCCAGATTAAAAATTGCACTTGGAGCAGCCCGAGGAATCCTGCACATACATTCTGAGGCAGGAGGAAAATTCATCCATGGCAACATCAAGTCTTCCAACGTTCTCATCTCTCAAGATCACGAGGGCTGCATCTCAGATTTCGGCCTGCCTCTGTTGATGAATTTCCAAGGGATTACAGCAAGGAGTGTGGGATACCATGCTCCTGAAGTAGTAGAAGCCCGGAAAGCCAGTCAAAAATCAGATGTTTACAGCTTAGGAGTTTTACTCTTGGAGATGTTGACAGGGAAAGCTCCTCTTAAGACTAGTCATAGTCAAATTGATGTAATTGACCTCCCGAGGTGGGTCCAATCTGTGGTCCGAGAGGAATGGACGTCCGAGGTATTTGATGCCGAGTTGCTTAGGAGTCCTAATTTCGAGGAAGAGATGGTTCAAATGTTGCAGATTGCTCTGGCTTGTGTTGCAAGGATGCCGGATATGAGACCCCAAATGAATGAAGTCGTTAGGATGATAGAGGAAGTCAGGCCTTTGGACTCTGATGAAAACCGGTTGAAGGACTCCAATGCCCAAACCCCGACTCCCTGATTTCTACAAAAGCTTTATCTGGAATGGGGGCCGGAGAACGTAGCTCATTCCCTCCCACCCCCACCCAAATGACCTCACAATTTGTGCAAATGAGGTAATGATGTCCAATTGGTTGTGCTTTAAAATTGTACTCGTTATGTTTTAGTCATAAGCATGCATGCTTGTGCTTGTATTTGTGTAGAGTTCCCTAGTACTGCTGTTTTTGAGCAATAACACAATTCTCCAAGATCACAAGTTCACAACTTTTTTTGGTCTGTGTCGCTTCTTGCCATAATAGCCTCGTAATTGCGTCAAGATCCTCTCTATTTCCAATTATTTTTCTTCTACTCATCTTATGTTGCTTGAATTTCCGTCTGTGAGTTTAAAGATTGAATCTAAATCGTCAGGAGCGGTTCTTCCTTGAGTTGGGACTATGCCAGCCCTAGATTTATGATAAAAATGACCATATTATTACGATATCATGATTGAGATTACTGGATTATTATGGTATTTAATCATGTTTAGGAAATACAATAAGATAATATTGTGTGAACGGGATATAGATATTACCCCTCATATCATGAGTAATATTTTGGGTTTTACTTTTAATCAATTCATTATCCTTCCTTCAATTGTTTATTATTTCCTTTACACACAATTTTATCAAAATGAAACGAGGAAAGATAAGCAAATTAATGTCAATAAGGAAATAGGGAAAAAAAACACACGAAAATGCTACACTTATCCAACGTGTATGAAAACTCCATACACGTCTAATCAGAAATTGCCACGTGTCATTTGTAATTTAATTAGTCTAAGGATAGGTTAATAATTTCACACATTTAGTTAATTTGTTACCTTAATCTAGTTAGGTTAATTTTAGAAAGTTTTCATTTGGATATTACTTTTATCATCTTTCAATTATCTTTATGACATTTTATTTTAGTCAGTTTTCATTTTAATTTCAATTTATTTTGGGTGAATATTATTTCTTATTATATTTTATAAATCTTACTATTTTATTGTTATTTTGCTTTAAATGATGAATTATATTGATTATTTTTTCTATTACTCTATTACTTATTTTTTCTGTTTTATTATTTTTTATTTAAACATAAAATCAATAACTTAAGATGTTATTGAAAATTAGTCATTACTTTATTTTATTATCGTTTATTTTATTTTATTTTTTTATTAAAGAGAATTAGTAAATCATCAAAAATTATTTGTCCGTTTTATTTTTTTTATCATTCGTCTTTTATTTTCGGTCTTATTTTTTTAAATGCAAAAAACATGCTTGACTAAAGAATACGGAGTATAATCATTTTTAAACACAAAAATCAACATCTTTTAAAATATTTTGGAAATGTTTTTTTAGCTGTTATCCAAAAAACGAAAATAATAAATAAATGGACAAATTAAAAAAAGATTTTTTTTTTTGAAATGTGAAGTAATTAAACGTAGAAAAAAAGAATAAATTAGGGGGTTATTACTTTCTTCAAGACCTTACTAGTAGAATCATTTTGTTTCCAAAATTTAATTTACATATTTAATTTATACTAAAAAAGATTTTAATCGTATTTTTAACACCCCATATCGTATAAAACGAAGTAGGAAATAATCTTGATTATAGTATTTTATTAATTAAAAGAAGAAGAAAAAACATTAAAAGAATTAATCCGTAGAATAAAATTTAGAAAATAATATACTCCGTAGTAGCTCTTTAAGTGTTCTTTTCACTTTAATATGAAAATGAAAAAAAATACATAAAAAAATAACTATGAACCGTAATAATTAAATAAAATAATCATGGTGAATTTTTATTTCTTTTTAAAAGTCTAACTAATATTAAGTGATAATTAAGTAAACATATAAAACAAAAAGTCTTAACGATTTCACTCACTAAAATATAAGTCATATAAATAAATGAAAAGTAATTAAGAAGAATAACAAAAATACAAACTTTCTAAAATCAACTAAGATGTAAATTTACTAATCTAACCTTCAACTAATCATCTTTGGTTAAATCACATATGACACGTGGCAGGTTCTTATTAGTTTTGTATGAAATGTTGTACACGCTGTGTAAGTGTATCATCTTCCAAAAACACATAATAGAAGGGAGTAGTAAAGATTTCTAAGTTTATTGTGTTTGTCAAATAAATGACATGGCATTATGACAATGACACTTTGCGTTGAGTTTGATCATTGTGATTTTTTTTCAACGAATAGCGTACTTAGTCACATTACAATAGTCGAGAGGGGGGAATCGAACCTAAGACTTATCGTCCATTGTGAATGTTCTAAAGTATACACACATGAAAATCAATGCGAAGATACATGTTTGATTTGTATCTGTTATCATGTTATACACGTATCGCGTGTATGTTTGATACAATTATTCGTTGAGTAATTAGTTTTAGTTTATGTTTTGTAGAGATAACTTAAAAACAAAAAAAATCTCTCGAAATCCTCTCTAATTCTGGCGATTTTCCGGCGAATTGGGAAGGCTTTCCGGCAGTATTTCTCGCGATCTGGTCACTGACGCCGACTCTGCTTGATCGTGGTAACATGACTGATGAGGAAGAAGGGTAGGGCTATTCCTAATGGCCCTAAACCTTTGACACGTAAAGCAAAAGAAGAATTGCTTCGAAGGATTAACTCGAATACTGAATTCGAGCAGGAAGATGATCGATCTTCTGGGAATGGAAAAATTAATGATATACCTGGTATGAATTACGTTTCTGACTCGGAAGAGGACAATGATTCAGAATTCGTACCTGAAACAAACCCTATACCGGTGACGGAGCCTATTGAGAGCATAGGTTGGAAGCAAAGGGAAGGTAAAAAGATTGTTGACATAGAGGAGGAGGAGGAGGAATTGATTAGTTTCTCGAAAGAAGATATGGAGGACGAAGTTGTATACTGGAGTAATGCGGTGTAATGCTTCATTATGGGAGCCAACCCTCCTTGGGAGGTAATCGAAGGGTTCGTGAAGCGTATCTGGAAGGATCATGGTATTGACAAAATATCGTTTCTTCCGAACGGTATCTTTGTAGTCCGATTCAAGGAATCTGATGCTAAGGTAAAAGTTCTTAATCACGGCTTTTATATGTTTGATAATAAGCCGCTTATTGTGAAAGAATGGACACCAGATGCTAAGCTAGACAAAGTGGATGTTCAAGAAGTACCAATTTGGATACAATTGCATGAATTGCCCTTAAAATTTTGGGGTCGATGTCTTCCTCGTATTGCCAACTTAGTGGGACCGTATGTTAAGTCGGACTTAGCTACGAAGGAGAGAACTAGGTTGGGGTATGCTAGAATAATGGTGTTGGCAAAAGTTGGGCAAAAGTTTAAGAACTCGGTCAGGTTTTTGGATGAGCATGGTAATGTGATCGAAATTCATATTAAGTATGAGTGAAAACCCATTTGGTGCTCGAAATGTAAGGGTTATGGCCACGAAGCTGCTGAGTGTAAGAAATATGAACTAATGAAATCTAGACTGGAGGCAAAAAAGAAGAATATTGACGTTGGAGCTGTGCGACCAGGAGTGAAGAGACAGCAGCCTGTCAAGCAGACTGTCAAACCTTTGCAGCCTGTTATGCCGATGCAGCCTGTCAAGCCTTTGCAGGCTAAACCACTGGTAAATAATTATTCTAAACTCACTGTTAAGAGTGGGCCGTCTGGCACGATTCAGGGTCCGCGTAACAATTCGGTTGTGAACCCGGAAATATCTTTTGCTGAGATGCTTGATGGGTCACCGAGGAAGGAAAGGGAGGGGGAAAAGGATGGGGTGGGTCTAGAATTGGTTGTTCATGGAGATACATAATATTGGGTTTTGGAATGTGCGCGGCATGTGTAATATAAATAAGCAGCGTGCAATTAGTGAGTTTATTAGGAAGCAGCAGGTGGACATCTTTGGTTTACTTGAGACAAAAATAAAGAATAAGTCGTATGCGAAAGTTCAACAGAATATTTTCTATGAATGGAGCATTACGACAAATAATCATTGTCATGAAGGGGGTCGTGTTTGGCTCTTATGGAAACACGAGAAGGCTAGTGTGAATATTCTTGATTATAGTAGTCAGAGTATTCATGTTAGAGTGTCTTCGGGCTCGGGGAAGGATTATTTGCTGACGTTTGTGTATGCTTTTAATTCGGCCTCGGAGAGAATCGAACTGTGGCGGAGACTTGAGTCATATGCGTTGAGGGGCCCTTGGATTGTCTTGGGGGACTTTAACTGTGTTATTGACGCTCGTGAACGCCTTGGTGGGGTGTCATCGGATGACGATATGGTTCAATTTCGTGAGTGTTTGGCTAAATGTGAAGTTAATGACTGTAAGGCTTTCGGGTCTTGGTTTACTTGGAATAATAAGCATAAAATTGCGGAGACTAGGGTGTATAGTCGAATCGATCGATGTTTGGTTAACGATGAGATGATGAGATTATTCCCGAATGGATTTGCTAATTTCTTACCGGAGGGGTCATTTGATCATTGCTCATGTATTGTGCAACTTGAGCAACTCCCGATGAGGAAAAATCGTAGTTTCAAGTACATGAACATGTGGAGTAGAGCCCCGGAATTTAAGAATTGTGTTTCGAAAATTTGGGGTGAGCGAATTAGGGGGACGAAAATGTATCGAATTGTCTCTAAACTTCGCAACTTGAAGAGGCCATTGAAGGAGCTGAATAATTCTTGCTTCTCGGACATTGAGAATCGCTGTAAGCAAGCTGAAATGCAACTAGAACAGGTGCAAATTCTGCTGAGGTCGGACAGCAGCCTGCGGAACTTGCAGGATGAAAGTAAATTGAACGAGCAGG
Organism: Agrostemma githago; assembly: GCA_958450325.1. Classification (NCBI taxonomy): domain Eukaryota; kingdom Viridiplantae; phylum Streptophyta; class Magnoliopsida; order Caryophyllales; family Caryophyllaceae; genus Agrostemma; species Agrostemma githago. The sequence goes on from OY288257.1 coordinate 26,462,410, forward strand.
TGCGGCTTTTGCAGGCCTCGAGAGCTGAATTCTGGAGTCAGAAGATTAAACAAAAGTGGATTAAAGAGGGAGATGCGAACTCGGCATACTTTCATGGGTTGTTAAGAGCGAGGAGAGCGCAAAATACCATCGTCAAAATTACTGATGCTGACGGGCTGAACTGTGAGAGCAAAGATGACATTGAAAGTGCTTTTATCCGCTTCTATATGTCTCTTTTAGGTGAGTCGAGGACTGTGGAACCAATTGATGTAGGCTTGGTTCGATTGGGCAGCAGGTGTACTGCTGAACATCGGAGCTGGTTGGAAGAAACTGTCACGGCTGAGGAGGTAAAGCGAGCGATGTACAGCATACCGCGAGACAAGGCACCGGGCCCTGATGGATATTCCAGTCAATTCTTCGTGGATTCGTGGGATATTATCGGGGAGGATGTCGTGCAAGCTATCCAGGATTTTTTTACCTCGGGTAAGTTGCTGAAACAACTGAACTGTGCTAATATTACTTTAATTCCTAAAGTGATTGGGCCTCAAAGTGTTAAGGACTTCCGACCCATTGCTTGTTGTAATGTTTTGTACAAGTGTATTTCTAAAATCATTTGTACGAGACTGGCTCAGGTGTTGCCTCACTTAATTAATCCCACGCAAGGGGGATTCATCGAGGGGAGAAGTATAGTGGAAAATGTGCTCATTTGTCAAGATCTTGTTCGAATGTATAAGAGGAGTCGTATATCGCCGAGATGCTTGTTCAAAGTCGATATCCATAAGGCGTATGACAGTGTTGAATGGAATTTCTTGGACCACATGTTGAGGGCCTTGGAGTTCCCGGATCACTTTCGTGGAATGATTATGGAATGTGTTAAATCGGTCTCGTATTCTCTTTGTGCTAATGGGAATAATTTTGGGTTTTTTAAGGGGAAAAGAGGATTGAGACAAGGGGATCCGATGTCTCCGTTGCTCTTCACGATATGTATGGAGTATTTTTCTCGGATCCTGACTTATGGCAAATTGGACAAGAACTTCAAATACCATCCTAAATGTGGCCCAATGAAGCTGACACATTTACTTTTCGCGGACGATCTACTTCTTTTTTGTAAAGGAGAGACGGAATCGATGGAGTTTATGTGGCGGACATTTGCAACCTTTTGCCGAGCTTCGGGGTTATGTATCAGTATTGGTAAGTCCCATGCTTATTTTGCAGGTGTGGATGAAGATAGGAAAGCAGCTATTTTGCAGTTTTCTGGGTGTGTCGAAGGTACGATGCCTTTTCGTTACCTTGGACTACCTATCCAGAGTACTCGGCTAGGGAAAAATGACTGTGAGAAATTGTTGACTCGCATTATCTCGAGAATATCGAGTATTGGAGCCCGAAAGTTATCCTATGCTGGAAGACTAACTTTGGTTCAGGCTGTCCTGTCTCAGCTACATAATTATTGGGCTATGGTTTTCATCATCCCGAAGTATGTAATGGCTCGGATTGGTTCTTTATGTCGGCAATTTTTTGTGGGATGGCGGTGTGGAAGGAACGAATCGAGCATTAGTAAGTTGGGAAAAAATATGCTGTCCGAAGGAGGAAGGAGGCCTGGGGCTTAGAGAGCTTGTTCTATGGAATGAGGTTGCAGTGACTAAATTAGCCTCGTGGGTTTTTGACCAACCGGATCGCTTGTGGGTTCGGTGGGTCAGTAGTATATACCTAAAGGGTACCGCTTGGAGTGATTATCAGCCTAATACTGATGTCACTTGGGCGTGGAGGAAGATTTGTCAGGCAAAGGAAAAGATCAAGTCTATGTTCGTGAATGGTATGTGGCATGGATCGTTGTCTAACTATTCGATCTCTATGGCCTATGAGGCGCTTAGGGTTCAGCAACCTAGAGTCCCTTGGGCGCGGCTTGTGTGGAGTGTTTGGAGTGTCCCTAAGCATAGCTTTATTGCTTGGCTTGTGTTTAGGGGTGCTTTGAATACGAGAATGAAATTAATGAGGATTGGGATTGCAGATTCTGATCTTTGTTATTTGTGTGAAGAGAAGGCGGAGAGCTTGGACCATCTTTTTTTTGGATGTTATTGGAGCTCACGTGTTATAGAATTAGTGAGCGATTGGATGAAGAAGAGAATAGGGTTGGACTTGGATTGGGCGACCCACGCAAGGGGGTCGAAATTACAATGTAATGTGATCAGAGCAGCGGTTAATGCTGCAATCTACTACATTTGGATGCAAAGGAATAGGAGCAGAATTGAAGGATCAGTACAATTGCCTATGCATGTGGTGAAATTGATTAAGATGGATGTTAGACATAGAATCATGTGTAAAATTAGACATCCAGTTTGTGCTAAAGATGCTAAATGGCTACATAACCTGATGTAGGCATTTTTATTGTACATTGGTTACATTGCTGATATATATATATATACTTACCCTTTACCAAAAAAAAATTGTATTTCTTTCTTCCATAAGTGTTCTACCCATTATATATTCATTTAGGTGATAAAATAATCAAATGGGTATAACATAGATGAAAGGAGGAAGTAACACAAACATTTCAAGAAATTGCAAATAAAAAATACTTCTTAGATCTTTAATTGGAACTGTCTCATGAAAATCAAAGTGTAACATTTAAAACATAAGTGTGATCCTTATCTCGTAAATTAATTTAAAAAATCTTATTTTTCAATAATAATTACTCGTGTACAGAGTAATATTATATAAGTCGTGTAATACGTAAAATGTGTTATGACATCCTTCAATTTCAATATTACGTACTCTCAAGTACCATGTTTTATTAGTACTAGTTCAGATGCCCGATGATGCTCGGGCGTTTTCAATATAGATAAGATACGTTACTTGAACGTTGTCAATATAGATAAGATACGTTATTGTTTCAATTGTATAAAACGTTTCGGATCGTCAATATAGATAAGATATGTGTTTTCGAAAGGTCCACAACATGACATATACCATGAGACCATCCACAACGTGATAAAAATAGGCATCTTAAAAAACTGTTACACGCTAGATTGTATGAGAGTTGGCATTTTGCGAATCTATATAATATATTAAATAGAAAACAAAGCACTCTCCATGCTCCATACAACCAATGTTCAATTCTAAGGTGGACACTTGGCGCGATGCGATTGGGTAGGAAGTGAAAAGGCGGCAGTTGAATACATAAAGTCGGTTATTATTAGTTAAGACCTTTCAACTTCTTTTTCATTCATTAGGTAGAATCCAAGGTGAGTAACTCATCAACTTCTTCCTCATTGATGATGTAGAATCCTAGGTAAAGTAATAAATGTCAACCGCAAAGCACTCTCCATGCTATATACAACCAATACTCAATTGTAAGGTAGAACACTTGGCGTGATGCGATTGGGTAGAAATTGAAAGCAAGAGAGTTGAATACATAATCAATGCCAAAGTCGGTTATTATTAGTTAGAACCCTTCAACTTATTCCTCATTGATTATGTAGAATCCAAAAGCGAAGAACCCTTCAACTTCTTCCTCATTAGAACCCTTCAACTTCTTTCTCATTGATTATGTAGAATCCAAAGTGAATAACCCATCAACTTCTTCCTCATTGATTATGTAGAATCCAAAGTGAAGCAATATAAGTCGTCCACGTAAATTTGAACGATTAACGTGTCTTTCTCGACATTTTTTATGAAGAGTATTTTATCAACAGACCCTCTCTTGAACTCATTTAAAAGAAGAAACTGAGACAATCTATCATACCAGGCCCTTGGTGCTTGTTTTAACCCATAGAGCGCCTTATCTAGTTTAAAAACATGATTTGGCAACTCCGTGCTTTCAAATCCTAGGGGTTGTTCTACAAAGACTTCTTCTTTTAGGTATCCATTCAGAAACGCTGTTTTAACGTCCATTTGAAACAACTTGAATCCTTTGTGTGCGGCATATGCAATTAGTAGCCGAATGGCTTCCAATCTCGCCACCGGAGCAAAGGTTTCATCAAAATCTATTCCTTCTTGTTGATTGTAACCTTGTACAACCAACCTTGCTTTGTTTCTAACAATGGTTCCGGAATCATCCAGCTTGTTTCTGAATACCCAGCGGGTCCCTATCACTTTTCTATCTAACGGTCTGGGAACCAGATGCCAGACTTTGTTTCGTTCGAATTGTCCCAACTCTTCTTGCATGGCTACGATCTAGTCAGAATCGGTAAGCGCTTCTTTGATATTCTTGGGTTCTATTATAGATAGAAAAGAGTTCAGAACACAATGATTCTTTAAGGACCTTCTGGTTTGGATTCCCTTATGATACTCACTCAGAATTGCATCCGTAGTATGTGAGCTCTGGTGTTTCCACTTTTTGAGATTTGTGGGAACGTTATTACTTCTCTTAGTAAGTTCTTCTGAGTTGTTACCAGAGGTTATATTATCTTTGCCCGTAGTTCCCCCTGAACTAGTGCCCGTGGTTACATCAACCTTAGAAGGATTGTCTTTGATTCCCCCTGAATTCATGGTAGGAGTTATGTTGTCAGTGGTTACATTATCTTTAGAAGAATCGTCCTTTGTTCCCCCTGAATTTATGTCCAGGGTTACATTATCTTTAGTGACATTTGGAACTAATGTTGATGCCATCTTATCTTTAGTCTCTGAAGAACTTTTACTTGGTTCTTCATTTACTAGTGATATTTGGATCAACATTAATATGTTTTTCACTAGATTCGGCGTTAGATCCTTCTATTTCCTTTACTCCTTCATCAAGTTCATGCGCATCTTTTCTGGTTAGCCAAAAATCTGGGTCGTCATCATCTTCTTCTTCCATGTCGGTTTGACTTATGGAATTAGTCTCATCAAAGATTACGTGAACACTTTCTTCGACACGTAGAGTTCTTTTGTTATACACCTTGTAGGCCTTGCTAAGATCTGAGTAGCCTAAGAAAACAGCCTCATCACTTCGAGGATCAAATTTACCCAAATTATTTTTCCCATTGTTGTGGACAAAGCACTTACTCCCAAAGCATCTGAGATGAGAAATTTTAGGTTTCCTTCCTCTTAGAAGTTCATAGGGTGTTTTCTTCAAAACTGGTCTGATCATCGCCCGATTGTGAATATAGCATGCTGTATTGACAGCCTCGGCCCAGAAATTTCTGGGTAAACCGCTACATAGCAACATGGTACGAGCCATTTCTTCAAGCGTTCGATTCATTCGTTCGACTACTCCATTTTGTTGTGGAGTCCGTGGAGCAGAGAAGTTATGCCCTACTCCATGTTCTCTACAAAAACTTATGAAGGATTCGTTGTCGAATTCGGTTCCATGATCTGTTCTTATAGATACAAGATTACAACTATACTTGTTTTGGACTAGCTTCATTAGACATTCGAATTCATCAAAGGTTTGATCTTTCGAGCTAAGGAAGACTGGCCAAACAAATCTAGAGAAATCATCTACAAAAACAAATACGTACCGACTACCGCCTCTGCTTCTTATTCTCATAGGTCCGCAAAGATCCATATGAATAAGTTCTAGAGGCTTTGTAGTGCTTACGAACTTTTTCGGCTTGAATGAGGATCTCACATGTTTACAACGTATACAGGTACCACAAGCCTTAGTAGTGTCAAAGGTTATGGAAGGTAATCCTTCAACAAGATCCAGAGATCTAAGTTTATTAAGACTGAAAGGACTTATGTGCCCAAATCGTTTATGCCAAAGTAATGGATCAACGATGGTAACGCTCATGCAGGTGACAGCATTGTCGGGTAGGGTTTTGATGTCAGCTATGTAAACATTGTTTGATCGTTCCCCCTCCAGAATGACATTTGAAGAACCTTCTCGAACAATTCGGCACTTATTATTATGAAACACCACTTTGTTTCCTCGATCACAGAGTTGAGATATGCTTAAGAGACTATGCCTTAGTCCTTTTACAAGCAATACGTTCTCAATAGAATGTGAATCAGATAAGCCGACTTTGCCAATACCGATTATCCTTCCTTTCTTATTATCTCCGAAGGTTACACTGCCTCCGTCATAATCCTCTAATGACAGAAATTTCTTCTTATCACCCGTCATACGTCTTGAACACCCACTGTCTAAGTACCATCTGTGAATATGCGATAGTCATTTTTGTTTCTTAGGTACCCAAATGGATTTGGGTCCTTTTACATTAGGTAAAGAATCTTTACGCACCCATATTTTTTTGTGTCTATCACAGTGTTTATTCGTTTTACTTTCAGATTTCTTTTTCCACTTCCTTTTGGCAAATTTCTTTTACTAGTTTCCTTTTCCTTAGTCTCTTTACCTTCCAAAGTTCTTGAGACACACTCATCCAACTTCTCCTGCATTATTCTTTTTTCTTTTATCAATTCTATGATTTTTGAGGTCAGAGAATTTTTTATTTTATCATGATTTATTTTCTCAATGTTGATTTCATTGTTTAGTATGGATATGGTTCTTTTTAGTTCCGCATTTTCTTCATTCAACTTCTTAACACTAGCACTAACTGTTTCATAATTAGTGTCCCTTTTTAATTCCTCTCTATTGATGTTTATACTTGAACAAGTTGTTGAATCATCTGATACATCAACCTTTGTTTTTGATATTTCGGAAGATTTCTTTTTATTTGTTCGAGTATTTTCACATCTCTTTAGAGTAATATTTTCAAAGGCTATCTCATTTATTTGTTTTAATAACTCATTTATTTCTTCCTTTTGTTGCTCACATGTTTCTAATACCTCATCAAAATGTAAAAGGAGTTTCTCTTTGGTAAGTTTCCTAAGTCTTTTCTTAAACATTATAAAATTTACCTCATTGATTTCCTCATCTGAGTCAAAGCTTGATCCATGCGTTTGCCATCAGACACATGTCTTTGTGCGTCCGTGTCTTAGGCCTAGTTGTGTTGCTGTGTTGAGCACTTAGGCAAAAGTTTGCCTCGTCTTCATCTTCAGATTCCTCTTCTTCGTCTGAGTCTAGTTCTCCCCATCCACATGAAGCCAGCATGGCTTGTTTGTGTTGAAACTTTGATCGTTCTCTTTCTCCTTTTGATTTGATATTTTTCCATGTCGGACAATCTTTGATTAGATGTCCAGTTTCTCCACACTTAAAGCATCCTTTACTATTTTGTTTTGTTTTAGAGTTGTTACCTCTTTCTCTAAATGAGTTTTTCGGTCCAAATTTAAAATTCTTTCGAAAGCGTTTGACAAAAAGGGCTAGGTCATCGCTCATGGTTTCCTCATCATCACTAATAGAACTTTTTAAGGCTATCCCCTCTACTCTTAGATGAGTCACCCTGACGTTGATTTAGAGAGAGCTCATGAGCCATGAGGTTACCTAACAACTCTTGATAACTAAGTGTGGTAAGATCCTTTGATTCCTCAATAGCGGTAACTTTTGGTTGCTATTTATCAGTGAGACTTCTTAAGATTTTTCTAACCAGATCTTCGGTATCAAATTTCTTACCAAGATTTCTTAGTTCATTAGTGATGTTGGTGAATCTTGCGGACATTTCAACAATGCTTTCATCTTTATCCATTTTAAACAATTCGTATTGTTGAGTTAATAAATCAATCCTGAACTTTTTGACTTGAGTAGTTCCCTCATATGCAAGTTCTAAACTATCCCAGATTTCTTTTGCGGAAACACAAGAAGTGAGTCGATTATATTCTTTGGACGAAATTCCTCGTTGCAATAATGACATTGCTCAAGAATTCTTTTCGGCCTTTTTATAATCGTCCTCATCATAGTCCTCTTCATCTTTTATGGTGATGTTCCCCAGAACATCAACGGATTGGATGACAATAGGACCCTTTGACTATAATTTTCCAGCATTCAAAATCTGTTCCTTTTATATAGTGCATCATTTTGTTTTTCCATAAACCGTAGTCTACACCATCAAATGTGGGAAACTTTGAGTTTTTGGAATCCATTTGATCGAAATGGATAAATATAGAATCGCTAGTTTAGGATCTACTCTTTTGATGTGAATCAATCAAGAGAACCTGCTCTGATACCAATTGTAGAGTCTAGCGATACTAGGAAATACTCTAGGGGGGGGGGGGGTAGAGAAGAGTATTTTGGTACTTTTAATATTTTTTAAACGATATATTACACCAAGATCTTATTAGGAAAGATATAGTATAATATTACGTTAGTTGAGTGGCTAAATAAAAAGAAGTACAAAAGTGTTTGCTACTATACTTACTACTAAAGAGTATAAGTATAAGAAATAGCAGACCACAATAAAAACGTAATGTAAATAACACGAGCAATTTTAACGTGGTTCGGCCCAATTGAAAAGCCTACGTCCACCGGTGTCTTTATTTGTAAGTGTACCTTCTCCGGATTACCTTACAAATAAGACGATCACGATTAACTCTAATCGTGATGGTGTGAGTGATGTTAAGCACTCGGAGTGTGGGATGTTAAACCCACGACAATGAAGGATGTTAAGTCTTCGGTGTGAGGGATGTGAAGCCCTCGAAGTTTGAACGATGTGAAGCGTTCAAGGTGTGAACGATGTATGTCGTTCGATTGAGTAACCATTACTCGACTTGTGTGTCTATACTATCTTAAGTTTACAAAATTTCTCTAGCTATGAATACACTCCAATTGTCTAGAGAGAATAATGAAACTATATGACTTCAAGCATAAACAATTTAAACACGATTTTATATAGCCAAGATTTAACCCGAAAAGTATTTGCAAAAAGCCTTTTGAAAGAAATGTGATTTAATTTTTGCAAAGAGAAAAAATGTATTTCAAAGTCATGATCTTAAAGTGAGGAAGAGCATAGTATTTATAGGTGAACCCACACTCTTTAACAAGGGAAAGAATATCACCTTAATTGATGTACTTCCTCACATAACGAAGATATGGTAGGTGAAATATCAATCAATCAAGATAATATCTTTTAGTTTCCTTTGTTAATGATTATCTAATATCTTTGAGAGATCAAGATATTTTGAGAATCATTTATTTTGAAAACTATTATTCTCTTGATAGATAATTTCCTTCTTTGACCTATCCTCATTCAATCGACCAAATATTTCGAGATAACAAAAATATTTTGGGTTTAGATCTTGGCGGTACGTGTGTGGTTGTTTACCAAGGTTAATATAACCTTGTTCAAGGTTATACTATCCTTGTCATATAATTGCATTGTTCCCTTTACATTTGAGTTCCTAGGATGCACTTCTTCCCTTCGAGAGCTTGATCGAGTCTTGCCATCTTGAAGCTTTGTTCCTCTTGCATGAATACCTATTCTAGCACATACTGAATATCGTCACTTAGAAAAATATAAGATTGACATAAGCAAAACATGTATAGTAGGTCCAACAGACCCGATTAGACCTACAACCCAAACCTCAATATGAACCTCAGTGTACCACCCAAATAGAATTAGAGTTTCGCGGTAAACACACCAATTAAAAAGGAGAAGAGAAGGCTAGACAAGAGATAAGCGAACAATTATTATGTACATCAAGCACGAGCACTTCATAATACATTGCTTATATTTTAAGAACAAAACTAACACAACCAATGTGTTATAAGTCTGAACTGGTAGTAAAAGAAGCATCTGTAACAATAGAAATCATAGAAGAAAAGAGGCCAAGATTAGATTTGAAAATCTCAACTAAAGATGCGAGGAAAAATTAAGAAAGATCAAAGCCATGATTCAAGAGGATTACGTTCTCCAATAAAAGTTAAAAAATGAATTATTAGTTACGCATTACATCTTATAGCGTTATATCTCATTTTCGCCAATAATCACTTGCTTACGTTTTTACAAATACACTTTCAGTCTAATTCACCTTGCTACACTTGTGGTGACATGTTTGAGGTATGTTTTGACACTTTTACTCCCTTTTTTCCCTACCATTCATTTAACATACCTGTTATATATATTTATGTAACTTGAATCGTTCAATCTTTCTAATCTCCGTCTTATTCAGAATTTAGGAATGTCTGTGGAAGTAACTAAAATTACAAAGACATGAAATCAAAACAAAAAAATACATAAATTAATACTCCAAAAAATAAATATTGGACAATGAAACAAAAAGACAAAATTACGATTTACAAAGGCCATAAAACAATATATTCATGTGCGGTGCACGGGTATGGCGACAGTTTGCATAATAAAAATAATATACTGAGAAGAAGGTTTAGCTCACGTGGTTAGAGCTTCCTTACCCTGATCGAGAGGTCAGGGGTTCGATTCTCATCTGCGACTAAGTGCGCGCTTCGATATACCAAAAAAAAAAAAAAAAAAAATTAATACACTCCAATACTCCGCATATAATAAAGGAAGAAATTATGAGATCACGGAGAAGCATTGGATAGCTCTGCTTCCAAAAATTGTATCCCTTCATTTTCTCTACAATAAAAAGTTAATCATACCACAACCCTCAATATGGAGTACGTTATAAACATTAAGGTGACTTCAATTCGATTCATAAAGATCGCAAAATCTCCTATCAGTCCGTCACCTTGTCCACGACCACCTCGTCCATGCCTGCCCTACCGCCACCTTCCACGTGGGCCTTGCGCTACACCAACACAACCTTGAAAAAAAAAACCTTAGAAATTAAACTGTAATTCAAATTATAAATGAAAATACAGTTCAATTAATTTGAATCCAACTAAAAAACATGCCATTATATCGATAAAACAAAGATCTCACTGATTCACTTAATTCAGGAGAGAAGAATTAATATTACTCCAATAAACAAAATGAAAGCATGAGGAATACCCTGGAACTTCACATAAGCAACTGAAATGGAATTATCTGATTACTGACCACAACATATTCACTCTCCAATTGCAGGGGAGTAGATGAAATTTTATGTACTCCGTAATTAATAACAATATAGGTTCAATTTGTATGAGCAAGAAAGCCTTATTCAATGTCCTCCACGTATTTAGAAAGGCAAACGTGTCTTTTGAACAAAGCAGCAAAGTGTGTTAACCTGTTATTGTAACTATAGCATCGAGGGTAAAGTTGTCCAACAAAAGTTACGCAAATTTTATGTGCTTGTGACTTCTTCCCTCTTTTTATTTAGGTTATCTACGGAGTATGAATTATTGATATTTTAATATAGATATAGAATATAGAATATAGATAACAATAAATTTACATTAATGATATTTTTATAAGTACTATTTTATAAATTTAGTTTTACGTTACCGACTATATATATATATAGAGGTGGGTTCCGGTGAGTCAGGGTAACTCCTTACCCTCATTGAGGCACAATCTAGACCATTAGATTAAGATGAGACATACATCCAAATAAGTGTTATATACACTAAAAAAATTCATTATATACGTTATTAAACTCATTATATACACACACTTAAGAACTCAATATATACAGTAAAAAAAATGTAATATATACTTAAATAAAAAAATGTTATATACACTCAAATAGTTATTATGTACACCAATTAATCAACAATGGAACATACATCAAAATAATTGTTATATACACTAAAAAAACTTATTATATACACTATTAAACTCATTGCATATATATACACTTAAGAACTCAATATATACAGTAAAATAATTGTTATATACACCCAAATATTTAGTATGTACATCAGTTAATCAACAATGGAACATACATCAAAATAACTGTTATATACACTAAAAAACTCATTATATACGCTATTAAACTCACTACATATATATATACACTTAAGAACTAAATATATATATAGTAAAATAGTTATTGTTATATACACTCAAATGGTTACTATGTACACCAATTAATCAACATATATACACTGAAATAATTGGCATATGTACTTAATTATTTGATATAATAGAATTGTTATATACCTTAAAACAGTTATTATGTACACTGAAATTGTTTTTATATACACCAATTTTATTTTAAATTCCGAATTTTTTTTTTCGGAATTTTTTTTTTTTTTTGGATTTTTTTTTTTGGAAATTTTTTTTCGGATTTTTGTTTTTCGAAAAAAAAAAATAAAAAATTTTGGAAACAAATATTCCGAAATTTTTTTTTCCGGAAAAAACAAATTTTCCGAAAAATATCGATTTTGGTCCCCGGGAAAAAAATTGGGGAAATTTTTTTTATGTATGAGTTTTTTTTTTTTTAATCTCAGCCTTTAATTTGATTTTAATCTAATGGTTGTGCCTTGCGGCGAGTTGAGCTGCTTCAAAGGATCCTCTATATATATATATATATATATATATATATAGAGAGAGAGAGAGAGAGAGAGAAGGGATCAAATAAGTTCACCACATGCAATTAAGTCTATATTAAAGTTACAGTTGACCTACGTTGAAGTTGCATTTGTTCAAGATTGATATGTAACTATAACATTCAGCACTGTTATCACTTCAAGTGATAAAGTGCAACTTTAACATTCATCTCGTGTAACTTTAAGCACTTTTTGTGTAACTTTAACACTGGAACTTATGAACTTATAAGAGTTGTTGGCCTTATGTGAACCCCTCTCTCTCTCTCTCTCTCTCTCTCTCTCTCTCTCTATATATATATATATATATATATATATATATATATATATATATATATATATATATATGTAGACACCCACATTTTGACCGCCAGGTGTCTATAGTAGGTCCCGCCAAACACCCGATGATGATAGGACGCAAACGTGCTTTAATGGGCTCGGATATGGGCTCGAAATTATGGACATTTGGTTTAGGCTTATTACGGAGTATAAATCTCACAAAACGGACCTCAAATTCAGGCCCAGTGGATCGTTTCGAGTCAAATAAGACTAATTTGGGTCGATTCCGACACCGGGGGTAAAACCGTCTTTTAGCAACCGAGTCAAACCCGGTCAAAGATATTTTTTCCCGAGTCACGCGGTCTGGCCGTGTCATTACACGTCCAATTCGGACTGAAACACTACAAAAATCAGCTTTCACAAATATTAAACAAATCCGTTTAAGAATAGAATTCGATCTCAAGTAGGAATTCTATCCGGAAACCGAAACAAAGTATCACCCGAGCTCAGATACTCGGCTGAAACAGCCGAGATACCTCCCCACCAGCCGAGATTCTTGGCTTATTCACCAAGAAACGAGAAGTTTATTTCCTTACGAACTCTCGTGTTTCCTATCCAAACCGGTGTTTCTTGTCACACAAGCAAGACCACCTCGATTCCTATAAATAGAACCTCATATTCAAGACAAAAAATACATTCATTATCGATCAATACACTCCAACTTTTCAGCAACTCATACACAATTATTATAGCAAAAATAGTCTCAAAATCCACATCCGAAGGAATACCGAAAAATTGTCCAAAAGACGACGAAACCGTCCCATCCTAACCGGCCGAACCCACGCCTACACACACACATAAAAACACTCCAAAAACCGACACCTTAACTCATCCACATCATCTCGACGCTCCCGAACCTAAGCTACCGTCCGACGAGCCTTATTCCGAGAATACAAAGCATGTAGGTTGAGGGTGTAAATCAAACCCGACTCTTTTCCTTTCTCTCTCCCTATCTCACGTTTTTTTACCTTTTTTTCGTCCGTCTTTCTTTTTTTTATTTATTTCGGGTCATCGATCGTCTCAAATTTATTACGGGTCATTCGTCGCATCATATTTTTATTTAATAAAAACTTTTTTATAACGTTCTTAAAATACGATATCGATTCTCTAATCGTATATCGTATCTACAAGAACTAAATTAAATTTATTCTCGTTGATGCTAACAAAATCATTACCCTTTTTTAACAAAATTCGATGATTTTTTAACGCGGAGAGAATTAACACCTTTTTTCGTTCAAATTTTTTTTTTTCAATTTTCGTTCAAAAATAAGTTTTTCAAAACCTTTTCTAAAGTCATTCTAACTATTTGATATCGATTTCATAATCGAATATCGAATACGACGAATATCGAAAATATAAATCGAGTATGAATTAATCCATATTTGTACGCGATTTATAAAAATTAACGATTTTTTCGAACAAAACAAAAAACCCGAACAGGCTGTCACGCGAGTCGCGCGCCTGTCAGGCGACTCGCGCCACAGCCTGCTCGGCCGAGTTCTTTTTTTTTCGTTTCTTCGCTTTTCTATTTTTAATTCTTTTCGAACCTTTACATTAAAATGCGACTTTCGCGACATATTTTAATAAATACTTTTTTTTCGACCTCGGTCAACACGTGTTAATCAATCACGTGTCATAAACCTTTTCTAAAAATCATGCATATTTATTATTTATATCTTTATTCAATTTATTCATCGTTACTAACTCGTTTTCTCGTGTTTGTAGCCTTTTATTTGTTTTTATCGTTTTATTAGACTAAAACGAACTCACATGCTAAAATAACTTTGACGTTATTAGTTTAATATGCATTAAACGACTTAGCAACCCATTTATTTATTTTTCTCACATGCTTAGGAAAATAATGTTTGCATATCATTCAACCGTCGAACTAACCCGTGTACACCAAAAACGAACGATATCTTAGTAAAGGCCGCTAAGTGCGGGCGGGGTTGGGTGTTCTTAGTGAACTTCCCAACACGTACCCTCACCCCTTACTCAGAACCGTGGTTTCCGGATGTCCGAATCCATTGGCAACGAGAGTCATTCAATATACGATTAACCGTCCAGTCGGCATCGGTATCGATATGCAAAGGGACGAGCCCAATAAACTCTGACATCGGAAATGGACCGTAGTTTGTATACGGCCCACTACGACATAGAGTGGGCTCGAACGGTTCCGAATAACCACAAAATTCGGTGGCGACTCCTACTTCGATTTAAATTTCAATTTGACCATCTCATATGGAGATTCATTCGCCTCCCCAAACCCGCGCGTGGCCGCGTCGGGGTGGACCTATGTCATGTCCACAATATATATATATATATATATATATATATATATATATATATATATATATATATATATATATATATATATATATATATATATATATATATATATATATATATAGATAGATATATATAGATTTAAGTTCAGGTGAGAACCATCAACTTAATGAGAACCTTGAGAACTCCATTAAATTATTATTTTTTTCGAAATTTAATGACATATTTGAATTCGTCGTAAAATTTAATGGGTGGGTAACATATTTTTCGGTAAAAAAAATCTTGTTTAGTGACGGAAATGGAAACATATAATTTTAGTGTACCTAATACTCGTTTTAGTGTACCTAATTTTTTTGATGTACCTTATTGCACTTTTAGTGTACCTAAATTGCATTTCAGTGTACCATTTTAACTTTTCGTGAATAAATAGCAATTTTCTTAATATTTTTAATAAAATATGATTAGTTATGCCTAATAAAACATTTGAATAAATGAAGCTATGGGTAAATTAGTCATCTAAATTTTCGAAAAAAATAATAATTGAGTTTTTATTGAGGTTCTCACGGTTCTCAACGAGTTGTGGTTCTCACCGGATCTTGACTCTCTCTCTCTCTCTCTCTCTCTCTCTCTCTCTCTCTCTCTCTCTCTCTCTCTCTCTCTCTCTCTCTCTCTCTCTCTCTCTCTCTCTCTCTCTCTCTCTCTCTCTCTCTCTCTCTCTCTCTCTCTCTCTCTCTCTCTCTCTCTCTCTCTCTCTCTCTCTCTCTCTCTCTCTCTCTACATACATATATATATATATATATATATATATATATATATATATATATATATATATATATATATATATATATATATATATATATATATATATATATACTATTTTGGTTTGGGTAATTAAATGTCATGAAGGAAGTGAAGATTATTTTCTAGCATTTTTTTAAAATATACTAAGATATAGTATCGGCTATCAACTAGTATTATACCTCCTCCGTTTTTATTATATCTTCTCACTTTAATATAATACTCCGTCTATATATTAAGGAAATGAGAAGATATATAAAAAATATGAAGGAAGTCAGGGTCGGCCAATGATATTGTGAGACCCGGTTCAAAATAAAAAAAAATTGAAAAACGGTGAAAAAAACTTACGCTAACTTGTAAGTTGCAATTGCATATTGTGCAAGATTGATTTGAATATATGATGATTTCGCCCAAGTGTTAATAAGGATGGATTAACGGTTTCTATTTTGCACAAAATACTTCTTAAATCTTACCGAGCACATACAAGATATAATGATACTAGTGAAATTATAGGGTTTTCTTTTCTAAATAAATAAAGGGTTTTTCTATTGAGTACCCCTCAACTATTGCCTTTTCCAAGTGGTACCCCAACCTTTTTCGAATTACAAGGTGTACCTCTAAACTTTACTTATCAGTCCATAACATAACCAAAGTGATAAGTATATTACAATCTTTTTTTGTAAATGAATAATTAACATATTAATCAATCCAATTTAATGCTTCAAACCACCTCTCTTTCTTTACCATTCACCAAGCCACTAAATGTTCACCACAACGCACCTCTGTTGTTGGTCAACGTCGACCTCTCTACCTGACTCTTTTAAATCTTTCAACCTCAATTCCTTCATCACCCGTATGTCGTAGTGTGGTGGAATGAAGTTTTTCGAGTAAAGAATGCAAATTGAAGAAATATATCAGGGTTGGTGAAAGTCAATTAGGGAATAATCACTATTTACATCATCAATTGAGAAATTTTCGTCGGAAAATCAAAATTTTGGTTACTATATAGAGTAATTTACAAAGTTTAGGGGTACACCATGTAATTTGAAAAAGGCGGGGGTACAACTTGGAAAAGCCGATAGTTGAGGGGTATCCCATAGAAAAACCTATCAAACATAATACTCAACTCAATTGTCAGTAATAAGTTAATAACGTAATATTTTAGGGAGAAAAGAATATTTATGGAATTAATTAAAGCTAAAAATTTTCAATTTTTTTTTGTGCATAAAACTTTTCAAATTTCTATGATTAATTGATTGGTGCAAAATATGTGGAAAGAATAAAAGAAGATGGAAAGTTATTTAGTCCCTCTCTCCCTAATTTAAGTTTCACGTACACTATTTGCATTACTTTTTTTTTCCTTAAAACATGTCTTCTTGGACCCTCCTCTTCTTGGGCCCCTGTTCAGAGAATTGAATTGAACTACCTATGGGTCGGCCTGAAGGAAGTAATATATTTGGAACTATGACTGTGTTTTAATGGTTTTACTTTTATAGTCATAATGTGTTACTAATGGGCTAAAATTGCATTTCTAACCCATGTTTAGCATTTATTTATGTATATATGGAATGTGCAATGAGCGAGATTTTTTTTTGAGGTGGTTTTGTAATATATATTTTAGTATAGATAGATAGATAGATAGATAGATAGATAGATTTAAGTTTTCAGTACCATTGTATGTATCAAACATTATTTAGCTTGTTGGTTTAGAAATGTGCTCTTTAGTTATGAGGTCACGGGTTCGGTTCCTTAAGAAACATGTTTTAGGTCCTTTATAAAAAGAGTCGAGGGGGGATTTGAACCTTGGTCTTCTTTATAAATACTTTCTCCCTCCACTAAGACGTTAAACTTTCCTTATTAATAAATGTTTTGTGGTTTCTATTACTTGTTACTCCCTCTCATCCATTCAATCCTTAACATTGGATATTTCATCAATTTTAAGAAAAGTAGTAAAAGTAAGGGTATTATTGGTAAATCAAATGATTTTATGGGTCCACCAAACTTAGTAAGGAAAAAGTAGTGGCGTTTTGTGTAAATAGATGGGACGGAGTACCTCACTTTCTTTTCTCTACCTTCGTCTGCCTCCACACTAATTTCTCTCCAAAAGCAATGTGGAACATCATTCAGAATGGAAGAGAGTATATTTATTAGTTGGGTCGCACGAGCCACATTGATGATGACACTAAGTTGGATGATTGCATAAATTGGTTAGGCTACGCAACAATGGAAAGTAAGTCGAAAGTAAGAGTATAATAATAAAGAAATACTATCCACATACCTGAATGTGTTGTTATGGAGTTAATAATATCTACGGTAAATGCCAAATTAAATTATAGGCGTACATTATAATTAGAAAGACTAATTAAAGTATCTCTCACACAAGTACATCTTCAACTACATATTCGTATCAATATTCATTTATATTTATACTAGCGTACTAACCCGTGAAAATTCACGGGTGTAGACACCCACATTTTGACCGCCAGGTGTCTATAGTAGGTCCCGCCAAACACCCGATGATGATAGGACGCAAACATGCTTTAATGGACTCGGATATGGGCTCGAAATCATGGACATTTGGTTTAGGCTTATTAGGGAGTACAAATCTCACAAAACTGGCCTCAAATCCAGGCCCAGTGGGTCGTTTCGAGTCAAATGAGACTAATTTGGGTCGATTCCGACACCGGGGGTAAAACCGTCTTTTAGCGACCGAGTCAAACCCGGTCAAAGATATTTTTTCCCGAGTCACACGATCTGGCCGTGTCATTACACGTCCAATTCGGACTGAAACACTACAAAAATCAGCCTTCAAAAATATGAAACAAATCCGTTTAAAGATAGAATTCGATCTCAAGTAGGAATTCTATCCGGAAACCGAAACAAAGTATCACCGAGCTCAGATACTCGGCTGAAACAGCCGAGATACCTCCCCCACCAGCCGAGTTTTTGGCTTTCCCACTAAGAAACGAGAAGTTTATTCCCTTACGAACTCTCGTATTTCCTATCCAAACCGGTGTTTCTTGTCACACAAGCAAGACCACCTCGATTCCTATAAATAGGACATCCCGTCCAACACAAAACATAAGGTTTTTAAGACAGAAAAATACCGGAAAAATCACAAATTTTCAGCAGCCAAAAACGCCGTCCAAAATCCCGACGTAATCCCGAAATAGTTCCAAGAATCCGACGAAACCAATCCCGTCCAAACCGGCCGAACCCACGCCTACACACACACACAAAAACGCTCCAAAAACCGACACCTTAACTCACCCGCATCATCTCGACGCTCCCGTGCCTAAGCCACCGTCCGACGAGCCTCATACCGAGAAACTAAAGCATGTAGGTTGAGGGTGTAAATCAAACCCGATTCTTCTTCTTTCTCTCTCTCTCTCTCTCTCTCTCTCACGTTTTTCTCCTCCTTTTTCGTCCGTCTTTTTTTATTTTTTTTATTTTTCATCGATCGTTTCGCATTATTAATATGGGTCGTTTGTCGCATCATATTTTTATTTATTTTCGACGATAAAAACTATTTTTTATAACGTTCTTAAAATACGATACCGATTCTCTAATCGAATATCGTATCTACAAGAACTAAATTAAATTAATTTTCGTTGATGCTAATAAAATCATTACTTTTTTTTAACAAAATTCGATGATTTTTAATGCGGAGAAAATTAACATCTTTTTTTCGTTCAAAATTCTTTTTTTTCAATTTTCGTTCAAAAACGAGTTTTTCAAAACTTTTTTATAAAATCATTCCGACTATTCGATATCGATTTCATAATCGAATATCGAATACGACGAATATCGAAAATATAAATCGAGTATAAATTAATCCATATTTGTACGCGATTTATAAGAATTAACGATTTTTCGAACAAAAAAAAAACCCGGCAGACCACCACGCGGGTCGCGCGCCTGCCAGGCGACCCACGCGGCGGCCTGGTTCGCCCGGCCTCCTTTTTCTCGTTTCTTCGCTTTTCTATTTTTAATTCTTTTCGATCATTATATTAAAATGCGACTTTCGCGACATATTTTAATAAATACTTTTTTTTCGACCTCGGTCAACACGTGTTAATTAATCACGTGTCATAAAACTTTTCTAAAAATCATGCATATTATTTATTTACATCTTTATTCGATTTATTCATCGTTACTAACTCGTTTTCTCGTGTTTGTAGCTTTTTATTTGTTTTTATCGCTTTATTAGACTAAAACGAACTCACATGCTAAAATAACTTTGACGTTATTAGTTTAAACATGCATTAAACGATTTAGCAACCCACTTTATTTTTCTCACATGCTTAGGAAAATAATGTCTGCATATCATTCAACCGTCGAACTAACCCGTGTACACCAAAAACGAACGATATCCTAGTAAAGGCCGCTAAGTGCGGGCGGGGTTGGGTGTTCTTAGTGAACTTCCCAACACGTACCCTCACCCCTTACTCAGAACCATGGTTTCCGGATGTCCGAATCCATTGGCTACGAGAGTCATTCAATATACGATTAACCGTCCAGTCGGCATCGGTATCGATATGCAAAGGGACGAGCCCAATAAACTCTGACATCGGAAATGGGCCGTATTTTGTATACGGCCCACTACGACATAGAGTGGGCTCGAACGGTTCCGAATAACCATAAAATTCGGTGGCGACTCCTACTTCGATTTAAATTTCAATTTGACCATCTCATATGGAGATTCATTCGCCTCCCCAAACCCGCGCGTGGCCGCGTCGGGGTGGACCTATGTCATGTCCACAATTTGGCGACTCTGCTGGGGATTAACTGATGAGTCACTTACCATCGGCTTCCCTAGGGTGAGATTCGAAAAGAAATCGTTCGAATAGTAATGTACACGTTTTAGTTCAATGGGCCATGCATAACCCAATCTTTCCCGGGCCGGTTACTTGTGACCGACGTCCCACTATACCACGGTGCGTTCCTACTTGGACCCACTAAAGACATCGATGGTGGAACTCGTTTAAGTTTTGCGGCATGTCTTAAGACCCACTCGGCTTAGGGAGTCCGTCCTCAGTACGAGAAAGCCATCGTTGTTGGTATAGACCCTATTAGACCGACCGAGACTTAGACTAAGAGCATACATGGCGTCGTTATACTGTTTCCGTGACTACATGCTACTTGGTCCGTGTCTCATCCTTTTTTTCAAAAAACCGTGTTTTCAAAAAAAAAACTTGCACCTTTTTTCGAAAACCATCCATTTTTCAAAACCCGGAAAGCTACCGAATTTAGGACTTATGATTTTGACTCAAAATAGCCTATTTTTAGCCGGTATGCTGTCCAAACCTTTTCAAAAATTCAAAAGTCGGCCCGATAAACCTTTTTTCCGATTTTCAAAAAAAGATTGGGCCGTCCAACCCGACTTTGCTCGGTTTTCAAATTCAAAATCCCTTTTCAAAACCTTCTTCTTCTTAGGACTTCCCGTATTTAGCAGTGTCGGGTCTCGTTATAAGTAGTAAGAGTCTATAGCGTCGAAACTCCGTCGATCTTACATCACAAGTTTCCACCCCATCCCAAGTCCGCCTTACTAGTCAAGGCACTGCCCACCTACGTGGGACAAACTCCTACAAAGGGAAGCCCACTTACACAATCGAGTCCAAAGTCTGGGGATTAGCTCACACGTAGGTTTTTCTTCGAACGGGACTAGGCCCACTATGCCGAAATCCTAAAGAAAGCCCACCGTCCATGAAGTCACTCGTTTAGGAGTCGGTCTTTAGTCCGTTTCCAAGTCTAGTCGTCTTTCTCAGGATGCACCTTTCGATCTGGGTCCGATTCTGATTACACGGTGTTCTTACAGACAGGCCACCTCACACCCGAACCATGACTAAGGACGCTATTGATCAACTGAACAATTCGTTGGCCAAGATCCAAGAGCAACTCGACCGAATTAGGGGTGATCAGATCGCCATCGTTACCCGGGTTAGCGCCATCGAACAGGACAAGCCCAAGGACGGAGATGAAGCTCATGGGCCATTAGCCGAATTGACTAGCGCAGTCCTCAAACTGCAAGAGCAGGTCCATGTGTCGACCCACAACTCGATCCATACGGAGAATGCTCGAACCTACTCTCCCCTAACCGACCAATTGCCCGCCAACCTTAACTTAACGGGCCTCCCGATGTTTGATAGAACAGAAGACCCGGTATTACATATCCGGGCCTTCAAGGAGTTTATGGCCCTAAAAGGAGTCAAGTCAGACATGTTCAAACATCTGTTTGCCTCCTCGTTAGAAAAGCACCCAAGGGCCTGGTTCTATAGGCTCGATTCCAAGAAATACAAGTCTTGGGACGACGTAGCAACGGAATTCGCCCGGAACTACGCCGACAATACGGAGATCCAAACCACCATGCGCACCCTGGAAGTAATGGCCCAGGAACCAAAGGAAGGGTTTACGAAGTACCTTCAACGCTGGAGGGCTGAGAGTGTCAAACTGGTCGATAAGCCCAGTGAAAAAGTCCTAGTTGAAGCCTTTGTCAAGAATCTCCTGCCCGCCTACCGGATCCATCTCCGGTACGCCATCATACCTAGCTTCGCGGTCCTAACTGAAATGGGAACGAGAATCGAGGATGATCTAAGGATGGAAAGCCTCACTAAGGCCTCCACCAAAGGATACCAAGGGGCCAGCTCATCAACAAGCAAGCCCGCATCCACCGCTACCACTCGTAGCATTTTTGACGAGGTAAATCTACTTGATAACCCGTCCAAGAAGAATACGCCACCCCGAGTATTCACCGACATAGGTACTACCTATGCGAATGCCTTACAAAGGCTTTCATCAAAATGCCTCATCGCCCCGATAGGCCCAACACCCGATCCTCCAGCTGAGCGTCGCTCCAAATTTTATGATGCTCAGGCCTACTGCAAATACCATCAGGGTAAGGGACACGATACTGAGAAATGCTGGAAACTGAAGCATCTTATCCAGGATCTTATCGAAAGCGGGAAAATCCCTTTACCCGGAGGCAAGCCCAACAACAAAGACAACCCGTTGGCTACCCACGCTATCTTCCCCGGAGAGGTTATAGACTGCTCACACCTCATTTCCTCGTTTACCCCACAAATCAACGGGATCTGGTGTGACGATGAAGACGACGTTTATCTCACTAAGGGAGAAGCAGTCCCTATCACATCTGAGGAGATCCAGAAGGTTAAGTCCAAAGCCTTAACCAGCAGTCAAGCCCTCATCACCACCGAACCGTCGTCCAAAACGGAGATTGTCCCGGAAGAGCCGCCAACTGCTGAAAAGGCTCTGGTAAAGCAGCTGAGCAAGACTCGAGTTGACCTCTCTATATGGCAACTCCTAGTTAGCTCTCAGGAACATCGAGAGGCACTCACTAAGGCCCTCGATCAAGTCAAGATCGACTCTATGGCTACTCCAGCTGAAATGGTAGCCACAGTTCTTCCCCACCTAAAGGGGAAAGCAAAAGAAGAAGGCCCGCTCATCACCTTTTCCAATGCTGATCTACCATCATTTGGGCCAGCCCACAACATGGCTCTCTACATCACGGTAATCTGCCGTGGAAAATATCTGCCCATGACCCTTATTGACGACGGGTCCGCAGTCAACGTCCTTCCCTTAAGGACCGCTAAAGCCCTCGGTATCACCGAGGCCGACTACATTCCTACAACCCAAACTATCCAGGCTTTCGACGGGAGTCCAAAGTCCGTAGCCGGGGCCGTAAAACTCACTATCATAACAGGCCCAATAGAGAAAGAACTGGAGTTTCAAGTGATTGACGTGACCTATTCCTTTAACCTTCTTTTAGGAAGACCCTGGATCCACTCGACCAGGGCTGTGTCTTCTACTCTGCATCGGAAGATCAAGCTACCTTTGCACGATACCGTCATCACTCTAGAAGCCACACCTATGACTGTGGCCAACTGCAACACATCGGGCCGCACCGATCTTTGGGGGTTCGACTTCATAGGGGCCATCGAAGAAGAATACCTTTTCCGACCCTACTTTACTGTTAGCATGGACCGGATGTTACAAAATCTGGGCTTTTTACCAGGGGTCACATCAAGGCCCGATCTCCCTGCAGGAAAAATCCTTGAAGTCCTTGACAACGGGAGAATTCAAACCGGTCTGGGCTACACTTTGACCCCGGAAAATATGGGCCAAACCGGAACCAGTAAAGTCATCTTTGTCACGCCGGTGTTCGAGTCCGTCCAGACGGGCCTATATCGGCCTCCAACCACACGCCCTGGGACCCACTTGGCCCAGGTCTGCAACTACATACCCGACGACATCTTCGCCCTTGTCCAGTCCGAAGATGCTAAGAATGCTGAGCCCGCGCTGGGACTACTTTTTGGGGAGGAGCTCGCGACCCCGACACCGAAGGAGGAGCTGGTTAGCCTTATTCTCCGCAGCCGCACCTTTGATCCATCCAAACTGATCTCGGATGTTGGATCCGGGACAGGTAAGAGAGCCTGGAGAAAGACTATCAAGTGGACTGACAGTCAAGGAAGGACTTTCAAGCTTATCACAGGAGAAGGAGAAATGCCAGAATCTGAGTCTGAGTCTGAGTCAGAGTCCGAGTCAGAGTCTGAAATCGAGTCTAGTGAGTCCGGTGCTAGGGTCGGTCCTGTAACTCCCCCTCTCCCTTTAGCTGTTCCTGGTGCTTCGGGGTCTGTCCCGGGCACCCTACCTATCCCGCCACTGACTAGCGATCAGATGGCAGCTCTTTTCGAGCTTTTCTCTCAATTTATGAGTAATAACAACCGTTCTGCTTACGACTTTCAAGCATTTTTTTAAAATATACTAAGATATAGTATCGACTATCAACTAGTATTATACCTCCTCCGTTTTTATTATATCTTCTCACTTTAATATAATACTCCGTCTATATATTAAGGAAATGAGAAGATATATAAAAAATATGAAGGAAGTCAGGGTCGGCCAATGATATTGTGAGACCCGGTTCAAAATAATACTATATCTGAAATCGAGTCTAGTGAGTCCGGTGCTAGGGTCGGTCCTGTAACTCCCCCTCTCCCTTTAGCTGTTCCTGGTGCTTCGGGGTCTGTCCCGGGCACCCTACCTATCCCGCCACTGACTAGCGATCAGATGGCAGCTCTTTTCGAGCTTTTCTCTCAATTTATGAGTAATAACAACCGTTCTGCTTACGACTTGTCACATTTTCAAAAATTCCTAAATTTTCAAAATATTCTATGCAATGACATTGAGAAACCCGACGAACAGGTATTCTTACCTCCACATCTGATCGAGCAACTAGAGCAGAGGGAATCCCGCAATCCGGTAATCGAAGAAACCGAATCTATCAACGTGGGAACAACCTTAGAACCTCAGATGCTTAAGATAGGGTTATCTCTAGGTCCCGGGGAGAAACGACAATTCACCGATCTCCTTCAAGAGTTCAAAGACGTCTTCGCATGGTCCTACAAGGACATGCCAGGGATAGACCGTGAAATAGCCGAGCACCATATACCGATCAAGGAAGGGTTCAAACCGGTTAAACAGAAACTCCGACGCATGAGGCCCGAATGGTCCCTCAAAGTCAAAGAGGAAGTCGACAAGCAATTCAAGGCTGGGTTCATACGAGTCTCCGAGTATCCATATTGGGTTGCAAACATCGTACCGGTCCCTAAAAAAGACGATAAAGTGCGTGTCTGCGTGGACTTTCGGGATCTTAACAAGGCGAGCCCGAAAGACGATTTCCCGTTGCCACACATCGATATACTGGTGGACAACACAGCTGATCATGCCCCTCTATCATTCATGGACGGGTATGCCGGGTACAATCAAATAAAAATGGCAGAGGAAGATATGGATAAGACCACCTTCAGTACACCTTGGGGTACTTATTGCTGACCGTCATGCCATTTGGTCTCATTAATGCCGGGGCCACCTATCAACGAACCACCACAACTTTATTACATGACATGATGCATAAAGAAGTGGAAGTTTACGTGGACGATATGATCGTCAAATCCAAGCACAGGGACGGTCACATCACCGCCCTGAGAAGATTTTTCACCTGATTACGCAAATACAACATGAGACTAAACCCTCAGAAATGCAGTTTCGGGGTAACCTCTGGCAAATTACTGGGTCACATCGTCAGCCAACGCGGTATCGAAGTCGATCCAGCTAAGATCAAGGCCATCACCGAGATGCAGCCTCCTAAGACCGAAAAGGAGATAAGAGGTTTTCTCGGAAAGATCCAATACATCAGCAGGTTCATTTCAAAACTAACCATGGTGTGTGAACCGATCTTCAAGAAGCTGAAAATAGGGGAACGGTTACTATGGGACGACAAGTGTCAAGCAGCCTTTGACAGAATCAAGGAAATCTTGTCTTCACCGCCGGTCCTGATGCCACCTCAGCACAGTTTACCTTTGTCGTTGTACCTAACCACGACAGAGACAGCCATGGGGGCTATGTTAGCTCAAACGGTCAACTCCGAAGAACGAGCAATATACTACATCAGCAAAAAGTTCTTAGAGTACGAGTGTAAATACACCATGCTCGAAAAGACGTGTTTAGCGCTAGTCTGGGCCACTAAAAAGCTCCGACATTACATGCTCAGCTATGAGGTACAGGTACTATCAAGGATGGATCCGATCAAATATCTTTTCGAAAAGCCCATTCTCAACGGCAGAATATCAAGATGGACCCTGATGTTGGCAGAATTCGATCTAAAGTTCGTACCACTGAAAGCCATCAAGGGCCGAGTAGTAGCCGAATTTCTCGCTGACAGTCCCGTAGCCGAAGAGGGACACACCGACACTTGGTCCTTCCCGGATGAAGATATTTTCCATACTGACACCGAGACATGGGACTTATACTTTGACGGGGCATCCAACTTTCGAGGATTTGGAGTCGGAATCCTCCTAATCTTGCCAAGAGGGGAACATACTCCCGTATCTATCAAATTGGACTTCGACGTGACTAATAACGCAGCCGAATACGAAGCATGCATTCACGGGTTGCAAGCCGCCGCTGATTTAGGAGTAACAAACCTCCGGGTCCACGGTGACTCATCATTAGTCATTAATCAAGCACTCCAAAAATGGAAAACCCGAAATGCCAATCTCGTGGCCTACCAGGCACGAGTAAGGGATCTCGAGAAACAATTCCAAAAGGTAGAATACATATACCTACCTCGGGAAGAAAATCAGTTCGCAGACGCACTTTCAAAACTGGCGTCTTTACTAAATATTCCCGATCATATGACCAGCATGCCGATTTGCGTCGAAAGACGATCCGCGCCAGCATATATCCATGACATCGAGGACATCGAGATACCCGATCCCGAGCCATGGTACAAGGCAATCCAGACGTATTTGACAACCGGAGAGTATCCACCCGGGGCCGACAGTCGAGCCAAAAAGGCCTTGCGTAGGTTAGCAACCCAGTTCGTCCGTACCGACGACGGACAACTTTACAAGAAGACACCATAGGGGGCTCTCCTTTTATGTGTCGACAAGGGTAATGCTGAAAAGGTCATGGCCGAAGTACATGACGGCGAGTGTGGTCCTCACATGAACGCCCAGATGCTAGTCCGGAAGATCATGAGACTCGGATATTACTGGAACAACATGGAAACCGATTGCCAGCTATATGTCAGACATTGCCATAATTGCCAGATTTTCGCTAATATACAGCACATGCTACCATCCCTGCTGTATACTATGACGTCACCCTGGCCATTTTCGACATGGGGAATCGATATAATCGGAAAGATAAACCCCTCGGGAACCGGAGGACACTGTTTCATTTTGGTAGCAATCGACTATTTCACCAAATGGGTCGAAGCGGAATCCTACCGTATTCTCAACGCCAGCCACGTTGCCAAATTTATCCAAAACAAGATAATATGCCGATATGGGATCCCTCATGAATTCATCAGTGACCACGGGACCCACTTTCAGGCCGAGACGGCAGCCTTGTTAGCCAAATACAAGATCCAAAGACATACATCTTCACCCTAGCGACCCCAAACCAATGGAGCGGTAGAAGCAGCTAACAAAACCATTGTCACCATACTCAAAAAGATGGCTGACAATTATCGGGACTGGCCCGATAAGATACCATTTGTCCTTTGGGGATATCGAACCTCGATTCGTACTGCGACCGGGGCAACACCGTATTACCTTACATACGGGATGGAAGCGGTCCAACCTGTCGAGCTGGAGGTACCGTCACTCAGAATCCTACTCGAAAGTCAAGTACCGGAAGCCGATTGGGTTCGAGCACGATATGAATCGTTAGTACTTCTAGACGAACGACGATCTCGCGCTCTCAATAACATACAGATCTACCAGAAAAGAATCCAACGGGCTTTCAACAAAAGGGTAAGGCCCAGGAACATCAAAGAGGGAGATCTGGTTCTCAAATCCGTACGAGCTTTATTACCAGTAGACCCAAGGGGAAAGTTCAAACCTAACTGGGCCGGTCCTTATTTGGTAAAGAAGATTCTATCGGGTGGGGCGGTGATGCTAACGGATCTGGACGGGAATGAGTTTGTCAACCCGACTAACCTGGACCAGCTGAAACGTTATTACCCTTAAACCCGTTTCTCTCAATGTCAT
Organism: Agrostemma githago; assembly: GCA_958450325.1. Taxonomy (NCBI): domain Eukaryota; kingdom Viridiplantae; phylum Streptophyta; class Magnoliopsida; order Caryophyllales; family Caryophyllaceae; genus Agrostemma; species Agrostemma githago. The sequence goes on from OY288257.1 coordinate 26,490,586, forward strand.
TCGCAAAAGTTTATTAAAAACGTCTTTTCAAAATAAACTTTTTTTAAGACAAGTCAAAAGCTAGAATTACTTATTCTACTGTTATAAACATCACGAACCAATAGTCTTGGTGTATTTCGAAATTTAAAGTCTGAACTACGTTTGGTTTGATTCCGCTATTTGTGGACACGTAGGCAGCCCCTCAAAAGGGCACAACCACTGCAATCGAAAAAACAGGAACGGTTTCTAATAAACTTTCTTTATTTATCTCAAAAAAAAAAAAATCCAATTACAAAAAATCCAAAAAAAAAACAACACATAAATAGTACTAATATTAAATAATAAAAAATCTAAGGCATCTTTTCCTTCTCCTTGTCCTTAGTCTCTTTTTCGGCCCACCGACGTCGGCGTGGAGGGGAACGCTCCCGAATTACCAAGGGAATCTCCTTAACCCGGGCTCGTTTCTTCGAACTTGATTCCCCGGTCACCTCACTCGGTCCTAGCCGGACCCGTGCTCTCTCGGGTATCCTTTCCCGCGGCCCAAGCCTGTCTCGGACCGCTAGCTTAGGTCCGAGCCTTCTCTCTAAGTCACTAGCACCAGTCTCTTTAGCTCGAGTCTTAGTCTTTTATTTAGAACTTGACTCCGGCCCGACAAAGGTAGTTGGAGTTTCCTCTTCAAAGAACCATCTATTATCCTTCATTGATTCTCTACGAGCTAAGTCAAAAGCCTCATTGGTCTTTAAAGCTTCACGGGCCTCTTTAGATTCTTCAGAAGCCCATTTAATATATGATTCAGAAACCCAAGCGGTCTGACAGGGGCGAGGTATAGTCCACATGGCCCGGGTAAACCAGCGTTGTAACCACGTGTCACACATAGCGTCCGTCAATTGGACCGAAACGCTGATAATTGCTTCAGTTTCGGGGATCTGCTGAAATGAACCAAACTGCCTTAGAAGACGATCTGGGTAAATATGGACGGTCCAGTCCAAGGACAAAATCACCAGATAACGGGCTTTATCTCTTTTAGCTAGGCCCGTCATCTTCGAAAGGAACCACCAGATCACGTTCCACCTAATCAAGGGCCCGCCATGGAATTTTAGCTCCTCATCCCAGTACTTCCGATTTATATGATGATTGGAGCTGATTCGTCGAGACCGTGAGCCTATCTGACAGCTTCGATACCTGGATATGCTCGTCGGGGGCTCTATAATTGACAGGCGCTTGGATAACCAAATCTGCAAAAATTTTCGAAAAGTCAAAAACTTTCGAAAATTAAAAAAAAAATTCGAAAAATAAAAAATTCGGAAGTTCAAAAAAAAAAAGGAAAAATCGGAAATTCGAAAAATCAAAAATTTCGGAAATTCGAAAAAAAAAAAAAATCAAATTTTTTTTTTCGGAAATTAAAAAAAATTTTCGGAAAAAATTTCGAAGAAAAAACGAGAGGTCAAATACCTGCAGAAGACGAATGCCGCCCTTTAATTGCCGATCTGGATCGAGTCTCCTCGCATCAAGGCCCATGATGATATCCCCAGTTATCAGCCAGGCTGGGCTATAACTTGCCTCCATTTGATCCACTATGCTGATTAGCCTGATCTCGCCTAAACAGGAGTCAGCATCCATCCGACCTTCGAAAGCATATCGATGCAGCATACAGAAGGCAAAGGCCCTGCGCCTGTGGATAGGAGAAATTCTGGGACCATTGGGATCCATAAATTTATCAGCTAGGTCAAACAGGGAAACAGAATTTCCCTTCACCAAACGGGAAGTCTCAGCATGAGACAAACCAAGAAAGTCTCTCAGCCTCCTCCTTGGATCAGGGTAAAAAGGAGGAATAGCAGGATGAACATTAGGGCACCAACCCCCTACAGCAGCAATCTCTTCAGGCAAAGGACATATTTCTCCCCGGGGAAAGGCAAAAACATGATGGGTAGAATCCCAGAAGGTCAAGCAAGCATCTAAAAAATGGGTATCCACCTTAAGTCGCTGGAGCGGGAACAAAGCTACAATTCCCATCTGAGTTAACTGGACCTTATCTCCATCTCGAAAGTCTTGGGCCCACGCGTGAAGCATCGCGGTCAGATGTTCGATACCCATAGCAGAAAGTTTTTTTTTATCTTAAAAAGTCTAAAGGAGATTTTTTAAGATGAAAAGGAAATATTTCAGGTTGGAATATGGGAAGATTAAGAGCAAGAACTCTCTATTTATAATAGGGAAATCTCCTCTCCTAGTCACCCCTGGAATAGGGATTATTTTGCAGTATTCCTACTTCACTTAGGCATACAGGCCTAACCAGGATTTTTAGAAATCCGTGTCAGAATCTGATCAGGAATCAAGTCATCCCGAACATTCCTTTTCTTCCAAATTTTTCAAAAAAAAATTTCCCCCATTTTCGAATTTTTTTTCGGTTTTTTCCAAAAAAAAAAATCGGCCAAAAATCATTTTTCTCCCCCAGCACGAGTCGATGTTTTATCTGTATGTTGCATGCAAAACAGACAGGTATCCTAAGACTCCCGGAGAATTATCAAAAGTTCTCAGTGAAGATTCAAGCAACATTTTCGCTAAGGAATCGGATGTATCAGTAAGCGGTGCATCCACAGCTTCTAATAGGAGCTCCCGCGCAATTTCAAAATGGAAATTGTCTGCAACCAGACAAATCCAAGACTTTTTTAGTAGAAAGTCCCCGCGCCATTATCAACATCTATCCAGGTATGATTTCTATCCTATGGCTGGCGAGCCCTTCACGCAAGTCTAAAGGACTCTAAACGACCCGATCGGAAGTCTGCCAGGTCTTAATCCTCGATTGGCCTGGTAGCTACTCTGACTTTCGCCTTGTCCAAGCCTCGGTCAGAGTGGGGGCTCTGTAGACACCCACATTTTGACCGCCAGGTGTCTATAGTAGGTCCCGCCAAACACCCGATGATGATAGGACGCAAACATGCTTTAATGGACTCGGATGTGGGCTCGAAATCATGGACATTTGGTTTAGGCTTATTAGGGAGTACAAATCTCACAAAACTGACCTCAAATCCAGGCCCAGTGAGTCGTTTCGAGTCAAATGAGACTAATTTGGGTCGAATCCGACACCGGGGGTAAAACCGTCTTTTAGCGACCGAGTCAAACCCGGTCAAAGATATTTTTTCCCGAGTCACACGATCTGGCCGTGTCATTACACGTCCAATTCGGACTGAAACACTACAAAAATCAGCCTTCACAAATATTAAACAAATCCGTTTAAAGATAGAATTCGATCTCAAGTAGGAATTCTATCCGGAAACCGAAACAAAGTATCACCGAGCTCAGATACTCGGCTGAAACAGCCGAGATACCTCCCCCACCAGCCGAGTTTTTGGCTTTCCCACTAAGAAATGAGAAGTTTATTCCCTTACGAACTCTCGTATTTCCTATCCAAACCGGTGTTTCTTGTCACACAAGCAAGACCACCTCGATTCCTATAAATAGGACATCCCGTCCAACACAAAACATAAGGTTTTTAAGACAGAAAAATACCGGAAAAATCACAAATTTTCAGCAGCCAAAAATGCCGTCCAAAATCCCGACGTAATCCCGAAATAGTTCCAAGAATCCGACGAAACCAATCCTGTCCAAACCGGCCGAACCCACGCCTACACACACACACAAAAACGCTCCAAAAACCGACACCTTAACTCACCCGCATCATCTCGACGCTCCCGTGCCTAAGCCACCGTCCGACGAGCCTCATACCGAGAAACTAAAGCATGTAGGTTGAGGGTGTAAATCAAACCCGATTCTTCTTCTTTCTCTCTCTCTCTCTCTCACGTTTTTCTCCTCCTTTTTCGTCCGTCTTTTTTTATTTTTTTTATTTTTCATCGATCGTTTCGCATTATTAATATGGGTCGTTTGTCGCATCATATTTTTATTTATTTTCGACGATAAAAACTATTTTTTATAACGTTCTTAAAATACGATACCGATTCTCTAATCGAATATCGTATCTACAAGAACTAAATTAAATTAATTTTCGTTGATGCTAATAAAATCATTACTTTTTTTTAACAAAATTCGATGATTTTTAATGCGGAGAAAATTAACATCTTTTTTTCGTTCAAAATTCTTTTTTTTCAATTTTCGTTCAAAAACGAGTTTTTCAAAACTTTTTTATAAAATCATTCCGACTATTCGATATCGATTTCATAATCGAATATCGAATACGACGAATATCGAAAATATAAATCGAGTATAAATTAATCCATATTTGTACGCGATTTATAAGAATTAACGATTTTTCGAACAAAAAAAAAACCCGGCAGACCACCACGCGGGTCGCGCGCCTGCCAGGCGACCCGCGCGGTGGCCTGGTTCGCCCGACCTCCTTTTTCTCGTTTCTTCGCTTTTCTATTTTTAATTCTTTTCGATCATTATATTAAAATGCGACTTTCGCGACATATTTTAATAAATACTTTTTTTTCGACCTCGGTCAACACGTGTTAATCAATCACGTGTCATAAAACTTTTCTAAAAATCATGCATATTATTTATTTACATCTTTATTCGATTTATTCATCGTTACTAACTCGTTTTCTCGTGTTTGTAGCTTTTTATTTGTTTTTATCGCTTTATTAGACTAAAACGAACTCACATGCTAAAATAACTTTGACGTTATTAGTTTAAACATGCATTAAACGATTTAGCAACCCACTTTATTTTTCTCACATGCTTAGGCAAATAATGTCTGCATATCATTCAACCGTCGAACTAACCCGTGTACACCAAAAACGAACGATATCCTAGTAAAGGCCGCTAAGTGCGGGCGGGGTTGGGTGTTCTTAGTGAACTTCCCAACACGTACCCTCACCCCTTACTCAGAACCATGGTTTCCGGATGTCCGAATCCATTGGCTACGAGAGTCATTCAATATACGATTAACCGCCCAGTCGGCATCGGTATCGATATGCAAAGGGACGAGCCCAATAAACTCTGACATCGGAAATGGGCCGTATTTTGTATACGGCCCACTACGACATAGAGTGGGCTCGAACGGTTCCGAATTACCATAAAATTCGGTGGCGACTCCTACTTCGATTTAAATTTCAATTTGACCATCTCATATGGAGATTCATTCGCCTCCCCAAACCCGCGCGTGGCCGCGTCGGGGTGGACCTATGTCATGTCCACAACGGGGTTGATACGTTTTCATTGTCATTAGAAAATATCGAAGATAATTAATAAGCAGTGCAACGTAAAGACTTTATTGCATGGTACATTTCCTAAATTAATGAATTTAGAGGAATAGTGTAACACCCGTGAAAATTCACGGCGTTGAAGCATTTTTTTGCATCAAAAAGACAAATTACAATCCATATGAAAATGAACCAAAAGACGATATTGGTTAAAATAACGTAAAAGAAATGAATTTTGATGCAGACGATTATTACAGTGTTTTCAATATCTAAGTCAAATAACGCATGAGTAGGTGAATTTCACCCAATTTCGAAGAGTGTATGATAAATAATGTAGAAGATATCGTAAGTATAACGACATAAGACGTCGAAATGAGTACTTGTAAAATAGTCGTTTCACACAATTCATACAAAAAAGGGAAAATGAAAACAAATTATACTCTATAAATAAGGAAATTTAAATTCATATTTACCCATGTACGGTATGTCATTAACAATTGAGGTTTGTCATTTATTCATTCAACTTCATTACAATTCTCATACCATATTAATTATTTTTTAGAAAATGAATACTCAATATTTATTTATTAAGAAGCTAATTAAAAACACGAATGACTCAAGTGACGACCCTCAATATGTAGTATGTTTATACGGAGTACAATTTTGACAACAAAAAATTGGAGTGGTGTAGTGGCAAAGGAGTTGAGTTTTAATGTGAAGGTCATGGGCATCGTCATTGATGATGATGTTATTCTATAATAGTGCAGTAGTTGTATGAGGGTTTAAGTTGTTTAATCGCGGATTAATCAAGATGTAATTTTGGCCAGGTTAATTGAGTGTGAAAGTGGGACTGCGAAGATTGGATGGCTTGACCAGGATTGTGAAGCCCAGATAGTTAGCTTCCACTGCAAATTCCATACAAATGTTGAGTTAATGAGGATGAAGTATTTCAAAATACTCAATAAAGAGCATCGCCACGTCATTGTGCATGGTGCTTCCTTTAATATATAATAAAGGATAAAGGATATTACTATTATCTATTAGTTTTGCATTCAACAACATTATCTATGGAGTATTATTATTAATGTAATAACTAAAGTTCTTAAGAACTCTTTTTAGGACTCAAAATATTTCTGGTTAGTATTTAAAGACAAATGATTAGTCTTAATTATATAAAATAATTTTATCACCTTATTATAATTTCTTGATACGGGATATTTCTACTTAAATTTATAGCCTAAAGAGCTGTTGTAAGACGATTTCTAATTAATATCTAAAAATGAATGATTCAGTTCCGGTCTTCCGATCAGCAACCCCCGACTCAATCTCCACTTCGCGAGACCCACCGTTCATCTTCAAGCCTCGACACCTCCATTTGTCCCCTTGAGTCGAGCCGGCATGGCCATCGTAGCTCCTATCAACTTCACCATCTCCGACGCTCCGTCAACTCCGATCTCAACAATGCTCAACCTCCACTCAGTTCGACCACCGCCGTCATGATGCCACCACAGTAGACCCATACTTCGACATCACCCCTCACCACCAGCAACAAGGCGTCACGCCTGCACACCAGTCGAGAATACTAGCTCAGCCATACCCATATTCAGTTTGTCGACCCAGAACTCTGGCCAACACGCGACCTCGACAAATGTCGTGCACCACCTCTACTCTGTCTGACTAGCCTCAACTGCTCCCCTGCTATACACTTCGTGTTTTTATAAATATATTATTTTTAATAAATCGTTATTTTAATAATAAGAAATAACTTTAAGTTGTAACATTCATAAATTAAATAATTCGGATAGGTTTGACCACTTAACATTTAAAACGAATATCTATTATTAACTTAATTTTCTCTCTTCGAATTAAATTTATAAGTCAATTTTATAATTAGTTTAATATCGTAGTTCCGTCTTAAAATCGGATCGATCGAGTAACTTATTAGAATTTGGCCGATGTCTAACTTAGGTAAGAAAGCCCAAATGTATTCACCTATTTTGCCATTTTACACCTCCTCATTAATACGTACTCCGTATATAACACTCCTTATCCTCTTCATTTTGACCTATCACCCTCATCAAGGAACTTCCCCTATTCGTATACTCGGTACTAACTCCCTTTCATGCTTTCACACCTACATATATATAAACTCCCTCCATTTTTGTGCTCCCTGATACATCGTACCCTGAACTCCCTGTTAGAATATTTATATTCTTATGGCCTTGTGTCTTTCGGGTTTGTAAATATCGACTTCACGTTTAATGGGACGTTGATATAAAGTCGACACTGTGATGGTTCGGTTTCGGTTAACATAATTAAAGTTCGGGAATTAATATTCCCTCCTACCTTACCCGATTATATTGATTAGCCTATCCCGTGATCATATCCAGTATATTGTGAAGAGAGATGACTCTTCGCACAATTACTGTATTATAAATAATACAGTGAACGTACATCTTGTTTATGATGTGAAAAAGTTACATACTCATAAGAAAAGATTAAGAAGGCTATCATTGTTTCTTATTCCATCTTAAGGGAAACGTTAAAGCAAAGGGTTAAGGAGGAGAATCATATTTGAGTCTTTATTCTTCTTATATTATTATTATTAGATGGATGCCCGTGCATTGCACGGTTACTAAATCAATTATTGATAAGTGTGTAAATTTTAGGGCTATTTAACAGAAATAATACCAACTTTGGGTGATATTTCATCAATAAAACCAACTTTAATTAATACGGGAATAAAACCAAGTATGAGACATATTATACGAAAATGAAATTGCCTCTTAAATGACTGGATGAAGTCGGTTTTTGTGGGTCCCATACTATTAATAAACACCCATCTTCATCTTCTTCATTCCCCTAAATCAAATTCTCTCTCCTAAACCTACGTTTTAACTTAGGGTTGGATCAAACTACGTTTCAATAAAACCAATTACAAGAGAGCACTAATTGGAAACTTAAACCCCCAAATTAAATTAATAAGAAAACCCTAAGTTTACCTAGAAAAATCGAAAACCTAAGTGTGGACATGACATAGGTCCACCCCGACGCGGCCACGCGCGGGTTTGGGGAGGCGAATGAATCTCCATATGAGATGGGTCGAATTGAAATTTAAATCGAAGTGGAGTCGCCACCGAACTTTGTGTGAGTTCGGGCCCGTTCGAACCCACTCTATATCTTAGTGGGCCATGCACAAAGTATCGCCCATTCGGATGTCAGAGTTTATTGGGCTCGTCCCTTTGCATTTGATACCGATACCGACGTTATCGGATACCGTGTATTGAATGACTCTCGTGTGCCAATGGATTCAGATATCCGGAAACCATGGTTCTGAGTAAGGGGTGAGGGTACGTGTTGGGAAGTTCACAAAGAACACCCAACCCCGCCCGCACATTAGCGGCCTCTACTAAGATATCGTTTGACTCTCGAATACGCGCGTTAGTAATACGATGGAATGATATGCAAACAACGTTTTGACTAAGCATGCGAAAATTTGAATTGGTTGCTATGTCGATTTAATGCATCTAAAATTAACGTCAAAGTTATATTTCGCATGCGAGGTTATATTTCGTATTCTCGGATATGACTCGTCTAGTTGTGGCCTAGGCACGGGAGTTCGAGATCTATGTAGATGGAGTTATGGTGGTCCAGGGTTTGCTAGATGCTAGGGTTGTAAGTTGTATGTGAAAGTTGTAAAGGTGAAAGTAGGGTTCCGAAAAGTTGTGATGGGTGTTGCAAAGGAGGTGTATATATAGGAATTCTCCCCACCCTCGTCTAGGGTTACTCGATCGAGTGCCCTGATGGACTCGATCGAGTGGCCCAATAAAAAGGTAAAAACGGGCCTATTGAAGGCCCACTCGATCGAGTGGGCTGACACTCGACCGAGTGGGTTAGCTGGACGAGAATATTTTGAAGATTTTGTATTTGGGTTGGATTCTTGATATTCGCATGGCTGTTTTGTGTCTCGGAAACGGCTTTGACCGGGGTTTAACCCGGTCGCTAAAAGTCGGTTTTATTTCCGGTGTCGGTTTTGACCCAAATTAGTCTTATTTGATTGGAAACGACCCACTGGGCCTGAATTTGAGGCCAGTTTTGTGAGATTTGTATTCCGTAAAAAGACCAAGCCAGAAACTAATGGTTTCGAGCCCATATCAGAGCGCGTAGAAGCATGTTTGTGTCCGATTATCATCGGGTGTTTTTTGGAAACTGCTATAGACACCTAGCAGCCAAATGTGGGTGTCTACAGAGACCCCACTCTGACTGAGGCTTGGACAAGGCGAAAGTCAAAGTAGCTACCAGGCCAATCGAGGATTAAGACCTGGTAGACTTCCGGTCGGGTCGTTTATAGTCCATTAGACTTGCGTGAAAGGGTGGGTGTCACCTCGAGTCCCTAACAGATTCTTGTCTTTGACTAAGCCAAATACTAGGACACTCTATAGAAAGGAGGCTAGATTTTGAAAGTATTTGGATTATGTGAATGGATGGAGAACTTCTGCCTAGAAGAAGTTCCCAGGACAACAAAGCTAGCTGTTGAGAACATGACGGTGTCGTGACCGGAATGATGGCGCTTTTTGAATGTGTGTCAATGTGGGTGGTTGTGCCTCTGTTGAAAGGCTGCCTACGTATTCACGTGTAGTGAAATCAAACCAAGCCGTAGTTCAATGGATTGGAAGATGTATTATGGTGCCTAGGGCTTTGTGTGTAACTAGCCATAACGATGGTGTAGGCTAGGTGCATTCCCATTGATGTCTTGATCAAAGGGCTAGAACAGTTAGGATGTTGATCCTGTGACAGTGAGCGTTCTCCGGGGTAGCCCCAGAGGTGGTGTGAACTATTTGGGCATGTTCTATGCCAACCGAAAGTTGAGTTCCCGTGTTTGGGGCTGGTAACTGGTTTGGATGTTTTTGGAAATGTAGAGCTAGGTCGTAAGTGGCTTTGATGTTTTGACATCTGGAGCTCGATTTTGTGGAGCTAAAGCTTCGAGGGTAAGGTATTGCAATGTGGTAGGAAAGGGGGAAGTCGAGTAAAGACGACTCGGACTTCGATTGAGCAAGTTTGATAATGCGGGATCTGGTTTCCATGCCTGGCCCTAATGGTTAGGGGTGCCCTATGGAGCTTGAATCCTCAAAATTCCGGGATGTCTCTAGCCTAGATCTCGGGAAGGTCTTGAGGGTTGTAATGTGGGAAGGCTAAGTGTGGTGTTAGCTGACCAGCTTGATTGTCACTCCCCTATTCGATGGTATGGGTATTGATAAATTTTGAATTGACCGTACCCTGGTCAAGGGACTTTCACTTGAATTGACCGTTAACCACTGATAAGTATAGTTTGTAGTGCTTATTTACATGTGTTTTGGTCCCTTTTTCCTTGCGGAATCACTCCTTGGGAGCGATTTATGGGCTTCTTATGCTTCCTTTAGTTCGTTTCAGGTTCCCGAGACCGAGTTGGAAGAGTTGGAGCGATTCCGACTCTTTACATACACATTTTGGAGCCAACGGAGTGAAGGAACGATGACTCGATGACTTGGAATCGACCCCGAGACCTTGGGACCCGATCCCGAGCCTCCGAGACCCGATCCCGAGTCCCGAGAATCGATGGGAAGCCCATGAGAGGCAAGGAAGGACCAAAGAGCGCTTAAGGAAGGCATACAAGACCCATCCCGTTCGGGATGGGGTGCAACATTGAGATGGCTGCTGTGAGCCCATCCCGGTCGGGATGGCAGGGCCGTCTCGATCGGGATGGTCCGTCTCGGTCGGGAAGCTACAGGGGCAGCGCGACTCTTTTCTTTTCTTCTCCTTCATTCTTGTACCCATATATATACTCCCTTCTTGTAATATTAAGACATCTTATATTACCCTAGAATAGTTTAAGCCTCCATTAACATCCAAAACCCTAGATTAGGTCTACACACATTAATCTTAATCTTCCATTAATCTTAGTTAATCTTTAGTTAATCCTTGTAATTAGTTCTTGTATTAAGAGGATACTTGAAGAATTCTCCAAGCTTGACAACCTTGGGTTTTATTTGGGTTCTTATTTATACAAGACTCCATCTTTTCTTCATTCTAGTGTTGGTATAACCTTCTCCATCTTTGTTCTTAGTTATTTAATCTTGTTTTCATCTTTTTCATATTGTTATTGTTATTGTTCTTGTTATTCATAATGAATGTTTGGATTGTGAGTTTGTTTTCTCTTATGATTGTTAGTTTTTCATTGATAATGAGTGAGTAGTAATCTTGTGGGGTTAGTAGGGGGATTAGGGGTAGATTATGGATGATTAGGGTTGATTAAGGGGAAAAGGTTACATCTTTGTTGTTAGTCACATTGTGGGCACTCTATGTGTTTGTTGATATGCTTGTATGAGTTGTAGTGGCCATGCTTCCCATACTTGTGCTCATATTCTCATTGATTGTCTATTGTGTGGAAATGTCGAGAATAGTTTAGTCGCGAGAGCGCGGACTAGGGTCTAAGTTGCGAGAGCCCGGACCCACCTTGGCATCAGTTTAAGTTGCAAGAGCCCGGACCGATCCTAAAAACTAGGAGATACCTATACCCTTGATCACCCCAATTACCCTTCTACTCCTATGAACCCGACCTACCCCACTTCTTTCCATATTTGTGTTAATCCTCCTAGTTAGCCATCGTTTACCCTAGATTACTTGTTAGTTCGATCATTAGCTTAGTTCATCATTAGCTTAGTCATACTTCTCCTCTACCATTAGTTTTCCTTTTATCGCTTTCTTTGTGTTCGTTTGTGTGACTTAGCCTAGTTTTTAGTGGACTTAGTCTAGACCTTACTCTACCGTCCCCGTGGATATCGACCCGACTTACCCTAGATACCCACTAGGAATAGCCGGTTTATTATTGACGGTTAGGACCCACGGCAAATCCTTACCATCAATTTGGCGCCGTTGCCGGGGACGGTGCATTGTTTAGACTTAGTTTGCTTATTTCTAGACTTAGTTATCCTTCTTTGTGTTCTCCCATCTTCTCTTGTGAATATTCTCTAGTCTTTCTTCTTTTCTTAGCTTTCTTTTGTCCTTGTCTCTAGTTGTGCTTGTTTATTGTCGTTACCTAGTGCTTTGCACTAGGTGTTCTTACGTTTGTTCTAGTGTGTAGTGTATGCCTAGGAGGGGAGGCGGCTTCTATCTCTTTAATCCAGAGCCGGAGAGACTCTTTCGAGCCTTTCGCCAACGGACGATTAACCGGGTTAGAATCTCTCAACCGAGTGCAAGCAATACTCATCAAGGGCAAGCCCAAGGAGCCGACTTGAACAATTCACCTCGAGAGACGGCCGGAGGGACCTTCATCAATCCCTTCGGTGATTCTTCTCCTAGTTCCCCCTCTTCATCTACATAAACACCGTCTATACCACCATCCTCTCCCTTATATCCAATCATGCCTAAGTTTTCTTCTCACTCAACCTTCACGGAAGACGTTTTGCTGGGTTCATCCACTTTACCGGACGCATATACCGGGAATTTTGTGGCGAAAACGCAATTTATCCAATTGGTCGAGAGAAGTCAATTTAGTGGGTTACCAACCGAAGATCCTCATCAACACATGGAAACCTTTTCGGACTATTGTGACGCTATTTCTCAAACGGGAATAACTCAAGACCAAATCCGGTGGGTATTATTTCCTTTCTCTCTAATTGGTAAGGCGAAGCAATGGTTCAAGGGGCTGGATAAAGCAAGACTTGGCATTGATACTTGGAAGAAGCTAGCCTTAGCCTTCTACCAACAATTCTATCCCCCGGAGAAGACAAATCTATTGAGAGCTTCTATCACGGGTTTCCAACAACGTGATGATGAGAGCTTCTATGAATCGTGGGAAAGATTCAAAGCCTTGATCCGTTCTTGTCCACACCATGGCTTATCACAATGGTTCCTCGTACAACAATTTTGGAACGGGCTATATGAAGACTCGAGGGCCATACTCAACATGGGATCTAACGGTAGGTTTACCGAAGTGGAGGATGACCAAACTTGGTCAAGGATTGAAGAGATGGCGGTGCATAATTCACAATACTCAAGGCCTAGGAAGGCAAATCGGGGAGGTAGGCATGAGATTGATGCCATTACACAATTGAGCATTGATCTTGGGGCTCAACTAAGAACTCACATGGAGACCACTGACAAGAAGCTCCAAAGCCACCTCAACCAAGTTCAAAGCTTTAGTTCCTCCAACCAACACTCGATCCATGATGTTAATGCTTTGGAGTTTGCACCTCCTTTGCCTTATTTTGGGATGTGTGATACTTGTGGAATCGTTGGTCATGACCCTATGAATTGTAGAGGGAGTATTGAGCAAGTGAACGCCTTTCAATCGTTCAAGCAAGGTGCCTCCTACTCTAATCAATACCAAGCTTCCAATCAAGTCCCTCAACAACAAGCCTTTCAACATCAACAACAACATCGTCCCTATGTTCCACCTCCTTTAAGGGACAACAACCAAGGTTACCAAGGCTACATGGGTAATCCAAGACCCTTCAACAACTTCAAGCAAAATAACCAAGGTACCTTTCACAACAACAATCAAGGGTTCCAACAAGGGAACTTCAATCAAGGCGGTTTCAAAGGAAACCAAGGCTTCCAACAACAACAAAACCATAATCAAGGCCTTAATCAAGGCAATTCTCATGGATTCCAAGGGAACCATCAACAACAACAAGCAAATCAAAGTCATCAACAACAAAGCAAGCCTAGGAGCCGGTCTTCTATTCATGACTATGGTACTCCGTTAGCCCTCACCGATACTCCACATAATCCATCATCTCCACCACGGGATTTCGACGTACAAAAGTATATGATGGATATGCAAAGGAGTAATCAAGAGATGGCAAGAAATCAACAAGAGTTCTTTGCTTACGTTCAAAAGGACAACCTAGCAAGAGATGCTCATGCGAAGTCGATGGAAACCCGAATATCTCAACTTGCTTCGGAGATCCCTACAAGACAAAAGGGGCAACTACCTCCTCAAGGCGAAACACCGAAATTTGAGCATGTAAATGCTATTACTACGAGGAGTGGTACGTCTTATGAACCCCCTTTTTCCCCTAGCGAGCAAGAACCAAGACAAGAAGTCATACCCCCCTCTCAAGACGATGCAAGCTATGAAAATCCAATTGAGGAGCAAGTTCTTTGGGAAATTGAAAAACCCCAAAAAGACAACCCTCCCCCACTTCAAGAGAAAGACAAGGTAAAAAGGAAAGTGTCCTTTGAAGAGTCCATCCCTAGTGAGCAAAACAAGTACCAAATCAAGTTGCCTTTCCCATCAAGGCAAATGAAGACTAAGGTGGACACTCACTATGACAAGTTCCTTAACATCGTGAAGAAATTGGATGTTAGCGTCCCGTTTACCGAACTACTTACCCAAATCCCGGCATATGGAAGATTTATGAGAGAAATCTTAGCTAGGAAGAGATCCGTCGACAAGGAAGAGACCGTAGCGTTCACGAGGGTGGTGAGCGATCTTATCCAAGGTTCCACGCTTCCGAAGTTGAAGGATCCAGGTAGTTTTTCAATCCCCTGCACCATAGGCAACTTCTTGATCAAGAATGCGTTATGCGACTTGGGCGCGAGTGTGAGCATCATTCCCTATTCTATTTGTTGCCGACTCGGAATGAAGGAGTTGAAATGTACGTCCCTCACCCTCCAAATGGCCGATAAATCATTCAATCGACCATTAGGAATGTTAGAGGACGTACCGGTACGAGTGGGGAAGTACTTCATTCCGGTCGACTTCATTGTGCTTGACATGCCGGAGGATGCCAACACTCCCATTATTCTTGGGCACCCATTTCTACACACCGCGGGTGCCATGATCGATGTGAAGAACGGTAGGATCATATTTGAGCTAGGCGAGGAAAAGATAGTGTTCGACCTCCAAGGCAACACTACGCCTACTAAGGATGAATCATGCAATATGATCCAAGCCAAGAAAGACATCGATCTAGGGGGTGAACCGGAACAAAGCTTGAAGAAGTACTCTTATGTACTTGATGATGATGACTCCGAGAGTGAGGAGGATGAGTGCCCATGTCATGGGCTTGATGACAAGTTGAAGTGCAATGACAAGGAAGAAGATGAGCCTCCCTTGGGGCCGCATGAGGACCGATGGACGTTTGGGTATATCCCCAAGGACCAAAAGTACAAGTTCAAGTCGTTGAACTTGGAAGAGCGGGATGCCCCGGGAACGTCAAGGCAAGCGCATGAGGAGCCTTGGGATGTGGTCGGTTACATTACGAGCTTGATTGAAGACTTCTCAAGGGCCTTCGACTTGTTCTTACGTGCCCTCGATGGAGATGGAATTATTCAAGGTTGTTGAAAAAGATTAAAGAAAGCACCACCTTGGTTTGACGGAGTCCCACAAGAACCGTCTCATTGTATATATCTCTTTCTTATAGTTAGTTGGATTTTTGTGAATTCTTGTTATTTGGATTGATTGATGAGCGTTGTGAGGGAGAGAGTTTGATGTTTGTTTGAGTAATGCTTGATAGGTGATGTGAGAATGATCCTAGAGAAGAATGGCTATGATATACCTTGGGTTGTGAGCACGAGGATCGGGTTTTTGAAGCTTGGAGCAAGCTTTTGGGATTGTGGAAGTTGAGGAAGGCCCATCCCGACCGGGATGGGTATGGCATCCAGACCGAGAAGGAGTCGTCCCGATCGGGATGGGTGTACCAAGATTTGAGCTCACTGTGGATCCGTCCCGACCGGGATGAGGACGTCCCGACCGGGACGAGTGAGATAACCCGATCGGGATTAACCATCCCGACCGGGATGGTCATCTACTCCCCCTTTGTGTTTCTTCTTCGACAATTGACTCCACCCAACCGTTTTATGCCCCCTCCCAACCTCCCTTGCTACCCTAGCCTTATCATATGCCCCATGTACTTCATTATCATCTCCACTTTACACCGATTCTCTCATCAAATCCCACCATCTACCATTACTACCTCTACCGTGAGTTCCTTTCAAGTGTGAAGCAAGATGGCAACCGAGAAGATAAGCGTCGAGCCTCTAATGATCATCGAGACGATGGAGCAAGTGAGTTACTAGCTGCTCGGTTTGGGTAACTATCCTTACTTTTCCGTCTTTTTAACGCTTGTTTTTCATTGTTTGCCCCATTCCCTTGAGTCATGGTATATAGTGGCCTTCGAGGCCGTAGTATGATTGCTCCCGACTTCCGACGACGTGATTACGTCGAGAGTCAATCAATTAAGTCCAATATACAAGATTTTCACCGCTTTTTTAGGAATTAGTCGGATTTGGGCGGAATCCGGGCTAGGTGACTTGATTACACCTAGCCCTCCCCTCCCATTTCCTTTTATTTCTTTCTTTTTATTTCTTCCCCCATCCATATCTTTTTCTCGTCTCGGCCCATGGTGACTTGACTACACCCCGGCCGGACACCTTCTACCTTTTCTTCACTTTATTTTTGATTTTTAGCTTTATTTTCGTAGTTTCTTTTCCTTTTCTTTTGTCTCTCCGCACACTACGATTGAGCATATGAGGACATTGCTCGGTTTAAGTGTGGGGGAGCGATATTCTATCGTAGTTAGTTTTATTTTTCCCTTTTTTCGAAAAAACCTTTAAAAACCCTAAAAATTTGAAATTTTTTCACAAAAATCAAAAAGATTTTCTTTTGTGTCTTTTCCTTTTTTTTTGTGTCCTTGTGTCGTATATTTGTTTTGCGTTGTGTGTGTTTGCCGCCCTCTTCCTTGTAGGTTGCTTAGTCACCATAGTTTGGAAAGCTTTGAAGACATCCGGTAACATCTTCTAACCCTCTTTCCCTATTTTATTCCTTGTGATGCTTGGAGAAGGTTGTGTTGAGATGTGCTCGGGTGGAGCTTTTACATACTTGTGGTGATTTGGTGACTTGTTTGGAAATTCGGGGTGGTGTTTGTGTTTTGTATGTGTTCGTTTTGTGTTGTTTTTGTTTTGTTGCTTTTGCTTCTTTTTCTTTCGTTCTCGTTGAGTCTTTGTTTTGTGTGTGTATTCGTGTCTTGTGTGTAAATGGTTTTCGAAAACCCGGTTTAGAGGCTAGTGTGTGAGTAGCTACTTTCCTTTCCTAGTTGTATAAATCGAGTCTTGGACTTTAATCTAGTAGAATGACCCTAAATCAATGATTTCGTTGTTCCTTTACCTTGAGTCCACCTAGCTTATTAGGGATTTACTACGGGATTTGCATTTTGACCATTATGACCACCCACGGTGTGAAAAGGCCTTGGTTACCGAGTCTCGTCCCTTAGGTGACCGTGTTTAGGATTGTTTGATTAGTCCAAGTTCTCCACTTTTTGTGGGTTTGAAAGGGAATGCGCAACCCCGACTTACCCATTCACCTACCTCCTACACATACCCACACAAATAAGATGCAAATTGTTGAATTCTCTCATTCTCAATTGTCAAGAAATGCCAAAAAGCCAAATCTTGCCAAAAAAAAAGGGCAAAGAAAAGAAAAGAAAGAAAAATGAAAGAAAGAAAAGAATGAAGAAAAAGAAAAGGCACAAAAGCCAAAAAGAAAATAGAAAAGAAGAAAAAGAAATGGCATGGCAACAAACAAATCAAAACGTCGAAAAGAAAGAAAATGCCAAAAGAAAACCCGTCTCACAAAAAAAGAAATCCCCACAAAAATAAGCCTTTTTCCGACTTTTGCCGTGAAGAGCCTACCAAAGGACCGAGTCCCGAGGAAGGATGATAGCGGCATTAGTCGGTCTTCCCTCATTTTGCATGTTTTTCCACCTTTTTACTTGGACTAGTTAGGCGGTTTTGGACACGGGACGACCCTCTTGGCTCACGCTAAAGGGGGCGGGGTCTCACTTACCTACAGTGTCGACTAACACCGTGGTTATCCACTTTTCCATTCCGCCGATCGTCCCGTAGTACGTTTTTAGAAAGTTAGGAGGACCTAGGTAAGTTACCAACGTTTTTGTTGCTTTATCGTCATACTATTAGGGTTTAGCCCACCTTGGTTTGTATCGCTAGCTTGGGAACGTTGCCACTTACCTCGAGTCCTAAACCGGTGTTTCATTCACCGCTTTTTGAGGGAAGCGGTATTTCTTTTGTTTTGGGTGCAACCGATTATGTGTTTGTTTGTTTATGTGTTTTGTGTCCGGTTGCATCCACAGTTTTGTCGCAAGACCCGACTTGCCTTGCGGAGTACACTTGTCCTCTAAGTGTACTCGCGTGAGTTGAAAGGGCGTAGGGTGCGCTAATACCCATTCGGCTAGCTTAGTACTTAGTGTGTGCTTACTCGAGGGCGAGTAAGGGTTAAGTGTGGGGGAGTTGATAAGTGTAGTTTGTAGTGCTTATTTACATGTGTTTTGGTCCCTTTTTCCTTGCGGAATCTCTCCTTGGGAGCGATTTTTGGGCTTCTTATGCTTCCTTTAGTTCGTTTCAGGTTCCCGAGACCAAGTTGGAAGAGTTGGAGCGATTCCGACTCTTTACATACACATTTTGGAGCCAACGGAGTGAAGGAACGATGACTCGATGCCTTGGAATCGACCCCGAGACCTTGGGACCCGATCCCGAGCCTCCGAGACCCGATCCCGAGTCCCGAGAATCGGTGGGAAGCCCATGAGAGGCAAGGAAGGACCAAAGAGCGCTTAAGGAAGGCATACAAGACCCATCCCGTTCGGGATGGCCTCATCCCGTTCGGGATGGGGTGCAACATTGAGATGGCTGCTGTGAGCCCATCCCGGTCAGGACCAACCCGTCCCGGTCGGGATGGCAGGGCCGTCCCGATCGGGATGGTCCGTCCCGGTCGGGAAGCTACAGGGGCAGCGCGACTCTTTTCTTTTCTTCTCCTTCATTCTTGTACCCATATATATACTCCCTTCTTGTAATATTAAGACATCTTATCTTACCCTAGAATAGTTTAAGCCTCCATTAACATCCAAAACCCTAGATTAGTTCTACACACATTAATCTTAATCTTCCATTAATCTTAGTTAATCTTTAGTTTATCCTTGTAATTAGTTCTTGTATTGAGAGGATACTTGAAGAATTCTCCAAGCTTGACAACCTTGGGTTTTTTTTGGGTTCTTATTTATACAAGACTCCATCTTTTCTTCATTCTAGTGTTGGTATAACCTTCTCCATCTTTGTTCTTAGTTATTTAATCTTGTTTTCATCTTTTTCATATTGTTATTGTTATTGTTCTTGTTATTCATAATGAATGTTTGGATTGTGAGTTCGTTTTCTCTTATGATTGTTAGTTTTTCATTGATAATGAGTGAGTAGTAATCTTGTGGGGTTAGTAGGGGGATTAGGGGTAGATTATGGATGATTAGGGTTGATAAGGGGAAAAGGTTACATCTTTGTTGTTAGTCACATTGTAGGCACTCTATGTGTTTGTTGATATGCTTGTATGAGTTGTAGTGGCCATGCTTCCCATACTTGTGCTCATATTCTCATTGATTGTCTATTGTGTGGAAATGTCGAGAATAGTTTAGTCGCGAGAGCGCGGACTAGGGTCTAAGTTGCGAGAGCCCGGACCCACCTTGGCATCGGTTTAAGTTGCGAGAGCCCGGACCAACCCTAACAACTAGGAGATACCTATACCCTTGATTACCCCAATTACCCTTCTACTCCTATGAACCCGACCTACCCTACTTCTTTCCATATTTGTGTTAATCCTCCTAGTTAGCCATCGTTTACCCTAGATTACTTGTTAGTTCGATCATTAGCTTAGTCATACTTCTCCTCTACCATTAGTTTTCCTTTTATCGCTTTCTTTGTGTTCGTTTGTGTGACTTAGCCTAGTTTTTAGTGGACTTAGTCTAGACCTTACTCTACCGTCCCCGTGGATATCGACCCGACTTACCCTAGCTACCCACTAGGAATAGTCGGTTTATTATTGACGGTTATGACCCACGGCAAATCCTTACCATCAACCACGGTCATGGGTATTTAATTTTTTTTGTTGATGATGGCCTGCTTTTTTTTGTTTTGGTCTTTTTTTTGTCCAACTTTTATTTTATTTTTTTTATTTTTTTCAGTCGGTTAGACTAACACCTAAGGTAGGGATTGGTTGATCTTATTGGATGGGTGTTTATTGTGGGAAATGGGCTTGCCTCCCGTCTTGAACCCAAACTAGGAGACTACCTAGATTTGTCATAGGATTCGATACCGCTCCTGCTAAGGGTAGTTATGTGGCTTTCTATGTCAGACATGGAACATGTAAAGGAAAACATGGGTCTCAATTTCCTGCAATCATTATGAATGTGCCTATAATAGTCACGTGCGTGTGCTCACAGTGTATGACAGTGTTCATCATGTTCTCGGAAACACATAAAAGAAGTATATATGAGAAATAGAAAATCTGATTTTATTGAATTTTGAAAAGAGGACAGAATACAGCTGACCCTGACTCTGACTTTGACTTTGGAAGAAATAGCACATCCTAGACTCGGACTTAAATCAAATCCAAACTCTCGGATGATGTTGTCATTAGTCGTCGGCTTCTAAGGACTCGAGTGGATGTCCAGTATAGCCTTCTGTAGAAGCTTCACCCAGACCTTCATTATGTCGAAGATCGTCTTCAATCCTAATGCCCATTTCGGTAAGCACCACAAAGTTTGAAATGCCGGCATACCTAAGATGGACGCGGTAGGAAGGTAGGAGGTTGTTGATGAACGCCTCCACTAGGGTCTTCTCGTTGGGCTTGTCTACCAACTTCACACTTTCGGCCCTCCACCTTTGAAGGTAGTTGGTGAAACCTTCTTTGGGCTCTTGGGCCATAACCTCCAGAGTACGCATCGTAGTCTGGATCTCGGTATTATCAGCGTAATTCCGAGCGAACTTTGTTGCCACATTATCCCAAGTCTTGTACTTTTTGGAATCGAGCCTGTAGTACCAGGCGTTCGGGTGCTTCTGGAGGGAAGAAGCAAACAAGTGCTTGAACATGGTGGATTTCACCCCCTTGACAGTCATGAACTCCTTGAAAGCCCGAATGTGATGAACCGGGTCTTCAGTACCCTCAAACATCGGTATGCCCGTAAGGTTGAGGTTGGCGGGTAGCTCGTCATTCAGAGGCGAATAGGAACGAGCGTTTTCCGTATGGATTGAGTTATTCGTTGACAAATGGACCTGTTCTTCAAGTTTGCTAACGGCGCTGACCAGTTCAGCTATGGGCCCAGTGGTTTCATTCCCGACCTTGGGAGTCCTTTGCTCCAAGGCACTCAAACGGGTGGCAATGGCGGTTTGGTCGGTCCTGATGGCTGTCATTTGGGCCTCCATCTTAGCCAGTGAGGCGGTCAGTTGGTCCAAGGTTTCTTGCATTTTCTGGCGTCTGGTTACCGGTGGCCTGTCTGTAAGAATACCACGTAATCAGAAAAGTTGCTTCGGAAAAAAAATTCACCAAGGCATAGGAAATTGTTGTGTGCCAAATTTGGACCGTTTTTCCTCCCATTTAGACCCGTTTTTCCTCCGTTTTGTGAGACTTGAGTGCGATTATCGCCGTATTTTGCGTAATTCTCGCATTAGTGTCTCTCTTTTGCATTTTACGTGTTTTTGGTAGTTTTCTGTCTATTTTGATAGGATTTTCGACCGAAAACGTAATCAAGCTTCTACGAGCACAAAAGAGAGAGATAAGGTCCAAGAGCAAAGCTCACAACTGAAAGTTCAAGTAATCCAATTGATCGACAAAGAAAGAGACCGGAAAAGAGCCAGAAGGCCACCGAGTGAAATTTCGCCCGGTGAGTCATCACCGGGCGAAGTTTCGCCCGACGACATTTTTCCACCCCCGAAAATTTTCACGGCACTCCCGACCGAGCGAAATGACCGGGCGAAATTTCGCCCACCGGGTGAAATTTCGCCCGATGGAGAAACCGGGCCGAAAACGCAAAAACCGAAGAAAATCTCACCGGGTGAAATATCACCCGGTGGGATTATTATGTCAAGCCGCGAGGCGAAATTTCGCCCCATGAAGATGCAAAGGGTGAAGGTCTAGCTAAATGAAGAAGAATCGGATTCGGGCTTTGAAGTTTGTGCAACCCATTAAGAATACTATATATACCCCTCCTAGGGTTTTGTGCCTCCTTGAGCCTTAAAGTGTGCCTCTTAGGAGTAGGAGTAGTGTGGACATGACATAGGTCCACCCCGACGCGGCCACGCGCGGGTTTGGGGAGGCGAATGAATCTCCATATGAGATGGTCAAATTGAAATTTAAATCGAAGTTGGAGTCGCCACCGAATTTTATGGTTATTCGGAACCGTTCGAGCCCACTCTATGTCGTAGTGGGCCATATACAAAATACGGCCCATTTCCGATGCTAGAGTTTATTGGGCTCTTCCCTTTGCAGTTTGATACCGATGCCGACTTGATCGGTTAATCATATATTGTATGACTCTCGTTGCCAATGGATTCGGACATCCGGAAACCACGGTTCTGAGTAAGGGGTGAGGGTACGTGTTGGGAAGTTCACAAAGAACACCCAACCCCGTCCGCACATTAGCGGCCTCTACTAGGATATCGAATGATTTTTTAATACGCGCGTTAGTAATACGATGAATGATATGCAAACATTGTTTTCCTAAACATGTGAGGAATTGAATGGGTTGCTAAGTTGGTTTAATGCATGAAAAATTTAAGGTCAAAGTTGAATTTAGCATGTGAGATTCGTTTCAGTATAATAAAACAAATGATGAAAAAGATATGAATTTGCTACAAAGGACAAACAAACAAGTTAGTATTGGTTTGTGAAAAATAATATAGCAAAAATAACAAATATACGAGATCGAGAAAATATTAGTCGAAATCTGAAAATATTGCTAAAAGACACGGTTTTGTATAAAAAACGAAGTTCGAAAAAATAATAAAAAGGAAAGGGTGTGTCGTATGACAGCCGGCCGCGCAGCTCGCCTGGGATGTCGGCGGGTCGCGTGACGGCCTGTTTTTGAAAGCGGTTTTTTGAAAATTCGATGCTTTTATTAAATCGCGTACAAATATCGCATAATTTGCACTCGATCTAATATTTTCGATATTCGTTATATTCGATAATTGACTACGAAACCAATATCAAATACTCGGAATAGTTTTAGAAAAGATATAAATTTTAGAAATCGTTTCGTAGAATAAATAATAAAACAAACGAAAAAGCTAAAAAAAAGGGTTCGGGTTTCAGGCCCGTGCGCGAGTTGCCTGGGAGGGGCGCGACTCGCGTGCGGGTCTGTCCCGGTTCCGTTGTTGTTCGAAAATTGTTAATTTTGATAAATCGCGTACAAATACGAACTAATTTATACTCGATTTATGTTTTCGATATTCGTCGTATCCGATATTCGATTATGAAATCGATATCGAATATTCGGAATGAATTTTATAAAAAGTTTTGTAAAAAGAAGAATTTGAACGAAAAAAAGATGTTAATTCTCTCCGCGTTTGAAATCGTTGTATTTTGTAAAAAAAAAAGATGTAACGATTTTCTTAGCTTCGACGAGATTTAATATAATTCTTTTTGATACGATATTCAACTATAGAGTTGATATCATATTTTTAAAGAATGTTCGATGTATAGTAATATCGATATTAGAAAATAAAATAAAAGCGACGAACGACCCGTAATAAAAAAGGACCGACACGAGACCCGAAAGAAAAGCGGAGGACGAGGAGGAGAAGAGAAGAAAAAGAGAAGTCGGGTTTGGTACACCCTCAACCTACATGCTTCTGTTTACTCGGATCGAGGCTCGTCGGGACGTGGCTTGGGCACAAGAGCGTCGAGTGGATGTCGGTGAGTTGCGGTGGCTCGGTTTGGACGTGGTCTCGGTGAAGGGTGTCGGGTATAAGGGGCCGATTTTCTTCGGGTTTTGTAATAATCGGTTTTCTCGATGCTAAATGTAGAAATTGATGTATGTGTGTATGAATGTTGATCGATGATCTGTGTGTTTTGATGTGAATAATTCTGAATGATAGATGTTAATGTGTTTTTTTTGAGTTGTGCAAGGGGCCTATTTATAGGAAATTCCCGACCTTGGCTAGAAGAGGTGCTTCGAGTTTGAACTACCGCTTAGGATAGGAAACGTAAGAAGCTGAAAGGCATGAGAATTCCGCTTGCTTGTCGAAGAAGCAAGGGAACACGGCTGGAAGAGGGCTGCTCGGCCGAGTGTTTGCACTCGGTCGGATGTTTGAATCGGTTTTCGGATAGGATTCCTACTTGAGATCGAATTTCATCCTTAAACGGATTTGTTTAATATTTTATGTAGCTGATTTTTCGTAGGATTGGAGTATGAATCAGCCGTGTGAGGTGTCACGGCTGACTCACGTGTTTCGGGAAAATTCTCGGCCGGGTTTTGACTCGGTCGCTAAAAGACGGTTTTACCCCCGGTGTCGGAATCGACCCAAATTAGTCTTATTTGACTCGAAACGACCCACTGGGCCTGATTTTGAGGTTGGTTTGTGAGATATGTACTCCATAATGAGCCCAAGCCAAATGCCAATGATTTTGAGCCCGTTTCCGAATATATTAAAGCATGTTTGCATCCGATCATCATCGGGTGTTTGTCGGAAACTGCTATAGACACCTGGCGGTCAAAATGTGGGTGTCTACAAGTAGTTTAGGGGATTTCTAGAGTAGTTTAGAGGATTGTTAGTAGTAGTAGTTTGTAGTAAGCTTTCTAGAAAAATCTCAAAACAATTAGTAGATCTACTTAGTATTAATATAATTACTCCATAATTAGTTGGAAAGCTTCCACCTTTGTTGAAGATTGTGCCTTATTGTTGAAGATTCAAGGATTTTACAAGGGTTTATGTGACAAAGACTCTTGCTTTATTTCTTGAAGATTCATATTTCTCTTATTGAAGATTGAAGATTTATGCATGGATTAGTGACAAATTCTTGTGTATTTCTCCAAGATTCAATCTTTTATATTAATCTTCTATCTCAGTTCCTCCATTGTTGGTAAAATTCTTTCCTCTCCCTTTTCTCAATTAGTATAATTTATTAGTGTAGTTTTTATGCATGTTTTAGACAACTTCTATTTTATTAGTGTTTTATTGTTAATCATCATGACTAGTGAGTAGATTTCTTTGTTGAGGAATTAGGGAGGAAGATTTGGATTATTTGATGTAAGGGATGTTGGTGGGTTGTTTACTTGATAATTATCAATTTTAAGGTTTTTGTGACTTTGTTGACTTAGAATCGCGACTAGGCTGACCTTGACTCATTTCTACCAATATGGGGAAACTCGGGGTAGAAATTACTTTAATTTAAGACTTACCCTTTCGTCGCGAAAGCGGGTTTAGGTAGGTTGGGTGAAGAAACCGAAAGGTGGAATTCTCCTTTTTTAACGTTGTAACAAAAACTCGATCCCGAGACTCTTAGACCCCATTTCCGAATCCCGACTCTCCCCAACACCTTTCCTATTTATTGACCCTAGCCTTCGTAGAATAGCTCATTAGCAATAGTTTGACCTCTTTCGACCCAAAACCCCCATCTCAATCCCAACCATGATTTGACTCTAGACTTGACCAATATGGCTTAACCCATCTCCCTGCGGATCGATCCCGACCTACCACTACTACATTAGTTAGGTTTTTCGGAGTTAAAAATATTGTTTGATTGTACGGGTCAGGACGCCCGTGCATCAGAAATAGCGCGGGAGGAGAGATGACTCCAATTTGACTCGGGTTAGACTCTCCTAAGACAATTGTGCAGGGTACGATTCTCGGAGTGACCGTGATTAATAGCTCCGTCGGAGAATAGCCCCCAAGTGAGACTAAGGACTCAGATAGGACTCGGATGGTGTGACATCTAAGTGACTCAAAAGTGGGGTATGTGAGACACGTGTAAGACATGACCAACCGTGATTAATCGCCCTGCTGAAGGGTAGCCCCCAAGTGGGATCCAAAATTTTGTTAAGACTCGAGTGTCGGACGAGTGACCTTTAGACGTAAGGACCACAAACCTTTTGTTATAGGGCTATGCCTTGTAAAAGGTTGACTCGGAAAAGACTCCTAGACGAGTGACTTGTGAAAAGTGGGCCTCCCTTAGGATTCGGCTATGTGGGCCGAGTCCTGTTTGAAGGAAGGTCCATGTGAGATATTCCTCAGACTTTGGACTCGAATGTGTAAACGGACCTTCCTTTGTAGGAGTATGTCCTACGTAGGTGGGCCATGCCTTAGTCAAATAAGGCAGACTGGGATAGGGAGGAAACCCGTGATGTAAGATCGACGGAGTTTCGACGCTAAAGATCAAACCTTCGACGACTTATGATAAGACCCGACACTGCTAAATACGGGAAGTCTTAAAAAGAGGAAAGTTAGAATACCGAGAAAGTCGGTGGAGGGCCCGACTTTTGAAAGCGGCAAAATGCTGTCGGGCCGCAATTTTGAAGTTTGAAAAGATTTTTGAATTTTGAAATGGGCAGCATACCGGCTAAAAATAGGCTGTTTTGAGTAAAATCATAAGTCCTAAATTCGGTATACTTCCCGGGTTTTGAAAAGTTGAATACTTGGAATTTTGAAAATTTGAATATCGAAAAAAAGAATTTCCGACAATTTGAAAATTGAAAACGAGATCCCGAAGATTTGAAAATCGAAAACGGCATCTCGGAGATTTGCAAATCGAGAATGGCATCTCGAAGATTTGAAAAGTGAAATTGAAATTTTGAAAATTCAAAAATCGAATGGTGGATCGGAAATTCGAATTTTGAAATGGGCAGCATGCCGGCTAGAAAATAGGCTTGTTTTGAGTCAAATCGTCAATCTAAATTTTGGCAGCATTCCGATTTTTTGAAAATTGAATATTTTTGGAAAGATGCATTTTTTTTAAATGACGGTTTTTTAAAGCGACACGGAAACCAAGTAGCACATAGTCACGCAAGCATAATAACAACGCTATGTATGCTCTACACTAAGTCTCGGTCGGTCTATATATGGTCTATACCAGTGCCATAGCCTCTCCGAGAATCGGGACGGACTTCCTAAGTCGAGTTGAGCTTAGAACATGCCGCGAAACCCATACGAATCGACTATGAACACCTTTGACATATCCATGTTGGAGTATATCACGGTATAGTGGGACGTCGGTCACAAGTATCGGCCCGGGAAAAGATGGGGTTATGCATGAACCGTAAAACTAAAACGCGTATTGTACTAGTCACGCATCAGTTAATCCCCAGCGGAGTCGCCAAACTGTGGACATGACATAGGTCCACCTCGACGCGGCCACGCGCGGGTTTGAGGAGGCGAATGAATCTCCATATGAGATGGGTCGAATTGAAATTTAAATCGAAGTGGAGTCGCCACCGAACTTTGTGGGAGTTCGGGCCCGTTCGAACCCACTCTATATCTTAGTGGGCCATGCACAAAGTATGGTCCATTCAGATGTCAAAGTTTATTGGGCTCGTCCCTTTGCATTTGATACCGATACCGACGTTATTGGATACCGTGTATTGAATGACTCTCGTGTGCCAATGGATTCGGATATCCGGAAACCATGGTTCTGAGTAAGGGGTGAGGGTACGTGTTAGGAAGTTCAAAAAGAACACCCAACCCCGCCCGCACATTAGCGGCCTCTACTAAGATATTGTTTGACTCTCGAATACGCGCGTTAGTAATACGATGGAATGATATGCAAACAACGTTTTGACTAAGCATTCGAAAATTTGGATTGGTTGCTATGTCGATTTAATGCATCTAAAATTAACGTCAAAGTTATATTTAGCATGCGAGGTTATGTTTCGTATTCTCGGATATGACTCGTCTAGTTGTGGCCTAGGCACGGAAGTTCGAGATCTATGTAGATGGAGTTATGGTGGTTTAGGGTTTGCTAGATGCTAGAGTTGTAAGTTGTATGTGGAAGTTGTAAAGGTGAAAGTAGGGTTCCGAAAAGTTGTGATGGGTGTTGCAAAGGAGGTGTATATATAGGAATTCTCCCCACCTTCGTCTAGGGTTACTCGATCGAGTGCCCTGATGGACTCGATCGAGTGGCCCAATAAAAAGGTAAAACGGGCTTATTGAAGGCCCACTCAATCGAGTGGGCTGACACTCGACCAAGTGGGTTAGCTGGACGGGAATATTTTGAAGATTTTGTGTTTGGGTTGGATTCTTGATATTCGCATGGCTGTTTTGTGTTTCGGAAACGGCTTTGACCGGGGTTTGACCCGGTCGCTAAAAGTCGGTTTTATTTTCGGTGTCGGTTTTGACCCAAATTAGTCTTATTTGATTGGAAACGACCCACTGGGCCTGAATTTTAGGTCAGTTTTGTGAGATTTGTATTCCGTAAAAAGCCCAAGCCAGAAACTAACGGTTTCGAGCCCATATCCGAGCACATAGAAGCATGTTTGCGTCCGATCATCATCGGGTATTTTTTGGAAACTGCTATAGACACCTAGCAGCCAAATGTGGGTGTCTACACTAAGTTAAACCCAGAAAAATCGATTTGGGAAAATGAAAAGAAAACTCACCGTGGACATTGCCGAACCACAAGATTGAGGTATGAACTTGACAATACCCCTGAAAATTGATTTTCGACAAAATTAATGATAATCAATTATAAACACGGACGTAGAAAAGTCGGAGAAAGATAAACAAACAAAAGTTTCGTAAAAAATTACCTTCGACGAAGTGAATGATGAAGTGATGAAGAATTGATGAATTGACGATGAAGTGATGAAGATGAATTGATTAGTTTGAAGTTTAAAGTTTGAGAATTAATGAAGTTAAAAGTGAATTGGTTACTTTACTGTCAGAGTGTCAGTAAACCTTGTATTAGTGGTAATATTGACGGGTGTAGGCGGTAGCAGGTAAGCTTATTTCATTCTCGTATAATATGTCTCATACTTGATTTTATTCCCGTATTAATTAAAGTTGGTTTTTTTGATGGAATACCACCAAAAGTTGGTATTATTCCTATTAAATAACCCTAAATTTTAATGTATGTTATTAATTTGGTTGTGTATGCAAAAAATATTGTGTAAATTAAATTAACTATTTGAAATTTCACACAGGTGCACAAATAACGTTACTAAATCGACCATCATTCTTTCCTTTATAATCATTGAATGTGACGAAGTGGTTAGGATTATTTCAAATAATGGTCATTTGGAAGAAGTAACACTACCTATCAATGTTTATCTTACGGGGACAACCCGACGGAAGACTAAGCAGATTATGATGATTAATTTTTTAAATATAAAGTGTATAATTAAAGTGTATAATATTAATACTATTCAAATAAAAAAAATTAATACTAAAAATAATTTTTTTATTTAAAAAGCTGTAAACAATTTAGTCATTCGAAATTTGTCCTGTATTCTGACCATAACCCGATACATGACCCGTATTTGACCCAACCGGCCGACAGATCTATTGCGTAAATAGTTATCTCGGTAAAACAAATAATGTTTATAAAAATCTCAGGTCTTCTGTCCATGAACAATATTAATATGTTAGTGCAAACATTGAGTTTACATGTGTAGACTCCCGCATTTTGCCTTCTAGTGTCTATAGCAGTTTCCAACAAAACACCCAATGATGATCGAACGTAAACATGCTTTAATACGCTCGCATACGATCTCGGAATCAATAGTATCCGACGTGGGCACTTAGCGGAGTACAAATCTCTCGAAACCTACCTCAAATTCTGACTCAGTGGGTCGTTTCCAATAAAATAAAGCTATTTTGAGCTAAAACCACCACCGGAAATAAAACCGTCTTTTGCGACCGAGTCAAAACCCGGTCAAAGTCGAAACACGAGACGAAACCAACCTCACGCTATGTCTAAGTGCAAAGTCAAAACAACCAAATCAAAGTCAAAAATCAAATCTTGAAATTTTCTTAATTGTATCACCCGTTTGAACCCACTCGATCGAGTGCCATAAGGTCACTTGATCGAGTGCACTCACACAAAACCACCAGGCACCCTTTTTTGAGGTCACTCAATCGAGTGCACTTAGGGCCACTCGATCGAGTGACCCCTAGTCAGGGGGTAAATTCTATAAATACCCCCCTTGTCATCAACTTTCAATCATTCAACATCACCTTCCACACGTTTTCTACCAATTTTACACATCCTCTCCAACATTTGCAAACACACATACACACACAATCAATCCCGAAACTCGACAAAGACCGAGAGCATCCTCTTCCCAGTCACACACCCTAACTCACCCTACATCCTCGACGCTCCCGTGCCTACGCTGCCACTAGACGAGCCTGTGTTCCGAGACTAAAAGCATGTAGGTTGAGGGTGTAAACAAACCCCATTTCTTCTCTAATCGCTAACTTTTTATAACTTCCGTTTATTATTTATTAACCATTACTAACTATTACTAACTTTATTTTATCGTTATACTAACTTTTTATTTATCGTAACGCTAACTACTAACTCGACTATAAAATACTCGTCCTTTACGTATCGAATACAAGGGATGACGTGATAAGGAAACACGAACACAAGAGTATCGCACTCCCGTTGCCGATCGCTTATCTCGTCACCCCGAGTATTTGGTTGTTTAAGGCGGGTCAATCCTTTGAAATGCTTTTACATTTTTGTTCATTTTAATATCGCATCTATCATTTTATTATTCGTTTACTAACAATCTAACATTTAATTTCCGCTTTTTTATATCCCGTCATATAATACCGCGTATAATTATTCAGTAAAACTATTTCAAATCGAGTGTGTTCGACAACTAATTCCGCCCAAAGTTCGTTATAATCCTCGAAAGTTGTATTGAAGGCGGCACCCTTCGAGGCGAGCCACCCTAGACACTTACGAGTATAATGAGATCGCGGTAATTTATTGTCAAGCGCATTCGACATCATTTTCAAAATATTACTCTAAAGGCACGATGTTGACTCCATAGTCAATCGTTGCGCCTAGAAGAGTCGTCGGTAATTAAATCAGTGTGAAACCTTTTGACGCTAAATCGATAGTCATATGGTCCGTAAGGACCAACAATTACATCGTAACGCGGAGGGAATCGATATTCATCCTAGTTTAATTCATAAGCAATACTCTAAAATGTATGATACCGGTTTCATAACCGTGTGTCATGCCTAACGAGTTATCGAGAATCGAGTGAATATAAATTATGTAATATTTATGTCTAACTCGATTAGCTCTCGATTGGAATCATTAAGCCACGAAATGGCCCCTTCTTCGAAACGAGTTATCACTCGTACAGAGGGCACTCTATCGTGTGACCCCCCTCAAAAATGGGCAGGGGGTCCTCACGAAGGGCACTTGATCGAGTCCCCTGCATGACTCGATCGAGTGACCTCCATAGCTCTCTAACTGAGCTTAGCAGTGACATACGATCCCGTCAACACATTTTTACGACATTTAAGTCGTCACGTGTTAATTCAATCACGTGCTTACTCTTTTCAAAACTCATACATTATATCCGTCATTTTCTAGTCAGCTTTACGACTTTGAGCGACGTCTCGTAAGACTAGTCCTATATTGACGACTCTTTAGTCGTATCCAATATAGGACGGGTCGAGACATTTCCATTTCGTTATGATAAGTCGGGACAAGACTTCGAGGCCCGGGATCAAGCTAACACTACGCTTCGGTCCCATACGCTAGACGTGTATTAAAGTCTCCATCCTTCGATCGATACACAATGCAATGTGTCCTTGATCGTAGTTCGTCCATTTAGTCGGTTTACGGTTTTAATTACGTTTTTTATTTACGGGTCCGTTTATAGATCATCATTACTGTCGCTAACCAATTTACATTCTCGCTTTGTATAAGTATTGTAACACCCCTGATTTTATTAATTAATTTAAATTAAAATTATGTTCGTATTTTTATTTTTACGATTTAACTCGTAATTCTTACAATTATTATAAAACGAAGTTATCGTTTAATTGTTTCAAACTCCTGAAATTCTATTTGTCTTGAAAACTCTTCTTAGTTTTAAAACATATTTTTTTTTCTGTTTCGATTTATTTTATACATATAATTTAATTTTTATCGAGAGTTTATTTCGGTGATTTAAATTCTATATTATTTTTATTTATTTTTGTTTTCTTTCGAATTTGTATTTTCGGCTCGAAGTTCAGTTATTTTATGTTTTGTTAAAACATCTATTTTCTTTCCTCGAGAAATCAATTTAATTCACTTTATCGAAGATTTATTATTTATCGGGAAACACTATTTCGTCGTCTAAATTATTTATTTCTATAAACTTTATTTTCATCTCGAATAATTATTCATGGCTCGAGAAACGTTTATTTTATTCATTTTATTAGTCGGCCCAATTTTTTTTATTAATTCGATTTTAATTCGAGTTCGTGGGTCAGTCAACTCATCGATACGGAATTCGTCTCCTACACTCACTTTATTGAGCTGATTCATCCCACCTATTAACGTACATCCCCCCTATTCCACCGCTTCACTTTTCCCCTCTGTATTCAACGTATACTTCTCCCTCTTCTCCTTGGTTCCTCCTCCTTCACGTTCAACCCCCATCATCATTCATCCCATTTTCTCCCCTGTTAACTCTTCGTTCCCCCTTCTTCAGTCTTCTTCTTCTTCTTCTTCTTCTTCTTCTTCTTCTTCATTTCTCTTGTCAATCAGCATCAATCTCCATCTTCATTCCTCATCTTCACGCACTCCTTTTCCCGACCTTCCTCTTCGTTCCTGCTCACTGGGTTGTCAGTGTTGCTGTTGTCTAGCATTCCTCTGCATTTTGCTGCTAGTGCATGAGCTGCTGCTACTCGTTTTGTTTTCTCGCTGTCTCGTTGATGCTTCTGCTTTATTTCTTTCTGCTGCTGCTGCTGCTGTCATTTTTATTGTCATTACGCTGCTGTTATCCTGATTAATCGATCTCCTTTTCTTCGCTTTTCTTTCTGTTGCCGCTGCTTGCCGCTTATATCTATTTCGTTGCCATCTGTTGCTGTTTGATTGGTGCGTGTGTCGAGTCTGTTCTGGGTCCACTTTTTCGATCAACCAACATCTTTAATCACCCCTGTATGTCTCAGTTCCGTATTGACTTCTTGCTCTAATTTTGTTCGTCCTCTTTTCGTGTTCGTGCCCTCTCTTGTTGTTGATGATCTGGTGTTCGTATTACCCTGCATTAGTAGTGCTATTTCACTGTCATCTTATTCCTTTCTCTTGATTCTCCTTCTTCTTAATTATTTCTGTGGCAACTTCCTTCGTTTCTGTTTGTGTCGGTTACGCTGCTGGTTCTCCATATTTTTATGCTACTCCTTGATGTCGTTTGTTCTTCATGTTGTTGTTGTTGTTGTTGTTGTTGTTCATTATTCCTAGCTGTTGCTCTGTTCGTTTCCTTCTGGTTATTCAACCGTCTTCTTGTTGTTACTGCTGGTCGAGGCTGTCGTTGCTATCGTCATGTTGTTTTTGCCTTTTCTATTTCTGTTGTCAGTTAATGCATCTGCTCCTTGTTGAACCGTGCCCCTTTGTTTCTCTATTCTATTTTTTTTTTCTGTTCTTGTGGCCGAGTTGTGCAATTCCGTTTATTATTCCTTCATTTCAATGTTGCTATTTTCGAGCTCAATCCCTTCTCTCGGTTCAGAACCTTATCCTTCCTAATCTCGATCTCGATTCCTTCTCCCTCTCCTTTATTTTGCTTTGTCACATTTTTCCATGTTTCCTCCGTTCCTTTCCAATAAGGGGCGAATCCAGGATTTTAAGTATGGGGTAGCGAATTTTTTTTTAAGACTTTTTATCATAAAAGAATCTTTTATTCTTTTATATATTAAAGCCAAAGAAAATACTCGCACCACGTTCACCCACGTCAGCGTCCTAGGTTGAGTACATGTGGAACCTGACATGGCAATTTAAAAAAAAAAAATCTAACTACAATACTTAACTCCCCACTAGATGCAGTTATGCAGTTAATAATAAGAGTGGGCGGTTTATATGCAGTTGTGTATAATTATTATTCATTATTTAATTATTTACAAAACAGTTCTCTATTTACTCACATTTACTGATATATAAATCTGTTCCATTTATTTCCATGATTCAACATTTCAACTGTCATTAACAATGTCATTCCAATGCAAAGTGGTCACGATTCCACAAATTTCAGAATCAACAAAATCAGTCCAGACAGTCCGCATTATGAGAAAGTGGATGCGCACATCCAAAAAGCCAGATACCGATCCTGAACAAATTGGCAGAAAACCGATAATTTACGGAGTTGAGCTTATCTTGGTGGACAGCACAGTAAGTACTACCACCCAGTTTGTTTGAACCTTAATTTAAGTTGTAGTTTAATGGTATGTTGTTATAAAAGAATTACAAAAGATTATTTTAGATAGATGCACTATTTTTCTTCTCTCAGGCAACATTGTCAAATTTCAACATGAATGAATATGTGTTTATCCATCTTTCACAAAAAGTCGAGTAGACATTGTAACGCTACAATTAGAGGATGGACAAATGAGTCGTGTATCCTTCTAAGAGCATATTATAGTCAGACTCAACCATGCAAAATGACGGACTTACACACTAATCATTCATATTTCAGAAATTTAAAAATGTATTGCTCATCATCGAGAAGTATGACCGAAAGTGCTCCGTCGCCCTCCATCTCACTAAGAGCATATTACATTATACAATACATATACTATAAACGGATTGAACTTAGGAGGGAAGGATTGAACTTAGGCACATTTCCTTCACTCATTATTTTTCTGATATAGCATACACCTGCAATAGCAACAGAAACAATAGCATTAATTATTGTGATTGTGCATTTTCTAACAAAACCGGTATATCTTCGTACATAATCAGGGAACCACAATTCAAGCATCAATCAAACAAAGATTAATAAAAGCGTTCAACAACGGGATCAAGGAAGGACATATCTACAATATTTCAAAGTTCTCGGTTTCATTAAATACCAGGACAGAAAAAGCTACCGCACATATGAGCATAATATGGTTCGAATTCAGCACTAAAGTATGGAATTGCATCCGGACCCAAACATCCCAATGTGTGTGTACAAGTTCAAGGACTATGGTGATATTATATCTGGAAACGTCCCAGATGACTTATATATGGGTGAGTACTAAATATACTACCAAAGTATTCAATTACATGTAGAAATAAATTTTTACGATTCTATTTATTTTTATTAATATTGCAGATGTGATTGGTAAATTCCTTCATTACAATTTAGTTCAAACATCAGCAGAGGGCTACAATTGGACTTCAATTGTCCTAGAGAATACACAGTTAGTAACACTCATAATATCGATATTATTTATCAATCTTTGAAACATTCTCACAATATCTATTGCATGCAGGAAAGAACAAATATCATGCTCGGTATTCGGAGAACACATATCAGACATAATTCAAATTGTTAACCATTTCATGCAAAAAGATAGACCGATTATAGTATTGATGCATGTCAAACGCAATGTGTGGAAGGGTTTGAACATATCTTCCATTTGACTCTAATAACATAGTGTCTTCTTTTAATTAGAAAAGAACAATTAATAATATGCAAATGTTATTTTCCATCAGGTGATGTCAGTGTTATGACCCGTGATGCATCAAAGATTTTGGCCAACCCTAAAATCGAAGAGGTGTTAGAATTCCAGAGAACGTAAGTGCTTATCTACCTTAATTTAGTTTTGTTCATTCTCATGCGAGGGTATAGATTAACTACCCTTCGTTACTTCAGCTACCCAGCCTCAGATGGACCCGACAGATGGAAGACAAGCCTGCCAACCAAATGCGACTCTCGCAGCATACTCACGGGAGCGAACTGCAAGACCCTGACAGAAATAAAAAATAGCCTAAAGGTAAATAATTGTACGGAAAGAAAAAATTGAAATATTTAAAAGATTGTAGCTAAAAACAAACCTACGCAGGCTGGAGTATTTGTTACATTGGCTACCATTTACGAGATGGACACATCAAAAGATTGGTGTTATCCTTCATGCAGCGAGTGCAGGTGTAAGACGTCACAAATGGAGGATGGAATGTGGTACTGTCAATCAGTAGACTGCCAAATTAATGGTCAAGGAATGAAGGAACCCATGATGAGGTACAACAAATTATATCTATTCTGAACATCAGTTTCTAACGTAACTATCACAATCAATTCCTTTGAACAGATACAAGGCCAGATTCACCATATTTGACGATGTATGTGAATTTGCGGAAGTTATCATTTGGAACGAACAAATGGCAAAACTTATAGGAAAAACGGCAGATGACCTACTACAAGAGAGAACGGTAAGAGTATGTCCTATCTTAAAGTTTAGCATTACCTAAATGAAACAACACAACTAACATATCACATGAATGTAGGACTCAAGCCCAAATGGTTTACCTCCACAAGAATTCAGTTCTATAATCGAGAAAGAATATCTCTTTAAAATAAGAATCACACAAGATTTCAACATCAAACAAAATTCAAAGTGCTACGGAGTCATAGACATTTGTGAAGATGAAGCACAAAAGATGGAATGGAGGAACCTAATGTCTACACAATCAACCACACATACGGTATTAAACTAACCATTATCATAAACAATATTCATATGACAATTTTGTGTGTGTACATAATAAAAATGTGTGCAGGCAATGGAGGTGGTAGATAATGCTGGTGCAAGAAGTACTGTGTCTGTGGAGGTGGTAGATAATCGTGTTGTGGAAACGGTAAACTACGAATTCACTACTCATTATTAGTTACGTGCAATATAGTAATTTACCAATTGCGTGTCAATTATTGACATAAATATTATACCTAAATATATTTGAGACTATAAATATTATCTAATAATATGAAGTTTCATTGTATACTATTATTATTCAAAAGTAGGAATTATCTCGACAAGTTTTAATTAAAGCAATATTTTAACACACTTTATCCTTAAAATCATATATTTTTCGACTCAAATTTAAGAATAGTTTCTACAATATTTTACAAATTACAAATTTCCTTTCATTAATAGCTTTAATCATTAACATCAAAAATTAATGTCACCTAAAAAATAATTTACGGAATATTTTTTATATCGTCTAGAAATATTATAGATGGGTTTAATCAAATTAGTTTTAAGTATTATGCTGCATACAATAATTAAATCCGAAATGTAAAGATAAAATGTAGAACGTTGTACCTTATTTTTAAGAATGGGTCGACTTTTAGATTAAAATAACAAGACTAATAATAGTAGATCTGATGCCATAAATCCAAAATTTTAGCGAACCTTCCATATATTCTTCATTTATTTGGAAATAACGAACAAAAATCTGTACAACACAAAAAAAAAGAATTAGTGGTGAAAATATATTAACACAGGAAAAAAAATATGTAGATCTGTAATTCAAAAATATGGACAAAAAAATGATAAGGGATGAAAAAAAAATTGACATACTAAAGATTTTAAAATTTTAAAAAAATAAAAATAAAAATAAAAATAAAACTCACCATTTTTCGTGTTCAGCAAAGTAGATGTGGAATTCGGTTTCGGATAGGTAGTATGCATGAAATAATGGACAGACATATGTACAACAAAAAAAAAAGGATCAGTAGTGAAAAAATATTGTTATACTTTAGATTTCGAAATTTAAAAAAAAAATTACCATTTTTTGTGTTCAGTATGCAAGTCACCATTTCGAAATTAAAAAAAATACATCTGATGCCATAAACCCCAGATTTTAATGAATCTTCACGGACGAAAATCTGTACAAGGAATAAAAAGGATCAGACATACGGTATTAGACTAAACATTATCATAAACAACATTCATATGACAAATGTGCGGTGTGAACGTAATAAAAAAAGGATCAGTAGTGAAAAAATATTGTTATACTTTAGATTTTGAAATTTAAAAAAAAAATTACCATTTTTTGTGTTCAACATGTTTTTCTATGAAGTACCCCTCAACTATCGGCTTTTCCAAGTGGTACCCCCGCCTTTTTCGAATTACAAGTTGTATCCCTAAACTTTGTAAATTAGTCTATATTGTAACCAAAGTTATAATTTTCCAACGAAAATTTTTCATTTGATGATATAAATAGTGATTATTCCCTATTTTACTCTCATCAACCATGATATATTTCTTCAATTTTCATCCTTTACTCGAAAAAATTCATTCCACCCCACTACGACATGGGGGTGACGGAGGGATTGAAGTTGAAGGATTTAAAAGAGTGAGAGAGATAGGTCTATGTCGGCCGACAACAAAGTGCGTTTTGATGGGCATTTGGT
Source organism: Agrostemma githago (assembly GCA_958450325.1). Classification (NCBI taxonomy): domain Eukaryota; kingdom Viridiplantae; phylum Streptophyta; class Magnoliopsida; order Caryophyllales; family Caryophyllaceae; genus Agrostemma; species Agrostemma githago. The sequence continues at coordinate 26,528,879 of OY288257.1, forward strand.
GGCTTGGTGAATGGTAAAGAAAAAGAGGTGGTTTGTAGCATCAAATTGGATTGATTAATATGTTAATTATTCATTTTAAAAAAATAGTTGTAATACACTTGTGGACATGACGTAGGTCCACCCCGACGCGGCGAAGCGCGGGTTTGGGTAGGCGAATGAATCTCGTGGTGAGATTGTTCTCGGGTTCGAAATTTAAGTCAAAATGGAGTCGCCACCGAATTTTGTGGTTATTCGGAACCATACGAGCCCACTCTATGTCGTCATGGGCTATACACAAAGTAAGCCCACTTCGATTTCAGAGTTTATGGGGCTCGTCCCTTTGCATTGCAATATCGATACTGTTTACACCGGCTTTCGTATATAGAATGACTCTCGTGCGCCAAGGGTTTCGGACATCCGGAAACCAAAGGTTCTGAGTAAGGGGTGAGGGTACGTGTTGGGAAGCCCACTAAGGACACCCAACCCCGCCCGCACAATGGCGGCCTCTACTAAGACATCGTTCGTGTTCGTGTACGCGCGCTAGTAAAATGATTAAATGATATGCAAACAACGTTTTTGAGCTAAGCATGCGAGTTGTTGATTAACTACGTCATTTAATGCATCTTGATTCACGTCAAAGTGATTTAACATGTGATGTTCATTTAAGTAAATAAATGGCAAACATCGAATAATAGAAAACTCGTAAATAAATTACAAATTACACGGGCGGAATACAACCCGGAATTCACAATACAACGAGCAATAAAATAGAATAATCGAATAAGAAATGGTAAACGTTAACTAGAAACGGACCCGTATATAATAAAATATAAACTAGACCGAAATTTGTGCAAATGGACGAACCTTAATTAATTACGCATTATATTGCGTATTAATCAAAGGACGGAGGTTCGAGACCTAGGCGTGGTGCTAACCCGATCTCGAACCTCGATGCCTTGTCCCGACTTATCACCTCGAGAAATGGGGTCTAAATTAATTATGTGTCGGATACGACTAAAGAGTCGTCGACATAAAATTAATAGTGCGAGACCATCGATCAAAGTCGTTTTAAGTGTCGTGATATGCATGAGTTTTGAAAATAGGACCACGTGATTGACTTTACACGTGTCGACTAAAAGTCGTAAAAAATGACGAGGCTCAAATGATGATCGAAGCGCTCGGATTTCTGGGCTAAAGGACCCACTCGACCGAGTCATGGCACGGACTCGATCGAGTGCGTACTCGAAGCAGCTACTGCCCAATTTTTGGGGTGCTACTCGATCGAGTGGCCTATGGCACTTGGTCGAGTGCCCCCCCTGTACGAGGCATGGCTCGTTTTGCTTTTATGTTTTAAAATTGACGGTTGGTCAAATTAAATACAAATATTGCACGATTTGAATTTAACTTGACCTCCGGTACTATAATCGTGTGTATATACGATTATAATACCGTTGTCGGGATTTTATGAAATATGATATCACGTGATTGAAATTTTGAATTAGTAACGGAATTGCATCCCTCTACGTCACGACATCGGAACTAACCCTTTCGGGTTATGTGATGTCGGTTTTCGTGTCAACGGGTTCCGTACTAATCTTGGAAATGGATCTATACGCGTTCAACTACGAAGGATCGTGATCGTGTTAATAAACGAACCTTTAGAAATTGATCATCGTAGTCAAACGAGTTCGGATCCGAGTTTTGATATTATTATATATATACACGGTATAGTAATGTTATGACAAAGTGTAAATAACGAAAATTAAATGTTAGATTGTTAGATGCGAAAAATAAATGTTAGATGTTAGAATACGATAATTAAATGTTAGATGTTAGATGTTAGTGTACAGAAATATAAAATGTTAGTATACATAAAATTAAAAGTTAGTATGTACAAAATTAAAGGTTAGTGTTAGTAAATAAAATATTAGTGTCGTTAATACCGACTAATAATAATAGTACTAATAATAATAATAATAATAATAATAATAATAATAATAATAATAATAATATATACATAAATAAACGAAAGAAGGGAAAGGAGAAAAGGGGTTTGATGACACCCTCAACCTACATGCTTAATGGCCTCGGAAACGAACTCGTAGTAGCGGCGTGTGCGCGGGAGTGTCGAGATATGTAGGGTGAGTTAGGGTGTGTTTGGTTAGGGAGAGGATGCTCTCGGGTCTTTGGCGAGTTTTGATCTCGAGTTTGAATATGTGTGTGTGTGACGTCGGTTTATCGAGGGACGGAGACTCGGTTTTTGTGTGCTTTTGCCTAGGGTTGCTAGGGACGTAATATTGTGTAGTATGGGAGAAGTGTAGGGTGAATGTAAGCTAAAGGTGCATCGAAAAAACCCTGTGAAATGCACGGGGGTCATGGGGTATTTATAGGGAGCCCCGACGTTGGGTTACTCGACCGAGTGGCGCGGATGCACTCGGTCGAGTGCTCTCGTGAATGAATCTGGACAGCCTTCTTGACGCTCCACTCGATCGAGCGGGTCAATCCACTCGACCGAGTGGATCAAATAGGATCGAGATATTTTTGGAATGATTTGTTGACTTTTTTGAATGATTTGGTTGTTGTGACTTGATTCGTTTTGTGTATTTGGACATAATGTGAGGCTGGTTCGTCTCGGGATTCGACTTTGACCGGGTTTTGACTCGGTCGCTAAAAGACGGTTTTATTTTCGGTGACGGTTTTGGCCCAAATTAGTCTCTTTTGACTCGGAATGACCCATTGGGCCTGAATTTGAGGTCCGTTTTGAGAGATTTGCACTCCGCTAAATGCCCACGTCGGATACTATTGATTCCGAGTCCGTATTCGAGCGTATTAAGCCATGTTGACGTCCGATCATCATCGGGTGTTTTGTTGGAGATTGCTATGGACACTAGCAGGCAAAATGCGGGTGTCTACAGAGCCCCCACTCTGACTGAGGCTTGGACAAGGCGAAAGTCAGAGTAGCTACCAGGCCAATCGAGGATTACGACCTGGCAGCCTTCCGGTCGGGTCGTTTATAGTCCAGTAGACTTGCGTGAAGGGCTCGCCAGCCATAAGAAAAGGGTCATACCTGTCCTGATGATGATAGCTCCGTGGGGAGTCGGACTTGCCTTTGAAGTCCTAGGTGTACCTATATCTGGGCCCATCCCGTTCCATTTTGGGGAAAATGCCGCCTCGGGCGTTCCGCTGGGGAGATATGTGAGCTGTACGAGCTTGCTTTCGAAGCCTTGAGTCGTTGATGATGGTGCTCCGTGGGGAGTGAAACTTGCCTTTCTTGGGGAGTAGGTGTACCCGTATGCCGACACATCACATCTTGGATGTAGCATACCGGGGAAAGCTGACTCCGTCGGGGAATTTGATAGTTTCGTGGAGACTTGCTTCTGAAGTCTGGAGTGTACCTGTATGCTGACACATGACAAGTTGCATGTAACACATAGGCAAAACACTAACTCGTGCTGGGGAGTAAAGTAGCTGCGCGGGGACTTGCTTCTGAAGTCTTGGGTGTACCCGTATGCCGACACATCACATCTTGGATGTAGCATTTCAGGAGAAACACCGTCTTTGTTGTTCCGTTGGGAAGCAATGTTGGTACCTGAAATGTTAGATACATAGACAGAAATAGCAGGCATAATATATAGCAAGATAGCACATAGGAAATGCAGTTAGCATCTATAGACTGGCTTGCGCTGGGGAAAATGGTTTTTGCTTTATTTTGAAATCGGAGTCCTGAAAGCAACTCATGTGCTAGGAGATAGGTTTTCAAAATTGAAAGGGGTAGAAAAGAAATTTGCAGTTTAAATAGACCGAAATTTGACCTTGTTGAAAAGGATTTTCTCAAATGGCTAAGTTTTGCAAATTTTAAAAATGAGAATTTGAAGAGAGAGGTATACTGACAGACTCGACTCTAGACGTGACCGGATGAGTTGACAGACACGACTGAACTCTCAAAGGGTTGGACCGTGACTCGGTAGGGGGGTGGGCCACCTAACAAGACTTTTAAGTTGCGCTAATCCATAGCCTAGGCGAGTGGCAACACGGTCGAACATCGAAATGGGAAGGATGTGATACAGGGGAATTGCAGTAGTCTGTAATGAGACTGTTTCTGCAGGACAAGGCTTAGCAGTAGCAATGTTGTAGACAGATGTTCTTTTGAATTTTGGTTTTGGGGTACATTCCCAAAGTGGGTGCCGCTTCGAGTCCTTGACGGATTCTTGTCTTTGATTGAGCCGAGTGCTAGGACACACTAAAGAAAGGTGGCTAGATTTTTGAAAGTATTTGGATTATGTGGGTGGATGGAGAACTTCTGCCTAAGAGAAGCCCCCAGGACGACAAAGCTAACTGTTAAGAACATGACAGTTTCGTGACCGGAATGACGGTGCTTTTTGAATTTGTGTCAATGTGGGTGGTTGTGCCCTTGTTGAAAGGCTGCCTACGTATTCACGTGTAGTGAAATCAAACCAAGCCGTAGTTCAGTGGATTGGAAGATATGTTATGGTGCCTAGTTTATTAGGGCTTTATGTGTAACTAGCCACAACGATGGTGTAGGCTAGGTGTGTTCCCAATGATGTCTTGATCAAAGGGGTAGAACAATTAGGATGTTGATCCTGTGACTGTGAGCGTTCTCCGGGGTAGCCCCCAGAGATGGTGTGAACTATTTGGGCATGTTCTGTGCCGACCGCAGGTTGAGTTTCCGTGTTTGGGGTTGGTAACTGGTTTGGATGTTTTTGGAAATGTGGGGCTAGGTCGTAAATGGCTTTGATGATTCGAAATCTGGAGCTCGATTATGTGGAGCTAAGGCTTCGAGGGTAAGGTATTGCAATGTGGTAGGAAAGGGGGAAGTCGAGTAAAAATGACTCGAACTTCGATCAGGATAAGTTTGATAATGTGGGATCTGATTTCCATGTCTGGCCCTAATGGTTAGGGTGTATCCTATGGAGCTTGAATCCTCAAAATTTTGGGCTGTCTCTTAGCCTAGGTCTCGAGAAGGTCTTGAGGGTTGTAATATGGGGAGGCTAAATGTGGTGTTAGCTAACCAGCTTGATTGTCTCTCCTCTATTCGATGGTATGGGCATCGATAATTTTGAATTGACCGTACCCCGGTCAAGGAGCTTTCACTTGTGTTGACCATTGACCACGGTCATGGGTATTTGGATTTTTTTTTTTTTTTTTTGGTTGACCTCTTAGCCCCGGTCGTGGGATTGACCGTATCTGGTCGGGGGATGCTGAGAGTTCTTTCTTTGATGGCCAGCTCTTTTGTTTTTGGGCCTTTTGCTTTTTTTCTTGGACTTTTGATTTTTTTTTTGTCCAGCCCTTTTTTTTTTTTTTTTTTTTTTTTTTTTTTTTTTTTTTTACGACTGCCCTCCTATGGTGTTGTGGGTGGATATGGGGGTGGGCCCATCGGTTGGATTTGGCTTGTGGAGCTAAACCCTTATAAGGTGTGAGCCTAGTTGGTGTTTGTGTGAGTGCAACTCGCGGTGGAGTACTCTATGGTAAGCATGGTGGTTTGGATCTCGGTATTGTCATCATAATTCCGAGCAGGCTTAGTGGGAGCATCGTCCCGAGTTGGGTATTTTTGGCATCAAGTCAGACTAACGCCTAAGATAGGGATTGGTCAGTTTTATTGGAGGGGTGTTTATTGTGGGAAATGGGCTTGCCTCCCGTCTTGAACCCAAACTAGGAGACTACCTAGATTCGTCATAGGATTCGATACCGCTCCTGCTAAGGGTAGTTATGTGGCTGTCTATGCCAGACATGGAACAGGTAAAGGAAAACATGGGTCTCAGTTCCTGCAGTCATTATAGATGTGCCTATAATAGTCATGTGCATGTGCTCACAGTGTATGATGGTGGTGTTCATCATGTTCTCGGAAACACATAAGGAAAGTGTATAGTAGAGATAGAATATTGAAAGCTGATTTTTTTGTTGAATTTTGAAAAGAGGACAGAATGCAAAAGACTCTGACTCTGATTTGGAAATGAGGATGTAGGGTATCCTAGACTCGGACTAAGACTTAGACTCGAATCAAATCCGGACTTACGGACGCTCGGTTGGTTGTTTCTTTTTTTTGGGAAAGTCTTTGATTGGAGAAAACGACAGGTGCCACGACTCGCCTAAACTCGACTTTGCGCGAATGCAAGAGAGGGAGTCAAACTAGACACGACCAATTATCGCTTTCTTTGTTTTTGTTTGGTGATTTAGTCTCGCTTTTAGGTCGACATAGTCTAGACTTCGCAATACCGTCTCCGTGGATACGATCCCGACTTACCCTAACTACCGTTAGGTCTAGCCGGTTGTTTATTGACGGTGGGGACGTGACAAATCCTTACCATCAATTTGGCGCCGTTGCCGGGGACGATGCATTGTTTAGACTTAGTTTGCTTATCGCTAGACTTAGTTACCCTTCTTTGTGTTCTCCCGTCATCTTTTGTGCATATTTTGTAGTTTGTCTTGATTTCTTAGTTTTCTTTTCTCTTGTCTTTCGATTGTACTTGTTTATTGTCGTTGCCTAGTGCCCATAAAGCACTAGGTGTTCTCACGTTTGCTCTAGTGTGTAGTGTATGCCTAGGAGGGGAGACGATTTCTTTCTCTTCAATCCAGAGCCGGAGAGACTCTTTCGAGCCTTTTGCCAACGGACGATTGATCGGGTTAGACACTCTCAACCGGGTACTAGCAATATCCATCAAGAGCAAGCTCAAGGATCCGACTTTAGCGAGTCACCTCGAGAGACGGCCGAAGAGATCTTCATAAATCCCTTTGGTTCATCTATCCATTCTTCTTCACCTAGTTCTCCGTCTAGTTCTACATCAACACCGTCTACACCACCATCTTCTCCCTTATATCCAATTATGCCGAAGTTTTCATCTCACTCCACTTTTACCGAGGATGTCTTGCCGGGACCGAGTGCTTTACCGGATACCTATACCGGGAATTTTGTGGCAAAGACTCATTTTATCCAACTTGTGGAGAGAAATCAATTTAGTGGTTTGCCCACCGAAGACCCGCACCAACACATGGAGACCTTCTCCGATTATTGTGACGCTATATCTCAAACCGGGGTTACTCAAGATCAAATTCGTTGGGTACTTTTCCCGTTCTCTCTCATTGGAAAAGCGAAGCAATGGACAAGAGTCTCGATAGGGCAACCATGGGGATTGATACTTGGAAGAAACTTGCCTTGGCGTTCTACCAAAAGTTTTACCCTCCGGAGAAGACTAATTTACTTAGGGCCTCCATCACCGGTTTCCAACAACGGGATGACGAGAGCCTTTATGAAGCTTGGGAGCGGTTTAAATCTTTGGTGAGATCGTGCCCCCACCATGGAATCTCACAATGGTTCTTGGTCCAACAATTTTGGAATGGTCTTTATGAGGACTCGAGAGCTATACTTAATATGGGCTCCAATGGTAGGTTCACCGAGGTCGATGACGATCAAACTTAAGCAAGAATTGAAGAGATGGCGGTTCATAATTCACAATACTCAAAGCCTAGGAAGGCACATCGAGGAGGTAGGCACGAGGTTGATGTTATCACTTAATTAAGCATTGACCTTGGAGCTCAATTGAAAACACACATGGAAACTATTGACAAAAAGCTCCAAAGCCACCTCAAGCAAGTTCAAAGCTCTAGTTCCTCCAACCAACACTTGATTCAAGAAGTGAATGCTTTGGAATTTGCACCTCCTTTGCCTTATTATGGGATGTGTGATACTTGTGGAATCGTTGGTCATGATCCTATGCATTGTCGGGGAAGTGTTGAGCAAGTGAACGCATTTCAAGCGTTCAAGCAAGGTGCCTCCTACTCTAATCAATACCAAGCTTCCAATCAAGTCCCTCAACAACAAGCCATGCAACCTCGTCCCTATGTTCCACCTCTCTTAAGGGACAACAATCAAGGTTACCAAGGTTATATGGGTAATCCAAGACCCTTCAACAACTTCAAGCAAAATAACCAAGGTACCTTCCACAACAACAATCAAGGGTTCCAACAAGGGAACTTCAATCAAGGTGGTTTCCAAGGAAACCAAAGGTTTCAAGGACAACAAAACCACAATCAAGGCCTTAATCAAGGTAATTCTCATGGGTTCCAAGGGAACCGTCAACAACAAGCAACACAAGTTAATCAACAACAAAGCAAGCCTAGGAGCCGGTCTCCTATTCATGACTATGGTACTCCATTAGCCCTCACCGATACTCCGCATAATCCGTCATCTCCTCCTCGAGATTTCAACATTCAAAAGACTATGATGGATGTGCAAAAGAGTACTCAATAGTTGCAAAAAAAATCAAATGGAGATGTCGAGAATCCAACAAGAGCTCTTTGCTTATGTCCAAGGGGAAAACGCGGCAAGAGAAGCCCATACGAAGATACTTGAGACCAAATAGCTCAACTAGCTTCGGGTAGCTCCTCGAGACAAAAGGGGCAACTACCTCCTCAAGGTGAAACACCGAAATTTGAGCATGTAAATGCTATCACCACAAGGAGAGGTACATCTTATGACTCCCCTTCATTCCCTAGTGAGCAAGAGCCAATGCAAGAACCGACAAAGAAAATGGCATCTCCGATTCAAGAAAGCTCAAGCTTTGATAATCCAATGGAGGAACAAGTCTTATGGGAGATCGAAAAACCCATTGAAGACAACCCTCCCCCACTTCAAGGTAAAGACAAGGGTAAAAGGAAAGTGTCATTTGAGGAGTCCACCCCTATCGAGCAAAACGAGGTTCATATCAAGTTGCCTTTCCCATCAAGGTAAATGAAGACTAAGGTGGATACTCAATACGACAAGTTCCTTAACATTGTGAAGAAATTGGATGTTAGTGTCCCGTTTACCGAGTTACTTACCCAAATCCCGGCATATGGAAAATTTATGAGAGAAATATTGCCTAGGAAGAGATCCGTCGACAAGGAAGAGACCATATCGTTCACGAGGGTGGTGAGCGAGCTTATTCAAGGGTTCCACGCTTCCGAAGTTGAAGGATCCGGGTAGTTTCTCGATCCCTTCCACCATAGGCAATTTCATGATCGAGAAAGCGTTATGTGACTTGGGCGCGAGTGTGAGCATCATTCCTTATTCTATTTGTTGCCGACTCGGGATGAAGGAGTTAAAGCGCACTTCCGTTACACTCCAAATGGCCGATAGTTCATTCAACCGACCATTGGGGATACTAGAGGATGTGCCGGTAAGAATTAGGAAGTTCTTTATTCCGGTCGACTTTATCGTGCTCGATATGCCGGAGAATGCCATCACTCCCATCATCCTTGGGCGCCCATTTCTACACACCGCCGGTGCCATGACCGATGTGAAGAACGGTAGGATCACATTTGAGTTAGGCGAGGAAAAGATAGTGTTCGACCTCCAAGGCAACACTTCGCCTACTAAGGATGAATCTTGCAATATGATCCAAGCCACGAAAGACAACGATCTAGGGGGAGAGTCGGGACAAGGCTTGAAAAATTACTCTTATGTACTTGATGATGATGATTCCGAGAGTGAGGAAGATGAGTGCCCATATCATGGGCTTGATGACAAGATGAAAAGCAAGGAGCAAGATGAGCCTCCCTTGGGGCCGCATGAGGACAAGTGGACGTTTGGGTATATCCCGAAAGATCAAAAGTACAAGTTCAAGCCATTGAACTTGGAAGATCGGGACGCCCCGGGGACGTCAAGGCAAGGCCATGAGAAGCCTTGGTATGTGGACGGTTATATCTCGAGCTTGATTGAAGACTTTGCTAGAGCCTTCGACTTGTTCCTTCGTGCCCTTGATGGAGATGGAATTGGTTTCGAGGTTGTTGAAAAAGAATTGAGGAATGCACCATCCATGGTTTGACGGAGTTCCACAAGAACCGTCTCATTGTATATATCTCTTTCTTGTAGTTAGTTCGAGTTTTGTGAAATTCTTTGTTATTTGGATTGATTGATGAGCGTTGTGAGGGAGAGAGTTTGATGTGTGTTTGAGCATTGTTTGATAGGTGAAGTGAAGATGACTCCTAGAGAGGAATGGCTATGATAGAGCTTGGATAGTAAGCATGAGGATCGGGTTTTTGAAGCTTGGAATAAGTTTTTGGGTTTGTGAAAGGTCAAGAAGACCCATCCCGACCAGGAAGAGGCTTCCCGACCGGGAAGGGTGCGGCATCCCGACCGGGAAGGAGCCGTCCCGATTGGGATGGAGGTACACATTTTCGAGCTTACTGGAGGTCCGTCCCGACCGGGACGAGTGATGCATCCCGACCGGGACCATCCATCCAGACTAGGATGGTCCCCTACTCCCTTTTGTGCCTTTTCTTCGACGTTTGAGTCCACCCAACCGTTGTATACCCCCTCCCAACCTCCTTAACTATCCTTGCTTTCATCATATGCCCATATACTTCATTTTCATACCCTCACTTCATTTCCTATCCACTTCACACCGACTCCTACTCAAAATCCCACCCCTTACTAATACTACCTCTACCGTGAGTTCTGATAAGTGTCATTTGTAGTGCCTATTTTGTAGTGTTTTGGTCCCATTTTCCTTGTGGAATCGCTCCTTGGGAGCGGTTTAGGGGTTTCTTATGCTTCTTTTAGCTTGTTTCAGGTTCCCGAGACCGTTCATGAAGAGTTGGAGCGATTCTGACTCGATACATACACTTTTTGGAGCCAACGAAGCTAAGGAACGATCACTCGATGCCTTGGAGTCGACCCCGAGACCTTGGGACCCAATCCCGAGCCTCCGAGACCCGATCCCGAGTCCCGAGTATCGATGGGAAGCTCATGAGAAGCAAGGAGGGACCAAAAAGTTCATATTGGAGGCCTACAAGGCTTATCCCGGACGGGTATGGCCTCATCCCGTCCGGGATGAAGGAGCAAAAAGAGAAGCTGCTGTCTGTGGGCCATCCCGATCGGGAAGGTGGCATCCCGACCGGGACCGACCTCGTCCCGACCGGGACCACCCCGTCTCGGCCGGGACGGGCCACTGCTACTCCGATTTGTTTCTTCTCTTCTCCCTTCCATTTGCAACCCTATATATACTCTCCCCTTGTTATGTTAAGCTTATGCCTTTCATTAGAGACTAAACCCTAGATAGATTAGCATAGATTAGTGTAGATTAGTCTTTAGATTATCGTTAATCCTAGATCAGTACTTGTAACTTGGGAATTCTTGAAGATTCCAACCAAGCTTGACAACCTTGGTTGAGGTATTTGGGTTTTCTTCCATTTATGCAAGTTTCCTTCTTTTCATCTTCTCTAGTATGGTACAATCTCCTCTTTCTTCTTCTTAATCTTGTTTTTATCATTAAAGTTTGATTCTTTAGTTCTTGTTTAGTGTTTTGTTCATTGTTAGATTAGTTTCTTCATGTTTGTTTTGATTGTTGTTTTGATTCCTCTTGTTAGTGTTAGTTTTAGATTAGATATGTTAGAGTAGATCTTTGCTAGGGTTAGTAAGGCGATTAGGGTGTTAATTGGATGATTAAGGGATTGTTGGAGTTGTTGGTGGAAGATTTGGGTTTCCTCTTGTATGATGCACATCACATGTTTGTAGAAATGCTTGAATGACTAAGTAGTTATGAATGCTTGTTTTCCTTGCTTTTCTCTTGTGGGTGATAGTTGTTTGTGGGTTTGGTCCCCTCATTAAGTTGCGAGAGCCCGGTGAGGACGACCCCTAGGTCGGTCTAAGTTGCGAGAGCCCGGATTCGACCTAGGCCTATAGCGTGCTAGTGACCCCGATTGTGTTGTGTATCGCCGAGTTGGGTTTTAGGTGGAACCTCTAGGTGAGTCTAAGTTGCGAGAGCCCGGGCATTACCTAGATTACCCTACTTCCTCCTTCACCTCTAGTTCTTCCTCGACCATTCCGTTACCCCTTTGACCCCGACCTAATCCTAGCCCTTTTCCTTTGATAGTTCTCTTGCTTTAGACCTAGCTTAGTCCTAGCCTCCTCCCCTTAGATTAGCTCGTCTCGAACCTAGTCCTAGACCCGAGCATACCTTAGTCCATCCTCCCGTCCCTGTGGATTCGACCCGACTTACCCTAGCTACCCACTAGGTATAGTTGGTTTTGTTTGACGGTTGGGATTCACGACAAATCCCACCCATCAAGTTCCTCTCAAGTTTGAAGCGAGATGGAAAACGAAGAAGACAAGATACGTGCCTATAATGATCATTGAGACGATGGAGCGAGTGAGTTACTAGCCGATTGGTTTGGGTAACTATCCTTACTTTTCCGTCTTTTGTCGCTTGTTTTCTCTTGTTTGCCCCTTTCCCCTTGAGTCATGGTATCTTGGTGGCCTTCGAGGCCTTAGTATGATTGCTCCCGACTCTCGATGATGTGATTACATCGAGAGTCAATCGATTAATCCAAATATGCAAAGATTTTCACCTTTTTTTTTAGGAATTTATCGGATTTGGGCGGAATCCGGGCTAGGTGACTTGATTACACCTAGCCCTCCCCTCCTATTTCCTTTTATTTCTTTGTTTTTATTTTCTTCCCCCATCCATATCTTTTCTCGTCTCGGCCCATGGTGACTTGACTACACCCCGGCCGGACACGTTCTACTCTTTTCTTCATTTTCTTTTTAATTTTTAGCTTTATTTTCGTAGTTTCTTTTCTCTCCTTTTGTCTCTCCGCGCACTATGATCGAGCATGAGGACATTGCTCGGTTTAAGTGTGGGGGAGCGATATCCTAGCATAGTTAGTTTTATTTTCGTAGTTTCTTCGAAAAATCTTTAAAATCCCTAAAAATTTGAAAAATTTCACAAAAATCAAAAAAAATTTCTTTTGTGTGTTTTACTTTTGTGTCGTTGTGTCGTATATTTGTTTTGTTGTGTGTTTTGCCTCCCTTTTCCTTATAGGTTGCTTAATCACTGTTAGTTTTGGAAAGCTTTCAAGACATCCGGTAACATCTTCTATCCCTTTTCCCTCTTTATTTCTTGTGAAGTTTGGAGAAGGTTTGTGATGTAGTGTGCTCGGGTGGAGCTTTGTAAAGTTTGCGGTTGATTTGGACGCTTGTTTGGATGATCGGGGTGGTGTTTGTGTTGTTTATGTGTTTGTTTTGTTTTGTTTTTTTGTTGCTTTTGCTTCTTTTTCTTTCGTTTGTTTTCGTCATGTCTTTGTTTTGTGTTGTGTTGTGTGTCATGTGTGTCAACAGTTTTCGAAAACCCGGTTTAGAGGCTAGTGTGCGAATGGTTACTTTCCCCTCCTAATAATGTAAATCGAGTCTTGGACTTTACTCTAGTAGAATGACCCTAAATCAATGATTTCGTTGGTCCTTTACCTTGAGTCCACCTAGCTTACTAGGGATTTACTACGGGATTTGCATTTTGACCATTATGACCACCCACGGTGTGAAAAGGCCTTGGTTACCGAGTCTCGTCCCTTAGCTGACGGTGTTTAGGATTGTTTGATTAGTCCAAGTTTTTCCTCCTTTTTGTGGGTTTGAAGGGAAGGGCCCGTCCCGACTTACCCATTCACCTACCTCCTACGCATATCCACACAATAAATTGCAATTTATTGAATTCTCGCTTTCTTGTTATACAAAGAAATGCCAAAAGCCAAATCAAGCCAAAAAGGGCAAAGAATAGAAAATGAAAGAAAATGAAAGAAAGAAAAGAATGAAGAAAAAGAAAAGGCACAAAAGCCAAAAAGAAAATAGAAAAGAAGAAAAAGAAATGGCATGGCAACAAACAAGGCAAAAATGCAAAAAGAAAAGAATGCTAAAAGAAAACCCGTCTCACAAAAAGAATCCCTACATCTCAAAATAAGCCTTTTACCGACTGTTATCGTGAAGAGCCTACCAAAGGACCGAGTCCCTAGGAAGGATGATAGCGGTAGTAGTCAGTCTTCCCTCACTTTGCAATATTACCACCTTTTTACTTGGACTAGTTAGGCGGTTTCGGGCATGGGACGACCCTCTTGGCTCATTGCTAAAGGGGGCGGGGTCTCACTTACCTACAGTGTCGACTAACACCGTGGTTCATCCCTTTTCCACTCCGCCGATCGTCCCGTAGTACGTTCTTAGAAAGTTAGGAGGAATCTAGGTAAGTTACCAACGTTTTTGTTGCTTTATCGTCATACTATTAGGGTTTAGTTCACCTTGGTTTGTATTGCTAGCTTGGGAACGTTGTCACTTGCCTTGAGTCCTAAACCGGTGTCTTTTCACCACTTTGTCGAGGGAAGCAGTATTTGTTTTCTTTTGGGTGCAACCGATTATTTGTTTGTTTGTGTGTTCGTTTGTTTATGTGTTTTGTGTCCGGTTGCATCCACGGTTTTGTCGCAAGACATTACTTGCCTTGCGGAGTACACTTTTCCTCTAAGTGTACTCGCATGAGTTGAAAGGGCGTAGGGTGCGCTAATACCCACTCGGCTAGTTTAGTAGTTAGTATGTGCTTACTCGAGGACGAGTAAGGGTTAAGTGTGGGGGAGTTGATAAGTGTAGTTTGTAGTGCCTAATTGTTGTGTTTTGGTCCCATTTTCCTTGTGGAATCGCTCCTTGGGAGCGGTTTATTGGCTTCTTATGCTTCCTCTAGCTCGTTTCAGGTTCCGAGACCATCCACGAAGAGTTGGAGCGATTCCGACTCAATACATACACTTTTTGGAGCCAACGAGGTAAAGGAACGATGACTCGATGCCTTGGAATCGACCCCGAGACCTTGGGACCCAATCCCGAGCCTCCGAGACCCGATCCCGAGTCCCGAGAATCGACGAGAAACCCATGGGAGGCAAGGAGGGATCAAAAAGCTCTTAAGGGAGGCCTACAAGACCCATCCCGGTCGGGAAGGCCTCAACCCGTCCGGGATGAGGTGCACAAAAGGCGTACCTACTGTGAGGAGCCCATCCCGGCCGAGACCAGGCCGTCCCGGTCGGGACCACACCGTCCCGGGCGGGAAGGACCAGGGGCTGCGCGAGACTCTTTTCTTTCTTCTCCTTCATTCTTGTACCCATATAAATACTCCCCTCTTGTATTATTTAGGGATCTTATCATACCCTAGACTATTTTAAGCCTCCATTAAACATTCATAACCCTAGATTAGTGTTCCTCTCATTAGCTTAATTCTCTCTTTAATCTTTAGTTAATTATTATAATTAGTTCTTGTATTAAGTGGATACTTGAAGATTCATCCAAGCTTGACAACCTTGGAGTTGATTTGGGTTTCTCTTTTATACAAGTTCTCATCTTTTCATCCATTATTAGTTGGTATAGTCTTCTTCTCTTATTTACTCTTGTTCTTAGTTTGTTAATCAAGTTTGAATCTTTATATTTTGTTTATTGTTATTGTTCTTATTTGTTATTATGGATGTTTGGATGTTTGAGTTGATTTCTCTTATTATTGTTGGTTTGTTCTTGATAATGAGTGAGTAGATTACTTGTGGGGTTAGTAGGGGGATTAAGGGTAGATTATGGGTGATTAGGGTTTGATTAGGGATAAAGGGTGAATCTTTGTTGTTAGTCACATATTGGGTACTCTATGTGTTTGTTGATTTGCTTGTATGAGTAGTAGTGGCCAATGCTTCCCATACTTGTGCTCATCTTCTCATTGTTTGTCTATTATGTGATCATGTTGAGAATAGTCGTTGTCACGAGAGTGCGGACTAGGGTCTACGTAGCGAGAGCCCGGACCGACTCTAGCAACTAGGAGACACCTACACCCTTGATCACCCCAATTACCCATCTACACTTATGAACCCGACCTACCCCACTTCCTTTCATATTTGAGTTCATCCCCTTAGTTAGTCATCATTCCATTAGTTCCATTGTTTAGTTTGTTTCTAGTTATTTCTCTTAATCTTGTTTTAGCTAGTTCATCATTAGTCTAGTTCTTACTTCTCCTCCACCATAGTTTTCCAATTATCGCTTTCTTTGTTTTTGTTTGGTGATTTAGTCTCGCTTTTAGGTCGACATAGTCTAGACTTCGCAATACCGTCTCCGTGGATACGATCCCGACTTACCCTAACTACCTTAGGTCTAGCCGGTTGTTTATTGACGGTGGGGACGTGACAAATCCTTACCATCACCTTAGCTACGTGATAGGTTTAGTTGGCTTTACTTGTTGGTGGGGATTCGCGGCAAAATCCTTCCCATCAGTAATTGCCCGGATTGGCGTTCGTTTCGCTTTCTGTGTCTCTACTCTCAAGGAAATTGAGGCGACTATCGATGTAACGGATGGAGAAAGTCAAACGGGTTTATGGAGGTTGCGAACCAATTTGGTTAGGGTATCGACATCGTCGCGGATGCTTTAGATGGCACTTGAATCTACCGACATGTTGGGGAGTGATTCTAGTGGGAAAGGATTAAAAGGTCAGATCGGATCCACCGGATGACTTAGAGACTCGAGGAATCCTCCTAGTAGAGCGACACAGGACGAGACCCTTGATTCGCGCGTGTGTGCGGTCATTGGGTTAGGGACTCAGGTGCTTTAGACTCTTGTTGTATTTGGCGGAACGCCTTACGGATTCATGTCCCCCAAAGCGAGACGATTTGACACTAATCTCGGGGGTGAGATTTAAAAGAGGACATTCTTGAGATGAGACGACCCAAAATGTAAGACCTCGAGCAGAGGTGATCTTAGTAACTAACACATACAGTTAATCACACGGTTGTACGACGTAAGAAGTTGATCGCGATCCCGGCTCAGGATCAATTTTTTTTATTTTTTCGACAACGACCAATACTCGCAGAGGAGAGTTTTGAAAAAAAGATGATTTTGTAAAATTAGGGTGACGATGGTGTGGCGACACCGTTCGTGACGTAAAAGTGTGTAGCTATGTGTGTGGGTCGGGAGTCAGACGATGGCAAAAGTGCAAATGTTTTTTTTTGAAAGAAACACGGTTCTTAGGGGAATCAGTGTTTTGAAAGTGATGACGTGATGCTTTTATCGAGACTACTATTAATTAGATAGTTCGATATTCGTGGTGCACGTGGTCTAACGACGGTGCTCTAAGGGTGTAACTAAATTCTTATTAAAGAACTTAGGTGATGAATAGCATTTTTTAGGAAAAAAAACTTTTTGAAATGAGTGACCCACGTTTGTCGGTTGCTTTAGCTAGTATTTGGCGGTGGGGAATGATGTATTGTGAAAAGTATTTCGAGAATGTAACCGTTTTGGATTCCTTGACTTCATTAATCAAAGCTTAGGTTGTGTTAACGGTATGCGTGTAAAAACTTTTCTTTTTGAACATAAAATGTAACCGTTTGGTGTGTCTTGATCCCATTAATTGGGAGTCTCGGTAGTATTAACGGTACTTGTTGTTTGGCGGGTTTTACTTTAGCCACGTGATGACGTTTGAAAATATATTTTGTTTGAAAATGTCGAGTGTAAAATTTGCCATGACGATGGCATCTGAAAATGTTTGTTTTTTTTTTTTAAGAAATCATGACTTGATGGGAGTATCGGCGTTTAAGAGGATGTTTTGAAAAGATGAAATATTTTTTGAAAACGAAAATGGGTGCGGTTGAATATGTTGGCCTGGTTGAATCCAGATTTTTAGTGCTTTATTTGGGTTGGATTGTTCAAAACACGATACACATAAGTAGGAATGCATACACTCATGCAGGATGCAGACACGGGTAGGTTAGGGTAGGCTACCGCCCACGAATAGTCTTTACTTAGGTACTGATAATTATCTGGGGAGAGGAGTGTCATACCGACCATTCGGAACTATCCGCTTATTATTCCCGCGGGGTACGCGTTAGGCGGCCGGAGTGTCAATCGAGGATCTCTCCGCGTGTCCCTAAAGATCTTACTGCGAAGAGGTTGATTGACCCTGATATCGGTTAGGGTGGGCTTTTTAGGGCCAAAACCTGTGGTAACCACAACTAGGAACTAAGAAATGAGCTTCACCGACCTCTTTCAAGTTACACCACCACTGGAAACTTGTTTCCAAATCCTCACCGGAGTCGCCAAACATTGAGGACGTTCGTCCGCACCGCACGGAGCCTGATGCGAGTTCAGTTTGCAGTGTTGTTTTGATCGGTCCATATCTCGAGTTATACTTGGAAATTTGTAGTCATTCAAAATGGAGGAGATAGATTTCGAGCTTATCTTTCCAATGACTATTCGTGAAGGCTCATTGAACAAGTATTGACAAAGTTATGGTCCGAACAAGTCAGCTGTGCATGGGAATTTCGCAGAAGTTATTTATTTGACGGAACTGTTTCTTTTCTATCGACTTTCAATAAAAGAGCTAGTGGATACATTGCTCTAATACGATTTCTAAGTTCAAATAATCAGCAATGGGATTAATTGCTTTCAAGACTAGAAGATGCATTAACCAAGTGCAAAAACACACCAGCCTACTAAAGCAAACAAAGAAGCATTGCATCTGAATTGGAGCAAAATAGTGGCTGCTAGTGTTCACAGTTATTCATTGTATCTAGTTGTCTAAGTTCTTTTCCCTTTCTTTGTTTGTATCACCCACTTTAAGAGGCTTGACTATTCTGGTTGGCCTCTCTTTGGGTCCTTTTGTAGGCTATAAATAGCCACCCATTATATGCATAAATCATTCAACTTTCATCAAACAAATCTGAGATAAGCTTTGCTTTTTCTTTCCGTCTTTGTAGTTCACAAGACAAAGTATTAGAGTTAGTCGCGTCACAAGCTCTATACTCGCTATTTCAATCGAGTGTTTGAATTAGCACCCGCTTTGTTGAGGTATAGGTCTATCTCACTTAGCACACTATCCTTGGCTACGTTCTATCATCCCTTACGACAACTTTTCCATTCTGATTTCGTTACTTTATTTCATTCATTTCGATCTACTATCAATCACCAAATCACTTGTTCAAAGTTCATTCCAAATCACATCATTAGTGGTATCAGAGCTACAACTCTTGATTTTTCTTAAAATCAAGACGGTCCAAGGAGTGTCGAAGCCAAGTTATTAGTTGAATTTCTGATTGCGATTAGAATTCAAAGGTTAAACTCGTACGGGTAGTTCGAGGGTTAATCGGTTTTGATTGTTTCGTGGTTCTTGTTGAAGTTCGATTTATTTTCAAAAAAAAAATACTGTTCACGAATTAGTACTGTTCACGAAGTACTATTCAAAAAAAAAAAAAAAAAAAAAAAGATGGCTGTAATTTTCTCGTTGGAAAATACAAGCGAGGAAAGTTTGGTTTTTGATCCGTCGTTACCTCCTATTTTCGATGAATATGAAGATCATTGTGAGCCAAATGGGTTGCGCATGAAGAAAAAAATTCTGATCTTGGCCAAAACAAACATCGAAAATAGAGGGATTGAGCTCATGGAATATTTTGAGAAGCAATATAAGATACGTGATCCGTCCATGTTCAAAACAAGCAAAATGGATTTCACAAGCGTACAAAATTGCGCGTTTTTTAAAAGGAGTCGAGCTTGTGGTCGAGCCATAATACCAACATTACCCACACTTGTGTCTATTTGGAGTAAGGGTGTGTTGATCCTAACAAATTTTTTTTATTTGATCCAGGTGGGATACTTGTTACAAGAATTGAGGACAATTCTTTTTCAAAGAAGGAGAGTATGATGCGAGTTCAGTTTGCAGTGTTGTTTTGATCGGTCCATATCTCGAGTTATACTTGGAAATTTGTAGTCATTCAAAATGGAGGAGATAGATTTCGAGCTTATCTTTCCAATGACTATTCGTGAAGGCTCATTGAACAAGTATTGACAAAGTTATGGTCCGAACAAGTCAGCTGTGCATGGGAATTTCGCAGAAGTTATTTATTTGACGGGACTGTTTCTTTTCTATCGACTTTCAATAAAAGAGCTAGTGGATACATTGCTCTAATACGATTTCTAAGTTCAAATAATCAGCAATGGGATTAATTGCTTTCAAGACTAGAAGATGCATTAACCAAGTGCAAAAACACACCAGCCTACTAAAGCAAACAAAGAAGCATTGCATCTGAATTGGAGCAAAATAGTAGCTGCTAGTGTTCACAGTTATTCATTGTATCTAGTTGTCTAAGTTATTTTCCCTTTCTTTGTTTGTATCACCCACTTTAAGAGGCTTGACTATTCTGGTTGGCCTCTCTTTGGGTCCTTTTGTAGGCTATAAATAGCCACCCATTATATGCATAAATCATTCAACTTTCATCAAACAAATCTGAGATAAGCTTTGCTTTTTCTTTCCGTCTTTGTAGTTCACAAGACAAAGTATTAGAGTTAGTCGCGTCACAAGCTCTATACTCGCTATTTCAATCGAGTGTTTGAATTAGCACCCGCTTTGTTGAGGTATAGGTCTATCTCCCTTAGCACACTATCCTTGGCTACGTTCTATCATCCCTTACGACAACTTTTCCATTCTGATTTCGTTACTTTATTTCATTCATTTCGATCTACTATCAATCACCAAATCACTTGTTCAAAGTTCATTCCAAATCACATCATATGGTTGAAGAAGAGTCCACCATCCTAGGTTTGACGGAGTTCCTAAAGAACCGTCATGTTGTATATTCCCTCTTCCTCTTCTTTAGAGTACTTGTGCTTGTATTTGTGATTTTTGTTTCTAGGACTCTTTTGTTTTGTGATATTCTTGTCATTTGGATTTTTGATGAGCGATGTGAAGGAGCGAATTTGATGTGTATATGAGCTTTGTTTGATAGGTGAAGTGAAGATGATTCCTAGAGAGGAATGGCTATGATAGAGCTTGGATAGTATGCATGAGGATCGGGTTTTTGAAGCTTGGAGTGAGCTTTTGGGATTGTGGAAGGTCAAGAAGACCCATCCCGACCGGGAAGAAGGCTTCCCGACCGGGAAGGGTGCGGAATCCCGACCGGGAAGGAGCCATCCCGATCGGGATGAGTGCACCAAAGTTCGAGCTCATTGGATGTCCGTTCCGACCGGGATGAGGGCGTCCCGACCGGGACAAGTGAGACATCCCGACCGGGACCATCCATCCCGACCGGGATGGTTCCCCGCTCCCCCTTTGTGTTTCTTCTTCGACTTATGAGCCCACCCAACCATTATATACCCCCTCCCAACCTCCCTAACTTTCCTTGCTTATATCATATGACCCATGTACTTTATTTCCATACCTTCACCTCATTTCCTCCTCACTTTAGACTGATATTCACATCAAATCCTACCCCCTCGCACCATTACTACCTCTACCATGCGGTTTTATCAAGCTTGAAGAAGGATGGCAACGGAGAAGACAAGCTACGTGCCTATAGCGATCATTGAATGCGATGGAGTTCGTGAGTTGCTAGCATGTTGGTAAAGCAACTTTCTTTACTTTTCCGTCTTTTGTTGCTTGTTGCCCTTTGTTTGCCCCCTTCCCCTCGAGTCATGATATCTTAGTGGCCTTCGAGGCCTTGGTAGTTGTTGCTCCCGACTCTCGATGATGTGACTACATCGAGAGTCATTTCAAAATCCAAATTTTACAAGTTTTTCACCCTTTTTCTTCTAGGATTTAGTCGGATTTAGGCGGAATCCGGGCTAGGTGACTTGATTACACCTAGCCCTCCCCTCCCATTTCCTTTTATTTCCTTCTTTTATTTCTTCCCCCATCCATATCTTTTTCTCGTCTCGGCCCATGGTGACTTGACTACACCCCGGCCGGACGCATTCTACCCTTTCTTCACTTTTCTTTTTGATTTTTAGCTTTATTTTCGTAGTTTCTTTTCTTTTCTTTTGTCTCTCCGCACACTACGATCGAGCATGAGGACATTGTTCGGGTTAAGTGTGGGGGAGCGATATCCTATCATAGTTAGCTTTATTTTCTTAGTTTTTTCGAAAAAAATCTTAAAAATCCCTAAAAATTTGAAATTTTTTCACAAAAATCAAAAAGATTTTCTCTTTTGTGTTCTCCTTTAGTGTCTTTGTGTCGCATGTTTGTTTTGTTGCGCGTTTTGCCTCCCTTTGTCCTTATAGATTGCTTTAATCGCCGATGACTTTGGAAAGCTCTAAAGACTTCCGGTAACATCTTATCCCTTTTTCTTCTTTATCTCTTGTGGAGTTTGGAGGAGATTGTGATGTTGTGTGCTCGGGTGGAGCTTTGTGCATATTGGTGGATGATTTGGTGACTTGTATGGAATACCGGGGTGGTGTTTGTTTTATGTTTGTTTTGTTATGTTTTGTTTTTGTTGCCTTTGTTTCTTTTCCTCTCGTTTTCTTTATGTCTCTAATTTTGTATTGTGTTGTGTTGTGTGTCATGTGTTTAAACTGTTTTCGAAAACCCGGTTTAGAGGCTAGTGTGCGAGTGTCTACTTTCCCTTCCTAGTAGTGTAAATCGAGTCTTGGACTTTAGTCTAGTAGAATGACCTTAAATCAATGAATTCGTTGGTCCTTTACCTTGAGACCACCTAGCTTACTAGGGATTTACTACGGGATTTGCATTTTGACCATTATGACCACCCACGGTGTGAAAAGGCCTTGGTTGCCGAGTCCCGTCCCTTAGGTGACCGTGTTTAGGATCGTTTGATTAGTCCAAGTTCTCCCCTTTTTGTGGGTTTGAAGGGAAGGCGCCGTCCCGACTCACCCATTTCCCTACCTCCTACACACATCCACAAAATAATTTGCGATTTGTTGAATTCTCTCTTTCTTGTTACACAAAGAAATGACAAAAAGCCAAATCTTGCCAAAAAGGGCAAAGAAAAGAAAAAAAGAAAGAAAATGAAAGAAAGAAAAGAATGAAGAAAAAGAAAAGGCACAAAAGCCAAAAAGAAAATAGAAAAGAAGAAAAAGAATGGCATGGCAAAACAAGGCAAAAAATGCGAAAGAAAAGAGAAAATGCCAAAAGAAAACCCGACTCACAAAAATAACCCCTACCTCTCAAAATAAGCCTTTTTTTCCGACTTTTGCCGTGAAGAGCCTACCAAAGGACCGAGTCCCTAGGAAGGATGATAGTGGCATTAGTCGGTCTTCCCTCATTTTGCATTTATTTCCACCTTTTTACTCGCACTAGTTAGGCGGTTTTAGACATGGGACGACCCTCTTGGCTCACGCTAAAGGGGGCGGGGTCTCACTTACCTACAGTGTCAACTAACACAGTGGTTCTTCACTTTCCACTCCGCCGATCGTCCCGTAATACGTTTTTAGAAAGTTAGGAGGACCTAGGTAAGTTACCAACGTTTTTGTTGCTTTATCGTCATACTATTAGGGTTTAGTTCACCTTGGCTTGTATTGCTAGCTTGGGAACGTTGTCACTTACCTCGAGTCCTAAACTGGTGCTTCTTTCACCACTTTTTGAGGGAAGCGGTATTTGTTTTTCTTTGGGTGCAACCTTGTGTTTGTTTGTGTGTTTGTTTGTTTGCGTGTTTTGTGTCCGGTTGCATCCACGGTTTTGTCGCAAGACCCGACTTGCCTTGCGGAGTGCACTTTTCCTCTATGTGTACTCGCGTGAGTTGAAAGGGCGTAGGGTGCGCTAATACCCGCTCGGATAGTTTAGTAGTTAGTATGTGCTTACTTGAGGGCGAGTAAGGGTTAAGTGTGGGGGAGTTGATAAGTGTAGTTTGTAGTGCCTATTTTGTAGTGTTTTGGTCCCATTTTCCTTGTGGAATCGCTCCTTGGGAGCGATTTATGGGCTTCTTATGCTTCCTTTAGTTCGTTTCAGGTTTCCGAGGCCGATTTGGAAGAGTTGGAGCGATTCCGACTCGATACATAAACATTTTGGAGCCAACGGAGTAAAGGAATGATGACTCGATGCCTTGGAATCGACCCCGAGACCTTGGGACCCAATTCCGAGCCTCCGAGACCCGATCCCGAGTCCCGAGAATCGATGGGAAGCCCATGAGAAACAAGGAGAGACCAAAAAGTTCATATTGGAGGCTTACAAGACTCATCCCCGACGGGTATGGCCTCAACCGATCCCTGTTGAGGTGCACAAAAGAGGAGGCTCCTGTCTGTGGCTCATCCCGACCGGGAGCAGCTCTTCCCGGCCGGGACCGACCCCATCCCGACCGGGACCACCCCGTCTCGGCCGGGACGGGCCTGCTGCAGCTCCGCCTTGTTTTCTTTCTTCTTCTTTCCACTTGTAACCCTATATATACTCTTCCCTTGTTTTGTTAAGCTTATGCCTTTCATATCCCCTTAAACCCTAGACTACTTTAGGTTAGATTAGCTTAGATTAGAGTAGATTAGTCGGTAATTAGTCCTTAGTCTTAGATTAATGCTTGTAATTTGGGAATTCTTCAAGATCTCCATTCAAGCTTGACAACCTTGGATGTTTGTTTTGGGTTCTTCCATTTATGCAAGTTTCCTTCTTCTTCTTATAGTATGGTATAATCCCTTTTCCTTCTTCTTAATCTTGTTTTTATCATTCAAGTTTGAATCTTTATTATTGTTTGTTCTTGTTCTTGTTAGTTTGATTGAGTTTGTTTATGTATGTTTTGTTTCTTATGATGATTCCTCTTGTTAGTGTTAGTTTTAGATTAGATATGTTTGAGTAGATTCTTGCTAGGGTTAGTAAGGTGATTTGGGTGTTAATGGATGATTAAGGGATTGTTGGAGATGTTGGTGGAAGATTTGGGTTTCCTCTTGGTTTGATACATATCACATGTTTGTTGAAATGCGTGAATGACTAGTAGATGCATATACTTGTTTTTCTTGTCTTTTCTCTTGTGGGTGATAGTTTGTTTGTGGGTTTGGTTCCCTCACTACGTAGCGAGAGCCCGGTGAGGACGATCCCTAGGTCGGTCTAAGTAGCGAGAGCCCGGATGCGACCTAGGCCACTATAGCGTGCTAGTAACCCCGTTTGTCATGTGTGTCGCCGAGATGGGTTTTAGGTGAAACCTCTAGGTCGATCTACGTAGCGAAAGCCCGGACCATACCTAGACTAGCCTACTACTCCCTTCACTCTAGTTCTCCCTTGACCATTCCATTACCCCTTTGACCCCAAGCTAATCCTAGCCCGTTTTCCTTAGTTGTTTTCTCCGTCTCCTTAGCCATAGCCTTAGTTTTCTCCCCTCTTATCATTCTTGTTTAGCGTAGTCCGTTGACTTAGTCTCGTATTTAGGCGACCTTAGTCTAGGCTCTACATTACCGTCCCCGTGGATTCGACCCGACTTACCCTAGTTACCCACTAGGAATAGCCGGTTTATTATGATCGGTTGGGACGTGACAAATCCCTACCATCAATAAATTTTCAAAATTTTAGATAAGTCAATGAGTTAGAATTAATTATTCTACCGTCGCACATCTCGAATTAATAATCTTGATGTATTTCGAAAAATGCAAAAAAAATCAATCAAATCAAATTTCGAACTACGTTTGGTTTGATTCCGCTAATTATCGATACGTAGGCAACCCCTCAAAAGGGTACAACCACTGCAATAACGAAAAGACGGGAACGGTATTCAATAATACGTCTTTTATTTAAGTCTTGATAAACTCGGGATTACAAAAAAAAAAACGCCGAAACGGCATACAAAAAAAATCACACCAAAAAATAATAGTAATATTCAAATAATAAAATAAGGAGACTAATATCCGGGCATCTTCCCCTTTCCTTTGTCCTTCGGGTCGCGTGGAGCCCGAGGTCGCGGAGGTGGAGATGAACGTTCCCTAATCACAAGGGGAACCTCTTTAGCACGAACCCGTTTCTTTGACGACGGGTCTTCAATCACAGTCTTCGGCCCAAGTCGGGCTTGCACATGCTCAGGTAGCCTGTCCCGTGGGCCAAGTCAGTCCTGCACGGCTAGTCTGAGGCCCAGTCTCCTCTCCAAGTCCGTCTGGGGGCTCACTTTCCCCCAAGCACCTTTAGCACTAGACCCTCCAGCTTGAGTCTTAGTCTTCTTCTGTCCTGACATTAGACGAACTAGGGTAGTCGGAGTGTATCCCTCATCAAAGAACCCCTTGTTGTCTTTAGCTTGCTCCCTTCTCAGCAGGTCGAAGGCTTCATCAACCTTCAAAGCAGCTCGGGCCTTGGCATCACCTGCTTTGCTCCACTTCACATATGAGTCCGAAACCCAGATCGAATGCCGAGATTTGGAAACGGGCCAAGTGTGTCGGGTATACCATCTTTGCGCCCAAGTATCGCACATCACATCAGTCAGTTGGGTAGAGTCACTCACAACTGCTTCGATTTCTGGTATCCGCTGAGCCCGTCCGTACAGCCTTAGTATGCGATCCGGGTAAAGATGAACCGTTTGTCTGAAGGACAAGATTACTTGATAACGGGCTCTGTCCCTCGGATCCAAGCCGGTCCAAGCATAGATGGGCCACCATGGCACAACCCATCGAATTAGCCGCCCACCGTGGATCGATAGCACCTCGTCCAAATATTTCTGGTTAATCAGGCGAGAGAAATCGATGGCCCGCCTCCTCGTCATTAATTGGTTATGGCGGTAATTACTAGCATCAAGTGGGGGATCTATCACCGATAGCCTCTCATAAAGCCAAATCTGAAAAAGAAAACAAAAGCATTAGATCTCGAGACGAAGCAGATGACACTCGATCGAGTGCCAAGGTGACTCGATCGAGTGTTGTCACTGGAAGCAAACAGAAGGTCTTTTTACGAAGGCACTCGATCGAGTGCCAGGGTGACTCGATCGAGTGCCCACTGCAGTAGCCAAATTCTCGAAAATTCAAAAAATTGAGAAATCAAGAAAAATAAAAAATCCGACTTACTTGCAGCAAACGGGTGCTTCCCGTGAGACGGACGGACGAATCCCCCTTGCGATGGTCCAATCCTTGGATTATTTCACCCGTAATCAACCAGGCTAGGCTATGCTCCGTCTCCATTAAGTCAACCGCGGTTAATAGACGAATATGGCCCATACATGATAATAAGTCCATGTGACCCTCAAAGGCGTATACATGGAGCATGCAAAAAGAGAAAGCCCTACGGCTATGAACTGATCTCACCCGGACATCGTGTGGATTCATAAACTTCTCGGCCAGATCAATCAAGGAGACCGTGTTGTCATCCTGGGTCATGCGAGACACCTCATTATGGGAGAGGCCCAAGAACTCTCAAAGCTTCCTTCTCAAGTCATAGACCGAATACGGGACGGCGGGACGAAGCATTGGGTTCCATCCTCCTACAGCTGCAATCTCCTCAGGTAAAGGGTAGACTTCGCCCCGAGGAAAGGCAAAGACATGATATATGTCATCCCAATAAGCCAAGCATGCATCCAAGAAATAGCGGTCAACCACCATCTGACGGAACGGGTACAGCTGAGTTATGCCCGTCTGGTTCAAGACCACCCTATCAGCATCCCTAAATTGTCGGGACCATGCCTGCAGCATAGCGCTCAACCTGTCGATTCCCATGCTAGATTTTCTTAAGAGGATAAAGAGACTTTCTTTTTGCCTTAAGGGAAATAAAGAGATTTTCTTTTGATTTGTGATAGGAATTATGGAGGAATCAAGAGCAAAAGGGGGCTATATATAGCATTAGCCTTGCAAACCTCTTTCCATATCACTTTTAGGAAAAGTTTCCTAATTCCAAAACGGAATCAATCCACAAGCCTAGTCCCGATACTAGCACGGAAATATTCGTCCCGAACTTTCCTAATTTCTTTAAGAGTCAATTATTTCAAAATCTCGAAAAATTTCAAAAATTCGAGCTCTCCAAAAATTCAAACATCATTTCCCCAGCACGAGTCATTTTACTACCTACGTGTTGCATGCATTTTTTATGTAACTTATACAGGTACGACTCAAACAAAGACATGCAAGCCACTAAATCTCCCCAGCATTTTCACGGGATGGGCCTACACACAGGCGCACCCAGGACTTACGCGACAAGTCCAAATGCCCCACGGAGTATTATCATCAGCACAGGTATGATTCCTATCTTATGGCTGGCGAGCCCTTCACGCGAGTCTAATGGACTATAAACGACCGAACGGAAGTCTACCAGGTCTTAACGGGCTTGGTAGCTACTCTGACTTTCGCCCTGTCCAAGCCTCAGTCAGAGTGGGGGCTCTGTAGACACCCGCATTTTGACTGCCAGGTGTCTATGGCAGTGATAAGTGCGGTTTGTAGTGCCTATTTTGTAGTGTTTTGGTCCCATTTTCCTTGTAGAAGCGCTCCTTAGGAGCAGTTTAGGGGCTTCTTATGCTTCCTTTAGTTCGTTTCAGGTTCCCGAGTCCGATTTGGAAGAGTTGGAGCGATTCCGACTCGATACATACACATTTTGGAGCCAACGGAGTAAAGGAACGATCACTCGATGCCTTGGAGTCGACCCCGAGACCTTGGGACCCAATCCCGAGCCTCCGAGACCCGATCCTGAGTCCCGAGAATCGATGGGAATGATGTGAGTTGATATGAACTTTGAAACAAGAATATGAAGTAGGATTAGTATTCTGAAATGGAACGTAAACAAGTGACCAAAACAGAATGAAAGGTGAGTTTTAAGGATGAATAAACCGTAACCAAGGATAGTATGCTAGGTGAAGTAGACCTATACTCCAACAAAGCGGTTGCTAGATCAAACACTCGATTGAAATAGCGAGTTTAGAGCTTGTAACGCGACTTACTCTAGACTTTGTCTTGTAAACAACAAGGACGTAAAAGGAAAGCTTAGCTTTACTCAGGTTTTTGATTTCAATCTTGGATGTCTTATTCATTCAAATAGATGGCTATATATAGCCTACAACAAGACCCTTAAACCGGCTGGTTAGGGTGACAATAACGAAGCTACATGGTGACAAAAACAAAGCTACATCTATGTGAACTAGGAGCTAATAACAAAGCTATGTAAACTAGGAGCTAATAACAAAGCTATGTAAACTAGGAGCTAATAACAAAGCTTAATAAGGAGCCATTTGGACGTGCACAACCAGCTTCAAACGTCCTCTTTAACCCCGGTGCTTTTCCCATGCACAACTGACTTGTTCGGAACATAACTTTGTCAATACTTGTTCAATGAGCCTTCATGAATAGTCATTGGAAAGATAAGCTCGAAATCTATCTCCTCCATTTTGAATGACTACGAAATTCCAAGTATAACTCGAGATATGGACTGATCAAAACAATGCTGCAAAAAAATGAACTCGCATCAGAAATTCCCATGCACAACTGTCTTGTTCGGACCATAACTTTGTCAATACTTGTTCAATGAGCCTTCATGAATAGTCATTGGAAAGATAAGCTCGAAATCTATCTCTTCCATTTTGAATGACTACGAAACTCCAAGTATAACTCGAGATATGGACTGATCAAAACAACGCTGCAAAATGAACTCGCATCAGGGAAGCCCATGAGAATCAAGGAGGGACCAAAAAGTTCTTATTGGAGGCCTACAAGACCCATCCCGGTCGGGAAGGCCTCATCCCGTCCGGGATGGGGTGCACAAAAGGAACTGCTGCTGTCTTGGGACCATCCCGACCGGGATGAGTTCATCCCGATCGGGACCACCTCATCCCGATCGGGACCAACTCATCCCGACCGGGATGACCCACTGGCAACCCGCATTTGATTCTTTTCTTCTCCTTCACTCTTGTAACCCTATATATACCCCCCTCTTGTATTAAGACACCATCTTAGGTTAGGCACTTCATATTAGACTAAACCCTAGATAGTTTTAGCATAGATTAGTGTAGATTAGTCTTTAGATTATCGTTAATCTTAGATTAGTGCTTGTAATTTGGGAATTCCTCAAGATCTCCACCAAGCTTGACAAACTTGGATGTTTGTTTTGGGTTCTTCCATTTATGCAAGTTTCTTTCTTCTTTTCATCTTCTAGTTTGGTATAATCTCTTTTCCTTTCTCTTAATCCTTGTTCTTTCATTAAAGTTTGATTCTTTGTTGAATGTATGGTTCATAGTTCATAGTTCTTGTTAGTTTCATTATGTTTGTTTTGATTGTTGTTTTGGTTCATCTTATTAGTGTTAGTTTTAGTATAGATATGTTAGAGTAGATCTTTGCTAGGGTTAGTAAGGCGATTTGGGTGTTAATTGGATGATTAAGGGATTGTTGGAGATGTTGGTGGAAGATTTGGGTTTCCCCTTGGTTTGATGCATAATATCACATGTTTGTTGAAATGCTTGAATGACTAGTATGTGCATATGCTTGTTTTTCTTGCTTTTCTCTTGTGGGTGATAGTTGTTTGTGGGTTTGGTTCCCTCATTAAGTTGCGAAAGCCCGGTGAGGATGACCCCTAGGTCGGTCTAAGTTGCGAGAGCCCGGATGCGACCTAGGCCCCGATATCACGCTAGTAACCCCGTTTGTCGTTTGTGTCGCCAAGGTGGGTTTTAGGTGGAACCTCTAGGTGAGTCTAAGTTGCGAGAGCCCGGGTATTACCTAGATTACCCTACTACCTCCTTCACTCTAGCTCTCCCTAGACCATTCCATTACCCCTTTGAGACCGACCTAATCCTAGCCCGTTTCCTTTGATTGTTTTCTTGCTTTAGACCTAGCTTAGTCTTAGCCTCCTCCTCCTAGATTAGCTCGTCTCGAACCTAGTCCTAGACCGTAGCATACCTTAGTCCATCCTCCCGTCCCTGTGGATTCGACCCGACTTACCCTATCTACCCACTAGGTATAGTTGGTTTTATTTGACGGTTGGGATCCACGACAAATCCTACCCATCAAATTGGCGCCGTTGCCGGGGACGGCGTAGTTTAGACTTTTGTTTGCTTAGTTTTGGACTTTGTTCTTGATTTTTTGTGTTCTCTTCTCCTTGTGTATCTCCGTTTTTCTTCTTGTGTGTTACTCTCTCTTCTAGGGCCTCAAAAGCACTAGGATACTAACGTTTGCTCAAGTGCTTCTAGCTCATCCTAGGTACCAAAGCAACGTTATGGACATGGCATGTCCAAGCTACCATCAATCATCACGGGACAACTATGGGGCGAATTACCAAAACCCACAACTTTACCAACCATATCAACCTCATCAACAATCTTATGAACCCTCTCCTTATGGTTACCAAGAAAGTTGTCAAGGATCATTCCAACATCCTAACAACTACCAAACACCCTCACATAACCCACAACCAAATATCCCTAACTTTGAGACTTGTCAAATGTTGGTTCAAATGCAAAAGAGTCAACAAGAGGCGATAATCCTATTGCATAAGGGTCAACAAGACTTGAGGATTCTATTGGATAAGACTCAACAAGTGATGATGGCTCAAATACAAGGGGATAAAGAGGAGCTCAAGGCCCAAATAGAGGTGCAAGATGCTCGCATCAATGCACTCATGGCTCATATCACGATGTCGGCCACTCAAGCTCCACAACATGTTGAGGAAGGTTTATTTCGGCAAGAAGGTCGGGTGTCTCCACAAGAAAGTCAACCCAACCTTGAAGCTACAAATGAAGAAGAGAGGATCGATCAAGAGGTCATTGTTGAGTGTTGCTTGGGTGGTGAAGATAGGGGAAGAATAGAGGGAGTTGAAGCTTCAAGGGCCAACAATGAGGAGGAGAGTGAACATGATTCTCGAGATAACTCTTGGGGAGCCGATGTTTTGGCGATAAAATTGGATTTGTTCGATTTTCTTCGTGATGAACCGGGTCTAGACAATCCAAAGCCAAGTGAAGACATACCTCCTCTAGGCCAATTAGACAAGGTGAGTGAAAAGGAGCGCAATACTTGGGAAAAAGAAGTAGACGCCTTGGAACTTGCCTTGAATGGGAAATTGGAGGATCCTAAAGCCTCCAATGAAGAAAACTTGATGTCTTCTCCTCCTCTACCGCACTCGATGTCTTGTCCCTTGTCTTGTGAGACGATTGGTGAAGAGGATCCTTGTCGGGCGGTGGAAAAGAGTTCCACTCTCGACCCCGTAGAAGAAGCGACACCCCTAGGGTGTGATCTCCCACATCATGACACCGAGCACGACTCTAGACCACTATACCTACCGGATGGTCATAAGAGTCGTAGCTATGTTGGTTCCGAAGACCCGGAAGATCACGAGAACCCCGAGCATAATGAAGATGATTGCTTCTTCCCTCCGACTTGGAAGCTCTTGGAAGTGGCTAGGCTCGGCCATGTGAGCTTAATTGAAGATGTTGCTAGAGCATTTGACTTACTCCTTCGAGCTCTTGATGGCTATGGAGGTGTAGTTGGTGAGAGTATCTTATTGTAAATATCTCTTTTTCTTTTCTTTTGTGCTTGTAATTGTGTTTATGGTTGTTTGTATAGTTTGGTTTCTAGTATTTGTTAGCTTTTGTGGAGCTCTTGTAATTGATTTGGTATTTTTGATGAGCGATGTGAGGGAGGGAATTTGATGTTGTAATTGAGTTTATTGTGATAGGTGTGAAGGAAAATTGATTCCTAGAGGAGAGTAGATAATGATAGAGCTTGGATCGTGAGTTTGGAAGTCGGTTTTTGAAGCTTTGGTGAAGCTTTTGGGGTTTGTGGAAGGTCGAGAAGATCCATCCCGACCGGGAAGGAGTCATCCCGATCGGGATGAGGGTACCAAAATTCGAGCTTACTGGAGTGTCATCCCGACCGGGATGTGGGCTTCCCGATCGGGACGGGTGTGTCATCCCGATCGGGACCATCCATCCCGACTGGGATGGTCTCTTTTCTCCTCTTTTGGCCTCTTCTTTGACATTTGAACCCACCCAACCATTATATACCCCCACCCAACCTCCCTACCCATCCTTGCTCATGTCATATGGCCATTACACTTCATTTACATACCCTCACCTCATTTCTCTTCCCTTTACACCGAGTTTCACATCGAATCCCACTCCCCTCACACCATTACTACCTCTACCATGTGTTTTATGAAGTTCGAAGCGGGATAGCAATGAAGAAGACAAGCTTTGTGCCTATATTGATCTAGGAGACGATGGAGCGAGTGAGTTGCTAACCTATTGGTACGGCAACTATCCTTTCTTTTCTGTCTTTTATAGCTTGTTTTCTTTTGTGTTTGTTCCCTTCCCCTTGTACACTTTTGTGTCTTGATGTCATGGTGGCCTTCGAGGCCTTGGTATATGGTTGCTCCCGACTCTCGATGACGACTACATCGAGAGTCATTTCAAAATCCAAAATTTACGAGTTTTTCACCCCTTTTGTTGGATTTAGTCGGATTTAGGCGGAATCCGGGCTAGGTGACTTGATTACACCTAGCCCTCCCCTCCCATTTCCTTTTATTTCCTTCTTTTTATTTTCTTCCCCCTTCCATATCTTTTTCTCGTCTCGGCCCATGGTGACTTGACTACACCCCGGCCGGGCGCCTTCTACCCTTTTCTTCACTTTATTTTTGATTTTTAGTTTTATTTTCGTAGTTTCTTTTTCTTTCTTTTGTCTCTCCGCACCCTACGATCGAGCATGAAGACATGGCTCGGTTTAAGTGTGGGGGAGCGATATTCTAGTGTAGTTTAGTTTATTTTCGTAGTTTTTCCGAAAAAATCTTAAAAACCCTAAAAATTTGAAAAATTTCACGAAAATCAAAAAGATTTTCTTTTTTGTGTGTTTTTCTTTTGTGTCTTTGTGTCGTATATTTGTTGTGTGCGTGTTTTGCCTCCCTTTTTCCTTATAGGTTGCTTAATCACCGCTAGCTTTGGAGAGCTTTCAAGACCTCCGGTAACATCTCTTCACCCCTTTTTCCTCTTTGTCCCTTGTGGAGTTTGGAGGAGATGTGTGTTGTGGTGTGCTCGGGTGGAGCTTTGTAAAGTTTGTGGTTGTTTTGGTGACTTGTTTGGATGTTAGGGGCGGTGTTTGTGTTGTGTTTGTGCTTGTTTTATCTTGTTTTGTTTTGTTGCCTTTGTTTCTTTTTCTTCCATCTTTGTCATGTCTTTGTTTTGTGTTGTGTTGTGTGTCATGTGTGTAAAACGTTTTCGAAAACCCGGTTTAGAGGCTAGTGTGCGAGTGTTTACTTTCCCTTCCTAGTTGTATAAATCGAGTCTTGGGCTTTAATCTAGTAGAATGACCCTAAATCAATGATTTCGTAGGTCCTTTACCTTGAGTCCACCTAGCTTACTAGGGATTTACTGCGGGATTTGCACTTTTGACCATTATGACCACCCACGGTGTGAAAAGGCCTTGGTTACCGAGTCCCGTCCCTTAAGTGACCGTGTTTGGGATTGTTTGATTAGTCCAAGTTCTCCCCTTTTTGTGAGTATGAAGGGAAGACGTCGTCCCGACATACCCATTCCCCTACCTCCTACGCACACCCACTCAATAAAATTGCAATTTGTTGAATTTCTCTCTTTCTTGTTACACAAAGAAATGCCAAAAGTCAAATCAAGCCAAAAGGGCAAAGAAAAGAAAAGAAAGAAAAAAATGAAAGAAAGAAAAGAAATGAAGAAAAAGAAAAGGCACAAAAGCCAAAAAAAAGAAAATAGAAAAGAAGAAAAAGAATGGCATGGCAAAACAAAGCAAAAATGCAAAAGAAAAGAGAAAATGCCACAAGAAAACCCGACTCACAAAAATAACCCCTACCTCTCAAAATAAGCCTTTTTCCGACCTTTGCCGTGAAGAGCCTACCAAAGGACCGAGTCCCTAGGAAGGATGATAGCGGCATTAGTCGGTCTTCCCTCATTTTGCATATTTCCACCTTTTTACTTGGACTAGTTATGCGGTTTTGGCCATGGGACAACCCTCTTGGCTCACGCTAAAGGGGGCGGGGTCTCACTTACCTACAGTGTCGACTAACACCGTGGTTCTTCACTTCCCACTCCGCCGATCGTCCCGTGGTACATTTTTTAGAAAGTTAGGAGGACCTAGGTAAGTTACCAACGTTTTTATTGTTTTATTGTCATACTATTAGGGTTTAGTTCACCTTGGTTTGTATTGCTAGCTTGAGAACGTTGTCACTCACCTCGAGTCCTAAACCGGTGTTTTATTCACCGCTTTTTTGAGGGAAGCGGTATTTGCTTTTCTTTTGGGTGCAACCGATTATGTGTTTGTTTGTGTGTTTGTTTGTTTGTGTGTTTGGTGTCCGGTCGCATCCACAGTTTTGTCGCAAGACCCGACTTGCCTTGCGGAGTGCACTTTTCCTCAAAGTGCATTCGCGTGAGTTGAAGGGGCGTAGGGTGCACTAATACCCACTCGGATAGTTTAGTAGATAGTATGTGCTTACTCGAGGGCGAGTAAGGGTTAAGTGTGGGGGAGTTGATAAGTGCGGTTTGTAGTGCCTATTTTGTAGTGTTTTGGTCCCATTTTCCTTGTAGAATCGCTCCTTAGGAGCGGTTTAGGGGCTTCTTATGCTTCCTTTAGTTCGTTTCAGGTTCCCGAGACCGATTTGGAAGAGTTGGAGCGATTGCGACTCGATACATACACATTTTGGAGCCAACGGAGTAAAGGAACGATCACTCGATGCCTTGGAGTCGACCCCGAGACCTTGGGACCAAATCCCGAGCCTTCGAGACCCGATCCCGAGTCCCGAGAATCGATGGGAAGCCCATGAGAATCAAGGAGGGACCAAAAAGTTCTTATTGGAGGCCTACAAGACCCATCCCGGTCGGGAAGGCCTCATCCCGTCCGGGATGGGGTGCATAAAAGGAACTGCTGCTGTCTTGGGACCAGCCCGACCGGGATGAGTTCATCCCGATCGGGACCACCTCATCCCGATCGGGACCAACTCATCCCGATCGGGATGACCCACTGGCAGCCCGCATTTGATTCTTTTCTTCTCCTTCACTCTTGTAACCCTATATATACCCCCCTCTTGCATTAAGACACCATCTTAGGTTAGGCACTTCATATTAGACTAAACCCTAGATAGTTTTAGCATAGATTAGTGTAGATTAGTCTTTAGATTATCGTTAATCTTAGATTAGTGCTTGTAATTTGGGAATTCCTCAAGATCTCCACCAAGCTTGACAAACTTGGATGTTTGTTTTGGGTTCTTCCATTTATGCAAGTTTCTTTCTTCTTTTCATCTTCTAGTTTGGTATAATCTCTTTTCCTTTCTCTTAATCCTTGTTCTTTCATTAAAGTTTGATTCTTTGTTGAATGTATGGTTCATAGTTCATAGTTCTTGTTAGTTTCATTATGTTTGTTTTGATTGTTGTTTTGGTTCATCTTATTAGTGTTAGTTTTAGTATAGATATGTTAGAGTAGATCTTTGCTAGGGTTAGTAAGGCGATTTGGGTGTTAATTGGATGATTAAGGGATTGTTGGAGATGTTGGTGGAAGATTTGGGTTTCCCCTTGGTTTGATGCATAATATCACATGTTTGTTGAAATGCTTGAATGACTAGTATGTGCATATGCTTGTTTTTCTTGCTTTTCTCTTGTGGGTGATAGTTGTTTGTGGGTTTGGTTCCCTCATTAAGTTGCGAGAGCCCGGTGAGGACGACCCCTAGGTCGGTCTAAGTTGCGAGAGCCCGGATGCGACCTAGGCCCCGATATCACGCTAGTAACCCTGTTTGTCGTTTGTGTTGCCAAGGTGGGTTTTAGGTGGAACCTCTAGGTGAGTCTAAGTTGCGAGAGCCCGGGCATTACCTAGATTGCCCTACTACCTCCTTCACTCTAGCTCTCCCTCGACCATTCCATTACTCCTTTGACCCCGACCTAATCCTAGCCTGTTTCCTTTGATTGTTTTCTTGCTTTAGACCTAGCTTAGTCTTAGCCTCCTCCTCCTAGATTAGCTCGTCTCGAACCTAGTCCTAGACCGTAGCATACCCTAGCTACCCACTAGGTATAGTTGGTTTTATTTGACGGTTGGGATCCACGACAAATCCTACCCATCAGGCAGTTTCCAAAAAAAACACCCGATGATGATCGGACGCTAACGTGTTTCTACGGGCTCGGATACGGGCTCAAATCCATTAATTGCTGGCTAACGCACATACGGAGTATAAATCTCACAAAACCAACCTCAAATCCAGGCCCAGTGGATCATTCCGAGTCAAACAAGACTAATTTGGGCCAAAACCGACACCGGAATTAAAACCGACTTTTTGCGATTGGGTCAACCCCGGTCAAAATCGTTTCCGAGACACACAAAACAACCCCTCACATCATCAAAAGTCCAAGTCAAACACAAACCCATCATCAAACGCAAATCACGGTCCAAAGTCAACGGATTCATGCGACCCAGTTGGGCCACTCGATCGAGTGCCCGACCCACTCGATCGAGTGGGCCTGTTTCGAGCGCGGCTGCACGTGTAACGGGCCACTCGACCGAGTTGGCCACCTACTCGGTCGAGTAACCCTAAATCGAGTGCCCTAGCCTAGCCTATATATACACCCCATGCAACACCACTTTACACACTTTTTACAACCCTAATACACCCCGAGCAAACCCTAGAGCAACCCTACATACACACATACAACGTCTCTTGCAGACCCTAATTCTACCCTAGCACGACTCTAGCAACCCTAAAACTTAGATTTAGGAATCAAAACCCGATCCACCATAACTTAACCTTCATTCACCTCGAGGACTCTTGTGTTAAAGCCACGGTTACGAGTTCGATCCGAGACAAGAACATGTAGGTTGAGGGTGTCGAAACCCCATTCTCTTCTCCTTCTCTCTTCGTCGTCCGTCTCCCTTTTCTTCGTCTTTTTCTATTTTTTTTATTATTTCGTTCATTGCATTCATAATATCGATAATACTATTAGTACAAAACATTAAAATACTTATTGATTTGTGTCGAATGTGAGTGATGGTGGGATAAGGAAAACCGCATATACAAGTGTACTGCACACGCGTCGTCGGTCGCTGATCCCATCACCCCGATCGTTTGATTATTGAAATAAGTTAACCTAAACAATAATCTTTTTTTTTATTTCGTTTTCATCTTTATTCGAGTCACGTATTTATGTCAATTTTCAAAACAAGCACTGTATTTTAATAAGGGTCGAAACCCGTTGACACGGATCCGACATCACAATCCCTAGGGATTTATTTCGATGTCGGAGAAGTCGAGGGAATCAAGTCCTTTAATTCAAGCAAAGAGTCGATTCCCTAGATTCGATACCAATTTCATAATTGGATGTCGAATCTAGCAATCTAGTCACATAAATTAATTAACGCGATTCATACATATCGCGATAATTAATTTAAGACGGCTAAAGTTAAATTATTTTCCTTTTATTTTCACTCTAGTATTCCATATCGATTCGATAATCGAATATGGGATACTACGAGTATTCAAATTTAGAATCGAATATGAATCCCGCAATATTTATATTCGATTCAACAAAATCGACAATTTATAAAATCCGAGTCGAGCATAAATCGTGCAATATTTATGTCCGATTTGGTAGAATCGTCGAGTTATCAAAAATCAAAAGCAATTTCAAAATCAATAATAAAATTGCAAGCGAATTCGTTTCGTACAGGTGCCACTCGATCGAGTGCCTTAGTGATAAGTGTAGTTTGTAGTGCTTATTTTATTGTGTTTTGGTCCCATTTTCCTTGTGGAATCGCTCCTTGGGAGCGGTTTATGGGCTACTTATGTTTCTTTTAGTTCGTTTCAGGTTCCCGAGACCATTTGTGAAGAGTTGGAGCAAATCTGACTCGATACATACCCTCTTTGGAGCCAACGAGGTGAAGGAACGATCACTCGATGCCTTGGATTCGACCCCGAGACCTTGGGACCCAATCCCGAGCCTCCGAGACCCGATCCCGAGTCCCGAGAATCGATGAGAAACCCATGAGAGGCAAGGAGGGACCAAAAGGAGCTTAAAGGAGGCCTACAAGGCTCAACCGGGTCGGGATGGCCTCAACCGGTCCCGGTTGAGGTGCACAAAAGACACACCTTCTGACCTGGGTCCGTCCCGGTCGGGATCAGTCCATCCCGGTCGGGATGAGCCCGTCCCGGTCGGGACCATGGTGCTGCAGCCGCGCTTCACTTATTTCTTCCTCCTTCATTCTTGTACCCATATAAATACTTCCCTCTTGTATTGTTTATGTATCATACCTTACATTAGACCCTCTTAAGCTTCTCTACAACTCATAAACCCTAGATTTAGAGTTCATCCATTTAGTTTAATCTTCCTTTAATCTTTGTTAATCTTTAGTTAATCTAGTTTAATTAGTTCTTGTATTAAGTGGGTTCTTGAAGATTTCTCCAAGCTTGACAACGTTGGAGTTCATTTGGGTTCTTATTTATACAAGATTGCATCTTTTTCCTCCTCTTGTTGTTGGTATAACTTTCTTTACTCTTGTTCTTGTTTATTTAATCAAGTCTGAATCTTTACATTTTGTTTATTGTTATTGTTCTTGTTCTTCATAATGGATGTTTGGTTTGTGATGTTGTTTTCTCTTATTATTGCTGGTTTGTTCTTGATAATGAGTGAGTAGTCTCCTTGTGGGGTTAGTAGGGGGATTAGGGTAGATTATGGGTGATTAGGGTTGATTAGGGGAAAAGGGTGAATCTTTGTTGTTAGTCACATATTGGGCACTCTATGTGTTTGTTGAATTGCTTGTGTGAGTTGTAGTGGCCATGCTTCCCATACTTGTGCTCATCTTCTCATTGCTTGTCTATTATGTGATTGTGTTGAGAATAGTCATAGTCACGAGAGTGCGGACTATGGTCTACGTAGCGAGAGCCCGGACCAACCTCGACATCGGTCTACGTAGCGAGAGCCCGGACCGACTCTAGCAACTAGGAGACACCTATACCCTTGGTCACCCAATTACCCATCTACACTTATGAACCCGACCTACCCCACTTCCTTTCATATTTGATTCAAATTCTTAGTTAGTCATCGTTTCTTCTAGTTTACTTGTTAGTTCGATCATTAGTTATCCCATTTTAGCATCATTTTAGATAGTCATTGTTAGTCCACTTCCTTCATCACCAACCATAATAGTTTACCATTTTTCATTCTCCTTTGTGTTTGTTTTGGTAGCATAGTCTCGTTTTAGGTGGACATAGTCTAAACTTCGCAATACCGTCTCCGTGGACACGATCCCGAGTTACCCTAACTACCGTTAGGTCTAGTCGGTTATTTATTGACGGTTGGGGACGTGACAAATCCCTACCATCAATTTGGCGCCGTTGCCGGGGACAGTGCATTGTTTAGACTTAGTTTGCTTATAGCTAGACTTAGTTACCCTTCTTCGTGCTCTTCTATCATCTCTTGTGTATATTTTCTAGATTCTTCTTATTTCCTTAGTTTTATTTCTTTCTTTTCTCTTTGTCTCTGGTTGTGCTTGTTTATTGTCGTTGCCTAGTGCCCATAAAGCACTAGGTGTTCTCACGTTTGCTGATCCGAATGAGGATACAACTAAAGAATTCAATGAAGTCACACTAGCTCCTAATGGTCCTAGTCCAGCCACATTAGCACCTCCTACTAGCCTAGTAGTGTGCCTCCTTCAATCAGTAAGCTAGCTCGTGTG
This sequence comes from Agrostemma githago, assembly GCA_958450325.1. Taxonomy (NCBI): domain Eukaryota; kingdom Viridiplantae; phylum Streptophyta; class Magnoliopsida; order Caryophyllales; family Caryophyllaceae; genus Agrostemma; species Agrostemma githago. The sequence continues at coordinate 26,568,934 of OY288257.1, forward strand.
TGGGTCGAATAAAGGAGCAAATAGTCAAGGGCATATGAAGGCATTAACTTGGGTTCACACTCATTCAAGCATGGGGAGTGCACCGGAGTTAAGAGGATGATTGTGGGCTGATTGTGTTCACATGGGTGCCGCGTCTAAATGCTTCTTGTTAGCTTTGTTTTTAGCTCCTAAGCTTTGTTATCATCACCATTAGAACTTTGTTTGTATCACCCTTGACCAGCCTGGTTAAGGGACGTTTTGTAGGCTATAAATAGCCATCAACTTGAATGAATAACACACACAATATTCATAACACAAAACTGAGTAAAGCATTGCTTTTCTTTTACGTCCTTGTTGCTTACAAGACAAAGTCTAGAGTTCGACGCGTTACAAGCTCTAAACTCGCTACGTCAATCGAGTGTTTGATTTAGCACCCGCTTTGTTGAAGTATAGGTCTACTACACTAAGCATACTATCCCTTGGTTACGGTTCTATCATCCTCACAAACTATTCTTACAATCTGTTTTGTTGCTTTTGTTTACGTTCATTTCAGAATACTATCAACCTTTACGTTTTTGCTTCAAAGTTCATATTAACTCACATCATTAGTGGTATCATAGCTTTGGTCTTCCTTTAGACGTAAAGCATGGGAGGAGTAGTGAACTTTGAAGACCCTAACTTCTTGGAACACCTAAAGAAGGCGTTGGAGAACTACCAGCCCAGGAATTCTCGTTTCCAAGCAAGGAGGGAACCCGTGGACAAGATCAAAGTAAACGAACTTCCTGAGTTCAATGGGGGTACTGATCCTGAAGTCTACTTGGAATGGGAGAGAAACATGGAGAAGCTCTTTGACTTCAAGGACTTAGAGGACGAGGAGAGGTGCAAATATGCAATCCTAAAGCTAAGCAAAGGGGCTTCCCCCTGGTATGAAGGGCTTAAGGTACAACGCACCAGGGATGGAAAGGGTAAAATTTCTTCTTGGGAGTCCTTAAAACGTAAGCTACGTAAGAGGTATGTTCCAACTACACATAAGTTATCCTTATACAAAAAGATTGCTAATCTCGTACAAGGAAAAATGAGTGTTAGTGAATACATTGAAGAGTTTGAGAACTTGGTACTAATGGGGGAAGTAGAAGAAAATGAAGAGATAAAAATGGCTAGGTTCTTACGTGGGTTAAATCGTAGTATTGCTAATATGGTTGATTTATGTCCTTATTCTGATTTTGATACGTTATGTGGTTTATGCTTAAAAATTGAGGCTCAAGGGAAAGCTAAGTATGAGAATGAATCTAGTAGGAGTCATACTTGGCCACGAGGTGAGGGGAGTAAAGACCAATTCCGTTAACACTAATCAACCCCTTGTCATTAAGAGTAACCCGACTCAACCCACAAACAAGACACCCACTGAAACTAGTTTGTCCAAAGTACGTTGCTTTAAGTGTCAAGGCTTTGGTCACTACAAAAATGTGTGTCCTAATAAGAGAGTCGTTACCTTAAGAGAAGTCATGTCTTTTAGAGAGGAGATGTGGGAGGAGGAACAACGTATAGGGGCTGTGTTTAATGAGGAGGAGGAAGAAGAGGAGGAAGAAAGAGAGGACTATGAACCCCCAATGTATGATACTGTTTTGGTACTACGTACACTTCATGCCAACCCCATCCCACACAACACCGAGCAAAGGGATCAACTATTCCACACTAAGTGTCAAGTTAATAACAAATGGTGTAGCTTGATCATTGATGGAGGTAGTTGCACAAATGTTGCCTCTACTGAAATGGTAACTAAGTTAGGCCTAACCACCACTAATCACCCTAGACCATATGCATTACATTGGTTGGATGATGGTAACAAAGTAAGAGTCACAAAGCAACTGAGGGTAGGTTTAACCATGGGGTCTTATGTCGATGAAGTTTTATGTGATGTCATTCCTATGGATGCGTGTCATATACTCTTGGGACGTCCTTGGCAGTTTGATAGGGATGTAGTACTTCATGGGAGGAAAAATGAATATGAGTTAAGGGATAAAGGAAAGAAAATCGTTCTAAAACCCATGACTCCCCAAGCTGTTAGAGCTATGGCAGCCAACAAAACTAAGAAGCCTAACCTTACCATATTTGCTAGTGAGAGTGAAGTAGAACAGGCTTTACAAGAGGGGGAACGTGTCTTTGTCATGGTGGCTAGAGAGGAACCCTTAGTAGTTGAGAATGGGCTTAGAGGAAAGCCATTTGAGGAGTTGTTACACGAATTTGAGGATGTCTTCCCTGAGGAATTACCGGTTGGTTTACCACCTATTAGAGGTATAGAACATCAAATCAACCTCATAAGGCAGCCTATAGGTGTAATCCAGAGGAGACTAAGGAATTGCAAAGACAAATTGATGAGTTAATGAGTCGACGTTATGTTCGTGAAAGCCTTAGTCCTTGTGTTGTTCCGGTCCTCTTAGTACCTAAGAAAGATGGAACTTGGAGAATGTGTGTGGATAGTAGGGCCGTTAACAACATTACCATCAAATATAGATTTCCTATTCCAAGGTTGGATGATATGTTGGACGAGCTTCATGGGGCTGTGATCTTCTCCAAAATTGACCTAAGAAGTGGGTACCATCAAATCAGAATGAGAGAAGGAGATGAGTGGAAGACAGCTTTCAAGACCAAACATGGACTCTATGAATGGACGGACATGCCATTTGGTCTCACCAACGCTCCAAGCACATTCATGAGGCTAATGAACGAAATACTCAAGGCCTATTTAGGTCGATTCATTGTGGTTTACTTGGATGATATTCTTGTTTATAGCAGGTCTTTGGAGGAGCATATGGAGCACTTAAGGCTACTATTTACAACACTTTGCAAGCAACAACTCTTTGGCAAGAAGGAGAAGTGTGCTTTCTTTGTGGAAAGTGTAGTGTTCCTTGGCTACGTAGTGTCCAAAGATGGAGTGTCCGTTGATCAAACCAAAGTGGAATCCATCCGAACTTGGCCAATTCCTTCCACCATTACAGAAGTAAGATCATTCCATGGTTTGGCTTCCTTTTACCGAAGGTTCATCAAGGACTTTAGTACTATCACAAGTCCTATCACCGAATGTTTGAAGAAAGGTGCGTTTGTTTGGTCCAAAGCTGCCCAAGAAGCTTTTGAAGTCATCAAGGAGAAGTTGTGTTCCGCTCCTATCCTAGCTCTTCCTGATTTCTCTCAACCATTTGAGGTTGAATGTGACGCTAGTGGAGTAGGAATTGGTGTTGTTCTCGTGCAAAATAGGCGCCCCATTGCCTACTTTTCAGAAAAACTCAATGGAGCAAGGCTAAACTATTGCACCTACGACAAGGAATTCTATGCCATAGTAAGAGCTCTTGATCATTGGAGTCATTATCTTCGTACTAACCACTTTATTCTCCATTCAGATCATGAGTCCCTAAAGTACATCAATGGCCAACAAAAGCTAAGTCCAAGGCATGCCAAGTGGGTGGAATTCTTGCAATCCTTTCACTTCTCTTCAAAGTACAAAGATGGTAAAAGTAACGTGGTGGCTGATGCACTATCCCGCCGCTACACTCTATTATCTACTTTGGATGTTAGATTGCTCGGATTTGAAACTCTCAAGGATTACTACAACAATGATGCTGATTTTGGTGAAACTTTCACCAAGTGCAAGGAGGGAGCCTTTGACGAGTTTGTTTTGCAGGAAGGATTTCTTTTCAAAGGAAATCGACTTTGTGTACCCAAGCATCCCATTAGAGAATTGGTGGTTAGGGAAGCTCATGGGGGAGGATTAGCAGGTCATTTTGGCATCACAAGAACCTTGGAGGTCTTAAAGGAACACTTCTTTTGGCCAAAGATGCAAGGGAGTGTCCAACATGTAGTAAGCAAGTGTGTGACTTGCCAATTTGTCAAAAGTTCTTTCAAATCAGGAGTCTACATGCCCTTACCCACTCCTAATAGACCGTGGGAAGATGTGTCCATGGATTTCATTGTGGCCTTGCCAAGAACAGCTAGGGGGAAGGATGCTATCATGGTGGTGGTAGATCGGTTTTCAAAAATGGCTCACTTCATTGCTTGTCACAAAACAGATGATGCTAGCAATGTGGCTGACTTGTACTTCAAAGAGGTGGTACGTCTCCATGGAGTACCTAAGTCCATTGTTTCGGATCGTGATTCAAAGTTCCTTAGTTATTTTTGGAACACATTATGGAGGAAGGTGGGAACCAAGCTCTTATTTAGCACTTCTCATCATCCACAAACAGATGGACAAACCGAAGTTACCAATCGCACTTTGGGCACGTTGTTAAGGGGCCTTGTGAGCAAGACTCAAAAGGATTGGGATGTCAAGCTTGCCCACGCTGAATTTGCTTACAATCGTTCTCCTACTTATGCTACCTCTCACTCTCCTTTTGAGGCCGTGTATGGAATCAATCCTTACATGCCCTTGGACCTGATTCCTCTACCTAAGGATGAGTTAGTCCACAAAGATGCGGAGTCAAAACTTAAGGCTATGATAAAACTCCACGAGCAAATTCGAGAAAGGATCAAGGAGGTAAATGAAGCATACAAAAGAAGGTCCAACAAAAATAGGAAACCAAGACTTTTTCAAGAAGGTGGCTTAGTTTGGGTTCACTTGAGAAAAGAGAGGTTTCCAAGCAAAAGGAAGAATAAGTTGATGCCACTGGCAGAAGGCCCATACAAGATCATATCAAAGGTGAACGACAATGCTTACAAAGTGGAATTGCCGGATGAGTATGGAGTTCATGCCACGTTCAATGTGGGAGATCTTTCTCCTTATCTTGATGATGATGGCATTTCAGAATTGAGGACAATTCCTTTTCAAGGGGGAGGAGATGATCCGAATGAGGATACAACTAAAGAATTCAATGAAGTCACACTAGCTCCTAATGGTCCTAGTCCAGCCACATTAGCACCTCCTACTAGCCTAGTAGTGTGCCTCCTTCAATCAGTAAGCTAGCTCGTGTGTGGGTCGAATAAAGGAGCAAATAGTCAAGGGCATATGAAGGCATTAACTTGGGTTCACACTCATTCAAGCATGGGGAGTGCACCGGAGTTAAGAGGATGATTGTGGGCTGATTGTGTTCACATGGGTGCCGCGTCTAAATGCTTCTTGTTAGCTTTGTTTTTAGCTCCTAAGCTTTGTTATCATCACCATTAGAACTTTGTTTGTATCACCCTTGACCAGCCTGGTTAAGGGACGTTTTGTAGGCTATAAATAGCCATCAACTTGAATGAATAACACAAAACTGAGTAAAGCATTGCTTTTCTTTTACGTCCTTGTTGCTTACAAGACAAAGTCTAGAGTTAGTCGCGTTACAAGCTCTAAACTCGCTACTTCAATCGAGTGTTTGATTTAGCACCCGCTTTGTTGAAGTATAGGTCTACTTCACTAAGCATACTATCCCTTGGTTACGGTTCTATCATCCTCACAAACTATTCTTACAAGCTGTTTTGTTGCTTTTGTTTACGTTCATTTCAGAATACTATCAACCTTCATGTTTTTGTTTCAAAGTTCATATTAACTCACATCATTTGCTTAAGTGTGTAGTGTATGCCTAGGAGGGGAGGCGATTTCTTTCTCTTCAATCCAGAGCCGGAAAGACTCTTTCGAGCCTTTCGCCAACGGACGATTGACCGGGTTAGAATCTCTCAACCAAGCGCTAGCAATACCCATCAAGAGCAAGCTCAAGGATCCGACTTTAGCGAGTCACCTCGAGAGACGGCCGGAGGGACCTTCATCAATCCCTTCGGTAATTCTAGTCCTAGTTCCCCGTCTTCTTCTATATCAACACCGTCTACACCACCATCTTCTCCCTTATATCCAATTATGCCGAAGTTTTCATCTCACTCCACTTTTACCGAGGATGTCTTGTCGGGACCAAGTGCTCTACCGGCCGCATATGCCGGAAATTTTGTGGCAAAGACTCAATTTATCCAACTTGTGGAGAGGAATCAATTTAGTGGTTTGCCCACCGAAGACCCGCACCAACACATGGAGACCTTCTCCGATTATTGTGACGCTATCTCTCAAACCGGGGTTACTCAAGATCAAATTCGTTGGGTACTTTTCCCGTTCTCTCTCATTGGAAAAGCGAAGCAATGGATCAAGAGTCTCGATAGGGCAACCATGGGTATCGACACTTGGAAGAAGCTTGCCTTGGCGTTCTACCAAATATTTTACCCTCCGGAGAAGACTAATTTGCTTAGGGCCTCCATCACCGGTTTCCAACAACGGGATGAAGAGAGCATTTATGAAGCTTGGGAGCGGTTTAAATCTTTGGTGAGATCGTGCATTTGTTGACAAAAGATTCATTGCTACGGAACATCGTCGGAAGGGTTCAAATTTCCTACGAAAATTTCGTAAGACAATATTTTTCCGTAGGAGGCATTGATTGAGAAAAAAATTCTATCAAATAGTTCGAGCTATTGATTTCCGTAGGAAATCGTAAAACTTTCGTGGGATAAAACTTTATTTTAGACATAATTTCACTGCTTCATGTCGTCCCTAGTATACGAAAACCCTATAAGCATCACCGGCATACGTTAACACTCCACCGCAAAGCGGGAGATCACAATTCTACAAAACGAATGTGTGATACGAAAACGCAATTCAAATTTGTCATAAAAGAAGTAATCTCAAATATCACATTACAATAAAACAAAAAGTATCTCATTCTAAAACTTCTAGTCATCGAAAACTTTCATTAGAGTGTTCGGTTGTTCTTGCATCTTCAGGATTGTTTCATTCATTCTTTTATTCTCCTCTTAACACCTTAGCATTCTCCTCTCGCACCTTAGCATTATCCTCTAGCACCTTAGCATTATCTAACCCAACACCAACATAAGAATTGGAGGTGATATCTGTAGCCGAAGATGTTGTATATGATGGCGCCTTCTTGAAATAATAATCAAGAGCACTGCCTATGCCGTATAATCATCCCTTCTGAAATCCGCCCACAACTTCGATGAAAAGTTCATCCTCATCAAATTCACTCCTTTCCACATTCACTTGTGCTTTTCGAGTCTCAAATATTTTCTGAAAAAACATAATATAAAGAATTGTAAAAAAAACTTTAAAACTAAACAATCACATGTTGATGCTTATATTTTGTTCCCACCTTTATTTCTTCTTCTTCTTCTCATCGTGGGAATGGGCACAAATAAATAAATCGAATGCCGTAGGTATTTTTCTTTCTTTATCATCTCTAATCTGGAAAATTAAATTTCAAATATTATTGGAATTAGTGGGTTATATTGGCTTAATTTATATTCCAGGTGTATTTGAGAAATGATGTCAGCCACAACAATGACTCAATTGGTGAAACAATGGTGGCCAATTACAAAAAATCTAAAATGAATTCAATTGTTTTGGAACCCTGATCTCAACATGGAAATATCCAATTCACGTAATTTCTTATCATAGGGTGAGTATTAGGACAGATTAAGATATAATGACAAGGTTCCAAACGGACTCACATTTGGACCGCGAATTTGGGCTGCAATGTTCAGCGATGGATCTGCATCAAAGCCAACATAGACGCATGTGCTCAGTAGCTGAGTAACCTGAGTTCAGAACGTATAAATCAAACTTAGAAGTTAGAACACAGACCGCATGGACGTAACAAAAATAGTCAAACACATAAGCTGAAACTCCAAACTGTCCCTCATTGAGTTTAAAGCTTCTTAACAAACTTATCAAGTAAATAAATAAATTATAATTAGTTGACAAGTAAACCTATTTCAGCATATCTTCAACCATAGCAGCAGCACGATCTACTGCAAGAACACGCTCTGCGGTTTCTTTTAACTGCAAAAAAAAAATCATGCTTGTAAGAGAGAACAAAAGTTTGTCTCAGAGGTGGCTCCATGTCTCAATTTTACTGCATCAATTACCATATCAAATTATCTAAAGAGAAGTAGATAAATTGTGATATATGGTCTATAAAATGAAGCAGAAGAGTATCACAGACATGAAGTGAAATATAAAACTGCACGAATAAGTACTAGAGCTGGCAAGCCTGACCCGACCCGAGTGACCCGACCCGAAACCCGAGTAAAATTGACCCAATCTGACCCGAAAATGTAGTGACATGACCCGACCCGATGACGACCTGTAACCCGATACGACCCGCTTCAGGTCGACCCGAACCCGGACACGACCCAAGACTGCCCGTAACCCGAAATGACCCGATGTATTATTTGACCCGACCTGACCCGACAGCTGGCCCGACCCGAAAATGACCCGACCCAAAAGCTGACCTGATGTGATCCAATGTAAATAAAAAAAGAATTTTAAATTAAAACATTATTTAGTTTTTTTTCTCTAGATATTCTAAACCAAATATCGTTAAAAAAAATTAAATATTAAATAAACATGTTTTAAAATGGATTAATCACACCTAAGTCAACTCTATAATTATTGAGCCGACAAGAACTGACCCGACCCAGACCCGACCCAAACTCGACCTGACACGTTCAACTTTCACTCCAAGATATATTTTATAAAACTCATCATTCGTAGTATTTGCGGTTTTAATCTTCAATCACAACTAATTATTGTTACATATGGTTTCATATAAAATTACTCTGTATCTACCAAAACTATTGAAAAACACAATGAAAATTTGAAATAATTTGTATCAAATGATAGTCATATACTCCATAGATAATAAACAACTGAATTCTTATAATAAATTTTAAATAATAAAAAAACCATATAATGAATTGATGTTTTAAACTAGACTAGACCTAAGAAAACCTAGTCTGACCCGAACCCGACCCAAACCCGGATGACCCGACAACTGAACCCGAATGACCCGACCCGGAAGTGGCCCGAAACCAACCTGACACAAAAGTTGACCCGACTAACCCCACCATTAAGCGACCCGAAACTGACCCGAACCCGACCCGACGACAGTTATGACCCGATAATGACCCGACTCGAACCCGACCTGAACCCACCCGCCCGCCCGATTGCCACCTCTACGAATAACCACGACTTTAGAAACACAATATGTCAGCTCTAAAACCGTGTTTCATACAAACTCATAACATTTATTTGAACCCATGAATTGTTGAATGATATGATAAATAACCAGCAAAAGCAAGGCCAAAGCAGAAGTTAGTAAATGCAATTGCACTGTCACTCCCATATGCAACTAAAGAATACACATACAGCTATCCCACTATTGATGTCACTCTTTGTCCGAAGGAATCATATAGCGCAGAAACTTATAATTTTCTTCTTCACCCCGTGAAAATATCTTTATTTATTAAATGAGTGATGATCATAGGAAAGAGAATGAATGAACAGCAAAAAAATAATGAAGACTTAACCCACATGGGCTCCAGATGATATGTGAAGATAAAGTGGTTTATCACCATCTGGTACTGCATTGGGCGGTCGATACTTCCCCCTGTGACAATATAATTTTATGTATAATAGACAATAAAATGTACTTCGTAGTACATAGAACAAGGCAAAATAAAAGGGAGTACGAAATTGCAACTAACCTAGTTGGTTATGTCTTCGTGTCCCATTCGTCAAAAAATTATTTTCTCGAATTATTTAGAATTAAACAGTCCATTCTAAATGTACATTAAACAATGCATGTCCTTGAGCCTATATCGCCATTGTCTATAAATACTCGAGCATTGAAAGCTCAAAGATTCAGTAATAGGTTGACCGTCAACTTTTTCAGGTAAGTTGTACTTTCCCTGCAACCCTCAAAAAACAAGGAGTAAATATACAGTAACGTAAAGCAGCAACAGTAAAACGACAACAACCGCATCAAAACAATGAAATACAATGACATCAGACATTAGCAGCAATACAACAGGAAGAAGTATGAAGAACATACAACAGCAGCAGTTGAAAACAGTAACATCCAACAATAATGCAGTAGCAAAAACAGAATGACGAAAGGAGACAGGATAAAAAAACGAGTTGTACGGAGTAGTAGACAGTATATAATGCACAAATAAATGAGATGGAGGGAGTATTCACGTGACCTTGAGCCTTTCCTAAATTTGTGGTGTTGAAAGCTAGCATCACACCTCCTTTACGCCTTTCCTAAATTTGTCTTTATTTATTCATAGACGTCTTTATTTGAACTAATCATGTGGCAAAAATATTGTTCAAATTGCTGGCGGGGCAAGCCAGAACGCCCTTAGATGCCCTTCAATGTCATTTAAGTGAAAATTGCTTAAAACATCACAACGTACACATTAAAGGGTCAAATTGTAAGGTTCCAGGAAGAAAGAAAGAGCACCACTAAACTCAAGTAGCAAATAACAGGAAGGTAGAGATGAAAGGTTCAAATAAAAACCAAATTGTAAGGTTCTAGTAACGATGCAATCTCCTTCAAATCTACACCAAATTACACCAACTACTACAATCGGACTGACTTCAAATAAAAACCCTAGAAAGTAGGGATAACGATGAAAAATCTACGGCACATCACGCCGGAAATCAAATAAAATAGAAACATACGTTTGAGAGTAGGGGAATCAGGTGACGAGAGAGAATTGGAGTGAGTAGCTCTCGCCATCACATCTTTCGTCATTCTTCTCTCCTCGTAGATGCTGAATCCCACAATATCCAATGATTTGATGTACTGTGGTGATTAAACACCCTAAATTTGACGAAATTGCTAAGAAACACAAGGAATTCAAGGATTTTTCAGTTGGATTTGAACAAGGGACGGTGGTGCCTGGATGAAATTGCTCCAGCAAAATCGTCATCTAATTGAACACATGTTCATTCATCATAAAATCCCAATAAATAAACCCTAATTCTCAAACATTTGCTCAGTTAGATACTCCAAAATCCTAATTCTGAAATCAGCATAAATAAAAAGACGAAACACACCTGTTAAAATCGTTGAGGGAGTTGAAACTAGTAATCACGCGGAGATGAAAGCGCCATCGATGTTCTTCAAGTTTTCCTGACTTCTTGTTTTTTGGCGGTGAAGTGTGAAGTACTTTCTGTATTATGGAATAAAAAATTTGGGGAGAAATTTGTTTTGCCCCTTTTTTAATGTAAATACATAAATATATATTTCCGACGTCCAAATCATTTGTTTATTTTTTAATTACAATACTTCTCACAAAAAATATAATTTCTTCTTTGTATCTTCCCATCCTCTTAATATATATATATATAGGTGGATATAAAAAAAATGGAGGAAGTATAAAGATAAACAAATTACTGAAAACGAAACCGACCCGGTTTAAGCCGGGTACCCTGTTTTGTTTTATATTGCAAACGAAAGCAGAACCGGATTAAACTCGAGTCGGTTCTTATGACCTGATTTTTTAAAAATATGGTTATCTTTGTTAATTTTGTGAACTGGTTTCCGAACCGGTTTTTGATCCCGTTTTAACTAATATTGCAGAAAAACTCAAAAAAGTGAGAAATTTCCATATCGATTTTTTCGTTCAAAAGTGTAAACCGATTCAAAACCGTGTACCCGATTTTTAAAACTGTAAACTGAATTCAGAATATACCGGATATCAGATATAATCAGGTATCGGATTGAGTCAAATCAAAGCAGGTCAGTTTCGGTCACTAAGATATTTCAGCATTGTCGATTGTCGGACGGGTCTGATCTAGAGTGGATCGGATCGGGTTTTGCAAGGTCTAATTAGCTTCATTTAAGTTGATTAATTAGTGTCGATTTTTATTTGGTACGATATGTTGTATATTATATGAGTCAGATCATTGTGGGTTAGTTGCGTCGATTTTCCAATCGTCGAGATATAATTGCCACGAAAATATGATTTTTGTGTAGTGAGACCCGTGAACCGTATAACCTGCCCGTATTAGTCCCGACCCGTATGACCCGATCCGCTTGACAGGTCTTCATGTAGTAGAAGTGAATAAAATAAACGACTCCATATCATGTAATAATAGATAAAATCACGTGAATATTTCGAGGATACTAAGTACTAACTGATATATACACACATACAAGGACAAAATTTAATGGGGGTATTTCATTTGTGTTTCGGGTTCGGTCACTTCATGTTCTGTAAAATACCGGACGAATATAAACAGATAAACAATATGTGAGGAAAAAAATGACTTTTAATGTATGAATTAACATTAGTTAAATCGTTCATGAACCTAATTTTTTGGAGCTACAAATTTTCCTACGGAACATTCTGTAGCCTAAAATGTTTCCTACCACAAAACCATAGGAGTTTCGTAGAGGTGCTTTAAAGGAGCGACGATCTGGGATTCCGTAGGAAATATTTGTAGGAACTATTTACTTTCCTACGCCTTTCAAGATCCGCAGGAACTATTTTGTCGGAATTTGCACTAATTCTAGTAGTGTCCATTAGCCCTCACCGACACTCCGCATAATCCACAATCTCCACCTCGGGATTTCGACATGCAAAAGCAAATGATGGATATGCAAAGGAGTACTCAAGAAATGCAAAGGAGTCAATTGGAGACACAAAGGTCACAACAAGAGATCATTGCTCAAATTCTAATGGATAACAAGGAAACAAAAACTCACATGAAGATGCTTGAGACCCAAATATCTCAACTTGCATCGGGAAGTTCTTCAAGACAAAGGGGGCAATTACCTCCTCAAGGTGAAACTCCGAAATTTGAGCATGTCAATGCCATCAACTTAAGGAGCGGTGCTACCTATAATCTTCCCGTGTTTCCTAGTGAGCAACAAGCAATGAAGGAAGTTGTGTCTCCAACTCAAGGAGATTCAAGCTTGGGAAATCCAATGGAGGAGCAAGTCTTAAGGGAGATCGAAAAACCCCATGAAGACAAGCTCCCCCCACTTCAAGAAAAAGACAAGGGTAAAAGGAAAGTGTCATTTGAGGGGTCTACCCCGATTGAGCAAAACAAGTTCCATATCAAGTTGCCTTTCCCAACAAGGCAAATGAAGACCAAGGTAGATTCTCATTATGAAAAGTTCCTTAACATTGTGAAGAAATTGGATGTTAGTGTCCCGTTTACCGAGTTACTTACCCAAATCCCGGCATATGGAAAATTCATGAGAGAAATCTTGGCTAGGAAGAGATCCGTCGACAAGGAAGAGACCATAGCGTTCACGAGGGTAGTGAGCGAGCTTATTCAAGGTTCCACGCTTCCGAAGTTGAAGGATCCGGGTAGTTTCTCGATCCCTTTCACCATAGGCAATTTCATGATCGAGAAAGCGTTATGTGACTTGGGCGCGAGTGTGAGCATCATTCCTTATTCTATTTGTTGCCGAATTGGGATGAAGGAGTTAAAGCGCACTTCCGTTACACTCCAAATGGCCGATAGTTCATTCAACCGACCATTGGGGATGCTAGAGGATGTGCCGGTAAGAATTGGGAAGTTCTTTATTCCGGTCGACTTTATCATGCTCGATATGCCGGAGAATGCCATCACTCCCATCATCCTTGGGCGCCCATTTCTACACACCGCCGGTGCCATGATCGATGTGAAGAACGGTAGGATCACATTTGAGTTAGGCGAGGAAAAGATAGTGTTTGACCTCCAAGGCAACACTTCGCCTACTAACGATGAATCATGCAATATGATCCAAGCCACGAAAGACAACGATCTAGGGGGAGAGTCGGGACAAGGCTTGAAGAATTACTCTTATGTACTTGATGATGATGATTCCGAGAGTGAGGAAGATGAGTGTCCATATCATGGGCTTGATGACAAGTTGAAAAGCAAGGAGCAAGATGAGCCTCCCTTGGGGCCGCATGAGGACAAGTGGACGTTTGGGTATATCCCGAAAGACCAAAAGTACAAGTTCAAGCCATTGAACTTAGAAGATCGGGATGCCCCGGGAACGTCGAGACAAGGTTATGAAGAACCTTGGTATGTGGATGCTTATGTTACGAGCTTGATTGAAGACTTTGCTAGGGCCTTCGACTTGTTCCTTCGTGCCCTTGATGGAGACAGAATGAGTTTCAAGGTTGTTGAAAAAGAATTGAGGAATGCACCATCCATGGTTTGACGAAGTTCCAAAAGAACCGTCCCTTTTGTATATATCTCTTTCTTGTAGTTTCTTTGGTTTTGTTAAATTCTTGTTATTTGGATTGTTGATGAGCGATGTGAGGGAGAGAATTTGATGTTTATGTGAGCTTTGTTGGATAGGTGAAGTGAAGATGATTCCTAGAGAGGAATGGCTATGATAGAACTTGGATAGTAAGCATGAGGATCGGGTTTTTGAAGCTTGGAATAAGCTTTTGGGTTTGTGGAAGGTCAAGAAGACCCATCCCGACCGGGAAGAGGCTTCCCGACCGGGAAGGGTGCGGCATCCCGACCGGGAAGGAACCGTCCCGATCGGGATGGAGGTGCATATTTCCGAGCTTACTGGAGTGCCGTCCCGACCGGGACGGGTGTGTCATCCCGACCGGGACGGGTGTGTCATCCCGACCGGGACCATCCATCCCGACCGGGATGATCCCCTACTCCCCTTTGTGCCTCTTCTTCGACATTTGAGTCCACCCAACCATTATATACCCCCTCCCAACCTCCCTATCTCTCCGTGCTCTTATCATACGCCCCATATACTTCATTTTCATACTCTCACTTCATTTCTATCCACATTATACCGACTCCCACTTCAAATCTCATCCCCTACCATTACTACCTCTACCGTGAGTTCTTCTCAAGTTTGAAGCGAGATGGCAACCAAAAAGACAAGCAACGTGCCTATAATGATCATTGAGATGATGGAGCGAGTGAGTTACTAGCCGATTGGTTTGGGTAACTATCCTTACTTTTCCGTCTTTTGTCGCTTGTTTTCTCTTGTTTGCCCTCTTCCCCTTGAGTCATGGTGTCTTGGTGGCCTTCGAGGCCTTAGTATGGTTGCTCCCGACTCTCGATGACGTGACTACGTCGAGAGTCATTCGAAAAATCCAAATTTACAAGATTTTCACCCTTTTTTAGGAATTAGTCGGATTTGGGCGGAATCCGGGCTAGGTGACTTGATTACACCAAGCCCTCCCCTCCCATTTCCTTTTATTTCTTTCTTTTTATTTTCTTCCCCCATCCATATCTTTTCTCGTCTCGGCCCATGGTGACTTGACTACACCCCGGCCGGACACATTCTACCCTTTTCTTCATCTTCGTTTTTGATTTTAGCTTTATTTTCGTAGTTTCTTTTCTTTCATTTTGTCTCTCCGCACACTACGATCGAGCATGAGGACATTGCTCGGTTTAAGTGTGGGGAAGCGATATTCTATCGTAGTTAGTTTTATTTTCGTATTTTATTTGAAAAAAATCTTGAAAAATCCCTAAAAATTTGAAAAAAATTCATAAAAATCAAAAAGATTTTCTTTTGTGTGTTTTCCTTTTGTGTCTTTGTGTCGTGTATTTGTTGTATTGTGTATGTTTTGCCTCCTCTTTCCTTATAGGTTGCTTAAATCACCAATAGCCTTGGAGAGCTTTCAAGACTTCCGGTAACATCTTATCCCTTTTTCTTCTTTATCTCTCGCGGAATTTGAAGGAGATTGTGATGTTGTGTGCTCGGGTGGAGCTTTGTAAAGTTTGTGGGTGATTTGGTGATTTGTTTGGAAGCTAGGGGTGGTGTTTGTGTTGTTTATGTGGTCGTTTTGTTTTTGTTTTTGTTTTGTTATCTTTGTCTCTTTTTCTTTCGTTTTTGTCGCATCTTTGTTTTATGTGTGTAGTTGTGTCCAGTGTGTAAATGGTTTTCGAAAACCCGGTTTAGAGGCTAGTGTGCAAGTGCTTACTTTCCCTTCCTAGTAATGTAAATCGAGTCTTGGACTTTACTCTAGTAGAATGACCCTAAATCAATGATTTCGTTGGTCCTTTACCTTGAGTCCACCTAGCTTACTAGGGATTTACTGCGGGATTTGCACTTTTGACCATTTTGACCACCCACGGTGTGAAAAGGCCTTGGTTACCGAGTCTCGTCCCTTAGGTGACCGTGTTTAGGATCGTTTGATTAGTCCAAGTTCTCCCCTTTTTGTGGGTTTGAAGGGAAATCGCGACACCCGACTCACCCATTACCCTACCTCCTACACATATCCATACAATAAATTACAATTTGTTGAATTCTCTCTTTCTTGTTACACAAAGAAATGCCAAAAAGCTAAATCAAGCCAAAAGGGCAAAGAAAAGAAAACGAAAGAAAAAAATGAAAGAAAGAAAAGAAATGAAGAAAAAGAAAAGGCACAAAAGCCAAAAAGAAAATAGAAAAGAAGAAAAAGAAATGGCATGGCAAAACAAAGCAAAGATGCAAAGAAAAGAGAAAATGCCAAAAGAAAACCCGTCACACAAAAATAATCCCGACATCTCAAAATAAGCCTTTTACCGACAATTATCGTGAAGAGCCTACCAAAGAACCGAGTCCCTAGGAAGGATGATAGCGGTAATGGTCGTTCTTCCCTCACTTTGCAATATTTTCCACCTTTTTACTTGGACTAGTTGGGCGGTTTTGGGCATGGGACGACCCTCTAGGCTCATCGCTAAAGGGGGCGGGGTCTCACTTACCTACAGTGTCGACTAACACCGTGGTTCATCCCTTTTTCCATCCCGCCGATCGTCCCGTAGTACGTTCTTAGAAAGTTAGGAGGAATCTAGGTAAGTTACCAACGTTTTTGTTGCTTTATCGTCATACTATTAGGGTTTAGTTCACCTTGGTTTGTATTGCTAGCTTGGGAACGTTGTCACTTGCCTTGAGTCCTAAACCGGTGTCTTTTCACCGCTTTGTTGAGGGAAGCGGTATTTGTTTTCTTTTGGGTGCAACCGATTATTTGTTTGTTTGTGTGTTCGTTTGTTTATGTGTTGTTGTGTCCGGTTGCATCCACAGTTTTGTCGCAAGACCAAACTTGCCTTGCGGAGTGCACTTTTCCTCTAAGTGTACTCGCGTGAGTTGAAAGGGCGTAGGGTGCGCTAATACTCACTCGGTTAGTTTAGTAGTTAGTTTGTGCTTACTCGAGGGCGAGTAAGGGTTAAGTGTGGGGGAGTTGATAAGTGTAGTTTGTAGTGCTTATTTTATTGTGTTTTGGTCCCATTTTCCTTGTGGAATCGCTCCTTGGGAGCTGTTTATGGACTAATTATGTTTCCTTTAGTTCGTTTCAGGTTCCCGAGTCCATTTGTGAAGAGTTGGAGCAAATCCGACTCGATACATACACTCTTTGAAGCCAACGAGATGAAGGAACGATCACTCGATGCCTTGGATTCGACCCCGAGACCTTGGGACCCAATCCCGAGCCTCCGAGACCCGATCCCGAGTCACGAGAATCGATGAGAAACCCATGAGAGGCAAGGAGGGACCAAAAGGAGCTTAAAGGAGGCCTACAAGGCTCAACCGGGTCGGGATGGCCTCAACCGGTTCCGGTTGAGGTGCACAAAAGACACACCTACTGACCTGGGTCCGTCCCGGTCGGGATCATTCTGTCCTGGTCGGGATGAGCCCGTCCCGGTCGGGACCATGGTGCTGCAGCCGCGCTTCACTTATTTCTTCCTCCTTCATTCTTGTACCCATATAAATACTTCCCTCTTGTATTGTTTATGTATCATACCTTACATTAGACCCTCTTAAGCTTCTCTACAACTCATAAACCCTAGATTTAGATTTCATCCATTTAGTTTAATCTTCCTTTAATCTTTGTTAATCTTTAGTTAATCTAGTTTAATTAGTTCTTGTATTAAGTGGGTTCTTGAAGATTTCTCCAAGCTTGACAACCTTGGAGTTCATTTGGGTTCCTATTTATACAAGATTGCATCTTTTTCCTCCTCTTGTTGTTGGTATAACTTTCTTTACTCTTGTTCTTGTTTATTTAATCAAGTTTGAATCTTTACATTTTGTTTATTGTTATTGTTCTTGTTCTTCATAATGGATGTTTGGTTTGTGATGTTATTGATGGTTTGTTCTTGATAATGAGTGAGTAGTCTCCTTGTGGGGTTAGTAGGGGGATTAGGGTAGATTATGGGTGATTAGGGTTGATTAGGGGAAAAGGGTGAATCTTTGTTGTTAGTCACATATTGGGCACTCTATGTGTTTGTTGAATTGCTTGTGTGAGTTGTAGTGGCCATGCTTCCCATACTTGTGCTCATCTTCTCATTGCTTGTCTATTATGTGATTGTGTTGAGAATAGTCATAGTCACGAGAGTGCGGACTATGGTCTACGTAGCGAGAGCCCGGACCAACCTCGACATCGGTCTACGTAGCGAGAGCCCGGACCGACTCTAGCAACTAGGAGACACCTATACCCTTGGTCACCCAATTACCCATCTACACTTATGAACCCGACCTACCCCACTTCCTTTCATATTTGATTCAAATTCTTAGTTAGTCATCGTTTCTTCTAGTTTACTTGTTAGTTCGATCATTAGTTATCCCATTTTAGCATCATTTTAGATAGTCATTGTTAGTCCACTTCCTTCATTACCAACCATAATAGTTTACCATTTTTCATTCTCCTTTGTGTTTGTTTTGGTAGCATAGTCTCGTTTTAGGTGGACATAGTCTAAACTTCGCAATACCGTCTCCGTGGACACGATCCCGACTTACCCTAACTACCGTTAGGTCTAGCCGGTTATTTATTGACGGTTGGGGACGTGACAAATCCCTACCATCACTTAGTCACTCGATCGAGTGACATCACAAAAGCCGAGCAGAATGCTTTTTCAGACCTCCACTCGATCGAGTCCCGCAATGACTTGATCGAGTGGCGACGTACTCGACCGAGTTGGTCAGTAACTCGGTCGAATAGGGTCATGAAATCTAGACAGAACCCTTTTTCAGAGGTCCACTCGGTCGAGTCCCCTCATGACTCGGTCGAGTGGCCCCTCTATTGCGTCAAACCGCGAGTCCTACAAGTTATTCGAGTCTCGTTCACATCTTTTCGTGACTTAAGTCAACACGTGTCTAATCAATCACGTGAAGGCTTCCTTTTTCAAAACCATACATCATCATATTTGCATTATTGCATTTCATATTTACATAAACCGTTATTATTCGTTATGTCGTTACTAACAGTTTGTTTGTTTCCTTTGTCAATTTTTGTCGTTTATCTTCGACGTTAGAATTAATTGCATTAAATTGACTTAGAAACCCTTTTCAATTCCATTCACATGCTTAGGGAAAATAATCGTTGCATATCATTTTCCCGTTCAACTAACGCGCGTATTAGAAAGTCATTCGAATTCTTAGTAGAGGCCGCTAAAGTGCGGGCGGGGTTGGGTGTCCTTTGTGGGCTTCCCAACACGTACCCTCACCCTTTACTCAGAATCTCGGTTTCCGGATGCCCGAAACCGTTGGCGCACGAGAATCATTCAATACACGATATCCGATAATGTCGGTATCGGTATCAAATGCAAAGGGACGAGCCCAATAAACTCTGACATCGGAAATGGGCCGTATTTCGTATACGGCCCACTACGACATAGAGTGGGCTCGAATGGTTCCGAATAACCACAAAATTCGGTGGCGACTCCACATAGACCTAAATTTCAATTCGATCCATTCTCATATGGAGATTCATTCGCCTACCCAAACCCGCGCGTGGCCGCGTCGGGGTGGACCTATGTTATGTCCACACTGGTCTTTTGATAAAATCTGGAAAAAAAAATATGGTTCTGATGATTTCATAATAAAATGTAATTTTATGATTTTTAGTACTTTAATAAAATGTTAGGAACGATAAGTTTTATTAACGGAATCGTTAATTGTGAAAACGGTTTTAAGAGACAGTTTTAACGGGATTTATTAAATCTGGAATTTTTGGAAATCTGGAAAAATTATATTTTCTGGAAAATCATAATTTTTAAGTTTAATAATAAATTTTGGATATTAATACGTAAATCGTTTTGTAATTATTATTTTTATTAATCGTTATTGTTGAGATTAGACAATTAACGAGAAAACCCTTTAAAAATCGAGTCTAAGTATTCTGGAAAATTTTATTTTCTGGACAGAATGTCCATAAATATATTTTCGCTATTTTACGTAATTTTGTACTATTTATTAAAGTCTGTAATTTAATAGTAATGATTTTTGGACAAAATTACGATTTATCGTTAAAATGCTTCGTCTTACCTAAAAGAATTATTTTTCCAGCAATTTTGAAATTATTTAAATCTGAAAATTTGAGAGTTAAATCACTCCTTATCATATTCTAAATTTGTTTAATGGTTTAATTAAATAAAAGACGTTAAAAGATTTATTTTTACATTTGCCGTAAAATCCTATTTATGTTCGTATTGTCGAAGCTAATAATAATTAGGAAATTTTAGTTTTATAAATTTTGAAACACCCTAATTAGTAGTATTAAAATGTTTAAAACATTTCTAATCATTTTATAAACACTTGTATGATATTTCAATAATTTCATAAACTCAAATGTTCTCACTTTAACAATTAATATCGTTAAGGCCGAAAGTATTAGTTTTATAAATCTATATCGTTTACTAAATACGTTGTATTAATATGAATTAATATTTTTGATATTTTGATATGATGCTATTTTTTGTAAAGTTTCTAAAAATAGAAAGTTTCCTCTTTTGGAAGGCGATCCTTTTTCCCTTTTGTTCTCTTATTATTTACAATGATTATATCCTTTTCAATATCGATAATGGCTTTGTTTTGGAGTTATGAAATAAGGACAAGTGTGGGGTTAGAGTAATATAGTCTGGGATGTACGTTTTACCATCAACTGTAAGGCTGGTGTGTCTTTATGGGGCACATTGGTTGTTGAACTGAGCATGGTTTGTGTTCAGGAGAGTGTGCATTGTGCCCTTAAACTTAGATATCGCATCGTGTAAGTCGCGTCGGATTGAACTGGATATGTTTTGTATCCAGGAGGGGTGTATACTACTTAAACCAGGACATCGTTGCATGAATATCTTTATTTTTATCGATATAATTTTGATTTGCAGGTTGGCAAATGTTTTATGTTTTCTTTGGCAAACTCATTTTTATTATATTGTTTCGTTACGTGAAATTTTTCACTGAAAGCTTAATTTCCTTATAATGTTTTACTGATTTTCATTTTTACTATTTTTCTATAGTAGTAACTAGTTATAATGCCCGTGCGATGCACGGGTGCAACAAAAATGCTACTAAATCATCCATAATAGTGATAATACTTCATTTTATAATATTGACTGTGACAAACTGTTTATGATTATTTCAAATAATTATAATTTTGGAGTTATTGATAATAACTCGACCCGTGACTCGTATAACCTGACCCGTATCCTGACTCCACTCGTATAACTCGACCCGTGAGCCGACCCGCTCGACTTGTTTGACTGGTCTAGTGCCTATACTGATTACTTACTTACTTGGATAAAAAACGACGTTCATCAAAGTAGTAGGTCATGTATCTGTGAGCAATATTAATACGTCACAACTCATCTGTGAACATTTAGTTTATCTATGTCTTTTACTTTATAAGATTATAATCATTTGACTTTCTGCATCAAATATTTTGTATGTATGTCATCATCTCGCACTATATTCGACCCTACCCGCCCGACCCATTGTTTTTAGGGTCATGAGCCTTTTTTTCCTGAACCGCGACTCATTTGACCTAAACAATTCTAAAAGCTTTAGTCTAAAAGCCTAGTTCGACTCAATCTATTACTCTGCCTAGATTTTGTTAAAACTCTAATTTTAATTTATTAATTATTCGATATACTTAATTTTATATATTAATATTTTATTTGAATATAACTTTATGTTTAATCTTAACATAAATTATCTAGAAATTTTAGTACGTTACTCTCTTGTAAAGTTGTATATAGGGAGCCTAACAGAAATTCTTACTTGTGACGGATATATTCGTCGCAAACTTGCGACGGGTTAAGTACTACCCATATGGGGTAGATAAACTAAAGCAAAATACTTAGTAAATGACACTTTGTTTTGTCTTATCTACCCAATGGGTAGTATTTCCCCGTCGCAAGCTTGCGATTCTATGACAGATATGGTCGTCACAAGGAACACTTGTTGGGAGATTAAATTTGTGTTATCGTGTTAAATAGTAACGTTACTATTAGACTCAACAAAACTTGACCTGACTTGTAACACGACCCCCTCAACCCATTTATTCATAGGTTAAGATTCATGACATCTAAATCTTGATTCGTGACTCGATATTTTAAATTACAAATATAAATTAATATTCAATTTAATACAATTTTTTTTATCTGTTGATAGTAAATAATTATTAAAATAGTTTTAAAAATTCATTGTAATATAAACATTATAATAAAGGAGTATAAAAATAATATTATTAAAAGAAATAAAAAGGTAATATCGAAAATATTACTCCGTTCTACTTAAAGGTAAAAAAAAAATCTACGTTCGAAACTATTTTTCAGCTGTATTCTAAGCCTAATCCGTCTCATGACCCGTATAACCCGACCCCTATTTGAACCGACCTATAGTCTAATCCGACATATATAAAGTTATTTAAATAAATTATGTAGTTTAAAAAAGTTTGAGACTACATGTCACTCAAAATACCCGTGGTCTAACCCGACATGTATTCATTCTGTTTTTAATTATTTAATTAAATTTAAGTGTTTTAACTTCATTAAATTTTGAATTAGTTAAAATAGTTTAATCAAGTTTGCAGCGTTCAAAATTTTTAAATACTTAAATATGATAAATAATTTATGTTTGTATTTAAGAATTCTAAAACTATTATTGGAGATTATCAACGTCGTTCGAAAAACGTATCGTTTAATTATATTGATAATTGACGGATTGATTGATTAAACATAATTATTTTTTATATATTATTCAATTTATTTGAATATGATTTTATTTCTAATTTTAACTTAAATTATCTAGCACTCTTATTAGTATATATATTGTTCTCCTTATAAATCAGGAGACTCTCTAGTTGATCTAAATGACTTGACTTAACCCGTAAACCCAACCCATCCAACCCGTTTTTTCATAGGTCAACGCCTATAAATCTTGATCCGCGACTTGACTGTCATCAAACCCGGTATATTAGGGTCGCGGCCCGACCCGACCTGTCCGTTAAAAATTATTTACTCTATATGATTGCAATATTAAATGTAGTGTAGTTTTATTTTGATGACACCTATAAATGAAGTAATATTTTTTTTTATTGTGTAATATCTTTTAAAACATTTATTATTTATAGTTATTTCTATATAAATATGACAAGTAATGAATATAAATAAAATATTCCAATATTAAATTAAAAAAACTCTTAAATTTTTTTATTGATATAAAAGGTAAAAAGTTTAAAAAAAATGTAATAGTTTTTACATAAAATTGTAATTTCTCTCACCGTATTTTCGCAAAAATGTAAATCCAATTCTATTTCTATTATGATACTTTTATCTTAATAAATATATCTACTTATATTAGGATAATAATTTTATTTTAATAATAGTTATCCAAAAATGACGATTATTTGAAATAATCATAACCATTTTACGCGTGGAATGCGGTGTCGATTCAAATTTTGTTGTTTTATGAGGTGGTAATTGACGGTTTATATAATGGTAATTCTTTGACTCTTAGGGGTGTTAGGATTGTTTTGTCTAATACTAAGAGTTAAAGGAGTATTATTTATCATCTAATACTAAAACAAATAGGAGTATTATTTATCATATCCACTTTTATCATGGATAATATTTAAATAATTCTTAGTATTTCATAAAAGTTGGATTCCCTTGAAAAAAAGCATAATTCTTAGTGTTTCATAAAAGTTGGATTCTCTTGAAAAAAAAAAGCTTCCTTTAATTATATATATTGATTATAGTTTTAAAATCCTGTTATACGGCTGGGAGAAAGTTGACGTTGCTCCCCACTGATTGTGGCTGCTATGTTTAACATGGCAGGTATACTTGTTTACGGGTGTGGGCCAGCGGGCAATTTGGATCCTGCTCATTTTCTTTTTAATAATTATGTCTTGTGGATGTTAAACCCCTTTCTTTTGGATTGTTTAAATTTTGGTTATTTTAGGCCTATTGTTTGACTTTACCGTTTTAATTTTTATAAGACATAGTTACAGCGTGTTTTAACCCCGACTCTACAGTGTTTCCGCCACTGTATCGCGTTAGATTTTCTAGGGGATTACATCGACGCTACTCCTCTCCTTCGAGCACCCCGCTCGATATCGAGGTGCCTGTGATCAACTAGCTCAAAACTAGTACCCAAGTTCTGTCGGATTAGCCGCAGAACTAGTCCTTAGAAACGAAGCTCTGCCGGAATAGCCGCGGGAAAGTCAAAACGGTAACGGAACTCTGCCGGAATAACTGGTCAAGCTAGGAGGATCCGCTTGTCGAAGTCGTATCGTCACTAGGTTGCCATCTAAACAAAACTTTCCATATTCGCACTTTCTATTATTATGCACTACGACAACGCTAGATGTGGGCACTAGGCCCACAAACATCTACTAAAATACATAACGTCCCAACTTCAACCGCAAATATTAAAACACACTAAATAGACCCACATAATTCCGAGATCCGTTCTCAAATTATCTATGCATCGTGTCCCGTTTAGTGTACACTCTGAGGGTGCAACTCCTCATAACGTGATTTACTTACATTCGCATTTACAGTTTTTCGTATGATTTATTGCTTTAATGACCTTATAATCGCATGCTAAATCACCTAACATGGAATTCAAAACGTAAAATAACTAAAATTGAGCAAAGTGATGGTCGGGTTCCGTATTAGTCCTGGTGCTCGTCCTATTAGGTCTGACGCATCTCTATTAATACCGAACCAACGCATCTTAAGTAGAATACTAGGTAAGGTATACCGCGAGAATGACTAATATCCGTATTATCACGTTAAAACTGATTTGCTAATACGTATAATACTAGTACTCTCTACTCTCCTACGTGCATCTTTTCATGGCCTGCTTGTCACGTGAAATCGCATGCAAAGAATGTAAACACAACTACTTTGACGACAAAACTTACTTGTCCTTAAACAACCGACATAGCAAAAGGCTTAGGGTTAAAACAACATATGTTACAGTACTTCCACCACAACAGAAAGACTAGGATATCAGCCCACCGATTGATTAGTAGAGGCCGCTATAGTGCGGGCGGGATTGGGTGTTGACATCTATCGGATGTTGGCTTCCCAATACGTACCCTCACCCCTTACTCAGAATCTACGGTTTCCGGATGTCCGAAACCATTGGCAATGAGAGTCATTCTAGGCATGGAGTGCTTAAGGGTACAAGTCTTTATCTTTAGGTCTCGTGCCACTCAACTTTGAGCCGGTAAGGGATCAAAGTTTACTTGAACGGTTTCCGAGTCCCCATAATTGACTCGGTGTCGACTCCACAAATCGGCGACGAATTCAGTTCACTAAAAAGGTCGCCTTACCAAACAAAACGGGCTTTAAACATTTACAACCATGACTCGATCGATTCCCAAACGGAAACACGGGTATCCCCACCCGTCTAGTACAAGTCCGGATCGTCATCCAAATCGAGGTCCGACACTTCGCCCCGTATGCGAGACTGGACCAGCCCCCGGCAGGGAGGGGGCCGCGTGGGTGGCCGCCACCACACATTGAAAAACTGGGTCGGTCCCGTCGGGCGGTGCGGACGGACGTCCACAACGCCATGAGTGGGGGACTGCGCATAAAGACCTTACAGGTGTAGTTTTTAATAGTACTCAGTTTTAACAAACAATCTAACTTCAATCTTTTATTGGATTAACTAATATATTAGTAACTTCATATTTCAGGGGAAGCATTGGAGAGGTGGGTCGCGTACCATGACAACCCGGAGTTCAAGGTCAGGTCGGAAAGGGGACAGAGAAACAAGATGAAGAACTGTGAGTTGGAGGGGAAGGCGAACCCGACACATCATCGGGGTTCTCAGTCTTTGTACCGTCGTGCGATGAAAGTGTGATTTTTATTAATATCATCATAGTATTACTTAAATTCTTATAAACTATGTTCGCATAATATTCACCTAACATTCATATTCATTTAATAGATACAAGCTGAACTCGGGAGGATGCTAACCGCGCCCAAGCTGTTCCTGGACATGCACGGGAAGAGCGATGATGAAGGGACAACTCGGTTTGTCACGAGGAAAGATTAAGCGATCTGGATGAGTACTAGCTATTTCAAATAAATCAACTTTGTCTTACTTTAATTAGGTGGTAGATAACTATCTTTAATGGTTTCATCTATGATCCGAATGAGGATACAACTAAAGAATTCAATGAAGTCACACTAGCTCCTAATGGTCCTAGTCCAGCCACATTAGCACCTCCTACTAGCCTAGTAGTGTGCCTCCTTCAATCAGTAAGCTAGCTCGTGTGTGGGTCGAATAAAGGAGCAAATAGTCAAGGGCATATGAAGGCATTAACTTGGGTTCACACTCATTCAAGCATGGGGAGTGCACCGGAGTTAAGAGGATGATTGTGGGCTGATTGTGTTCACATGGGTGCCGCGTCTAAATGCTTCTTGTTAGCTTTGTTTTTAGCTCCTAAGTTTTGTTATCATCATCATTAGAACTTTGTTTGTATCACCCTTGACCAGCCTGGTTAAGGGACGTTTTGTAGGCTATAAATAGCCATCAACTTGAATGAATAACACAAAACTGAGTAAAGCATTGCTTTTCTTTTACGTCCTTGTTGCTTACAAGACAAAGTCTAGAGTTAGTCGCGTTACAAGCTCTAAACTCGCTACTTCAATCGAGTGTTTGATTTAGCACCCGTTTTGTTGAAGTATAGGTCTACTTCACTAAGCATACTATCCCTTGGTTACGGTTCTATCATCCTCACAAACTATTCTTACAAGCTGTTTTGTTGCTTTTGTTTACGTTCATTTCAGAATACTATCAACCTTCACGTTTTTGTTTCAAAGTTCATATTAACTCACATCATTAGTGGTATCAGAGCTTTGGTCTTCCTTTAGACGTAAAGCATGGGAGGAGTAGTGAACTTTGAAGACCCTAACTTCTTGGAACACCTAAAGAAGGCGTTGGAGAACTACCAGCCCAGGAATTCTCGTTTCCAAGCAAGGAGAGAACCGGTGGACAAGATCAAAGTAAACGAACTTCCTGAGTTCAATGGGGGTACTGATCCTGAAGTCTACTTGGATGGGAGAGAAACATGGAGAAGCTCTTTGACTTCAAGGACTTAGAGGACGAGGAGAGGTGCAAATATGCAATCCTAAAGCTAAGCAAAGGGGCTTCCCTATGGTATGAAGGGCTTAAGGTACAACGCACCAGGGATGGAAAGGGTAAGATTTCTTCTTGGGAGTCCTTAAAACGTAAGCTACGTAAGAGGTATGTTCCAACTACACATAAGTTATCCTTATACAAAAAGATTGCTAATCTCGTACAAGGAAAAATGAGTGTTAGTGAATACATTGAAGAGTTTGAGAACTTGGTACTAATGGGGGAAGTAGAAGAAAATGAAGAGATAAAAATGGCTAGGTTCTTACGTGGGTTAAATCGTAGTATTGCTAATATGGTTGATTTATGTCCTTATTCTGATTTTGATACGTTATGTGGTTTATGCTTAAAAATTGAGGCTCAAGGGAAAGCTAAGTATGAGAATGAATCTAGTAGGAGTCATACTTGGCCACGAGGTGAGGGGAGTAACAAGACCAATTCTGTTAACACTAATCAACCCCTTGTCATTAAGAGTAACCCGACTCAACCCACAAACAAGACACCCACTGAAACTAGTTTGTCCAAAGTACGTTGCTTTAAGTGTCAAGGCTTTGGTCACTACAAAAATGCGTGTCCTAATAAGAGAGTCGTTACCTTAAGAGAAGTCATGTCTTTTAGAGAGGAGATGTGGGAGGAGGAACAACGTATAGGGGCTGTGTTTAATGAGGAGGAGGAAGAAAGAGAGGACTATGAACCCCCAACGTATGATACTGTTTTGGTACTACGTACACTTCATGCCAACCCCATCCCACACAACACCGAGCAAAGGGATCAACTATTCCACACTAAGTGTCAAGTTAATAACAAATGGTGTAGCTTGATCATTGATGGAGGTAGTTGCACAAATGTTGCCTCTACTGAAATGGTAACTAAGTTAGGCCTAACCACCACTAATCACCCTAGACCGTATGCATTACATTGGTTGGATGATGGTAACAAAGTAAGAGACAAAGCAAGTGAGGGTAGGTTTAACCATGGGGTCTTATGTCGATGAAGTTTTATGTGATGTCATTCCTATGGATGCGTGTCATATACTCTTGGGACGTCCTTGGCAGTTTGATAGGGATGTAGTACACCATGGGAGGAAAAATGAATATGAGTTAAGGGATAAAGGAAAGAAAATCGTTCTAAAACCCATGACTCCCCGAGCTGTTAGAGCTATGGCAGCCAACAAAACTAAGAAGCCTAACCTTACCATATTTGCTAGTGAGAGTGAAGTAGAACAGGCTTTACAAGGAGGGGAACGTGTCTTTGTCATGGTGGCTAGAGAGGAACCCTTAGTAGTTGAGAATGGGCTTGGAGGAAAGCCATTTGAGGAGTTGTTACACGAATTTGAGGATGTTTTCCCTGAGGAATTACCGGTTGGTTTACCACCTATTAGAGGTATAGAACATCAAATCAACCTCATTCCAGGAGCAGCCTTACCCAATAAGGCAGCCTATAGGTGTAATCCAGAGGAGACTAAGGAATTGCAAAGACAAATTGATGAGTTAATGAGTCGAGGTTATGTACGTGAAAGCCTTAGTCCTTGTGTTGTTCCGTCCTCTTAGTACCTAAGAAAGATGGAACTTGGAGAATGTGTGTGGATAGTAGGGTCGTTAACAACATTACCATCAAATATAGATTTCCTATTCCAAGGTTGGATGATATGTTGGACGAGCTTCATGGGGCTGTGATCTTCTCCAAAATTGACCTAAGAAGTGGGTACCATCAAATCAGAATGAGAGAAGGAGATGAGTGGAAGGCAGCTTTCAAGACCAAACATGGACTCTATGAATGGACGGTCATGCCATTTGGTCTCACCAACGCTCCAAGCACATTCATGAGGCTAATGAACGAAATACTCAAGGCCTATTTAGGTCGATTCATTGTGGTTTACTTGGATGATATTCTTGTTTATAGCAGGTCTTTGGAGGAGCATATGGAGCACTTAAGGCTACTATTTACAACACTTCGCAAGCAACAACTCTTTGGCAAGAAGGAGAAGTGTGCTTTCTTTGTGGAAAGTGTAGTGTTCCTTGGCTACGTAGTGTCCAAAGATGGAGTGTCCGTTGATCAAACCAAAGTGGAATCCATCCGAACTTGGCCAATTCCTTCCACCATTACAGAAGTAAGATCATTCCATGGTTTGGCTTCCTTTTACCGAAGGTTCATCAAGGACTTTAGTACTATCACAAGTCCTATCACCGAATGTTTGAAGAAAGGTGCGTTTGTTTGGTCCAAAGCTGCCCAAGAAGCTTTTGAAGTCATCAAGGAGAAGTTGTGTTCCGCTCCTATCCTAGCTCTTCCTGATTTCTCTCAACCATTTGAGGTTGAATGTGACACTAGTGGAGTAGGAATTGGTGCTGTTCTCGTGCAAAATAGGCGCCCCATTGCCTACTTTTCAGAAAAACTCAATGGAACAAGGCTAAACTATTGCACCTACGACAAGGAATTCTATGCCATAGTAAGAGCTCTTGATCATTGGAGTCATTATCTTCGTACTAACCACTTTATTCTCCATTCAGATCATGAGTCCCTAAAGTACATCAATGGCCAACAAAAGCTAAGTCCAAGGCATGCCAAGTGGGTGGAATTCTTGCAATCCTTTCACTTCTCTTCAAAGTACAAAGATGGTAAAAGTAACGTGGTGGCTGATGCACTATCCCGCCGCTACACTCTATTATCTACTTTGGATGTTAGATTGCTCGGATTTGAAACTCTCAAGGATTACTACAACAATGATGCTGATTTTGGTGAAACTTTCACCAAGTGCAAGGAGGGAGCCTTTGACGAGTTTGTTTTGCAGGAAGGATTTCTTTTCAAAGGAAATCGACTTTGTGTACCCAAGCATCCCATTAGAGAATTGGTGGTTAGGGAAGCTCATGGGGGAGGATTAGCAGGTCATTTTGGCATCACAAGAACCTTGGAGGTCTTAAAGGAACACTTCTTTTGGCCAAAGATGCAAGGGAGTGTCCAACATGTAGTAAGCAAGTGTGTGACTTGCCAATTTGCCAAAAGTTCTTTCAAACCAGGAGTCTACATGCCCTTACCCACTCCTAATAGACCGTGGGAAGATGTGTCCATGGATTTCATTGTGGCCTTGCCAAGAACAGCTAGGGGGAAGGATGCTATCATGGTGGTGGTAGATCGGTTTTCAAAAATGGCTCACTTCATTGCTTGTCACAAAACAGATGATGCTAGCAATGTGGCTGACTTGTACTTCAAAGAGGTGGTACGTCTCCATGGAGTACCTAAGTCCATTGTTTCGGATCGTGATTCAAAGTTCCTTAGTTATTTTTGGAACACATTATGGAGGAAGGTGGGAACCAAGCTCTTATTTAGCACTTCTCATCATCCACAAACAGATGGACAAACCGAAGTTACCAATCGCACTTTGGGCACGTTGTTAAGGGGCCTTGTGAGCAAGACTCAAAAGGATTGGGATGTCAAGCTTGCCCACGCTGAATTTGCTTACAATCGTTCTCCTACTTATGCTACCTCTCACTCTCCTTTTGAGGCCGTGTATGGAATCAATCCTTACATGCCCTTGGACCTGATTCCTCTACCTAAGGATGAGTTAGTCCACAAAGATGCGGAGTCAAAACTTAAGGCTATGATAAAACTCCACGAGCAAATTCGAGAAAGGATCAAGGAGGTAAATGAAGCATACAAAAGAAGGTCCAACAAAAACAGGAAACCAAGACTTTTTCAAGAAGGTGACTTAGTTTGGGTTCACTTGAGAAAAGAGAGGTTTCCAAGCAAAAGGAAGAATAAGTTGATGCCACGGGCAGAAGGCCCATACAAGATCATATCAAAGGTGAACGACAATGCTTACAAAGTGGAATTGCCGGATGAGTATGGAGTTCATGCCACGTTCAATGTGGGAGATCTTTCTCCTTATCTTGATGATGATGGCATTTCAGAATTGAGGACAATTCATTTTCAAGGGAGGGGGGGAGATGATCCGAATGAGGATACAACTAAAGAATTCAATGAAGTCACACTAGCTCCTAATGGTCCTAGTCCAGCCACATTAGCACCTCCTACTAGCCTAGTAGTGTGCCTCCTTCAATCAGTAAGCTAGCTCGTGTGTGGGTCGAATAAAGGAGCAAATAGTCAAGGGCATATGAAGGCATTAACTTGGGTTCACACTCATTCAAGTATGGGGAGTGCACCGGAGTTAAGAGGATGATTGTGGGCTGATTGTGTTCACATGGGTGCCGCGTCTAAATGCTTCTTGTTAGCTTTGTTTTTAGCTCCTAAGCTTTGTTATCATCACCATTAGAACTTTGTTTGTATCACCCTTGACCAGCCTGGTTAAGGGACGTTTTGTAGGCTATAAATAGCCATCAACTTGAATGAATAACACAAAACTGAGTAAAGCATTGCTTTTCTTTTACGTCCTTGTTGCTTACAAGACAAAATCTAGAGTTAGTCGCGTTACAAGCTCTAAACTCGCTACTTCAATCGAGTGTTTGATTTAGCACCCGCTTTGTTGAAGTATAGGTCTACTTCACTAAGCATACTATCCCTTGGTTACGGTTCTATCATCCTCACAAACTATTCTTACAAGCTGTTTTGTTGCTTTTGTTTACGTTCATTTCAGAATACTATCAACCTTCACGTTTTTGTTTCAAAGTTCATATTAACTCACATCAATCTAATAACTTGAATTGAAATTATTTTTGTGTTCATAGGATGCCTACAACGAGCACGCGAACACCGACACCGCTTCTGACCCTACCCAACCCGACCCGAATAAAACTTTTTTTCGAGTCGTCTTAGGGTACAAGAAAGGGAGTGTGTACGGTGTAGGGAATGCGCACGGGATGTACTTCACACCTCCGCCACCACGTCTCAACACCTCTTCACAGATGGAGTACATGCCGGCGGGATCTCAGCAGCCCGACCCGAAGAAGGAATAAATGAAGGCACAGCTGGCACAACAACATGAGCAAATCAAGAAGATGCAGAAACAAATGGTCATGTTCCAGGCCATGTTTGCGAGATGCAACCAAGGTCGTTCCCCATCCCCTCCGGATGACAGAGACGCCTTTAACGGGGGTGGTGGTAACTCTGGTGCTGCAGCTAGCTTCACAGTTAACTGATTGTTTTTTTTGTTGTTGTAACTGGATTTATGTATGATGTATCTTCAAACTAGTTTAGATTTATGTACCTTCATACCGTATGTTAAAACTTTTTTATATGAATGTTTTTTCAGCAGAAATGTGTCGAGAGATGAAGTGTTTTGGTTGATTGATAGTGAATGAAGTTGAGGTATTGTGGATGGTCGACAGTTGTGGTTGGCTGAGAGTTGTGGATGTTGTTTATTTTGAAGATTTTGACTAGACATCAAACGCATGAATACGGCTTTGCAGCAGTATACATGGCGTCCAATAACGGACGCCATGTTAGACGCCAAAGGAAGCTAAAATCGACAAAAACGGCAG
Organism: Agrostemma githago; assembly: GCA_958450325.1. Taxonomy (NCBI): domain Eukaryota; kingdom Viridiplantae; phylum Streptophyta; class Magnoliopsida; order Caryophyllales; family Caryophyllaceae; genus Agrostemma; species Agrostemma githago. The sequence continues at coordinate 26,601,485 of OY288257.1, forward strand.
ATATTCATGGCAGGTAGCGTCTGTCTGTGGATGCCATATCCAGGGGCACCTGGTGACCACTATCGGACGCCAACACAAAGGAGATGGCGTCTGACTGTGGACGCCATCCAGGGGCACCTGGCGTCCACTGTCAGACGCCACACCTGGCGTCCACTGTCAGACGCCCATTTTTTTTGGCGTCCAGCAGTGGACGCCCGCTTTAAAAATAGGCGACCGGTCGTGGCTTCCACTTTCTAGCGTCCGTTTGTGGACGCCCATCCCCATATAGCGTCCATTGACGCAAGCCATTGTGTGGACGCAAGCCATTGTGTGGACGCCCGAGAGCTCTATTCTTGTAGTGAATTTAGCCACAAATAACAAATTCCCATGGCATAATTTGTGTCCCAAGTGTCAATTTGTTGTAGTGGATGCTGCAGAATTTGGGGTACTTCCCGGAGGCTACCTCCAGGCCATATCTCCCAGCCGGGAAGATTATCGAAGTCCTAAAGGACGAAGACTCTCACTTCGGCCTAGGATACGCCGCAATGCCGGGGAATGTTGTCCGGGCAGGCATTGAGAAAGCCTGCAATCTCATTAAGGGTATCCACTTGAGCCCTTATAGCCCACGGCTGACTGACTACTTCGTCATGCCGGTATTTGGGGCCGTCCATCTTAGTCTATTCCAACCAAACGTTGTGCACCCCAGGACCCAATTGGCCGGGACTGCAACTATATCCCGGATTATGTGTTCACTCTCATCCAGTCCGAGGATGTTGAGAATGTTGATCCCGTGCTAGGGCTACTATTCGGGGAAGACAGGATAGCCCCGACTCTAAAGGAAGACTTAGTCAACCTTATCCTCCGCAGCAACAGGTTCAACCCAACCAAGCTAATCTCGGAAGTTGGCTCTGAGACGGGGAACAGAGCTTGGAGGAAGAGTGTCAATTGGACCGACAATCAACGAAGGATCTACAAGCCGATCGATAGTGAAGGGGACATGCATTCTACTGATTCTGAGTCTAAGTCTGAGTCGGAATCTAAGTCAGAGTCGGAGGTCGAGTCTAGGGGGTCCGGTGCTAGAGTATAACCTGTAACCCCTCTCCCTTTAGTTACTCTTGATGGTGCCTCGGGGTCTGTCTTGAGTGCTCTACCTATCCCGCCACGAACCAATGATCAGATGGCTGCTCTTTTTGAGTTATTTTCCAAATTTTCTATCAATAATAATAACCGTTCTGCTTATGACTTGTCTCTTTTTAACTGCAATTCTAGTTTCGAAAATATTTTATGCAATGACATTGAGAAACCCGACGACCAGGTACTCCTACCTCCTCATCTGATCGAGCAATTAGAGCAAAGGGAGTCCCGAAATCTGGTAATCGAAGAAACTGAATCCATTAATGTGGGAACAACCCCCAGATGCTAAAGATAGGGTTATCCTTAGATCTTGAGGAGAGACAACAGTTCACGAGCCTCCTCCAAGAATTCAAAGATGTCTTCGCATGGTCCTACAAGGACATGCCGAAGATAGACCGATAAATAGCCGAGCACCACATACCAATCAAAGACAGGTGCAAACCGGTTAAGCAAAAACTCCGCAGAATGAGGCCTGAATGGTCTCTCAAAGTCAAAAAGGAAGTCGACAAACAGTTCAAAGCTGGCTTCATACAAGTGTCTGAATATCCGGACTGGGTTGCGAACATCGTGCTGGTTCCTAAAAAGGATGGTAAGGTGCGCGTATGCGTAGATTTTTGGGATTTTAACAAGGCGAGCCCGAAAGACGATTTTCCGTTACCACACATCGACATGTTGGTGGACAACATCGCTGGTCACGCGCTTCTATCCTTTATGTACGGGTATGTCGGGTACAATCAAATCAAAATGGCAGAAGAGGACATGAGTAAGACCACCTTCACTACACCTTGGGTTACTTACTGCTACACCGTCATGCCGTTTGATCTCATTAATGTCGGGGCCACTTATCAATGGACCACTACAACCTTATTACATGACATGATGCATAAGGAAGTAGAAGTTTATGTAGATGATATGATTCTCAAGTCCAAGAGCCGAGACGGGCATATCACCGCCCTAAGAAAGTTCTTTACCCGGCTGCGCAAATACAACATGAGGCTAAACCCTCAAAAATGCAGTTTCGGGGTAATATCTGGCAAATTACTAGGGCACATCGTTAGCCAACGTGGTATCGAGGTCGATCCAGCAAAAATTAAAGCCATTACCGAGATGAAACCTCCCAAAACCGAAAAAGAAATAAGGGGATTCCTCGGAAAAGTCCAATACATTAGCCGGTTTATCTCCAAACTGACCATGGTATGTGAACTGATTTTCAAGAAGCGGAAAGTGGGGGAACGAAAACTGTGGGACGACAAATGTCAAGTGGCTTTCAACAAAATCAAGGAAATCATATCTGCTCCATTGGTCTTAATGCCACCTCAATCTGGTTTGCCTCTGTCATTATATCTAACAACGACCGAGACAGCCGTGGGGGCTATGCTGGTGCAGACGGTCAACTCGATAGAGCGAGCCATCTATTATATCAGCAAGAAGTTCGTAGAGTATGAATGCAAGTATACCATGCTCGAGAAAACGTGCTTGGCATTAGTCTTGGCAACCAAAAAGTTTCGGCATAACATGCTCAGCTACGAAGTCCAGGTATTATCCAAGATGGATCCTATCAAATACCTATTCGAAAAGCCTATCCTCAATGGTAGGATTTCTAGGTGGACTCTAATGTTGGCAGAGTTTGACCTGAAGTTCGTGCCACTAAAAGCCATCAAGGGCTGGGTAGTAGCCAAATTTCTCGCCGATAGTTTCATAACCGAAGAAGGATACACCGATACTTGGTCCTTCCCAGACGATGATATATTGCATACCGATACAGAAACATGGGATTTATATTTTGATGGGGCATCCAATTTCCGAGGGTTCGGAGTCGGGATTCTTTTAATATCACCGAAAGGGGAGCATACCCCCGTATCCATCAAACTGGACTTCGACGAGACTAATAATGCCGTTGAGTACGAAGCATGCATCCATGGGTTACAAGCCGTCAGAGGTCACAAACCTCCGGGTACACGACAACTAATCCTCGATCATCAATCAGGCTCTCCAAAAATGGAAAACTCGAAACGCCAATCTCGTGGCCTACCAGGCGCGAGTAAGGTTCTCGAAAAAAAATTCTAAAAGGTAGAATATATATACCTACCTCTGGAAAAAAACCAGTTCGTAGATGCACTCTCTAAATTGGCATCTCTGCTGAATATTCCAAATCACCTGAACAATATGCCGATTTGCGTCGAGAGACGGTCCGAACCGGCATATATCCACGCCATCGTAGATATTGAAATAGCTGATCCCAAGCCTTGGTATCAAGTTGTCTTAACATACATATCGACGAGAGAATATCCTCCCGGAACCGACGGTCGAGCCAAGAAAGCCCTACGAAGGTTAGCTACCCAGTTTATCCGTATCGATGACGGGTAACAGTACAAAAAGATGGCACAAGGGGCTCTCCTCCTATGTGTTGACAAAATAAAGGCCGGAAAGGTTATGGCTGAAGTACACGACGGTGAGTGTGGTCCACATGTTGATGCCCAGATGCTAGTCCGAAATATCATGAGGCTCGGATATTATTGGAATAATATGGAAACCGACTGCAGACAGTACGTCAAACATTGCCATAACTGTCAAATTTTCGCCAATGTGCAACACATGTCATTGTTATTCCTATACACCATGATGTTGCCATGGCCATTTACGACATGGGGTATCGACATAATCAGAAAGGTAAATCCCTCTGGTTCAGGTGGACACTGCTTCATCTTGGTAGCTATCGACTACTTCACCAAATGGGTTGAGGCCAAATCCTGCCGTATTCTGAACGCCAAGCATGTAGCTAAGTTCATCCAGAATAAGATCATCATATGCCAGTACGAGATCCCACATGAATTCATCAGTGATCACGGGACCCATTTCCAAGCCGAAACGACAGCCTTGTTAACCAAATACCAAATTCAGAGGCATACATCCTCACCGTACCGTCCCCCAAAAAATGGAGCGGTGGAAGCAGCCAACAAGACAATTATCACCATACTTAAAAAGATGACTTATAATTATCGAGAATGGCCCGACAAGATACCATTCGCTCTATGGGGATACCGGTCATCAATCTGCACCGCAACCGGTGCAACACCCTATTATCTGACATACGGGATAGAGGCAGTCCAACCAGTCGAGTTGGAAGTACCATCCCTCAGAATTCTATTAGAAAGTCGAGTACCTGAAGCAAATTGGGTCTAGGCACGATACGACTCGCTAGTTCTATTGGAAGAACGACGGTCCCGTGCCCTCAATAATATTCATGTATACCAAAAAAGAATACAACGGGCCTTAGAGAGTTAGGCCCGGACACATTAAGGAAGGGAATTTTACACTAAGTCTCGGTCGGTCGAAATAGGGTCTATACCAGTGCGCATGGCCTTTTCGAGAATCGGGACAGACTTCCTAAGTCGAGTTGATCTTAGAACATGTCGCGAAACCCATACGAATTAGCCATGGACACCTTGACATATCCAATTTGGAATATATCACAGTATAGTGGGATGTCGGTCACCAGTACCGGCCCGGGTAAAAATGAGGTTATGCATGAACCGTAAAACTAAAGCGCGTATCTTACTAATTAAATGATTTCTCCTCGAGTCTCACCCTGAGGATCCCGATGGTAAGTCATACATCAATTTTTCCCAGCGGAGTCACCAAATTGTGGACATGACATAGGTCCACCCCGACGCGGCCACGCGCGGGTTTAGGGTGGCGAAATGTTTCCCATGTGAGATGGTTCTCGGGTTGAAATTTAAATCGAATTAGGAGTCGCCACCGAACCTTGTGGGAGTTCGGGCCCATTCGAACCCACTCTATATTTTGGTGGACCGTGCACAAAGTACGGCCCACTTCGATACTAGAGCTTGTAGGGTTCGTCCCTTTGCATTACGATACCGATATCGACATTATCGGGTACCGTATATCGAATGACCCTCGTGCACCAATGGTTTCGGACATCCGGAAACCGAGGTTCTGAGTAAGGGGTGAGGGTACGTGTTGGGAAGCCCACAAAGGACACCCAACCCCGCCCGTACTTAGCGGCCTCTACTAAGACATCGTTTGAGTTTTTAATACGCACGCTAGTGATTCGGTTGAATGTTATGCAAACAATGTTTTACGAGATACTTAGAAGAATCGAATAGGTTGCTATGTCGATTTAATGCATTTAATTCACGTCAAAGTGGTTTAGCATGCGAGATTCATTTGTAATCCGGTAAAATGCAAACAAATAAAAGCAAAATGAAACGAGAATAGATTACAAGTTACGTGAGCGGAAATACAACCCGGACAAAACAAAATAATGAGCAAAGTCGAAATAACGATATAGTAGCAGTAACGCAAATTGATTAAATAACTCGAAGACGATATGATGATGCATGATTTTGAAAAGAAAGGACACGCAAATTGTCTTTGCACGTGACGACCAAGGTCGTAAAAATATTTGTTGATGTTAAAATGACGTTAAAAGCTCACGTTGTAGTACAAAGGGGACCACTCGATCGAGTCATGGGAGGGTCTCGATCGGGTGATCCTGCTACGGACCTCCTGCCTGTTTTTTGGGGTGCCACTCGATCGAGTGGGTTGTAGCACTCGATCGAGTGCCCCCTGTAGACACCCAGATTTGGACCTGGTGGCTGCAGAAGTGCCCAACAAACACCCGATGACGATCGAACTGCAACGCGACGCGGATTCGCGATGTTTTAGGCAGTTTTTTTATAGAACAGATCAAATAAATTACTCGGAAAAGCTAAACTAACATATTGGCAGCCTTAGTCGTGTCGTTACGATCGCATAGACACTAATTAGAGTCAATTCTGACATTGGGACCCCAAGTCGGTCCCGAAACTCGAACCGAGTCAGCACCGCGCCAAGCGAACCTCGGGATGCGTACCCGAGGCCCACTAAACTCACGGCGCTAGGTCAAACCCGAGGAAACCTTAGTCCCCAAGCTTTGTATCATACACCCACTCCTCGGTTTTGGAAAGTATCAAAATCGTATCTTCAAAACTCCGAGCGCCTCACCTTGCGCGCCTGTGTCTCCACACGCCTAGACCCAGGCGCCTGAGTCTTGGTGCGTCTGGACTCAGGCGTCCATATGGGCGACGAGGATCGAAAACACCTATAAATACCCCCCTCACCTCATTCATTCGACACAATTCACATCTTCTCTTCTCCCTCTACATTCTCGCTAAGGGCTCGCACTCCGACACCCGAGGCAAACGATCCACTCGATGATAGTTCCGATAAAAGCGACATCCACGCTACTCCTCACCTTCGAGCACTCCACTCGATCCCGAGGTGCCTGTGTTCGACTAGCTATAGTCTAGTAACGAAGTTCTGCCGAATTAGCCGCAGAATCAGTCCATAGTAACAGAGCTCTGCCGGAGTAGCCACAGGAAAGTCAACGGTAACGGAACTCTGCCGAAATCACCGGGCAAGCTAGGAGATCCGCCTTTGAAGTCGAATCGTCACTAGGTTGTCGTCTAAACAAAAATTTACATTCTCGCACTTTCTTTTATTATGCACTACGATAATGTCAAACGTGGACACTAGGTCCACAAACACATACTAAAACACGTAACATCCCTACTTCAACCGCAAATACTAAAATACATTAAAATAGACCCGAGTAATTCCGAGATCCGTTCTCGACTATCCATGCATCGTGTCCCATTTAGTGTATACTCCGAGGGTGCAACTCCTCACACTGCGATTTACTTACATTCGCATTTACAGTTTTTCATATGATTTATTGTTTTTATGACTTTATAATCGCATGCTAAATCACCTAACACAGAATTCAAAACGTAAAACAACTAAAACTGAACAAAGCGATGGTCGAGTTCCGTATTAGTCCGGGTGCTCGCCTTACTAGGTTCGACGCATCTCTATTAATACCGAATCGGCGCATCTTAAGCAGAATACCAGGTAAGGTATACCACGAGAACGACTAATATCCATATTATCGCGTTAAAACTGACTTGCTAATACATATAATATTAGTACTCTCTACTCTCCTATGTGCATCGTTTCATGGCCTACTTGTCACGTGAAATCGCATGCAAAGAATGTAAACGCAACTAATTTGACGACAAAACCTACTTATCCTTAAATAAACCGACGTATTGGAGGAGGGATCAATACTAAGGTAAAGCTATGCAGTATTGGTTACTTGATGGATGATAAATGTTGTATTTGCCAGATTGATGAAGAGACCTGCGCACACCTGTTCTTTGAATGCCCCTACAGCGCTAATTTGATCAGCCATATTTATCAGATGACTGGATACAGGCCGACGCTCCAAAGTATCCTCGACAATGAGGATGACTCGATTAGATGGAAGATTCAGGCTAGTTTGTTAGGTGCTTGTTATTACCATGTCTGGACCCAAAGGAATAAAGGGAGAATAGAAGAAGTTGTAATGCGACCTGAAGTAGTAGCGAAGCTATAACTGAAGTAAGAGGTCGGGTGAAGCTCAAGGCTCATGAAGATCTTACGAATGACGATTTTGTTTGGCTTCGTAAGATAGGTTACAATTAAAGTTGATTTGTCTTCTTTGATGTAATTATTTCGGATGTATAGAACATGGCGCTACACTGTAAAAAATTTTGATGAATGCACTACTTACATTTCACCAAAAAAAAAAAAAACCGACGTAGCAAAAAGTATAGGGTGAAAACAATGGATGTTACAGTATTTCCGCCACAACAAAAGAACTAGGTTATCAGCCCACCGATTCATTAGTAGAGGCCGCTATAGTGCGGACGGGATTGGGTGTTGACATCTATCGGATGTTGGCTTCCCAATACGTACACTCACCCCTTACTCAGAATCGACGGTTTTCGGATGTCCGAAACCATTGGCAATGAGAGTCATTCCAGGCATGGAGTGCTTAAGGGTACAAGTCTTTATCTTTAGATCCCATGTCCCTCAACTTTGAGCCGGCTAAGGATCAAAGTTGACTTGAACGGTTTCCGAGTCCCCATAATTGACTCGGTGTCAACTCCACAAATCGGCAACGAATTCAGTTCACTAAAAAGGTCGCCTTACCAAACAAATCGGCATTTAAACATTTACAACCACGACTCGATCGATTCCAAACGGAGACACGGGTGCCCGCACCCGTCTATTACAAGTCCGGATCATCATCCGAATCGAGGTCCAAGACATCGCCCCGTACGCGAGATCGGACTGGCCCCCGACCGGGAGGGGGCCGCGTGGGTGGCCGCCGCCACATGTTGAAAAACCGGGTCAGTCCCGCGCGGGCGCGCGCAGGGCGCCGGGCGGTGCGGACGGACGTCCACACCCCCTGTTCGAGCTATGGCTCGATCCGAGAAAGAGTAACGATCTCGATTTTTGTTTCAGTTTTAAATCGATGACTAACCAAGCCGCGTAAAAATATGATGTAATTCATACTTGACTCAATTTTCGATACTCGCAAAATGTATTTTATTATTACGATACCAGTATCGGGAATTTTGAATAAAGTCGTTTTGAATTGGATTACGACGAAATTAATTCCCTCCGCGTCACGACATCCTTATTAATCCTTGCGGATTACGTGATGTTCGATTTTGCATCAACAGGTTTCGTACTAACCTTAAAAAAAGGGAATCGAATATATTTAACGACGAATGTCTGCGATCGCATCACGCCCTTGAGTGTTTAGGGCGACGCTCCTCGAATGGGTGCCACCACTGTTACAACCCATAAAGGGATTAGAGGAATCTTAAACGGGATTCGTTTTTAAGCATATTCGACTCAAAATCGTTTAGTATAATTATGCACGGTTTTATTTAATAGCAACGATAAATAAAAATACTAACGATATTAGAAACACGACGATGAAACGATATAAATAAAAGACGTTCTTCTTAAGGTTGATTCGCTTCAACAACCAAATACTCGGGGTGTTAGGATAAGCGATCGACAACATCGAGTGCAATACTCTCATATTCGTGTTTCCTTATCCTATCATCCCACGTATTCGACACGTATAGGCGAATATTTTATAGTGATACGATAGTAATAATAGTAACAAAAGAAAAGAAATAAAAAAAAGACGAAAGAAGAGAAGGAAGAAAGGGAGAAGTCGGGATTGAATTTTACACCCTCAACCTACATGCTTTGTCTTGGAAATCGGCTCGTCTAGTAGTGGCTTAGGCACGGGAGCGTCGAGATATATATGAGAGTTATGGCGTGTATGATTTGTAGTGATGGATTTGACGAGTTTTGATCTCGGGATTAGGATCGTAAGTGTGTATGTCGAGATGATGGTGATTGTGGCTGAAATGTGTAAGTTTCGAGGTAGAAGAAAGGGTTGGAAAAAGTTGTAAAATGAGTTGAGGTGACGAGATATTTATAAAGAAAATACCCCGGTTTAGGGCCACTCGATCGAGTGGTGTAGGTGCACTCGATCGAGTGCCCGATCCAAAGCCGGTTCGCCCGGTTCGCTAGCCTACTCGACCGAGTGGGCCTGACCCACTCGATCGAGTGGGTCAAAACGGAGGGAGGGAATTTAGGAAGGAAATTCTATCCTAAATTGAAGAGGTTTTGTTGTTGGGTTCTCTTCTAAAAAGCGTATGTGACTGATTTTTGTACCGAATTCGTCTTTGATCGGGTTTTGACCCGGTCGCTAAAAGACGGTTTTATTTTCAGTGTCGGTTTTGACCCAAATTAATCTTATTTTATTGGAAACGATCCACTGCGTCTGAATTTGAGGTTGGTTTTGTGAGATTTGTTCTCCGTAAAAAGCCCAAGCCAAATACTAATGATTTCGAGCCCATATCCGAGCGCGTTAAAGCACATTTACGTCCGATCATCATCGAGTATTTTGTCGGAGACCGCTTTAGACACTAGCAGCCAAATGCGGGTGTCTACAAATATTTAAATTATATTAGGAGAAAAATAAAAATATATCTAATTCTATTAAGATAAAAAAACATTACTTTTAATATTTATAATATCTAGATTTTAGTATTTTAAAAAAATTGGATTCTCGGGTTCGTTTGGTTGCCATTTTAATTCATGGAAGATTGGAATTCATGGAAAGTTGAAAAATACACTCTTGTTTGGTTGCCCAAATCATGGAAAGTGAACTTACCACATGAATTTACTTACTCTATCATGTAGGAGCATACGAACCAAACACATTTTACTAATTCATCTTAAATATAAATTTCCGGTAGGATTCCTTGAATACCCCTTTGAGGATGAGTAGTTATCGAGAAAAGGTGACCCGCTATCCCCATATCTTTTTGTTCTTTGCTCGGAAATGCTTTCAAGGAATCTTTCAGGAGTGAATGGAAGAGGAGGGATTCAGGGCCTTCAATTGGCGAGTAAAACCCCTCCTATTTCGCACCTTTTCTTTGCCGACGACTCTATATTTTTTCTCAAAGGGGTTTGGGAGAATCTGGTTAACTTTTACAGGATTATCCGAAAGTACTGCATGCTCTCAGGACAAGTTATTAACAAGGCCAAATCCTCCATAATCTTCAGTGATAATTGTAACTTATCTTTCATTAGAAGAATTCTGCTTCTTCTCGATATGAAAATGAGTGACAATTTGGGAGTATATTTGGGGATTCAGGATATTGGAAGCGCTAGAAAGTCCATCTCACATTCCTTGATATTAGAGAAGGTTAGAAAGAGGATCTCATCGTGGAATGGTACTTTCCTATCACCAGCTGGAAGACTGACCCTTATTCACACGGTTTTAGCCAACCTTTCCAGTTTCTTTCTATCGATATTTAAAATGCCGGTAAGTGTTGCTACCAAGATTAACTCTCTTCTAGCACATTTTTGGTGGGCGGGCTCGAGAATGGGAGGAACAGTCTTCTGGAGGGCGAACAAATTTCTATCCTTGCCTAAGTGCGAGGGTGGATTGGGAATTAGAGATATCATTACTGTTAACAAGGCTCTTCTTGCAAAACTAGACTGGAGAATGTTGAGTGAGGAAGACTCGTTGTTCAGAAGGATTTTTGAAGGAAAGTTTGGCTCCTTAAAGAGCTGGATGCTGAGAAAAGATCACCAAAGACATTGTATCCCTTTTAAGAATTGGAGAGATATTTTGTGGAGCAGTGATATTATTGCCAGTGGATTATCTTGGACCGTAGGTTCCAACACCGGGGTTAGTAATCCAAATGGAATGATTAATATCTTTCAGGACAAATGGGTTCAAGGTAGGGTCCCGGTACCTAAAACGGGGATAGACAGTATTTATAATGAGGAAGGAGAACCATGGTCACTTAAAGACCTTATCTATCCTGACAAGACTTGGAACCTTCTTGCTTTGGAGTACATTTTTTATACTGATTGGTGCTCCAGGATTAAGGCAATTTATATCCCGGCGGGCTTAAAAATGAGTTCACCAGTGTGGATGCGAACTGCGGACGACCGGTACAACGTTAAAAGTGGATATCGAGAAGGAATTTCCAGAAACTCCAAGTTTGATGTCCACAGAAACAGGGCAGCTAGAGGGATAAAGAGTTTCCCTCACTTCTATGACAGAAACTTGATTTGGAAACTTCCAGAACCCCAAGTATGGAAAACGTTCATTTGGAAAATTTTGGCTTCTGCTTTACCGATTGGTAAAGAAAGGAAAAGAAGGAATTTGTCTGGCCCATTCAAGTGTGTGCTCTGTGACAACAGTGAGATACAGAGTCCTCAAGAGTCTGATGAAGGAACGGAGGAGACTTTGGAACATCTCTTCAGACTGTCCTATTTCAGCGAGAATTTGGGCTAGTAGCTTAATTGGGATTAGAGTTGAGCATGCTTCAGACATTTCTTTTCAGGTATGGATTATGGGGTGGATTGTGTATCTTTCCAAGACTGACAAGAGTAATGTTAGTCTTCTCCACTTTCTTAATCTTTTGTACTCAATATGGTTATTCCGAAACGGAGTTATTTTCAAGAAATGGAGCAACACGACCTTTGGTTTTTGGAAGCGTTATGAGACTTCATGCAGAGATTTGAATGTGTTCTTCAATAAGGAGGAAAAAAATTCTGCTCTGAAGCATTCCTCGAAAGATGGCTGTCGTAATACTTCAACCTCCTCTAGGGTTTTCACCTCGCTGGAAGGTCAGGATAAGGAAGTGTCTCAGGCCGAAGTGTCACAGGCTGAATTCTTGGATCAGCTCCGTGCATCTAAGGAATTCTACGTCATTATACAAGCCAGTAGGATAAATGTTTGTGTAAAAACTATTCTGCTGGTAGATGCTGGGTGGCTGCCTAACTTTAAAGCGGCAGGAGGTTGGACATCGAAAGGCAGGAATGAGGAGCGATGGGAGGAAGCTAGCCAATGTTTTGCAGCGGAATCACCTATCCAAAGTGAAGGAATAGCGATCCTAAAGGCTATTAGATGGATGAGAAATAGAGGTGTTAGGCATGTCTGCATCATGTCCGATTGCCTTCTCCTCGTTGCTCAAATTGTTGGAGGAATGAAACCCTCAGGAGCTATTTCACATCTTATTGACGACATCCTGAGTGAATGTTCCTATTTCCATTGCTGTAGTTTCAGGTTTATCCCTAGGGATAGAAACTCTCGAGCTCATAGACTAGCTTCTATGGTGCTAAAGAGAATGTAATTTATATAGGTTTTCCGTTGGCAAATAAAAAAAAAAAAAAATAGTTATCGAGCAGGTATCAACTCCACTTTAGGACACCAACAGAATCCCATCACTTTTCTCTAACTCTAAAACCCTAGTCCCACCGAAACAACTCCCGACGAGATGTACGGCGAACCTCCACCACAGCAGCAGCAACATCCACCGCCATCGATGGCGCCGCCGCCGCCACCCCATATGCAGCACGGTGGGCCGCCACACATGCAGTTTCCACCACCACCGGGAGGCATGGACTTCCAACGTGGTCCGCCTATGATGCAGCGCCAGCCCTCCGCCTCGTCCACTAACTTGCCACCTCCCGATTTTCATCAACAACATCAGCATCAACAACAACAGCCTCCAATGCCTCCTCCTTATGACGGTTTGTCCTTTCTTTCCTTTTTATTTTTCATTTTCTATTTGGTATTTGAATCTTCAGAATCTCCAGGATTTTGTTTCATGTACCATTGATGTTGTCGTCGTCGTCGTCTGGTTCCTGCCCTCTATGGATTTGCTAAATAGGTGGGGGCGGGCAGCGGGGTGGAGGCGAGTGTAGTTGGTTGATGGGATGGAGCTGTGAGTGGGAGGTATACTGGTTGTAGTATTTTTATTTTATTTTATTTTGGTTGCCTGTGTATGAAAGGGAAGGGCAAACTTGCAAAATCATGCTATGATTTAGTTGAACCTGTGTATGAAATAGCGTAACCCTTTCTTTGCGAGGGGATATTTGAAGAAATGTGTTATGCTTCACTCACTGCAGCCCATGCTGATAGTTTTGCTGCAAAAAGGATGAGAAGGAATACACAAAGAAGAGCTGTTGACTATACGAGCACTGTTGTTCGATACATTCAGGTATTTGTGAGATGTTGAACATTACTCTTTACTTCATTTAACAGTTAATTGAGAAATTTCTCGAGTTCATCGTAGTTGAATTTATCGGGTACCTTTAAGGAACGTGTGGGACATGTCACATTATATATAGGGTTATTTAACGGCAATAATACCAACTATAGGGCATCTTTCCAAAATAATATCAATTTCAAAATATGAGAATAATACGTATTATTGGACTAGTTAAACTAAGTAGTATGGACGACTTTATAACCTGCTACATCAGGTAACTTGTAGGTAACCTAATTAATACTTAACCGACTACTTGTACTCCATTCTTCTCCTTACACCTGGATAACGGATCAACCGGTCGGGTCAGATTCGTGTCGGACTACTTTTGGGTTATAATAATTTTGTTGACTTCGGGTAGGGTTGGATTATTTTTGGTTCGGGTCATTTTCAGGTTTGCTATTTTCAATCCTTTTAGGGATATCGAATCGTTTTCTACAATAATAGTCGGGGTCAGTTTCGGGTTAGCTAGGGTCAATTCGGATAACGGGTCAAAATTGGGTATTCAGTTCGGATGTCGAGACGAGTTTGGGTTGACTTATTTGGGTCGGGTCATTCGGTTCATGTCAGTTTTGCAGGTCTACTCCTCCTTAGTTCTCCTTCATCATCTCTGTCCATGTCCATCACCCTGCACATTCTCTTTGTTGATGGCGGATGTGCATCTAAAAAAAAAGTCTAAAAATTTCTGAGCTTCAAAATTGCGCTTCAATCTGCATTTTCTCCTTGGTGTTGTTGATGGGGGAGGGGGAAGGGAGTAGAGGAGAGCAATACCGGATATCCGATCCGGTTTTGTAAACCGTATCGGATATTTGGTTTTAAAAATTGAAAAATTTCTGATCCGTATCCGATCTAGTTTTTTCCGGATTTCCGGTTTTTTCGGATATCCGGTTTTCGGTTTTATATTTTTCTTTTTTTTAAACAATTTTTCATGTTTATTTTGGTGAAATGTGAATTTATATTAATCAATGAAGCATTTGCACCATACAAGATAATCAGGCTCACTAGCCTCAGCTACGGTCCTCCGTCTTACACTTAAACATTACAAATCTGCTGAATCCATTTCCTACCTTTACTGGAATAAGCTAATGTATCCCTACGAATTAGTTGCTTCGTTTGCACCTTGATTTGCTGGACAATTACCTCAGGTCTACGCACTGTGCATTCAATTCGGCATTGATTCCTGCAATTCCAAATCAAATATACCACCCCTGCGTATATTGGCCTGGATAGTCTTCTTGACAAGCGGCGACCTGCACCTCCATTTCACCGTATCAGGCAAGCTATTTATATAAGCAACCCCAGTCCACCTCTTCAACAGGACTTGTATTCTCCTCGAAAATGGGCAGTCAAAAAATAGATGAGATACTTTTTCCTGCTGCTGCTCACATAGTACGCAAGTAGTATCTCCAATGACACCAAACTGCACCAATCTATCCTTAATTAGCAATCTATTTTGTATAGCCAACCAATTTATAAACCTGTATTTAGGCAGAGCAAATCTATTCCACACATACTCATTCCATTCCACATGAGGACTCGGCTCCTGAAGCCAAGTATATCCCTGATGCGTAGTATAATCACCCAACATCCAATTCGATCCATTATAACCTCCTTTAAAGAGCTCCTTAATTTTGCAAATTTGTCTCCCACTCCAACTGGAATTTGGTGTAGGTGTATAACTAAACCAATCTTGTTGTTTCATATAAATGTGGTTTACCCATTTGATCCATAAATGATCATGTTTTTGAGCGATCCACCACGTGTATTTAGCTATCATAGCCCGATTCCAGCTCATACTGTCAATGATGCCCAGGCCACCCTGTTTCTGTGGTCTACAGCACGCCTTCCAGGATACTAAAGGGGTCCTAGAACACTCTGAATCCCCAGACCAGAGGTAGCTCCGACAAATAGCATCAATTCTGCGTATGACACCAGCAGGAATCAAGAAAATCCGCGCCCAATACGAATGGAGCTGAGTAAGAACAGTCCGTACTAACACTAGCCTGCCCGCATAGCTTAATTTCCTTGCTCCCCATCCTCGAATACGCTTGACCACTTTCTCAATAAGGGTAGCACATTCTCCATTAATCAATCGTTTATACGAAATAGGTATACCCAGATACCTAAATTGATATAATAAAAATAGGTATACCCAGATACCTAAATTTTTCATTTTTAATTAAGAGTAGTTAATTGATTTTTAAGTAACGTTACGTTTTATATAAAAATATAAATTGATATAATAAAAATACATAAAAAAAATGATATATATGTCTTACGGTACCATTATTCTAATAAAATATTACGTTTCATTACATAATATCATAAATTCACTAATAGTTTTGTTTTTTTACCTTTGAGAATAATTGGTGAGTTTTGAATTATTTATCGTATAATCCATATTAGGATTATATTTTTCATATTTTTTTTTATTGTTTTTAAAAAATCAGATCGGAAACCGAATATCCGGTTTCAATTTTCCCCGATACATATCCGCTACGGTTTTAAGAAAAATCGTATCGTATATCCGGTTATTCGTATCGGATATCCTGAAATTCATATAATTGAAAGCGTATACCGTGTCGTATATGTATAGTAAAACCGTATTGTATATTTTTGCTCACCTCTAGAAGGGAGGGGGAGAGTGTTGTCGTTGAGTTTAATAGCTGGAGGAAATAACCGGATTTAGCAGAGTGTCGGTGTCTGTTTTACGAGATTTGGCATCCATTATTACTTATTAGATTTAGTAAGGCTACTACTATGATGGAGCTTGAGATTGAGCTCAAGAATGCTTCCGATTTTCTCGAGGTTTTCTAAATTATTTAGTTGTTTTTTTTTTCTATAGGTTTTGTTTAGATTAATGTGTTGTTTTTGTTCTAGGATTGTGTTTTAGCTAGATTTGGTGAGCTTGAAGGACGGGGAAGGCGGAGGACATTAATGACGTTTAGTGCTCCCTACACTAAGTAAGTGAAAGGGAGTGAAGTAATCAATATATATATATATATATATATATATTTATTTATTTTAGGCTTTTTTCGAGCGATCTCATTGGTCCGTTCAATCAAACCTCAAATTAGGAAAGTATCATAAATAATAAAAAAAATCAATTAGAGAATCTTTTGATTATTACAATATATATTTAATATATTATAATTTTTGACGTGAAAACCTTTAGAGTTTATTTTTTTAAAATATTATCGTAAAATAAATTATAAAAATGAAATAATTAAATTCGTGTTAAAACATGCTTTTATTAGAGTATAAATTTCATATCATTTGTTTCACATTATGTGATGAATTTATAACCTATAACAGTTTTAAAATTATCCCACATCGACAAATTACAATATGATAATGAAATTCTATATTATAAATAAAGAGTAATAATTCGTTCTTCGATATCTACCAAAAGTCTTTTGAATCTCAAAAAGAGTTTCTAAGACTATAAACTTAAGTAATTATCCTACATAATGTGACAATATTAATTTCTATATTATAATAAGGTGATTGATTTCTATATTATAATAAGACTAATTATTTGTTCTTAGACATCAATCAAAATCTTTTGAGTCTTAAAAAAACTCTTAAGACTATACACAAAAGACTAATTATAATTTTTTCGTTAGACATCAACCAATTTAAGTAATTCTCTCACATCGAAAAATTATGATGAGATTTTGAATTTCTACTAAATAAGAGTAATCATTGTTTTTAAATATCAACCAACAATATTTAACGAATATACATCATCAATGTAATTAAGCCAATTAACCCGAAGCTAACTAACCCGTGCAACGCCCGGGCTTTAATCTAGTATAAAATAAATTAAAGGCAAAAAAAGAAAGTAGACGGGTTCTATCAGTAATCGGTCACCTATACTACTCTGGTTTAACTATTTCAATAGTACATATTATTCTTAGATTTTTTAAAATTGACATTATTTTGGGAAAATGCCTTGTAGTTGATATTATTGTCGTTAAATAAAATTAAAGGTGGAAAAGGAAGGTGGAAGGGTTCTACAGGTAACCGGTCACCTATACTACTCTGGTTTAACTATTCCAATAATACGTATTATTATCAGATTAATTAAAATTGATATTATTTTGGGAAGACGTCATATAGTTGGTATTATTGTCATTAAATAACCCGTATATATACAAAAGAGGGATCAGGTGAGTCCGCCTATTCTAATTGAGTCCGTGAGTCCTCACCACATCTCTTGGATTAGGGATGGATGATTGTGATTTGTTTGGGTAATTAAAACAAGTAACTAATTTATTTGGTAAATATCTTTCACTCTCCTTAATTTACTTAATCATTTAATATCTCTCTTATCAAAAATAATTACCGTCTCTTTTCTCACACACACGTTCCTTCACAATTAAGATTTTCATTTAAAAAAATAGAATTGTTATTATATAGAACTAAAAAATTTATTTACCGCATATCTTCTCCTCTCCTTAATTTTTTTGTTACTCTTATTGTATAGAATTGTTACTCCGGCTAAGTTTGATGTTACTCTAACAAACGTTAGAAACGTGTTACTCTAATAGATACTTTGTGTTACTACGTTACAAACGTGTTACTCTAATAGATACGCCTTACACATGAATATCGAAATACTGATTGTGTTTCCTATTTTGTTGGATGTTACACTCCAAATTAGGAAACAATATCTTCTTTTTTTTAAATACAAAATCTCAATCCATCTCATCCATCCATTGTATTATCATCCAATGGATGGTAGAAGGACTTAGGGACTCAAATATATAGGAGTCATAAGAATCCCCCCCTCTCTCTATATATATATCACACCTTCCCGTTGTTCTCACGTTTCTTTTTTGTATGATTGCTAATATGTTACTTTGACTCTGACACGACATGGTGTTGGGAATGCCGGATACAATTATCCACCTCGAAGTTTCATTTTTTTTTGTTTTTGAATGAAGTGTGTAGTGTGTTGACCCTGACACGACATGGTGTTGGGAATGCCGGATACAATTATCCACCTCGAAGTTTCATTTTTTTTTTTGTTTTTGAATGAAGTGTGTAGTGTGCTGTGTCAAATACCAAGTGACACGCGACAAAAGTGAAGTCAGCGAGAAACATAGTTGCCAAATACGGAGTACTATTTTCTCCCTCTTATTATAGTAACATTTTCAATGACAGAACTAGAGAAGCAAGTTAGACCTTGCTCCACTAATGATTGTTAAACAAAGTGCCTAATTTTTTTGAGATGGATTATTGGATCCCCTCTATGGGCACACCCCCCCTTGCTTGAAAGAAGCAGCATAAGCATTTTCCAAACAGTCTTTAAATTTTTCCGGTAAAGATTCTTTGAATGTTCGTGTAGCATAAGAAAATTTTAGTGGAGCAGTAGCTCTCATAAGATAAGCATTACAAGGAAATTTATTTGATTGGTTGTATCAAGTAACAGTTACGCAAACATTGCACTATCCTCGAGCGAATTGTAAATCAGTTTGTGCATATTTTATCTTAGCTGAAATGGAGCTTGCTTAAGCCCTAAATACTAGACACTTCATTACGAGTGTAACCAAATTCGGTTTACTTACTAACATCAGGTTAGGAAACTTGATTTGATCCAGAATGAGCTTCTTGAATTGTGTCAATGAATTTGTATGAGGTCTGTAATGTACTCCCTAGTATGCCAATGAACTTGGTTTTATTTGCTAACATCATACATGTTATAGTACTCCCTTCATCGTTTTTGAATAAGGGAGTAACATTGTAGCTGTTTGGTTTTTCTTTGTAGCTCCGTGCATCGTATTTTCACCAACTAGCTTTTAGTACATGGGGAATTGGGATCACTGAGTTCCGAACATAACTTCTTCCTTGGAAACACTTTGCATTACCTTTTGTTTTTCTTATTGCCCTTTGCCAGATTTGGATTCTCTTCGTAACACAACCCATTTTAATTTCAGAGTGATTGACTTTTTTTTTTTTGGTCTTTGGCTTTATATATGAAGGTTCGCATGTCTCAGCGAGATTTAAGAGACCGGATGATATTGCAGCCTACTCCTGGAGCTGCTATTGATGTTAGTGGCTTTTCTATACCTTTATTTGTGTTATGAATGTGACTGATGGTTTTAGTGTACCTTTTTTTGTTTACAGTATACTAGTTTGGTCCACTTCTCAACTTATCTTTGCTTATTTTAGAAAATGTTAGCGAAGAGTTCAATTTGAGTGTTTTCTTGTTTGCAGTTGTTGCCTCCTGCTGCTTATTCTGATAATCCATCAACAAGCTTTGCTGCAAAATTCGTCCATACATCTCTGAACAAAAACCGATGTTCTATCAATCGTGTCCTGGTATGTTGGTAGTAGATACTTAATTTGGTCAATATGTACTGCCTGTTGTAGATGTTGGCAACTTTACTTACATTAGAAAATAGAGAATCGGGCAGGTTTTGATTTCAATATAGACTTGGTTGGCTGTATTGTTGATCTGTATTAGATTGGTTCTGGTTTATTTGGTTCAAATGGTTGAAAATTGTCCAAGATTGGTGGCCTGGTGCAAGTTACGTTTATTGGAGGGCTTTATGATATTCCAGGTGATGGTATTTCCCACTTCATTATCACAAGACTCAGCAGATTAGAACTGTATCTTCAACAAAACTGAGGGGAGACAAATATTCTTGATATGGTTGCATGGTTCTTTGATCCTCCGGAAAGGAAAGAAGTTTCACCTGTTACCGTGTTACCCAAGCCAAGCCTGTCCAGGAATGATATAAAGAAAGAAAGAAATGGAGTAGAAACTTAGAAATATTGGAACTAGGGTTTAATCATGAAGTTCCTCTGAAATAATTTCTGGATAATATTGATGTCATACCTTTTTCACATCCCCTTTCTTTCTGTACCTTTTCCTCTTTTTGTTCTCTTTTGTCTTTGTTATCTATTGTATTTGTATATAAGGGCTCGCTTGGGATGGGGGTACTATATTAGGGGCTAATGAAGCTCAAAATGAGAAGAAAATGGAGGAGATTGGTGGTTAGTATTGCTATTTTATGGTGTAAAGGGGGTGAAGGGAGTCAATTACCCCATATGGGAGTAATGCATTACTTAGGGGGAGAGGGAAGTAATATTGTATCCCATTTCTGCTTAGCACCATCACTACACTCCTCCATTCTGTAGTTCCTTTTAGCTCCATTACCCCTTAATAAATTACCTCTCATCCCAAGCGAGCCCTAAGGAGTATTACTAAACTTTCAAATTATTATACTCCCCCCGTATCTATATGTTCGTCCACTTTCAATATAATACTCCACCCATATATTAAACAAAGTGGACGAACATATAGATACAAAGGGAGTACATAATAGCAGCCAAAACTGACCAAACCACCTTCCGTTGAAATTTTGATCTTCTAATTATGTATGAATAGTTGTATAATGCATTGGCTGTCCTTTATATTTTTCTTGTGTCCTTTCTGGCTTATTGCTGGGCTTTATATCTATCTATTGCACTGTAACAGTGGACACCCAATGGAAGGCGTCTTATTACAGGTTCGCAAAGTGGTGAATTCACTCTTTGGAATGGGCAGTCTTTTAATTTTGAGATGATCCTGCAGGTATGTGTGGCTTAAACAAGTAAATACATGATTTACGTAACTCAGAATTAACTTCTATCCTTACCTTTATGTAGGCTCATGAGCAAGCGGTTAGGTCTATGGTGTGGAGTCACAATGAGAATTGGATGGTCACCGGAGATGATGGGGGTTCAATAAAGTATTTTTTTTCGATCTTTTGTAATCTTCTAGTATTATACTCCGTAGTTTGTTGCTTGTTTATTGTTCTGGATTTCCCTAAGCAGATGCATTTTACATTTGATATTATTTTGTTGGACTTCTGCTAGGTACTGGCAAAACAACATGAATAATGTCAAGGCCAACAAATCGGCTCATAAAGAGTCAGTGAGGGATCTTAGGTAAATATTTATCTTCTTCATTCTTTGTTGTCATATGAGATAATCTTTATCAATAACTTGGGTTTTGCTTCGGGAACAGTTTCTCTAGAACAGACCTGAAATTCTGTTCTTGTTCTGATGATACAACTGTGAAAGTTTGGGATTTCGCGAGGTGTCAAGAGGAGAAATCATTAACTGGTAATGTGCTCTGAATATCTGTGCTTGTGGCTGTTTCATTAAAGATTGCTCGAGCTTTAGTTTTACGTTTAGTTCTTTCTATTTGAATTTTACCATCTCTTGTCTAACTTCGCAGTTTTTTCTATCGTCTCTTTCCTTCCATTTTCATATGTACTTAGGGGTTGTTTGGTTGATGTGGGAAGTGCAAAATCATGTGAAATGAAAATTCATAGTAAATAAACTCCCCTCACTTAGTTCGTTGTAATTTCCAAAAGTTGTTTGGTTAACAATGCGAGGACTCAATTCATGATTATTACAGGTTACCAGCAGGGTGTTGGCAAGTAACTTACAAACATTTTTGTAGGAACTCTATTTCATGGGAACTTACATTTCTTCCATTTTGCAAAAAAGAGGCAACCAAACAGCTCTCTTTTTTGCAATTCATGGGAATTCCACTTCCTGTTTTTTACAATAGCAACCAAACAACCCCTTAGTGTTATTAAAATTAACCTAAAACTGTTGCACATGGTTGAACTCAGATAGGCCATGGTTGGGATGTCAAGAGTGTTGATTGGCACCCTACAAAATCTTTACTGGTATCAGGTGTGTAAACTTTGGGGATTTCTGGTGCAGTTTTGTCCAAAGTTGATGCATGCTTATGTAGTTATTTCTTCAGGTGGTAAAGACAACCTGGTGAAACTTTGGGATGCTAAGAGTGCGAAGGAACTTTGCTCATTGTATATATACATATCTAATCTTTGAACTTGCATTTTATTTGTAAATTTTGTCTGCTTTCTCCTCATTCTTGTCATGTACAGCCATGGTCACAAGAACACAGTGCTGTGTGTAAAATGGAATGACAATGGCAACTGGGTGCTCACTGCCTCTAAAGATCAGATAATTAAGGTGTAGACTCTATTCTCTTTATCATTTTTTTACTGGATCAATATTGAGATGTCACTTGTAAGGATATGAATGTTTAGCATATGGAATGAGGGGATCTGTGAATAATATTCATTTACTCTTTTATTTGATGACATGTCATTATAATTTGATTGTTTCAGCTTTATGACATAAGGGCTATGAAGGAGCTTGAATCATTTCGTGGGCATAAGAAGGATGTCACTTGTAAGGAATGCAAATCACTCTCCAGTGAAATTCATAATTGCTATACAATGTTGAGATTTTTTCAATCATGCTGCATTGCCATAGCCTCCCTTTTGTTCTTTATCAAATATCCATTTTCTCCACTCTCCATTGGTAAGATAGAGGAAGAGGGTGATGGGTTATACATTCCATCCTTAGATGCTAATGCTGTATGTCACTCTTTTATGCGACAATATTCGCCATACTCCATATTCGTAGTTACTCCCTTCGTTATTTTTCATGTGCCCATAATTTTCCTGTGTTGCCTAACGGAAATTCATGGAGGTTGAATGAGAAGGGTGGAGGGAGCATTAAAAATAAATGTTACATTAGTGAATTGGGTAAATACCCCTAATACTCACCTATAGAAACATAGCTTCTTTGGAAGGGAGTCATTTGTGGAATGATAAAAGCAACAGACTCTTGGACTTTTCATTGTAATAAAGGGTGTGATCGCCATTGATGATTCCTTCTCTAATATGTACTCCCCTTCTCCCACTGTTCTCATCTTTCTTTCTCTGTTGAGTTGTCCGACTATGATCTTGTTGCTTTCTTATGTGAGTACTAAGAAGGTGTTTGGTTTGGGCAGGGGCAGGGGCAGGGGCATGGAAAAGGTTTCACGGAAGGGATGTGGAAAGGAAATGAAAAACCCCTAAATTCCTTGAATACGCCCATTTCACCTACTCTTGCTCACCCTTTCTTGTTAGCCGATCTTCCGACTAATCCTTTGAGCTTTATTAAATGTTGTCCTAGACTTATTTGTAGATACTTAAAGGAGGATTAAGGCCCTTGAGTCCTCACGTTGAATCACTCTTCTGACAGTCAGTGCAGAAAAGCGATAGGACCCCCTTTCAACTCCTGATGCATTTTTGGCGTGTCAACGAGACGGTTTTGTAATAAAAAAGGTAGTATCGTAATCTTGCAAGATTACGGTTTTGTGAACTCTCAACCTCGTAAGGAATAAAGAATACTTGGATTTGAGAACTATCAACCTCCCAAGTAAGAAAATGTTATTTCGATCTTGAAAGAAACAAATAAAGAACTTAAAAACTTCCAAGTTTATAAGTACACACAATAAAATACTTTATTGAACTTCTGAATTCGATATATTATAATAATGAACTACAACTCCCTATCTATAGTTAAACTACACTCGACTTAAACTAGGAAAGAAACAACCAATCTAACCAGAATTACCTAACTAGTACTCCCTCCACTTGTTTTATATATCTTCTACAATGGTTTTGAGAAGAAAATTAACAAGGGTGAAATATGTAGAGTAAAATGAAAATGAGAAAAGAAAGTGGGGTCACAAATAATAAGAACCACAAAAAATGTACTAAAAAGGAAAGTGAGATAATAGAGAAGTTACCAAAATAGGAAACGTGAAAGATTATAGAGAAGTGGAGGAAGTAACAAACTAGGAATAATAAACTACTAACTAATTAGAATCAGTTTCGGAAAGTAATTAATTAATTATTACTTGATGACCAAGTAAATAACATATGCCTTGATTCTTCGAGTATGTTTAGGACAATAATCCATTCACTCGGTTTTGGATCGAATATCCCTTTCCAAATCAACTTCGGTGTCATTTTTCCTTCACTTGGTTCGCCAACTTGCCTAGTTTTCTTAATACCGAATTTGTTTTTGTCTTCTTCTTCTAGAACCGTATTACCCCCTAATGCTCCCACATCACTTTTAGTTGGGCAGGTTATAGGTGATTATGATGTAGGTCACTTCAAGTCTAGTCACCGGCGATGGGGTGGAACCTTTGGTGGAAAGTGGTGGTGCGGCTTAGTTGTGGGGATGGTGGTAATGAAATGGTTTGGAAAACCTTGGAAGTGTAGGATATCGAATTGGGAGAAATAAAGGGTAAAACAAGAGTAAAGAAACATAAGTAGAGAAGTGGGGAAACTTTATCCCCCAACCCCCCATTCTATTACATATACTCCCTCCAATTCTTTTTTGTCTTCTCATTTCCCTATTATATGTAAGGCGTATTATAATGAAGTGGGAAGATAAAAAAGAATTGGAGGGAGTAACTAGTACTGAACCCCCGCATGTATGCATGGTATATATGTGGATTTACATTATAGCTTATATTATTTGTAGATTTTAAATTGGCGATTATTTGTAGATTTTAAATTGGCAATTGCTGGCTTGATGCCTATGAATATATATACACGCACACACATACGGAAAATAGGATTATACCTCTAGAGGTATATTAGTGCTGGACAAGTGACTCAATATCTAAGTTTTTATTGGTGGATTTAATGTTGTAAATTGAAAATAAAATCTTAAACCTATCTCATTCTTTTACTTTCAAACCACATTCAGTAGTGTTAATTAATCTCTCTAAGCCTTATTGTTTATCAAATTTCATCCTATGGAAAAGTTACTCCCCTCTAAACTTCGATTGTTTTTCATATTTTTTTCTCTAATGGAAATATCGAATCGGTTGATGATGCCATCAAGATGGAAAAAAACATCTACCATTATTTTTTTGACAAAGACCAAATTTGAATTTTATAAGTAAATTTTGAGATTTGAACGTAGTAGTTATAATTACAACGTACATTAAGTTTTTGAGATTCCGGGTCTTTTATGATATATTCCAAATTTTCGAGTAAAGTTTTCGCTCTCTATAATTTCCGAGCCCTATGTGAAATGTCTTGAGCCAATAAGTAATGTTTTTGAGCTTTTTATCATATATTTCGAGTATGCGAGTAAATTTCCTGAGCTTTGCAAGATATTTTGTGAGTCCATGGAAATACACCTGATATCTAATTATGATTAAATCATTGATTTTGATTAAAAATGAAAATTTATAATAGTTGAAAGAATGATTTTAGTGGAAAATATATCATTTAAGTGATAAAAGATGAAGCAGTTAGAAAAATAGGAAAAATAGGAAGGGTAGTTAGAGGGGGAGTATTGAAAAGATTAAAATAGTCTTGGTTGTATATTAGGCATTGTACCATTGGAGGTATAATCCACAAGCTGCACACATACACTATAATCTTAGTGCTGTTGCTGATTTTGTCTCTTTTATCCCCTTACAGCATTGGCATGGCATCCATTCCATGAAGAATACTTTGTCAGTGGAAGTTATGATGGCTCTATTTTCCATTGGCTTGTTGGGTAATGTCTCTTGCCTTCAACACTCTCTGAATTGAGGTGGCATATGGTCGTCAAGTACAATTTCTGTTAGCTATTATGGCAAAACATAATATAGGGTCACGTTAAGTTAATGAAAGAATTTATGGTATAAAATTATGGAGGGTAAAATGGAAGCAAGTCTGCTCTCTGTGTCTTGATGAGAATGTATGTAGCACCTATTATTTAATTGATAAAAACAGGAATAATGTTGATTTTCGGTAGCAAATGGCAAGGATCCAAGGGATACTATTTTATGGTTAAGGGAAGAGATAATGTCTTCTGTTTCATGGTAATGGACTGAAAACCCTTGTTTGGCAGGATCAACATTACATATGTAGTTGATAATCATGTAAGTATAGTCTGGGAGGCTACTGTAATAGATGATGGGCGGTCTCTCTCTCTCTCTCTCTCTCTCGTTTTTTTTTTTTGTAAATACGGAAGATTCATAAATGAGTTCTCGTGGGTGGAGGCCTAAAAGATTTTTATTTGAGCATGAATGCATGAAATATGGTGCCTTTTTGTATATGGGCATCATTCTAGAGTGTCGTTTATGTATATGTGTGCTACCCTCGAGTTATCCTTTTGAAGATGAGGTCACCTCTGTGATATCTTTTTGTAAATGGGCATCACGAGACCGTTGGGATGAGAATTGCAGACACGGGTGGTGGTGAGTGGCATGGTGATAAGGATTAAAGAGAGTGAAACAAGGGTGGTGGCGAGTGGCATGGCGGTTGAGCTGGATAAGGAAGGTGTATCAATATTAATGAGTGGTGAAGCAAGGGGGGTTGTGAGTGGTGTGGCTGCTGAACTGACTAGTGATTTGGTGGTGCTGTGGTTGTCAATGAAGGAGAGAGGTTGTTGGTATGGGACTATGAGTAATTGGTGGTTGATTGGGTTAGGGTGATTTATGGCATGGCACGTTAGCAACATTAAATGGGGTTAGGTGAAATATAAAAAGGATTGGGGCAGGTAAAACTGAAATATAAAGGGTGCTAAGTCAATGCCAATATTTTGTTAATATATATTGGGGTAATTCGGTAAAAGCACATGTAAACGTTTGCTAAAAGAGGATGTTACAGAAGTTGTGGATTATATCTTATCAAAAATGGTTTAGGTCTTCATAAATTTCCATCAGTGCCCTCTTACACTTTTTTGACGTAGTTATGAAGAACTCTTACAATTGATCTGAAGTTCTAATACTGCTTGATCTCGCTGCATGCTATGATAACTTGCGGAGCAGGCATGAGACTCCGCAGATTGAAGTACAAAATGCCCATGACAGTGCCGTATGGGACCTTTCTTGGCATCCTGTTGGATACATTTTGTGCAGGTGAGCTCAATCTCTTTGGTGAAAAGTGTAGTTGTCTATGGTGATGGATATCTTGCCACAATAAATTTTACAAAGAAGCAATTTGGTGCAGTGGCTTGCCCAATAAAAGGATTTTTCCTGTATCCTATTCGTGATTCCTATTAGGCTATTAGAGCTGTGAAAGTAAATGAATGTGCAGAGAAACTTATCTTCCAAAATGAGGAAAGTAATTTGGGGGAGCAAATGCTCCTTGTAGACATTTTCAGTTTTCAAGAGTGTATTTGTTTTGGAATGTAAATCCGTGTAATGTTCATATTTGTTTCCTGAATTTGTTGATGCAGTGGGAGCAACGATCACACTACCAAGTTTTGGTGTAGAAATAGACCTGGAGACACTGGCCGTGATAAATATAATGGAGGTTTAAATCAAGGTATTTCTATTTAATTTGTTCTTCAACAGTGTTTTAGTCTTTTGGAGCTCTACACTTTTAAGCGTGTTCCTATCTTGCATCAATTGAAGAGTGCGTGATTAAGACTTAAGAGTGAGGAACCGATAATATTGGGAGAGTTGGTGGGAGACTCCGAAAATTTGGGTGAAGGTGATTTTAACAGTATGTGTCTTTTTAGGATTTAAGAAGATACAAACATTATGGTCTTCTTAATAAAATGCTCGCTTGACCTTATACGTATCTTTTTTGACTTTTCAACCTGTTCTTTTCCTCTTTTCGATTGAGATTCTTCAGCATTATCTTCTATACTGTTTTGTAATACCCCTTCTCTTGCAGGAGTTCTTTTAAAAGAAGTTTTCAGTTCTTGCAGGAGTTCATTTCAGTTCTTTATACGTAGTACTAATTATTTATCGACTTTTTTTTCCTTTTATCCAGTGCATTTGCCTTTATCTTTACATATATTTGGTCCACATTTTACTTTGTTCCAACTGAGCAGCAACTACAGAACAAGATATACTGTATTCCATGTGCGAAACATTACCCTTGTGCTCAAAGCTGGGCAATCCATATTAAAGCCACTGTATAACAAACCAAAAGTATATGCATCTCCTTCCCTCGAAAATGATTGGGAGTAGGGTACCTTGTTTATAATTTGTTTTTTCAATACACTTTCCTGCAGGGTTTGGTGAACAGAATCCCATTTTTGGTAATCGTTCAACCGCCAATTTTTCTGTTACTGAATCACCGTCAACACCGGGACCATTTCCACCAGGGCTGTCACGAAATGAGGGTACAATTCCTGGTGTTGGAGCTGCAATGCCACTATCAATGCCTTCTCTAGATACATCACAGGGAGAGCATAGGCAAAGCCATCCAATCTCGATGCCTATTGGACCTCCCCCACTTCCACCAGGTCCACATCCTTCGCTACTGGCTGGTGGACAACCTCAACCTCAATTTCAACATAACCCTCAACAAATGCCTTCTTTCCCTCAGCCGCCTCCTAATATGCCTCAGCTACAGCCTCACATGCCTCCGCACCCATATCCTCATCTCGCCCGACCTTCTTCGCAAATGCCGCCTCATAATATGCCCCAAAACTTTCCATCTTCTATGCCAGGATCCATGCAGATGCCACCTGCGTCAATGCCAATGGGAATTCCTGGTCCAATGGTAAGATTGCAGTATTTATAATTCATCAAAATGGTCTGTATATCTGAGCTTGCATTTTTATTTCTACACTTCACTTTGGCAGCGGCTGTTTCTGAGTCTCTTTACATTTTGACAACACATGACACTAGTCATACTCCCATATCATGTAGGCCGTGTGTTTTTTTTTTATTAACATTTTCACAAAATAGATGAGCTGGAGTAACATAGGTTCAAAACATATTTTGTGTAATTGGTGTACTGAACAATGGTCAATGCCAATGAGAGTGCCTGATGGTAACATTCCATGTCAGGCTTTACTTACATTTTTCAGTCGTTCAGAGCTCCACGGTTTGAGCTATACTTGTGTGTTTCTATTTAGCAATGGTCAATGCATTTTTCCATTCTCTGAGATATTTTGCACGTAATCATATTTTTGTTGTCCATCTTGGAAATGATATTTTTATTTGTTTTGATATCTTCTCCTTTGCTTATCAAGCGCTCATATCCTTGGGTTTCTTTTGTGTCTTGTGAACTTTGATAATGTTTTCAGGGAATGCAAAATGCCACAAATCAAATGGTTACACAAATGCAGCAAAGTCATTTTATGGGCCTGAGTCCACCGGTTGGTGGCTTTGCAAATGGAGTTCAAAACCAAGGCCAACAAAATACAAGTGGCCCACAAATATACCCTCCTAGCCCTAGTGGTCCATTCAATCGTCCTCAGGGTGGACAAATCCCAGTGATGCCCGGTCTCAATCCTTACCAGGTACTTTAAACTGTGATTGAAGTGATTGGACTCATTACTTGTGTACTGTGGTTTCCGTGTGATAATCACAAATTGATTAAAAGGCCAGAAAGCAAAGTTCACTTGGAGAAAGAACCCTTTTGGTTTAAAACTTTACAAATCTTTTTTGTACTGAGAAACTCTACACAAGCAATTCAACATTTTGTTTTTGGACCTTTTTGTTGATGCTAACTGTTCAAGTAAAGGAAAACTTTGACCTTGTTTCCTTAGGTACGGGTTACCACCTTGAAGGCTTGAGGCAATGGGATATTTTTCATGTTGGTGGCCTAAGACATTATATAACCAAATTAGAAATATGTAGCGCCTGTAATATATGAATATTGACATCTCTATTTTAATGTTGATTTTCACACTTTATTATGCTTGAAAATACTACTGTCCGTGCCAGTTGCTTATATATTTGGTTTGGCTGTCTTTGCCAATAGGTTTTGTTTTCTTATAGGAATTTTTGTGTGGTGGCGATTAAGGTTTCATAACCCCATCTGTTTGTTCCCTGTCCACGACCAGAAGCAAAGTTCACTTGGAGAAAGAACCCTTTTGGTTTAAAACTGTACAAATCTTTTTTGTACTGAAACTCTACGCAAGCAATTCAACATTTTGTTTTTGGACCTTTTTGTTGATGCTAACTGTTCAAGTAAAGGAAAACTTTGACCTTGTTTCCTTAGGTA
This sequence comes from Agrostemma githago, assembly GCA_958450325.1. Classification (NCBI taxonomy): domain Eukaryota; kingdom Viridiplantae; phylum Streptophyta; class Magnoliopsida; order Caryophyllales; family Caryophyllaceae; genus Agrostemma; species Agrostemma githago. The sequence continues at coordinate 26,631,876 of OY288257.1, forward strand.
CGGGTTACCACCTTGAAGGCTTGAGGCAATGGGATATTTTTCATGTTGGTGGCCCAAGACATTATATAACCAAAATTTTATCCAATTAGAAATATGTAGCGCCTGTAATATATGAATATTGACATCTCTATTTTAATGTTGATTTTCACACTTTATTATGCTTGAAAATACTACTGTCCGTGCCAGTTGCTTATATATTTGGTTTGGCTGTCTTTGCCAATAGTTTTTGTTTTCTTATAGGAATTTTTGTGTGGTGGTGATTAAGGTTTCATAACCCCATCTGTTTGTTCCCTGTCCACGAAGTATGACATTCTTGTTCACTTTGAATATTTCGCAAATTTGATCATTTGGTGAACTAATCAAACTTATGCTATCATGCCTGTTGTAGCCTGCAAATCCAAGTGGCATGCCACAGCCACCTCTACCGCCTGGTCCACCTCCACAGAAGACGTAAGTAACAGGACTCACTGCTGAGCAACATTAAGAGTAGCCGCTGCGCCTTGACTCCTGTGTAATTGTTGTTACGAATCTTCTGGGCAAACGCAACTCCTGTGCAATTGTTCATCGCTATTTTGTTATTTTTGGATCTTCTGGGAAAAGGCAATGATATTCAGTATAAAAAACTGTATGATTTTGTTGATTAATGTTCGATTTAGTTGATTATTAGGTTTAAAAGCCCGTTCAACGGGCAATTTAATTAACTTAACATTGTTTTTTTTTTTACCAATCCTATGTGATTTTCGTTCGGGATGCACCATTCCGTATATTTTGTTTTTTTACCATTAACGATTATGATCTTATAGGATCGAGCACTAGACTAATCAAAATCAAATCAATTAATGGGTTGGTTGGCAAAAAGGATTTCATTCAAAAATCAGAATTTTGGCCAATTTCCTTGTTCAAAATCAGAATTTTGGCCAAATGCCTTGTTTGGGATACTAGTTGGATTTGTTGGGTTACTAGTTGAATTTAGATTTGGATTTTTTTTAATGAGATATCATTGGATTTCAACTTTTTAGAGCTTTATTTATTTATTTATTTATTATTTTTTTTTCGTTAAACACGACCTTTAAAAAACATTTTGCGAAATATAGCTTTTAATAAAAGTTATTTCGAAACAGTCTTTCGTAATTTTTTTTGCGGGACACTACCTTTTGCCGAAGTTTGACCAAAAAAAATCCGGTGTTGACCAAAATAGTTGATTGAAGTCACGTGACTTTTCGATTTAGCAAACATTAAAAAGTAAAATAAAACCAAAGCTTTAGTTTTTTAAACCCAATATCTCATGTTTCCTTATCGACCCTCATTTCTTACCCTCATTTTTCTTCTTTTTTCCTTGAATTATAATTTGCACTAGAATTGGGGTAATTATTTTGTGACATGTGTATGTGATTTTTGGTGACGGTTCTAACTATTTTGAAGAACCATGAAATTATTGTATCATGCATAGATTATAGTAGTTGTATATACGTCAAACGTCGTGTAATATTGAAGATTGCATGAGAAAAAGAAAAAAAGAAATTTAAAGGAAAGGCAAAGAAGGGTATTAAGTAGGAGGGAAAATAAATACACTATGATTTTGGAGGGATAGAAAATATGCTTTTAGAGGGAAAAGGAGAAAGAAAAAAGCACGTGATTTCTATCAACTATTTTGGTCATCGTCGAATTTTTTATTTTATTTTTGGTCGAACTCCGGGGAAAGGTTGTGTTGTTCAATTTTTTTTTTTTATCAAAGTTTGCTTCGCAAGAACTTTTATTAAAGGTTGTGTTTCGCAAAATGTTTTTTATTTTTTTTATTTTTTATCGTTTAAATGTTTTTTAATAAAATATTATTCATTTAACGCTCGTTTGAAACTAACTCTTCTCAACAGGTCCATGTCATCAATTTTGCTTGTTTTTTATACCGCACACGGAGCCGCTAGTTGAAGTAGCGGCTCCCTTAAAACAACCACATTTTCAATATTCTGATATTAATATATTGAGTGCTATTAATTGCAATGATAATCAAAGTGGTGGTGGGTTCGATTCCTTTTGATAGCAATTATTATTATTATTATTATTATTATTATTATTATTATTATTATTATTATTATTATTATTATTATTATTATTATTATTATTATTATTATTATTATTATTATTATTATTATTATTATTATTATTATTATTATTATTATTATTATTATTATTATTATTATTATTATTATTATTATTATTATTATTATTATTATTATTATTATTATTATTATTATTATTATTATTATTATTATTATTATTATTATTATTATTATTATTATTATTATTATTATTATTATTATTATTATTATTATTATTATTATTATTATTATTATTATTATTATTATTATTATTATTATTATTATTATTATTATTATTATTATTATTATTATTACTACTACTACTACTACTACTACTACTACTATCATTTCATTCCATAAGAAATTGAAATTACATTTGTTGCAAAAAACAATCACACTAGACTTTTAATGCAAAAGTCCTAAATGCTCTACCCTCTCTTGTATTCAGGAGTGTTAAGGTAATTAGCAAATCTCGTACTTACAACAAACTTAATATGAGCGATCAAATTGTTAATCGAACCTTCAGTACCAGTAAAAATCCTCCTATTTCTCTCCTTCCATAGCTGATAAATGACCGCCGCTATCGAGACTTTTATCCAAATATATCTCCAATGCTTCCTATGGTGCCTTGAGTTGAGCCATCTTAACAAGCTCTTCAACCTGGATCCTATATACGAACAACCAGTCCACTGTAATATGGCACAAAGAACTTGATTCGAGAAGTCACATTCAAAGAATAGGTGAGAATGAGACTCCAACGCTTGAGTACACAGATTGCATCTGTTAACAAAGAAGAATCCTCTCCCTTGTAAAAGATCAGTTGTAGGCAAACAACTTTGAACTGCAAAAGAAAAGATAACTCGATGACTAGGAATCATAGGCGGACCCTGCAACAAATGCTTCCATAGAGAAGCATCGGCCTGACGAACCATTGTGTAAACCTTCTGTACATTAAACTTGGTACTATGAGCACAATCCAGAACGTCCCTTCATGGCTGCAGGGGATCCTAGCATCTCTGTAAGTCGATTCCTAACTGTGAGGATGAATTTCAGACCTGCAGGGAACCATTCCTTAGGTTGAACATTCCAAATCGTCACGCCATCTAGGATATAGGCTGAACACCATCGCATCCAAACAGAATTTGGTGTAATATGCAGCAGCCAAATCCACTTGGACATAAGAGAAACATTCCATGCCTCCAGATCCTTGACATTACAGCCTCCAGATTCCAAAGGGGAGCAAATACACAACCATTTCTTAAAGACCATCCTTCTTTGGCCAACTGAAATGCCCCAGAAGAAGTCTTTGCAAACTTTATGTACGCGACTGATTACCATTTTGGGAAAAAGAGCACTCGAACACCAGAAATTCTCCATACCAAAGACCATAGAATTTAGCAATAGCACTTTACCAGCATAGGATAGCGTATGATTAGTCCTGTGCATGACAGAGTGCTGAAGTTTTAGTATCAATGAATTAAACATGCTAATAGACATTCTTGCATCAGTAAGGGGGATTCCCAAATATCCGAAAGGAAACGAGCCGACTGTAAAACCAGAACCTGAAGTTTTATCATCATCATCATCATCATCATTGTTAGGAAATAAGTGCCTAGCAATTGTCCTTTTGGGTCTTGAATTGATTTGTTCCTGATATCTTTCCTAAAGTTGATCTTCTTGCTTTGGTAACATAAGATTGTTTGGTTACCTATCCTCATTCTTAATACTCCAAATGCTGCTCCCCTTGATCACATAAGTTCGATGCCAAACACACCAAAGCCCCTCCTGATTTGTAACTATCTTCCAAAGCCAAAGAGCAATTAAAGCTTTGTTCCAAGCAAGAAGGCTTTTAATATTGAAGCCTCCTTCATTCCAGGGAAGACATACACTAGTCCAATTTTTAAAGATCATTCTGTGATGCACCAGGCCACCGGTCCAGAAAAACTGCCTGCTAATCTGCTCCACCTTCTGATAAACATTAACAGGAAACAAAGCATTTGAGCTCCAAAAACTGGTGAGACCAAAAATTACCGAAGACAACAGCTGTAACCTTCCTGCATAAGAGAGAAAACCAGACGACCAACAATTGATTTGCATTTGAATTTTAAGAATCAGGGTCTGATATTGGTCTCTCCTATATAACGACAGGGGAAACCGAGTGAAGAGGAAACCCTAGATAACGACAGGGGAAGGCTCCTTGAACAAACCCCGTATGAAGAAGGATTTGGTCCTGAATATCCCTCGAAACGCCTCCAAAAAAGATGCTTGTCTTGTCCTTATTAGCCTGCAATCCAGATTCTTTAACAAATGTAGCTAAAGCATCAACTACAGCCGCCACAGAAGGACAATCTCCCCTTGTGAACACCATCAAGTCATCGGCAAAAATTAAGTGGTTGAGCTTAAGCTGACAACACTTTGGATGATAGGAGACCAAATTCTGATGGATTATATGCCTTAACCTGCGCGAGAAAACCTCCATACTCAGCACAAATAAATAAGGAGAGAGTGGATCTCCCTGCCGAATCCCACTTTTCCCCTTAAAAAATCCCAGAGACATGCCATTAACTTTCAATGAAAACCAAGCTCCAGAGATGCAACTCATCACCCATTTCACAAATTCGAGGGGAAAATGAAACCCCAACAACATGTCCTCAATGAACCTCCACTGTAGAGAATCAAAAGCTTTCCTGAGATCGATCTTCATTAAGCATCTAGGGGTCACATATTTTCTTCCATAGTTCTTAATCAAAGCCTGAGAAAGAGAAATGTTCTCATGTATACTCCTTCCTTGAATGAAAGCCGCCTGTTCAAGACCAACCAGCCTACCAAGCACCCCATGAATACGCATAGTGAGCAGCTTGCTGACTATTTTGTAGAACACAGAGCAACAAGATATAGGACGATAGTCCAGAACTGAGCAACAAACCTCTTTCTTAGGAATAAGGGTAATCATAGTGGAATTGACTTGTTTAAGCATCCTTCCCTTGACAAAAAATTCAGTAACAGCCCTAAACAAATCATCTTTAATTACCTCCCAAGAGGCTCTATAGAACTCAGATGAGAATCCGTCTGGTCCGGGGCTTTTGTCCACCCCTATAGAAAAAGTAACATCTTGTATCTCTTCAATAGTGCGCAATTTGAGCATCAGACTCCAATCCTCTTCTTGCACCAAATTCTCATTCTGAAAAATCTTGGGATCGATAGGAACAACTTCCTGAGATTCACCCAGAAGGCTTTTATAATATTCCTCAAAGCTAAGGGCAACTGCAGTTTGCCCCTCCTTAAGTATCCCTTGCTATCAATAATGCTACCTATGATTTGTTGCTGTCTCCGCTCCTTAATCCTAGAAAAAAAGAACTTAGTAGATTCATCTCCTTGAATAATGTTGTCAATTTTTGCACATTGCCGGAGAATGCTAACTTCAGCCTCTACCATCCTAGTGTAAGAAGCAAAAATGTCTCTCTCCTGAGCAATCAATTCAAGGGAAAAGGGATGCAATTGCAGCTGATCTTGACAACTGCTCAACTGCAGTTTGATCTCCTCAATTCTTCGAGCTATGTCTGAAAATCTGTTCTTATGCATTAATTGTAGAGCCTGCTTCACCTTCTTGAGCTTTCTAAAGAATTTATATGTAGCAGTTCCATGAACTGTCGTGGCCCAAGCTTTTAGAATAGTGCTATGATATTGCAAGTCCTTCACCCAACAGTTTAGAAAACTGAAGCCTCCTCTCCGCCCCTCCTCCTGCAGAATGGTAACTTGAATTGGAGAATGGTCTGAGATTCCAGGCCTTAAAGTAGAAGCGAAAGAGGAAGGAAAGGATTCCAACCACTTCCCATTAACTAAAGCCCTGTCTAATCTAGACCAGACCTGCTCCTCAGGATTTTGCTTGTCTGTCCAGGTGAATTCGTATCCCTGTCCATGTAATTCTTGCAAGCCATTCTCAAAAATACATGAGTTAAAATCAGCCATATCAGCAAAACCAGGAGTTGCACCACCAATCTTCTCCTCCTCATTACGAATAATGTTGAAATCTCCCATCACCAACCAACTAGCATCAGCAACTTTAAGTTCATTAATAACTTGCCATAGCATTTCCCTCTCCCTACCTTCATTAAATCCATAAATTGCTGAGAAGTAAACCTCCTTCCTAGAAGCAAAGTGATGTATGTGACAATGTAAGAGCTGAGCATGAAAATATAAGACATTCACCCTGACTGTACTCTGATTCCAGATTAACCAAATACGACCATTATGGTGCTGATCATAGTTGCAAGCAATTCCATATCTGATAAGTGTAGTTTGTAGTGCCTAATTGTTGTGTTTTGGTCCCATTTTCCTTGTGAAATCGCTCCATGGGAGCGGTTTATGGGCTTCTTATGCTTCCTCTAGCTCGTTTCAGGTTCCCGAGACCATTCATGAAGAGTTGGAGCGATTCCGACTCAATACATACACTTTTTGGAGCCAACGAGGTGAAGGAACGATCACTCGATGCCTTGGATTCGACCTCGAGACCTTTGGGACCCAACCCCGAGCCTCCGAGATCCGATCCCGAGTCCCGAGAATCGATGAGAAACCCATGAGAGGCAAGGAGGGACCAAAAGGAGCTTAAAGGAGGCCTACAAGGCTCAACCGGGTCGGGATGGCCTCAACCGGTCCCGGTTGAGGTGCACAAAAGAGGAGCTGCTGTGAAGGGTCCATCCCGACCGGGATGAGCCCATCCCGACCGGGATGAGCCCATCCCGACCGGGATGAGCCCAGTTCAGCCCGCAATTGCATTGTTTCTTCTCCTTTCCACTTGTAACCCTATTTATATACTCTTCCATTGTTTTGTTTAGAAGATACTTCATTAGACATTAAACCCTAGCCTAGTTTAGGTCAAATTGATGGGAGGGATTTGTCGCGGATCCCGCCGTCAAGTAATAACCAACTAACCTAACTAGGGTAGCTAGGGCAAGTCGGGTCGAATCCACAGGGACGGAAATGCGTTCGGACTAATAGGTGCTACGGTTTCGGACTAGGTTCGAGACGAGCTAATCTAGGGAGATGGCTATGGACTAAGCTAAGGTCTACAACAAGAAAAAGGGAGACAAAACAAGTAACTAGTGACTAATGGAAGCTAGGATAACACTAAGAAGGAAGACTAGGGTTAGGTCGGGTTCATGGAGTGATGGGATGGTCGAGGAAGAGCTAAGGTGAAGGGGTAGTCGGGTAATCTAGGTGTAGTCCGGGCTCTCGCTACGTAGACCGACCTAGAGGTTCTTGATAGAACCCACCTTAGCGACACACATGACAAACGGGGTTACTAGCGTGCTATCGTAGCCTAGGTCACATCCGGGCTCTCGCTACGTAGACGGACCTAGGGGTCGTTCTCACCGGGCTCTCGCTACGTAGTGAGGAAACCAAACCCACGAGCAAACTATCACCCACAAGAGAAAAGGCAAGAAAAACACAAGGATTTTCATCTACATGTCATTCAAGCATTTCATCAAACATGTACCATGCATCAAACGAAGAGGAAACCCAAAACTTCCACATACATCTCTAACAAACCCTTAATCACCCACAATCACATCCAATCACCCTAATAACCCTAGCAAAGAGTCTACTCTAACATATCTATGCTAAAACTAACACTAACAAGAAGAACTAAATTAAATAACAAAACTTGCATAATGAAACTAGTAAAACAATGAACAATGAACAAAACAATCAACAAAGAATCAAACTTTAATGATAAACAAGATTAAGAGGAAGGATTAAGAAGATTATACCATACTAGAGAGGATGAAAGGAAGAATGAAAACTTGTATAAAAGAGAAAACCCAAAACAATCTTCCAAGGTTGTCAATCTTGGTTGAATTCTTCAAGAGATCCCTTAATACAAGGAGTAATCTAAGATTAACGATAATCTAAAGACTAATCTACACTAATCTATGCTAAACTAGGCTAGGGTTTAATGTCTAATGAAGTATCTTCTAAACAAAACAAGGGAAGAGTATATATATAGGGTTACAAGTGGAAAGGAGAAGAAACAATGCAATTGCGGGCTGAACTGGGCTCATCCCGGTCGGGATGGACCCTTCACAGCAGCTCCTCATTTGTGCACCTCAATCGGGACCGGTTGAGGCCATCCCGACCCGGTTGAGCCTTGTAGGCCTCCTTTAAGCTCCTTTTGGTCCCTCCTTGCCTCTCATGGGTTTCTCATCGATTCTCGGGACTCGGGATCGGTTCTCGGAGGCTCGGGATTGGGTCCCAAAGGTCTCGGGGTCGAATCCAAGGCATCGAGTGATCGTTCCTTCACCTCGTTGGCTCCAAAAAGTGTATGTATTGAGTCGGAATCGCTCCAACTCTTCATGAATGGTCTCGGGAACCTGAAACGAGCTAGAGGAAGCATAAGAAGTCCATAAACCGCTCCCAAGGAGCGATTCCACAAGGAAAATGGGACGAAAACACAACAATTAGGCACTACAAACTACACTTATCAACTCCCCCACACTTAACCCTTACTTGCCCTCGAGCATGCACAAACTATCTACTAAACTAGCCGAGTGGGTATTAGCGCACCCTACGCCCTTTCAACTCACGCGAGTACACTTGGAGGACAAGTGTACTCCGCAAGGCAAGTAAGGTCTTGCGACAAAACCGGGGATGCAACCGGACACAAAACACATAAACAACAGACACACAAACAAACAAATAAACGGTTGCACCCAAAGAGAAATAAATACCGTTTCCCTCTAAAAAGCGGTGAATGAAACACCAGTTTAGGACTCAAGGCAAGTGACAACGTTCCCAAGCTAGAAACACAAACCAAGATGAACTAAACCCTAATAGTATGACGATAAAGCAACAAAAACGTTGATAACTTACCTAGGTCCTCCTAACTTTCTAAGAACGTACTACGGGACGATCAGCGGGATGGAAAAAGGATAAACCACGGCGTTAGTCGACACTGTAGGTAAGTGAGACCCCGCCCCCTTTAGCGATGAGCCAAGAGGGTCGTCCCATGCCCAAAACCGCCTAACTAGTCCAAGTAAAAAGGTGAAAATATTTGCAAAGTGAGGGAAGACCGACCTTTGCCGCTATCATCCTTCCTAGGGACTCGGTCCTTTGGTAGGCTCTTCACGGCAAAAGTCGGAAAAAGGCTTATTTTTGTGGAGTTAGGATCTTTTTGTGAGATGATTTTCTTTGGCATCTTTCTTTTGCATTTGGCTTTTGAGTTTCTATGCCATTTCTTTTTCTTCTTTTGTATTTTGTTTTTCTTGGCTTTTTGTGCCTTTTCTTTTTCTTCAATCTTTTCTTTCTTTCATTTTCTTTCATTTTCTTTTCTTTGCCCTTTTGGCTTGATTTGGCTTGTAAGCATTTCTTTTTGCAACAAGAAAGATGATACCATCAAATTGGCGCCGTTGCCGGGGACAGTGCTAGTTTAGACTTTGTTTTCCTAGTTACTTGACTTTGTCTTTTGTTTTTGTGTTTTTCTTTTTGTGTTTTTGTTCCTTTTGCTTCTTGTGTGTGTGAGGTTTATTTCTCTATTGTCTAGTGCCCAAAAAGCACTAGGCTTCTCACGTTTGCTCTTAGTCTACAGTTTGTGCTTAGAGGTGGTGATGATCTTCTTCTTGTAACTTAGAGCCGCTTTAACGGACGGTTGCTAGATTGAGGGGTCCTCAACCGGGTACGAGCCACGATTTTCGAGCAAGCATGAGGTTTGATCTAAACTCCCCACACTCGGGAGCCGATATGAGCTACTCCTCTCCCTCTATGGACCAAGGGTATGACATGACGTCCCCCTACCACTATCAAGCTTCTTGGGGTAATCAAGACACTAGTGGGTATGAACTTCAAGGATATGGGAATGGCTACCAACAAGTGAACGCTTATCAATCATATGACCATGGTGGCTATTACTCGAGCAATCATTGTGAACCCACCATGTTTCATCATGATTCACCATATGGAAGCCAATATTCCCAAAACCCACCACATTACCCTCCACCACAACCACAATATGAACCCCATAACCCACAATACTACCAATCACCTCAACCTCACCATCAACAATATGATGCCCCACCCCTTGGGCATCATCAAGATTTTCAAGGAGCTTTACAAGACCCCAATGACCACCAATTGCCAAACTTGGAGTTCAATCAATCGATTCTTCAAATGCAACAAGAAATGACCCTAATATCGCAGAAAAACTATGAAATCTTGGCCGAACTTCGAAGGGAGAGTGAGGAACGCAAGGCTAGATTGAATGCTTTAACGGCTCAAACCCTCATGTTTTTAACTCGATCTTCACAAGTTGATGAGGGATGTTCATTTGGGGAAGGGGAACAACCCAATGACGAAGCCGTTAATGAATCCCCTTTGAGAAGCGAGGCTTGCTTTGAAGAACTTCAATTGTCCACCCAAGAGAAGGCGAATGAGGAAATAACCCTTGTTGAAGGCAATATTGGTGAGGAATTTGAGGAGGTTAGTGAGTTGGATGAATTGGTGGAATTTGTGAAGTTTTTGGGTGAAAATGAAAAGCCCAAGTTGCCCTTGTGCGAGAATGTGGATAAGCATCAAGAGCCCCTTGCTAGTACACCAAGCAATGGTTTGGAAGAGATTGAAACCGCCGGTAGAAGTTTCAATCCTCTCCTCCAAGATGATGTGGGGACAAGTGATGAAGATGGGGAACCACAACTTGAGGAAAGTGTGGGGGTGTGCAACAAGGAAACGAGGCCAAAGCCATTTTCTGTGCCTCATGATGAAGACTTGAAGCTTGCTAGTGATTGGAGACGATGCCTAGGGAGGAAGAGGTCGGTGAAGCTCGTAGGATGGATAGACCCCGGAGACAACATGAAAGATGATATTGGGTCTTTTGAGGACTACTTCTTGCCTCCACCTTGGAGGCCGTGGAGGATTGCTTGGCTCGAGCACTCTTTGGGCCGTCTTTATGATGTCGGTCGAGCATTTGACTTGCTCCTCCAAGCCCTTGAGGGCTATGTTTGAAGAATGGGAGTCCACCATCCTCGGTTTGACGGAGTTCCTAAAGAACCGTCATGTTGTATATTCCCCTTTCTCTCTTCTCTTTAGTTTTTGTGTTTGTAATTGTGTTTTTTTTATTTTGTTTCTAGGATTTGTTTGTTTTTATGGGATCCTTGTAATTTTGGTATTTTGATGAGCGATGTAAGGGAGAGATTTTGATGGATTTGTTGAGCTTGTTTGTTAGGTGTGAAGTGAAGATGAATCCTAGAAGAGGAATGGTTGTGGTTAGAGTTTGGATTTTGAGTTAGGGAATCGGTTTTTGAAGCTTTGGATGAGCTTTTTGGGGTTATGGAGGTGATGAAGACTCTTCCCGGGCGAGAAGAAGGCTTCCCGACCGGGAAGGATGAACCATCCCGACCGGGAAGGAGCCGTCCCGATCGGGATGAGGGTGCATAATTTCGAGTTTCCTGGAGTGCCTTCCCGACCGGGATGAGGGCGTCCCGACCGGGACGGGTGGGGCATCCCGACCGGGATGGTCCCCCACTCCTCTTTATGCCTCTTCTTCGACATTCGAGTCCACCCAACCATTGTATACCCCCTCCCAACCTCCCTAACTATCCTTGCACTTACCATATGACCCGTGTACTTCATTTACATACCCTCGCCCCACTTTATCTTCACTTTCCACCGAGCCTCACATCAAAAATCCCACCCCCTTATACCTTTGTACATCAAACCATGCGGTATTATCAAGAATGAAGAGGAATAGCAATGATGAAGACTAGCTATGTGCTTACATGGATCATTGAGACGATGAAGTGAGTGAGTTGCTAACCGATCGGTATGGCAACTATCCTTTCTTTTCCGTCTTTTATAGCTTGTATTCCTTTGCATGTTCCCCTTCCCCTTATATTTGTGTCATGGTGGCCTTCGAGGCCTTGGTAGTTGTTGCTCCCGACTCTCGATGACCTGACTACATCGAGAGTCATTTCAAAATCCAAATTTACAAGATTTTCACCCTTTTTTTGTAGGATTTAGTCGGATTTAGGCGGAATCCGGGCTAGGTGACTTGATTGCACCTAGCCCTCCTGTAGACACCCACATTTTGACCGCCAGGTGTCTATAGCAGTTTCCGACAAACACCCGATGATGATCGGACGCAAACGTGCTTTAAATACTCGGAAACGGGCTCAAAATCATTGGCATTTGGCTTGGGCTCATTATGGAGTACATATCTCACGAAACCAACCTCAAAATCAGGCCCAGTGGGTCGTTTCGAGTCAAATAAGACTAATTTGAGTCGATTCCGACACCAGGGGTAAAACCGTCTTTTTACGACCGAGTCAAAACCCGTCAAAATTATTTCCGAGGCACGTGAGTCAGCCGTGACACCTCACACGGCTGATTCATACTCCAATCCTATGAAAAATCAGCTACATAAAATATTAAACAAATCCGTTTAAGGATGGAATTCGATCTCAAGTAGGAATCCTATCCGAAAACCGATTCAGACACCCGACCGAGTGCAAATACTCGGCCGAGCAGCATATTCCAGCCGTGTTCCCTTTCTTCCTTGACAAGAAAGCGGAATTCTCATGCCTTACAGCTTCCTATATTTCCTATCTCTAGCGGTAGTTCAAACTCTCCTAGCCAAGGTCGGGAATTCCCTATAAATAGCCCCTTGCACACACACTTTTAGAATCAATCAATTAGCATCTACAATATACATTCATTATCAATCATCAATTATCAAGAAGAATTCCCATACATTCAAACATCTTTTACACATCGACATTCATCAAGAATCAGGAAAATATCATATCATATCACAACTCGAATCAACACAATATAATCAACACTTAGCATCGATACACCGACATTACAAACCCGAAGGAAACCGGCCCGATACCCGACACCCTTCACTCATCACGCCCGAACCGAACCAGCACCAACTCACCGACATCCACTCGACGCTCTTGTGCCCAAGTCACGTCCCAACGAGCCCCGATCCGAGTAAACAGAAGCATGTAGGTTGAGGGTGTACCAAACCCGATTTCTCCTTTTCTTCTCTTCTCCTCCTCGTCCGTCTTATTTTCTTTTAAGGGTCGGTCGTCGCTTTTATTTTATTTTCTAATATCGATACTATTGAAAAATATTTTCATATATCGAACATTCTTAAAAATATGATATCGATTCTCTATAATCGAATATTGTATCAAAAAGAATTATATTAATATCTCGATGATGTTAGAAATCGTTACATCTTTTTCGTTCAACTTCTCTTTACAAAACTTTTTTTAATTCCTTCCGAATACTTGATATCGATTTCATAATCGAATATCGGGTACGACGAATATCGAAAACATAAATCGAATACAAATTAATTCATATTTTGTACGCGATTTATCAAAATTAGCAATTTCGAACAAAAAATAAAAACCGGGACAGACCCGCACGCGAGTCGCGCCACACCCAGGCGACTCGCGCACGGGCCTGAAACCCGAATCTTTTTTTAGCTTTTTCGTTCGTTTTATTTTATTATTCTACGAAACGGTTTCTAAAATTTATATCTTTTCCAAAACTATTCGGAGTATTTGATATTGATTTCATAGTCAATTATCGAATATAACGAATATCGAAAATATTAGGTCGAGTGCAAATTATGCGATATTTGTACGCGATTTAATAAAAGCATCGAATTTTCAAAAAACCGCTTTCGAAATCAGCCCGACACGCGACTCGCCGGCATCCCGATCGAGCCGCGCGGCCGACTGCCACGACGCGCCTTCTTTTTTTTTATTATTTTTCGAACTTCGTTTTTTATACAAAACAACGTTTTTAGCGATGCTTTTCAGATTTCGATTAATATTTATTTTCTCGATCTCGTATATTTATTTCGTTTGCTATATTATTTTTTTACAAATCGATACTAACTCGTTTGTTTATCTTATAGCAAATTCATTCTTTTTTTCATCATTTGTTTTATTATACTAAAACGAATCTCACATGTTAAAACAACTTTGACGTTAATTTTAGTTGCATTAAATCGACTTAGCAACCCATTCAATTCCTCGCATGTTTAGGAAAACAATGTTTGCATATCATTCATCGTATTACTAACGCGCGTATTAAAAAATCATTCGATATCCTAGTAGAGGCCGCTAATGTGCGGGCGGGGTTGGGTGTTCTTAGTGAACTTCCCAACACGTACCCTCACCCCTTACTCAGAACCGTGGTTTCCGGATGTCCGAATCCATTGGCAACGAGAGTCATTCAATATACGATTAACCGCTCAAGTCGGCATCAGTATCGATATGCAAAGGGACGAGCCCAATAAACTCTGACATCGGAAATGGGCCGTATTTTGTATACGGCCCACTACGACATAGAGTGGGCTCGAATGGTTTCGAATAACCACAAAATTCGGTGGCGACTCCAACTTCGATTTAAATTTCAATTTGACCATCTCATATGGAGATTCATTCGCCTCCCCAAACCCGCGCGTGGCCGCGTCGGGGTGGACCTATGTCATGTTCACAATTTGGCGACTCCGCTGGGGATTAGCTGATACGTTACTGACCTTCAGCATCCTCAGGGTGAGACTCGAATAGAAATCGTTTGACTAAGTACAATACGCGTTTTAGTTTTACGGTTCATGCATAACCCCATATTTTCCCGGGCCGGTACTGGTGACTGACGTCCCACTATACTATCGATGTAGTCCAAATTGGATATGTCGAAGGTGTCCATTAGCCGATTCGTATGGGTTTTACGGCATGTTCTAAGCTCAGCTCGACTTAGGAAGTCCGCCCCGATTCTCGATAGGCTGTGTACACTGGTATAGACCCTTACAGACTGACCGAGACTTAGAATAGAGCATACATGGCGTCGTTATACTGTTTCCATGACTACGTGCTACCTGTCTTACAAGTCTTTTTCAAAAACCGTCTTTTTTCAAAATTGCATCCTTTTCAAAATAACCAATTTCAAAACCCGGGACATATACCGAATTTAGGATCCACGATTTTACTCAAAATAGCCTATTTTTAGCCGGGATTATGCCCATTTCAAAACTCGAAAATATTTTCGAACTTTCAAACCCGTAACCCGGTCCACCTTTTCCGTTTTTCTTTCGAAAAAAGGGTCGGTTCCCCGATTCTTTCGGGCCTTTCAAAAATTCAATTTTTCAAAACCTTCCTCTTCTTAGGACCCGTATTTAGCAGTGTCGGGTCGTGTCGTAAGTCGTCGAGGTCTCTAGCGTCGAAACTCCGTCGATCTTATATCATGGATTTCCTCCCTATCCCAGTCCGCCTTATTATACTAAGGCAAGGCCCACCTACGTAGGACATACTCCTACGAAGGTTGGCCCGTCTACCCAATCGAGTCCAAAGTCTGGGGAATATCTCACGTGGACCTCCTTTCGAACAGGGCCCAGCCCACACAGCTGGATCCTAAAGGAGGCCCACCTTTCACAAGTCACTCGTCTAGGAGTCTTTTCCGAGTCGACCTTTTACAAGGCATAGCCCTATAACAAAAGGTTTGTGACCCTTACGTCTAAGGGTCACTCGTCCGACACTCGAGTCTTAACCAAATATTCGATCCCACTTGGGGACTACCCTTCATCAGAGCGGTCGATCACGATTGCTCTAAGGGTCATGTCTTACACGTGTCTCACGTACCCCACTTTCGAGCCACTTAGATGCCACACCATCTGAGTCCTATCTGAGTCCTTAGTCTCACTTGGGGGCTATTCCCCGACGGAACGATTAATCACAGTCACCCCGAGAATTGCACCCTACACATTTGTCTTAGGAGAGTCTAACCCGAGTCAAACATGGTCGCCCCATTTTCGGACTCACCCTCGTGCAGCTTGAGTCTCATCGTCAAGTCCAAGCCAGGATCGTTACCTCGTCCAGGTCAACGTTCGAGTATCCCGGTCCATGAATCTTAGTCATTCCCGTCACCCTGGGCCGTGTCTAGTTTGACTCCCTCTCTTGCATTTGCGCAAAACCGAGTTTAGGCGAGTCGTGGCACCTGTCGAAGACCTTACCAAAAAAAAAAAACAACCAACCGAGCATCCGAAAGTCCGAATTGGATTCGAGTCTAAGTTTGAGTCCGAGTCTAGGATACCCTACATCCTCATTTCCAAATCAGAGTCAGAATCTTTTGCATTCTGTCCTCTTTTCAAAATTCAATAAAATCAGCTTTTCTATTCCTCATATATACTTTCCTTATGTGTTTCCGAGAACATGATGAACACCATCATACACTGTGAGCACATGCACGTGACTATTACAGGCACATCTATAATGACTGCAGGAAATCGAGACCCGTGTTTTCCTTTACCTGTTCCATGTCTGACATAAGAAGCCACAAAACTACACTTAGCAGGAGCGGTATCGAATCCAATGACGAATCTAGGTAGTCTCCTAGTTTGGGTTCAAGACGGGAGGCAAGCCCATTTCCCACAATAAACACCCCTCCGACAAGATCAACCATACCTACCCACGGTGTTAGTCTGACCAACAGAAAAAAAGACAAAAAAAAAACTGGACAAAAAGAAGAAATCGAAAGTCCATGAAAAAGGAAAAAAGCAAAAGGCCAAAACAAAAAAGCAGGCCATCATAAAAAAGAGCATCCACGACCAGAACGGTCAACACAAATGAAGATCCCATGACCGGGGCTAAGAGGTCAACCAACAAAAAATATTCAAATGCCCATGACCGTGGTCAACGGTCCACTCAAGATCAATACTCATACCATCCAATAAGGGAGAAACAATCAAGCTGGTTAACTAACACCACATTTAGCCTTCCCACATTACAACCTTCAAGACCTTCCCGAGACCCAGGCTAAAGACAACCCGGAATTTTGAGGATTCAAGCTCCATAGGATACCCCTAACCATTAGGGCCAGACATGGAAACCAGATCCCGCATCATCAAACATATCCCGATCAAAGTTCGAGCCATTTTACTCGACTTCCCCTTTACATAACATAATTCACAATCACCATATGCAAGCCCGAGATCAAAACCCGTCAAAGACCCGAGATCAAAACTCGTCAAAAACCCGAGAGCAAAACTCGTCAAATCCCTTACCTAATCATACACAATCCCGAGAGCAAAACTCGTCAAATCCCCGAGAGCAAAACTCGTTAAAATCTCCGAGAGCAAAACTCGTTAAAATCCCCGAGAGCAAAACTCGTTAAAATCCCATCCCAATTCTTCTCATTCAAACCACTTACCAACCCCAAACACGGGAATTTAACTTGCAGTCGGCATAGAACATGCCCAAATAGTGCACACCACCTCTAGGGGCTATCCCGGAGAATGCTCACAGTCACAGGATCAATATCCTAACCATTCTAGCCCTTTGATCAAGACATCATTGGGAATGCACCTAGCCTACACCATTGCTATGGCTAGTTACACACAAAGTCCTATTAGACTAGGCACCATAATATATCTTTCAACACTGAACTACGGCATGGTTTGATTTCACTACACGTGAATATGTAGGCAGCCTTTCAACAGAGGCACAACCACCCACATTGACACACATTCAAAAAGCGACATCATTTCGGTCACGACACCGTCATGTTCTCAACAGCTAGCTTTGTCGTCCTGGGGGCTTCTCTTAGGCAGAAAACCTCCATCCACTCACAAAATCCATATAAATTCAAAAAATCTAGCCTCCTTTCTGTAGTGTGTCATAGTACTCGGCTCAGTCGAAGACAAGAATCTGTCAGGACTCGAGGCAATACCCACTTTGGAAATGTACCCTAAAATCAAAAATTCAGGAGAGCACTAGACTACAACAGTCTCATTACAGACTACTACAACCCCGTATAGCATATCTATCCCACTTCGATGTTCGACCATGTTGCCACTCGTCTAGGCTACGGAATAGCGCAACTTAAGAGTCTTGTTAGGTGGCCCACCCCCTACCGAGTCACGGTCCAACCCCTTGAGAGTCCAGTCGTGTCTGTCAACTCGTCCGGTCACGCCCAGCGTCGAGTCTATCGATAGGTCTCTCTCTTCGAATTCTCATTTTTTAAAATCTGCAAAACTTAGCCATTTGAGAAAACCCTTTTCGACAAGGTCAAATTTCGGTCTATTTAAATTGCAAATTTCTTTTCTACCCATCTCAGTTTTGAAAACCTATTTCCTAGCACGTGAGCTGCTTTCAGGACTTCGATTTCAAAACTAAACAAAAATCATTTTTATTCCCCAGAGCGAGTCATATTTGTTTCACCTACATGTTGCATGCAAAATTTTATGTATCTTATACAGGTACAATTCAAGACCGCACAATTCACATAACTCCCCAGCGGCATAGACTTATACGACAAGTCCGATTCCCCACAGAGTTATCATCATCAACTCAGGTACATTTCTAGTCTCCGGCCGGCGGGCCCTTTACGCAGGTCTAATGGACCTTAAACGACCCGACCGGAAGTCTGCCAGGTCTTAATCTTTGATTGGTGATGGTAGGGATTTGCCGTGAGTCCAACCGTCAATAATAAACCGACTATTCCTAGTGGGTAGCTAGGGCAAGTAGGGTCGATATCCACAGGGACGGTAGAGTAAGGTCTAGACTAGGTCCACTAAAACTAGGCTAAGTCACACGAACAAACACAAAGAAAGCTATAAAAGGAAACAATTGAGGAGGAGGAGTAAGAACTAGACTAATGATGCTAAACAATGCTAATGATCGGTCTAACTAGAAAATGACTCAAATATGGAAAGAAGTGGGGTAGGTCGGGTTCATAGAGGTAGAAGGGTAATTGGGGTGATCAAGGGTATGGATGTCTCCTAGTGTCTAGAGTCGGTCCGGGCTTTCGCAACTTAAACCGATGTCAAGGTGGGTCCGGGCTCTCGCAACTTAGACCCTAATCCGTGCTCTCGCAACTACGATTATTCTCAACATTCCCACATCATAGGCAAACAATGGATTCATGAACACATGCACAAGGAGCATTGGCCACTACTACTCATACAAGCATAACAACAAACACCTAGAGTGCTCACAATGTGACTAGCAACAAAGATTCACCCTTTCCCCTTAATCAACCCTAATTATCCATAATCTACCCCTAATCCCCCTACTAACCCCACAAGAAGACTACTCACTCATGATGAAAGGAAGAATGACAATCAAAAGAGAAACTAAGACAAACATCCAAACATCCATAATGACAAATCCAAACAAGAACAATAACAATAACACTAAGAAAAGATTCAAACTTGTATAAATAACAAAGAACAAGGATGAGAAAGGATTATACCAACACTAGATGAAGAAAAGGAACAATCTTGCATTAATGAGAACCCCAAAATACAATCCCAAGGTTGTCAAGCTTGAGACAATCTCCAAGGATCCCTTAATACAAGCACTAATTACAAAGGATTAACTAAAGATTAACTAAAATTAAGAGAAGATTAAAGCTAATGAGTGAGAATCAATCTAGGGTTTTTTGAGGCTTAAACTAGTCTAGGGTATGATAATCCTCCTTGTCTCCTTACAAGAGAAGGGTATATAAAGGGTTTAAGAATGAAAGGAATTGAAAGGAAATGAACACGGGCTGAACTGGGACAAATCCCGATCGGGAAAGGAAATCCCGATCGGGAAAGTGGAGAATCCCGATCGGGATTTTACGTTCCCGATCGGGAACACCCCACAGTAGTCGCTCCTTGCTTTCCTCTTTATTCCCGATCGGGATGAGGCCATACCCGATCGGGAATAGTCTTGTAGGCCTCCAATATGAACTTTTCGGTCCCTCCTTGGTTCTCATGGCCTTCTCATCGATTCTCGGGACTCGGGATCGGGTCTCGGAGGCTCGGGATTGGGTCCCAAGGTCTCGGGGTCGATTCCAAGGCATCGAGTCATCGTTCCTTAGCTTCGTTGGCTCCAAAATGCATATGTATTGAGTCGGAATCACTCCAACTCTTCATGAACGGTCTCGGGAACCTGAAACGAGCTAAAGGAAACATAAGAAGCCCATAAACCGCTCCAAAGGAGCGGTTCCACAAGGAAAATGGGACCAAAACACTACAGAATAGGCACTACAAACGACAATTATCAACTCCCCCACACTAAACCCTTACTCGCCCTCGAGTAAGCACAAACTAAATACTAATCTAACCGAGCGGGTATTAGCGCACCCTACGCCCTTTCAACTCACGCGAGTGCACTTAGAGGAGGAGTGCACTCCGCAAGGCAAGTGGGGTCTTGCGACAAAATCGTGGGTGCAACCGGACATAAAACACAAAAACAAACAAGCATATAAACAACAAACAAACATACAAACAAAAGGTTGCACCCAAAGGAAAAACAAATACCGCTTCCCTCTAAAAGCGGTGAATGAAACACCGGTTTAGGACTCGAGGTAAGCGACAACGTTCCCAAGCTAGACATACAAACCAAGGTGAACTAAACCCTAATAGCATGACGACAAAGCAATAAAAACGTTGGTAACTTACCTAGGTCCTCCTAACTTTCTAAAAACTTACTACGGGACGATCGGCGGAGATGGAAAGTGATGAACCACGGTGTTAGTCGACACTGTAGGTATGTGAGACCCCGCCCCCTTTAGCGTGAGCCGAGAGGGTCTTTCCATGGCTAAAACCGCCTAACTAGTCCAAGTAAAAAGGTGGAAATATGCAAAATGAGGGAAGACCGACTAATACCGCTATCATCCTTCCTCGGGACTCGGTCCTTTGGTAGGCTCTTCACGGCAAAAGTCGGAAAAAGGCTTATTTTGAGAGGTAGGAGTTATTTTTGTGAGACGATTTTCTTTTGGCATTTTCTCTTTTCTTTTGCATTTTTGCTTTGTTTTTCCATGCCAATTCTTTTTCTTCTTTTCTACTTTGTTTTTGGCTTTTGTGCCTTTTCTTTTTCTTCATTTTTTTTCTTTCTTTCATTTTCTTTCCTTTGCCCCTTTTTTGGCAAGATTTGGCATTTTCGGCATATCTTTGCATGACAAGAAAGAGAGAATCAACACATTGCATTTTATTGTGTGGAATGTGCGTAGGGGTAGGTAAATGGGTGAGTCGGGACGGCGCCTTCCCTTCAAACCCACAAAAAGTGGAGAACTTGGACTAGTCAAAACGATCCTAAACACGGTCACCTAGGGGACGGGACTCGGTAACCAAGGCCTATTCACACCGTGGGTGGTCATAATGGTCAAAATGCAAATCCGGTAGTAAATCCCTAGTAAGAAAGGTGGACCAACGACATCATTGATTTAGGGTCATTCTACTAGACTAAAGTCCAAGACTCGATTTATACTACTAGGAAGGGAAAATGGACACTCACACTCTAGCCTCTAAACCGGGTTTTCGAAAACCATTTACACACAAGACTCACAATGCAACATAACACAAAATTTAAAGACATGACGAGAACGAAAGAAAAAGAGACAAAAGTAACAACAACAAACATAACAAAACAAACACATAAACAACACAAACACCACCCCGATTTCCAAACAAGTCTCCAAATCAACCACAACTTTACAAGGCTCCGCCCGAGGACACAACATCACAATCTCCTCCAAAACTCCGCAGGAGATAAAGAAGAAAAAGGGATAGAGGTTACCGAGATTCTTGCAAGCTCTCCAAAGTTGGCGGCGATTAGGCAACCTAAAAGAGAAAAGGGAGGCAAAGCATACGCACAAAACAAATATACTACACAAAGACCCAAAAGTAAAACATACAAAAGGAAAAATCTTTTTGGATTTTGTGAATTTTTTTCAAATTTTTAGGATTTTTTCAAGATTTTTCGATAAAATAAGAAAATAAAACAAGCTACGATAGAATATCGCTCCCCCACACTTAAATCGAGCAATGTCCTCATATGCTCAATCGTAGTGTCGGAGAGACAAAAGAAAAAGAAGAGAAACTACGAATATAAAGCTAGGAATCAAAAATAAAGTGGAGAAAAGGTAGAAGGTGTCCGGCCGGGGTGTAATCAAGTCACCATGGGCCGAGACAAGAAAAAGATATGGATGGGGGAAGAAAATAAAAAGAAGGAAATAAAAGGAAATGGGAGGGGAGGGCTAGGTGTAATCAAGTCACCTAGCCCGGATTTCGCCTAAATCCGTCTAATTCCTAAAAAGCGGTGAAAATCTTGTAAATTTGGATTTTTCGATGGACTCTCGATGTAATCACGTCGTCGAGAGTCGGGAGCAACCATACTAGGGCCTCGTTGGCCACTAAGACTCCATGACTCGAGGGAAGGGGGCAAACAAGGAAAGGCAAGCGATAATAGACGGAAAAGGAAGGATAGTTACCCAAACCGAGCGGCTAGTAACTCACTTGCTCCATCGTCTCGATGATCATGAGGGCCTTGTTGCTTGTCTCCATAGTTGCCATCTCGCTTCATATTCAAGAGCTCACGGTCGGGGTAGTAATGGTGTAAGGGGTGTGTGGGTTTCGATGTAAGGTGAGGTGTATGGTCATGTGATAGGAGTAGAGTGGAGTAGGGAGGTTGGGAGGGGGTATTATGGATGGGTGGAATCAAATGCCTAGGAAAAAGACTCAAAATGGGGAAGAGGACTTTCCCGGTCGGGAAGGGAATTCCCGATCGGGAGTATGTGAATTCCCGATCGGGAGTATGTGAATTCCCGATCGGGATTTTGTGTTCCCGATCGGGATCACCTTCCAGTGAGTCCGAATTCTTGGCATCAACATTCCCGATCGGGATAAGGCTTTCCCGATCGGGATTCTTCATCTTCACCTTCCATGAACCCAAAAGCTTGATACAAGCTTCAAAAACCGACTTCCTCGCTCACAAACCAAGCCTTATCAACAATCCACCCTTTCTAGGGCTCAAATCAACTTCACCTATCAAGAAAACTCAAGCACACATAAAATTCTCTCCCTCACAACTCTCATCAAATAGTCTAAACAACAAGAATATCACCAAAATCAAACTAACTAAGAGTAAGAAATATACACAATGCGACGGTTCTTGTGGAACTCCGTCAAACCAAGGTGGTGCAAATCTTCATTCTTTTTCATCAACTCTCCAACCGGCTCCATCTCCATCAAGGGCACGTAAGAACAAGTCGAAGGCCCTAGAGATGTCTTCAATCATGCTCGAAATATAGCCATCCACAAACCAAGGCTCCTCATGGCCTTGCCTAGACGTTCCCGGGGCATCCCGATCTTCCAAGTTCAATGGCTTGAACTTGTACTTTCGGTCTTTTGGGATGTACCCAAATGTCCACCGGTCCTCATGCGGCCCCAAGGGCGGCTCATCATTCTTTTCCTCGCTTTGCAACTTGTCATCAAGCCCATGATTCGGGCACTCTTCTTCCTCACTATCGGAATCCTCAAGTACATATGAGTACTTCTTCAAGCTCTGTCCCGGGTCTCTCCCTCGATCGATGTCTTCCGTGGTATGGATCATTTTACACGTTTCATCACTAGTGGGTGGAGTGTTGCCTTGGAGGTCGAACACTATCTTTTCCTCGCCCAACTCAAATGTGATCTTACCCCTCTTCACATCGATCATGGCACCGGCGGAGTGTAGAAATGGGCGCCCAAGAATAATGGGAGTGCTTGCATCTTCCGGCATATCGAGCACAATGAAGTCGACCGGAATGAAGAATTTCCCTATTCGCACCGGCACATCCTCAAGCATTCCCAATGGTCGGTTAATAGACTTGTCGGCCATTCGGAGCGTAATGGATGTGCATTTCAACTCCTTCATCCCGAGTCGGCAACAAATAGTGTAGGGAATGACGCTCACACTCGCACCCAAGTCACATAATGCATTGTTGATCATAAAATTGCCAATGGTGCAAGGGATTGAGAAACTACCCGGATCTTTCAACTTCGGAAGCGTGGACCCTTGAATGAGCTCGCTCACCACCCTCGTGAACGCTACCGTCTCTTCCTTGTCGATAGATCTTTTCCTTGCTAGGATTTCCCGCATGAATTTTCCGTATGCCGGGATTTGGGTAAGTAACTCGGTGAATGGGACATTGACATCCAACTTCTTCATGATATCAAGGAATTTGTCATATTGAGAGTCCTCCTTACTCTTCATTTGCCTTGATGGGTAAGGCAATTGCACTTGGTACTTGTTTTGCTCCATGGGGATAGACTTCTTAAACGACACTTTCCCTTTGCCTTTTTCTTTCTCTTGAGGTGGTGGAGGGTTGTCTTTTTGGGGCTTCTCGACCTCCCATAAGACTTGTTCCTCAATTGGACGATCAAAGCTTGAGTCTTCTTGACTTGGAGATGCCAATTTCTTTGTTGGTTCATGCATTGGCTCTTGATCATTAGGGAATGGAGGGGGGTCATAGGATGTACCTCTCCTTGTGGTGATGGCATTTACATGCTCATATGACGGTGCTTGGCCTTGAGAAGGTAATTGTCCCTTTTGCCTTGAGGAACTTCCCGATGAAAGTTGAGCTATTTGATTCTCGAGTATCGTCATCCGGGTATCTCTCATAGCGTTTTCCCCTCGAACATAAGTAAAGAGCTCTTGATGGTTTCTTGACATGTCCATTTGATTGTTCTTCACTTCTTGATTGCTCTTTTGCAAATCCATCATAGTCTTTTGTATGTCAAAATCACGTGGTGGAGATGATGGATTATGCGGAGTATCGGTGAGGGCTAATGGGGTACCGTAATCGTGGATAGGAGACCGGCTTCTAGGCTTGCTTTGTTGTTGTTGATTGTGAGTTGCTTGTTGACGGTTCCCTTGGAACCCATGAGAATTTCCTTGATTGTGATTTTGAAACCCTTGGTTGTGGTTTTGATATCCTTGATTGAAGTTCCCTTGTTGGAACCCTTGCTTATTGTTGAAGTTGCCTTGGTTATTTTGCTTGAAATTGTTGAAGGGTCTTTGGTTACCCACATAACCTTGGTAACTTTGATCGTTGTCCCTTAAGGGAGGTGGAACATAGGGACGATGTTGTTGTTGATGGTGAAACGCTTGTTGTTGGGGGACTTGTTGGGAAGCTTGGTATTGATTAGAGAAAGAAGCACCTTGCTTGAACGCTTGAAAGGCGTTCACTTGCTCAATACTCCCTCTACAACTCATAGGGTCATGGCCAACGATTCCACAAGTGTCACACATCCCAAAGTAAGGTGTAGGAGGTGCGAACCCCAAAGCATTCACTTCTTGAATCGGTTGATGGTGGGATGAACTAGAGCCTTGGACTTGGTTGAGGTGGCTTTGGAGCTTCTTGTCAATAGTCTCCATGTGCGTTTTTAGTTGGGCTCCAAGGTCAATGCTCAATTGAGTGATAGCATCAACCTCGTGCCTACCTCCCCGATTTGCCTTCCTAGGCCTAGAGTATTGCGAATTATGCACTGCCATCTCTTCGATTCTCGTCCATGTTTGGTCGTCATCGACCTCGGTAAACCTACCATTGGAGCCCATGTTGAGAATGGCTCTCGAATCCTCATAAAGTCCATTCCAAAATTGTTGTACTAAGAACCATTGTGAGAGTCCATGATGAGGGCACGATCTTACCAAAGACTTAAACCGCTCCCAAGCTTCATATAGACTCTCCTCGTCCCTTTGTTGGAAACCGGTGATGGAGGCCCTAAGCATATTGGTCTTTTCCGGAGGGTAAAACTTTTGGTAGAACGCCAAGGCAAGCTTTTCCAAGTGTCGATACCCATGGTTGCCCTATCGAGACTCTTAATCCATTGCTTCGCTTTTCCAATAAGAGAAAACGGGAAGAGTACCCAACGAATTTGGTCTTGAGTAACCCCGGTTTGAGATATAGCGTCACAATAATCGGAGAAGGTCTCCATATGTTGATGCGGGTCTTCGGTGGGCAAACCACTAAATGGGCTCCTCTCCACAAGTTGGATGAATTGAGTCTTTGCCACAAAATTTCCGGTATAAGCTTCCGGTAATGCACTCGGTCCCGGCAAGACATCCTCGGTGAATGTGGAGTGAGAGGAGAACTTAGGCATTCTTGGATGTAAGGGAGAGGATGGGGGTGTAGAGAGTGTTGATGTAGATGAAGAGGGAGAATTAGGAGAAGAATCACCGAAGGGATTGGTGAAGGTCCGTCCGGCCGTCTCTCGCGGTGAAATGCTCAAGTCGGCTCTTTGGGCTTGCTCTTGATGAGTGGTGCTTGCACTTGGTTGAGAGATCCTAACCCGATTAATCGTCCGTTGGCGAAAGGCTCGAAAGAGTCTCTCCGGCTCTGGATTAAAGAGATAGAAGTCGCCTCCCCTCCTAGGCATACACTACACACTAGAACAAACGTAAGAACACCTAGTGCTTTATGGGCACTAGGCAACGACAATAACAAACACAACTAGAGACAAAGAGAAAAAGAAGACAAAACACTAAAGAAAGAAGAAAAATCAAGAGAATATACACATGAGAAGATGGGAGAACACAAAGAGGGGTAACTAAGTCTAGAAATAAGCAAACTAAGTCTAAACAATGCACCGTCCCCGGCAACGGCGCCAAATTGATGGTAGGGATTTGCCGTGAGTCCAACCGTCAATAATAAACCGACTATTCCTAGTGGGTAGCTAGGGCAAGTAGGGTCGATATCCACAGGGACGGTAGAGTAAGGTCTAGACTAGGTCCACTAAAACTAGGCTAAGTCATACGAACAAACACAAAGAAAGCTATAAAAGGAAACAATTGAGGAGGAGGAGTAAGAACTAGACTAATGATGCTAAACAATGCTAATGATCGGTCTAACTAGAAAATGACTCAAATATGGAAAGAAGTGGGGTAGGTCGGGTTCATAGAGGTAGAAGGGTAATTGGGGTGATCAAGGGTATGGATGTCTCCTAGTGTCTAGAGTCGGTCCGGGCTTTCGCAACTTAAACCGATGTCAAGGTGGGTCCGGGCTCTCGCAACTTAGACCCTAATCCGTGCTCTCGCAACTACGATTATTCTCAACATTCCCACATCATAGGCAAACAATGGATTCATGAACACATGCACAAGGAGCATTGGCCACTACTACTCATACAAGCATAACAACAAACACCTAGAGTGCTCACAATGTGACTAGCAACAAAGATTCACCCTTTCCCCTTAATCAACCCTAATTATCCATAATCTACCCCTAATCCCCCTACTAACCCCACAAGAAGACTACTCACTCATGATGAAAGGAAGAATGACAATCAAAAGAGAAACTAAGACAAACATCCAAACATCCATAATGACAAATCCAAACAAGAACAATAACAATAACACTAAGAAAAGATTCAAACTTGTATAAATAACAAAGAACAAGGATGAGAAAGGATTATACCAACACTAGATGAAGAAAAGGAACAATCTTGCATTAATGAGAACCCCAAAATACAATCCCAAGGTTGTCAAGCTTGAGACAATCTCCAAGGATCCCTTAATACAAGCACTAATTACAAAGGATTAACTAAAGATTAACTAAAATTAAGAGAAGATTAAAGCTAATGAGTGAGAATCAATCTAGGGTTTTTTGAGGCTTAAACTAGTCTAGGGTATGATAATCCTCCTTGTCTCCTTACAAGAGAAGGGTATATAAAGGGTTTAAGAATGAAAGGAATTGAAAGGAAATGAACACGGGCTGAACTGGGACAAATCCCGATCGGGAAAGGAAATCCCGATCGGGAAAGTGGAGAATCCCGATCGGGATTTTACGTTCCCGATCGGGAACACCCCACAGTAGTCGCTCCTTGCTTTCCTCTTTATTCCCGATCGGGATGAGGCCATACCCGATCGGGAATAGTCTTGTAGGCCTCCAATATGAACTTTTCGGTCCCTCCTTGGTTCTCATGGCCTTCTCATCGATTCTCGGGACTCGGGATCGGGTCTCGGAGGCTCGGGATTGGGTCCCAAGGTCTCGGGGTCGATTCCAAGGCATCGAGTCATCGTTCCTTAGCTTCGTTGGCTCCAAAATGCATATGTATTGAGTCGGAATCACTCCAACTCTTCATGAACGGTCTCGGGAACCTAAAACGAGCTAAAGGAAACATAAGAAGCCCATAAACCGCTCCAAAGGAGCGGTTCCACAAGGAAAATGGGACCAAAACACTACAGAATAGGCACTACAAACGACAATTATCAACTGGCCTGGTAGCTACTCTGACTTTCGCCTTGTCCAAGCCTCAGTCAGAGTGGGGGCTCTGTAGACACCCACATTTTGACCGCCAGGTGTCTATAGCAGTTTCCGACAAATACCCGATGATGATCGGACGCAAACGTGCTTTAAATACTCAGAAACGGGCTCAAAATCATTGGCATTTGGCTTGGGCTCATTATGGAGTACATATCTCACGAAACCAACCTCAAAATCAGGCCCAGTGGGTCGTTTCGAGTCAAATAAGACTAATTTGAGTCGATTCCGACACCAGGGGTAAAACCGTCTTTTTACGACCGAGTCAAAACCCGTCAAAACTATTTCCGAGGCACGTGAGTCAGCCGTGACACCTCACACTGCTGATTCATACTCCAACCCTACGAAAAATCAGCTACATAAAATATTAAACAAATCCGTTTAAGGATGGAATTCGATCTCAAGTAGGAATCCTATCCGAAAACCGATTTAGACACCCGACCGAGTGCAAATACTCGGCCGAGCAGCATATTCCAGCCGTGTTCCCTTTCTTCCTTGACAAGAAAGCGGAATTCTCATGCCTTACAGCTTCCTATATTTCCTATCTCTAGCGGTAGTTCAAACTCTCCTAGCCAAGGTCGGGAATTCCCTATAAATAGCCCCTTGCACACACACTTTTAGAATCAATCAATTAGCATCTACAATATACATTCATTATCAATCATCAATTATCAAGAAGAATTCCCATACATTCAAACATCTTTTACACATCGACATTCATCAAGAATCAGAAAAATATCATATCATATCACAACTCGAATCAACACAATATCATCAACACTTAGCATCGATACACCGACATTACAAACCCGAAGGAAACCGGCCCGATACCCGACACCCTTCACTCGTCACGCCCGAACCGAACCACCACCAACTCACCGACATCCACTCGACGCTCTTGTGCCCAAGTCACGTCCCAACGAGCCCCGATCCGAGTAAACAGAAGCATGTAGGTTGAGGGTGTACCAAACCCGATTTCTCCTTTTCTTCTCTTCTCCTCCTCGTCCGTCTTATTTTCTTTTAAGGGTCGGTCGTCGCTTTTATTTTATTTTCTAATATCGATACTATTAAAAAATATTTTCATATATCGAACATTCTTAAAAATATGATATCGATTCTCTATAATCGAATATTGTATCAAAAAGAATTATATTAAAATCTCGATGATGTTAGAAATCGTTACATCTTTTTCGTTCAACTTCTCTTTACAAAACTTTTTTTAATTCCTTCCGAATACTCGATATCGATTTCATAATCGAATATCGGGTACGACGAATATCGAAAACATAAATCGAATACAAATTAATTCATATTTTGTACGCGATTTATCAAAATTAGCAATTTCGAACAAAAAATAAAAACCGGGACAGACCCGCACGCGAGTCGCGCCACACCCAGGCGACTCGCGCACGGGCCTGAAACCCGAATCTTTTTTTAGCTTTTTCGTTCGTTTTATTTTATTATTCTACGAAATGATTTCTAAAATTAATATCTTTTCCAAAAATTCGGAGTATTTGATATTGATTTCATAGTCAATTATCGAATATAACGAATATCGAAAATATTAGGTCGAGTGCAAATTATGCGATATTTGTACGCGATTTAATAAAAGCATCGAATTTTCAAAAAACCGCTTTCGAAATCAGCCCGACACGCGACTCGCCGGCATCCCGGGCGAGCCGCGCGGCCGGCTGCCACGACGCGCCTTCTTTTTTTTTTTTTTTTTTCGAACTTCGTTTTTTATACAAAACAACGTTTTTAGTGATGCTTTTCAGATTTCGATTAATATTTATTTTCTCGATCTCGTATATTTATTTCGTTTGTTATATTATTTTTTACAAATCGATACTAACTTGTTTGTTTATCTTATAGCAAATTCATTCTTTTTTTCATCATTTGTTTTATTATACTAAAACGAATCTCACATGCTAAAACAACTTTGACGTTAATTTTAGTTGCATTAAATCGACTTAGCAACCCATTCAATTCCTCGCATGTTTAGGAAAACAATGTTTGCATATCATTCATCGTATTACTAACGCGCGTATTAAAAAATCATTCGATATCCTAGTAGAGGCCGCTAATGTGCGGGCGGGGTTGGGTGTTCTTAGTGAACTTCCCAACACGTACCCTCACCCCTTACTCAGAACCGTGGTTTCCGGATGTCCGAATCCATTGGCAACGAGAGTCATTCAATATACGATTAACCGCTCAAGTCGACATCGGTATCGATATGCAAAGGGACGAGCCCAATAAACTCTGACATCGGAAATGGGCCGTATTTTGTATACGGCCTACTACGACATAGAGTGGGCTCGAATGGTTCCGAATAACCACAAAATTCGGTGGCGACTCCTACTTCGATTTAAATTTCAATTTGACCATCTCATATGGAGATTCATTCGCCTCCCCAAACCCGCGCGTGGCCGCGTCGGGGTGGACCTATGTCATGTCCACACCTCCCCTCCCATTTCCTTTTATTTCTTTCTTTTTATTTCTTCCCCCATCCATATCTTTTCTTGTCTCGGCCCATGGTGACTTGACTACACCCCGGCCGGACACATTCTACACCCTTTCTTCACTTTTCTTTTTGATTTTTAGCTTTATTTTCGTAGTTTCTTATCTTTCCTTTTTGTCTCTCCGCACACTACGATCGAGCATGAGGACATTGCTCGGTTTAAGTGTAGGGGAGCGATATTCTAGCGTAGTTAGTTTTATTTTTGTAGTTTTTCGAAAAATCTTTAAAAAACCTAAAAATTTGAAATTTTTTCACAAAAATCAAAAAGATTTTCTTTTGTGTCTTTTTTTTTGTATCGTTGTGTCGTATTTTTGTTTTGTTGTGCGTGTTTTGCCTCCCTTTTTCCTTATAGGTCGCTTAATCACCGTTAGCTTTGGAGAGCTTTCAAGACACCCGGTAACATCTTTTCACCCCTTTTTCCTCTTTGTTTCTTGTGGAGTTTGGAGGAGATGTGTGTTGTGGTGTGCTCGGGTGGAGCTTTGTAAAGTTTGTGGATGATTGGTTGCTCATTTGGAAGTTCGGGGTGGTGTTTGTTTTGTTTATATATTTGTTTTATCTTGTGTTGTTTTGTTGCCCTTTGTTTCTTTTCCTTTCGTTTTCGTCATGTCTTTGTTTTGTGTTTTGTTGTGTGTCATGTGTGTAAACAGTTTTCGAAAACCCGATTTAGAGGCTAGTGTGCGAGTGTTTACTTTCCCTTTCTAGTAGTATGAATCGAGTTTTGGACTTTAGCCTAGTAGAATGACCCTAAATCAATGATTTCGTTGGTCCTTTACCTTGAGTCCACCTAGCTTACTAGGGATTTACTACGGGATTTGCATTTTGACCATTATGACCACCCACGGTGTGAAAAGGCCTTGGTTGCCGAGTCCCGTCCCTTAGGTGACCGTGTTTAGGATTGTTTGACTAGTCCAAGTTCTCCCCTTTTTGTGAGTATGAAGGGAAGACGTCGTCCCGACATACCCATTACCCTACCTCCTACACACTTCCACATAATAAAATTGCAAATTGTTGAAATCATCTTTCTTGTTGCAAAAAGAAATGCTTACAAGCCAAATCAAGCCAAAAGGGCAAAGAAAAGAAAAAGAAAGAAAATGAAAGAAAGAAAAGATTGAAGAGAAAGAAAAGGCACACAAAGCCAAGAAAAACAAAATACAAAAGAAGAAAAAGAAATGACATAGAAACTCAAAAGCCAAATGCAAAAGAAAGATGCCAAAGAAAATCGTCTCACAAAAAGATCCTAACTCCACAAAAATAAGCCTTTTTCCGACTTTTGTCGTGAAGAGCCTACCAAAGGACCGAGTCCCTAGGAAGGATGATAGCGGCAAAGGTCGGTCTTCCCTCACTTTGCAAATATTTTCACCTTTTTACTTGGACTAGCATTACTACAAAATCATTAGATTCTCGACGCTTTAAGCTGGACACTTTTATAAGTGTCTACCCTTACCTTTATCAAATTTTCTTTGTCTACCCTTTAATGTGTCGAGAATTATATAATTAATATAATAATTCATGAAACATATTATGTATATGCGCGGTGAATGAAATATATGAAAACATATTATTCAGAAACAAATTAAAACATACTCCTTCATGAATCACCTAATTTCCTAAAACAAATTAAAATTAAAATATGTGAGTATAATAATAACACAGCTTATAATACCAAAAACGAAATATCCCCAAATTTCATCCCAAGATAGAACTGATCGAGCGCGGTTCTGAAACATAAAAATGAAATTGAAACAAAATTACCGCCCTAACCAACGAAATCCCCAAATATATTGCGCTGCTTTTCCTCCTTCATGAATCACGCACCTTCGTTCCTTATTTATCAATCACGATTATCATCGTTCTTCTGACTTCACTTCGCATCATCGTTATCATCAAACGATTAACATCGTTGATTAGCATCAGGTAACAAATTCATCTATTAATTTCTTAAATTAGCTGTTCAATTTATCAACTTTAATTTGTCGGGTTGAATTAATTTGTCAGGTTCTTCGTTCTATGAATGTTGAATATTGAATGTTTAGTGTTGTTCTTTGTAATTTCTTGTCTAATTTAACCTCATTGATGCGGTTTTAATGTTCAATTTTGTCGCTGATTGATGATTATTCGTTGTGTTTCGTAATTTAATGTCTGAAATAACCTAATTGATGTGATTTTGTTCTTCATTTTTTTCTCTGATGAATCTTGAATGTGTTCTTCTTCTTAATTTCTTGTCCGATTTAACCCTTTTAATGTTCATTTTGTCGTTGATTGATGAATATTCATGGCTGTATTTCAGAATTTATCGTCTGAAATAACCTAATTGATGTGATTTTAATGATAACATTTTTTCGCTGATGAATGTTGAATGTTGGATGCTGAATGTTTGTTGTTCACTGTTGTTTTTCGAAATTTATTGTCTAATACTCTGATTTAACCTAATTGATGCAATTCTATTGTTCATTTTGTCGCTGAATGATGAATGCTAACTGTTCTTTTTCCTAATTTCTTGTCTGATTGAACCTAACTGTGGCGGTTTTACTATTCAATTTTATACTGATGAATTCTGATCGTTGTTTTTTCATGATTTCTTAGTCTGTTATAACCTAATTATTGCAGTTTTGTCACTGTTGATTGCGAAGGTTGAGAGTTGTAGGTGGAGGAGTAATTGATCGGCCTCTATTATCCATTGAATTAGTTGCCATTTTGCTATATTTCAGCTCAATTGTTTGTGAATGCAATTGAATCATGGTTTAGTAATTTTGAAAGGTATCAATCGTAGTTTCAAAATATTATTGTCCGTTGAATTATAGTTAGTTCACGAGTACGATGCCGTTTTTGTTCGTTTGGCCATTGATTGTGAACCAAGGGAATCCATGTCCATAGACTGACTGTAGAGGCTAGCAAATAGCTGCTGCTATATTAGTGTAAATGTATAATAAAGAGTCGGCTTATTTACAAAGTGTGGGTGAATTTCTTAGGACAAATCTAAACTTGGTCGAACAAGATTGGGTTTGTACTTTTGTCTGTTCATGCAAAGATTAAAAAGATCGAGTCACTGAGGAGATTGTAGCACGGTGAACCAGTGACTAGGACATGAGTTTTGGGATGAAAGATTGTGAGTCGCAACTCGCGATCCTTTTTTCATATACGGAGTACATTCCTGCGATGAATCAGGTGTGGCTGAAATGTCTGCTTACATTACTTTTATATTTCTATGTACAAGTGTATTTGACTATTTGAATTCTGTCTCCTTTTGTTTATTTTCCTTTTTGTTTCCAGCACGGAAATAATTTTGAATGCTGTAGTAGTGCATAGAGGCTTGCTAGTTCCTCAAAAATGAGAAATTCTTGTCCAAGTGCCCCGTCTCTTGTCTTCACATGTCTAAGTAAGATTTTTTCATTGCTATGATTAGTTCCATTTGTTGTGCTTTTAAATGAAGTTGCAGCATTTTACTGAAATTATTATCTTAAAGCTCAATATGACAGGATCCCAAATGATATTGAATCAAAACTTCTAGCATTCTAGCGGGATGGTACCAGGTATCTTCCAACAATATTATTGTTCTTGAAGGTAATACCAAATCTATTAATTTCTTGAACTACTTTTGTCTGCCGTTTTTGCGTTATATATATTAACGAGTTGTTAGTCAAGATTATATAGGATGTAAATTAGTCCGACCTGGAAATCAAGTTTCATTATTCGAATCTGAGGTCCGACAACTTTGTGAAAGTTCCTATTAAGATTTCCTGTATCAATTTTCTCCATTTTCTTTGTGTTAAATTTTAATTTTAGTCATGTGATGCGTTGGAACTCTATAGGGTCGGAAAGAGTTTCTTGTAGCTGCCTCACCTATTTACCAAATTTCATCAGTGGAAAGACTTTCACTATGCAGGTACCTTCTATCCCCCCCCCTCCCTACTCTATTAGATCAAACACACCAAATTTGTTGGAGAAATTATCGATTAGAAGTTAGAACGACATTAGAGTATGTACAGAAAAGGATGTGTACATGATTTTATATAGCTATCACACAGACTAATCCTTTAGAGTTTCCTGGATTATTGAGCTTAATAATCTCCATTCATGAATTTATGAAATGGCTTGCGCTTATTGAAGATGGATTGAAAGCATTGAAAGCAGAAGAATGAAGGTAAAGTATTGGGGACTTGGCAGTTTATTTTTCTCATTGTTTGAATCAAGTTAGGTCCGTTTTCTCATATTCTGATGACCAAACTCCGGAACACTACTTAAGTACATTTCAGCATCACTCTTATTTAGGAAAAAGAATTTCTTGCTATGCTTATCCATGTATTTAGGTGATGACATCTCTTTAGTTCCTATCATTGTCTATATACCGAACCCAAGGCCATTTGACTGGTACTTTCCTGTACCACCCTGTATTTCCTGACTTCAGGAATATATATTGCTTCAGTATTCCTTTGCTTTCTGTTGAATGGAGCTTTGAGGTATTGTTGTTTACTTCTTATGGTGTGAGTACTGAATACTCTAATTACTGCACCTTGTATGTTTATAAAGTTGGTATATATTGAACACGATAGAAAGCCAAGTACCTAATACTCTATAATAAATAAATATGAAGTATGAACCTGGTACAAAAACTAGAGCTCGTCATTTCTTTAGAAAAATGATATTGATGGGGTTGTATCCTTGTGATGTGTAGTTTTGACTTGACACTCTAATTCGAGCTTTAACAATAAGTCTTCCTTAAATTGTCAAGGTATCAAATGTGCGTGTTTTTGAGAGAAATGATTTCCATGTTTTTTAATGTGTATGCTGGTGTGGACATGACGTAGGTCCACCCCGACGCGGCGAAGCGCGGGTTTGGGTAGGCGAATGAATCTCGTGGTGAGATTGTTCTCGGGTTCGAAATTTAAGTCAAAATGGAGTCGCCACCGAATTTTGTGGTTATTCGGAACCATACGAGCCCACTCTATGTCGTCATGGGCTATACACAAAGTAAGCCCACTTCGATTTGAGAGTTTATGGGGCTCGTCCCTTTGCATTGTTATACCGATACCGTTTACACCGGCTTTCGTATATAAAATGACTCTCGTGCGCCAAGGGTTTCGGACATCCGGAAACCAAAGGTTCTGAGTAAGGGGTGAGGGTACGTGTTGGGAAGCCCACTAAGGACACCCAACCCCGCCCGCACATGGCGGCCTCTACTAAGACATCGTTCGTGTTCGTGATACGCGCGCTAGTAAAATAATTAAATGATATGCAAACAGCGTTTTTAACTAAACATGCGAGTTTTGCGTTAACTACGTCATTTAATGCATCTTAAATGTGGTCGAAATAATTTAGCATGCGAGGTTCATTTATAAAAGCGTAAAAGCAAATAAATAAAGCTCGAAAGGAAATAAATAAAAGCGTACAAGTTACACGGGCGGAAATACAACCCGGAATTCACAATACAACATTGCGTAAAATAAAGCAAAATAACGATGGAAACGGACCCGTATGTAAACTAGACCGCGAAATTTGTAGATGGACTAACCCCGATTAAGTACGCATTATGTTGCGTATTAAACGAAGGACGGAAATGTGAGACTGCGGCGTATTGTTAGCCTAATCTCACATCCCGTAGTCTTGTCCCGACTTATCACGTCAAAGTGGTCAAAGTCGTTCTACGTGTCGTGATGTGTATAGTTTTGAAAAATGATGAAGGGTCGGTCGATGGTCTAAAGTCGATAAGAACGGGGCTCGGAATATGTGTCCAAGCCCTCGGGTTTCTGAGTTGCCAGACCCACTCGACCGAGTCATTGATTGACTCGACCGAGTGCGCCATTAACATGGCTACTGCCCATTTTTTGGGGGATTACTCGATCGAGTGCCTTATGGCACTCGGTCGAGTGTGTCATTAATGGGGCTACTGCCCTGTTTTTGGGGTGCAACTCGATCGAGTGGCCTATGGCACTCGGTCGAGTGCCCCCTGTACGAGTAGTGATTTACTCGATTTTATGACTTGAAATCGATGATCGACCAAGTCAAATACAAATATCGCACGATTTGTATTCGACTCGGCCTCCGGTATTATAATCGTGTATGAACGATTATAATACCGTCACCGGAGTTTTTATGAAAACGTTTGTGTTAGATTACGAAACTTTGAATTAGTAACGAGATGCATCCCTCTACGTCACGACATCGAAACTAACCCTTTCGGGTTATGTGATGTCGGTATTCGTGTCAACGGGTCTCGAACCAATTATGGAAATGGAGTTAAATATGTTCAACTACGACGAATCACGATCACGTAACGCCCTTGAGTACATTGGGGCGGGGCTCCTCAAAAGGGCTCCACCTCCGTCGTTGCTCGTAAAGGGATTAGACGGATCGAATGTGATTATCGTAGTTCAACATTTCAAAACCGACTTTTGATATTAGTATTATATACGCGGTATTATTAGAGTTAGTAACGATATAAAAATGATGCAAAATTAGAAATGCGAAAAGGTGAAAAAGTTAGTGTACGTGTTAGTGTTACTACGACGCAATAATGCAAAAATGTACATAAAAACGATATAGAAAAGAGATAGAAAAAGGGTTTAGGACACCCTCAACATACATGCTAGTATAGACCTCGGAAATGGACTCGTAAAATAGCGGCAAGGCTTGGGAGTATCGAGGATGTATGCGAGTTATGGTGTGTATGGATGTGTGTGTGTATTACGTCGGTTTTTCGAGGGACGAAGGACTCGGTTTTTGTGTGTGTTGCTTAGGGTTGCTAAGGCTTGATGGTGACTGAAATTATAGGGTTGAAGGTGACCAAAAAAGTCTGAAATGCATGGGGGTGTCGTGGGGTATTTATAGGCATTACCCCACGACATAAGGGCACTCGATCGAGTGGCCCTAGTGCACTCGATCGAGTGCCTTAACAAATGGGCCTTATCCGGGTAAAGAGGCTCCACTCGATCGAGTGGGGTCAATCCACTCGATCGAGTGGGTCAAACGGTTGAGCCAAAATAGGGAAGTGTTGACTTTTGAAGATTTGGTAGCTTTTTTGAATTTGATTCTTTGCGCCAAATGAACTTGGCTGATTTATGAGACGGTTTCGTCTTTGACCGGGTTTTGACCCGGTCGCCAAAAGACGGGAAATATTTTTGGTGTCGGTTTTGGCCCAAATTAGTCTCATTTGACTCGGAACGACCCACTGGGCCTAAATTTGAGGTCTGTTTTGTGAGATTTTTACTCCGCTAAAAGTCCATGTCGGATATTATGAATTCCGAGCCCAAATCCGAGTATACTAAGTCACGTTGACGTCCAATCATCATCGGGTGTTTTTCGGAGACTACCATAGACACGTGGCAGTCAAAATGCGGGTGTCTACAGCTGGCCTAACACGATTTCTGAAATTTCAGCTTGGGGGAACAGATCAAGGGAACATGATTCTTATGAAGACCAAGAAGTACCTAAAGAAGAAACACTTGAAGTAAGCGTTGCATCTGATAATGCCATTTTATCAAAAGTCCATCATTGTGTATGATTAGCTACAAAGATATTTTGTCTGATCTAACCTAATCTAATCATATTTCTAATTTATCCTAGGAGCTTCGCCCATGTTTCTTTTTGCGAAAAATGCTAGAATTGTCCTTTTTTGTTTTGCAATTTTTTCTGTAGCTCTTTATGTACTAAACTTCATCTATTTTGCCTGGCTCTTGTTAGTTGTGTAAAGTTTTCAATCACAGAGGCAAGATTTATGGAGTCATCATTTATCCACGAGTTTTAATAGACCATTGTGTACCCTGCCGCATAGATGCAATGTTTTAAGATGCAATTCTTTCCTATTGTTTGGCCAAAGATGCATTAGCAAGGCAAGTTATTTGAAAGCTTTTATCTTTCATTGCGTTTTTTTTTTCTTTGCTTTTTTATATTTGGGCTGATTGATTCAGTTTGTGCTAGTGCTCATCAATGTCACATTGTTATTGCTTTCTCTTTCTGTAGTTGGCCCTTGAATGTTACTTTGATGAGTGTCATAATTTTTAACTAATGTTTTGCCACACAGGTCATGCAGTTCATTTCAAGGTATCCCTTTGGTAAAGAAATTGGTTCCTCCTCCTATTATCGTCATTTTTGCTCTATGGGGTTTGCAGCCGCTTATGCAGCTAAGTCGAAAAATATTTGCACATGTGAGATATCCTTTTTAAATCACAGTTCTTTTCTCTCTCTAATTTCGCTGATGGTGTAGCCTTTTGGACATTGGCCGAGCATATATGGTCTCACTGTGTGTGCCATTTCTGTAGTGTACAATTTGCTAATGTATATAAATTACTTGTTACAACACTTATTTACATTTTGAATGGATATGGTACTGATGTACACTCAGCTGTTTCCCCTCCAATATGCAATTCTATTTTCTGTTTATTCTAGTGCTTGGCAATCATAATTTTTTGTTAGGTAGAAAAGTGATAGCAGTTGGAAGAAAAGTACAACCAACTACTTCAACTTTTTGGGATGTGCAAAAGCTTGTGGATAGTTGACAGAGGAGAATAAGGGAATGAAGGGGATGTGCAAAAGCTTGTGGATAAGTTGACAGAGGAGAATAAGGGAATGAAGAAGAAAATGAAGAGCTACAATTGAAGTATGCTGAGACTAACTAAAAATTTTTTTGAATGTAATGAGTAGTGGGGGAACATCAGATGAGAGTGCCAATTTGGCCACTACAGGACGTTCTACAACACAAAAAGGGAGGTGACGGAATTGATGGATGACAAAATCGGCTCACTGTTTACTTTTTTAAATAATAATGTAGTTTTTTAGTAATTTTTTTATTTTACTTTGGATTATATATATATATATATATATATATATATATATATATATATATATATATATATATATATATATATATATATAATTGGAGATTATTCTAATTAAGTGTTTGTTTTCTGAATGACCAACTCGATCTTTGTGTATTATTGATATCAATTCAGTATATATATGATTAGAGTCGTGCTTTTTAGACAACACAAATATGTAATCGCAAGTAGTAGCCAGTTGGAAATATACACGAGTAATTATTATTATATTCTTTACGATAAGTTTCTCGACCCTTTAACAATATCAAAGTGTCGATAACTAAATTTTATATTATTATTTCTCGCCTCTTTTAATAGTAGAGTCTCACGCTTTGAAAAAAATTTGGCCGGAAAAAAAAATCGCGACATAGAAAAGCGTCGAGGTTGCATATTTTAGTGTACCACGTAGTGACACAAAAAAGCGTCTTGAATAAAACATTCAACGTTTTAATGCGTCGAGAATGACGACATAAAAATGCGTCGAGAATTCCTGACGCCCAAAATCTCCACGCTTTTTGGAAGCGTCGAGAATTAAATTTATGACACTTTAAATCGTCGAGAACCCACCTTTAAAGCGTCAAAAAATTAAGAGTTTTGTAGTAGTGTAGTTAGGCGGTTTTGGGCATGGGACGACCCTCTTGGCTCATCGCTAAAGGGGGCGGGGTCTCACTTAC
Organism: Agrostemma githago; assembly: GCA_958450325.1. Classification (NCBI taxonomy): domain Eukaryota; kingdom Viridiplantae; phylum Streptophyta; class Magnoliopsida; order Caryophyllales; family Caryophyllaceae; genus Agrostemma; species Agrostemma githago. Next base: position 26,672,050 of record OY288257.1, read on the forward strand.
CTACAGTGTCGACTAACGCCGTGGTTTATCCTTTTTCCATCCCGCCGATCGTCCCGTAGTACGTTCTTAGAAAGTTAGGAGGACCTAGGTAAGTTATCAACGTTTTTGTTGCTTTATCGTCATACTATTATGGTTTAGTTCATCTTGGTTTGTATTTCTAGCTTTGGAACGTTGTTACTTGTCTTGAGTCCTAAATCGGTGTTTCATTCACCGCTTTTTAGAGGGAAGCGGTATTTATTTCTCTTTGGGTGCAACCGTTTATTTGTTTCTTTATGTGTCTGTTGTTTATGTGTTTTGTGTCCGGTTGCATCCCCGGTTTTGTCGCAAGACCTTACTTGCCTTTCAACTCGCGTGAGTTGAAAGGGCGTAGGGTGCGCTAATACCCACTCGGCTAGTTTAGTAGATAGTTTGTGCTTACTCGAGGGCGAGTAAGGGTTAAGTGTGGGGGAGTTGATAAGTGTAGTTTGTAGGGCCTAATTGTTGTGTTTTGGTCCCATTTTCCTTGTGGAATCGCTCCTTGGGAGCGGTTTATGGGCTTTTTATGCTTCCTCTAGCTCGTTTCAGGTTCCCGAGACCATTCATGAAGAGTTGGAGCGATTCCGACTCAATACATACACTTTTTGGAGCCAACGAGGTGAAGGAACGATCACTCGATACCTTGGATTCGACCCCGAGACCTTTGGGACCCAATCCCGAGCCTCCGAGACCCGATCCCGAGTCCCGAGAATTGATGAGAAACCCATGAGAGGCAAGGAGGGACCAAAAGGAGCTCAACCGGGTCGGGATGGCCTCAACCGGTCCCGGTTGAGGTGCACAAAAGAGGAGCTGCTGTGAAGGGTCCATCCCGACCGGGATGAGCTCATCCCGACTTGGATGAGCCCAGTTCAGCCCGCAATTGCATTGTTTCTTCTCCTTTCCACTTGTAACCCTATATATATATATACTCTTCCCTTGTTTTGTTTAGAAGATACTTCATTAGACATTAAACCCTAGCCTAGTTTAGCATAGATTAGCACAGATTAGTGTAGATTAGTCTTTAGATTATCGTTAATCTTAGATTACTCCTTGTATTAAGGGATCTCTTGAAGAATTCAACCAAGATTGACAACCTTGGAAGATTGTTTTGGGTTTTCTCTTTTATACAAGTTTTCATTCTTCGTTTCATCCTCTAGTATGGTATAATCTTCTTAATCCTTCCTCTTAATCTTGTTTATCATTAAAGTTTGATTGTTTTGTTCATTGTTCATTGTTCATTGTTTTACTAGTTTCATTATGCAAGTTTTGTTATTTAAGTTAGTTCTTCTTGTTAGTGTTAGTAAAGCATAGATATGTTAGAGTAGACTCTTTGCTAGGGTTATTAGGGTGATTGGATGTGATTGTGGGTGATTAAGGGTTTGTTAGAGATGTATGTGGAAGTTTTGGGTTTCCTCTTGGTTTGATGCATGATACATGTTTGATGAAATGCTTGAATGACATGTAGATGAAAATCCTTGTGTTTTTCTTGCCTTTTCTCTTGTGGGTGATAGTTTGCTCGTGGGTTTGGTTCACTCACTACGTAGCGAGAGCCCGGTAAGGACGACCCCTAGGTCGGTCTATGTAGCGAGAGCCCGGATGTGACCTAGGCTACGATAGCACGCTAGTAACCCCGTTTGTCATGTGTGTCGCTAAGGTGGGTTCTATCAAGAACCTCTAGGTCGGTCTACGTAGCGAGAGCCCGGACTACACCTAGATTACCCGACTACCCCTTCACCTTAGCTCTTCCTCGACCATCCCATCACTCCATGAACCCGACCTAACCCTAGTCTTCCTTCTTAGTGTTATCCTAGCTTCCATTAGTCACTAGTTACTTGTTTTGTCTCCCTTTTTCTTGTTGTAGACCTTAGCTTAGTCCATAGCCATCTCCCTAGATTAGCTCATCTCGAACCTAGTCCGAAACCGTAGCACCCATTAGTCCGAACGCATTTCCGTCCCTGTGGATTCGACCCGACTTGCCCTAGCTACCCTAGTTAGGTTAGTTGGTTATTATCTGACGGCGGGATCCGCGACAAATCCCTCCCATCAATATCCTCTAAATTTTTTCTTGATAATTGCAGGAGCTTTAGATGCCTTGATACGCGTTTCAAGCAGTCCCAAGACATCAATTTTATTCTTCCTAATAAATAACGATACTTCATTTAGTTTTACCTCATCATTCCCTCCCCGAATATTCCAAGTTGTTATTATCATTAACTTAAATCTGGTGGGATAGGCTCCTGATTCTCAGATCCCTCCCCTTGTACCTCAATGTGCTTTTGCAAAGCTTCAAACATATTAGATTGTAGAATTCCCACCTTTGTATCTCGAGTAATGAAAAGGCCGTGAGTATCCTTCTTGGCTCCAGATCTTGTGACTAAGCGAAATCCAGCCGCATCAGGCTGATGTTCCTCAGTATCGTGAATGGAGATCAGATTCAATTCTTCACTAATTCCAATTGGTTCCAACACATTCGATACCAATTGTGTTTCTCCTTCCGAGATAACCTCTCCTAGTCCACCTTGTATAGTGGCTTGGTTTGTATCCGAATCTTTCTTGCCACTGACCTCATCAGCTTGAACTTTCTCACCCTCCCCAACCTTCTTCACAGGTGTGTACCTCTGAACAGGCTTTGCCAGGGCCTTCTTCTTTTCCAATTTACAGGATTCCCTAAGATGCCCCAATTTACCAAAACAATGGTAGTAATAAGGGAGCCATTCATAAGTAATGCGCTGCTCAGATTTACCTAAGATAGGGAGATTAATCACCACGAAATCTGGTAAATCTTGTGATAGGTCTACCTCCACCATTACTCTAGCAAAAGACAGTCGCTCCTTCGAAGTAGTAGTAGGATCAACAAACATAGGATTTCCAATCCGACTCGCCATCTTGCTCAGGACTGCCTCTGTCCAGAGGTAAGGGTCAAGGTCTGGAAAAAGAACCCAAGTTGGAACAACAATAATTTTATCCATTTCCTCCGAGAATTTTAGGTTCCATTGTTTCAAAATTAGCGAATTAGCTCCCACCTGCCAAGGACCTCCCCTTAGAACCTCCTCCATGGCCACCTTACTCTGAAATCGAAAAGCAAACCAGCCCTTTTTATAGTACTGCACCCCTGGCTTATCAACATGGTTCCATTTGGTCTCAACAAAACCAGACATTCGTTTGAGCGTAGGTCGAGCCCCAATTACATGCCCCATCAAGGTGGTTCGCCAAAGCTGAATCTCATCTTCGAAGTCTTCATAATCTATATCAATCTCATCGGCCTTTGCAAAATAGTCATCGAAGTATAGACTCATACCAGTTTTCTTCTCTTTCAATCGAGCTGCCCAGGAACCCTCTTTTTCCGACGCCGAAGAAGAAACAGGCGGAACAGGACCTCTTGATGCGAGTTCATTTTGCAGCGTTGTTTTGATCAGTCCATATCTCGAGTTATACTTGGAGTTTCGTAGTCATTCAAAATGGAGGAGATAGATTTCGAGCTTATCTTTCCAATGACTATTCATAAAGGCTCATTGAACAAGTATTGACAAAGTTATGGTCCGAACAAGACAGTTGTGCATGGGAATTTCTGATGCGAGTTCATTTTTTGCAGCATTGTTTTGATCAGTCCATATCTCGAGTTATACTTGGAATTTCGTAGTCATTCAAAATGGAGAAGATATATTTCGAGCTTATCTTTCCAATGACTATTCATGAAGGCTCATTGAACAAGTATTGACAAAGTTATGGTCCGAACAAGTCAGTTGTGCATGGGAAAGCACCGGGGTTAAAGAGGACGTTTGAAGCTGGTTGTGCACGTCCAAATGACTCCTTATTAAGCTTTGTTATTAGTTCATAGTTTACATAGCTTTGTTATTAGCTCCTAGTTTACATAGCTTTGTTATTAGCTCCTAGTTTACATAGCTTTGTTATTAGCTCCTAGTTTACATAGCTTTGTTATTAGCTCCTAGTTCACATAGATGTAGCTTTGTTTTTGTCACCATGTAGCTTCGTTATTGTCACCCTAACCAGCCGGTTTAAGGGTCTTGTTGTAGGCTATATATAGCCATCTATTTGAATGAATAAGACATCCAATATTGAAATCAAAAACCTGAGTGAAGCTAAGCTTTCTTTTACGTCCTTGTTGCTTACAAGACAAAGTATTAGAGTTAGTCGCGTCACAAGCTCTATACTCGCTATTTCAATCGAGTGTTTGAATTAGCACCCGCTTTGTTGAAGTATAGGTCTACTTCACTAAGCCTACTATCCCTTGGTTACGGTTCTATCATCCTCACAAACTATCCTTACAAGCTGTTTTGTTGCTTTTGTTTACGTCCATTTCAGAATACTATCAACCTTCACGTTTTTGTTTCAAAGTTCATATTAAATCACATCATTAGTGGTATCAGAGCTACAACTCTTGATTTTTCTTAAAATCAAGACGGTCCAAGGAGTGTCGAAGCCAAGTTATTAGTTGAATTTCTGATTGCGATTGGAATTCAAAGGTTAAACTCGTACGGGTAGTTCGAGGGTTAATCGGTTTTGATTGTTTCGTGGTTCTTGTTGAAGTTCGATTTATTTTCAAAAAAAAAAAAAAAAACTGTTCACGAATTAGTACTGTTCACGTAGTACTATTCCAAAAAAAAAAAAAAAAAGATGGCTGGAATTTTCTCGTTTGAAAACACTTACGAGGAAAGTTTGGTGTTTGATCCAACGTTACCACCTGTTTTTGACGAGTATCATCTTCAACCAAACGGGTTGTGCAAGAAGAAACAAATTCTGATCTTAGTCAAAACAAGCATGGAGAGTAAGGGGATTGAGCTTGTGGAATACTTTGAGAAGCAACAAAAGATACCTGATCCATCCTTGTTCACAACAAGCAAAGTAGAGTTCACAAGCATTCAAAACAACACCTACTTGAAAAGGAGTCGAGCTTGGGGTCAAGCCATGATACCAACGTTACCCACACTTATGTCTATTTGGAGTAAGGATGTGTTGATCCTAACAAATTTTGTATTTGATCCAGGTGGGATACTTGTTACAAGAATTGAGGACAATTCTTTTTCAAAGAAGGAGAGTATGATGCGAGTTCATTTTGCAGCGTTGTTTTGATCAGTCCATATCTCGAGTTATACTTGGAGTTTCGTAGTCATTCAAAATGGAGGAGATAGATTTCGAGCTTATCTTTCCAATGACTATTCATGAAGGCTCATTGAACAAGTATTGACAAAGTTATGGTCCGAACAAGACAGTTCTGCATGGGAATTTCTGATGCGAGTTCATTTTTTGCAGCATTGTTTTGATCAGTCCATATCTCGAGTTATACTTGGAATTTCGTAGTCATTCAAAATGGAGGAGATATATTTCGAGCTTATCTTTCCAATGACTATTCATGAAGGCTCATTGAACAAGTATTGACAAAGTTATGGTCCGAACAAGTCAGTTGTGCATGGGAAAGCACCGGGGTTAAAGAGGACGTTTGAAGCTGGTTGTGCACGTCCAAATGGCTCCTTATTAAGCTTTGTTATTAGCTCCTAGTTTACATAGCTTTGTTATTAGCTCCTAGTTTACATAGCTTTGTTATTAGCTCCTAGTTTACATAGCTTTGTTATTAGCTCCTAGTTTACATAGCTTTGTTATTAGCTCCTAGTTCACATAGATGTAGCTTTGTTTTTGTCACCATGTAGCTTCGTTATTGTCACCCTAACCAGCCGGTTTAAGGGTCTTGTTGTAGGCTATATATAGCCATCTATTTGAATGAATAAGACATCCAATATTGAAATCAAAAACCTGAGTGAAGCTAAGCTTTCTTTTACGTCCTTGTTGCTTACAAGACAAAGTATTAGAGTTAGTCGCGTCACAAGCTCTATACTCGCTATTTCAATCGAGTGTTTGAATTAGCACCCGCTTTGTTGAAGTATAGGTCTACTTCACTAAGCCTACTATCCCTTGGTCACGGTTCTATCATCCTCACAAACTATCCTTACAAGCTGTTTTGTTGCTTTTGTTTACGTCCATTTCAGAATACTATCAACCTTCACGTTTTTGTTTCAAAGTTCATATTAAATCACATCACCTCTGTTTTCCATGGCCTCCAAACTTTCGCCATTTTGATTAATAGCCCCTTCTTTTGGCTTTCTCATCATCGAAGAAATCTGAGATTTTGAGTTCAAGGCGACTGGCTGTTCCGTAGTACCCTAAACTCGTCCAATCGTCCTTGAAGTCTGGGTGACCGGCTATTCCGTAGTACCCAGAGCTTCATCCTTCTTCTCAGAACTCTGAATGACCGGTTGTTCCGTAGTATCCAGAGTTTTGGTCTTTGCATTCGCAGATCCACCATCTCCTATCAACCTAATCGCAGATTGCAGTGCAAGATCAATTAGGTCATTAATCACATTCTTACCCTGCTTCTTAGAGCCTAAATCTTCGTCTAACTCCTCCGATTGTGTGCTATTAGATCTCGTTTCCAAATCTTGATTATACTGTTGTGAGTGTGAGTTTTCGCGAGTGTTTTTTCGTGGTCTCCTCCGTCCCCTTCCTCTTGCCGCCATCGGGATCATCCTATTCCGGTGAATAGGCGATGGAACCTTCCCCTAGAGAGAGTAGAGAGAGTATTATTATTATTATTATTATTATTATTATTATTATTATTATTATTATTATTATTATTATTATTATTATTATTATTATTATTATTATTATTATTATTATTATTATTATTATTATTATTATTATTATTATTATTATTATTATTATTATTATTATTATTATTATTATTATTATTATTATTATTATTATTATTATTATTTTTAATTATTTTTTTTGCAGAAAAATTATCATTTCATTTCATGAGAAGTGAAATTACAAGTTTATGCAAAAAACTACCTCACTATGGATACATCAATGGGCATCTAAGTAGTCTAAAATCCTCAAAATTTTGGGATTGGTAGCATGACCCTTCAATCTAGTACAAACAACAAAGCAAATCTGTGCAAATACAGTTTCTAATGACGAAAACTAATCAGTGAAAATCCTCTTGTTCCGTTCATTCCATATGCCATGTACAGTGGCTGCTATATAGTTTTGCACCCAAAGAGACTTCCAATGCTTCTTGTGACTGGGATGCTGATGCCATTTTATAGTTAATCTGAGCTGAGAACCAGGAATGACAACCCCCATCCAATTTTGGACTGATCCCCAAACCTGTTATGAAAAAAGTAGCCAAAGAAGAGATGCTGATGGTCCTCTGCGTTTGCAGTACACAAAATGCATCTGTTAACCAGACATATACCTCTCTTAGCATACTGGTCAACAGTGGGTAGTTTTTGCTGATATGCCAGGGATAAAACCACCTTGCTTTTAGGAGAGATTAGAGAAGAGCTTGATAAGGATTTAGAGAAACCAGAAAACAAAGGACCTCTAAATCTGTCATAAGCCTTTGCAACTCTGAACTTATCATTAATACTGCAGGACTTCAGGAAATTCCAAGCATTCTGAGCAGAACCACACATTACAATGCATTGATCTTTCAAGGTTATGATGTTTTTGATAATAGAAGGATAGTGATGTGAGTTGATATGAACTTTGAACAAGAATGTGAAGAATGATTAGTATACTGAAATGGAATGTAAACAAAGTAACCAAAACAGATTGAAAAGGATAGTTTGAGGATGAATAAACCGTAACCAAGGATAGTATGCTAGGTGAAGTAGACCTATACTTCAACAAAGCGGGTGCTAAATCAAACAACGCGATTGAAGTAGCGAGTTTAGAGCTTGTAACGCGACTAACTCTAGACTTTGTCTTGTAAGCAACAAGGACGTAAAAGAAAGCTTAGCTTTACTTAGGTTTTTAATTTCAATATTGGATGTCTTATTCATTCAACTAGATGGCTATATATAGCCTACAAAGGACCCTTAAACCGGCTGGTTAAGGGTGACAAAAACAAAGTTACAACCATGTGAACACGGAGCTAATAACAAGGCTTAGGAGCTAATAACAAAGTAATGTAAACATGGAGCTAATAACAAAGCTCTAACAAAGAGCATCAGCCACGGCACACTTGTGTGAACATGGAGCCATAAACAAAGCTTGAGGATGTGCACACTATGTGAACACAATCAGCCTCAAACACCTTCATAACTTCAGTACACTTCCCATGCTTGAATGAGTGTGAACCCAAGTTAATGTCTTCATATTACCTTGATTATTTGCTCCTTTATTCAGCTCACACACGAGCTAGCTCACTAATTGTAGTAGGCACACTACTAAGCTGGTAAGAGGTGCTAGTATGGCTGAACTAAGAACAAGAGGAGCTAAGGTGACTTTTTTGAACTCTTTGGTAGCTCCTTGATTCGGATCAGATAGAACTCTTTGAATGTAAGAGACCAAATTGAATCTTCATGAAGAATGTAGTCCTTACACCATCTTATAAAAATTCCCCCTACACCCTCAGATAGCTGCCAAGTCCACCTAGCCAACTGTGCTTTGTTCCAGGCCTCTAGGTTTTTAACATTAAAACCACCCTTATTCCAAGGAGCACATATATCATGCCATTTTTTAAACACCAATCTCTTACTGCCAGACTGTATACCCCAGAAGAAGTCCTTGCAAAGCTTATTAATAGCAGAAATAACTGACTTGGGCAACATAGCACAAGAACACCAATAATTCTCCACCCCAAACACAGTAGAGTTGATCAGTTGGAGCTTACCAGCATAAGAAAGACAGTGATTGGACCAATGTGAAATTGCCTTCTGAATTTTAAGAACAAGAGGGTCAAAAAGCTTGACAGTCATCCTGGAATCATTAAGGGGCATCCCAAGGTACTTAAAAGGGAAAGTACCAGGACTGAAACCTGAATCAGCTAAGATAGCCTGCTGCAAATCAAGTGGAACTCCTCCAAAATAGATGTTAGTTTTCTCCTTATTTGCACACAGACCAGACAGAGCTCCAAATTCATCTAAAGCTTTCTTAACAACCATAACAGAGGGAAGATCACCTCTAGTATAGATCATCAGCAAAAAAGGTGTGTAAGGTTGGTTTTTAACACACTTAGGATGAAATGAAACATTAGTATCCTGACATATAAGCCTCAACCTTTTAGACAGTACCTCCATACTAAGAACAAAGAGGTAGGGAGAAAGGGGATCTCCTTGCCTAATTCCACTTCTACCTTGAAAAAACCCTTCCACACCACCATTAATCTTGAATGAATACCAGGGATTCTGCACACAACCCATTATCCATTTGATAAATAGAGAGGGAAAGTTCAGCTGCTCAAGCATTTGCTCAATAAATGTCCATTGTAATGAATCAAAGGCTTTCCTGATATCTTCTTTAATTAAACTCCTAGGAGTCAAAAATTTCCTACCGTAACCCTTAACCAAAGCCTGAGACAGTAAGACATTTTCAAAAATGCTCCTACCCTTGACAAAAGCAGCCTGCTCTTCACCAACAAGAAAAGGCATGACTTCTTTAATCCTGTTAGTCAAGACCTTGGAAATGGCTTTATAGAAAACAGTACAACATGAAATAGGTCTGAAGTCCATCACATTACTAGCATTAGGTTTCTTTGGGATGAGTGAAATGAGAGTAGAGTTAGCCTGCTTAGACATTTTACCAGTCTTGAAGAAAGAGTCCACAGCTTTACAAAAATCAGACCCAACAATATGCCACACAGATTTAAAAAAAACCTTCTGAGAAACCATCAATCCCAGGACTACTGTTAGAGTCCATTTGAAAAATAGCAGTTCTGATCTCAAGTGGAGAAATAGGAGCAACAAAATTTCTGTGAGACTCAGGTAGCAATCCACTTGAAAGATGGGATAATTGCTCCACATGAGTATTTTGACCTAAAAGATTGGTATAATATTCCTGAAAAGCTAGTGTAACTTCTTTAGAGCCTTTTCTAACATTACCTTGTGCATCATTAATCGACCCCATCATCTGTTGAGCCTTTCTTTCAGAGATTTTTGAGAAAAAATATTTAGAGGAGCAATCAGTAAGCTGTATATGCTTGACCTTAGCCCTCTGGTGAAGCATAGAAATTTCAGCCTTCTTAAGTGTGGAATAGTTATCAGAAAGGAGCTTTTCTTTACTCATGAGTTCAAGAGAGAAAGGATCCACCTGCAACTTATTTTGGCAAGCTATTAGGTCCTGCTTGGCCTCCAAAACTTTAGAAGAAAAATTAGAAAAAAGTTCCTTATGAAAAGCCTGTAAAGCTTTTTTAACTACTTTGAGCTTTGAGAAAAGCCTAAACATGGGTGAACCATTGATTTTTGTCTTCCAATCAGCCTGAACAACTGAAGAGTAATCAACATGATCACACCAGTAGTTAAGGAAGCTGAAAGCTTTCCTGAAAACTTGACCCTTGGCAATTTCAACTAGTATAGGAGAGTGGTCAGAAATCCCAGATTCAGCCATTGTAGCAAAGGAATCAGGATATTTAATACTCCAACTAGGGTTAATAAGGACCCTATCAAGCTTAGATCACACTCTAGAACTAAGCTCTTGCTTGTTTGTCCAGGTCATATTACACCCTGAACTATGCATATCATCCAAGGAGCAGTTAAGAAGGCAAGCATTGAAATCAAGCATATCCTGCAAATCAGGTGGGTTAGGACCTAATTTCTCCTCAGGACATCTCACCACATTAAAATCCCCTAAAACCATCCAGGGATCAGAAGTAGCAAAGGAATTAAAGAAATCCCAAAGTCCTACTCTACCTCTCCCATCATTCATTCCATAGACTGCACTAAGCCAGAAAGAGTTCTGAGTAAGATGATGAGAAACCAAGCAAGTAATATGCTGATCATTACTAGAAATGTGAGTCACAGAAACTGTACCAGGATTATAGAACACCCATATTCTCCCATTATAATGAGAAGAGTAGTTGGTCTCAACCTTCCAATTACTGAACTTTTTATTGATTCGCTTAACAGCTTTATTATTCTTAATCCTAGTCTCTAGGAGAGCAAACACATCAGGCCTTTGAGAATGAAGAAAATCCAAAACCTCACTATGTTTTAAAGGGTCATTAAACCCTCTTATATTCCAAGAAGCAACCTTCATTTTTCAGGAGACACTTGATCATCATTCAAAACCACCATGGAACATTCTTGATGCATTACAGGGAGCTTCAGAGTGCTGCCATCAGGGGAGAGTGAGGGGATCAGTTCTTCCTCATAACCAGATTCCACCCTCCTCTCTAGACCTTGAGATACACTCTGAAGACCTGAAGTACCACCTAGTTCCTCACCACTACTTGACACCTGACTCCCAAGGAGTATCTGGAAAGGGTTTTCCAGAACTAAGGGCTTCAAAATAGTCTCCTTAGCTTTAGAATTAGAAGAAGAGTTTCTCTTAGAAACAAGAATGAAGAGATCATCCTGATAAAATTTCTGAGGGCATTCTTGATGCTTTACATGCTCCACAATGGGGGGAGACTGAGGTAAATCAGAAAGCATAGTCTTCTGAGCCTCAACCTTATCACCACCCACCTTGGATTCAGAGATACCACCTAGCCCTTTCTCCAAGTTAACCACAGTTGCAGACTTCTTTTTCTCTTTTTTACAAGAATCTATGGTATGCCCTAATTTCTTACATCCATGGCAGAAAAAGGGAACTCATTCATACTGAATCTTCTGAACAGAATGATCATGGTAAGGAGTGTTAATAACTACATAATCGAGCAGCTCTTTTGAGACATCCACCTCAACAAGCACTCTAGCAAAAGACAGTTTGGCTTTTGTTGTAGTAGCTAGATCAGCACAAAGAGGATTCCCAATTTTACTTGCTATTTTGCTTAGAACCGATTCAGACCATAGATAGGGGTCAAGATCAGGAAATAACACCCACACAGGAACTACTGAGATCCTTTCCATCTCAGCAGAGAAGGATGGAGACCACTCTTTAAGAATCAAAGAGTAAACCCCAACCCTCCAAGGACCATCTCTTAGTATCTTATCCATGGCCTCTTTCGACCCAAATCGAAATGAGAACCATCCTTTCTTATAGTATTGAACTATAGATTTATCAATAGTATGCCAATTAGTTTGAACGAATTTTTGGATTGTTTGCAAAGAAGGCTTCGAACCAATGACATTTCCCATTAAAGTATTTTCCCAGATCTTAAGCTCCTTAGCAAAATCCCCCAACTCAATGTCAATTTCGGTCGAATTAACACTAGCATCACAGAAATATAAGCCCATACCAGATTGCTTATGTTTTGAGACAACTTTCTCCCAATTTGAAATCGAGGGTTTTGGCGGTAAAACAGGGTTTACCTCAGTATTAGTGTTAATCGTGACTATAGGTTCATTAATGGAAGCAGAATCATGTAAATCAGTAGCACCAGAAGTAGGTTGAAGAATTTTACCAACTGCAGCCATGGCCGAAAGGATAACCTCATTTAAGGAATTACGATGCGAAGAACCCTGAGAATCCAATTCCTTCTCCAATCCTTCCTCCGCTTGCTCGTGCGCAGAATTGTTCTTAATCTGCAGAGATTTCTTGCTAGGCCTTCTCGGTCCTCGCTTAACAGGTGCTCGCTTAATATTATTATTATTATTATTATTATTATTATTTTATTTTTTATTATTTTTTTTATATATTTTTTTATTATAAACGGAGCTTGCATTAATAACGAAACAAATTACAAGAAGTTAGTGGGTAGCCGAGATACTATCTGGGCACCCACTCCCTTAGCAATAGAAAAACTAAGACGAGTAAAAATAAAAGCATCTGCGCGAGCTCCCGCGTCCTGAGAGATAGAGAATTTCTGAACCCGCTTGAGTAATGCAGCGGCCTCCGCGTCGAGCTCCCCTAGGGAAGAGAAAGAGAAAGGAAGAAACCCATACCTAGACTTGGTGCATAAATCTCCATACTTGGCGCACTTGCGCTGAGCAGCATCAGCGACCGCGCGACCAGGCAGAAAATCAGACATCGCGGACTGAGTCAATGGGGACGACTCTGTCAGATCAACACACACATCGCGCCCCCTATCCCAGGAATACAGAAGTAAATCCGCCGGGCGAAGGGGCTTGTCGTGCCCATCAATCAAACCGACATCGACCCTCATCCATAATCAGTTGGAGAACCTTCCCCACGACAAGCGTATCCCCAACGATGGTACCGTCATCGAGATACCAAGCCTGGAAGCAAAGATCAAAGGAGTCCCTGATTCTACAAACCAGGGGGTGCAGAACAAGGGAGAAAAGAAGGGGGCCTAAGGGGTCCCCCTGCTGGACCCCCTGGCAAGAGCGGAGGCAGTGCTCCCCGTAGTAGAGCCTAGCTGGGCAAGAATAGCAAAACTCAACCCAGCGGGAGAGGGCAGGACACTGACGGCGGACCTCTCCCCGCATAGTCTCTCTATCAACCAAGTTAAAGGCATTCTGGAAATCGACAAGTAACATGGAGAGGCCCACATCCGCGCCACGATCCTCTACCAGGCGGTTCAAGGAATACAGAATAGCCTCACCCCCGCTAGAAACACCTACCCCGAATTGAAGGCCCTCAAAATAGCCGCCTAAAGATGGGCCAACCAAGTAAGCTCCAACCTTGGAGACAAGGCGCCTCCAGATGGTGCCCACAGCAATAGGACAAACCCCTCCCCCCGGCTTAACGAGCGGGGTGAGCGGAGCACTAGCAATGTACTCACCTAGTAACTGCGGACACTTCCCCTCGAGAAAAAGGTTGACCACCCGAGCGATAGAGGCAATCGGATCATCAGAAATGGCAATAGCAGCACCACTCAAACAATCCAGCAGATGCTGGGCCCGGAACCCATCCCTCCCACAAGACGTGCCCCGGGGAAAACTCTGAATCATGTCCAAAACAACAGACACCAACGCATCAAGACAATGGCCAGAAGGCTCAGACGGAAGGGCAGGAGGAAGAGCAGCCGGGTGCTTATCCTGGAGGGCTCGGAGGGTGGCATCAGTGTACGGAGCTACACCGGACGAAGAAAGAACACGAACGGCAGCCGTGTAATGACCATCAGAAATCTTCTTACGACACTGACGGATGTTGAGCTCACCTACGTCAAGCTCCTCCTCCACACAAAAAGAAGGGGAGGCCTCCACTAGGGCTTCGCGCAAGAGCAACAACTTCTCCCCCGGCCCTCCCCAAGTGTGAATGGCTCTGGTAATAGCCTCTTCCTGGCGTTGACGTCTAATAGCAGTTCTACATTCCAAACTACTCCTTGGGGCAAAGATCTTCAGGACACAAAGGGGTAAGACAAGCAAGGAAACCCATCGAGAAATATCAAAAGGGGAGCCAACGACATCATCCAGGGCACCCTTCAAAATCCGCACCAATCCAAGTCGACACCTAGGGGGGATAGATTTAACCGTGCGCAACCCCTTAGAGAGCAAACGGTCAAGAGAAGTCAAAGAGAGGCAAGGGGGGCATTTCCTGGTCAATATCTCCCACTGACAACACAGGGGACGGATCGGGGCGAGGAAGACTATACAGAATAAATCGAACGAATCCATTCCCACAATCAGGCGCCTCAACACGATCCCCCGCCCCATGCCGACAGCAAGAAGTGAGCGTATGAGTCGAAAGACAAACACCACACAACCAAGTACCCATACGCTTAAAGGTGACTTCAGCCGAAGAGTAAACAGACAAGCTACTGGAGAGGGTTTGCCGCGTTAATACCTGAGCACCGGCACAAAAATGGCGGTTTTTGCAGCATTGTTTTGATCAGTCCATATCTCGAGTTATACTTGGAATTTCGTAGTCATTCAAAATGGAGGAGATATATTTCGAGCTTATCTTTCCAATGACTATTCATGAAGGCTCATTGAACAAGTATTGACAAAGTTATGGTCCGAACAAGTCAGTTGTGCATGGGAAAGCACCGGGGTTAAAGAGGACGTTTGAAGCTGGTTGTGCACGTCCAAATGGCTCCTTATTAAGCTTTGTTATTAGCTCCTAGTTTACATAGCTTTGTTATTAGCTCCTAGTTTACATAGCTTTGTTATTAGCTCCTAGTTTACATAGCTTTGTTATTAGCTCCTAGTTTACATAGCTTTGTTATTAGCTCCTAGTTCACATAGATGTAGCTTTGTTTTTGTCACCATGTAGCTTCGTTATTGTCACCCTAACCAGCCGGTTTAAGGGTCTTGTTGTAGGCTATATATAGCCATCTATTTGAATGAATAAGACATCCAATATTGAAATCAAAAACCTGAGTGAAGCTAAGCTTTCTTTTACGTCCTTGTTGCTTACAAGACAAAGTATTAGAGTTAGTCGCGTCACAAGCTCTATACTCGCTATTTCAATCGAGTGTTTGAATTAGCACCCGCTTTGTTGAAGTATAGGTCTACTTCACTAAGCCTACTATCCCTTGGTCACGGTTCTATCATCCTCACAAACTATCCTTACAAGCTGTTTTGTTGCTTTTGTTTACGTCCATTTCAGAATACTATCAACCTTCACGTTTTTGTTTCAAAGTTCATATTAAATCACATCACCTCTGTTTTCCATGGCCTCCAAACTTTCGCCATTTTGATTAATAGCCCCTTCTTTTGGCTTTCTCATCATCGAAGAAATCTGAGATTTTGAGTTCAAGGCGACTGGCTGTTCCGTAGTACCCTAAACTCGTCCAATCGTCCTTGAAGTCTGGGTGACCGGCTATTCCGTAGTACCCAGAGCTTCATCCTTCTTCTCAGAACTCTGAATGACCGGTTGTTCCGTAGTATCCAGAGTTTTGGTCTTTGCATTCGCAGATCCACCATCTCCTATCAACCTAATCGCAGATTGCAGTGCAAGATCAATTAGGTCATTAATCACATTCTTACCCTGCTTCTTAGAGCCTAAATCTTCGTCTAACTCCTCCGATTGTGTGCTATTAGATCTCGTTTCCAAATCTTGATTATACTGTTGTGAGTGTGAGTTTTCGCGAGTGTTTTTTCGTGGTCTCCTCCGTCCCCTTCCTCTTGCCGCCATCGGGATCATCCTATTCCGGTGAATAGGCGATGGAACCTTCCCCTAGAGAGAGTAGAGAGAGTATTATTATTATTATTATTATTATTATTATTATTATTATTATTATTATTATTATTATTATTATTATTATTATTATTATTATTATTATTATTATTATTATTATTATTATTATTATTATTATTATTATTATTATTATTATTATTATTATTATTATTATTTTTAATTATTTTTTTTGCAGAAAAATTATCATTTCATTTCATGAGAAGTGAAATTACAAGTTTATGCAAAAAACTACCTCACTATGGATACATCAATGGGCATCTAAGTAGTCTAAAATCCTCAAAATTTTGGGATTGGTAGCATGACCCTTCAATCTAGTACAAACAACAAAGCAAATCTGTGCAAATACAGTTTCTAATGACGAAAACTAATCAGTGAAAATCCTCTTGTTCCGTTCATTCCATATGCCATGTACAGTGGCTGCTATATAGTTTTGCACCCAAAGAGACTTCCAATGCTTCTTGTGACTGGGATGCTGATGCCATTTTATAGTTAATCTGAGCTGAGAACCAGGAATGACAACCCCCATCCAATTTTGGACTGATCCCCAAACCTGTTATGAAAAAAGTAGCCAAAGAAGAGATGCTGATGGTCCTCTGCGTTTGCAGTACACAAAATGCATCTGTTAACCAGACATATACCTCTCTTAGCATACTGGTCAACAGTGGGTAGTTTTTGCTGATATGCCAGGGATAAAACCACCTTGCTTTTAGGAGAGATTAGAGAAGAGCTTGATAAGGATTTAGAGAAACCAGAAAACAAAGGACCTCTAAATCTGTCATAAGCCTTTGCAACTCTGAACTTATCATTAATACTGCAGGACTTCAGGAAATTCCAAGCATTCTGAGCAGAACCACACATTACAATGCATTGATCTTTCAAGGTTATGATGTTTTTGATAATAGAAGGATAGTGATGTGAGTTGATATGAACTTTGAACAAGAATGTGAAGAATGATTAGTATACTGAAATGGAATGTAAACAAAGTAACCAAAACAGATTGAAAAGGATAGTTTGAGGATGAATAAACCGTAACCAAGGATAGTATGCTAGGTGAAGTAGACCTATACTTCAACAAAGCGGGTGCTAAATCAAACAACGCGATTGAAGTAGCGAGTTTAGAGCTTGTAACGCGACTAACTCTAGACTTTGTCTTGTAAGCAACAAGGACGTAAAAGAAAGCTTAGCTTTACTTAGGTTTTTAATTTCAATATTGGATGTCTTATTCATTCAACTAGATGGCTATATATAGCCTACAAAGGACCCTTAAACCGGCTGGTTAAGGGTGACAAAAACAAAGTTACAACCATGTGAACACGGAGCTAATAACAAGGCTTAGGAGCTAATAACAAAGTAATGTAAACATGGAGCTAATAACAAAGCTCTAACAAAGAGCATCAGCCACGGCACACTTGTGTGAACATGGAGCCATAAACAAAGCTTGAGGATGTGCACACTATGTGAACACAATCAGCCTCAAACACCTTCATAACTTCAGTACACTTCCCATGCTTGAATGAGTGTGAACCCAAGTTAATGTCTTCATATTACCTTGATTATTTGCTCCTTTATTCAGCTCACACACGAGCTAGCTCACTAATTGTAGTAGGCACACTACTAAGCTGGTAAGAGGTGCTAGTATGGCTGAACTAAGAACAAGAGGAGCTAAGGTGACTTTTTTGAACTCTTTGGTAGCTCCTTGATTCGGATCAGATAGAACTCTTTGAATGTAAGAGACCAAATTGAATCTTCATGAAGAATGTAGTCCTTACACCATCTTATAAAAATTCCCCCTACACCCTCAGATAGCTGCCAAGTCCACCTAGCCAACTGTGCTTTGTTCCAGGCCTCTAGGTTTTTAACATTAAAACCACCCTTATTCCAAGGAGCACATATATCATGCCATTTTTTAAACACCAATCTCTTACTGCCAGACTGTATACCCCAGAAGAAGTCCTTGCAAAGCTTATTAATAGCAGAAATAACTGACTTGGGCAACATAGCACAAGAACACCAATAATTCTCCACCCCAAACACAGTAGAGTTGATCAGTTGGAGCTTACCAGCATAAGAAAGACAGTGATTGGACCAATGTGAAATTGCCTTCTGAATTTTAAGAACAAGAGGGTCAAAAAGCTTGACAGTCATCCTGGAATCATTAAGGGGCATCCCAAGGTACTTAAAAGGGAAAGTACCAGGACTGAAACCTGAATCAGCTAAGATAGCCTGCTGCAAATCAAGTGGAACTCCTCCAAAATAGATGTTAGTTTTCTCCTTATTTGCACACAGACCAGACAGAGCTCCAAATTCATCTAAAGCTTTCTTAACAACCATAACAGAGGGAAGATCACCTCTAGTATAGATCATCAGCAAAAAAGGTGTGTAAGGTTGGTTTTTAACACACTTAGGATGAAATGAAACATTAGTATCCTGACATATAAGCCTCAACCTTTTAGACAGTACCTCCATACTAAGAACAAAGAGGTAGGGAGAAAGGGGATCTCCTTGCCTAATTCCACTTCTACCTTGAAAAAACCCTTCCACACCACCATTAATCTTGAATGAATACCAGGGATTCTGCACACAACCCATTATCCATTTGATAAATAGAGAGGGAAAGTTCAGCTGCTCAAGCATTTGCTCAATAAATGTCCATTGTAATGAATCAAAGGCTTTCCTGATATCTTCTTTAATTAAACTCCTAGGAGTCAAAAATTTCCTACCGTAACCCTTAACCAAAGCCTGAGACAGTAAGACATTTTCAAAAATGCTCCTACCCTTGACAAAAGCAGCCTGCTCTTCACCAACAAGAAAAGGCATGACTTCTTTAATCCTGTTAGTCAAGACCTTGGAAATGGCTTTATAGAAAACAGTACAACATGAAATAGGTCTGAAGTCCATCACATTACTAGCATTAGGTTTCTTTGGGATGAGTGAAATGAGAGTAGAGTTAGCCTGCTTAGACATTTTACCAGTCTTGAAGAAAGAGTCCACAGCTTTACAAAAATCAGACCCAACAATATGCCACACAGATTTAAAAAAAACCTTCTGAGAAACCATCAATCCCAGGACTACTGTTAGAGTCCATTTGAAAAATAGCAGTTCTGATCTCAAGTGGAGAAATAGGAGCAACAAAATTTCTGTGAGACTCAGGTAGCAATCCACTTGAAAGATGGGATAATTGCTCCACATGAGTATTTTGACCTAAAAGATTGGTATAATATTCCTGAAAAGCTAGTGTAACTTCTTTAGAGCCTTTTCTAACATTACCTTGTGCATCATTAATCGACCCCATCATCTGTTGAGCCTTTCTTTCAGAGATTTTTGAGAAAAAATATTTAGAGGAGCAATCAGTAAGCTGTATATGCTTGACCTTAGCCCTCTGGTGAAGCATAGAAATTTCAGCCTTCTTAAGTGTGGAATAGTTATCAGAAAGGAGCTTTTCTTTACTCATGAGTTCAAGAGAGAAAGGATCCACCTGCAACTTATTTTGGCAAGCTATTAGGTCCTGCTTGGCCTCCAAAACTTTAGAAGAAAAATTAGAAAAAAGTTCCTTATGAAAAGCCTGTAAAGCTTTTTTAACTACTTTGAGCTTTGAGAAAAGCCTAAACATGGGTGAACCATTGATTTTTGTCTTCCAATCAGCCTGAACAACTGAAGAGTAATCAACATGATCACACCAGTAGTTAAGGAAGCTGAAAGCTTTCCTGAAAACTTGACCCTTGGCAATTTCAACTAGTATAGGAGAGTGGTCAGAAATCCCAGATTCAGCCATTGTAGCAAAGGAATCAGGATATTTAATACTCCAACTAGGGTTAATAAGGACCCTATCAAGCTTAGATCACACTCTAGAACTAAGCTCTTGCTTGTTTGTCCAGGTCATATTACACCCTGAACTATGCATATCATCCAAGGAGCAGTTAAGAAGGCAAGCATTGAAATCAAGCATATCCTGCAAATCAGGTGGGTTAGGACCTAATTTCTCCTCAGGACATCTCACCACATTAAAATCCCCTAAAACCATCCAGGGATCAGAAGTAGCAAAGGAATTAAAGAAATCCCAAAGTCCTACTCTACCTCTCCCATCATTCATTCCATAGACTGCACTAAGCCAGAAAGAGTTCTGAGTAAGATGATGAGAAACCAAGCAAGTAATATGCTGATCATTACTAGAAATGTGAGTCACAGAAACTGTACCAGGATTATAGAACACCCATATTCTCCCATTATAATGAGAAGAGTAGTTGGTCTCAACCTTCCAATTACTGAACTTTTTATTGATTCGCTTAACAGCTTTATTATTCTTAATCCTAGTCTCTAGGAGAGCAAACACATCAGGCCTTTGAGAATGAAGAAAATCCAAAACCTCACTATGTTTTAAAGGGTCATTAAACCCTCCTATATTCCAAGAAGCAACCTTCATTTTTCAGGAGACACTTGATCATCATTCAAAACCACCATGGAACATTCTTGATGCATTACAGGGAGCTTCAGAGTGCTGCCATCAGGGGAGAGTGAGGGGATCAGTTCTTCCTCATAACCAGATTCCACCCTCCTCTCTAGACCTTGAGATACACTCTGAAGACCTGAAGTACCACCTAGTTCCTCACCACTACTTGACACCTGACTCCCAAGGAGTATCTGGAAAGGGTTTTCCAGAACTAAGGGCTTCAAAATAGTCTCCTTAGCTTTAGAATTAGAAGAAGAGTTTCTCTTAGAAACAAGAATGAAGAGATCATCCTGATAAAATTTCTGAGGGCATTCTTGATGCTTTACATGCTCCACAATGGGGGGAGACTGAGGTAAATCAGAAAGCATAGTCTTCTGAGCCTCAACCTTATCACCACCCACCTTGGATTCAGAGATACCACCTAGCCCTTTCTCCAAGTTAACCACAGTTGCAGACTTCTTTTTCTCTTTTTTACAAGAATCTATGGTATGCCCTAATTTCTTACATCCATGGCAGAAAAAGGGAACTCATTCATACTGAATCTTCTGAACAGAATGATCATGGTAAGGAGTGTTAATAACTACATAATCGAGCAGCTCTTTTGAGACATCCACCTCAACAAGCACTCTAGCAAAAGACAGTTTGGCTTTTGTTGTAGTAGCTAGATCAGCACAAAGAGGATTCCCAATTTTACTTGCTATTTTGCTTAGAACCGATTCAGACCATAGATAGGGGTCAAGATCAGGAAATAACACCCACACAGGAACTACTGAGATCCTTTCCATCTCAGCAGAGAAGGATGGAGACCACTCTTTAAGAATCAAAGAGTAAACCCCAACCCTCCAAGGACCATCTCTTAGTATCTTATCCATGGCCTCTTTCGACCCAAATCGAAATGAGAACCATCCTTTCTTATAGTATTGAACTATAGATTTATCAATAGTATGCCAATTAGTTTGAACGAATTTTTGGATTGTTTGCAAAGAAGGCTTCGAACCAATGACATTTCCCATTAAAGTATTTTCCCAGATCTTAAGCTCCTTAGCAAAATCCCCCAACTCAATGTCAATTTCGGTCGAATTAACACTAGCATCACAGAAATATAAGCCCATACCAGATTGCTTATGTTTTGAGACAACTTTCTCCCAATTTGAAATCGAGGGTTTTGGCGGTAAAACAGGGTTTACCTCAGTATTAGTGTTAATCGTGACTATAGGTTCATTAATGGAAGCAGAATCATGTAAATCAGTAGCACCAGAAGTAGGTTGAAGAATTTTACCAACTGCAGCCATGGCCGAAAGGATAACCTCATTTAAGGAATTACGATGCGAAGAACCCTGAGAATCCAATTCCTTCTCCAATCCTTCCTCCGCTTGCTCGTGCGCAGAATTGTTCTTAATCTGCAGAGATTTCTTGCTAGGCCTTCTCGGTCCTCGCTTAACAGGTGCTCGCTTAATATTATTATTATTATTATTATTATTATTTTATTTTTTATTATTTTTTTTATATATTTTTTTATTATAAACGGAGCTTGCATTAATAACGAAACAAATTACAAGAAGTTAGTGGGTAGCCGAGATACTATCTGGGCACCCACTCCCTTAGCAATAGAAAAACTAAGACGAGTAAAAATAAAAGCATCTGCGCGAGCTCCCGCGTCCTGAGAGATAGAGAATTTCTGAACCCGCTTGAGTAATGCAGCGGCCTCCGCGTCGAGCTCCCCTAGGGAAGAGAAAGAGAAAGGAAGAAACCCATACCTAGACTTGGTGCATAAATCTCCATACTTGGCGCACTTGCGCTGAGCAGCATCAGCGACCGCGCGACCAGGCAGAAAATCAGACATCGCGGACTGAGTCAATGGGGACGACTCTGTCAGATCAACACACACATCGCGCCCCCTATCCCAGGAATACAGAAGTAAATCCGCCGGGCGAAGGGGCTTGTCGTGCCCATCAATCAAACCGACATCGACCCTCATCCATAATCAGTTGGAGAACCTTCCCCACGACAAGCGTATCCCCAACGATGGTACCGTCATCGAGATACCAAGCCTGGAAGCAAAGATCAAAGGAGTCCCTGATTCTACAAACCAGGGGGTGCAGAACAAGGGAGAAAAGAAGGGGGCCTAAGGGGTCCCCCTGCTGGACCCCCTGGCAAGAGCGGAGGCAGTGCTCCCCGTAGTAGAGCCTAGCTGGGCAAGAATAGCAAAACTCAACCCAGCGGGAGAGGGCAGGACACTGACGGCGGACCTCTCCCCGCATAGTCTCTCTATCAACCAAGTTAAAGGCATTCTGGAAATCGACAAGTAACATGGAGAGGCCCACATCCGCGCCACGATCCTCTACCAGGCGGTTCAAGGAATACAGAATAGCCTCACCCCCGCTAGAAACACCTACCCCGAATTGAAGGCCCTCAAAATAGCCGCCTAAAGATGGGCCAACCAAGTAAGCTCCAACCTTGGAGACAAGGCGCCTCCAGATGGTGCCCACAGCAATAGGACAAACCCCTCCCCCCGGCTTAACGAGCGGGGTGAGCGGAGCACTAGCAATGTACTCACCTAGTAACTGCGGACACTTCCCCTCGAGAAAAAGGTTGACCACCCGAGCGATAGAGGCAATCGGATCATCAGAAATGGCAATAGCAGCACCACTCAAACAATCCAGCAGATGCTGGGCCCGGAACCCATCCCTCCCACAAGACGTGCCCCGGGGAAAACTCTGAATCATGTCCAAAACAACAGACACCAACGCATCAAGACAATGGCCAGAAGGCTCAGACGGAAGGGCAGGAGGAAGAGCAGCCGGGTGCTTATCCTGGAGGGCTCGGAGGGTGGCATCAGTGTACGGAGCTACACCGGACGAAGAAAGAACACGAACGGCAGCCGTGTAATGACCATCAGAAATCTTCTTACGACACTGACGGATGTTGAGCTCACCTACGTCAAGCTCCTCCTCCACACAAAAAGAAGGGGAGGCCTCCACTAGGGCTTCGCGCAAGAGCAACAACTTCTCCCCCGGCCCTCCCCAAGTGTGAATGGCTCTGGTAATAGCCTCTTCCTGGCGTTGACGTCTAATAGCAGTTCTACATTCCAAACTACTCCTTGGGGCAAAGATCTTCAGGACACAAAGGGGTAAGACAAGCAAGAAAACCCATCGAGAAATATCAAAAGGGGAGCCAACGACATCATCCAGGGCACCCTTCAAAATCCGCACCAATCCAAGTCGACACCTAGGGGGGATAGATTTAACCGTGCGCAACCCCTTAGAGAGCAA
Source organism: Agrostemma githago (assembly GCA_958450325.1). Taxonomy (NCBI): domain Eukaryota; kingdom Viridiplantae; phylum Streptophyta; class Magnoliopsida; order Caryophyllales; family Caryophyllaceae; genus Agrostemma; species Agrostemma githago. The sequence continues at coordinate 26,695,783 of OY288257.1, forward strand.
ACGGTCAAGAGAAGTCAAAGAGAGGCAAGGGGGGCATTTCCTGGTCAATATCTCCCACTGACAACACAGGGGACGGATCGGGGCGAGGAAGACTATACAGAATAAATCGAACGAATCCATTCCCATAATCAGGCGCCTCAACACGATCCCCCGCCCCATGCCGACAGCAAGAAGTGAGCGTATGAGTCGAAAGACAAACACCACACAACCAAGTACCCATACGCTTAAAGGTGACTTCAGCCGAAGAGTAAACAGACAAGCTACTGGAGAGGGTTTGCCGCGTTAATACCTGAGCACCGGCACAAAAATGGCGGTTTTGCAAGTGAACGAGCAGGGATTGTTTGGTTAGACCCTGTCCACAACCATCCTTACAGTTAGAAAGACCAACGAAGGGACAATGGAAGCGAACCGAAGGAGGCATGGCGGGGCAAGGAAGGGTGAACCACGGAGCAGGAGCACATAAAACAGGGGGCTAGCAAGGAGAAAAATGAAAGCCAAAAGTCGAAAAACACAACCAAGAAGGAGGAGAACGAAGACTTTCCTCCGACGCAACGTATGCAAAACCCGACCCGCAACGCCCGAGAACCCCAAAGAAACACAATGCAGCAACAAAACCCGATGCCATAGCAGAAAAACAACCCGGAGCAAAAACACAAACAGCTCCGACCCAAAACCAGAACCAACCAGACCCGAACCACAAGAGAGCAAGAAAAGATCAGCAAGCAAACGGAAAACAGGGGACACTCGACTGGCTTGCCGGAGAGTAGGAGAGCCCAAAGCAGCAGAGAACGAAAAGCAAACAGGAAAACCAAAGACAGCAGAAACCCAGACCGAAATTGGTGAGAAACGGTAGTCAAGCGGCAAATCGGCGCGAGAGAAACAGGGGACGCCAAAAAAAATGACACCCGGCAAAACCGACAACAGGAGTAAGTCCGGAGGAGGACAAGCAGAAGAAAGGGGGTCGGAGGCGGGAGCAGCAGAAGGGAAATCGACAGGAAGACGGCAACCACGATCGAAATCCGGCGAGAAAACAAAGGGGCACACGAAATCCGGCGAGAAAACAGAGGAGCAAACACAAAATCCGGCAAGCCGGACCTCCGGCAGCAGCAATGACAGAACCAACGGGAAGGGTGTTATTATTATTATTATTGTTATTGTTATTGTTTTTTTTTTTAAACGGAACTTGCATTAACACCAGAACAAATTACAAGAAGTTAGAGGGGAGCCTTGATACTATCTGGGCCCCCACTCCCTTAGCAATAGCAAAACTAATTCTAGTGAAAATATGAACTGCGGCACGCGCTCCAGCATCCTGTGACATAGCGAATTTACGAATCCGTTGGAGCAGAGAGACAACCTCCGTGCAGAGAGATAGCGAATTTACGTATTGTTATTGTTATTGTTATTGTTATTGTTATTGTTATTGTTATTGTTATTGTTATTGTTATTGTTATTGTTATTGTTATTGTTATTGTTATTGTTATTGTTATTGTTATTGTTATTGTTATTGTTATTGTTATTGTTATTGTTATTGTTATTGTTATTGTTAATGTTATTGTTATTGTTATTGTTAATGTTATTATTATTATTATTATTATTATTATTATTATTATTATTATTATTATTATTATTATTATTATTATTATTATTATTATTATTATTATTATTATTATTATTATTATTATTATTATTATTATTATTATTTTGCAAAAAATCTTCATTCAATTGAGAAGGAAATTACAATGTTGCAAAAAAGACTATCACACTAGCTTACATCAAGCCAAAGTACTCAAAATCCTAGAGTATTTAGGATTATCTTCCTTACACAAAAATCTAGTTTGAGTTAAAAATTTAATGCTAGCAACAATATTTTCTACATTAGCCTCAGCCGCAAAGAGCCTCTTGTTTCTCTCCTTCCAAATGTAGTAGACCATGACCCAGATGCTAATTCTAAGCCAAACATTCTTCCAGTGCTTCTTGGCTCTTCCACATCTAGTCCACTTAACAATAGTCTTGAGATCATGACCAATACCTTGAACTCCAACCCAGTCTAATACAGCCCCCCATACGTTCCTGCTGAAAGAACATCTGAAGAAAAGGTGGGATGAGTTGTCTACATTTTGACAGCACATGCAACATCTGCTCGCTATATGAAAACCCCTTCTCTGATACTGATTAGCAGTGGGAAGCTGGCTTAGCATTGCCATAGACATGATCACTCTATGACTAGGATGAAAAATGGTTTTGTTAAAGAAAGAATACCAGGACAGCTTTACAGCTCCTCTTAAAAACAAATAGACTTTGCAGACCTGAAACTTATCACCCTTGACGCAACCTTTTAACAGATTATGAGCTGCTGCAAATGATCCACAATTGTTTACCAGAGTATCCCGTACAGTAATGATGTTCTTGATACCAGCAGGAAAAAATTCTTTGGAAACAATGCTCCAAATGTCTTCAGTGTGAAAGATATAAAGCTTACACCAAGAACTCCAAAGAGAGTAAGGATTGTTAGAAAGAATCCAAATCCATTTAGCCACAATAGCCATATTCCAATCTCTGATATCCTTAATGTTAAAACCCCCAGAATCCCATGGTGAACAAATGTCCCTCCATTTCTTGAATATGAGTCTTCTTTTACCATCCTGAATGCCCCAGAAGAAATCCTTGAAGATCTTAGAAATGAGCTTAACAACTCCTTTAGGAAGCAATAAACTAGAGCACCAAAAATTAACCAGTCCAAAAATTGCGGCGTTCAATAACTGAGCTTTACCAGCATAAGAGAGAAAATGATTGGACCAATGACCCACAGAATGCTGAATCTTCAGAATAAGAGAGCTGAACATATCCATACTCAAATATCTAGCATCCGAGAGAGGAACACCAAAATATCTAAAAGGAAATGTACCAACTGCAAAGCCAGATTGAGACAAAATAACTACTTTAACATCCTCTTGCACACCTCCAAAATAAATGCAAGGCTTCTCAACATTAGGAACCAATCCAGAGAGTTTGCCAAAAACATCTAAAGTATCCTTAATAGCCATGACTGAGGGAAGATCTCCCCTAGTAAATATCATTAGATCATCAGCAAAAATGAGGTGGGTAAGCTTTAACTTTCCACACTTAGGATGATAAGATACATTAGGCAAATGACAAATATTCCTGAGAGCTTTTAACAGTATCTCCATACTCATCACAAAAATGTAAGGAGATAAGGGATCCCCTTGTCTAATTCCACATTTACCTTGAAAGAAACCAGAGACGTCACCATTCAGATTCAAAGAATACCAAGGACTACAAACACAACCCATTTATCCACTTAACAAACTGATTAGGAATACCAAGATGAGAAAGCATTTTATATATAAAGTCCCACTGTAGAGAGTCAAATGCTTTCCTTATATCCACTTTCACCAAGCATCTAGGAGTAAGGAATTTTCTATTATAACCTTTAACTAGAGCCTGTGAGAGAAGAGTATTATCAAAAATACTTCTGCCTGAGATGAATGCAGCTTGTTCCTCACCAATAATAGTAGGCAAAACCACCTTCAATCTATTAGCGAAGATCTTAGTTACAGTTTTATAAACTCCTGGACTGAAGAAGCATTCTTCTTCTTCTTCTTCTGATGCGAGTTCATTTTGCAGCGTTGTTTTGATCAGTCCATATCTCGAGTTATACTTGGAATTTCGTAGTCATTCAAAATGAAGGAGATAGATTTCGAGTTTATCTTTCCAATGACTATTCATGAAGGCTCATTGAACAAGTATTAACAAAGTTATGGTCCGAACAAGATAGTTGTGCATGGGAATTTCTGATGCGAGTTCATTTTTTTGCAGCATTGTTTTGATCAGTCCATATCTCGAGTTATACTTGGAATTTCGTAGTCATTAAAAATGGAGGAGATAGATTTCGAGCTTATCTTTCCAATGACTATTCATGAAGGCTCATTGAACAAGTATTGACAAAGTTATGGCCCGAACAAGTCAGTTGTGCATGGGAAAGCACCGGGGTTAAAGAGGACGTTTGAAGCTGGTTGTGCACGTCCAAATGGCTCCTTATTAAGCTTTGTTATTAGCTCCTAGTTTACATAGCTTTGTTATTAGCTCCTAGTTTACATAGCTTTGTTATTAGCTCCTAGTTTACATAGCTTTGTTATTAGCTCCTAGTTCACATAGATGTAGCTTTGTTTTTGTCACCATGTAGCTTCGTTATTGTCACCCTAACCAGCCGGTTTAAGGGTCTTGTTGTAGGCTATATATAGCCATCTATTTGAATGAATAAGACATCCAATATTGAAATCAAAAACCTGAGTAAAGCTAAGCTTTCTTTTACGTCCTTGTTGCTTACAAGACAAAGTCTAGAGTTAGTCGTGTTACAAGCTCTAAACTCGCTACTTCAATCGCGTTGTTTGATTTAGCACCCGCTTTGTTGAAGTATAGGTCTACTTCACCTAGCATACTATCCTTGGTTACGGTTTATTCATCCTTAAAACTCACCTTTCATTCTGTTTTGGTCACTTGTTTACGTTCCATTTCAGAATACTAATCCTACTTCATATTCTTGTTTCAAAGTTCATATCAACTCACATCATCTTCTTCTTCTTCTTCTTCTTCTTCTTCTTCTTCTTCTTCTTCTTCTTCTTCTTCTTCTTCTTCTTCTTCTTCTTCTTAGGAATGAGAGTAATAAGGGTAGAATTAGCTTGTTTAGGCATTTTACCAGATTTGAAAAAGCTAAGCACAGCTCTACAAAAATCATTACCCACAGTGTTCCAAGAGGCCTTAAAAAAACCAACTGAAAAGCCATCAATACCAGGACTACTATTGACATCCATCCCAAAGACTACAGATTTGATTTCCTCAGAGGTAATAAGCCTTACCAGAGCATTAGCAACCTCAACCTCCAAAGACAAGGAAGGAGAGGGAAAATCTCCAAAAAGAGCTTTAACCTGACCCAAAAGAGCCTGATAATACCCTTGAAAAGTAGTAGAGACAGCAGGCAAACCTGTTTGCAGATCCCCTTTAGCATCGATAATAGTTCCAATAATCTGCTGTGTTTTCCTCTCAGCAATCCTAGCAAAGAAATACTTAGAGGAGCAGTCAAAAAACTGTAAGGGGCTGTTTGGTTCACCGTGTATGGATATGAGGTATGGGTTTGGAATGACCAAACCCCATACCTTGTGTTTGTTTGTGTCTTTTTTTGTTTTCATACACATACCTCAAACCCATGAGGTATGGGTTTCTCATACCCAAGGGTGGGGGTGGGTATGAGAGTTGATACCAAGGTATCAAATCAACAAAAGTTCTCTTTTGTTTTGAGAAGATATTTATTGGAATTTTTTTGTGCGTTTTTATTGTTATTCAAACTAACACTTATTTTTTCAATGATGAAAATGTGTATAAAATAATTCTACTCAAAAATAATATGGAGTATTGATTTTTGGTTAAAGTAATTTTTTTTCCTAAGATGACAAACATTAAAAAAAATATTATTGTTCAATCAAATAAAAATGTGTAAAATAATATTCTATCGCAATAATAATAGATTTTTTAATTAAAAACATTTTATTTCTTTAGATTGCAAACATTTTTATCCCGAAAATTACTCATACCAGAAATGAACCAAACACCGGATATCAGGAATGGAGTTTCAAACCTATACCACCCTGATATGATTCCTCATTCCATACCGATACCTTTGTACGAACCAAACGGCCCCTAAATATTTGACTTTAGCTCTTTGATGTAACATTGCTAACTCAGCTGCTTTGAGCTCAGAAAAGTAAGTAAGAAGCTCCCTCTCCCTTGTAATAAGATGCATAGACAGGGTCACCCTGTAAGAGTTTTGACAAGAGGTCAAAGCATCCTTTGCTTGAATAACCTGGTTAGTCAAGTTAGTAAAATTGTTCTTGTGAAGAAGAGAAAGCCCTTTCTTCACATTTTTAAGCTTCTGAAACAAACAAAAGATTGGAGAGCCCAATATTGGCTTATTTCAGGCTTGCGTCACTGATAAATGTCATTTGTAGTGCCTATTTCGTAGTGTTTTGGTCACATTTTCCTTGTAGAATCGCTCCTTGGGAGCGGTTTAGGGGCTTCTTATGCTTCCTTTAGTTCGTTTCAGGTTCCCGAGACCGATTGGAAGAGTTGGAGCGATTCCGACTCGATACATACACATTTTGGAGCCAACGGAGTAAAGGAACGATCACTCGATGCCTTGGAGTCGACCCCGAGACCTTGGGACCCAATCCCGAGCCTCCGAGACCCGATCCCGAGTCCCGAGAATCGGTGAGAAGCCCATGAGAAGCAAGGAGGGACCAAAAAGTGCATATTGGAGGCCTACAAGGCTCATCCCGTTCGGGATGAAGTGCACAAACAAGGAGGTTGCTGACCTGGGTCCATCCCGATCGGGAAGGTGGCGTCCCGACCGGGACCGACCTCGTCCCGACCGGGACCAACCCGTCTCGGCCGGGACGGGCCTGCTGTAACCCGCGCTTGTTTTCTTTCTTCTTCCTTCCATTTGTAACCCTATATATACCCCCTCTCTTGTATTAAGACACCATCTTATGTTATGTTATGTTAATTCCTTAAAACCCTAGACTACTTTAGGTTAGATTAGATTAGATTAGTGTAGATTAGTCGGTAATTAGTAGTTAATCTTTGTTTAATCTTGTATTATTGGATCTCTTGAAGAATCCATTCAAGCTTGACAACCTTGGTGGATGAATTTGGGTTTTCTTATATACAAGTGTTCTCCTTTTCCATTTCCTTTGTAGTATGGTACAATCCTCTTCTCCTTTTACTCCTAATCCTTTATTATTCATCAAGTTCTCATCTTTAGTTCTTGTTTATTTTTTTCACTAGTTTGTTTGTGTATGTTTGGTTGTTTGAGTTTGTTTACCTTGTTTTTGTTACTATTTCCCTTAGATATGTTAGAGTAGTGTTCTTGCTAGGGTTAGTAAGGTGATTAGGGTGTTAATTGAATGATTAGGGGATGGTTGGAGATGTTGGTGGAAGATTTGGGTTTCCTCTTGTTTGATACACATCACATGTTTGTTGAATTGCTTGAATGACTAAGTATGTACGAATGCTTGTTTTCTTGCCTTTCTTTTGTGGGTGTTAGTTTGTTGTGGGTTCGGTCCCCTCACTAAGTTGCGAGAGCCCGGTGAGGACGACCCGTAGGCCGGTCTAAGTAGCGAGAGCCCGGATTCGACCTAGGAACATAGCGCGCTAGAACCCCGTTTGTCGTGTGTGTCGCCGAGATGGGTTCTAGGTGGAACCTCTAGGTGGGTCTAAGTTGCGAGAGCCCGGACCAACCTAGATCACCCTACTACCTCCTTCACTCTAGTCCTCCCTTGACCATTCCATTACCCCTTTGACCCCGACCTAACCCTAGCCCGTTCTCCTTTGTTTGCTTTCTCCTTAGCCTTAGTCGTAGTCTAGTTTTCTCCCCTCTCTATCATTCCTAGATTAGCTTAGCTCGTTGACTTAGTCTAGTATTTAGGCGACCTTAGTCTAGACGCCTCTTACCGTCCCCGTGGATTCGACCCGACTTACCCTATCTACCCTAGTTAGGATTAGCCGGTTATATTATTGACGGTTGGGACGTGACGAATCCCTAACCATCAATTTGGCGCCGTTGCCGGGGACGGTGCTAGTTTAGACTTTGTTTTCCTATTTGCTTGACTTTGTCTTTGTGTTTGTGTTTATCTTTTTTCTTTTGGTTACTTTGCTTCTTGTGTGTGTGTGGTTTATTTCTCTCATGTCTAGTGCCCAAAAAGCACTAGACTTCTCACGTTTGTTCTTAGTCTACAGTTTGTGCTTAGAGGTGGTGACTATCTTCTTCTTGCAACTTAGAGCCGCTTAAACGGACGGTTGCTAGAATGAGTGGTTTCCAACCGGGTATGAGCTATGATTTTCGAGCGAGCATGGGGTTTGATCTAAACTCCCCATACATGGAAGCCGATATGAGCTACCACTCTTCTTTCATGAACCAAGGCTATGACATGACGTCCCCCTACCACTATCAAGCTTCTTGGGGTAATCAAGACAGGTATGATCCTCAAGATTATGAAAACGGCTACCAACAAGTGGACGATTATCACTCCTACGATCATGGTGACTATTACTCGAGTTATGATTGTGAGCCCACCATGTTCAATCAAGATTCACCATAAGGAAGCCAATACCCCCAAAACCCACCATATTACCCTCCACCCCAACCACAATATGAGCCCCATGACCCACAATACTACCAACCACCTCAACCTTGCTACCAACAATATGATGCCCCACCCTATGGGCATCATCAAGATTATCAAGGAGCTTTACAAGACCCCAACGACCGCCAAATGCCAAACTTGGAGTTTCATCAATCCATGCTTTAAATGCAACAAGAAATGGCCATCCAATTGCAAAAGAATAAGGAACTCTTGGCCCAAATTCGAAGGGGAAACGAGGCGAGGAATGCTCATTTAAATGCATAGCGGTTCAAACCGCAATGTCTTTATCCCGAGCATCATATTTAGATGGAGGATGCCCACTTGAGAGAGAGGAGCAACCTAATTACGAAGCCGCCGATGTAGTTCCCTTTGATACAGAGATTTGCTTTGAAGAACCTCAATCGTCTACCCAAGAAGAGACGAATGAGGAGATGACTCTTGGTGAAGGCATTCTTGGTGAGGAATTGGAGGGGGATAGTGAGTTGGATGGGTTGGTAGAGTTTGTGAGGATGTTAGATGAAATTGTTAGCCTCGAGTTGCCCTTGTCCGAACGTGGATAGGCATCATGAGCCCCTTGCTAGTACACCGAGAGATGGGTTGGAAGAGATTGAAACCGCCGGTAGACGTTTCGATCCTCTCCTCCAAGATGATGTGGGGCCGAGTGATGAAGATGGGGAACCACAACTTGAGGCAAGTGTGGGGGTGTGCAATGAGGAAGTGAGGCCAAAACCTCTTTTTGTGCCTTGTTTCTTGGAGATGAAGCTTGCTTGTGATTGGAGGCAATGCTTAGGGAGGAAGAGGTCGGTGAAGCTCGTAGGATGGAGAGACCCCGAAGACTACTTTGAAGATGATGTCGGGTCTTGGGATTCCTACTTCTTGCCTCCTCCTTGGAGGCCGTGGAGGTCGGTTAAGCTCGAGCGCTTCTTGGGCCTTCTCTACAATGTCGGTAGCGCGTTCGACTTGCTCCTCCATGCCCTTGAGGGCTACGGTTGAAGAAGAGTCCACCATCCTAGGTTTGACGGAGTTCCTAAAAGAACCGTCATGTTGTATATTCCCTTCCTCTTCTTTAGAGTACTTGTGCTTGTATTTGTGTTTTATCTCTTGATTTTGGTAGTTTTGTGATATTCTTGTAATATTGGATTATTGATGAGCGTTGTGAGGGAGAGAATTTGATGTTTTGTTTGAGTTTATTGTGATAGGTGAAGTGAAGGTGACTCCTAGAAAGGAGTGGTTGATGATGGAGTTTGGTTTGCAAGCGAGGAAGTCGGTTTTTGAAGCTTATGATAAGCTTTTGGGCTTGGGGAAGCAAAGAAGACTCATCCCGACCGGAAAGAGGGCTTCCCGACCGGGAAGGATGAGGAATCCCGACCGGGAAGGAGCCATCCCGATCGGGATGAAGGTGCTGAAAATCGGACTCACTGGAGTGCATTCCCGACCGGGACGAGAGCTTCCCGATCGGGAAGGGTTTATCAACCCGATCGGGACCATCCATCCCGACCGGGATGGTCCCCTTGACTCCACCCATCCACTATACCCCCTCCCAACCTCCCTACTCCTCCTTACTCCTATCATATGACCCGTACACCTCACTTTACACACCGAGATCCAAGTCAAACCCCACCCCCCTCACACCTTTACTACCTCTACCATGCGGTTCTATCAAGCTTGAAGCGGGATAGCAAAGATGAAGACAAGCAAGTGCCTATATTGATCTATGAGACGATGGAGAGAGTGAGTTGCTAACCTATGGTACGACAACTATCCTTTCTTTTCCGTTTTTGTTATTGCTTGTTTTCCTTTGTTTATTCCCTTCCCCTTATACACTTTTGTGTCTTGATGTCATGGTGGCCTTCGAGGCCTTAGTATGGTTGCTCCCGACTCCCGATGACGTGATTGCGTCGAGAGTTAATCGATTAGTCCAATTTATAAGATTTTCACCTTTTTTTAGGAATTAGTCGGATTTGGACGGAATCCGGGCTAGGTGATATGATTACACCTAGCCCTCCCCTCCCATTTCCTTTTTATTTATTTCTTTTTGTTTTCCTTCCCCCTTCCATATCTTTTTCTCGTCTCAGCCCATGGTGACTCGACTACACCCCGGCCGGACACCTTCTACCTTTTTCTCCACTTTGTTTTTTATTTTAGCTTTATTTTCGTAGTTTATTTTCTTTTCTTTTGTCTCTCCGCACACTACGATTGAGCATATGAGGACATTGCTCGATTTAAGTGTGGGGGAGCGACATTCTATCGTAGTTAGTTTTATTTTTCCCTTTTTTCGAAAAAACCTTTAAAAACCCTAAAAATTTGAAATTTTTTCACAAAAATCAAAAAGATTTTCTTTTGAGTCTCTTCCTTTCGTGTCATTATGTCGTATTTCTGTCTTGTGTGCGTGTTTTGCCTCCCTTTGTCCTTATAGGTTGCTTTAATCGCCAATGACTTTGGAAAGCTCTAAAGACTTCCGGTAACATCTTATCCCTTTTTCTCCTTTATTCCTTGTGATGTTTGGAGAAGGTTGTGTTGAGATGTGCTCAGGTGGAACTTTGTGCATATTGGTGGATGATTTGGTGGCTTGTTTGGAATATAGGGGTGGTGTTTGTTCTGTCTATGTGTTTTGTTTTGCCTTGTTTTATTTTTGTTGCCTTTGTTTCTTTTCCTTTCGTTTTCGTCATGTCTTCATTTTGTGTTGTGTTGCGTGTCTTGTGTGTAAATGGTTTTCGAAAACCCGGTTTAGAGGCTAGAGTGTGAGTTTCTATTTTCCCTTCCTAGTTGTATAAATCGAGTTTTGGACTTTAATCTAGTAGAATGACCCTAAATCAATGAGTTCGTTGGTCCTTTACCTTGAGTTCACCTAGCTTACTAGGGATTTACTACGGGATTTGCATTTTGACCATTATGACCACCCACGGTGTGAAAAGGCCTTGGTTACCGAGTCTCGTCCCTTAGGTGACCGTGTTTAGGATTGTTTGATTAGTCCAAGTTCTCCACTTTTTGTGGGTTAGAAGGGAAGGGCCCGTCCCGACTTACCCATTCACCTACCTCCTACACATTCACACACAAATAAAATGCAATTTGTTGATTCTCTCTTTCTTGATTGTCGAGAAATGCCAAAAATGCCAAATCTTGCCAAAAGGGCAAAGAAAAGAAAAAGAAAGAAAAAAATGAAAGAAAGAAAAGAATGAAGAAAAAAAAGGCACAAAAGCTGATCCGAATCAAGGAGCTACCAAAGAGTTCAATAAAGTCACCTTAGCTCCTCTTGTTCTTAGTTCAGCCACACTAGCACCTCTTACCAGCTTAGTAGTGTGCCTACTACAATTAGTGAGCTAGCTCGTGTGTGAGCTGAATAAAGGATTAAATAATCAAGGTAATATGAAGACATTAACTTGGGTTCACACTCATTCAAGCATGGGAAGTGTACTGAAGTTATGAAGGTGTTTGAGGCTGATTGTGTTCACATAGTGTGCACATCCTCAAGCTTTGTTTATGGCTCCATGTTCACACAAGTGTGCCGTGGCTGATGCTCTTTGTTAGAGCTTTGTTATTAGCTCCATGTTTACATTACTTTGTTATTAGCTCCTAAGCCTTGTTATTAGCTCCGTGTTCACATGGTTGTAACTTTGTTTTTGTCACCCTTAACCAGCCGGTTTAAGGGTCCTTTGTAGGCTATATATAGCCATCTAGTTGAATGAATAAGACATCCAATATTGAAATCAAAAACCTGAGTAAAGCTAAGCTTTCTTTTACGTCCTTGTTGCTTACAAGACAAAGTCTAGAGTTAGTCGCGTTACAAGCTCTAAACTCGCTACTTCAATCGCGTTGTTTGATTTAGCACCCGCTTTGTTGAAGTATAGGTCTACTTCACCTAGCATACTATCCTTGGTTACGTTTTATTCATCCTCAAACTAACCTTTTCAATCTGTTTTGGTTACTTTGTTTACATTCCATTTCAGTATACTAATCACATCATTAGTGGTATCAGAGCTTTGGTCTCCCTTAGACGTAAAGCATGGCAGGAGTATTGAACTTTGAAGACCCTAGCTTCTTGGAACAACTAAAGAAGGCGTTGGAGAACTACCAGCCCAAGAATTCTCGTTTCCAAGCAAGAAGGGAACCGGTGGACAAGATCAAGGTAAATGAACTTCCTGAGTTCAATGGTGGTACTGATCCTGAAGTTTACTTGGAATGGGAAAGAAACATGGAGAAGCTCTTTGACTTCAAGGATTTGGAGGACGAAGAGAGGTGCAAATACGCCATTCTAAAGCTAAGCAAGGGGGCTTCCCTTTGGTATGAAGGGCTTAAGGTACAACGCACCAGGGATGGAAAGGGTAAGATTTCTTCTTGGGAGTCCTTAAAACGTAAACTACGTAAGAGGTATGTTCCAACTACACATAAGTTATCCTTATACAAAAAGATTGCTAATCTCGTACAAGGAAAAATGAGTGTTAGTGAATACATCGAAGAATTTGAGAACTTGGTTCTAATGGGAGAAGTAGAAGAAAATGAAGAGATAAAAATGGCTAGGTTCTTACGCGGGTTAAATCGTAGTATAGCTAATACGGTTGATTTGTGTCCTTATTCTGATTTTGATACCTTGTGTGGGTTGTGTCTAAAAGTTGAAGCACAAGGGAAGAGAAAACATGAGGGTGAGTCTAGTAAGAGTCATACTTGGTCTCGAACGGATGATGGTAATAGAGTCAATCCTACTAATATTAATCAACCCCTTATTGTTAAGAATAACCCCACACCCCCACCTCAATCTACCACCAAAACAACCACTGAAACTAGTCTCTCTAAAGTGCGTTGTTTCAAGTGTCAAGGGTTTGGTCACTACAAAAACGCTTGTCCAAATAAAAGAGTTGTGACCTTAAGAGAAGTAATCACTGTTAGGGATGAATTATGGGAAGAGGAACAACGTATAGGGGCTGTTTTCAATGTTAACGAGGAAGAGGAAGAGGAAAATATTGAGGCTTATGAACCCCCGGCTTATGACACACTCTTAGTACTACGTACTCTACATGCTAACCCCATTCAACATGACACCGAACAAAGAGACCAACTATTCCATACTAAGTGTCAAGTTAAAGATAAATGGTGTAGTTTAATCATTGATGGAGGTAGTTGTACCAACGTTGCCTCAACTGAAATGGTAGACAAACTAGGTCTAGCTACTACTAATCACCCTAACCCTTATGCACTTCATTGGTTAAACAACGGGAACAAGGTAAGGGTCACTAAACAAGTGAGGGTTGGCTTGACCATGGGTTCCTACGTTGATGAGGTTTTGTGTGATGTTATTCCTATGGATGCTTGTCACATACTATTAGGCCGTCCTTGGCAGTTTGATAGGGACGTAGTTCACCATGGGAGGAGGAATGAGTATGACTTGAGTGATAAGGGAAAGAAAATTGTACTCAAACCCATGACACCTCAAAACGTATGCAATATGTTAACCAATCGAGTCGGAAAACCCAACCTCTCAATGTTTGCTAGTAAAAATATGGGAGTACATGCTATAGAAGAGGGGGAGTTTGATGCCGTCAAGACCACTAAAGAGGAACCAGCTAAGGTTAATAGTGGTTGTGAAGGGAAACAATCTGAAGAGTGGCTAAAGAAACTAGGTGTTGACATTCCTATTAAGATACCAGCTTGTTTGGCACTTAATAGAGATCATGGATTCTTAAAGGATGAAGATGGGAAAAACAATGTCATGGCTAAGGCTTCATCTTGTCAATACACACACTCATCCACCATAGATGCAAGCACGCTTGGAATTGAGACCTTGAAGGAATATTACTCCACGGAGGCTGATATACTCACCAAGTGCAAGACTGTTACTCTTAACACTTTTGATGAGTTTGTTTTGCAGGACGATCTTCTTCCTAAAGAGAACCATTTTTGTGTCCCAAAACATCCTATTTCAGAGTGTATAACTAGAGAAGCTCAAGGAGGAGGACCAGCTGTAGGTTATGACATAACCAGGACCTTAGAGACGTGGAAGGAGCACTTCCTTTTGCTAAGAACACAAGGGAGTAATCTAAGCATCATGAGCAAATACTTAACAAGTCCTTTCCCAAAGAGTCCCCTCAAACCAAGAGAGTACTTGCCATCCTCCATAATGACTCACCTCAGTATTTGTTACACAACGGATGAAGCTGTCAAGAGAAAGACCAGATTGATGTCCCAAACAGAAGCTCCATACAAGGGAAACAACCATGGTTGCAAGATGAAGTTACCGGATAGTTATGAAGAGCATACCACGTCCAAAGTGGGAGATTTTGCTCTTTTTCTTGATGAAGATGTCTTTTCAGAATTGAGGACAATTCCTTTTCAAGGGGGAGGAGATGATCCGAATCAAGGAGCTACCAAAGAGAAGTGTGCCTACTAGTTCAGCTACTCTTGTTCTTAGTTCAGCTAGCAAGGGGGAGGAGATGATCCGAATAAAGTCACCTTAGCTCCTCTTGTTCTTAGTTCAGCTACACTAGCACCTTTTACCAGCTTAGTAGTGTGCCTACTACAATTAGTGAGCTAGCTCGTGTGTGAGCTGATTAAAGGAGCAAATAATCAAGGTAATATGAAGACATTAACTTGGGTTCACACTCATTCAAGCATGGGAAGTGTACTGAAGTTATGAAGGTGTTTGAGGCTGATTGTGTTCACATAGTGTGCACATCCTCAAGCTTTGTTTATGGCTCCATGTTCACACAAGTGTGCCGTGGCTGATGCTCTTTGTTAGAGCTTTGTTATTAGCTCCATGTTTACATTACTTTGTTATTAGCTCCTAAGCCTTGTTATTAGCTCCGTGTTCACATGGTTGTAACTTTGTTTTTGTCACCCTTAACCAGCCGGTTTAAGGGTCCTTTGTAGGCTATATATAGCAATCTAGTTGAATGAATAAGACATCCAATATTGAAATCAAAAACCTGAGTAAAGCTAAGCTTTCTTTTACGTCCTTGTTGCTTACAAGACAAAGTCTAGAGTTAGTCGCGTTACAAGCTCTAAACTCGCTACTTCAATCGCGTTGTTTGATTTAGCACCCGCTTTGTTGAAGTATAGGTCTACTTCACCTAGCATACTATCCTTGGTTACGTTTTATTCATCCTCAAACTAACCTTTTCAATCTGTTTTGGTTACTTTGTTTACATTCCATTTCAGTATACTAATCATTCTTCACCTTCTTGTTCAAAGTTCATATCAACTCACATCAAAAGCCAAAAGAAAATAGAAAAGAAGAAAAAGAAATGGCATGGCAACAAACAAAGCAAAATGTCAAAAAGAAAGAAAAATGCCAAAAGAAAACCCATCTCACAAAAAGAAATCCCCACAAAAATAAGCCTTTTTCCGACATTTGCCGTGAAGAGCCTACCAAAGGACTGAGTCCCGAGGAAGGATGATAGCGGCATTAGTCGGTCTTCCCTCGTTTTGCATATTTCCACCTTTTTACTTGGACTAGTTAGGCGGTCTTGGACACGGGACGACCCTCTTGGCTCACGCTAAAGGGGGCGGGGTCTCACTTACCTACAATGTCGACTAACACCGTGGTTCTTCACTTTTCCACTCCGCCGATCGTCCCGTAGTACGTTTTTAGAAAGTTAGGAGAACCTAGGTAAGTCACCAACGTTTTTGTTGCTTTATCGTCATACTATTAGGGTTTAGTTCACCTTGGTTTGTATGTCTAGCTTGGGAACGTTGTCACTTGCCTCGAGTCCTAAACCGGTGCTTCTTTCACCGCTTGTTTGAGGGAAGCGGTATTTGTTTTCTTTTTTTGGGTGCAACCGATTATGTGTTTGTTTGTGTGTTTGTGTGTTTGTTTGTTTGTGTGTTTTGTGTCCGGTTGCATCCACAGTTTTGTCGCAAGACCCAACTTGCCTTGCGGGGTGCACTTCTCCTCTAAGTGTACTCGCGTGAGTTGAAGGGGCGTAGGGTGCGCTAATACCCACTCGGATAGTTTAGTAGTAGTTTGTGCTTACTCGAGGGCGAGTAAGGGCTAAGTGTGGGGGAGTTGATAAGTGTCATTTGTAGTGCCTATTTCATAGTGTTTTGGTCTCATTTTCCTTGTAGAATCGCTCCTTGGGAGCGGTTTAGGGGCTTCTTATGCTTCCTTTAGTTCGTTTCAGGTTCCCGAGACCGATTTGAAGAGTTGGAACGATTCCGACTCGATACATACACATTTTGGAGCCAACGAAGTAAAGGAACGATCACTCGATGCCTTGGAGTCGACCCCGAGACCTTGGGACCCAATCCTGAGCCTCCGAGACCCGATCCCGAGTCCCGAGAATCGGTGAGAAGCCCATGAGAAGCAAGGAGGGACCAAAAAGTGCATATTGGAGGCCTACAAGGCTCATCCCGTTTGGGATGGCCTCATCCCGTTCGGAATGAAGTGCACAAACAAGGAGGTTGCTGACCTGGGTCCATCCCGATCGGGAAGGTGGCGTCCCGACCGGGACCGACCTCGTCCCGATCGGGACCAACCCGTCTCGGCCGGGACGGGCCTGCTGTAACCCGCGCTTGTTTTCTTTCTTCTTCCTTCCATTTGTAACCCTATATATACCTCCCCTCTTGTATTAAGACACCATCTTATGTTATGTTATGTTAATTCCTTAAAACCCTAGACTACTTTAGGTTAGATTAGATTAGATTAGTGTAGATTAGTCGGTAATTAGTAGTTAATCTTTGTTTAATCTTGTATTATTGGATCTCTTGAAGAATCCATTCAAGCTTGACAACCTTGGTGGATGAATTTGGGTTTTCTTATATACAAGTGTTCTCCTTTTCCATTTCCTTTGTAGTATGGTACAATCCTCTTCTCCTTTTACTCCTAATCCTTTATTATTCATCAAGTTCTCATCTTTAGTTCTTGTTTATTGTTTTCACTAGTTTGTTTGTGTATGTTTGGTTGTTTGAGTTTGTTTACCTTGTTTTTGTTAGTATTTCCCTTAGATATGTTAGAGTAGTGTTCTTGCTAGGGTTAGTAAGGTGATTAGGGTGTTAATTGAATGATTAGGGGATGGTTGGAGATGTTGGTGGAAGATTTGGGTTTCCTCTTGTTTGATGCACATCACATGTTTGTTGAATTGCTTGAATGACTAAGTATGTACGAATGCTTGTTTTCTTGCCTTTCTTTTGTGGGTGTTAGTTTGTTGTGGGTTCGGTCCCCTCACTAAGTTGCGAGAGCCCGGTGAGGACGACCCGTAGGCCGGTCTAAGTAGCGAGAGCCCGGATTCGACCTAGGAACATAGCGCGCTAGAACCCCGTTTGTCGTGTGTCGCCGAGATGGGTTCTAGGTGGAACCTCTAGGTGGGTCTAAGTTGCGAGAGCCCGGACCAACCTAGATCACCCTACTACCTCCTTCACTCTAGTCCTCCCTTGACCATTCCGTTACCCCTTTGACCCCGACCTAACCCTAGCCCGTTCTCCTTTGTTTGCTTTCTCCTTAGCCTTAGTCGTAGTCTAGTTTTCTCCCCTCTCTATCATTCCTAGATTAGCTTAGCTCGTTGACTTAGTCTAGTATTTAGGCGACCTTAGTCTAGACGCCTCTTACCGTCCCCGTGGATTCGACCCGACTTACCCTATCTACCCTAGTTAGGATTAGCCGGTTATATTATTGACGGTTGGGACGTGACGAATCCCTAACCATCAGTCACCACAGCAGAATAAGAGGAATGAGAAGTCCAACTATTCAGAAACTGAAATCTTCTCCTAAAATAGTTGTCAACAGATGCTGTAACAATAATAGGAGAGTGATTTGATACTCCAGACTCACAGAAAACAGCAGTAGAAGAAGGGAAAAGGGACTGCAAGGCAGGATTACCCAAAGCCCTATCAAGTTTAGACCAAATCCTATCAGAAGGATCCCTCTTATTAGTCCAAGTTAAGGAGCAACCAGAACTGGGCAGATCATCTAACTGACAAGAAAGGAGGCAGTTATTTAAATCCTATATATCATTGAAACTAGGGGGATTAGAGCCAACTCTCTCCTCAGGGCTTCGAACAATATTAAAATCACCAAGGACCACCCAAGCCTCAGTAGTAGAGATACTAGCAAGGTCATTCCAAAGGGTAATTTTATCAATACCTTCATTCAGACCATAGACCATACTAACTTGACAGAGCTTGCTGGTTTGAAAATGATGAAAAGTACCAGAAATAACTTGGTCAGATTTCTGAAGTAAACTAAATGCAACTGTAGAAGGATTAAAAAACAGCCAAATCCTCCCATTATGATGCTGATCATAGTTATGAACTAGTGACCAGGCACCAAACCATTTTCTGTAAATCTTATTAGCCTTTCTTTCTTTAACTCTAGTCTCCAAGACAGCAAGAACATCAACTTTATTCTGAAAAAGGAAAATAGAAACTTCACTATATTTTGTGGGGTTATTAAATCCCCTAACATTCCAGGAAGCTACTTTCATGTGAATGTTTGTCAGGTGGGACTCTTTCAGTCCTCACTCCTCCACATAAATCTGCTACCTGCTCCCTAGGACATCCTGAGTGCATTACAGCAGCTATCTCAGGGGGTTTTCCACCAGGAAACCCCACCTCTGGTTTACTCATCACCCCTAGGTGCTCTAAGGTACCACCTAGTCCATCTTCGTAAACATTCTCAAACTCTGATACTTGTTAGTCAGAACCATTGGCTCAGCTTCAACAGTTGGTTTAGTCTTAAGAGATGAAGAGTTTCTCTTAGACACAAACAGGAATTGGTCTTCCTGTTCAGTAAAGGAGCATCCTGAGTGCATTACAACAGCAGATTCAGGGGGTTTTCCACCAGGTAAGGAAGTCTTACACTCCACCTCTGGTTTACTCATCACCCCTGAGTGCTCTGAGGTACCACCTAGCTCCATGGGAATTTTAACCACTGCCCCAGTTAAGGAAATGAGATCCGATCCTTAACTGGTTCTGAAAGGCTCAAAGTAACCTCTTCCAGTTTTTTAGCAGCTGCAACTTTCTTCTTTTCCCATTTACAATTTGACAAAGTATGTCGAAATTTACCACATCCCTTACAATAATAAGGGATCCACTCATACTGGATTTTTTGGACAGAGAAATCGTTATAAGGAGTACTAATTACCACTTGTTTAGGAAGTGGTTTTGAAATATCTGCTTCAACAGGAACTCTAGCAAAAGAAAGCTTAGATTTAGAAGTAGTAGCCAGATCTACACAAAGAGGTCGCCCAACGTTGCTAGACAACTTAATTAGGATAACATCAGACCACAAAAATGGGTCAAGATCAGGGAACAAGACCCAAATTGGAACACTTGACACCTTTTCCATGGTGGCAGAAAAAGATGGAGTCCATTCCTTAAGGATAAGAGTATATATCCCTAAATTCCAAGGTCCACCACTTAAAACCCTCTCCATAGCCTCCCTAGAGTCAAAACGAAAGAAGAACCACCCCTTTTTGAAATATTGCACCACAGGAGAGGTCAAAGGTCCCCATTTCTCTGTAACAAACTTCCTAATCTGCTGTAATGAAGGTTTTGAACCTATGAGCTTACCCATAAGCGTAAACTCCCAAATTTTTAATTCATCCTCAAAATCACTCAATTCTATACTTATCTCAGAACAATCAACAACATCCTCAAAGAATTGCAGATTCATACCCATTTGTTTAGGTTTAGCAACAACATTCGACCATTTTGATGATTCAGAAACAGAGGGTTTATCAGACATATCGGCATTACCAGTATTATTAACTATTAGGAGGAACAAAATTAGAATTAGGATTGGAGTTTTTACCAGCAGAATTCATATCATTGAGAATTACATCATTTAACGAAGGTTGGCGCGAAGAACCCTGCGCAATCAAACGCTCCTGCGAATCGTCCTCAACCTCATCTGCACCACCATTAGGAGGAGGAAGAGATTGATGTTTCTTTGGCCTTCCTGGACCCCGCTTCAGAGTGGAAGCCATGGGAGAGAAGCTCGAAGTAACAGAATCGCCTGAGAGAGTTAATGATGTGATTTGGAATGAACTTTGAACAAGTGATTTGGTGATTGATAGTAGATCGAAATGAATGAAATAAAGTAACGAAATCAGAATGGAAAAGTTGTCGTAAGGGATGATAGAACGTAGCCAAGGATAGTGTGCTAAGTGAGATAGACCTATACCTCAACAAAGCGGGTGCTAATTCAAACACTCGATTGAAATAGCGAGTATAGAGCTTGTGACGCGACTAACTCTAATACTTTGTCTTGTGAACTACAAAGACGGAATGAAAAAGCAAAGCTTATCTCAGATTTGTTTGATGAAAGTTGAATGCTTTATTCATCAAGTGTTTGGCTATTTATAGCCAAGCAACACGTCCCAAATGAGGCTCCAACCAGAATAGTCAAGCCTCATTAAAGGATACAAACTACTAAGTGATAAAAACAAAGTAAATACATTGAACTAAAATGACTGAATTCATCCTCTAGTTATACTCCAAATCTGGTGCTTTTCTCTTGGTGTGCTTTGGCTGGTTGGAGGTGTGAATGAGTCTTATTCATGTATGAAAGCAATAACTCCAATTGCTTGTTATTTGAACTTGGAAATCAGAATAGAGCAATGTGTGTTTCATCTCTTTTATTCAGTCCAAGTAGGTGTTCAAAAGAGCTAGTTTAACACTTGAAGAAGGCACACTACTAGACTTGAAGGAGGGGCATCCACTAGCTCTTTTATTGAAAGTCGATAGAAAAGAAACAGTCCCGTCAAATAAATAACTTCTGCGAAATTCCCATGCACAGCTGACTTGTTCGGACCATAACTTTGTCAATACTTGTTCAATGAGCCTTCACGAATAGTCATTGGAAAGATAAGCTCGAAATCTATCTCCTCCATTTTGAATGACTACAAATTTCCAAGTATAACTCGAGATATGGACCGATCAAAACAACACTGCAAACTGAACTCGCATCAGTAACAACCTAGAGAGAGAAAGTGTTTCTCTCACTTTGCTCTAATTATTATTATTATTAATTTTTTTTTTGCAGAAAAATTCATCATTTCATTAATCAATGAAATTACATTTTGGTGCAAAAGAATATCACACTAAGTCAACGTACAAAAAAGTGGACATTCTAGCTAAAATCCTACCTATCTTAGGATTATCTTTATGTGCAACAAATCTTGTGAAAATTGTAAATTGAATGTTTGATACTAGAACATCTGGGGTAGCCTTCGCTCCAGTAAAAGTCCTCTGATTTCTTTCATGCCAAATAGTATTAACAGTAGCTGCAAGACAAGTAGACAACCAAGTAAATTTCCAGTGCTTAGCTTTGTGTGCATTCTTCATCCATTTGATAATTTGGTGCAATTGATTACTAAGACTTCCCAGAGACATCCAGTTCAGAATAGCTTGCCAAATCTGATGAGAAAATGTGCAGGACAAAAACAGATGCCTGTGATCCTCCAAAGCTGCTTCACAAAGTGGACATCTAGATACTATATAGTAGCCCTTCCTAGCAAACAGGTCAGAAGTAGCTAGTTGATTTTGTATTGCCATGGATGCTATTATCTTGTGACTAGGAACAACCATGGAGGAACTGAGAATAGAGCTCCATGCACTCTTCTTCTAGTTATTAATGAGACAATACGCCATGTTCACCAGGAATTTGGACTCTGATGAACATTCTTGAATCAGTTTCATAGCATTCCTCTTAGTACCAACAATCTGAATAATTCTATCCCTGGTGTCTAATATAATTTTAAAACCCATGGGAAAGAATTCCTTAGCTTGAATAGACCAAATATCATCTTGTTGTAGCAAGTATTGTTGGCACCAGTGAGTCCAGATACTAGTAGGCTCTTTAGATAGCTTCCATAACCATTGAGAGTAAAGAGAAAAATTCCAGGTAGCCACATCCTTGATCCCAAAACCTCCACAGCTCCAAGGAGAACAGATTTCCTGACATTTTCTAAACACAAGCCTTTTCTGCCCAGGTTTAATACCCCAAAAGAAGTCCTTACATAGTTTATTTAGTGCCTTTGTGACTGCTACAGGGAGAAGAATACTCGAGCACCAAAAATTCTCTAATCCGAACACCACATAATTGATTAATTGAGCCTTACCAGCATAGGATAAAAGCTGATTTGACCAATGAAAAGTAGCATGCTGAACCTTTAGAATGAGAGCATCAAACAACAGAATAGTTATTCTAGCAGTAGTGAGTGGAATCCCCAAATATCTGAATGGGAACTCACCAATAGTGAAACCAGTACCAATAGTAATTTGTTGTTTAATATAGTCCACAACTCCCCCAAAATATATGCAAGTCTTCTCAATATTAGGGTGATGGCAAGGATTTGTCACGTCCCTAGCCGATCAATAAAACACCGACTAACCTAGTGGGTAGCTAGGGTAAGTCGGGATCGATTCCACGAGGACGGTATATCAAAGCTTAGACTATGTCGGCCTACAAACGAGACTATGCTACCAAAACGACACAAAGAAAGCGATAAAAGGAAAACTAATGGTGGAGGAGAAGTATGACTAAGCTAGCGATGAACTAAGCTAATGATCGAACTAACAAGTAATCTAGGGTAAATGATGGCTAACTAGGAGGATTAACACAAATATGGAAGAAAGTGGGGTAGGTCGGGTTCATAGGAGTAGAAGGGTAATTGGGGTGATCAAGGGTATAGGTGTCTCCTAGTTGTTAGGGTGGTCCGGGCTCTCGCAACTTAAACTGATGCCAAGGTGGGTCCGGGCTCTCGCAACTTAGATCCTAGTCCGCGCTCTCGCGACTAAACTATTCTCGACATTTCCACATAATAGACAATCAATGAGAATATGAGCACAAGTATGGGAAGCATGGCCACTACAACTCATACAAGCATATCAACAAACACATAGAGTGCCCACAATGTGACTAACAACAAAGATGCAACCTTTTCCCCTTAATCAACCCTAATCATCCATATTCTACCCCTAATCCCCCTACTAACCCCACAAAGAAACTACTCACTCATTAACATGGTCAAACTAACAATCATAAGAGAAAACAAACTCACAATCCAAACATTCATTATGAATAACAAGAACAATAGCAATAATAACATAAAAAGATGGAAACAAGATTAATAACTAAGAACAAGAGTAAGAAAGGTTATACCAACAATGGGATGAAGAAAAGATGAAAACTTGTATTAATGAGAAACCCAAATACAATCCCAAGGTTGTCAATCTTGGAACAATCTTCAAGAATCTCCTTAATCCAAGAACTAATTACAATGATTAAACTAAGGATTAACTAAGATTAAGGGAAGATTAAAACTAATGAGCAAGAGTAAATCTAGGGTTTTGGAGGCTTAAACTAGTCTAGGGTATGATAAGATGTCTTAATATTACAAGAAGAGAGTATATATATGGGTACAAGAATGAAGGAGAAGAAAAGAAAAGAGTCGCGCTGCCCCTGTAGCTTCCCGACCGGGACGGGTAGGTCCCGACCGGGATGGGCTCACAGCAGCCATCTCAATGTTGCACCCCATCCCGAACGGGATGAGGTCATCCCGAACGAGATGGGTCTTGTATGCCTTCCTTAAGCGCTCTTTGGTCCTTCCTTGCTTCTCATGGGCTTCCCACCGATTCTCGGGACTCGGGATCGGGTCTCGGAGGCTCGGGATCGGGTCCCAAGGTCTCGGGGTCGATTCCAAGGCATCGAGTCATCGTTCCTTCACTCCGTTGGCTCCAAAATGTGTATGTATAGAGTCGGAATCGCTCCAACTCTTCCAAATCGGTCTCGGGAACCTGAAACGAACTAGAGGAAGCATAAGAAGCCCATAAATCGCTCCCAAGGAGCGATTCCACAAGGAAAATGGGACCAAAACACATGTAAATAAGCACTACACACTACACTTATCAACTCCCCCACACTTAACCCTTACTCGCCCTCGAGTAAGCACACACTAACTACTAAACTATCCGAATAGGTATTAGCGCACCCTACGCCCCTTCAACTCACGCGAGTGCACTTAGAGGAGAAATGCACTCCGCAAGGCAAGTCGGGTCTTGCGACAAAACTGTGGATGCAACCGGACACAAAACACATAAACAAACAAACACACAAACAAACACATAATCGGTTGCACCCAAAACAAAAGAAATACCGCTTCCCTCAAAAAGCGGTGAATGAAACACCGGTTTAGGACTCGAGGTAAGTGACAACGTTCCCAAGCTAGCAATACAATCCAAGGTGGACTAAACCCTAATAGTATGACGATAAAGCAACAAAAACGTTGGTAACTTACCTAGGTCCTCCTAACTTTCTAAAAACATACTACGGGACGATCGGCGGAGTGGAAAAGTGAAGAACCACGGTGTTAGTCGACACTGTAGGTAAGTGAGACCCCGCCCCCTTTAGCGTGAGCCAAGAGGGTCGTCCCGTGTCAAAAAACCGCCTAACTAGTCCAAGTAAAAAGGTGGAAAACATGCAAAATGAGGGAAGACCGACTAATGCCGCTATCATCCTTCCTCGGGACTCGGTCCTTTGGTAGGCTCTTCACGGCAAAAGTCGGAAAAAAGCTTATTTTTGTGGGGATTTCTTTTTGTGAGACGGGTTTTCTTTTGGCATTTCTTTCCTTTCGACGTTTTGATTTGTTTGTTGCCATGCCATTTCTTTTTCTTCTTTCCTTTTTTTTTTGTTGCTTTTGCGCCTTTTTTTTTTCTTCATTCTTTTCTTTCTTTCATTTTGTGTTTCTTTTCTTTTCTTTTTCTTTTCTTTGCCCTTTTTGGCAAGATTTGGCATTTTTGGCATTTCAATGTGTAACAAGAAAGAGAGAATCAACAATTTGCATTTTATTGTGTGGAGATGTGTATGAGGTAGGTGAATGGGTAAGTCGGGACGGGCCCTTCCCTTCAAACCCACAAAAAGTGGAGAACTTGGACTAATCAAAACAATCCTAAACACGGTCACCTAGGGGACGAGACTCGGTAACCAAGGCCTTTTCACACCGTGGGTGGTCATAATGGTCAAAATGCAAATCCCTTAGTAAATCCCTAGTAAGCTAGATGGACTCAAGGTAAAGGACCAACGAAATCATTGATTTAGGGTCATTCTACTAGATTAAAGTCCAAGACTCGATTTATACAACTAGGAAAGGAAAGTAGCTACTCACACACTAGCCTCTAAACCGGGTTTTCGAAAACGGTTTACACACTCAAGACACACTTAACACAACACAAAACAAAGACACGACGAAAATGAAAGAAAAAAAGAGACAAAACAAAACAAAACAAAACAGCATAAACATATACAAACACCATCCCAATATTCCATACAAGTCACCAAATCACCACAAGTATACACAGGCTCCACCCGAGCACACCTCAACACAACCTCCTCCAAACATCCCAAGGAATAAAGAGAGAAAGAGGGTTAGAAGATGTTACCGGATGTCTTCAGAGCTTTCCCAAACAACGGTGATTAAGCAACCTATAAGGAAAAGGGAAGCAAAACACGCACAATACAAAACAAATATACGACATGACGACACAAAGGAAAGAGACACAAAAAAGAAAATCTTTTTGATTTTTGTGAAATTTTTTCAAATTTTTAGGGTTTTTAAAGGTTTTTTCGAAAAAGGGGAAAATAAAACTAACTACGATAGAATATCGCTCCCCCACACTTAAATCGAGCAATGTCCTCATATGCTCAATCATAGTGTGCGGAGAGACAAAAGAAAAAGAAAAGAAACTACGAAAATAAAACTAAAAATCAAAAATGAAGATGAAGAAAAGGGTAGAAAGTGTCCGGCCGGGGTGTAGTCAAGTCACCATGGGCCGAGACAAGAAAACGATATGGATGGGGGAAGAAATAAAAAGAAAGAAATAAAAGGAAATGGGAGGGGAGGGCTAGGTGTAATCAAGTCACCTAGCCCGGATTCCGCCTAAATCCGAAAAAGGGGTGAAATCTTGTACTATTGGATTAATCGATCGACTCCCGACGTAATCACGTCGTCGGGAGTCGGGAGCAACCATACTACGGCCTCGAAGGCCACTAAAATCCCATGACTCGAGGGAAGGGGGAAACAATGGAAAACAAGCGATAAAAAGACGGAAAAGTAAGGATAGTTACCCAAACCGAGCGGCTAGTAACTCACTTGCTCCATCGTCTTGATGATCATTAGAGGCTCGTCGCTTGTCTTCTCGGTTGCCATCTCGCTTCACACTCAAGAAGGACTCACGGTCGGGGTAGTAATGGTGTGAGAGGATGGGATTTGATGCGAGAGACGGTGTAAAGTGGATAGGAAATGGAATGAGGGCACGACAATGAAGTACATGGGGCATATGATAAGGTTAGGGTAGCTAGGGAGGCTGGGAGGGGGCATAAAACGGTTGGGTGGAGTCAATTGTCGAAGAAGAAGCACAAAGGGGGAGTAGAGGACCATCCCGGTCGGGAAGATCGATCCCGATCGGGTTACCTCACCCATCCCGGTCGGGACGCCTTCATCCCGGTCGGGACGAACCCACAGGAAGCTCGAAATATGGTGCACCCATCCCGATCGGGACGGCACCCTTCCCGGTCGGGACGCCTCATCCCGGTCGGGATGGGCCTTCTTCAACTTCCACAATCCCCAAAAGCTTGCTCCAAGCTTCAAAAACTCGATCCTCGTGCCTACAACCCAAGGTATATCATAGCCAATCCTCTCTAGGGATCATCTTCACTTCACCTATCCAACAAACTCAACTCAAGCATCAAATTCTCTCCCTCGCTGCGCTCATCAATAATCCAAATAACAAGAATTCACAAAAATTCAAAGCAAATATAATACAAGGATATATACAAAGAGACGGTTCTTGTGGGACTCCGTCAAACCAAGGTGGTACTTTCTTCAATCTTTTTCAACAACCTCCAAGCCGATTCCATCTCCATCGAGGGCACGTAAGAACAAGTCGAAGGCTCTAGCAAAATCTTCAATCAAGCATGTCATATAACCAACCACATCCCAAGACTCTTCATGGCCTTGCTTTGATGTTCCCGGGGCATCCCGATCTACTAAGTTCAATGGCTTGAACTTGTACTTGCGATCCTTCGGGATATACCCAAACGTCCAACGATCCTCATGTGGCCCCAAGGGCGGCTCATCATTCTTTTCTTCGCTTTGCAACTTGTCATCAAGCCCATGATTTGGGCACTCATCCTCCTCACTCTCGGAGTCGTCATCATCAAGTACATAAGAGTACTTCTTCAAGCCTTGTCCCGAATCATTCCCTCAATCGACGTCTTCCGTGGCATGGATCACATTACATGTCTCGGTCATAGGCGAAGTGTTGCCTTGGAGGTCGAACACTAACTCTTCGTCGCCTAGTTGAAAGGTGATCCTACCCTTCTTCACATCGATCACGGCACCGGCGGTGTGTAAAAATGGGTGTCCAAGGATGATGGGAGTGTTAGCATCCTCCGGCATGTCAACCGCAATGAAGTCGACCGGAATGAAGAACTTCCTTATTTGCACCGGCACATCCTCTAACATTCCCAATGGTCGGTTAAGAGACTTGTCGGCCATTTGGAGTGTAATGGACGTACATTTCAACTCCGTCATCCCTAATCGCTCACAAATGGTGTAGGGGATAATGCTCACACTCGCACCCAAATCACACATAGCTCTCTTGATCTTGTAATTGCCGATGGTGCATGGGATAGAGAAACTACCCGGGTCCTTCAACTTCGGAAGCGTGGAACCTTGAATAAGCTCGCTCACCACCCTAGTGAACGCTACCGTCTCTTCCTTGTCGATGGACCTCTTCCTAGCCAAGATTTCTTTCATGAATTTACCATATGCCGGGATTTGGGTAAGTAACTCGGTAAACGGGACACTAACATCCAATTTCTTCACAATGCTAAGGAACTTGTCGTATTGAGTGTCCACCTTAGTCTTCATTTGCCTTGATGGGAAAGGCAACTTGATTTGGTACTTGTTTTGTTCAATTGGGGTGGACTCTTCAAAGGACACTTTCCTTTTTCCCTTGTCTTTCTCTTGAAGAGGGGGAGGGTTGTCTTCTTGGGGTGTTTCAACTTCCCATAAAACTTGCTCCTCAATTGGATTTTCATGGCTTGATTCTTCTCGAGTTGAAGATGCCATCTCCATTGTCGGTTCTTGCATTGGCTCTTGCTCAATAGGATACGGAGGGGAGTCATAAGAGGTACCTCTCCTTGTGGTGATAGCATTTACATGCTCAAATGACGGTGTTTCACCTTGAGAAGGTAGTTGCCCCTTTTGCCTTGAGGAGCTCCCCGAAGCGAGTTGAGATACTTGAGTCTCAAGTATCTTCATACGGGTATCTCTCATCGCGTTTTCCCCTTGAATATAAGTGAAGAGCTCATGATGGTTTCTTGATATGTCCATTTGACCTTGTTGCATATCCATCAAAGTCTTTTGAATGTCAAAATCCCGAGGTGGAGATGATGGATTATGCGGAGTATCGGTGATGGCGAGAGGAATGCCATAATCAAGAGTAGGAGACCGGCTAGGCTTGCCTTGTTGTTGACTACCTTGTGTAGCTTGTTGTTGACGGTTCGCTTGGAACCCATGAGAATTACCTTGTTGATGGCCTTGATTGTTGCCATGGTTGTAGCTTTGATACCCTTGGTTGTAGTTTTGTTGTCCTTGGAAATTTCGGTTTCCTTGGAAACCACCATGATTGAAGTTCCCTTGTTGGAACCCTTGCTTGTTGTTGTGGAAGGTACCTTGGTTATTTTGCTTGAAGTTGTTGAAGGGTCTTTGGTTACCCACATAACCTTGGTAACCTTCATTGTTGTCCCGTAAGGGAGGTGGGATATAGGGACGATGTTGTTGTTGATGTTGAAGTGCTTGTTGTTGGGGGACTTGATTGGAAGCTTGGTATTAATTAGAGTAGGAGGCACCTTGCTTGAACGCTTGGAAGGCATTCACTTGCTCAATACTCCCTCTACAATTCATAGGGTCATGACCAACGATTCCACAAGTATCACACATCCCGAAGTAAGGTGTAGGAGGTGTGAACCCCAAAGCATTCACTTCTTGAATCGGTTGATGGTGTGAGGAACTAGTGCCTTGGACTTGGTTGAGGTGGCTTTGGAGCTTCTTGTCGATAGTCTCCATGTGTGTTTTCAATTGAGCTCCAAGGTCAATGCTTAATTTGGTGATAGCATCGACCTCATGTATGCCTCCTCGATGTGCCTTCCTAGGCCTAGAGTATTGCGAATTATGCACCGCCATCTCTTCGATTCTCGCCCAAGTTTGGTCGTCATCGACCTCGGTAAACCTACCATTGGAGCCCATGTTAAGAATGGCTCTCGAGTCCTCATAAAGACCATTCCAAAATTGTTGCACCAAGAACCATTGTGAGAGTCCATGATGAGGGCACGATCTTACCAAAGACTTAAACCGCTCCCAAGCTTCATATAGGCTCTCTTCATCCCTTTGTTGGAACCCGGTGATGGAGGCCCTAAGCAAATTCGTCTTTTCCGGAGGGTAAAACTTTTGGTAGAACGCCAAGGCAAGCTTTTTCCAAGTATCGATCCCCATGGTTGCCCTATCGAGACTCTTGATCCATTGCTTCGCTTTTCCAATAAGAGAAAACGGGAAAAGTACCCAACGAATTTGATCTTGAGTAACCCCGGTTTGAGATATAGCGTCACAATAATCGGAGAAGGTCTCCATGTGTTGGTGCGGGTCTTCGGTGGGCAAACCACTACATGGGCTCCTCTCCACAAGTTGGATAAATTGAGTCTTTGCCACAAAATTCCCGGTATAGGCTTCCGGTAATGCACTCGGTCCCGGCAAGACATCCTCGGTAAAAGTGGTGTGGGATGAAAACTTCGGCATGATTGGATATAAGGGAGAAGATGGTGGTGTAGACGGTGTTGATGTAGATGAAGAGGGAGAACTAGGAGAAGAATCACCGAAGGGATTGATGAAGGTCCCTCCGGCCGTCTCTCGAGGTGAATTGTTCAAGTCGGCTCCTTGGGCTTGCCCTTGATGAGTATTGCTTGCACTCGGTTGAGAGATTCTAACCCGGTTAATCGTCCGTTGGCGAAAGGCTCGAAAGAGTCTCTCCGGCTCTGGATTAAAGAGATGGAAGTCGCCTCCCCTCCTAGGCATACACTACACACTAGAACAAACGTAAGAACGCCTAGTGCTTTATGGGCACTAGGCAACGACAATAACAAACACAACTAGAGACAAATAGAAAAGAAAGCTAAGGAAAGAAGAGAAACTAGAAAATATTCACAAGAGAAGATGGGAGAACACGAAGAAGGGTAACTAAGTCTAGAAATAAGCAAACTAAGTCTAAAAAATGCACCGTCCCCGGCAACGGCGCCAAATTGATGGCAAGGATTTGTCACGTCCCTAACCGATCAATAAAACACCGACTAACCTAATGGGTGGCTAGGGTAAGTCGGGATCGATTCCACGAGGACGGTATATCAAAGCTTAGACTATGTCGGCCTACAAACGAGACTATGCTACCAAAACGACACAAAGAAAGCGATAAAAGGAAAACTAATGGTGGAGGAGAAGTATGACTAAGCTAGCGATGAACTAAGCTAATGATCGAACTAACAAGTAATCTAGGGTAAATGATGGCTAACTAGGAGGATTAACACAAATATGGAAGAAAGTGGGGTAGGTCGGGTTCATAGGAGTAGAAGGGTAATTAGGGTGATCAAGGGTATAGGTGTCTCCTAGTTGTTAGGGTCGGTCCGGGCTCTCGCAACTTAAACCGATGCCAAGGTGGGTCCGGGCTCTCGCAACTTAGACCCTAGTCCGCGCTCTCGCGACTAAACTATTCTCGACATTTCCACATAATAGACAATCAATGAGAATATGAGCACAAGTATGGGAAGCATGGTCACTACAACTCATACAAGCATATCAACAAACACATAGAGTGCCCACAATGTGACTAACAACAAAGATGCAACCTTTTCCCCTTAATCAACCCTAATCATCCATATTCTACCCCTAATCCCCCTACTAACCCCACAAAGAAACTACTCACTCATTAACATGGTCAAACTAACAATCATAAGAGAAAACAAACTCACAATCCAAACATTCATTATGAATAACAAGAACAATAGCAATAATAACATAAAAAGATGGAAACAAGATTAAATAACTAAGAACAAGAGTAAGAAAGGTTATACCAACAATGGGATGAAGAAAAGATGAAAACTTGTATTAATGAGAAACCCAAATACAATCCCAAGGTTGTCAATCTTGGAACAATCTTCAAGAATCTCCTTAATCCAAGAACTAATTACAATGATTAACTAAGGATTAACTAAGATTAAGGGAAGATTAAAACTAATGAGCAAGAGTAAATCTAGGGTTTTGGAGGCTTAAACTAGTCTAGGGTATGATAAGATGTCTTAATATTACAAGAAGGGAGTATATATATGGGTACAAGAATGAAGGAGAAGAAAAGAAAAGAGTCGCGCTGCCCCTGTAGCTTCCCGACCAGGACGGACCATCCCGATCGGGATGGCCCTGCCATCCCGACCGGGATGGGTTGGTCCCGACCGGGATGGGCTCACAGCAGCTATCTCAATGTTTCACCCCATCCCGAACGGGATGAGGCCATCCCGAACGGGATGGGTCTTGTATGCCTTCCTTAAGCGCTCTTTGGTCCTTCCTTGCTTCTCATGGGCTTCCCACCGATTCTCGGGACTCGGGATCGGGTCTCGGAGGCTCGGGATCGGGTCCCAAGGTCTCGGGGTCGATACCAAGGCTTCGAGTCATCGTTCCTTCACTCCGTTGGCTCCAAAATGTGTATGTATAGAGTCGGAATCGCTCCAACTCTTCCAAATCGGTCTCGGGAACCTGAAACGAACTAGAGGAAGCATAAGAAGCCCATAAATCGCTCCCAAGGAGCGATTCCACAAGGAAAATGGGACCAAAACACATGTAAATAAGCACTACACACTACACTTATCATAGGGTGAAGTCCAGAGAGCTTACCAAAGTCAGTTAAGGCATTTTTGACAGCTATAATAGAAGGGACATCACCCCTGGTGAAGATCATTAGGTCATCTGCAAATACAAGGTGTGTCAATTGCAACTTACTGCATTTGGGATGGAAAGATACTTGCTCCTGTTGACAAATCACTCTAAGTCTCTGAGAAAGTATTTCCATACTGAGAACAAAAAGGTAAGGAGATAGAGGATCTCCTTGCCTTATGCCACTCTGTCCCTTAAAAAACCGAGTAATTACTCCATTCAATTTGAAAGAATACCAAGGTCCTGTAATACAACCCATGATCCATTGAACAAACTGATTAGGAAAGCCCATAGAATGTAGCATTGAAGAGATAAATTCCCATTGAAGGGAATCAAATGCCTTCCTAATGTCAACCTTAACCATACATCTTGGTGTTAAAAACTTCCTGGTATACCTCTTAACCAAAGCTTGAGAAAGTAGGATATTATCAAAAATATTCCTCCCTTTCACAAATGCAGCCTGCTCCTTTCCTACTAAGTTAGGCACATCAAAGGCTTCATTCTATTGGCAATGATTTTGGACACAATTTTATAGAACACTGTGCAACATGATGCGGACATGACATAGGTCCACCCCGACGCGGCCACGCACGGGT
Organism: Agrostemma githago; assembly: GCA_958450325.1. NCBI lineage: Eukaryota > Viridiplantae > Streptophyta > Magnoliopsida > Caryophyllales > Caryophyllaceae > Agrostemma > Agrostemma githago. Next base: position 26,728,561 of record OY288257.1, read on the forward strand.
TTAGGGAGGCGAATGAATCTCCATATGAGATGGTCAAATTGAAATTTAAATCGAAGTTGGAGTCGCCACCGAATTTTATGGTTATTCGGAACCGTTTGAGCCTACTCTATGTCGTAGTGGGCCATATACAAAATACGGCCCATTTCCGATGTCAGAGTTTATTGGGATCGTCCCTTTGCATATCGATACCGATGCCGACTTGAGCGGTTAATCGTATATTGAATGACTCTCGTTGCCAATGGATTCGGACATCCGGAAACCACGGTTCTGAGTAAGGGGTGAGGGTACGTGTTGGAAAGTTCACTAAGAACACCCAACCCCGCCCGCACATTAGCGGCCTGATGTGATTTGGAATGAACTCTGAACAAATGATTTGGTGATTGATAGCAGATCGAAATGAATGAAATAAAGTAACGAAATCAGAATGGAGAAGTTGTCGTAAGGGATGATAGGACGTAACCAAGGATAGTGTGCTAAGTGAGATAGACCTATACCTCAACAAAGCGGGTGCTAATTCAAACACTCGATTGAAATAGCAAGTATAGAGCTTGTAACGCGACTAACTCTAATACTTTGTCTTGTGAACTACAAAAAGACGGAAAGAAAAGCAAAGCTTAACTCAGATTTGTTTGATGAAAGTTGAATGATTTATGCATCTAATGGGTGGCTATTTATAGCCTACAAAAGGACCCAAAGAGAGGCCAACCAGAATAGTCAAGCCTCTTAAAGTGGGTGATACAAACAAAGAAAAAGAAAAGAACTTAGACAACTAGATACAATGAATAACTGTGAACACTAGCAGCCACTATTTTGCTCCAATTCAGATGCAATGCTTCTTTGTTTGCTTTAGTAGGCTGGTGTGTTTTTGCACTTGGTTAATGCATCTTCTAGTCTTGAAAGCAATTAATCCCATTGCTGATTATTTGAACTTAGAAATCGTATTAGAGCAATGTATCCACTAGCTCTTTTATTGAAAGTCGATAGAAAAGAAACAGTCCCGTCAAATAAATAACTTCTGCGAAATTCCCATGCACAGCTGACTTGTTCGGACCATAACTTTGTCAATACTTGTTCAATGAGCCTTCACGAATAGTCATTGGAAAGATAAGCTCGAAATCTATCTCCTCCATTTTGAATGACTACAAATTTCCAAGTATAACTCGAGATATGGACCGATCAAAACAACACTGCAAACTGAACTCGCATCATACTCTCCTTCTTTGAAAAAGAATTGTCCTCAATTCTTGTAACAAGTATCCCACCTGGATCAAATACAAAATTTGTTAGGATCAACACACCCTTACTCCAAATAGACACAAGTGTGGCTAATGTTGGTATTATGGCTCGACCACAAGCTCGACTCCTTTTAAAAAACGCGCAATTTTGTACGCTTGTGAAATCCATTTTGCTTGTTTTGAACATGGACAGATCACGTATCTTATATTGCTTCTCAAAATATTCCATGAGCTCAATCCCTCTATTTTCGATGTTTGTTTTGGCCAAGATCAGAATTTTTTTTTTCATACGCAACCCATTTGGCTCACAATGATCTTCATATTCATCGAAAATAGGAGGTAACGACGGATCAAAAACCAAACTTTCCTCGCTTGTATTTCCCAACGAGAAAATTACAGCCATCTTTTTTTTTTTTGAATAGTACTTCGTGAACAGTACTAATTCGTGAACAGTATTTTTTTTTGAAAATAAATCGAACTTCAACAAGAACCACGAAACAATCAAAACCGATTAACCCTCGAACTACCCGTACGAGTTTAACCTTTGAATTCCAATCGCAATCAGAAATTCAACTAATAACTTGGCTTCGACACTCCTTGGACCGTCTTGATTTTAAGAAAAATCAAGAGTTGTAGCTCTGATACCACTAATGATGTGATTTGGAATGAACTCTGAACAAATGATTTGGTGATTGATAGCAGATCGAAATGAATGAAATAAAGTAACGAAATCAGAATGGAGAAGTTGTCGTAAGGGATGATAGGACGTAACCAAGGATAGTGTGCTAAGTGAGATAGACCTATACCTCAACAAAGCGGGTGCTAATTCAAACACTCGATTGAAATAGCGAGTATAGAACTTGTAACGCGACTAACTCTAATACTTTGTCTTGTGAACTACAAAGACGGAAAGAAAAGCAAAGCTTAACTCAGATTTGTTTGATGAAAGTTGAATGATTTATGCATCTAATGGGTGGCTATTTATAGCCTACAAAAGGACCCAAAGAGAGGCCAACCAGAATAGTCAAGCCTCTTAAAGTGGGTGATACAAACAAAGAAAGGGAAAAAAGCTTAGACAACTAGATACAATGAATAACTGTGAACACTAGCAGCCACTATTTTGCTCCAATTCAGATGCAATGCTTCTTTGTTTGCTTTAGTAGGCTGGTGTGTTTTTGCACTTGGTTAATGCATCTTCTAGTCTTGAAAGCAATTAATCCCATTGCTGATTATTTGAACTTAGAAATCGTATTAGAGCAATGTATCCACTAGCTCTTTTATTGAAAGTCGATAGAAAAGAAACAGTCCCGTCAAATAAATAACTTCTGCGAAATTCCCATGCACAGATGACTTGTTCGGACCATAACTTTGTCAATACTTGTTCAATGAGCCTTCACGAATAGTCATTGGAAAGATAAGCTCGAAATCTATCTCCTCCATTTTGAATGACTACAAATTTCCAAGTATAACTCGAGATATGGACCGATCAAAACAACACTGCAAACTGAACTCGCATCATACCTCTACTAGGATATCGAATGATTTTTTAATACGCGCGCTAGTAATACGATGAATGATATGCAAACATTGTTTTCCTAAACATGCGAGGAATTGAATGGGTTACTAAGTCGGTTTAATGCAACTAAAATTAACGTCAAAGTTGTTGTAGCATGTGAGATCCGTTTTAGTATAATAAAACAAACGATGAAATAATGATGAATTTGCTACAAGATAAACAAACGAGTTAGTATCGATTTGTAAAAAATAATATAGCAAATAAATATACGAGATCGAGAAAATAAATATTAATCGAAATCTGAAAAATATTGCTAAAATGCTGTTTGTATAAAAAAACGAAGTTCGAAAAATAATAAAAAAACGAGAAAGGCGCGTCGTGGCAGCCGGTCGCGCGGCTCGCACGGGATGCCGGCGAGTCGCGTATCGGGCTGATTTCGAAAGCGGTTTTTTTGAAAATTCGATGCTTTTATTAAATCGCGTACAAATATCACATAATTTGCACTCGATCTAATATTTTCGATATTCGTTATATTCGATAATTGACTACGAAATCAATATCAAATACTCGGACTAGTTTTAGAAAAGATATAAATTTTGAAATCGTTTCGTAGAATAATAAAATAAAACGAACGACAAAAAAGCTTAAAAAAAGACTCGGGTTTCAGGCCCGTGCGCGAGTCGCCTGGGAGTGGCGCGACTCGCGTGCGGGTCTGTCCGATTTTATTTTTTGTTCGAAATTGCTAATTTTTATAAATCGCGTACAAATACGAATTAATTTATACTCGATTTATGTTTTCGATATTCGTCGTACCCGATATTCGATTATGAAATCGATATCGAGTATTCGGAATAAATTAAAAAAAAGTTTTTAAAAAGAAGTTTGAACGAAAAAAGATGTAACGATTTTTAACATCGACGAGATCTTAATATAATTCTTTTTGATACAATATTCGATTATAGAAAATCGGTATCATATTTTTAAGAATGTTGTTATATGAAAATAGTTTTTGTAGTATCGATGTTAGAAAATAAAAAAAAGCGACGACCGACCCATAAAAAATAAGACGGACGAGGAGGAGAAGAGAAGAAGGATAAATCGGGTTTGGTACACCCTCAACCTACATGCTTCTGTTTACTCGGATCGGGGCTCGTCGGGACGTGGCTTGGGCACAAGAGCGTCGAGTGGATGTCGGTGAGTTGGGGGTGGTTCGGTTCGGGCGTGACGAGTGAAGGGTGTCGGGTATCGGGCCGGTTTCCTTCGGGTTTGTAATATCGGTGTGTCGATGCTTGATTTTATGCTTACGAGTGTGTGTATGGGAATAATTTGTGATGCTTTTATGAATATTTGATCGATAATGAATGTATATTGTAGATGCTAATTCATGTCTAAAAGTGTGTGTGCAAGGGGCTATTTATAGGGAATTCCCGACCTTGGCTAGGAGAGTTTGAACTACCGTTAGAGATAGGAAATATAGGAAGCTGTAAGGCATGAGAATTCCGCTTTCTTGTCAAGGAAGAAAGGGAACACGGCTGGAATATGCTGCTCGACCGAGTATTTGCACTCGGTCGGGTGTCTGAATCGGTTTTCGGATAGGATTCCTACTTGAGATCGAATTCCATCCTTAAACGGATTTGTTTAATATTTTATGTAGCTGATTTTTCGTAGGATTAGAGTTCGAATCAGCCGTGTGAGGTGTCACGGCTGACTCACGTGCCTCGGAAATAATTTTGACGGGTTTTGACTCGGTCGTAAAAAGACGGTTTTACCCCTGGTGTCGGAATCGATCCAAATTAGTCTTATTTGACTCGAAACGACCCACTGGGCCTGATTTTGAGGTTGGTTTTGTGAGATATGTACTCCATAATGAGCCCAAACCAAATGCCAATGATTTTGAGCCCGTTTCTGAGTATTTAAAGCACGTTAGCGTCCGATCATCATTGGGTGTTTGTCGGAAACTGCTATAGACACCTAGCAGTCAAAATGTGGGTGTCTACAGAGCCCCCACTCTGACTGAGGCTTGGACATGGCGAAAGTCAGAGTAGCTACCAGGTCAATCAAAAATTAAAACCTGGCAGACTTCCGGTCGGGTCATTTAAGGTCCGTTAGACCTGCGTGGAGGGCCGGCCGGCCGGAGACTAGAATTGTACCTGAGTTGCTGATAATACCTCCGTGGGGAATCGGACTTGTCGCATAAGTCCTGGGTGTGCCTATGTGTGGGCCCATCCCGTGCTATTCCGGGGAAAATGCCGCCTCGGGCTTTCCGCTGGGGAGTTGTGTGAATTGCGCGGTCTTGAATTGTACCTGTATAAGTTACATAAAATTTTGCATGCAACGTGTAGGTGAAACAAATATGACTCGCGCTAGGGAATAAAAAATGATTTTTGCTTAGTTTTGAAATCGAAGTCCTGAAAGCAACTTACGTGCTAGGAAATAGGTTTTCAAAACTGAAATGGGTAGAAAAGAAATTTGCAATTTAAATAGACCGAAATTTGACCTTGTCGAAAAGGATTTTCTCAAATGGCTAAGTTTTGCAGGTTTTAAAAATGAGAATTTGAAGAGAGAGGTATACCGACAGACTCGACTCTGGACGTGACCGGACGAGTTGACAGACACGACTGGACTCTCGAGGGGTTGGACCGTGACTCGGTAGGAGGGTAGGCCACCTAACAAGACTCGAATCCTCGGAATGGGAAGTATTTGCTATGGGGGAATTGAGATAGTCTGTAATGAGACTGTTGTAGTCTAGTACTCTTCTGGATTTTTGATTTTAGGGTACATTTCCAAAGTGGGTATTGCCTCGAGTCCTGACAGATTCTTGTCTTCAACTGAGCTGAGTACTAGGACACACTACAGAAAGGAGGCTAGATTTTTTTGAATTTATCTGGACTTTGTGAGTGGATGGAGGTTTTCTGCCTAAGAGAAGCCCCCAGGAGGACAAAGCTAACTGTTGAGAACATGATGGTGTCGTGACCGGAATGACGGTGCTTTTTGAATGTGTGTCAATGTGGGTGGTTGTGCCTCTGTTGAAAGGCTGCCTACGTATTCACGTGTAGTGAAATCAAACCAAGCCGTAGTTCAGTGTTGAAAGATATATATTATGGTGCCTAGTCTAATAGGACTTTGTGTGTAACCAACCATAGCAATGGTGTAGGCTAGGTGCATTCCCAATGATGTCTTGATCAAAGGGATAGAATGGTTAGGATATTGATCCTGTGACTGTGAGCATTCTCCCGGATAGCCCCAGAGGTGGTGTGAACTATTTGGGCAAGTTCTATGTCAACCGCAGGTTGAATTCCCGTGCTTGGGGTTGGTAACTGGTTTGAATGAGAAGAATTGGGATGAGATTTTAACGAGTTTTGCTCTCGGGGATTTTAACGAGTTTTGCTCTCGGGGGTTTTAACGAGTTCTGCTCTCAGGGATTTGGTGAGTTTTGCTCTCGGGGATTTTAACGAGTTTTGCTCTCGGGGATTTTAACGAGTTTTGCTCTCGGGTCTTTGTATGGTGATTGTGAATTTTGTTATGTAAAGGGGAAGCCGAGTAAAATGGCTCGAACTTTGATCGGAATATGTTTGATGATGCGGGATCTGGTTTCCATGTCTGGCCCTAATGGTTAGGGGTATCCTATGGAGCTAGAATCCTCAAAATTCCGGGCTGTCTTTAGACTGGGTCTCGGGAAGGTCTTGAAGGTTGTAATGTGGGAAGGCTAAATGTGGTGTTAGTTGACCAGCTTGATTGTTTCTCCCTTATTGGATGGTATGAGTATTGATCTTGAGTGGACCGTTGACCACGGTCATGGGCATTTGAATATTTTTTGTTGGTTGACCTCTTAGCCCCGGTCATGGGATCTTCATTTGTGTTGACCGTTCTGGTCGTGGATGCCCTTTTTTGATGATGGCCTGCTTTTTTGTTTTGGCCTTTTGCTTTTTTCCTCGGACTTTTTGATTTTTTTTGTCCAGTTTTTTGTCCTTTTTTTTGTTGGTCAGACTAACATCGTAGGTAGGTATGGTTGATCTTGTCAGAGGGGTGTTTATTGTGGGAAATGGGCTTGCCTCCCGTCTTGAACCCAAACTAGGAGACTACCTAGATTCGTCACTGGATTCGATATCGCTCCTGATAAGTGTAGTTTTGTGGCTTCCTATGTCAGACATGGAACAGGTAAAGGAAAACACGGGTCTCGATTTCCTGCAGTCATTATAGATGTGCCTATAGTCACGTGCATGTGCTCACAGTGTATGATGGTGTTTATCATGTTCTCGGAAACACATAAGGAAAGTATATATGAGCAATAGAAAAGCTGATTTTATTGAATTTTGAAAAAGAGGACAGAATGCAAAAGACTCTGACTCTGATTTGGAAATGAGGATGTAGGGTATCCTAGGCTCGGACTCAGACTTAGACTCGAATCAGATCCGGACTCGGATGCTTGGTTGGTTGTTTTTTTGGTAAGGTCTTCGACAGGTGCCACGACTCGCCTAAACTCGGTTTTGCGCAAATGCAAGAGAGGGAGTCAAACTAGACATGGCCCGGGGTGACGGGAATGACTACGATTCATGGACCGGGATACTCGAACGTTGACCTGGACGAGGTAACGACCCTGGCTTGGACTTGACGATGAGACTCAAGCTGCACAAGGGTGAGTCCGAAAATGGGGCGACCATGTTTGACTCGGGTTAGACTCTCCTAAGACAAATGTGTAGGGTGCGATTCTCGGGGTGACTGTGATTAATCATTCCGTCGGGGAATAGCCCCCAAGTGAGACTAAGGACTCAAATGGTGTGGCATCTAAGTGACTCAAAGGTGGGGTACGTGAGACACATGTAAGACATGACCCTTAGAGCAACCGTGATTGACCGCTCTAATGAAGCGTAGCCCCCAAGTGGGATCGAAAATTTGTTAAGACTCGAGTGTCGGACGAGTGACCTTTAGACGTAAGGGTCACGAACCTTTTGTTATAGGGCTATGCCTTGTAAAAGGTTGACTCGGAAGAGACTCCTAGACGGGCGACTCGTGAAAGGTGAGCCTCCTTTAGGATCCAGCTGTGTGGGCTGGGCCCTGTTTGAAAGGAGGTTTACGTGAGACATTCCCCACACTTTGGACTCGATTTGTGTAGACGGGCCGACCCTTATAGGAGTATGTCCTACGTAGGTGGGCCTTGCCTTAGTATAATAAGGCGGACTGGGATAGGGAGGAAATCCGTGATATAAGATCGACGGAGTTTCGACGCTAGAGACCTCGACGACTTACGACACGACCCGACACTGCTAAATACGTGTCCTAAGAAGAGGAAGGTTTTGAAAAATTGAATTTTTGAAAGGCCCGAAAGAATCGGGGAACCGACCCTTTTTTCGAAAGAAAAACGGAAAAGGTAGGTCGGGCGACGGTTTTGAAAGTTTCGAAAATATTTTCGAGTTTTGAAATGGGCATAATACCGACTAAAAATAGGCTATTTTGAGTAAAATCGTGGATCCTAAATTCGGTATATGTCCCGGGTTTTGAAATTGGATATTTTGAAAAGGATGCAATTTTGAAAATGACGGGTTTTTTGAAAAAAAAGACTTGTAAATCAGGTAGCACGTAGTCATGGAAACAGTATAACAACACCATGTATGCTCTAATTCTAAGTCTCGGTAAGTCTGTAAGGGTCTATACCAGTGTACACAGCCTATCGAGAATAGGGGCGGACTTCCTAAGTCGAGTTGAGCTTAGAACATGCCGTAAAACCCATACGAATCGGCTAATGGACACCTTCGACATATTCAATTTGGACTACATCGATAGTATAGTGGGACGTCGACCAGTACCGGCCCGAGAAAATATAGGGTTATGCATGAACCATAAAACTAAAACGCGTATTGTACTAGTCAAACGATTTCTATTCGAGTCTCACCCTGAGGATGCTGAAGGTCAGTAACGTATCAGCTAATCCCCAGCGGAGTCGCGACGGGTTTAGGGAGGCAAATGAATCTCCATATGAGATGGTCAAATTGAAATTTAAATCGAAGTTGGAGTCGCCACCGAATTTTATGGTTATTCGGAACCGTTCGAGCCCACTCTATGTCGTAGTGGGCCGTATACAAAATACGGCCCATTTCCGATGTCAGAGTTGATTGGGCTCGTCCCTTTGCATATCGATACCGATGCCGACTTGAGCGGTTAATCGTATATTGAATGACTCTCGTTCCCAATGGATTCGGACATCCGGAAACCACGGTTCTGAGTAAGGGGTGAGGGTACGTGTTGGGAAGTTCACTAAGAACACCCAACCCCACCCGCACATTAGCGGCCTCTACTAGGATATCGAATGATTTTTTAATACGCGCGCTAGTAATACGATGAATGATATGCAAACATTGTTTTCCTAAACATGCGAGGAATTGAATGGGTTACTAAGTCGGTTTAATGCAACTAAAATTAACGTCAAAGTTGTTTTAGCATGTGAGATCCGTTTTAGTATAATAAAACAAACGATGAAATAATGATGAATTTGCTACAAGATAAACAAACGAGTTAGTATCGATTTGTAAAAAATAATATAGCAAATAAATATACGAGATCGAGAAAATAAATATTAATCGAAATCTGAAAAATATTGCTAAAACACTGTTTTGTATAAAAAAACGAAGTTCGAGAAATAATAAAAAAACGAGAAAGGCGTGTCGTGGCAGGCTTTCGCGCGGCTCGCCCGGGATGCCGGCGAGTCGCGTGTCGGGCTGATTTCGAAAGCGGTTTTTTGAAAATTTGATGCTTTTATTAAATCGCGTACAAATATCGCATAATTTGCACTCGATCTAATATTTTCGATATTCGTTATATTCGATAATTGACTACGAAATCAATATCAAATACTCGGAATAGTTTTAGAAAAGATATAAATTTTGAAATCGTTTCGTAGAATAATAAAATAAAACGAACGAAAAAAAGCTAAAAAAAATACTCGGGTTTCGGGCCCGTGCGCGAGTCGCCTGGGAGTGGCGCGACTCGCGTGCGGGTCTGTCCGATTTTATTTTTTGTTCGAAATTGCTAATTTTGATAAATCGCGTACAAATACGAAGTAATTTATACTCGATTTACGTTTTCGATATTCGTCGTACCCGATATTCGATTATGAAATCGATATCGAGTATTCGGAATAAATAAAAAAAAAGTTTTTAAAAAGAAGTTTGAACGAAAAAAGATGTAACGATTTTTAACATCGTCGAGATCTTAATATAATTCTTTTTGATACAATATTCGATTATAAAAAATCGGTATCATATTTTTAAGAATGTTGTTATATGAAAATAGTTTTTGTAGTATCGATGTTAGAAAATAAAAAAAAGCGACGACCGACCCATAAAAAATAAGACGGACGAGGAGGAGAAGAGAAGAAAGAGAAATCGGGTTTGGTACACCCTCAACCTACATGCTTCTGTTTACTCGGATCGGGGCTCGTCGGGACGTGGCTTGGGCACAAGAGCGTCGAGTGGATGTCGGGGAGTTGATTATGGTTTGGTTCGGGCGTGACGAGTGAAGGGTGTCGGGTATTGGGCCGGTTTCCTTCGGGTTTGTAATATCGGTGTATCGATGCTAGATTTTATGCTTACGAGTGTGTGTATGGGAATAATTTGTGATGCTTTTATGAATATTTGATCGATAATGAATGTATATTGTAGATGCTAATTCATGTCTAAAAGTGTGTGTCCAAGGGGCTATTTATAGGGAATTCCCGACCTTGGCTAGGAGAGTTTGAACTACCGTTAGAGATAGGAGATATAGGAAGCTGTAAGGCATGAGAATTCCGCTTTCTTGTCAAGGAAGAAAGGGAACACGGCTGGAATATGCTGCTCGGCCGAGTATTTGCACTCGGTCGGGTGTCTGAATCGATTTTCGGATAGGATTCCTACTTGAGATCGAATTCCATCCTTAAACGGATTTGTTTAATATTTTATGTAGCTGATTTTTCGTAGGATTAGAGTTCGAATCAGCCATGTGAGGTGTCACGGCTGACTCACGTGCCTCGGAAATAATTTTGACGGGTTTTGACTCGGTCGTAAAAAGACGGTTTTACCCCTGGTGTCGGAATCGACCCAAATTAGTCTTATTTGACTCGAAACGACCCACTGGGCCTGATTTTGAGGTTGGTTTTGTGAGATATGTACTCCATAATGAGCCCAAGCCAAATGCCAATGATTTTGAGCCCGTTTCTGAGTATTTAAAGCGCGTTAGCGTCCGATCATCATCGGGTGTTTGTCGGAAACTGCTATAGACACCTAGCAGTCAAAATGTGGGTGTCTACACATGAAATAGGCCGAAATTCCTTTACAGATTGAGCATCTTTCATCTTAGGGATTAGGGTTACTAGAGTAGCATTTGCCTGTTTAGACATTTTGCCAGAGTTAAAGAAGTGCAGGACAGCAGCACAAAAATCCTTCTCAATTATACTCCAACAAATTTTAAATAAGCCCACAGAAAATCCATCAATCCCAGGGCTACTATTGCAATCCATACTAAACACAACTTTTTTAATTTCCTCTATGGAAACAGGTTGACATATCACTACAAGGGAGGACTCAATTAGCTACTATGGTATCCGTCTCTAAAACGTCATTTTCGGTCTCTAAATACGGGTAGCTACTGAATTTGCGACAACGGCAGGTCTGTCGCTATATGCCTTGTCGCTAAATTAGAGACGCAATTAGAGACCGAAATTAGCTACCGAAATTGCGACAGTTTAGGTTGTATCTAAATTAGCTACACGATTAGCTACTAACATAATAGTAGCTGACTTAGCCACTAATATCTACCTGTAGCAAAACAGAGACCATTTCAGAGACTGAATTTATGGTATCTAAATTAACTACTGCACACATAAGCGTAGCTAAATTAACTATACGTTGTAGCCACACTAGCTACACGTTGTAGCTAAATTAGCTACAATGTTCGGGACTACCCAAAACGTAGCTAAAATAGTCACTAATGAATTTTTGTAGCGAAATAAAATGATGTAGAGAAGATATTTTGGGTAGCTAAACTCGCTACAGAATGTGATTGTTAGTATCAAATTAGAGTCCCTCTTGGAGACGGATGATTAGTAGCAACGAAATTGTTAGTAGTCCGATAAGTGCGGTTTGTAGTGCCTATTTTGTAGTGTTTTGGTCCCATTTTCCTTGTAGAATCGCTCCTTAGGAGTGGTTTAGGGGCTTCTTATGCTTCCTTTAGTTCGTTTCAGGTTCCCGAGACCGATTTGGAAGAGTTGGAGCGATTCCAACTCGATACATACACATTTTGGAGCCAACGAAGCTAAGGAACGATCACTCGATGCCTTGGAGTCGACCCCGAGACCTTGGGACCCAATCCCGAGCCTCCGAGACCCGATCCCGAGTCCCGAGAATCGATGGGAAGCCCATGAGAAGCAAGGAGGGACCAAAAAGTTCATATTGGAGGCCTACAAGGCTCATCCCGAACGGGTATGGCCTCATCCCGTCCGGGATGAAGAAGGAAGCGAAGAAGGAGCTACTGAGGGCTCATCCCGACCGGGAGCAGGTCATCCCGATCAGGACCAACCCCGTCCCGACCGGAACCACCTCATCCCGGCCGGGATGGGCTACAGCTCACCCGCATTGTTTCCTTTCTTCTCCTTTCCACTTGTAACCCTAGATATACCCCCCCCCTCTTGTATTAAGACACCATCATACGTTATGTTCTTGATATTACACTAAACCCTAGATAGTTTTAGCATAGATTAGGGTAGATTAGTCTTTAGATTATCGTTTATCTTAGATTAGTGCTTGTAATTTGGAAATTCCTCAAGATCTCCACCAAGCTTGACAAACTTGGATGTTTGTTTTGGGTTCTTCCATTTATGCAAGTTTCTTTCTTCTTTTCATCTTCTAGTTTGGTATAATCTCTTTTCCTTTCTCTTAATCTTTGTTTTATTATTCAAGTTTGAATCTTTAGTTCTTGTTTATTGTTTTGTTCTTCATACTTGTTACTTTGTATATGTTTGTTTTGTTTTATTATGTTGATTCATCTTGTTCTTGTTAGTTATAGAATAGATATGTTAGAGTAGATCTTTGCTAGGGTTAGTAAGGTGATTTGGGTGTTAATCGGATGATTAAGGGATTGTTAGAGATGTTGGTGGAAGATTTGGGTTTCCCCTTGGTTTGATGCATATCACATGTTTGTTGAAATGCTTGAATGACTAGTATGTGCATATGCTTGTTTTTTCTTGCTTTTCTCTTGTGGGTGATAGTTTGTTTGTGGGTTTGGTTCCCTCATTAAGTTGCGAGAGCCCGGTGAGGACGACCCCTAGGTCGGTCTAAATTGCGAGAGCCCGGATGCGACCTAGGCCCCGATATCACGCTAGTAACCCCGTTTGTCGTTTGTGTCGCCAAGGTGGATTTTAGGTGGAACCTCTAGGTGAGTCTAAGTTGCGAGAGCCCGGGCATTACCTAGATTACCCTACTACCTCCTTCACTCTAGTTCTCCCTTGACCATTCCATTACCCCTTTGACCCCGACCTAATCCTAGCCCGTTTCCTTTGATTGTTTTCTTGTTTCAGACCTTAGCCTATTCCTTAGCACTCCTCCTAGATTAGCTCGTCTCGAACCTAGTCCAAGACCGTAGCATACCTTAGTCCGACCTCCCGTCCTTGTGGATTCGACCCGACTTACCCTAGCTACCCAGTTAGGTTAGTTGGTTTTATTTGACGGTTGGGATCCACGACAAATCCTTAACCATCATAGTCGCATTTAATAGCGAATGTATAGAAATCTGACTTTTAAATTGCAACTTAATTAATGCTAAAACTTCAAAATCATAATTGTTTGGAATAAAATGAATCCCAAATTTCTCAATCCCAAATCCAAAAATATGATGCAAGTATATTTGAGTTATGAATAGCAAGAGACATTCATATCCAACGATAAATAAACTTAAAGACTCGATAAATTTATTTTCCCTAAGATGAAAATCGGCGTATTGATAGAGAAATCATTGCAGTGTAGTGCCTCTGACATTCAAGCCATTTCGCCCTTCATTTCTATTAGCATCTCTTTAAATTCTCTCTTTTCCTCCGCATGACTTTCCTTGAGTTCGTTCAGTTCTTGTTTGGTAGACTCAAGTTCTTCTTGTAATTGTGCAACAATGCTTGAAGGGGGTAAATCCTTACCGATTTTTTTATGGTCGGGTAGCGGATAATAAAAATGAGACAAACTTCCCATTCCATAAACAGAGCCATCTTTATTTATGCCACCCACAACCTCTAAATATGCTTGTTTATCTTCCTTACTCCCCGATGTTGTACCCTTCTTTTCATACTCTACCTGTGTTAAGTAAAATAAATAAATGAAGTCTTCCTGTGGAAAACGATTACGGTAACACAATTAACAAATGTACTTAACGGTTTACAAGACAAGATAGTAACACAGTAAACAAATGTGGATGGAATGACAAATTTAAAATCAGATCAGTACCACAGTATATATTTGCTTACCCAAACAGATTCTGCTTTTTCGTCCACCCAAGCCCCATCTTCTTTCATATGTGTTCTACGGAACCATTTTGCCGGCGTAAGAATCTCTTTCGTTTTATCATACTTTATGAAACATTATCAATGGAAAATTATTAGCAAAACAAATGTGTACACATGCATATAATTAAAAAGAATTTCATCTACCAACAAAAATTACTTACATCACGTCGTGCCAACTCGGAAGCAGAATCTGATCTTTGAGTATATGCGACACCCTTGTTAGGTCCCCTTTTATTCTTAGATGCTTGCTTAGATTTTTTTTTTTTTGAATTCTTTTGTTTTTCTAATCCTCTTTATATTCTTTCTAAGTTCTTTACTCATCCATTTAGGGCCCTTTTATGATGTCATTGCCTTGTAAATAATTTGTCTAAGGAGCCTAGCAGCTGTTTTTTCAAACCCATATTTCACATCATTCTCAATTTTTGGATCCCGTTTGAACTTATCCTACAGTAATAACAAATAAACACGAAGTGATTAATGTTCAACTATGCTCGAGAGAATTTTTAATGATTGTACAGTTACAAATATTTGTGTAATCACAGAACTCCTTACCTGAAATATATTCCACCATGTTTTTTTTTTCGTCCTCATCTGCATTTGTCCAACACGTGCAAGGAACTTCAAGGTGCTCTTGAATACTCTTAGTGACAGCACGAACGACGAAGTTATTGTCAAACCTGATGTTAACAAATTCATATGATAAAAGTGAATATAAAACGTAAGTTTAATGACCCATATTAACGACAATTAATATAAAACGTAAGAAAATTTACCATAATACATTAGGCTTTAGTGTCTTTGGCCTCTTAGGTATTGTTTCATCATCAGTAGAAGAATCATCATTGTCACTATGTTCATTTTGATCTTCCTCCGATGATGGCGCTTGTGTCTCATCATTGTCTTCAACAGTGGAGGAACACTTTTGCGGTTAGTGGACACCATCTGTTTGGCAATAATCAATCATACACAAAAGTAGCATAAAAACAAATAAAGATTAGAGAATATGACCATTATGATAGCATTTAACTTATAAATGCACAACAAAAGAACAACACATTAGATAGTATTGAAAGCATAGATAAAGAGTCAAAAATAAATCCACGAACATATATAAAGTTGTGTCAAAATTAAGGAAAATAATACAGAAAAAAATAAAGTTAATAAATTCTAGTCCCAATAATTAAAAGCATCATTATTCATCGTCGTCGTCATCATCATTCATTTCATTATTTTGGTCATCTTCATCGTCATCGTACTTGTTGTTCTCTTGATTTTCATCCTCATCGTCTTCATCTGAAGTGTTGCCATCTAGTTCTTCATTATCGTCCATTTCACGTGTTTCCATTTTATCGTCATCACTTAAACCCGCTTCATGCATTTCTCCATGTTCTTCTACATCAATTTCTGATAATGATGGAGGATCTTCAATTTTATCCTCCTGATACGCGACCTTATCCATATGTGTATCGATCGTTGATCTAGCTCTAACTTTAAACACTGCCCACCAATTACTTTTATTTTTTGATATACTAGGGTATGGTGCAAAGTACACCTGTTCAACTTGTATTGCCAAAACAAAAGGGTCGTACTTAGGATATTTTAAAGCACTGTTAACATCCACAAGCTTATAATGATGGTGTATATTGGTTCCCTTTCTAGAATCCATCCAATCGCATTTAAACAAAATAGTTTTATACGATCTTTCACCCCCATAATACACTAATTCAATCACTTTTTAGAGAATGCCATAATAACCAATTCCGTCCAGACCTTTTACACATACAACATAATTCATTGTGGTCTTTTTCTTTCCATACTCATAAGTGTGAAAATTAAAGCCATTTATGTAATAATGTCTCCAAACATTCACGTGTCTACTTGGGCTTAATGCAAGAGCCTTAACCAGATCATCAGTTACACTAGAGCTTGAAATCTACATTATTTGTAAACATTTATTAGTAAACCAGTAAGTTAAGGTATTAATTACAGTTCTATTTATTGAAAAAACATTACTTACATATTTCTTTAACCATAATGGGAAATCATTACCAAATTTACTCCAAATTTCAATTTCTGTCATTCGTGGGTGACTTTGAATTATTGCTTTCTCAAATTCCCTATTAATGACATACACAAATAAGTAAGTTGAGTTGTTAATGTAAGCTTTGTTACTAAAACAAATTTCAAAAAGACCGTTGTGATGAATTACCTTTCATAATCTCCTAAGATACCACAATTTGAAAGGATGTAACAATGATCACTCACATACTCTTTATCTTCTGAATATTTTTTCTTTCCATTTCTTGGGGTATATCCCACGTTTGAATGAAAAATTTCTGGGATTTCTAGGTTTATGAATTCAGTTGTACTTGGGGGGTCGACATTACGACTCAAATCTCTTGATTTTGTGTCAACATCAGGGTTGAAATAATAGGTACAAAAACTTGAAATCTCTTCTGTTACATATGCTTGACAAATGGAACCTTCTACATGAGCTTTATTACCTATTTTTCTTTTTAAGTGATAGAGCAACCTGTAACATTTATGATCAGTGATGCATCGAGAAAGAAACTAATATTAGTTGGATTTATTGTGGAAAAACATAATACATTGGATATTTAATAAATCTGATTATTGTCAATGAAGTTTAGAAATACCTCTCAAATGGATACATCCATATATAATGAACGGGTCCTCCAACATTGGCCTCATATGGCAAATGGATTGGTAAATGCTCCATAGAGTTGAAAAATGTAGGAGGAAATTTTTTCTCCAACTTACATAGTATTTCTGGAATATTGTGCTCTAACCGAACCATGTCTCAACCTTTAACAATGAGGAGCATATATCCCTAAAGAACTGACTTATCTCCGTTAAAGCATTCCATACATTAAGAGGAAGAAGTTCTCTTAAGGCTACAGGAAGCAATCGTTCCATAAATACATGACAGTCATGGCTCTTTAATCCAAAGAGTTTATACCGTTTCATATCGACACATCTTCCTAAGTTAGATGAGTAACCATCCGGGAACTTCAAGTCTTGTATCCATTCACATAATACTCTCTTTTGTTCCTTACTTAAGACATAAGGTGCTTTTGGCATAACATCTCTGGCATTCTCCCTACTTTCATCGACATTAGCTTACGACGCTTACAATGTATTTCCAAGTCTTTTCTTGCACTAATAGTGTCCTTTGTTTTTCCTTTCACTTCCATTACAGTATTTATTATTTGATAAAAAACATTTTTTTCAATGTGCATAACATCGAGATTGTGTCTAATTAATAACTTGCGCCAGTATGGGAGCTGCCAAAATATACTCTGTCGTTTCCAACCATTTTCTTTATTTATTTTACTCTTTGAGCTAAGAGAAGCATCGGTACCTTGAGGTAGGGAACATACACAATTCCAAAGATCATCCCCATTCAATCGTATTTTTTATGAATGCACTTCTATCTAATCTAAACTCATGGTCTATAGGTAGAAATATACGATGACAAACAAACCATGTGTACTTTGATCCATTTTTAAGATAAAAAGAATTTGTTTTTTCCATGCAGTACGGACAAGCATATTTGCCTGTTGTAGACCATCCTGAAAGCATACCGTAAGCAGTAAAGTCACTAACAGTCCACATTATAGCTACCTTCATAAGGAAATTCCCATACTTTACAAAGAAATATCCTTTTAAGCGCCAATGCTAATCCTTTCATGAAGGAAGCTAAGGCTAATTCGAAACATATTTTACAAAGAAAATTCGTAAACATACATCATACATCACAAAATCCATTTTACAGCATGTATTGTTAAGTGATAATCAACAAATAGTTAACTTTAAACTTGGTGATCATCTAATGATTTAGTCCTAAAAATGATGTTATATGATAGCTAGAGTCTAAAAAATATACTACGAGATTTGAGGGCGAAGAAAAGTTACGTTACCTTGAGAAAAAATAATCGATTCTACAACGTATAAGAAAATGAAGATCAATAATTCTCCTTTTCTCTTGCTCCTCTTCATAAATTAGTTAGAATGACACAAAAACAAACTAAGTTAGTAGTTATACTATAAAATAACTTTGAAAATAAGTAGAATAAGTTAAGAGAAAGAAGGGATTAATGCTCTTCAAAATGGTGGTGTAAACGCTTAAGAACTTAGTACTCCCTCCGTCCTTTATGTTTCTTCCCACAATTTAAGATTTGTGAGGAGTATTATATTGAAACGGGAAGAAACATAAAGGACGGAGGGAGTATTATTTTGATGGTTTTCCTTTGATTTTTAGAAAGGATTTTAAAGAGGATGTTAGGTGGATGAATATATGAGTTTGAGGATCATATTAGGCTCATTATAAGAGCATTTAGTCGTGCCTTTTGTGAGGGAGCAAGCAATGGACAAAGAAATGGCAATTGCTTCAAATGGCTAGTCACCCTTTAGGAAATACATTACCCTTTTTGGTGTTTTTGATTAGAAAAGCATTTTTTGACCCTTGGACCTCAAGGTGACAGTAAGGGGTGTGTAAGGATGATGTTTTTGATTTATTTTGGTTCCACAAAGGTTATGAAAGAAGTAAGGAAATCGAATGTCGAGAAACGATTCGTCAGGTGACGATTTTCGTTGCAAAGGAGCTGTCTATTACAATATTATTTTGATGCACTTAGAAAATGAAATTTTGGATATTAAAATTGTGTAGATCTTGGAAAAATAATAAATTTAGGCTTTTGAAACGCCTCAAACGGAGTCCGTATGAGATAATAGGAACCGTTCTACAAAATCGCGCAGAATTGCGATAACGATAGAAATTTAAGTTTTGCAAACAGTGAAGTGAAATAGAAAATGTTACAAAGGCACATGAAATGAATATTACTATTTAAAATAGTTTGTGGAGATTTGATTTATTAATATTAATAGTTATTAGAAATAACTAAATGGTAAAAAACACGAGGTGTTACACCCGCGTTCGACTAGCCAACTGCGGGTCTAGTAGCGAAGCTCTATCGGATTAACCGCAGGACTAGCTGTGGTAACGAAGCTCTGCTGAAATCATCGTAGGACGAGCTAGGAGGATCCGCCTCGAAGTCGAACCGTGACTAGGTTGTCATCTAAACAAAACTTTACATTTCCGTACTTTTATTATGCACTTCGATAATGTCAAACATGGACACTAGGTCCATGGCACGTTATAAACACACGTAACGTCCTCAACTTCAACCATAAGCACTAAAACACCCTAACTAAACCTGAGTAGTTCCGAGATCCATTCTCAACTTTCTACACATCGTGTCTTGTTTAGTGTACACTCCGAGGGTACAACTCCTCACTACGTGATTTACTTACATTTTGTATTTACAGCTTTCGTATGATTTACCGCTTTTATGACCTTATAATCGCATGCTAAATCACTTAACACGGAATTAAAAAAGTAAACAAGCTAAAACTAAACAAAGTGATGATCGTGTTCCGTATTAGTCCCGGTGCTCACCATCCATGGTTTGATGCATCTCTATTAATACCGAGCCGACGCATCTTAAGTAGAATAATACCAGGTAAGGTGTACCACGAGAACGACTAATATCCGTATTATCGCATTAAATCTGATTTGCTAGTACGTATAATACATAGTACCCTCTACTCTCGTGAACGGACCGGCCCCCGACCGGGAGGGGTTCGCGTGGGTGGCCGTCGCGACAAATCAGGTTTGTCCCGCACGGGCGCGCGCGGGGCGCCTGGCGGTGCGGATGGATGTCCACAGTTTGGCGACTCCGCTGGGGATTTAGAAATAAGTTTATAGCGGTGGTGTAACTCGAACGAGGTCGGTGAAGCTCATTTCCTAGTTCCTTATTGTGGTCACTACAGGTTTTGGCCCTAAAAAGCCCACCCTAACCGATATTAGGACCAATCGACCTCTTCGCGGTAAGATCCTTACGGACACGCGGAGAGACTCTCGGTTGACGCTCCGGCCGCCGCGGATATACCAAACGAATGGTTCTAAGCAAACAGTGTGGCATTCACCTCTCCAGGTGACCTGTCGTCTCCTAAGCAAAGACTATTCGTGGGCGGTAGCCTACCCTAACATACCCATGTCTGCATTCTGCATGACTATATGCATTCCTAGTTATGTGTAGCGTGTTTGAACAACCCAAATAAAACATTAAAATCTGGATTCAACCACGACAACATATTCAACCGCACCCAACTCCATTTTCGAAAAAGAGCATCTTCTTATCAAAACTACCTTTTAAGCGCCAATGCTCCGGCCAAATTAAAATGAATTTAAAAAAAAAACACTTTAGTACTGTCACCATGACGGATTTTACGCTCATCACTTTCAAAGAACACCTTTTCGAGCGCCATTGCTTTGGCCAAAATAAAACTCATCATTTTCAAACAACAATGAGGACCATTATTATCGCCGAACACCCAACTAATGGGATCAAGGTACCTTATACGGTTACATCTTTCTTTCAAAACATTCACGCACCAACACACCGTTAACACCACCAAATTCCCAATCCAGGAGGTTAAGGCATCTAAAACGGTCACATTTTATTTTTCAAAACATCTTTTTGCACATACCGATAACTTTACCAAAATTTCAGTCAATGAAGTCAAGGAACGTGAACACGGTTATACCCACAAAACATTGTCGAAATTCCAATTAATGGAATCAACAAACATGGTCGCACATTCTCAAGTTTTCTAAAAAAAAAAATGCCACAGACACAACGTTCTCTCACAAACACCGTCTACACCACAAACGTCGAACTACTAACTAATAGTAATCTCGATAAAAAGCACAACGTCATTATTTTCCAAACCGGTTCTTTTACAACCGCGCTTCTTTTAGAAAATCACGACTTACACTTTGGTTATCGTCGAATCCTCGACACACACGTAGCAACAAATTTGACACGCCACAAAAGATGTCACTAAACTATCGTAATACCGATTTCACAAAAACTCTCACTTTCAAAAAGTTTGTTTTCAAAATCCATACGTTTTCAAAAACATAAAACTCTTTCATTCCGAGTCGGGATCGAGATGAATTCCTTACGTTCTACAACCATGTGATTAACTATCCTTTTTAGTTACTAAGGCCGCCTCTGTTCGAGGTCTTACATTTCAGGTTGTCTCATCCCGAGAAGTCCGCTTTCTCAAATCTCACCCCCAAGATTTACGTCAGATCGTCTCGCTCCAGAGACACAAGTCTATTAGGTGTTGTGCCGAATACACCAAAAGTTTAAAGCACCCGAATCCCTAATTCGATGACCGCAAACACGCGCGAATCAAGGGTCTCAGTCTCTGTGTTGCTCAATTAAGAGCACTCCTCGAGTCTCTAAGTCGTCTGGTGGATCTAGCCTCATGTTCAGTTCTGTTTCGCAAATCTAAGGATGTCCTCCGGCAACAACCTCGATCAATTCAACACCATTCTAGGACTTGTCAAAGAACTCCAAAACACCATGGCCCAAATGACCGCCACTCATGACAACATCCTCCTCCAATTCGGCAAGTTGGAAGAAGCGGCCAACAAAGTAGAGGGTCTAACACAGAACCTCCCCCCAAGAAGAGGTAGATGAAAAGCCCTTCATCCCTAGGGACAGAATGAGACTCAAGCCAGGCTAGGTTCGTCCCAGGTCTTGGGGGACGTCCCTTCAGGAGTCTAACAAACCTAGGAATGACCTATGTCGAGGCGCTTAGAATTGTGTATCAATGCGAATCATAAGATGTATACTGAATATAAGACACTAATTTACCTGATTTAACCTCTGAAGCTGCTTAGGATCCATGTCACAGAAGCCTTCTGCGACATCCTCGTCTAAAAATTCTGGGACTACAGTTGTTGTTATTTCATCCCAAGGAATCTACGTGACATAGCTCGTATATTTGCACCTCTATCAGACTCTAACTTGCACTTTAAAAACATTAGGAACAAGAAGAACCTACATTACATAAGCTTATGCCACGATCAGCCAGTAGCATACAGCACAATGCCCCATGAATTAGATGAATTGAATAGAACACACACACACAAAAAAAGAAACAAAAACTAAAGAAGGAAAGTGATGCGAGTTCATTTTGCAGCGTTGTTTTGATCAGTCCATATCTCGATTTATACTTGGAGTTTCGTAGTCATTCAAAATGGAGGAGATAGATTTCGAGCTTATCTTTCCAATGACTATTCATGAAGGCTCATTGAACAAGTATTGACAAAGTTATGGTCCGAACAAGACAGTTGTGCATGGGAATTTCTGATGCGAGTTCATTTTTTTGCAGCATTGTTTTGATCAGTCCATATCTCGAGTTATACTTGGAATTTCGTAGTCATTCAAAATAGAGGAGATAGATTTCGAGCTTATCTTTCCAATGACTATTCATGAAGGCTCATTGAACAAGTATTGACAAAGTTATGGTCCGAACAAGTCAGTTGTGCATGGGAAAGCACCGGGGTTAAAGAGGACGTTTGAAGCTGGTTGTGCACGTCCAAATGGCTCCTTATTAAGCTTTGTTATTAGCTCCTAGTTTACATAGATTTGTTATTAGCTCCTAGTTTACATAGCTTTGTTTTTAGCTCCTAGTTTACATAGCTTTGTTATTAGCTCCTAGTTCACATAGATGTAGCTTTGTTTTTGTCACCATGTAGCTTCGTTATTGTCACCCTAACCAGCCGGTTTAAGGGTCTTGTTGTAGGCTATATATAGCCATCTATTTGAATGAATAAGACATCCAATATTGAAATCAAAAACCTGAGTAAAGCTAAGCTTTCTTTTACGTCCTTGTTGCTTACAAGACAAAGTCTAGAGTTAGTCGCGTTACAAGCTCTAAACTCGCTACTTCAATCGCGTTGTTTGATTTAGCACCCGCTTTGTTGAAGTATAGGTCTACTTCACCTAGCATACTATCCTTGGTTACGGTTTATTCATCCTCAAACTATCCTTTTCAATCTGTTTTGGTTACTTTGTTTACATTCCATTTCAGTATACTAATCATTCTTCACATTCTTGTTCAAAGTTCATATCAACTCACATCAGAAAGGAGAATCAAATTAAGAAAAACAAGTATTTTTTGGGAGACAAGTTTAAGACATACTGTATAAGACACAATCTTTCTCCTACCCTTGCGCTGGCTTGGGTAAGCGTTCAGCTTCAATGTCATATTTCAATGACCCGAAACACCCAAGTCTTTCCTCCAAGAAAAGTCCATAACTACGAACCCATGCAGAACAATCCCAAGCTGCAAATGATTGTTCAAAGATAAGGTTTCGCATAATGTTTACATGTCAACAAGCAGGGAAAGAAGAACATTGCTCATGCTGCATAACAAGCTAAATGACATAACACTAGCAAAAGGAATGGAAAAAAAGTGAATGATAACCAACTGGGCCCGAATCATCCTTGAAATTCGACAGCTGAAGAACGCGTTCACGCTGCGATAAAGTGAGAAGTTCTTCCCTGAAAGTCAGGTCACCCTCCCGTAGTAATCTATGTATAACTAATAATGTCTTAAGTGCTACCTATTCAATAAGAGGAAGTAAGATTCTATCAAGCCAACCCTCAGAATATATCCGATGAAGAAACTATTTTTTTTGTTAACTAATAATGAAACTAAATTAGCACACAACACCAATGAATCAGAAACTACAATAGGCAGAATATTACGCCACAACCTAATGAGCAACGCAAAAAGATAAATGTCCTTGAAAGCATTCATGATTCTGAACTGGGCACAATAACATTCGAATAATATTTCTGATTACAAGAAGCACAGTGAACTAAGTTAATGGAAGGACTTCAAAAATAATATAATTATGCCTCCCTATAATTTTTAACATTTATAAACTCCCAACATATTTTGCATTAACATCAACATTTATAATAACGATATACGTTCAGAATTTTTAGCAACAAAGGTGCCATAATACGACATGAGTGGAATCTACAGTTTTGTTTACACGGCCACGACACGTCGGCACCGTTGGTATAGAAATGTTCCCATTATGTTACACGTAGCCTATAACATAACAAGATTTTAGACCACCATCATGTTGTTTTTACATCATATAACCAAAAATCCTATATTGCATACCAAGGAATCTGAAATGAATTTTTGCACCGAGATATAGGTTGTCTCACAACAGCTAGCATCAACGGAAGAACACTTTGCATTCGCCATGAATTTGAACATGTATTTCACTCTAAATTGCATTTTTTGTATAGTTTCAGCCTTCCTTTGAATACCGATACAGCCTACATCTACACTCATGCATTACCCACTAGAATCAAGTACCAAAGAAATATGTTTTCAATTAGAACTCAGTTTGCATTAGCCTTTGCATTATGTTATAGAGCACATGATAACATGAAATTACTCCTCATGTCTGCATCTGATAATATATGCACCAAGCTTTAATGATATTGCATTCTTGTTTTCTTGGAAAATATGCAATTGACATCAGGTAAAACTTGCAACTTCAACTAACTCAGCTAGTTACAGTTTGATTTGCTTATAGAGACCAGCCTGCTGTATCATAAATAACCACACTTACATTGCCTATTAATACAGTCTTCAGTAGTACAAACACGGAAATATTCAGTTGTTAAAGAATATGCATTTTATTTATAAATGCACTATCTTGCATCAGTAACAATGTAGCCTGAGCCGATGAAAAGATAGCTTCTTATTCTATGATATATAAACATAGATTAAAATGAAACTGCAGAATATTCTCTTGGCTAAATAGGAAATCAGGGAATAATCTTGGAATTCTTTGAGTAAGAGCGGCCTCGAAATGTGATGGTAGGGATTCGTCACGTCCCTAGCTGTCAATAAACTACCGATTACACCTAGTGGGTAGCTAGGGTAAGTCGGGATCGTATCCACGAGGACGGTATTGCAAGGGTTATACTAGGTCGGCCTAGAACGAGACTATGCTACCAAACAAACACAAAGAAACGATAAATGGAAAACTATGATGGGAGAAGTATAACTAGACTAATGATGGACTAGGCTAAAACGATGCTAAACAATGAAACTAATGGAATGATGACTAACTAAGACGATGGATCAAATATGGAAAGGAAGTGGGGTAGGTCGGGTTCATAGGAGTAAATGAGTAATTGGGGTGATCAAGGGTATAGGTGTCTCCTAATTGCTAGGGTCGGTCCGGGCTCTCGCAACTTAGACCCTAGTCCGCGCTCTCGCGACTAAACTATTCTCAACATTTCCACATAATAGACAATCAATGAGAAGATGAGCACAAGTATGGGAAGCATGGCCACTACAACTCACACAAGCATATCAACAAACACATAGAGTGCCTATTATGAGTCTAACAACAAAGATGTAACCTTTACCCCTAATCAACCCTAATCACCCATAATCTACCCCTAATCCCCCTACTAACCCCACAAGAAGACTACTCACTCATTATCATGAACAAACTAACTACAATAAGAGAAAACAAACTCACTAAACAAACATCCATTATGAACAACAATAACAATAACAATATGAAAAGATGAAACTAGATTGAATAAACAAAGAACAAGAGTAAGAAAGATTATACCAACACTATGGAGATGAAAAGATGCAATCTTGTATAAATAAGAACCCAAATAGAATCCCAAGGTTGTCAATCTTGGAACAATCTTCAAGAACTTCTTAATACAAGAACTAATTACAATGATTAACTAAAGATTAAAGAGAGAATTAAACTAATGAGTGAAAGTAAGTCTAGGGTTTTAGGGTTTTTGAGAGGCTTAAGAAATGCTAAGCTCTCATAAGATATGTTAACAATACAAGAGGGAAGTATATATATGGGTACAAGAATGAAGGAGAAGAAAAGAAAAGAAGTCGTGCTGCCAGCTCTTCGTCCCGACCGGGACAGGATCATCCCGACCGGGACGGCGAGCCATCCCGACCGGGACGGGTTGGTCCCGACCGGGACGGGCCCACAATGGCCGTCTTCAAAGTGCACCTCATCCCGAACGGGATGAGGCCATCCCGAACGGGATGGGTCTTGTAGGCCTCCTTTAAGAGCTCTTTGGTCCCTCCTTGCCTCTCATGGGCTTCCCATCGAATCTCGGGACTCGGGATCGGGTCTCGGAGGCTCGGGATTGGGCCCTAAGGTCTCGAGATCAATTCCAAGGCATCGAGTCATCATTCCTTTACTCCATTGGCTCCAAAATGTGTATGTATTGAGTCAGAATCGCTCCAACTCTTCCAAATCGGTCTCGGGAACGTGAAACGAACTAAAGGAAGCATAAGAAGCCCATGAATCGCTCCCAAGGAGCGATTCCACAAGGAAAATGGGACCAAAACACAACAAATAGGCACTACAAACTACACTTATCAACTCCCCCACACTTAACCCTTACTCGCCCTCGAGTAAGCACATACTAACTACTATACTAGCCGAATGGGTATTAGCGCACCCTACGCCCTTTCAACTCACGCGAGTGCACTTAGAGGAAAAGTGCACTCCGCAAGGCAAGTCGGGTCTTGCGACAAAACTGTAGATGCAACCGGACGCAAAACACACAAGCAAACAAACACACAAACAAACAAACAATCGGTTGCACCCAAAAGAAAACAAATACCGCTTCCCTCTAGAAGCGGTGAAAAGACACCGGTTTAGGACTCGAGGTAAGTGACAACGTTCCCAAGCTAATAACACAAATCGAAATGAACTAAACCCTAATAGTATGACGGTAAAGCAACAAAAATGGTTGTAACTTACTTAGGTCCTCCTAACTTTCTAAAAACGTACTACGGGACGATCGGCGGAGTGGGAAGTGAAGAACCATGGTGTTAGTCGACACTGTAGGTAAGTGAGACCCCGCCCCCTTTAGCGTGAGCCAAGAGGGTCGTCCCGTGTCCAAAACCGCCTAACTAGTCCAAGTAAAAAGGTGGTAAGGAGCTTGACCAAGTATAAGGAAGATGCTATTGTTGATCGAACAAGGTATGGAGAAGCTACCGGGGTCACCAAGTTTAGTACAAATGGTAATTTTCGGGGTGACCCTAGGTAGTGTCGGAATTTCCTTCTTCATGGTAGAATTTAAGATCATGTCCCTCAAATAGTCGGTCGGAGTTGGCATGGAGGGACTAGTTTCTAAATTCTCGAGCAATTCGGTGAAGGTTATTTGCTCCATAGCTTGACCATTTGAAAGGTTTTGAGGCTTATCATTCAAGGGTGGTACTTCCATTTTGGAGACTAAGTTCATGTCTTCTATTGGAATCTTTTCAATGATGTAGGTAAGGTCTCCCACAAGGTATTTGAACGGATCTCTTTTTCATCTTTCGGTTACACCCTTGACCACATTCTCACCGAATTCATTGATTGAGGGATGAGATGTAAAAGTTTGTGGATCAAAGAGTTCCACCGTTCCCTTTATGCTCAATACCTTAATAACATTCTCGGATGCTTGATTGGAAGAATTGGTGGTTCATAAGAAAATCGAGCTTGCGAGGCGGCACGTGTCTCTAAAGCTTCAAGTCTAGCTCGATTTGATGCATTTTCTTCCAATAGATACTTGATCGTTTGTTGAATGTTATAAAAAGTTTGAAAGAGTCCTTGAGAATGCCTTGGATGACCTTGATTATGTAGAAGATAGATTCCAAAAGGAGGACCATAGCTAGTTCAAGGTGGTCCTTGAGAATAAGAACAACTTTGATTGAATTGATTTACAACCAAAATTTCTTCAATGGATTGTTGAGAATGGGACCCAAGTGTAGCCATACTTGAATCCTTGGATGTTGTTCAAAGATGAGGTGATGAGGAATGCAGAAGTTGGTGGAAGATAACAATATCAAGCTGTTGCTTCGGTCCACAATATTTTCAAGCGACTTGTTCTCCGAATGGGGATCAAGCAACCTAAATCAAAAGTATACCTAGCAAAAACTTAACAAACGATGAGCCTCCTAGCACCTAATGGCACTAGGGTAGGAGGAAGGAAAAAACAATTAACCAAACACAATCAAAACAGAGACTTAATCAATTAACTAATCGTTGCCTCCCCGGCAAAGGCGCCATTTTGATGCGCGATGTCGCTGACACGTATGCAAACAATATTTTTAGTCCCAACTCACTACTGTGTAGTAGCGGCAAGTCGAGGTCGAACCACAGGGAGGCGGTTAAGCGATATCGGTCAAGTCTAGGTTTAGTTGCGATTGGGGTTAAGATGGGGGTTTTAGGATGAGAAGATGGGAGTTTTGGGACGAGGAGAGGGAACTAGAGCTAGCGAGTTAGACGACTAAGCTAGAAACTATGACGGGAAAGGCGTTGGGGAGAGTCGGGATTTGGAAATGGGGTCTAAGAATCTCGCAATCGAGTTTTAGTCACAACGTTGATAAGAGAGAATGCCACCTTTCGTTTGTTCTCCCAACCCACCTATATATACCCGCTTTCGCGGCGAAAGGGTAAGTCTCAAGTCAAGGTAACTCCTACCCTGAGTTTCCCCATATTGGTAAGAGTGAGTCAAGGTCGATCCAGCCGGCCGGTCTAAGTCAACAAAGACACAAAAACTTCAAATTGATAAATCAACAAGTAAACAATCCACCAACATCCCTCAATTCAAATAATCTAAATCCTCATCCCTAAGTTCCCCAACAAGAAATCTACTCACTATTCATAATGAAGAGCATCAAAACACTAAGGAGGAGAAATAAACTACCACACAAACTATAGAAAAACTAACAAAGGAAAGAGAAAACATAAACTAATTATGGAGAAAGAGAGAGGAAAGAAGCTACCAATTATGGAAAACACTAAAGAGGAAGATGAAGATTACATAAAAATTGAATCTTGAAAGGGATAATACAAGAACTTGTCACCAATCCTTGCAATACTCTTCAATCTTCAACATAAAGCCCAAATCTTCAAAATAGATGATAACTTGATTGCAAATTATAGAGTGGATTTAATCTAAACTAAGAACCACTAAATCTATGGAGTTTTTCTAGTATGTGAACTACTACTACTACTGCTACTACTACTACTACTACTACTACTACTACTACTACTACTACTACTACTACTACTACTACTACTACTACTACTACTACTACTACTACTACTACTACTACTACTACTACTACTACTACCCTACTCCTACCCTAAGGAGGAAGGCACACTTAAGGCACAAGTTAGAATGAAACCCTAGGTGTAGTATTTATAGGGGTTCTTAATGGGTCACACAATCTTCAAGCCCAAATCCAATTCCTCTTCTTTTAAGCTAGACCTTTACCCTTTGCATCTTCATGGGGCAAAACTTCACCCTGCGGTTGAGGGGCTTACACCACTAGGTGAAATTTCACCCGGTGAGATTTTCTTCTCATTTTGTGATTTTTGGCGCTTTTCTCCATCGGGCGAAATTTCACCCGGTGGGCGAAATTTCGCCCGGTCGTTTTGCCCGGTCAACTCATAGGGTGAAATTTCACCCTATGAACTTTTTGTCCAAAATGGCAATCTGGGGAGGAACACCATCGGGCGAAATTTCGCCATGTCAAATTCTCATCGGGTGAAATTTTGCTCTGTGACTTCAGAGGGCCATAACTTTCTCGTTTGAACTCCGTTTGGGGCGTGTGATATGTCGTTGGAAATTTAAGAAGATAAGCTTTCACCTCCAACTGGAATCGCTTTGATCCGAGGTTTAGAACTCTAGATATTACCATTTGAAGTTGGACCTCTCCTGTGAAGATGCCCAATGGACTTATAGTTTTTCCTTTTCGCTCAAGGTTTCACCTCTTGGGTTTGGACTTTGGATTTTAAGTTGCGTGCTTTGCTTTTTGGACGGTTTCCCTCTCTCTCATGCTCATAGGAGCTGAGACACGTTTTTGGTCGAAAATCCTATCAAAATAGACAGAAAACTACAAAAATCACGTAAAATGCAAAACAGAGACTCTAATGCGAGAATTACTCAAAATACGGCGATAACCGCACTCTATTCTCGCAAAACAGAGGAAAAACGGGTCTAAATGGGAGGAAAAACAGTCCAAATTAGGCACACAACAGAAGGTCACATGGATTTGCTGTCGTGTGGGTGACGTTCGACTTTTTACCATTGTTGATGGCAGGGATTTGTCACGTCCCAAGCCGATCAATATAACACCGACTAACCTAGTGGGTAGCTAGGGTAAGTCGGGATCGTATCCACGAGGACGGTATATCAAGGTTTAGACTATGTCGACCTACAACGAGACTAGATCACCAAACAAACACAAAGAAGATGAAAAGGAAAACTATGATGGGGGAGAAGAGATATGACTAAGATAATGATCGAACTAACAAGTAATCTAGGGTAAACGATGGCTAACTAGGAGGATTAACACTAATATGGAAAGAAGTGGGGTAGGTCGGGTTCCTAGGAGTAGACGGGTAATTGGGGTGATCAAGGGTGTAGGTGTCTCCTAATTGTTAGGGTCGCTCTCGCAACTTAGACCCTAGTCCGCGCTCTCGCGACTAAACTATTCTCGACATTTCCACACAATAGACAATCAATGAGAATATGAGCACAAGTATGGGAAGCATGGCTACTACAACTCATACAAGCATATCAACTGATCCGAATGAGGATACAACTAAAGAATTCAATGAAGTCACACTAGCTTCTAATGGTCCTAGTCCAGCCACATTAGCACCTCCTACTAGCCTAGTAGTGTGCCTCCTTCAATCAGTAAGCTAGCTCGTGTGTGGGTCGAATAAAGGAGCAAATAGTCAAGGGCATATGAAGGCATTAACTTGGGTTCACACTCATTCAAGCATGGGGAGTGCACCGGAGTTAAGAGGATGATTGTGGGATGATTGTGTTCACATGGGTGCCGCGTCTAAATGCTTCTTGTTAGCTTTGTTTTTAGCTCCTAAGCTTTGTTATCATCACCATTAGAACTTTGTTTGTATCACCCTTGACCAGCCTGGTTAAGGGACGTTTTGTAGGCTATAAATAGCCATCAACTTGAATGAATAACACACACAATATTCATAACACAAAACTGAGTAAAGCATTGCTTTTCTTTTACGTCCTTGTTGCTTACAAGACAAAGTCTAGAGTTAGTCGCGTTACAAGCTCTAAACTCGCTACTTCAATCGAGTGTTTGATTTAGCACCCGCTTTGTTGAAGTATAGGTCTACTTCACTAAGCATACTATCCCTTGGTTACGGTTCTATCATCCTCACAAACTATTCTTACAAGCTGTTTTGTTGCTTTTGTTTACGTTCATTTCAGAATACTATCAACCTTCACGTTTTTGTTTCAAAGTTCATATTAACTCACATCATCAACAAACACATAGAGTGCCCACAATGTGACTAACAACAAAGATGTGACATTTTCCCCTTAATCAACCCTAATCATCCATAATCTACCCCTAATCCCCCTACTAACCCCACAAGATTACTACTCACTCATTATCAAATTACTCATAACATTAACAAGAGAAAACAAACTAAACATCCAAGCATTCATTATGAACAACTAACAACAATAACAATGTAAAAAGATGAAACAAGATTGAATAAACAAAGACAAGAGTAAGAAAGGTTATACCAACACTAGGAAGATGAAAAGATGCAAACTTGTATAAATAAATGTTGGAGCAAGTGTCCTCCACAATAGTGCATTGATATATTAAATCTCATGGACGGAATATACTTGGGATAATTAGTACATTGATACTTCACGTCAGTTGATTAACATAAATCGGTAACGCTCAGCTGACTAGAGTTAGACGTTATTGTCGTATGACGGCGGTGATCAACTGATCCCTTTCGGTCACACCTATAGGATGAGACCCAAATAGAAGACTAATTATTTGTATCTGATATAGCTAATTAGTTCCTTGCGTATATATTTGATATATGCTTGGTAATGAGAGTTATTTGTTGGAGATAGAGTTTAGAACTCAGTCCGATTAAGTTTATTAGTCTATTATACGATAATTGACTAAATAAATTTTACGTCTTATTTTAATACGATTAAATAGGACCTTTTTTTAGTATTTAAACGTTAATTACTAAATTAGTTGAGGTTTTGTATGCTTTTATGGGTAGTGGTAATTAGCCGTTAAAATATTTACAAGGAGTTGTAAATTTAGCTAATTGATTATTATTATTATTATGGGACCTATTATATGTAGATATAATAGTAATGTACTACTTAAAGAGTTAAGAGTATATTATTTATTTGATGTGATCAATTATATGAGATAATTGATCATGTCACACATTAGCATTTGTATGACAAATGACAAAATAAAATGGACCCATTTTATGTACATGTGTATGACACACTAGTAAAAATAAGGGCAATAATGGTTGTTCTTATTTATGTGCATGCATAAATAATAGTAATTATTACACTAGACCCTAGACTTAAGCATGCAAATAAAATAATGCAATTGGTCTTCCCAAGGGTGGGGGTGGCCGGTTTTGGGGTTGATTTAAGGGGACATTTTGTTCTCTTTTCTACTCTATTCATTCATTAGCAATTGCTTTACCTCATCTCTCTAAAACTCTCTCTAAAATACTAATATTCATCTTTATTACTAAAGTAGTAATATATTCATAATATTAGTATAGTTTTATCACTAATGTTATCTAGTTAATAATAGTGGTGATTATTTGGGTTGAATCTTGGTGCAACTTGAAGGAGATCTTCTACTTTGGAGATTCAAGGTTTTGGAGGATCATCCATACTACTATTAGCTCAAGAACAATAAGAAAAGGAGTTTTCTTATTGTGCCCTTTATTTCCTCATTGTTTATGTAAGGAAATCTTCTCTTGAATCTAGTTTTTGTCATTTGATGTCATGCATGTAACTAGATCTTTATATACTAAATTAACAAGTAATTTAGTAACTAATTAGAGGAGTCTAATTAGTGGGTTATGAACCTTTCAAGTGGTATCAGAGCTTTGTTGTTGCATGCATGTCGATTTTTGACATTTTTCGGGTTATATGATAACTTTGTAAAAACCGGAAATTTTGTGTAAAATGTGTTTCACACGAAAGTTTTGGGTACATGCATACCTAATGACTTCAAAATGGTTGTGGTCGAGTTTGGTAATTTTTGGAATTTATTTGCTAATTTATAATCATTTATGCCTTAAAAACCGAGTTTTTATGCTTATTTGATGTTAAAAGTTAACTAAAAATAGTTGCATGTTGTTTTTGGGCATGGTTTTTTGGTGTACCTATCATTATATGTTGAAGGACATATTTGTAAATTTTTGAAATTTATTTTGTCCTTTTGGGATGTTTATTGTTTTTTATTAGATAAAAATCGATAAACATGCATTTATTTGTTCCAAATTTATTCGAAATTTTTTGTGGACAAATTTTTGTTTTTTGAGTTCCTGGAAATGTTCCAGAATGTACAAAAAATTTTATTTTTATTTTTGGGTATTTTATGATTTAATTTGAATTTATTTCATAAAATTGACCATTTACCGATTAAATTAGCAAATTAAATCAATTCAAACTAATTTTTATTTTTCAAATTAGTGGAGACTAATTCTTGAAATTTTAAATTGGTTTGGAAAAATTAGTTTGAGCTTAATTGAGAATTAAGTGTTGATTAATGATTTTTAATGGTTAAAAATTGATAAATTCCATAAAACCGAGCTAGGATGAACTTGATAAATTATGGGGCGATTTTGGCATGATTTTTACAGCATTTTATTTATTTTAATGTTGTTGAATGAATGAATGTCATTTATTGTTTATTTTGCAAGATTGTACCTAGTATGGCCTAGTCTTTTAATCGGTATTACCCGTAATGTAAGGGAATATCGATTTGGTTGTAATTAATTGCGATATCGTATCGCCCGTTTGTAATAATTAATAGTTTTATTTATACAAATGTATAATAGGAAATGCTATGTATCATTTGTATCATTTGTAATTAATTATTATGAAGACGGAGATTACACAAGACGGTGGACAAAAGACGGTGCCTTTTGGTGGTGTTCCATTGAAGAGGCCAGGGACCAAGGAGTTGGTTTCCGATTTTGTAATAGTCTAGTTAATTAGATTAGCTAGATGGCCATACTAGGATTTATTTTGTTTCATGCTTGCTTTATTTTCGCTCATGCCAAAATCGCCAATCAAGCATTTTATTCGTCGATTGTCAATTCACCAATTTACGTAATCACCAACTTAGTTCACTTATAAGTGATTAGTAACCTAATATTGACAAGACCTCTCACATGCATCGTAAGAATTGAGATTTAGCCTTACCAATTAAAGCACCTATGAACCCCTTGTTCATTAGGGCAACCACAACGTGGACCCTTTTTACCTAGGGTAAGTAGGGTGATAAGATCACATGCCAAGATTGGGTTGGACTCAACGAGATAAAAGTTATTTCGGGGCTAGGAGATGGATTTGGTTGAAATCCGTCGACCGAGAGTTCTAGGGTAGAATTAGTCAAGTAATGACTTACCGTTTTTACATAAGGATTGCATGCGATGTTAGTTCTTATCTAGATACGGGTCTCGGAATCGCTTATATAATTTCGTGAGGGGTCATTATATGAGTGACTTGTTAAAATTGTTTTACAAGTAAATTATATAACAATGAATGTTAATATTTCCTAAACTTTGTTGTAGTGTTTATAATTCGCTATGGCTACTAATGCAACCATTCAACTCGGAAATGATTCTTGGCTTAGGTCCGTTATGGACAAATGTATCTTGAAAGACGATGGAAGTAACTTCATCGAGTGGGAGTCTACCATAAAAGGTGCGGCGTTGTCCGACAACGTCCTTCGTTACTTGAACGAGCCACCACCCAACGAACCCGGTCCTAGGGCCACCGCGGCACAAAGGACCGCTTATGAGGAGTTTTTGAAGATATCTAACGATATCAAGAATGTCTTGATATGGTCAATGTCTCCAAAACTCAAGCTTCAATACATTACCCTTAATGCATATGAGATATTCTCAAGGGTTACGACGGCTTTTTCCCAATCACCCGACATCCGTCAATATGAGGCTATGATGAAATTCTTCGAGGGTAAGCTAGAAAAGGGCCAAAAAGTTGGTCCCCATGTGCTCAAGATGATTGAGCATATTGACACTCTAGAGCGTCTAGGGTGTAGCATTCCCAAGAAGCTTGCGATAGGTCGCATTCTTCACTCACTCCCCTCCAAGTTCTCCCAAATTAGGGTGAACTATAATATGCATGGCATGGACAAGAGTTTCCAAGAGCTTCATGCACTCCTCAACCAAGCGGAGAGGGACATGGAGGCTAGTGGGAGTGAGAAGAGAGACATGCTCTCCATGAAAATGAAGAATCTCAATCTTGGGGTTCAAAAGGGTAAAAACAAGGGTAAGACCAAATTCAAGAGACAAGGAAAAGACAAGAACAAAGGGAAAGCTATTGAGAATAGCAAACCTAAGGCTAAGGTTAACAAACATGCCGACGCCGATTGCTATTATTGTAATGGCAAGGGACATTGGAAACGCAATTGTCCCAAATATTTGAAAGATTTGAAGAACAAGAAAGACGAGAGTGAGACTCCGTCAGGTATTGTCCTCACATCTCTCTATATGATAGACATTAACTATACTTGCACTTCCACTTGGGTATTAGATACCGGATGTGGTTCTCATCTTTGTAATCATTTACAGGGGCTGAGGGACGTGCGAGCACTAGCCAAGGGTGATGTGGACCTACGCATGGGAAATGGAGCTAGAGTAGCCGCTATATCCGTAGGCACTTATGTACTCACTCTAGCTAGTGGTTTTGAGTGTATTTGAATAATTGTTATTTCGTACCAACTTTGACTAAGAACATTATCTCCATTTCCGTACTTGATATGGAAGGTTTTTCCTTTATGATTAAGGACAATTGTTGTACTTCTTCATTTAATGACATGGTTTATGGTAAAGCTACGTCTATCGGAGGTATTTATGTTCTAGATAATGTTAATGATGTATATCATGTAGAAAACAAGAAGCTCAAAACGGGTGAACCTAATCAATCCTACCTTTGGCATTGTCGTTTAGGACACATAAACGAACGACGCATAAAGAGGCTTGTTTCAACGAAACTTCTCAAACCGTTTGATTACGAATCTTATGGTGTATGCGAGTCTTGCCTTTTAGGCAAGATGACTCGTGCTCCTTTCTCAAGTAAAGGAACACGAGCAAGTGAGGTATTGGGCCTTATACATACCGATGTGTGTGGCCCAATGACTATCACCGCTAGGGGTGGTTACAACTACTTCATCACTTTTACCGACGACTTAAGTAGATATGGGTATGTCTACTTAATGAGGCATAAGAGCGATGCTTTTGAAAAGTTCAAAGAGTTTCAAAGTGAAGTAGAGAACCAATTGGATAAAAAGATTAAAGTACTACGATCCGATCGTGGTGGTGAATACCTAAATAATGAATTTGATTCACACCTAAAAGATTGTGGCATAGTATCACAATGGACTCCTCCTGGCACACCACAATTGAATGGTGTGGCCGAAAGGAGAAACCGAACTTTATTAGATATGGTTCGGTCCATGATGAGTCTCACTGAGCTTCCTGATTCATTTCGGGGTTTTGCCATTTTGTCCGCAATATTTTCACTAAATCGAAGCCCGACTAAAGCAGCCAATAAGACACCATATGAGATATGGAAGGGAAGGGTTCCTTATTTGTCGTTTATGAGAATATGGGGTTGTGAGGCATATGTTCAGAACAAGTCTGACAACAAACTCGCACCAAGATCCGACAAATGTCTGTTTGTAGGGTATCCAAAGGAAACACAAGGTTATTACTTCTACAATCGTCACGAAAACAAAGTGTTTGTGGCACGTGACACTATCTTTCTAGAAAATGACTTCATTTCTAGAAGACAGAGTGGGAGAAAATTTGAACTTGATGAAGTCCAAGAGCCACAAACCGAAAATGAAGTGGAGGAAAGCGTTCCCTCCTCCTCGGACACGGTTGTTGTTCCCTTTGAACCTAGGAAATCCACGAGGATTAGTCATCCTCCTGATCGATACCTTGGTATTGTCGAGGAAGATGTGTTAGATATGTTACTTTGCGAAAGTGACGAACCTACAACCTACAAGGCGGCCATATCTAGTCGTGATTCCATGCAATGGCTTGGAGCCATGCGATCCGAAATGGACTCTATGCACGAAAACCAAGTATGGGATTTGGTTGATTTACCTGAAAAGGTGAGACCTCTTCAGTGTAAGTGGATCTTTAAGATCAAGAATGGCATAGATGGACATAAAGATGTCTACAAAGCCAGATTGGTGGCAAAGGGTTTTACTCAAGTTCATGGTCTTCACTATGACGAAACCTTTGCTCCAGTCGCAATGCTTCGCTCCATAAGGATTATCCTAGCGATTGCCGCATTTCATGATTATGAGATTTGGCAAATGGATGTCAAAACCGCCTTCTTGAATGGGATTCTAGAAGAGGAAGTGTATATGACACAACCAGAAGGTTTTGTAGATACATCTAATCCTAGGAAGGTATGCAAGCTTAAGAGATCCATTTATGGTCTTAAGCAAGCATCCAGAAGTTGGAATCATCGGTTTGATCATGTTATCAAACAATATGGTTTTGCTCGAAGTGTCGAGGAACCTTGTTTGTACATGAAGTTTAGTGGGAGTAAGGTAACCTTTCTTGTCTTGTATGTGGATGACATACTTCTTATCGGGAATGATGTTCCGATGCTTGCTTTCGTGAAAGAGTGGCTAGGAAAACACTTCCAAATGAAAGATTTGGGAAATGCACAATGCATTTTGGGTATTCGGATCCATAGAGATAGGTCCAAAAGGACGTTGGTATTAAGTCAAGAAGCTTATATAGATAAGATTCTTGATAGATTCAAAATGAAAGACTCTAAGAGAGGCTTTCTTCCCATGAGTCAAGGTACCATTTTATGCAAGTCACAGTGTCATACCACACCCGAAGAGATTCAACGCATGAAGTTGATCCCATATGCTTCCGCGGTTGGATCAATCATGTATGCCATGACGTGCACTCGTCCCGATGTTTCGTATGCTTTGAGCATGACGAGTCGTTATCAAGCCAATCCAGGTGAAAGTCACTGGACAGCCGTGAAGAACATCCTTAAGTACTTGCGAAGGACCAAGGATTCGTTCTTAGTGTTTGGAGGGGATACTGAATTACGTGTAAGAGGTTACATGGATGCCAGTTTCCAAACCGATCGGGATGATTTGAAATCCCAATCCGGCTATGTTTATATGTTGAATGGAGGAGCCATTAGTTGGAAGAGCTCCAAGCAAAGTGTCACCGCGGATTCTACAACAGAAGCTGAGTACGTTGCGGCTTCGGAAGCTGCAAAGGAAGCTGTTTGGATTCGTCGGTTTTTGGAAGGACTAGGAGTAGTCCACTCCGTCGAAGATCCTATCACCATATATTGTGATAACAGTGGGGGCCATTTTTCAAGCAAAAGAGCCCAAGTCTAGCAATAAGTCTAGACATGTACTTAGGAAATACCACGTGATAAGAGATCTCGAGGAAAGGAAAGAAATCGATATATGTAAGGTTGGGACAGACGAGAACATCGCTGATCCTTTAACCAAGCCTCTTTCAAAGGCTAAACATGATGGTCATGTTGTCGCAATGGGATTGAGAAAAGTCCCAGATTTTCTTTAAGTTATCTAAGATGTAATAATTGGATATTGTAGCAATTTTTACATTTATGATAATAGCATTCATTGTTCGAGTTTCAATATGAACCTATACTTTGTTCATTCGAATGGATTGTGAGACAATCTTGAACCCTATTCAAGTGAACGTTTGAACGTAGTATTTTGCCCCTTGTCATTTAATGAGGTGACGACTCGGAGTGACAAGATTGTAAGTTGATCGATGGTTAGTTCAAGACCATGGGGTCATGGAGATGACTGGTCATTTACATAGGCAGACTGATTGTCACTCTGCCGGGCAGTGACCACAATAGAGTCCCTTATCAAAATAGTTGAGGCCTGGTCGTGGCGGGGATTTCTATTTTATTCCTATGAGTCGATTCTTTAGACTGGCGACCATTTATCTGAGTCGATGTAGTTTCCGATTGGCTTAGGTTGGTGTCCTAGGTCGTGCCGTGAAAGGAGGCTGATGGGCATCTTCTGGGTCATGGTGATCTGCATTATACAGTATAAGATGGGTCAACAGGAATTGTCCACCCACGTCGGGTACAAACGTCCTTGGGCCACTCGAGGAGAAGTAACTGGAAATGCGTGGCCACGCTCGGAAATAGATCTATGGTAGATTTTCCGGTCTGACAGTTATTCTCCAGATCGAGAAAACCACTCTAATTACAATTAAATCACAAGTGCGACCTGAAAGACACCTTGTGATGAGTGGGAGGATGTGACATCAAAGAGACAAGAGAATCGGTAGCACACCACTTGTGTAGACAAGTGGGAGATATTGATGGAGTAGGAGTCCTCCGCAATATAGTGGCTACATGCACAACTTGTATCGGACAAGTGGGAGATTGTTGGAGCAAGTGTCCTCTACAATAGTGCATTGATATATTAAATCTCATGGACGGAATATAATTGGGATAATTAGTACATTGATACTTCACGTCAGTTGATTAACGTAAATCGGTAATGCTCAGCTGACTAGAGTTAGACGTTATTGTCGTATGACGGCGGTGATCAACCGATCCCTTTCGGTCACACCTATAGGATGAGACCCAAATAGAAGACTAATTATTTGTATCTGATACAGCTAATTAGTTCCTTGCGTATATATTTGATATATGCTTGGTAATGAGAGTTATTTGTTGGAGATAGAGTTTAGAACTCAGTCCGATAAAGTTTATTAGTCTATTATACGATAATTGACTAAATAAGTTTTACGTCTTATTTTAATACGATTAAATAAGACCTTTTTTTAGTATTTAAGCGTTAATTACTAAATTAGTTGAGGTTTTGTATGCTTTTATGGGTAGTGGTAATTAGCCGTTAAAATATTTACAAGGAGTTGTAAATTTAGCTAATTGATTATTATTATTATTATGGGACCTATTATATGTAGATATAATAGTAATGTACTACTTAAAGAGTTAAGAGTATATTATTTATTTGATGTGATCAATTATATGAGATAATTGATCATGTCACACATTAGCATTTGTATGACAAATGACAAAATAAAATGGACCCATTTTATGTACATGTGTATGACACACTAGTAAAAATAAGGGCAATAATGGTTGTTCTTATTTATGTGCATGAATAAATAATAGTAATTATTACACTAGACCCTAGACTTAAGTATGCAAATAAAATAATGCAATTGGTCTTCCCAAGGGTGGGGGTGGCCGGTTTTGGGGTTGATTTAAGGGGACATTTTGTTCTCTTTTCTACTCTATTCATTCATTAGCAATTGCTTTACCTCATCTCTCTAAAACTCTCTCTAAAATACTAATATTCATCTTTATTACTAAAGTAGTAATATTCATAATATTAGTATAGTTTTATCACTACTATTATCTAGTTAATAATAGTGGTGATTATTTGGGTTGAATCTTGGTGCAACTTGAAGGAGATCTTCTACTTTGGAGATTCAAGATTTTGGAGGATCATCCATACTACTATTAGTTCAAGAACAATAAGAAAAGGAGTTTTCTTATTGTGCCCTTTATTTTCTCATTGTTTATGTAAGGAAATCTCTTCTTGAATCTAGTTTTTGTCATTTGATGTCATGCATGTAACTAGATCTTTATATACTAAATTAACAAGTAATTTAGTAACTAATTAGAGGAGTCTAATTAGTGGGTTATGAACCTTTCAATAAGAACCCAAATAAAACCCAAGGTTGTCAATCTTGGAGAATTCTTCAAGTATCTTCTTAGTACAAGAACTAATTACAAGGATTTAACTAAAGATTAACAAAGATTAAGGGAGGATTAAAACTAATGAGTGTAGCAATAATCTAGGGTTTTGAATGATAATGGAGGCTTAAACTAATCTAGGGTAAGATAAGATGTCTTAAAATTACAAGAAGGGAGTATATA
The DNA here is from genome assembly GCA_958450325.1 of Agrostemma githago. NCBI lineage: Eukaryota > Viridiplantae > Streptophyta > Magnoliopsida > Caryophyllales > Caryophyllaceae > Agrostemma > Agrostemma githago. The sequence goes on from OY288257.1 coordinate 26,769,823, forward strand.
TATGGGTACAAGAATGAAGGAGAAGAAAGAAAAAGAGTCGTGCAGCAGCATCACGGTCCCGACCGGGACGGATCATCCCGATCAGGACGGCCCTGTCATCCTGACCGGGACGGGATGGTCCCGACCGGGATGGGCTCACAGCAGCCTCCTTCAAAGTGCATCCCATCCCGAACGGGATGGGTCTTGTATGCCTTCCTTAAACACTCTTTGGTCCTTCCTTGCCTCTCATGGGCTTCCCACCAATTCTCGGGACTCGGGATCGGGTCTTGGAGGCTCGGGATTGGGTTCCAAGGTCTCGGGGTCGATTCCAAGGTCTCGAGTCATCGTTCCTTTATCTCGTTGGCTCCAAAATGTGTATGTATTGAGTCGGAATCGCTCCAACTCTTCCAATTCGGCCTCGGGAACCTGAAACGAACTAAAGGAAGCATAAGAAGCCCATGAAGGAGCGATTCCACAAGGAAAATGGGACCAAAACACAACAAATAGGCACTACAAACTACACTTATCAATTGTTGACCTGATGGAGATGGAATATAGTCCAGCCTGGCTGATCACGGGGGAAATTATCCAGGGTTTGGATAATCGCTAAAGGGACCCGTCAATTCGTTTGACCGGGAGCACCCGTCTGCTGTAGGTATACCGCTTCTATCTTTTTTTTTCGCGAGAACCTGCTACAGGGCACTCGATCGAGTCACCTTGGCACTCGATCGAGTGCCTACGTAAAACAAACCCGCTGCCCAGTTTTAAGGGTGTCACTCGATAGAGTGACACCTAGACACTCGATCGAGTGGCCCTAGGCGAACGTTAGAATTGCCTTGAGAACTTATAATTTTCGTTTCTTTTTAGGTTTGGCTATTTGAGAGGTTATCAATCATAGAGCCTCCCCTTAACCCGAGTCGGTACCGGCCCAATCAATTGATGACAAGGAGACGGGTTATCGATTCATCTTGCCTTATCAACCGGAAGTACTGGGACGAGGAGCTGTCATTCCATCGTGGTCCATTGATCCGATGGGTGGTGCCGTGGTGGTCTACTCTTGTTTGGACAGGTTTGGCACCGAGGGATAAAGCTCGTTATCAGGTGATTCTGTCCCTTAGTCAGACAGTTCACCTCTACCCCGACCGCATACTTAGGCAGTATGGTTGGTTTCAGAGAATCCCGAAAAAAGAAGCAGTTGTGAGTGACCCTACCCAGCCGACTGATGTGATGTGTGACACCTGGATACAGCGGGGGTACACACCTGGATACAGCGGTGGTACACCCGGGTGACCTGGTCCGTTCTTGAGGCCCTTCACTCAATCTGGGTATCATATTCTTTTGAGAAGTGGACAAAAGCAGACTCTGCCGAGGCCCGAGCTGCTTTGAAGGTCAATGAAGCTTTTGACCTGCTTCGACAGGAGCGGGCTAAAGACAATAGAGGCTTCTTTGACGAAGGTGAGACTCCGGCCAGACTGGTCCGTCTAATGTCAGGTCAGAGAGGGAGGGCTAGGACTCAAGCTGGAGGGTCTAGTGCTAGAGGTGCTCGGGGGGAAGTGAGCCCCCAGACAGGCTTGGAATGGAGACTTGGGTCGAGATTGTCAGTCCAGGACTGACTTGGTCCTTGGGACAGGCTACCGGAGCACGTAAGGGCTCGACTCGGACCGGTAACAATAGTAGAAGACCCATTGTCGAAGACACGGGTTCGAGCTAAGGAGGTTCCCCTTGTGATCCGGGAACGCTCGCCCCCGCCCCGACGATCACGGGCTCCGCGCAACCCAAAAGACAAAGGCAAGGGTAATTGCCCTGTATATCTGTCTCCTTCATTTTTATTATCTGGATATTGTTCTATTTTTGTAGTGTGCTTTTTTGTGGCTTTTGAGTGATGTGACTTGAAATTCCCGAGTTTATCGGATTTTTTGGTTAATAATACAAGTATTTTATCAGTGAAATTGTTTCTATCTTTTCGTTATTATGGTGGTTGTGCCCTTTGATGGGGCTGCCTACGTATCCACAATTAGTGGAATCAAACCAGACGTAGTTCAAGATAAAATTTTGCAATTTCGAAATTCACCAAGACTAGTAGTTCGAGGTGTGTGCGACAGTAGGATAAATAATCCTAACTTATTGACTTGCTTATAATTTTGAAAGTTTATTCATAAAAAGACAAATTTTCATAAACTTTTGCAAATGACATTGAGTTTAGGTTTAGGGATAATAGCGCTTCCGCCGGTCCAGGTTGGTCGGGTTGACAAATTCATTCCCGTCCAAGTCTGTCAGCATCAGTGCTCCTCCTGATATCTTTAGCAGACATGGCTCGGCCCAATTGAGTTTGAATTTTCCCCTCGGGTCAACTGGTAGTAATGCTCGGCCAGATTTGAGGACCAAATCCCCTTCTTTGATATTTCTGGGCCTAACTCTTTTATTGAAGGCCCGTGTATTCTTTTTTGGTATATTTGAATGTTGTTGAGGGCCCGGGACCGCCGTTCGTCCAAGAGAACTAGCGAGTCGTATTGAGCTTGGACCCAATCTGCTTCAGGCACTTGACATTCTAGTAAAATCCTGAGAGATGGTATTTCTAACTCGACTGGTTGAACTGCTTCCATCCCTTACATAAAATAATACGGAGTTGCACCGGTTACAGTGCGGATTCACTACTACAAATCCCTTACTTTTATGACGCTTTTTAAGCCTATTTATGACGCTAAAATGCGACAAAATTTTTATTTCTGACGCTCACTAAAAGCATCAAAATTTGGGGTGCCTTAATTTTTTGACGCCTTTTAGTGTCAATAAGCTTCACACATTTATGCGTCTTAATTTAGTGATGCCTATTAGCGTCAATATTTTTTTATGCAAAATTACGTCATAAAATAATTATTGACGCCTTTTTCAAGTATGGGAAATAACATCATAAGATATAAGAATAACTATTAACGTCTTTAATTTCCTCTCACAAGTAACGACGTATGTATGTGGAACAATAGCAAAACCAAAATTAATGTTCATAAAGAAAAAAATTATAATTACTGAAGCACAATGACTAAATTAAAAATTATCTTCTTCATAAAAAAAATATATATCCATCATCCACTTAATTAATGCATCGTAGCTTACATTTTTATTCCAAAAATTAACTTTGGTATATAGTTCCGACAAAACTAAAAAAATGATATAACAAATGTCGTCGCTAAAGAACATCCAAAAGAAATAAGACAGTGTTAATGTCGATATGAAGTCTACCCACTTTTCATTTAGGCACATCTTCACCATTTGAAGTCTTCGAAACCTACAAAGGAAAAGTGAGATTTGATTGGTAAGCAAGTTTAGAAGATAAAAACTGACTTCATGAATCACAAAAAAAAACTTTTACAGGAAGAGTAACATTTAATTGTTTCAGTTAAGAAAAAAAACGGTCAGTAAAATTACTCCAAATCACAAAACAACTACTCCGTATAATTTGTGAATAAAACCCACAAAACAGTACTCCCTATAATAATCAAACCAATGTGTTAGTGCATATGAGTAAGGATTTATTCAAAGTGTACAAGCTGCAATGATTTATGATCATTAACAGCTCCTTTAAACGAAACAGTAACAACTCATATTCATTTGAAAGGATCCTTTAGGAATGAAAAACTAGAACTTGGTACAATGGTACCTATCCATCAATCCAACAAAATCCCTAAACAAAAGAAGAGATAATCAATCGATCCTCATATCCACCAAGCCAAGACTGCAAGAGGGTTACTTTTTTTGTGTGTGTAAATGTGAGCTTTTTATTTCATTCATGAACAAATATACAGTCAAAGAATTACATGTACAATATAACAACCTGACATTGAGCCATAAGACATATCAGGATCCAATCAGTTTGCTCAACATTTGAAACTCCTATTTTGTATTGTAAGTTCTTTGAATTATGCTTCCGCACCTTTTTCGCACATCGTCTTGAATTTGTTTTATCACTTTATATGGGCATTGTACCTGTCCCTCCGTCCATGCTTCAATTCTCTTTAGCCAAATCGTATGATGATAGGCATTCAACACTAGGGCCGGGACTCTACCTCTAGGTCCACTCAAGAGTGTATAATCCGGATGTTGAGGAAAATCGAAGCCAAGCCAATTGGTCAAGGCACTTCGTACCTGTCTACTGTAAATGCAGTCCAACATCAGGTGTTGTATAGTTTCTTCATCTGTTGCACATAAGAAGCATAAGGTATCAGAGCAGCAGCCAAAATTTGCCAGTTTCATCTTGGTGTTTAGCCCACTGTTCAACATAATCCATGATGGGTAAGGATTTGTCGTGGAATCCCAACCGTCAATAATATAAACGGCTATTCCTAACTAGGTAGATAGGGCAAGTCGGGTCGAATCCACGGGGACGGTAATGTATAGCCAGACTAGGTCAGCCCAAATACGAGACTAAGTCAACGAGCTAAGCTAAACTAGAGAATGATAGAAGGGGAGAAAGCTAGACTAAGACTAAGGTACCAGAGAAACAAACAAAGAAACGGGCTAGGATTAGGTCGGGGTCAAAGGGGTAACGGAATGGTCAAGGGATAACTAGAGCGAAGGAGGTAGTAGGGTAATCTAGGTTGGTCCGGGCTCTCGCAACTTAGACCTACCTAGAGGTTCATCCTATAACCGATCTTGGCGACACACATGACAAACGGGGTTCTAGCGCGCTATAGTGGCCTAGGTCGCATCCGGGCTCTCGCTACCTAAACCGACCTAGGGGTCGTCCTCACCGGGCTCTCGCTACTTAGTGAGGGAACCGAACCCACAAACAAACTATCACCCACAAGAGAAAAGGCAAGAAAAACAAGTATATGGTTCTACTAGTCAATCAACCATTTCAACAAACATGTGATGTGCACCAAACCAAGAGGAAACCCAAATCTTCCACCAACATCTCCAACAAACCCTTAATCATCCAATTAACACCCTAATCACCCTACTAACCCTAGCAAGAACACTACTCTAACATAATCCAACTACAACTAGCAAGAATAAGAGGAAACAACACAAGAAACAAAACATACACAATGAATCTAACAAGTATGGAGAACAATAAACAATAATCAAGAACTAAAGATTGAAACTTGAATAACTTAAACAAAGATTAAGAGAAAAAGGAAGAGAAGATTACCATACTAGTGAAGAAGAAAGAATAAAACTTGCATTAATGAAGAAAACCCAAAACAAACACCCAAGGTTGTCAATCTTGAATGGATCTTGAAGAATTCCCTTAATACAAGACTAAACTAGGATTAACAACTAATTACCGACTAATCTACACTAATCTAATCTAATCTAACCTAAAGTAGTCTAGGGTTTAAGAAGAGGTGAAGAATATAACATTAGATTTTGTCTTAATACAAGAGGGGGGTATATATAGGGTTACAAGCGGAAAGGAGATGAAACAATGCGAATGCGGGCTGAACTGGGCTTATCCCGGTCGGGATGAGTTGGTCCCGATCGGGATGAGGTGGTCCCGATCGGGATGAACTCATCCCGGTCGGGATGGACCCAAGACAGCAGCAGTTCAATTCGTGCACTTCAACCGGGACGGGTTGAGGCCATCCCGAACGGGATGAGCCTTGTAGGCCTCCTTTAAGCTCCTTTTGGTCCCTCCTTGCTTCTCATGGGTTTCTCGTCGATTCTCGGGACTCGGGATCGGGTCTCAGATGCTCGGGATTGGGTCCCAAGGTCTCGGGGTCGACTCCAAGGCATTAAGTCATCGTTCCTTAGTTTCGTTGGCTCCAAAATGTGTATGTATTGAGTCGGAATTGCTCCAACTCTTCCAAATCGGTCTCGGGAACCTGAAACGAACTAAAGGAAGCATAGGAAACCCATAAACCGCTCCCAAGGAGCGATTCCACAAGGAAAATGGGACCAAAACAAAGTAAAATAGACACTACAAACTACACTTATCAATCCATGAAATAGCAGCATGTTTTGGGATACTCCAGTCATCCCAAACGAAACGGCACCACCGAACTTCAGGTTCGCTACCTCACAGCCATCGATACCCATTAGCTATGGAGTATTCTTTTGTGTCCATATTCCACGCATTGGAGCCATCATATCCTTCTTTCAGCTTTTCTTTTGCTCTACATATCGATCTCCAAGTCCAAGGAACGTCAGGAGGGGGCTTGTAATCATGCCAATGGTTCCCTTTCAGATAATTATGATTAATCCATTTGATCCACAATTTATCACTTTTCTCATAAATCCAGTTCACCAGTTTTCCTACAGCCGCTAAATTCCAAGTCTCAGCTTTTTTAACTCCGAGACCACCTTCCGTCTTTGGCCTGGTTACCCTTTCCCATGGAACCAAAGGAACCCGACTATATTCAGAATTACCCTCCCAAAGGTAATTCCTACAGATTGCTTCAATTTTCCTCATAACTCCTTTAGGAAACAAAAAAACATTGGACCAGTAATTATGAAAAGTGTTAAGGACTGAATTAATCAAAACAATCCGTCCTGCATAAGATAATTTCCTGGCTCCAAGGATCCGTATTCGCTTAATCATTTTTTCGGCCACAATCGAGCATTCCTGTTTCGTGAGTTTCCTAGATTTAATAGGGATGCCCAGGTATGTGAATGGCATCTCACCTTCGACAAAACCTGTGGCAGATATAATATCATCTCTGATGCTTCTCGACATTCCATTAAAATAGATAGCTGTCTTCGTGGCATTAAGTTTTAACCCCGAGGCCTTGGTGAATGAAGATAGAGCTCTCATGAGGAGCATAATTGATGGAGTGTCGCCTTTGCTAAACAGAATAAGATCATCAGCAAAAATAAGATGAGTCAGTTTCATTTGCTTACACATCGGGTGGTAGCCGAATGGCCATTTTTCAGTCGCATAATCGAGTAATCTGCTCAGATACTCCATACATAACGTGAATATCAATGGCGAGACCGAGTCCCCTTGTCGTATCCCTCTTTGTGCCTTGAAATAGCCAAACATGCTACCATTTAAGCTCAAGGAAAACATTGGTGTCGATATACAGTTCATCAGCAACTTACAGAATTGTGCTGGAAAATTTAGCTTCAACAACAGCTCCTCCACGAAGTTCCATTCGACTGAATCATAAGCCTTTTGTAAATCGATTTTAATCAAGCATCTCGGAGACACCCCTTTCCTGGAATAAAGATGAGCAATGTCTTGACAGATCAAAATGTTGTCGATTATGGATCTTCCTTTTATGAATGCTCCTTGCGTGTCTTGAACGATATCAGGCAGAATTTTTGACAATCTATTGCAAATGATTTTGGAGATTATTTTGTATATCACATTGCAGCACGCAATGGGACGGAATTGCGTTACCTCCATGGGCCTTTCACATTTGGGAATAAGTGTGAGGGTTGTTGTATTTATTTGTTTTAGTATCTTACCCGATCGCATAGCATCCCTGACCGCTCCACACACTTCATCCCCGATAATATTCCACGATTTTTTATAAAAGCCACTTGTGTATCCGTCAGGGCTAGGTGCTTTATCGTTTGGAATAGAGAACACAATGTCTCTAATTTCCTTGTCGGTTGCTGGAGCATCTAGCATTGTGGCATGCTCGTCTGTGCAGCATTTGCCCCTGCTAAGAACATCATAACGGACTGTTTCAGTTGCTGCAGTTCTTCCCAACAGACTCTTATAATAGTCCAGAAACGCCCTCTGCACACCCATCTGATCCATATGCCTTTGCCCATCCATTCCCGTGATCTGATGCACAGCGTTCTGAGCGATACGCTGCTTTATCGCTCTGTGGAAATGGGCAGTGTTGTCATCTCCGTCCCTTATCCAGTTTGCCTTAGCCTTTTGACTTAAATAGGTACTCCGAGCTCGCTCTAATTGTCTATAACTCTCAGTCAGCTGCTTCTCTTTTTCAATAAGCTGCATATTATTATAGTCATGCTGCAGCTGTAGTTGTACCAGCTCCAAATCTTTGCTAGCCTTCATGGTCCTGCATTCAATCTCTGAAAACGCATTTTTGTTCAACCTCCGTAGGATTGGCTTGAGAGTCTTTAGTTTCTTCACCAATCTAAACATTTTAGTACCCTCAATTTGTGTCTTCCAATTGGCTTCCACTAGTGGTATAAAATCATCATGCTCCGTCCACATATCAAAAAATTTAAATCCTGCTCTTTTGGTGCTAGTGACCTTGGAATTCGAAATCACACAAGGACAGTGGTCAAAGAGACCTTCCGGGAAGAAATGGGCTTGATAATCAGGATAAACGTTGATCCATTCCGAATTTACCAATGCTCTGTCTAACCGGCTGTATATCCTATGATTGGCTTCTTGTTTGTTATTCCAAGTGAAATAAGCACCTGTTCCCCCCATGTCCACCATATTACACACATTTAGGCAGTGGATGAAGTCATCCATGTTTGGATTCACCTCCCAATCTTTCATCTGGAGATATTACTGTGTTAAAGTCCCCCATCATGATCCAGGGGCCCTGGATATTGGCTGCATTATTAATTAATTGGGTCCATAATACCTTCCTATCCTCCCCCTTGTTAAAAGCATACACAATAAATAAAGCAAAACTGGAGTTGTCCGATTTATCAATGACTTTGGCATGGATACACTGTGCTGTAGTTTGCAATACCCACACTACAACAAAATCACTTTTTCGCGGCGATTATTTTGATATTTCGTGGCGATTTTATTCAAAGCGAAAGGTTTTCCCATCGATTGTGTATTCGTTGAGGTAGGCAGCGTTGCCGTAGCTTTTCGTAGTGAATAATCTATTAGATGGGTTAGCTTCTTAAAATCGACGCGAAAGAAGAAGAGTATTAGATGCGATTTCACTGTCGATTATTATTGATGCGGTAAATAATTTGATTTTCCCACTAATAAGAATTGTAGCGATTGTATTCAACACGATAAGTACTTTTAACTGTCATCCATTTTAGAATTGTGTCAATTGTATTCGACGCGATAAGTATTACAGAACGTCATATATGACAATCATAACAATTGCATTCGACACAATATGTAATGCGAAATATCTTCTACTGACAATTGTAACAAATGCATTCGATACAATATGTATTACAAGTTGCAATCATATAGTAAGCTTGGTAGCGATTTCATTCGATACAAAATATCATCTATTACTCAAATGTGTGCGAACATAAAAGCAAAGGACATCTGAAAAAATATGCAACTTTTATTACTCATAAAATCTCAAAAATTATACATAATCCGATATCGACTAAATTAAATTGATAAAAACAAGTGCAAAATAAATGCAATCGATGTTTTGAAAACCTAAAAAAAATACCATGTCTTCGGTCACAAAAGCAAAACTTCAACCAATGTTTTCCATGTTATGTAAAGGACTCATGCCTCAAAACACTGCAATAAACAAAGATAATGTAAATATACAAAGTTAATTCAAAATTTCATTCATTTCTGACATGCAGATAAAAAATCAAATATATTTATGTGTGTGTATGTGTGTGTTATATATATATACAGACTTAATTAATTATTTATGTATACTCCCTAGAAGATATAACAAAATGTCTATCCCTTCCACCCGGCCCAACAATTTGTAGGAGGCATCAAGGCATTCTAATGTTGAGGGGATGTGCGAGGATATCCTTAACAATCAAGAGTTAAACAAATCATTATGACCTCATTTACTAGCTAATTACTTAACTAGATCAAATTTAAGCATATATATATATATATATATAACACCTCGAATGCTCCAATAAAACCCATTTAAGTTGGTACATCTTAAGGTAAGGGATCAAAACCGAGAGAATTGGCGTTGTTGGCCTATCATTAGAAAATGAATCTTCAAGCAACAAGCACCATCTTAACAAGTCCTGAAGGGCATAAGTGGTAATAATAGGATGATTTTAACATTAGCTTACCTTTGGACAAAGTTCACTTGAGCTCATTGGATGCTTCATGGTGTTCTGATCTCCTCCTCAAGTACATCTTAACGGCATATCCACAAGTATTTGAAGTTCATAAATGGAAACAATAGGATGATTTTAAGTTTAGCTTACCTTTGGACCGAGTTCACTTGAACTCATTGGATGCTTCACGGTGTTCTAATCTCCTCATGATAATCCCAGCGGAATTGTGGAGGACGTACAAGCACCAGCACATGGAAAAGCTAATAGGTCACATTAGTCATACTTGTTTATAGCTAATCATATGAATGCATTTCTATCCTTAAGCTCCCAATAATTTGCCATTATCAATATCTTGTTTTAATAAAGTAGAATTATCAATGGAAAATCTTAATTTGTCTTATCTCCTTCTCTGAAATCATTACCAATGTTAGATATGAAATCAGGTGACCATCTCAGAAAAGTCACTTCATTTCTAGCCATTCATAAGCCTATCAACTTAATACTGAACAACTTATTTATTGTCGCTACAAGTTCGTCATTTGTACTGTTCTATCACTTTTTTCCAGCATTTAAATTCAATATTATATTGTCTTATTCGTTTACTGATCATTATAAGTTATCATAATAAACAAAACTAACCAAAACATTGGGCTCATATTGATAAGGGTACGTGATAAATAGATGACCAAATATGAGTACAAAGGAGTATATAATTAGTAGTATGTTGATGGGACTATGGTCAAAATGGAGAAGATGGACAATACCTTAGCATAGCACGATTCCGTGGCTGATGTATACTGAAGTAGTGAATACAGGAGTAAAAGGGAGAAGTTAGAAAAGTTTATAAAATTTCTAATTATTGTATCTGTGATGAGACTGAAGAAGAAACACTACAGCATATCTTTTTTAAATATTAAATGTCAGTATAGTAGCAATGTTCTTACTCATATAGAGGAGTGGCTGGGCATCAAACTGACAGGACTGATACACTGAGCAAGATCATGAACTGTAAGATAAATAGACCTCAACACATAGTTCTTAGAGCAGTGATGAATGCATGCATATATCACATCTGGTATCAGAGAAAGAAAAGTCGTATGTAGAATCAATTTGACAGGCATGAATGTATAGCTGAGATCAAGGAAACACATATACGACCTAGAGTTCTTGACAGAGAAACGATTTCTTAACCATTCGACCGACCCACCAAGCTTGTAGCTACCCTCTATATCACCATCGTGCTTAGTTGTCTAAACTGTACAACGACCCTTTTATGATAGATTAGAGTTTGCATTGTTCCTTTCTATTTATTGCAGAACTACTTCACAATGACAAATTATGAACTATCATTAAGATGTTTTGCTTGGTGAACTACTAGGGTACATATATTCTCTTTAAAAAACAACAAACCCAAAATTAATCAACTAAGAATCTGTGCAATAATAATTAATAAACAGAATACCAAAACAAAACAAAAATGACAATACAAAACTTGTAATCAATAATTATGATACCCAATCGAAAAAATCGACAATGCAATAAAAACTACTTCCTCTATCCATCTTTAAACTTCCTACTTACAATATTTTCTCTTTTGGTTGATTTTTGTGGTCCATATCATTTCTGACCCCACATTTTCTCTCAACTTTCATTTTCCACCACACACTACACTCTACCCTTAATTTTTGTGCCTACTTCCCCATGAAGTTTAAATTTGGATGGAGGGAGTAGTAAACAATATCAGAATACCCAAATGAAAAAAAAAAGAACAATACAATCAAAATTGGTAAACCTATCTACGGAGTATCAAACAAAATTGAGTATAAATATGCAATTAATCTTAATTTGATAGTAATAGAATAGACTAAAAGCGACACCATAAGAAGTACGAAAAAGTGCATTGAACAAATTAATAAGCACCGTGATTGATAAGGAGACTGATTGAACACCATTTTTGATTGATAAGCAGAATAATTGATCGAATTTCTGGAGTATATTCGGGGAATACGAAGAACCCTAACCGTACGTTTAATGGGCTAGGTTAGTCCATGTTTAATAAGGGTTATTAGTCACGTTTAATGGGGTTATTAGTGTCGATTTATATTGGTTAGAGTAAGTGGCCAATTATAAAAGCTCTTGTTTGTTATTAGTGTCGATTTTCCAATAGACACAAAATAATCGCCGCGATAAGGCAATTTTGTTGTAGTGCCACACCTCATAGTGCACAGGCTTCCAAATGAGTCAGATTCTACCTCTAGGATGTTGGTGACAATTTGTAGCCACGCTCCATCCTTCACAAACATTTTGGATAACACTTTGCAAATTATTTGCTTTTATTTTAGTCTCAACAAGTCCAAATAGACTCACCTCTTTATTCTTGACAAAATAACTAATACTCTTTTGTTTATTGACATCATTCATTCCCCTCACATTCCAAAATCCCATCTTGTACATCATTGGATATTAGAAAGATTAGTGACCGGGGTGCTTACATTTGGTTCTATTTGCACAGTTGGTATCTCCATCACATCATTCATGCTCTCAGACTCACCACGCTGCAATGGGGGAGGTCTGTCTTTGCGACCATCTTGTCGAGACAGAATAGGGAAATGCGTTTCATTCACCTCAGATACAGGTTTCTACTGTTGTACCTGCTCCCACACCTGTACTGGTTTAGTGTTCCTGATCAAAGGCTGCTTTGGTTTTTCTGCTCCCTGGATTTTCTTCCTGCATTTATCCGTGGAATGTCCCATGCCCTTGCAGTGATCACATTTGATCGGTTTCCACTCATATTCAACTTTCACCTGTTGTATGGCACCTTTCTCATCCTTGAATTTTATCATTTCCGGCAGCGTTTTCTCAACCTTAATCTCCACTAGGACCCTTGCGAACCCCAGTCTCTTCTTCTCCATCGTGGTTTGATCCGCCTTTATGTATCTCCCCGTTAATCCAGCCACAACTGGCAGGCATCTCCCCCAGAATTTAAGAGGGAGTTCATGGATTCTAACCCATGTTGGGACTGCTTGCACGTCCTCCTTCATTAGATTCATGTCCTGTTTCCATGGCCTTACAATTAGTGGCTTGCTGTCAAACATGGGGAATTCTTCCAATAGAAATTTATCTTTGTCCTCACAGCGCACCAAAAATATTCCATTAGGTAAAAATGATACATTGTCAACTCCATATTTTCCCCAAATTCTGTTCACATACCCCTGTATGACCTCCCAAGGCGGGTTAGCCCCCAATATATAACAATATACTGCATTTTTCCAATAGGTAATCTCTTCTGATACATCCTCTTTTGAGAATTGAATCAGAGGTTCTTCTTCTACACTATTCGTTTCAGGAACAATTTCAGGCACAGTTTCGTTCAGAGTTGTTTCTTTCTGCATAGATGATTTCTTTTTCCCTCTTTGCGTAATCCATAGACTATTGTCCGTTAATTCCTCATCATCGAAATCCAGACCAGGTATGCCCATGAGTTCATGCATTGGTTTTGTACGTTTGGCGTCTTCATCCACTGGACCTTTCCTCTCCTTGTCCTTCTGGTTTTGGGTCGCCAAACCCTTATTGTGCATATCCCTTAGTTTCTGCAGTGACGTTCGTTCTCTACTCTTAGTCTTGCTCGCTGAGTTCTTTCCCATGATGAATCTCAAACTCAGATTTGCGTCGAATCGATCAAGAAATCGCCGCAAATCGCCTTGCACCTCTCATTAGGGTTTTAAGCGTTTTAAGTAAAAAAAAAAAGTCAAGCGATTACATGATGAGCCTACAAAGTATATGATCAAGAGTACGTACAAGAGGAGATCAGAAGTACAACCAATCAAAATCACAGACATAACACTAATTAAACGACCAACTTGGTGGTCTGCATCACGACATGACAAGACATGACACTTTAGTTAGATGAAAAACATTATTTGAAACATCACATGAATGGATAGGCAAACCAAAATGCTTATGAAGACTGTAAATGTGCTATATTATTTCCTTCCCAAGGAAATTTTGGCATTAGTATTTGTGTTTCGTAGGGTGTTTGTCGTCGCCAATTCCTGATAGCTCAGGATATTTGCACATTAATAAATTATGTACATATATAACCTTATCGATCAAAGTGTAGGTTTCTATATATGTTTGTTCAAATATATAGATCCTTCTTAAATAATGATTAAAAAACGATGGAGTACATGCATTGCATACCTTTACAAAAGTCTGCTAAAGAAGGAACAGAATCGTCAATGATGTTACACAACTTCAAAGGTCGGGTGTTGTTGACATTGTTAGACTCATTTTTGGGAGGACTGCCTAATAAGGCTTCGTCGAGGAGAAAAAAAGAAAAAAAGAGCAGCAGGATAACTACACTGGCATTCCTCCTTAGGGACTCCCGATAGAGTTTGTTGCATTAGCGAACAACAAACTTATTCTTTTTGGTTAACTCTAGGTTGTCTCCATCGTACTTTGGATCTTTGGATTTGTTATCCACTTGCTCTTCAAAACAATCCATTAAAAAAATTATTAGCCGAGAAAAAAGGACGCATATGCAAAAGCAAGGTGATATATATATGTTCTTAATAAAAATGAACATTATAAAAATCGTATAAATATAAACAAGTGACAAGTTGTTGTGACTAAGGTTGATTAAAAATCACAAGATCATAGAAGAACAAAATAGATCATTTGGGCTAACAGGTGATTCAAAGTTCAAACCGTATGGTCGAGTGGATCAGATTGTGGAGTAGATAAAGAGGCGTCATCTGCCTACTACGACTCATTTCAAGTAGCAGTTTCTGTGCACTTTTCAAGGCAAAAAAAGAAACAAAAGTTGGGAAGCAAGCTCAAACGGCTAAAAAAGTCACCAAAGAACTGTACAAAACAATTCCTAGTCTTTCTTGGATTCTATCTTGCAAACATCCTTTCTTAGTTTTTTGGGAAGTGTAAATACTACTAATAGAATTGCATCGCAACTTTACTCTTGTTGGTACGACAGATAGCATAATATAGAAGGTCCGCTGTTAGTCTAACAACGCTGTAAGTAAACCCGCTGTCAGATTCAGCCTCTTGAATTAATTTTGCCTCGAGTTTTAACTTAGCTTTAGAATGCTAATAGGGCTTCTGCACACACAGATTACAGACAGGAGTACAAAATATTGTGCACCTAATTTCCTTCCTGCAACTAGACTGTTCTTAGTCGACTCGTAATCAATCAACTAGGAATCCTTGATACTGTCATTACAACTCGCTAGACAGGAAATCACACCATCAATCCTAAACCCTAATTCCTGCATATTCTTTTCTAAAATCCCCAAATCAAACACATTAAATAAACAAACAATTGCACCAGTTAACTGTGATAAAGTCTTATATTGATTAAAGTAACTAAGTAAGCATCAAAATCAAACAAAGTAATCGAAAAAATCATCAATTGATTCTAAATTGCAGTATTAGGAAAGCATTAGTAACGATAATGGCAATCAAATAACTGATTGAAGCAGGCATAAAAATCGAACAAAAACTCATTTGTCATCAACTAAGACTGAGTAATTAAGGTAATTAACTGAGTAATCAAAGTAGAACATCAAAAATCGAACAAAAAAAATCGAAAAAAAACACCATTTAATTCGAAATTGCAACATCAGTGATAAATAAAGCATGAGGTTAAGCAATAGAATTCAGATCCTTTATCGTAATCTAAAACATATGGAAAACATATACATAGTGAATATGATGCGAGTTCATTTTGCAGCGTTGTTTTGATCAGTCCATATCTCGAGTTATACTTGGAATTTCGTAGTCATTCAAAATGGAGGAGATAGATTTCGAGCTTATATTTCCAATGACTATTCATAAAGGCTCATTGAACAAGTATTGACAAAGTTATGGTCCGAACAAGACAGTTGTGCATGGGAATTTCTGATGCGAGTTCATTTTTTTTTGCAGCATTGTTTTGATCAGTCCATATCTCGAGTTATACTTGGAATTTCGTAGTCATTCAAAATGGAGGAGATAGATTTCGAGCTTATCTTTCCAATGACTATTCATGAAGGCTCATTGAACAAGTATTGACAAAGTTATGGTCCGAACAAGTCAGTTGTGCATGGGAAAGCACCGGGGTTAAAGAGGACGTTTGAAGCTGGTTGTGCACGTCCAAATGGCTCCTTATTAAGCTTTGTTATTAGCTCCTAGTTTACATAGCTTTGTTATTAGCTCCTAGTTTACATAGCTTTGTTATTAGCTCCTAGTTCACATAGATGTAGCTTTGTTTTTGTCACCATGTAGCTTCGTTATTGTCACCCTAACCAGCCGGTTTAAGGGTCTTGTTGTAGGCTATATATAGCCATCTATTTGAATGAATAAGACATCCAATATTGAAATCAAAAACCTGAGTAAAGCTAAGCTTTCTTTTACGTCCTTGTTCCTTACAAGACAAAGTCTAGAGTTAGTCGCGTTACAAGCTCTAAACTCGCTACTTCAATCGCGTTGTTTGATTTAGCACCCGCTTTGTTGAAGTATAGGTCTACTTCACCTAGCATACTATCCTTGGTTACGGTTTATTCATCCTTAAAACTCACCTTTCATTCTGTTTTGGTTACTTTGTGATGCGAGTTCATTTTGCAGCGTTGTTTTGATCAGTCCATATCTCGAGTTATACTTGGAATTTCGTAGTCATTCAAAATGGAGGAGATAGATTTCGAGCTTACCTTTCCAATGACTATTCATGAAGGCTCATTGAACAAGTATTGACAAAGTTATGGTCCGAACAAGACAGTTGTGCATGGGAATTTCTGATGCGAGTTCATTTCTTTTTGCAGCATTGTTTTGATCAGTCCATATCTCGAGTTATACTTGGAATTTCGTAGTCATTCAAAATGGAGGAGATAGATTTCGAGCTTATCTTTCCAATGACTATTCATGAAGGCTCATTGAACAAGTATTGACAAAGTTATGGTCCGAACAAGTCAGTTGTGCATGGGAAAGCACCGGGGTTAAAGAGGACGTTTGAAGCTGGTTGTGCACGTCCAAATGGCTCCTTATTAAGCTTTGTTATTAGCTCCTAGTTTACATAGCTTTGTTATTAGCTCCTAGTTCACATAGATGTAGCTTTGTTTTTGTCACCATGTAGCTTCGTTATTGTCACCCTAACCAGCCGGTTTAAGGGTCTTGTTGTAGGCTATATATAGCCATCTATTTGAATGAATAAGACATCCAATATTGAAATCAAAAACCTGAGTAAAGCTAAGCTTTCTTTTACGTCCTTGTTGCTTACAAGACAAAGTCTAGAGTTAGTCGCGTTACAAGCTCTAAACTCGCTACTTCAATCGCGTTGTTTGATTTAGCACCCGCTTTGTTGAAGTATAGGTCTACTTCACCTAGCATACTATCCTTGGTTACGGTTTATTCATCCTTAAAACTCACCTTTCATTCTGTTTTGGTTACTTTGTGATGCGAGTTCATTTTGCAGCGTTGTTTTGATCAGTCCATATCTCGAGTTATACTTGGAATTTCGTAGGCATTCAAAATGGAGGAGATAGATTTCGAGCTTACCTTTCCAATGACTATTCATGAAGGCTCATTGAACAAGTATTGACAAAGTTATGGTCCGAACAAGATAGTTGTGCATGGGAATTTCTGATGCGAGTTCATTTTTTTTGCAGCATTGTTTTGATCAGTCCATATCTCGAGTTATACTTGGAATTTCGTAGTCATTCAAACTGGAGGAGATAGATTTCGAGCTTATCTTTCCAATGACTATTCATGAAGGCTCATTGAACAAGTATTGACAAAGTTATGGTCCGAACAAGTCAGTTGTGCATGGGAAATCCCCGGGGTTAAAGAGGACGTTTGAAGCTGGTTGTGCACGTCCAAATGGCTCCTTATTAAGCTTTGTTATTAGCTCCTAGTTTACATAGCTTTGTTATTAGCTCCTAGTTTACATAGCTTTGTTATTAGCTCCTAGTTTACATTACTTTGTTATTAGCTCCTAGTTCACATAGATGTAGCTTTATTTTTGTCACCATGTAGCTTCGTTATTGTCACCCTAACCAGCCGGTTTAAGGGTCTTGTTGTAGGCTATATATAGCCATCTATTTGAATGAATAAGACATCCAAGATTGAAATCAAAAACCTGAGTAAAGTTAAGCTTTTCTTTTACGTCCTTGTTGTTTACAAGACAAAGTCTAGAGTAAGTCGCGTTACAAGCTCTAAACTCGCTATTTCAATCGAGTGTTTGATCTAGCAACCGCTTTGTTGGAGTATAGGTCTACTTCACCTAGCATACTATCCTTGGTTACGGTTTATTCATCCTTAAAACTCACCTTTCATTCTGTTTTGGTCACTTGTTTACGTTCCATTTCAGAATACTAATCCTACTTCAAATTCTTATTCAAAGTTCATTCCAAATCACATCATTAGTGGTATCAGAGCTACAACTCTTGATTTTTCTTAAAATCAAGACGGTCCAAGGAGTGTCGAAGCCAAGTTATTAGTTGAATTTCTGATTGCGATTGGAATTCAAAGGTTAAACTCGTACGGGTAGTTCGAGGGTTAATCGGTTTTGATTGTTTCGTGGTTCTTGTTGAAGTTCGATTTATTTTCAAAAAAAAAAAAAAAAAAAACTGTTCACGAATTAGTAGTGTTCACGTAGTACTATTCCAAAAAAAAAAAAAAAAAAAAAGATGGCTGGAATTTTCTCGTTTGAAAACACTTACGAGGAAAGTTTGGTGTTTGATCCAACGTTACCACCTGTTTTTGACGAGTATCATCTTCAACCAAACGGGTTGTGCAAGAAGAAACAAATTCTGATCTTAGTCAAAACAAGCATGGAGAGTAAGGGGATTGAGCTTGTGGAATACTTTGAGAAGCAACAAAAGATACCTGATCCATCCTTGTTCACAACAAACAAAGTAGAGTTCACAAGCATTCAAAACAACACCTACTTGAAAAGGAGTCGAGCTTGGGGTCAAGCCGTAATACCAACGTTACCCACACTTATGTCTATTTGGAGTAAGGATGTGTTGATCCTAACAAACTTTGTATTTGATCCAGGTGGGATACTTGTTACAAGAATTGAGGACAATTCTTTTTCAAAGAAGGAGAGTATGATGCGAGTTCATTTTGCAGCGTTGTTTTGATCAGTCCATATCTAATGAACTTTGAATAAGAATGTGAAGTAGGATTAGTATTCTGAAATGGAACGTAAACAAGTGACCAAAACAGAATGAAAGGTGAGTTTTAAGGATGAATAAACCGTAACCAAGGATAGTATGCTAGGTGAAGTAGACCTATACTCCAACAAAGCAGTTGCTAGATCAAACACTCGATTGAAATAGCGAGTTTAGAGCTTGTAACGCGACTTACTCTAGACTTTGTCTTGTAAACAACAAGGACGTAAAAGAAAAGCTTAGCTTTACTCAGGTTTTTGATTTCAATCTTGGATGTCTTATTCATTCAAATAGATGGCTATATATAGCCTACAACAAGACCCTTAAACCGGCTGGTTAGGGTGACAATAACGAAGCTACATGGTGACAAAAACAAAGCTACATCTATGTGAAGTAGGAGCTAATAACAAAGCTATGTAAACTAGGAGCTAATAACAAAGCTATGTAAACTAGGAGCTAATAACAAAGCTATGTAAACTAGGAGCTAATAACAAAGCTATGTAATCTAGGAGCTAATAACAAAGCTTAATAAGGAGCCATTTGGACGTGCACAACCAGCTTCAAACGTCCTCTTTAACCCCGGTGCTTTCCCATGCACAACTGACTTGTTCGGACCATAACTTTGTCAATACTTGTTCAATGAGCCTTCATGAATAGTCATTGGAAAGATAAGCTCGAAATCTATCTCCTCCATTTTGAATGACTACGAAATTCCAAGTATAACTCGAGATATGGACTGATCAAAACAATGCTGCAAAAAAAATGAACTCGCATCAGAAATTCCCATGCACAACTGTCTTGTTCGGACCATAACTTTGTCAATACTTGTTCAATGAGCTTCATGAATAGTCATTGGAAAGATAAGCTCGAAATCTATCTCCTCCATTTTGAATGACTACGAAATTCCAAGTATAACTCGAGATATGGACTGATCAAAACAACGTTGCAAAATGAACTCGCATCAGAATTTTGAGGTTTAGTCTGTATTAGGGATGAATAAGGAGGACAATGAATAGGGTTATTACGCTTAATTAGGGATAGGCGGTTTAATTATGGATAGGCGGGATTGAGCGGGATGATGAATTATTTTAACTTCTCCAAAAAAATTGATAACCGCTCTTTAATTATTGTTTCACTGAAATTATTTTTTTTTTGATAAATAATACTTATGACATTAAAGGGTGTCGGAATAAGAAAGCGGGAAGTTTTTGAGCTTAACGCTCTACGAGAGCGTCAATAACACAACGTAATGTAAGGGATTTGTAGTAGTGATTGACGTTCGGTAT
This sequence comes from Agrostemma githago, assembly GCA_958450325.1. Taxonomy (NCBI): domain Eukaryota; kingdom Viridiplantae; phylum Streptophyta; class Magnoliopsida; order Caryophyllales; family Caryophyllaceae; genus Agrostemma; species Agrostemma githago. The sequence continues at coordinate 26,790,137 of OY288257.1, forward strand.
CCCAACAGGGCAAATCGTATTTTGTCGGGCAAGTCCCGGTAATTATCAGCCATCTTTTTAAGTATGGTGACAATTGTTTTATTAGTTGCCTCTACCGCTCCATTTGTTTTGGGACGGTAAGGCCAAGATGTATGCTTTTGATTTTATATTTGGCTAGCAAAGTAGTGGTCTCGGCATGGAAATGCGTCTCGTGATCACTGATGAACTCGTGTGGGACTCCGTATCGACATATAATCTTGTTTTGGATGAACCTGACAACATGCTTAACATTCAAAATTCGGTATGAGTCGGCTTCGCCCCATTTGGTAAAATAGTCGATAGCCACTAAAATGAAACAGTGATCTCCCGTCCCGGAAGGGTTTACTTTCCCGATTATGTCATTTTCCCATGTCGAAAATGGCCTTGGTGATGTCATGGTGTATAATAGGGATGACGACATATGCTGAACGTTGGCAAAAATCTGGCAGTTATGACAGTGTTTGACTTACTGGCAGTCGGTTTCCATATTGTTCCAGTAGTATCCGAGTCTCATGATTTTTCGGACCAGCATCTGCGCATTCATATATCCGAGTCTCATGATTTTTCGGACCGCATTCGCCATAGTAATATTGGTGGTAAGGTTTTGTCGTGGGTCCTACCGATCAATATTAACCAACTAATCCTAACGGGTAGCTAGGATAAGTCGGGTCGTGTCCACGGAGACGGTTATGTAATGTCTAGACTAAGTCGACCTAAAAACGAGACTAAGTCACACAAACAAACACAAAGAAGACGATAATTGACAAACTATGATGGTTGAAGGTGGTGCAAATGGACTAACAATGTACTATGTATGACATAAACTAATTGAAACAACTAAGATTAACTAAACAATGGAACTAGAGAAATAATGGCTATCTAGAAGGATGAATCAAATATGAAAGGGAGTAGGGATCACCTTTACACACAATCAAACCCTAATCACCCATGACCCACACTTAATCCCCCTATTAACCCCACAAGGAGTCTACTCACACATTATGAAACTAACTCTAAGACTAACAAGAGAAATCAACATAATAATCAAAACAACCATTAAGAACAAACAAGAACAATGAACAATAAGTAAAGATTCAAACTTGCAAGATTAGCAAAGATTAAAAGTAAAGAAGAGAGGAAGATTTTCCTTGTGGAATCGCTCCTTGGGGGCGGTTCATTGGCTTCTTATGCTTTTTTTAGTTCGTTTCAGGTTCCCGAGACCGATTTGGAAGAGTTGGAGCAATTCCGACTCAATACATACACATTTTTGGAGCCAACGAAGCTAAGGAACGATCACTCGATGCCTTGGAGTCGACCCCGAGACCTTGGGACCCAATCCCGAGCCTCCGAGACCCGATACCGAGTCCTGAGAATCGATGGGAAGCCCATGAGAACCAAGGAGGGACCAAAAAGTTCATATTGGAGGCCTACAAGACTCATCCCGGACGGGTATGGCCTCATCTCGTCCGGGATGAGGAAGCAAATGAAGAAGACGCTACTGTGGGTCCTTCCCGACCGGGAGCAACTCTTCCCTGCCGGGACCGACCCCATCCCGACCGGGACCACCCCGTCTCGGCGGGGACGGGCCTGCTGCAGCTCCGCCTTGTTTTCTTTCTTCTCCCTTCCACTTGTAACCCTATATATACCCTTCCCTTGTTATGTAAAGCATATACACTTCATTAGACATTAAACCCTAGACTACTTTAGGTTAGATTAGATTAGATTAGTGTAGATTAGTCGGTAATTAGTAGTTAATCTTAGTTTAATCTTGTATTAAGAGATCTCTTGAAGAATCCATCCAATCTTGACAACATTGGTGGAGGAATTTGGGTTTTCTTTATATACAAGTGTTCATCTTTTCATCCTTCACTAGTTTGGTATAATCTTCTCTTCCTTTTACTCTTAATCTTTGTTTATTTCATTCAAGTTTTCATCTTTGTTATAGTTTGTTCTTATTCTTGTTAGTTTCATAATGTATGTTGGATGTTTGTGTTGTTTCCTCTTGTTTATGTTGGTTTTTCCTTTAGATATGTTAGAGTAGTGTTCTTGATAGGGTTAGTAGGGTGATTAGGATGTTAATTGGATGATTAAGGGATTGTTGGAGATGTTGGTGGAAGATTTGGGTTTTCTCTTGGTTTGGTGCACATCACATGTTTGTTGAAATGCTTGAATGACTAAGTAGTTGTGAATGGTTGTTTTTCTTGCCTTTCTCTTGTGGGTGATAGTTTGTTTGTGGGTTCGGTTCCCTCACTAAGTTGCGAGAGCCCGGTGAGGACGACCCCTAGGTCGGTCTAAGTAGCGAGAGCCCGGATTCGACCTAGGCCACCATAGCGCGCTAGAACCCCGTTTGTCATGTGTGTCGCCGAGATGGGTTATAGGATGAACCTCTAGGTAGGCCTAAGTTGCGAGAGCCCGGACCAACCTAGATTACCCTACTACCTCCTTCGCTCTAGTTATCCCTCGACCATTCCGTTACCCCTTTGACCCCGACCTAATCCTAGCCCGTTTCCTTGTTTGTTTCTCTGGCACCTTAGTCTTAGTCTAGCTTTCTCCTCTTCTATCATTCTCTAGTTTAGCGTAGTTCGTTGACTTAGTCTCGTATTTAGGCGACCTTAGTCTAGACGCCTCTTACTGTCCCCGTGGATTCGACCCGACTTACCCTATCTACCCTACTTAGGTTAGCCAGTTATATTATTGACGGTTGGGACGTGACGAATCCCTCCCATCAATTTGGCGCCATTGCCGGGGACGGTGCATTGTTTAGACTTAGTTTGCTTATTTCTAGGCTTAGTTATCCTTCTTTGTGCTCTTCCATCTTCTCTTGTGAATATTTTCTAGTTTCTCTTCTTTTCTTAGCTTCCTTTTTCTCTTTGTCTCTAGTTGTGCTTGTTTATCGTCGTTGTCTAGTGCCCACAAAGCACTAGGTGTTCTCACGTTTGTTCTAGTGTGTAGTGTATGCCTAGGAGGGGAGGCGACTTCTATCTCTTTAATCCAGAGCCGGAGAGACTCTTTCGAGCCTTTCGCCAACGGACGATTAATCGGGTTAGGATCTCTCAACCGAGTGCAAGCAATACTCATCAAGGGCAAGCCCAAGGAGCCGACTTGAACAACCCACATCGAGAGACGGCCGAAGGGAATTTCGTAAATCCTTTTGGTGATTCTTCTTCTCCTAGTTCCCCCTCTTCATCTACATCAACACCGTCTACACCACCATCTCCTCCCTTATATCCAAGAATGCCTAAGTTTTCCTCTCACTCCACATTCACCGAGGATGTCTTGCCGGGACCGAGTGCATTACCGGATACTTATACCGGGAATTTTGTGGCGAAGACTCATTTTATCCAACTTGTGGAGAGGAACCAATTTAGTGGGTTGCCCACCGAAGACCCGCACCAACACATGGAGACTTTCTCCGATTATTGTGACGTTATATCTCAAACCGGGGTTACTCAAGATCAAATTCGTTGGGTACTTTTCTTTTCTCTTATTGGAAAAGCGAAGCAATGAATCAAGAGTCTCGATAGGGCAACCATGGGGATCGATACTTGGAAAAAGCTTGCCTTGGCGTTCTACCAAAAGTTTTACCCTCCGGAAAAGACGAATTTGCTTAGGGCCTCCATCACCGGGTTCCAACAAAGGGATTAAGAGAGCCTATATAAAGCTTGGGAGCGGTTTAAGTCTTTGGTAAGATCGTGCCCTCATCATGGACTCTCACAATGGTTCTTGGTGCAACAATTTTGGAATGGTCTTTATGAGGACTCGGGAGCTATTCTTAACATGGGCTCCAATGGTAGGTTTACCGATGTCGATGACGACCAAACTTGGGCGAGAATCAAAGAGATGGCGGTGCATAATTCGCAATACTCTAGGCCTAGGAAGGCACATCGAGGAGGCATGCATGAGGTCGATGCTATCACCAAATTAAGCATTGACCTTGGAGCTCAATTGAAAACACACATGGAGACTATTGACAAGAAGCTCCAAAGCCACCTCAACCAAGTCCAAGGCACTAGTTCCTCCAACCATCAACCGATTCAAGAAGTGAATGCTTTGGGATTTGCACCTCCTTTGCCCTATTTTGGGATGTGTGACACTTGTGGAATCGTTGGTCATGACCCTATGAATTGTAGAGGGAGTATTGAGCAAGTGAACGCCTTTCAAGCGTTCAAGCAAGGTGCCTCCTACTCTAATCAATACCAAGTTTCCAATCAAGTCCCTCAACAACAAGCACTTCGACATCAACAACAACATCGTCCCTATGTTCCACCTCCCTTACGGGACAACAATGAAGGTTACCAAGGTTATGTGGGTAACCAAAGACCCTTCAACAATTTCAAGCAAAATAACCAAGGCAACTTCAACAACAAGGGAACTTCAATCAAGGTGGTTTCCAAGGAAACCAAAATTTTCAAGGGTATCAAAACCACAACCATGGCAACAATCAAGGCCATCATCAAGGCAACTTTCATGGGTTCCAAGGGAACCATCATCAACAACAAAGTAATTCTCAAGGGTTCCAAGGGAACCGTCAACAAGCAACTCAAAATCAACAACAACAACAAAGCAAGCCTAGGAGCCGGTCTCCTACTCATGATTATGGCATTTCTCTCGCCATCACCGATACTCCACATAATCCATCATCCCCACCTCGGGATTTTGACATTCAAAAGACTTTGATGGAAATGCAAAGGAGTAATCAAGATATGCAAAATAATACTCAAGATGTGCAAAAATGTCAAATGGATATGTCAAGAACCCAACAAGAGCTCTTTGCTTATGTTCAAGGGGAAAATGTGCTAAGAGATGCCCGTATGAAGATACTTGAGACTCAAGTATCTCAACTCGCTTCGGGGAGCTCCTCAAGGCAAAAGGGGCAACTACCTTCTCAAGGTGAAACACCGACATTTGAGCATGTAAATGCTATCACCACAAGGAGAGGTACATCCTATGACCCCCCTCCATATCCTAGTGAGCAAGAGCCAATGCAAGAACCGACAAAGGAAATGGCATCTCCAACTCAAGAAGAATCAAGCTTTGATAATCCAATGGAGGAACAAGTTTTATGGGAAGTTGAAAAACCCCAAGAAGACAACCCTCCCCCACTTCAAGAGAAAGACAAGGGAAAAAGGAAAGTGTCCTTTGAAGAATCCACCCCCATTTAGCAAAATAAGTACCAAATCAAGTTGCCTTTCCCATCAAGGCAAATGAAGACTAAGGTGGATACTCAATACGACAAGTTCCTTAATATCGTGAAGAAATTGGATGTGAATGTCCCATTCACCGAGTTACTTACCCAAATCCCTGCATATGGAAAATTCATGCGGGAAATCCTAGCTAGGAAGCGGTCCATTGACAAGGAAGAGACAATAGCGTTCACAAGGGTGGTGAGCGAGCTTATTCAAGGTTCCACGCTTCCGAAGTTGAAGGACCCGGGTAGTTTCTCTATCCCATGCACCATCGGCAATTACAAGATCGAGAGAGCTATGTGTGATTTGGGTGCGAGTGTGAGCATTATTCCCTACACCATTTTGTGAGCGATTAGGGCTGACGGAGTTAAAATGTACGTCCATTACACTCCAAATGGCCGATAAGTCTCTTAACCGACCATTGGGAATGTTAGAGGATGTGCCGGTACGAATAGGGAAGTTCTTCATTCCGGTCGACTTCATTGTGGTTGACATGCCGGAGGATGCTAACATTCCCATCATCCTTGGACGCCCATTTTTACACACCGCCAGTGCCGTGATCGATGTGAAGAAGAGTAGGATTACTTTTCAACTAGGGGACGAGGAGTTAGTGTTCGACCTCCAAGGCAACACTTCGCCTATGACCGAGACATGTAATATGATCCACGCCACGGAAGACATCGATCGAGGGAAAGATCCAGGACAAAGCTTGAAGAAGTACTCTTATGTACTTGAGGATGATGACTCCGATTTGGAGGAAGATGAGTGCCCAAATCATGGGCTTGATGACAAGTTGCAAAGCAAGGAAGAAGATGAGCCTCCTTTGGGGCCACATGAAGACCGGTGGACGTTTGGGTATATCCCCAAAGACCAATAGTACAAGTTCAAGTCGTTGAACTTGGAAGATCGGGATGCCCCGGGAACGTCAAGGCAAGGCCATGAAGAGCCTTGGGATGTGGTCGGTTACATTACGAGCTTGATTGAAGACTTCTCTAGGGCCTTCGACTTGTTCCTACGTGCCCTTGATGGAGATGGAATCGGTTTGGAGGTTGTTGAAAAAGAATGAAGAGTGCACCATCTTGGTTTGACGGAGTTCCACAAGAACCGTCTCATTGTATATATTTCTTACTTGTAGTTAGTTTGGTTTTTCTTGGTGAATTCTTGTAATATTGGATTATTGATGAGCGATGCGAGGGAGAGAGTTTGATGTTGAGTTTGAGTTTGTTTGATAGGTATGAAGTGAGAATGCTTCCTAAAGAAGAATGGCTATGATAGAGCTTGGGTTGTAAGCACGAGGATCGGGTTTTTGAAGCTTGGAGCAAGCTTTTGGGATTGTGGAGGTTGAAGAAGACCCATCCCGGCCGGGAAGAGGCGTCCCGACCAGGACGGGCGTGGCATCCCGATCGGGAGGGAGTCATCCCGATCGGGATGGGGGTGCACAAATTCGAGCTCACTGGAGGTCCGTCCCGACCGGGAAGGAAGCGTCCCGACCGGGATGGGTGAGACATCCCGACCGGGACGGGCACCTGCTCCCCCTTTGTGTTTCTTCTTCGCAAATCGAGTCCACCCAACCATTTTATACCCCCTCCCAACCTCCCTAGCTATCCTAGCCTTATCATATGCCCCATGTACTTCATTGTCATGCCCTCACTCCATTTCCTATCCACTTTACACCGACTCTCACATCAAATCCCTCTACCATTACTACCTCTACCGTGAGTTCTTTTCAAGTGTGAAGCGAGATGGCATCCAAGACGACAAGCCCCGTACCTTTAATGATCATTGAGGACGATGGAGTTCGTGAGTTGCTAGCATGTTGGTAAAGTAACTTCCCTTACTTTTCCGTCTTTTGTCGCTTGTTTTCTCTTGTTTACCCCCCTTCCCCTTGAGTCACGGTATCTTAGTGGCCTTCGAGGCCGTAGTATGGTTGCTCCCGACTCCTGATGACGTGATTACGTCGGGAGTCGATCGATTAATCCATTTGTACAAGATTTCACCCCTTTTTAGGAGTTAGTCGGATTTGGACGGAATCCGGGCTAGGTGACTTGATTACACCTAGCCCTCCCCTCCCATTTCCTTTTGTTTCCTTCTTTTTATTTTCTTCCCCCTTCCATATCTTTTCTTGTCTCGGCCCATGGTGACTTGATCACACACCGGCCGGACGCTTTCTACCCTTTTCTCCATCTTTTCTTTTTGATTTTTAGCTTTATTTTCGTAGTTTCTTTTTCTTTTTCTTTGTCTCTTCGTGCACTACGATCGAGCATGAGGACATTGCTCGGTTTAAGTGTGGGGGGGCGATATTCTATCGTAGTTAGTTTTATTTTCTTAGTTTTTCGAAAAAAATTCCTAAAAACCCTAAAAATTTGAAATTTTTTCATAAAAATCAAAAAGATTTTCTTTCGTGTGTTTTCCTTTTGTGTCTTTGTGTCGTATATATGTTTTGTGTGCGTGTTTCGCTTCCCTCTTTCCTTATAGGTCGCTTAAATCGCCGATGACTTTGGAAAGCTCTAAAGACTTCCGGTAACATCTTATTCCTTTTTCTTCTTTATCCCTTGTGGAGTTTGGAGGAGATTGTGATGTTGTGTGCTCGGGTGGAGCTTTGTGCATATTGGTGGATGATTTGGTGACTTGTATGGAATATCGGGGTGGTGTTTGTATTATGTTTGTTTTGTTATGTTTTGTTTTTGTCGCTTTTGTTTCTTTTCCTTTCGTCTTCTTTGTGTCTTCGTTTTCTGTGTGTAGTTGTGTCTTGTGCGTAAAAGGTTTTCGAAAACCCGGTTTAGAGGCTAGTGTGCGAGTGTTTACTTTCCCTTCCTAGTAGTATAAATCGAGTCTTGGACTTTAGTCTAGTAGAATGACCCTAAATCAATGATTTCGTTGGTCCTTTACCTTGAGTCCACCTAGCTTACTAGGAATTTACTTCGGGGTTTGCACTTCTGACCATTATGACCACCCACGGTCTGAAAAGGCCTTGGTTGCCGAGTCCCGTCCCTTAGGTGACCATGTCCGGAATTGTTTGATTAGTCCAAGTTCTCTACTTTTTGTGGGTTTGAGGGGAAGGGCCCGTCCCGACTTACCCATTCACCTACCTCCTACACACATCACACAATAAATTGCAAAGTGTTGAAATCTCTCTTTCTCGATTGTCAAGAAATGCCAAAAGCCAAATCTTGCAAAAAAAAGGGCAAAGAAAAGAAAAGAAAGAAAAAAATGAAAGAAAGAAAAGAATGAAGAAAAAGAAAAGGCACAAAAGCCAAAAAGAAAATAGAAAGGAAGAAAAAGAAATGGCATGGCAACGAACAAAGCAAATATGTCAAAAAGAAAGAAAATGCCAAAAGAAAACCCGTCTCACAAAAAGAAATTCCCACAAAAATAAGTCTTTTTCCGACTTTTGCCTTGAAGAGCCTACCAAAGGACCGAGCCCCGAGGAAGGATGATAGCGGCATTAGTCGGTCCTCCCTCATTTTGCATGTTTTCCACCTTTTTACTTGGACTAGTTAGGCGGTTTTGGACACGGGACGACCCTCTTGGCTCATGGCAAAAGGGGCGGGGTCTCACTTACCTACAGTGTCGACTAACACCGTGGATCATCACTTCCCACTCCGCCGATCGTCCCGTAGTACGTTTTTAGAAAGTTAGGAGGACCTAGGTAAGTTACCAACGTTTTTGTTGCTTTACCGTCATACTATTAGGGTTTAGTTCACCTTGATTTGTATTGCTAGCTTGGGAACGCTGTCACTTGCCTCGAGTCCTAAACCGGTGTTTTATTCACCGCTTTTAGAGGGAAGCGGTATTTCTTTTGTTTTGGGTGCAACCGTCTAAGTGTTTGTTTGTGTGTTTGTTTGTTTGTGTGTTTTGTGTCCGGTTGCATCCGCGGTTTTTTCGCAAGACCCGACTTGCCTTGCGGAGTGCACTTTTCCTCTAAGTGCACTCGCGTGAGTTGAAAGGGCGTAGGGTGCGCTAATACCCATTCGGCTAGTATAGTAGTTAGTATGTGCTTACTCGAGGGCGAGTAAGGGTTAAGTGTGGGGGAGTTGATAAGTGTAGTTTGTAGTGCCTATTTGTTGTGTTTTGGTCCCATTTTCCTTGTGGAATCGCTCCTTGGGGGCGGTTCATGGGCTTCTTATACTTTCTTTAGTTCGTTTCAGGTTCCCGAGACCGATTTGGAAGAGTTGGAGCAATTCCGACTCAATACATACACATTTTGGAGCCAACGAAACTAAAGAACGATGACTCGATGCCTTGGAGTCGACCCCGAGACCTTGGGACCCAATCCCGAGCCTCCAAGACCCGATCCCAAGTCCCGAGAATCGACGAGAAACCCATGGGAGGCAAGGAGGGACCAAAGAGCTCTTAAGGGAGACCTACAAGACCCATCCCGTTCGGGATGGGGTGCACGTTAAAGGGTGCCATTGCGAGCCCATCCCGGTCGGGACCAACCCGTCCCGATCGGGATGACAGGGCCGTCCCAGTCGGGATGATCCGTCCCGGTCGGGACGAAAAGCTGGCAGCACGACCTCTTTTCTTTTCTTCTCCTTCATTCTTGTACCGGTATATATACTCCCTTCTTGTAATGTTAAGACATCTTATCATACCCTAGACTAGTTTAAGCCTCCATTAACATTCAAAACCCTAGATTAGTGCTACTCTCATTAGTTTAATTCTCTCTTTAATCTTTAGTTAATCATTGTAATTAGTTCTTGGATTAAGGGGATTCTTGAAGATTGTTCCAAGCTTGATAACCTTGGGATTTTATTTGGGTTTCTTATTGATACAAGTTCTCTTGTTTTTCATCCATTGTTTGTTGGTATAATCTTCTCCTCTTATTTACTCTTGCTCTTAGTTTGTTAATCAAGTTTGAATCTTTATATTTTGTTTATTGTTATTGTTATTGTTATTGTTCATTATGGATGTTTGGATGTTCAAGTTGTTTTCTCTTATTATTGTTAGTTTTTGATGCGAGTTCATTTTGCAGCGTTGTTTTGATCAGTCCATATCTCGAGTTATACTTGGAATTTCGTAGTCATTCAAAATGGAGGAGATAGATTTCGAGCTTATCTTTCCAATGACTATTCATGAAGGCTCATTGAACAAGTATTAATAAAGTTATGGTCCGAACAAGACAGTTGTGCAAGGGAATTTCTGATGCGAGTTCATTTTTTTGCAGCATTGTTTTGATCAGTCCATATCTCGCGTTATACTTGGAATTTCGTAGTCATTCAAAATGGAGGAGATAGATTTCGAGCTTATCTTTCCAATGACTATTCATGAAGGCTCATTGAACAAGTATTGACAAAGTTATGGTCCGAACAAGACAGTTATTCATGAATAGTCATTGGAAAGATAAGCTCGAAATCTATCTCCTCCATTTTGAATGACTACGAAATTCCAAGTATAACTCGAGATATGGACTGATCAAAACAATGCTGCAAAAAAATGAACTCGCATCAGAAATTCCCATGCACAACTGTCTTGTTCGGACCTTAACTTTGTCAATACTTGTTCAATGAGCCTTCATGAATAGTCATTGGAAAGATAAGCTCGAAATCTATCTCCTCCATTTTGAATGACTACGAAACTCCAAGTATAACTCGAGATATGGATTGATCAAAACAACGCTTCAAAATGAACTCGCATCATACTCTCCTTCTTTGAAAAAGAATTGTCCTCAATTCTTGTAACAAGTATCCCACCTGGATCAAATACAAAATTTGTTAGGATCAACACATCCTTACTCCAAATAGACATAAGTGTGGGTAACGTTGGTATCACGGCTTGACCCCAAGCTCGACTCCTTTTCAAGTAGGTGTTGTTTTGAATGCTTGTGAACTCTACTTTGCTTGTTGTGAACAAGGATGGATCAGGTATCTTTTGTTGCTTCTCAAAGTATTCCACAAGCTCAATCCCCTTACTCTCCATGCTTGTTTTGACTAAGATCAGAATTTGTTTCTTCTTGCACAACCCGTTTGGTTGAAGATGATACTCGTCAAAAACAGGTGGTAACGTTGGATCAAACACCAAACTTTCCTCGTAAGTGTTTTCAAACGAGAAAATTCCAGCCATCGTTTTTTTTTTGGAATAGTACTACGTGAACAGTACTAATTCGTGAACAGTTTTTTTTTTTTTTTTTTTTGAAAATAAATCAAACTTCAACAAGAACCACGAAACAATCAAAACCGATTAACCCTCGAACTACCCGTACGAGTTTAACCTTTGAATTCCAATCGCAATCAGAAATTCAACTAATAACTTGGCTTCGACACTCCTTGGACCGTCTTGATTTTAAGAAAAATCAAGAGTTGTAGCTCTGATACCACTAATGACGTGAGTTGATATGAACTTCGAACAAGAATGTGAAGAATGATTAGTATACTGAAATGGAATGTAAACAAAGTAACCAAAACAGATTGAAAAGGATAGTTTGAGGATGAATAAACCGTAACCAAGGATAGTATGCTAGGTGAAGTAGACCTATACTTCAACAAAGCGGGTGCTAAATCAAACAACGCGATTGAAGTAGCGAGTTTAGAGCTTGTAACGCGACTAACTCTAGACTTTGTCTTGTAAGCAACAAGGACGTAAAAGAAAGCTTAGCTTTACTCAGGTTTTTGATTTCAATATTGGATATCTTATTCATTCAAATAGATGGCTATATATAGCCTACAACAAGACCCTTAAACCGGCTGGTTAGGGTGACAATAACGAAGCTACATGGTGACAAAAACAAAGCTACATCTATGTGAACTAGGAGCTAATAACAAAGCTATGTAAACTAGGAGCTAATAACAAAGCTATGTAAACTAGGAGCTAATAACAAACCTATGTAAACTAGGAGCTAATAACAAAGCTATGTAAACTAGAAGCTAATAACAAAGCTATGTAAACTAGGAGCTAATAACAAACCTATGTTAACTAGGAGCTAATAACAAAGCTTAATAAGGAGCCATTTGGACGTGCACAACCAGGTTCAAACGTCCTCTTTAACCCCGGTGCTTTCCCATGCACAACTGACTTGTTCGGACCATAACTTTGTCAATACTTGTTCAATGAGCCTTCATGAATAGTCATTGGAAAGATAAGCTCGAAATCTATCTCCTCCATTTTGAATGACTACGAAATTCCAAGTATAACTAGAGATATGGACTGATCAAAACAATGCTGCAAAAAAATGAACTCGCATCAGAAATTCCCATGCACAACTGTCTTGTTCGGACCATAACTTTGTCAATACTTGTTCAATGCTAATGACGTGAGTTGATATGAACTTCGAACAAGAATGTGAAGAATGATTAGTATACTGAAATGGAAAGTAAACAAAGTAACCAAAACAGATTGAAAAGGATAGTTTGAGGATGAATAAACCGTAACCAAGGATAGTATGCTAGGTGAAGTAGACCTATACTTCAACAAAGCGGGTGCTAAATCAATCAACGCGATTGAAGTAGCAAGTTTAGAGCTTGTAACGCGACTAACTCTAGACTTTGTCTTGTAAGCAACAAGGACGTAAAAGAAAGCTTAGCTTTACTCAGGTTTTTGATTTCAATATTGGATGTCTTATTCATTCAAATAGATGGCTATATATAGCCTACAACAAGACCCTTAAACCGGCTGGTTAGGGTGACAATAACGAAGCTACATGGTGACAAAAACAAAGCTACATCTATGTGAACTAGGAGCTAATAACAAAGCTATGTAAACTAGGAGCTAATAACAAAGCTATGTAAACTAGGAGCTAATAACAAAGCTATGTAAACTAGGAGCTAATAACAAATCTATGTAAACTAGGAGCTAATAACAAAGCTTAATAAGGAGCCATTTGGACGTGCACAACCAGCTTCAAACGTCCTCTTTAACCCCGGTGCTTTCCCATGCACAACTGACTTGTTCGGACCATAACTTTGTCAATACTTGTTCAATGAGCCTTCATGAATAGTCATTGGAAAGATAAGCTCGAATTCTATCTCCTCCATTTTGAATGACTACAAAATTCCAAGTATAACTCGAGATATGGACTGATCAAAACAATGCTGCAAAAAAATGAAGTCGCATCAGAAATTCCCATGCACAACTGTCTTGTTCGGACCATAACTTTGTCAATACTTGTTCAATGAGCCTTCATGAATAGTCATTGGAAAGATAAGCTCGAAATCTATCTCCTCCATTTTGAATGACTACGAAACTCCAAGTATAACTCGAGATATGGACTGATCAAAACAACGCTGCAAAATGAACTCGCATCAGTTTTTCATTGATAATGAGTGAGTAGATTACTTGTGCGGTTAGTAGGGGGATTAGGGGCAGATTATGGATGATTAGGGTTGATTGAGGGAAAAGGGTGAGTCTTTGTTGTTAGTCACATTGTGGGCACTCTATGTGTTTGTTGATATGCTTGTATGAGTTGTAGTGGCCATGCTTCCCATACTTGTGCTCATCTTCTCATTGTTTGTCTATGATGCGGAAATGTTGAGAATAGTTTAGTCGCGAGAGCGCGGACTAGGGTCTAAGTTGCGAGAGCCCGGACCCACCTTGACATCGGTCTAAGTTGCGAGAGCCCGGACCGACTCTAGCAATTAGGAGACACCTATACCCTTGATCACCCCAATTACCCTTCTACTCCTATGAACCCGACCTACCCCACTTTCTTTCCATATTTGAGTTCATCCTCCCTAGTTAGTCATAGTTTATTCTAGTTTACTTGTTAGTTCATCATTAGTCTAGTTCCCATTTCTCCTCCACCATAGTTTTCCATTTATCGCTTCTTTGTGTTTGTTTGGTAATCTAGTCTCGTTGTAGGCCGACCTAGTCTAAATTTCGCCTTACCGTCCTCGTGGATACGATCCCGACTTACCCTAGCTACCCACTAGGTGTAATCGGTAGTTTATTGACGGTTAGGGACGTGACAAATCCTTACCATCAACTAGCAAGAATATGAAAAAGATGAGAACTTGTATTGAAAAGATCAACCCAAATGAAACTCCCAAGGTTGTCAATCTTGGATGAATCTTGAAGAAATCCCTTAATACAAGACTACTCAAGTAGATTAAACTAAGATTAACTAAAGATTAAACTAGAGATGAAGAGAGGCTAATTAGGGTTTTTTTTGTTAAAAGAGAGGTCTAAAATAATCTAGGGTAATGGGTAATATATAGATACTTAAAAACACAAGGGGGAAGTATTTGTAAGGTTACAAGAATGAAGGAGAAGAGAAAAGAAAGGTCGTACTGCAGCTGCTTCGTCCCGACCGAGAAGGGATTGGTCCCGGACGGGAAGGCTGGTCCCGACCGAGACGGCCTATGGTCTCCGCCGGGAAGGCTCAAAACAGGAGCTGTCTTAATTGTGCACCCCTTCCCGGTCGGGAAGGCTACTATCCCGCCCGGGAAGGGCCTTGTAGGCCTCCAATATGATCTTTTTGGTCCCTCCTTGCTTCTCATGGGCTTCTCGTCGATTCTCGGGGCTCAGGATCGAGTCTAAGGGGCTCGGGAATGGGTCCTAAGGTCTCGGGATCAAATCCAAGGCACCAAGTGATCGTTCCTCCTCTTCGTTGTCTCCAAAAGTAGTATGAAACGAGTCGGAATCGTTCCAATTCTTCATGAATTGTCTCGGGAACCTAAAACGAACTAGAAGAAGCATAAGTAACCCATAAACCGCTCCCAAGGAGCGATTTCACAAGGGAAAACGGGACCAAACATAACAAATTATGCACTACAAACTACACTTATTGTGCCTTTTCTTTTTCTTTCTTTCTTTTGCATTTTTGCTTTGTGTGTTGCTATGCCTTTTCTTTTTCATCTTTTGTATTTTCTTTTTGGCCTTTTTGTGCCTTTTCTTTTTCTTCAATCTTTTCTTTCTTTCATTTTCTTTCCTTTGCCCTTTTGGCTAGATTTGAGTTGTAGGCAATTCTTTTCGCAACTAAGAAAGATGATTTCAAAAAATTGCAAATTTATTTTGTGGATATGTGTAGGAGGTAGGGGAATGGGTATGTCGGGAGCGCGCTTTCCCTTCAAACCCACAAAAAGGGGAGAACTTGGACTAATCAACCAATCCCAAACACGGTCACCTAAGGGACGGGACTCGGCAACCAAGGCTTTTTCACACCGTGGGTGGTCATAATGGTCAAAATGCAAATCCCGTAGTAAATCCCTAGTAGACTAGGTGGACTCAAGGTAAAGGACCAACGAAATCATTGATTTACGGTCATTCTACTAGACTAAAGTCCAAGACTCGATTCATACTACTAGAAAGGGAAAGTAAACACTTGCACACTAGCCTCAAAACCGGGTTTTCGAAAACCTTTTATCACACACTAGACACAACTACACAACACAAAACAAAGACACGAAGAAAACGAAAGAAGAAGGGGTAAAAGGCAACAAAACAGGACAAAACAAAACAAACACATATAACAAACACCACCCCGAAATTCCATACAAGCTACCAAATCAACATCAAACTTTACAAAGCTCCACAGGGTCACACATCATCACAAATCTCCTCCAAAATCCACAAGAGATAAAGAAGAAAAGGGATAAAGATGTTACCGGAAGTCTTGAAAGCCCTCCAAAGTTAATGGTGATTAAGCGACCTACAAGGAAAAAGGGAGGCAAAACACGCACAACAAAACAAACATACGATACAAAGACACAAAAGGAAAACACACAAAAGAAAATCTTTTTGATTTTTGTGAAATTTTTCAAATTTTTAGGGGTTTCAAAGATTTTTCGAAAAACTAAGAAAATAAAACTAACTACGATAGGATATCGCTCCCCCACACTTAAACCGAGTAATGTCCTCATGCTCGATCGTAGTGTGTGGAGACACCAAAAAGAAAAGAAACTACAAAAATAAAGCTAAAAAAACGAAACGAAAAGCGGAGAAAAAGGTTAGAATTTGTCCGGCCGGGGTGTGGTCAAGTCACCATTGGCCGAGACGAGAAAAGATATGGATGGGGGAAGAAATAAAAAGAAGGAAATAAAAGGAAATGGGAGGGGAGGACTAGGTGTAATCAAGTCACCTAGCCCGGAGTTCGCCTAAATCCGACTAAATCCAAAAAAGTGAAAAAATAAAGTGAAAGGGCTTGTAAATTTGGATTTTGAAATGACTCTCGACGTAGTCACGTCATCGAGAGTCAGGAGCAATAACTACCAAGGCCCCGAGAGCCACCATGACACAAAAGTGTAAAAGGGGAAGGGGACAAAGGAAGACAAGCGATAAAAGACGGAAAAGAAAGGATAGTCGCCGTACCCATCGGTTAGCAACTCACTCGCTCCATCGTCTCGTAGTTCAATATCGGCACATAGCTAGTCTTCGTCATTGCTATTCCTCTTTAATCTTGATAAGCCCGCATGGTTGAAGTATTAAGCTTGCATTGGTAGAAGGAGGCGGGATTTGATGTGAAACTCGGTGGAAAGTGAAGAGAAAATGAGGTGAGGGTATGTAAATGAGATATAAGGGTCATATGACATGGGCAAGGATAGGTAGGGAGGTTGGGAGGGGGTATAAAGTGGTTGGGTGGACTCTCATGACAAAGAAAAGGCCAAAAGGGGGAGCAGGGGACCATCCCGGTCGGGATGGATGGTCCCGGTCGGGATGACACACCTGTCCCGATCGGGAAGCTCCCTTCCCGGTCAGGATGGCACTCCAGAGGACTCAAATTTTGGCACCCTCATCCCGATCGGGATGGCTCCTTCTCGGTCGGGATGGCTCATCCTTCCCGGTCGAGAAGCCTCCTTCTCGGTCGGGAAGAGTCTTCATGACCTCCATAACCCCAAAAGCTTATCCAAAGCTTCAAAACCCGACTCCCTTGCTCACAATCCAAGCTCTATCCACAACCATTTCTCTCTTTGGTTCATCTTCAGTTCACACCTATCAAATAAGCTCAAAACATTCATCATAATCCCTCCCTCACATCGCTCATCAAAAATACCAAATTACAAGAATTCACAAAACTCAAAAGAACTACAAGAAAGAGATATATACAATAAGATGGTTCTTTTGTGGACATGACATAGGTCCACCCCGACACGGCCACGCGCGGGTTTGGGGAGGCGAATGAATCTCCATATGAGATGGTCAAATTGAAATTTAAATCAAAGTAGGAGTCGCCACCGAACTTTGTGGGAGTTCGGGCCCGTTCGAACCCACTCTATGTCGTATTGGGCCGTATACAAAATACGGCCCATTTCCGATGTCAGAGCTTATTGGGTTCGTCCCTTTGCATTATGATACCGATACCGACATTATCGGATATCGTGTATTGAATGACTCTCGTTGCCAATGGATTCGGACATCCGGAAACCATGGTTCTGAGTAAGGGGTGAGGGTACGTGTTGGGAAGTTCACTAAGAACACCCAACCCCGCACGCACTTAGCGGCCTTTACTAAGATATCGTTCGTTTTTGGTGTATACGCGTTAGTTCGACGGTTGAATGATATGCAAAGATTATTTTCCCTAGGCATGCGAGAAAAATTAAATGGGTTGCTAGGTCGTTTAATGCATCTTAAACTAATAACGTCAAAGTTATATTTAGCATGTGAAGTTCGTTTTAGTCTAATAAAACAAAAGAAAGAAATAAATTGCTACAAACACGAGAAAACGAGTTAGTAACGATTGAATATATCGAATAAAGATGTAAATACGATGATATGCATGATTTTGAAAAAGATTTATAACACGTGATGGATTAACACGTGTTGACTGAGGTCAAAAAAGTACTTATCAAAATCTGAAAATATGTCGCGAAAGTCGCTGTTTTATGTAAGAAACGAAAAGAATAGAAAAGCGAGAAAACGAGAAAAAAGGGCTCGGCCATCCAGGCTTCCGCGCGAGTCGCCTGGAAGGAGCGCGACTCGCGCGGGAGTCTGTCCCGCTTTTTTATTTTTCGAAAATCGTCAAATTTTATAAATCGCGTACAAATATGGATTAATTTATACTCGATTTATATTTTCGATATTCGTCGTATCCGATATTCGATTATGAAATCGATATCAAATAGTCGGAATGATTATTTTTAGAAAATTTTTTGTTTTGAACGAAAAGGAATTTGAACGAAAAGAAAAAAATGTTAATTCTCTCAGCGTAAGAAATCGTCGATTTTTGTTTAAAAAAAGATGTAACGATTTTTTAGCATCAACGAGATTTAATTTAGTTCTTGTTAGATACGATATTCGATTAGAGAATCGATATCGTATTTTAAGAACGTTTGTTTTATGAAAATATTTTTGTAATATCGATACTAGAAAAATAATAAATATGTGACGAACGACCCATATTAAAAATACGACCGACGACATGACCGAAAAGAGAAAAAATGTGGAGAAGGAAGAAAAAAAGGGAAGAGTCGGGTTTGATTTTACACCCTCAACCTACATGCTTTGTTTTCTCGGATTAGAGCTCGTCGGAAAGTGATTTAAACTTGGGAGCGTCGAGATGATGTGGGATGAATTTGGGTGTCGGTTTGGTCGTGTGATGGGACGGGTTTCGGCCGGCTTCTCGGGGTCGGGGTCGGATTCGTCGGTATTTTGACAGTATTTCGGTGTTTCTTTGGATGTATGACGGGATTTGCTTTGAATTATTTTTGCTAGATGTCGATGATGTATGTGTGTTAGATGTGTATTTCATGTGTTTATTTTGTGTTGTGCAAGGGGCTATTTATAGGAGTATTCCCGACCTTGGCTTAGAAGAAGTAGTTGGATTGGAACTACCGCTTAGGATAGGAAATGTAGGAAGTCGAGAGGAACGTAAATTCCGTTGCTTGGTGAAGAAGCAATGAATCTCGGCTGGTTGGTGGAGTATTTCGGCCGAGCTCATGCTTGGTCGACTATCTGATTCGGTTTTCGGATAGAATTCCTACTTGAGGTCGAATTCTATCCTTAAACGGATTTGTTTAATATTTTTTGAAGCTGATTTTTTGTAGTATTTGAGTCCAAACCGGACGTGAGATGACACGGCTGGTCCGTGTGTCTCGAAAAAATATCTTTGACCGGGTTTGACCCGGCCGCTAAAAGACGGTTTTGCCCCTGGTGCCGGATTCGACCAAAATTAGTCTTATTTGACTCGAAACGACCCACTGGGCTTGGATTTGACTCGAAACGACCCACTGGGCTTGGATTTGGGATAGTTTCCGACTATCCCTGGACTAATCTTTGGAACGGATCTTTGTCCCTGGACTTTTACATTCTTTGAGATAATTTCTGATTATCCCCGTACTATTCTTCGCGATGGATCTTTGTCCCTGAACTTTTGCTTTCTTTGGGATGGTTTCTGACCAACCCCAAACTAATCTTTGGGACGGATCTTTGTCCCTTGCCTTTTTCTTTCTTTGGGATAGTGTCCGATTATCCCGAGACTATTCTTTGGAACGGATCTTTGTCCATAGACTTTTGATTTCTTGGGGATAGTTTCCGACCAGCCCTGGACTATTCTTTGGGACGGATTTTTGTCTTTCGAATTTTGCTTTCTTTGAGATAGTTTCCGACTATCCCTGGACTATTCTTTGGGATGGATCTTTGTCCCTGGACTTTTGCTTTCTTTCAGATAATTTCCAACTATCCCTGTACTATTCTTCGCGACGGATGTTTGTCCCTGGACTTTTGCTTTCTTTGGGATGGTTTCAGACCAACCATCAACTAATCTTTGGGATGGATCTTTGTCCCTTAACTTTTGCTTTCTTTGGGATAGTGTCCGACTATCCCGAGACTATTCTTTGGGACAGATCTATGTCCATAGACTTTTGATTTCTTAGGGATAGTTTCCGACCATCAGTGGACTATTCTTTGCGACGGATCTTTGTCCCAGGACTTTTGCTTTCTTTAGGATAGTTTCCGACTATCCCTGGACTATTCTTCGTTACGGATATTTGCCTTTGGACTTCTGCTTTCTTTAGGATAGTTTCCGACCATCCCTGGACTATTCTTTGGGACGGATCTTTTTCGCTGGACTTTTGCTTTTTTTAGGATAATTTCCCACCATCCCCGGACTATTCTTTGGGACGGATCTTTGTCCCAGGACTTTTACATTCTTAGGGATAGGTTCCGACTATCCCTGGACTATTCTTTAGGACAGATCTTTGTCCCTGGACTTTTTCTTTCTTTGAGTCAGTTTTGGACCATCCCTGGACTATTTTTAGGGACGGATCTTTGTCCCATGACTTTTGTTTTCTTTGGGATGGTTTCCGACTATATCTGGACTATTCTTCGGGACGTATCTTTGACCCTTGACTTTTGTTTTCTTTGGGATAGTTTCTGACTATCCCTGGGCTATTCTTTGGGACAGATCTTTGTTTTTGGAATTTTTCTTTCTTTGGGATAGTTTCCGACTATCCCTGGACTATTCTTTGGGACGGATCTTTGTCCCTGGACTTTTGCTTTCTTTGAGATAATTTCCGACTATCCCTGTACTATTCTTCGCGACGGATCTTTGTCTCTGGACTTTTGCTTACTTTGGGATAGTTTCTGAATTTGCCTATACTATTCCTTGGGACAGATCTTTGTCCCAGGACTTTTGCTTTCTTTAGCATAGTTTCCGACCATCCCCGGACTATTCTTTGGGACGAATCTTTT
Source organism: Agrostemma githago (assembly GCA_958450325.1). Taxonomy (NCBI): domain Eukaryota; kingdom Viridiplantae; phylum Streptophyta; class Magnoliopsida; order Caryophyllales; family Caryophyllaceae; genus Agrostemma; species Agrostemma githago. The sequence goes on from OY288257.1 coordinate 26,810,899, forward strand.
TCGCTGGACTTTTGTTTTGTTTAGGATAGTTTCCCACCATCCGTGGACTATTCTTTGGGACGGATCTTTGTCCCAGGACTTTTGCTTTCTTTGGGATAGTTTCCGATTATCCTGGATTATTCTTTAGGACATATCTTTGTCCCTTGACTTTTGCTTTCTTTGAGGTAGTGTCCGACTATCCCTAGACTACTCTTTGGGACAAATCTTTGTCCATAGACTTTTGATTTCATTGGGATAGTTTCCAATTATCCCTAGACTATTCTTTGGGACGGATATTTGTCCCTGGACCTTTGCTTTCTTTAGGATAGTATCCGACTAACCCTGGACTATTCTTTGTGACTGATCTTTGTCCCAGGACTTTTGCTTTCTTTGGGATAGTTTCCGAATTCGCCTATACTATTCCTTGGGACAGATCTTTGTCCCTGGACTTTTGCTTTCTTTAGGATAATATCCGACTAACCCTGGACTATTCTTTGGGACAGATCTTTGTCCCAGGACTTTTGCATTCTTTTGGATAGGTTCCAACTATCCCTGGACTATTCTTTAGGACAGATCTTTGTCCCTGGACTTTTTCTTTCTTTGAGACAGTTTTAGACCATCCCTGGACTATTTTTAGGGACGGATCTTTGTCCCATGACTTTTGTTTTCTTTGGGATGGTTTCCGACTATCTCTGGACTATTCTTCGGGACGTATCTTTGACCCTCGACTTTTTTTTCTTTGGGATAGTTTCCGACTATCCCTGGGCTATTCTTTGGGACAGATCTTTGTTTTTGGAATTTTGCTTTCTTTGGGATAGTTTCCGACTATCCCTGGACTAATCTTTGGAACGGATCTTTGTCCCTGGACTTTTACATTCTTTGAGATAATTTCAGATTATCCCCGTACTATTCTTCGCGACGGATCTTTATCCCTGAACTTTTGCTTTCTTTGGGATGGTTTCTGACCAACCCCAAACTAATCTTTGGGACGGATCTTTGTCCCTTGCCTTTTGCTTTCTTTGGGATAGTGTCCGATTATCCCGAGACTATTCTTTGGAACGGATCTTTGTCCATAGACTTTTGATTTCTTGGGGATAGTTTCCGACCAGCCCTGGACTATTCTTTGGGACGGATTTTTGTCTTTCGAATTTTGCTTTCTTTGAGATAGTTTCCGACTATCCCTGGACTATTCTTTGGGATGGATCTTTGTCCCTGGACTTTTGCTTTCTTTCAGATAATTTCCAACTATCCCCGTACTATTCTTAGCGACGGATGTTTGTCCCTGGACTTTTGCTTTCTTTGGGATGGTTTCAGACCAACCATCAACTAATCTTTGGGATGGATCTTTGTCCCTTAACTTTTGCTTTCTTTGGGATAGTGTCTGACTATCCCGAGACTATTCTTTGGGACGGATCTATGTCCATAGACTTTTGATTTCTTAGGGATAGTTTCCGACCATCAGTGGACTATTCTTTGCGACGGATCTTTGTCCCAGGACTTTTGCTTTCTTTAGGATAGTTTCCGACTATCCCTGGACTATTCTTCGTTACGGATCTTTGCCTTTGGACTTCTGCTTACTTTAGGATAGTTTCCGACCATCCCTAGACTATTCTTTGGGACGGATCTTTTTCGCTGGACTTTTGCTTTTTTTAGGATAATTTCCCACCATCCTCGGACTATTCTTTGGGACGGATCTTTGTCCCAGGACTTTTACATTCTTAGGGATAGGTTCCGACTATCCCTGGACTATTCTTTAGGACAGATCTTTGTCCCTGGACTTTTTCTTTCTTTGAGTCAGTTTTGGACCATCCCTGGACTATTTTTAGGGACGGATCTTTGTCCCATGACTTTTGTTCTCTTTGGGATGGTTTCCGACTATCTCTGGACTATTCTTCGGGACGTATCTTTGACCCTTGACTTTTGTTTTCTTTGGGATAGTTTCTGACTATCCCTGGGCTATTCTTTGGGACAGATCTTTGTCTTTGGAATTTTTCTTTCTTTGGGATAGTTTCCGACTATCCCTGGACTAATCTTTGGGACGGATCTTTGTCCCTGGACTTTTGCACTCTTTGAGATAATTTCTGACTATCCCTGTACTATTCTTCGCGACGGATGTTTGTCCCTGAACTTTTGCTTTCTTTGGGATGGTTTCTGACCAACCCCAAACTAATCTTTGGGACAGATCTTTGTCCCTTGACTTTTGCTTTCTTTGGGATAGTGTCCGACTATCCCGAGACTATTCTTTGGGACGGATCTTTGTCCATAGACTTTTCATTTCTTGGGGATAATTTCCGACCAGCCCTGGACTATTCTTTGGGACGGATATTTGTCCCAGGACTTTTGCTTTCTCCGGGATAGTTTCCGACTATCCCTGGACTATTCTTCGTTACGGATCTTTGCCTTTGGACTTCTGCTTTCTTTAGGATAGTTCCCGACCATCCCTGGACTATTCTTTGCGACGGATCTTTTTCGCTAGACTTTTGCTTTCTGTAGGATAGTTTCCCACCATCCCCGGACTATTCTTTGGGACGGGTCTTTGTCCCAGGACTTTTGCATTCTTTGGGATAGGTTCCGACTATCCCTGGGCTATTCTTTAGGACAGATCTTTGTCCCTGGACTTTTTCTTTCTTTGAGTCAGTTTTGGACCATCCCTGGACTATTTTTAGGGACGGATCTTTGTCCCATGACTTTTGTTTTCTTTGGGATGGTTTCCGACTATATCTGGACTATTCTTCGGGACGTATCTTTGACCCTTGACTTTTGTTTTCTTTGGGATAGTTTCTGACTATCCCTGGGCTATTCTTTGGGACAGATCTTTGTTTTTGGAATTTTTCTTTCTTTGGGATAGTTTCCGACTATCCCTGGACTATTCTTTGGGACGGATCTTTGTCCCTGGACTTTTGCTTTCTTTGAGATAATTTCCGACTATCCCTGTACTATTCTTCGCGACGGATCTTTGTCTCTGGACTTTTGCTTACTTTGGGATAGTTTCTGAATTTGCCTATACTATTCCCTGGGACAGATCTTTGTCCCAGGACTTTTGCTTTCTTTAGCATAGTTTCCGACCATCCCCGGACTATTCTTTGGGACGGATCTTTTTCGCTGGACTTTTGTTTTGTATAGGATAGTTTCCCACCATCCGTGGACTATTCTTTGGGACGGATCTTTGTCCCACGACTTTTGCTTTCTTTGGGATAGTTTCCGATTATCCTGGATTATTCTTTAGGACATATCTTTGTCCCTTGACTTTTGCTTTCTTTGAGGTAGTGTCCGACTATCCCTAGACTACTCTTTGGGACAAATCTTTGTCCATAGACTTTTGATTTCATTGGGATAGTTTCCAATTATCCCTGGACTATTCTTTGGGACGGATCTTTGTCCCTGGACTTTTGCTTTCTTTGAGATAATTTCCGACTATCCCTGTACTATTCTTCGCGGCGGATCTTTGTCTCTGGACTTTTGCTTACTTTGGGATAGTTTCTGAATTTGCCTATACTATTCCTTGGGACAGATCTTTGTCCCAGGACTTTTGCTTTCTTTAGCATAGTTTCCGACCATCCCCGGACTATTCTTTGGGACGGATCTTTTTCGCTGGACTTTTGTTTTGTTTAGGATAGTTTCCCACCATCCGTGGACTATTCTTTGGGACGGATCTTTGTCCCAGGACTTTTGCTTTCTTTGGGATGGTTTCCGACTATCTCTGGACTATTCTTTAGGACATATCTTTGTCCCTTGACTTTTGCTTTCTTTGAGGTAGTGTCCGACTATCCCTAGACTACTCTTTGGGACAGATCTTTGTCCATAGACTTTTGATTTCATTGGGATAGTTTCCAATTATCCCTAGACTATTCTTTGGGACGGATATTTGTCCCTGGCCCTTTGCTTTCTTTAGGATAGTATCCGACTAACCCTGGACTATTCTTTGTGACTGATCTTTGTCCCAGGACTTTTGCTTTCTTTGGGATAGTTTCCGAATTCGCCTATACTATTCCTTGGGACAGATCTTTGTCCTTGGACTTTTGCTTTCTTTAGGATAATATCCGACTAACCCTGGACTATTCTTTGGGACAGATCTTTGTCCCAGGACTTTTGCATTCTTTTGGATAGGTTCCAACTATCCCTGGACTATTCTTTAGGACAGATCTTTGTCCCTGGACTTTTTCTTTCTTTGAGACAGTTTTTGACCATCCCTGGACTATTTTTAGGGACGGATCTTTGTCCCATGACTTTTGTTTTCTTTGGGATGGTTTCCGACTATCTCTGGACTATTCTTCGGGACGTATCTTTGACCCTCGACTTTTGTTTTCTTTGGGATAGTTTCCGACTATCCCTGGGCTATTCTTTTGGACAGATCTTTGTTTTTGGAATTTTGCTTTCTTTGGGATAGTTTCCGACTATCCCTGGACTAATCTTTGGAACGGATCTTTGTCCCTGGACTTTTACATTCTTTGAGATAATTTCTGATTATCCCCGTACTATTCTTCGCGACGGATCTTTGTCCCTGAACTTTTGCTTTCTTTGGGATGGTTTCTGACCAACCCCAAACTAATCTTTGGGACGGATCTTTGTCCCTTGCCTTTTGCTTTCTTTGGGATAGTGTCCGATTATCCCGAGACTATTCTTTGGAACGGATCTTTGTCCATAGACTTTTGATTTCTTGGGGATAGTTTCCGACCAGCCCTGGACTATTCTTTGGGACGGATTTTTGTCCCAGGACTTTTACATTCTTAGGGATAGGTTCCGACTATCCCTGGACTATTCTTTAGGACAGATCTTTGTCCCTGGACTTTTTCTTTCTTTGAGTCAGTTTTGGACCATCCCTGGACTATTTTTAGGGACGGATCTTTGTCCCATGACTTTTGTTTTCTTTGGGATGGTTTCCGACTATCTCTGGACTATTCTTCGGGTCGTATCTTTGACCCTTGACTTTTGTTTTCTTTGGGATAGTTTCCGACTATCCCTGGGCTATTCTTTGGGACAGATCTTTGTTTTTGGAATTTTGCTTTCTTTGGGATAGTTTCCGACTATCCCTGGACTATTCTTTGGGACGGATCTTTGTCCCTGGACTTTTGCTTTCTTTGAGATAATTTCCGACTATCCCTGTACTATTCTTCGCGACGGATCTTTGTCCCTGAACTTTTGCTTTCTTTGGGATGGTTTTCTAACCAACCCCAAACTAATCTTTGGGACGGATCTTTGTCCCTTGACTTTTGCTTTCTTTAGGATAGTGTCCGACTATCCCGAGACTATTCTTTGGGACGGATCTTTGTCCATAGAATTTTGATTTCTTGGGGATAGTTTCCGACCAGCCCTGGACTATTCTTTGGGACGGATATTTGTCCCAGGACTTTTGCTTTCTCCGGGATAGTTTCCGACTATCCCTGGACTATTCTTCGTTACGGATCTTTGCCTTTGGACTTCTGCTTTCTTTAGGATAGTTCCCGACCATCCCTGGACTATTCTTTGCGACGGATCTTTTTCGCTAGACTTTTGCTTTCTGTAGGATAGTTTCCCACCATCCCCGGACTATTCTTTGGGACGGGTCTTTGTCCCAGGACTTTTGCATTCTTTGGGATAGGTTCCGACTATCCCTGGGCTATTCTTTAGGACAGATCTTTGTCCCTGGACTTTTTCTTTCTTTGAGTCAGTTTTGGACCATCCCTGGACTATTTTTAGGGACGGATCTTTGTCCCATGACTTTTGTTTTCTTTGGGATGGTTTCCGACTATATCTGGACTATTCTTCGGGACGTATCTTTGACCCTTGACTTTTGTTTTCTTTGGGATAGTTTCTGACTATCCCTGGGCTATTCTTTGGGACAGATCTTTGTTTTTGGAATTTTTCTTTCTTTGGGATAGTTTCCGACTATCCCTGGACTATTCTTTGGGACGGATCTTTGTCCCTGGACTTTTGCTTTCTTTGAGATAATTTCCGACTATCCCTGTACTATTCTTCGCGACGGATCTTTGTCTCTGGACTTTTGCTTACTTTGGGATAGTTTCTGAATTTGCCTATACTATTCCCTGGGACAGATCTTTGTCCCAGGACTTTTGCTTTCTTTAGCATAGTTTCCGACCATCCCCGGACTATTCTTTGGGACGGATCTTTTTCGCTGGACTTTTGTTTTGTATAGGATAGTTTCCCACCATCCGTGGACTATTCTTTGGGACGGATCTTTGTCCCACGACTTTTGCTTTCTTTGGGATAGTTTCCGATTATCCTGGATTATTCTTTAGGACATATCTTTGTCCCTTGACTTTTGCTTTCTTTGAGGTAGTGTCCGACTATCCCTAGACTACTCTTTGGGACAAATCTTTGTCCATAGACTTTTGATTTCATTGGGATAGTTTCCAATTATCCCTGGACTATTCTTTGGGACGGATCTTTGTCCCTGGACTTTTGCTTTCTTTGAGATAATTTCCGACTATCCCTGTACTATTCTTCGCGGCGGATCTTTGTCTCTGGACTTTTGCTTACTTTGGGATAGTTTCTGAATTTGCCTATACTATTCCTTGGGACAGATCTTTGTCCCAGGACTTTTGCTTTCTTTAGCATAGTTTCCGACCATCCCCGGACTATTCTTTGGGACGGATCTTTTTCGCTGGACTTTTGTTTTGTTTAGGATAGTTTCCCACCATCCGTGGACTATTCTTTGGGACGGATCTTTGTCCCAGGACTTTTGCTTTCTTTGGGATGGTTTCCGACTATCTCTGGACTATTCTTTAGGACATATCTTTGTCCCTTGACTTTTGCTTTCTTTGAGGTAGTGTCCGACTATCCCTAGACTACTCTTTGGGACAGATCTTTGTCCATAGACTTTTGATTTCATTGGGATAGTTTCCAATTATCCCTAGACTATTCTTTGGGACGGATATTTGTCCCTGGCCCTTTGCTTTCTTTAGGATAGTATCCGACTAACCCTGGACTATTCTTTGTGACTGATCTTTGTCCCAGGACTTTTGCTTTCTTTGGGATAGTTTCCGAATTCGCCTATACTATTCCTTGGGACAGATCTTTGTCCTTGGACTTTTGCTTTCTTTAGGATAATATCCGACTAACCCTGGACTATTCTTTGGGACAGATCTTTGTCCCAGGACTTTTGCATTCTTTTGGATAGGTTCCAACTATCCCTGGACTATTCTTTAGGACAGATCTTTGTCCCTGGACTTTTTCTTTCTTTGAGACAGTTTTTGACCATCCCTGGACTATTTTTAGGGACGGATCTTTGTCCCATGACTTTTGTTTTCTTTGGGATGGTTTCCGACTATCTCTGGACTATTCTTCGGGACGTATCTTTGACCCTCGACTTTTGTTTTCTTTGGGATAGTTTCCGACTATCCCTGGGCTATTCTTTTGGACAGATCTTTGTTTTTGGAATTTTGCTTTCTTTGGGATAGTTTCCGACTATCCCTGGACTAATCTTTGGAACGGATCTTTGTCCCTGGACTTTTACATTCTTTGAGATAATTTCTGATTATCCCCGTACTATTCTTCGCGACGGATCTTTGTCCCTGAACTTTTGCTTTCTTTGGGATGGTTTCTGACCAACCCCAAACTAATCTTTGGGACGGATCTTTGTCCCTTGCCTTTTGCTTTCTTTGGGATAGTGTCCGATTATCCCGAGACTATTCTTTGGAACGGATCTTTGTCCATAGACTTTTGATTTCTTGGGGATAGTTTCCGACCAGCCCTGGACTATTCTTTGGGACGGATTTTTGTCCCAGGACTTTTACATTCTTAGGGATAGGTTCCGACTATCCCTGGACTATTCTTTAGGACAGATCTTTGTCCCTGGACTTTTTCTTTCTTTGAGTCAGTTTTGGACCATCCCTGGACTATTTTTAGGGACGGATCTTTGTCCCATGACTTTTGTTTTCTTTGGGATGGTTTCCGACTATCTCTGGACTATTCTTCGGGATGTATCTTTGACCCTTGACTTTTGTTTTCTTTGGGATAGTTTCTAACTATCCCTGGGCTATTCTTTGGGACAGATCTTTGTTTTTGGAATTTTTCTTTCTTTGGGATAGTTTCCGACTATCCCTGGACTATTCTTTGGGACGGATCTTTGTCCCTGGACTTTTGCTTTCTTTGAGATAATTTCCGACTATCCCTGTACTATTCTTCGCGACGGATCTTTGTCTCTGGACTTTTGCTTACTTTGGGATAGTTTCTGAATTTGCCTATACTATTCCTTGGGACAGATCTTTGTCCCTGGACTTTTGCTTTCTTTAGGATAATATCCGACTAACCCTGGACTATTCTTTGGGACAGATCTTTGTCCCAGGACTTTTGCATTCTTTTGGATAGGTTCCAACTATCCCTGGACTATTCTTTAGGACAGATCTTTGTCCCTGGACTTTTTCTTTCTTTGAGACAGTTTTGGACCATCCCTGGATTATTTTTAGGGACGGATCTTTGTCCCATGACTTTTGTTTTCTTTGGGATGGTTTCCGACTATCTCTGGACTATTCTTCGGGACGTATCTTTGACCCTTGACTTTTGTTTTCTTTGGGATAGTTTCTGACTATCCCTGGGCTATTCTTTGGGACAGATCTTTGTTTTTGGAATTTTTCTTTCTTTGGGATAGTTTCCGACTATCCCTGGACTATTCTTTGGGACGGATCTTTGTCCCTGGACTTTTGCTTTCTTTGAGATAATTTCCGACTATCCCTGTACTATTCTTCGCGACGGATCTTTGTCTCTGGACTTTTGCTTACTTTGGGATAGTTTCTGAATTTGCCTATACTATTCCTTGGGACAGATCTTTGCCCTGGACTTTTGCTTTCTTTAGGATAATATCCGACTAACCCTGGACTATTCTTTGGGACAGATCTTTGTCCCAGGACTTTTGCATTCTTTTGGATAGGTTCCGACTATCCCTGGACTATTCTTTAGGACAGATCTTTGTCCCTGGACTTTTTCTTTCTTTGAGTCAGTTTTGGACCATCCCTGGACTATTTTTAGGGACGGATCTTTGTCCCATGACTTTTGTTTTCTTTGGGATGGTTTCCGACTATCTCTGGACTATTCTTCGGGACGTATCTTTGACCCTTGACTTTTGTTTTCTTTGGGATAGTTTCTGACTATCCCTGGGCTATTCTTTAGGACAGATCTTTGTTTTTGGAATTTTTCTTTCTTTGGGATAGTTTTCGACTATCCCTGGACTATTCTTTGGGACGGATCTTTGTCCCTGGACTTTTGCTTTCTTTGAGATAATTTCCGACTATCCCTGTACTATTCTTCGCGACGGATCTTTGTCTCTGGACTTTTGCTTACTTTGGGATAGTTTCTGAATTTGCCTATACTATTCCTTGGGACAGATCTTTGTCCCAGGACTTTTGCTTTCTTTAGCATAGTTTCCGACCATCCCCGGACTATTCTTTGGGACGGATCTTTTTCGCTGGACTTTTGTTTTGTTTAGGATAGTTTCCCACCATCCGTGGACTATTCTTTGGGACGGATCTTTGTCCCAGGACTTTTGCTTTCTTTGGGATAGTTTCCGATTAACCTGGATTATTCTTTAGGACATATCTTTGTCCCTTGACTTTTGCTTTCTTTGAGGTAGTGTCCGACTATCCCTAGACAGTGCTTTGGGACAAATCTTTGTCCATAGACTTTTGATTTCATTGGGATAGTTTCCAATTATCCCTAGACTATTCTTTGGGACGGATATTTGTCCCTGGACCTTTGCTTTCTTTAGGATAGTATCCGACTAACCCTGGACTATTCTTTGTGACTGATCTTTGTCCCAGGACTTTTGCTTTCTTTGGGATAGTTTCCGAATTCGCCTATACTATTCCTTGGGACAGATCTTTGTCCCTGGACTTTTGCTTTCTTTAGGATAATATCCGACTAACCCTGGACTATTCTTTGGGACAGATCTTTGTCCCAGGACTTTTGCATTCTTTTGGATAGGTTCCAACTATCCCTGGACTATTCTTTAGGACAGATCTTTGTCCCTGGACTTTTTCTTTCTTTGAGACAGTTTTGGACCATCCCTGGACTATTTTTAGGGACGGATCTTTGTCCCATGACTTTTGTTTTCTTTGGGATGGTTTCCGACTATCTCTGGACTATTCTTCGGGACGTATCTTTGACCCTCGACTTTTGTTTTCTTTGGGATAGTTTCGACTATCCCTGGGCTATTCTTTTGGACAGATCTTTGTTTTTGGAATTTTGCTTTCTTTGGGATAGTTTCCGACTATCCCTGGACTAATCTTTGGAACGAATCTTTGTCCCTGGACTTTTACATTCTTTGAGATAATTTCTGATTATCCCCGTACTATTCTTCGCGACGGATCTTTGTCCCTGAACTTTTGCTTTCTTTGGGATGGTTTCTGACCAACCCCAAACTAATCTTTGGGACGGATCTTTGTCCCTTGCCTTTTGCTTTCTTTGGGATAGTGTCCGATTATCCCGAGACTATTCTTTGGAACGGATCTTTGTCCATAGACTTTTGATTTCTTGGGGATAGTTTCCGACCAGCCCTGGACTATTCTTTGGGACGGATTTTTGTCTTTCGAATTTTGCTTTCTTTGAGATAGTTTCCGACTATCCCTGGACTATTCTTTGGGATGGATCTTTGTCCCTGGACTTTTGCTTTCTTTCAGATAATTTCTAACTATCCCTGTACTATTCTTCGCGACGGATCTTTGTCCCTGGACTTTTGCTTTCTTTGGGATGGTTTCAGACCAACCATCAACTAATCTTTGGGATGGATCTTTGTCCCTTAACTTTTGCTTTCTTTGGAGTAGTGTCCGACTATCCCGAGACTATTCTTTGGGACGGATCTATGTCCATAGACTTTTGATTTCTTAGGGATAGTTTCCGACCATCAGTGGACTATTCTTTGCGACGGATCTTTGTCCCAGGACTTTTGCTTTCTTTAGGATAGTTTCCGACTATCCCTGGACTACTCTTCGTTACGGATCTTTGCCTTTGGACTTCTGCTTTCTTTAGGATAGTTTCCGACCATCCCTGGACTATTCTTTGGGACGGATCTTTTTCGTTGGACTTTTGCTTTTTTTAGGATAATTTCCCACCATCCCCGGACTATTCTTTGGGACGGATCTTTGTCCCAGGACTTTTACATTCTTAGGGATAGGTTCCGACTATCCCTGGACTATTCTTTAGGACAGATCTTTGTCCCTGGACTTTTTCTTTCTTTGAGTCAGTTTCCGACCATCCCTGGACTATTTTTAGGGACGGATCTTTGTCCCATGACTTTTGTTTTCTTTGGGATGGTTTCCGACTATCTCTGGACTATTCTTCGGGACGTATCTTTGACCCTTGACTTTTGTTTTCTTTGGGATAGTTTCTGACTATCCCTGGGCTATTCTTTAGGACAGATCTTTGTTTTTGGAATTTTTCTTTCTTTGGGATAGTTTCCGACTATCCCTGGACTATTCTTTGGGACGGATCTTTGTCCCTGGACTTTTGCTTTCTTTGAGATAATTTCCGACTATCCCTGTACTATTCTTCGCGACGGATCTTTGTCTCTGGACTTTTGCTTACTTTGGGATAGTTTCTGAATTTGCCTATACTATTCCTTGGGACGGATCTTTGTCCCAGGACTTTTGCTTTCTTTGGGATAGTCTCCGACCATCCCCGGACTATTCTTTGGGACGGATCTTTTTCGCTGGACTTTTGTTTTGTTTAGGATAGTTTCCCACCATCCGTGGACTATTCTTTGGGACGGATCTTTGTCCCAGGACTTTTGCTTTCTTTGGGATAGTTTCCGATTAACCTGGATTATTCTTTAGGACATATCTTTGTCCCTTGACTTTTGCTTTCTTTGAGGTAGTGTCCGACTATCCCTAGACAGTGCTTTGGGACAAATCTTTGTCCATAGACTTTTGATTTCATTGGGATAGTTTCCAATTATCCCTAGACTATTCTTTGGGACGGATATTTGTCCCTGGACCTTTGCTTTCTTTAGGATAGTATCCGACTAACCCTGGACTATTCTTTGTGACTGATCTTTGTCCCAGGACTTTTGCTTTCTTTGGGATAGTTTCCGAATTCGCCTATACTATTCCTTGGGACAGATCTTTGTCCCTGGACTTTTGCTTTCTTTAGGATAATATCCGACTAACCCTGGACTATTCTTTGGGACAGATCTTTGTCCCAGGACTTTTGCATTCTTTTGGATAGGTTCCAACTATCCCTGGACTATTCTTTAGGACAGATCTTTGTCCCTGGACTTTTTCTTTCTTTGAGACAGTTTTGGACCATCCCTGGACTATTTTTAGGGACGGATCTTTGTCCCATGACTTTTGTTTTCTTTGGGATGGTTTCCGACTATCTCTGGACTATTCTTCGGGACGTATCTTTGACCCTCGACTTTTGTTTTCTTTGGGATAGTTTCGACTATCCCTGGGCTATTCTTTTGGACAGATCTTTGTTTTTGGAATTTTGCTTTCTTTGGGATAGTTTCCGACTATCCCTGGACTAATCTTTGGAACGAATCTTTGTCCCTGGACTTTTACATTCTTTGAGATAATTTCTGATTATCCCCGTACTATTCTTCGCGACGGATCTTTGTCCCTGAACTTTTGCTTTCTTTGGGATGGTTTCTGACCAACCCCAAACTAATCTTTGGGACGGATCTTTGTCCCTTGCCTTTTGCTTTCTTTGGGATAGTGTCCGATTATCCCGAGACTATTCTTTGGAACGGATCTTTGTCCATAGACTTTTGATTTCTTGGGGATAGTTTCCGACCAGCCCTGGACTATTCTTTGGGACGGATTTTTGTCTTTCGAATTTTGCTTTCTTTGAGATAGTTTCCGACTATCCCTGGACTATTCTTTGGGATGGATCTTTGTCCCTGGACTTTTGCTTTCTTTCAGATAATTTCTAACTATCCCTGTACTATTCTTCGCGACGGATCTTTGTCCCTGGACTTTTGCTTTCTTTGGGATGGTTTCAGACCAACCATCAACTAATCTTTGGGATGGATCTTTGTCCCTTAACTTTTGCTTTCTTTGGAGTAGTGTCCGACTATCCCGAGACTATTCTTTGGGACGGATCTATGTCCATAGACTTTTGATTTCTTAGGGATAGTTTCCGACCATCAGTGGACTATTCTTTGCGACGGATCTTTGTCCCAGGACTTTTGCTTTCTTTAGGATAGTTTCCGACTATCCCTGGACTACTCTTCGTTACGGATCTTTGCCTTTGGACTTCTGCTTTCTTTAGGATAGTTTCCGACCATCCCTGGACTATTCTTTGGGACGGATCTTTTTCGTTGGACTTTTGCTTTTTTTAGGATAATTTCCCACCATCCCCGGACTATTCTTTGGGACGGATCTTTGTCCCAGGACTTTTACATTCTTAGGGATAGGTTCCGACTATCCCTGGACTATTCTTTAGGACAGATCTTTGTCCCTGGACTTTTTCTTTCTTTGAGTCAGTTTCCGACCATCCCTGGACTATTTTTAGGGACGGATCTTTGTCCCATGACTTTTGTTTTCTTTGGGATGGTTTCCGACTATCTCTGGACTATTCTTCGGGACGTATCTTTGACCCTTGACTTTTGTTTTCTTTGGGATAGTTTCTGACTATCCCTGGGCTATTCTTTAGGACAGATCTTTGTTTTTGGAATTTTTCTTTCTTTGGGATAGTTTCCGACTATCCCTGGACTATTCTTTGGGACGGATCTTTGTCCCTGGACTTTTGCTTTCTTTGAGATAATTTCCGACTATCCCTGTACTATTCTTCGCGACCGATCTTTGTCTCTGGACTTTTGCTTACTTTGGGATAGTTTCTGAATTTGCCTATACTATTCCTTGGGACGGATCTTTGTCCCAGGACTTTTGCTTTCTTTGGGATAGTCTCCGACCATCCCCGGACTATTCTTTGGGACGGATCTTTTTCGCTGGACTTTTGTTTTGTTTAGGATAGTTTCCCACCATCCGTGGACTATTCTTTGGGACGGATCTTTGTCCCAGGACTTTTGCTTTCTTTGGGATGGTTTCCGACTATCTCTGGACTATTCTTTAGGACATATCTTTGTCCCTTGACTTTTGCTTTCTTTGAGGTAGTGTCCGACTATCCCTAGACTACTCTTTGGGACAGATCTTTGTCCATAGACTTTTGATTTCATTGGGATAGTTTCCAATTATCCCTAGACTATTCTTTGGGACGGATATTTGTCCCTGGACCTTTGCTTTCTTTAGGATAGTATCCGACTAACCCTGGACTATTCTTTGTGACTGATCTTTGTCC